>OU823268.1:4847500-7777500 GCA_917490735.1 Dryobotodes eremita
GGTAATTCTTATCTCGGTAAGCTATGGTATAATTAGGTTAGGTTTTAATTTATAAGTAGATTATAACAATGAGATAAGAATTACATTGCAATGACTTACTAATGGGTTCACGTTATTCAAATTTGATCGTGAATGTGCGATACGGTGTCGATCCCTTTCCGATTTGATATGTTTGCTATTTCATTACGGGTTCAGACGTACCACCAACACTGTTATTGTTTACCTTCTTTATATTATTTGCCATGATAGAGAGCATAGGTAGCACACATTCTGTAAAACAACTGTCCACATAAATATTAGCGTTAATACAGCCCTGTGACAAACAGACAGACGGCGTAGGCTTAGTAGTAGGGTCCCGTTGGCACCCTTGGTATATAGTATTTTGTGTAGTGTAAAAACAATAATTTACTAAATGTATTTACTGCGCATTACACGTAGTTTATATCAGCTATTAATGATTTTCCCCATACAAATTATCAACTGCCTCGTTGGTCTAGCGGTCGCAAGAACTACTGTTGAGTATGAGGTCCAGGGTTCGATTCACGGGTCGGGCAAAGTGTTATTGGGTTTTTCCATCAGGATTTTCTCAGTTGCACCCCGGAGTCTGGATTTGTCCCCGATTGATGGCAATAGGCTCGCCCCCTATTACATGGGACTTAAACATAACTGGCGAAATGTGGGTATACTATGTATAGGTACACCTCTATCTAACCCTTCGACGATAACAAGCAGTGGCGTAGCTAGTCCTAAAGGGGCCCTGTATAAAAATGTATTGTGGGCCCTTTGTACCAGACTGCCGCTGAAAATGGCGATATTTTGTGTTAACGTGCTGAGCGTTTTGATGGGTATAATGATAAAAGATAAATGATTTTATTTCTGTAAGTAGGTTTGTACAAACACTTTTACACGTCAATCATATTTTTAAACTAGATGAGGTCGGCGTTTCCTATCTGACTACTTTGAGAAGAAAAGCCGAAAGAAACTCAGAGGTCACAGTCTCTTTTAAAGTCCAGACATAACCTTGGTATGATCATGTGAAGACCATGCATGTCATGCGTGACCTTGGTATGTCTGAAATGGTCTTTCGAGGAAAAACCACACAGAATGAGTGGACATGTCCAGTCAGTGCACGCATTTGCCAGTTGTTATTGCGCCTTTACTAAGAAAATGCAAGAGCGAGCGAAGCGAGGTAGTACATTGAGATATCCTGACCCGAATACGGCAAGTTTTCATTCAGGAGCGAACGAAGCGAGCTCGGAAATTTGAGTATTTTGGACCGGGATTGGTAGTTTTCATTGTAACTTTTTTTATGAGAATGCGAGCAAGCGAAGCAAGATAGAAAATTGGAGCATCTTGACTCGGATAGGGTAGATTTTCAGTACGATATGCCGCGCCTACAGCTTACAAGCTTTTACTAGGTGGTCATTTATTACAGGCCTCTTATCAATAAGAATGTGGTCTTGGGTAATATTTTACGAATTATTACTACACGCGTGGGGGCCCCTGTAGCTTGGGGGCCCCGTATAATTGATACGGCTGATACGGCGGTAGCTACGCCCCTGATAAGAAGCCTGATGTTATGTTAATACCAAATTAATTCGATGTTAACTAACTTGACTATTTTCCTTCCTCAACCGTGTTACTCATACCGTTTTCAGTGTGTATTACATGCATATTAATAATAGATTATGGGTAGGTAGGAATGACGATGTTTTAACCACGGCGATAAATAAAACCCAAATCTGAAAATGTTTTTAATTAAATATTACGTTACATGTGAAGGGTATTGAAATAAAATCTTCATAATATTATTTTTTGTGTTTTTTTATTCCCTACTATCATAAGAAAACGGCTTGAATGAATGTTTGAAGGTAAAAAATAATTATGTAAAAATCAAACGTAATAAAGTCAGATACTTACTTACTAAATAAAACATGAGAAGACCCATAGCAAACAAATAAAACTAAACTACTAAGTACTTAACTAAAACTAAAAAAAATAACTCTAACTACAATAATATTAATAACATTGCACCTAATACTTTTTGAAAAGTTAAACCATTGTCAGGCTTTCGGATGTTGACCATACAATTTCTTCGTAGTGATTATCCAACTCAGCAGATTCCCGCTCATTCTGAGCTTGGTATATTTTGAGAAGGTTCAGGTAGAACTGAAAGTAAAAATAGACTTTCATCCAACTTATTTCGTAAGATTATCTACAAATTCGAAACGATGGATGGACTGTGTGAAAGATGATGTGGCTAGAAAAGGGGTGACCACCATGTGATGACGACAAATAGTGAAGTATGGAAGAAAATACATGTTTCGTCGACCCCAAATAAATTGGAATACCTAGGGCAAGTGAACGATGAATGATGATCTACACATTCTATGCACTGATTGAATGAATAATTTTTACAAGAAAGCACTCAATATATTACGTACCCAGGTAGGCCGCTGTAAAATACAACTTAACAAAACAATAATAATGTTTATTTATAAAAGGGACACATTAACACAGCACAATTCCTTATTTGCCTGAACTAGGTTGAATCTATGGTTCAGGCTAAGAAGTGCATAAATACCTACTTAATGTAATAAATTTACAATGACTATAAAGTAAAAAAAAATAATTAAAACTTGGCTTAGTAAGAGTAAAATAGTATGATAGAAAATACAATTAGAACATCTATCTGTGCATTTAAGGGATGGCTTGGATTTTACAGCTAAAGTAATTTAATTTATTGTTGGATACCAAGTTTTCTATTTAATCTATTGTACTCAAACTCAAACCAATTATTTCAAATAAACCAATTACAGGCACTTTTGAATTGTCAAGGGGTCGGTCAGTCAGAAAGATGAAGCTAGTTGCCCATTCCAAAGCGTAGTAGGTACCTATGGAGAAGAACGGGCAAGAAACTCCATGGACACTCTTTTAAATCAAAATATGGTTACAAAATATTGGTTACTCATTCATGTTGAAATTATGCATGTGAGAATGATGCAGAACGTTAAAAGCGTCCGTAATAAAGAGACAAAAACAATTTAGATATTAAATTAAAATAAGCCGTGGCAGCCAAGAGATGACCAGTCCCCACCGACGGCGTCCGTTCACGAACATGACGTATGGATCAGCACCATTTAGCTCAACCATTTTGAAGGAACATAATGATCCAACACACACGCCATCACCAGCGAGACATTTGAGTGAGCATGAAATGGGCCTAAGAATGTATAAATATATTTAAAAAATCTACAATGATATGTTTTGAGGTTGCATATAAAAATAAATGCGGGATTATTGATCCGTCCGACACGCACTGTAAGTGCAGTGCTGTCCAGAATATGATCCACTTTGCTGGAATGTTCCAAGTGTCCATACACCTCACACCCATATCTTTGAGGATCTAATGAACGCCACTGACGCTGCTATTACCGTGGCCACCAACTGGGCAGAACTAATTCAAAAAGTACCATCGAATCGAAAAGAAGAAGACTGGAAAGTTTCAAAAGGACAACTTACGTCGATTTTACCTTGTTTATACTTTTTACAACAATTTTTCTTGATGGTAAAATATCTTCTCATCAATATCTGACAGCGAGACATGCAGCTGGCAAACAGATACAAAAATGAGCAGCAGACTCCGTTCAAGCTGAAACATAAAACAGTAACATGAGCCCTGCAAAATAAATCACTATGTTATAGAGTCTAGCCCGCCCCATTCAGAAATATGTCACAATCCAAAAAAATAACTGGGAAAATTATATTTTTAGGACTAGTTAGAACAAGAACTGCTTAAGGTGAATCCTCAGCTGTAGCCCGCCAAATTCAAATTTTCTTTGGTATTTTGCAAATTGCAGCTCTGTTATACGTCGTATGTTGATCAAAATGCGATTCCAGACAGTAGAAATGATATATTTATTGAATAATAATCATCAATTTCATATCAATCGTCAAACTTTGGAAATTTGTTCCACCTAAGAATTTTCATATGAAATATTCAGAAAAATTCATAGGTGGAACAAATTTCCAAAGTTTAACAGTTCATATGAAATTGATCATTATTATTCAATAAATATATCATTTCTACAGTCTCGAGTCACATTTTGATCAACAAACGGTGTAAAACAGAGCTGCAATTTGCAAAACCCCAAAGAAAATTTGAATTTGGCGGGCTACTGCTGAGGATTCACCCCAATAAAAATCTTAAATTCATTAAACACATGTGGCGAAATGTGGGTGTACTATAGGTACACCTCTGCCTTACTTGTCGGGGAATACAGCCGTAATGTTATGCTATGTTAGTTAGAACAAGAATAACAGTCACCACCCTTCTCGTTTCCAACTTTTGGTAACTCAAGCCGTTTCAGATTGTGCTATGATCCACAGCCGTTATGGAAATAAAGACCAAGTGGCCAACGTATTCTGCCGGGGCTGCGGATTGTTCGAAAGAGTTACCGTGGCCCTGGCGCACAGGCAACTGAAGGAACACGGGTGGGTTTTAGTCAGTAAGAGTCTGACACGCCCTTCCGCTCCGCCCAGAGCGGGAGAGGTCATTTGATGATTTCCCACCCAAAAAAAAAAAAAAGTGGCCAACGTATATTATTATTTATGATAAACATGTCAATATCTGTAAAGCTTTTAAATTGTAGAACTTACCAATTTTTTTAGGTTTAACTATAACTGAACACACGCAACTTGATCTGTATAACATTTTATTATTAATTGTAATAAGGATTATTTGGTGTAAAAAATTATTACGGACACGGTTGATGTTAACAGGATGACTGGAGCGAAACGAGCACTTTAGTGGAGTGTTGGTACTTATAGGTACTTGGTAGTAGGTAACGCTCGATTCAATCATTATAATGTTATTGTTGGTATATGGAAGTCAAGCGAATACTAAAAGCCACTATAGGTAATTCTTATGAGGACATGTTGGAATAACGTATCGATTAACGACATTAAAAACAAAAGAATGTATCTAGAAACTAGATATTAGATAGGTAGGTACCAATGTCATTGCTTCAACGAAATCTGTTAAAATAATTATTCAACAACACACTAACAGTAGGAATGGTTTTTATTTTGACAGTTCAAAAACATTCATTGTGTTATTTACGTTGTTGAGCAGACAAATTTTTCGAACATATGAAGCAGTGGATTAGCAATAGGCTACAAAATGATTCAGATTGTGATAGATAGGTAGTGTGTTACGTAATTAGAGTGCAGGCATTAGTGATTTTCTTTTATTATTCATTGAATTGGTCGGAACTTGCTACAAGGAATTTAAATAAACATAATTGTAAGGCCTGGTTCAGAAATAGGACATAGGTTAATGAAAATACTTAAGGGGAATCCTTAGCTGTAGCCCGCCAAATTCAGGCTCTATTCCCATCCAATACCAAGAGCTAATACCATTTGGTATTAGTTTATTTCCTAATTTATTTTCTATTCCCAACGAGTACCACATTTTGAAACCAATACCAAAACAAGTTTGACGAAATCAGATACAGTCAGGTTCAGTAAAATTAAAATGCTTCGAGTGACGAACTAAGTTTCCGAAAACATAATAAATGTTCCCGAAAATCCTAACCCTAGACGGTCGACGTCAGTGGCATCCCGAGGTTCGGTTGGTTAGGTTCCTTTAAACCCTTTAGACAGAAATAGGAGCCCCGCGCAGCGGGGCTCCGTCGACCAGCTTATTAACCCTAACTCTATATTTAGATTACCCTAGATTTCGGTAAAACGCAATTTAAATAAAACTTTGTGTAGCTGAGTGTACAAAAAGTCACGCTTTGGTATTCGTTAGTAATAGATTTTTTATTTAAAAAAATGTGGTACTCGTTGGGAATAGAAAATAAATTCGAAAATAAACTAATACCAAATGGTATTAGCTCTTGGTATTGGATGGGAATAGATCAAATTCAGTTTGGCGGGTTAAACTTTGGAAATTTGTTCCACCTAAGAATTTTAATATGAAATGTTCTGAAAAATTCTTAGGTGGAACAAATTTCCAAAGTTTGACCATTGATATGAAATTGATGATTATTATTCAATAAAAATATTATTCCTAGAGTCGCGAATCGCATTTTGATCAACATACGACGTGAAATAGAGCGGCAGTTTGCATAAAACCAAAGAAAATTAGAATTTGGCGGGTTACAGCTGAGGATTCACCTTAAATGTTTTAATACACTCTCATTTATCTGAGTCAATATTAGACGCATATTGAATTACTGTCGTGCACAGGTATTTTAACTGCCTAAAAATGAGATTCAGTTGCTAGTTGCTGCAACATAATATTCTGTATAAGTAGGTATAATGCGTTATTTTGCTATTGATGGATTGTATTATCTTCTTTCCTCGTATATTTTCCTCAGTATTTATCAAAAAGTACATGTTAGCTATTTATAATGCTATGGCTCCAGCGACAATATTACAGTTGCTATGAGCTAAACGCACAGGTCTAAACACAAAATAACACACAAATTACACACACTCTTACACACACACACACAGACACACACACACACACACACACACCACAAACACTCACACTTTTACACACACACACTCTTAATCCTAGAGTTACGTAATGTTTTGTAGTATGGACCCAAGATACTGAGACACTGTGAATTTTCAAATTTTCAAAGTTCAAACTCTGATTCGATAACTAGGTGAATATCAGTGATTATCAGTGATTCCTTTAATTGCAAAAATATGTTATGCGCTTCTAAAATTGTACAATATTTGTTTAAATTAAATCTGTTTATGAACAGAATGTAGTTTGTGATTGTAAGATTAGAGCTTTGCTACTTGCTAGCACTTGCTAATTACTGCAAGATTTTCTAATTGCATCAGTTCACAATCTGTATTGAATACCACCTAACTATCCTACTATATTATAATCCTACTTATCCTACTATCCTACTATAATATTATAAATGTGAAAGTGTGGATGTTTGTTACTCAATCACGCTAAAACGGCTGAACGGATTTGGATAAAATTTGGCACATGGGTAGACTATGACCTGGATTAGGACATAGGATACTTTTTATCCCGATATTTCATCGGGATCGAGACTTATGCGGGTGAAACCGCGGGGCGCAGCTAGTATTTCATAAATAAATAAATCAATATATGGCAAAAGCGCAAAGCTCTCACTATTCATCTTAAATATTTTGATAGATTTATTAATTCGTTTACGTTTTTGGGCCTACCTAATTCTTTAATCATAGACCGCAATTAAGTATTGCGGTCTATGGTTTATGTACGGTATTCCATCGCTTTGCCAAATGGGGGATAGTTTGCTGACTGGCTAATGTATATACCACGCACGTCATAAACAAGCAGAGCGATGATCTTAAAGGATCCCGCAGACAGGCGCAACTCGACAGCGCGACGCGACTCTAGTAGAACAATTTCTATGAAAACTTCTCGGAAATTATTCTACCGGAATTGTGTCGCACCGTCCCGTTGCGCCTGTCTGCGAGAGCCTTAAGGCCCTCTTGTTGTGCATCTCGGCGGGCAAGGGCAGGCCGGCGCGAGCGCTTGAACTGTTAGTAGATCTTAACTAATATTATAAATGCGAAAGTAAGTTTGCTTGTTTGTTTGTTAGCTTTTCACGCCTAAACCACTGAATCGATCATCCTGAAATTTTGCATGTACGTTGTCAGGTGTACAGAATCGGACATAGGGTACCTTTCATCCCGAAAAAAAGTACTGTTCCCGAAGAAAACAACAATAACGTTCTTATGATAATAGATGGCGCCACGTGTCTTTCGAATCATGATTGAATTATATTATTATAGAAACTTTAGTAGTGTGTTTACGGTTTTTTTTTATTTTTTATTTATGTATCTAATACATTTTGTGAGTCTAGAGTGTCGATAGACCGGATTTTCCTCCTCCTAACTATAACACTCCGAACAACCCAAATTGATTGTCAAATTCTAAATTAACGCGAGCGAAGCCGCAAAAGCTAGTTTTGAATATATTTTAAAAATAATAACAAAATAATAAAATGTGTTCTTAACATGCCCTAATAAACAATAAGCTTTGTCTTTTGATATAACTTTTACACGATTTCATGATGGAATCTCTTCAAGGTACACGTTTTAAATAGAGATTTAGTGTCATCTTTATGATTTTTTTATCGAGCCAATTATTATAATTTTCGTTTAAGAGGGCACAGCAAGCCAGAAAAGAATCAAGATTCACCCGCGGCTCCTTGCCTACCCCTCTCATCAAACAAGACGAAAACAAAACCCAATCCCTTCCCGCCAGCAGAAACTTTTCGCCCGACATATATCTAGGTATTTGAATTCGATCTTCTGTAGTAAGTATACACAAAATAATCTGATGAAACGGCTTTATTCAATGTACCTTAGTCTGATCGCTGTGTACAAGTAGGTATATTATTAAATATGATTGTATGTCCGTGGATCTGTTACCGAGACTGGTGGGCTACTATTTTAAACGTTTTTATTTACCTGAACATACTTATTATCTTAGATATATTCCTGTTTATTTGTCACATAATGGCATTAATTAGATAAACGCGCAATTCGCGGCGGAGTTCGGGCGTCCCCGCAGTCTCCAAATTAGTTCCCCATAGATTTGGTTAGCTCTAATGTTCCACTTGGGTCTCTGAGCAGCGCCTCGACTAGGGGCGTGAGGTCGCAACGATTGCCTCTCCCTCACGCGCTCCACCTCCTCCTTCGCGAGCATTACTGGTTCGCAGAAGGAGGTGACGGCTTCCCATTCCTTCTCGCTCCGTACCATGGCCTGAACTACGCCCGGACGCGAGAGATCGCCGCCGCCGATCGCCGCCACGAGGATACGGCGGTGCTCCGCCCAAGCCGGGCAGACCTCCACCGTGTCCTTCGGTCGATTCACACAATGATAACACCCTCTAAGAGGGGACTTACCACCACAATTGTGGCGTGCCCTGCGCTGGGTTGTGTCAGTCGCACTCTCCATGTCGCCATGAGATCCCGCCGGAGCTCTGTCCGCTGTGCCGTGATTTCTCGCGACAGCGGAGTTACGCCCTGGCGTTTCGCCTCCTCGCGCCACTCCCAAATGTGCGCGAGGACCTTTGCCTCCAAATCCGATGGCGGCAATCCGGTAAGGAGGCTCGCCGCCTTGCAGAAGACCGTGTGGTATCCCCGGACCAGCCGGATAGCCTTGACCCTCTGGAACGCGTTCAACCAGCGGGCTGGCCGGCGCCTCAATGAACGCGCCCACACGGGTGCCCAGTAAAGGGCCATGGACCGCACGACCCCCGCGTAGATACTCCGGCAGGAGGCGTTTGGACCCCCTAGATTGACCAGGAGCCGCTTCAAGGCAGCCCCGGCCCGCTCCAGCCTGGGAGCCAAACGTCGGAAATGCTCAACGAAGTTGAACCCCTCCTACCGTTATTTGGGAACCCGACAGTGGCGCGTTCCGAGGACCATGAAAACACATGGCCTCGGACTTGGGCTAGGCCACCTCGAGTCCCAATGGCCGGATCCTCTCAACGACTGTCGCAACCACGTGTGTCATTAGTTCGGCCCCCGCCTGGTGCATCCTCCCCTGCGCCAGGACCAGCGTGTCTTTCTTTCATATCATTCATTACATAATGCGCCATGTTTTATAATATTTATTACTTAATCAATAAGTCAAAATGTCAAACCTACAGTTTTATGACAGCTGCGCGCACAGATCATTAAAGCCCGGCGGCGCATGAGTGGTTGCCCGGAATGTTACCACTTTATAAATATTATGTTTACGAGTATATACATTTTTGAACTAGGTTATAGTGTATTTATTTTATTTCTTATTTTAATGTTTATTTTTAATTTTCGTATGCTGCACTGGTTGACGTTATCACATCAGCGCCGGCTATCGCTGAAAACCAGCGCTGGGGCTCTGTCTCGCATAGGGTCGTAGCATTATGCTGAGCGATTGCCGTTTTGCGTGAATGTGACGCATATTTTCCCCCAACTCGTTATTTTTTGTGTTTGTGTGTGTTTTTTTTTGCGTCATGTTTACCGCAAATAAATGTATTTTCTTTCTTTAAGTTCTGAGTTGAGCTTCACGATTACTGACAAATGCGTGCACTGACTGGACAGGTCCACTCATTCTGTGTGGTGTTTCCTCAAAAGACCATTTCAGACTCAAATCTTCATGGTCTTCACATGATCTGACCAAGATTATGTCTGGACTTTAAAAGAGACTGTGACCTCTGAGTTTGTTTCGGGCTTTCTTCTCAGAGTAGTCAGATAGGAAACGCCGATCTCATCTTGTTTTAAAATATGATTGACGTGTAAAAATTTTTGTACAAACCTACTTACAGAAATAAAATCATTTATCATTTATGCGTAAAAGTTTGCGATGTCCAGACCTCGTTCTATTACTAAAAATGTAAGTCTTGCTATTTCAAATTATGCTACAATTAATTAGAAAAGAAGCTTACATAGATACTAACACGCTTATTAAAATCAAAATCAAAAACCATTTATTCAAGTTAGGTTGAGAATCAGCACTTTTTGAACGTCAAAATTACATAAGACAGTCCCCAGCAGCACAGCTACCTGTACAGTTAGAAAAAAAACTTAATTCTATACAATAGTAGTTATGCAAAGTAATTAACATTACGAGACACAAAACTTTAAATTAAATTATTTGCCATAATGTCAGCTTGCCACCCCAATATACCAACAAATAAAATGAAAAATATACTCAAGGTAAAAAATAAAAATGTAAACAAAATTTAATACCTACATAAAATCCTCCAAGCATAAAGGGCTTGACAGCTACGTGAAGTCAAAAATGATAAAATAGGACCATCGAAGTAAAATAATAAACAGGACAATTATTACTACTAGCATAGAATTTTCCCACTGCTTAGACTCAGGCTTTCGCACTGTGCAAGGGAGTGGGCCATAGACCGCCACATGGGTCCATTATGGTTTGGTGGACATGCCATGACATGTTTTCAGTTAATCCTAGAACATAGGCGTTTCCTTCACCGTTTTCAAAATGTGGTGATGAATCAAACTGCACATAGCAAGTCGACTAACATCCAAACCCGCGTGTGGTGAACTTAAAATCGGGGGATACATTTTATAATGATTGGTCAAGTAGAGTCAAGATTTGGGAGTATCAGACTTAAAGTAGGTATGTTGTTTACCCAATTCTGGTCTCTAATAGCTAATTTTATTAATTGGTAAATAGTTGTGTGGAAACAAGTTACTGGTGATGGTTGGTTATTGGTGCTGCTTTTGTGGTTACTGGCTGGTAGGTGATAGATGGTAGATCTCGAAAAATCAACAATAGCGACATCTGATAAGTTATAAAAAAAAAACATAATACTTATTACGTCTTGTTTCCCCGAAGGGTTGTGAAGTGTACACCCACATCTCGCAAGTTACCATAACCACCAGGTGGTTCACCAGGTGCCATATCTGGCACCCCTATTGGGGACGAGCCTATTGCCATCAAAAGGGCAGAAATCCAGACTCCGGGCTGCTAAATTCCAGATAGAAAATCCCAATGACACATTGCCTGATCTGGGAATCGAACCCAGGACCAGGCTCAGCAGTAGAGTTTGCGACCACTAGACCAACCGAGACAGGCACCAAAAACAAAAAAATAAACTGAATTGTACGTCACCGCAGCAGTCACGAGCACAGCTTGTATGTCACACGACGTACGTAGTTACGGTAATAATACCTATAGGACTTAATGTCATAAAAAAAAAAATGAAATATATTTCTCCATTCTTTTTTGATACTGTGAATACAGGAAAACACACAAGGAAGAAAGGTTAAACAATTAGTCAACACCAAATGAAATGAATTAAATAATACACTTTGAAATTTCCTATTCGAATGAATCGATTGATATTTCGTAACAAATGTACTCGATTAAATCTAAGTGAGCCGAGTCCGACTCAAAACTGAATGTGTCCCTCGATAGTGAAGTATATCAGCTCCACCAATCAATACAATGCGAAAAAGTTTTCATTTCACTCGGTCGGCTGTAGCAGAGACATTCTCCATAGGTGGGGTTTCTCGGATGGATCAGATCTTTAACTTCTCCTCGCAAACCACGGCCGACCTTCCATCTTGCGTCGCATGCCCTAATGTCTGCGTCAGCGAATGGTGTTAGAGTTGCTGAGTTTAATTTAACTTCTTTTCAAACCATATTTGCTATCGACATGCTAAGAGAGGATCAATCAATAGTAAAAACCGGGTCTACCGACTGAATGATTCCATGTGGTCTGCTCTAGGCCGTGTCTATCTACAAAGTTTGGTCTTGCTCCAGGATTTTAAGAGAAGACTGGTCCACTATTCGCTTTCACGTTGCGATGGGAAACAGTCGAATCGGAAAATATACAATCGAATACTATTCGAATGAAACAATTCCAATACGCGCATCACTCACAGTCATTCTAACCACAACGATATCGTATAGTATAGTTCAATCATATTTTAATAAATTGCCATACAAGTTGACTATTGGTGAAGTGACAATGTTTTACAGAACTATTTTTGTGTGTTTACTTGGATTCGTATTAGCAGAATCTGCTGAACAGAGTAAGTACCTACAATCTTCAATTATTTACATGTACAAAGTAAGTTTGTTGAAATATCAACAATTTTTAGTTTGCGCATATTTAACATTATATTCTTATTTTCCTTGATGGGTGGGGCTGTCAAAGCTATGAAAATACATTGTTGAAATATTTTAACAAAATTACTTACTCGTACATACCAATTTTTGTTTGTGATTCCTGTTGTGTTATACGAGTAAGATTTTTATGAGCATATTATAGTTCGTTTTAGAATTTGAAGGTAAAGCAGGCTTAAGGTCAATTCAGAAGAACTTAACTGTATATTGCCACCCCTGCCAGCTGTCAAAGCACGTCGGTGGGAAATCGCACTGTAAGAATCAGAGTCGAAACTATAGAACAGCGCCAACTTATGCGATGCACTGCACTACAGCGCCTATATCCTTGTGGAATGCACTGATTAAGTTACTCCGGTCAGAAATACCTATTAGGCTAGGGTGTATACTCCCCAGCCGCGCCACCAAAACGTCATTATATTTAATTATTCGTCGTGGTACAATTTTTTCATTACACGTACCGTATAGTACTTCTTCTTTTTTTTCATTAGGGTTTTGGTTTCCGCACTTAGTCCTTCAGGCAGACCATTTTGCGTGGGCCATGGCGGCCGTCGGTGGTTATTACAACCAGCCAACCTCCCTCCAGAAGTTGATTATATCTCCTGGTCTGCTGAGAACATCTGTGTAGGATCTGGGTGCCCCGAGGGTTTGTGTCCTAATCTGGGTGACGCCTGTGGATTCAAAGAGCACATGCGCAACGGTTTCTTCTGCCTCCATGCAAGCCCTGCATAGAGAACTGTCCGTTGTGCTTATCGTGTGGAAATGTTTGTTTAGCGAGCAGTGACCCGTGATGGTCCCCGTTACCAGGCGCAGGCCTTTCCTGTCCAGGCGTAATAAACATCTGGTTAGCCTGCCATCTAAGGATGGCATAGCTTCTCTGGACTGCCTACAGCCCGGTGTTGAGGTCCACCACCTCTCCGCTTGTGTGTGGGTGTACTCCTGTAGCCACCTGCGTAGCTGGTTGAAGAAAGAAGAAAGAAAGAAAGAAAAATAGTTTATTCTGCACAAACAAAACGCACTTTACAAATGAACGACATTAATTTAATAGACATGTAGCGGTATCTACATCGCCACATGCGAGCTACACGTCACAATGACGTCACGCAAAATCCTGCATCGCGCAAGCAGAGTTTACCGCACAACTAGCATATATACAACATCCCGACATCAACCGTCGGGCAGTTGCCCACCAGACACGACACCCGTCTGGTCGGAGGATCCTCCCTTTTCAATAGAGTATGAGTGAGCTTTACACCCTGTTCCTCATACCTCTATAGACACATACTAAATAGCCAAAATCCTCGCATTTAAGCTATAAAAGACACGAGCACAGGCACGATGGGTTCGAGTCCACATACTAACGAGCTGGATGCTCTTCTAGCCAGTTTGTCAGTTGCGTAGTTACTCAGTGATCCACTGTGTCCTTTTATCCATTGCAGTGTCACTGTGTTGCGGTTAGATACCGCTACTCGTTCTAGTGCATTGTGACATTCTAGTGTTGTACTGGAGGTAATATATTTTCTCCCCAAGGTTTAGAGGACACGCGCTGTCGGAACGTATACGTATATGGGTGACCGTAATTCTCCTGGCTTCTATGGCGTACACCGCTTGTATGATGTCCACACACTCCGCAGTATTATAATTTCACTTAGATTTTGTAGCGTTACTTCAGTTTGAATGGCTGTTTCCTTTTCTTCTGTGTCCAGTGTGTCGCTTAGCATAGTTAGGTCTTCAGAGTTCAAAGTGTAGATGTTGGTGTTTGTGTTCTCTTCTAATGGTGACATTGTTTTCTTCAGAAGGTGAATCTGTTTGTTGCTGTAGCTCACGGTCTTGTAGGCATATAGGGGTATTTGTATTACTGACTTTCCTCCTTTTCTTTCCTTCCGTCCTTTTTAGCTTAAACCTTGATCACTTTTTGTTATGATACAACCACAATAACTGTTACATAATATTTTTAAGTACGGAGCTAATGTTTGCTTACACACAGTAGCGCCCGTTCTCCTTTCACGGGTTCACTGATAGCTGGTGTTTATTGCACCAGCTTTCTACTATTTTCAAGGCTTGGCGCATGAAGTTGTATAGGGTGTTTTCATGGATGCCATTTATTATAGTTATGTCATCGGCATCGCCTACGGTGGATTAGCCTTTGTCATTGAGTGTTTTGATGCGGCTGTTTACAACCAGGTTCCATAATAGTGGCGAAAGGACGCTTCCTTACGGGTAGACCTTTGCCACAATGGTCCTTGTAATGTCGTTAACTGTGACTTGTACAGCTCTCAGTTTCAGCATATTGGTGATGCACCCGCTCAGAGTCTATACTGTGTCTGTCGAGGGCCATGTTGATGCTATTAAACATGGTTCTGTCAAAGGCGCCCTCGATGTCAATGAAGGCGGCCAGTGCCGAGCATTTGTGGTCCACTGCAAATTAAATTTTGGATACCACGCTGTTTAGCACGGATTCTCGTGATCTGTCTATGGAGTACGCATGCTGTTGTTTGTGAAATGTTTATACCCGAAGAGGTCCGTCTCGGATGTGTCTCTCACAGAATCTCTCGAGGGTTTTCAATAGGAAGTATGTGAGGCTTATAGGCCTATAGGTCTTGGGTTGTGTTTGGTCAGTTCTGCCAGGTTTGGTTATGAAAATGACTTTCACTTTGCGCCATGCTAGGGGTATGTATCTGAGTGCTATGTAGCCCGATAGATCTCCATCAGGTATTGTGTCAAAAGATCAATCCTCTATTGTAGTAGGGCTGGGAAAATGCTATCCAGCCCTGTGGACTTATAGGGCTGAAAGGTGTTAATAGCCCACTTTATCCGGTCTTCTGTTACTATACTACAGGCTTTAGACCAGTCTTGACCCGTTGGGGTACATTCTGGTTCAGTCTCCCACACTCTGTACTCTAGGAGTTTACAGTCTGGGAAGTGAGTCTCGAGAAGGACCTTACTGGTTTCATGGTTGGTGGTCAGTTAGTGTATGAGTTATCGGGTTTTTCAGCGCGCCGAGGGTTCGGTCCTGATCAGTTGATAGGATTTTCCTTACCCTTGCGGCTTCATTATTGGTCTCGATGGATTCACAGAATTTTTGCCATGCTGTCCTTCTGGCAGTTCTGATTTGCTTTTTTTTTTTTCTTGGGTCTCTTTTTGCAGCTCCCAGTCGTCCGGGAGTCTAGTGTTTTGGCTCCGTTGAATTACTTACGTAGTACATCTCTGACTTTACTAAGTTCAGCGTTCCACTAGGGGTTCCTCTCGCGGTTGGTTTTTAGCGCCCTAAGTTTGCAGCATGCATGGTACGCTTCGGTTAGGTATTCTGATAGTTTTGTCACGGTGTATTCTAGTTGTGCAGCGTACGTGTGCTTTGCTAGTAGGGAGGCTAGGAGGCGTTTATAGCCTGGTACATATATGCGCCGCGGGTTTCGTCTAAGTACGGGTTTTCTTATGTTGGTAGTTAGTGTGATGCGGATCCTTCTATAGTCTGAGCAAGAAGGCTGGTCCGATACGTGCCAGTTTGTGATGAGGTTTATCGCGTTTTCTGAAGCAAGTATTGAAAATTTCACTGTGGCGCGGCCAGGGAGTATCACACATCTTCTAAGTAGTCCCATGACCTATTACATATTTAAAATTGCCTTCCATTTTTGTATGGACACAGCCTGGGTGATAAAAACCGACAAAAAACAACACAGAGGGTTTACTAATCATGTGCTGAATCCACGGTACAAGTTTTCGTTACCATGTATTCTACGGTGTATAACGCCGCAAAAGAGACCGTTTGTAGGGTTTCGTAGCCAAATAGCAAAAACGGAACTCTTTTGTAATTTCGTCGTTCCATCTCTGCGGACGTTACGAAGTCATTTTACTAAAAGATTATCAGCACTCACTATATCGATGAGAATTGGAAATAAAGTGTATTCTAAGCTTCGGGAAACAATGGTGTGTAGTGAATTTACGAATAAAATAAAAATAATAAAGGGTGGCATTCCCAATACATATCTGTAACCGAAGGATGAAAGAGAGAATTCAATGCAATCAACCGTGCAACCGTGTGGGGTATTGTTGGATCCCATAATTAATAAGATCATGATGTTTCTAAGAGACAATCGTTTTTACGATTTATTATGAGATAGTTTCGGTAACAACCGCAGAAATAACTTTTTTGACACGCTTTTATTAGCTTCACTTGTAACTAACAAACATTAATGTAATAAAATCTTAGAGGAATCAATTCAATTATTCAATTTTAACCTACTTCTAACCGTCGTATCGAAATGAAACTTTGTATGATGTCGTTCGGATGACAAAACTATAATTTGGTATCTTGGAGCTGATCTGTTGATGGAGCCAGGAGCAGGATAGTGGAACTCTTCAGTGGCTATTAGTACACCTCTCGAGTTTGGGCTCGTATGATTCGCTTTGACGAGTCCAATTCATTGGGCTTAGGCAACAAGGGTCTGATGATGGAGCTAGGAGGTGGGTAGTGGAACTCTTGAGTGGCTACTAGTAAACCCCTCGGGTTTGGAATCATATGATTCGTTTCGATTAGTCCAATATATTGCACTTGGTGTCGAGGGTCTGATGATTGGGCCAGGAAGTAGATAGTGGAACTCTTACGTGGCTACTAGTAAACCGCTGGAATTTGGGCTCATATGATTCATTTTGATGAGTACAATAGATTGCACTTGGTGTTGACGGTCTAATGATGGAGCTAGGCGGTTGATAGTGGAACTCTTTAGTAGCTACTAGCAAACCGCTCGAGTTTGGGCTCATATGAGCTGCACGGTTACTGACAAATGCGTGCACTGACTGGACAGGTCCACTCAATCTGTGTGGTTCTTTCCTCAAAAGACCATTTCAGATACCAATTTGCATGGTCTTCGCATGACCTGACCAAGATTATGTCTGGACTTTAAAAGAGACTGTGACCTCTAAGTTTGTTTCGGCCTTTCTTTTCAGAGTAGTCAGCTAGGAAACGCCGACCTCATCTAGTTTAAAGAACATGATTGACGTGTAAAAGTGTTTGTACAAACCTACTTACAGAAATAAAATCATTTATCATTTATATGATTCGTTTTGACGAGTGCATTAGATTAAGCTTGGTAACGAGGGTCTGATGATGGAGCCAAGAGGTGATAGATGAACTCTTCAGTGGCTCCTAGTAAACCGCTTAAGTCATAACTTCATTGACTTAAGACTTATTAACTAAATGAAGAATATAATAGACTAAAAATATAAATATGTAGTTTAAAAAAACTAAATAACACGGTTTTATCACGCAATAAAAATTATAAAATAATTAAATTGACTTGTATTAAAGGATAAATGATTTTATTTCTGTAAGTAGGTTTGTACAAACACTTTTACACGTCAATCATATTTAAAAACTAGATGAGGTCGGCGTTTTCTATCTGACTACTCTGAGAAGAAATGCCGAAACAAACTAAGAGGTCTCAGTCTCTTATCAAATAATTTTGGTCAGATCATGTGAAGATCAAGTAGGTTTGAGTCTGAAATGGTCTTTTGAGGAAAAACTACACAGATTGAGTGAACCAGTCCAGTCAGTGCACGCATTTGTCAGTAATCGTGCAGTTCAACTCAGAACATAAGGAGCTCAACGATTCGACGAACAATACCAAGGAAAGGATCTTTCGGTAGGTCGCATAAATTACTCAAACTCCCAGATTATCATGAAAACTATGTAACTGAGATTAAAAAAAAATATGTATATATATATATATATATAAATATAATAATATATTAATAAAATGATAATATTATACTTCACAAAGTAAATTTTCATCTCATTGTGTGTTATAATAATCATCAAATGTCAAAGTGTATGTAAAATAAAATTAATAATACAACATTAATAATACAAAATAAATAAACATTCAATAAGCAAAAATTTTAGCAATTCGATCCCAAGCTTTTTTGTTCTCAATATAATCTTTAACGGTATAAAAGGCTTTTTGGCACAACTTACTTTTAATAAATTATATGAATTTATTAAGTCTTAGATCTTGAACGTGCCTTGAAAGTTTATTATAAAAGCGTATACATCTGAATGAGCCACCCATTTTCTTGAGCCTTGTTGTAGGTACAACAAATTTGTGTTCGTTCCTAGTATTTATATCATGGATATCAGCGTATTTTTAAAACAATTTTATATTTTTATGGGCATATAAAAGATTTTCAAAAATATACTGAGAAGACGTACACGTACTTTTAATTAAGTTAAAAAAAGGGTTCCATGCTTTTCAACAAGTCAATTTAATTATTTTATAATTTTTAGTGCGTGATAAAAGCGTGTTCTTTCGCTGTCTTAAAACTACGTATTTTTATAGTTTCTTCGAGAAATACTATGAAACACAAACTTATTTTTGCGGTCGACAAAAATATTCATCCCAAAAACGGAACCCTGCACTGTGCATGGTCCTACACGCACTTGGCCGATATTTTTGACATCTCAATGTCAAACCCTCACCGTCAGTTTCATGACTGCCGCCATTTTGCGGGCGCTATTTGATTGAAAGAAAGAAAAGAAAGAAAATACACGGCATTGCACGGCTTTCACAGGAAACTCACGTTTTATTAGTACCTACCCCCATATTAGGTAAATATCTTTTCCTGTCCATTCAGCGACAGATGTCTATCAATGGTCATTATGCTACTATTCCATTGTCATCGCGACATGCCAAAACATAACCAACACGTAAAATAAATCCATATTTGTCGTAAACAAAATGTTGCTCGTTCTTTGTACCGACACCCTCAGATTGTGTTCCTTTATTATCATGTCAATTTTCGTCGTCTGTGATTAAGTTGGCCGCGGAACTGCTTACGGTTGGCATTATTGGTATACTTATAACATACAGCATGCCTAAGGGGACTACAGGACCTAAATGTAATTTTTATAATGCCTAAAAGTATATGATCCCCTGCACTAAACAAAATCAGAAAAATATGTATATGTTATTCTTCAGGATATTTGCTAATTAGATAGTGTGTTGAAAACATAATACAAATAATTTGATACGATAGAAAAAAATCACGAAGCTACCTCTAAAAATTTCTTATAACGATTAAAAACCTGACTACTATGTATTAAATTGATTGAAATTGTAAACAGATAATTGCTTCGTATTTTGCAATCAATTACCAGTGTTGTGTCATCGCGCTCCTCTTTCTTTTCTATGCAGTCCGATAGTGACCGCGCTTTACTCGTAGCTGTTGTAAGCCTCTTAACAGAAGCGGTATAAATCAGAAAAATTCACAAAAAATCCACCACTTTTAATGAATTTATATGCATAAACCTTCCGGAATAAACGCTGTAAATTATGGTTATACCTGAATCAAAAGCTTTTGTGTAGTTTAGAAGATCTAAGCGGTCACACAGGCAGTCACGAAAAGAGACTTTGTTTTATGCTATGTACCTAAACAGGGAACGCAATCTCGAGTCGAGATTGGCAACTCGAAATCTCGCGTGCTTAGTCAGTGTGTTGTCTTATCGACATTTCGCCTAATTTTTGAAATTATGCGTTAATTCTGAAACTTAATTAAAGTGAAAACTACAACTACCTACTTTGGGAAATCTTGTTATATTATGCAAATAAAAAAACTACCTACATAACGCAAAAAATCTGTTTAATCACATTATTAATCCATTAATTATTATATTGCAAATGGCTTCTCAAGAAGCATAGTGAGCTAAGTCGCGCGCGCTTTGTTTCGAAATCTTTAGATGATAGAGATTTCAAGAACGAGATTGTCTTCCCACACGATAGAATCTCGAAAAAAGGCTCGAGATCTCGTGAGATCGAGATTGCATTTCTTTGTATAGACATAGATAGAGTGCTACAAGGATATGTTGGCGCCTGAATGACATTACCGAGGGAGGTTGTTGATAAATATTTGTGGAACTCACACATACAACATATAAAAACAAAACTCTCTAGATTCTCTTACGCTCTTTTCCAAATTAAACAAAGCACTAACACACAAATAGCTATGGCTGTTTATAAAGCATACGCATACTCATGGCTGCGATATAGCGACATGCTATGGGGGAAATAGTGTTAACGTAGATGAACTATTCATAATGCAAAAGAAGTGTATAAGAATTCTAGCCCAAATAGATAATACGGAGAGCTGCAAACCATACTTTATAAAATATTATATTTGCAATTATTGACGTTTGCGTATTTGTTTTTGAAAATATCGACAAGTTCACTGAAGTAGAAGATACGCACAACGTCAACACTCGCCATAAAAAGAGGTTATGTGCTCCGTCCTCAAGAATTAAAATGATAAGTGATCGCCCACATTGTATGGCAATAAAAATATATAATAAGTTGCCCAACATGATTAAAACTGAAAAATCAGTAATAATATTTAAAAAAAGCTAACACTATACCTAATCCAAAAATGTTTCTACTCGGTAAGAGAATATCTAGTCTAGCTTAAAATACCGATTTTCTCTCATGTGCAGAAGTGGCGATCTGTCCTATACAAACAATAAAATTTTGTCTATCCTATTCAACTTCATATAAAATTATAATTTGTACTGCCTGAAAAGCATGACATGAATATTGCTGAATAATTGTATTAAATTAATTATTACTGACATTTAATTTAGACATAACTAAAATTTCTCAATTTAATTGTACTAATATAAAATAAAATAATTAAGTTATAATAATGTTTAATGCATGCTAATTTAGGATGATAAGGGCAGGCCAAAGAGAATTAAACCACTTGAGAGCTGATAGACCGATTTCGTCTAGGCACACGACTCACCACTGCGGGCCGGGGGACGAAGAAAATACAGCGGTTGTGATTGGCCGATGCAACAATGTCAGGACGAATGTTCGAAACATAGTGATGCACATGTCAGTTTTGCAACAATAATATTGATATCGATAAAATCGACGTCTATTAATTCTATTTTTTTTTAAACTTTACTGATAGGGTGTTAACTGGGTGCAAATAAAACACTGACGTAACACTTCAAATTTAATTTAACGACGTTGGTTCTTTAAAGTTTCAAAGCAATCTGCAGTGAAATGCCTTGAACAAACAACGCAAAAAAATTTTTGGAAACCACTTTTGCCTGTGAACTGCATTAATCCACTTTTCTTTCAGTTCCGGAATATTTGGAAATCTAAAATGTAAACATGTTAATTTTTTACCAGTAGGAAACATCGTAATTTTTATTGTTAAATTATATACAGACTTTGTTTTGAAGTTGTCACAACACTACAGCATTAGTACAGATAGAAAGGGACGGACGTATTGACATACCCTAGTGAGAGAAAGGGACTTTTCAAAAATATATCAATGCGGTATACATTTTTGTGCCTTTTTACGTAAACAACCAGTTTAGCTTGAGCCCTGCACTTATTAATAATTATTATTAAATCATAAATATATTTTACTTACCGATGAAAAGTTATGCCATCTTTTTTATAGCTTGATGTTCTAGACGATTTCCCACACCATTTAATAGAACAGGAACTCATAATTGTTTATAATTATGCAGAAATGTTTTAAAATGTATCAAAATAACCGCGTGTGCAGAGATCCAATAACTGGTCATAACCATGGTCTAAAAAAACAAGGTCTGGCATTCCGGGAGTGACACATGCTTACGTCACTATCCAGTTGCCACTTTATTGCAACAAAACACGAATTATGGAAACATTTTCAGTCACCATTCTGTAAAAAAATATATTTATAGCATTTAAACTGTCGTTTCGTTTTTCTAATCAAGTGAAACAATTCAATTTAAACATATACCAACGTAATTGTTAGTTAAAACCTCATTATTTTATCGGATTCGCACGGGTAATAATGGCTGTTGGGGAGTTATTATTGCACACAACTAGTAACACAGCGGTGATGACGTAGGCTTGTGTCACCCTGTGTCTCGGAATGCTATACCTGGCGAAGTATATTATTATGCCATGGTCAAAACTAAATTGGCAATTCATATTGTCATCTCATATAAGTGCAATTTCATTTATGTGTCGTAAGCCTGAGTCGCCCGGTGTCGCCCGTATGAGCAGTCAAGAGGCTATATAGTCATTGGGGCAGGCGAATGATAATAATAATTGTAATGCTTGTAAAAGGCTGCTAAGTCATAAGTACTAACATAACATAACACCAACATTGTAACACTTAGTTTGCAGTAAACGTTTTGACTTTGTTTAATTTTCATAGAAATTGTAGTGATAAAACAATACGGCGTTAGTTCCCATTTTAGTTACGCGCCAAAATATAATCTTGTAGAGTTGTAAACATTTGTGAAATTGACTCAGAAATTGTATCGAAAAAACAAGATGGCGACGATAGTTACAGATGTTCCGATTTTGGCTACGCGCCAAAACATTATTGTACCGTTATAAATACAATTTTTGTTTCCTTACAGATCCACCGGAAGTTACATTTGAAATCAGACGCACGAAAGTTGAAAACAGGCATACAATTATTTGTGACCACAGTTTTAAAGATGTACAACAAAACGTATACACGCTTCGCGAAGGAGAAAATTTCAATATAATTACGAAATATAACTCCTATATCAATCATTTGATGTAAGTAACACTTTATTTTCTCACCAAACTATACTGCAACAAGAAGCTCTAGAATTTTAATATTTAGGATACCAAACTAAGAAAACAACGTAAATAATGTAACAAAATTGGTTTTCGTTTTTTCAATATTTACTAAGTAAGTATGAAGTTTTTACAATATATTATAATGATATAAATCTTTTTACAGCTGCCAGTACAATAACATCGATGATGTTACACATGAGAAGAATGGCAATTATAAAAAAGTCACCACTGTAAGTAATGTAACCATGAAATAATTGCGGTTCCCTATCCATTTGCATAAAATGTTAAGACCTAATATAACTTAGCATAATTTTGTTTGGCATAATTATATTTTCGCATAATATAATTACGCATACCAGCTTACGCATAAATTTTTTAAGCATAATTTCTCTAACCATAATAATGATTAAGCATAATATTCTAAAGCATAAATTTATTAAGCATAAAGTTCTAAAGCATAACTTTTTTATGAACAATTTTGTGGGTTTTTTTTTCGCTGTAGGAAGCATGAAGCAAGCAAGCATACAGCATGCAAGCAAGCATACAGCATGCAAGCAAGCATGCAAGCAAGCATGCAGCAAACAAGCAAGCATGCAAGCAAGCATGCAGCATGCTTGCTTGCTGCAGGCAGGGTTTCTGTCACGGCTCCGGCGCTGCGGGCCTCCGGCGGCCCCACGCGTGCTAATCGTCGCAGACGGCTTTCGCTCATCACCGCAGCTTCGGCTTGTTGGCCGGCTACGCCGGCCAGCCTAAGCCGCGGCGGCTCGCTCGCAGCCGCCTGCTCCTCAGCCCGCGGACCGCCTCGCTCCTACGCGCCTACGCGATTTTAAATTACACTCTAGGGGTAGGACAAACAAGACTACGTGGAGTCGGTTTTGCAGCAATTCGGTTCTGTCACTAACTTTTGTTGCACAGCATATTAAATTTTTAACCAACAATATTATGCTAATAGTCATTAGGCCTACTAACGTTATGCGAATCAAATTTATGCCAAAACAAATTAGTCTTTAAGATGATTATGCCAACATAAAATGTATGCCTAAAAAAATTATGCCGAAGTATTATTATGCCAAAACAAATTGTGCCAAAATCGTTATGCCGAAGTATATTAGGACAAAGAACATTATGCGAAAAGAAGGGATCCCAATAATTGCGTAGTGCGCTGCCTATCCCTTCAGGGAATACAGATGATGTGTAGGTGATCCGATGAGATGGAATGAATGTGAAACTATTAGAGATAGGTTTTGTTTTTAAATCAATAGATGTCATTGACGATGTCCTTAGCCGCTCTAGACAGAGAAGTGGAAGGAGAGTAGGTAGCGAGGTCATTCCCCTGCAGTGGGACATAACGAAGTTATAAAAAAAGCAGCTGGATGACAGTAGGTAACCTACCTATGAGCTGACTACAAAAGTTGCGGGACTGTTAAAAATAATGAAATAGAGTTTATTTTTGATTTTTGAAAAGTTGTTCCTTAGTAAAATTGAATCCTTACAATGCTTTATGTACTATCAATTATTTACAGAAATAAAACACCATTAGTATTTTACGGCAAATAACTAGGTTCGATTCCTGAGTCGTGTAGGTATAAGGATTTTAGAAAATCCTTGAATGCTGTTTTTCTCATCTCTAACATCGACTGCATGGTTCCTTAAAACTTTCTCAGATTCAGATTTTGTCCGTACTGACCCATCTCATCGGATTGCCCTGGTTAATAACTAGAGATCGGATATTCGTATACATATTCACCTAAAATTGCGATGTTGGCTGATATGGAATGCGCTTTTGTATCGAAAAAATCTTAACTTTAACTAACACACACCATCCCTCCTCTTACGCCCTACATACACATACTTGCATCGGGGGTTAAACATTAATTTTAAATAAATATGCAATCCAAGAATACCGGGTCTTTTTTTGAATAGATAATTTTTTAGAAGTCTTCCATACTATACACTCGACTAGTTATGCATTCCCGGTGTTGCTGGCATCCCGGGATTTTTTTTTTACAAGAAAAATGTTTTAAGAAGCCGCTGCCATACTTTCATAGCTAAAAATTTACTTTAGGTAAATATTCATCCGAATATCCGATCTTTGGTAAAATCCTACTAATATTATAAATGTGAAACTTTGTGAGGATGGATGGATGGATAGATGGATGGATGTATGGATGGATGTTTGTTACGCTTCCACGCTAAAACTACTGAACGGATTTGGATGGAATTTGGAACACAGATCCTACTTCCTATCCTTTCCTATTAATATTATAAATGTGAAAGTTTGTGAGGATGGATGAATGGATGGATAGATGGATGGATGGATGGATGGATGGATGGATGGATGGATGGATGGATGGATGGATGGATGGATGGATGAATGGATGGATGGATGGATGGATAGATGGATGGATGTTTGTTACTCTTTCACGCTAAAACTACTGAACGGATTTGGATTGAATTTGGAACACAGATAGTTTATAACTTGGATTAACATGTTGGATATTTTTTATCCCGGTAGTATGTTCCCGTGGGATAATTTCCGATATCCACGCGGGCGAAGCCGCGGGCAAAAGCTAGTATCTAAATAAATGTCTAAATATCTATAAGATTAATTAATACCTTTCAACAGTTTAAGGTAGAAAAAGAATTGGGTACTATATGGAACTGTACAGTGTTGGCCCATCAAAATAACCTCACAATACTTCCCGTGATCCAGTACAACAACAACAACTATTCAGCGGCCTATTGCTATATGAAAATACACGTGAGACAAACAAGTACGTAAGCTAATAATCATTCCCACTAATACGTATTATAAATATGACTGATTGTGAGTTCTGATGTTTGGCACACAGGCACCATAATAAAATACTTACTTTTGTACATGAAGTAGTTTTCCTAGCATGTGAGTGAAACCGCGGGCAACAGCTAGTAGAATAAAATACCCTAAATTCCCAGTCTAAATTAGAACAAGTAACCCCACAGACTCGCCTCAGACGATCCTCGTGAACAATATGGAACTGCAAGCAGTTCGCACAAACCTGTCGGAGAAGGACTTCGATTTCACTGCCGAGTACCAATACGTAGACGGCGATGTAGTCGAAGTCAAGTGCGTAAACTTCTTGAATTCAGCACCGCTCTCGATGGAATATGCGATGGCAGGCACAATGAGCGGTGAGTTATTACATTCCTTTGTTACACTAAAGGTCATCACACACTACGCATACGTTAACCTCGGCACCACATCGGCATCACCTTGGCCCTTTGGTATGAATATCGGAATCTCGTATTTTTCAATTCCGTAATTGAATCTCTCTTATTTTTAAGTAGACAGGAATAGACAAGATTTTGACGACGTAAACAGTGCACTCTCAATGGTTACGGATTAGTTTACATCAATTGACCTAGTTAAAGAAAAAGAAAAGAAAGAAAATACATTTATTTGCGGTAAACATGACGCAAAGAAAAAACACACAAATACAAAAAATAACGAGTTGGGGAAAAATATGCGCCACATTCACGCAAAACAGCAATCGCTCAGCATAATGCCAAGAAAACGAAACGTCTAAAGTTCGCCGTACCGAATGTAGGACCCAACATCGTCTTAGATAAAGAGGTGCTCGAAACTGTAGACTGCAATTTTCCTGGGCTTATCAGTAGATGCCAAACTTCAGTGGGGCTTACATATGTATATCAAGCCTAGCGGGAAGGCTCAGTTCACCCGCATACGCCGCCGAAAGGAAAGTAAGACAATACACAGTCTATTTTAGTTATTTTCACAGCGTTAAGTCCTACGGTAATCTGCTGTGAAGCAAAGCCTATATAATGATATTCAAAATATAATTTGTCCTTCAAAAACGAGCTGTTCGAGTAATTTACCAGATAGGTGCCAGAGTTTCTCTGAGAGATTTTTTTGAAGATATTGGTATTCTCACGGTGGCATCATAATTCATCTTCGCCGAGATCTAATATATTAGACAAAAGCAGACATACACAAACACACAAAAAAACAGTGGTTTTCACAATGTTAACTAGAAATAAGGACAAACTACGTGTTCCCTTTCACCGGCTTCATAAGGTTTATAACTCATTTGTTGGGCTTGGTATAGCCCTTTATAACAAGCTACCCTCTTCTTTGCTAGATTTGACTTTTAATGCGTTTAAAGCACAAGTAAAATCCAACTTTTATTTAAAGGCATACTATTCCATCAACGACTACTCAAACGATAAGAATAGATGGTCGCTGTGACAAACTCAAGACAATGCTATGTTCTTTCTCCAGAATTAGCTTACCTACTGACAGGTTGTATGAGTTCATTTAATTGCTTATTTCTTTGACTGTATAAGTCTGAATTTTAATTATTTTAATTTATTATTGACATGATGTACTCGTTCTAATGTTTTTAAGCTATTACATAGCTTTTATCGCGGGCTTTGAGCGCGGCGACCGAATCAAGAAATTCCGTAACGAAAATAAAACCTAACACCCTCCACTCCGCCTACCATGTAGCTCGGCCGAGCGTTCGCTTAACGTGTATGGATATGGTACGACTGTACTTGAATTAATATTAAAGACAAAAAAAACCCGGTATAAATAAAAAAAATATATAATTGCATGAGTTGATAAAAAATGCTATGCAATAGCTTTACCACGGCAGTCCCCGAGTGCCACACGTGTTTTTTTTTTGTGAGTAGTATACCAATATGTGGTTAGCTAGGAACCTCGACAATTGATCATTTTATTCTTGCCTTAGCCACCGGCAGCAAGTTCATCATGCTCCCTTAGATGTCACTGCTTGCGGTAGGGTCGGGGGTCGGATTACCTTCTTCTCTCAAATATGGCGAGGGGGGTAATGGCTGATCTTTGCGTTATGCTCGTGAACGTTTTGCTGACCATGGTTTTGTTATTGTTATTATTAATATTGTTCTGTTTATTTATTTTACTTCGATGGTCCTAGTTTATCATTTGTGACTTCGATGTTTGATCTATTATTTGCGGGTCGCCGTGTATAACATAAATTCTTTAAAAGTTGAACTAAATAAACACACGCCACAAAACTATAGAAAGCTTAATTATTTTTTCATTATGTTGCTGAAATTCTTGTAAACTACATATAAAAACAATTTTCTGTGAATAATCTACGCTATTTAATTTTAAAATATTTAAATGGGGGCCCTGATGATCTTAGGTAATTTAATAGGTCTTTACCTATGAAATTGCCGTTTTGTATGAAAAAATTTAAACGAATTTTTTTCATGAATTTTTTATTTGTATTAATCGAAGTAATCACCCATGCAATCAATGCATCTTTGCCATCGCAGTGGCAGTTTATTGATGCCCTTCTTAAAGAAATCAGCTGGACGGGAGGCAACAAATTCTTCAAAGGCATTTTGTACTGCCTCTCGGGTATTAAATTTTTTTCCCGCCAAGAAGTTATCCAAATTCTGGAAAAAGTAGTAGTCTGTAGGCGCAAGGTCTGGTGAGTAGGGCGGATGACGGAGAGCTTCCAACCCCAGTTCTTGCAACTTGGAGACCGTCTGCTGTGCAGTATGAGGTCACGCGTTGTCGTGCAGGAGCAGCGGAGACGAGCGATTGACCAATGCTGGTTGGAGATGCGCCAGCTTCTCCATCATTGTGTTCAGTTCTTCACAGTACACATCTGCAGTAATGCTCACCCCGTTTGGTAAGAAGCTGTGATGAATCACATCGGCGCTAGACCACCAAACAGTGACCATCACTTTTCTAGGGGTAAGTTTTCGTTTAGGGCATTGTTTAGGTGCTGAACCAGGATCCAACCAACTTGCTGAGCGCTTACGGTTATCAAACAGAATCCATTTTTCATCGCAGGTAACAATGCGGTTCAAAATTCCTTCATTTGTGTGTCTGTTGAGCAGTGCAAGGCACGTCTCGACGCGTACTTCGCGCTGGCGATCATTGAGTTCGTGGGGCACCCATTTGTCAAGCTTTTTTACGTTGCCAATTTGACGCAAATGGACCAATATTGTTTTGACGCTAACGTCGAAAGCTGCTGCTAATTCAGCCGTAGATTGTGTATCATCAGCTTCCACAATCGCCTTTAATTCGTCATTGTCGACCAAAGTCTTCGGACGACCGCGAGGTTCATTTTTCAGGTCGAAATTTCCAGAACGGAAGCGAGCAAACCAATAACAGGTGGTGCGTTGGTTTGTAGAGTTAGCTCCGTAAACGTCGTTGATGTTGCGTGCCGCTTGTGCCGCGTTGCTGCCACGACGGTACTCATATTCCATAATTACTCGAATTTTTAACGTATCCATGATGACGAAAAAGATTGAAATGCGATGAAAATGTAACACTAATCAATAAAGAAATGACTACTTTTAGAAAAAAAAAACCATGTTTTTAAAATAAAATTAATTTGAAATTAGAATTCATAGCCAAACAAAAATTATTTTGATTTGAAATGGCCAGTACTGCAGAACGGCAATTTCATAGGTAAAGACCTAATATTAAAAATTGTAATGCACATATGATTTTTTATTTTTTATTGGCGTAGTATTACAAAAAGGAACTATTTTTTTGTGGCATCTCTTGGTCGCTGTTTAGTGTAATTGTCACCTTTGAATCTAAAGAATTCATCATGTTTCCTTACAAAAACCGATACCTCAAACAAATACATACGTCAAGGTTAATAGTTTCAGATTTTTTAATAAAGGCCTACAAGATTCAAGTGGACCGACACCGCATATAACTCTTTCACATTTCTTTTGTACAATACATGTCTTATCAGTGTCTGTTGAATTGCCCCATATTATTAGTCCGTATGTTAATAGTGATTCAACATACCCACTATGTGCTATGCGGGCTGTTTATCGTCTGAAACAATACGAAGTTTTCTTAATGCATTCACAAATCTATTTAGTTTATTTAATGCATACGTTGTTAATGTGTACTTCCCAATTACAAAATGTGTCTAGAGTTATACTCGTAACTAAGAATTTAATACTTTATGTTTCTTCTATGTTTTTGTCTTTTATTTTAATGATAATATTATCAGAGAGTTTGCTTTTGTGTGTACAAAATTTAATGAATATTGTTTCAGATATATTTACACATAGGTTACTGGTTGTTAGGTGATTGTTAGGTTATTGGTTGTGTTTTATTACAGACTGTACAGCTTCGTGTAGAAGAGAATAGAATACTATACATATATATTATACTGTTTATTTTATTTTTATGAGTTGAATTTTTAGTATTATTTTGTTAGGCACAATAACAGAAATATCATCAGCGAGTAGGACATTATTATGGTTTATTGAATCTGGTAAATCATTAATATAAAATAAGAGTAGCAAGGGGTCCAAAATGCTCCCTTTTGGTACGCCGTATTTATTCAGTCTAGATAATGATCTGTAGACAGTGGATTCAATATTTACATTTAAATTAGTAACTTCAACACATTTCTGCCGGCCTGTTAAAAACTTTTTATCCAATCTAGAGCGACACCACGGATACCAAATTTTGCTCATTTATTTAGTAAGATGCTATGATCCACAAAATCAAATGCCTGATGTGGTTCAATAGACTGCGAACTGGGACTGCGCAGGACATGTCAGCCGCATGGCCGACGCCGGACACACTCTGGGCCCAAGTAGTTCAGGGCTTGCGCCCTGAGACTGTAAGACGGGATCGCGGCAGACTAGGACGGAATTGGGGGGACGAACTAGACAGATTCCGCTAAAACTGGAAGTAGGACGCGCGGGCTTGCGAAAGATGGAAAGAATGGAGGGAGGCCTTTACCCGGGATTGGGACAACACAGGCTAGCCAAAAAATAAACTAGTTTGTGCGAACATTGATTTGAAAAAAGAAAACTATTTTTCCTTCCAAGGTACGGCCGAAAGCTCGGTACGCTCTAACACAAAGACGTTACAGTAACGTTTTAACTTTACTGTCAGTATGCGTTCAGTGTAATAAATTACCGATCGGTCATTATGAATACTAATCGCATTATTACTATTAAGTATCTATTTTTATTATTATAAATATTATCTACTCAAGTTATTGTTTGCATCGTCTATACTACTGCCGAGTTGAAAATCCCGCATGTCAGTAGCTTTTTTAGCTTATGGAAGAAGATGAACCTTTTATTGTGGACTGTGGAAGCCTGTGGCAGGCTCTTTTTTGGGTGGGAAATCATCAAGTAACCTCTCCCGCTCTGGGCGAAGCGGGCAAGGGCATGTCAGACTCTTACTGACTAAAACCCACCCGTGTTCCTTCAGTTGCCTGTGCGCCAGAGCCACGGTAACTCTTTCGAACAATCCGCGACCCCGGCAGGCATCGGCGCTATCGGACCCCGGCAATTATGCTGACATCTTTTTGAGGCGCGCGTGGAACACGACGCGCCGTCGACCCGGGCCTGGTCTTTACCGGACGGCGAGCTGCCAATTGCTCGCCATCCGCAAGCCCGCGCCTACGGTGGCCGGGACTCGGCTATCGACTCCCGACGCCCAGGGTGTCTCCTCCTGCGGCAGCTAGGGGCGTGAGGGCGCAACGATTGCCTCTCCCTCACGCGCTCCGCCTCCTCCTTCGTAAGCATTACTGCTTCGCAGAAGGAGGTGACTGCTTCCCATTCTCTCTCGCTCCGTACCATGGCCTGGACCAGGGCCGGTCGCGAGAGATCGCCGCCGCCGATTGCCGCAGCCTGTGGCAGGCTGGATTATCATTCCGTCCCTAAAATATGTGTAATAGATGTAATTATAATATTTCGTATTATTTCAGATAATTCTACCATGAAAGAACTATGGTCATACAAAGCAATCGGTTTTCGTGCAAAATTGCGTTCTGGACACAACAACAGTTATATGATATGTACTAATACGGAACCAACTGACTACACCAAAGTTATGGTGAGATTTGTAATGCGGCCAGAATACAGTAAGTTTGTTTTGTTTTCTATTTTATTATGTAAGTACACACAGTCTCGAGAAAACATATTTATGTAATGCTTCTTGGTTGGCTCGATTTTAGTAATCATTCTCACTTTAATACCCTCATTAAATATGTAGCATAATTATACAGATACCAAACACCTTAAAGCGACAAACACATAATAATGTGTAATACAAATTAAGGGTGTTTTTCAATGAGTTTATGAATGTGTGTAACGCGTTTGCGAATATTTTATGTATGTGTTTTTTATTTATTTATTTAGTGCTATGCTTTCCGTCAACCAATCATATAATCATACAGTAATATTAGTCCACGCAAGTAGAGCTTTAGAAGCACAGCTGGTTTTGTACTATACACTTCACAGATAAACACTTCAACACTTACATCTCACGGATACCAATCTTAACACAAAAAATAATACATCACCCATACAGGATTATAGTCAAAACTAAACTTATAATTCATATTCGATACAAAACTAACTTTAATAGAACTTTACTCATCGAGCGTAACTATCTTTATTTACAACATCAAGGGGTTTATTCATAAACTTTGCTTAAAGTTAAATGACGTTTAAACGCCCAAAATGTATGGTTAAACAGTCGCTAATCATTAGTTAACTTTAAGCAACTTTTATGAATAAACCCCCAAATACTTACCGATTTAGGAGCTGTACTAAAACAGCAGTATAACAGGGTTATTGCGATGACACTTTTTCTGCATACCCCACAACTAAGTTTACTTCATACTGTCTCCAATTAATTTATCCGTACCGACGACGACATACCATTTACTACTTTATTATATATTGCATTACTACTCTTTTCCACTGCACTGCACTAGCGTATACCCACAATCAATGACTATATAGCCTCCACAATGCACAACCCAATGACGTTTTCTATTGTTTTGTTAAATTATTTCGTTTACTGATTACTTATTTGCCCTATTATTTACAAGTTACCTATGCATCATCAACATAAATATGATGTCACTATTCCTAAAAATTAAAATTCAATAGTATCGAAGACAATCCTTGACCGTACCTCCATTGCACGTTCATCCCACCTGTGATATTAACATTTTTCTAAACATTGTAACTGAATCTGAGCTTTCTTTTAAAGTTATTCACCAAAATATCAGAAGCATAACACGTAATACACCAGGTTTACTTACATTGCTACACAGATTGCAAATAGATTGGGACTTCATTATTTTGACGGAGTGCTGGTTGTCTTGTGCACACCGCATTCCACTGCTTGAAGGTTACAATTACTACAAAAGTAATAATAACCTAACCCAAAACGAAGGGGTTGTATTTATTGCAAAAATAACATTGACGTGTGCATAAACGAACCTACTATTTCTGATTGCAACTGTCTAATGATCAAATTAATCAGAATACGGCTATGCTAGCAGTTTACCGACCTGCTGGTTACAAAAACCTTAATAACTTTCTGAACTCTCTCGACTTCTTTTTAAGTACTACCTCCAATATACAAAATAATATTCTAATAGGGGACCTCAATGTGGACATAACGGAGACCAACACAGACTCTAATTCTGCTCATTATCTTAACCTTTTAGCATCCCATGGCATGTTGCCAGCTTATACTTTCCCTACACATAAAAAAAAGGTGCTTGGATCACATTAAATTAAAAACGCGACTGCTAGCTTCTTGGTATGTAGCTGAAACCTCTATCACTGATCATGATGCCGCCATCCTTATCTTGAATTTAAGTAAACCTCAAAACAAAACCTATAGAATAATTAAACGCTTAAATTACGAACAAATGGACGATGACATTATGAATCTCAACTTTCATGACATGTATTAAATTACTGATGTTGATCTTGCTGTTCAGTACTTCGTTAACTTAATGAACAGTATAATACAATCTAACACAAAAATGATTAAAACGTCAAACCGTAAGAATATTCCTAAACCTTGGATAACGGCCGGATTATTACTGTGTATGAGGAATCGTGACAAGCTGCACCAAAAGGCAAAAAAGAATCCTAACAACCAAACCATAATAATAACCTATAAAATATACAGATATTTGCAACGAACTTTTAAAAAAGTTAAAAAGGGAACATGATAAACTAGAACTTCAGACTGCGGCTAAAACTAACAACAAAATATTACGGAACGCAATAAAAGACATTACCCACACACAAAAATCTAAAAATGAGGCCAGACAGCTAATTAACACTCTAGATCCTATTTCTGATGCTAATAAAATCAATGAATTTTTTGTTAACATCGGCAAAAATATCGCTGATCGCTGTGGTTCTGGTTACAATATCCCTTCACCACCACTCAACCTTCATCCTCACTCGATGGTTTTTTCCCCACGGATCTGGAAGAGGTTGATAATATCATTCATAGTCTGAAGTCTGATTACACTGTTAGCTATTACAACTTCTTCACCGGCATTGTGAAGAGATACAGACAGTTCCTCATTTGTCCAATTGTTTTTATCTGCAACTTTGCCATTGATTCCGGCAAATTTCCAAACGCCTGGAAAATAGCGGAGATTAGACCCATCTACAAAAGTGGTGACGGTGCCCGTGTCAACAGCTATAGACCAATTTTCATTTTGTTAGCCTTGTCTAAGGTCAATACCTTAAAGGATCATTAAGAAGCGCCTGGTCGACTACCTTGAAAACAACTCACTGTTATCACTTTCTCAGTACGGTTTCCGATCTGCTTTGTCGATCAGCGACGACATTCATGGTTTAGTTAAGTTTGTTTCTGAAAAACGACGAAAATAAAAAGGTTGTACTTATCTTTATGGAACTTGCCAAGACCTTTGACACGGTCTCCGTCCCTCTGTTGGTGAAGAAATTGGAGAACATTGGTGTAAGGGACGCACAATTAAAGCTTTTTTCCGACTACCTCACCAACCGATTCCAGAGAGTTAAAGTTGACGAGTGGACTAGTAGTGATCTACCCGTCGTGCATGGCGTCCCACAGGGCAGTATCCTCGGTCCCCCTTTATTTCTAACTTTCATCAACGACCTCTGTGAGCTAAAGATGCCCAGCAGAAGGGTCATAACTTTCGCTGATGACACAGCGCTTTTATTTGACGCCGACGCCTCGCCCGAAGTTTACAGTTGTGCGCAGATGGGGTTGAACATACTATTGTCATGGTTGGCTAATAATAGACTCGCTCTGAATGTTGATAAGACAAAGTATATTTCTTTCTACATAAAAAAACCTACTTGTTCTCTCGATAATTACAAAAATACCGCTCATTCATCCTCGTGCATTTTATCTCATAGTACTCATTGCTTATGACCCCACCTTAATAAAACAGATTCAATAAAGTACTTGGGCGTCATGCTAGATAACACACTAAAGTTTTCACCCGTTTGTGTTTAAAAATCTTCGTCATGTTGCGGACTCTGGCTAATTGAGATCAGTCTATTTTGCGTTATGCCAATCGCTAATCTCGTACTGTATAACTGTATGGGGTGGCGCAACGAAAACATCTATGCTCGGGATCGAACGTGCACAAAGGGCCGTTCTAAAGGTTAGTAATTTCCTGCCTTTCTTATTTCCCACCAGAGAACTTTATGAGCGAACTGGAGTGTTAGCAGTACGTTAACTTTTCATTTTAAATACGATCTTGCGCAAACACTCTCTTCTTGCTTGCTACTATATTTGAAGGTAAGCGACGTAAACACGCAGTCTGTCCCTCAACTCGGTTCCATACTGCTTTTTCTCGTCGACATTTTGGTTTTCTTGGAAACTACTTGTACAACAAAATTAACGGAATTTTGTCAATTTATGCCGTACCCAAAGTGCGATGCAAAAAAACACTCAGTCTGGTTACAAAAATTGGACTATGATGCAACGGAGCAGCTACTGATTGTTCCCTCATAATATTTTATATATTTCTGGTTTTTGACTGTAACAAACACCCTACACACTCACACCATCATTCTACCTCTCCTTACACTTCACATGCACACTACACATACATTACACTATACCTATCTTTTTTAAACCCTCTTTTTTTGTCAAATTAAACATGTCTGTTTTTTTCTCTTCATCAATATTTAACTTGTCTAGAGTTTGAAAATTTACCACTGCAATGCTAATTATATTTATTTCGGGGTGAGTGCTTGGTGATCCGTCACACAGGGTATCCTAGTATGGACGCCAGTCTCTCACAAAGGATCATTTTATGTGTATTGTTGTCGAAACGCTTGTCCCTATGTTTATAAATATGTGAACCTTTGAGAAGAGAGAAAATAATTATTATTTTCCTTTATTTCATATATATATACATATAAATTATATTTTTAAATATTAGAATTTTAATTTAATTTTAATTTTAATTTTATTTTAATTATTATTATTATTAATAAACAAAGCGATTTATGAACAGGATAATCTACTTCTACTTTCTAAGTATTTTATCATAATTTTGTTTTTGTAGATAACATTGTAAGTATCAAAATTAATGGGATGACTCTACGACCAAAAGTTGAGATTCCTCTAAACCATTATTATACAATTCAATACAAATATAAAAAAAACGAACACATAAACGTGGTGTGTGAAGTACGGAGAGAAGACGTGACATTGGCGGTGAGGAAGGGAAAAAAGTTCGATAGTAAAGTGAGCAGTTACAAAAAAACAGGTAATTAGAATAGGAATAGTTTTGTCGGCGAATCTTTTGTCGTTGAAATATTCAATTGGCAAAACAGCAGACGGATGGTAACCCATCATCCGTCCGCGTTTTGGTACTGGGTCCGGGTGTCATTTTTCCAGACCTTTCGACTTATGAGGTATTCTTTAAAAAAATAAAAATGTTAAATGACTATATAGTGTAGAAGAAACATTTAAAAATAAATGTCCGGATTTTTTTGCAAACATCCGGCTCTTTTCAGTACCAAATTTCGAAGTAGTAAATCTACTTATTATCTGAATCGTTCTGTCGTCGCGAATGTCGTCGAAGAGATTCAGAATCTAATTTACACTCATAGAGATAGTATAGCAGACATATATTTATAGAGATAGTATAGCAGACATATATTTATAGAGATAGTATAGCAGATATAAATTTCCACTTTGAAGGTCCTTCGCCTACACTCTGTTCACAGTTATTTTTATTACCTCTCAATTTGCATCACTGTCAACATCACAGTGATCTTTATCAACGTTACAATACGGTTGCTATTGGGCTAATGCCGTCAGAGGTAAAATAACTGTGAATGGACTATACCTACATTATTGTGTAAATCATTTAGTTTTTATTTTTATGGTCCTGTCTTGACAAAATTAATAAATATTATCTAGATCCGGTTTCTTGTTAAATTGTAACTATCTACCTTTTTTTTTTGGGTGGGAAATCATCAAATGACCTCTCCCGCTCTGGGCGGAGCGGAAGGGCGTGTCAGACTCTTACTGACTAAAACCCACCCGTGTTCCTTCAGTTGCCTGTGCGCCAGGGCAACGGTAACTCTTTCGAACAATCCGCGACCCCGGCAGGCATCGGCCCTATCGGACCCCGTCTATGGTGCTGACATCTCTATTAGGCGCGCGTGGAACACGACGCTCCGCCGACCCGGGCCTGGTCCTTACCGGACGGCGAGCTTCCCATTGCTAGCCGTCCGCAAGCCCGCGCCTACGGTGGACGGGAGTTGGCAATCGACTCCCGACGCCCAGGGTGTCTCCTTCTGCGGTGACTAGGGGCGCGAGGGCGCAGCGATTGCCTCTCCCTCTCGCGCTCCGCCTCTTCCTTCGCGAGCATTACTGCTTCGCAGAAGGAGGTGACGGCTTCCCATTCCCTCTCGCTCCGTACTATGGCCTGAACCAGGGCCGGACGCGAGATGTCGCCGCCGCCGACCGCCGCCACGAGGACACGGCAGTGCTCCGCCCAAGCCGGGCAGACCTCCACCGTATGCTCCACTGTGTCCTCCGGTCGATCCACACAATGGAAACACCCGGGCGTTTCCTCCCGCCTTATTCGTAACAGGAACCTCCCGAAACAGCCATGTCCGGTGAGGACCTGCGTCGGGCAGAAGGTGAGGACGCCGTGGCGCCTCTCATGCCACTCCTCAAAGAGGGGACTTACCGCCGCAATTGTGGCGTGCCCTGCGCTGGGTTGCAACAGTCGCACTCTCCATGCCGCCATGAGATCCCGCCGGAGCTCTGTCCGCTGTGCCGCGATTTCTCGCGGCAGTGGAGTTACGCCCCGGCGTTTCGCCTCCTCGCGCCACTCATAAATGGTGCGAGGACTTTTGCCTCCAGATTCCACGGCAGTAATCCGGCAAGGAGGCTCGCCGCTTCGCAGGAGTCCGTGCGGTAGTCTCGGACCAGCCGGATGGCCATGACCCTTTGGGACGCGTTGAACCGGCGGGCTGGTCGGAGCCTCAAAGAACGCGCCCACACCGGTGTCCCGTAAAGGGCCATGAACCGCACGACCCCTGCGTAGAGCCTCTGGCAGCAGGCGTTTGGACCCCCTAGATTGGGCAGGAGCCGCTTCAAGGCAATCCCGGCCCGCTCCAGCCTGGGACCCAAACGTCGGAAATGCTCAACGAAGTTCCACCGGCTGTCGAGGACGAGTCCCAGGTACTTCATCGTCGACTCGACGTCGATATGAACCCCGCCTACCGTTATTTCGGAACCCGACAGTGGCGCGTTCCGAGGACCATGAAAACACATGGCTTCGGACTTGTGCAAGGCCACTTCGAGTCCCAATTGCCGGATCCTCTCAACGACTGTCGCAACCCCGCGTGTCATTAGTTCGGCCGCCGCCTGGTGCGACCTCCCCTTTTTTTTGTTCCGGGGTGGAAAATCCTCATGGATGTCCTCCGCCCTGGCGGGGCGGAGGGGTCTGTCAGACTCTTACTGACTAAAAACCACCCCGGTGTTCCATCTCACACCTGCGCCGGGGGTCGCGGGAACGTACAATCTTCCGCAACCCCCGGTTGGTGCCGGCCCGCCTCTGCGGGCCCCGTCCGGTTGAGCGGGGGGAGTGAGATGTTTGACTCCCCCCGCGACGTCTAAGAGGGGCGCGCGTGGAACACTAGGCACCGCCACCTCGGGTCCTGATGTATGGGGGACGGACGTCCCCGAGTCCGTCGCCCTGGACCCATTTCCCATTTAGGGGGGCTGGAAGAGGGCGTTGTCCACCCTCCGCCGACGCCCGGTGCGCCTGCTGTTGGCCGGGTGAGAGGATGAGATTTCTCGCTCCCTTTCCGCAGCCTCCTTCTGCAAGATGACTGTTTCGCAGAAGGATACCACCGCGTCCCAGGACTCCTCGCCGCCGGTCATCGCATTCACAACGGCCGGCAGCGAGAGGTCACTGCCTACTCCTAAGATGAGGGCACGGCGCGGCTCCTCCCAAGCGGCATACTCTGCCAGCGTATGCCGCGCCGTGTCTTCCCGGCAGTCGATGCAGTGGTGACACCGGGCGTCCGGCTCCCTGTTTATGCGACACAGGTACTTCCCGAAGCAACCGTGCCCCGAGAGCACCTGCGTCATGGAATTGGCCCTCCTCCAAGCATGCGATTAGGAGCCCTCGTAGTCGAGGCCCGAGACCCTCGGGGTGCATGTTGAAGAGCCTCCTTGTGGAACCTCCCTGGGCAACGTCAGCTCCAAGTGCCCACCTGCTTCTGGAGGTGGACAATTGGGGCTGGCGGCTAATCTTCAACAAACGGGGAAGGATCATGGTTCCAATCACCTGTCATCCTAGATGGTCGGTGAAGGGAACCGGGCTAGGGGCGGGACGGCCAGTCCATCATAGGGGTAGGCCAGGTGGCTATCTTACGTCTACACCCCCTCTGATTGCAGAGGGTTGGTGGTAGGCGTATAGTGGGAGTGGGAGAGGAAGAAAACCTCTTTAAAAAATTACCTCAATCCCAAGGTCGAGCGTGCCGAGGGGATGAATGGCCGGAGGGGATCCGGTCGCTAGCGCTGGGGGGCTAAATAGGGGATAAAAAGGGACCACACCCTTCAAAGGAAAATAAATGAAAAATATGACAAACAGAAACAAACTACCTCAGGGCGGTACCGGCTGCTCAGCAGCCGGAGAATCCGCCACGTCTCCTTTGGAAACGTCAAGCCCCCATTCGTATTCTGGGGGGGGGCAATGTATGTCAACCACTTGCCGATGGCAACAAGAGCCGAGGAGTCTCATTACACACCGCCGACATCACTGGCCAGCGAGAAAAGGAGCTTCGGAAGAATCTGAAGCCGCTTGCCGTCACAGACGGCAACAAGAGCCGAGGAGGCTCAAGTTCCGATAGGGACGAATTATCGGACCAGGAGCGATCTCGGAGGAAGCGCAGTCTTTCTTCGAGTGAGCAGAATCTGTTGGTCGCAAAGGTCCCAACAGCACAAAGAGGGCGAGGTCGTGTGGTGGCGGGTGGATTCCCCGCTCGGCTGCCGGAGCGTGACGGGCGGGGTCGCTTTACGCCAATACGCAGGACCAACGCGGCAGCTCCAGTGGAGCACGTGGAGAGCGCAGAGAGCGGCCTCGAGCCCTTGGAGGCGGACCTAAGCGGGGACTCCACAACCTCCCTGCTAGGGTCGAACAGAGCAGAGGCGAACGCTGCGAAGCGGGCGCAGCGAAGGACTGTCGCGGCTGACGAGGTCATCGAGTTGGCCCGACAGGCCCGTGAGCGGCGCTCTACCCGGATGGCTGCCGGGGGGGATATTACAGTGGTGGCGCTCAGTCGCCAGGTTCTGGCCGGCGTGGATGTCGTCCTGAAGGTTGCCACCAAATCGGGCAACATGAAGGGCACATTCACCCGTGCCCTGAAGGAGGCGGCTGACGGCATTAAGGAGGCGGTTGAGGTCCTCCTTAACCGTACTAGCACGGAAGTGTCGGCGAAGTTATGGGAGGAGAATTGCCGTCTCCGATCCGAGTTGGAGGACCTCAAGCGGCAGTTCGCCGCCCAGAGGGCAGCTCCCGCGGCCACCGGCCCCTCTTCTGTCGCGGCCCCATTATCGGCTCCATTGCCAGTCCCGGATTCGACCCCTGTACTTGCGGATGCGGAGATCGAAAAGATCGCCCGCATCTGCATGATGCAGTGTGGAACGATGGTGGATGCCCGCTTGGAGGCCATAGAGGCAAGGCTCCTGCCGGAGGAAACCCTCCGCCCACCGCTCGCTGCGGGCAAGCGGAGAAAGGAGGGGCCCGCCAGGCAGGGGCCAGTAATAGCCGCGGCGGCAGAGACAAGCCGCTCCGGGAGTGGGACCAAAAAGCCCGCTAAGGGTGCGTCCGTGCCTACTTCCCGGGCTGCTGCGCCACAGGCGGCCGCGCCCGGGCCTTCCACGGAGGCCTGGACGACGGTCGTCAAGACGGGCCGTCGTAAGGGGAGGAAGTCGGAACCACCGGCACCGGCTGGAGCACCGGCACCGGCAGCGAAGAGGGCCCAGGGACCGCCTAGGGTTAGAGCCCCACGCTCCGCGGCTGTAGTGATTACGCTGCAGCCCGGAGCCGTCAAAAAGGGCATCACCTACAAGGCGGTCCTGACTGAAGCAAAAACCAAAGTCGCGTTCCCCGACATAGGCACACCGTCCGGCTTCAGAATGAAGCCGGCGATTACAGGGGCGCGGCTGCTCGAGGGGTTGGGTGCCTCTAGCGGTGAAAAGGCTAACATCCTGGCCGCCAAGCTTAGGGAGGTCCTCAACCCGGAGGACGTCCGGGTGTCCAGGCCGATGAAGACCGCTGAGCTGCGCGTCGGTGGCTTGGACGACTCAACGACCCCGGCTGAGGTCGTGGCGGCCGTCACTCGAGTCGGTGGATGTCCGCCCGACGACGTGCGGACGGGTGACATTCGCGCTGACGCTTCCGGGCTCGGCACGATTTGGGTGCGGTGCCCGGTGGCGGCGGCGAACAAGGTCGCTGACGGTGGGCGCTTGTTGGAGGGATGGGTTGCAGCAAGTGTGAAACTGCTGCAGCCCAGGGCCATGCGGTGCTACCGGTGCCTTGACATTGGGCATGTTAGGGCACGGTGCACCGCCGAAGTGGACCGCAGCGAGCAGTGCTATCGCTGCGGCCAGCCCAGCCACAAGGCGGCCCAGTGCTCCGCGGCGCCAAACTGCAGCCTCTGTACAGCTGCAGGGAGGCCCGCCGGGCACAGAGCGGGCGGAAAGGCCTGTGGCGTACCCGCCAACAAAGAGAAGAGAAGGGTTGCCAAGGCTGCGGGGGGCTCTTTACCCCCCCTCAGCCTGGCTGCCCTTCGGCCGACTCCCGGCCTAGGAATGGTGCGGAGGGAATGGATTGCGCATAATGGCGCTCTACCATTTCCTCCAGGGTAACATCAACCACTCTGCCAGAGCTCAGGATCTCTTGCTCCAGAGCATGGCGGAGTGGTCGATTCGCGTGGCCGTGGTCGCCGAGCCGTACCTTGTCCCCCCTCGGGATAACTGGGTGGGGGACCTGCACGTGCCGGAACGTGGGCTCGGTCCACACGTGCGTGCGGCAGCGGGGTGGGTCAATAGTGGACGTCTCGTTCGCTAGCCCTGCTGTCGCGAGCCGTGTTCGCGATTGGCGTGTCGCCGTGGAGGTGGAGACGTTGTCAGATCACCGATACATCCGTTTCGACGTCTCCGCCTAGACCGCCGGCGGCCGCAGTTCATCGGGCCCGCGAACGGACGGCCCGCGCTGGTCGCTCAAGCGCATCGACAGGGAGCTTCTCGAGGAGGTCGCTATTGTCCAGGCCTGGGGCCGGGAGTCGGCAATGAGCGGACCCGTCGACGTCGAACAGGAGGCGCTGTGGTTCCGCGGGGCGATGACTCAAATTTGCGACGCGTCCATGCCCCGGGTCCACACACAGTCAGCAAAGCGCCAGGTGTACTGGTGGTCCGCCGCGATCGCGCAGTTACGCGTCGCGTGCGTGGCGGTGAGACGCCAGTACACCCGATACCGGAGGAGACGTCATCGGGTCCCTGACGAAGAAGCCGCGCTGTATGAGGTGTACCGCGCGGCTAAAGAGACTCTGTGGCTGGCCGTCAGCGAGGCGAAGACGCGAGCCAGGGAGGAGATGCTGGAGACTCTAGACGGGAATCCGTGGGGGCGCCCTTATCGAGCGGTTCGAGGGAAGCCAGAGCTGCTGGAGGAGGTAGTCGCAGCCCTCTTCCCGGCAAGAGCGGAGCATACTCCGCCGCCGATGGCTTTGCCCACAGCCGCAGAGTCTACAGAGGAGAACGCCATTAGCGTCCCAGAGGTGACACAGGCAGAGATGAGGGCGGCCGTGATGCGGCTCCGGGCCAAAAATGTGGCTCCCGGGCCCGACGGGATCCACGGCCGTGCATTAGCCCTCACTCTGAAGGAGCTGGAGCCCCAGCTGAGAGGACTCTACACAGCGTGCCTCGAGCAGGGCCAGTTTCCCACTTTGTGGAAAACCGGTCGTCTGGTCCTGCTCAGGAAGGCGGGGCGCCCTGCTGACTCGCCGTCCGCGTACCGGCCCTTAGTGCTGCTAGACGAGGTGGGTAAGCTGCTGGAGCGGATACTCGCAGCCCGCCTCGTCGGCCACTTGTGCAGAGAAGGGCCGGACCTGGACGAGAGCCAGTTCCGCTTCAGGCATGGGCGCTCCACCATACACGCTATATCGCGGGTGAGAGTCCTGGCGGAGGAAACGGTGTCCCGGGGTGGGGTGGTGGTGGCGGTGTCCTTGGACATCTCCAACGCATTTATCACCCTGCCCTGGAGTTGTATTCGGGAGGCACTGCGTTACCATCGGGTGCCTCTCTACCTCCGCCGTATCGTTGGGGCTTGTTTGGCGGAGAGGTGTGTCACCTACGTGGGATGCGATGGCGTCAACCAGCGCCACATGTCGTGCGGTATTCCACAGGGCTCGGTCCTAGGCCCGCTCCTGTGGAACATCGGGTACGACTGGTTGCTGAGGGGTGAACTCCAACCGGGCGTCGACCTGACGTGTTACGCGGACGACACGCTGGTCACGGCCCGGGGGAGTTCGTACAGAGAGGCAGCGTTGCTGACGACGGCTGCGGTCTCACAGACTGTGAGCCGCATACGGCGCCTCGGCCTGGAGGTGGCCCTCAACAAGTCGGAGGCCATGGTATTTCATGGTCCCCGGCGGGCGCCACCGTTCGGATCCCACATTGTGGTGGGGGGGGGTTCGAATCGCTGTCGAGCCCACCATGAAGTACCTTGGGTTGGTGCTCGACAGCCGGTTGGATTTCGGCCCCCACTTCCGGCAGCTGGCACCCAAGTTGTTGGGCGCGGCTGGGGCGCTGTCAACGCTGCTTCCCAATCTGGGGGGACCGAGCGCCGCTTGTAGGCGGCGCTACGTGGGGATCGTGCGGTCGATGGCCCTTTACGGGGCCCCGATCTGGGCGGCTGACCTGACGGCCGGCAGCATTGCTGTATTGCGAAAGCCGCAGAGAGAAATGGCCGTCAGAGTCATAAAGGGGTACCGCACGATCTCCTACGAGGCGACTTGTGCACTGGCCGGATCCCCGCCCTGGGACCTGGAGGCGAAGGTGCTCGTGTCACTGTACCGGTGGCGCGAGGAAGCGCGGGTGCGGGGCGAGCGACCGATGCTGCTCCATTTGTCGCAGCATCGGTCGCAGCTCCGCGAGGTCCTGGTGGCGGAATGGCGGGACAGGCTCTCACGCCCTACCGCCGGCCTCGTCACCATCGAGGCGGTTCGGCCGGTGCTCGACCACTGGCTCGGGAGGAGGTACGGCTCCCTGTCGTTTCGGGTGACACAGGTGCTCTCGGGGCACGGTTGCTTCGGGAAGTACCTGTGTCGCATAAACAGGGAGCCGGACGCCCGGTGTCACCACTGCATCGACTGCCGGGAAGACACGGCGCGGCATACGCTGGCAGAGTGTGCCGCTTAGGAGGAGCAGCGCCATGCCCTCATCTTAGGGGAGTAGGCAGTAACCTCTCGCTGCCGGCCGTTGTGAATGCGATGGTCGGCGGCGAGGAGTCCTGGGACGCGGTGGTATCCTTCTGCGAAACAGTGATCTTGCAGAAGGAGGCTGCGGAAAGGGAGCGATAGATCTCATTCTTTCACCCGGCCCGCAGCAGGCGCACCGGGCGTCGGCGGAGGGCGGACAACGCCCTCTTCCAGCCCCCCTAAATGGGTCCACGGGCGACGGACTCGGGGACGTCTGTCGCCCCCCAAACATCAGGACCCGAGGTGGCGGCGCGTAGTGTTCCACGCGCGCCCCTCTTCGACGTCGCGGGGGGAGTCAAACACCTCACCGCCACCTCGGGTCCTAATGTATGGAGGGCGACGGACGTCCCCGAGTCCGTCGCCCCTGGACCCCTTTAGGGGGGCTGGAAGAGGGCGATGTCCGCCCTCCGCCGACGCCCGGTGCGCCTGCTGTGGGCCGGGTGAGAGGATGAGATCTCTCGCTCCCTTTCCGCAGCCTCCTTCTGCGAGATCACTGTTTCGCAGAAGGATACCACCGCGTCCCAGGACTCCTCGCCGCCGACCATCGCATTCACAACGGCCGGCAGCGAGAGGTCACTGCCTATTCCTGAGATGAGGGCACGGCGCGGCTCCTCCCAAGCGGCACACTCTGCCAGCGTATGCCGCGCCGTGTCCTCCCGGCAGTGGACGCAGTGGTGACACCGGGCGTCCGGCTCCTTGTTTATGCGACACAGGTACTTCCCGAAGCAACCGTGCCCCGAGAGCACCTTCGTCACCCGAAACGACAGGGAGCCGTGCCTCCTCCCGAGCCAGTGGTCGAGCACCGGCCGGACCGCCTCGATGGTGACGAGGCCGGCGGTAGGGCGTGAGAGCCTGTCCCGCCATTCCGCCACCAGGACCTCGTGGAGCTGCGACCGACGCTGCTCCATTTGTCGCAGCATCGGTCGCTCGCCCCGCGCCCGCGCTTCCTCGCGCCACCGGTACAGTGACGCGAGCACCTTCGCCTCCAGGTCCCAGGGCGGGAATCCGGCCAGTGCACAAGCCGCCTCGTAGGAGATCGTGCGATAACCCCTGATGACTCTGACGGCCATCGCTCTCTGCGGCTTTCGCAGAACAGAGATGCTGCCGGCCGTCAGGTCAGCCGCCCAGATCGGGGCCCCGTAAAGGGCCATCGATCGCACGATTCCCACGTAGAGCCGCCTACAAGCGGCGCTCGGGCCCCCCAGATTGGGAAGCAGCGTTGACAGCGCCCCAGCCGCGCCCAATAACTTGGCCGCCAGCTGCCGGAAGTGGGTGCCGAAATCCCACCGACTGTCGAGCACCAACCCCAGGTACTTCATGGTGGGCTCGACAGCAATTCGAACCCCCCCCACCACAATGTGGGATCCGGATGGTGGCGCCTGCCGGGGACCATGAAACACCATGGCCTCCGACTTGTTGAGGGCCACCTCCAGGCCGAGGCGCCGTATGCGGCTCACCGTCTGTGAGACCGCAGCCGTCGTCAGCAACGCTGCCTCCCTGTACGAACTCCCCCGGGCCGTGACCAGCGTGTCGTCAGCATAGCACGTCAGGTCGACGCCCGGTTGGAGTTCGCCCCTCAGCACCCAGTCGTACCCGATGTTCCACAGGAGCGGGCCCAGGACCGAGCCCTGTGGAACACCGCACGACATGTGGCGCTGGTTGACGCCATCGCGTCCCACGTAGGTGACACACCTCTCCGCCAAATAAGCCCCAACGATGCGGCGGAGGTAGAGAGGCACCCGATGATAACGCAGTGCCTCTCGAATACAACTCCAGGGCAGGGTGTTGAAGGCGTTGGAGATGTCCAAGGACACCGCCACCACCACCCCACCCCGGGACACCGTTTCCTCCGCCAGGACTCTCACCCGCGATATAGCGTGTATGGTGGAGCGTCCATGCCCGAAACCGAACTGGCTCTCGTCCAGGTCCGGCACTTCTCTGCACAAGTGGCCGACGAGGCGGGCTGCGAGTATCCGCTCCAGCAGCTTACCCACCTCGTCTAGCAGCACTATGGGCCGGTACGCAGACGGCGAGTCCGCAGGGCGCCCCACCTTCCTGAGCAGGACCAGACGACCGGTTTTCCACAAAGTGGGAAACTGGCCCTGCTCGAGGCACGCTGTGTAGAGTCCTCTCAGCTGGGGCTCCAGCTCCTTCAGAGTGAGGGCTAATGCACGGCCGTGGATCCCGTCGGGCCCCGGAGCCACGTTCTTGGCCCGGAGCCGCATCACGGCCGCCCTCATCACTGCCTGTGTCACCTCTAGGACGCTAATGGCGTTCTCCTCTGTAGACTCTGCGGCTGTGGGCAAAGCCATCGGCGGCGGAGTATGCTCCGCTCTTGCCGGGAAGAGGGCTGCGACTACCTCCTCCAGCAGCTCTGGCTGAAGACTCTCCGTAAGTGGAGGCGCCGCGGCTCGAAGTTTCCCCCGAACCGCTCGATAAGGGCGCCCCCACGGATTCCCGTCTAGAGTCTCCAGCATCTCCTCCCTGGCTCGCGTCTTCGCCTCGCCGATGGCCAGCCACAGAGTCTCTTTAGCCGCGCGGTACACCTCATACAGCGCGGCTTCTTCGTCAGGGACCCGACGACGTCTCCTCCGGTATCGGGTATACTGGCGTCTCATCGCCACGCACGCGACGCGTAACTGTGCGATCGCGGCGGACCACCAGTACACCTGGCGCCTTCTGACTGTGTGTGGGCCCGGGGCATGGACGCGTCGCAAATTTGCGTCATCGCCCCGCGGAACCACAGCGCCTCCTGTTCGACGTCGACGGGTCCGCTCACTGCCGACTCCCGGATCCAGGCCTGGAAAATAGCGGCCTCCTCGAGAAGCTCCCTGTCGATGCGCTTGAGCGACCAGCGCGGGCCGTTCGTTCGCGGGCCCGATGAACTGCGGCCGCCGGCGGTCTGGGCGGAGACATCGAAACGGATGTATCGGTGATCTGACAACGTCTCCACCTCCACGGCGACACGCCAGTCGCGAACACGGCTCGCGACAGCAGGGCTAGCGAACGATACGTCCACTATTGACCCGCCCCGCTGCCGCACGCACGTGTGGACCGAGCCCACGTTCAGGACGACCAGGCCGGTCGTGACCGCCCACTCCTCCAGCGCCTCACCCCTAGCATCGGTCACCGGAGATCCCCACGCCGCAGACTTGGCTTTGAGATCCCCTAGCAACAGCACGGGGCGAGGGTGGAGTCGGCCCACGACCGCACCCAACTCGACAAGGAAGCCTTCGAAGTCAGCGAGACTCTTGTTGAGAGCGGTGGGCGGAGGGTCTCCGCCGGCAGGAGCCTTCCCTCAATGGCTTCCATGCGGGCACCCATCATCGTCCCGCACTGCATCAGGCAGATGCGCGCGATCTTCTCGATTTCGGCATCCGCAAGTGCAGGTGCCGACGACGGAACCGGCAATGGAGATGAAAGGGTCGCGACGGAAGCGGAGCCCGTGGCCGTGGGAGCTGCCTTCAGGGCGGCAAACTGCCGCTTGAGGTCCTCCAACTCGTTTCGGAGACGGCCATTCTCCTCCCATAGCTTCGCCGTCTCCTCCGTGCTAGTGCATTTAAGGAGGACCTCAACCGCCTCCTTGATGCCATCCGCCGCCTCCTTCAGAGCACGTGTGAATGTGCCCTTCAGGTTGCCCGATTTGGTGGCAACCTTCAGGACGACATCCACGCCGTCCAGAACTTGGCGGCTGAGTGCCACCGCTGTGATGCTCCCCCCGGCAGCCATCCGAGCTGAGCGCCGCTCACGGGCCTGTCGGGCCAACTGGCTGACTTCGTCAGCCGCGACAGCCTTTCGCTGCGCCCGCTTTGCAGCGCTCGCCTCCGCTCTGTTTGACCCTAGCAGGGACACAGTGGAGCCCCCGTATAGGTCCGCCTCCATGGGCTCGAGGTCGCTCTCGGCTCTCTCCACGCGCTCCACTGGAGCTGGCGTGTTGGTCCGGCGTATCGGCGCGAAGCGACCCCTCCCACCGCGCTCCGGCAGCCGAGCGGAGGATCCACCCGCCACGATACGACCTCGCCCTCTCTGTGCCGTTGGCACCTTCGCGGCCGACGGGTTCTCGTCACTCGCAGAAAGACTCCGCTTCCTCCGAGATCCTTCCTGATCGGACGATTGGTCCCTGTCGGGACTTGAGCCTCCTCGACTGTTGTTGCCATCGGCAAACGGTGGACATTGGTTGCCCCCCCCCCCCCCCCAGAATACGATTGGGGGCTTGACGTTCCCGAAGGGAACGTTGCGGATTCTCCGGCTGCTGAGCAGCCGGTACCGCCCTGGGGTAGTTTGTTTCCCTCTGTCCTGTTCATTTTTCATATTTTTTTTTCCTTTGTAGGGTGAGGTCCCTATTCTCCCCTATTAACCCCCCAGCGGTAGCGACTGGATCCCCTCCGGCCATTCATCCCCTCGGCACGCTCGACCTTAGGATTGAGGTAATTTTTTAAAGAGGTTGTCTTCCTCTCCCCCTCCCACTATACGCCTACCACCAACCCTCTGCAATCAGAGGGGGTGTAGACGTAAGATGGCCACCAGGCCTACCCCTATGATGGACTAGCCGTCCCGCCCCTAGCCCGGTTCCCTTCACCGACCATCTAGGTTGATAGGTGATTGGAACCATGACCCTTCCCTGTTTGTTGAAGATTAGCCGCCAGCCCCAATTGTCCACCACCAAGAGCAGGTGGGCAATTTGAGCTGACGTTGCCCAGGGTGTGCCACGAGGAGGCTCTTCAACATGCACCCCCCAGCAGTTTAACCTGCGCGGAAACCCAGCCCACCAGGAGCCTTCGGCCCTCCCCGGCAACTTTCCTGGCCGCCGACACGGGGCAGCTCACCGTAATGGCTCGCATCCCCGCGAGGTCAGGCCGAATGGTGCCCGCCCTCACCTGCTCGGCAGAGCACCCCCAGTCCTAACGACGGCGGTCACCACCTCAGCTTCCGTCACGCAATCGTCCAGGCCCAAGTTGCGCATGTCAATGCACTTGGTGGACCTGGATTATCGGGCCTCGTCCGCATTTAGGGACGCCCTGAGCCTCTCGGCCAGAGCGTCAGCGGTCGGGCTGCCCGCCGCAGTGGGCACCTCCAGCATCCGGGCCGCAGTCGCAGTGACTCTCACCCGGATGCCATTGGTGACATCTAGCTCCTGCAGGTTCACCGCCGCTCCTTCCTTTTGGCCGCCCTTAAGACCTTACCCGCCTTCCTCTTCTCTCCGGCTACTTGCCATTCGGCTTGAGCCGGAAGAGTATTAGGAGACGAGGGGGGCAGCCGTCTCGCCGCCAGGGCTGGGGCCCTCACCGCCTGCGTAAGCCCCCCGCCCTTCTTGGGCTTGGGAGTTGCCGACTTCACCGGCGGCGGCCCCACGGGTTCCGGCACGGGCCCGCCCTTCGATCGCCCCGCTGATTCTGGCTTGGCCGCAGCGCCGGCAAATGAGACCTGCCAGCTCGCCGCTAGCGGGGGGCGCAGGACAATGGCCTACAGAGCGGAAAACCGAATCTGGAAGGCAGCCAGCTCCTGTCGCATCAAGGTCAGTACCCGGTCCTCAGCAGGCACCGCCACTGGCCGGCCTTTCCCATGCTGCGCCTCCTACTGTGGCACTTCCCGTTGGCCGGCTGCTCGGAGGCCGGCCAGGTCCGCTCGGAGCTCCTCGTTCTCCTTTCGGAGAAGCTCCATAGCGGCTGTCAAGCGGGTGACCTCCGCCCGCATCTCGGACATCCCGTCCGATTGAGGCCCGAATTTAATGGCCTTAGCTGCCTTCATAATGGAAGCCGCGGCAGCGGGTATGGCCTTGTCTTTAGAGGACTGAATCCTCTTCAAGGCCACACCCTTTAGCGCAGCTACCACGGCTGCCACCAGACTGGCCAGTCGCTCTGACTTGGAGCCGCCAGCGGCGTCCGGCTCACCGCCTGACGATTCGGACATTTCCGCCCTTCGATTGGCCCCTCCAGGGTCGTGCCCATCCGTGGCGAGCCTCTCGGCTGGCTGGGCTGGCTCGGCTGGGCTGACTCGGCTCTGCTCGCTGATCTCCTCGGCGGTGCGCCCTCTGCCCGTACCCCGCTCGTGAACTCCTCCCTGCCGAGTAATTTTTCTGCGGGAGACGTTCTTCCCACCATCAGAGGATGACCCCTGGCCATTCCCTGGTTTGGGGCGCTTCTGGAAGAGCCTTTGGTTCTTCTCAGCAGCCCCCATCACTTCGCGCTCCGGGCTCTTGAAAGAGCCCCTCGCGCCCGACCCGGCATCGGACTCCGACCCCGCATCGCTCCCCTCCTTTCCACTACTTCTTTCCGTTGGTTTCTTTTTGTTAATAAATTTATCCATATTTATTCCCACGAGTGTAACTATCTACCTGACATGAGTATTAGTAAGCACACGCTCGTAAGACTCGTAACCTATAGTCGTCAGAAACAATAACAGTCACCGCAGCCAAAGTTGGCATGAGTTGAATATATCATTATTAGTAACACGGGTTACACCAATTTAAACTTCAATTAAACTATACATTTTTCGAGGTATAAGTTTGGCATAACTTTACGTACTCCGTCAACAACAGGGGAAGAGTACAAATGTAGAAACAATTTTTTTTTTAAATTACAGATACAATACCAGGAAAGAAGTCTGAGATGTCGTTTTATTTCACATCTATAGATGACAAGACATTACGTTGTTCGTCTGATTATACTGCGGGTTCAATTGCAGAACAAGTCGATATTTATTTTACTGAGGGCAAATTCCCTATTGGTAAGTAGAGTGTGGGAGTCTCAGCTGACAGGTGACCCATCTTATAATAATGTACAGTCCTTTCACAGTTATTTTATCTCTAATAGCAGCAACCCACCAGCAACCTTATTGTAATGGTTATAAAGATCATTGTGATTTTGACAGACTTGTTAGTGGCAGCAACCCAATAGAAACCTTATCGTAACGAGAGTAAAGATCATTGTTATTTTGACAGACTTGTTAGTGGCAGCAACCCAGTAGAAACCTTATCGTAACGAGAGTAAAGATCATTGTTATTTTGACAGACTTGTTAGTGGCAGCAACCCAATAGAAACCTTATCGTAACGAGATTAAAGATCATAGTGATTTTGACAGTCCTGTCAGTGGTAGCAAGCCAACAGCAACTTTTAAGTTACGAGAATAAAATCATTGTGGTTTTGACAGACTTGTCAGTGGCAGGAACCCAACAGCAACCTTAGAACATGGAGAATAAAGATTACTGATTTTGACAGGGAGGAAAAATCAGGGGTAAAATAACTGTGAAAACACTGTAGCGATCACTAAACTTCTGCCTGTACTCGTAAGGGCAGTTCCTCAAGATAAGCCTTTGGTGGCGCTCACCCATCGTAGCATGACCCATATTATACAAGTTGTGATACCTTCTTGTTTTCGACAAGTCTTTTTAAAGGCTAGTCAAAGACTTGTCGTGTGTAAAACATGTATCATACATGTATTGAAGTTTGTTTCAGACATGTAATGTTACCTCATGGTTAAATAAAAAAAGTCGGACAGATTCTCGCTAACAAAAAACTGTGTCACTCAAGTCGGCCAGCTCGCTGTACGTACAGGCCGCTGTATGCACACATTCACACATTGGTCGGCCGAAGGTCTGCCATTACGCGCACAAACGGCAACACTCACACAAATATATTCACAACGTAAACGGGACTCAGTTTTGTCTTAGCGGAGTTCCGCCCGACTTTTTTTTTTGGTCCATGTGTTAACTACATATTTTATTCAGCTCTATAGAACGAACGAGTTGACAAAACATCATGTTTTATTATATACCTTGATGTAATCATGGGGTGAGGAGGTATTATTGTATTGAGTTCGTGGTCAATACAAAATCTCGTCATTACTCAGTACCTACCTACCAGCCCATTTTTTTTAAATTTTGTTCTGTATATATTATTGCATTAAGTTATAGTATTGCTGATTTATGATAAGGGTCAAATACTGCAAACAAAATAATTAATATTCTTAAAACCAAGAGATGGCTAACTTTACAATTTACAAATTTTGTATGTAGAGGCAATGTTAAAGTAACATTTATGGGTTTTAGCGACTAAGAATATCAAGAATTCGCCGTTTATAAATAGTTGTACAGTATTTAACACTTTTCCTATCAGTGTTTTTTTTACAAAGACATTTTTCCATTCTATTTTAAATTTATATACAGGCTGTTTGGCGCTTGGATCGACACTATTTTTTGGAGGGGGGGGGGGTATCATTTGCGAGGTTTCACCCAAAGACCCCATCTTCTATGTGTCACAGTTACTAAGATATGATTTTTTTCGTGTTTTCCCAAAATTACCCGGAATCTCGCTTTTAAATCGTCATAACTTTTTGTTTATGGTTATAATTGCACGAAATGACCTTTATTGTATTCTGCAATGTATTCTTATTATAAATAAATCATTATTTAATGCAATTGATCTGTAAAAAATACTTATGTGCTTCCAAAGTCAATTTTGTTTTTAAATGTGTGAAAAATTACAACTTCTAAATTCAGTACTAAAAAAACTATCAGGCATTTTGAACTTAGTTTTATCTAAAAAAGTTTTTTAGCTTATACCCTTTCTGACGGTATTCTACAGGTCATAGAAAACAATTCATTATGTAGTCAAAATACTAGTTAGAAGAGCCGGGGTTAAGAAAATACTTATTAAGGTTATTATGTTTTTATTAACTAGAGTTACAAATCTTGTTCGAAATTACCTCTTACATTTCATATGCATGCTCGACATCTGTTTCTTATTTCAACGGTCGTTGTACATAGGCCCATTTCTTCTCTCATTATTTTAAACGCGCCGGTTATACGGGCACCTCTGTCTGGTAAATCAATTCTTTTGCACGTCCCCAAACGTAGAAATCCAGAGGCGTCAGGTCTAGGGACCGTGCGGGCCAAGGAATAGGGCCACCTCTACCAATCCATGCGTTTGGAAAGGTATTATCTTAATGCTCTCGCACGGCCAGTTGGTAGTGTGCTGGACAGCCGTCATTTTGAATAACCGTCAGCACACCTTCTTCCAAAACTGGTATCGCGAGTTCGGGTAGCTCAATGATTAAAAAAATCAAAATAAATGTCTCCAGTTAAGCTTTCTGCCAAAAAATATGGGCCGATGAGATTGCGTCCAATAACACCAGCCTAAACGTTAACATCAAATTTTCTTTGTAACAAACACTGCCTTTTAACGCGAGGATTTTGGTTTTTTTACTCCAATGATTAAGATTGTGGAGATTCACTATTCCTTCATGGCTAAAATTGGATTCGTCGGTCCACAAAAGTCTTTTCAAAAATTTGCCATCTTCGACGTCCGTATGTAGTATAAATCTGCAGAAATCCATCCGCCTAGCATTATCACCATCTTCGAGACCTAAAACAAAAAATATAATCCATGAGATTCTAACAATAGCTCAAAAGATAGATTTTTTTCTTCTGAAAACTAAGCTAGAAAGATAGTCAAATACGAGTATCCTAACTAATATGAAAAAGCAAAAGTGAATTTGTTTGTTTGTTTGTTACGCTTTCACGCGAAAACGGCTGAACGGATCTGAATGAAATTTGGTACATGAGTAGAACATGACCTGGGTTAGGACATAAGACTTTTTATCTTAATAGTCATACGAGATCGAGACTTATGCGGGTGAAACCGCGGGGCGCGGCTAATAAAAAAAATATACGGAACCGAAAAAGTTAAAAATGAATTTTAGTAGTTTACTTGACGAAATGACTTGACGAACGAAATCTTGAATGACGGGTCTTTGGATGAAACCTCTCAAATGACCCTCCCGATCCCCCGAAAAATTTTGTCGGTTCATGCGCCAAACAGCCTGTATAGGTATAAATAAAAATGAAATGCTCATCATTGGTTATCGCATCACTTGAGAACAGCTGGAATGATTTGGCTATTTTTTATTTTAAAATTATCCTAATAGTCCGAATTAAGTTTATATAGAAAGAAAAGTCAAAAGTTTCCCGGAAAATTTTCAAATTCGGGAAAAACTAAACGTCCTTTTTTCTATGGGATTTTGTATGAGTTATTGAGATTTAGACAGGACAACGTCTGTCGGCTCAGCTAGTTAAATATTAAAAGCTCTCGACAGCCTGTTCAACGTCTGCCGTTGCGCCATGTTCATATACCCTCACACGTCTTTTCAGATCCACATCCATTGCACATGGAATTGCCACCAAACGGTAGCGTGATGGAACTCTATAGTGACAAACTCAAGGTTATTTTCTATGAGTTTAAAGATGGCGAGACATTGCAGTTAAAATGTGGCCCGCTTCCTGCTGCATTACCAGTTCTATACCTACAACTTGATAATTCGAGTAAGTTATTACAATAATTAAGTTTTCTCACAGTCACAAAACACTGTCAACGTAAGAGATCACAAAGAAATAAAATAAAACCACATTTAAGGGAATATTCACAGATCGCACTTTGATTTTGCTGAGCAAAATTAGCGTTTCAAATAAATATGAACCCTATTTTTATCCGACAAGGTTTATATTCGTATAAAACGCTTGTTTACTAGATTATACGAATTTAACTTAATTCGCATAAAATAAGTTTACAATTAGATAGGCCCAGGTGGAATAAAAAGCGGACTGTATTTCTAGGTTATAATTAGGTATAGGTAGGTACAATGGTCAAAATTTAATTATATTAAAATCGATGCGATCGTGGTCGCGGTGTTAAAAGGAGTGTCCTGTCGAGGGCGCGCGAGCCGTCGTCGAGCCGCTGCTGCTACCACGCCGCCCGCTCCCCTCTGCTTGATGACGCATGTGTGTCTTGGAGGTGTTAACGTGTGCGTTAACATATTCCCGGGCCACCATGGAAAGGCCAGCCCAGCTGATGATGATGATGATGATGATGTATGAAGTATGCTTCGTGATCAGTCCGATGGTCCATCCAACAATGGGCATATTTTATGAAAGGCCCGTCTGATTGTCCCAGTCTTTATTTTGATGTCCGCTACTCGAGCTTCTCCGTCATGTCCCGGATACAGCTTCACGATACGTCCCAACGGCCACTGAGCCACCGGCAGCGCCTCGTCCTTCACGATGACCAATGAGCCCTCTGTGAGCGCGCCTTGTGAGCGCTGCCAGCGCGTCCTTTGGTGCAACTGGGAAACATATTCCTTATTAAAGCGTCTCCAAAAATGTTGTCGTAGAAGTTCGACTCGTTGATGACGCGGCAGCCGTGCCGAGTCGCAGTCGGACATCTGTAGATGAGGTAGAACAGTTAGAGTACGACCAATGAGAAAATGAAAGGGAGTGAGAGCTGAGAGATCAGATGGATCGGATGAAAGAGGTGTGAGAGGCCTTGAATTAAGAATGCCTTCTATTTGGACTAGCAATGTGTACATTTTCTCATATGTGAGGTTTGCCATCCCAAGTACTCTTTTGAGATGATGTTTCACTGATTTAACAGTGCTTTCCCATAGGCCCCCGAAGTGGGGTGAATATGGAGGAATGAAGTGGAAATTCACACCTTGCTCTGCAGCGCAACTGTAAATTGACTCACTGTGATTCCTGATAAAGTTGGTGACCACACGCGCAGCACCCACCAGATTCTTCCCGTTGTCTGAATAAATATTATTTGGTTTACCTCTGCGAGAAATGAACCTGTTAATTGCTGCTATGTAAGACTCTGTCGTCAGATCTGTAACCAACTCCAAATGCACAGCTTTAACTACAAAACAGATGAAAATACAAATGTAAGATTTAATAAGTACACTTCCACGCCCCTTACGGTTGTTGATCATAATTGGCCCTGCGTAGTCGACACCTACGTCACTGAATACAAAGTTTGCGTGCAATCTCTATTCAGGTAACTGTCCCATGATAGGTGTTACAGTTTTACCTTTAAACCGTTTGCATGTAACACATGATTGTGTAGTTTTTCTAGCCAGATTTCGACCAGAAATTGGCCAGAAAGCTTGACGTATGTGAGACAACAACAGTTGTGGGCCAGCGTGTAGAAGTGTGATGTGATATGTTGAGAATATGATTTGAGTAATGTGATGAGCTGGATGCAGTAGGATAGGAAACTTTCTATCATAATTGTATGGCGATTGTGCTAACCTTCCGCCCACACGAGTGAGGTGATTATCCCCTATAAAAGGATTAAGTGAATTTAATCTATGTGAAGCAGGTAACTGCTTGTTATGTAATAATAGTTGATATTCCTCAAAAAAGAAATCTAATTGTACTATCTTCGCTAATTGGTATCTAGCTGAATTAAGTTCGCTAGTAGATAAAGGCATGACGTCACCTATGCACACCTGTTGGCATTTTTTTGTATTGATGTTATTTGAATTTAATACTATTGCTCTGGTGGGAGATATTAACATAAACATTGCCCCAGCTAGCTTGGACCCAAATACAGACGAATACTTAAATATTGCAGCATCACACGCTATGCTTCCCGCACATGTACTACCCACTAGACTAGCAAATTGCCTCGATCATGTCATACTGAAAACCACACATACTGCCACTACCATATTCCTAGACTGTGATCTAACAGACCATGCTCCGGTTCTCCTTTTCTGCAATCCGGGCATGATAATTACTGCTCCCAAGCGTTTACTCACAAAAGTTGACATAGCAAAAGTTAAGAATGACATTGAAAATACGGACATTACTCACATACTCCAAATGAATAATCCTAACCTTGCTGCTGATACCCTTGTGTCTATCCTATCCTCGTCCATTACTCGGCATACCACGTCCTCAATTATATCAAGTACAAAACGTATCATCAAGCCTTGGATCACACCTGGCCTTCTGAGATGCATCCGTCATAGAGACAAGCTCAATAAAACATTCAAAAAACATCCAGGAAATGATACCCATAAAATTGTATTTCTTCGTTATCGTAATTATTATAACAATTTACTAAAAAAATTAAAATGTGAATATGAGAGATCTGAATTTCATAAGGCCAAAAACAAATTCGAAGGCAACCTGGAAGCTTATCAAACAAATATCCCATTTGGACAGTGTTAAATCCTCTCCCACCGAATTGTTAAAGTGTGGCGACGATCCTCTTCATTCTGTCAATATTATTAACCACTACTTTGCCAATGTAGGGAGCAACCTTGCTTCTAAATTCCCACTAGCTTCTATTTCTGACTCGGTTGACTCTTTCTCTTCACCATTACAGTCTATGGCCTTGTATGATGTGGACGATGATGAAATTGAAGGCATCATACTGAACCTTAAAGATAGATGTGCTGTTGGATATGACGGTATCTCACCCATAGTCATTAAAGCCACCAAAAACGCTATCATTCCAATACTTGTCCACATATTTAACTTGTGCATATGTCTGGGAACCTTTCCTGATGTCTTTAAAACTGCTGTAGTTCATCCCATATTCAAGGGGGGAGATAGGTACGTCGTTTCCAACTACAGGCCTATATCCGTACTTACGACACTTTCAAAAATCTTTGAAAAAGTCATCAACGCGAGACTTGTAAAGTTCCTAAATAAATTTAATATCTTGGCCGACAATCAGTTTGGATTCAGAGCAGGAAAATCTACCGAAGATGCTACCTTTGTTGGGGTTGTAATGCCCAACAGTGAAAATGTTATGTACTTGTTATGTAAACCTGTTAGGAATGTTATGTTATGTAAATGAGTAGACGAATGATTCCCTTGATGGATTTATTGCTACTAAGTATAATTAGATATTTGTTCCACTTAAATGCTATGTTAGAGAAATGCACAGCTAAACAATTACGATGTGCATTATGACGTACAAACTACCACAAAGGTCAATGTACAGCGTAGCTCGTACATATTGCCCACTCACAAAAGGTAACTGTGAACAATAAATGAAAGTGTTATGTTAAGTAAATGTTACAAAAGGACATAAAATGTAAGATAAAATAATCTATTCCGAGCCTTAAACAATTAAATCACAACGCGCAATAGGCGACGTTGCTTTGTTGAGTGCACGTGCACTTGATAAGTGCACTGCGCTGCTGTCGTCTGTGACGTCAAAAACAGCTGCGTTGTCCACGATACTTGCAGTCGACCTCCTTCGGGGCGCTGGATTGGGAACAGGTGGTGCCTCAGGTTTCTCGTGACTCGTGCAATGTTTGCGAAGTCGGTGGTAGCCATATATTGCGCCTGCTGCCGCTGCTACTGTGGCCAATACGTATATGACTACATATTGGTGGACATCGTGGTATGTTGCCCGATCAGATATGATGTCTTCTGCCGCCGCAGCTTTCAACTGTTCTATCTGTTTTCCCAGATCTAGCAGTAATGAGTTTTGTTCCATTACCGTCTCATTCTCGGGTTCATATTTCAAAACCGGTACCGCTAGGTTGATAATCCGATTAATTGGAGGGATTTCCAGGTCGAGTTCTTCAACCTGGGCATGCATTATGTCCGTCAGTTGCCTTTGGGAATGTACAGTGAACGTCTCACTATTGATAGTGCAGTCGTTACCGAGTGTCATTACCCCTGCGTTTTTAAGTAGGGCAGTTGAAACTTGATTCCCGCATATGACGCGTATTTTGCAAGCGTCACAGCAAAAGTATGGATAGCTGTTTATGTTGCTAAGTTCCAACCACGTGTTTTGACATCTCTCATGTTTTGTTTTGCAGTCAGATGAATCTTGTTTCTTCTTGCAGAGGCTCTCGGCAGACTGCATGTAGTATATTGGTGACCTGATGGGGCACAGCAGAGTCGTACTGTCGTAGTGCATGCATTGATGTAGGTCGGTCCCAGTCATCGGTAGGTATGAATCCTTCTGTATGTTTATAGCTAATAGTTCCGCTATAGGCAGTAGGGTGACCATGTCGAACCCATTCTTTTTTGGTACAGGAATCACGTGATAAACTTCGTAGTTTTCTCTACTGATTAACGGCACCCGTATCTCAATGATTAGATATCTCTCTGTCATTTTTGCCTTCACTTGTAGAAGGTGATACAGGCGAAAGAAATCATCTTGAATGTTGGTGATGGGAAGTGCCACATCCTTTGAGAGCTGACCGGATATGACGTTCAATTCATCCCGTAGTTGTTCTGGCGCGATGAGGTGTAAGTTCATCTTGCCGTTGTAAATGTTGGTTACGGTATCCAACAGAATCTCTTGAACGTTTCTTAGGTGTTCTATAAAGCTGTTTGCAGAAACAGCAGACATAACAAACTCAATTGATAGTTCTTGAGACTCAATTTCTTGCTGAATGTTGCTCGTTAGCTTATCTAGGCTGAGCAGATGTTGATTAAATAATTTGTGTTGTTTTGCGATTGTTTCTTCCGATCTTCTTAAGACGTTGTATTCGGCTTCTATTATAGTTGTCTGATTTTTAGACAAAAGGGCTAGATGTTTCTCATTTTCTTTGATGAGTTCTATGTCCCGTTGATATTGTTCGGCGAATTGGTCATCCAATACTCCGAACAGGGAACGTGCGATTGACCCGACACCGTTGATAAGGCCGCGTTTGCTTCTCATATTCACCCGACCTTGCGGATTCAGCAACATACGGTTGTAGTATTCGAGTTCAGCGAACGCGTGATGTAATTGTAAAGAAATAACGTCACATTGAGTTTTCTGTTTCAGTTTTGAACATATGTTTTCAAGATGATCGTTGAATTTGGTGAACACTGCTGTACCATGCCAATAAGGTTTGACGTCGTAGTAGACAACTATCTTCCACTCGTCGCGAATCAATTTCATGTTGGTGGTTTTATCGAAATATAGGCCTTGTTGCAATTCGATAAAGTTTGTTGTGTTTGTTGTCGCGCTTGCTGGAATCAGTAGGTATAGCAGGGTCATTACTAATCCGATCAAGTTGATTTTGCCTGTCTTGGCATTTTGCTGACGTTTTGTTGTGGTGTCGTTTGTAGCTTGTTTTTTGTGTCTATTTTCGGTGTTTTGTGGAATAGAGTTTTCCTTGCTTTCTATTGGTAAAATAGATAGCTTTGTTATGGGTCTCTTTATAGAGCCGTTTCTTGTTCGCAGGGTCACGACACGAACATATCCGTCGTTTCCCGGGTGAAGATCTGTTATTCAGCCCATCAACCATTTTCCTGCGGGCCGCTGGTCATCATGTACGACAACCAAATCACCAATCTTCACGTTATTTTGAGGCTTCTGCCATTTTGTTCTTGCTAACAGTTGGCACAAGTACTCGTTTTTCCACTTCTTCCAGATTTCTGTGTATATTTTTCTAGTAAGCTCCCATCTTGTTCGGGCGTCTTCTCTTGTTTCGATGACGGTCAACCCGGACCTCCCTGTTAGAAAGTGTGCTGGCGTCAGACAGTCTAGGTCTTCAACATTTTCACTCAGCGCACACAGAGGTCTGGAGTTTAGACATGCTTCTAGTTTTGTTAAGATTGTGGTGAACTCCTCAAATGTTAACTTTTGTTCACCCACCACTCGTTTTAAATGGTGTTTCAAGCTTCTTACGGCTCGTTCCCACAATCCGCCCGCCGAGGGCCATGCAGGAGCGTTGAAATGCCACTGTATTAACATCTCGGCGATTTCCTTCTGCAGTTTTTCGTTCCTGTAGGTGTTCTCTATTTCCCCGTATTGTTCCATAAGCAATCGATTAGCGCCGACAAAGTTCGTGCCATTATCGCTGTACATATGACGGGGGGCACCTCTCCTTGCTGCCATTCTGTTAAGGGCTGCCAAAAATGCCGAGCTTGTAAGATCAGAGACCAATTCAATGTGCACTGCCTTTGTTACCATGCAAACAAAGATAGCTATGTACCCTTTAGTGGTTTTAGCCCCTCTTCCTTTGTTCATCTTAACATCGACGAATCCCGTGTAGTCCACTCCTGTATGGTGGAATGGCGGGGCAGGGTTTATTCTTGCAGTCGGCAGTTCACCCATGATTTGTTGTTGTTTGGTTGGACTGATTTTTCGGCAGGTTACGCATTTTCTAACTTGCATTTTCGTGACCCGCACGCCACCGATGATCCAGTATTTTTGGCGAGGATGCGACAGGGTGAGTCGCGGTCCACCATGATACGTCATTCGGTGAGCTTGATCGATGAGCAAATGCGTTAGGCGGCTGTCGTGAGGGATGATCATCGGATGCTTCATCTCTTCAGTTAACGTGGCGTTGTTCAATCTTCCCCCGACTCTAAGCAAGCCTTCTTGATCAATATAAGGATTAAGAGGCAGTAACTTGCTATTTAATGTCACTCTGCCGTGTTTATGTAAATGACTCATATCCGTTTCAAATACTTTTTGTTGCGTTTGTTTTACGATTGCCTTAGTTGCACTGTTCAATTCTTGCAACGTAAGGTAACTCGGTAATTGGCGATTTTTCGAGTTCAATGTTCGAACTGTTAAGTTCAATGCTCTGTGTATCCATGCGACTATTCGTGTGACATGATTAATAGAGCTATGTTTTTGCAATAATTGTTCGATAATGTTGATGGTTTCTGTGTTGGTTTGGACAGCATTGACTTGTTTCATTGCCGTTGTTTTCACCTCTTGGTCTGATGTATAGACCTGTTTGATCAAGGTCCTCATTTCAAAGGATGATAGCCAAATAGGACCTTGCCACCACAGTTTGTTTTCCTTCAATTGACCGGCGTACTGGCCTCTGCTCGCGGCGTCAGCGGGATTTTCACTTGACTTGACGTAATCCCAACACGAACGCGGTATTACTGTGTTGATTTTTTGGACTCGATTCTCTACATATGTTTTCCATCGTGATGGGTCACCTTGTATCCAACCCAGGACCACCATAGAGTCAGTCCAGCCATAGACTCGAATATCATGTTGATGTAAGGATTCTTTAACTTTTTGCATTAATTTGCATAGTAGGTGCGCTCCATTTAATTCCAGTTTAGGCAATGTTGTTACTTTTCTGTGTGGTACAATTTTAGATTTTGCAGCGACAAGTATAACGTCTGTTGATGGTTGAACTCTTGCGTAAATAACACACGCATATGCATCCAGGGAAGCGTCACTGAAGCCATGTAGTTCTATAGCTTGTTTTCCGTCACATCTGAGCCATCTTGGTATTTCACACAAGTTTATCGTCGTTATGTCCGCTTGAATTTTGCACCATTCTTTGTGTATGTTGTCGGGAACTTCGTCGTCCCATTGTAATTTGACCTCCCACACTTTTTGGAATAATAATTTAAATTTTGTTGATAAGGGAGCCAGCCAGCCAAGTGGGTCAAACAATTTTGATATTTCAGCTAATAAGCTGCGTTTTGTATGTTTTTTGTTGACGCTTGAAATCGAACATTGGAATGTAAATTTGTCCTCTTTTGAATTCCAGCATAGGCCCAATGTTTTTGATGTTTGATCTGTTTTGAAGTTGAAAACAGTGTTTTCATTGTTGTGTTGTTGAATTTTCCAAGAGTGCCGGTTCGTTTGATGACCATTTTCTAAGGTTGAACCCTCCACTCTTGAGTAATTGTCTTAGGTTCGAAATTAGCTTCTGTCCTTGTTCAATAGTATGCGATCCGTGAACGAGATCATCGACGTAAAATGACTCCTTCACTACCTTTGAAGCTTCCGGGAAATTTTGACGCTCGTCCTCCGCCAGTCTTCGCAGTGTCATTATGGCCAGGAACGGCGCTGCTTTGGTACCATAAGTTACTGTAGCGAGCTGATATGAAAGTAGGGGTTGTTCCGGTGATTCTCGCCAGATGATCTGTTGTAGGCTTTGGTCACAGTGGGCCACTAGAATTTGCCTGTACATCTTTTCAATATCAGCTGTGTAAGCATACTTGTATTGCCTCCACTGTATTAATGTCGTTTGTAAATCTTGTTGTAGGTTTGGGCCCTTGTACATGAGATCGTTTAAGCTCCAACCGGTAGTTGTTTTTGCGGATGCATTAAACACAACCCTGTACTTGGTTGTTGTTGACTCAGCGCGTTCGACGCCGTGGTGCGGCAAGTAGCAGTCGAGTGTCTTGTTACATGTTGATTGTTGCATATGACCTAAGTCAATGTACTCTGCTATAAATTCTTTATAGGCTTTTGCTAAGTTTTGTTGTTTTCCTAATCTTCGTTCTAACGTTTTGAATTGGGCAATGGCCATCTGTTTGGAAGAGCCCAGCTTGCATTCCCAGTCGTTTATCATTGGAAGTCTCACTTCGTATCTTCCATTTTCTAAACGTTGTGTGGTTTTCGTGTAGTACTCCACGCATTTCTGATCTTCCACTGAGAAATCGGCTCGGTCTTTGATGTCTTCGGAATCCCAAAACTGTATCATATCCTCTAGATTATTCAATACCACATTGCATTGTAATTTTGTAGTTTTGACGTGTCCACATAGTAGCCAGCCTAAGTATGTTTGTTGTGCGATGGGCCGTGTGACGTCATCCCCTTTGATCATTCCTCCTAGCATGATCTGTGAGTAAATGTCTGCTCCAAATAGCAGATCTACTGGCCGGCTGCTGTTGAATTCTGGATCCGCCAAATTGATATTTTGTATTTGAGGCCATGATGGTTTTTTAAAAGTTTTGTTCGGTAGATTCTTGATTAAGTTTTTCATGATGTATACTGATTTTCTGAATGTAAAGTCGCTGAAGACAGAGCTGCATGAAATTGTTATCATGCCCTTGCAATTGCTCTCCTTTTCTCCAACTCCAAAAATAACTCCTTTACATTTCTGGCGTTTGATTCCAAGAAGTTGAGCTGCTCGTTCTGTAATCAGTGATATCTGAGACCCTTGATCGACAAGAGCTCGCATGTTGTACTGAGTTCCATCAGCTCCCTCTATCTTTACTATGGCGGTCGCTAATAGAATCTCTGAAGCTTCTTCATCATTCTGAGAGACATGAGATGATGAATTTGTTTCGTTTTGTTCATTGTTTTTTGATGCAGCTTCGTGTATTAACGTATTGTGCTTAGCTTTGCATTTGCGACATCGGTTATTTGACGTACATTTTTTGCCCTTATGACTGTACAGGCAATTAATGCAGACTTGCAATTTGTTAATTGTTTTAAGTTTTTCGTCGTTCGACATTTCTAAAAACTTTGCACAAAAATAGAGGCCATGCTCGTCGTTGCAGAGTGGACAAATAAACGTTGACGCATGGTACGATTTCGTAACCTTGTGGTTACTAGCCGCTTGATTCTTGTTGTAATGATAGCTGTATTTCTTGTTATGGGATACTTCTTGATTCTGGTTTGTTGCAGAACTTGTCTTCTGATAGTTGTCTTGTTTACGCTGCGACGATTCCATTGAAGTAAACTTCGCTTCTAGGTAGTCTAAGAAATCCTTTAATATTGGTAATTCTCGCGAGTTCTTCAGTGATTCAATGTAATCCGAGTATGTCTCAGCGTCTAGTTTTTGTGCCAAAATGTGCACTAGTAGCGGATCCCAGGTTCTGACATCCACTTCTAAATTCTTGATAGCGTGCAAACATTCTATTGTGACGTCATGTATTTTCTTGATTGGTGCTAATGACTGTTGTTGCATAGTGGGCAGATTGAAGAGCATGTTGATATGCGATGTGAATATAAGTTTTTTGTTGTTGTAGCGATTGTTGAGAATTTCCCAACACACTAGATAGTTGTCCGAGCTTATTTGTAAGTGTTGTATCAACCTTTCAGCTTCACCTTGAACCTTACTTTTCAAAAATTGCATCTTCTGCGCATTTGACAAGGATGTATTGTTGTGGATGGCTTCCGTGAAAAGGTCTTTGAACGGTGTCCACTGATAAAACTTTCCGTGAAATACTGGTATCTCCAACTTTGGTGTTGTTTTTTCTCGATAAGCTCCGGACCACATCTTGGTGTTTAATGCCTTCTTCAGATCGATATATTGGTTTTCGAATCTTGTATAGCGCTCTTCATACACTGCGTTCTTGTCCCCGTTGAGTTCGCACTCGATTTCCCAATGGAGACTGTCAATAGCAGACCAACGCGCTTGTAATGCTTGCAACGCATCCTGGAATTCCCATTTTTCTGTGATAAATTCCACTTGAATGTTGGCGACAGCTCGCATGAAAGCCTTGAAGTTCGCCGATTGTTTGCGTAAGAGGTCGTCCAGTTTACTGTTGGACCCCGTGTCCCTCTTGTTAGGGCTTTGTTGTTGCCGAGGAGGCGATTGATCGCTGTTGTTGCTCTCAGTTGTGTTACTGGTTTCTTCTTCCTCCTCGCAGTCTTGTTGTGCTTGTAATTGCTTGCTCGATGTACTTGCTTGACCTTGTTCAGAGGTACTTTCGAACAGTGTTGATTGCACCGCCGGTCCCCCTGCGGACCGTTTGTGCGTCGACAGTACCTGGTTTTGTTGGAGAATTAACTCCTTGACTTCTTTATAACACTTCACTGCTGTGTTATATAAATCACTTGTAAAGTAAGGATGGCCCGCACTTACTTCTGTAGACAGACGATCATGGTTGAACTGGAATTCACTCCAGAGGTTTTCCAGCATTTGCATACGCCGTTTGAAGTAGTCCAAGTTCTTCCTGTCCCAGCCATCCTTCTTGATGTTGATGCCGACTTTCTTGATATTTTCGTAAAGTTCGCGCTGATTCTCGTAAGTGTTTGCTGATGACGTCATGTTGCCAAATTTTCCGACGAATTGACGAACTTTGTTTTGAGAAGTAGGCTGTTGCTCCACACTTCTGGTTCTTGGTATTGTGCAACCTTTCTCTTCTACGATATGCGCCTTCTCAATTGGTTACTGGGGCGACTCGCTTGTGAGAGACCAGTCCAACCGATTCGCGACCGTAAAAGATATAAATCACACAACACTAAATTGCTCGAAGGACCAAATGTTGGGGTTGTAATGCCCAACAGTGAAAATGTTATGTACTTGTTATGTAAACCTGTTAGGAATGTTATGTTATGTAAATGAGTAGACGAATGATTCCCTTGATGGATTTATTGCTACTAAGTATAATTAGATATTTGTTCCACTTAAATGCTATGTTAGAGAAATGCACAGCTAAACAATTTCGATGTGCATTATGACGTACAAACTACCACAAAGGTCAATGTACAGCGTAGCTCGTACAACCTTAGAACTCACAAATTCAATAGTCGAACATCTTAATAATAAACAAAAAGCAGTAGGTATCTTCCTAGACTTATCGAAGGCATTCGATACTGTATCTGTTCCTAAGCTGATAGACAAGCTTGAACGAATTGGCATACGAGGAAATGCCCTCGAAATCTTTCGCAGCTACTTGACGGGAAGGAAGCAGGTTGTGAAAGTCGAATCTTTTATAAGTACACCGGAAGACATGTCATTTGGTGTGCCTCAGGGTAGCGTCTTAGGGCCCACTCTTTTCCTTATCTATGTCAATGAGCTGTGCCAGCTATCACTTTCAAACACAAGAATCATTACTTACGCGGATGACACAGCTCTTATAACGCATGGTAAGGATTGGCATGACACTCGTGAGAATGCGGAGACCGCTCTGGGTTTGGTCATGGATTGGTTAAACTCAAACCTACTCACACTCAACATTGCAAAGACAAAGTTCATACCCTTCACACCAGGAATTCTTACACAACCACCTACGTCATTTCATATCAAAACCCATGTTTGTTCTCATACTGTGGCCACTATATCCTGTAATTGTGCCCATTTAGAGCGCTCCGACAACATTAAATATCTTGGAGTCACATTAGACAATTGCCTAACGTGGAAAAAACAGGTTGTCTCAGTTGTGGTCCGTGTAAGAAGACTTATATACGTGTTCAAAAAGCTCAGGGCGGTTGCCGACTTCCCATGCCTTATATTGATCTACCTCGCACTCGTCCAGTCAGTCCTTGGTTACTGCATTGCGGTTTGGGGAGGTACACACAAGACTACTATTCTGCGTTTGGAGAGAGCTCAAAGAGCAGTGCTAAAAGTATTGGCCATGAAACCTGCCAGATTCCCAACGTCGGAACTTTTTTCGCTCTGTAACGTCCTCACTGTTAGACAGTTATTTATACTTCAAACTGTTATCAAGAAGCACGACCTCATGAAGTACGACCCACAATACCTCTCTAAAAAGCGACGTTCCGACATAGTTTGCAAGATACCTTTCTCCAGATTGGCACTAGTAAGACGCCACTTTAACTACGTTAGCCCTAAACTCTACAATAACATAAATAGAAACAGTCAAATTTATCCTTTAACAAGAACCTTAGTTAGAAAAAAACTGTCAGAATTGCTTAAATCCTTCTCCTACGAGGCAACAGAAAAACTTGTGGTAACATAACACTTACATTCCTGTAACATCAATCTTATTACATAAACACCGCCCCCCTCACTCACGCTCAATACTCGCATACCCCACAATACACACACACACCCTCACTCACACACACACCCTCACTCACACACACCCTCACTCACACACACCCTCACTCACACACACCCTCACTCATACACACCCTCACTCATACACACAGAATAGTTAGTAACTTTAATTTAATAATTTTCTTCTTTTTTTTTTTTTTGTAATTACTAGTCTGGAACAATGAACCATATTTTTTGACCTGGGCGTTGATAGCTGCGCCACAGTTTTAACTTTTGTAGCTATCTTCGTTTCCTTTTGTAAATTTGTGTCCTGAAACTTGTTCTAAATAAACTTTTATTATTTATTTATTATTTATTTTATTGTTTATGTTTGCAGTGATGAATGAACCGAAGTATGTTAGCTACGATTCGTGTAAGTTTGTTAAAATTAGAATATTTGTAAATAAATGAATTATTATCAATTGTATGTTTGTGCGTGAGATGTGTTTGGGAGCGGACTTCTGGAAGGTCAGATACGCTGAGATGCCCTGGTTGTTCAGGCCTGCTGTGATTATCATCGTTCCTTAAGAAGTCAGGTCCTGAGAACCATAAAGGTGTATGAAGTAACTGTTGTGCATTGGTACACTTCGTGATTATGTCAGCTGGATTTTGTTTGGTTGGTACATAGTACCATGACTGTGGTTCAGTATGTTTGAGAATGTCCGTGACTTTGTGTTTATCGAATGTTTGTAATTTGTGTGTCGGTGAATTTATCCAAGATAAAACAATTATTGAGTCACTCCAATAATAACAATTACAGTTGTTTTTATTGCGAAGTGAGTTTAAAACTTTATTACTTAAATTAACACCGGTAAACGCGGCACATAATTCAAGTCGCGGTATGGTAAGTGTTTTTAAAGGAGCCACCCGTCCCTTGGCAACTAACAGTTGAACGTTGATATTGCCACCTGGTGTATATGTACGTATGTATGCGCATGCACCATACGCCTGTTGTGAGGCATCGCAAAAAATATGAAGTTCAATGTTATCGCGTAATGAGTCATGGAATGCTCGCCGAGGAATAGATAAATGATTTATAAAAGATAATGATTCCACGAACTTTGCCCATTGTTGTTGTATTGAAACCGGTATTTCACCGTCCCAGCTGATGTTATTTATCCACATCTGTTGCATAATTAGTTTAGCTTCAAGTACGCAAGGGCTAATGAGTCCCAGTGGGTCGAAAATATGACCGATAGTGGATAAAATTGTGCGTTTTGTGATTCGTTTTTGTGATACAAATTCTGAATGTACTGTGTATGAAATTGTATCTTTGTTGATGTTCCAATAAATGCCTAGTGTTTTTGATGGATCGTTTGAACTAAGATTAAATGTTGTGCTGTCTGAATCATTGAAACCTAGTTTATTTAGAACAGCGGGACAGTTAGACTGCCATTTTCTAAGTGGGAATTGATATTTTTGCAATTCGGAAAAAACTCCTTTGGCAATTTCCAATAGTACCGACTCATCATCTGTCCCGGTCAAAAGGTCATCACAATAAAAATCATGCAAGATGATCTCGGAGACCAATTTGTGATCATAGCTGTCCGAATGATTTTGTGTGTTTTGACAATCTAGGCCTATTTGTTTTATGCAGCGTGTTGCTAAAAACTGCGCCGATGCCGTGCCGTATGTGACAGTGTTGAGCGTGTATGTTTGCAGAGGTTCCGTAGGATTGTATCGCCATATGATTTGTTGCAGTGGGCGCTGATGTTCCGCCACTGTTATTTGGCGAAACATTTTTTCAATGTCCGCTGATATTATATACTTATGTTGACGAAATCGTATGAGTATAGAAATAAGATCGTCTTGGACGACAGGGCCTACTAACTGAATGTCGTTGAGTGCCAGTTTTGAGGATGTCTTTGCGGAACCATCGAATACTGCTCTGAATTTTGTGGTTGTGCTTGACTCGCGTATAATACCGTGATGTGGAAGATAGTATACTGGTGAGTGCTGTATGTTTGTGTTAGTGCTGTTTGCACTTGACTGTATGATTGATGTATTATGTTCTGAATGAATGTATGTATTTTTATGTGAATGTTTGTTTAAAGTCATGTGACCTAGTTGTATGTACTCTGTTATGAAGTTCGAGTACTGTTGTTTGTATGTGGGATTTGAATTCATGCGGTTTTCTATTGAATAAAACCGTTTTTTGGCTTGATAATATGAGTCACCCAAGCAATCGGGTGATTTTTTAAATGGAATAGTGACAACGAATCTGCCATCACTTTGTCTCGTAGTTGTTTGTGTAAAAATTATCTCGCATGCATCTGATTCGGAGGGATCGTTTATTTGTGAATTAGATAAACTATCCAGCTCCCAAAAGCGTGATAACTGATCTGAGTTTTTGATATTGAAAAAACAACTGTTTGTGTTTTTGTCGGTGTTTGTTGTACACCCGGAAACTAGCCAGCCTAATTCAGTTTCTTGTAGTGTAGGCTGTTGTTTACCTAACCGAATGTGACCGCTTCTAATTATTTACCAGAATATGTCCGCGCCTAGCAATATAATAGGTCTTTACCTATGAAATTGCCGTTTTGTATGAAAAAATTTAAACGAATTTTTTTCATGAATTTTTTATTTGTATTAATCGAAGTAATCACCCATGCAATCAATGCATCTTTGCCATCGCAGTGGCAGTTTATTGATGCCCTTCTTAAAGAAATCAGCTGGACGGGAGGCAACAAATTCTTCAAAGGCATTTTGTACTGCCTCTCGGGTATTAAATTTTTTTCCCGCCAAGAAGTTATCCAAATTCTGGAAAAAGTAGTAGTCTGTAGGCGCAAGGTCTGGTGAGTAGGGCGGATGACGGAGAGCTTCCAACCCCAGTTCTTGCAACTTGGAGACCGTCTGCTGTGCAGTATGAGGTCGCGCGTTGTCGTGCAGGAGCAGCGGAGTCGAGCGATTGACCAATGCTGGTTGGAGATGCGCCAGCTTCTCCATCATTGTGTTCAGTTCTTCACAGTACACATCTGCAGTAATGCTCACCCCGTTTGGTAAGAAGCTGTGATGAATCACACCGGCGCTAGACCACCAAACAGTGACCATCACTTTTCTAGGGGTAAGTTTTCGTTTAGGGCATTGTTTAGGTGCTGAACTAGGATCCAACCAACTTGCTGAGCGCTTACGGTTATCAAACAGAATCCATTTTTCATCGCAGGTAACAATGCGGTTCAAAATTCCTTCATTTGTGTGTCTGTTGAGCAGTGCAAGGCACGTCTCGACGCGTACTTCGCGCTGGCGATCATTGAGTTCGTGGGGCACCCATTTGTCAAGCTTTTTTACCTTGCCAATTTGACGCAAATGGACCAATATTGTTTTGACGCTAACGTCGAAAGCTGCTGCTAATTCAGCCGTAGATTGTGTATCATCAGCTTCCACAATCGCCTTTAATTCGTCATTGTCGACCAAAGTCTTCGGACGACCGCGAGGTTCATTTTTCAGGTCGAAATTTCCAGAACGGAAGCGAGTAAACCAATAACAGGTGGTGCGTTGGTTTGTAGAGTTAGCTCCGTAAACGTCGTTGATGTTGCGTGCCGCTTGTGCCGCGTTGCTGCCACGACGGTACTCATATTCCATAATTACTCGATTTTTTAACGTATCCATGATGACGAAAAAGATTGAAATGCGATGAAAATGTAACACTAATCAATAAAGAAATGACTACTTTTAGAAAAAAAAATCCATGTTTTTAAAATAAAATTAATTTGAAATTAGAATTCATAGCCAAACAAAAATTATTTTGATTTGAAATGGCCAGTACTGCAGAACGGCAATTTCATAGGTAAAGACCTAATATCAATTGGTGCGGGTTCATAGAACTGAGGATCGGCTAGTTTTAAATGTTTAGGTATATTTAAACCTTGTGTATTGATGCGCATGTGAGGTAATGAGTGTGCTATTGTATCAAGTACCAAACATGACAAATTGGCTGTGAATGAACCATGTAATCATTTTATCAGAACATTTGTGCGATGAAAAATTTTTGTATGTTGCTGATTTATGCCCGAAACTGTGCCGCGAATGGGTTCGAGTGTGAGTTTGAGCTTTGTACTCAGACTGTTAATGATATAACAGGAGGTACTTCCACTGTCCAGCAAAACCCTCGCCAAGCGTGATGTTCCATCACTGGCGATGACATGTACTAAGGCAGTGGAAAGTAGAACTGATGTGTGTTGTGAGCTACTGTTACTAGCGAGTGTGGTGTGCGCAGTGTCCTTGGTCGGTTCCTTATGTATGTGTAGCATTGTGTTATGTTTCTTTTGACAATATTTACATGCTCCGCCACGGCAAGACTTTGTTTCGTGACCGTTATGCAAGCAATTAGCACAGAAGTTGGAAAACTTGGAAATTTTTTCTATCCTCTTCTCCACAGTCATTTGTTTGAATTGTGGACAAGCGAACAGAAAATGTTGACCCTTACATAAGGGACAAGGAATGCGAGATTGTTTATCTTTATTGTCTGATTTTGGTGGATGTGATTTTGAATCTGTTTGTTGTATGTTTTTATGTATGTTTTTAGTGTCTTCAAGATTTTGTAAAAGCATGAAACGATCACTGAGATATGATTTTAAATCTTGAAGTGTGGGCTTTTCTACTGTGTTGTTTTTGCTTGATTCCTTCCAATATCTGAGTTTTGTTAGGAAATCTAATTTGGAGGTAATCAGATAAATTAAAATTGTGTCTACTGTGGGTTCGCCTAAATTATTAAGAGCTCTGAGATTTTTATTTACTGTGTCTAGTAATTGTCTGAGTGATGTTGCGGATTCTTTTTCAATGTTTTGTATGCTGAATAATGCGTGAAGATGATTGTAATCCGCTGATGTATATTATTATATCTTTCCGTTATAAGTTCCCAAGCTACCCGATAATTGTTTGATGATATTTCTAACGATTTAATAATATCGGAAGCTTCACCTTGCAGAGATGCACGCAAATAGTGAAACTTTTGAATGTTATCTATTGATTTGTTGTTGTGTATGAGTGATTCAAAAGTGTCTCTGTATTCGAGCCAATTCTGATATTCCCCTGAGAAGTGTGGAAGGTCAATGGTGGGTAATTTTATGAATGCTTTTGTTGCTGTGTCACCTGCAGTTGGAGTTGGTACAGACCCGGCGACGCAGGCAGTTTCATTTTCACGCAGCAGATGGATGCCGAGCGCAAGTTGATACTGGTATTCCATTTCAAATTGCTCCCGCTCCCTCAGCTGTTCATCTGAAACCCCAACAATGTCGTCGATGAGGGTTTGATTTTTATCGAACTCGTTTGCAAGGGACTTGTAGGACTGTAATCGATTGCTAAGTTGTATAATATCTAAATCAGACAAAGGCTTTTTAGATTTTAATAATGACTCAAGAAAATTTTTTAATACCGTGACCTTTCCTTTATGACTGGATCTCCTCTTTTTGTATGTATTGAGCTGAGGAATGTCATATTCGTCGGGCTTATTTGTAGTTTGAGCTGATTTGGGATCAGTCATAATTGAAATTTAATTAAAGTAATGTACTTAATTGAAACGTTCCTTAAATTGGATTGAGAATGTGGCAAGCACAGCGCGGCGATCACGTAACTTTACCAAATTACCCTCGGTGTGTTAATGAATGAACTCGGTAGGTACGCTGAGAACAAGGCGATGTAAGCTGTATAAGAGAAAAAAAAGATATTAGAAAGTGATATAATAATGAAAAAGAAATGGTTGGTGATAGGAAAGAATCGAAATGATAAAAAAAGTTACAAGAAAATTGAGAAAAGAAATATGTAGGTAGGTGATGACTGGAAAAAAAATCTGATGCAATAATTGCTTATATAAGAATAATTGACTATAGAAAGGACTAATGAATTTATGCTTGAAAATGGAAATGGATGGCAATTAAGCAAGTTGACTGAATATGTGATGACTTTTAATGACTTTAAAAGAATGAATTGGTCGAACTCACGAAACCGCTGCTACCAAACCCTTTGTTCGTCCTTTGCGACTGATGTGGCCGACGCTGCTTGTGTGGCTGCTTCCAGATGCTGGTAGGTTGAGATCACTGATGCGATGTCCTCTGTTTGACCTCCAGCTGATTTCTGTCACGCTTTGTGGTGGCGTGGCTTGCGATCGCGCTTCTTTCTTTGCGACTGATGTGGCCGACGCTGCTTGAGTGGCTGCTTCCAGATGCTGGTAGGCTGAGTTCACCGATGCGATGTCCTCTGTTTGACCTCCAGCTGAATTCTGACGCGCTTTGTGTTGGCGTGGCTTGCGATCGCGACGAGATTTTTTGTTTAAACTTGACCGAAACCTCGAAGGACCATAGATAGGCCCAGGTGGAATAAAAAGCGGACTGTATTTCTAGGTTATAATTAGGTATAGGTAGGTACAATGGTCAAAATTTAATTATATTAAAATCGATGCGATCGTGGTCGCGGTGTTAAAAGGAGTGTCCTGTCGAGGGCGCGCGAGCCGTCGTCGAGCCGCTGCTGCTACCACGCCGCCCGCTCCCCTCTGCTTGATGACGCATGTGTGTCTTGGAGGTGTTAACGTGTGCGTTAACAACAATATTTCACAAAAAACTGTTAATGTCGGCTTTGCCACCTTCTTCTTCGTGGTTTATAAATTAATCCGGCTCGACTAAACAGTTGCTCACCCAGGCGGTGGTGGGCGATGACTTGAAGAAAAAACTTACAACTTCGAGTTGTACCTATCTCCACCACATTAAAGGGTTTTCGTTTTTTTGGAGCTCGTTTTCTTTATAAGACCTCCGTTATAACTACGTAAAAAATTGCGGAGGCGGATGTGAGGTTCCGTTACAACCCTACTTCGCACTACTACTACCTTGCTCTTCTCCACTTCCTCGCTCCGCTCAAACTAATATACTCTCAAATATGAGGCAGTTTGTTAATATCGTTATCCTCTTTCAGAAATATGCAAGACAGAGGGTTGCACTGTTTCTAAAACATTGCACGTAACTCGCAAAGATAAGAATAATGCAATAGTGTGTTATTTAAAAGAAGAACATGATCCGTCAAATCCCAGTCAAACAGACAAAACGTTAAAAGAAATCAGAGTGATCCTCCGCGAGAGAGTACTGACTACTACTACCACCACCACCACCACTACTACGGGACACCCAAAATACGGTAAGTATTCAAAACTTAACACTATCGTACTTCTAACACTATAGTCTGGGGCCCGTACAGAATACCTATTATGCTATGCCCTTATGATTATGATAGACCAAGCTAATGTCGCATCTGCTTTATTAACCGCGAACAAACAGGCGAACAAAAGTGGTGGTATCCTATTAGTGGTTTTTGAATAATTAATGTCAGTGTCACATCGTTTTTCTTCGTTCTCGTTCGCCTTTAGCTGGGCCTAACGAAGTACGGTGTTTCAATAGAACGCGACGCCAACTTATACTCCGGGGTGATTACGTAACAGATTTACAATAGCAATGGCTTTCATTTTGACAGTTCAACAACATTCATTGCGTTATTTACGTTGTCGAGCAGACGAATTTTTCGAACATATGAGGCAATGGATTAGCAATATCCTTCAAACTCATTCAGATTGCGATTAAGTGTGGTCCGCAATTAAGGTGCTGGTTTCCTTACCACTGACGTGTCGCTGTACTGACTGTACAGCTTTTCACAGTTATCTTAGCTCTGATTTGCATCACAGTGAGTGATCTTCGTCAGAAGTAAACTAACTGTGGAAGGGTTGTAACTTGAAAGGAGTTTAGCCTTGATGGTGTCATACCTGGTGTGTGTAAATGCCTTCTGATTGATTGCTAGCTGTTAATACTACATTGGTGCGCTTTCAATTTGTGTGGAGTGCTACTTGTTCGGTGCGGTACATTCGAGTCGGCAGTATTTGTTGAACAACAAAGAACCCGAAGCAATTAAATCACACATATACCCTTGCGGTGTCATGTTCGGGTCGGCTCGGCACAATTCAAGCTAAGCCGAGCGGTTTTTCCCAAACATGTATCTACATATTTGATTTAGCCGCCTGACGAATTATGCTGGCCCGAACAAGTGTGTTATGTGTACATATGTATGTAGCATGCCTTTTTTTTTTTTTTTTTTTTGGGTTGGAAATCATCAAATGACGTCTCCCGCTCTGGGCGGAGCGGAAGGGCGTGTCAGACTCTTACTGACTAAAACCCACCCGTGTTCCTTCAGTTGCCTGTGCGCCAGGGCCACGGTAACTCTTTCGAACAATCCGCGACCCCGGCAGGCATCGGTCCTATCGGACCCCGTCAATGGTGCTGACATCTCTTTGAGGCGCGCGTGGAACACGACGCGCCGTCGACCCGGGCCTGGTCCTTACCGGACGGCGAGCTGCCCATTGCTCGCCGTCCGCAAGCCCGCGCCTACGGTGGCCGGGAGTCGGCAATCGACTCCCGCCGCCCAGGGTGTCTCCTCCGCCTGCGGCGGCTAGGGGCGCGAGGGCGTAGAGATTGCCTCTCCCTCTCGCGCTCCGCCTCCTCCTTCGCGAGAATTACTGCTTCGCAGAAGGAGGTGACGGCTTCCCATTCCCTCTCGCTCCGTACCATGGCCTGAACCAGGGCCGGACGCGAGAGGTAGCCGCCGCCGATCGCCGCCACGAGGACACGGCGGTGCTCCGCCCAAGCCGGGCAGACCTCCACCGTATGCTCCACCGTGTCCTCCGGTCGATCCACACAATGGTAACACCCGGGCGTTTCCTCCCGCCTTATCCGAAACAGGAACCTCCCGAAACAGCCATGTCCGGTGAGGACCTGCGTCAGGCGGAAGGTGAGGACGCCGTGGTGCCTCTCAAGCCACTCCTCAAAGAGGGGTCTTACCGCCGCAATTATGGCGTGCCCTATGTATGTAGCATGCCTTAGATTCATTAAATCAAATCAAATGTGCTTGTAACCCAGACGTATGTACGCATAGCGTATGCACCAAAACCTGTGGCGCATACAACAAATTACAGCAGAGGAATCTCATGCCTCAAATCCTCTGAGAGGATGCTCTTGCATCCTCTCAGAGGATTTGACGATTTGGGGATTCGAGGCGTGGTTTAGTTGCATGTATCATTGCATGCGCCAGTTAAAGTTGCACTAATTGCGTGCGTAATTTGTGCATCACAAACGAGGCAGAGGAATGTTTTGCCTCGAATACGTGCAATTAACGTACGCACTTCTCTGAGAGGATGTATGAGACTTCTATACAAGACAAGACAAGAGATTTACAAGTCTCTTCTACATTTGGAAGAGCTGACTAGTATTTGTCTCTGTTCATGTTAATCTACCTCGGTTGTAGATCCAAAAAATAAATAATACTTAATAATGGCTTCTTAAAATTTTGCACAATGCATATGAGACCTTCCGCGCCATCTCAAATAAATTACAATAAGGGCAAGAGAATGATGATGATTGTTTAGTAAGGCATGTATTATGTTTAAGACAATAGAGGCAACCTCTAGCAATAATGTACAGAATTGTAAAAGTAAATCAAGTAAAACTTTAAAATCAGTAAATAGTATCAACCTGGTGCATCAAAACATTCAAGGATTTATGAACAAAGATTTAGAAGTAGAATTATTTATGAATTTTAACAGTACTGATATTCTTTGTATAACTGAACATTGGCTTAAAAGCCACCAGCTCTTGTTTAATTTTAATAATCACCAGGTTGGCAGTTCGTTCAGCAGAGCAAATGCTATACATGGTGGCTCATTAATTTTAGTAAGTAACCAGCTTAAATTTAAAGAACGTAAGGATATTGTGAGCCTATCTGTTGAGCGAACAGTTGAAATAGCCTGTATAGAATTGGAGCAGTTTATTGTTTTAAGTGTGTACAGACCCCCTTCAGGATTGTATGACTGCTTTGAAAAGGTAATGGATGAAGTGTTAAACAAGATTTGTAACTTGAACAAGTCCATTATCATTTGCGGTGATTTTAATGTAAATTTATTGGAAAACTCAGGTTCTTGTAGTAAAATATTAAGTCTATTTCAGTCCTACAATCTTGTAAACCTATTTTCGGAGCCTACAAAAATAACTCCCACTAGTGCAACATGCATAGATAATATTTATACAGACGTTATACCAAGCCACAAAGAAATTATAAATTTACTAGATTCTGATCATTGCGGGCAAAGGATTACTATCCAAAACCAAAACATCAAAGTGGCTAAAAAGGATATTACTGTTAACCCTAAAACTGCAAGTCGCTTGGAAGCTTTTAAAGTTAAAATCATTAATAAATTATCGTTTTTGTCTATTCACGTTGATCCTAATCACCTATATGATGATTTCTTTAATTTTTACTGTAACCAATTGATTTCCACCTTTATTCCCAAGACTATTTCGGTTAATGGTAACGTATCTTTCAGTGATTGGGCTACCATTGGCATTCATAAAAGTAGAACACGGCTTTATGAGCTGTACAACGAAAGGACTTCTGTAAACACTGCTGAATTTAATTTATATGTTAGAAATTATTCAAAATTATTTAAAAAAGTTTGTTGTATGGCCAAGTCGCGTTATTTGAGTTCGAAGATTAAAAACAGTAGTAATGTAATTAAAACGACTTGGAATATTATTAATAGTGAAACGGGAAGATCTAGGAGCCGAAATACTGACTTCAGCCTGTCCATTAATGACAATATAATAAAATCAGACTCACAAGTTGCCGCGGCCTTTGAAAATTTCTTTTCGGATATTCCCATTTCAACTACTAAATCCCTAAACTCATCACCTTCTGTTGCTGAGTCTTTGCTTAAAGAAAATGTTAATGTTTGCGATTCGGAATTTCATTTTGAACATATTACTTGTAGAGATATAATTAAGACCTTTCACACTTTAAATGTAAAAAAGACTGCAGACCTGTGGGGTAATTCTGTAGAAGTTGCTAAGTCTGTTATTGACATTGTAGCACCTATTTTAGCTCTTATCTTTAATAATTGTATCGACTGTGGGGAGTTTCCTGACCTTATGAAAAAAAGTAAAATAATACCTTTGTTTAAATCAGGTAGCACTACAGACCCCACAAACTATAGACCTATTTCAGTACTACCTACCTTTAGTAAAATATTTGAAAAATTAATTTTAAACCAATTGCAAAGATTTTTTAATAAACATAAATTATTACATACCAAACAGTTTGGTTTTACAAGGGGTCGTTCAACTACTGATGCCGGTGTTGCACTTTTAGGACATATTTATAAAGCATGGGAAGATAAATGCGATGCCTTGGGCATCTTTTGTGACTTGTCCAAGGCATTCGATTGCGTTCTTCATGAAACGTTAATCAGGAAACTCCACCACTACGGGATCCGGAACACCGCTCTGGATCTTCTTACTTCATACTTGAGTAATAGGATTCAGAGCGTTGACGTAAATGGAGAAAGATCTCCCGGATCTATAGTAACAATGGGAGTCCCGCAAGGCTCAATTCTTGGTCCTTTCTTTTTTCTTATTTATATTAATGACTTGCCTTACCTCATAAAGGATAATCACGATATAGTGTTGTTTGCGGATGACACTTCACTTTTGTTTAAACTTAAACGTTAGCAGCTGGTTACTGACCATGTAAATATCGCGATCTCAAAAGTAGTTAACTGGTTTAATGTCAATAATTTACTTCTTAACGAAAAAAAAAACCAAATGCATTAAGTTTACGCTACCTCACGTTAGACAGGTGAAAACTAATGTATTGATGAAGGGCGAAGAATTGAATCTTGAAGATAGCACAGTATTCTTGGGCTTAACTTTGGATGCTAAGCTTCAGTGGGGCCCACATATAGATAAATTGTCAAAAAAGCTAAGCTCCGCAGCATACGCTGTTAGAAAAATTCGTAATTTAACTGACATAGAGACAGCCCGTTTAGTGTACTTTAGCTATTTTCATAGTGTTATGTCGTACGGTATTCTGTTGTGGGGAAATGCCGCCGACATTCAGACTATCTTTGTTTTGCAGAAAAGAGCTGTTCGATCAATTTATAAATTAAGTCCGAGACAATCTCTCAAAGACAAATTTAAGGAGACTAATGTAATGACTGTGCCTTCTCAATATATTTTTGAAAATCTTTTATATGCCCATAAAAATATAAAATTGTTTAAAAAATACAGTGATATCCATAGTATAAATACTAGGAACAAACACAAATTTGTTGTACCTACAACAAGGCTCAAGAAAATAGGTGGCTCATTCAGATGTCAATGTATACGCTTCTATAATAAACTTCCAAGCCACGTTCAAGATCTAAGCCTTAACAAATTCAAATCATTCATTAAACGTAAGTTGTGCCAGAAAGCCTTTTATACCGTTAAATATTATATTGAGGACAAAAAGGCTTGGGATTGAGTTGCTTCAATTTTTTTTTTGCATACTGAATGTTTTATTTGTTATTTTTATTTTTGCTATTTTTTTTTATTTGTATTTTACATAAACTTTGACATTTGATAATTATTACATATAGAATGACATGCCAATTTACTTTCTGAAGTATAACATTATTATCAAATTATTGTGATTGTGAGGACTATGTGCGTCAGTTTTTTTTTCGCTTTCTCAGGTAGTTTCAATGATGATCTGGCAGTTTGAGTGCTTTATGCGGCCTACCCAAATGTCCTTTCTTTGGTATTGTTCGTCTAATGGTTGAGCTCCTTAAGTTCTCAGTTGAGCTTCACGATTACTGACAAATGCTTGCACTGACTGGACAGGTCCACTCAAATCTGTATGGTTCTTTCCTTAAAAGACCATTTCAGACACCAATCTTACATGGTCCTCAAATGATCTGACCAAGATTATTTCAGGAATTTTTATACCTGTTGACATTGATGAATTTTTATAAATATATTGACATGAATATTTACTTTGTAAAATAGTACTTATATTATTTAAATTATTGTGAATGTAAAGACTATGTAGATCATTGTTTTATTTTTTTCTTTCTTGATTAGTTTTAATCATAGTCTGGCAGTTTGAGTAATTTATGCGGCCTACCCAAATGTCCTTTCTTTGGTATTGTTCGTCGAATCGTTGAGCTCCTTAAGTTTTGAGTTGAGCTGCACGATTACTGACAAATGCGTGCACTGACTGGACAGGTCCACTCATTCTGTGTGGTATTTTTTCCTCAAAAGACCATTTCAGACTTAAATCTACATGGTCTTCACATGATCTGACCAAGATTATGTCTGGACTTTAAAAGAGACTGTGACCTCTGAGTTTGTTTCGGCCTTTCTTCTCAGAGTAGTCAGATAGGAAACGCCGACCTCATCTAGTTTTAAAATATGATTGACGTGTAAAAGTGTTTGTACAAACCTACTTACAGAAATAAAATCATTTATCAGTTATCATTTATCTACGTAAGTTGAAATGATGCTGATTGTTGAGTAAGGCATGCATCTACGTAAGTTGAAATGATGATGATTGTTAAGTAAGGCATGCATCTACGCAAATTGAAATGATGATGATTGTTAACTAAGGCATGCATCTACGTAAGTTTAAATGATGATGATTGTTAAGTAAGGCATGCATCTACGTAAGTTGAAATGATGATGATTGTTAACTAAGGCATGCATCTACGCAAGTTGAAATGATGATCATTGTTAAGTAAGGCATGAATCTATGCAAGTTAAAATGATGATGATTGTTAAGTAAGGCATGCATCTACGCAAGTTGAAATGTTAGTTAAATTGTTAAAACCACATCAGTGCCAGTGCAGTACCCAGCCGAGCGTTGAAAATGCAACAGTGTGCTTTTATTAGGCAATACATTTATAATTCGCGTAACTAAAGAAGTTTAATTGCAGTGTGGTTGCAGTTAAGTTTTAATCAAAACAACTTTTCGCATTCTTTACTGCTGTCAGATACTCCCGCGTCAAGTTAGCGTCACGCGAGCGCAATAGTAGCGCATTCTACTGCTACGCACAGCACCCATCGGCGCGCGTCACGAAATTACGTGAATTATCCGACTGTCCCTCCTGTTTTTTTTCGATGCATATTAATATATAAGACTTTGAGAAACATGAGAAACATGCAGGTAATGAATATCATGGGACTTAAACATAGCTAGCAAAAAGCGGGTGTACTATAAGTACACCCCGGCCCTTATATTATGTTATGTAGGTAATACATTTTTGGTCAGACTATGTATTGTAAAATTACAGTAAATACTTAACTTTGTTGTTGTAGTAGAGACCTCGTCCGCTGGTATTGATTCCGGTGCATCGCCGGAATCTGGAGGAAAAGGTAAAACACTTTTTTTGATATGCCTGTATCTAAAACTATATTTTACTGCCATAATATCGTGTTTATCTGTTGTCCTATCAAGTAAAGTATAAGCTAAATACTAAGTTCAGACCATTTAACTGACTTTTAATTCGAATAATAATCGATATCTCCGAGAAACGAAAAGGTCTCGCGCGATGTGTTAAACATTTCATCTACCCCGTGGACTGATCGCAACTGTCCGAAGGCGGACGATTTACCGAGGACTGATACAGGACCTACTCTATCGTGCTCTCCTAGGCACGAATATACGAATGATCAGCCATCCTCAAACTAACCGCCAGAACTGCTATTTAACCACGCAGGCTGATCGATCTGCGCAGCTGTTTTTTAGTCACGAACTCCCGAACTGTTAATATATTTTTTTGATGCCAAAATAACGTATGAAGAGATATGAAAGAGACTTAAGAGGGCGTAAAACGGTACACTAGCGCCACTACTTTAAAAAATATTTTCTCGTGACTGAGAAGGAATTATGAATAACGGCTCAGTAATAACCCTCGGTAAGTGTGTCTAGAATTTTCTAATACTATTTTTAAACTTTCATATTGAGGCACGAAGCAACAAAATACGATCTAGATGAATGTGGCTGCTTTTCTTTTGATCGAATTTTGTTGCTTCGTGTCTCAATATTAAACTTTATAAAAGGTATTAGAAAATTCTAGACACACTTACCGAGGGTCCTTACTGAGCCGTTATTCATAATTCTTTCTCAGTCACGAGAAAATATTTTTTTAAAGGAATGGCGCTAGTGTACCTTTGTAGGCCCTCTTAAGGTACAATCCCCAAGGTGACGGCAGACCGCTGACGACAGCGGCGTTGCGGTTGCCAATAAATGCAGGTGGTAGTGCCGCTGCTGATTTGTTTCTGAACTCGACGTCACATCTATGATGGTAAAAGTCAAAGTCAAATCATTTATTTCAAATAGGCACATAAAAGGCACTTTTGAACGTAAAATTTACAAAAAAATTGAATTGATTCTAGTTGCCCCTTTCAACAGGTAGTTTCGTATGGAGAAGAATGGGCAAGAAACTCCACCGTTACTCTTTTAAAATGTTTTACAATATTATGTAGGTTCACATTAATTACATAATTATGTGTGAAGACGATGCACCTAGACTAAAATTACTATACCACAATAGGTAAAAAGAATTAAATATAATGCAAATACAGGTAAATTAATTATGTGATAGATACATGGTGCTCCCATATTTACAAATATTGAAAAGTAGATGATGTTTCCAAAATTTTTACAAGTATTAATTTTGTGTGTGAGTTAAAAGTAGTTAAGTACATAATGTAACAATCAATGTCATAAAAATTATAAATTATACTATTCAATTAGCAATCAGTTTGATTTTGTCTACACAAAAATTGTCCACAAGATTGTCCTATGGAGCAGGACCAGCATGTTTCCAAGCATTCTCATCTAGGATATAATCCTCTAATTTGTATGCTTGTTTACAAAGTATACTTTTTATATGAGTTTTAAATTTTATTTAATTTAATTGCAATATATCACATGGTATCTTGTTGTAACATTTAACACAGTACCCCATAAAAGATGTATGTACTCGTACTTTAGATAATCTAAAAAATGGTTGATCTATTTTATCTTTATTTCTAGTATTAAAATTATGTCTATCACTTATTTTATTAAAAAGATGTAGATTTTTTCTTAAATTTTCTTTCTTAATTTTTTCTTTCTGTTTTTTCTTTTTTTTTTCCTTTTTTTTCATAAACGTATTGGCAAGGTACCGTATAATATTAATCTTTTTAAATAGTTCCCTAAGAGATTCGCGACGACGGCGACGTAGCGGCACTTCTCTTCCTCACTTTCGTCAAACTCATTTGCCAAACAAAAAATAAATCTTGTCGCTCTGTTAGTATCAGCCGCTGACAGTACTACTAATATGCTATCTGGCGTCGCTCGACCCCAGCAGCAGACGGCAATATCGCAATCTACAAAAGCATGTCGCTGCGCTCTGTCATTGCGGTTGGGCGGCACTACCACTGCTGTTTGCCGTCGCCTTTGGAATGTCGTCTTCATAGAGCTGGTTCTTTGATGCGGGCCCTATGTTTTATTTCCAAGTTGTATTAATCATGCAGTTATTGCATCAACAGATGATGGCAAGCTTCCGGTAGAGATGCTGGCAGTGATTGCCGGCGCTGTCCTTTGCATCATCATCATCTGCGTAGCTACAGTCACCGTCAAGCTGCGAAAGCGAAACCACTCGCAGGTACCCACGATTTACATACCGCAGACAGGCTATTAACGTAGCCTTAGTGGAGGCTAGCCTTAGTGGAGGCTAGCCTTAGTGGAGGTTAGCCTAAGTGGAGGCTAGCCTTAGTGGAGGCTACGTTAACGGCCACTTAATACTGGCACAGAGTTGGGCGGGCCGCACCACATAGCAAAAATCCTCGTACATCACTTACGTGAATTTTGTTAGAACTATCGCACACTTCCAGCGCACCGCGCTTTTTTTTGTATTGAAATGCGATTCACTGTGGCCCGATGCGGCTGTATTGAGCTCAGCCCAATCTCTACAGTCAGCCCCGTTATCACCTTGCTGACTGCCTAATAATGGAACGAAGTTTTGGAACGAAGTGTTGGAACGAAGTTTTGGAACGAAGTTCCTTATTGCACGGTATACTCTGTACACTTGGTGAATGAGAGCTAGACCGAAAATAGTGTAACACAATAAGTAACAAGTGGATACTTTTGTAACGTAACAAAAGTGTAGTGCCGGGCAAAACTTAATACTTTTACATTCACCAAGTGTGCAAAAGCGAAAAGAACTTCGTTCCAACCGGGTGTCTCACGACACCTCTCGACTGTTTTTTTGATATCGATTGCGCTAGTCCTATATATGTATGACGGAGAAGGTATGTGTCTCTTGTTATCATCAGTCATATTTGAACTACTGTGAGCGTACTATGGGGAGTGTTGGTTATTGCGCAATAGACAAACCGTTTGCAGTTCAAATCAAATTATAATTTACGAACATATTAATCACACTAGCGAATCACACACTGTAGGTACACGACATAACTATACGGAACACGCGACAGTTTCTAAACGTGTTCACTGCTTAGCTGCCAACAACAAACTCTGCTTTTTATCTGGTCAAGCGTTATGATATAGACTCTGTCAAGCGCCACCGGTGGCGCTGGCGTCCCGATTTGTCAAAGTCAAACGATTGATTTAACGTATTTCCGACATGTATAACAATAACACCGTCCAACGTTAATATAACTTGTTTGGTTTCGTTTCTGAATGTGATGGAACTTTAAGTTCTTATCGTGTCGATGAAACATAATTATTGAAATGAAATGAAATTGTTTATTCTGTAAGTAGGATATCGAAATAACTTTTACACGTCATATAAAAAAATATTTAAAAAAATAAGCTAGGTGATCATTATCAATATACTCCCTAAGACACACTGACTCTTTTACAACTTTCGTATTAGTACTTCTTTTTAGATTTCGAAAATATAGGCTGGCATTAGACTCTCACATTGAAGAATATGGAATTAATTTTATCTGTTTACCGTTTTAGGGAGGACACCACGATCGCAACTATAAGAATCTGCGGATCCCGAGTGAGACCACCATCCCCGCCTACCCACCTCAATGGGAATCTAACTATGCTGTGCCCGTGGACCGCAGAACCGAGGACGCGACGTACAGCGTGCCCTGCCAAGAACCGGTGCTCTACTCCACGCCGACACCCAAGAACTTGAGGAACAAGAAGCAGAAACGAGTCGATTCAACATACGCGGTCTTAGAAGTACCAACCGCACGAGGTCGGAAGAATACCTTCAAAGAAACAGATGATCCTAACTATTCGGAAGTCTATGCTAACAGACAAGAACAATGCTATGCCAAAGTATTGCCAAAGCATGTGAGGAACCAGATGGCACAGGACAATAATCCTTACTCGTACGTGACGAACGAACCGGCGGCGTATGCCAACACTCCAGAGCCTGAGCCGATGTACTGCGAACCTGCCAAAGTTCAGGGCGGAACGTATGCCAACTTAAATAATGCTCACTATGCGAACAGTAACGCGCAAGAATATGTGGAGCCCACTTATTGTGAGCCTCAGAACCGGATGAAATAATTCAATATGCTTCAGCAACAAAACGGGCACACACGGCTACATATCAAGCTATACATTTCCCGTATAAGCTGACCTCTCATTGTACGGAAACCCTATACAATGCGAGATCAGGTAATACTGGAAAATTTTTGCTTGATATGTAGCCCTGTTTACATAGTTACATGCAACAGCAATGCTATGTTCACTGAAGAGCACGAAGTTCTAGCAAATTCTTCTTTATTGTGGCGCCATCGAGTTTTAACTTAACAAATTGTAATGACACCACGTGAGCAGAAGATCTGACAATAAATTAGTCTTTTAGACTCTGGACAGTGTTAACTTCGGGAATGGTGAACGAGAAACACGTTACTAGTGTTACAAGGCTCTTTTGGCACCTGAATGACATTGGGGGCGTTGTTGGTAAATATTTGTGAAATCGTCATAGAAATAGTATTTTTTTTAAACAAGATGGCGGTGTTCGTTCCGATTTTGACCACGCCCAAAAGATCCTTGTGCTTTAACAAGAGGTCGGATATTCGGATGCATATTCAACTAAAGTTGAGATGTTGGCTAATATGGAATGCGCTTTTGTATCGAAAAAATCTTAACTTTAACTAACACTATTGCTGATTCTAATGATAATAATTCAGTAAAGCCATATTTGTTACGGTCACGAATCATATTTTAATCAAAATACAACCTGACATTGACCTTCAAATTGCAAAAAAACTTAAGAAAATTTGAATTTCGCGGGCTACCCTTACGCTTCCCCCTAAAGAAGCCGCTTCCATACTTTCATAGCCATAAATTAACTTTAGGTAAATATGCATCCGAATATCCGATCTCTGGTTATAACTATCTATAAATGTAGTAAGTATAACATTGTTAGATCGATTCATGCTAGTTTCAACAACACAGTGAATTCTGTAGTGAGTTTCCTTACAATAGCCTAGTTATTAAGCATTGTAAGGGCGTATTTTTTAATTAGCTATTGCAATTAACCTTACTTTCCAGTCCAGCGTGTAATCATTTGACTCGATTGGCTTTAACAATAATTTAGTTTAGAAAATTAAATACTTAGTTAAACTCTCATAATTATTATTATAACGTTAAATTATTGTACCTAATTTACAAATCCTAGTCTTAAGAATGATACACATACAAGTAGGTACAGTAAGAGAAATTAATTGTTAAGCAAATTGCGGTTACGCAATTACCTCGCGCTGTGTTAACACATAAAATTGCAATCGATCGCAATGCATTTCACTTTGATAGTTCAGCTACGTTCATTGCGTTATTTTCGTTGTTGAACAGAAAACAATTTCAAACCTATGAAGCAATGGATGACAAAATTACCCCGCCGAGATGTAGTGAAAGGTAAGGTAATCAGTTTACGGATATCGTTCATAATTATGTAAAAACTAAATAGAATCTTAATATTGGACTTAATTTCGGATCAAAGTAGGTATTTAAAAAAAAAAGTAAAAAAAAACATCTACTTTAATTATTAATTTAGATATAGGGATTTTTATTTGTAAATATGTAGAATTTTTATTTGTAGGTATATGTAGTTATAAGAAATAAATAATTATTAAGTAGAAAACATTGTTTGACTTACGTTCTCATACTCCCACTTTCGTCATTTGAACGGACGAAGATCTTGTTAGCATCTCGGAAGTGACAACAATTCCCAGTAAATACTCATACAAACAGGCGCGACACGCGACGTGAATCGCACGCGATACAAAGGCACCGCTCGTCGCGTGACAAGCGGTGCTTCTGTGTCGCGTCGCGTGTCGCGTCTGTTTGTAGGAGCCTTAAATTGAAGCTTCATTATGGTAGAAACTATGTAACTGTCCCATAATCAAATTGATATTCATGGTATGACGTGCCAGTGACGTTCAACCTTTTGGTGGTACAGCAATTACGAGGTCGACTATACCTACTGTGAGAGGGATTTATGAAAGTGTTGTTAACTTTAATTTAAAGCTCCTTAAAAACAAAATTCAATCGCGCGTGACACAAAGGCACCGCTCGTCGCGTGACACGCGGTGTCTTTATGTCGCGAGCGATTCGCGTTGCGTGTCGCGAGCGATCGGCGTTGCTTGTCGCGCCTGTTTGAAGGAGCCTTTAACCTCAACCTTCAGGCATCTGTCCCACTGCCGACGAGGAACCGACTAGCTATGAACGATTTTCTCGCTCAAGAAACGTACAAAAAATTGTAGGTTCCATGTCGGTAAAAGAGATGCAAATGTTTTAATACGTAGTTGATCGTTGACTGTTCACACCCGCGAATACTCGTTTGTTGCAGCAACAAGCGCTATCATAGCGAATACTCGGTCAGCGACGCTCGCTTGGCGGGCAGAACACTCGCTGAGAGACTCACGCTTGGTACTTAAGCAAACGAGCGAGTAATCACTCGTCTTTACTACTTGTACTAGCTTCTGCCCTCGGCTTCGCCCACGTGGAGGTCAGAAATTACCCCACGGAGACGTGGTACTGGGATAAAAAGTATCTTATATCCTAACCCAGGTCATGGCCTATCCGTAACCTACCTATCATCCAAATCTCTCTCTCTCGACTAAATTCTAATTCCTTAAGACTTTAGAGGCATGAGGAACAGGGTGTAAAGTTCACTCATCCTCCATAGAAAAGGGAGGACCCACCGACCAGACGGGTGTTGTGTCTAGTGGGCAACTGCCGACGATTGATGTCGGGAAGTCTTATATATATTGATCGCGCGGTAAACTCTGCTTGCGCGATGCAGGATTTGTGTGACACCAGATCTTTGATGTGTAGTTCGCATGTGGCGTTGTAGATGCCGCTCGAGGATCTTAGATAAAGAGCTCAGTACAGAGATTGGACGGTAGTTGGTTTCATTGGCTCTGTCTCCACTCTTGAAAATAGGGTGCACGATCGCTTTTTTAAGGACATTGGGAAAGATTCCAGTATCAATAGCACGATTGAAGATATGGGTGATGATAGAATGGAACTCGATTGTTTCAGTACTTTAGCTGATATGTTGTCATAGCCAGTGGCACAATCAGAACGCAAGGTGCTGATCAGCCTTTCCACTTGTGTTTCATCTATTGGCAGTATGACGAGAGACTGGTAAGGAGGAGGTTGTGAAGGGGTTCTAACATCATGGCTGAATATTGGGAGAGGAGTAACTTGAGATGCTAGTTCAATTCAATTCAATTTTATTCAGGAACACTTCACATTGTGTTTGAAATCATAAATAAATAAATAAGAGCACGTTCATTAAAATTATAAAACTAGCACATTCATAATACAATAAATTATAGAAAATAACATTACAAATTAAACATTCAATACAATTAAAGTTTCAATACCATTACAAGCTACTATATATTAATATTACCCGGTCTCACATTAACTAATATAAGAATTATAAAATGTGGATATGTCATCGTCTATCAAATACAGACATTTCTCCAATAAGAACGCCTTGACTTAAATGAGCTTTATAAATTATAGTTTTTAAGTCCAATGGCAACCTGTTAAAAATCCGCACTGCTTGATATTGAAGACTATGTTGGACAATCTTAAGTTGGGGTATTATTTTGCCTTTAAAATCTTTCCTGCACGTACTTTCTCTCAACTGTATCTCCTCATCTGTTTCATAATCATGCAGGTATTTTTGTAAATTCACCAACAATACTAAAACGTAGAGGCTGGGTCCAGTAAGAATTTTATAAAGTGTGGCCGATAGCTCTCTATTTGTGCTATCCGAACCATGGTTCCTATAATGGTTGACTGGTTGACTGGTTGGATGGTTAAACTGGAATTCCAGTTTAAATATTTGTCAATGTATACCCCTAGAAACTTTACCCCATTAACTATGTCAATTTTAACTTCGTTAAGTGCGATCGTCATGATATCTTTATTACGAGCTGTAAATAACATTATTTTGGTTTTTTCAGTGTTAATTATGAGCTTGTTACTATCAAACCAAGAATTTAAAACTGTTAACACTTAGCGGAAAGCTCGTGTATGTCGTTAGCTTCAACTATAGCGTTGGTGTCATTTGCAAAATCTATCAGGTGTGTGTCGGGAAATATTGAATTAATGTAATTAATTAAATCATTTGCAAATAATATAAACAAAAGTTTACTACCTACCTTACACTAGTGAAAAAGCAATTGACACGGTTTGCTGAAGTTTTAGGAACATCAGTGAGTTGCAGAAGCTCTTTGATTGGGGTGATTGCGGTTGAGGAGTAGAGTTGGTCTTAATTGCCCTCCAAGTGGATTTAGAGTTATTACTGGCCTTTTGCAATTCATTTTTATCATGTGCTCGCTTTAGTTTTTTTAATAAGGTGTTAAGGTAATTGCGATATCTTCTCTAAGATATTTCTAGGTTCGTATTTTCAGGATCCTTTTTTAATCTGTAATGCATCCTGTCACGGTTGCGTCTACATCTAACCCAGCCCTGAGTCATCCATGGCTTTAAAACATGAATCTTATTTTTGATGCGTATACTATGAGTAGGGTATGGCTACAAACAATTCCGCGGCCAAATTGGGATTCATTTCATTCAACACTGGACTGAAATCAGTACTTTTAAGCCTTGTTGAATTGTTAAAAAGTTGTCACGGAAGGATGTAATTGGTAAGACTGGTTGTCAGACTTTCGGGCTTCTGACTACCCGTAACGACTGCCAAAGATCCACGAGTGATAACCGAGACCAATGGCTTAACAAAAAATTAATGAAAAATTGTCACCCATCCACAACCAACCCCAGCAAGCGTAGCTTAACCTGATGGATTGACCCGTGCGGCTGTTATCACTTAGCCACGAGCTCCTCGACGATTTTCATATCCCTAACATAAGAAATGCTAAGTTTCCCATACAAACTTTCATCCCCTGTATCACCCCATTTAGAATTATTTTTGAGACAATAGCCTGTGTTCTTTCACAGGATGCCATCTATCTTCATGAAAATTTTATCTAAATATGTTCAGTGGTTTAGGTGTAAAAAGGTAACATACAGACAACCAAACAGTTACTTTCCAATTTATATAATAATTATATAGCTTCTGCCCACGGCTTCGCCCGCGTTGCCTACAGGAAACAAATGACTTTTTTTTATTCAGAAACAAACATTAAATATAGGCGCTCTCACTATCTAAATTTAATATACAAACTGACAATATCAAACAAAGCATTAAAGACGAAGTTCTCCGTAAAACTAAACTAATCTCTGGGATGAGAGTAATATGGTTTTAACAGAACTCAAAGCGTGTGTGAAAAGATTTAGAAGTGGATAATAAATAATTAATATTGTTTACAACGAAATTCTATACCTACCGCGGTATTTCTTTGTAAACAATATTTTTTGTTTTTCCTTCAGATGCTAGAATCACCAGGCTGCTCCGTCACCTTACTCTGGAGCACGGCACGTATAACTGACCGTATGAAAAGCAGTTCTCCCTTAAGTCTACACCTGCTAAATTAAGAGTTTGGCCTTGAGATTTATTTATGGTCATGGCAAAGCACACTTTGAGGGGAAACTGCACTCTTTTAAACTCGAAGGGGTAGTTCGATGGTGTTAGAAGAATCCTCGGAATAAACACAGACTAATACTTCCCCACTCGGGAACAACCACTCAGTATAGTTGGTTCGATAACATTTCTTTGCAATGTTTTCACACGCAACCTGGTGCCATTGCATAATTTTAGCGGGTTTAAATTACGCAGCAACATAACTGGGGCCCCAACTTCTCAATTTTAATATGTGAGATGGGAGACCGGGAGGCTTCAATGTGTTAAGAAATTCAACCGGGTAATGTCTGGCGTCATCGTTGTTTATCACTGAGTCCACTTATTAATAATGATTTTCAACTCCTTCGAACAATCTCAAAATAATTTCATTGATGATTGTTACTTGGTCGTTTTTTGGTGTTAGGATGGCACGCTCGCACAACCATTCTGCAGGTTTATCGTGGATATTACTAATATTTGGGTAGATTTGAACTATTAGATCTTCTACAGTGATCACAATTGTGACTGTAGGGAGAATTATTTTATGGGGTCGGCTGCCAGTCTAACCAAGTATAGCTGAATACCAGTATTTTTCATGAAACGACTACCTATCTGACCTCCACAACCCAGAAACTGGATAATACGATAACCCCTTGGTAAGACTGGTTGCCAGACTTCCGGGATTTCTGTTGTAAAGACTCTCAAAGATCCACAAATGACAACCGGGACCAACTGCTTAACGTGCTTTCCGAGGCACGGAGGAGTCTCGGCATGTAAAGATGATCACCCATCCACAGACCAAACCAGGCAAGCGTAACTTAACCTGATGGATCGACCCATGCGGCTGTTATATATTACTTAGCCACGAGCTCCTCACAGGTACTTACTTATAACATAGCATTACGTAACATTACGCCTTGTTTCCCCGAAGGGCTGGGCAGAGCTGAACCTGTAGTACACCCACATTTCGCCAGTTATATTTTAAGTCCCATGTAAAAGGGGGCGAGCCTATTGCCATCAACCGGGACAATTCCAGACTTCGGGCTGCTATTGAGAAATTCCTGTTGGAAATACCCAATAATACTTTGCCCGACCTGGGAATCGAACCCAGGACCTCATGCTCAGCAGTAGCGCTTGCGACCGCTACTTATAAATGGAAATATTAGTTCACAGTAACATCACTTACATATTTGATACATCTTGATTCCTTGGTTGAGATTGGACACCGGTGACGACAATGATGCATTAAATCTATTTATAGGCATAAGTATATTGGTATTATCAATGTCGCATATCACGAGCCAACGCGAAAATCGGGATGTCACATTATTACAGATACACCTCTACCTCAGAGAAAAATCCTATTTGACTCTGTTGGGGGATGATTTTGGAAAAAATTTGATATACGTGTCTCATAATTTTAATTGAAGAGTATGTGTACCAATTTTCGAGTCAATCGACACAGAATAAAATGTTTCACAAAACATTCAGCCCCCCATTTCACCCTCTTAGGGGTGGAATTTTGAAAAACCCTTTCTAAGTGGATACTTACTCTTTATAAAGAACACACCCTCCAAAGTTCATGTCTGTAGGACCAGCGGTTTAGGCTGTGCGTTGATATATCAGTCAGGACTTGAATTTTAAATATACCAGGTAGGCCATGTCTTTTATGTTGTATTTAGTTTTTAACCGTTCATTAGATAAAATAAATAAATCAATTGAGAGGATTGCTAATGAAACTAAACCTGGAAATAGATATGTTAGGATCTCTACTTACAGAGCGTGGGTCAGTTTGTTTATGCTTGTTTCTCAATTTTATTTTTACCCGACTACGGCTGCGAGCAGATGGGTTTAGAATCTCACTAGCTATGCATTCTTGGCAGTGCCAGCCAATTTGATTAACTGGAGAAATGTCACAAACTAGATTGGTAAGTATCTGATGAAAGGTAAAACAAACAAAATAATATAGACAGTCATGGGAACTACCGACGGAAATGAAAACTGAAAACTATGAAATAAGAGTGCATTTTTTTAAATTTTCAAATTAATTGAAGGTAGTATCGAAAATTTAAATTTAGTACATAAATTGTAAATTTAAATTGTTAACATTTGTCTGGTTTAGACATCTATCGGCACTCCAAGCAACAATAAGCGCAACACGTCATGCTCTTATTATAGATACATAGCGGGTGTAAAAAGACACTTAACGAAGCCGAGAGTCACTTGTACTCCCCGTCATTGTAATAATTTTCTTTTTCTACTGGATCATACCTGGGTACCTTCTGGTTCCGGTTTCTTAAAGGCCAAAATTCCAACTTTTACCGACGTTTTTTTTACGAAAACAAGTTTTTAATGTTGTAACACAACTTTAAATAGCGCTACATGACGCTGGCAGAATAGTCGACATCGGCTCAGTTGCCAAAAAGGAAAAAAAAAAAACAAAAAAAAAACTTTAGATAGGTACCCCACGACCCTTATATCGTTGTATGCACCCTTACGCACAATGTTTTGCGTGCGTTACATTGCGCACTACCGCAAACAGCAAATTTTCACACCAAAAAATAAACTTGTTTCCCAGAAATTATTTTTGTGCAATGTTTCATAGTTTGATGTAGAGAATGCGTAGTTGACGGCGATGTGATGTGTCTTTTTACACCCTGTATATTAAACTGCTAACATTAGCATGTCGGTGACGCGAACCCATAAGATTTTCTCCCCGGAAAAATCGCTCAACCCAAAAGAAGTTTCCACTTCAAAAAGTTTGATGTTAACAATGCTAATGATTTTATGAACACATCATTTCGTATTAAATATTCATTATTTTGTCTATGGGTGCTATAAACACATTTTATCTCGTGGACCATCTGCCTGTGTGTAACTTCAAAAAGTATTGCGACTCACAATTAAACAAAGATAATATTATCACTCATAACTTTTATTTGAACTTATAATTATTACGTTCTTTTGTCTATTATTTTCATTTCAAAACGTAACTCTTTTAAAACATTATTATAAACACTTACAATAATTTAAGTAAAAGTATTTTACTTATTATCACAAAAAATATTTACATAAAGTGGTCTTAAAAATATTAACTGTCTCCAGAATGTAGAAGACTGACCACAGAGCACGGAGGCGCCTCAACCGCCGCTGCTAGTGGCTGTAAACACCTTTCTTACAAACCACGAGTATCACCGTTTACTCGCACTACGATACAAATGAAGTATAGAAACAGACTGTTTTGAAGGCGGTTCGTGACAGAAGCTGTGCCGCTTAATGCACTTTTGGCGCCACGAATTTTGTTAGTAGATACCAGCCACCATCTCTAGACGATGCCGGCGCGGCGATTCCGTGCTCTGTGTATCTGACAGACGCTCAAGGATCTGATCATCGGTTTAATCTGAGATATTAAGCAGAGTCACTCTGCCCATCATAAATCAATAATATTCTTAGTTACTTTCAGACTTTTTTTTTGTGGAACCGAATACACTTCGTAACAGTAAATATTTTGAGAACAGGACGAAATATTACAAATAACAAAATATGTAGGTATTAGTTCGTCCAATTTAGAGTTGCGCACATCTCTACTTCGGCTTCATTTTAAATTAGGCGAACTATATCTTATATCAAAATTAAATATTAAATTAAGAGCAACTGGAATATTGCTTTACAAAACATAATACTAGTTTTTCTTTTTATTTTAAAGACGCATAGGTACCTACTTAATATGCAAGAATAGAATAGAATACTAAAAGAGCTGTTAGCTAGTAAGGCTTATTTTTATTGTTCGATAGGGCCCGCATGCAGGGAACCGTTTTTATTAGTCGATACGGAACGATTCCGGTATACGCAGAACCTGCACCGCAGTTTGTCAGTTGCTTTGAAGGCTCATTTTCATTGGGTGTGAGTCTCCGCACGCTTTTTACCGACCGATAAATTTCATTGGTTGCTACGCCCGCTATGGAGATTCCCCGCAAACGGTGTACGGACCGCGTTATCGACTTATGACTTTCATTAGTCATTACGCCGCCTGCGGGGAGTCCCCGCATGCTGTTTGTCGACCGAGTTATCGATTAATGAAAATGAACGATTACGCTTTTAACTCTCAACACCAATTGAAATAGTTAAAAACAGCTTACGCACAATGGATAATTACAGAATGCGTACGGTCTGTTTCAAAGGTATCTGATGAAAATGTAAATAAATGGGTCAGAAAACGTACCCTTGGATGCCAATTTGCCACTTACAAATTGAGTGCTTTATTTGATTATTTAACGTAAACGAAGCAAAAAGAGTAAATATGTAAGGAACGTAGCCGGTGGTGTTCTGTAGTTTCTGCCTACCCCCATGGGAAGAAGGCGTGAGTATATGTACGTTATGTTGAATACTGAAACCAGAAATCTAATTATAAATTTTAAACCTTAAAGATGTTTTTCATTTGACAATAATATTGAGGTTAATTTTATAACCTCAATTTTCATCGGTGAGTTTTCAATTACAATTCAATAACGTTATTCAAAAAATAATTATTGCAAAAAGTGGTAAGATATAAAGTTGAAACTTTCTAAATACAGATGAATGAGTGAATGTGTTACTAATTCCTTTTAGTAAGTGAAAGCGTAAGAATTTAAACTGAACAAGGTTTGTTTACACTTTTATTAGATACTTTTGGAACAGGTATTACATTACTGCTTAGTGTTGGGTCTTTTTACAACCTGTAGATACCTAAACTTTATGGACACAATTAAGAATTATAATATTTTTTGTTAAGTAAAGTAAGACAGTTATTTCAATTGAAAAAAAGACAATACTTAATATTTTATTCTAAAATGTCTCCAAAATTTAGCACTTCTGTCTTTATTTACGAACGAACGAACTAACGAACGAACGTTTTACATAAAAGTTGACACGATTTTTAGAGACCTTTTAGAACTTGTAACTTTTCATATTGCTAGAAATGGTGTAAAAATTTTACCATCTTAGTATCTTAAATAATTATCAAAGTATAATTTTTATAAAAAAAACTTTTTGTACTAACAATATCTATCCAAATTACATAAACACCTCGAATACAGAAAAATAACTCTGATGTCATTCCGACATTTGTGAAAAGAAACAAATAATAAAAACTTCAGCAAAAAATAAAAACAATAAATAAGACTTTATAAAATAGACTTACGCTAAAATTTGTTCTAAAACAATACTGTAATATTATATCACACAAAATTTTTGTACAGAGGCCATTTCAGGCCGTATTTGCCATAAACAGAGGCGTATTAGCCAAGAGCTGGATTGTATGGACAGAAACAGAAACGTATTGACTGTAAAAAAAAATATTTAAAGCCATTTTGACAGTAACACATTATTATTATGTATTTAGGATCTTTAGGCACGTTGCAAAAATCCAAACCAAAGCCGCCATCTTGCTTTTTCAATACAATTTCACAAAACTATATTTCACAAATGTTTACCAACAACGCCCCAATGCCAATGTCATTCAAGCACCAAAAGATCCTCGAATCACTGTATTTTCACGATTCATGATTTAAGCTTATAAGGTTACCTAATGTCTTTTAATTCCAAAGACACCTTATCCAAACGCGTGACATCTACTTAGATGGACGGATAACATTTAAAACTGCTTGTAGAACTAACTCGATTATTGGCATTTCTAAAGAACACTTAGTAAAAGGAGCTCTCTATAAAAGGAAGTAGCACTTTGTAGAACGGATGTTCTATAAAGCCAACACACAACCGCTAGCAACCTTGCTGAATGGATAGTACCAGGGCGGGCTTTTCATCTATATCTATACTATAATTATTACAATAATTAATAATAATATTACTTCCAGGACTATGTCGCCAATAAGCCTGATATAGTGGTGATAGATCGATTAGCGCGTCGCACAATGATATCGATGTTACCATTCCACATGATGAGAACCTCGTGAAAGCTGAGAAAGAGAAACCAATTAAATATCTCGACTAGCACACGAGGTTGTTGACATGTGGAATGTGAGTTCGACTGTCATTGTGCCGATTGTCGTATCGGCCAATGGCCTGATGGCCGAAAGCCTCAATCAACATCTCTCGAGGCTCTCGTTAGGCGTTTGGATCAAGGGCCCGATTCAGAAGGCAGTACTCCTCAATATGGCTCGCATTGTGAGGAGGTTCCTGGTCTCTGGAGCCCTAACTACCGGTAGCTTGGACCCTGCTCCCGATAACGGCTGACCACTATTACACTACTTTAAAAATATTTTTTTAATGTTTTTATAAAAATATTTAAAAATTTATTTAATAATTATGAAAATAAATAACAGATACAATAATATTATAAAGAGGATTTTTTTTTTGTTTTTTTATTTGTATGTACGGATAATCTCTGGAAATACCAGTCGGATTTGAAAAAATCTTTTTGCATTTGATAGCCCCATTCTTGAGGAAGGCTGTTTAACATGACACTATGACCCTTAGGAGCAGAGCAAAAAGCAAAAAAAGTCAGAAAGAACGCTAAGCGAAAACGAAGTGACAGCGCGGGCAGGTGATGCGAGCGACTGGGTGGGTCGGGGGAACAAGAAATTTCACGCAGAAGAAATCGCGGGCAGAAGCTATTCTTTCATAAAATTCTACTTATTTTGGACTTCAATTTCATCCTAAAATATTCTTTTATGAAAGGTTTTACCATCACATACAGTTTACATAATTTCTATTTGTCTTTTAACTAATCACTTTTTCATTTATAGAAAAACAGTTCAGCAATTTTCTCGGCAAAAACTACTTGTGTACAAACATTTTGTAACCATATGGAACTTGGGCTAAAAAAACCAAGGCAAATGGGCAGTAATAATTTCATCATAAGGATTAAACTCTTCTACACTTTGCTTAAATAAAGTAAGACGCGAAAGCAAAACCAACCAACAATGATTGGTATTATTGCAACAACTTTATTTGTAAAAATCTAAAAATACTAATGGTATTTGCCTCTCTATTTCGAAATACTTACGTCTCATTCTAATGCCATTCAAATACACAATGGCATACCATGAGATAGCCCGAGGCTACTATAAGATGTCCAATCATGATGGGGAAGCCGATCTTAAAGAATTGTACGAAAGTGAACTTGTAGCCATGTTGTTCTGCCACTCCTGCGCATACCACATTTGCGCTTGCGCCGATCAGTGTGCCGTTACCTGAAAATAGGAAGCCAATTAGAAAGAGAAACATTTAAGTGAACTTCTTAAAATATATAGACCTTCTAATGTACGCTTTTTGAATAAATGTGCCTCTTTTTGACTTTATGGCATTTTCTCAAAGTTGGTCACAGTTACTTGCCTATTTAGTAATTTTAGGATATCAAAATAGGAATTATTTGACGCTCATAAAAAAATACGCCATTATTATATTAGAGTGACCATTAAAAGTTTATGGAGATCATTATGGGAATCATTTGGGGTTCGATTAAAGACATACCAATTAGAAATAATTGACCAAAGTAATATTAGCCCTGATTCCGTTGTTACCTTTTTAGGTCGGAACCTTAAAAATGCAGCCTATGTCCAATAAACTATCTCTGTGCAAAAAATCACATCAATCCGTTATTTCGTAGCTGCTTAAAAAGACAAACCAACAAGTACACTTTTAGAGTTTTAATATATTGAGAAAAATCAAACTCAAAGCATTTATTTCAATTAAAACAATCACAGGCAATTTTGAATTATCAATGAGTCGGTCAGTCAGAAATATGAAGCTAGTTGCCCATTCCAAAGCGTAGTAGGTACCTTTGGAGAAGAACGGGAAAGTAAGTCCACGGACACTCTTTTCAATCAAAATATTGTTACAAAACATTGCATTCAAGTTGAAATTATACATGTGAGAACGATGGAGAATGAAGTGCACGTTAAAAGCGTCCATAGTAAAAAAAGTATTAAAAATAAGCCATGACAGCTAAGAGATGACCAGTCCCTACCGATGGCGCCCGTTCACGAATATGACGCATAGATCAGCACCATTTACATCAACCATTTTGAAGGGATTCCTTTCTAGCACTGACGGTCGCACAGTGCGCTATGGAGTTGGCTATGCTCGAAGTTTCTTTGAAAGATAAGATCAGAAATGAAATTATCCGGAAAAGGACTAAAGTTACCATCATAGCTTACAGAGTAATCAAGCTGAAATGGCAGTGGGCTGGCCATGATATTCAAAGGACCTATGGCTGGTGGAGCAGGAGAGTCCTGGAGTTAAGACTGCGTATCGGCAAGTGTGGTGTGGGAAGCCCCCCAGCTAGATGGACCGACGACCGTAGAAGGTGGCTGGGACAGACTGGATGCGGAAGACGGAGGACAGGGTTTCGTGGCGCAGCCTGGGGGAGGCTTATGTCCAGCAGTGGACTGCGATAGGCTGAGTTGATTGATTGACTGACCTCCCAGACAAGCTCCGAAGGACAGCGCCCAGATAAGCGGCGCCATAGGCAGGTCGAGTGTAGGGTTGTTGCCCAATGACGTCACTACGCGCACCATCATCGTCGTCAGCGGGATGTTGTCCACGAACGCTGATGTTACTCCCGATACCTAAGGATTTAAAGAATTTCGTGTTCATTTATATAAAGAATACACGTAGTTTTAATCAACTTACTTTTTACTTTTAAGAAAATTATGTATATCTGCTCTAAAAATAGAAAGAAAGAAAGAAAGAAAGAAAAATATTTTATTTGGGACACGCACAGGAAATACAAAGAGTAAAAAATAAAAAAATAAAAAAAAGGAGGATTTAAAACTAACAAAATTAACAATAAAAAAGAAAAAAATAAAACAACAATAAACAAGTAAAAAACCTGTGCGAGGCCAAAAAGGCTCCTATCTCAGCATAATGCTACGATATTTAAAAAATAAATACCGCAGCGCTGGTATTCTGATAGGGCCCGCTGTGATGCCACGGACACACCTACGGACATCTATATATCCCACTAGGGGTTTATTAACATAAATAAAACTAAATAAAAAAATATTATAAGAAAATAAAGTAATAGAAAACTATTTAGAAAACAAAAATAAATAAATAAAAACTATGATATGTATGACAATGATTAAAGATCGACCTAAGCCCGACGCTCCAACATCACTTGTCTATGTTGTAGACTATTGTTATAGTCTGTGACAAGCGATGAGACGCGCGCAATATGAATTTGGTACATTTACAGGCATTGTTAAATTATGAAGAAGGCGGTCAGTCGGAAAGATGAAGCTAGTTGCCTATTCCAAAGCGTACCTAGTAGGTTCTTAAGTAAAAGAACGGTCAGGCAACTCCATGGGCACTCTTTTAAATCAAAATTTGTTTGTAATGTGATTGGTTCGGCTTCAAGTCTAAAGGCTAACAGTAATCACTTAGACTGGCTGCCAAATTAATTCTCAATGGATTATTTTGTAAGCTGAACCTTGCAAAACATATAAAATGTGGAGACAACAATACGACCATGAGTTAAAATACTGGCAATACTAAGGGTATTTTAAAACTATCAAATAAATCACAACTTTTTTTTAAAGATTTTTCCATACTTTCTAAATAATGGTGCCGGGCCAACTATGGCCCAACACATGGGTTTTGCCGATCTTTGATTGATTTTGATGTGAATAAACTATACGATATATTTGATTGAATTATTGTATACACACTGGGAACGTTATTATTAGCAATACGAGGTTTAAATTACTGTTGTAATGTCGTCCCCATATTTTATATTAGGGAATAAATTTATTGGATTCCACAGCATCATAAAAACGCTTCTATTAGCGATACATACCCATAGCATGAGTAGAATAGCTACAGCCAATCGCGCACTTTCATCCACCTTCAGAATGACACCTTCCGTGAGTCCTCCGATATATTCAATCAGACCCAGTTTGGATAGAGCCTGGAATGAGAAGAGCAAAACTTTATTTAAGAAAAATAAAAACTCCGTCATCACAACATCTGTCTCATTACAAAGCGAGTTTATAACCTTCGAGCCATTTTTTGTATTTTGAACATCATTCTTACTACGTTAGAGTTTCTAATGCAAATACTGACTTTAGAGCCGGGTCTAAGTTGAAAGTTAGACGAAAGTTCATACAAAACTGACATTTTGTGTTAAGAATTAGTAAGTAGTCAGAATAAAGTTCGAAATGCAAAAACCGGCTCGAAAATTTGACTCAAATTAGAATGTTTTATAATGAGACAGCATAAATTAGGGACTTATGCTATCGTAAACTCGATAGCAAAAGAGGGGTTTCGGCAGACAAGGAGTTCCAATTACAATCACAATAAAACTGTTTTCAATCGTTTTAGGGGTGAAATATCCACCAAAAATAATTGACTAACGAAATTGCCATAAGCAAAACAGTCAGCCATCAAATTGGTAACTGCATCGACAAAGCTATTGACTCTTTTCCTGACGGAATCGTTGTGAGATATCCCCTACATGTTCTAAAGAATAACAAGGGTTTTAATCTCTGTATACATATTTACCTCCATAAGTACGAAGAGTGATGCGAAAAAGAGCAGCGTAGACCACTCGATCCTGTGAAGCACCGGCTCCAGGTCCTCGCGGTCTGCCAGCGTCAACAGCAGCAAAGCGCCCAGTAGAGCCGTCCAGCCCAGAGACACACGATCTGGGAGAGAAGATTAGGTTAGTCCGAACTTCGAAAGCTTTCCAAAGACTTATTTAGCAAAGGTACAAATTTGCGGGAAGTACCTAAAACATAAGCTTTCCAAGGAATTATTTAGGAAAGGTAACAATTGACAATACACAACAATTATTAAATAATACTTTGGCTAACTATATGTTCATCATTAAATTCATTCAGCGGAAATCGTCTACTGGTGCACGTATACGAGTGCGAGAATCAGACGTCTGACTAATAGCGTTGTGAATTACTTGCTGACTTTCATTGTGTCTGTCTGTGCTTTGATGGTCGGGTTGTATCTAGTGTGACGGGCATCCTAATCAATTTAAAAAGCACAAACAATTTTATGAAACAAATCACAATGTCCAAATTATCGTGCCCTGAGGTAATCCAATTTTGTATTTTGTTAATCTTCGGAGAAGTAAATATGGTCGGTTTAGTAACAAATTCCAAGAAATATGAAAATACGCATTCCAAAAAAAGAAGCTGTTATTGGGACCTATTGGCTTTATAAATCGCTTACTGAATTCAGGTATGGAGTGTAGGAAGAACACGACGACCACGAATGTAATTGCTACAGTGCACTTGATCAGCAACACCTTATCTCGAATCTTGTACTGTAAAAAAAAATTGGTTAATGATATCATTATTGAAAGAGCACAATTAACAGCAGAAAATAATGAATTTGTTAATTCTACTTGCCCCTCTGAGGTTAAAACTTACGGCGAAATGTGAATATTCTAAACATCTCTCACAACACTTCCATATACGAGTATAATACAATTTACGAGCGTTACTTCGTGTTACGGTTATTAGAATTGTAGACACGCGTTCGTGAAATGAAACTTCTGTATCTTAAGTCTCAGTATGTTCACCTTATCCTTCATGTCAGCCAGCATAGTCTCGAAGCAGTCCTTGCGGCAGGCTCTGATCTTCGTCTCCTTAACCATCGCTTCGAGCTTGACCGACAGCTTTTTGACCTTTCTGTCCAATCGGTCTCTGACCACCTGCTCATCTCTGCTCAAGTGGGGGAGAGAGTCAGCGGCTCGACGCCATATTGAAATCTGATGACGAAGATCTGAAGAAGAGAAAAGGTGAGTTTGGGTTATCAAATAATTTGAGGTTCATTAAAATATCCTGTGCAAAAATTACCAATTTGCCAGTTAAGCAGAGAGATGGAGATTTTCCTTTTCATTTATGACAGAAATTAAGAAGTTACTGGGAATGGCATTATCGTAAAAAAATATTTTAATAGGTCTGCATTATCTCACACCGGTTGATCCCCGGCTGTCATTCGCAGACCTTGGACAGTCGTCACGAGTAGTCAGAAGCCAGAAAGTCTGACAGCCAGTGTCATCAAGGGGTATCGTGAGCTTCATGTAAAACACATACTGGTATTCAAACACCATATTTGGAAAGAGCCTAGGTAGAAGATGATGAGATGATGTATTATTTCTTCCCTAAACGAAATGAGGTCTTTGTCCTGAAGTAGATCAGTTAATAGCTGATAATATCAACAGCAACCTCATAGCGAGTGGGACGGACTTATTCTCTTGTTCTCTGAGTGAATTCACAAGGAATGCATTGTATATCATCAGTTATAGATGTTAGTTTATTTTAAGTTAGTTTAAGCTCATTTATTGCATTGGGGATAACCTGTAATGGTAGATGTAAGTAGAAATAAATAAATTATTTTACTAACCTTGTATATCCCTGGGTACGTTGAGCCTCAGTTTGTCTGTATCCCTGTAGATGTACCTGAACTGGAAATACGTCTGGACACATACCAGTAGGATGCCGAACGTCATATGTAGTGTGAAGTTCGTGAAGTTTATACCCTGAGGAAGAGAGGAATCAGTGTAATAGTAAGGTAATTAATTAGCAGTACAAACTGCTGAGTAAATAAGTGGTAGGGAACAGTCAGGAAATTATACCTTTCACTTTCCATCACGATACTCTTTGTAATGGTATAATGGTAGCAATGGTGTAATGAAGCCTCCCTCCTGTGATATTTAGGTAATATTGTTTATTGCTGTATGGTATCAACCAACCAACTACCTACTTTATTGTTGTTTTGTTTTGATTTAAAGTACTTAGTTCTAAATTCAAATTATTATACACGATAAATCTAATAATTGATGGACATGGAAATTTGCATTCGTTTGTATTCGGAAATGCGATGATACCCGAAGGACATTAAGAAAATAGTTGTACTGTACTTGATATTAATTTCAACTTGATACCTCCACGCGTTCTTGAGAAAAACGGTCTTGACGGACTGATAAACAGACAGACACACAGACAGATAGACAGTCGGACAACGTAGTGATCCTAGGTTCAGTTTTTTTCTTTTAATAATATAAATATCGGTTCATTTCTGCCGTTGCTGTATTCCGTTTGGTGGTGGTTGTGAGACATTCATAAGCCTTATTACAGGATTGTAACACATCAACATTGCCTCTGGACTTGCAGATGTCCTTATAGGCTTGCTTGCTACCTAGTAAAATAATAATTTATGACAGATTTCACAATTTGCACTTACAGATTGCACAACAGCCTTGTTTGAAGCTATGATGACGTTTGGAGGGTCACCCACGGGGGTCACAGTACCTCCTATATTGCTGAACAGCACCATGGACATCAGCACTGGTATGGGGTCCAGATCCATCACCTCACATAACCTGGTTATCAGAAAAAACGTTAGGTAATCAGTATTGAACCCAAAACCTTACTTATTTAAAATGAGCTGAACCAAACTCGAAACCCCATTGACCAGTTCATGGCAAAATTCTTTCTTACGGCACATTAAGAAGTAGATCTAACTTGCATTCTATCTTCCACCTTCAGTGGTTGCAATTGTATAGTCAACCTCGTTCTTGCTGTACAACCCTTTTTTTTTTGGGTGGGAAATCGTCAAATGACTTCTCCCGCTCTGGGCGGAGCTGAAGGGCGTGTCAGAATCTTACTGACTAAAACCCACCCGTGTTTCTTCAGTTGCCTGTGCGCCAGGGCCACGGTAACTCTTCCGAACAATCCGCGACCCCGGCAGGCATCGGCCCTATCGGACCCCGTCAATTATGCTGACATATCTTTACAATCCTGAGATTGAATGTGACTTTCACGTCACAAAACTAGAAGGTCTATTTATATATGTGACAACATCAAAGAATCTGCTTAACCTTTTCCCAACTGTTTCTAGGTCGGGTTCCAGTCTAACCGGATGCAGTTGAATACCAGTATTTCACATGGAGCTACCGCCTATCTGACCTCGACAACCCAGTTACTGAGTAACTTGATACCCCTTGGTAAGAGTGGTTGTCACACTTTTGGGCTGCCTAAGATCTCTGTGAATGACAGACGGTACCAACGGCTTAGCATACTTTTTTGGCACGGAGGGGTCTCGAAATGTAATTGATGGTCATCCATCCACGAACCAACCGCGGCTAGCGTAGCTTAACCATCGATCGACCCGTGCGGCTATTAGCACCTATAGTTTCAACCTTCGTTGGACCCCCCCCCCCTATACAACAATTCCCTTGAAACCTTGAACCATTGATTCCTTGTTTGACAGACTATAAGACATTGATGTCATAAAGTCAGTCAGCCTCGGTTTTTCTGACCGCTTTGTAGTGTTCTTACTTTTTCTGTTACTGTCATGCGTTTGTGTGTCTTGGTTTTACGCAAATAAAGCAACACTAAAATAAATCTTGCTTAATATTATTTTTAATCATGATTCCAATAATTATGCAGAAGATGTTTGTCTTCACTTCTTTAACACCAGCACCCTGCACCTGCGCCTGATCTCTCTCCGGTCGTGTCGGATTGCCGTCCCATCGGACTATGAAAGTGTGGGAAGAGAGAGTGCACCTGTGTCTGCGCACATACTTGTGCACTATTATATTTCCCGCACCGATGGCTAGTTTTCGTTGAGGTTGGCCGCCAAGGACGAAATACGGTGTGGAAGACTATATTCTTTAACATAATACCAACAGTTTTCTTTTGGTTTAATTTTTTTGTGCGTCACATCGACCTTAATAAACGTGTTTTCTTTCTGTCTTTCAAAGTCAGTCTACTAAATATATACCTGATAGTAACCGGAGTCATGAGCAGTACAGTCGTCACGTTGTCCAAGAACGTAGATATGATGGCCGTGATAGCGCTCAGGAGTGTTATCAGTGGCCAGATCTTGCCTTTTGTCACCTGGAATAGATAAGATTTCATCTCTGTCATTTTACTAAGTTTATAATGATATTATAAAGAGTTCAAGTTTGTTTGTTTGTAGGGGTAATCTCTGGAATTTTCAGTCGGATTTCAAAAAATCACGCTGGGACCCATAGGAGCTGTGCAGAAAGAAAAAAAGGCAGAAAGAACGATAAGCGAAAACGATGTAATAGCACGGGCAGGTGATGCGATGCGACGTGGTGGGTCGGGGGAAACAGAAACATGCAGAGGTTTTTCTTTATATTTTTTTTGCGGCCCGTTGCGGGCAGAAGCTGGTATGAATTATAAGGGCAGAAAGTGATTGAACTAAATGGTACAGATTGGAGGGGCCTGAGTCCAGCAGTGGACTGCTATATGTAGGTCAAGATGATAAACTGGGCATTGTTGGGGTTTAACCCTTTGTATTTTATGTAGTGGCTGCTGTTTCCAGGTCGAGGAATTCGTAGTAGAATTTAAAACCTCACGACTTTCACAATGATTACATTTTATTGCAAATAGCACACAGAACAACGTCGTTACAATATCAGTTTTTATAGGCAATAAGGACAGTGTTGCCATGAACATATTAAAATAGAAATCAGTGTTGTCAATAAACAAAATTAATATTCTGAATGTTACAACTCTTAACAGGCATATTGGTCAAAATGCCTGTTTACAGGCCACAATTTTGTTTGTTCCGTATTGAAAGGTATGTGCATACTCTACACTTCTGCCTAAACCTTAGGAGAATAAAGGCGTGATGTTACGTCACGTTTGTAACTGAAATCGGTACCTAATTAATTGAATGTCAATTGTGTGTCAATAAGTTGATACATTTTTTAAACGAAGGAAAAAGGAGTATGTAAGGATCGTAGCAGGTGGCGTTTTGTAGTCTCTGCTGGCTATCCCCATGAGAAGAAGGCGTGAGTTTATGTCTGTATGTATGATACATTTTTATCAACCCGGTTCTTGCTTTTTTACATCTCCGTATGACCTCTTTCACAAGGAGCTCCATTCAAAGTCAAACTCAAAGCATCTATTACAAATAAACCAATTACAGGCACTTTTGAAGTGCCACAGGGTTGGTCAGTCAGAAAGATGCAGCTAGATGCCCATTCCAACGCGTAGTAGGTACTCGTACCAATGGAGAAGAACAGGCAAGAAACTCCACGGAAACTCTTTTAAATCATTAATATAGTCTGTGCCAAAAGTATCTGAAGAAAGTGTAAACAAACCATGTTCTGGTAAAATTGTTACGCAATCACTTACTAAACGGAATTCGTAATACATTCATCTGTATTTAGAAGGTTTCACTGTGGAAGTTCATCTTTAAGGCAATTTAAAATTAGATTTTAGGTTTGAATTCCAAATTAAATATTTAATTAATCAAATCAAAGCCCTCAATTTGTAAGTTTGTAAGTGGCACTACAAATTGGCATTCATAGCCCGTACGTTTTCTGATCCATTTGTTTACATTTTCATCAGATACCTTTGGAACAGACTATTTCTGCAACATTGTATCATCTGCGTCACCCAACTAAGGATTATCTTATCTCCGTGTTAATGATCATTACTTTAACATTTTAATGTAGCACACGTGCGCGGAAGACGCGAGATAGATGTTGCAAATAAAATATTGACTTTGTGTTAAAAACTTTGACGTGACATAGCAAACCGGTATTCGGTTCTAAACGTGTTGACTTTGATGATAATAATTAATATTTTGTTATCGTTTAGTTACAATTTAGCTCACTTCTTATTATCTTTGGTGTCTGTGAGATTTGATTGTCTGAAAGATGATAAAAATAATATTAGTACGTGGCTCAGGCACACGCTTTTATAAAAACAAAAAATGCAGTTATATTTTCCATCAAATTTGAGATCGTGGTTCCTCTGACCAATATATTAGCTATATTTTCTAATTTAGCCTGATTTTCCATCCCAACAATGATGTTCATTTAGGAGGCTGACATATATTCCCCCCACTTCCATGCAGCTAACTATTATTTTTATTGAAGATGATCCTAAAAACCGACCCAATAAGGTTTTGGCGCGGTATGAAATTACATTTTTTTAAGTTTTTTTTTACAATTTCGACATGCTGTAACTTTGGATTCCCCCTTGGTTGCGGCGACTGACTCTCATATTCATGATTACTGAATGTTGAACAAATACTACAAATGAAATTTATTCGGTATAAAATTGGTCGCATAAATCAAGCTGAGATACATCACATACTAAATGGCCAGAAATATTGCAAATAGAGATATATGGAAGAAGAACAAGCTGCACCAATTTCAAATTATTTGGGCTATGGGGAGAGGTTAATAAGTTGAGAGTGAGACCCTTAAGATGGCTGCATAGTATGCGAAATTCAATTACTCAGCTCTCAGCTCATAGGTAGCCTCCAATTGCGTATTAACACTGATAAGTTTTTGAAAGCCAACGTAAATTTCCCTTACTACAGTCTCTAAGGGAAAACTAAGTACTAAAATATACTTAGTTTTTTTATTAGTCACTACAGAAGCTAATAAGTAAGTAATAAACTGCAAGAATGCAATAAAATTTGAATGAATGTCACTTTTATCTAATGTCGTTTGCAGTCACGTGCTACGGCGGCGGTTACAAAGATGTGTCTGATAATATACAATGATGCCATTGAAATAGAGGATTCACCTGTTGCCATGGTTTCGTTTAAGTCGTCTTAACTGTTGTATGTTAATCAATCTGCCTAGCCTTTTCTCAACTATGTAGGGTTCGGCTTCAAGTCTAACCGGATGCAGCTCAATACCAGTATTTTACATGGAGCGACGGTAGTAAGTCTGACAACCACCCAGTCACTAGATTGTGGAGATCAAAATCAAAATATTTTATTTCACATAAACCAACATGGGCACTTATGAAACGTCAGAAGCTAGGTGCACGGTTCCAATTGGTTGTTTCCTATGTAGAAGAGCCGGCAAGAAACTCCACGGTTACTCTTTTAAAAATAAAGGGCTTTTACAATGTTTCAAATTACAGTGTTGATAATGGGAGGACAGTGTAGGCCTGACAACAAGTAACAGGCACTCAACAAAATAATTAAAATAAAAAAATATATATAAAAAGGTCAACTAATCTACAGTCTAGTTAGGCCTACAACGTTCTCACATTCACAAAATGTATAAGAATTTATATAAAATAAAAGCCTATTTAAAACAAATGACATGATTGCCATTACAACTGAATCATGCTAATCAAGGCTGATCAGATACCTAGATATATTTGATCTTACAACCTAGTGACTGGGTAACACGATATCCCTTGGTAAGACTGGTTGTCAGACTTTTGGGCTACTGTATACCTGTTGCGACTGTTAAAGATCTACGAATGACGGCATATCCAGCATTCTATGTATCAATTCGGTTCCCTACAAAATGGTTGAGCTGGATGGTGCTGATCCACGCGTCATGTTCGTGAACGGGCGCCGTCAGTTGAGACTGGTCATCTCTTAGCTGCCACGCTTATTTTTATTATTAATCTTATATTTTGAACTGTTTCTCTATATATTTTTTTCATTGTTCTCGCATATAGAAGCAACAAGAATAATGTACCCAGGATTTTGTAATACCTTGATTTAAAAAGAGTGTCCTTGGAGTTTCTTGCCCGTTCTTCTCCATAGAGATCTACGTTTTGGAATGGGCAACTAGCTTCAACTTTCTGACTAACTGACCGACTCTTTGACAATTCAAAAGTGCCTGTAAATGGTTTAATTGAAATAAATACTTTGAGTTTGAGTTTTATTTTTCAAAAGAAATTAACGTCTCTTGGTCTGACTGCTGCATCTTTGGCAAATACATGGGTCCCCGTTTTTTTGCAGTCAACAGCTGCGCAACGGGGAATATTAATTAATAATGTGGAAAAGAAGTCGCTTGTTTACAAAAAAAAAATATGGATAGTGACAGCTAGCTGTCAAATTACTGGACGTTGGATAGCAGCGACATCTGAAGTGAGCAAGTGGCAGATTTTTCCCGATTGCACAAATGTTAAGCAACCCTATAAACGTCATTCGAGCCCCAAAGATCCTTGTAGCAGTGTAGTCAAGCATCGCTAATGAAACACAATTTTTTTTTTAAACATTGCCCCACGCTTGGAATTTCTCCTGTATTATGGGTGCGTTTACAAACATTTAACTCATATACACAAACAGCCAGACCCGGAACAACTACTTGTAGGTCATACAAATATTTGTTCCGTGCGGGAATCGAACCCGCGACACGCAGCGCAGCAGTCAATCGCTTAACTACTGTGCCAACCGTGCTGTCAAATTGATTATCTGTTGTTATGGCCCTCTCGTGGGCCACCTCGGGCTTGATTATCTATTGTTATGGCCCTCTAGCGGGCCACCTCGGGCCTGATTATCTACTGTTATGGCCCTCTAGCGGCCTACCTCGGGCCTGACTAGTTAATACGAGTTTTACGAAAACTATTTTTCTAGTAGGTTTTCACTTTTCACTATATAGCCCAGAGTCTGGATTTGTGTGCGGTTAATGATAATAGGTTCGCCTATTGTATGCAAATTATAACTTATAAATTATAATATTGCTGGCGAAACGTTTAGCTTTGAATCCTTACTTCCTTACCAATATTATAAACGCAAAAATAGCTGTTTGTTTGTCTTTTAATTTGTCACGTGTAAAGGCTCATACACACTGGCGCGACGCGACGCTCGCCACAAAGGCACCGCGTGTCGCGCGACGAGCGGCACTTTTGTGGCGGGTGTCGCGTCGCGCCAGTGTGTACCAGCCTTAAATCACTTAACCGATAATTATAAAAAAATTACAGATCGGTAGCCTAGGACGTGGAGAAGGACATAGGCTACTTTACATCCTGGATATGAAATATACCTGGATATAAACTGGATATAATAACTGGATATAAACGCAGGCGTCGCGGGCAACAACTAGTAACTGATAAAGACAAGGTGGACCGGACGCAATCAACTTAATCATCATGTTTTACAAAATATTCACTAATTGGACTGTATCTCCAAGCCCTATGACGTCGTGTAATAGGTGAACGCCATTCACACCAAATTAAAAACTCATTACAGGAAATCGATTAATTAAGATCGGATTTCTGGTACTAAATATAAATGACAATAATTCCTATTAATACGTCTCGTCGTATGCCACCCAAAGGCCACCCAAAGGCTGCATATATCAGGGACCCTAAGCAAAGACTGTAGAGTCAAGCACATACACATCAAGGAAACTGCGATCAAACGACAACTGATGATGGCATCACCCTGCGACAAAGCCCCGAAACCACACTACTTTCAAAGGCATTACAACATAACACTTACAGAAGAACGTTGTGACTACTCAGGCCCGAAAGAGTTGAGATTATACACCGACGGATCTAAGACCGACTCCGGAACCGGACTCGGAGTTTTCTCGCACGACCTTAACATAAATATATCCAGCCCGCTAGGAAAGTTCAATACCGTCTACGAGGCGGAGTGTGTGGGCATCATACAAGCGGTGTACGCCATAGAGGCCAGGAGAATCACGGACACCCATATACGTATACTCTCCGACAGCGCCTGTCAAGTATAACACTTGAATGTCACAAAGCTCTAGAACGTGTAGCGGTATCTAATCGCAACACAGTGACACCGCAATGGATTAAAGGACACAGTGGATCACTGGGTAACGACGCAGCTGACGAACTGGCTAGAAGAGCATCCAGCGCGTTAGTCTGTGGACCCGAACCCATCGTGCCCATCCCCTTCAACCAGCTACGAAGATGGTTACAGGAGCACACCCACACACAAGCGGAGAGCTGGTGGACCTCGACACCAGTCTGTAGGCAGTCCAAGAATGCCATGCCATCCTTGGATGGCAAGTTAACCAGACGCTTATTACGTCTGGACAGGAATGGCCTGCGCCTGGTGACGGGGACCATCACGGGACACTGCTCGCTAAACAAACACTGTCACACAATAGGCATAACGGACAGTCCTCTGTGCAGGGCTTGCATGGAGGCTGAGGAAACCGTGGCGCATGTGCTCTTTGAATGCACAGGCGTCACCCAGATTAGGTCACAAGCCCTCGGGGCACCCAGATCCTACACAGATGCTCTCAACAGACCAGGAGACATCATCAACTTCTGGAGGGAGGTGGGCTGGTTGGAATAACCACCGACGGCCGCTATGGCCCACGCACAATGGTCCACTTGAAGGACTAAGTGCGAAAACCAAATCTAAAAGAAGAAGAAGAATGCCACCCAAAGAAAAAAAAACCAGCCAAATGCGTGTTCGCCCACACACAATGAAGGGTTCCGTAGTTGGGATGCAAGAACAAACTAAACTTTGTAGCTGAAAAGGTTCTCCCATACATCGATATACGTCACGGTCAAGTTTTGGCAAATGTGAGTTTGTAATAGCAAAAAGTACTTTTTATGTGATAAAAACACAAATTAACCAGTTTCGGACTGTTTCCTTTACTTGTGGTGACTGACTGAGACCTTGTTTCTTGCCAAACATGATTCTAGGTCTACGGGAAGTACCATATAGGTTTTCATTTATTTACGAGTATCAAGATAAACATGTCGCATAAATGGCCGTATTTTTTATTGCGTTGACTTAGTAGCTTGATTTTTTCAGAGCTCCTTGGAATCGTAGATCTACACATTTAATATTATTTTCAACTTGATACCTCCACGCATTCCTGAGAAAAAGGGTTTTGACAGACAGACAGTCTGACAGACGACAACGAAGTGATCCTATAAGGATTCCGTTTTTTTCCTTTGGAGGTACGCAACCTAAAAAATCAGTTAGCAACATTCATACGTCATACAATACACAGGTTTAATAATATAAAGCCTGCTTACTGTATGATGTATGACACATCGAATTTTAGAAAAAGTTCGAATCAGGGGGTCAACTCTCCAAGTTCGTAAACTAAGATATGGACCTGCCCGAAAGTAGTTTGAAACTTAAAGTGAACCGATTAATTAACTTTTTCGGACGGGCAAAACACATCGGGAGTAAGGACAATTGTCAAATTGCTTTTTCATTATTTTTTGTTCGGGCCCCGGACTAATGTTATGGCCGAAAGTGATACGGAGTAGGAAACTTCCGTAACTAAGGTCGAAACTATGGATGTCGTGCTTAAGGAGAAGGCTCCCAGTAGTGTCATCTCTGTCACATATTTATGTCTGACAGTCTCTTTCTAAAACTCGTTGATCATCGTGTCATATTGACGCCCGCGAATAGGCAGAAACCACAAAGCGCCTCAAGCGTCTCTAAAGTCAAAGTCAAAGTCAAATCATTTATTTCAAATAGGCACATACAAGGCACTTTCAAACGTCAAAATTTACAAAAAAAATTGAATTGATTCTAGTTGCCCCTTCCAAAAGTTAGTTTCGTATGGAGAAGAATGGGCAAGAAACTCCACCGTTACTCTTTTAAAATGTTTTACAATATTATGTAGGTTCACATTAATTATATAATTATATGTGAAGACGATGCACTTAGAATAAAATTACTTTACCACAATAAAAGTACTAAGAATAAAATTACTATCTAGGGCACTATCAGTATTTTAAACACACATACCTCAAAAGTAAAAACAGCGAGAAAGTCAAACAGCCCAGTCTCCGCCATGATGGCGACGAGCAGCATCATGCTGAACAGCAGCAGCAGCGTCTCCACATCCAGCCAGGAGACCAGCTCTGGGAGTGAGGGTCTTTCGCCAACCAGGGCCAGGACTGCTAGAGATGCGGTGGATATCAGGACTGCTGCCATCGTGCGGTTTATTACCTGGAGTGAAAGGTCTGGTGATTTAAATGATTTTAAGTCGTTGTAAATAATCAAGTGTTTCTCGTTAGTCATTTCATTAAAATCAAAGTATTTTTTTAGGGCATGTGTTTAATCGAACCCCAAATAATTCCCATTTTTTTTAAGTATTGAAGGCCATTCTAATATAATAAATGTTCTCTATATGTGATTCTCAATTAATTTCCACTTTGATGTCCTAAAAATACTAAATAACTAAGCGGAACCAACTTGTATGTTAACCTAAACTATTTTAAAGTTAGGTTAGTTACTGTGATCAACGTTGATAAAAGGCCAGAAAGTTAAAAAGAGGCTCATTCATTTAAAAAATGTACATAATTAGGAGGTCGATAGGTTTTTAGAGGATCGTTGAAATATTTCCCCTTATTGATACGAAATATTGGAAAAAAATTGCAACTAAGTTTTTGTCCTTTTATGGATACATTTTTATAAAACTTGCTTAACGCCTCAGAAACTATCCAATGGAAAACTGTTTTTTTTTTTGTTATTAAAATATATTATTTTCGATCTTGCTTCAACGGTATACGTAGGTTCTAGGCATCTAAAAGCTTATCATATTTTGGTCTAAATTTAACTCGTTCATAAATAATATGTGTGCATGTATGTCCCGGATTTCCTTAAAAAATACTAAATCAATTTAGGTAATCTTTCCACTCAAGTAATCTTCATAGTTTTTGTGTGTGTCATTTATAAGTCATAACAATAATTCCTTAAGTATACAAAAAACAAATTAAATAAACAACTAAATTGCGCACATGTTCCGTCTAAGAGAAAACAAAGTCAGTTTCAAACCTAGTGTCAATATCACACAAACCATTGGATGGTGTAATTAGGTATATATACATAACTATGTTATCATGAATATAGCTATGTTTAAGGGGGAAGCACCAGGTTGCCCGCGATATTCAAATTTTCTTACGTTTTTTTGCAATTTGCGGGTCAGTGTCAGGTTGTTTGTTGAACAAAATATGATTCGCAACCTAACTTATATTTACTTTTTTTTTTTTAATTATTGTCATTATAATCATCAATACAACCCTCTAAGTTCATATTTTTGAATTATTTATTTATTATTATTTTGATTTATTATTTTTATATATTTATTTATATAATTATTATACAAATATGTATTGTAATTAATCATTGTAATTATGTATTATATAATTATTTATTATTGTTATTTTTTTTTCAAGATTCAATGCTCAAGTTCATCAATCGCAGGAGTCAAACTATTACCTACTCGTTAAATCGGAGCAAACCCTTCATGATCTACAACATCCCAATGACTGTAGGAACTTCTTAGCGGTGTACTTCATACTCTTCCAAATTTCTCTTTTTAAATTGTATAAACCGTGTAACATTGTTATTAATCTTGTTTGTGTAACTAAATTAAACAGCAAATACCTATCAGGTTGTCATGCAACCACAACATACCACGTTACACTCTATTACTGGACTAAATATTCTACAAAAAATAAAGTTCATTCACTTCTACCACTGCTGGACACACATACATTCCTAAAATCATTGTTTTTCATCAAGACATTTCGATTGCACTACATTATAATTTTATATTGTTGCGTAATGCCTAATGGCTATCTTTTGATAATCCGCTATCTTTTGTTTAGTCCTCCTACTGAAACCATGCACACTGTTTTTCCTATATCTCTTTTGTGACTTATTACCGCATATTGTTCTATGCTTAGCATGACCGTTAAAGTACTTTAATATGAAAAATGAGTAATCTAATAGAAATAGCTAATGACCTTGACGAAGTAGCTGTTGTAACTTTATCCTATCGTAATGTTGCTTTCTTTTCTATTTAAAATCCACATCAAACCGCATTCAAAATTGTTTGTCAGAATATGACAAGTATTAGTCGTAATTCGCCCAGTTTCATGACATTAATGGAAAGATCGCAAACAAAATGAGACCTCGTACTGACAGAATGTTGGCTTCCTCGTACTCATTCCATTCCAACTACAGGACTACGAATACCTCAGTACACTCACAAATTTGACATAGAACGAAGGAGTGGTGTTCTACTACAAGCCAACAATACGCTTAAAATCTGAGGAGCCTATATTCATTGACGCCAACTGTATCATGTTAGAAATTAATGAAAATACTATTATACTTGCAATATACAGGCTGGTTTTAGAAATATAACTAGGTTTATAGAGCCTTTAAATACACTTTTAAGTAAATATTCCGTTTATTTAAACATTATACTTATTGGAGATATTAATGTCGACATTACACCTCATAATACAGATTTTAATTCGTCTTCGTACCTAACATATCATGGTATGTTACCATCACATACACTCCCCATACATGGTTTAATATGTCTAGACCATGTCATGCTTAAGACAAGGCTAACTTCTTATTGTTACATAGCGGAAAGTTCTATAACTGACCATGATTGTATATTCTTCGCGGTTACGAAGAATAAGAAAAAAAATCATTGAATTTAGTTCTCTTAAACTTGCTGAAATTCACCAAATACATACGGGGGACAGCGGCTGTATCAATAACTTTAGACCTATTCCCATTTTGCCAACGGTATCTAAGATTGTGGAAAGGTTAATGAACAAACGATTACTAAATACCTCGAGTCAAACGAACTGGTATCACCTTCTCAGTTTGGTTTCCTATCCGGAAAGTCAACTAGTGCGGCCGTCCAAGAACTGGTGAACTTTTTTTCCACAAATCTCGATGGTAAACAGAAAGTGCTGGCGATCTTTCTGGACTTAGCATAAGCTTTCGACACAGTCTCTGGCCCACTCCTCAAGAAAATGGGGAGGTTTGGAGTGAGAGGCACGGAACTTAAATTATTTTCTGATTACCTCACAAATCGCATGCAGAGAGTAAGGGTTGGTGATATGTGCAGTGATGATCTTGACATCACATATGGGGTACCACAGGGCAGTATCCTTGGCCCCACATTATTTTTGACGTATATCAACGACCTATGTAACCTCAAATTGCTTGGTGGTAGGATTGTCACCTTTGCGAACGACACAGTTCTGCTTTTTCACGTGGACTGATGGGAAGAAGTTTTTTCAAATGCTCAGCTCGGTTTCGACTTGGTCAGAGAGTGGTTAAAAACAACAAACTCACTCTTATTGTGTCTAAAACTATGTAAACAAATCTTTCAATAACATCACACACATGAATGTATTTTTGTAAACACTATATAAGTATTGTACTAATTTTGCATTATGTGGTGGAGAAAATACACGTTTTTATTATATTATTATATAATCCTATTCATTAATATTTTATGAAGTTTTCATTAAATAGGATTATATGAACTTAGAGGGTTGGTTGTATTGATGATAATTCTGTTCACATATACTTTTAACGGTCGCGAATCATATTTTGTTCAACATACAACCTGACACTGACCTCCAAATTGAAAAAAAATAAGAAAGTTTGAATTTCGCGGGCAACCTGGCGCTTCCCCCTGAAGTATGTCAACAATCTCTAGCTGATAAGGATAGTCGCGTGGCTGAACGTTCAGATTACCTACAGTTTACTGAATCAGTTTTGTCATGACATAAGTTACCTACTTGTCTTATCTCTTCCTGATAAGACCGCCTATCAGTCTAGCCAGCCCTCCAATTTCTCTTCATATAATATAAGCCCGTTTTGTTTAGACAAAAAATATCTTTAAATTCACTTATAGTTCACTTATTCACCTTGATTCACTTATTCATTTTTTAATTCACTTATTCACCTTGTGATTTTCTTAATCTTGCATAGAAATCGTATGAATTATAAGTCATGGTAAAATACTTAAAAACTCATGAATTTTGTTTGACTTTAACTTTTATATAAAAAAGTTATATGAAAGTCAAAGTCAAACAAAATTAAAAAGTTCTGTTCCACGATAAATATGTATTTATTTGTGCTTGTATTTATATATAATTACGTCTATATATTATATTTATAGTTTTAATAAGTATATGTTTATTTAAAAATATTTATTCCTCAATTTTCATTATTACATTATTGTTTGTCAGAGGCATCACCCAAAGGTTGACTGGTAGAACATTAAGTCCGCCTCTGTACAATTGTGTGCTTAAAGTATTAAAATAAACAAATATATAGATAAATATTGTTCATTGTCAGAAATGATAACTATATTCAGAATATTAGGTAAAAATATTAGCCACATCACACGAAAAATCAAATATTAGAAACCACGTGAAAAAAGACTTGCCTCAAATATGATAAGTATATAAAGTGCACCCAGGAGAATACAGGCGTATATCACTCCAGTTGACAAATCCAAAGGATCCATCGTATAACTCATCGCAAACGGAGTCGTTGTAGTGGAAGTCGTGGACATCTTGACGGCATAATCAGTGTGGGTGGACCTCGGACTCAGGTAGTTCTGTCTGGTAGGGGCCAGTTTCAGGACTTTGGACCTGGTTTCGCCTTCTGTGAAGTCTATCTCGTCGTCGGGATCGAGGTATAGGAACCAGCGTGACATCTGGCGGTTAAAAAAAATTACAGTCTTACTAGCCAGCACTACCCCAGGGTTTTAAAGCCAGATTTTTTAATCAGAATCATTTAATCATTTGTTAACATAGGTACAATAAAATAGTTGTTATAAAAAAAAACCAGCGTGTTATGTTATATCAGAAGGCGTACAAATATTCATGGATGTATACTAGCTGATAATATCGTTATTAGCTTATCGGGAGCACTGCAACGCCTGTAAGCTTATTTCAGCGACCACCCAAAAAAGTGCCTAGACCAAATCCAATTATGATTGGTTTATCGAAATTACAACAATGAATCGAATGCAAGAGATAATTGTATTTATTGACAATTCATCAGCATCATCATCTTGCTGCCCGTATCCTAATTTCGTTATAGTCAACACGGCATGATTTCATATGTGTCTATCACCCGGTACCTCAATAGTCTAAGCATCTCATGATTTCTAGTCTAGCCAAATCACCCATCTCATCTTTTCTAGTCTAGCCAAATCACCCATCTCATCTTTTTTAGTCTAGCCAAATCACCCATCTCATCTTTTCTAGTCTAGCCAAATCACCCATCTCATCTTTTCTAGTCTAGCCAAATCACCCATCTCATCTTTTCTAGTCTAGCCAAATCACCCATCTCATCTTTTGTGGTCTAGCCAAATCACCCATCTCATCTTTTCTAGTCTAGCCAAATCACCCATCTCATCTTTTCTAGTCTAGCCAAATCACCCATCTCATCTTTTCTAGTCTAGCCAAATCACCCATCTCATCTTTTTTGGTCTAGCCAAATCACCCATCTCATCTTTTCTAGTCTAGCCAAATCACCCATCTCATCTTTTCTAGTCTAGCCAAATCACCCATCTCATCATTTCTAGTCTAGCCAAATCACCCATCTCATCTTTTCTAGTCTAGCCAAATCACCCATCTCATCGTTTCTAGTCTAGCTAAATCACCTATCTCATCTTTTCTAGTCTAGCCAAATCACCCATCTCATCATTTCTAGTCTAGCCAAATCACCCATCTCATCATTTCTAGTCTAGCCAAATCACCCATCTCATCGTTTCTAGTCTAGCCAAATCACCCATCTCATTATATATCCATCATTTATTTGATATTTCCCTATTTTTAATTCAGCTGATCTGAGGTGCAAGACTCTTATAAAAGTGATTTACTTAGAAAATAATTGAAGGTATTAAATAAAATTACCTGATTCTGTTCATCGGTCAAAGTTTCAAATACATCTCCTTCGAGCCATACCTCCATTCTGGGCATCGTCAACTTATCACTAGAATTTAGTTTCTTTTCATTTTGTTCTGATACAAAGGGTCCCGTGATCTGTAGGAGGACTGAAAGTTGTTCTTTATCTGATCGTAGAGGATAACCTGAAAAAGAAGAGAGGTTATAAGTAAAAAAGTCCAATGAGGCAGCCGAACGACATCCAAAAGATTTGTAAGTTATCAAAAATCATGAAGAGGAGTGCTAGCGGTTTTCTTTCCAGGCTAATCTTTTCACCTTGGTGGCATGAGCTATGCTCGCCAAGAGAAGAAGACGACTTAACACAAGAAATTCCTGAAAAATCCTCAAACTTCAAACTTACACATAAACATCGCATTCGCATCGCATTTTGTTTGTGCAGAATAAACTATTTTTCTTTCTTTCTTTCTTCTTCTTTATGTATTTTCCGAAAGTGGACTCTTAAAGCACTTGTCTTATATGGTATGACCTCCAAAATTGGCGACCTTTCACCGCTTCCTAGTGTGTTAAAGCAGGAAAGAAGAATTTCCTTCAAGAACATTCAATTAAACTAAAGTACTTACTCTTGACTTCTCCCGGCGCTACAGAGGAGTGTCTGCTGATCTGTTCCTTTTCATTATGCATTAAGAATACTATTGTGAAGAACATCCACATTGCAACTAAGAGTGTCATCTTCACGAAGTGTCTAGCTTGGGTCATCTAAGGGCAAAAACCTTTAAATATAGTATTTTCTCAAACATTGACAACCTTCTACGAGATAAATCGAAAATGCTGTACTGGTCAAATACATGCGAACAGCGGTCGGCATCCATATCTGTCGTGTTTAGCAGCCGAATAAATTACAATGAAAACTCATATCTGTCGTGTAATTTAAAAATGGAACGAACTTTTTACTTGGACCCGTGGCAACCAAAGAGGTAACTTATCGAAGATTTATTTAAATCTCGAACTGGCTTAGCAAATAGAGCTGTTTATAGTGAAAAAGAAACAAATGAACATATTAGCGCGAGAAAAGTTATCGTTGTTGTTCATTGATTCTGAAATTTATAATTAATTTACTTAGTTTGAATTTCCGCGTATTATTTGAGATAAGTACTATACAAGCCTTGGCCGCAACCAGGCATTGATGGACTCACATATGTGCCTCGTCTTCGCCTCGGCCCACATTTTCACGCTTAGTTTTTCTAAACTACACTAAGAATTTTGATGCGGGTTTCACCATCATTTACAGAATTTATTTCGTAAGGTTTATATGTATAATGCATGAATGTTTTAACTTAGATATATAGCAGAAAAATCTCGATGTTTTGACATGTGCCACATAATAGATTGGGCTTGGATTGGTGGGTCGCAAGTATATATATTTATTTATTCATCAGCCTAGCGTTCTTTTAGCTATGTTGGGGTCGGCTCCCAGTCTTAACAGTAGTTCTACTATAAAAATGTCTCTTAAAATCTTACCTTTGTTGGCTTTTTGGGTCTTGGTTCGTCTTCAAGCCTGTAAAAAAAAAACAAAAAAAAATTAACACTTTGGTGTTATTGCTAAGAAGTTGGACTAACTGCTTTAGTTTTTCAACTTTTATTTATTGATCAGAGACCTCATTACGGTTTTCAGTAATATTTTATTAGGCGGTAAAAATATCAAAATACCTTATTGGTTCTGTATAACAATTAACACTTAATGCGCATGGGTAGCCAGCGAAGTTCTAATTTTCGTAAGTTGTTTTGCAATTTACAGGTCAGGATCAGGTTGTATTACGTTGATCAAAATATGATTCGCGACCGTAATAAATTAACCGTTAACAGAATTATAATCATTCAAATCGTTAATACAACTCTATCGGTCGCCAATCGTAATTTGATTAACATTGACCCTGATATAGTCCTGCATATTGCAAATACCGTAAGATTTGAATTTCGCAGGCTATAGTGGCGAAAACCCTTTTGATGATGCAAAGCTTTGCTTTTATAAGCAACTAGCGACCCGCCCCGGCTTCGCCCGGATCGCAAAGCATAATATAATATAGCCTATATCACCTGGAGATAGTGTAGCTTCCCAACAGAGAAATAATTTTTGAAATCGGTTAAGTAGTTTCGGAGCCTATTCAATACAAACAAACAATCATATCTTTTTTCTTTATAATATTATTTCATTGTATTTCGTTTATTACAAAATAAATTTAGGTTATACCTTAGCCTCAGCAACACGTGGTGATTATGCTATTAAATTGTAGCTTATATGAAACGTTTGTATTTTTAACATAGCGCCATCTATTGAATACTTACTCAATCCAGTCAACAGTTATTGCCATCTGTTAGGATTATTTAGAGCTAACAGATAATTGTGACTGTCAAATAATAGACAAATAATTTGCAATAAAATAATATTGCGACTATAAATTGAGATGTAAGCTATCCTATCTTTCAAGTTGGATCAAATTGCACACGGTGTGCAAACCAAATTTTAAATCGGTTCAGTAGTTTAGGAGTCCATCGCGGACAAACAACGTGACACGTACAAGGACAAAGATAAATGCGCCACGTCCGTTATCATAACGGGTGTAAAAAGACACTTCACGAAGCCGAGAGTCACTTTTACTCCCCGTCATTGTTTTTTTTTTTTTGTACTGGATCATAACTGGGTACCTTCTGGTTACGGAGATATTAAAAGTCAAAATTCCAACTTTTACTGGCGTATTTTTAGGAAAACAAGTTTTTACTGTTATAACACAACTTTTAATATCCCCAAGACCCCTGTACTGTTGCATGCCCCCATAAGCACAATGTTTTGCGTGCGTTACGTTGCGCAATACCGTAAAAAGCGACTTTTCACACAAAAATAAAATTCGTTTCCCAGCAATTATTTTTGTGCTATATTACTTAGCTTGATATACAGAATGCGTAATTGACGGCTATGTGATGGGTTTTTTAAACCCTGTCTAATGAATATTGTATGTCGTACCGGAATTACTTACATTTTCTCTTTCTTCTCCTCAGCAGAAGGTATCTGCTTACAACCATTGAGGATTGCGATTGAGAAGTCATCCTTCGGGACCTGAAGGTTGTTGTTGAGGTGAGGCGCAGAATTGACGCTGGGCAGTCGTTTAGTTGTGGACCCCGACTTGCTCTTCCGAGGTAAGCCCAGACCTCCTGCGAAGCAGATGAAATACTTTATTAAGAAAATGATATTACTGTGATGCTTATAAATGTCTTGTGCAAGACTAGGTATAGAAAAGAAATAAGTCATCTTCTTTTCGTGTCGATGGTTCTTTGCTTTTAGATTGTTTGAGCCCAGCAGGTGGCCACGTTGCAATCAGTGGCATTCTTTAAGTCATCCAAGATGCAGGTGAACGGGCACTTAGGGCACTCCAGCAAGTGGGGCATGGCCTAATTGGAGGTACCGCACTTGCACTGGGTGTTGCATGGGTCAGTTATCTCCCACTTCGACAAATTGTGTTTGAAGCGGCCTCAAATTGTTGTGGTTCTTCTTGCGCAATCAAAAAAAAGAAATAAGCATACAGGGTCAAATTAAATTAGCTAGCGAAAATCCGCAGACGTGATAGTTATCGATATCTAAACACGATAAAATAAAAATAATAAAGATTTAATGTTTTTTTAGGAGTCAACGACCGCTGGTACTGTTGTTACATGAAGTATGAGTTTGAAAAAATATGTTTGATCGTGATAATTGATACCAACCACGTCAGTGAAGTTTACACAAAAAAAAAAAAAACTGATAATTCAAGCGAATTCAATAATTTGATGCGGTTGATGACATCACAAAAAAAAAATCACTGATTTAATTTATTTTAGAGAGCGATACCCATCACGTTTGCGGAGATTCGCTAGGTAGATAATTTGATTTGACCCTGTATAAACGGTACTGCACAAACGTGTCACTCGCCCCTATTTTTGACTATTTTGAAGTTGTTGGATGGCTGCAAAGCAGGTCACCTGAAGATAGATAACCGCCGCCTATGACATTTGCCATACCAGAGGCATCGCAGTTGCGTTACCAATCCAAAGACAAACCTGAAATGTCTCATGCGTGTGTGATTACACTGGTACCTACACCCTTGAAACTGGAACACAGATTTTTGAACATTGTGCAGTTAGCGACATAATATTAATTCTTAAGAAGAAATACAATGTATCGGATAATTTTATGTCAATTTAGATAATGTGTAAAAGTATCAGTTTCAATCGACTTTTGTTGCTGAACGTACTATGTTATCTACCTACATCTGACCCGCATGTCTTTTTAGGGTTCCGTACCCAAAGGGTAAAACGAGACCCTATTACTAAGATTCCGCTGTCCGTCCGTCTGTCGGTCCGTCTGTAACCAGGCTGTATCTCATGAACCCTGATAGATAGACAGTTGAAATTTTCACAGATGATGTATTTCTGTTGCCACTATAACAACAAATACTAAAAAACAGAATAAAATAAATATTTAAGGGGCTCCCATACAACAGATATGACTTTTTTTCCGTTTCTAAAGATAATGTAAAACCCTTCGTGCGCGAGTCCGACTCGCACTTGGCCGGTTTTTTATTTTATTTAATAGGGGACTTTTATAATCGCAATGCGTATGACAGTCCCATCATAATCTGAACACATTGATACAGATTACATTTGGGCCATGAACCTGAACAGACTCTTCGCATCATCACCATTTGGTTGAGACAGAATTGTATGATGTATCAAGAACCCAAACAGATATTTTCTATCGGACTCATATCGAACTCAGTACCGTCAAACGGAATGAATAGGGATTAGGGGTGAATCGAGACGAAACTTTAAAAGGGATTATAATATTGAAATAATATAGTTTGTTGCCAAAAAGGACTCTAATGTGTTTACTGTATTATAATTAGAGATTGGATATTCGGATGCATATTTACCTAAAGTTAATAAATAGTTATGATATTATAGAAGCGCTTTCTTAGATTTTTTTTTTTTTAAAACCCGGGATGCCAGGAACTCCGGGAATGCATAACTAATCAGGTGTATAGTATGGAAGCAACTTCTAAAATAATATTTAAAAAATTGTCCCGGGATTCTTGGATTGCATAACTATTTAAATGCATATTTATTTAAAATTAATGTTTAACGGACGATGCAAATGTGTATGTAGGGTGTAAGAGGAGGGGTGGTATGTTTTAGTTAAAGATAAGATTTTTTCGATACAAAAGCGCATTCCATATTATCAGCCAACATCTCAACTTTAAGTGAATATGCATCCGAATATCCGATCTCTGATTATAATTAACGATTAAGTGAACTTGTTGGCAACAAACTATTTTATTTCAATGTTAAAATCCCTTTTAAAGTTTCGTCCCGTTTCACCCCTGCATGCCTCGACGGTACAGTCACCAAAAGAGATAAGTAACCAGGGTCCATTTGATAAATTAACTGTTTGTTTTTTATTAATTCAATTAATTTTATTCGAAAACATCCATCGGTTTCTTACCAAACTTCAACTATATCCAACAACCCTGGTTACTTATCACTTTTGGTGACCGTACATCAATAAATGATGTAAGCCTTCCATGACTACACTCCACTAACCGTTTGACGCTTCTCTATCTCTATATTACAAGCCTTATACCCAACTAGTATTAGCTAATCTCTAGCCTGAGGGCCTTGAACGAAAGGCCAACGACCTCTAATTACCGATGCAACGTTGCGCAGTCACATGTTTTCAAACACAGTGATGTTTACGTAAACTACAATGAATCATGCATGAGCTAATAGTCTTGCGCTTCCGAATGCGAAGCTTCTACGGCACGAAGTGCTAATACATAGTATAGCGACAGGTCCACTCACATCTGTGTGGTTCTCTCCTCAAAAGACCATTTTAGTCACTAATCTACATGGTCATCACATGATCTGACCAAGATTGTCCGGACTTTAAAAAAGCCTGACCCCTGATTTTGTTTCGCCATTTCTTCTCAGGGGTAGTCAGATTCGCGGATTGTTGCCCTGGCGCACAGGCAACTGAAGGACCATGGGTGGGTTTTAGTCAGGAAGAGTCTGACACGCCCTTCCGCTCCGCCCAGAGCGGGAAAGGTCCACAAAAAAAAAAGTGGTAATCAGATAGGAAATTTCAATTCCATCTAGCTTATTTTTTTATTTTTAATATGACGTATAGAACTGATTCCGATATACTATATCCAGAATAAACTGTTTCATTTAATTTTATTTTATTTCAGTGCCACAAGGTGATTTGACACGGTGGCTGAATGTGGAATTTATGAACCCACTACTGCCTCATCGGTCTAGTGGTAGCAAGCACTACTGCTGATCATGAGGTCTTGGGTTCGATTCTCGGGTGGGGCAAAGTATTATTGGGTTTTTCCATCTGGAATTTCTCAGTAGCAGCCTGGAGTAGTGCCCGATTGATGGCAATATGCTCGCCCCCTATTACATGGGATTTAAACATAACTGGCGAAATGTGAGTGTATTATAGGTACACATCTGTCTAACTCTTCGTGAAAAACTGCTTTTTTAACCAATTTACACACGTAAAAGTCATTTATCATTTATTTTATGATATGACACCACTACCAAAAAACATTTTACAAAAAAAAAACAACCGATTTCTAAAAAAAAACACAAAAATAAGTGAAAAATAACTTTAATTTTGGAAGTCGGTGTCTTTGGTTTTTTATTTTCGTTTTTGCCACCGACTTCCGAAATTAAAGTAATTTTTCATTTTTTTGTGTTTTTTTTTTGGAAGGCAGTTGTTTTTTTTTTAAATGTTTTTTTACTCAATAACTCAAAAACTACTTGTCGAATCTTGATCAAATTTATATGGGACCACACGAGAAGCACCAGCTTTCAAATAAAAAAAAGAATCATCAACATTGGTTCTCCTAGAAAAAAGTTCTGAGGTAGCAAACATAAAAATAAAAAATAAAACCGTCGAATTGGGAACCTCAATAACCTTTAATAACCGACGATAATTTCAATGCAGGGGTTTCAGAATCATGTACTGAATCCAAGGTAAACGGGTTGCGCTTCCATGTCCCTGCCACCCTGTTTAGGATTTAGAATCTGACTGGCGGAATGTGGGTGTCCTATGTATGGAGGCATAAAGTGGCTGAAAATTCACGTCAGCAAACCTCTTCGTGTAATTCAGGCGTGATGTTATGAATAATTATTATGAAGTCTATGAAGCCTTTCAGAACCCCGTAGGTATTTAGATTTGTATTGGACTAGGTATGCTCAATTATGACTAAAGATCATTATGATAATTGTAAGAGTGTAATCATTACTAACATTGTTGGCAGTCATTTGATCTGAAATCTTTAATTTTTGCTCAAAAGGAAATTATGTGTAATTTAGACCCGGCGTCATTGACAAAATAGACCAATTTCGTGAGCATGTTATGTTGAATTTAAAAAACTTGATGCTTAATTTTTTTCTCTACCATATATTACATTAAAAATTGTGATTCATGTAATGGACCGATATCTAATTTAGACTCCACTGGCGGCAGGGGAAATCAAACTTGCCAGTTAAAAAACTAAAACAACTATGTAAGAGTTTTAAACTCGTATTATTAATTCACTGGAGCAAACTGTCAGGTTCTAGTTGTTACTTTGTGAAATAATAGTGATCGTTTATTAATTAAGTGTAAGATGTGTATAATAAAATAATATAATAAAGTATAGAGTCTAAAATATAATAAATATTATATTACAAAGTGACAGCTAAAACATGTAAATTTTCTCCAGTGAATTAAAAATACAACTATAGTAAAACTACTTAAGATTGAAAAATTGTATCGCCTTCATCCAATTTTCCGCAGTGAAAACCTGCCCCACATCCATGTCATCATTCATTGAGCAGTATTCATATGGTTGCCCGCAAAATGTATACAAAATTCAACTCTGTAGGTACAGGGGTTAAAAAACACTAGTGCACCAATAAAGAAAACATGTTTTGTGTTGTCTGTCTGTCAGTCACTCACGGAACTGTTCACATTATGTATAGATAGACCTATACCATCACGCCTTCTTTCCCCGAACGGTTAGGCAGAGCCTGCCTACGTACACCTTCATTTCGCCAGTTATTCTTTTGTCCCATGTAATAGGGGGCGGGTCTATTGCCATAATCCGGAAACACATCCAGACTCCGGGCAGTTACTGAGAAATCCCAGAAGAAAAATCCAATAACACTTTACCCGACCTGGGAGTCGAACCCAGGACCTCATGCTCAGGAGTAGCCCTTACGACCACAACACCAACCAGGCAATCGAGGCAGCTACCTGCATAAATGGCGAAAATGCAGACTCAGACAAGGTTAAAGACAGGTCACCCGTATACAACTATAATACTGCACATAGCATACCAGTTTGTACTGGATAGAACCGGTTTGACTTCGCTCAGGTGGACTGTGTGCGAATCGAATCGTACAAATACGAGTGTTGCGATAAAAAATGTTATTTGTTAAAGAAAAAATAATACATATTTGTATGTTTTGTTGATAGTTTTTTTGGTTTGGAGCCTTCTAGCTAAGCCTCAATTCCGTTCCTGTTCCGTTCCGTTCCGTTCCGTTATGCAATTACACATCTGCAGGGTAATTGCGTAACACACTTACAATGGAAATGCCTTTCATTTTGACAATACAACAACATTCATTGTTTCATTTACGCTGTCGAGCAGACAAATTTTTCAAACATATTAAGCATGGATTAGCAATTTTCTTTAAAATCCTACGGATTGTGATTGAAAGTGTGTTACGCATTGTAACTGTTGTTTCAATTAATGGCTCTTTTTTCAAATTTTCTCATAAAGCTAAACCATCATCTAAACTGGTTATATCCAGTTCGTACCAGTTCTAAGCTATACACACGTTGCACAGCGACCTCGCTCGCCGCCTAGCGCCTGTGTGAACTGCAGATGCAGGCAGAATAAATATACATACTTTAAAGTTATTGCCATTCATGCATGTCAGGGACGGATCCCAGACTATCCAGATGCGGCTCAATATCAATATTTACGGTTGCAATGTGCCTTTAACTGCGCCACATACGAAAGAAAGAAATGCAGATAATTTAATTATTTATTTTTAGAGTATTCATGGCCCAATAAGCCTATTTTTCAGCTGGCACGTATTTTTGCATATGATCTCGAAAGTAACTCTGCCTGTTAACTATTCACGCCTTAAAGTATTTCGATGAAAGGACATTGGGAAGTAACGTCCCCCACCCTCCAACAAATTTGAAACAAGCATACATTTGCACACGGATAGACCACGGCATGGGTTAGGACATAATATACTTTTTTATCCCGGTAGTAAGTTCCCGTGGGGTAATTTCCAACTGGGTGAAGCCGCGGGGAAAAGCTAGAACTATAATTATAATGATTCCATTTAAAACTTTTCTAGTTTCTAAAAGGTCGTTCACCTAACATTAGAAGCAGAGCAAACTGGAACAGACCGGTTATTTATAGCCTAGACTCTTGCCTAGAGTTATGTTTATAAATACTAGCTAGTTTTATATACCAGACAGATTTGAAATAGCATTATTGAAGGCTAAAGAACAATATTTATGTACGTTTAAATTGACATAGCTAAACTAGACTATGCTGTAAGTATACGTATAGTCCCCAAAAGAGATAAGTAACCAGGGTCGTCGGATATAGTTGAAGTTTAGTAAGAAACCGATGGATGTTTTCGAATGAAATTTAATTTAATTAATAGAAAAGAAACAGGTCATTCATCAAATTAAATTTCATTCGAAAACATCCATCGGTTTCTTACTAAACTTCAATTATATCCGACGACCCTGGTTACTTATCACTTTTTGTGACTGTACATAAACTTAAAGATAAATTGAAGGCTTGACGGAAGAAAACGGCGCCAACTGGTTTGAACTGGTTATACAGGGTGTTGTGGTTGAGTAATTTTAATTTTGTATTTTTAAACACCTTCTAACTGACTCAGGGCTCCACATAGTGATCGCGGCAGACCCCGTAGAAGATGGCGGAACGAGCTGGACAAAACAAACGACCAGTGACCCACATTAACACTGGAAGACGTGGGGAGAGGCCTTTGCCCAGCTGTGGGATGGATCACGCTAACAGTAAAATTATTTTAATACGGTGAATTAAATACAGTTTTATTTTTACCAACAGAATTTTTTTTTTTTTGACTATCATCGAACTAGTACTTTACACAAAAAAAAAATGTTTCAATATAACATCCTCTATGGAGTCATATTTCTCGTAATAAAGAGTATAATAGCGTTTAAAATGAGCAAACATTCACAGATAGAGCGAGACGACGCGGAACAATATATAGCTAGATATCGGCGCGAACCAGAATGGAGCGGTTTAAATATAGACTGCTTGAAATGCTGACAAAAAAAATCTTTGGCAAAATATTTCTCGCTATAAAGAGTTTAATAGCGTTAAAAATGAGAAAACATTCACAGAAAGAGCGAGACGATAGAACAACATACTTATATCTAGATACCGGCGCGAACCGGATTGGACTGGTTTAAATATAGACTGCTTGAAATGTTGACAAAAAAATTTTGCTAAGCAGAGTCCGTTTGATAGATATTGAACATTTAAAATGAAAGATTAGTGCCCATATTCACTAACACGAAAGCCTAAAAAAGCGCGTTGTTGGATTTTCAACTTTTGGCGGTAAGCCGAGCGTTGAAAATCCAATAGCGTGCTTTTACTAATCATGCGGCATAACACTAATCTTTATTTCTTGACTAATATTTTAATATGAATATTTGTTACTTATTGCAATAAACCGCAGAATGCATTTAGATGAATTTAACGCTTGAAATGAAAGACTCATTATAGAACAAACATAGGTACAATCAGCAAAAAAAAACACTTCAGTTTTAAAATCATAATTATTGAGCAAAATATTTAGATAGTTAGTCGGAAAAGAAGTAAAATTTCAAAGTGCAAAAAAGCAATTTCTATGGTAATTATGTAAAAGTGACAGTGTTAAACGACTTTTGTTGCTGACTGTACGTCCAAATAAGACAGTTCTCTGCATCTACTCCTATTTTTTTCGAAATCGGTAAATATATTATGCACGATTTTGCCCATAATCGATTATAGTTTCTATGGAACTACGTAAAATACTTACTACTCTAAAATATACATATTTGTTTTCAATTTTTTTTAAGTTATTGCATAGCTTTTATCGCGGACTTTGAGCGCGGCGACCGAATCAAGAAATTCCGTAACGATAATAAAACCTAACAACCCCCACTCCGCCTACCATGTAGCTCAGCCGAGCGTTCGCTTAACGTGTATGTATACGGTATTGTAGCATTTTTTTTTCTTTGATATTAATTCAAGTACAGTCGTACTTGAATTAATATCAAAGAAAAAAAAAATACTGCATAAATAAAAAATAAATAAATAATTATAATTGCATAAGTTGATAAAAAATGCTATGCAATAGCTTTACCGCGGCAGTCCCCGAGTGCCACACGTGTTTTTTTTTTCTACTAATCACTATTCAATGGTCCTAAAACAAGCCATTTATCTCAATATTCCAAGGTTTCAAGTTTATTATTTACTCGTCAAAATGTAATTTTCAAATATGGCGCGTGTTACTCAACGCAAATATCTTTTTATGGAGTCCGTGAATAAAGTTATTATAATAAGAAAACCTTAATGTAATGCCCTTAGGGTTTTTTTCCTTGGATTTATCATTTATTGTTATGGAAAACTTCATGGTCACTTACGAAGCTTTTTAGTAACGTTATTAGATAGCAAATTGTAAATTTGAAGACATGTGACATCTACCAACCCGCACTGAGCCTGCGTGGTGGATAACGGCTCACTCCTGGCCCTGCAGTGTCGACATGAATAGCGACAAAAATCAGTCGCTAAGTCGTATCGATGTCAAATTACTTTAATAGATTTTGAACCTTGTGCTTTGGAAATAAAGTTGAAAATCTATTAAAGGAATTTGACATCGATACGACCTGTCGCTATCTAATGTCGAGACTGCCGGCCCTGGAGGACTGTGTCCCAGCAGTGGGAACGTTATAGGCTGACTATGCTTCTGCTTTAATTAGATGGCAAACAATCAGGCCTCCCACCCGATGGCAAATAGCATTGTATAATTGCATAGCACATGTGTGATTACTATGTACATACTATAAAGCTACCATTTCCTGGGTACGTCTTTCATTGACTTGAATGTGCCCTGGCTGCTGAGAGTATGTCATGCTCACTCAAGTGTCTCGCTGGTGGTGGCGTGTGTATTGGATCATTAAATTCCCTTCAAAGTGGTTGAGCTGAATGGCGCTGATCCATACATCATGTTCGTAAACGGGTGCCGTGAGTAGGGACTGGTCATCTCTAGCGGCCACGGCTTATTTTATTTTCTGTATTTTTTTTGTTTTTATCTTTTTTATTGCGGACGCTTTTCACGTGCACGTCTTTCTACATCGTTCTCGCATGTTTAATTTCAACATGAATGATGTAACCAATTTTTTTTTTTACAATATTTTGATTAAAAAGAGTGTCCGTGGAGTTTACCTACTACGATTTGGAATGGATAGTTTCATCTTTCAAACTGAAGGACCCTTGATAATTAAAAAGTGCCTGTATATGTTTATTTCAAATACCTAAATGCTTTGAGTTTGAGTAGGCGCCGCCACCTGTAGACATGTGCAATACCAGAGGGATAATTCCCATATTTTGAAGAACGTCCGCATTCTAATCTGTCTTCTCTGTCAAAAAAACGTTTTTACAAAAAAAATAACCGACTTTAAATAAAAATCACGAATAAAGTGAAAAATTACTTTAATTTCGGAAGTCGGTGTCTTTGGTTTTGTATTTTCGTTTTTTGCCACCGATTTCCGAAATTGAAGTTATTTTTCACTTTATTAGTTTTTTTTTTAAAGTCAGTTTTTTTTTTGTAAAAGTGTTTTTTTCACTTTTTTGTGTTTTTTTTTTAAATTCGGTAATTTTTTTTGTAAAAAAGTTTATATTTTTCACTTTTTAGTTGTGTTACCTATTTATTTTTATATACCTATTCGTATACCAGAACTTTATATGTAAATAACAGTGAATGGGAATTATTAAAACATCATCAATATAAACGGTTAAAAGTGGAAAAAATACGCAGTATTATGGATAATCCAAAAAGTTCTGGTCAAAACTTGATCAAATTTATATGGGACCACATGAGTAGCACCAGCTTTCTAATAAAATAATTATCCAAATCGGTTCACCTAGAAAAAAGTTCACGAGCTAAAAACCAATAAAAAAAAAACAGTTTAAGAACATCCTCCTTTTTTTGAAGTCGGTTAAAAAGATGGAGTCGCGTTACGTCCGGTACACGTAATGTCCGTTTATGGTCCTATTGTATTCTTGAAGGTGCATTTTTTCTCGGATCAGTAATATGTGTTTTTTTTTCTAATCACAAAAACTTCTAGTGTTGAATTTACTTTAGATAGAACGGCTCTAAGGCAACTTCTCCGAGAAAAATGCACCTTCAAGAACACAATCGGGCCCTAAATGGACGTTGCGCGTACGGACATAAGACATAACGCGACTCCATCGTCAAAAACACCTCTAATTTCCTACATTTTTGACTACTTTTTGACGTTTCTGAGATGAGATTGCAACTAAACTGAAGATTTTTAATTACGGGAACAGGAACTAGCCTTTAGAGCAGTGGTTCCTAACCTTTTCGATCTTGTCACCCCTATGAGTTAGCTAGGTAAACTGATTTACCCCCCCTCCTCTCCCTCGTGTTACCAATGAATATAGTATCTACATATAAATACAAGTTGACTTTATTAGACATAAAAATTGCACAAAGATATTGAGTAAGTTCTTACAATCACATTACACGGTTAGGGTCCTAATCTGTGGCTAGGGCATGAAATGCAGGAACCGGGACCCCCCTCTATGTGCTGATGGTGATCACCAGGGTAGTTTTAGTGAGGTAAAAATCCCACACTCCCCGACCTCCATCCCCAGAGATCGGGTGCCTTTTGAAGGTTTACCCCCGAAAAAAAAAAGGGCGTGAATTGCGCCTGCGAGCTAGATTCGGTTTTATTGGTCTAATCTTTGTTATATGATACCAGCTTATTACCCCCGCAGTATACCAGTTTTACCCACGCCAGGGTAATTACCCCCAGGTCAGGAACCGTGGCTTTTTAGAGGTATCGCAGGTGCGTTTCCATCCCAGATACAAAGCTGCAATGTCTCATTGGACGGCGCACACCTGGCGAGGCGCAGCGCGTTGCGGTTGTCACTGCCAAACAAATATCAACGTTGTGTGACTAAAAACAAAGTTAAGAATGAATAACCTGAGACGCGCGCCTCTTTCCGGCTAGACGCGCTCTCGAGCTAATGGAAATTGATTAATTTACAGCATTATTTTAACTGATGCAAGGTCGATATTAGTTTGGCAGTGACGAATGCGCTGCGCTGCGCCACGCCAGATGTGCGCCGGCCCTTTAGCTGTGCTTTGTCTGTAGTTCTTCAGTCAGTCAGGAACGGAGCTGTCTTATAGATAGTGACAGACAATACAGTAGGTACACAGACAGTCAGTAGACGTGTAATATAGGAGCTGACATACTACTTTATTATCGACCATCGGCGATTTTGCGACAGCATCAATAATGTAGCGCGTTTTGGCGACTATCCGTTTGGCCGCGATAACGAAATCGCGTATTTTAGCACCTCGCTGCGGATAGCATAATTATGTTCCCACTGCTAAGACACAGGCAAGGGGGCCTAGACAAAATTCCTTTTCTGTAAGCGTTAACGCCAACGGAAAAATCAAATTGTATGGAGTTGACATTTGCTTACCACGTGACATTACGTATCTTTTCCGCAGGTAATGTCATTGCCATACATTTTGACGTTAGCGTCTGAAGTTAACGCTATCAGAAAAGTTTTTGTCTTGGCCTACTGTTCTCTACGAAACAGATTGGACCTTAATCCACCACGCGAGCACAGTGCGGGTTTATGTCACATGATTTCGATTTTTTGGTTCTAGGGCATGCCGGTGTCCTTTTTTTTTTTTTTTTTTGGTTGGGAAATCATCAAATGACGTCTCCCGCTCTGGGCGGAGCGGAAGGGCGTGTCAGACTCTTACTGACTAAAACCCACCCGTGTTCCTTCAGTTGCCTGTGCGCCAGGGCCACGGTAACTCTTTCGAACAATCCGCGACCCCGGCAGGCATCGGTCCTATCGGACCCCGTCAATGGTGCTGACATCTCTTTGAGGCGCGCGTGGAACACGACGCGCCGTCGACCCGGGCCTGGTCCTTACCGGACGGCGAGCTGCCCATTGCTCGCCGTCCGCAAGCCCGCGCCTACGGTGGCCGGGAGTCGGCAATCGACTCCCGACGCCCAGGGTGTCTCCTCCTCCTGCGGCGGCTAGGGGCGCGAGGGCGTAGAGATTGCCTCTCCCTCTCGCGCTCCGGTGTCCTGTCCTCCGGTGTGCCGGTGTCCTCACGATGATTTCCTTCACCGTTTTAAGAGCAGTGGTGATGAAATAATTTACACGAAGTAAAGCGTCTGCTGAAACGGTGAAGGAAAACATCGTGAGGAAATCGGTATGTCCTAGAACCAAAAATTCGACGACACGTGACATCTACCAACACGCACTGGGCCTGCGTGGTAGATTACAGCCCATTCCCTCTCAAAAAGAGGAGGCCTGTGTCCCAGCAGTGGGAACATTATAGGCTGATTATGCTGAAGCGTCGTTTAAGTTCGAAACTACGACATAAATCGTAAGTCGCGGCTAGTTTCTGGGCCACTACTGCTTAATTTGACTTGCTGCAGATGCAATTAGCACACAACTGTGTTTCGCTGATGCCAAGACCACTAAATCACTAATCGCCGATGCTAAAAGTATTGTATCTCCTTTGGCCCTTAGTCAATACTCAATTCTTTATTGCATTCCATATGTATTACATAGATGGTAAAAGATCAAAATGGACCCCGTCGGTCACAGCAAAATTAGGAGAGAGGAAGAGGGCTAAGCAGCAATTCAAGCACTTCAATCAACCGCAACGATTCACAATTTATTGATGAAAATTCGAAAACCTGAAGGCAAATTCTCGTAATTAAAAAGGTTCAAAATCTAGTCGCAACCTAATAGTAGCGACAATCAATGACAAAAACTTGTCAACAATGTATCTATGTTTTTTTTTGAGTAAAGGTATTAAATTGATAAGGAGATTTGAATGCGAACGTTCTTTGCGAAATACTGGAATTGCACTTCTGGTTTGATAGTAGAGCTCTTTCTGACAGAGCAATCACATCTCGAAGGATTTAGAAGGAAATATTAACCCAGTAGGTTGACACCATTGGTTGACATCATCACGTCAACGCCAGCTGTTGCTGAAAACCAGTGCTGGGGCTCTGTCTCGCATATGGTCGTAGCATTATGCTGAGCGATTGAAGTTTTGCGTGGTTGTGACGCATATTGTCCCCCAACTCGTTCTTTTTTATATTTGTGTGTTTTTCTCTGCTTCATGTTTAATAAAAGTATTTTCTTTCTTCATTCTTTCTTTCTTTTGCCCGCGGCTTCATCCGCGTTGATGTCGGAAAATATCCCACAGGAACGCACTACTGGGATTAAAAGTATTCTATGTGTTAATCCAGGTTATAAACTATCCGTGCGCAAAATTTCATCCAAATCCGTTTAGCCGTTTTTGTGCCAATGCGGAACATACATACATACAGGCAAACTGACAAACGGACAAAAATTCTAAAAAACCTATATTATGTTCAGCATCAGACTCGTTTCCACACCTAGTAATTATTTTTTCTTCAAAAATATTCAATGTACAATTTTGACTTTGTTATTATTTTATTATATGTATAGATACAACACGTTTGAAAAATTCGTCAAAAAAGAATTCAACTTAAATAACGCCATGAATATTGTTAAATGGCGTTGGTATTGTGAGTGTGTTAAAGCAAACATCTCTATGAAAACTTCATGGAAATTTAAAGAAAGAAAAATATTGAATAATAATAAATAATAATAATATTTAATTGTTCTACAAGAGTCGCGTCGCGCTGTCGTGTCGCGCTTGTCTGCGGGAGCCTTTATTCAATTACGCCCCGGGGAAGTACTACAATAGTCTAAACCTATTTCTTCGTTTCGGAGCTCAATCCTATCCAAATGTAGAAAAGAATTTTAATGCGATTGAACTTTTGCAGTGCGCAAGTTTGGATGAACTAAAAATAATTACGAATTGGAACTTTGACAAATGCCAAGAGAATCTAGACACAAATTGTGTCTGCGTAGATTGGGGCGTATGCGATATTTATTTGTAAATAGCTTTCACGCACACACCCTGGACATGTTTTTGTAAGCTGTTTTATAAGCTACACACTAATTGCGTAACACACTATCAGTCACAATCTGAATCATTTTGAAGCCTATTGCTCATCCATTGGTTCATATTTTCGAAAAATGTATCTGCTCATTAACGTTGTTGAATTGTCAAAATGAAAGCCATTCCTACTGTTAGCGTGTCACGCAATTACCCCGCTGACACTGCCTGCAGAATCTTTGACGTCTCCACGTTTAGAGTTCGTCTCCACGAACTCTAAATTTCACAAATGAAACACCACGCCAGTATACTCCGAAAGGATAGGTAGACGCGACGTACTACATAATATAAATCCCATTTATCATGCGAGCTATGCATCACACTGACGTCACGCAAAATCCTGCATCGCGCAAGCAGAGTTTACCGCGTAACTTGCATATACAACGTCCCGACATCAATCGTCAGGCAGTTGCCCACCAGACACAACACCCGTCTGGTCGGAGGATCCTCCCTTTTCTATGGAGGTTTGAGTGAACTTTACACCCTGTTCCTCATACCTCTATAATCCCATATAATAAGGGGTGATCCTTTAGGCACAATTCCAGACTTACACTGAGAGTTTCATATAAACATAATATCACGCCTGTATTCCACGAAGGGGTAGGCAGGGGTGTACACCCAATATTTCACCAGTTATGTTTAAGTCCCATATAATAGGGGGCGAATCTATTGCCATAAACTGGGCACAATTCCAGCCTTACATATACTTACTAGCGGACCCGGCAGACGTCGTCCTGCCCGGAAAAGCAGCGACACATTAAATATGATTATTATAAATGAAATTATTTATAAAAAATACGGGTAGCTTATAATTTTCTATTCTTTCTAGCAAGTCAATAAAAAGTACCGCTCAAAATTATGTAATGTTGTAAATTGTACAGCAAATCAAATTTGGCGACATACCGACAGCAGCGTCACCTACCGAGTCCATTTGTATTTTCAAACCATTCAAGAACCCATTGAAATATACACACAAAATTTCATCCAAATCGGTCCAGCCGTATAGGAGGTGTTAGGTGACAAACTCACGTACAGAAGAATTCTTCTGTACGTGCGTTTGTCACCTAACACCTCGGGTGAAACTGCGAGGCACAGCTAGTATTGATATAATTATATCAATACTAGCTGTGCCTCGCAGTTTCACCCGCAGTGGTATGAAATATACTTTACGACCTATTCTCAAAATCCTATCCTATCCTTCCTATTCACAAAAAAAAAACATAAAAATCGGTCAAGCCATTTCTGAGGAGTTCGATCACAAACACTGTGACACGGGATTTTTATGTATTAGAAGAAGATTAAGATGAGAGATGAAGAGTTGAGAGTTTCGTTATTAAAAAAACCTGAGTAACATTTTACCCGACCTGGGCGTCGAACCCAGGACCAGCAGTTTTTCGACCACTAGACCAAAGTAGCATTCAAAATATCTAAAACTTGAAAAATAGTGTTTTTAAAACTCACCATGCTCCTTCTCATAGTGTAGTCGGAACTGCTCCAAGGCTGGGTCATACTTCACTTCATCAGGTAGACCCAACCACAGCTGAACAGCTCCATCAGTCAGATCCGTCGACACCAGCGAATACTGGCTCCGAGTTAGTTCCTCCACAGGCCTGGGGGCACGCCACGACTTTACACTCTCCACTATCTTGTCCATCTTGGGTTATTTTAACATTTCTACTTAATTTTATTTATTTAGTATTGATATTAACACTGTAATTTTGAGGTTATAATCATGAGAAGTTGTTGTGTTGTGTTTGACAAATTGGGTTTTTTTTTGGGTGACTTTTTGTCAATAGAATGTTTAATGTCAGCCTTGGTTATAAACTTTTTTGAAAACTTAAATGAGTGTCGTGATGGCTCAATAGTTTAATGGTAGATATCGCTATCACTGATAAGAGCGCCATTCTAATTGACAATATTAACTGTGTTACAATTTTGTGTATAGTATATAGTCACCAAAAGAGATGAGTAACCAGGGTCGTCGGATATAGTTGAAGTTTTACTCGAAAACAGTCAGTCGAATATAGGCGAAAACGTTCATCGGTTTCTTACTAGAGACTGATGGACGTTTTCGAATAAAATTTAATTTAATTAATAGATAACAAACAGTTAATTTATCAAATTAAATTTTCATTCGAAAACATCCATCGGTTTCTTACTAAACTCCAACTATATCCGACGACCCTGGTTAGTTATCTCTTTTAAGAGGGCCCTTCCCGGCCCGTCTATCGTCAACGCGAGCAAGATTGAAAAGCTTGTTGTTTCATCCAACGCAATGTTTGAAATAGAAGCAAGAGTGAGAACGCGATAACATCGAACGAAAAATGGCGCGCAGAGATTTCACAAAACTTGTTCCAGGAAATACGTGTTTTCGAAAAAGCCTTACAAGTTTTTGGAAAAAATGTTTATCATTTAGAATCTTCGTTACAAATGCAAGGTTTCTATGAAGATGTTTTCTTTACTTTTACAATTTATGAGTACATTATGAACGGCCAAAGTTCAGGTAAAATTTGTGCAAAAAGCAGGTTTTTGGAGGCATATACTGAATTTGTTTCTCGAAATTTAGATTTTTTGCTTGCATAGAAACCTAGATAAAGTGCACAACATACCTATTAGTTCAAAAAATTCAATGAAAGATTTGTGACAACGCCATAATCACGTACAAGCGTTTCGCACCCTTAATAATATAAGGGCTCAAGTCAAATTTTTTGTAAAGGTTGATTTTGAATGCTAAGGGCACAAAACGAAATAAACGAAGTAATATAATAAATAAACAAACGAATAAATATGAAGAAAATCACATTTGTAACTAAAATATTAAGCATTTTATTAGAAAAATAAGCTGGAATGTTATAATTCAGAACCTTTAAACACGTATTCCCAAAAAAATACTTTTTTGTTTTAAGCCTTTATATTACTAAGGGTGCGGTTTGTATGAAAAGTATGACGGGTTGGCCGCTCTTAATGACTGTACCTACAATAAAATGTATTTTATCGATCGATATATCTATGGTAGGCCTTCATTAGTTACATGCTTTGTGGCTTGATTAGCACTAGGGTTAGGGTTTGACATTCAAAATTAATGGACTCCAACATGTGTTTCTTTTGGCTATCAATTAGGTAAGTATTTTATTTGCGTGAAATGTGACTTTTCCAATATCATAAAGTAAGGTTTTAACTAGCTTATAGACTTTAGTGCTCACTCACACGAGCGGCACGCGTCAACGGCCACCACAACCTACACGTTTACGGCCACCGACTGCACGTCGTCGGTTGTCGTCGACAACGTGCCGCTCTTGTATTTGGGCACCCGCCGTACTCAGATACACGAGCGGCGAGTTGACGATAGCAGGCGTCGACGGCTGCAGTTCCCTCTGCCGTTGACGCGTGTCGCTCGTGTGTATGAGCACTTACTGATTTACGGTAAAGGAAAACACAAAAGGAAAATCTGGATTAAGTGAAAGTTATCAAAAATTACCAAAACGCAGTAAACAAGGGTCTTTGCTTCTGTTCTGTATGAGAAGAGGCGTTTGCCTTGGAGTTTAGTATGGTTCTTAATTACACATACACACTAATTATTAATAAATAATGTAACTACGTAATTTAAGTGCAAATTAAAAGTTTCTATAAGCCTATGATTTGATTAGAAGCTGTTACATTACATCACGCTTGTAATCCCCGAAGGGTTAGGCAGAGGTGTACCCAATAGTACCTACACCCACATTTCGCCAGTTATGTTTAAGTCCCATGTAATCGGGGGCGAGAATATTTCCATCAACCGGGAATAAATCAAGTTTCCGGCGGGGTAATTACGTAACACACTAACAGTAGGAATGGGTTTAATTTTGACAGTTCAACAACATTCATTGCGTTATTTACGTTCTTAAGCAGACAATTTTTTCGAACTTATGAAGCAATGGATTAGCAATAGGCTTCAAAATGATTCAGATTGTGATAGATAGTGTGTTACGTAATTAGGGTGCGGGTTAAGGTAAAAGGTTATGTACAGCTTGTGCACTCTGAAATGAGGCGGCCCACTACTTAACTAGTTAATTTAGATGTGTGAATGCAAATATTAATAACGAAACTTCATCTGTGGGGGTTCCGTGAACAGTCGATCTGTATGCAAACATCGCGGTCGACTAGTCGCGTGATAAATCCGACAACGCTCTCCGTATGGAGTAGCCCTGGCTCATTTGTATGGAACAAGATGCCCGCTCTCTCGCGCGTTCAAGACAATTATGACTAGCTGGACAACAAATTCTGTGCTCCTAAGTTGGAGTCTAACCGGCAACTGAATGACCAGTTACAATGAAGTTTTTATGTGTATTGCGTCCATATTTGAAATTTGCTTGTGTGAGTAAATGCTGTAGCGGGGCGCGTCATTTCAGAGTGGACAAGCTCTACTTAAATATTTTATAGGTCTACAACTTACTCTGAAATGATGCTGATTGTATCAAATTCTATCAGCTCGAACATTTTACCTTTATTTTCTAAAATTTACACATACATATAACTTGGAAAATTTCGAGCGCTTACAAAAGTGTCGATCCAAAGGGCGATTTTTCTGATTTTAAAACTTGTTGTAACAGGGAGTGATTACTCCCTGTTACAACAAGTTTCAATTACTGATTTTACCATGGATTCATGGTAAAATCAGTAATAATCAACTAACATTTTGTAGCAATTGTATTGCAGTCCCTTCAGTGTCATATTCATTTTATCATAATTTTTCTGACTTCTATCAGTCTTGCGGGGTAATTGCGTAACACACTAACAGTAGGAATGGGTTCCATTTTGACAGTTCAACAACATTCATTGCGTTATTTACGTTGCTGAGCAGACAAATTTTTCGAACATATGAAGCAATGGATTAGCAATAGGCTTCAAAATTATTCAGATTGTGATAGATAGTGTGTTACGTAATTAGGGTGCAAGCATTGTCGTGCGGTGTCCCACAGGGATCGGTCCTGGGGCCGCATCTGTGGGACATCGGTTACGACTGGGTGCTGCGCGCCGACCTCCCTAGCGGCGTCAGCGTAGTGTGCTACGCTGACGACACGCTGGTCCTGGCGCAGGAGAGGTCGCACCAGGCGGCGGCCGAACTAATGACACGCGGGGTTGCGACAGTCGTTGAGAGGATCCGGCAGTTGGGACTCGAGGTGGCCTTGCACAAGTCCGAGGCCATGTGTTTTCATGGTCCTCGGAACGCGCCACTGTCGGGTTCCCAAATAACGGTAGGAGGGGTTCACATTGGCGTCGAGTCGACGATGAAGTACCTGGGACTCGTCCTCGACAGCCGGTGGAACTTCGTCGAGCATTTCCGACGTTTGGCTCCCAGATTGCAGCGGGCCGGGGTTACGTTGAAGCGGCTCTTGCCCAATCTGGGGGGACCAAACGCCTCCTGCCGGAAGCTCTACGCGGGGGTCGTGCGGTCCATGGCCCTTTACGGGGCACCGGTGTGGGCGCGTTCATTGAGGCTCCGGCCAGCCCGCCGGTTGAACGCGTCCCAAAGAGTCATGGCCATCCGGATGGTACGGGGATACCGCACGGTCTCCTGCGAGGCGGCGAGCCTCCTTGCCGGATTGCCGCCGTGGGATCTGGAGGCAAAAGTCCTCGCGCACGTTTGGGAGTGGCGCGAGGAGGCGAAACGCCGGGGCGTAACTCCGCTGCTGCGAGTAATCGCGGCACAGCGGACAGTGCTCGCGAAGGAGGAGGCGGAGCGCGAGAGGGAGAGGCAATCACTGCGCCCTCGCGCCCCTAGTCGCCGCAGGAGGAGACACCCTGGGCGTCGGGAGTCGATTGCCGACTCCCGGCCACCGTAGGCGCGGGCTTGCGGACGGCGAGCAATGGGCACCTCGCCGTCCGGTAAGGAACAGGCCCGGGTCGACGGCGCGTCGTGTTCCACGCGCGCTTCAAAGATATGTCAGCAAAACTGACGGGGTCCGATAGGACCGATGCCTGCCGGGGCTGCGGATTGTTCGAAAGAGTTACCGTGGCCCTGGCGCACAGGCAACTGAAGGAACACGGGTGGGTTTTAGTCAGTAAGAGTCTGACACGCCCTTCCGCTCCGCCCAGAGCGGGAGAGGTCATTTGATGATTTCCCACCAAAAATAAAAAAAAAGGTTGCAAGCATTAGTGATTTTTGGGTTGGGTACACTGCAGTTCAATCGACGGAACATAAAATAGAATTGCAAAGTCTGTGCCCTGATATTTAATCCATATAACCTCATTGTGTAATCCGAACAAAAATTAATAAACGAACAATGAACGGAAATTGTATAACTATCATTTTTAGACTACACTACGATACATAATACTTTCTTGTCTTTGAATTTTATAACACGACTTTTCATTTTAATCGTATTGTATGTGGTTTCCATGGAGATTTAGTTTATTGATTGACGAAAATGTCAGATAAGGAAAAATATGTTTTAAGTTTTTTTTACTTTGTATAAACTTTTATATGAGTTCATGAATATATTGCCTCCTGATGTAGTACCAAATTTTCACTTACTACAACGTCGAACAATATTTAAAACAAAATAAGTTATTAGCGGCTCCTCATAATGTCAATTTATTTTGACATTATTAGCACTAATCTAGAGTTTAGCGACTTAAATTGTCCACATCGCGGCATCGGTGGGTTAAATATTTAAAAGTTTAACCCTAGTTTTACCTCTGACTCTTGGTGACCCAAAATGAATTATTTGATTAACCCTGAGCTAGCTGTTAACTCCGAGTTATTTAGGATAACCCATGAAGAAGTGGGCCTTAGTAAAGTAAATTCAAAGAGCGATTTGTAAATCCTAGAAAAATGTTCATCTTCCTACTCAAGTTTTGCCGGGCTGTATATCCATTCTGCACCCTAATTACGTAACACATTATTTATCACAATCTGAATCATTTAGAAGCCTATTGCTAATCCATTGCTTCTTAAGTTGGAAAAATTTGTCTGCACAACAACGTAAATAAAGCAATGAATGTTGTTGAACTGTCAAAATGAAACCCATTCCTACTGTTAGTGTGTTACGTAATTACCCCGCGGGTTTCTCTCACGTTATTATAAACGTTAGGATTTACTTGAATACAAGTTTTTAGGGGCTGTATTTTATACATGACCTTTAAAATGCACCAAACCATTTTGAATGAAATAGGTTTTTTCCCGAGAGCGTTCGAGAAACGTTTTGGGTGAAATCCTGATGCAAAAACGACAAAAATACTTTAAAACCCGGCTAAGTGCGTGTCGAACCACGCACAATGAAGGGTTCCGCAGTTGAGATGAATTTATCCCAAGAACAATCTTCACTTGTAGTTGAAAAACATGTTCTCCCATACGTTCCAACTGCAAATTTAAGTTGGGCAACTATTACTCGTTGACTTGTAAAGCCTACTTAGATGTGATAGTTTTCCTTCTAATTTCGTTTAATACTCTCAGATCAAGTAAAAAAGGTAAATGATAAATGATAAATGATTTTATTTCTGTAAGTAGGTTTGTACAAACACTTTTACACGTCAATCATATTTTAAAACTAGATGAGGTCGGCGTTTCCTATCTGACTACTCTGAGAAGAAAGGCCGAAACAAACTCAGAGGTCACAGTCTCTTTTAAAGTCCAGACATAATCTTGGTCAGATCATGTGAAGACCATGTAGATTTGAGTCTGAAATGGTCTTTTGAGGAAAAAATACCACACAGGATGAGTGGACCTGTCCAGTCAGTGCACGCATTTGTCAATAATCGTGAAGCTCAACTCAGAACTTAAGGAGCTCAACCATTAGACGAACAATACCAAAGAAAGGACATTTGGGTAGGCCGCATACAGCACTCAAACTGCCAGATCATCATTGAAACTACCTGAGAAAGTGAAAAAAAAAAAAAAAAACTGGCGCACATAGTCCTCACATTCACAATAATTTGATAATAATGTTATACTTCAGAAAGTAAATCGTCATGTCATTCTATATGTAATAATTATCAAAACGCGGTAAATAACGCACTTAGTCCCGTATTCCAGAAGGTCAATCATTACTCAAGCATTACTTAAAACTAGTTTCAACCAATCAAATGGCTTGAATCTAGTTTTATGTAATGCTTGAGTATTGAGTGATGTTCTGTAAAGGCTCCCATAGCCAGGCGCGACGCGACAGCGCTACACAAAGGCGCCGCTCGTCGCGCGACACGACGTGCCTTTGTGTCGGGCGTCGCGTCGCGCCAGTATGTACGAGCCTTAATACGGGCCTTAGAATAGCAAACTGTAACCAATTTTTTAACTATGTGTGAGTGACTAAAGAGTTGCCAGTTTAAGAAAAAAGTCCCTAATTATTACGTAATAATAAAAATAAGTAAGTAATATGCGAATGCGAAAGTAAATCTGTCTGTCTGTTTGTTTTAATACATTTACTGGAAACAATATTCTTCATCGTCAACAATTCAAAGAGATGATGAACGTAGAAGGCGAGTAGGATCACTTTAGAAATCGTTTTCTCAATATATAGTACAATGGGTGTATGAGCAGTGATAAAAATACAACAAAGGATAGGTGAAACAAATATATGTAAATAAAAAATCGTTGGTAACCTAGAACCAAAATATTTGATAGGAAAATGGAAGGTATGTAAGTAAGTACTCAAGAATTTAGAGAAAAGCATGGACGATTTAAAAAATAAATATTTACCTTGACTTCAATAAATTTATGTAACATAAGATCAAGTGATTAAAAAATAAATAATTATGTCTGCTCTCTATTTTTTTATTTTTGTATTACTTACCCAAATTTTGGGCTATTAGAAATAAGAACTACTGGCAACCCTCTCCCGGTACGTCATTTCGGGACATTGACATTATCTGTTCCGAATAACCTCAAAATTATGTTGGAATGACAAACAATTAATATAGTTCTGTGTATAAATAAGTGTGAAACGATATTCCTTTAGAGGTTTTGTTCACTTTTGTATTGTTTTTGCACAATTTAATTACGCAGGACAGTATTTTGTAGGCAAACTTACTGCACGACGCCCCGTGCAATACTAACGAAAATGAGCGTAGTTTGATGCATGTGTGTGCGTGAGCGCGTGTGTTTACTTGAAGGAGCTGAGTTTTGCGGCGTCAGTAATAACTAAGAACAAGGTCGCGCGTTATCTACCTTTTTTTACTTGATCTGAGTTTATATTACTACCGTGATTTTTTTCCGCATCCAAAAACATTAATTTAGCTGTCCTCACAAAAATTTTCACATTAAACCTTAATATTTCACAAATTGATCACTTAATCGAAAAATTGTTTGTGAAACCCGCAATATTTTTAAAAGACCTATCCAGCGACATCCCACACCACGGTAGACGAGAAAAAAGAAAACATCTCCACTTTACGTGTAGAGAAACTAAAAAATTTTTAAGCTATTGCATAGCTTTTATCGCGGGCTTAGAGCGCGGCGACCGAATCAAGAAATTCCGTAACGAAAATAAAACCTAACACCCCCACTCCGCCTACCATGTAGCTCGGCCGAGCGTTCGCTTAACGTGTATGTATATGGTACGACTGTACTTGAATTAATATCAAAGAAAAAAAATACTGCATAAATAAAAAATAAATAAATAATTATAATTGCATAAGTTGTTAAAAAATGCTATGCAATAGCTTTACCGCGGCAGTCCCCGAGTGCCACACGTGTTTTTTTCAATATTTTTTTATACCACTTTGTCGGCGTGACTCATATGTATATCCATCCCAAATTACAGCTTTCTAGTACTAAAAGTTTCTGAGCTAAGCTGCAGACAGACGGACGGATGGACGAACGGATATGATGAAACTTCTAGGGGTTCCTTGTTGACTACGGAATCCTAAAAAGTTATTTATCTATGCTTCCCCTGGCTTGAAGTTGCATTAAGTGAGAAAAACAATACTTAGGAGGGACCGTGAAGTTACTTTGATTCCTAGCTTGTACAATTATCAAGCTATATATTTCCAGTATAACCTGGTCTCGCATTGTATAGGATATTCGTACAATGAGAGGTCAGCTTATACTGGAAATGTATAACTTGGTATGTAGCCGTGTGTACTGCATAGTAAAGTAGGAATGCAACAAACTAAAACAGACAGCAGTTTTACAAAAGATTCACAAATAATCAAATTTCAAGTTTTATACTCTTTCAGTAAAATATTATAAGCATAAGCACAATCAGCCTATAACTCAAACTCAAACTCAATCAATTAAACCATTTACAGGCACTTTTTGGTCAAAGAGTCGGTCAGTTAGTCAGAAAGTTGAAGCTAGTTGCCTATTTCAAAACGTAGATCTCTATGGACAAGAACGGGCAAGAAACTCCAAGGACACTCGTTTTAAATCAAGATATTACAAAATCCTGGGAACATTATTCTTGTTTCTTCTATTACGTGAGAATAATGTAAAAAAATAATATATATATATGTATATTAGGAAACAATTCAAAATATAAGATTAATAATAAAAATTAGCCGTGGCAGTTAAGAGATGACCAGTTTCAACTGATGGCGCCCGTTCACGAACATGACCTGACATGACATGAGTAACATTTCCACTACTGGGACACATGCCTCCTCTCTGTGAGAGGGAGTGGGCCGCTATCAACCACGCGGGCCCAGTGCAATAGATCACAATATCATTGTCAACGAATTTTTTGCATGAAGTAAGTAAAATGTAAAACCATTTGACCTTATATGAACCATATTTTATGCAAAATAAAGATTAATATATTCTATTTTAAAATCTGCTTACAGAAAAATCGCCACATATGAAACCACACTTAAATATGTAACAAAATGGAATACAGAAAAGACGATATACCACTATTAACAAGAAGAAAGCAGTCGAGCTTAAACGTGACTGCGATGTGGTAGAAAGTGACCAGAGAAAATGTACAGTCAGAAAAGAAAATAATAAATCGCTAATTGGCAAGAAGGAGGACGTAACTAAAAAATCAGCACTTTTGAGATAACTACGCAGGTGATCGCAGCAAATTTTATTATGTTTGCTACACATACGACATTCCGCTAAAGCCTAAAAATGAGGGAGCTAGGAAGATGTGAGTTTATGCTTCGTCGCACACTCACCACCACTTTTGAATGTTTAAATCATCATATCCAAAAATTTATCTTTTTGAATTATGTCACGCTTCTCGCAAATGAACGAAATACACTATGATTTATCAACCAGTACTTGGCATGCGTGGTGGATTAAGGCTCATTCCCTCTTACAGTGAGGCTTGAGTCCCAGCAGTGGGATCATTATAGGCTGATAATGTAAGGGGGTTGCTCACGACTTCGTTCGCTTACAAACTTCAAGTCCCCGTAAGACTGACTCATTCGAAAGCTCTGAGGTTGAGTTTCGAAGTCCTTTCTTAGGGTCCGTTATTTGATACATAGTTAAACATGACCAATAGTCAATTTAACAATTAGTCACTTGACAATAGTCAATAGCTGTCAAATTTTAACTAGGTACTCTGTTTGCGCATGGTTAACTTTTATAGCAAATTGTATTTTTTTTAAACTTTAGTTAGCTTAACCATTTGTCAAACAACATATTTATGTAATTTTTAACAAATTGTTAATTTAACTAACGCATTTTAACTATTAGTATGTTTGACTACTGATCGAATAACGAGCCCTTAGTGCAATTTTAGACCATCTAAGAAACATCTTCCTAATTTCACGTTTCTATCGTCAGTGGTTTAGACTGTGCGTTGTTTATCGGTCAGTCAGCCACGGAATGTTAATGTGAAACCTGCATAAAGTGGAGTCTGTGTTTCTGGATACCTGGAAGTCTTCAAGTCTCGAGTGAACAAATTGCTTCCAGAAAAACGTGCACCATCTTCTACCGCATCATCGCTTACCATCAAAGAAGATGAAAACAAGTGTTTTTATTTTACTTATTTTTATATTCCTTCGCCTGACTGTACTTAATTTTCTCCTTAACCCATGTCATACATGATCAGATAAGGCTGATTACACATATCACAGATCGGTTAATCGCAAGTCCAACTACACCCTAACGATATAAAAATATGCTTTTAATTACATTGTTGAGTACAAGCTTTACCGACGTAGGTGAGTTGCACGAAACCAACATTAGTTTAACGGAGACTTTAAATTGATGCTGTCACTTTCTTTTTGATACAAAATGTAAGGGATGGCATGAATTTTAAGTCTCCGTTAAACTGTAGTTGGTAGCATGGATCTTTCTTTAAATGTTAGGTTTGATTCTGTTTGTGAAGGAGCTCGTCGGAGGAAGTATTAGAGTGCGCGCAAAATAAGTCTGCGTGCGGCCGAAATCGGAAATAATCGTTTGCCGCCATCTCGACGTCTATGTCAGGTATCAAGAGAGTGTATTGTGTTCCGTGTTATCCAAACTAAATAATCAACATCATTATGCCGAAAGTGAATTAAAGTGCTGACAGGGATTTAGTCTTGAAGGACAAACACGCGCGCAGACTTATCTTGCGCGCAGTCTATCACCATATTTATTTTAACCGCCAAGCAATATTGTGTTCCTCTTTGACGTATGAATTCGCCGCTAGAGGCGTTAGTGTAGCATAAGGTCAACAACAACGTAAATAACGCAATGAATGTTGTTGAACTGTCAAAATGAACCCATTCCTACTGTTAGTGTGTTACGTAATTACCCCGCTGAGATTAATTATGGCAAATATGAGTTACGGGTCGATGAATGTCACTGCTTTAAAAGCGGAGCTAAGAAACAGAGGTGCAAAATTAAGCGGGTTGAGAGAAAAGCAAATTCAGTTTTAAGTTTGTTTACTGTTTACAAACACATTTTTTGTCAAAAGTATGCTTATTTATCGAGTTTACAGCAATGTTTTTTCTTTTTACAGACAAGATAATTTTATTGGAAACAGGAGATGAAATAAAACGGTGTGGCGTTTACTGTTGAGTGGCCTTCAGACAGTTTGTTCAGCAGTATTACGTAGAAAAAAGTATCACCTGACTTAGATATAATGAATATTACCAATTACTTTTTAGTTTTACAAAGACAATGTGGGAATGACTGAGTACTGAGACAGCAGTTCATAGAAAGAGCTATAATATGATGATGAATGACTATTTAGTGGCTCTAGTGACATGTTCGCTCACCAAAAGTGATAACTAACCAGGGTCGTCGGATATAGTTGAAGTTTAGTAAGAAACCGATGGATGTTATTGAATAAAATTCAATTTAATTAATAGAAAACAAACATTTCATTTATCAAATTAAATTACATTCGAAGTCGGAAGTGGGAAGCGACCTGTAGCTGCCGGTTATGATTCGTTCTACGGTCAGCGGCGCAGCGTCTTGGGACGCGGTGATCTCCTTCTGCGAAAATGTCATGTCGCTGATGGAGGCAGCGGAAAGTGAGAGGGAGATTTCGAGTGCTCTCCCGGCCCGCAGCAGGCGCACCGGGCGTCGGCAGAGGGTATGTCCTCTTCCGGTTCCCCTAAATGGGTCCAGGGACAGCGATCTTGTGGACGTTCACTGCACCCTATCATATAAGACCCGAGGTGGTGGCGCGTAATGTTCTTCGCACGCCTCTCTTAGACGTCGCGGGGGGAGACAAACACCTTCCCTCCGTTTGACCAGACGGAGCCCGAGTCGGGGGGCTGCGTTGAAGAGTGCCTAAGTGCCCCCGTAGCCCCCGGGGTAAGTGTGCGAGGGAACACGGGGTGGTTTTAGTCAGTAGAAGTCTGACAGACCTCTTTGTGCGCCCCAGGGCGGAGGACATCCATGAAGATTTCCAACCCGTTACAAAAAAAAAAAGGTTGAAGCTATGACCAACCACGCGCGAGCCGGAACGGTCGCAGTATCTAAGCTAGGACACCCCGAGAAAATGTGGTAGGTCAGGTAAGAACTGTGACCAAACGCGCAACATCTAAGTTGGTTGCAGTTACTAGGCTATTTTATAGTATTTTTAGGACTAATACTGTTTGAAATAAGTAGGGAACAATAAATGATTGTTACAGCTAGCAGGTTGTTGTTGTTGCCAGCACAAAAATCAATATGTACAGTTTCTTTATTCTCTTAAATTAGCGACAAAAGGTGTCAACTCATAGTTTTCTAGGTATTGTATTTTACAGATTCACACTAAACCTATTGTTATAACCGCAGAATAACGTCATGCATTTAACATAAGTTATTGTGTATTCATTTTATACAATGTTACATTTGAGCACATGACATAAGCACAACACATCACGCTGGTATTCCCAAAGAGGACAGAAGTGTCTAGAACACTCGTATTTCGCGGGGTAACTAGATAATTCACCTCTGTATTAGTAGGGACTCTGGAAGTCAAATCCTGAGCGCCGAAATCTTATCTCATCTGCGTCATGTTTATTTATCGCAAATAAACGTACTTTTTTCCGTCTTTCTACAATACAGACTAACTGTTTAGTTTGGGGTTCGCTGGCAACTTACACCAATGTAACCTAACTCTAAGTAATGTTTTAAGCCACTTATGACATGTTAATGGAAATCCTCAAGGATGTCCTCCACTCTGGGGTGGGCGGAGAGGTCTGTCCAGACTCTTACTGACTAAAACCACACGGTGGTGTTCTGCTGCTACCTTTAGCCGGGGTGCTGGAGTGCTTGCGCATTTCGCCATGCTGCCCCGGCCAGGTGTTGACCCGCAAGAATTTATGCGGCCCCGTCACCCTCTGCGGCTGCATACGGACGCAATTCGTCTAGAGCGAGGCACGTGCGTGGATCACGGCGCGCCGCCGTCTCGGGCCTTTCACTGTTCAGGTAACAAACTCCCCCAGTCTGTTGCCTGCGGGCCTCACCTTAAGGCGGCCGTAGATCGTTTCGCGCCCTCCGGCGCCCGGTGCATTTGCTACGGATTGTAAGGATGGCTGTGTACTCACTTGTTATATTACCTGGATAATAATTAAGCTATTGCATAGCTTTTATCGCCGGCTTTGAGCGCGGCCACCGAATCAAGAAATTCCGTAACGAAAATAAAACCTAACACCCCCCCGGGGTCGCGGATTGTTCGAAAGAGTTACCGTGGCCCTGGCGCACAGGCAACTGAAGGAACACGGGTGGGTTTTAGTCAGTAAGAGTCTGACACGCCCTACCGCTCCGCTCAGAGCGGGAGGGGTCATTTGATGATTTCCCACCCAAAAAAAAACACCCCCCACTCCGCTTACCATGTAGCTCGGTCGAGCGTTCGCTTAACGTGTATGTATATGGTACGACTGTACTTGAATTACTATCAAAGAAAAAAAAATACTGCATAAATAAATAATTATAATTGCATAAGTTGATAAAAAATGCTATGCAATAGCTTTACAGCGGCAGTCCCCGAATGCCACACGTGTTTTTTTTTTTCTATTTCTACCTATGTTAATCCTATGTAAATGTAATCGAGGGCGAGTCTATCGCTATTAACCGGTTAAAATTCTGTCGTCTGAATCAAATCCAGTGCACCACGCTTAGCACTCACACTTGCAAAGGGCCCCTGTGTTTTAGTAAACAGTATTCCTTAAAATGTTGATTCGAAGATCCTTATCATGAAGCACTTTACAAGTAGTGAGATTTTGTTAGTCCTGTGTAGGTATTTCCAGACCTTAACTCCAGACCTTAACTCCAGACCTTAACTCCAGACCTTAACTCCAGACCTTAACTACATCATAGGGTATCAAAGGATAGGGCAGGAGTAGGGGGGAATATTCCAAAATCTAATGATACCGTTTTAGTTTACATCAATATCGTTCTGAGACTCGTTTGAGCATTTTCGCTTCCTATTCCTTATAGTTATAAATTGGGCTATTTACACACTTAAAAAATTCGCACTGTGCCTACATTTTTATTCTAAACATGCCTCTATAAAACATACCTTTTACTAAGACTAAAGGCTCCTACAAACAAACGCGACACGCGACGCGAATCGCACGCGCAGCAAAAGCACCGGTTTGAGTCGCGTGCGATTCACGTCGCGTGTCGCGCCTGTTTGAAGGAGCCTTAATTCAACCAAGCACTTTTGCAATCTTCCACTTCACACTTTGAGTGACACTAAATGCCCACAGGCATAGTAACAATAAAATTTCCTTTATCTGATTAATAAAAATCTTACAATCACTCATTGACAGACAACACACATCTTAAAACACTAGGTCTAGCACACAGAAGCATGAAATTTTGCACAAGTCAGTGTTCCCTAAATAACGAAGCATAAGCAAAATCAGCCTATAATGTTCCCACTGCTGGGACACGGGCCTCCTCTAAGTAAGAGGGAGTGGGCCGTAATCTACCAAGCGGGCCCAGTGATAACGAAAGCGGGCATTAAGTAAGGATTTTTTTTTAAATCATCCCTTTTATCGATGGAAAATCCCACTGGGCACACGGCTGGTGTTATAAGAAAACAATTTAAGAAAAAATCTGGACTTAATTGTCTGAAATCGCCAGTAAGCAAGCGTGTAGATCAAAGCTCGGGTGTCTATGTGCCTGTCAATGACATTCATCAAGTTATTCAAGAGGCAAACCGGAGAGACAAAACTTTTCCTCTGACCTTATGCGAACAAATAATATTATTATCATTTAAAACTCTCGTGCCAGAATATTTTTGTTTTCGTATGTATTTTGTTGATACCTATTTTTCCTTAAACTACATTCGTTTCCGTCAGCTGGATGTGTGATTGCAAAATATTAGGAGGAATTTAAAAAAATATATATTAACTACTAGCTTTTGCCCTTGGCTTCGCCTGCGTGGAGGTCGAAAATTATCCCACTACCGGGATAAAAAACCATCCTATATCCTAACCCAGGTAATTGTCTTTCTTTGTGCCAAATTTCATTCAAATCTGTGAAATATAACTGAGAAAATATTACTTTCACATTTAAGTACAATTAGTATGGATGTTTCAGCGCTCTAATTGCCTATGGCAGAGAATGATTACAATCCAATACCTTTCCCTAAATGTTCTTTGGTAGCAGCTCAATCAAGTAAGCGGACCATCTGATGGTAAGTAGAAACCTATGGTCATCTGGAAAACCAGAGGTATCACGGATGCGTTGCCCTCCCAGCAGGCGTAGCATGACGCTTTCTTTTTCTTGGAAGACAAGAAATAGCTATTTCCATCGTAGTCTTCACGGAACGTCAGTTTTGTCTATTCTTCCGTCGACAAAACCCGTTTCTATAATGGTCATGCTACGCGTGCAGGAAGAAAATTGAAATGTCTCGTGTACCTTTAATTAAACCGGCACCCATACTCTTTAACCCAGCTTGGTGCTTGGTGGCAGAAAAAGTTGTAGTGGTAGTACTTCCCCGGACGATCTCCTTCATTAGGAGCTCTACTGGTTTAAAGTTATATGAACTTGCTAATACAGGGTGGCAGGGACATCGATTCAGTACATGCTTCTGGACACCCCTGCGTTGAAATTTTACATCGGTTCTTAAAAGAAAAAAAAATGCTGCTTCATACATTTTGACTGCGTAGGTATTGCACTTTTCCAGGGTACAGCATATTATATTTTATAACCGGCGTAAAATCTCAACGCAGGAGCGTCCAGAATCATGTATCGAATCCATAGTAACAGGTCGTGCGTCGAAGTTCCTGCTATCCTTTATATCATCAAAATCAAAAGTCAGTTATTGAAATTAGAACGTCAAAGTTACAAGCTACGTCCAGATAAGTTCTTTTGTCCGTACCGTTCGTCCGTTCCGTATCCGCGTCGCGATCCAAGAACGCTAGTTTCGACGCCGTTCGCACCGGTACGGCGGCGGCGGCGCCTCGGAACGCAGCAAGGTACGCCCCGATCTCTCGCGAGTCGGTTTTTTCGCCGACTTCAAAGACGATACGATACGACGAGTGCGGCGGTGCGCGCTAGTGTAGACGTGATCTTCGCTCGCGTTCTTTCGACTCATGAATTCGAAGTTCGAATTTCGAATCCCGGCGCGAACTTAAAAATTTTTCGTTCGAATATGGTGCAGCGCAGACGACAGACTATCCGTGACGCACTTTTTAGTCTGTGAAAATAGAACCTATGCAATTATATGCTGTAACGCACACGACGCGCAAAAAGTCCGGCGCACAAAAAATCCGTGTAATTCGGGCAGACCGCACCGCGCCACGCCGCCGCCGCGCCGCTCGGCACAAAAAGTGTGTGAAAAAAATTGAACGTTTGCTTCAACGCCCGCTAACGCAGACGGCGCACACTTTAGTCGGCAATCTGCATTTGCTAGGGGTGGACGTAACGCACGCGATCTATTATCATGGCGCCAGAGGTCTTCTTTTTCTGTACTTCATGTACAAAATAATACATTGCGATCCCTGCACGATTTCCATAGCGTCTACGTCCCTACAGTTCTGCCGACAGAATGATCGAAGATGTGCGTCGTGTGCGTTGAGTCTGTGAAAAATCCGCGACCGACTTTTTGCGCGCCATGCAGACTTTTTGTGCGCCGCAGACTCGATCGCACAAAAAGTGTGCCGTCTGTTAATTTGTTTGGATCTCTTCTCTTAAGGTTGGGCGTACTTGGAGCACGACTGAACGTAAATGCGATGCGATAATCGCGGCGACGGTACCGAGATACGAGCTATTTTCAGTGCGTCAATGGTTTTTCGATACGGAACGGAGATCGGAACGGAGGAACGGTACGGACAAAAGATCATATCTAGAAAGAAAGAAAGAAAGAAAGAAAAGAAAGAAAGAAAAATATTTTATTTGGGACACGCACAGGAAATACAAAGAGTAAAAAATAAAAAAGGAGCATTTAAAACTAACAAAATTAACAATAAAAAAGAAAAAGAAAAAAACAACAATAAACAAGTAAAAAACCTGTGTGAGGCCAAAAAGGCTCCTATCTCAGCATAGTGCTACGATATTTAAAAAATAAATACCGCAGCGCTGGTATTCTGATAGAGCCCGATATCTGGACGAAGCTTTAGCTAGGAAAAAGAAGCGGCGCAACAAACTCCTCAGTATCATCATCATTCTCTTCCCCTTTTATATGGGGTCAGCGCCGGCGCCGCCTCGTGCCGTCTCCGGCGCAACATGTGTTTTTCTTCGATACTTCTCTTAGTTCAACTTGCTAATACATGTATATAACTTGTATGCCATAGTCTTAACATTCTCACATGAGTCATAATAAGTGCATTTAATATGCAGTTTATAGAATATTAGGTATATTATATGCATTGCATGTACCTGTCACATGGTCTTTCTGATCTCACTGATGTAGAAAACACTTGTAGGTAGTAATTAAGTGTAATTATTACAGTATAAGCGGGGGCTCGTGGCTAAATAATAACAGCTGCATGGATTGATCGAAGGTTAAGCTACGCTTGCCGCGGTCGGTTCGTGGAAGGGTGACCATCCATTACATATCGAGCACATCCGTGCCTTGAAAAAGTTAAGCAGTTTGTCCCGGCTGTCATTTGTAGATCTTTGACAGTCGTTATGGGTAGTCAGAAGCCCGAAAGTGTGACAACCAGTCTTGCCAATGGGTATCGTGTTACCCAGTAACTGGGTTGTGGAAGTCAGATAGGCAGTCGCTCTGTGTAAAGTACTGAGGGCCTAGAAAAATGGCATTCCATTCGGAGCGATTCTATTATTACAATCGCTACCGCTTTTGCTAATGTTTCCATCATACGAAGTGACAACTAGCGATAACGCTTGTCAAAAATTATCACTTGGCTACGCATCTCTATGGAAGTAACCATTCGACGGTGTCGATTCGTTTCATAGAATCGAATGATGTTAACATTGTCTAGCTAATTTCTATTCGTTGACCTGTTATCACGTGACATTTCGATAGCTTATGTCAACCCCATACTTTTTTTGGCTTTTCTACTAGCGTCATCGCTAATCGAATGTTACTTTGTCAAGGCCCTCTGTTATTCAGCTGCATCCGGTTGATTGGATGCTGACTTGAACATAGTTGGGAAAAGGTTAAGCAGATTGATTACAGTATAATTGAAAATGATTGTTAGCAGAGTGGACTGCCCCATCCAAAGGCACTGGGTAGAATTAGGTTTAGGTTTATGTTAAATAGAATTAAGTACTAATAACAATAACATAGCATGTAAGCACAGTTTGTTACTAACCACTAACTACGTATGGACTGCTTAGGTCTGAAATAAAGATATTTTATTTTATTTTTATTTTATAAACAAGATTGTACCGTGGCTTTCGACAATTTTTCATTTTCATTTATGGAACGTACAAATTGGATATGCCTTTAGCGTTTGTAGAAGGTATTGGTAAGTTTATCATATTTTTTTCACATTGAAAGTAGTTTATTTTATGATTTTGTGTGAATATTGTGTGCTTTAACCTGCACCCTAACTGAAAGAAAGAAAGAAAAGAAAGAAAATACATTTATTTGCGGTAAACATGACGCAAAGAAAAAACACACAAACACAAAAAAGAACGAGTCGGCGGAAAATATGCGTCACATTCACACAAAACGGCAATTGCGGCATTTGCGTAACACACTATCTCAATCTGAATCATTTTGAAGCCTATTGTTAATCCATTGCTTCATATGTTCGAAAAAATTGTTTGCTCAATAACGTAAATAACGCAATGAATGTTGCTGAACTGTCAAAATGAAAGCTATTCCTACTGTTAGTGTGTTACACAATTAGCCCGCTGAGTCAATTTTTTTTTTTTTTCTTTAATAAAATAGTTCTTGTTTTATTACAAGTTATTTAAAATCCTAAGATTACAAATCATTAGGTACTATAGTAAAATGTAATTATAATATTGATGATAAAGGTTTAGAAAGGGGGTGACAACCCAGATGACGATTATTATAGTTTTGTATGGAAGAAACAGACATTGATAAAAGTAACGCCAAAAGAATGGTAATGATTGTACGAAACCTTGAAAAGAATAAACAAATATTTTAGTGTTTAGGTAAGTATAGGAAATTAGGGAGTATCTATAATAATTTATAACGTACATTAGTTAGTTAGTTTTGACTGTCTCGTTGGTCTAGTGGTCGCAAGCGCTACTGTTGAGCATGAGGTATTGGGTTCGATTCCCGGGTCGGGCAAAGTGTTATTGGGTTTTTCCATCTGGAATTTCTCAGTAGCAGCCCGGAGTCTGGATTTGTGCCCGGTTGATGGCAATAGGCTCGCCCCCTATTACATGAGGCTTAAACATAACTGGCGAAATGTGGGTGTACTATAGGTACATCTCTGCCTAACCCATCGGGGAATACAGGTGTGATCTTATGTATTAGCTAGTTACCTAGGTCGACCATTTTGATTTGACATGAATGCAGTTACATAATCAAAAAAAAAGTGTAAAAAAAATAAAGGTATCGCTCTTAGAATACTTTGTCACAATTCGACACATAAATAAATCTGTTTTGTTAATTATGTTAATTACTAAATATCCGGTCGTTCCCGTCGCGTCCATCTTATCAGCCTTATCACTACAATGTTACTAACTTCACATATACATAGGTACATACTGCATGCGTTTATTTACACCATATTAACATTACGTATGGTTAGTAAAATTACGTATAGTTTTTGTAAATATTGCTACAGAATTAGGGCAAGTCCTGAAAGTATGTTCAAAGTCGACCTTTGAATCGATATCGTAGTTTTAATAACGTAACATCCCGCCTGCATTTTTCGAAGCATTTTTCAGAGGTATGCATAGTCAAGCATGAAATCAAGTAGACTTTCCCCAGGATCGGCGTGCCTCACGCAGTTTAGAATGAATGTTACTAACACTAGTTTCATAAGTTTACATTATTACTAATAAGTATGGAAGTGATTCTGAAATAAATGTTGATTAATCAAATGATTTATTTATAGTACCTACACCTACATTTCACCAGTGCCGCTACTGACAATTTACTAATGAAAAATCCAATAACACTTTGCCCGACATTTTTTTTCTTTTTTTTTGTGTTGGAAATCATCAAATGACTTCTCCCGCTCTGGGCGGAGCGGAAGGGCCTGTCAGACTCTTACTGACTAAAACCCACCCGTGTTCCTTCAGTTGCCTGTGCGTCAAGGCCACGGTAACTCTTTCGAACAATCCGCGACCCCGGCAGGCATCGGCCCTATCGAATCCCGTCAATTGTGCTGACATCTCTTTGAGGCGCGCGTGGAACACTACGCGCCGTCGACCCGGGTTCTGGTTCTTACCGGATGGCGAGCTGCACTTTGCCCGACCTGGGAATAGAACCCAGGACCCCACGCTCAGCAGTCGCGTTTGCAATCACGAGACCAACGGGGCAATTTATATTTCGTATAAGATATAGAAGATATATAATATACTAGCTTTTGCCCGCGGCTTCGCTCGCGTTAATTTAGACTTTGACTATCAATTCTGGTTATAATTCAATCATGATTCGAAAGAGACGTGGCGCCATCTATTATCATAAGAACGTTATTGTTGTTTTCCTCGGGAACAGTAATTTTTCGGGATTAAAGGTACCCTATGTCCGTTTCTGTACACCTGACAACGTATATGCAAAGTTTCAGAATGATCGGTTCAGTGGTTTAGGCGTGAAAAGGTAACAAACAAACAAACAAACTTACTTTCGCATTTATAATATTAGTTAGGAAGTTAGGATTAGGATATCAAAGAAAGTAATGTGATAGTTTTTGATTACAAAGCAATTATTCCGCGAGTACATTGTTGCGCTTCATAATTAGTATAGTTTGAGACAGTCCCATGAAGAAGGAAGTTTATTTATTAATAAACATGTGCATTTGATAGGTGCAACGCAATTATTATTGGCATAATGTATGGGAAAGAAGTTATGAACTGCGCAGGTATGAATCCTACGCAACAACAAAGACGGAAATATGAATTAATGATAAATTCAAAACAGAGTTTGAAACGTAACACACTTACAATGACAATGCCATTCATTTTGAAAATTTATCAACATTGTTTGCGCTATTTAGATCGTGGAGCTGACGAATTTTTCAAACATTAGTGGATGGGTGACCAATGTGACCATCCGTTACGTATCGATTCCCTTCGTGCCTAGAAAGAAAGCACGTTAAGCCGTTACGTACTATTAATATTAGGATTTTCCATTAGGAATTTCTTAGTAACAGCCCGGAGTTTGGAAGTTGGCGGTGTGATATTTGGTCCTGCACCTGATCTCTCTCCGGTCATGTCGGATTGCCGTCCCATGGGACTATGACAGTGAGGGAAGGGAGAGTGCACCTGTGTCTGCGCACACACTTGTGCACTATAATATCTCCCGCGCTGAAGGCTAGTTTCCGATGAGACTGGCCGCCATGGCCGAAGTACGGTCTGGAGGATTACCTATACATATTATAAATTAAGGTCGCTTATCATGTCTGTCTGTGTGAACGCGTTGTTCTTCTAACTTACGCAACCGATTTTGATGCGGTTTTCACCAACATATAGATAATTTATTCCGAAAGTATATATAATAAATAAAACTCGATGTATTGTCTCGTCGTTTTAAATATCGCAGCATTATGCTGAGATAGGAGCCTTTTTGGCCTCGCACAGGTCTTTTATTTTTACTTTAAATTTTATTGTTATGTTGTATGTTTTATTGTTAGTTTTAAATGCTCCTTTTTTATATTTATTATCACTATTTTTTTTTTTTTTTGTTGGATTTCTTAGCGTGTCCCAAATAAAATATATTTCTTTCTTTCTTTCTTTTTTTCTAATAACCATGTGAAACAGGGGCGGGTCACTAGTAATTGCATATAATATGCAATTACTAGCGACCCGCCGCAATAATTGTCGCTAGTATTTTTGGTGTCTTTGGGTCTTTTTTATGATTGTGTGTTCTTCTCTGCCTCATGTTTACCGCAAATAAACATATTTTATTTTTTATATTATTGTGTCAATCAATTCATCAACTCAGCCTATTGCAGTCCACTGCTTGTCGGCACGGTTGGCGCAGTGGTTAAGCAATTGACTGCTGCGCTGCGTGTGCCGGGTTCGATTTCCGCTCGGAAAAAATATTTGTATGACCTACAAGTAGTTGTTCCGGTTCTGGCTGTTTGTGTATGTGAGTTTTAAATGTTTGTAAACGCACCCACAATACAGGAGAAATTTCTAGTATGGGGCAACGTGTTTAAAAAAAATACTGCTGTACATAGGCCTCACCTAAGTTTCGCCACAACTTTCAGTTCTCCGTCTTCCGCATCCAGTCTGTCCCAGCCACATTTTTAGGATCGTCGGTCCATCTAGCTTCCCACGCTATTGATTCACAGTCTTCATTAAAGGACTCGTCTCCTCCGTCCGCTGTCAGTCCTTCGATAGACAGAGCCTGCCTATGCCACTTCGACTTGCTTCCTCTGCAAGCGATGTCGGTACTTCTAGTTATTTTTCGGATTCTTCAGAGAAAATCTGAACTGAATTTATGGACCAATTCGACTGTTTTTTGTAAACAGTATTTAATACTAAGCTAACGTTAGTAAATTAAGCTAATCTTAATCATTTACAATGCCACTAGCTTCTGCCCGCTACTTCGTCTGCGTGTTTCGGCCCCCAATCCACCCTTGTCGCATCCAATCGCCCACACGCACTTTTAATTCGTTTTCAAATTTTTTTTTCTTTTTTCTCGGCTCCTAAAGGTTTTAACGTGATGTTAATGTGATGTGTGTGGTGTGATGTTGATGGTTTTAGCCTTTCTCAAGAATTGAGAACAAACGAACAAACAAACAAAAATACAAACAATCTCTGCAACTTTATTGTTAGTAAGTATAGATTGTTTTCAAGACGGTGTAGCAATCTAAAAAAAAGCGGTCTAAAAATGTGGCATTTCACAAACCCGCAATGTGGCCGCGAGGTGGAATATGGTCCACTCCCTGTCACAGAGAAAAAGCCTCTGTCCCAGCCGTGGGAACATTAGGCTGATTTTGCTATACTAATTTAGTATTTTGATGACGTAACTATAATGTTACGTAAATCCATTAGCTACTGATAATGCTTGCAAATCGTATATTTGCTTAAATGCAGTTATCTCAGTTAGCAATGATAACAAGATTTAAGTTCAATACCAGCGTTAACTGTTAGTGCACCGACAGATAAATGATAAAATTGAATCAACTTTTGTATGAATTGAGCCGACGACATTACGTCACTGTATTCCCCAGAGAGGCAGAGAGAGGTTTGAAGCAAATTTACACCATAGAGGTGCATCCACACCACAGTTAACTTTTGTGGAGTAACACTGTGCAACACGATAACACTAGGTAACTATCTGTAACTTTTGTGGCTACTTGTTACTATTTGTTGAAGGTTACCCATCGCGTCCATACCGCCAATAACATATATTAACAAAATAATTATAACAAAGAGTAATTTTCAGCAACAAGCGACTTGCACGGCATGTGTTGTCATCATTTCGCATCTCATCACTCATTCTCTAACAATGTTATCAATTGTTACCACATGTTGACTGTTTTCTAAAGTTAGACAACATTACTTAACATAATTAACACGGCAATATATACACTGGACCCCCGGTAGTCCGCCAAACGTTTTGCTGGGTAGTGTCGGACTATCGAATTTGTCGGATTATAGAGTACTGCCTAAGACCCCCTATAGTCCGGAATTTTTTGAAAAAGAGTACCCTGTAATCCGACAAATTACAAATCAAAATAATAAGTAGGGCCAGGCTATTCGTATGTGAAAAAAAAATGAACGAAGACATTTTTCGCCTTCCACGTTTTGTTATAAAATTAACGTCATTAATACTAAAGAACTTACAAAAAATCATGCATATACAATCATGTATTATCTTAAGTTAGTGAAGATTTGTCAAAATAATGTTTGTGTTCCTACATTCAACAGTGATAGGAATGGCGGATTACAGGGGGCGCCGGATTAGACAGGGGCCGGATTACTGGGGGTCCACTGTACTAACAATAAATAACTTTTCTGTCAAAGAATTACAGTTGTGATTTGAATTTACATTATACGGGTAATTTAAGTTTGTATAATAGTCAATTTGTTTAACAATTAACTTTTCCTGATTTTACATTCACATTTTTCCAGTTACGTTATCGTCCATAGTATTAAGAGTGCATGTCTGTAGACATTTTAACTCAATTGCAATTTCCTAATCTACCCCGAAAAAAACCCTGCCTGACCCGGATATTGAAACCAGGACCGGCGCAGCAGTCGTGTTTGCTAACACTGAACCAAAGAAGCATAATTCTATTCTATTCTATTTTTATTATTTGGCAAGCAAAGCCGATGTCGACCATTCTGCCAATGTGTAATAATTTAATGATGTCTAAAGTGAATTGGAAAAACAAGTGTGCATAAAAAAAATAAAAAAAACAACTAGGTAAAGACACATGTAAAATTCATTGATTGATACAGTTGAACACAATGTAGACCTTGTTGGGTTAATACGGGACTGCAACAAACAAGAAAATAAAGATAAATAAATTTTGTAATTGTTAAAACATAAAATATGCGCATACCAAACCCATACATACAGAATAATTTATAATTTTATGTTATTGTCACAATGACATAAAATTATAAATTCCAATGTCAACTGTCAACTCTTGTCTGCTGTTCTGATTTCAAACAATCATAGATCAATAATGAATTTTATTTGTGACTTCAGTTGCTTTTTTTTTGTGCTCACTTATTTTTCCAATTCACTTTAGACATTGGCAGAATAGTCGACATCGGCCTTGCTCGCCACTTAATAAACTGTATCAATCAATGAATTTTACATGTGTCTTTAACACATGTAAAATTCATTGATTGATACAGTTGAACACAATGTAGACCTTGTTGGGTTAGTACGGGACTGCAAAAAACAAGAAAATAAAGATAAATAAATTTTTGTAATTGTTAAAACATAAAATATGCGCATACCAAACCCATACATACAGAATAATTTATAATTTTATGTTATTGTCACAATGACATAAAATTATAAATTCCAATGTCAACTGTCAACTCTTGTCTGCTGTTCTGATTTCAAACAATCATAGATCAATAATGAATTTTATTTGTGACTTCAGGTGCTTTTTTTTGTGCTCACTTATTTTTCCAATTCACTTTAGACATTGGCAGAATAGTCGACATCGGCCTTGCTCGCCACTTAATAATTTAAAAAAACATAGTTCATTGACTGATATGCTAACGTTATACTAGCATAGCATAATCAGCCTATATTGTTCCCACTACTGGGACACAGGCCTGCTCTCTGTGAGAGGGAGTGGGCCGTAATCCACCACGCGGGCCCAGTGCGGGTTGGTAGATGTCACATGTCTTCGAATTTTTGATTCTAAGACATGCCGGTTTCCTCACACTTATGTTTTCCTTCACCGTTATGAGAGCAGGAGTGATGAAATTAACTACGCATAGTAAACCGCCTGTCTGGATTAGAACCCACAACCAACTCGTAAGCAGGGGCAGTTACCACTGAGTCACCATTGCTCATATACTACTTACAGGGTGTAAACCCATCACAAAGGCGGTATCTACGCATTCTGTACATTAAACTAAGTAACATTATAGGTACAAATATAATTGCTGGGAAAAGACTTTTATTTTAGGAGTGAAAAATCGCTGTTTACGGCAGCGCACAATATAAAGGCTCCTTAAACAGGCGCGGCGCGACAGCGCAACACAAAGGCGCCGCTCTTCGCGCGAGAAGCTGAGTCTTTGTGCCGCGCGGGATTCGTGTCGCGTGTCGCGCCTGTTTGTAGGAGCCTTGAATGGCACGCAACACAAAGGCACACCGCTCTTCGCGCGACAGGCGGTGCCTTTGTGTCGCCTTGCGTGGCGCGCCTGTTCGTAGGAGCCTTAACGCACGCTAAACATTGTGCTTATGGGTGCATGCAACGGTACAGGAGTCCTGAGGGTATAACATTTAAAACAACTTTGACCTTCAATATCTCCGTAACCAGGAAATTCCTAGATATGGTTCTGTCGATCAAATCGATCTGCCTAACCTTTCCCCAACTATTTTGGGGTCGGCTTGCAGTCACCGGATGCAACTGAATATCAGTATTTTACATGAAACGACTGCCTATCTGACCTTCACAACCTAGTTACTGGGTAACACGACACCCCTTGGTAAGACTGGTTGTCAGACTTTTTGCGCTTCTGACTGACTGTGAAAGATCTACGAATGACAGTCCGGATCAACGGCTTAACGTGCTTTCCGAGGCACGGAGCGGTCTCGATATGTAATAGATGGTCACCCATCTATGAACCGACCGCGGCAAGCATAGTTTAACCTTCCCACGAGCCCCGACGAGTCCCAGGCATGGTTCTATATGAAAGAAATATTGTAATTACGGGAAGAACAAGTCGCACTTTCGGTGGTACAAGGGCTTATCAGCACCTTTAGTGATTTTATAGGAGACACTAGCTTTTGCCCGCGGCTTCGCTCGCGTTAATTTAGACTTTGACTATAAATTCGGGTTATAATTCAATCATGATTCGAAAGACTCGTGGCGCCATCTATTATCATAAGAACGTTATTGTTGTTTTCCTCGGGAACAGTACTTTTTTGCGGGATGGATGGTACCCTATGTCCGTTTCAATACACCTGACAACATACGTGCAAAATTTCAGGATGATCGGTTCAGTGGTTTAGGCGTGAAAAGGTAACAAACAAACAAACAAACTTACTTTCGCATTTATAATATTAGTTAGGAAGTTAGGATTTAAAAATCTTGTTTTGCCAAGATAGTCAAAAAATGCACCAATATGACAAAGACACTGTTGCCCTCTGACGACATTCAAGCTGATAGCAGAGCTGATAGCTGAGCAGCAGATTCTAGCTGAGCAGCATGGCAGTAGAGACTATGTCATGCTCACTTAAATGTCTCACTGTTGGTGGCGCGTGTGTTGGATCATTCGGTTCCCTACAAAATGGTTGAGCTGCATGGTGCTGATCCACGCGTCATGTTCGTGAACGGGCGCCGTCAGTTGAGACTGGTCATCTCTTAACTGCCACGGCTTATTTTTATTATTAATCTTATATTTTGAATTGTTTTTTTATATTTTTTTTTTTTCATTGTTCTCGCATATAGAAGCAACACGAATAATGTACCCAGGATTTTGTAATATCTTGATTTAAAAAGAGTGTCCTTGGAGTTTCTTGCCCGTTCTTCTCCATAGAGATCTACGTTTTGGAATGGGCAACTAGCTTCAACTTTCTGACTAACTGACCGACTCTTTGACAATTCAAAAGTGCCTGTAAATGGTTTAATTGAAATAAATTCTTTGAGTTTGAGTTTGAGTTTGATAGTGATACGGGTCTTTGTTCCTCCGGACAAAAGGGACTTTTAAACGTACTTTGGCATACTTAACACTTCCTCTCTCCTTAAACATCATCATTACATTTAGTTTCCTTGCTCTTGTTTCATGTTTATTATTGTATATATTATATTTAGATAAGTACATGTTTTATGTATGTATGTATTTGTTGTATATGTAAATGGTACACCACTGACCACCTGCATTGTTGTCTCTCCTTCTCCCTTGAATCCATCCAAAGGTTGTCTGTAAAAGATCACTTTTAGCGATAAGACCGCCCATTGTGTCACCCTGTGTAAAATGTCTACATTTATATCTGTAATTTTTATGGTGTACATAATAAAGAGTATTATATTCTATTCTATTCTATTCTTAAGTCATTTTTCGATTTTTTGTCAGTTATGTCATTGTCCTACCGAAGGTGCTAAGTGAGCCTGCTTCTTTAAGCATTTTGTCACATCCGTCATCATAAACATAGTTTTACAATCCTTATGGAATTTTCAGCGGACACTAGAATCGCTATTATAATAATAAACTCTACAATTCCGTGACTTTTTGACCTTGACATAATTATCTCTGAACACGCCTTTACACCGTAATTGTTATGATTTATTTAATTAAGTAATTAAAATAAATAAACTCAGTTTTATGTGCAAAAAAAGTAAAACTATTTGTTGGACGAGCGTGGTGATAGGACCTGTAACATAAGAATGTTCAGCAGTGGGCGTGGGCTAAGCATTGATTGAATCCTTATTTGCGATAAGACCCATTGTCGAGTTTCTTGCCGGCTCTTCTCCATAGGAAACAACCAATTGGAACCGTGCACCTAGCTTCTGACGTTTCATAAGTGCCCATGCTGGTTTATGAGAAATAAAATATTTAGATTTAGATTTTGATTTTGACCCTTCTCTTACTTACTCATGTTGCAATTACTTATTTGTCGTATTCTATTTAACAAAAAAAAATAATATGGTGTAGGTACTGTACAATCTATTTAGTAAAAATATTATACAATATTTTTATACAGGTTGCCCCGGAAATCAACCGACATACTGCAGGTGGTTGATAGTTTTGGTCAAGCCCTCCCAAAAAATCAGAACATTATGTTCCGCAAAATCTTATAGTGTTCGAGATATACTAGATTTTCAATTTAAAAAAAATAACCGCCGTGCGTCATTCTTTTGACTGTCACGTGTAAATTAAATCTTTTTATTAATAACTTTTTCAAACGGGGTGAATAGAAACGCCGGGGTGAATCGGAACGAAACTTGAAAAGGGATTTTGACATTGAAATAATATAATTTGTTGCCAACAAGGGCACTTAATCGTTAATTATAATACAGTAAATACATTAGAGTCCTTTTTGGCAACAAACTATATTATTTTAATGTTAAAATTCCTTTTAAAGTTTCGTTTCGATTCACCCCCGCGCTATTCATCCCGTTTGACGGTACTCTATCTGTTATTACCTTTGATTCTCCATAAAAACCAACAAATTCAACATAAATTCACTGTAATTTGATTTTTATCCTCAAATATTTTTTTGTTAATAAATTATATTAATCTTAAACACTATAAGATTTTGCGGAACATATTATGTTTAGTTATTTTGGGAGGGCTTGACCAAAGCTATCATCACCTTTAAGCCGTTGGGCCCGGCTGTCATTCGTGGATCTTTGACAGTCGTTACGGGTCGTCAGAAGCCCGAAAGTCTGTCAATCAGTCTTGTCAAGGGGTACCGGACTACCTAGTTGCTGGGTTTTGGAGGTCAGATAGGCTCTCGTTCAATGTAAAATACTGGTATTCAGCTGCATCCGGTTAGACTGGAAGCCGGCGGCAAAATAGTTGGGAAAAGGCTAGGCAGATTGATTATAGTATACGCAAGATTGTCCATTTAGAGCGAGTTTGTACACTTGGTTACCACAAGTAAAGCGCGCGTCGTTTCGTGAGATGAAAAATACGGTAGGTATACACGACGACTTAACCCCCCTCTTATCTTAAAGAACGTTTCAAGTTCCTTCATGACACACATAATAGATATCTTAGGTCATCGGAAAACTTAAGACTAGAGATGCCGATGCATTCCACCAGCTTTTATGACAAGTCTTTTACAGTTCAAGCAGTACTGTTATGGAATGCCTTGCCCGAGTCGATAAGGCGTACTCAATCTTTATCCACTTTTAAAATTATGGTTAAAAAACACTTCCTCTCTCCTTAAACATCATCATTACATTTAGGTTCCTTGCTCTTGTTTCATGTTTATTATTGTATATATTATATGTAGATAAGTATATGTTTTACGTATGTATGTATTTGTTGTATATGTAAATGGTACACCACTGACTACCTGCATTATTGTCTCTCCTTCTCCCTTGAATCCATCCAAAGGTTGTCTGTAAAAGATCGCTTTTAGCGATAAGACCGCCCATTGTGTCACCCTGTGTAAAATGTCTACATTTATATCTGTAATTTTTATGGTGTACATAATAAAGAGTATTCTATTCTATTCTATTCTTAACAAGCTATACATTTTCAGTTTTAGCTGGCCTCGCATTGTATAGGCTTTTCGTACAATGAGAAGTCAGCTTATAATAAAAATATATAGTGATGCCTCGGCATCGTCGTGTGTACTACCCGCCATGCATAATCCGTACCGCGCGATAAGGACGGAAATAATCCCTTCGTTATAGCGTGTACTCTTTCCATATTTTCATCGAAATTACAGATTTTTCGATTACTTATCTCATATTGCCTTCTTTGTAATTACATCATTTGTCAGAACATATCTAAAAATATATTAGTCATCATCTCTATTAAGGTGACTCCTCAGCTGTAGCCCGTCAAATTAAAATTTTCTTTGGTTTTTTGCAAATTTCTGCTCTGTTTTACGTCGTATGTTGAGCACAATGCGATTCGCGACTGTAGGAATGATATATTATATTTATTGAATAATTATCATCAATTTTGTATCAATCGTCAAACTTTGGAAATTTGGTCCACCTAAGAATTTATATATGAAACATGCTGAAAAATTCTTAGGTGTAACAAATTTCCAAAATTTTGACTTATATCAATAAGTATATCATTCCTACAGTCGCGAATCGCATTTTGATCAACATACGACGTAAAACAGAGCTGCAATTTGCAAAAAACCCAAAGAAAATTTGAATTTGCCGGGCTACAGCTGAGGATTCACCTTAAATTAAAACTTTCCATCGAAAAATAAGTTAGTTAACTAGGTACTTAAATGCTTCATGGATACTTCCAAAGATCTCGTTGATAATCTTATCATTATGATTTAATCTCTTCATTTTTAAAGTCCGGTTCACACCGACTTTTTTCGTTATCACCATTATAAATCATGATAAATACACAATAATCCGATCTAAATTATGATGTCTTAATAACTTTATTTTATTAGTTAGGGATGGGAATTAATTTATTGATTAATATTTTTTTTATAATTACCTAATAAAAAAAGTAGTTAATAGTAGTTGATATTTATTTATTACGTAATCAGTATGTCAAGACGTCAAACCTATAGATTTATGACAGCTGCGCGCACAGATTATTAAAGGCCAGCGGCGCATGAGTCGTTGCCCGAATGTTACCATTGTATAAATATAATGTTTATACAAACATTTAGAACTGGGTAATGTGTATTTTTTTAAGTGTTATTTTTAACTTTTCGTATGCTGCACTGGTTGAAGTTATCACGTCATCGCCGGCTGCCGCTGAAAACCAACGCTGGGGCTCTGTCTCGCATAGGATCGTAGCATTTTGCTGAACGGGTGCCGTTTTGCGTGGATGTGACGCAAAACGGCTTTTTTTCCCCCAACTTGTTCTTTTTTGTATTTGTGTTTTTCTCAACGAAATGTTTACCGCAAATAAAGGTATTTTCTTTCTTTTCTTTTAAACAGCTCTATATCATGTGCCAAGCCTGAAGATTACTTGTTTGGTATCCTAGCTTGAAAAATTAGCCTCATGTATCCCACTTAAGGAAAAGTTATTATTTATGGGTTCTCTATCCATTTGCATAAAATTTTAAGACATAATATAACATTGGCATAACGAAATTCAGCATAATGATCATCATTACGCATAAATGTTTTGCCATAATGTTTATTTAACCTAACCTAACTTAACCATTGCATTATGCCAAAGTATTATTATGCCACACTATCATTATGCGACAACGGTTATGCTAAAATATACCAGTAAAAAAATAAATATTCGAAAAGAAGGGATCCCTTATTTATGCGAGAAAATTAATGTTATCAAAAATATCTTCATGGATTTTTTTAAAATTATTTCTTGGTTAACACATCAATTTAGTTTTCTGTAACAAACTGCGCCCCGCTGTTTCACCGGCATAAGTCTCGATCCCGTAGGAATGTCGGCATGAAAAGTATCCTGTGTCCTAATCCAGGTCATGGTCTACCCATGTGCCAAATTTCGTCTAAAGCCGTCCAGCCGTTTTGGCGTGAAAGTGTAACAAACAAACATACAAAATATCGAATATGTTCTCTTTATAATATTACTAGCTTTTGCCCGCGGCTTCGCTTGCGTTAATTTAGACTTTGACTATAAATTCGGGTTATAATTCAATCATGACTCGAAAGACTCGTGGCGCCATCTATTATCATAAGAACGTTATTGTTGTTTTCCTCGGGAACAGTACTTTTTTGCGGGATGGAAGGTACCCTATGTCCGTTTCAGAACACCTGAAAACATATGTGCAAAATTTCAGGATGATCGGTTCAGTGGTTTAGGCGTGAGAAGGTAACAAACAAACAAACAAAGTTACTTTCGCATTTATAATATTAAGTTAGGAAGTTAGGATACATATAGATATTTTTATTTTTATCGTCGATCTGTTGAGAAAACCTGTCTTCTAAAATAGGGGAACCTAGGAGGTGCAGTGAACTTTTTTCTAGAATTTTGATTTACAGGTCTATTGCATTAAATTTCTCTATGGTCAATTGTCTTTCGATAATGTCGGTAGTTCAGCTATTTAGATCAATGGTTTAGCAGCCTGCCTGTACCTTTAGGATGACAATAATTTGAAAACGATATTGAATATAACTACTTTTTTTTACAAAATTACATTCCAAGCATTAAGAAGGAAGAAGAGATCGCAAAAAGCGATAAGGCCGTATATTTTATAGTGTTTGATTTATTTTTTGTTCTGGATTTTGTAGTGTACAATAAAAAATATATAAATAAATAACTCATTTTTTAATCACCGTGAATATGATTGAGTTATAATTAGATACTAATGACACGAGCATTAACCAGTTAAGCTCTAGCGGGGTCAAATGGGCTCTAGTCACAATAAAATTCTAATGTCTGTAATATAGGTACCTAATTAAAGAATAGCGAACGTTAATGAGGGTAGTTGTATAAAAATAGGACGTTTGAGCTTAAGAGGGCCCTTCCCGGTTCGTCTATCGTCAAGGCGAGCATGATTGAAAAGCTTGTTGTTTCATCCAACGCAATGTTTCAAAAAGAAGCAAGAGTGAGAACGCGATAACATCGAACGAAAATTGGCGCGCAAAGATTTCACAAAATTTGTTCCAGGTCATATGTGTTCTTGAAAAAGTCTTAAAAGTTTTTGAAAAAAATATTTGTCATTTAGAATCTCCATTACATGTGCAAGGTTTCTATGAAAATATTTTCTTTACATTTATAATTTAAGAGTACATTATGAACGGCTGAATTTCAGGTAAAATTTGTGCAAAAAGCAGATTTTTGGAGGCTTACACTGAATTTGTTTCTCCATATTTTGATTTTTTACTTGCATAGAAACCTATATAATGTGCACAAGATACTTATTAGTTCAAAACATTCAATGAAATATGTGTTACAACGCCATTATCCCGTACGAGCGTTTGTATGAAAAGTATGACGGGTTGGCCGCTCTTAAGCTACATTTATAATATATTAAGGGCTATAATTATTTACTGCTAAGACACATGGTGCGCCAGACGTATACCTTCTGACATACAGGTTGATTTATATTTAAAGAAAAACATATTTTGTCCTTCGTTAGACTTATAATAATATGACTCACACATGGACTTTATTGTGGAATAGATATTAAGGACCGGCGCAAATCTGGCGAGGCGCAGCGCAGCGCATTCGTCACTGACAAACAAATATCGACCTTGCAGCAGTTGAAATAAAGTCGAAAATAAATAAATTTCCATTAGCTCGAGAGCGCGTCTAGGCGGAAAGAGGCGCGCGTCTCAGGTAATTCATTCTTAACTTTATTTTTAGTCACACAACGTTGATAGTTGTTTGGCAGTGACAACCGCGCCGTGCTGCACCTCGCCAGATGTGCGCCGGTATCAATACAAAATAAAACTTTCCTGAGAACCCAATTAAAGGAGATAAGGTTATTAAGAAAAGTGATTAGGGAAATGGTTACTTAATGGTTTATACAGAATAACTAATTGAACACAAACAAACTACTAGTAATAAACTAATTTAACATGCGTCATCAGCAAATAGGACCGTGTAATAATCAATTCATGAGGGTACCTGGATATAGTATAAATAAGTCACCATAAGTAGGTTAAAATCAGTATTGATTAACACCTTGTACACGCTAATCTCGAAATGAATTTTCCAAATTTTACTACGAATCTTGATCTTTACGTTGCTTTATGTGCACGCGCACATATAGATTTATACGAGTAGTAACTACTTGGTCAGTGTTTTAAAAGAGAATAGTTCTGTACAACTATGTAATAGTTCCGAATGAGCTGCACGATTACTGACAAATGCGTGTACTGACTGGACAGGTCCACTCATTCTGTGTGGTTTTTCCTCAAAAGACCATTTCAGACTCCAATCTACATGGTCTTCACATGATCTGACCAAGATTATGTCTGGACTTTAAAAGAGACTGTGACCTCTGAGTTTGTTTCGGCCTTTCTTCTCAGAGTAGTCAGATAGGAAACGCCGACCTCATCTAGTTTTAAAATATGATCGACGTGTAAAAGTGTTTGTACAAACCGACTTACAGAAATAAAATCATTTATCATTTATCAATCAAGTTTAAAAGACTGATGTCTTCGAGTTTGCTACCACATTTTTGCAAATTGGACACAATCTGGAAGAAGCACTCGTATAAGTTCCGTTAGAAATACGAAGAGTGGCTGCAAGATGCAATTCAGTGGCCAGAATTTCCAACGAAACAAAACGAAAATGTAGACCCTTCTACAGAAAATGTAAGGGACGATACTGAGCACATGATTTCCCCAGATAAATCAGATGCTTCAACCAGTACAAATCCTAGTCCTCGTAAATGTTTTGAGGATTTTGGTACCGGCCAAAAAGAAGACGCACTGAAGATGCTATTGAATGTAGTGGTAGCAGCAGCAGAGTGTTTTCGGCTGAAAGGGCGCTTAGAAAAGCAGGAGAAATTGACACAGCTGATGTTATGAAATACATAGTGGAAAATCCAGAAGAGGTCTCCAAAATTAAAGCTTTTATTCATGGCAAATACAATTCAGGTTAGGAAAATTACACCTTTGAAAGCATTGGCTTTGTATATGTCGATGCATTTATCAAAATGGCGCTACAAACTACTTCGATAATTTACCTATCAAGAAGGAGTTGTAAAATACCCCAGTTACTATATGCTGGTGAAGAAAACGAAAAGTGAAGTGTCATTCAGGCAAAGAAGATCTGACAGTTACAGAAAACTCTGCAAAAATAAAATTACTAGCTCTGATGGACGTGACCACGAGAACACTTTTAAGTTCTTTAAAAACTTCTATTGATTCCAATCAACAGCTCGTTTTGACCAGCAAATGGGTTTTTATGGATCTTCCAGGCAAAGCGTTTATCATTAAAAGACGAGTAGAAGTGTAATTGAAGTAGTGTGTAGAAGGAAGTGTAATTCTACGTAATCTAGCTGTGTGTAATAGTAACTTCATGATAAGTCTTGTGCCTCTGCGGCTCGCCTCAAACGATGTTATAATTTGGGAAAACGACTGACCATCCTCAATGTCATTTTGCCGACCTATAAGGTTTAAATTTATGAAAGAATCTAAAGAAAATGTACACACGGAGCTGGCTGCAATTGAAACTGAGATTAAGGCTTTAATGCCATCTACATACCATCACTGATGGAATTATGTTACACACAAACTGCTGTTGACAATGATTGATAATAAAACTCATTCTACTATATCTGATAAAGCAGTTTCAGTGTTTGACATATGCAAGGCTAGTCCTAAAGAAATGAATAATTTGGAGTTGTTAAAAGGGAAACCAGTAAACGAGGACATGTACAAATACGGCTTAAGCTCTCTTCACATTTGGATTCGGTCAATGAAATGTTTTCTACACATTTCCTATACATTAGACATAATGTCGAGGGAAGTTGATGAGAGGAACAGAAGGATCCAAGAGGCTGTAAGATGATAAACGGGCTTACTTCTCGATGTTGTGAGACAAGGTAGTGGATTTATCAGCAATCGCAAATCGGCAATGCGATTTTTTGAAAACTACGCGAAATCTGCTGAACTTACAGGAATAGACGCTGAGCCATTCAGAAAAACCCGTGGGATCTTGCAGTGTATTTCATCAGAGTGGAAGATAAATGATATTAAATTCAGAGATTTCTGCTTCGATACTGCTAATTTTTACGTAGATTTGTACCCATGGTATTACATGCTTTCTTCTCTTCATAAACTTCTTGTACACGGGCCAGACATAGTTCAGAATTTGTCAATTATACCCATTCGATTTCTATATGAAGAAGCATCTGAGGCTAGAAACAAAGATTTTCGAAAGAAAGGGAGGGGCATTCTCGAAAATGCAGCAGATATGATGCGAAATGGAGATAATATTATACACAATCGTTTATTATCTTCTGATCCTCTGCTTACAAGCATTAGTCCAACAATAAAAAAGTTCATAAAATAATCTTCTTTTACGGAATTTTATGACTTAATGGATTCCGAAAAGAATGTTACCGAATTTGTTGATGTTTATGATTTAGCAACTATAGATTCCGAATTCTGTAACGAGTGTGGGTGAGTGATCACGGAACGCAAAAACATTATTAAAAATTGTGCCTGTTACTATCATTGTAAATAATGTCGAACATACCAAATTGTTCTGCATTGCTTGATGAAGGTGTTACTCTGTCATTAATTGATTCTAGTGAGTGTAAGTTTAGTGGACCATTATCCTCATAGAAAATTGTTAGTGCACGCGGTCATGTTGCTACTGATACGAATTCTTATAAGGTGTCTGCACATAAGCGTACCCAAAGTTTTGTTACATGATATCGCGTTACATCTATCGATAACATAGACTTACCCACCCAAAGTGTCCGACAGAGTTTGAGTTATGAATAAACATCTAAGAGACTTAGGGCAGAGTTACACAACCTTACTCTCAGACTCAAGACTCTAGCATTACTTAAAACTACTTTCAACCAATCATATGCCTTTAAACGAGTTTTAGGTAATGCTTGAGTTTTGAGCGAGGTTCTGTAATACTTCTTAAGAGGGCGCAGCATGATAGAAAAAAATCAAGTTTCACCCGCGCCTCTTTGCCTACCCCTCTCATCAAACACGACAAAAACAAAACACAATCCCTTCCCGCCAGCAGAAACTTTTCGCCCGGCGTATATTTAGGCATTTGAATTTGAATCTTGTGTGTAGTGCGTATACGCAAAATAATCAGATGAAACTGTTTTATTCAATGTACTTATGTATGATTGCTGTGTACAAGTAGGTATTTTCTTCAATATTATTGTATGTCCGTGAATCTGTTACCGATGCTGGTGGGATGTTAGATTGTAGCGTAGACCGACTTAAATGAAATAAGGACTAAATGTTACGAACACCCTAATTGCGTAACACACCATCAATCACAATCTGAATCATTTTGAAGCCTATTGCTTATCCATTGCTTCATATGTTAGAAAAAATTGTCTGCTCAACATCATAAATATCGTAATGAATGTTGTTGTACTGTCAAAATGAAAGCCATTCCTACTGTTACTGTGTTACGCAATTATCCCGCCGGCCGGCTTGGCGCAAAAACAGCCGAACAGATTTGTATGAAATTAAGCACTCAGATATTAATTATAACCTGGATTCACCTGGGTACTTTTTATCCCGAAAGTACGTTGCCGTGGGATAATTAGCGACCTCCACGCAGGCAAAGCCGTGGGCAAAAGCTTGTATTACTTAAGGTAATTTTTTCAATATCGCCCGCGAAATTCTAAATGTCTTACGTTTTTTGCAAAGAATTTTTGAATTTCGCGGGCTTTCACCTTAAGAAAACGGGTGTATGTGTAAGAATGAGCAAGAAAATCTATGTCGCATTTATACTTATAGAAACGAATTCCGAACTGGCAACCTTGTTAATCTTGTTTACTGGAATGCAGATAAAATAGTACCTGGAAGTACAAACGGTTGCGATATGATACAGTATTATCTTTAAAGTATCATGTTACGTGCACTATATTAATTACAAAGATTATGTGAAGTATGAGCATTAGGGTCCCTACGCATCAGGCTATAGTTCAGGATGGGGCTCAACGTTTCGTTGACGCTACGTAGACCGTATGTAGCAGCCGCGTAGGCCCTGCGTAGCAGCCGCGTAGGCCCCGCGTAGACCCTGCTCAAGCGCAGCGACTCTTATATTTTTGACGTTTTACACGTGAGTCGCTGTTTGTTTTTTACAGAAAGAAATATAACTTATTATTTTTGACTGGCCTTTTTTAACTACAAAATACAGAAGATATAAGATTAATGTGTATATGCTTTACAATGTATTCAATGTTAGTTATACAATTTTTAGAGACTTCCTCCTTGGTCTAGTGGTCATGAGCGCAACTTAAGCTTACAAGTTTGATCCCCGAGTCCTGCAAATTATAATTTGAGCTTTTCCACAAAAAAAATCAAGTTAATGACAGTAGCCTCAGGTAACTTATACCTGCATACCCATCCGGGAAATTCAGGTGTGCTTTAGGCCACAGTTTGTGCATTTTGTAGACGGGGCAAAAACGTGCAGAACGAATTCCGCAAAGCTACTGTTCCTACGACAGCGGTGGCCGTCACATAACGGCTGCAGAGACGGCTTTCATGAAAATAGTGGCACCAGGACTTTGACTTTAGGCAAACATCCCAAATTACTTTCATAAATAAAGTTAGTCACTTCATGAACGGTAAATCGCGGACGCTGTGGTGGACACCGTAGTCTTAAACTCTAGTTTTACAGCGTTTGTCCACCGCTTCCGTCAGCGGGACGTCAACGAGAAACGAGATTATTCGAATTGAAAGTGACGTCCCGTGGACGGGCGTGCGGTGGACACGCTGCCATAGTAAATTTATGTATCGCTACTTCGGCACCGTCATATCGTTCTCGTTGTCGTTCCGTAGACGTGGCGGTGGACAAACGTGTTGGAGGCAACCTCGTAATGAAACCCGGGACTGACTGTATAAATAGCAATTTAATTTTTTATTTGATAAAATAAGCGGAATGTTACAACGTTACACACTGGTGTGCAACCGTGGTGATTAATGCACGTTCCAACTCCGTATGAGAAGAAAGCTGGCTGGCCATATAAGGCTAACAATAATTTTGTAAGCTTATTTATATTCGTAATCACTAGGTATAAAAAATTGCTGATAAGTTCTTTAGTCCGTTCTTGGATCGGACGCGGATACGGAACGGAGGAACGGCCTCTGTTCCGTATCCGCGTCCGATCCAAGAACGCTAGTTTGGACGCCGTTCGGAACGGTACGGCGCGGCGGCGTTACGGCGGCGCCTCGGTACGCATCGAGGTACGCACCAATCCCTCGCAAGTCGGTTTTTTCGCCGACTTCAAAGACCATACAATACGGCGTGGCGTGCGCAGTTGTGCGCGCCTGTCTGAACGTGATCTTCGCTCGCGTACTTTCGACTCATGAATTTGAAGATCGAATTTGGAATCGTGGAGAGAATTTTAAAATTTCTCGTTCGAATATAGGTCGCCATTTGTAATTTGTTTGGATCTCTTCTCTTATAATTGGGCGCTACTTGGCGCACGACTGAACGAAAATGCGATGCGATGATCGCGGCGATGGAATGGAGATACGAGCTATTTTCAGTGCGTTCATAGATTGTGGATTCGGAACGGAGATCGGAACGCAGGAACGGTACAGACAAAAGAACATAAATCTGGACGCAACTTACGAGAGGCAGTGCTAATGTACGTAGGGCGCACCCTGGACAGTCAACCCCGCTCCCACCATGCCGACTGACTAATATTTTTTACCATGGCATGACCTAGTCTCATATAATTCATATCAATACGAGACCAAAAATGATAGATCCGATCCAGCCTGTCTTTTGCTGCCCTCCCCCAGCGTGGCCCTAACCCGACATGCGTACGCGTACCCTACAAGGGTGCCCTAAGGCCTGCTGTACACGGCACGGTTTTTTACGATACGGCGTGTTAACCGCGCCGTAGAAAAATCGTGTGACCTTGTATATGATACGGTTCTATGGTATACAGCGATGGGGTCATGCCGTAGTGCCGCCGTGTCGTCACCCAAGTTCCATAGTGATTCATACAATAGTGACGACCGTGTCTATGTCGCAGTAAGATGGTTGAAGCCGTGATATACTTATATCCGTAGGGATATAGCTTTAAACCGTAATATAACTACATGCATGGTATAATAATATATTAGACCATGACTACATGAAAGCGGTTCATAACTGTCTTACTAGGAATATAGGTAACTATGATACGAGCACGATCTAGTAATACTACAAAAAGGCTTTGGATTGAGTTGCTCCAATTTTTGCATACGGAATATATCTTATTATTTATTTTTATTTTTTTGCTATTTTTTAATTTGTATTTTACATAAACTTTGACATTTGATAATTATTATATATAGAATGACATGACAATTTTAATTATTGTGAATGTGAGGACTATGTGCGTCACTTTAATTTTTTATTTTTTGCACTTTCTCAGGTACTTTTAATGATGATCTGGCAGTTTGAGTGCTTTATGCCGCCTACCCAAATGTCCTTTCTTTGGTATTGTTCGTCGAATCGTTGAGCTCCTTAAGTTTTGAGTTGAGCTGCACGATTACTGACATATGCGTGCACTGACTGGACAAGTCCACTCATTCCGTGTGGTTTTTCCTCTAAAGACCATTTCAGACACAAATCTACATGGTCTTCACATGATCTGACCAAGATTATGTCTGGACTTTAAAAGAGACTGACCTCTGAGCTTGTTTCGGCCTTTCTTCTCAGAGTAGTCAGATAGGAAACGCCGACCTCATCTAGTTTTAAAATATGATCGACGTGTAAAAGTGTTTGTACAAACCTACTTACAGAAATAAAATCATTTATCATTTACTAGACTAATGTAGTGAAATGATTGTAATGATTGACGTTTTTCACGGCAAGAAAACCGTGTGTGTACAAAGGGCCTTAGAGTGTAGTCGCTTAGTTTAAAGTTCTATGCCCTGTCTGGAGGCCTTATTTATGAGGCATTTATAGGGCAGCCGACAACCTCCTAGGTTGACCGGCCAGATGCCATTAATAAAAAAAAAAGACAAAAGTAACTACACTTGGTAGTCATTGAAGAACGTATATATATAAATAAATAAATATAATATAAAATAAAAATCGGTAAAATTTTCTTGCGTATTATAGAATACGCAAGAAAATTTTATCGAATTACGTAATAATTGGTACCTAATTAAGTACGTAAAGATTATTCACGCTCCATATATAAATACATACTTATGAATATAATGCATAAACAACCTGTTGAATGTGTAACTAGTGACGAATTTACATAACAATGTTAATGTAAAATTCTCATTTTGTTTACATCATTATCGTAAAGTGAAGCATACATTTTGAACTGTATTTAGGTAAGCACCTAACTTTAATTATTTTATTTTATTTCCTTTATAGCCACGCATTTAATGTAATCTAATTTAGCTATTCTTACTATCTGTAACTAATTGTACACACAAACGGTGGTAACTAGCTAATCAGTATCACTCTCAATAAAGATTACAAACGTTTTAAAAAAAATTGGAGGAAAAAAGTGTTAAAAAAAGTAACAAGGACAAATCTCCGTTCTATGTTTTAAATGCTTGAATCTTAACTAATATTAGGTACTTACTTTACTTTTTGTATGTTTCTTTATTACGATTTCACACTAAAACGGCTGAACGGATTTGGATGAAATTGGTACATGGGTATACCATGACCTGGATTAGGACATAGGATTTTTTTTATCCCGATATTTCCACGGTATCAAGACTTATGCGGGTGAAACCGCGTGATGCAGCTAGTAAGTAATAAAATGTTTTTAATGACGCGACCAACAGCTGATTCCACCGTGATATATTTATCTGTTGACCTATTTATAATATTTGTAATCTGTTGGCTAACTAGAATTACTCCTAAACTCAGTAGGAAAAGTACGCAATCGCAAACATACACTCGATAATCTTCACAAAAAACACAAATATAAGTACCAAAATAGTCTGTATACAAACTTTGAAATGTCAAACGAATTTGGCAGGGACCCAACTTGTTGAAAACACAACACAACAAACTGATAAAACTCACAGTCACTTTTCAAACAAATTATGAAAATTGGAGGGAATTTTCACAAAGAAAAACTTTGACATAATTTTTGACAGGTCACTTGTAAAAATGGCGCGAATGCAGACGGTGTTTTTGTTTTCTCGCGCAAAGGAACGTGCTTATTCAGCCACGCGCGTTTCTCGACTGGCTTTGTAAACATTATCAGTGCCGTTTTTGTATTCTTGTTGCTTGATTATTTATTTGTCATACGGATTATGACAATTATGTTTCGCATATATTTTTGGTAGGTATTATGTTGCTAAGTCCATGTTGTTGAGGCGAGGTCGTTTCTCGAGCCATATTTTTTTGTGTATTTTATTTTTAATGTTTAGTTTACATACCTATCTTATACTAATGCGTTCAATTACAAATACTACTTACTTATGCTTATTTTAATATCTATATTTTTTTGTTAGTTTTATTTCTGATAAAAAATATGACTGCCTACTTAAAGTATAACAAGTTTAGGAAATAAGTTTCTCGCAGGAGGTAGAGGAGTATAGTTTTAGGTTGAGCCTTGAGTGGGACAAACAGGGGTTTCAAACACTAGGCAAGTTCCTCTCTCTGGACCCCCTAAATACCAGTAGCTTAGAAAGAGCTCCCGATTTAAAAAAAAATATATTTAAAATACACTTAAAAAATATTATAAAAATTATATGAAAAGTGTACCTTTACACTCGTTATTAAAATAAATCAATCAGCATAATATTATTGTAAGTGAAAACAAGTTGTGCCTTGTTTTCCTTATCCCTCTGCCTCTGATATTACGTTCATTATATCGGTTGCCATGGTGATTATCTGATTAGCTTATTAACTCACGGTCTAGAGCTGTTACATCCAATGCAATAACAATATATCATCACGCCTTTAATCCCCGAAAGGTTAGGTAGAGGTGTACCTATAGTATCCCCACATTTCGCCAGTTATGTTTAAGTCCCATGTAATAGGAGACGAGCCTATTACCACCAACCGGGCACAAATCCAGACTCTGGGCTGTTATTGAGAAATTCCTGATGGAAAAACCAATTAACAGTTTACCTAATCTGGGAATCGAACCCAAGAATATACTCAGCAGTAGCGTTTGCGACCACTAGGCCAACGAGGCACGCAATGCAAAATTAACATAATATAATATTTAATCACAATCAATTTTCAATTTTATCACAATTCTATAAAAAAAATTCTAATTTTATCTAAATCTACTTAATTTTATCTAATATTATCTAGTTTTTCTAATTTTGTTTAATTTAATCAAATTTTGACTAGTTTAATGTTTTATTTAGTTTAATCAGCTTATAATGTTCCCACTAATGGGATTCAGGCCTCCTCTCTGTGAGACGGAGTGGGCCATAATCCACCACGCGGGCCCAGTGCGAGTTGGTAGATGTCACACGTCTTCGAATAGTTTTATGTAATTTAACCTAATTTTATGATTGTATGTTTAATTACTAGTATTGACCGATAACTTATGTGTGGTAAACTGTAAATATAAGTTGGTTATTGATAAATAAATAAATATTCAATAAGTACAGTACAGCTATTTTCATAATGTCCTTCGGCAAACTTCGAGTTTCGTCAATCGTCGGATTTCTATCAGTTACCCGTTGATAGAAATCCGAAGATAACGTAATGAGTGACTTTAAGTGAGTCAGTCAATGAGTTTTCATTTTTATATTAGACATACGTTGTTGCATGTAGCTATGATAATTTCAGTTACTACTATTTATTGGTGCTAAATAATATGTAATTAATACATAATAATTAAAACATATTCTGTATTAATTACAGCTATGTAGAGACATAGGCTCTCTAGTTTCATCCGTGCGTATGTTACTAGCTATCTGCAACATCTTCTGCATACAATTGCACTTTTATCATCACGGGCCTAGGGTTTTCCTAACTATGTTGTGGTCAGCTTCCAGTCTAACCGGATGCAGCTGAATACCAGTTCTTTACATTGTACGACTGCCTATCTGACCTCCACAACTCAGTTACTCGGTAATACGATACTCCTTGGTAAGACTGGTTGTCAGTTTCGGGCTTCTGATGACCCGTAACGACTGTTGAAGATCCACGAATGACAGCCGAGACCAACGGCTTAACGTGCTTTCTGAGGTACGAAGGGGACTCGGTATGTAAAGATGATCACCCATCCAAAGAGCGACCGTGGCAAGCGCGGCAGTATACTCAATACTCAATTCTTTATTGCATTTCATATGTATTACATAGATGGTCTAACAAAGTAAAAGATCAATATGGACCCTGTCGGGCACAGCAAAATTAGGAGAGAGGAAGAGGGCTAAGCAGCAATTCAAGCAATTTAATATTATTAAAATTTATTAGATTATTTTAATTGGGTGTATAATTATATATACATAATTATGTATACATATATATTTATACTAGCTGCCCGCCCCGGCTTCGCACGGGTTGCGGTACTTATCTACGGCGTACCCTACCTACCCTACCTACCTACCCTACCTACCTACCTACCCTACCTACCTACCCTACCTACCTACCCTACCTACCTACCCTACCTACCTACCCTACCTACCTACCCTACCTACCTACCCTACCTACCCTACCTACCTACCTACCCTACCTACCCTACCTACCTACCCTACCTACCTACTCTACCTACCTACCTACCCTACCTACCTACCTACCTCCCTAACTCCCTACCCTACCAAAAAAAAAAAAAAAAAAAAAAAAAAAAAAAAAAAAAAAAAAAAAAAAAAAAATTGATGTTGGCCGATTCTCATAGATACCGGATAAGCACAAAAAATTTCATCAAAATCGGTTAAGCCGTTTCGGAGGAGTATGGCAACGAAAACTGTGACACGAGAATTTTATATATTAGATTATTAGGTTTATGTATAATATATTAGTTATTTTTATTTTATGTATTGCTCAAGAATAATGTAGGTAATTATTAGGAAAATTTTAGAAGTATTTTTATTATTATTAAATTATGCTATTATTTATGTATTCATATTTTCATATTTATATTTGATTTACTATATTCATATTATATTATCCTACTAAAGGCTCGTACATACTGGCGCGACGCGACACCCGACACAAAGGCACCGCGTGTCACGCGACGAGCGGCACCTTTGTGTAGCGCTGTCGCCTCGCGCCTGTGTGTGGGAGCCTTAATATTATAAATGTGAAAGTGTGGATGTTTGGATGTTTGTTACTCAATCACGCAAAAACGGCTGAACGGGTTTGGATGGTATTTGGCACACAGGTAGACCATGACTTGGATTAAAACATAGGATACTTACTATCCCGATATTTCATCGGGATCAAGACTTATGCGGGTGAAACCGCGGGGCGCAGCTAGTATTATATATATATTTAATGTTTGGTGAATAAGAGAGGGAATCATTTTATTTTGCAATAGATTTGTCATCTAAAAACTCCTTTACTGAGTAGTATGACTTGGATTCCAGAAATTGTTTCAATTTATTAATAAATATATTTGTTTTGCTTACTTCTCTATTATCATTTGGTCCAGAAAATCACTGTCCATTCCATAGTTTTAGTGTATACTACTAGCGTGTTTATTCCAAGGTTCCCTGGAAGAAATCATAGCAAGCGATAAGGCCGCCTATAGTATTTTTTGTAGTGTATAATTTATTTTTAAGCTATTGCATTGCTTTTATCGCGGGCTTTGAGCGCGGCGATCGAATCAAGAAATTCCGTAACGAAAATAAAACCTAACACCCCCACTCCGCCTACCATGTAGCTCGGCCGAGCGTTCGCTTAACGTGTATGTATATGGTACGACTGTGCGAAGCTCGCACGGATCGAGACGAGCTGCTCCGAAATCGGACGAATACGTAAGCAGCTGTTTGTGATAAAGTATATAGGTGTATAGGTACGAGGTGCATTCAATAAGTACCTAGCCTCATCGCCAGAGGGCGCTGTAGTTTCAAAAGAGTTTTACCACAGTGTAGCACATTCTTTTTTAATTCTTTTTTCAAATTTTCATTCCAATCCCTTCATTTGTTTTAATTTGACAACTTATGGAAGCGAACGTGTCGATCGGTTTTACAAAAATGGAAAAAGAGCAATATCGTTCGGTGATTCGATTCCTATTTTTGGAAGGGAAAACGCGCATCGAAATCAAAGAGCGCTTGGATGCTGTGTACGGTGACTCTTCTCCATCGATGGCCACCGTCAAGAATTGGTTCAACGAGTTTGCACGTGGCCGTACGTCGGTTTTTGATGAACCACGTCCAGGTGCACCGAAAACAGCTGCTACGGAGGAAAACATTAAAAAAATCCATGATCTCGTATTGGCAGATCGCCGATTGAAGGTTCGGGAGCTAGCTGAGACTGTAGGCATTTCAGAAGGAACAGTGCATCATATTCTTCACGAGGAACTCGGCATGAGAAAGCTGTCGGCGCGATGGGTGCCGCGTTTACTCACACCAGAAAACAAGCGCAACCGTGAGACCACATCGGAGACGTGTTTGGCGCTGTTTAAGATGAATCCAGCGGAGTTTTTGCGTCGTTTTGTGACCGTCGATGAAACCTGGATCCACTGGTACACACCAGAGACCAAGGAGCAATCAAAACAATGGATCCAGACCGGGGAACGTGCTCCAAAGAAGGCGAAAACTGTAAAATCGGCCGGAAAAGTTATGGCCACCGTTTTCTGGGATTCACAAGGTGTGATCTACATCGATTACCTCGAGAAGGGTAAAACAATTACAGGGCTTTACTATGCCGATTTATTAGGCCGATTCGACGCCGAATTAAAGAAAAAACGACCCCATCTGGCGAAGAAAAAAGTGCTGTTTCACCACGACAACGCACCGGTTCACACGTCTGCCGTTGCCATGGCCAAATTGGTCGAATTACGCTACGAATTGCTGCCCCATCCACCGTATTCTCCAGATTTGGCCCCTTGTGACTTCTTTCTGTTTCCTAATCTGAAAAAATCACTCGCCGGGAATAGATATGGATCGAATGAGGAGGTCATCGCCGCCACGGAGGCCTATTTTGCAGAGTTTGACAAAAACTATTTTTCGGACGGGTTAAAAAAGTTGGAGCATCGCTGGGCTAAGTGTATCGAACTAAAAGGAGACTATGTTGAAAAATAAATTGCCACTTTTCCAAAATTTTCGTTTACTTTTTGTAGGCTAAGTATTTATTGAATGACCCTCGTATCTATCATATCTTTATAATGCCACACTCACCGCATAACAAAATAAAATAAAAATATTTTAAACGATATTAACTTCTCATTTATTCAATAAAAGAAAAAAAATAGTTTTCTTATCGGTCACCACGCTCAAAAAAGTGTAACTTGACTTAATATCAAAGAGAAAAAAAAATACTGCATAAATAAAAAATAAATAAATAATTATAATTGCATAAGTTGATACAAAATGCTATGCAATAGCTTTACCGCGGCAGTCCCCGAGTGCCACACGTGTTTTTTTTGTACTGTACAATCTGGTGTACAGTAAAGTTTATATTAATAAATATATTCCTTAGACTCTAATGAATATAATTATCTTCCATTATCTTCAGAGGTGCTGGTGCGTTGTCTGTCAGTCAGTCAATCACGGAAACGTTTCATTGTACGATGAATAGAAATTGATAAGAAATATGTATGTAGTATTTTTTATGCAAACTTTGCTGCCTGTAATTTCGCCTACATAGTCTTTAGTATTCCTACGGATTTTTTTTGCTACACTGAAGAATCTATTTTGAAGATCAGTACCCGAGCGTTTTTATTATAGTTCATCGAGGTTTAAAAAGAGACACGCGTTATTACTTTAATAATAATAATAATAAGGTTCCTATCTCTGGAGCCCTAACCACCGGTAGCTTGGACCCTGCTGCCGATACCGGCGGAATACTATTTTTTTTTAATCCTTTTATAACCATATTTAAAAATGTATTTTATAAGTATGAAAATAAATAAACGAAATAATAATAATAATAATTACGCCACTAGCCGTCGCCAGAGCAGTACGTCCGTTACCGAATTGGAAGTCACCGGGACCGGACGGATTGCACAACTTTTGGTTGAAATGGCTAATTAGTTCACACGCCCGCTTGGCATCTCAGTTCCAGTCATCTTTAGAGTCTGGGTCACTTCCGCAGTTTCTAACAACAGGCGTTACCTACCTGCTCCACAAGTCAGGTAGTCCCACGGATCCCAAGAATTATAGACCGATCACGTGTTTGTCGACGGTCTATAAACTTCTTACATCCATTTTGAGAGCGAAAATTAATACGCACATTGAAAATAACTCGATTATGTCAGCCTCTCAAAATGGATGTAGGGACGGGTCCCGCGATACTAAGGAGCTACTCCTCATCGATATGGCCATAAGCCAACAGGTTCGTAGATCCCGCAAGGATCTGTTGATATGCTGGATAGATTATAAGAAGGCCTACGATTCGGTGCCACATACATGGCTCATGAGGTTGCTGTAATTGTACAAGATAGATACAACTCTAGGCACCTTCCTTAGGTCGTGTATGGGGCAATGGAGAACGGTTCTTCGCTATCCAGGGTGTCGACGGATCCAGGGGAGCGATGAGCCTGTATGGATTAAACGGGGAATATTTCAGGGCGACAGTTTGAGTCCACTTTGGTTCTGCTTAGCCCTGAATCCTTTAAGCACACTACTTGAGGATTCAGGTCTAGGCTATCGGTTGAGGAGAGGTGGTCAGATCATATCTCATCTCCTCTACATGGATGACTTGAAACTCTTTGCCCCCAAAAAATTGCAACTGATGGAGCTACTGAAGGTAACTTAACCTTTCAGTAACGCCATCAGGATGGAATTTGGTGTGGACAAATGTGCAGTCATGCATATAAAGCGAGGTGAGATTATGGAATCCGAGGCAATTCAACTTTCGGATTCCTTACACCTTAGATCCCTCTCCTCATCCGAAAGCTATAAGTACTTGGGTATGTCGGAAGCGTTAGGCATCAACGTTGCTGACATGAAGCAATCGTTGAAGGAGCGCTTCTTTGGTCGCCTGAAGAAAGTATTAATTAGTCTTCTTTCAGGTGGAAACAAGGTGCGGGCCTTCAACGGTTGGGTCATGCCGGTTTTGATGTACACTTTCGGCATACTCAAATGAACTCAGACTGAACTCGACGCCCTAGATAGGAGGGTCCGTACACTGCTGAGCGCAAACCGGATGCATCACCCACGATCATCGGTGATGAGACTGTACATACCGCGGAAGTGCGGGGGTCGAGGCTTTTTAAATGCAAAGACCCTCCACAACCGCGAAATGTGCAGTGTCAGGGAATATTTTTTTAAAACCGAGGTGGGTATGCACCGTGATGTGGTAGCAGTAGACAAGGGACTCACCCCGCTCTCCATGGCTAAAGAGAATTGGCGCAAACCTGTGGTACTTACTACCAATGACCGCAAGGAGGTGTGGCAAAGCAAGGAGCTTCACGGACGCTTCTATCGGGCTCTTCATGAGCCCGGTGTAGATTTCTTAGCGTCCGTATCCTGGCTACGTTTTGGTGACCTTTTCGGGGAAACTGAAGGTTTCGTCTGGGCAATTATAGACGAAGTTATCTAGACGAATAACTACCGGAGACATATTATGAAAGATGGGACGGTTGACATGTGTCGGGCATGCCATCGTCCGGCATGCATCGTGAGACCATCAGACATATTATCTCTGGTTGTTTTCGTCTGGCTAACGATGAGTACTTGCACAGGCATAACCAAGTATCCAGGATTAATCACCAGCAACTTGCTTTGAAATATAAACTAGTGGATTCTGAGGTACCGTACTACAAGTATGTGCCCGACCCAGTTCTTGAAAATGACCCTATCACGTTGTACTGGGATCGGTCTATCATTACTGACCGGACTACTGTCGCCAATAAGCCTGATATAGTGGTGATAGATCGATTAGCGCGTCGTACAATGATTATCGATATTACCATTCCGCAAGACGAGAACCTCGTGAAAGCTGAGAAAGAGAAACAAATTAAATATTTCGACTTAGCACACGAGGTTGTTGACATGTGGAATGTGAGTTCGGCTATCATTGTGCCGATTGTCGTATCGGCCAATGGCCTGATGGCCGAAACCCTCGATCAGCATCTCTCGAGGCGGTTGGATTAAGGGCCTGATCCAGAAGGCAGTACTCCTGGATACGGCTCGCATCGTGAGGAGGTTCCTGTCTCTGGATTCCTTACCACCGGTAGCTTGGACCTTGCTCCCAATACCGGAGGACCACTATTTTTTATATATTTAAATGTTTTTATAAAAATGTTTTTATAAAAATGTTTTTATAAAAATGTTTTTATAAAAATGTTTTTATAAAAATATTTAAAAATTTATTTAATTAGTATTAAAATAAATAATAAGTAAACGAAATAAAAATCTTTATTTATCCAAAAAACACAAAGTTTTAAATACAGTTTGATATTTGGTTTAAAAATATATTTATAAGTAGTTTATGTTGTAAATTCTGTACAAGAATAATAGTCTACCTTTTAAGCTAGGTTTTACCTGTATTTTAAGAGGCAGTTTACGGTCAAGGTTTACAATGATCAACAAAAACTGATCTCAAAAGGACTTTATCGAGTGACACAGACAAAAATCTACAAAGCCGATTTTTTTCTAATGCTTTTTGTGCCATTATTTATTAAGGACTTTTTCGAATTGCATGGCGAAACTTCAACGGAATGCAAAGCAATAATAATTAAAAAAAAATATTAAGTTACATTATGATTTTAGGAAAGGGAAATATTTAACTGATCCTCTAAAAACTTATTGCGCTTCTAATGATGCACACTTTTTTAAATAAATGAGCCTCTTTTTTTAAATTCTGGCCTTTTTTACAATTGGTCGCAGGAACTTAGCTAGGATACCCCGACCAAAAGGGTTGCGTAAGGTTAGAACTGTGATAGACCACGCGCGAGTCGAATTGGTCGCAGGGACAAAGCTAGGGCCTCCGACCAAATGGGTTACGTTAGGTGAGGACTATGAAAAACCTACATCAAAGTTTGTCGCAGTTAATTGACTATTTAGTATTTTAGACCCATTATATTAGACTATCAATAATATTTTTAGGGTTGGAAAATGGGAAATATTAGAAGTTCGATTAAATATATGCCTATGGAAATCTTTATTTTTACTGCTGTTTGGTTCCGATACCTGTCATTTTTCGCGAATTAATTCAAAAATCCTTGTTCAATAAAGTTAGGGCCAGGTACTGTAGAAAATACAAACATATGCATAATCGTATTACAAATTAGAGCATTATATCTTAGATAATAATGCTTGGAAACATGCTGGTCCTGCTCCATAGGACAATCTATAGTGTACACAAAATCAAACTGGTTGCTAATTTAATTTTATAATTTATAATTTTTATGACATTGATTGTTATATTATTTACTTAACTACTTTAACTCACACACTAAATTAATACTTGTTAAAATTTTGGAAACATCATCTACTTTTCAATATTTGTAAATATGTGAGCACCATGTATCTATCACATAATTAATTTACCTGTCTTTGCATTATATTTAATTCTTTTTACCTATTGTGTTATAGTAATTTTATTCTAGGTACATCGTCTTCACATATAATTACATAATTAATGTGAACCTACATAAGTAAAACTTTTTAAAAGAGTAACGGTGGAGTTTCTTGCCCATTCTTCTCCATACGAAACTACCTTTTGGAAGGGGCAACTATGTAGAATCAATTCTATTTTTTTGTAAATGTTGACGTTCAAAAGTGCCTTTTATGTGCCTATTTGAAATAAATGATTTGACTTTGACTTCATGTAAACACGCCACGCCTTCTTCCCATGGGGGTAGGCAGAAACTACAGAACGCCACCTGCTACGATCCTTACATATTCCTTTTGCTTCGTTTACGTTCATACCGTAGTTATAGTAAAGTTATAATTAAGCCAACTAAATAGTGAACATAATCTAAGGTTAGTAAAAGAAAAAAAAAGAAAAAAAATGCGTTTATTTGCGATAAACATGACGCAGAGTAAAGCAAATAAGTCTTTTATCTCAAGTACCTACTTCGTTATCTTATCTTATCTTTGTAACTAAACATTGATTCTAACAGTAAATGAGAATGACGCGGCAGTGTGTTTGTTTGCCCATTACTCGGAAACGGCTGGATCTGTTTAGTTACCCTATTAATGTTATTTAACTGTTTAAGAGGCTTACAACAGCTAAATCGCGGTCACTGTCAGACTGCATAGAAAAGAAAGAGAAGCGCGATGACACAACGCTGGTAATTTATTGCAAAATATGAAGCAATTATCTATTTACAAAAAATCTATTGATTGGATTAAAATATGAAAAACACTATTACGTCAGTATGTTGCTTGTAGAATAATCTGACAAAAAATCAGAATGATTTAATGCATATTAGTATGGCTTTTAATCGTTATAAGAAATTTTTAGAGGTATCTTCGTGATTTTTTTCTATCGTATCAAATTAGTTGTATTATGTTTTCAACACACTATCTAATTAGCAAATATCCTGAAGAATAACATATATTTTTCTGATTTTGTTTAGTGAAGTGGATCATATACTTTTAGGCATTATAAAACTTATATTAGGTCTTTACCTATAAAATTGCCGTTCTGCAGTACTGGCCATTTCAAATCAAAATAATTTTTGTTTGGCTATGAATTCTAATTTCAAATTAATTTTATTTTAAAAACATGGATTTTTTTTTCTAAAAGTAGTCATTTCTTTATTGATTAGTGTTACATTTTCATCGCATTTCAATCTTTTTCGTCATCATGGATACGTTAAAAATTCGAGTAATTATGGAATATGAGTACCGTCGTGGCAGCAACGCGGCACAAGCGGCACGCAACATCAACGACGTTTACGGAGCTAACTCTACAAACCAACGCACCACCTGTTATTGGTTTGCTCGCTTCCGTTCTGGAAATTTCGACCTGAAAAATGAACCTCGCGGTCGTCCGAAGACTTTGGTCGACAATGACGAATTAAAGGCGATTGTGGAAGCTGATGATACACAATCTACGGCTGAATTAGCAGCAGCTTTCGACGTTAGCGTCAAAACAATATTGGTCCATTTGCGTCAAATTGGCAAGGTAAAAAAGCTTGACAAATGGGTGCCCCACGAACTCAATGATCGCCAGCGCGAAGTACGCGTCGAGACGTGCCTTGCACTGCTCAACAGACACACAAATGAAGGAATTTTGAACCGCATTGTTACCTGCGATGAAAAATGGATTCTGTTTGATAACCGTAAGCGCTCAGCAAGTTGGTTGGATCCTGGTTCAGCACCTAAACAATGCCCTAAACGAAAACTTACCCCTAGAAAAGTGATGGTCACTGTTTGGTGGTCTAGCGCCGGTGTGATTCATCACAGCTTCTTACCAAACGGGGTGAGCATTACTGCAGATGTGTACTGTGAAGAACTGAACACAATGATGGAGAAGCTGGCGCATCTCCAACCAGCATTGGTCAATCGCTCGTCTCCGCTGCTCCTGCACGACAACGCGCGACCTCATACTGCACAGCAGACGGTCTCCAAGTTGCAAGAACTGGGGTTGGAAGCTCTCCGTCATCCGCCCTACTCACCAGACCTTGCGCCTACAGACTACTACTTTTTCCAGAATTTGGATAACTTCTTGGCGGGAAAAAAATTTAATACCCGAGAGGCAGTACAAAATGCCTTTGAAGAATTTGTTGCCTCCCGTCCAGCTGATTTCTTTAAGAAGGGCATCAATAAACTGCCACTGCGATGGCAAAGATGCATTGATTGCATGGGTGATTACTTCGATTAATACAAATAAAAAATTCATGAAAAAAATTCGTTTAAATTTTTTCATACAAAACGGCAATTTCATAGGTAAAGACCTATTATTTAGGTCCTGTAGTCCCCTTAATGGGTCATTAAATTAACAAACAGTTGGGCAATACGGTCCTTGCTAACTTTTTGGAACTTGCTTTGCCATTTTTATATATCAGGCCCTGCAGTCTCAACATTAGATAGCGACAAAAATCTGTCGCTAAATCGTATCGATGTCGAATTCCTTTAATAGATTTTCAACTTTATTTCCAAAGCATAAGGTTGAAAATCTATTAAAGAAATTTGACATCGATTGGACTTAACGACCGATTTTTGTCGCGATCTATGTCGAGACTGCAGGCCCTGCTCAAGTTTTGGTAGTATTGGAACCCTAATGCCTATTTTCATTAAAACTAGGCGACTCTTAAATGAAAGCTTAAGGGGGAAGCGCAAGGGTAGCCCGCGAAATTAAAATTTTCTTACGTTTTTTGCAATTTGAAGGTCAATGTCAGGTTGTATTTTGATTCAAATATGATTCGCGGCCGTAACAAATATGGCTTTACAGAATTATAATCATTAGAATCAGCAATACATCTCTCTAAGTTCATATTACTGTATTGAATGACTATTTCATGAAATCATGACATTTGACACCAATTCTAACTTAAGGAGTTGTATTGCTGATTCTAATGATTATAATTCTGTAAAGCCATATTTGTTACGGCTGCGAATCATATTTTAATCAAAATACAACCTGACAGTGACCTGCAAATTGCAAAAAACGTAAGAAAATTTGAATTTCGCGGGCTACCCTGAAGGTTCCGCCATAAATAAAAGCACGCTGACCGTTGTAAATCCAACAGCAGCGTGCTTTTATTGAGGCATTTCTTTCGGTGTGCCTAATTTTGGTCACATAGTGAAAACGGGCATAAAATATGTACCGTCAAACGGGGAGTACAGGGAGGCAGGGGTTTTTTTGTTTTGTTTGGGAAATCATCAAGTGACGTCTCCCGCTCTGGGCGGAGCGGAAGGGCGTGTCAGACTCTTACTGACTAAAACCCACCTGTGTTCCTTCAGTTGCCTGTGCGCCAGGGCCACAGTAACTCTTTTGAACAATCCGCGACCCCGGCAGGCATCGGCTCTTTCGGACCCCGTCAATGATGCTGACATGAATCGGAACGAAACTTTAAGAGGGATGTTAACATTGAAATAATATACATAGTTTGTTGCCAAAAAGGACACTAATGTGATTACTGTATTATAATTAACGATTAAGTGCCCTTGTACAAACTATGTATATTATTTAAACGTTAAAATCAATTTTAAAGTTTCGTTCCGATTCACCCCGTTTGACGGTACTTTTAAATAGACATCATGGCTCATGTTGAATGAACGCTGGACTAGTGGGCGGGCGGCAGCGCGCCTGCTGCATACATTCCTAAGTGGGGCTAAAGTGTTATTGGGTTTTTCCAAAAATACATTCTTGCAAGCAACCTAGGTCATAGACTCTGGGTTGATCACCAGATTAAGGCAATTGGTTCGCCCTCGTGGGAATTTAAAACAACAGGAAAAATGTGCATAGACGATATAATATAAGGGAGTGTCAGTGATGGACAAAAGTCGATTAGCAATACAGTATTATTTTAATATTAATTATTGAGCTAATTATTTAACAGAAACGGGAACAGAAATAAAATTTAAAGAATATTAATTTTAGCTAGTAGTAGTAGTAGTAGCAGGGTGTAGAAAGACCTATCACATAGCCGTCAACTACGCGTTCTGTACATCAAATTATGTATGTATAATTGCACAAAAATAATTGCTGGGAAACGACTTTTATTTTTGGTGTGAAAATTTGCTGTTTGCGGTAGTGCGCAATGTAACACACGTAACACATTGTGCTTATGGGTGCATGCAACGGTACGGGAGTCGCGGGGGTATTTAAAGTTTTGTTATATAATTATAACATTAAAAACTTGTTTTCGTAAAAAAACGTCAGTAAATGTTGGAATTTTGATCTTAAATCCGTAATCAGAAGGTTCCCAGGCCCTGCACTCTCGACATGAATAGCGACAAAAATCTGTCGCTAAGTTGTATCGATGTAAAATTCCTTTAATAGATTTTCAACTTTATTTTCCATTATAATAGTAAAGTAATAGTAAAGATTATAATAATAAAAAACTCAAAACGAAATGAGCAAATCAGCTATCACTTTTGTTAGAGAACACACACACACACAAACACCCTCACACACCATCACACGCATACACACACTTTTATTTTGTTTTGTACTTTTTACATCAAAGAGTACTTTTTATTGTACTCTTAAAGATAAGGACTACATTGTATAAACAATTGTTTGCTAGCACTTAAGTGACAAATAACTACAAACTAATTACTTTTGTGCACGTGGAAGTTAGCAAGGCGGTACTTTGAAAGATGCCAATCATTTTTGAGTGGGTATTGTTTTAAATAAGCGTCAAAACGGTCGCTTAAGTTGTTAAGCAATTAGAAGAATTAGTAAAATGAGTGAAACAATTTCGAATCTGTCTCAAAAGAGTAGATATCCGTGGAATTTGTTACAGTTTTCCATAGGACATAAAGAATTGATTGGAACCGTGCACCTGAGCACTTGACCTCTGACGTTTCATTTTACATAATACAGGCTGATTTTTTAGAGGTTCGGTTTTTAAATTGGCAACACTTTTTCTGGTGACTGTCAATTTGACAGTTGACAGTTGATTTATGGTCAGTACGTTTTGACATTTCACAATGATACACAAACATAATTATGATTTACAAACATAATATCACGCCTGCTATCCCCGAAGGGCTGGGCAAAGGTGTTCATTTTAGGTAAACTCACATTTCGGCAGTGATGTTTACATTCTATGTAATACGGGGCGCGTCTATTGCCATCAACCGGGGACAAGTCCAGACTAAGGCTGCTTCTGAGAAATTCCAGATGGATAAACCCAATAACACTGCCCGACCTGAGAATCGAACGACGATGTTTCGTTTTAGTCGGTTTTTATAAGCGAAAAATAATACCTTAGCTAAGTTATAGTGTGGGGGCTACAAAAAACATGAAATACAATAATGATCAGCATCATTTATTTATTGATGTATTGATTACACCAGATAATACATAATAAAAATAGTAGATTGCTATACAAGGGGCTAAAATTACCCGTTATATACGAGGTAGTTTTACTCCCGGACTTTAGCGAGGGAGTAAATAGAAATCGAGTTCTAATGGGTTTTTAACGCCGCGTTTCACAATCTACTTTTCACTACGATTGCGAGAAAATAAAATAATCCAATACAATATTAAATAGTTAACTTTTTTTTATTTCTTCTATAGCCAGAACGCAATGCACGCATTCTACCGAAGAGATCGCCACATTTAGTTCCATTTTCAAAAATAAAATGATGTTCTTTTTTTTTAAACAATAGGTAATAAAATAAGTCGAGTCTTTATTTCTGATTATTCTACATGAATAATGACTTTTCGTTTTTTACAGGCTCGTTGGTAATAGACAAAAATTTTATTTATTTGGAAAGTTTATGTGTATATGAATACAATAGAATATTGTTTATTGTTGCTGCAGATGATTAATAAATAAAGTTGGTCAAAATAAAATAAAAATGTATGTATGATCTCTAGAAATAAAAATCAATTGCCAAAAATGTTTATCCGTGCATCACTTCAAAGCGGCTGCACTTATTTCGCAATTTTTTTTTTGTTGTGTTTGTAATTGTAAGGACAAGGTTTGTACGAAATATATTTTTTGGAAAAAGAATAGAATAGAATAGAATAGAATACTCTTTATTATGTACACCATAAAAAATAACAGATATAAATGTAGACATTAAAAAAAAACCACCAAAAAAACCACCACCAAAAAACCACCGAGAATGTCGCTATTCCGGATGTTATTTTTGTATGAAAGTCACCCCGGGCGACGCCGGGCACGAACAGCTTGTAAGAAAATAAATAAAAGAATATTCTAACATGGATAGGATAAATAGAATATGTACAAGAACTACCTATTAAACTTTCTGAGGCACGGGGGTGTCACACCGCCAACTAATGGAAAAACCCAATATCACTTTACCCGACCTGGGAATCGAACCCAGGACCCCGCTCTCAGCAGTCGTGCTTGCAACCACGGGACCAACGGAGCAGTTGCATCGCAAGTAACTCTCTCCAGTCGTGTCGGATTGCCGTCCCATCGGACTATGAAAGTGAGGGAAGAGAGACTGCACCTGTGTCTGCGCAGACACTTGTGCACTATAATATCTCCCACGCCGAAGGCTAGTCTCCGCTGAAATTGGCCGCCATGGCCTAAATACTGTCTTGGAGGACTATATTAAACTTTCATATACCCAGGTACTTAATTTAATAAAGAAATTTCGATTTTTTGCCAAGTCGTAAAACCGTGCGAAGCAGGGGCGCTCGCTAGACATCGCACTGCGCAACTCTCACCGAGTCAGGACAATAAAAAAAAAACGAATAAAAAAGAAAATAAAAGCATTAAAATAGCGTTTATAACTTTTCTTTATTTATAAAAGCTAGTTAGCAGGTGATTAGTTGCGAAATGAAATAGAGGTGAAATTATGCGTTTGGCACAGATTACTCGTATATTCAAAATAGTCGACTCAAAAGCAGAATATTGAGAATAAATTTATCAAACCCACGATTTTTATATCTGTCGTGACTACTCGTGCGTGACGTTGACAGACAAAAGTCAAAAATGTTATCGGAAAATTTGAACAGGAATAAAATGATTTATTTGGTTTAGTTCATTATGTTCGCGATGGTAGCAATAAAAATAATAAGCTCCAAATAATTGGAGTAAACAGGTAAAGGTATTATCTCTGAATTTATATCTACTTGCTAATGTAAACTGACCAAATGAATGTTAAAGCAATAGCCGATAATAGCTATGTATTTTCATGTCCTATAAGCCTTTTAACACGAATATACCCTTTTAGAAGTGTATGTAGGTGCTCTGCTGCTCGTGTCTATTTTATATTACTTCCTATTGCTTTTGCACCGGGGTTTCAGTGTCTTTTAATAACAACTATTATGGTTATTTACAGGTACTAGTTTGACTGCTGCTATGAAAGTCATTTCCACCTAGCACCAATACTATTCAACAATTCGCATAGACGGCGATGGACGAAAACATGCTACGTGACAAAGATGAGGAATGAGAGTGGCATGAGAAAGAATAGCACAGTCGATGTCTTTGGAGGAAGAATATTGGAAATCAAAAATAATGAATTTATAACAAAAATGTAGCTTTATTATGTATCAAAATAAATTGTTTTTACAAATTGTCTCTTGTTTTTTGTGTGTGACTGCCACAACGTGGCTTTTCTTTAGTTCTGGGCCTTAAAACTGGCGTCATAAGATGAGGAGCACATGGGATAATACATTGGATAATCACAATCTCCCATGAGCTTCCTTACGAACTCATTCTCTTCAAACCTACTGAGCTTCCTCCTGACTGAGCTTTCCCTATAAATCCTTTCATTATGTGTACTTCGAAAGAAGAATATGTAATAGGTAATCATTCTCGTAGTGGATTTAAACGAAGTTTGTAGGTATTCGTCCGTCTACGTCCCGCCGGCGTCTCAAAATTATTTAATTCGTTACTTCGTTCTGAAATCCCGTAAAATATTGTCGAATTCCATATTTGCTAAGGCACAACTCGATATTAGGAACAAAATAACCTAGAAGCCCACAATAATCGTAATAAATCCATCAGCTGATTCATATAAAATCCGCCATCTTGCCTCTTAGCAGTGCACCGGTGGTGTTTAATTTTGACAGCTACTAATAATCAATTGGTTAGCGACCTCTTAGCGCTAAATAGCGTTTATAAATAAGAATTTTGCTAATCAGTTGCTTGCAATTGATTAAAATTTAAGAGACGTTTATAAATAAGACTGTTTATTGCTACCATCGCGAACATAATGAAATAAACCTTATAAATCATTTTATTACTGTTCAAATTTTCCGATAAATTTTTTGACTGTTGTCTGTCAACGTCACGAATAGTCACGACAGATACAAAAATCGTGGGTTTGACAAATTTATTCTTAAAATTCTGTTTTTGAGTCGACTATTTTGAATATAATCTGTGCCAAACGCATAATTTCACCTCTATTTCGTTTCGCAACTAATCAACTGCTAACTAGCGTTTATAAATAAAGAAAAGTTAATCATTGATTAAGAGCTAATCAATTAGTTAGCTAGTCAGTGGCTAATCAGTCATTAGCGAGATTTTTATAAATAAGGCTGTTAATGACTAATAATCAAATCACAACTTTCTCTTAGATGCTATTACTATGATATCAACCTATGGTGATAACTTTGGAAAATACGCTCTTAAGAAGCAAAACAAAACTAAATTAAAAACATTAAAATTTAGGTACTTATGTTAAACGCTGGACGGTGAATACGAAAACACACGTCACCTACAGAAAGACGTGCGTAGCGCAGATATGAACAACTGACAGGACAGCCCGCCACCCGTCCGCTAGTCGCCGGCGCGTCGCGCTCGAGCGGGATTTGCGGGATCCGCGGATCCGCGCTTTGAAGGTGCGGGATCCAGCAGATTAATAAAAACAGCGGGATCCCGCGGGAATGCGTGATCCCGTTTTGCGGGATTGCAATCCCTAAGTGCACCGGTGGTGTTTAATTTTGACAGCTACTAATCAATTGCTTAGCGACCTCTTAGCGCTAAATAGCGTTTATAAATTAGAATTTCTCTAATCTCTTGCTAAGCAATTGATTAGAATTTAAGAGTCGTTTATAAATAAGATTGTAATAGTGGTATTGCTCTTCAAACTGACATGTCATTATTTGTCTTTGGTGTTTTATTGTGTTCCGTGTTCATATGGATTTTCAGTCGTATTTATAAACGTCTCTTAAATTTGAATCAATTGCTAAGCAACTGATCCAATCCCACCTGACCTGACCTGTATCTGACCTTTACCTGTTTACTCCAATTTTTTGGAGTTTATTATTTTTATAGCTACCATCGCGAACACAATGATATAAACCTAATAAATCATTTTATTCCAGATTATTTTTTATTTTTTTTTGTCTTTTGTCTGTCAACGTCACGAGTAGTCAGTCACGACAGATAAAAAAGTCGTGGGTTTGACAAAAATTCTGTTTTTGAGTCGACTATTTTGAATATAATTTGTGCCAAACGCATAATTTCACCTCTATTTCGTTTCGCAACTAATCACCTGCTAACTAGAGTTTATAAATAAAGAAAAGTTAATCATTGATTAAGAGCTAACTAATTAGTTAGCTAGTTAGCGGCTAATCAGTGATTAGTGAGATTTTTATAAATAAGGCTGTTATTTGTTTTGATTATGGTTTTTCGTTTATATTGTTATTAATTTATTGACATATGGTTTATTATTTTACTTTTATTTCTTTTTTATATCAAAATAATATGTTCTATTTTTATTTGAATTGCATGTACTCTTATAGGCATATTTCTACATCTAAAACTGTTGTTAATATGAATGTTTCATGCTGAATTATATTCGAACGCAATGTAATTATTTACTGAATAAATAAATTGAATTGAATGAATTGAATTGCTATGCAGGTCTGGTGGAGTAATTATCTAGTGCTAAAATTACGTTTACGGTGACATTTTAGGTACTTATTGTGCGCGGGTTCATTATTAATTACGTGACGCGTTTGAAGGGAGCATTCGTCGCTGAGGAAGGGATTAAGTACTGACCTGGAATACTGCTGTGGGCGGTTTAGCTAGCTGGCTCCACGTGGCTTCGTTAGTCGGTGTTTTACTTCGGCACGAGATCACTGCACTTCACTCACGAATAGTGAGCACTCAAAGTTAATAGGTTGCAGTATTAGCAGCCCTACATTATGGCAGTTATAAAAGTTCCAGAAATTGCGTGCGCACACGTAAATACGAATGTGCGATTCCAGCGGTGTCTTGATGCACAGTGTCCTTTGTAGAAATATGTCCTCTCTCAATCATTTTAGGAGGGAAAGGGTAGATATAGAAAACGACCGAAATGCTCTCATAATGACAATCTTAAACATTTTATAGATTAATGCATTTGAGTACGAAGGTTTTTAGACTATAAGTGAAATTATTTTATTTTTAATTTTTTGGCGTCAACAAGGCCCATTCAAGGAAAACTAGCGTAAACTTACGTTGCTAAGCATGTATGTAATTGTAGTATTTAAGATTTTTATAAAAATCTTTCAAAAAGGGATACCTATAGATATAAGGGGGATATCAAACTGTTTATTAATAGTACCAAAAATATGTCTGACCCGGAGGTTGAAATTTGAACTAACGAAATCAATATCAAAAGTACAAGATGGCGGCTTATCAACAAGGTGTTGATTATTGTCACTGACAATTTTATAGCTATAAACAAACGCTTCGGGTTTTATAGCTATAACAAGACCATCAGGCGTTAGTGCGACAAACAGACGTAAAATTGTTGAGTACCTACGCATTGTTTAATGTTTACATAGATTAGATTTTAACAACACATCTGATTCTACAATATAATAAAGATTCTGAAATAACGAACGACTTGCTTACCAACAAAGTTATGGAACTGAATAAGTCACATTTGCCAGGTTTCTAACGTGCTTGATTTTTGGTTGACTTTGTCTCGGGATTATGAAAATCCGAGCCATCACGATACAAACCACAAAAATAAGAAAGTATTTTGAACTTTATTCAGACTAAGGTACCTAAAGTTTTTAAAACAAAAACATTTCCTTTGTCTGTTGTTGTTTGAAATATTAGAAATGGAATACTCACATCTCAGCTTCGTCATCTTCTTCCTTAAGCGAAGCTCTTCTCCAAATTTTCTTCAATTTCTTCTCCCTCATGCTTCTAAACGCCGGCCCTCTTAATTTGTAGATAAAATCTAAGACAGCATCTGTTTTTATATGTTTTTCGTCAGTTGCATGATCGTTTTTTATAATTTCGATATCGTAACCTCCATCTTCTTTTATTTTATTCAAGTTTTCTATATCACAGCTTGAATCTTTGTCTCTCTCATCAAAATTATCATGTTTAGAGAGATCATTTGCTAAAACTGCGTTACCGGTCGTATTTTGAGTTTCCACATTTTCGAATGCGTCGTTGACTATCCCGAAACTCGTGTCCGACATTTTTGGAGCTGTAATTTAAGAAGAAATTATAATATTAGTGGTATCATCAAAAACATTAATTTAAGTGTGGTTTTTGTATCTGCATCATTAGCTAAATTTGCTGGCAATACTTCACAGACGCAGGAGCTGTAGTGGCGCAGTGGTAACGACCCCGACTTAAGAGTTGTAGCTCGTAAGTTTGAACCCAGACAGGCGCTTTATTTTGTGTAATTTATTTAATCACCACTGCTCTCAAAACGGTGAAGGAAAACATCGTGAGAAAACCGGCATGTCCTAAAACCAAAAATTTGAAGACATGTGACATTTACCACTCCGCACTGGGCCCGCGTGGTGGACTACAAGTCCACTCCCTCTCACAGAGAGGAGGCCTGTGTGTATCCCAGCAGTGGGGACGTTATAGGCTGATTATGCTATATTTGCTTATACTTCACAAACGTGATGGGTATTGATATTTACAGCTGATTCCGGGGTCAGCGGCCGCCGGTAGTAAGTGACTTGAAATTATGAGTGAACCACATACATTTTATTTTATTTTATCGTTATTAGATAGCTATGCCCATGACGTCTGTGAATTTTGACCTGCGGGATTTATTTGACCCAGCATATGCCTCTCCAATGAGGGCTACTGCGCTTGAGTTCGACGCTAGAGGCGCTAGTGCAGAGTAAGGTCTCTAAATGTCAAATGTACTGAACGTTCACTGTTTGCGGGATTTTATCATGGATTTTAACTAATTATTCATACCATTCCTGATTAATTACGGCTTAAGATTTTAAGTAAAAAGTTAGGATCTAATTTGGTAGCCTTTAGGAAGAATAATATTTGTCTGCTTCATGCTTGCCAATTTTAGGAACATTAGGTATAATCTAAATATTAATTTGAAGTTTTAAAATGTAATAAAATAAACGTATTATGAATTTATGGGAACTTAAACATACCCAAAACATCAAATAAAAGTACTGAGAGGACCTTCCTCGCCAGTGGCGCCAACTGGTGAGCACAAAAACGATAGCCCCCATTGCACGCCCGCCCTCTACCTCGAGCCTTGGCAACTCTGATCTAGGTGCCATCAGCCAGCCGGCTAAGACCGTCGCTCCAACTAGCTTGAGACCGTTCTATCTTACGTTTGCCGAAGTGCTGTCTCCACTCAAAAACACATCTATTCCACAGATTCTACGTCAAGTATGGCCACCCATTGCCACTTCAGCATATTCTGAGTTCATTGTAATTTTTTTTTGTATGTGCCATATCAACCATTGTTGAATGAGGAGTATAGTTGATTAGATAAACTTCACTATAAATTCTTATAGGCTCAAATACGTGCCATTTTAGAGTTATTATATACTAGCTTTTGCCCGCCACTTCGTCCGCGTGAAATTTCTTGTTTTAACATAAAATATATACATAACTATATATAACTATTACTTCGTTTTCGTTTAGCGTTCTTTCTGTTTTTTTTTTCATTTTACTCGGCTACTAAGAATCGTGGCGTAATGTTAAATCCAACCGGTGGTTCTAGACTATTCTAGAGATTAGCGCGTTTAAACAAACTAACTCTTCAGCTTTATTATATTACTATAGATAGATACTATACAGGGTCAAATTAAATTAGCTAGCGAAACTCCGCAGACGTAATGGGTATCGATATCTAAACATGATAAAACAAAAAACAAAAACATTTAGTGGTTTTTTTGTGGGGTCATCAACCGCAGTTAGTGGAGTCACTTAAAATATCAGTTTCAAAATCTATTTTTTTTGTGTAAACTTTACAGACGTGATGGGTTTCGATATATAAACACGATAAAACAAAACCAAACAGATTTTCTCAACTCAAACTTCAAGTAACATAACTACCAGTGGTCGTTGACCCCAATATAAAACATCAAATATTTTTTTATTTTATCCTGTTTAGATATTGATGCCCATCACGTCTGCAGAGTTTCGCTTGCTAATTAATTTGACCCGGTATAGTGCAATGCTATTCTGTAAAACTCAGAACTTACCTACCGATTCATTCCATGTATTAATAGAGAAAGAGACTATTTAATAGATAGATACACACGTATTATTACCCCTGCAGTAAGGTTCATAGCCGTAAACCCAGGGTGCGATACACCGGGGATCGTGGAAGGCGCACAAGTTCCCATGATCTCCGGTGCAAGTGTGCGAAGAGAACACCAGGGTGGTTTTTAGTCAGTAAGTCTGCCAGACCCCTCCGCCCACCCAGGGCGGAAGACATCCATGAGGATATTCCATACCAGGAAAAAAAGGGGCGCGTTACATAAACTTAGTCCGTTACCAGTCTAACCGGATGTAGTGTGATGAAAACCAGTATATTACATGGAGCGACTGCCAATCTGACCTCCACAACCCAGTTACTGGTTGAATAAACTTAACGCTGTACACAAATAAGTTTTATAAGACTACTTTAAGGGTGAACTTCACCAATGAACGTGAACGCGTTCAGCACATCTAAGGACTTGCGGCATGTTCGCAGACGCGAGAATAGATAGCTTTCACGCCATCATGCGCAAGAGTTGTGCTCACATTATGCGCAGGGTACGCGCCAGCCCCAACAGCATCCTGAAAACTATAGCCGATAGGTGGGACAGCCCCATACTGGGACATTGGATATGCCTACATGCAAAGATGCGATTTATTTGAAATACTTTTATTTAAAATGCAAATACAAAATGCAAAATACCTATTTTGTATTTTGTATTTAAATGCTTTTAGTAAAAAACATTTTGTATTTTATTTGAAATACCTTTCGAGATGTATTTTGCATTTTTTATATTAATTTCAAAATGCAAAATACTTTGTGATTAAGTTTAGCCAACATCACCAGTCAAACAAAATGAAATGAACGAATGACGCTTGTATTGCCGAATTTGACCGATAAAGGCGCCTGCTAGCCATGCGCGCCCTTTTTTCTTCTTTGGTCAGAGTGCGCGCCTTATGTCTCACTAGTGTCAATGTCAAACGAAAACGACGAACATTATCTATGGCTATGAAACGCAACGCCGCGCGCCGCTGACACCGACGATTTGATTTCACGGATTTATTGTTTGCTGGTGCTGGTGTCTAACAATTCTAGCAAAAAACGGCATTGTGTCTCTATTTCTCAAGATAAATACCTAAAATAAATAAAAAATATCTGAAATTTGGTAAAAAGGTATTTTATTTTGAAAAAAGTATTTTGAAAATATCTATTTTGCATTTAGAATTTGAAATACAAAACGCAAAACTATTTGGTATTTTGCATTTGAAAAAGTAAATCTGAAAAGTATTTTGCATTTTGTATTTAAATGCTTTTTTAAAACCATTTTGTACATCTCTGCCTACATGTCACTGTGGCGTAGTAATGAATAGTTTGTGTTGTTTTTCGTAGATGTAAGTACTAACACTAGTTTCTAAGTTATCTGTACAGTAACCAAATGGACTATACATATGGGTCCGAAATAAAAGATTATTATTATTGTTATAAACCGCGTTCAAGGGCTGTCAGTGTCATAATTGTTGTGGAATGTTGAAAGAAAGAAAGAAAAATATTTTATTTGCCGTGTTGTTCAGTGGTTTCTTGTAACAAAAATACTTTGTCAATCATGAAATCACTTACCATTTTTAAGTGCAAGTATTTTAATATATTTGTCTTTAAAGCTTTAGATTTTTAGAAGATTCGATAACTTTCCGATTTAGTCAATCACTAGCGTATATGTAAAATAAATTGCTTTTGCACAGCACAACAATAACGACAAATGTTTTTGTGTGAGTAAGTTGTACGGTGCATGGTAAATGCACGCTGTATTTGACGAGATAAGGTTTAAAATTGATTGTTCTGATTTATGAATTGCGAGTGTGTGCGTGACTTCGTATCTATTGCTTTTACTGAACTGCATGTGTAATAGTGGTGCGTGGTAGGGGCCAACTGTAGACACCGAGGTCCGATACATTTTGAACTACAGGCCATATCTACTTCTTTCTTATATCTATGTCTTGAACGCACTTTCAATGTCCTGATCGAGTTCCGTATCATTGGTGAAATTCAACCAAAGTGTCCCGCAACGTGTTAATTACTGTTATAGGAGAGACCTACTATGCCTGAGACCGACTACTTCGAGGAAGATCTCTGGAGTAGTTATTTCCCGGCAGTAACAGACTAGCAGCTTTAAGCATGTCCCAGACGGATGTAATCCAGCTTATCAACAGCGGTGACCTTGCTTGTTGCCATCCATCTAGACGCCAGATGTAATCCAAATTTTGATTTGACTTTCAACGTCCTTGGAGGACGGACGCGCACACCCATCCGCAGTAGGAGCGCAGGATTACATCCGTTTAGCCGACGGATCAGATCTTAACCATGGTCTAAAAAGAAAACGTCTGGCGGAGTGACATATGCTTACGTCACTATCCAGTTGCCACTTTATTGCAACCAAACACGAATTATGGATACATTTTCAGTCACCATTCTGTTAAAAAAAATATGTAAAGCATTTACATTGTCGTTTCGTTTTTCTAATCAAATGAAATAATTCAATTTAAACATATACCAACGTAATTGTTAGTTAAAACCTCATTGTTTTATCGGATTCTCACAGGAAATAAAGGCGGTTGGGGAGTTATTATTACACACTACTGGTAAAACAGCGGTGATGACGATGACGTAGGCTTGTGTCTCCCACGTGACCACTGTGTCTCGGAATGCTATACCTGGCGAAGTATAGTATTATACGATAATCTGCAGACAGCGGGTGCGCATGTATGCGGGTGCAAAATGTCATCGACCGACCAGCGACACGAACGCGAAATTAGAAGTGAATTGATTGATCTCTATAGAGATTTGCTATAGGATATTACGCCTGAAACTTATAAAGATGCTCGTCAAACGAAAAAGGCTTGGGAGATTGGACCAAACTACTAACGAAGCAAATGTCAATAAGAAAATTAACACTTTAAAATTTGGTTACCACCGTGAAGCCAAAAAGGTAAGTTGGTACCTATCTACATCTAGAGGTTTCACAGTGACCCTCGACCGTGTTGGCGCTTGGTTTTGATCCGTGTAGCCTAAACACAATCCGCGGATGCAAACCAAGCTCTCATCAAGGTCAACTCTGTTGGTAAGCTGGATTACATACGTCTGGAACATGCTTTATTCCGTAACACACTTACAACAGCAACCCCTTTAATTTTGACAACTCAATTTTTTTTTAATCTACGATGTCGAGCAGACGAGATTTTAAAACATTTATGAATCAATAGATTGTGAATTCCCTTCGAAATGAAAGGGATTATGATTGTGAGTGAGTGGGGTGCTTCTTAAATAAAATAAATTTATGGAGCCTCCTTTGATGTACAAGGCTCATTTAACATGGTTACAAATAGGATGGTTATAAATAGGAAAAAACACCTACACCTACCTTCCAATAAGAATTTGTTATCAAAATCCTTTCAAAGGTTTAAAGTGCCGGTTTTCGAGGGAAGGCTCAGTTTAGTTTCTTCAGAAAGTTCTCACATATTGATATAAAAAAACACACTATTATTGATTTTACAACAAATATTTGGAAATAATAATTTACGTATTTACAGTCAATAGTTTAAAAAATATTAACAGGAAATTCACAGTTTACAAATTAAAAGCAAATGAATAAAAAGTGCTATGTGCACCGTAACTAACATGAAAAAAAATTGATTATAATTGATTATTACAATTTTAATTACTAACCACTTATCAAGTTCAACGAATGCGTTAAAATGATTTTAATTGGTTAACACGTTCATAATATAAAAATAATTCGAAATGTAAAAATGTCACACACAGACGTGCTTATGAATCCATTGATAAAAGACAGTCGGAACCGTTTGAATTGAATTATTGTAAGCATTATTTTTTCGATTTTTTTAACATAACTACCCTACCCTTCGAGGAAACAAGGCGTCATGATGCATTAAAAAAAATCACAAATATTTACGAGTTTTTGTATGTTAGTAGGTATGCAGTAAAACTAAAATGAATGACAGATAAATCGGTTATTTTAACCGATAGAATCCCGGTGGCCCTCTGTAGGGCCGGTATGTCGTGGAACAAGACAGTTCGGCAGATCAAAAAAAAACACGTGTGGCACTCGGGGACTGCCGCGGTAAAGCTATTGCGTAGCATTTTTTATCAACTTATGCAATTATAATTATGTATTTATGCAGTATTTTCTTTTTCTTTGATATTCATTCAAGTACAGTCGTACCATATACATACACGTTAAGCGAACGCTCGGCCGAGCTGCATGGTAGGCGGAGTGGGGGGTGTTAGGTTTTATTTTCGTTACGGAATTTCTTGATTTGATTGAAAAGCTATGCAATAGCTTAAAAAAAAAGCCCATGCAGTGAAATGCTCAATAGCCCTCATTTAGAAGCAATAATGATGATTATTTAACCGCACGACCGCGCGACCCCCGTAGAGGGCCAGCGGGGCTTGACGGTATGGACGACATACCGGCCCTACAGAGGGCCACCGGTATTCTATCGGTTAAAGGCTCCCGCAGACAGGCGCGACGCGACAGCGCCTATTTGTAGGAGCCTTAAGAGGGCGCAGCAAGACAGAAAAAAATCAAGTTTCACCCGTGCCTCTTTGCCTACCCCTCTCATCAAACACGACAAAAACAAAACACAATCCCTTCCCGCCAGCAGAAACTGTTCGCCCGGCGTATATTTAGGCATTTGAATTTGAATCTTGTGTGTAGTGTGTATACGCAAAATAATTAGATGAAACTGTTTTATTCAATTTACCTATGTGTACAATTAGGTATATTATTAAATATTATTGTACATGTCCGTGAATCTGTTACCGATGCTGGCGGGATGTTAGATTGGAGATTAGACTGACTTAAATGAAATAAAGACTAAATGTTACTTCAAGATACGGCCTATAAATTTTCGATTCCGAATTGAAAGACAAGCCTAACGTTGTAGTTGAAAAAATATTGTTCCATACATTATGTAACATAACTACAATTGAACAATTTTCAGATACTTTCCTGTACCAATTCCTGTACCTTGCTTCTTGATAAATTTCATGATTCTAGGTCAACGACATGTATCTTATGGGTTTTAATTTATTTGCGAGTGTTAAGATATGCGAAATGAATGGCAATTTATGCCAAGATACTAAGTCAACGTCATAGCTCGTTTTTTTTACAGCTCCAAAGGACCTATTATCTAAGTATTTGATATCAATTTCAACTTGATACCCCCACGCATTCCTGAGATAAGCGGTCAGATAGATGGATAACAAAGTGATCCCATAAGGGTTTCGATTTTTTCGTTTGAGGTACCGAGCTCTAAAAAGCAAAGCACTTCCATCAAAGTACTATAATACTACATACTCATGATACTACCTACATGATGGTGAAAACAATTTCGATAAAATTGCTTTTTTGATGATATAAAAGCGTATAATTATAATCGCATGACTTACCTTCCGCTTTTTTACTTTGAGAAAATGAAATCAATTGAACAAAAATGTCAATAAAACAAGAAAATAAACATTTTCAAATAAGTTAAAATCCATATGATAAATCCCGTTGACCTAGAATCATGATTTTTTGGCAAGAAGCAAGGTCTCACAGTACAAATAGGTACCTCGAATGGTTTTTCAATTAAAATATTTAAACGAAGTATGACCATTGTCCACTCCCTTTATTTTCAATGAAATTCTTCAGTAGGTAAAACATCTGTTTAATTTGCCTATACTATACGCTAAGCTTGAATTCATAATCTTAGATCATAGTCATGTTTTTGAACTAGAAACTCAATGCTGGCGTGACAAAGTTCAAATTCCAATGTAACCAAATTTTATTTAGGGCCTTGTACAAGTTGGACGTCACGACGACGTCTTCGTGGAAACCAGTGTTAACCAAGTAAAGAAATATAAGGGTTAGGCCCTGTAACTATGTACTTTTCGAAAAAAAAGTGTGACTCCTTAATTCAACCTTCATACCTTGCTAATCTAAAAGATATTTTTGCATTTTTATGTTAAAAATTAAATGTGCAGTGTATTTACGAACTTATTTACAGCAGTAATGGTGTTTCAGATTAATCTAGGGCTCACCATAAGACTTTGTAATTCCACATATTTTTCTGGTCAATGAAAATTTTACTGACCCCACGCCATTGTTTAAACTTTAATCGTTAAAATACGTATTTTTTGTTACCTACCTGTCTAATAAGTTCTCGCAATATTTAAACCCCTACTTTTTTAAATATTATAGTGCTTTTTATGTAGTGATAAATAATTATCTTATCATATTTTATCCACAAAATATACATGACTCCACTTTTTTTCCAGTGTGTTATCTTGGCGTGTGTTACTCGTTTTTATATTATTTTCTTTTTGTTATGGCTACCCTAATATATTTTATTAGTATAGCAACCTTTCTTCATGACATTTCATTTGACAGCTATGTCAAGTAGCCATCTTTGGAGGATTACGATGACGTCGATGTGTGTTGCGGAAAATTCAGATATTGTTTTATTGGTGAAAAAGTGATAATTCTCTTAAAGTAAGTGAATAAAAACATTACCTAAGAGTCTCCCAATATAGAAACTGTTCGTAGTTCATGAATGGTAGTGTGAATCACGTAGAAAAAGCAAATTCAAGAGTGAGAAATTAAGTTGAGTCCAGTATGTTCTGTGTGTTACATTCCAGTGTGTTACTGTGTGTTACCGTGTGTTACGTTGTGTTCCCTAAAGCTTCATACACATACTAGGAGAAAGTCATTTTGGATAAATATTCGTAATGATTTACAGCACATAAAAAATTGTATGATGATTAAGTTAGTATTTATCTACCTACTTTAATATAAGGCTTTAAAAATGTATGTAAAACCTTTTAAAGGTATATTCTGCACGTTAAATGTAGCAACTTTTATTCTACGACTTTTCAAAAATCGCAATATAAATGAGTCAGAGCTAAGCCAGGTCAGGTCAGATTTGACTTGACCAGATTAGCTCAGATCAAGGAATGGAAGGAAAAGAAAAGGCGAGAAGCGGAAAGGAGAGGACAGGAGATGAGAGGAGAGGTGAAGTGAGAGGAGAGGTGAGGGGGGTGAGGTTGAGTTAGTGGACGAGGATTAAGTTGACATTGAGGATGTGGTTGAGGTGAGGATGAGGTTGAGGATAAAGTTGAGGTTGACGATGCGGTTGAGGTGAGGATAATTACCTCAACGTAAAGAATGAGTTTGAAGTGACGATGATGATGAGGCTGAGTCCAGTGTGTCAAGCTTGGCGTGGTCTTGTTTGTGCCTACATAGACGTATCTACGTAAAAGTTACGGCCAAACCTGGGATGTTTTATTTCATTTTAATTTCAGATGCCACTAACACCTGCGGAAAAGCAGAGAAAATATCGGGAAAAACTAAAAAATGATAACCCTGAAAAATATAATGATATGAAAAAAAGAAACGCCGAACGAACTAAACAAAATAGAAAGAGAGTAGCTGAGTGTGATGACGACGAATTAAATAAAATGCGTAAGCAATGGAGAGAAGAGAAGAGACGGAAATTAAACGCCAACTTGGTAGTGCCAGTGCCAGAAAGTGAGAAAACTTTACCTGGAAACAATAATGCTCAGCCAGAAACTGAAACAAATGTACCTGACCGTACAAACAACAATACTGCTGAACCAGAAGCTGAAAAACAATTACCTGGCAGTGAAAACAACAACAATGCTCAACCAGAAACTGAAAAAAATGTACTTGACAGTAAAAACAACAACAATGCTCAACCAGAAACTGAAAAAAATGTACCTGACAGTGAAAACAACAACAATGCTCAACCAGAAACTGAAAAAAATGTACCTGACAGTGAAAACAACAACAATACTCAACCAAAAACTGAAAAAAATGTACCTGACAGTGAAAACAACAACAATGCTCAACCAGAAACTGAAAAAAATGTACCTGACAGTGAAAACAACAACAATACTCAACCAGAAACTGAAAAAAATGTACCTGACAGTGAAAACAACAACAATACTCAACCAGAAACTGAAAAAAATGTACCTGACAGTGAAAACAACAACAATACTCAACCAAAAACTGAAAAAAATGTACCTGACAGTGAAAACAACAACAATGCTCAACCAGAAACTGAAAAAAATGTACCTGACAGTGAAAACAACAACAATACTCAACCAAACACTGAAAAAAATGTACCTGACAGTGAAAACAACAACAATACTCAACCAGAAACTGAAAAAAATGTACCTGACAGTGAAAACAACAACAATACTCAACCAAAATCTGAAAAAAATGTACCTGACAGTGAAAAAGCTTCGATTTTACCTCAAGAACCGCCAGAGCCTCACACTTATTCTGAAAAAAAATCGAAGTATAATGCAATATATTATGAAAATTTGACACTAAAACAACAATTAACATTTCAAAAGAAACGGGTTAAAGTATTGCAGAAAAAAGTGAATCGCTATGGAAAAAAAATTCAATCTTTGGAAGAAACTATCAAAAAGTTAGAAGACACAAACAATACAGAGACAACAATAACAGCAAAAGATAATACAGAAGAAATGACACCACTGTCTAAAACCAATAGTTACGTTCAGAATAATCTACCAGATATTCCAGAACCACAAAAGGAAAGTGTAAAAAGACAACTTTTCGAGCATAACGTTTTGGTATCGGCTCTTAAAAATAAATATCGTGAATCTAAAACTGTCGAAAAAAATGTACTGAAAGATGTGATTGAAAGCGAAGTCATCAAAAAGTATAAACTGAAAAGTAAACTTTCTGGATATTTGGGCTTAAAGGGAAGTATAAGGCAGGCTAGCCGCATTATTAAAAAACGTAGAATGAATTTGATAAATTCAGTGTATGATTTTTACGTAAGAGACGACGTCAGTAGGATCACTGCGGGAAAAAAAGAATATAAAACTTTTAAAAAGCGACAGGAACAACGGCGTTATCTTTTGCAGCCTTTGAAATTACTTTATGAAAAATACAAATCCGAAAATGGGAAATTATCGTACACAACGTTTAAAAAACATAGACCATTTTTCGTATTGCCTCCAAAAATAATGAACCGCGACACTTGCGCCTGCTCGAAACATGATAATCTGGAAATGAAGCTAAAAAAACTTTATCAAATGAATTTGATAACTCATAAATATTCAAAAGAGTTACCTTCCGAAATGATGTGTGATGTAAAGTCAAAAGATTGTGCGTATAACAGATGCTCAATTTGTCAAGATAAGACTATTGAATTTAAAATGGAAAATGTGAATCTAAAAGATGTTCTCATTTGGAGCGAATGGGCTATAACAAATAAAGAGTATCATGATAAGAAAACAAATACAGTTAAAAGGAGTAAAAGGATGGTAAAACAGACGAAAACGGGTACCGTAAAAGACTTGATCTCCGAATTTACTAAAGAATCAATCAATTTCAAGAAACATTGGTATAATATTAGACATCAATTCAAAATGCACCAAACATGTCTCAGTATTTTAGATGAAGAAGCTGTTGCAATTCATGTCGATTTTTCAGAAAATTACTCTTGTAAATTGGCCACGGAAGTCCAGGCCATGCATTTTGGAGCTTCCAAAGTTCAATTTACATTGCACACTGGAATTTTATATACTAAAGATGAAGATCCCTTGACATTTGCGACAATATCTCCTAATACTTATCATGGACCTGAAGCAGTATGGGCCCATTTGGACCCGATATTAACTTTGGTTAGAAGAAAATATCCCAAAGTAAATGCTATCCATTTTTTTTCAGACGGTCCTACGTCTCAGTACCGAAATAAAAAAAACTTTTATTTATTTCTGGAAAATACAAAGAAATTAGGATTTCCCAACTCTACCTGGAATTACTCCGAAGCCTCCCATGGGAAAGGTCCGGCTGATGGTGTGGGAGGTGCAATAAAAAGATCTCTCGATGCAAAGGTAGCCTATGGAGTAGATATACCCGACGCTCAAACAGCTTTTAATGTCTTGCGTCAAACAGACTCGAAGATAATGTTATTTTTTGTTCCTGAATCTGCTATAACAGAAAACTCCTATGACTTGAGACCGATCCCGGGAACAATGGCGATACATCAAATAAGAAATACACCCATGAAGAATGTGATTGCGTACAGAGAACTCAGTTGCTTTTGTTCAAAGCTGAAAGGTTATTGTGAGTGTCTTGGCATAAAGCAGTACAACCTAATGGTAAAATCTGGACTGAAAGAAAAAAAGGAAATAACTCCCCTAAATGAAACAAAAAAACAAAAAACAGATAGCGATTATGACTCTACTGAAACATTTTCTATACACGACTCTTCAGATGAAAATGAATTCGAACAATGGCGAGAAGAAATGCTGGATGACAATAACAAGGATGATATTCTGCCCGCAGACGCTGAAGACAGTGTTGATAATAAAGATTGTAACAATATAAAAAATGACTTACAAGAGGGTGATTTTGTGATTTTTACGTATGAAGAAAACCTATATCCTGGACGTGTACTTTCTTTGAACGCGGAAGGAGCACTTGTTTCTGCAATGAAAAGAGCTTTGAAATCATGGAAGTGGCCTGAAAAACCGGACGAACTACTATATCCTTGGGAGGATATTGTTAGGAAGATTAATACGCCAAAACAAATATCTAAACGGGGATATTTTTCTGTACCTGAAATCGATCGCATAGATTAGCTATTCATGTTTATGATTAATGGTTATTATATTATAAATAATTGATAAACATATATATATTTTAGTTTTGTGTTTTATTTATTACATACCTATAACTTTTGCATGCACAATTTTTATCCGTTATGAATCGAACGTATCTCCACTGAATTAAATTCGCAAAAGAAACCCAAATGTAAAGAACCTCGAAACTTGGCCATAGGGTCATTAAGTTATTATAAGAAATATCAAATAACGCAGTTAACATTTTTTACGCAGTAACGCAAATAACGCAGTTAACTTCTCTTAGTGATACGACAGTTTAAAAATAAAAATAATAATTCTGTGATAGGCTACGTCTTAATTCCATTCTGCCGAAGGGGAATCGATATTTTACGAAATAAAGAAATGTTTACCATTTGTATATCATTATATTTTTCAGCTTATAAGTACGGACACTTTGAAAGGCTGTAGGTACCTATAGTTATTTTAGTAGATTGGCATTTTTACATAGTGTAAACTAAGCCTTACACAGTTCCGTTGTGTTATCATACTATGTGTGTTACTGTTGTGTTACTTTTCCAGTGTGTTATTGTGCAAAGTTACGGGGCCTAACCCATAATGGTATATCGTGGATATTGCATTGCAGGATCGTGCAAATTAAATTAACAACAGTGTTACCAAGTAAAAAATTATATTGGTATGGTGGATTTTGCACTGTATTGTGCAAAGTCAAATGGCATGTGTCATGAAAACCTATCCTGCGCGGAGCGCGAGTAGAAAAAAGTCCTCGCCGTAAACATTTGTGAAAAACAGGCCAATTTCAGAACAAATAACTAGGGTACATTAGTCGGCTTTACCGACAAAATAATTGGCATCTATTTATATGGGTGCCAAAGAAAGTCGAAAGTTTATTAGGTTCCTCTTTTGTAACTGTTGAAACTTTAGCTTTGAAAAGCAAGCCGACAGTCCCAAACATTGTGATCCGTCACAGTCTTTACTCATCCCCACCATAAGAAGGGATCTAGTCACGAGAACACTATCCGTATGAAAACTGTCATGTCCCGTGCACACCGTTTTGTACTTGTGTCCGCAATAAACACTATTTTAGTTTTCCGATTTATTTATTTTGTAAACTCCAATAATATTATTATACTAATAACCTACCCATGTGCTAAATTTTGAGTTTCAACTTGATTCGGGGGTTTTGGTCAAAAGTCGCTCGAAATGGGTCATCTAAGGTTACCCTTCACGAAGTTTGTCAACGAAAGTGGGAGTAAACGAATTTGGTTCTTTATATAATAGTAATAAGATCTAAAATCTCCAGCACGAACTCTATGTTGTAAATCTCCGCAAGAAAATTGACTGAAGTGGAGAACAATGGCGCTAGTTGTACTATACCAGTCAAAAATCTGTCAATTGTATTTCATCTTGAGTTTTCAAATATCAACATTGAATTATTATAATATTTTTATTTTATAGTTTAGCCGTGGTATTTATTTAGTTTATCAATTCTTAACGATTTTAATAATCGTTTCGGAAGTGGTTGTAGTGATTTTTTCATGGTTTGTATTTCACAGTTTCATTCCAACAATGTGATAAATTACGAAAATATTATTTACGCAAATAAATTAAATCGCAGAGTAGCAGAAAATTCAAGCGCAGTCCTCTCGTCTCAACAGAGCGACGGCGACTGATTTGTGAAACAAAAATATGCTTGAAGTTCCCGCAACGCGCGACGGAAGATGACTTCTTCCACGAACTAAAAACGTCGTAAGTGCTTAAAGCTTGTAGTCGTAATAATACCAAAAATAAAAGGAATTTCAAAAAATGCCTGCACAATTATTTTCGCCTTGTCTTGGTACAGATAATCATTAAAAAAATATCCTTTTAGTCATTAGCATATTAAGTACAAATTGAAAAAACGTGAAAATTAGGGGTAACTTCGTGATGTTATTTTATCGAGAAAATTTTAACGTATTGTGTTTCTGTTCCACAAAAAGTTTCATAATATCATGTAGTTACTCATATTATTTTTATTTTATACCTAAGTCTTAAGAAATTCATGAAAAATTAAAATGAAGATAGGCAGTTTTGGTTACTACCCGCTCTTCTTGTCGAAAATACAACAATTCGTTTATCTTATTATTTTTTTAATGTAATGATTTCTCGTTAAATCTTTTGGTAGGAACAGAACAAAAAGAGGTAATCAGTCGTTTAGAAATACTTTCACACGTCTTTAACGTTGAAAATGCGTCATTGTAATGGATTTTAAACTAACATGTGAGTTATTTTACAAGTCTATTTAATAAATTAACTCTGACTCTTTCTCTCTCTCTCGATTGTTGTGAACTGCGGGGTAATTACGTAGGTAACACACTAACAGTAGGAATGGGTTTAATTTTGACAGTTCAACAACATTCATTGCGTTATTAACGTTGTTGGGCAGACACATTTTTCGAACATACGAAACAATGGATTAGCAATAGGCTTCAAAATGATTCAGATTGTGATAGATAGTGTGTTACGTAATTAGGGTGCGGGTCATGGTTTTACTAATCATAGACTAGTCAAGAGAGAACAGGGTGAGTTTTGAGTATAGAGTGAATACTTACTGATATTTTAATAAATAAAGGAAAGAGGTCAAATAAACGGCAACGCAACCGGCGTGCGTGTATGACCAGATGTATGAACGTAAACGAGGCAAAAGGAGTATGTACGGATCGTAGCAGGTGGCGATCTGTAGTTTCTGCCTACCCCAATGGGAAGAAGGCGTGAGTTTATGTATGTATGTAGATCCAATAAACCATGAGTTTGATTTTGGAAACAAGTAAAACCGTATAATTATTTGCTTTTTTCCGGTCCTGTTGAGGACAAAAATTTACAACCCTTACTAATTGAAAACTTTTTATTTAAAAGCGTTGTTTTAGAGAAGTTATCATGAGAGCCAAACTCATCTTCATTTGCAAATTAAAACCTAACAAATTCAGTGTAAAAGTAGATAGATGAGTACATAATTTTGTGATACAGCCCCGACATAAGTACTATTATAATTTATAACTTACTGGGACTGCTTTAATTTATCATGTATGACACAATGTTTGATTTGAAATATTTTTGTATAATATATTTTTATCCCATTCTATACAAATAGACTAGCCTGTCTCACAAAATTATGTACTTGTCTATGTATCTACTTTTACACTGAATTTGTTAGGATTTAATTTGCATAAGAAGTTGAGTTTGGCTCTCATGATAACTTCTCTAAAACAACGTTCTTAAATAAAAAGTTCTTTCTCCGTTTTTTTTTTTGGTGAATTATGGTCTAGTTTCATCATTTTTCGTTAGTGCACTTTGTCCAGACCTGTCCTTCAGACCGTATTTCGGCCATGGCGGCCAATCTTAACGGAGACTAGCCTTCGGCGCGGGAGATATTATAGTGCACAAGTGTGTGCGCAGACACAGGTGCACTCTCTTTTCCCTCACTCTCATAGTCCGAAAGGACGGCAATCCGACACGACCGGAGAGAGATAAGGCGCAGAATTTCCGAGGCACCGCCAACTTTGAAACTCCGGGCTGTTACTATGAAAATCCTAATGGAAAAACCAAATAATACTTTGCCCGACCTGGGAATCGAACCCAGGACCCAACGCTCAGCAGTCGCGCTTGAGATCACGAGACCAAAGGGCAAGTAATCGATTATTATTATTACATAACGTAATAATAAATCGAGTCTTACTGTGAACAATATCATCCGTTTACCGTTTTATTACATCCTTTATTTCTTTCACACATGTAAAACCCTCATAAATCCTTCGTACATAACACCATTAAATAATATTCAATCAATTATGTGAAACAACCGTATTTCCTTATGTGAGAAAAGTTTGGAGTATGAATGTGGATGGCTATAAGAATAGGGGAAGACCAAAGATACGATGGATGGACTGTTTGAAAGAAGTACTCAGAGGTCACGGTCTCTTTTAAAGTCCAGACATAATCTTGGTCAGATCATGTGAAGACCATGTAGATTTGTGTCTGAAATGGTCTTTTGAGGAAAGAACCACACAGAATGAGTGGACTTGTCCAGTCAGTGCACGCATTAGAACTTAAGGACCTTAACGATTCGACGAACAATACCAAAGAAAGGACATTTGGGTAGACCGCATAAATTACTCAAACTGCCAGACCATGATTAAAACTAATTGAGAAGACAAAAAAAGCAATAACCCACATAGTCTTTACATTCAAAAGAATTAAAATAATATACGTACTATTTTACAAAGTAAATATTCATGTCAATGTATTTATAAAATTCATCTATAGGTATATAAAAATCCAGAAATAATCTTGGTCAGATCATTTGAGCAAGACCATGTTAGATTGGTGTCTAAAATGGTCTTTTGAGAAAAGAACCACAAAGATTTGAGTGGACCTATCCAGTCAGTGCACGCATTTGTCAGTAATCGTGAAAGGGGGAGACTACCAAGATGACGACTAATAGAGACTTGTATGGAAGAAAAAGACATGTTGAGCTGATACCCAATAAGGCTAAGGATAAGGCTATTGAATAAGGCTAAGGGAATCATCATTCTCTTAGCTTATTCCAATATATTGGTATACCGTAAAGCTAACAACAGCTAACGCGCGATCACTGTCGGTCTGCATAGAAAAGAAAGAAAAGCGCGATGACACAGCGCTGGTAATTTATTGAAAAACATGAAGCAATTATCTATTTACAAAAAACACTATTACTTTATTGTATTTCTTGTAGAATAATCTGACAAAAACAGAATGATTGCATGTATATTAGTATGGTTTTCAATCGTTAAAGTAAATTTTAGAGGTATCATCGTGATTTTTTTCTATCGTATCAAATTAGTTGTATTATGTTTTCAACACACTATCTAACTAGCAATTATATCCTGAAGGATATCATATATTTTGTTTACTGCAGTGGATCATATACTTTTAGGCAATATATAACTTGCGTTTAGGTTCTGTAGTCCGCTTAATATTTTTCTCGAGTTTCTAGGTTTGAGTAGGAGTTTATAAAGCAACATTCTTAATATTAAATATTATTTCAGGTCATGCATTCCTGGTAGCTTACATAATAGTGTTAGAGTAAGCATTACATCCTCACTTTGCAATTTTTGTAAACATAGCATTCTTTTATTCTACAACAATGCGTATAAAAAAATTGCCAATGCAGGTTATGAGTCAGTTCTTACATAATTACCCTTTTATTAAACCGACTTCAAGAGACGATGTACAATTTTTTTTTACCCGGCGTGCGGCGAAACCGAAAACCATTGACGGGGTCCTATAAGGCTGATGCCTGCCGGGGTCGCGGATTGTTCGAAAGAGTTACCGTGGCCCTGGCGCACAGGCAACTGAAGGAACACGGGTGGGTTTTAGTCAGTAAGAGTCTGACACGCCCTTCCGCTCCGCCCAGAGCGAGAGAGGTCATTTGATGATTTCCCACCCAAAAAAAAAAGGGCAATGTTTTTAATTCCTTCTGCACATAAGGCTTCCGTGGTACCTCATTAACTGCATCACTATGGAAATATCTGTTAACTGCTCCCAAATTACGAAGTTTTTGGTTTTTTACTTTCTTCTTTGACATAATAATAATAATAATAATACCATTTATTTCAGGCGACACAGGCCCATAGAAAAATACCTTAACCTAAACATACATATTTTTATATAAACAAAACTTGTGTTAATAAAAAGGCTTAAGACTATGTTAGTAGCGCTTCACTTTGCACTAGCTTGACTTTGTGCTGTCCAGTGGAACTTGTCCGCGGAAGCGACGGAACACCACGTCCTGCGGCCAAAAGTCTTCTTCCATGACGAGGGCCAGATAACAGTTCGGTACACGCACGACGAACGCCTTGAAGTTGACGTTCCGGTGCGATTCCAGTAACTGCACCCTTGGCGTGTACCTCGTCTTTTGACGTACGTACTCCACGATGTCCTCAGCCTTAGTGGTGTAGTGCAGGCGGGAGATGTACACCGGTGTATTCGGCTTTGCGGCACGCAGGCTCATTTCGGGCTCCGCAGGAGCTTTGCCACAGCGGTTCTGGTTCGTTCGCGATCGGCGCTTACTCCTTTGCACCCTCACGAAACCATCATCATTATCAGCCTTATTCGGCGCCCTTTCCGGCATGGGCTTGATACTAGGAGCGCCACGGGTACTCGCGGTGACGCTAGCGAAATCCCTTTGTAGGTGTTTCGTCGGAGCTGCAGACACTGACAGCGGGACGGGGCAAGGGGCGCGGGCGGCATTGCGAGGAGGACATAGTCTTCTCATTATTTGACATTATAATACCTCCAATTCTTATTTCAACTCCTTATTTATGGCATTTGTAGACAGGATTTTAATTCAGATTTGTTACAGTTGTAATGGCAATCATGTCGTTTGGTTTAAATAGGCTTTTATTTTTATATAGATTCTTCTATACATTGTGAACGTGAGAACGTTGTAGGCCTAACTTGTAGACTGTAGATTTGTAGACCTTTTCGACTTTGTTGAGTACCTATTACTTGTTGACAGGCCTACACTGTCCTCCCATACCTATCAACACCGATTTTTTTTTAAGCCGTTTTAAAACCCCTTACAGACATAATTTCCCACATTTAATTTAAAACAATGCCTAAGAAATGGAAAATAACCAATAGACAAGAATTCTATTTAGTCTGTGGTAGTGGAAGCTTCTCGAAGGTTTGTGACATTGATCCGGATGGGGAAGACCCGCAACGTGTGTGAAACGATACGAATGGGATTTGGAATAGGGACTTAGTTCTGGAGGAACATACTCGTACTGTACCCAAATAACCCGATGGGTTTCCAATAAGTCCCATTCGAAGCTGAATCCGGTCTGGCTGTTTACGCTAGCCTTTTTTCTCTTGTAGCTCTATTACATATTGAGACGTGATGCTTTGGAGTAGCCCCGTGGTCTGATGATTGGAATGGATCCGGGTGCAGGCAACCTTTGAGGTGTGGTCATCCGTTTGACAGGAAGGCTTTACTTAACCGATATCGGTGATGAGGAAAGTTCGCCGCTCCAGGTAACGAAGCGTCATTATAATACCCGTAGGCCACGTAACGTGCAAACACAGGGGTATCTTGTGTTTCATGGCAAGGGTCGTAGTCCTGTTAAGTGAAGGGATTAGTACTGAGAGATCACCGAGAATAATCGGTAAGGTAGCGATTTAGTCTATGAGAGAGTTAGGCCTATTGTATGGACTGGGTGATGAGACCAGTTGCCATAAAGTGTTGTGTTGTGGATTGCTTAGCATAATCTTATGTTCCCGTTGTTAGCACAACCTTGATAGGTAGGTACTTGTATGATTGAGCTAGTATCTATTAAGTGGTTCACCTCACGGATTCGCTATAGCGACTCTGAGATATTGTAAGTCTCATTGCAGGTCAACACACCAAAACAACTAGACCCGAGACTGGTTGTACTGGTGTGGAAGCCCAGGTGTATGGGGAAAGGTATGTGGCCAGCCACATTCAATATTGTGAACCTTCAATAGTGTGTTATTGTAATAAACATTGCATTGTGTAAGAAGGAACTTGTTTAATTGAATCTTTCCCTAGCAGCTTATTATACCCTACAAATTTACTTTAGCACGGTGGTGAGTAGTACAACACCGAAGGAGACCATCAACATCCAGTCTCCTAACCAATTCTGTACAACTCCGAGGGCCGGGTTACAAGTTCATGGTGGCGCTGTCAGCTACGATTGTCAAAACTGTTATTTTTTCTATTGAGCAACATAGTCCATAGGTAAATAATTAGGCATGGCATGGCATGAGCACTGTTGCATGAATTAATCAAAAAATTGAGAGTTTTTCCAGAAAAGCACACAAAACAAAACAAAACGATGGTTGATGATGATTGTGCTTCATATTACAGTAATTTAATAAACCATTGGTTTTAAATTATTGCCATGTTTTGACCGCGGACCACGGATTATTGCATTGTTTTACTTTGTGGTTTTAGCAATCTATAACTTCTTGTTTACATGCAATCATGCAAGAAAAAGATGCGAAAAGGGTAATAAAACCTCAAATACCTCTGTTTTATAACCGGCCAATTCTCGTATTAAAAGACGTTCAAAATTGATTCGCAATCTTATCGCAGCGACAATCAATGTCAAAATCTTGTTGAAAATTTAGGTAGAATAAAGGTATGTTTGGCAGATTGAGACGGAGACTAAAATGCGATCGATCTAAGTGTGCATACACACGAGCGACACGCGTCAAAGGCAGAGGCTACTGCATCCGTCGACGAGCGTCGACAGCAGCGGCTGCCGTCGACAACGTGCCGCTCGTATATTTGAGTACGGTGTTTAAATACACGAGAGGCATGTTGTCGACGACAGCCGCCGGCACGTCGCGTCGACGGCTGCCGCCGACACGCATTGACAGAAGACGTCGACACTCGTCGACAGCTGCAGTTGCCTCTGTCGGTGAGGCATGTCGCTCGTCTGTATGAGCACTAAGCGACCGATCTTAAAAATTACGGAACTGCCCCTCTTCACACACATACACACAGGCGTTACATGTGGTTTCGGATAAGGCGGGAGGAAACGCCCAGGTGTTATCATTGTGTGGATCGACCGGAGGATATGGTGGAGCATACGGTGGAGGTCTGCCCGGCTTGGGCGGAGAACCGCCGTGTCCTCGTGGCGGCGATCGGTGGCGGCGAAATCTCGCGACCGGCCCTGGTTCAGGCCATGGTACGGAGCGAGAGGGAATGGGAAGCCGTCGCCGCAGGAAGAGACACCCTGGGCGTCAGGAGTCGATTGCCGACTCCCGGCCACCGTAGGCGCGGGCTTGCGGACGGCGAGCAATGGACAGCTTGCCGTCCGGTAAGAACCAGGCCAGGGTCGACGGCGCGTCGAGTTCCACACGCGCCTCAAAGAGATGTCAGCATAATTGACGGGGTCGCGAATTATTCGAAAGAGTTACCGTGGCCCTGGCGCACAGGCAACTGAAGGAACACGGGTGGGTTTTAGTCTGACACGCCTTTCCGCTCCGCCCAGAGCGGGAGAGGTCATTTGATGATGTCCCACCCAAAAAAAAAAAAAAAAGGCGTTACATTTGAAAAAAAGTGCCCCCGTATAAAAAAAAGCATTTGAAATACTTACTGAAAACTTTAAATTCTCCACAAATAAAATAATATAATTAACTGTAATTACACGAAACTAACACTTAAAAAAAGTTGCATACGGTATAAAACACGCGAACACTAATTAAAAAAAAAACTGTTTTTTCAAATCACCCAATTACTGTTCTCTTTTTAGGGAGAAACGTTCGCTTTCGCGGTGGTTTTCAAACTAAACTCATCACTATTCATAATTGAAATTATGCCATACTGCTGAATACAAAAACACAGGCATCAATTTGTTATGTGACAATTGATTATGAAGACTATCCATATCCAATACTATTGTTTTCATGCGAATTATCAACACAATCGGATGTGCTTATATTCTACCTAAACATTTAACTTGGGTACAGTTGAGCGTAGTTGTAATAACAGTACTTCAGTTATCTTTAAGCGCTTCATATATCTATTGGCAGGGGGGCGGTGATGTTAATTTACACATCATTATAAAGAGATAAAAGGGATATTTCAAAATGGGCCAGTTACACTACTTCAGAAAAAAGAAACAAATCCGTAAAATTCAGGAAAAATACGGATAATTCATTTAAATGTATACTGTTGTGGTAGTTAATTGATATTTATCAATTACTAGCCGCGCCCCGCGGTTTCGCCCGCAGCTGTATAAAATATACTTTACGACCTCTTCTCAGACCTACCAAATATCCACAAAAAAATCATAAAAATCGGTTAAGCCGTTTCGAAGGAGTTTGATAATAATGTGACACGATATTTTTATATATTAGACTAGCGACCCGCCCCGGCTTCGCCCGGGTAGCAAAGCATAATATAATATAGCCTATGTCACCCGGAGATAGTGTAGCTTCCCAACAGTGAAATAATTTTTGAAATCGGTTCAGTAGTTTCGGAGCCTATTCAATACAAACAAACAATCATATCTTTTCTCTTTATAATATTATAGCGACCCGCCCCGGCTTCGCCCGGGTAGCAAAGCATAATATAATATAGCCTATGTCACCCGGAGATTGTGTAGCTTCCCAACAGTGAAAGAATTTATGAAACCAAAAATTGAAAAAGTAAAAACAATTGAATTTCACTGAATTTCGTTTATTACAAAATAAATTTAGGTTATAACTTAGCCTCAGCAACACGTGGTGGTTATGCTATTAAATTGCAGCTTATACGAAACGTTTGTATTTTTAACATAGCGCCATCTATTGAATACTTACTCAATCCAGTCAACAGATATCGCCATCTGTTAGAATCGTTTGGAGCTAACAGATAATTGTGGCTGTCAAATAATAGATAAATAATTTGCAATAAAATAATATTGCGACTATAAATTGAGAGGTAAGCTATCTTATCTTTCAAGTTGGATCAAATTGCACACGGTGTGTAAATCAAATTTAAAATCGGTTCAGTAGTTTAGGAGTCCATCGCGGACAAATAACGTGTCACGTAATTTTTATATATATAAAGATTTCACTGTATTTCGTTTATTACAAAATATATTTAGGTTATACCTTAGCCTCAGCAACACGTGGTAGTTATGCTATTAAATTGTAGCTTATATGAAACGTTTGTATTTTTAAAATAGCGCCATTTATTGAATACTTACTCAATCCAGTCAACAGATATCGCCATCTGTTAGAATCGTTTGGAGCTAACAGATAATTGCGATTGTCAAATAATAGACAAATAATTTGTAATAAAATAATATTGCGACTATAAATTGAGATGTAAGCTATCCTATCTTTCAAGTTGGATCAAATTGCACACGGTGTGCTAATCAAATTTAAAATCGGTTCAGTAGTTTAGGAGTCCATCGCGGACAAATAACGTGACACGTAATTTTTATATATATAAAGATTTCACTGTATTTCGTTTATTACAAAATATATTGAGGTTATACCTTAGCCTCAGCAACACGTGGTAGTTATGCTATTAAATTGTAGCTTATATGAAACGTTTGTATTTTTAAAATAGCGCCATTTATTGAATACTTACTCAATCCAGTCAACAGATATCGCCATCTGTTAGAATCGTTTGGAGCTAACAGATAATTGCGATTGTCAAATAATAGACAAATAATTTGTAATAAAATAATATTGCGACTATAAATTGAGATGTAAGCTATCCTATCTTTCAAGTTGGATCAAATTGCACACGGTGTGCTAATCAAATTTTAAATCGGTTCAGTAGTTTAGGAGTCCATCGCGGACAAACAACGTGACACGTAATTTTTATATAAAGATTTTTATCGGCCTTCAACATGGCGTCTCACCGATTTAGTTACTCTGTGCTTAAAAACAATGACATTAACCATAGATTGACCATTGATCATAGACAGAGAACTGTCAGCAGTCACAACAGTATCACTTCAGACACTTTCGTCTTGTCGTCGGTCGTGTCAACCTTCAACGTCAACAGAAATAAACATGTCAAACGTCATTATTCAATCAAAATGATAGCTTACCACCATGACGGGTTTTTGTTGTTTTTAGTGGATCTGCACAAGCACAACATCACTCACTCGCCGCAAGATGCAGCGGTAGTACCACGCAATGCATCCGCATGAATGAAGTATCGTTTTGTGATTTTTACATTGCTTGTCCAGTCACTTAGCGACATACTTAGATAGTGGTTAAGGAGCAATGTATTTACTCTAAAAATAGTACAGCCGCTGCGATATTTGAAAACAAAAATAACGTACCTAAGAAGACCTACTGACCGAAATATTTTACGATTTGTTTTTCATGATTTTAAAGAATAATATAGTAAAATACTTGTACTTACATGTGGTAAGCGATTCCATGATTGACAACGTTTTTGTTTTGGCTTCAGTTGTTACAAGAAACCACTGAACAACACGAGTTGAACTCATCCTAACAATCGTTTACGCTGAGTACGCAGCCGCCAACCTACTTATTAAAGTGCAACCTAGCAATAAGATCAATTACATGTTATTCCAAATCATTGTTTGTGAAGTGAGTTTTTAGATCGGCCTTCAGCTTAATACACTGTTTTTCTGTAATTAAAATAATTGTAATAAATAAAGTTTTTTTTAACTAAATTCCCGATCGCCGAAACATAACTGGCGCAGTCGGTAGGATCGCGACGCTCTAAGTTCGAATACAACTCTTCGGCATAATTTCTCTTCATTCGGTTCTCAAATCGTTCATTCGCAACCCGCAAAGAACCTTACTTGCGGTCGGCCACACCTGTATAGAAGCAGGAAGGTGTTTCTCCGGAGAATTGGAGGAAGCTGTTGGCAGAGACAAGACTCGACAGGAGATGCAGTGGCTGCTTTGGTAAGTGCTCTCGTATAACCAAATGTCCTTGCTCTATTTCCTGCCTTACTATAATTTTTGTATTTTATTTAAAGTATATGTGTGTCTGTCTATAAGCTACAATCGCGTTAGGCACCCACTTATTATAGCGTGAAGATATTCCGTGAAATTCCACGTGAAATAGTACACAGCTATTGTTCTGTTTGTGTGCCACTAAACAGGTAACTTACAGTAAAACAGTGTCGCTCAGAGATTATGATGCCAACTATAAACCGTACAAACTTATTGCAGATTTGATGCCAAGATATGATGGCAATCCTAAATTGCTTAAATATTATATTAGAGAGGTAGAAAGTTTATTAACTTTAACTAGTGAAGCAGATCGTTCGCATCCGGCATTTATCTGCTTGATTAAGAGTAGGCTAAGTGGTCCAGCTATCGATGCCATAGCATATGAAGAATATCTCAGTTCTTGGGAGTCAGTTAAAACAGCTTTGATTAGGCGTCTTGGAGAACCACGCAATGAAATACAAGTTATGCAAGAGCTCACACGGATACGTAAGTCAAAGAACGAAGATGCGGAAACCTTTGACAATCGGCTCCGTGAATTATTAGACACATTATACTCTGTAGGGGAACATGGTAACAAATCTTATTATGAAAAGATGGTCATTGAACAATACGTGAACCAGTTTGATTTTCATGTGTCATTAGGTGTTAGAATTGCGAAACCAGAAACATTTGAAGCAGCTATTATTGCGGCTAGGCAAGAAGAGGCTAGGCTTGCATATAATAGGACTAATAATTTTAATAGCCCATCAACATCTCAAGCGAAACCAAAGGAGTTGCCTAGGCAGCAGCCTAACCCTAGTCCTTTCCATACTAACCAACAGAATAGCATGACCCTAGAACAGCGTCAACAATGGATACAGTCTATGTTGCCTTGGAAAAACCGACCAGCATCAGATAACGTCAGACCAGGTGGCTCAGGTAATTTTAGAAGTGGAAACTTTAAGAACCAACCTAACGTTCCAAAACAGCAGGTTAATCCTCTTGAGTTATCATCGGACGTCACTATGCGTACGGCAGGTAAGCCAGAAAAACCACAGTTCGCATCGGGGCAGTTATTCTATATCCTGAGCAAAATGGATGATTAGGTGCAACCAATACCCATTGGTAGTGAGTATTTCGGCCAATTCATAGACACCAGTAGCGACGTTTCCGACCATAACGTAGTTATAGATGAACAAGAGGTAAGCCAAGAACAGGATTTTATTTATTTATTTAATTTATTTATTTATTTAAAAACTCTTAAACTATCATTACAGGTTTAGAAACCTAATGCGATAGCTAAGCCTGCTTATAATATTAACTATTTTAAATAACACTATTACTAACAATTACAAATAACTACACAATACATTAACACTAAATTACTTATAACTAATACAATACAACATTATAATTATAACAATGTAATATTCATAAACAATAAACATAAAATTACACTAATTGTTGCTTTCGTAACATATTATATATAAACTTACTTTTGCAAGCTCACTAAAGTAACACGAAAAAATGTCCAACCTATTCTGAATTCCGTTAACAGTACGAATTGCTCGCGTGAGAGGTGCTTTGGCCAGCAGGTTGGTTCGGGCAGTTGGCACAGCCAGCAGTGGCGGGCGCCGCCGCCTCCACACGTAGCGGTCCGGAACAGACAACCGCAAGCACTGAAGCACGCCCGGTTTGTGCTCCTTGCCCCGGAGTAGTTTAATTAAATAGACGACAAGAGTAAACTGTCGTCGCACCCTTAACTCATTGTACCCGACCATGCCCAGTACAAACAGGGTGGGGTACATCAGCGGGTACAATGGATAAACCCCGTACAGTCTGAAGTACAAGTGACGCGTGAACTTGTTCTGTATGCGCTCCACCATGATAGAGTACTTGGCTTCATGTGGAGCCCATACGACCGCACCATACTCCAAGTGACTCCTGACTAGAGTGTCGTATAACACCCTTATAGTCGTAATATTAGTGAACCCCTGTGACTGCCTTAGTACAAAGCCGAGGTTTCTGTACGCTTTCTTGCATATCTTAATGACATGCTCGCGAAACGTAAGATCTGGAGTGAGATATACCCCTAGATCCCGCACCTGCGTTACTCGCTGCATGGGTATCGCCTCTGCTTTGTACTCATAGCGGATAGGGGTGCGCGCACGACCAAAGGATATTACCGAGCATTTGGACACGTTGAAGTACAGCTTATTGTCATGGCTCCATTTCACCACTCTATCAATGTCACCCTGGAGTCGCTCACAGTCTGACTCATCCCTTACCTCGAGCAGCAACTTGAGGTCATCTGCGAACAATAAACATGAGCCATGTCTGACGACCTCCGGCAAACTGTTTATCATTATGATAAATTCAAGAGGTCCCAAATTGCTGCCCTGGCTTACTCCGGACCTGGTGAAGTACGGCCTCGACTCGTACCCATTGTAGTCAACGTACTGTTTACGGTCTCTCATATAGCTGACAAAGAACTGCAGCAAGTGCGGCGTACATCCTATATCTGCCAGCTTTCTTAATAAGACATCATTGTCCACGGTGTCGAAGGCTTTTTTAAAATCAAAGTACGCCGCGTCTACCTGTACTCCAGCGTCGACTGCCGGTATAACCTGTGCCATGAAGTTAAGCAGGTTGGTGGAAGTGCTGCGTCCGGGCCGAAAGCCGTGCTGCGCGTCCGACAGTTGCGCCCGTACTTGCCCCTGTATGCAGCGTTGAATAGCGGCTTCAAAAACTTTTGCCGGCGTCGACAACACTGCGACTGGTCTATAACCGCTGACATCTGGACCTGCTTTACCCTTGGGTACTGGAACGACACGTGTCGTCTTCCACTGATCCGGGAACATGGATTGCTTTAAGCACGTGTTATATATGTAATGCAGCGGGTTTGCTAAAACTCTAGCACAATCTCTAAAGAGAAATGCTGGTATACCGTCAGGGCCAGATGATCGTTTTGGCTTGAGGTTCGCCAGCGCATCCTGCACATCTTTGAGACTCAAGGTCTCTATATGTACCCGAGCACTGGTAGCACTGCCGAACTCTGCCATCGCCGCCTGAACGTCTAGTTGCGGTGGTTCCTGACTGTATACCGACTCAAAAAAATCTGCGAATTCCCTAGCACACTGCTCATCAGTGAGATTTTGCCCATCTTTTATAATACTTTGCCTATTCACTCTACTTTTTTTTGATCTAATATATTGCCAGAATGATTTTGGATCTTTAGCGAACTGATTTTGAATTTTACTTTTATGGTTTCTGTGAGCAATTTCTATAGACTTTTTTATCCGGGCCCTACATTTAGCGTATTCTTCGTAATCACAATCACGTTTTGAGTTTTTAAACAGTTTGTGAAGTTTTGCTTTAATTTTGATCTCTTTAATAATTTCTGCGGTGTACCATTCGGGATACACATAACGTGAGTTTTCCTGGGTAAACTTTTTCCTTGGTACACATTCGTCTAAAATACGGCCTAATTTCACATAAAATATATTTAAAATGTCTTCCAAGTCATGCCTTTCATACATTGCACTCCAGTCAGCAGAAGTTAACATCGAATACAATAATTGATAATCTGCTTTATAAAAATTCCACTGCGGTCTGCTATTGCACGCGCTGTCAAAACGGGATTCGGCAGCGGGCGAAGGCGGGGAAAGCGCGGGGGCTGAGGGCGCGGGGCGCACGCACACCGCTAGTGGCGGGTGGTACGGGTCGACAGGAACGAGCGCCTCGCCCGCCATCACCACTGACACTTCTCCGCTAAAACCCGTACTCAGAACCAAATCCAGGTGTCGGCCTAAGACATTTGGTACCATGTTACCCTGAGTGAACTCGCAATATGACATAAAGCATTCATAATAATTGCTAATATTTACCGGACAAGAATGTAAATTAAAATCTCCAATAACTATCATTTGTTTATATCTATTACACATATTTTCTATTACCCTAAACAAAATCATATAATCATTCTCCGAACTCCCTGGAGGAATATAAACAACGCAACATAAAAACAAAAATCTATTCTTTAGATGAACCGTTGCACAAACAATTTCAAACACGCAGGCGTCTATCGACGCGTCCGAGACAAGTACCTGTCGCAGCTCGAAGCGGTGTGTGGCCACGAGAAACGCTCCACCCTGCTTACGCCCATCCACTCGATCACAACGTATTATTTTATATCCTTGAGGGATAATTTCTGCGTCTTGAATGGATTCATTGCAGCCTGATTCCGTTATAGCGTATAAGTCTGAATTAAATGATAATATGTTATTTCTAAAGATTTCTAATTTTGTACGAAGACCTCTTGCATTTTGATAATACATTTCAATGTTATATTAAATCCCGATTAAGACAACCGGACGTAGTATCCATTATCCTACAAACTATTTTTTTTTTACCATATATTGAGTTGCCAGAATTCAACGGTAAGTTTTTAATAGATACAGGAGCCAGTCATTCTGTTATTGCATCTGATGAAATTTTTGGTACTATTTTTGAATACTGTGTAGAAACAGAGCCATATCAAATAGTTACAGCGCATAGCTCCTCGGTTCACGATAAAGTAGTATACCTGCCCTTGCCCCCTGCGTTTAATAGCGATATAACCCATACATTTCTAATATTCGATTTCATTCGATCTTTTAAAGAAACTGAAAAGCAATATTGATTTGAATAATAACGTGTTACGAACATCAACAGCACAAATACCTATTCACTTTAGCTCTTCAGCCCAAAAGATAAAAATCGATCCTAAGTGTGAAAAGATAGTTACTGTTAAAACTAACTACGTGGATGGACAGTACTTACACGATGATTTTTATTGGTCTGATAACTTGAAATCACCGGCAGCAATAATTAACGTTACTAAAGGTTCTTTTAAAACTTCAGTTATTAATTTTAGTGATGATAAAAAATATATTCCAGATAAGAGTTCAATGGAATTAGAGTTGTATAATGAGGCTAATAACATTAATCTTTATAACATAAATACCGTACAAGTGCAATCAGATATCGATCGCATATTAAATAAAAACTTAAAGAAAATTCGTACAGGGCATATGAATGAGGAAAAAAAGCGTGAAGTTACTAGGCTATGTTATCAGTATAGGGACCTATTCTATTCAGAAGATATTCCACTGATCTTTACACACGCAGTCAAACACGAACTTAGAATAAGTAATGATACACCGGTTTTTGTACGTAGCTACAGACAAGCCCCCCAACAACGCGATGAGATTCGTAAGCAAGTAGATAAACTTTTACAGCAGGGCATTGTTAGAGAGACCATATCTCCTTGGTCATGTCCCGTGCATATTGTCCCTAAAAACCTGATGCATCAGGAAAAGTTAAATGGAGACTTGTTATCGATTATAGACGACTGAATGATCGTATAATTGAAGACAAGTGTAGCGGCATCTACAACGCCACATGCGAGCTACGTGTCAGACTGACGTCACGCAAAATCCTGTATCGCGCAAGCGGAGTTTACCGCGCAACTAGCATATATACAACATCCCGACATCAATCGTCGGGCAGTTGCCCACCAGACACGACACCCGTCTGGTCGGAGGATCCTCCCTTTTCTATGGAGGTGTGAGTGAGCTTTACACCCTGTTCCTCATACCTCTATACTGGTGACCCCGAACATGAACGTCAGCGCAGAAGGCTGCGCTGACGTTCATGTTCGGGGTCACGCTGAAGTAGTTGCACGAAGGCGTGCAACTACTTCAGCGTGACGTCATCATCATCACTTCCGCAAGCTTTAGAGCGGCGAGTCACACAGCCAGCCAGCACCCACGGCTTCCACGGGTATCCTGACCACTAGCATGCAGCGACCGCGCATACCTGGTCATCACCCTCAGCCTCATCAAGCAACCTTGGCACAGCACACTGCACTTTCGGCCGGTCAACAAGAAGAGCTCTTAATCCCTCTCCTGGTCGACGCCAGCAGTCAGCCTCAACCCGGCGCTGTACCACATCCGACGCACTGGAGCATAACGCAGCGCCACCCCGACTCACTGGGGAATCTTCGCAGACAGTTCCGACTCACCGCGAACTATGCGACACCCGGTTCCGACTCACTGGAACCTCAACTGGCCCTGGCAAGCATCGCAAGATACACGACTCAGCCCACTATCGACCTCCGGTCTCCGGGGGGGAGTGATGTAGCGGCATCTACAACGCCACATGCGAGCTACGCGTCAGACTAACGTCACGCAAAATCCTGCATCGCGCAAGCGGAGTTTACCGCGCAACTAGCATATATACAACATCCCGACATCAATCGTCGGGCAGTTGCCCACCAGACACGACACCCGTCTGGTCGGAGAATCCTCCCTTTTCTATGGAGGTGTGAGTGAGCTTTACACCCTGTTCCTCATACCTCTATACAAGTATCCTTTACCCACCATTCATGACATCTTAGATAGATTGGGGCGTGCCTAGTATTTTACGACTCTGGATCTCGCCAGCGGTTACCACCAAGTAGAGATACATTCCAACGATATTGAAAAAACAGCGTTTACAACCGAACGAGGACATTACGAATTCTTAAGAATGCCCTTTGGCCTAAAAAATACGCCAAGTACTTTTCAACGTTTAATGGATCACATTTTAAGAGGAATAGATAATGTTTATACGTATTTAGATGACGTAATCATTTTATCAACATCTTTACAACAACACATGGAAAAATTAAAGCTAGTATTCGATAGGTTTAAAACTCACAATTTGAAAATCCAATTAGATAAATCGGAATTCTTACATAAACAGGTTAATTTACTAGGACACGAACTTACAAAGAACTTACAAATGATGGCTTGAAACCCAATAAGCACAAAATTAAAGCAGTACTAAATTTCCCTTTGCCTAATACTCAGAAGGATATAAAGGCTTTCCTAGGCCTAGTAGGGTACTACAGGAAATTTATTAAAGACTTCGCAAAGTTAACTAAACCAATGACCTTATGCCTAAAGAAAAACAGTAAAGTTATCCATTCCCCAGACTTTTTAGAAGCTTTTAATAAGTGCAAACAAATTATAACAAATGCCCCAATACTACAATACTCTAATTTTGATGAACCTTTCGTGCTCACCACCGATGCATCAGATGTAGCATTAGGTGCGGTATTATCACAAGATATTGTAGGTTCCGATAAACCGATAGCTTACGCATCCCGGACACTATCAGATACCGAATCTCGGTATTCTACAATAGAGAAGGAGTTACTAGCAATAGTGTGGGCAATCAGGTATTTTCGTCCTTATCTTTATGGTAGAAAGTTCGTTATTTACACAGACCACAGGCCCTTTACTTGGTTAATGTCACTGAAAGATCCTAACTCTAAATTAACTAGATGGCGTTTAAAGCTTGTAGAATACGACTATAAAGTAGTTTACAAGAAGGGTCGTCAGGATTAAAAAATTTCATGGTAGTATGGATTTATTAGCAGTAAATTTAGATGATAATGATGATGATGAAATAATTAATAGAATATTTGAGAACGCACGTAGAGTAGCTGAAAATGAAACAGAGACAGCCTCACAAAACCCAAGCTTTCCCCAGTCACATATAGGAACAGAATCAGATAGTATGAGCATAGTGTCAGCCGTGCCTGAATTAATCTCTACACGGCTTACACAACCAGACAATGAAAATAGGGGCATATCTATAATATCAGATGCTATAGATAGGCAGCTGAAACAATTCCACATAAGATCAACACACGGCTCAACATATAGAGTAGATAACAGATCCACTAACTCAAAAGTTGTCATTAAAGATGTTTTTATTCCAGTTAATAATACAGAATCAGAGATAGTTAGATTTTTAAAGGAACAGACAATTGCCGACCGAGAGTTTCATTGTTATTTCAATAGTGAAGAACTATATCATGCATTCTCCAGAGTCTATACTACTCGTACTATATTTAACGAGCGTGGCCCAAAGTTACTTAAATGCACTACGCGTGTGACCCTAGTAGAGAACAAAACTGAACAACAAGAGTTAATTAAGAAATATCACGAAGGAAAGACAGTACATCGCGGTATTCAAGAGACGTATAAACAGTTGCATAGAAGCTATCATTGGCCTAACATGTTACATACCATTCAGAGATTTTTTAATCAGTACGAGATTTGTTTGCAGTCCAAATATGAGCGCAATCCTCTAAGACCACCTCTAGCTATAACTAATATACCGCACAAGCCAATGGAACACATATTTATGGACCTTTATTCAACAGGCGGAGTAACATTCCTTACAATCATTGATAATTTCTCCAAATGTACTCAAGTTCAAGAATGTATCGCAGCACTTATGTCTAAGTATAAGGAGCAGGTGATCTCTAAACGAAATCAAGAAGCAGAAGAAATCAAGTTCAAGGTAGGTGAGACTGTTTATAAGCAGGTAGCAAAGTCAGCACGCAGTGATAAAACCAAGCCTGTGTTCAAAGGACCCTACAAGATCATATCCACCTTCATCCAAATAATGTGGCTGAAATTATAGGTAACCACCCAAACTCTAAGTCTATTAGAGTACACTTTAAACTACTACGGAGGCCTCATCTTGTTGCAGGACCCTCAACTCAGGAGCCATCGTGCTCTACGCAACAGGAACCGTAACTATTGACCCCGTTAATAATGAAAATGGCATCCTTCTCCTAAAACAAGGACAGCTCCTTAAACAGGATAATTACTTTAGTCTCGCTTGCGTGTACAATATAACACACCTTCATTTTACTTCCATCCAACTTATGTCAATATATGCAAGCACTAAAGCAGCTGAGAGTGTATTGTCAGGAGAGTTACATAAAACGTATAGAAATCAAATAGAGTATAGCTTAGATCAAATAGGTAAAAAGATAAAGTTTTTAAGCCCGCATGTTAGAAAAAGACGCGGTTTGATTAATGGGTTAGGCACTGTCGTTAAATCCATAACTGGAAATCTTGATCATGATGATGCAGCAAAATTCGAAGAAGAAATATTAAACATTAGGAATATAATTAATAATGTCCAGAATATGCAAAGAAAGTCCTTAGTTCTAGCACAAAATACGATAAATGAGTTTGGCAATCAATTAAGTAAATTGAATAGTAATCAGAAAAACTTGGCTAGCTTATTGAAAAACATTACACGCAACAGTAACGACGTAAATAATCATATATTTTTTTACGATATAAATGTACAGATAGATTTTAGTTTACAGATTGTCGTAGATAAGTTAATGTTGTTTGAAGATGCCATGACGTTCGCGCAACTGGGCACCATGCATCCTAGTATTATAAGTCCTCAAAATCTAATAGAAGAATTAATCAACTTAGGTAACACCTATTTGTTTAGACCAGTAGCTATTATTAATCTTAGTAATATTCATAGGATAGAAAAATCAATTAGTGTTAAGACACTCTATAAACTTTATCCTAGAAATCCCATCAGTAGCCCCACAAACCTATGACCTAATTCATCTCTACTCTATTCCCAATAAAAATAACCTACTATTATCCCTAAATCCAATTACCTTGTACTTGGGAACGATGAGTACGCCTACCTAGAAGAAGACTGTCAACCCCTGACCGATGACATCAAGTTTTGCAAGACCCTGGACACTAGAAGAATTGAAGACACCGAAGACTGCATCCCATCCCTCATTCAGCATCGTAAAGCAAACTGCACACATGCTAAGATGAGCCTAAGAAGAGGAAAAATTCAAAAGATCGGAGATAACAATTGGCTACTTGTCCTGAACGAAACTGAAATTGTCAAAACACAGTGCAAAACTAAGACAGACTACAAAAAGTTAACTGGGATTTATCTCGTCACACTAACAGAAGATTGTCAAATTAACATCATGAACAGAACACTACGAGCACATACAGATACAATCGTCATCAATGAGGTCATACCTTTACCAGAGCAACATCAAGTCTTAGAAGAAACTGTTCAGTATGAATTGCAAATAGAAGACATCTCACTAGACAGCATCCATGAACTTATCAACAAAGCAAGCGATCTCTCTTTACCAGATGACATCAATTGGTCAATGATGATGGCCACAATAAGTTGGACTACAGTACTCCTATACATCTTATTAATAGCAGCAGCATCCTGGAAGTTGTACCAATGGAAGATCACAAAGAGATCAGAGGACATCAAAGACATCGAGGCAACCAAAGGCAGCGCGGACGCCGCCAGAAGCAAGAGTTGCTTCTATCTTATGGAGGGAGGAGTTAACTCATCGTAACAATCGTGTACGCTGAGTACGCAGCCGCCAACCTACGTATTAAAGTGCAACCTAGCAATAAGATCAATTACATGTTATTCCAAATCATTGTTTGTGAAGTTAGTTTTTAGATCGGCCTTCAGCTTAATACACTGTTTTTCTGTAATTAAAATAATTGTAATAAATAAAGTTTTTTTTAACTAAATTCCCGATCGCCGAAACATAACTCACGGCATTCTTATATTTTGTCACGATCACGATCGAAAGCGCACTAGTTCGCGAAGTCGGCCATTTGCCTATAACATGAGCAGTTTGAACATGACGCGTGGACACAGATACGCCCCCTTGCCACTTCTCCTGTTTTTTATTCTCCTGTTTTTTATGTTTCTATGAGCAACGCAGAAGATCAACATGAATTGATTAGTATAAGTTTATTTTGTTTTATTTCTCTAGTAAGTAAGGTTATAGATAGATTAGGTAGTATTGTATAAACTTGAACCTAATAATTACAAAATTATGACTACTAAAATCTAATTAAATTATAACTATAAACTATATTACAATATAAAATAAACTATAGACAGGTATTATTGGTATTGTTATTTATTTACAACCAGTAACAGAGCTTCGGTGGGGTTCGGAAAAATTGGCACACGTCCGACCTCCTACACGTACCGCTCGGGACTAAAGGACTCGGGGCGAGCGTATGTTCAGATGAAAACACGTAATTTTGGAATTAGTGGTATATATATGTGTTTTCATATTTCACATTATTTCGGCCGATTTATATTTCATTTTTTACGACCTTTATTTTGGTATAAGGCTGAGGCTACAGTAGGCAGCGATTTGCGATGCGACTGGAAGAGCGAAACGAGAAAAACATGGTATGGCTACGTTACAAGCGAAATTCCGCCGTATATTCTTCGGCGATGACATGGCTACAGTACACATGCTCAACAACGAATTAGCAAGAGCGATTCATGCGGCTACACTATAAAAAGAGAAAAACAGCGATTTCGCAGAGAATTCGCTAGTTCATCGCATTTTAATGATCTTAAAACATTCGCGGCGACTCCGTGTCAAGATGGCTACATAGAGGGAGCACACACAGGCGACACATGCGACGCGCGCGGGGCGCGAGGGTAGGTTGTTTAGTTCGCGGCATTCACACAGTCGAAAGGTTGCTGTAGCTTTGTGTAAACGTAACGTGTATTATTTTCAATGGCTTTGTCAAAACCAAACCTTGTATTTTTGCTTGAAAGCTCTTACCTCAAGTACGAACTATTTTTGAAAAAGAGATTGTGTTGGATTCACGAAATAAATAAAGAGCGCAGTAAATATGGAGAATTTCATCATTTGTTCCAGAAAGATTCTTTGAATATACAAGAATGAAAGTTGAGACGTTTGATTATATTTTGGCAAAGATTAGAATCCATATCACAAAGAGTGATACGAGTTTTCGGAAATGTATTTTACCAGAGGAGAAATTGTTTGTGACAATCAGGTAAGCAATAAAATATTAATTATTAGGTAATAAGTTTTTATTTCAATTAAATCAATCAAACAAATTCTACTATAAGTTTTTATTACGTGGTGAACATGAACAAAAAATGTAAGTAATGATTGTTTAGGCACACCACACACCAAATACACATGTGTGCGGCATAATAATAAAATGTGGATAAATGTAACTGATACATTTGTGTGACGTATTTGATGTGTTGTTTATTAAATAAATGTGAAAATACGATAAATCTATTGTATGATTTGTAGCTTTGGTTTGTGGTGCGCCCTAGATGATTATTATAATTTACAATTGTTGTGTATTGTAACCTGAATATGGATATGAATATGAAGAGTCGGGTACAGCGGACTCATCCATGATGGCTTGGATAACTTTTTGACGAACTCTGTTTTTTTGCATGGCTGTGAAACTTTTCATTTGCGGCAAAATACTTTGAAAAAAGTGATAATCTTCCATATCATAAGTGGCACTTTCCTGTATATCTTTGTTTAAATTTTGCTCCAAAATTTTTAGTTTCTTATTTTCCAAGTCCAGGAAATCTTGTCTTATGTCCTGGACGTTCTTACGTTTAGATGAAGTTGTGGATGATGAATCCATAGATATATCCGATTCCTGACCGGTGTGTGTGGTACCTGTATTGGTTTCTTCGTCTTCATCTTGCAAATTTCCGGTATTCCGTTCAGGAATCACTTCATCTTTTAGAAAGTTCAGTATTTCATAATACGGCCAAGTTGACGTGGCTGGATCATCATCAGCTCCAGCTCCTGATCGTGGATTTGGAATTTTACGCAATTCTCTTCTATATGTGTCCTTTAAGTTCTTCCATTTCTTTTTTAACTCGATATCTGAAAATTAATTACAGATTTTTATCAACGGGGCTGTCATTTCGAGCTTTGGCGCAGTGGTTTCGCCTAGGAAGATTAACGGTATCAACTATTGTCTATGAAACCTGCAAGGCAATTTGGTATCAATTATCACCAATACATATGCCAAAACCAACAGAAGAAATTTTGCGAAGTTCAATGAATGATTATTACAAAATGTGGCAATTTCCTAATCGTGTGGGTGCAGTTGATTGGAAACACTGTCGCATTAGACAACCTCCCCAAACAGGATCTGCTTTCCATAACTACAAACATTATTTTTCAATTGTGTTACAAGCTGTGGCAGATGCAAATAGAAGATTTTTAACAATAGAAGTGGGGGGGCGGGGATCCCAAAGTGATGGCGAAACTTTTCACTTTTCTAATTTGAATAAACTGCTGAGTGAAGGTAGATTTAATATGCCACAAAACCAACGTCTGCCCTCCTCTAATACTATTTGTCCCACCTTCCTAATAGGGGATGAAGCATACCCTCTAAAACTGTACTTGATGAGGCCGTATCCACAAAGTGTCTTGGACGATCAGAAATATCACTTTAACAAATGTTTATCTAGAGCTCGAAAAACAATTGAATGTGCTTTTGGCATAACTTATAAGAAATGGCAAATATTAAATAAGCCTATTGAAACGAAAAAAGGACATGCAGAAATTATTATAAAGACGTGCTGTTTAATGCATAATATTATTATTGATAAAGAAAAACCATCTGATTGGGATTATACCATCAATCTATCTTCATCTGGAAGGGTCAGGAGGTCGGGCCGTATCAGCAATCGAAGTACAAATAACGCCGTAGTTTAATAAACAAAATAAATCAATATTTATGGGACAAGCAATTACTGGGACACTAGTTATTGTTTAAATCTTGTTTTAACTCCGCCCCTAAGACATTGACACTGACCCTTGTTTTAAATAACAATAAAATAGTTACCTGTACCATGATTTGTGCCTGAAGTAGGTAATCCTGTAAATATAACTCTAATGAAAACATAATTAAACCATAATTTAGACTTGTCTTTGCTATTTAATAGGATGCAGTGAAGATCAAGTAATCGTGTATCGCACGGCCGAAATATCTAGATTGAAATGTGAAATATGTAAAATGTTTTTTTTAAAATTTAATTCCGTGTTGTCTACGAGTAAAACGCAATACAAAACGACGTTTTCCCGGGTAACCTCGCATTAAGGTGATTTACAATTAGAATTTTGGGTTTAAGTATTCAAATAATCAAATTAAAGCACTCAATCTGTAAGTGGCACTACAAATTGGCATCCACGGGTACGTTTTTTGATCCATTCGTTTACACTTTCATGAGATACTTTTGAAACAGGCCATTAATAAAAAAAACATAGATAAAAATCATAATATTTTATAGGTTACAAAGGTGTTTCAACAAGTTTCCACTATCACTGTTTACATTACATTCCAAATAAAACTTTACATAATTATTTTTAATTCATTTTCACAGTAAAACTTAACGCCAATTTTTTTTTTTTCATATAACTTTATGATTTTTTGTAGGAATGTCATTTTATTTCTAAAACTTCCAAAGGCTAGGACTTATTCTTAGACAGCATTTCAAAAACTAGACGTTTTTCTAAAACATTAAGCTGCGTACAGACATGCACAGTTTATAAGCCTAAGATATGCCTAAAGCCCCATTTACACGGTGCAAGTTTATTGTGTGGCATACCATAAAATGGAAGCAACAATTAACTGGCACCGTCTAAACAACACGTACAAATTGTTACACGATACACAAGTTTATCATTTGAAACTGGTATTCGTGTAAACAGCACGTACAATAAAATCGCACGTACAATAAAATAGCACGTACAATAAAACCGCACGTACAATAAAATCGTATATAAATTAAATCGCAAGTACAATAAAATCGTATATAAATTAAATCGCAAGTACAATAAAATCGCACATGCAATAAAATTTCACGTACAATAAAATCGCATGCTATTCTAACATAAAAAAAATATATCGTTCAATCATGAGTGCGGTTAGTAAGCGTGTGTTAATCGTAATTTAAATGTAATCATAGAAATAATAATAACTAAATTTAAACAATAATTTCCTATGGCGACCTTCCAACTCCACTATTAGACCCTGTTCTCCAGCCAGTACTATAGCCAGTATGTGTCAAAACAAATCTAACGAGCCCATATACGACGAAGCTATCTTGTTTCGTTGAGGAGTTCCTGTGGCCACCGTCCGGCTCCACCATCATGCTCTGGACTCCAATTAGGGCTATAATGCTTGTCATGTCAATGAATCCAACGAACCCAATCACAACGGGGCTATCGTGCATAGTTGAGGAATTCCTGTGGCCACCTTCCAGCTCCATCGTCAGACCCTGGACTCCTCTTTGGGCTATAGTACATATCGAGACAAATCAAACGAGACCAAACACGAAGGGGGCTATCTTGTTTAGTTGAGCGGTTCCTATGGTCTACTTCTGGCTGCATGATCACACCAGATCCATTGTACAAACTATTGCAATGTCACCGAAGTTACATAGGTATGCCAAGTTTACACTCAATCGGAAGCCAGGAAGTGCTTGGAAATACATACGGCCGAAGTTAAAAAAAATCTTGAGAAGACTTTCAATTAAGTTGAATGAAATACTTGTCAGCGCACATACGGGTAATACTTGAATCAACGTGTCATAAAGTTGTACAAGGACGTGCAACTCTGTGTTTAGTCGAGCCAAAACTTGCATGCAGTAATTACCTCGGTGTAAACAGAAGTCACATGCAATTATTGAATGGCAAAACTTGCGTTCAATTATTGTTGCCATTTTATGGAAATCACACGAGTGTAAACATTTACATGCGATACTTGAATGGCAATAATTAAACGTGCTTTAGCATGCGATTATTGCTCTTGAAAGTTCCAGAAACTTGCACCGTGTAAATAGAGCATTAGGCTATTGTAGACACGGCTTTTCACGCCTTTCAACAAGAGAATACTTTCCTGACACCTGTCAGTTACATACAGTCCTTTCACAGTAAATTACATTATTCTGACGACAACCTTATACCAATGACAATAAAGATCCCTGCGATGCAAAATCAGAGAGATACACACAATAACTGAAAGGACTGCCAACGCTTAGTACAAAAGAATACGTGTTTTACGAATTTAAACTTTATTAGTTCCTAATAGAGTCCAACTGATAGGTGTCAGGGACCCACTCTCTTGGTGGCCGGAATATAGGTTAATTCTGTTTATTTTTATCAGTAGTTTGTTGCAGGTTTTTTCTTTTTCTTCGCTTTCTTGTAAACCTCTGCTCTCACCAAGTTGATTCTAATGTAATCTTCTCTCTCTTTTTGCAGCTCAGAGTTTGTTATGAAAAAGTCTACGTATTTTTGGTAGTCCTGTAAACAATAACGAATTTTTTTTATTGCACTCTTGCACCCTAATTGCACACTTTCAATCACAATTCGAAAGATTTTGAAGGAAATTGCTAATCCATTGCTTCAAATATCTGAAAATTTCGTCTGCCCTACTATTTACATAACGCAATGAATGTTCTTAACTGTCAAATGAAAGGCTGGAAATGCCTTTAATTTTGTTAGTTTATTACGCAATTACCCCGCTCATTGCCTATTATGCTATCAAGCCATAGATCCCTATCTCATGGTAAGTGGTTACCTAACAAGAAACAAGGAAACTTCTCATTTTCGTTCAAACCATCCACGATACTTCACCAGGCACCATCACTGGGCCCACCTGGTGGATTACGGCCCACTCTTACTCACAGAGAAGAGGACTGTGTCCCAGCAGTGGGAATATTATGCTAATTATGATTATGCTTCCATAGTATCAAAGCATTTTGTGTAATAGTTATTTTGAAAGTTTTGTAACAGAGTTGTCCGTGGTACAGTTTTAGACACCTTTTCCACCGCCGACGAGGAAGCGACTATAGCTTGACCAATACCGCTGTACGGCGCCTTAGGTAAGCGCGGCGAGGCGGGGGGCGGGACGCCGTGAGCGTCGATGAATGAGCGGCCTGCACTACCCCCCGCCTCGCCGCGCACATAGCTAAGGTGCGGTACAGCGATATCGGTCACACTATAGCTATCAACGATTTTCTCGCTCAAGATACATACAAAAGATAAAAGTTCCGGTGAAAGTAAAAGATATATATGTACTAACTGTTCGCACTTGTCGCTGCGACAAGAGCTATCAAAGAGAGTACTCGCTCAGCGACGCTCGCTTGGCGGGCAGAGCACTCGCTGAGAGACTCACGCTTGGTACAAACGCATACCAGTAAGTAAGTATACCACTACTTGATATGTAAATAACCGTCACAGGAAAAAATTATAACATCATCAATATAAACTAAGTGGAAATGATACGCATTATTAGGGATAACTCAAAAACTACTGGTCAGTACTTAATCAAATTTAAATGGAACCATATGTGAGGCACCAGCTTCCAAATAAAAAAAGAATCATCCAAAGCGGTTCACCCAGAAAAAAGTTATGAGCTAACAAACATTTAAAAAAAACAGTCGAATTGAGAACCTCCTCCTTTTTTTGAAGTCGGTTAAAAAAAATATTGGTCGCTAGTTCTACTCACTTCTCGTTAATCGTCGGCGGTGGGACAGGTGCCTAAGTGGGGAAAATAAAGCTATGCTTACTTCTGAAGTGAGAGGCTCTAAGCCTTTTTCTATAAGCTTTTGTATAAGTTCTCCGGGCGACAGTTCTTGTACATTTAATCTGAAATAAATCAAACAATTACATTACTTCCATAAGTCTAATTCATAATTTCCTTACTTTTTCAGCCACAGCTGCGTAATAGCAAAAAAGAAGTGTTTATCAGCATCATCATCTGACAAAACTATTCCAAACTATGTTGAAGTTAGCTTCAAGTCTAACCTGATGTAGATGTAGGTACAAATAATTATTTACATTTAGCGACTGCCTATTTGACCTCCACAACCAAGTTAATTGGTAACACAATACTATTTGGTAAGACTAGTTGTCAGACTTTCAGGCTTCTGACTATTAGTCAGAATTGAAGTCAGCCACGACTAGCGGCTTTTTTTTTAAGCTATTGCATAGCTTTTATCGCAGGCCTGACTATTAGTCAGAATTGAAGTCAGCCACGACCAGCGGCTTTTTTTTTAAGCTATTGCATAGCTTTTATCGCAGGCCTCGAGCGCGGCGACCGAATCAAGAAATTCCGTAACGAAAATAAAACCTAACACCCCCCACTCCGCCTACCATGTAGCTCGGCCGAGCGTTCGCTTAACGTGTATGTATATGGTACGACTGTACTTGAATTAATATCAAAGAAAAAAATACTGCATAAATAAAAAATTAATAAATAATTATAATTGCATAAGTTGATAAAAAATGCTATGCAATAGCTTTACCGCGGCAGTTCCCGAGTGCCACACGTGTTTTTTTTTTTTAGGGTGGAAGTCATCAAATGACCTCTCCCGCTCTGGGCGGAGCGGAAGGTCGTGTCAGACTCTTACTGACTAAAACCCACCCGTGTTCCTTCAGTTGCCTGTGCGCCAGGGTTACGGTAACTCTTTCGAACAATCCGCTACGCCGGCAGGCACTAGCGGCTTAACGCTGCTTTCCGAGGCAGGGTATTATCTCAGTATGAAACGGATGGTCACCATCCACGGATCAATTAAGACCTTAATCGATCTATTACTTAGCCACGAGCCCCTCCGAGGGAATAACGCATACCTAAATAAACTCACGCCGTTTTCTATGGGGTTAGGCAGAAACAACAGAAAGTCACCACTTACTCCTTAAGGAGGTTTTATACCGGCGAGGCGAGGCGTGGATGAGATCATGGTATAATAATATACTTCGCCAGGTATAGCATTCCGAGACACAGTGGTCACGTGGGTGACAAGCCTACGTCATCACCGCTGTGTTACCAGTAGTGTGTAAAAATAACTCCCCAACCGCCTTTATTACCTGTGCGAATCCGATAAAACGATGAGGTTTTAATTAACAATTACGTTGGTATATGTTTAAATAAAATTGTTTCGTTTGATTAGAAAAACGAAACGACAATTTAAATGCTTTATATATATTTTTAAACAGAATGGTGACTGAAAATGTTTCCATAATTCATGTTTTGTTGCAATAAAGTGGCAATTGGATAGTGACGTAAGCATGTGTCACTCCCGGAGTGCCAGACCTTGTTGTTTTTAGACCATGGATGGGATGGGCGAGAATTGAAATCACGTTTACCCTTTTACACCGAAAGATGTCCATCGCTATACCGCGCCGTCTCGCGATGGCCAGGGCCGGCAGTCTTGACATTAGATAGCGACAAAAATCTGTCGCTAAGTCGTATTGATATCAATTTTTTGTAATAGATTTTCAACGTTATGCTTTCCAAATAAAGTTTAAAATCTATTAAAGGAATATGACAACGATACGACTTAGCGACAGATTTTTATCGATATCTATGTCGAGACTGCCGGCCCAGCGCTACCTTGCGCCGCACAGTGGGCCCATACTGAAAATTAGTGGACTTAGGCAACAAAGTTCCTATATCGATGCGATTTTTTTTTATATGACGTGTTATATTATTCCTGACAACTTTTATTCTTATAAAATTTCTTCTAAAGTTGATAGTTCGTCTTGAAAAAAATTAATTAGATTTTTTTGTATGGAGCGAATCACGTTTAATTTTTTTTTCTTCAATTGTACTAATATGTTGAGTGTGTGGCGTGAGTATATGATAGCTAGGGTCATTCTCTATTCATGAAAAAAAAATCAGCACCGGCCATCTGCGGCAGCGCGAGTAATCATTCGGTAAAAAAAAAAAATGATTTGGAAGAATTTTTTTGTCATTTAAAATAAATTCAAAGCATATTTTTTGTCTCATTTGGCTGTTTTCACCTTCTTTTTAGTTAAATAAATAGTTTTAATAGCGCATACGTACTTAGAACTAGTAATTCTGGTAGAGATTTAGTTATTATTGCATGTTATCGGTAGCACCTGCATTGTGATTTATGACTCATTTGTTTGTGCATTCGGCTAAGCGCATAACTAATGAGTCATCGAAAAATGCTCGTCTCTGATTGACTGAATAATTTTCACTCACTGTTATGTCCACTACTTGAGTAATTATCACTAACTATAAATATAAAGACATTCATTAAGTCCATCTAGTTTCGCTCTTGTCGCTTGTTTGTGAACACAGTGAAATACTTGTATTTTTATATTTACATTAGAACTATAGCTGGATTTTGTACCAACCTAGATCTTTTTGTGAAATTAAGAAGTGGCGGTGATCTGAAAAATCATGTTTCTGTATGAAAGTATCATTTCTGTCTTGACTACCGACGTTTCTGAAGAAGACAAGAACCGAATCAAGGAGTTCTGTCGACTTTTTTGTGTAAATTTAAATAAAAAGTGGATAGAGTCAAGTAGAAATCAAAAAACTTTTATGAATCGTGTAATTAATCGCAAGTGGTTGGAAAAAAACATCAACTGGCCTGTTTGTGACAGTGTTGATCTGAGAAGTGTGATGGGCTTTTCGGACGCAGCCTTATCTGAGCTTGTGGATATAGATTGCCATGTTCCTACTCTTGCAGTATGTACTGCGGAAGCGGGAACATCTACAGAAAAGGAGCACAGAAAACCGTTCGAAGAGTTAAGTAATAAGCAAAAGAAAAGACGCTCTACTTCCATAGTAGAAGAAAATTCCGAGGAAGAGTTGCAGCACTGGTACATAACAAAATTGAAAGACAACGGCAAAACGAATCTGGCAAAAGTGGTCGAATACCTTTCCAGTAATCCAGATGCGCTATCCGAAGTAGAAGAGAGACTATTCAAAAAGCAGAGCTTAAGTACTGTCTCTGAAGATAAGTGTTTAGCTCTTTATACATCAGTTGCGCTCTCGAAATGGAAGTACTTAGCTCTTCGACAATTTCTGAAAGAAGAAAACTGTGCTGCCTTTCCATCTTATCCAAAGCTTGTAAATGCCAAGAAAAGATGTTACCCACCACAAGAGAGTATGGAGATTACCGAAAACGGAGCTCACATTAAATTGCAAGCGCTATTGGACCACACTGTGGAGAGGATATTACTTGATATAAATACTGTTGATAGGTCTCAAAATGAAGAACTCAAGTTGACCTGGAAATGGGGACTTGATGGTTCTTCGTCGCAGAGTAACTATAAACAGAAAACGTCAAACACAGCTACAGAGTTCGATGATTCATCAGTAGTCATGATAAGCATCGTCCCTCTTCGGCTAGTGTCTACTAGGCCATCATCTGGGAATGAAAATCTAGTTTGGGAGAACCCCACACCTTGCTCAACTCTGTACTGTCGACCAGTGAAGTTCACTTTCACTTCGGAGACAGCTGACTTTATAAAGTCTGAAGAGTCTGAGATGAAAAAACAAATTGATGAACGAATATCTACACAGTGTGGAAATATTATTGTATCACATGAATTGCATATGACCATGATTGATGGAAAAGTGGCCAATATTAATGCTGGAGTACCATCATATGCAACGTGTCCCATTTGCTTGGCAAAACCGAGTGAGATGAATAATTTAGACGCTTTGACTTCTAAACCACTTCGTGAAGAAATTTACAAACAAGGAATTTCTTCACTGCATATGAAGATTCGGTGTATGGAATGTCTTCTCCATATATCTTATAATCTGGATTTTCAACGATGGACTGCTCGCGGCGAACATAAGGCTTTGAAACAAGCTAAAAAAAATACCACACAGCAAGAGTGCCGTGAGCAAACTGGAATGCTGATTGATATAGTCAAACAGGTATGTATTTAATTTTCGCTCTCTTTATGTTGTTTGTGAATTATATCTCTATGTATTGTATATTACAGTATTGTTTTCCCATTTTAGGGTTTTGGAACTACAAACGACGGGAATACAGCGAGGCGCTTTTTCCAAGATTACAAAAGATCTTCCAGAATAACGGGAATTGACGAAAATCTGATTTTCAGATTTTCCGTTATTCTACAAGCCATATCATCAGGCAAAAAAATTGACTGTGAAAAATTTAGAAGATACTGTAGAGAAACAGCTGATGTGTACGTGCAACACTATTCGTGGTACTACATGCCAGTTAGTGTACATAAACTTCTAATGCACGGTGCAGACATCTGTAACCACTTTGGCGTTTTGCCAATCGGTAAGTAAAAAATAAATATAGTTTGATGTATTATTTGACTCGATTGCGTTTTGAAATTAAAATGTACGTACTTATTCGTTTTAGGTACCTTATCTGAAGAAGCTTCAGAAGCCCGTAATAAGGACTTCAGAAACGTCAGGGAGAGGCACACTCGGAAAACGGGGAGAATAGCAACAAACGAAGACATCCTCCATGGCCTTCTAATAAGCTCTGATCCCCACATATCCTACATAAGGCCTAAAATAATGAAACAGGTTCATAATGAGTTGTTGCCTGAAGCAACTCAGTTGTTACAGACTACTGAGCCTCCCTGTGACAGTGAAATTATGGAGGAAGAAGAATGCCTCATAGCAGAGTCCGAAAATTTGCCGGACCCACTAGCACTTCTGGAACAAGAAATAATGTGATCCGGCTCTAAATTATTCCCACAAAAGCCCATCAGGGTTAGGAATATGACAAACAGCCCTTTTCAGGGCTACAATTACTTCACAGTTTCATATTGATCATACGTACGATAACTTATACTATAATAATATACATACAGTTGATTATGTAGATAAGTATCAACGACTTGCCCGTACAAATTTAAATTATTTCACCTATCATTAACAAAATTAGTATAACCTGAAACATTACGATATATTTATTCAACAATAGATAACGTGCAGTTAAAAAATAACACAGCCAATCAGAGACGAGCATTTTTCGATGACTCATTAGTTATGCGCGCACAAACAAATGAGTCATCAATCACAATGCAGAGCACCTGCATTGTGATTGATGACTCATTTGTACCGATAACATGCAATAATAACTAAATCTCTACCAGAATTACTAGTTCTAAGTACGTATGCGCTATTAAAACTATTTATTTAACTAAAAAGAAGGTGAAAACAGCCAAATGAGACAAAAAATATGCTTTGAATTTATTTTAAATGACAAAAAAAATCTTCCAAATTATTATTTTTTTACCGAATGATTACTCGCGCTGCCGCAGATGGCCGGCGCTGATTTTTTTTTCATGGATAGAGAATGACCCTAGCTATCATATAATCACGCCACACACCCAACATATTAGTACAATTGAAGAAAAAAAATTAAACGTGATTCGCTCCATACAAAAAAATCTAATAAATTTTTTTCAAGACAAACTATCAAGTTTAGAAGAAATTTTATAAGAATAAAAGTTGTCAGGAATAATATAACACGTCATATAAAAAAAAATCGCATCGATATGGTAACTTTGTTGCCTAAGTCCACTAATTTTCAGTATGGGTCCACTGTGCGCCGGCTCGCTCTATAACGCGCCGGCCGGCCAGCCATGTCTCGCACGCCTACTACGTTTTGTGGAGAAGGAGCCAGTGCTATTCCGTTCGTATTGTGCGATCAATGTTTGGCGGTTTTCCTTGTGCCACGTTTCGTCATTACTTATTCTTATTAAATATGTTAATGGCGGAAGAAGAATCGGATGAAGATATATTGGAAGAAGAAATAATCTTCTACTTATGTCAAGAAAACGAAATCGCGGTGTTTGGATAGAAACCATATTAAATATCATAACGAAAACATGTAAGTATCACTGGAGCTGGAGACTATAGTATGCAGCGATGTCACACCATGGTCGCGAGTCATCGCTTGACGGAGAAAGACTGTACGCCTCGATGGCCGATGCGAGATTTGTATATTCATTTTACAAAGTAAATAAATACTCTATTCTTACAGCAACAAAGTTCAATATCGTACTAACAAATATTTCAATTCTCGCCTCGCACATCCTCGCGCATCTAGACCTTTTACACCAAAGATGGACAGGCGTGGATAGAAATTTTGCAATACAAATTTCAATTCTCGCCCATCCTATCCACGCCTCGCCTCGCCGGTATAAACCCACCTTTACAGACTCCTTTTTCTTTGTTTACTTTCATACATTCGTCGTACACGCAGCGCTGGTTGCGAGTACGACGCACACAGACAAAAAAATAAATAAATAAGGACAAGGAAAAAGTGCTAGAAATCATTGGAAACTGAACTAAAAAGTAGGTACCTGACGATCCTCTCAGGGGTCATCACTTCATTGTAAACTTCAATGATGTCTGCGAAACCAAATCCTTGAGTCAGCTGGGCGATTGGCTGGACTGGGTAGTCACGCGGCATACTTCTTATGCTGCAAATAATATCCATGAAAGAATCGCTCGTTAACAGCAAATTAAAGATATCGGGAAGTTGTACTAGAACTCTTTGTGAAGGAGCTTGTCCGGGAAAGTCATTATAGTAGGGGAGCCCAAGCGGGGATTTCAGGATTTACTAAAGCGCGGCAGATTAATATACAGGGTGATACCTTGTACCCGGTTAAGTACCTCCACAAAACATGAGGCCCATATATAAGGCCGCCCGTGAAGGATACAGGATCAGATTAGTAAAAAAAAATTGACCATCAGAAATTCTCGAGTGCGTCAGATTAAGGTAGGGTGAGTTAATTACATCCTAAAAAGTGTATATTCCACTAATCTGACAATTTGAGAGTGACGTAAAGAAAGGGGAGGGCAACAAAGTTGTAAAAAAAAAACGTCATCTCGACATTCTCGAGCGTAGCTAAATTTTTTTTTATTTTGAAGGAAATAATTCAAGAATAATGAAAAATATATAATCTGACGATTTCCGCAAGCCGAAATAACAAAAATTCGTCGATAAAGTTAAATGCGTGCAGCGGCGTGATGCCTACATTTCCTTCTCCGCGTTTCTATTCCTCTCTCACTCTTTCTCTATCTATTACTCTCTCACTCCGTCCCCACTCTGGTTTCTGCTGACATGACGCCATCACAGCTGATCATAAAGACTCGTTCGTGGCGTACTGTTTACAACGTGTTTCCAACGTTTTGGCTTTTTTTGCTATTTTAATATTATTTGTGTGAATTAAAGTTTGTAAATATTAAGGTCATAGGAAGCTTCCCTGACTACCCCCGCGATGTTGTCACTATGTCTGTATGTATGTGTGTGTGTGTGTGTGTGACTATGTGACTCGCTTATAACTTTTGAACGACTAAACCGATCGGAATCTACTAAATGGCGTTCTAAACATTTCCCTCAAAATTAGATTTCCTGAGAATTTGAACCGATTCGAACCGATAGATTTTGAGAAATTTTGAAAAATCTCAATAAAAAATAAGTTTTTTTTTTTTTTTATGTGGTTTTTTTGGAATAACTTTTAAACGGCTTTATCGATCAACTTCAAAAACTAATCCGCCTTTGAGCTTGAAAAACCACGTCGATCGCCACCAAGCTGGTCAAAATCGGTTGATTCTTTCGAGAGATATCGTGAACGAAAGTAACCCGAAAAAGTGTTTTTTCGGGATTACTCCGAAATGTTTGGTTCGATCAATTAAAATTGCAAAATTACTTATGAGGATGATAAAACTGCGTTTAATGCCGCCAACCGCGTGAAAATTGCTTGATCCATTCAAAAGTTATTGCGGTTTGAAAATTCCAAAAATAGTGTTCTATGAAACTTCTATCAGACTTTCGAGCTGGGAGAGCTCAAATGCATAGAAATATTATTTCTTTGAACTCAGCGAGCTCAAAATATCACATAAATTATATTTTAAGCTCAAAAATGTCATAAGTACAATTTTAAGCGCCCAGGAATGGAATTAGCGGGAAGTTGCAGGGATGGCCTTTAAGGTGAACCGTTTTTCTATTATTTTTTTTGTCAGATCAGGCGAATCCCTCTAGATAATCGTCAGATTATGAGACAGTACGTTAAGAACATAAAGATGAACCATATATATCTTAATCTGACGCGCTTGAGTATTTCAAAATGGCGAATTTTTTTTGCACATTATGAAAATGGCCGCGAGTTTGCGTCCCATCGAAATCGTCAGATTAGTGAATGAGAGCTTTTTTTTGGTGCACTTAACACTCCCTTAGAAAATCTGACGCGCTCGATTAAATGTTTTTTTTTTCATTTTCAACCCTTACATACAACCACCCGCATCATGCAAACGATCAGATTAACATACGTACATTATTAAAAATACGTAGGGCATTGATGCTATCAATATCTGACGCGCTCGAGGATGTCCAAACAACAGTTTTTTTTTACATATTTAAAAATCTATAGCCGCTTCCCCCACCGATGTAAAGGTATATATCATATAACATTTTTTTCTTCTTATCATCTAAGCTTTGCAACCCAATAGGTCTCTACGACGCTCGAGTAAATCCCCATTTAGCATCGTGGGCTCCCCTACTATTATCTGCGAGCCTTTTCTCAAATATCTATTTATTTACTAGCGACCCGCCCCGGCTTCGCCCGGGTAGCAAAGCGTAATATAATACAGCATTTAATAATATTGTATTAATAATATTAATAATTACTTAATATAATATTGTATTTTTAACAGAGCGCCATCTATTGAATACTTACTCAATCCAGTCAACAGATATCGCCATCTGTTAGAATCGTTTGGAGCTAACAGATAATTGTGACTGTCAAATAATAGCCAAATAATTTGCAATAAAATAATATTGCGACTATAAATTGAGATGCAAGCTATCCTATCTTTCAAGTTGGATCAAATTGCACACGGTGTGCAAATCAAATTTAAAATCGGTTCTGTATTTTAGGAGTCCATCGCGGACAAACAACGTGACACTTAATTTTTATATATATAAAGATTTACTATTACCACTTACATTTGTTTTTACAGGTTGGGACCCAATACAACAATTTAGTGTCTTATAACAAAACACAATCTAACTTGAGCCTGAGCCTAAAGGCTCCCCAAGACAGGCGCGACGCGACAGCTCTACACAAAGGCGCCGCTCGTCGCGCGACACGCGGTGCCTTTGTGTCGGGCGTCGCGTCGCGCCAGTGTGTACTAGCCTTAAACCTTTGAGCCACTTTTTGTATTTCGAACTTTATGCCGACTTTAGTATAGGTAGTTCTTAAGGTGAATCCTTAGCTGTAGCCCGCCAAATTGAACTTTTCTTTGGTTTTTTGCAAATTGCAGCTCTGTTTTACGTAGTATGTTGATCAAAATGCGATTCGCGACTGTAGGCTTGATATATTTACTGAATAATAATCATCAATTTCATATCAATCGTCAAACTTTGGAAATTTGTTCTACTTAAGAATTTTCATATGACATATTCTGGAAAATTCTTCGGTGGAACAAATTTTTCAAAGTTTCCATATGACGTAAAACAAAGCTGCAATTTGCAAAAAACCAAAGAATATTTGAATTTGGCGGGCTACAGCTGAGGATTCACCTTCATACAAAATTATACACCTTAATCTCCATAGAGATCTACGTTTTGGAATAGGCAACTAGCTTCAACTTTCTGACTAACTGACCGACTCTTTGACAGTTCAAAAGTGCCTGTAAATGGTTTAATTGAAATAAATGCTTTGAGTTTGAGTTTGAGTTTTGATTAAACAACCTAAGACCGGACTTGTCAGTTTTGTAAAAGGAACTGTATATCGATTTCTGTTAGGTTCTTATTTCAAAAAACAGGCTCGATGGTTTAAACCATATCTAAAGAAACATCTTGTTTTGTAATAAGACCGGACATGTTTTTAAACTGTTGTTCGAGCCGATGTGTCACCAAATAGTAAATGGTATCTAGTATTGTAAAACAACTTAAAGTCATGCACATCATAGTGATTAGTTAAAGTAATTAGCATCAGAATCGTATGGAAATAGTAATTTTACGAAATTATAGTGAAGTAAATTTCAATTAAGTGGGCTATTTAGTAGAAATGTATAGCTTTTTAGTGCGTCCAGGTATCCTAGACCGAGACCTAGCCCTGGACCTAACATTCATACACTAAGTCCATAATAAAAGTCTACTTAATTGATTTAACAAGTTGTAACCACGGACTAGAAAAAAGAAGGACTCCGCGTCACGCGTATCGAAAGTAAAGCACTATAAGTAAATTATAAGTATGCCGGGACCGTTTGTACAAACATGCCTCACGCACACATTTACATCATAAGGTGCCATTACGCGGCACTACGGCGTCATTGTAGGTACTGATTACGTCAAGTAATAAAATAAAATAATGACTCCTTGTGTTGTGAAATGGTGTAAAAATAATTCTACATCCCAGAAAAATTGTCAAGGAATAACATATCACAAGTAAGACTCTTATTTACACACACACACATAGATCGGTACGATGCTTCACTTTCGATATGCGTGTCGCAGAGTCCGTCTTTTTTTTCTAGTCCGTGGTTGTAAGTTTGTAACGATAATATCTATGAATGCTGTTTAATTTGGTTTAACCAACATAAGTTCAGCGGCACTTTACACTCTGGAAAAATCTAGATAGTGTTTTTAATATTAGACTTCTGTAGGTCAGTAGACCTGCCTGAGGCCTCTGAATGTAACTTTGCAACCAGTTTTATACTTCTCTCGTAATTTAGCATGTAAGACAGTTTTCAGTTAAAAAAGTTAGTTTTGACCTACATACATTGTGATATCTTTTTAGTGAAAATAGATATAGTACTAAATTGAGTAGATGGATAATATTGTAAGGAATCCGAAAGTACATAAACTTGTCATATCTTTATATATATAAAAATTGCGTATCACGTTGTTTGTCCGCGATAGACTCCTAAACTACTGAACCGATTTTAAATTTGATTTGCACACCGTGTGCAATTTGATCCAACTTGTAAGATAGGATAGCTTACATCTCAATTTATAGTCGCAATATTATTTATTGCAAATTATTTGTCTTATTATTTGAGTCATAATTATCTGTTAGCTCTAAACGATTCTAACAGATGGCGATATCTGTTGACTGGATTGAGTAAGTATTCAATAGATGGCGCTATGTTAAAAATACAAACGTTTCATATAAGCTACAATTTAATAGCATAACCACCACGTGTTGCTGAGGCTAAGGTATGACCTACATTTATTTTGTAATAAACGAAATACAGTGAAATGCAATTGTTCTTACTTTTTCAATTCTTGGTGTTAGCATAGCCGGCCACGTGTTACTTAGACTGAAGTATAAATTAAATGCTACCCGGGCGAAGCCGGGGCGGGTCGCTAGTAACTTATATATTTTAATGTGTTTATATGTAAGATATCATGTAGGTAACTTTAGTTAAAATACGAATTAATAAAGTTTTAAAAAGGTAAGCAAATTGGGGTCCTCGCTAAGGTAAAGTTTGTCTGTATTTAAGCAGACATGCAGTTTTTTGTAATTCGTAGTCATCGACAAGTCATCTACAAGGCTTAATATAATAACTAGTATACACGTAGAATTCCTGAACAGACCCGTAAGAGCTTCCTGAAATTACTTGTAAAAAATATTCTGTGTTATTATTTCTTTAGCAACATAACCGTGCCCGTGTAGTTTTCAGGATATAGTTACCACCTGAAAAAATATCTAGAACCTATCGGTGTAGGACGTCAGCGTTACTAGGACAGTGAGAGGCCTATCCTTATGCCGGAAGAATCTGGATAGGTATACAACCTCATAACACACTTTGCGTCCAACGATCACACCCGTCCGCTACAACTGTCCTATTTTACTGACATAGTTAAAATTTATTCCTGTCGATTAACATGTCATGTTGGGATCGGCTTTTAGTCTAACCGCATGAATATCTGACCATCCCTCTGGCCTATCCCCCTAGCGTAAAAAATTGTTACCAGTTATCAAAATAAAAATCAGCTGTTTCATACAAAAGTGCCATACCTACGCGGTCAAAATGTATGAACCAGTATAATTTTTTTTTTTCAATGTCCCTGTCACCCTGTATTTATTTAGTACATATTATGTACTAAAAGGCACCCAACTCATTTTGCAAAATAAAAATACTATAAAAGTGTATTCCGTTTTGTACCTGAGATAGATAGGCGAGGGTGGTCGCTTGCTTTTAAAACAAAATGAACGATGATCACCCACGATGATCGGCACGGATGTTTCTTAGTATTATATTGTGGTACATACCTTCGAAATTTTTGATAGAAGAATTGCTGTAGAGATGCATAATCAGTTCGTGGGACTAGAATGACTTCATCAAACACGCTCAACATTGGTTTAGCTCTGGCAACCCACGGGTCAGAACATGTTGCTGCAAAAATAAGTGCAACAGATGCATGACTCAAGTGGAGAAAAACTTTCGTAGCGTAATAAGCTTAGAACGGTGCCACTGCTGGGACACAGGACTCCTCCAGTGAGAGGGAGTGGGCCGTATCCACCACGCAGGCCCAGTGCGGGTTGGTGGATGTCACATGTCTTCGAATTTTTGGTTCTAGGATATGTCGGTTTCCTCACGATGTTTCTCTTTACTATTTTGAGAGCAGGTGGTGATAAAATAAATTAGACAAAGTAAAGTGCCTGCTTGGGTTCGAACCCACGACAAACAACTCGTAAGTCGGGGCCGTATTTGTATTTGAATTTAGTATTTGTATTTGAATTTTGAATGTTTATTTGAATTTTTTATTTTTATTTGAATTTAGTATTTTTATTTGAATTTAGTATTTTTATTTTCTATATTTATTAAAATTTTGTATTATTATTTGAATTTTGTATTTTTTATAGAATTTTGTATTTTTATTTGAATTTTGGGTTTTTATTTGAATTTTGTATTTTATTTAAAATTCTAAATTGCCGCCTAGGATTTTGCTTTTGCTATAAAATCCCTGTAATTCATGAAAATATTTGTTCATTGCGGGAAATAAAGCCGTGACACGAAACGCGCTCAGCCGTTCCTCCAAGCATTTTAATAAAAGAAAGAAAGAAAAATAGGTTTAATGAAAGTTTTTAAAAAACCCATCTGATCTTCGCAAGCCTATTGCTGAGAATGAAGTCCTGGGTTCAATTCCTAGGTCGGGAAACTGTTATTGGGCTTTTCTACCAATAATTTCTTAGTAGCAACCCGGAGTCTGGATTTGTACCTGGTTGCTGGCAATAGGCTCGCCCCCTATTACATGGGACTTAAACATTACTGACGAAATGTGGTTGTAGGTATTATAGTGCAAGTCTGCCTATCCTTGCGGGGAAAAAGACGTGATGTTTTGTTATGTTTTTGAAAAACACACTTACCAATAAAAATAACTTTATCCTCCTTTGGTATCGATTTCACTAGTTTCCTTAAAATAGTATTCACACTGGTCGCTTTAAGATAGTTCTGATCTGCCGGCACCTTTAGGAAGAATTTTCGACATGACCATAGAGGACCCTGGAGTCTTACTCCCGAAAAGGATTCGAGTTTGATTTTGTTTCCAATTTGAACTCGTTTCTGATTTGAACTCGATTTGTAACTTATAACAAGATTCAAAGACCGAGTTTTGATTTTGCTTTGCTAAGTGATTCTTACAAAAATGAACGTAATTTTTATCAACATAATGTTCATATTCGTATGAGCAAATATGGGGAATCGTTTCATAAGAATATGCACATTAATGTTACAATAATTAAGTTTATTTTCGTATGAGACGCTAACTTTACTTAAGCTACGGTTGTCTACAAGCGCGGTGGACGACACATAACGGCCGCCGTTATATCCGTCATGAAATGATGTCAGCGGAGTTTGACTCTACGGTATCAAAATGCTCTCTAAGAAAACACACCAACTTACTTTCATAGATAACGTGTCAGTGACGTCATTGGACGGTAAATTGCGGACGCTATGTGGCGGTCGCCGTAGTTTTAAGAAACAATAGCTTTAGCAGGTAAAGTCAAAGAGCGGTCTATGAATTTTAACCAAAAATTTAACATGTTAAGCTGTGCATGTTGTAGCCGTAAATTTTTGGATGTGTGATCATAATTTATATACCAAGATACTCAATGCCTTAAAGAACATCTCACATCATTGGACCCAGAGGTCTTCAAATATCGATTAAAATGGCTACCTTAGTCTCCAATTAATTGGGCTCGCCACAATTGCGACTGTAAAGTCCTCTCTTTGAGGAGTAGATTGAGAGGCGTCACGGCGTCCTCACCTTACGCCTGATGCAGGTCCTCACCGGACATGGTTGTTTTGGGAGGTTCCTGTTTGGCCTGGTTCAGGCCATGGTATGGAGCGAGAGGGCATGGGAAGCCATTACCTCCTTCTGCGAAGCAGTAATGCTCGCGAAGGAGGTGAAGCGCGCGAGGGAGAGGCAATCGTTGCGCCCTCACGCCCCTAGTTGCCGCAGGAGGCGGCACCCTGGGCGTCGGGAATCGATAGCAGATTCTCGGCCACCGTAGGCGCGGGCTTGCGGACGGTGAGCAATGGGCAGCTCGCCGTACGGTAAGGACTAGGCCCGGGTCGACGGCGCGTTGTATTCCACGCGCGCCTCAAAGAGATGTCAACACCATTGACGGGGCCCGATAGGGCCGATGTCTGCCGGGGTCGCGGATTGTTCGAAAGAGTTACCGTGATCCTGGCGCACAGGCAACCGAAGGAACACGGGTGGGTTTTAGTCAGTATCTATCAAAACTGAATCATTTTGAAGCCTATTGCTAATCCATTTCTTCATATGTTCGAAAAATTTGTCTGCTCAGGAACGTAAATAACGCAATGAACGTTGTTGAACTGTCAAAATGAAAGCCATTCCTACTGTTAGTGTGTTACGCAATTACCCCGCAATTCAGAAGAACCTATTCAATTATTTCCAGAGTAGTTCGCCTCGTTGGTGAAGTGGTTGCAAGCGCTACCTGCTGCGCATGAGCTCCTGGGTTCCTTTCCCAGGTCGGGAAAAGTGTTATTGGGTTTTTCCATCTGGCATTTCTCAGACTCAGTTTAGCACGAAGTTTGGATTTATGCCGGGGTTGATCGCAACACGCTCGCCCCCTATTACATGGGTATTATTAGGTGGGTGTAATATAGGTACCCCACTGTCTAACCTTTCGGGGACACAAGGCGTGATGTTATGGTATACAGGGTGGATTTTTTTAACCTCACCTGCAGGGAAAGTGCTCTAAATACTGGAGATAGCGAAATTGAGGTATATAAAAACAAACTAGGCAATCTCCACTGCGTCGAATTGTTGGGGAAATATAAAAATATTATAAAAAATAGCATGAATTGGCTTGGAGATTGCCGTGTTTGTATTGGAATCATAATTTTAGCAGCATATTTCTATGGGACATTGCCGACTTTACTGTGTTAAGGTGTTTTCATTAGAATTGTAAATCACATATAAAAAATCTTCCATTCCCAGTTAGATTTTCACAAATTATGGAGATTGCCAGGTTTGTTTTGATATGCCTCAAATTTTACTCAAAGGAAGCATTCCTGTTTTTTTTTTATAAATAAATCTGCTTCAAAGATTTTCATAAATTCGCTGTCTACACTCGGGAATCGAACCGGCTAAAATCCGAAAAAATAACATCCTGTACTTTTATGGCATCAATCGAAAGGGTCAATCATAAGGATCAAATCTCTCTAACAAACATGATAAATTTAATGAAAGGAAAACCATAAAATCTTAATTTAATTTAATTGAACGAAAAAAACAGGGTAAACTAACTAATTAGTTGCTCGAAATGAGCTCCATTATGTTGGATAAACAAATTTATTCTTTTAAGGAATTAATTTACCGTAATTTTTGATAGAGGGTTGTGATGAATATTGAAATCGTAGTGAACCTTTAAGTAAAAGTGCTTTATCTTGTCCCATTGAATTTATAAGTTTACATTTCATGGTTTTCCTTTCATTTAATTAAATCATGTTTGTTAGAGAGATTTTATCCTTATGATTGACCCTATCGATGGATGCCATAAAAGTACAGGGTATTATTTTTTCGGATTTTAGCCGGTTCGATTCCTGAGTGTGGCAAGCGAATTTTCGAAAATCTTTGAATGCAGATTTGTTTCTTTTTAAAAATAGAGAAATGTTTCCTTTTAGTAAAATTTGCTATCTCCATTATTTAGAGTATTTTCCCTCCAGCTGAGGTTAAACAATTCCAGCCCTGTATATGTAGTATTATTTTCCTTTATTTCATATATATATACATATAAATTATATTTTTAAATATTAGAATATAAAAATATAAAAACATTTAAAAATATAAAAAATAGTGGCCCACCGGTATCGGGAACAGGGTCCAAGCTACCGGCGGTCAGGGCTCCAGAGAGAGAAACCTCCTAACAATGCGGGCCGTGTCCAATAGTACCGCCTTCTGAATCAAGCCCTTGATCCAGCCATCCAACGAGAGCCTCCTCAAGTGTTGGTCGAGGCTCTTGGCTATTAATCCATTGGCTGTCACGACTATCGGTACAATGATCGCTGAGTCCACATCCCACATGTCGACAACCTCGCGAGCCAAGTCAAGATATTTGATTTGTTTATCTTTCTCGGCTTTCACGAGGTTCCCGTCATGTGGGACCGTTATGTCAACAATCATTGCACGCCGCTCTAATCGATCCACCACCACTATATCAGGCTTATTGGCAACAATAGTCCTGTCAGTGATGATGGATCGATCCCAGTACAATGTGATATTTCCATTTTCGAGAACTGGGTCGGGCACATACCTGTAGTACGGCACTTCCGATTCCACAAGGCTGTATTTGAGAGCAAGTTGCTGATGGATAATCCTGGCTACAAGGTTGTGTCTATGCAAGTATTCTTCGTTAGCTAGACTAGAACATCCGGAGATAATGTGTCTGATTGATTCACCTGGACGGTGGCATGCCCGACAAATGTCAACCGTGCCGTCTTTCACAATAAATCTCCGGTAGTTGTTTGTCATCATAACTTCGTCCATAATTGCACAGACAAAACCTTCGGTTTCTCCAAAGAGATCACCGAAACGCAGCCAGGCTACGGACGCTAGTTGATCTATATCGGGTCCATGTAGGGCCCGAAAAAAGCGTCCGTGAAGCTCCTTACTCTGCCATAGTTCCATGCGATCATTAGTGTCAAGCACTACTGGCTTGCGCCAGTTCTCTTTAGCCAAGGAGAGCGGGGTGAGGCCCTTGTCCACTTTGACCACATCTCGATGCATCCCCACGTCGGCCTCTAAGAAATATTCCCTGAGACTGCATATCTCGCGATTGTGGAGGTTTTTAGCATTTAAAAAGCCTCGACCTCCACATTTTCGCGGGATATACAGCCTCATTACCGATGACCGTGGATGATGCATTCGATTTGCTGTCAGCAGTGTACGGACCTTCCTATCCAGGGCGTCGAGTTCAGTCTGAGTCCATTTGAGTATGCCAAAAGAGTACATCAAAACCGGCATGACCCAACCGTTAAAGGCGCGTACCTTGTTTCCGCCTGATTTCTATCAGGCGGAAACAAGGTACGCGCCTTTTTTAAAAAAGTATTTAATAGTCTTCTGACTATTAAATACTTTTTTCAGGCGGCCAAAGAAGCGTTCCTTTAACGATTGCTTCATGTCAGTACCATTGATGCCCAATGCTTCCGACATACCCAAATACTTATAGGTTTCGGATGCAGAGAGGGTTCTAAGGTTTATAGAATCCGAGAGTTGGGTTCCGACGGATTCCACAATCTCCCCTCGCTTTACATGCATGATCGCACATTTGTCCACACCAAATTCCATTCTGATGGCACTACTGAACATTTCAGTTACTTTCAGTAGCTCCATCAGTTGCAAATTGTTGAGGGCAAAGAGTTTTAGGTCATCCATGTAAAGGAGGTGAGATATAACCTGACCACCTCTCCTCAGCCGATAGCCTAGACCTGAATCTTCCAGCAGTGTGCTTAGAAGATTCAAGGCTAAGCAGAACCAAAGCGGACTCAAACTATCACCCTGAAATATGCCTCGCTCGATCCTTATCGGTTCGCTATTCCTCTGGATATTTCGACATCCTGGATAGTGAAGGACCGTTCTCCATTGCCCCATACATGACATCAGGAAGGTGCGCAGAGTTGCATCTACTTTATACAACTCCAGCACCCTCATAAGCCATGTATGTGGCACCGAGTCATAGGCCTTCTTGTAATCTATCCAACATGTCGAGAGATTCTTTCGGGAACGACGAACTTGTTGGCTAATGGCCATATCAATGAGGAGTAGCTCCTTAGTACCACGGGACCCGTTCCTACATCCATTTTGAGAAGGAGACATGATAGAGTTGGTGTCTATATGTTTGTTAATTTTAGCTCTCAAAATGGATGTAAGAACTTTATAGACCGTCGGTAAACACGTGATCGGTCTATAATTTTTGGGTTCCGCAGTGCTACCTGATTTATGGAGCAGGTGGGTAACTCCTGTTGTTAGGAACTGGGGTAGCGAACCAGACTCCAAAGCAGTCTGGTACTGAGCCGCCAAGCGAGCGTGAGACCCAACGAACCATTTGATCCAAAAGTTTTGCAGTCCGTCCGGCCCTGGAGACTTCCAGTTAGGCAGCGGACGGACTGCACGAGTTACATCTTGGGGGCAGATGGTAATAGCCCCCATTTCTGGTATTGGATCGCAAGCTCGCTCAACCCTTCGAGCCCAATCGCCTTCGGTGTGACTGACAGGCACCGACCAGATATTGCGCCAGAAAGAACACATGGCATCATCATCTGGTAGGCACGTGTCAGCCACATCTTGATCCGGTCGCTCCCAACCCCTATAAACCCACCTTTGATCGCGTTGGAAGGTGCGATTCTGAGTGTATCGCTATTATTATTATTACTATTTAATTACTATTATTACTATTTTTCTTTCTTCTTTCTTTCTAGTAAAAGTTTAATAACTCGACACCTTTGTAATAAAAACCCTTTCTACGTTCTTCATGAAGACCACAGCCGGTTGGAAGGCCCTCGCAGTGACAAACACTTGAGTCAGAACCTTTTGTGGACGATCAGCTACGGCGGTGAATACCTCGGGAGTTATATCGATTTTAATAGCATCTGTAAAGAAAATATTTGCTTTAAAAGAGCTTCCGTATGTTAGGAATTGCGGATGCTTAGGGTAAGTACAGTTAAACCAGAAAAAGGATACGCTTCAGTAATCTTCGTATTTCCGAATTAGCACGTCATCGTGCCACAGAGTAAGCTCCTCAAACGCAAAGCTTCTTAGTTTGTTCTGCCGGGCTTTGTAGTAATGCACCTATTATTAAGTTTTCCTTACTCTGGTCGCAGGTCGTCATTTCTCACTCTAAAGTTTTGAAAAGTTATTTGGGATTGCATAAAGTTGTTAATTCATAATTTTGAAATACAAAATAGGCAAGTACTTGTACTTCCATGGTTGTAACAGCGCTATTATGTAGGATCTCATCATCGCGCGTTCGTATTTCCGAAGATAGACAAAAACTGCCGAAGCGCATACTTTTTCTGGGTAATCTGTACCTATATCCGACAGACTCTGCAATCACCTTGCTGACTGGCTTATTTTTTGCCACGGTATAAGAAACATGTATTGTGCCGACATGAGGGAAAATTACAATCACGAAAGCGAGATTTTAAGGCAAACAATACAGTATACTGAACCTCTGGATCGATCGATCACAAGTCATTGCCATAAAAGGCAGACCTATAACATATTCAAGCGACATTTAATGAATTAGCAATAGCAACTCCTTAACTGTAAAATCTTTTCTATTTTTGTTTAAGATTAAGTTAAGAATTGTATAAACTGTATTTTAATTGAAATAAACAGCTTTTTTATTTTTTTATTTATTTATTTTTTTTTTTTATTAAAAAACCACCTGTAATAAAGTTTTCGCCCACTTCCCATAAGGTAATCTGAAAGAGTTGACAATCGCATATCCGTGTAGGTGTTCTGATGATAGTTTAATAATTATTATTTATTTATTTATTATTATTGGCATGTATTTAACGCGGTGATAAATTAATCTGATTTTGGGATTAAAAAATTATTAAAGCCGGTAGGAAAAATAGTAGATTGGCAGCTACAGCGAAACATAATTTTAAGTAGAAAGTAGCAGTTTAATAATCCGCAATAATAATAAGGCGTAGTCAATGGAGTCCCGCTAGGCGGGGCTCCTGCTTCTGGGTGGTTTAAAATACAATAACCACGAAGGTTCTAACCTAACCTGTCCGAGTCGGGGTGCCCCAAGTCCCGAGCTCGCTTCGCTCGCTCTTGCATCCTATCCCATTGTTAATATTAGTCACCATGTCATTATTTATAGAACCTAGCCTATGATTTCAATTAGCACTGTTTAATATGTTCGCTACCTTGAAGTAGCAGACATTATTTAGTTTTTATAATTCCTTGCATTTTGAAGCTTATCTAATATAATTATTGCTAAAATATTTAATCGCTGTGAAGTTATTTTTTTAGTAGCAAATAGTTAGTCGCCCTTTAAGTCGTTAGTCGCCTGGAAATGCGAACCTGTTGTGTCATACTGCAGAGCAAAGTCTTTCCTTCCGTCTTTCCATTTTTCTCTCTCTTTTGCAAATAGACCCCAATCCTTTCAATAGGAGTCTAACTCGATACGTCATCTCCTTCTGGGTCTACCACGTCACCAGTTCCGGGTGTTCGGAACTTATAATATAGTAAATTGTCTTAAATAATTACTGTTCCGTACTTAACTCTCCAGCAACAGCGTCAGCTAAGAACGACTTCCCGTACCCGTCAGGACCGAGCAACATAACTCCCTTCCTCCTGGGAGCTCCAGGTTGTATGCCACAGCCGAGAACACATGACAGCATCAACCGACCCTTGATGTCACCGTAACCTGGTAGAGGGAATCTGAAAAATATATTAGTCACAAGCTTAAATCCCTTACATTCACAAGCGATTTTCTTGTTGTGAAATTAAAATACAACTGTAATAAAATACCTATTTCATGTTAGTTTGGTTTTGAGAATACTATGTTTTCGTTACAGCACTTTCAACTAGCAACACAGTTCTATCACCACTTTAGAAGGAAATCTTCAAATATTTATGCTCGTGTCTGTTCTAGTATTAGTTAGCCGCTTTAATTGGCAAGTATTTAATCAGCCCCATAATAATTCCTACTTCGATTGCAAAAAAAAATGAAAATACCGTATTTTTATACTCACTGGTCGTCTTTTTGTGATGAGCCCTAGCCTAGTACTTGCACCCAACTTGGATGTAGCGTGGTTGGTCACAGTTCAAACTTAGCGAAACCCATTTGGTCGGGGTGTCCTATATTAATTACTGCGACCAATTTCAACGGTACAGACTATACACATAGTTTTTAGAAAGACCGGAAAGTCAAAAGGAAATCATTGAGTAAAAAAAGGAGATCATGATTAGAAGATCATAAAGCTTTTAGACGATCAATTAAATAGCCCCATTTAGTACCAAGATACTTCATTTCTTTTCATTATTTTCGTCTTTAATCAAATTCTCGTCATGTGGGAACCTACATCCTTCTGACCCACAGAGCCCAGAATCACTGCACAGGTTGTCACAGGAGACGCCCTGAGCGTCGAGAGTCGATAGCTGATTCCCGGCCACGGTAGGCGCGGGCTTGCGGACGGCGAGCAATGGGCAGCTCGCCGTCCGGTAAGGACCAGGCCCGGGTCGACGACGCGTCGTGTTCCACGCGCGCCTCAAAAAGATGTTAGCACACACTGACAGGGTCCGCTAGAGCCGCTGCCTGCCAGGGTCGCGGTTTTGTCCCAAAGGGTTACCGTGGCGCTGGCAAACAGGCAACTAAAGAAACACTGGTTTTAGTAAATAAAAGTCTGACACGCCCTCCCTCTTTGCCCAGAGCGGGAGAAGTTCTGTGATAATTTCCCATCACAAAAAAGGGGCTCGAGACGGCAGTACTAATAAAATTTCAGGGCTCCCGAAAGTGCGCTGACTGCATTACTTCTGTCACGGACCGCCTTCAAAGCTGTCTGTTTTTATACGTCATTTGTAACCTAGTGCGAGCAAACGGTGATATGCTTAGTTTGTATGGGAAGTGCTGACAATACCGCCTTCTGCAGCGACCGCTGCGGCGTCTCCGTGCTCGATGTTATGACCTAATTATTCTATTTATGATCAGTAACAAATCGAAAGATTAGCATAATCAGGCTATAATGTTCTCACAGCCGGGACACAGGCCCCCTCTCTTCGAGAGGGAGTGGGCTGTAATCCACCACACGGGTCCGGTTTAAGTTGGTATACGTCACTGTCTTCGATTTTTTGGCTCTAAGACATGCTGGTTTCCTCACGATGTTCTTCACCGTTTTGAGAACAGTGGAGATGAAATTATTTACACATTTCGAACTTATTTTGAAATGACGATGATATTATTTTGGTTCGAACCCACGACCTACAACTCGTAAGTCGGGGCCGCAACCACTGGGCCACCGCTGCTCTACCACTGCTCTCAAACGAAATATTATTAATAAGTTGATAGTAATATTTACGAAGCATCCGGATCCTTGATGTTATAATCATAGGCCGCATAGTTTGAGTCTCCGAAGATGTCACTGAGTTTTGTTGTTGGCTTCGACACTATTCCTAGGTCAAAGACGTTCTGAAAGTGGAGGAAAATCAGAGCTGCAAACGGTCTTTTTTTAATTTGGTATACCGCGAAATAAAAAAAAAAGTCTTACGTTTTTTGCCATTTGCAGGTCAGTATCAGGTTGTATGTTGATCTAAATATGATTCGCGGCCGTATCAAATATTTATTTATAGAATTATAATCATAAAAATCATCAATACATCTCTCTAAGTTCATATTACCCTATTGAATGACTATTTCATGAAATCATGACATTTGAGGCCAATTCTAACTTAAGGAGCTGTATTGCTGATTCTTATGATTATAATTCTGTAAAGCCATATTTGTTACGGTCGCGAATCATATTTTAATCAACATACAACCGAACACTGACCTGCAAATTGCAAAAAAACTTAAGTAAATTTGAATTTCGCGTGCTACCTTAGCGCATCCCCCTTAAAGGGCTTTGAACTTTCTTCCATGGAAGCTGGCTGAATCAGCCCAACACCTTGACTTATTTGAAAAGTTGCGGCGTACGATAAAACTGGTATTATATGGATAGAGGACACCCTAAAACCCATTGTGTCACCATATATGTGAAATTTCTACATTTATATACCTGTAATTTTTATGGTGTAAATGTTAAATAGTAATCTATCCATTAAAAAAAGTTACAGAGATGAGACTCCACAAAGGCAAACTAAAGCCTCATTACAAGGTACAAGTTTATTGCCCGTGACATAACATACAATTAAAGCAACAACGGACTTGCACTCTTTAAACAACGCGTACAATTGTTGCACGATACTGACAAGTCAATTGCCATTCAAAAACTCGAATAGGTGCATGGTATAATAATATACTTCGCCAGGTATATCATTCCGAGACACAGGGTGACACAAGCCTACGTCATCACCGCTGTGTTACCAGTAGTGTGTAAATAACTCCCCAACCGCCTTTATTACCTGTGCGAATCCGATATAACAATGAGGTTTTAACTAACAATTACGTTGTTATATGTTTAAATTGAATTGTTTCATTTGATTAGAAAAACGAAACGACAATTTAAATGCTATAAATATATTTTTTAACAGAATGGTGACTGAAAATGTTTCCATAATTCGTGTTTTGTTGCAATAAAATGGCAACTGGATAGTGACGTAAGCATGTGTCACTCCCGGAATGCCAAACCTTGTTTTTTTAGACCATAAGCACTAAATAGCACGTACAATAAAATCGCATGTAAGTACAATAAAATTGAATCAATTGTACAAGGATGTGCAACTGTAAGTTTAGACGAGGCAAAACTTGCATGCATTAATCGCCGTGCAATAATTGCCTTGGTGTGAACAGAAGTCGCATGCAATTCTTGAATGCCAATTTTTAAAAAAAAATATGGCATACCTCCGGGTAGGTCTGTAGGTACTGAAGGTAATAAAAAATTGAAATTGGTACCTCTGAACTTTTCAATAGCTTATCACTCAAAACCAAAATCGCTGGCTTATTAGGGGCTTTCGGCTTCTTCCTCGGTTTGGGTTTTGGGAATTTCCATCCAAGTTGCTTGTATTCAAATTTATGCTTTTCTATCAGCATTTGAAGATCTATCCTGTGAGAGGTATCAACATTAAATATAAAAATAATACTGAAAAAACCTTTTTTACGAAAAAAAAAAAAAAAAACAACCGCCTTCCAAAAAAAAAAACACGAAAAGTGAAATATAACGTTGATTTCGGAGGTCGGTGTCTTTGGTTTTGTATTTTTTGTTTTTTGCCACCGACTTCCGAAATTAAAGTTGTTTTTCACTTTTTTGTGTTTTTTTTTGTACAAAAATTTTTATTCCTCAGTTTTTATTTGTAGTAGGTACCTACCCCACACAAATTCGTATACCACTACTTGACATGTAAATAACTGTGACAGAAAGTTATTAAAACATCATCAATTTAAACTAAGTGGAAAAAATAAGCATTATTATATTATGGATAGCTCAAAAATTACTAGTCAGATCTTGATCAAAATATGAGACCACATGAGAAGCACCAGCTTCCAAATAAAAGAGAATCATCAAAATCGGTTCACCTAGAAAAAAGTTCCGAGGTAAGATTAATTTAAAAAAAAAATACAGTCGAATTGAGTACCTCCTACTTTCTTTGAAGTCGGTTAAGAAGGGAATATGGTATATGACTAGATTTTTTTATTCGATTTTTCGAAACCTGGTAAAAATATCATCATCATCATCATTTCAGCCCGAAGACGTCCACTGCTGGACATGGGCCACCCCCAAGTATCGCGCATTCTGTGCTTCTCGCATCCAGCGGGTTACTGCGGCCTTCACAAGGTCATCGGGCCACCTTGTGGGAGGCCTTCCAGAACCTTGAGACCCCATCGGCTATCTGTTCTGCTAGCAGTGCCCTGCCACTTAAGTTAGACAATTCTTGGAAAAATTATAAACCACAGTAAAAAAAACTAGGCGAAGCTGTACGCGTTTTAAAGCCTATGCTAGATAGACACAGCACTGCCTACCATCTGACGTCTCCAGACAGAAATGCCATAGTAATTTCGCGCCATTCAGTATTCAATTACCGTTTTAAGGCGCTTCCCCGACCAAACGATCTTGAACGTTCGGTCCTTCTCTCTCCCGTCGCTGAGTCTCGCTCTGTCCCTCCCTCCGCACGCTCATTTATCAAAGAATTCACAAAAAATTGGAAATATTTTAATAAAAAAGACAAGCGATCTTTTCATATAAAATAAACCGTGAATTATTGAGATTTTTAAATGATCTATCCATTAGTGTAATCCTCAAATTATTAAAACGTCACCTTTAGTAAAAGATGCATGCAATCAAGAATTTTAGTCACTTTTTTACAAGGAGATTTTAAATGTATTTATAATACATAAAAACAAATAAGAACGTGCAATGTGATGATAGGATATCGAACATTAATAATGTGCTTTTAGGTGTAGTTTATTACTGATAATTAATGAATTAATAGCCTCTGAATATCGCACTATTGCAAGGTTTTGCTCAGGGTAGCGTCTTAAGTGTCAAAAATAAAAGAATGACTTCAAAAACGTGTAAGTACAGTCACGAGCATAATTATAAGGTGGCAGCGACATCGATGCGCAACCTGTTACCATGGATTCAGTACATGATTCTGAACCCCCGTGCGTTGAAATTTTTCGTCGGTTATTTAAAAAAAATATCTCTGCAATACATTTTAACCGCGTAGATATTGCACTTTTGTATGAAACATTAGATATGTTTTATGATAACTGAAGACAAATGTCTACGCTAGGGGGTCTAGTAGCCTATCTGACGGACAGGGCAGTCATCTACCCCGGTCGCCGGGGAGAATGGAACCGGCGAGAGATGTCGTGCGGTGTCCCACAGGGATCAGTCCTGGGGCCGCATCTGTGGAACATCGGGTACGACTGGGTGCTACGCGCCGACCTCCCTAGCGGCGGCAGCGTGGTGTACTACGCTAACGACATGCTGGTCCTGGCGCAGGGGAGGTCGCACCAGGCGGCGGCCGAATTAATGACACGCGGTGTTGTCACAGTCGTTGAGAGGATCCGGCAATTGGGACTCGAAGTGGCTTTGCATAAGTCTGAGGCCATGTGCTTTCATGGTCCTCAGAACGCGCCATTGTCAGGTTCCCAAGTAACGATAGGAGCGGTTCACATCAGTGTCGAGTCGACGATGAAGTACCTGGGACTCGTCCTCGACAGCCGGTGGAACTTCGTGGAGCATGTCCGTCGTTTGGCTCCCAAACTGGAGCGGGCCGGGGCTGCCTTGAAGCGGCTCTTGCCCAATCTGGGGGGTCCAAACGCCTCCTGCCGGAGGCTCTACGCGGGGGTCGTGCGGTCCATGGCGCTTTACTGTGCACCGGTGTGGGCGCGTTCATTGAGGCGTCGACCAGCCCGCCGGTTGAACGCGTCCCAGAGGGTCATGGCCATCCGGCTGGTCCGGGGATACCGCACGGTCTCCTGCAAGGCGGCGAGCCTCCTTGCCGGATTTGGCGCCCTGGGGTCTGGAAGCAAAAGACCTCGCGCACTTTTAGGAGTGGCGCGAGGAGGCGAAACACCGGGGCGTAACTCCGCTGCCGCGAGAAATCGCGGCACAGCGGACAGAGCTCCGGCGGGATCTCATGGCGGCATGGAGAGTGCGACTGTCGCAACCCAGCGCAGGGCACGCCACAATTGCGGCGGTAAGTCCCCTCTTTGAGGAGTGGCTTGAGACGCGCCACGGCATCCACACCTTCCGCCTGACGTAGGTCCTCACCGGACATGGCTGTTTCGGGAGGTTCCTGGTTCGGATAAGGCGGGAGAAAACGCCCGGGTGTTACCATTGTGTGGATCGACCGGAGGACACGGTGGAGCATACGGTGGAGGTCTGCCCGGCTTGGGCGGAGCAGCGCCGTGTCCTCGTGGCGACGATCGGCGGCGGCGACCTCTCGCATCCGGCCCTGGTTCAGGCCATGGTATGGAGTGAGAGGGAATGGGAAGCCGTCACCTCCTGCGAAGCAGTAATGCTCGCGAAGGAGGAGGCGGAGCGCATAAGGGAGAGGCAATCGCTGCGCCTTCGCGCCCCTAGTCGCCGCAAGAGGAGACACCCTGGGCGTCGGGAGCCAATTGCGACTCCCAGCCACCGTAGGCGCGGGCTTGCGGACGGCGAGCAATGGGCAGCTCACCGTCCGGTAAGGACCAGGCCCGGGTCGACGGCGCGTCGTGTTCCACGCGCGCCTCAAAGAGATGTCAGCACCATTGACGGGATCCGATAGTGCCGATGCCTGCTAGGGTCGCGGATTGTTCGAAAGAGTTACCGTGGCCCTGGCGCACAGGCAACTGAAGGAACACGGGTGGGTTTTAGTCAGTAAGAGTCTGACACGCCCTTCCGCTCTGCCTAGAGCGGGAGAGGTCATTTGATGATTTCCTACCCCTCCTACAAACAGATGCACCATGCGATGCGTGTCGCGCCTGTTTGCAGGAGCCTTAAACCGCTTGGTCTAGAAGCTTGAAGTTTTGCACAAGTTTTCCTAACATGACGAAGGTGAGCAGTAAGAATGGACTACTGGAAATTCATCCCCGAGAGGGGTTAAATAGGTTTGTCATTTTTGCCGATGGGAAGTCCCGTCGGCTTGTGAATAAAAAACATTTTTACAATAAAAACAACCGACTTCCAAAAGAAAAACACTACAAAGTAAAAAATAAGTTTAATTTCGGAAGTCGGTGTCTTTGGATCGGTTTTTTTTGTTTTTTGCCACCAACTTCCGAAATTAAAGCAAAGTAGTTCCGATTGCCACCTCTGGTCTTCATCATCAGTTCCACTTCACCAAATGGTACTTTTCGAGAGCAAATGCACGAGTTACTATAAAAAATATCCAAATCGCTATAGCTGTGCCTATACAATTTGAGCATTTCCCTCGATTTCCATGGGATCCTGTCATCAGTTTCTGACTTGGTGACAGCGGGACCACCTGGAGAGCATACCTTTTCAAACAGAAAAAGAATTTCCAAATCGGTCCACAATTGACGGAAAAATCGGTGAAAATACTTTTTTTTTTAACATACATACAGCCGAACATATACAACAACAACCTTTTTGGATGTCGGTTAATAAATGAAATGAAGCCATTACCTCATTAATTCGTCGACGAACTTCCTGCATTCAACGTGGATCTCCTTCATCACCTCTTCAACCAGGATTGGCTTCATGTAGCCATAGACTGTTTCTCCAAATATTTCAGGCGGTAATGTGTCGTAAAGTGACCATGCTTGACGGTAGTTTTGTATGACCTGAAACAGAACCATCATAATCAGCCTAGCCTTTTATCAACTATGTTGGGGTCAGCTTCCAGTCTAATCAAATGCAGCTGAATACCAGTATTTTAAAAGAAAAGAAAGAATAAAAAAGAAGGAAAATATTTTATTTGGGACACGCACAGGAAATACAAAGAGTAAAAAAATAAAAATAAAAAAGGAGCATTTAAAACTAACAAAATTAACAATAATAAAAATAAGTTGGGTAGCTGGATCAAGGGCTTGATTCAGAAGGCGGTACTTCTGGACACGGCCCGCATTGTTAGGAGGTTTCTCTCTCTGGAGCCCTGAACGCCGGTAGCTTGGAACCTGTTCCCGATACCGGTGGGCCACTATTTTTTTATATTTTTAAATGTTTTTATATTTTTTATATTCTAATATTTAAAATATAATTTATATGTATAAAGTATATATGAAATATATATAATACGAGTATATGAAATAAAGGATAATAAAAATAAAAAATAAAAACAACAATAAACAAGTAAAAAACCTGTGCGAGGCCAAAAAGGCTCCTATCTCAGCATAATGCTGCGAAATTTAAAAAAAAATAAGTACCGCAGTATGTAAATGAAGGGATTGCCTATCTGAACTCTACAACCTAGTTACTGGGTAACACGATAAACTTCGGTAAGATTGGTTGTTAGAGTTATGGGATAATTAATAATACTTCCGTATGAAACCAAAACTCCTGCTACGTACTGTGTACAAAATAGCTCTGAGTACCAAAAGCTTCGGGGCATAATTATTACGCTTCTGTACGAATTATTTCTGTCTATGAAATAAAGTATGCTTAGATGGCTTAGGGCCCATTGTTTGAGCAGTAGTCAAACATACTAATATTTAAAATGCGTTAGTTAAACTAACAATTTGTTAAAAATAACAGAAGTATGTTGTTTGACAAATGGTTAAGCTAACTATAGTTTAAAAAAAATTACAATTTGCTATAAAAGTTAACCTTGCGCAGACAGAGTAGTCAAACTTTGACAGCTATTGACTATTGTCAAGTGACTAATTGTTAAATTGACTAATGGTCATGTTTAACTGTGTATCAAACAACGGGCCCTTAGTTTTGGCCACAGGAATCAATAAAAGGCAAAATTAAAATTAAAAACAAATTTAGAACTTCTTAAGTTCAGGGTGCATTAAAATGGCCTCCAGAAGTAGCAATACTTATAAATATACGCTCGACGCACCCAGACTTTGCAGTCTCGACAAATATAACGAAAGAAATCGGTCGTTAAGTCTAATCGATGTAATTTTTTAAATAGATTTTCAACCTTATGCTTTGGAAATAAAGTTGAAAATCTATTAAAGCAATTTGACAAGGATACGACTTAGCGACCGATTTTTGTCGCTGTCTAATGTCGAGACTGCAGGCCCAGGCCCTGCAGTCTCGACATGAATAGCGACAAAAATCTGTGCTTTGGAAATAACCTTACCTTATGCTTTGGAAATAAGGTTGACAATCTATTAAAGAAATTTGACATCGATTGGACTTAACGACCGATTTTTGTCGGATTTTCAACCTTATAATTTGGAAATAAAGTTGAAAATCTATTAAAGGAATTTGACATTGATACGACTTAGCGACCGATTTTTGTCGCTGTCTAATGTCGAGACTGCAGACCCAGGACTGTCAGCTTTGCTACCACCTCGTTAATTACCTAATATTTTTAACTGTAATGAGCTCTCCTTAGGTAAATCTTGTCAATACGAGGTAAAAAAAAGGTATAGTCAGCAAAACAAGTAAGTTGACACTGTTACTTTGATATTAAATTCTTATTTTCAGTATTACCTGAAGACATGAATTTGAGTTATTTTAATTAAGTTCTAAGCTGCAGTGTTAGAGAGATAGGAGACAAAGATATGTACCTCGATCAAATTCGCCATAACACCAGATCTTTGCAACATGTATCCTGGATCAGAGAACGGGTCGCATTTGAGCTTCAACAGCATTGCTTCCAGTTTCCTTTGCGCTTCCTTTCTCACTTTGGCTTTCATCGCTTCCTCTTCTTTAGCCCGATGTCTTTCGTCTTTAAGCTGTAAACATGGCCAATATGGATGGATTGATGGATGGATTACTGACAAATGCGTGCACTGACTGGACAGGTCCACTCAATCTGTGTGGTTCTTTCCTCAAAAGACCATTTCAGATACCAATCTGCATGGTCTTCGCATGACCTGACCAAGATTATGTCTGGACTTTAAAAGAGACTGTGACCTCTGAGTTTGTTTCGGCCTTTCTTCTCAGAGTAGTCAGATAGGAAACGCCGACCTCATCTAGTTTAAAGAATATGATTGACGTGTATAAGTGTTTGTTCAGACCTACTTAGAGAAATACAATCATTTATCATTAACAATAACAAACGGTGCTGTGAACCGCACCTAAATTGCGTAACATACTTTCAATCACAATCCGAAGGATTTTGAAGGAAATTGCTAATCCAGTCTTTTAACCAACTGTTAAAATGAAATCATTGCCATCGTGTGTTAAGCAATTACCCGGCAGATTTCATGATCATCCGTATTTTCGCCGAAAGACATCCACTGTTGGACATAGGCTTGCCCTAAGTGTTGCTTCATCGACCGCTCTTAAGATTCTAGAATTCAGAACCTGAAAATTATCATATTTTGGAACAACAAACTCAATGTCTTTATATATGGAAATATTAAAAACGTCCACACGGCTACATTTATTAAGCTATACATTTCCAGTTATAGCTAACCTCGCATTGTATAGGCTTTTCATACAGTGAGAAATCTTAATTAAATTGACGGCACGGTTGGCGCAATGGTTAAGCGATTGACTGCTGCGCTGCGTGTCGCGGGTTAGATTCCCGCACGGAGCAAATATTTATATGACCTACAAGTAGTTGTTCCGGGTCTGGCTGTTTGTGTTTGTGAGCTTAAATGTTTGTAAACGCACCCACAATACAGGAGAAATTCCTAATGTGGGGCAACGTTTTATAAAAATAAAAAAAACAGTTTAACTGGAAATGTATAGCTTGGTATATAGTCGTGCGTACAAATTTATAACAAGAAATTTTCAGTTATGTACAGCTTGGAGTCTGCAAGGCGACATACCTCCATACTGCGTACATGAGACTTTTTATAATTTTTGATAGTATTGCGTTTAACAACTATCTTATGGTAAGAGATGATGCTTACCATCATGGTAAACGATGATAATTAACAAACTTCTCGAAATTACGATACACCTCTGTCTACCATTTCAGTGAAAACAAGAGTGATGTTATGTACGTATATTTAAAACTACCTGATCTTTAGTCTTTCCTTTAGTTTCTTTTTCTATCCGTTGGTCCTCTTCCAATTGCTCGGTTACTGTCGGATAGTCTCCCCTTACAACTATCAATGTACCGCCTTCCAACTCATAAGGGAATTGGGGGAAAAAATTGTAACCGTAGAACCTGGAACACACATTTTTGATAAGCCTCGAAGACTGGGTTAGGAAAACAATTGTCCGTTTCATCAGTCAATATGAAGTTAAAACCATCGAAATATTAAAGAATAACTGCTTTTTCACTCCTCTTGCTCAAAAAGTCCGTCGTTGTACATTTTCCTCTAGAAACATAAAAAAAAAATTAACGATGAGCCTAAAAAAACGAACCTAGTTATTTACAACGTTAAACTTTATATACAAAGTTTTCAACACATTTGCGAGAAAACAGTACAATATTAATATCGGATTTCTCACTTGAACTCATTTTATTATTTTGTTTATAAATACTAGTCAGAAAGTCGCATCGATATTTGACGTTTCTAATAAGAAAATCGCGCAAATTTGCAAATGGCGCGACGTGCGCGTGGTGAAAATTAGAACTACATCATTCATCTCATTTTCTCTTTAGTACAACGTGAGGCAAACGTATTGAGGAAAAGCGCTTCCAAAGAGGTTCAATTATTCAGCTTATTTGTTCTCGTAGTGAAACTCCTTGGTGGAATTCTTATATATTTTTATGGAAATAAAAAAAACCGTAAAGGATACGCACGGCGGCGCTATACAACGGAGTATGCGGTAAAACAGGTACTTAGGTGAGAGTACCTATTTTACCGCACATTCCGTTGTATGGTGCGTAATTTTTAACTTTCGAACAATGTATACAGGCTTCGTTAATGCATCTTTTGGGCAAATGTGTTGAAAAAGTCTTTATTCATAAGTAGAATAATCATGAATAAAGACTCGACTTTTTACTGTTTTATAAAAATAAAAATATATTTTTGAAAATGGATCTATAAGCGGCCATATCCTGATCTCTGCTGAGCTGATCAGCACCAGCGCCAACTATTCGACATATGATCTATGCCAATATTATTAAAATGTAGGTAGAGGTAGGGTTGCTTGTAAATGGCAATCACTGGAAATACTGAGTCGATTACGCAACAACTTAAAAATTTGCAATTGCAATAGTTTTTTTTTATATTTTATTTATTTATTTAACCATTTATGTACACACATATATAAACAGACAAGAAGAAAGGAACAAAAAATAGGTACAAAGATGATGCTTATTTATAAAGAAATCTCTTCCAGCATACCTGCGATAGGAGAGTATATTTGTTGTCATGTATTTGTTTTCCTTCTACTCTTACACATGTTGTCTACATTTCTTTTAATATTTATTCTCCTAGCACAACAATTGCACACAGAAATTGCAACGTTAAGCAAACACGAGGTTAAAGCTAAGCTGAAGAACATGCTGTACCTCCTAGACTACGCTAAAACCGAGGAACTACTAACCATTCTGTCATTACTCGCAACATTTCCTACAATAACACAAAATACAGTCACCGACATCTTTATTATAACAAAATACATTAAGCTCGTACTAACTCAAACACAGTCTTACACAAGACACCGCTACATTCACTTACTTAGGGTCGTCATATCACACTCACACAGCATAAAATACACACGTTTCCCAGTCACACACACACACTCACACAACGCAAACAAAACACACGATTCCCAGTCACACATACAGAATCAATCACACTATAGAGGTATGAGGAACAGGGTGTAAAGTTCACTCAAACCTCCATAGAAAAGGGAGGATCCTCCGACCAGACGGGTGTTGTGTCTGGTGGGCAACTGCCCGACGATTGATGTCGGGATGTTGTATATATGCTATGCGCGGTAAACTCTGCTTGCGCGATGCAGGATTTTGCGTGACGTCAGTGTGACGTGTAGCTCGCATGTGGCGAGGTAGATACCGGTACACTGTCATTACTCGCAACATTCCCTACAATAACACAAAATACATCCAGCGACATCTTTATTATAAAAAAAGACACTAAGCCCGTACTAACTCAAACACAGTCTTACACAAGCCACCACCACATTCACATACTTAGGCTCGTCATATCACACTCACACAACACAAAATACACACGTTTCCCAGTCACACACATACTCACATAACGCAAACAAAACACACGATTCCTAGTCACACATACATAATCAACCACACAATCATTTTAATTTATGATAATTTTAATTTAACGTTTTAATTTAATTTTTAACCGACTTCAAAAAAAGGAGAAGGTTTTCAATTCGACTGTATTTTTTTAATTTAATTTTTTATGTGTGTTAGCTCAGAACTTTTTTCTGGGTGAACCGATTTGGATGATTCTTTTTTTAAGCTGAAAGCTGGTGCTTCACATATGGACCCATTTAAATGTGATCAAGTACTGACAAGTAGTTTTTGAGTTATCCCTAATAATGCGTATTTTTTCCACTTAGTTTATATTGATGATGTTATAATAATTTCCTGTCACGGTTATTTACATATCAAGTAGTGGTATACGAATGTATGTGGGCTAGGTACCACAACTAAAAAGTGAAAAATAAAAACTTTTTTTACAAAAAAACAACCGACTTCCAAAAAAAAAAACACTAAGAAACGTGAAAAATAACTTTAATTTCGGAAGTCGGTGGCCAAAAACGAAATTACATAACCAAATTTAAAGTTATTTTTCACGGTTTTTTGTGTTATTTTGGAAGTCGGTTGTTTTTTTGTAATTTTGTAAAAAAGTTTTTTTACTTATATTTTGTTTTTCAACTTTTTTCTTAAAATCACTATGTAATAATATATTCTTTTTGTATCATATCAGTTTACCAGCTCTTAATTTCCATAAGGGTTTATAGTGTCCAAGTGGCAGTAGATCACTGACTCCTAAGTCACAGGTATTCCTAGTTTGGGAGTCAGGGTTTCAACTTTTCCTGCCGGGGTCGCGGATTGTTCGAAAGAGTTACCGTGGCCCTGGCGCACAGGCAACTGAAGGAACACGGGTGGGTTTTGGTCAGTAAGAGTCTGACACGCCCTTCCGCTCCGCCCAGAGCGGGAGAGGTCATTTGATGATTTCCCAAAACAAAAAAAAAAAACTAACGGTTTCAACTTTTGTGCGCCTTTAACTATTGTGAACTTTAGCTAGATACTAAGCATGTTGTACGGACTTGTATCAATAAAGTATATTATTATATATTATTATTACCTTTGTACATAAGCGTTAAGACCGCCCATTGTGTCACCCTGTGTAAAATGTCTACATTTATATTTGTAATGTATATGGTGTGCATAATAAAGAGTATTCTATTCTATTCTACGTTTTTTTCTGTTCCTTTCTTCCTGTCTGTTTACATGTGTTTAAATAAATAAATAAACTTTGCCTGATAGAAAGCAACATTATTTCCAAGTGGCAAATAATACTTTTTACGCCAGAAAAATGTGTGGTCTCCGTGAAAATCGCCATTTTGCCTGTATGTGATAGTATATTATACCCTGTCCACTAGGTTATTCGCTTCGTTTCGACCTCGCCGTCGAGGTCCCTCGCGACGACCCCGACGTAATTGTCCCCCCCCGACCCGAGTTCGACAAAGCGCCAGCTCGCGCAGTAGCTGTGCCTGTAGCTTTAAATTCCCCGTATAATAATAATCCTCTAAATAATTCGATCCAGCCTGTCCCACCTTGTTGTCCTCCCCTCAGTGACGCCCTAAGCCGAGCTTCCTACCCCACAGGGGGTGCCCTTAGCGTGCGGTCACTTAATAATTTAAGAAATTCGCCCCTGGCTAGAGGCTTTGAGTTAGCTTAAGGCAGCCACAGGATAGTCCGGTTAAGTAGCCATGACCTCAAAGGGTCAAAAATACGAGATGCCAATTAAAAAAATAAGGGTATTCGCTTTTTGTCAGCTGCCTTAGGACGAAGAACGAACGTAACTGTTCCAGACTACGTTAAAGTTAACTTTAAAATGCGTAATAAAATAAATAAATATGTTAACTGCCTTATCTTATTGAATTATTTATTTATTTGCTAACATGTAAAACACTGGTTAGTAGGCATGCATTAAAATTTCATGTCACAGTATTCAGACATGCACCCTGCAAGGGCACTGCAATTTTTTTTTGTATCAATTTATTAAATTAAAATAAAATTATTATTTTCTTTTTTTGTATTGATTTTAATTATTACATTAAACATTAATCAGTAATTAATAACATTTTATTTTAAAAATATAATAATTATTATCAATTTGTTCATTAATTTTAGTCGTAAAGGTTGTAGCAGCTAGAGTACTGCGGAACGCGCACAGCGCACGCGAACGCGCATAGCGCGCGGACGTTTATGGTAGCTGCTACAAGGTAATATAGTACAAACTTATACTCATTTATTATTATAATTTACGTCAACCATATTATTACAAGGTCGATCGATTCACAATTTGTCAGTTTTAAATTTCACAACGGTATAGTAGCCTTTCTTTATTAACGAAGATTTCAACCGTTTCGAGAAAAGTGAGTCATTTGGTAGGGATTTTAAACATTCCGGTAACTTATTGAATATGTTAGCTAGTCTTGAGTATGGGCTTTTCCCGATAACTTTTAAGTTTGTGATGGGTAGTATTCATTTATTCTTATTACGTCGGTTATAGTTTTCATTTAGCTTGATGTTAGATTTGAAGAGGTGCCTATTTTTCTCTAACGAATATACATCTTTGCACTATTTATATTGCTGGTAGTGTAAGAATTTGTTGTTTAATAAAGACTGTTTATTTATGACTTCTTACAGAAATTATAATACCGTAAATGTATCAGTTTTTACAAAAAAAAACAGATAATTGTTATGCGTATTAAATGTTGTTACATTCTATCGTACTAAGTGATGGGATCAAATGTATTCGCTTCAAATGCATAAATCGAAAATAATGATTTACATGAACTAGATGAATCAGTACAGAGATACCTTGCATCCACTCAAATATAAAAATATATATTTATATATAAATTAAACTATCTTAGCTACCTATTTCATTTGAAAAGAAGCCAATGGATTTACCTATATAGCGGGTTTTGTACATCGAAAATTAAATAACGAAATAAATATTTACAAGTTTATTTTATTTAAATACGTATTTTATTATTCGTCGTCTTCCGACATGGAACTTTCATCTGATGACGAGTCTTCACCTAAATTTATTATGATCGGTTCTTGCTCTCTTCTATTGTCGAAACTCACATTTCCCAATCGGATAATATTAACCATATAGTCCTTTCCACTACATTTGACCAATTCAGGCTTCACTTGATTACAAGAATCCTTGTCATCTTGCGAACGCTAATGTGTTACAGACGCACAAAGTTAACACGGAGGAATACAGCGTACTCCAATAGACGTATTTAAAAAAAAAAAACAACAAACAACAACAAAGGAGAAAACATAGCATACAGAAAATATGTGATTGGCACAAGTCTCTCGTTGCGAGTGAGAACAAAACGGCAACAAATCGGAACAAAATTAATATGTAGTAAACCCCATATTTATCTATAAATACTAGAACATAATTAATACGACAAACAAGTGGATCTTACTATATTTTTACGCTATTTTTTGCTATAAAACCTGCAAAATAGAAATTAAATTAAACGAAGCGGCTAGTTTATATGTTTTTGTATTTAATAATAACTAGCTTTCGCCCGCGGCTTCGCTCGCATTAATTTAGACTTTGACTATCAATTCGGGTTATAATTCAATCATGATTCGAAAGACACGTGGCGTCATCTATTATCATAAGGACGTTATTGTTGTTTTCCTCGGGAACAGTATTTTTTTGCGGGATGAAAGGTACCCTATGTCCGTTTCTGTACCCCTGACAACGTATATGCAAAATTTCAGGATGATCTGTTCAGTGGTTTAGGCGTGAAAAGGTAACAAACAAACTTACTTTCGCCTTTATAATATTAGTTAGGATAGGATAAACGCAGGCATAGAAACGGCACCATTTTTTATTCAACAGCTGCCGAAAATCGATAATCGATACTACATACAAACTAAAGAAAAAAAAAAGTATTTTCTTTCTTTCTTTTTTCTTTCTAAAGTGTCAGTAACCGAAACGATAGTCGAAATGTTACGTTGCTGCAATTACATGTTGCATCTGTCAAAAAGCGAATAACCTAGTGGACAGGCTACAGTCTCACCATTCTTGGAACCAATTCCTGATCTCGTCCGTGATGTCATCTATTATGTCGTCCTTTCTGAGCATAAGCAGTCGGGTCTTCCGCTTCTCCAGTTCTTCGAGGTAAGTCTTCTTTATCTTCAATCTAATGTTCTTACGTCTTTCGTAGATCTGATAACAGTTGTGGTGGATGAAAAACTGGCCAAGTCTAAACCTGGCCAAGCCCAAAACTGACCAAGTCTAAAACTGGTCAAGTCTAATACTGGTCAAGTCTAAAACTGACCAAATCTAAAACTGGCCAAGACTAAGACCCGTTGTACACGGCATGGTTTCTTTACGGTACATCGCGCTTGCCGCACCGCAGAATAACCGTGTGAGCTTGTATGTGACACGGCAAACCACCGGTTCTAAGGTATACGGCGACAGCGCCGTGCCGTAGTGTCGCCGTGTCGTAAACAAACTTCTATAGTGATCTATACAACACTGATGAGCGGCCTAGACACAGCGAATCAACCGTAGTTTTTCACAGCAAAAAAAAATGTGTGCACAACGGGTCTAAGGGTTCTGTACCAACAAATATGTTATTAGCATTTGATGTTTGATGGTCATCACCATTCTCTTACCCTTGTGCCAATTTATTTGGGATCGGCGAAACACGTTTTTTCTTCCACTCCTGTCATCCGTCACTCCGTTTTCTTTCATATCATCCCTCACATAAAGCATCCATCTTTTCTTTGGTCTTCCTCTCCCTCTCCATCCATTGACAATTATATTCATAACTCTTTTAGTTACATGCGTTTTATTTTTAATACACTTCCCAACAATCGGAATTATTTTATTTTCACCATTGCCCCGTTAGGCTAGTGGCCGCATTGCCGGGGTCGCGGATTGTTCGAAAGAGTTACCGCGGCCCTGGCGCACAGACAACGGAAGGAACACGGGTGGGTTTTAGTCAGTAAGAGTCTGACACGCCCTTCCGCTCCACCCAGAGCGGGAGAGGTCATTTGAAGAATTCCCACACAAAAAAAAAAAGTCTAGTGGCCGCAAGCGTGACTATTAATGTGGGGTCTTGGGTTCAGTCCTCTGATAGGGTAAATTGTTACAGGGAAATTGAAAGTAGCAGTCCCGAGTCTACATTAGCAAGGCTCGTCCCTACTTGCTTTTTTAGAACTTAAACAACCCTCGAAAACTAGTTTTTCTATACATTTCTGCCTACCACTTTGAGGATTACGGGTGTGATGTTAGGTTATCTTTACCTTATTATTTTCTTCTAAAAAGCTGAGTCGACTTCTGAAGGGATCTGATGTGACACCTAGTAATATGTCTCTTTCATAATCTCTAAATCTTTTGCGCTTTATTTTCATAAACTCCCTGAAAGCTTTGTTTTATTAATACAGGCTGAAATTGGAATCATTAGTATCCTTCCAGAGGGTGAAAGTTCTTGTGAATATAAAACACGTTCACAAAAAAAAAAAATTGAGTCGGACATCACGCACTAAGGCCCGTATTACAGAACCATAAGATAAGAAGGAGGGGTGGGGGAGTTGAGAAAGGAGAAAAGTGTGGTCAAAGCGCGCAAACTTCTCCTTTGGCGAATGGACATCCACTTGAGCTCAGTCCTATAACTCGACACATGGTCATATTTCCTAAGGTTGAATATGAACCGGATACCATTGTTGAGCAGTCTGTCGAGCTTATCTAGCAAAACCGCATTCAAGTCAAAGTAGCACACATCACCATAGTCAATGATGGGGAAAATCAAAGTCTGCACAAGCATAGTTTTCGTCTTAGCGGGCAAAAAGTTTCTCAAACGATATAGAGATCGCAGAGTACCATTGACCCTTTGACTAACACTAGAAACCTGGCGCTGCCAGCTGAGTGTCGAGTCAAGATGCAAACCGAGATCTTTCACCGTAGGGGTAATAGGTATGATGGTACCATTAAAAATAAGAGGAGGAAGAGAGCTAAGCGCCACCCTACCCATCATGCGCGAGCTTCCAATTACAATGGCCTGACACTTCAAGGGGTTTTTGTATCAGTAATTACCACGAAAACTATTAACTATCTTAGTTATTCTTCTTTTCATTTGCCATGAAAGGATACAGTAACACGTTTTCTGTGAAAATATCAACTATGTGACAGTCAGAAAGACAGACAGACACATAGCTTACTATAATAAAAAGGTTCCGTTTTCAAACAGAAGATTAATTACATCGATTATTTATTTGAGTATAAGCTAGCACCACATTCAATTGTTTGAAGTTGACAGAGACAGAAAGATGTTGCTAGACTTATTTGATGAATTTGTCAAAAAAAAAATAAGGAAGCTTACCTACACATGTTTTGTACTAAGAGAGCAGCTTTGGTCCTCACTTCTATTGGAGCTGGCTCATTTGATTGTAAGAAATACTGCTTGTGTAACACAGCTTTGGCTCGCATATCGCTCATACTCCATTGCCTGAAAAGGTATTATAAACTTTTTCACACCACCTGCTCGACAATGTCAAATTATATGATAAATGATTTTATTTCTGTAAGTAGGTTTGTACAAAAACTTTTACACGTCAATCATATTTTAAAACTAGATGAGGTCGGCGTTTCTTATCTGACTACTCTGAGAAGAAAGGCCGAAACAAACTCAGAGGTCACAGTCTATTTTAAAGTCCAGACATAATCTTGGTCAGATCATGTGAAGACCATGTAGGTTTGAGTCTGAAATGGTCTTTTGAGGAAAAACCACACAGAATGAGTGGACCTGTCCAGTCAGTGCACACATTTGTCAGTAATCGTAATGCAAACCTAATCTAAAGTAAGTCATTAAAGCCTAGGCTAGCCTAAAGGTCTAGCCAGGCATCAATATTGTACTGAATTTCAGTAATGTGATTTGAATTTGAACATTCTATGAAATGAAATCTGAAATTTGACATCTTTCACAAAGTTTTTATTTTCTTTCTACTATAGTTACTACTATTTACCTGTATCTCTCATGCCTCTGAATAATTAAAGACTGTATGTACTCTTCAGGGATGAATGTATGAACACTGGGGGCTGAAATAAATACATAATATACACCCATGTCATTAGAATTGCATTTTGGTCAAGAACAAAAATCCAAAAAATCAAAATATTTTATTTCACATAAACCAACATGGACACTTATGAAACGTCAGAAGCTAGGTGCACGGTTCCAATTGGTTGTTTCCTATGGAGAAGAGCCGGCAAGAACCACCACGGTTTCTCTTTTAAAAATAAGGGGCTTTTACAATGTTTCAAATTACAGTGTTGATAGGTATGGGAGGACAGTGTAGGCCTGCCAACAAGTAACAGGCACTCAACAAAATATATAAAAAGGTCTACTAATCTACAGTCGCGAACGTGACCGCTGAGAGTGAAGTGTGATCTCGAGTCTGGCAAAGTATTTGGCGATTTGGTTTTTCCACTAAAGCAAAAGTACAATGTAAGGGTCGTAGCTGGTGGCTTTCTATAGTTTCTGCTTACCCTCAAGGGAATAGGCGCGAGTTTGTGTGTCCAATAGGACATTAGCAGCCCGAGGTCCGAATTTGTGCCTGGTCAATGGGAGGCCTGTGTCCCAGCTGTGAGAACATTGTAGGCTGATCATACTAATGGTAAAATAAACTAGTTTTCTTCATTTTTATGACATTAGATACAGGTACGACATTGTTTTGAATTTGTTTTGTTTTGAATGATGTAAGTGCAAATAACAAGTGATAAAAAAGTGATAAAATATTTTTCTTTCTTTTCTTTTTATTGTGAGCTACTGAATCGATGGGCTATTAGACTGAGAGCCGTCTCCAAATTGGTAAGATAACAAGGACTTTAACTTACGTGCGTTAAAACATCCTTCACGAGTAACGATTCTTAGATCGCTTTTGACACATCTAAGGCAGTAGGCCCACTCAAACTTAAGCATAGCTTAATCAGACTAATGTTCCCATGCTAGGACACAGCGGGGTAATTGCGTAACACACTAACAGTAAAAATGGCTTTCATTTTGACAGTTCAACAACATTCATTGCGTTATTAACGTATGTTGAGCGGACAAATTTTTCGAACATATAAAGCAATGAATTATCAATAGGCTTCAAAATGATTCAGATTGTGATTGATAGTGTGTTACGCAATTAGGGTGCAGGGCTGGCAGTCTCGACATAGATACCGATAAAAATCGGTCGTTAAGTCCAATCGATGTCAAATTTCATTAATAGATTTTCAACCTTATGCTTTGGAAATAAAATTGAAAATCTATTAAAGGAATTTGACATCGATAGGACTTAGCGACAGATTTTTGTCGCTATCTGATGTCGAGAATGCCGGCCCAGCACCCTAATTACGTAACACACTATCTATCACAATCTGAATCATTTTGAAGCCTATTGCTAATCCATAGCTTCTAATGTTCGAAAAATTTGTCTACTCAACAACGTAAATAACGCAATGGATGTTGTTGAAATGTCTAAATGAAACCCATTCCTACTGTTAGTGTGTTACGTAATTACCCCGCTGGTCTCCTCTTTGTACAAAGTAAAACTTGCGACAAATTTGTATACAGTAAAATATATTTTTTTAAACTCAAAACTCAAAGCATTTATTTCAATTAAACCATTTACAGGCACTTTTGAATTGTCAAAGAGTCGGTCAGTTAGTCAGAAAGTTGAAGCTAGTTGCCCATTCCAAAACGTAGATCTGTATGGAGAAGATTTTGATTATAAATTGATTTAGTTTTAACATACAATTTTTTTTTATTGTTATTTTTTTTATATATTTTACTAGCTGCGCCCCGCGGTTGCACCCGCATAAGTCACAATCCCGTGGGAATATCGGGATAAAATCCTATGTCCTAATCCAGGTCATGGTCTACCCATGTGCCAAATTTCATCCAAATCTGCCTTGAGCAAGGTTGGTGATCAATACTCACGCCTTCTCTGTATAAGAAGAGGCCTTTGCCCTTGCTCTATAGTGGGACAATCAATCAACTCAGCCTATCGCAGTCCAATGTTGGACATAGGCCTCTTCCAGGCTGCGCCACAACACCGTCCTCCGCCTTCCGTTCGCTTCCAGTCTTTCGCAGCCACTGCCACAGAGAGACAATAATAGCCCGGTATTTTTATTACTACCTGTTCTCCTCTTGTTACTACCAGTCCAAAAGAAGGTGAAGGCTTACGTGGAGAAACACTCTCTTCTTCCTCTTCCTCGACCGTTTCGTCGCCAGGACCCAATTTACTGTCGTTCGTGAGCATTTGAGGTAGTTTCGCCTGACAAATAATATTTGACAGAATTATTAGGACAACTAGTAGAATTATTAGGACAGTCTGACAACTAGTCTTACCAGAGGGTCTGATATTATTACCATCTGTGTGAAGACGGGTAATCAAATTAATTGGATGTCGTAAATTATCCCGCGGGAACGTGCTTCCAGGATAATAACTATCCTAACATCCAAATCCATTCAACCGCAAAAACGTGAAAAGGTAACAGACACACCGATAATAAATACAGGTTTTTTTATGATTCTAAATGTCTAACTTAAAAATAATAATAATTAATTTTAATATTATAATCATTAATTTGAAATGCTCTTGCGCCGCCATTGGCCACGTATTTACCTACATATTAGCTAAGTTATTTTATAACTTCAAATTGTAATAACTTTTAAAATCGGATGTACCAATTTAAATGAAATAAATACTATAATCAATAATACCTCAAGATACGGTCTATGACTATATTTATAATTCCTTAAATCTCTTAAGAAGAGGTATACAAATTTTTTAATAATCATGTGAATTTTAGAATTATCCCCTGTTTCACCACCTTGGGCGATGATTTTACAAAAACGCAGTTTTTTTTTGCTTACCAAATTTTCATATTCCTAACTTAAGAAATTCCCATACTTTCATCCCCTATAACACCCCTTTTTAGAATTATTTTTGAGACACAAAGTAGCCAAGTACTTTCCCAGGATACCATCTATCTCCCTGCCAAATTTTATCAAAATCCGTTCAGTGGTTTAGGCATGAAAAAGTAACATATAGACAGACAGACAGACAGAGTTGCTTTCAAATCAGTATGGATAAAAATCAATTGACATGCGTTAGTCTTGCAAAAACTCAATAATGGCTCGATCAATTGTGATGAAACTTCAAAAAAATTAATAAAAAGGTACTGCAACGCACGAAAACGGCATTTAGCTAGTTACAGAATAAAAATAAATAGTGTGACTGCAGCACTTCTTTAATGATGTATTTTTGTTATAATGAATATCATCAGTCATCACTGAAACATCCCTAATACCAGCGGGGTAATTGCGTAACACACTAACAGTAGGAATACCTTTAATTCTGATAATTTTGACACTGCAACAACATTCATTGCGTTATTTACGTTCTTGAGCAGACAATTTTTTCGGACATATGAAGCAATGGATTAGCAATAGGATTCAAAATGATTCAGATTGTGATAGATAGTGTGTTATGCAATTAGTGTGCTGGTTGAGGGCAAGTTTCGGAGTTAGCATCAGCGGGGTAATTACGTAACACACGAACAATAAGAATGGGTTTAATTTTGACAGTTCAACAACATTCATTGCGTTATTTACGTTGTTGAGCAGACAATTTTTTCGAACTTATGAAGCAATGGATTAGCAATAGGCTTCAAAATGATTCAGATTGTGATAAATAGTGTGTTATGCAATTAGTGTGCTGGTTGAGGGCAAGTTTCGGAGTTAGCATCAGCGGGGTAATTACGTAACACACTAACAATAAGAATGGGTTTAATTTTGACAGTTCAACAACATTCATTGCGTTATTTACGTTTTTGAGCAGACAATTTTTTCGGACATATGAAGCAATGGATTAGCAATAGGATTCAAAATGATTCAGATTGTGATAGATAGTGTGTTACGCAATTAGTGTGCTGGTTGAGGGCAAGTGTTGGAGTTAGCATCAGGTTTTTTCAATACATATGTATGTGTTAGAATGTGACTTTCAGATTGATTGGCTTTTCAAATAAACATTTTATAATTATTTTATTCACTTCTTGGGGGCTCGTGGCTATATAGTAACAGCCGCACGGCTCGATCGAAGGTTAAGCTACGCTTGCCGCGGTCGGTTCGTAGATGGGTAACCATCCATTACATAAATATGACGGAGAAGGTACGTCTCTTTCGTTATTATCAGCCATATTTTAACTACTGTGGGCGTACTTTCGGAAATGTTGGTTATTGCGCTCTAGAAAAACCGTTTGCAGTTCAAATCAAATTACAATTCACGAACAAATTAATCACACTAGCGAATCACACACTGTAGGTACACGACACAACTATACGGAATGCGCGACAGTTCCTAGGGTGGAGGTACTGATCTCCTCGAAGGCAGAATGGTAAGTGTCCACTCGTCCTATCAGCACTCCTCCATCAGCCAGGCTCTGTCATAGCACGAAGTTAGCCGAGTATGCAAGTCATCACGATGGTGCTGCCATCTCCCGGAACTAGTGCTGCACTTCGTTTAGTTTCCAAACTTATGACCGTCTCCGACAAATACATATCGAGACCCCTATGTGCTTCTTAAAGCAAGTTAAGCTGGCTGTCATTCTTAGATCTTTGGCAGTCGTTACGGGTAGTCAGAAGCCCAAAAGTCTGACAACCAGTTGAGTTATACCAAGGGATATCGTATTACCCAGTAGCTGGGTTGTGGAAGTCAGATAGACACTCGCTCCATATAAAACACTTTTATTTAGCTGCATTAGGTCAGATTGGAAGCCGACCCCAATATAGTTAATAAAAAGCTGCCTATATTGATTCTGACGCATTCGCATCGCATTTTATCCCGGTAGTAAATTCCCGTGGGATAATTTTCGATAAACAACACCTACTTTTTTTGGTCTTTCCCTTTTCCTCTTCCTCTTCAAAGCATCTTCCCACATCTCTTGCAACAGTTTCTCTACACTATCACTCCGGGATTCTAGAGGGAAATGGTATGGAACTACAATCTGAAAAAGAATAAAGATACTTAGATTACTTAGGCAGTATCACTTCAGGAACCCTTTTTTATTTAGTCGGATAGTTAATCATATATTAAACCTGAACAGGCTAAAATCAGCACGGCTTTCGCACTTCTCTTCTGATTGCAGTTAAACAGACATTACATCTCTCTCTAAGCTGTATTTATTTTGACTACGGTCTCGATACTGTCTGCAGTCTTCTCCCTATGGTGGCCAGATATCAACAAACGACCTCCAGCGTCCGGTATGTTTTTTTCTTTTCCATATGGACATCCTCATGAATACCCTCCGTCTGAGGAGAACGGAAGGTTATGTCAGACTCCTACCGACTAAAACCTCACTGTTCCTTCTACTACAAAAAGTCTAGGGCCCGGGAGATACATGTACATTCGCCGCACCCCCGACTACTATCAGCCGGCCATGCCTAGCGGACCCCATCACTAATTGCGGCCGCTCCCACGACCGCACGTCCTTCCATAAAGGCGCGCATGGAACACTGCATGCCACTTCGTTGGGCCTGACTGCCTGTTACCAATTAGCTGCAAAACCTCCATGAGTAACAATAGTACTTGAATTTCCGTCCGGAAAACCCTGGACAGTCAGCCCGCTACCACGATGCTGACTGCTTATAATGTGACCATGGCTGGATGAGCTATTCTTAGACAGGGTGGCAGGGACATTGATGCGCAACCTTTTACCATGGATTCAGTACATGATTCTGAATCCCTGCGTTGAAATTTTAGGCAGATTATTTAAAAAAAAAATTGCCATTCCACATATTTTGACCGCGGTAATGCACTTTTCTGTGAAACAGGAGATTTTTTTTTATAACCGAAGAAAATTTTCTATGCTAGGGGTCAAGAATCATAGGGCACGCCACAATTGCGGCGGTAAGTCCCTTCTTTGAAGAGTGGATTGAGAGGCACCACGCGTCCTCACCTACCGCTAGACACAGGTCCTTACCGGACATGGCTGTTTCGGGAGGTTCCTGTTTCGGATAAGGCGGGAGGAAACGCCCGGGTGTTACCATTGTGTGGATCGACCGGAGGACACGGTGGAGCATACGGTGGAGGTCTGCCCAGCTTGGGCGGAGCACCGCCGTGTCCTCGTGGCGGCGATTGGCGGTGGCGACCTCTCGCGTCCGGCCCTGGTTCAGGCCATGGTACGGAGCGAGAGGGAATGGGAAGCCGTCACCTCCTTCTGCGAAGCTGTAATGCTCGCGAAGGAGGAGGCGGAGCGCGAAAGAGAGAGGCAATCTCTACGCCCTCGCGCCCCTAGCCGCCGCAGGAGGAGGAGACACCCTGGGCGTCGGGAGTCGATTGCCGACTCCCGGCCACCGTAGGCGCGGGCTTGCGGACGGCGGGCAATGGGCAGCTCGCCGTCCGGTAAGGACCAGGCCCGGGTCGACGGCGCGTCGTGTTCCACGCGCGCCTCAAAGAGATGTCAGCAAAATTGACGGGGTCCGATAGGACCGATGCCTGCCGGGGCTGCGGATTGTTCGAAAGAGTTACCGTGGCCCTGGCGCACAGGCAACTGAAGGAACACGAGTGGGTTTTAGTCAGTAAGAGTCTGACACGCCCTTCCGCTCCGCCCAGAGCGGGAGACGTCATTTGATGATTTCTCACCCAAAAAAAAAAAAAAAAGGGGTCTAGAATCATGTGCTGAATTCATGGTTACAGTTTCCGAGTCGATCGATGTCCTTAACACCCTGTATAGTTCATGCCGATATGAGACAAGAAGCGGTCTTACCTCTATGTCCAAGGGAGTCTTATGAAGTTGTTGTAACGCCGAATCGACGTAGATGTAATCGTTCACTATATAATGGACCAACTCATTACGTAGCTCGTACAGCCTGGGGAACAAGAGGGAGATTGTAGGTGGTCTATAGTCCAGCTGGGAACTAAGATTATACCAGATGACATTAGGTAATTGGCAGATTTATTGGTCTATGATAAATGATAAATGATTTTATTTCTGTAAGTGATTGTTGTACAAACACTTTTATACGTCAATCATGTTTTTTAAACTAGATGAGGTTGGCGTTTCCTATCTGACTACTCTGAGAAGAAAGGCCGAAACAAACTCAGTAGTCACAGTCTCTTTTAAAGTCCAGACATAATCTTGGTCAGGTCATGCGAAGACCATGCAGATTGGTATCTGAAATGGTCTTTTGAGGAAAGAACCACACAGATTGAGTGGACCTGTTCAGTCAGTGCACGCATTTGTCAGTAATCGTATCTATAAATCAGGTATTGAAAACCGGTACGAATTTGGGTTCCGGTTCTTCATTTCGATTCTTTTTTTGGGTACGGTTCTGGTTCAGGTTCCGAAGGACCGGTTCCAAATAAAGGTTCAAATATACCGGTTCTGTACCATCCGATTTAAAGGTTCTCTAAGAAAGAAATACCACATGATCTACCTAAGCAAAAGTGGGGCCTCTTGTCACAAAAACTCCAACCTCTTCACCCGCCGGCGGCCGCCCATCCCTCGCCGCTATCGTACAAAGCTTCGTCCTGGGCTGAGCGGCATCGTAAGAACCCGTTCGGACTCGCTTTGAAGAAGAACCGGTAAAATAAAGGTTCTTAAAGGTTCCAATGTAGGGTCCTGTTCCGATTCGGGTTCTAGTAACGGAACCACTAAATACCGGTTCTGTACCGGTATTTAAGGAAACTTTTCAACCCCTGCTCGACTCTTGTATACAGTGATCCTATATCTTTTGTGAATTTGGGAATAATAATGAAGAAATGTATCTAGTTAGTACCGGTGGCGGCGTTAGGGTAGGAGCCAGGGGCGCCAGACATGAAGGAACGGGAGCCATACGCGAACTGGCGGCCTCTTATTTCTCTAACTTTTCTCATATATAACTCTTACTCTCTTTTTTTACCCAACTGCGCGACAGCAAAGACAGGGTTATGTTTTTCTCTTACTTTTCTGTACAAGTCGACAAAGTTTACTATAAATGGTCATAAGAAATCCTAGGCTTTCCGTGGCGGGGTGCTAAAACTTTTGAGCTCGCTTCGCTCACTCTTGCATCATGCATTTTCCTATTTCACTAATTTTACTGCATGAGTCGACAAAGGGAAGAAAGCGTGAGTTTATGTATGTATGTAGTAGTCGACAAAGTAACTCTTATTACTGCATGAACTAATTGACATATCCGAGGAGGGTTCAAATATTTTCGGTTTAACCGGCACTGTATCTAGTAAAATGATTATTACCCAATAATATTTTGTTAATAGATAGTATTGCTTTTGATAAAAGGAACGCCTATAAAGGGAGAACTAAATACTGAGATGAACGCTGATAGCGATGTACCTATGAAAGAAATATACGTATCGCGTTGACCTTGTGTTGGATCATTCGGTTCCCTACAAAATGGTTGAGCAGGATGGTGCTGATCCACACGTCATGTTCGTGAACGGGCACCGTCAGTTGAGACTGGTCATCTCTTAACTGCCACGGCTTATTTTTATTATTAATCTTATATTTTGAATTATTTCTTTATATATATTTTTTTCATTGTTCTCGCATATAAAAGCAACAAGAATAATGTACCCAGGATTTTGTAATATCTTGATTTAAAAAGCGTGTCCTTGGAGTTTCTTGACCGTTCTTCTCCATAGAGATCTACGTTTTGGAATGGGCAACTAGCTTCAACTTTCTGACCAACTGACCGACTCTTTGACAATTCAAAAGTGCCTGTAAATGGTTTAATTGAAATAAATGCTTTGAGTTTGAGTTTGAGTTTGACTTAAATAAAGGAAAAAACGCGAGAGAGGAAGAGAAGATTTTACCCAATGATTTGATCAACTATAGTGCACATTTGACGATACCTCAGAATCTAAAAATATACAGGTTGGCAGGGACATTGACTAGCAAACTGTAGTCATAAATTCAACACATGATTCTTGACACTATATTATTAATTTTTTTGTCGGCTATCAAATTTTACTGAATATACACTTTAAAATTATAATAGTTATGCTTATGACATTATCAATTACAATTTACAATTATTTATATATTCTTAATCTGACATTTTATTTTTCTTTATCTCTTGAACTAATACTCGTAGGTATAACTTTGTTCCTATAAATCCTAATGCTTAAACTCTTATTAGTAACAACTAATGTAAAAGACAGCAACAGCTGTCTTTTTTTTATACACTTTAACATAAACTCACGCCTTCTTCCATGGGGGTAGGAAGAAACTACAGAACGCCACCTGCTACGATCCTTACATACTACTTTTGCCTCGTTTACGTTCATACATCTGGTCTTACACGCACGCCGGTTGCGAGTACTACGCACCTGACCTCTCTGAAGAACATCACCAATAAGGTCACTATATGTCTTCCTAGGGCGTCCCCTCCCGGCATTTCCACTCACACCTGCCTTGTAAATACCTTTTGTTCGTCGCCCTTCATTCATCCTCCCAACATGACCAAACCATCGAAGCATACTCTTTTCAATTTCTGTAATTTTTTTTTATGTAATTAAAAGAATAACATTGTGCACGTTAAAATGAAATATTTGCACACCATATGTAATGGTAGAATGTAAAGGGGCCACTATAGTTTTAAGACCACACATTCTAAACCTACATTCTGTCAAATAAATGGATTTGATTTGATAAGTTAAATCGAGCGGTTTCAAAGAAAAGTGCTATACCTACGCGGTCCACTCTGTTAAGGAAACGCACCAGAGACCAACATCACAAACTGTGGGTGGACACAGGTGAGTGCAGGCAGGCTAGGGAAGCACTCCCTACAATTGATGGCCGCCTCACAAAACAGGTTCTCCGGCTAACTAAACAACAGCTGCGTACAGTTACAGCAGCTTTAACTGGCCACGGGTCATTCAATAAACACCTCTTTGTCATAGGAGTTATAGACAGTCCGCTGTGCAGGGTCCGCATGGAGGACGACGTAAACAGCAGCTCATGTGCTTCTAAACTGCCCGGTGGACGCCACGTCCAGGGCAAAGTACTTCGGTAACCCAGGTACCCTACGTGAGATTGTCAGTAACACCAAGGCGTTGCTGGCCTTCCTGGAGGAGCTGGGGTGGATCGAATAATCGATTTTCCCACCCGTACGCAAAATACGCGCATTGACGTGGAGTGGCGGACACCAGCCCGTATTACCTATTACCTACCTACGCGGTCAAAATGTATGAAATAGCAAATTTTTTATATAATATCCGAAAAAAAAAATCAACTCCGGTGGTTTCAGAATCACATACTGAACCATGGCAACAGGTTGCGTGTCGATATCCCTGCCAACCTGTAAACACCTGAGATAGAAGATTTTAAACAAACCTTTTAATAATCACAGTAATAATATCCAGTATATATGGCTCCCTCTGCAGGTGAACATTGTTAAGATAAGCGTCATACATCTTGTTGACCAGGTCACAGTAACTAGCGTAGTTCCTGCCGGCCACCTCAGGAGGCAAGGAACGTTCTTTCAGACGCATGCCTTTAGCGGCTGCTCGCTGAAAAAATCATTTATTTATTTATTTTATTCGGAAAAATAAACAGCTACACAATATCTTAATAAACAGGTTATGAGAAAAATAAAACAGATACGAGTATATTTGTAGCTCACGACGTTATCCAAATATTAAATATTGCATAATGATTAAGAAATATTTGCACACGAGTGGAACTTAAAAGGTAAAATTTAAAGAAAATTAAACTAAATGAAAATAAATACCATTTTTTATTATAAACAATGATAAAGAATGAACAAAACAAAACTACAGTTCTTGTTATGAAAACGTGAGTTACTAATTAATTTTATCAACGAGCTTCTAAACGCATTAGCAAACATTGTAAACAACTCCAAGGGAGAATACAAAAAAAAACCAGAGCGAACAGATACTGGTGTAGCTCAGAATTTTAGTGATGTTTAGTGATATCATTCTGTAAATATTTCACTACAAGATTCGATGGCTAAATATGTGATATTGTTCTCTTTGTTTTTCATATGGGGTGATTTTGTTTTCTTTATTTCATATCTTCGATTTGGGTATACTCCACAATATAAATATATACAAACATATACTCTTGCCCATAACCCCATAGGAGTAAGCAGAGGCTGCAGATTGTCTAACTCAACTATCCACAGCCCACTTTTCACCGCTTTCCTGCGAGACTCAGCGTGCTGAGTGACGAACACTGTCGCCACCGTTTGAATATTTGTAGTAGACGCATATAATTTTACAAGCCCACTAGACTAGCGACCGCCCGTACTTTGAACAGCTTGTACGACTTGACAAAACATCAATATTTCTTTATTATTATACAATAAATTAATGTATTGACAAAAATAAACTTCGCGAATCAATTCTTTAAATAGTAGTGAGAATCCGCATCAAATCCGTTTCGTTGTTTACAAAAACAACGCGGTCACACTGACAGATAGACATAGAATATACAGGGTGTTTGGAAGCTGGATGCAAAGCCTTAATTAATTAAGGGGGTGATAGTTGACACCATTTAGAGAACTTTGAGCCATACATGTCTGAGTCGAAGTCTGTATTTTTATTTTTAACTGCTATCATTTTACCTAAAAAAACCTAGAAATAACAGTCAAAATAAAAATAAAACCGACTTCGTCTGAGAAATGTATGGCTCAAAAAGCTCTAAATGGTGTCACTTTCACCCCCTTAAGGCTTTGCACCCAGCTTCCAAACATCCTGTATAATGTGTCATTGCTAGGCAAACACCTCCCTTCAATCTTTCTTCTTAACATGAATGACGTAACATCACGCCTTATTTCCCGGAAGGGTTGGGCAGAGGCGCATACGTCTACGTTTCACCGTCAAGCCCGGAGTCCAGATTTGTGCCCGTTGATAACAATGGGCTCGCCCTCTATTACATGGAACTTGGATATAACTGGCGAAACGTAGGTCTGATCTCTTCTTCTTCTTAGCGTGTCGATGGTAATTTAAATGGACCCGGCCCAGAATTCGGCTACATGTTTGGCGCCATCACTAGCACCCATTAGTTCTTATAACATGCAGCTGACAGGATACGCAGGAAATTATATTAAGTGTCCCATCAGTTGTGGAACAGCACCACATTTACACTCCAAGGAGGAATCGTCTATGAATCTCCACCTGAACATGTTTTCCTTGCTTCGGCCAACTTGGGTCCGGAGTCTGTTTAAAGACTTCCAGGTTACCCAAAGCAACAAATGTCCAGGTGGGAGATCTCCAGCGGGTGGAACGAATGGTATTGATAAGGAAGCACTGTCTCGCCACAGCTTCAGTCTTTCTTTTGAACGCTCACCAGTGAGTGGCGACACACTTTAAAAAACTGTTTCGGCTTTTCAGCCTTTGTGGTATAAGGAAATTGTCGTGCAAAGGGTGTCGTGTGTCGAAGACTATTTTGGCTCTTTCGCTGAAGCTTGCCACCGCTCTGCGAATTACTTTGGGCGCTATTCCTGCTAGTGGATACCGCATTTGTACCAGGGTCGGTTTAAGGCAATCAGTGATGATCCGGCACGTTTCATCCTAAGCCGTAGCCACAAACTTTGCATGGGCAGAACGATTCCACACGGGGCACACGGATTCACTCCCAGAAAGAGATAGGTCTGTAATCCACTGTTGCAAGGTGTGATGTGTATCGCAAACTATGCTTCACCGTCCTGGCCTCTGTGTCCCAAATAATGCAGTCAAAGTGACCTCTGCGATGCCACTGACGACGCCTTGGCAGTGGCAAAGTTTTGGGCTAACAGAAATACAGTCGTGCCAGCGACACGAAGAAGAAGGTGTGATTGAAATACTCAAAACCGCGGACATCCCAACCTATTTTTACTGTTTTACAAAATGTGGTAGTGCCAAGTAATTTTTTTCTATAGAGGTATGAGGACCAGGGTGTAAAGTTCACTCATCCTCCATAAAAAAGTGAGAATCCTCCGACAACCGTGGTCAACTGCCCGATAATTGCTGTCGGGACGTAGTACATATGCTAGTCGCGCGGTAAACTTCGCTTGCGCGATGCAGGATTTTGCGTGACGTCAGTGTGATGCGTAGTTTGTATGTGGCGTTGTAGATGTTGCCACATTTCCATAAATTATTGTAAAAGATATTTGTAATTTCTGGTATTATGTGAAGATAGCTTTTACTGATAAGATCATTCTAGGGAGCGGACCAGTCTCGATTCTGAACAAACTAGTTGCAGGTTTTGAGTAATTTCAATTATATCGAGCGAGGAAACTGGGACATAAAGCTCGTTCCTTGGCTATATGAGAAGAGGCCTTTGCCCTGCTGTAGGACAGGTCACAGTCACTTCTATTAGAACCAACTTACTTGCAGTGCGGCATCCTCTTCCACCGTGTCTTGTGCCTTCTGCAGTATCAGCAGCCATTTTTTGTGTGCATCTATAGTGGTCTCGTACATCACAGGTACTTTTATCACAGACATTTTGATTTGGTCTCTTATCTGCTGGAAGATTGAGAGAATCTATTGATATTATGAAGCTGACACACAACTCACATCCTTAACTGCTACATCATTATTTAAGCAGAAGACGTCCGCTTATAGGCGCAGCCGATAGGCCTCTCCTTAAGATTGCAATGGAGACCAGTCCTCCAATGTCCACATCCAGCGGATTCCCGCAACCTTCATCAGGTCATCTGGCCACCTTTTCGAAAGCCTACCAACGATGCACCTTCTGGTACTCGGTCGCTACCCCAGAACTTTTTAGCCCAATAAGTTTTACGAACAATTCGTTTTACGCTCACTCAAACCATCCTCTAGTTTCGGGGTGTTTAGCATAATGACATAATATTGAACCACCCAAGATTATGCGAAGTATTCCCGTTTGAGCACCTATTTTGAGGGCACCTATAGTGCATGGGAATACCTATGGTGCTCAATGCATAGGTGCCCTCAAAATAGGTGCTCAAACGGGAATACTTTGATTATGCCAGGTACAAATGTACGAGCTGACAGTATCCGCGAAATTAATTGAATATATCTTAACCTATGACCGCTCCAGTTGGATTAATTCGACAAATGTTTTCGTGCCCGTGCCGCCGTAGAATGCTGTTAACTGGCGTCAACTAATCAGATAGGAACTTGTCGGCGCTTATCGGCGGCGGTTCGCGCTGATTTTGCAAAAATATAAAAACTGCCTGCGCGGACAAGCGCTGGTTATCACAGCGCTTGTTGGCGCCGAGAAGCTACCTATCGGCGCCGGTTACCAGCATTCTACATGAATACACCCAACACATCCTTAACATTTTATATAACTTTCTGAACTTACGTTTTTCGCAATAAAATTTTAAACATTTTATTTAGTAACATACTACGAACTTAGCGTAAAAACACAAGAATTTAGTTCTAACTTGAAACTGAAATTTCATTTATAATTTACTTTGAATAAATTATTACGTGTACAGGAATTTTGATGTCATGTTTGAACTGTCATTTTGACTTTACGAGTGCTACAAATATTTGATTTGGTTATGATACTTATGATAGCTCTTTATTGGTTGAGTTTTTACGCGTTTTTGATTTCTTTATTAATCTGTTGAAGAAGGGATGATTTCAAATAGTTTTATGGCATCAGTACAGTCAAGGAAATTGATTGTTTATCAACTTGTCGATTTATAGCCATTTTATACAACTAGAATGAACAGTGCTTAAATGATTTAATTGGTACTTTCAAACGGGTGAATAGGAATGCAGGGGTGAATCGGAACGAAACTTTAAAAGGGATGTTAATATTGAAATAATATAGTTTGTTGCCAAAAACGACTCTAATGAGTTTACTGTATTATAATTTACGATTAAGTGCCCTTGTTGGCAACAAACTATATTATTTCAACGTTAAAATCCATTTTAAAGTTTCGTTCCGATTCACCCCTGCATTCCTATTCACCCCATTTGACGGTATTTACGAATACGAAACTTTAAAAGGGATTTTAATATTAAAATAATATAGTTTGTTGCCAAAAATGACTCTAATGAGTTTACTGTATTATAATTTACGATTAAGTGCCCTTGTTGGCAACAGACTACATTATTTCAACGTTAAAATTCATTTTAAAGTTTCGTTTCGATTTACCCCTGCATTCCTATTGCGTTTGACGGTATTTACGAATATGAAATTACAGTATTTCCTATAAAAATTAAAATATAATTACCTAACCTGACTAAAACTATTAACAAATTAAAATATGGCGTCGAAAAATTCCTCCGCATCGCTGTCGACTGGTAACTTACCCAAGAGACTGGCGGCATTGCTAATACGTGGTATGCCAATGCTTATCCTCTAAGCAAGGTAAAAGCCAGGCCTTGGGTCACGGGAAGTGTCAAACAGGCGTCTGGAGATTTCGTTAGAAATTTAATTTTTAATTTTAGAATTTCCTATTAGAATGATTGTTGTAATTTGAATATACGGACAATTTAAGTTGGTAATCAATTTGCAGAGGCATACCTCTGCGTAATCCTTCGGTGAATATAGGCGTGATGTTATGTTATGTAGTTTTTCTAAACAATTACCCTGAATTTACATATTAGTAAGTTTTTGCGAAGGAGCTCGTTTAGGGAAGTCTCTACCAAACCTATTTCTGCGGCTGCGCAGCTATGTTCCGGGTTAGGTGCAATTATAAAGGGACATGAGACCCCTCCGTATCGAAAAGTCCTAAACGCAAATGGTCCTAATAGCAAAACGACCTTTATTCAAAACGACATTTTTGCGAAACGTCCTATTAGCGAAACGTCCTACAAGCAAATGATCCTAAAAGTAAAACGGAAATGGGACAGTCATACCATCCATACATATGAGAATTTTAAAGTAATTATTTTATTTTTTATCTTCTGGTCATGTCATACATATTGGATTATTGTAGAAGCAACAATAATTATATGAACGGGTCAAACATAAAGTAAAACGGAGAGTAAGTACCCTTTCAAACAAAAAACAAATAAATGAAATCAGTGCATATTTGTGAAAGTTATAGAACACATACGGCAGGATACAGGCGAATAAAAGAAACTACTCTTTTTGAAACTGGTTTACAAATACTAAGTTTTCATTTTTTTCATTTCAAGGGTCCTTTTAATAAATGCTATAATGAGCCATGAGGATAAAAACCGGTAGTGATTTCTCAGTATTATTGTACTTTACAAATAGCACGTTCTGCTAATAGAACATACCTACTGCTCATAGGACGTTTTGCTAAAGTGTCGTTTTGACAAGAGTTCGTTTTGCTATTAGGACCATTTGCGTTTAGGACTTTTCGATACTGAGGGCATGAGAACCTCCGTATCGGACATTACTGACATTTCAGCTTGTGTCTGGGATAAGAACGCACCTGTAATGCCTCTGGTATTGCAGATGTCCATCGGTGGCGGTGACCACTAAGGCTCATATCTAACAAGGACACCATGGTGACACAACCATGGTCGAGCTGCCAGCAAAATATATACAACTTTATGGTGACTATCTTACCAGGAGGCCAATCGGTTGCGCCCATAGATATCAAAGTTGCGTCATGCCTTGGTATAATAACATACTTCGCCAGGTATAGCATTCCGAGACACAGGGGTCACGTGGGAGACACAAGCCTACGTCATCACCGCTGTATTACCAATAGTATGTAATAATAACTCCCCAACCGCCTTTATTAGGTACCTGTGCGAATCCGATAAAACAATGAGGTTTTAACTACCAATTACGTTGGTATATGTTTAAATTGAATTGTATTGATTAGAAAAACGAAACGACAATTTAAACGCTTTATATATATTTTTTAACAGAATGGTGACTGAAAATGTTTCCATAATTCGTGTTTTGTTGCAATAAAGTGGCAACTGGATAGTGACGTAAGCATGTGTCACTCCCGGAATGCTAGACCTTGTTTTTTTATACCTTGCGCCATACATTTTATTAGTGGCGATAGCGGCGACTAGTTGCACCACCACGGTGCGGTGTCGTGGTGACATACAGCCCTTACCTTCAGGTGGTCCACCTGCTTGGTTAATACTATCATTCATGGTCAAACTTATAAGAGAAATGAAACAAAACACTTTAGTCAACTATTAATTAATTTATTCTTTAATATTTATATAATAAATCACAATATTTCACTATGTTTAAGCCAAACGATAATTTCACAGTGTCCTTACGTAATAAAATAGTTACTTATGATTAATAAAAATAAACAATTTTGAGCAATTTATATTTCGTAAGACATATTTTTGTTTTTTAATAATTTATTTTTATAAAAAAATCTTCCGACTGATTTTGGGAAGTAAATTAATATAAAATAGATTGCAACGTTTCTTTGGTTGTATACTTTTAATAGAAGCAGAACTATGAGTAAAATATATAAGTAAAATAAAATATATAAAAACAATAAAATATCACAAGTTAATTTTCAAAAAAATTAGGCCTCACAGTAACGGTGAAGAAACACATCGCGAGGAAACCGGCATGTACTAAAACCAGAAAATTTGAAGACTGCAGACACCTACCAACCCACACTGGGTTCGCGTGGTAGATTACTGCCCACTCCCTCTCGAAGAGAGGAGGCCTGTGTCCCAGCAGTGGGAACATAATAGGCTGATTATGCTAAAAAGTTGGCTTAGAATTAGCTATGTCCTTTGCACCAATATACAGCATGTACCTAATAGAAAGGTATGTTCATATTTAAGGGTGTGGTATCAAACTCAACAACATTCTCATTAGGACCAACATTGTAATCGCGAAAAAAATATCGACTGTCCCAACACTGCCTGGTCTTTTCACAGCTATGTTGGGGTCGGATTCCAGTCTAACCGGATGCAGCTGAATACCAGTATTTTACATGGAGCTACTGCCTATCTGACCTCCACAACCCATTTACTGGGTAACTCGATACTCCTTGGAAAGACTGGTTGTCAGACTTTTGGGCTTCTGACTACCCGTAACGACTGTCAAAGATCTACAAATGGCGGGACCAACTTCTTAACGCGCTTTCCGAGGCACGGATGGGTCTCGATATGTAATGAATGGTCACCCATCCACGAACCGACCGCGGCTAGCGTAGATTAACCTTCGATAGACTTATGTGGCTGTTATTATTTAGCCACGAGCCCCTTCAACTGCCCCATACAAAACTGTATTAACTACTCGACCCAAATGTATGAGGCAACTGATTATTTTTTCGCGATTACAATGTTGATCCCATGGATGTTGTTTTTGTCTGCATGACACCCTTAAATATGACCACAACATAAATATTTTTTTTTTAAATAAAATTGTACAAAAATCTACAAGAAAATATAACTTCCCTAAATATTCATCCATACATTTATAGTGTCCACAAACAGTGAAATTAATCATTATAATTATGTTGTGCAATAAATATATTTTATATTTAACATTTATTTATAATATATTTACTTAAATAACTGGTGTTGAAATGGAAGCTGTGATACATAAGCAAGGCTACATTAGAGGGTCTAATATTATAATACTATTATTTAACTATACTATTTTCAACGTTTTTTTACTTCATAGGATTAGCTAAGAAAGTTGCGCTTACCATGGTACGCAAACTACGAACGGCTTAAGTACTTAACGTTATTTTCGATACCTAGCTTGTATTAAAACGATTAGACTTCAAGAAAATATTGATTTCTGGTTAATTCGATTCGTTCATGAGCTGTTAGTTGAAAGAATGTTTGCCCGAAAGATTGTTTGACCGATAAGCTGTTGGCCGAAAGAATGTTTGTCCGAAAAATTGTTTGACAGATGACAAAAGAATGTTTGTCCGAAAAATCGTTTAACCGATGAACTGTTGGTCGAAATAACTTTTGCCCGATGATCTGTTGGTCGAAAAAACGTTTACCCGAAATAACGTTGGACCCATGAGCTGTTGGTTGAAACAACTTTTGACAGATGAACTGTTGATCGAAATAATTTGTGCCCGAAAGATCGTATAACCGATGAATGTTTGACTGAAAAAAAAGGCTTTTCTGAACTTTTTAGATACAATAGTCACAACGATACAAGACTTGAACGAATTGTTAGCACTTGTATGAGTCACAACACTGCGCAACACATATACACATACGTGCACTGACTGGGCAGGTCCACTCAATCTGTGTGGTTCTTTCCTCAAAAGACCATTTCAGATACCAGTCTACATGGTCTTCACATGATCTGACCAAGATTATGTCTGGACTTCAAAAGAGACTGTGACCTCTGTCTTTTTTCTGCCTTTCTTCTCAGAGTAGTCAGATAGGAAATGAAATACCTTATCTAGTTTTAAAAATATGTATGGCGTGTAAAAGTGTTTGTACAAACCTATTTACAGAAATAAAATCATTTATCATTTAACACCTCTTAGCTATCCTATATAGTAAATAACGTATAATATACCCTATTCTATGAACACAGACCCTCATTATAATATATGCATTTATTTATAAGTCACTTAATATGTAAGTTACACTGTCGCTAGGCCCCAGTTTCTGAAAACCAGTCCAAGTCTCCGGTCACTAACAGGTTTCTGGGACGAAAATTATCGACGCGTCAAAATTAAACGAATATGAAGTGATGCGATTGGCTGTAGATAATTCATTCGACCAATCAGAACAGTTAACAGGCGCTTGACATTTTATAAGGTGATTTTTGTGTTGATTTTCGTTCCAGAGACCCGGCGTAAATCTGCTGCCAAACAATTTATAACCTAATCGAAATTACAAGAACCATCCAACCTTTTGTTCATCTTTATGTATGTATGTCACTGAACTCCTCCTAAACGGCTGGACCGATTTTGATGTTTTTTTTGCGTGTTTCACTGGGTCCCTAGATAGTTTAGATTCACAATTGGACCCGTTAGGTGGCGCTGTTCGGGCAGGACAACGTCAATTAGGTCCCTTAATAAAATATAACATTTGACAACACATTCAGGATTTTAGAAACCATGGATTATTTTTCAACTGCTGTCAGCCATATTATATGCAATAGGCAACGATTCGCTTATCTAAAGCGCTATCCGCACTAAGGCACAAAATTCAATATTTCACAGCTTGTGGCGGCCACAATAGAACTCTGACCAACTGAGGCGAGCGAGCGGAATGGCAGCGATTGCGCGCGTACATTACAAACTGGGTGAATAGGCGAATAAGGATGCAGGGGTGAATCGGGACAAAACTTTAAAAGGGATTTTAATATTGAAATAATATAGTTTGTTAATTATAATACAGTAAACACATTAGTCCTTTTTGGCAACAAACTATATTATTTCAATGTTAAAATCCCTTTTAAAGTTTCGTCCCGATTCACCCCTAAATCCCTATTCACCCCGTTTGACGGTATGTTTTTTTAATTACTAGGACTTACGCGACTATTTGCGTGAGATTAGGAACACTGCCATACAAGTAATTTGACACAATCGGCGCATACGAATTTCATACCGCATCCCGCTCACTCGCTCGCTTCAGTTTGGCTAGAATTAAAAGCTGGCGATTTAGTCACCTGCATGGGGTGATTTCACCGCTGATACTTTTCCGAACATCTACGAATTCAGTGACGTGTGTCGGCATACGTTTGAGTATTACCTGTGTTTCCGAGAGAAATTCAAAATGGCAGGCAGTTTGGCAGGTATGTTGGAAAAGATTTCTTTAGAAATGAGCATGACTTTTCTTTTATTCTTGTCCGTTTATATGTGTGTGCATAAATGGATAATTAAATAAATATTTTGCATCTCGTGCCCTGATGCGGATAATGCTACACATTATATTAATCGGCAAATAGGCATTTGCATAAATACCTCTTAACACAAACATATTTTAACATACACTGCAAGAATACTAAATTCGTGTAGAAGCAAAATATGCCAATCTGTATTTGTCCCAATGCGGGAAAAAGGCTTTTTCTTGCATTGATCAACGATTGCTTACTCATTGTTTACAAATTTTGACTGTTAAGCCATTTCCAGACGTGTGTAATGTATAATGTAATATATCGTGTAATGTAACGCGAATTCTATGTCTGGATAGCACTGCGAGCATTGCATGTAATGTTCGGTCAGGCGCTCGCGCTGATCCATCAGCTGTCGGTTTTAGCGCGAATACAAAGGCTCTCGCTGTCAAATACCTCCAGGATTCGCGTTGAGTTTATATGCCGTGCACACTACTCGCATTATATTAGATAAGACGATACATGAAATTATATACGTCTGGATCCGACTTTATAAAGTCTTGTACCAGTCAGAATTTGTAAGCATCGTGAGGAAATCTGACCAGATTTCCTCACGATGCCGATGGATTCCTTCACCATAAGACAGGCTAAGGTAAGCTTTGAAACATTGGCAGAGAGCGAGAGATCATGAGTTCAATCCTGTCCCATTGCAAATGCTCTGTATTAACATGAACCCACTCGAAAGGTTTACATTAATACTAGTAATGTCCACATTATTAATCTGAAAAGACTATAAACTCAATTCCACTTCTACAGAAACTCAATATTCTTAAAATAACTGTAGGTACTGTGTTAATTTAATAATGATTGTTATGACATACTTAAAAAACAAAAAAAAACCGTGTGTTTTATATAATTTTATATAAAACATTGGTCAGGCAGGGGCCATAGCCGTTCCATAGTTCTTGGTAACCAGTCCATCTTAGCCACTGAAACCCATAGTTCAATAATTATTTTTGTTTCCATATCCTGCAATAGTCCTGCACCAACGGGGGTTGTCCTTGAGTACACTTGCGTAGTGCATACAGGGATAATCGTCGGTTGGTGCCGCCTTATCATTTAAAATTGTCAAAGGGGCATCTGCGAGTTCGCTTCGGCCCCTCGTACGCTTTCCAAAGGACCGCGACCCCGTGGTCCCGAGCTATGTTAACATATACAAATAACATAATAATAATCATTTATTGGGAACAAAAAGCAAATACATTCAAAGACAAACGATGATAGCTGCAGTAGTTAAAACTGTGGCGCAGCTAGCAACGCCCGACTCCTAGTGAGAGAGTAGGTTGTTCCAAGACTAATACCTAACCAAGGGATTTTAACAAGTTAAAGCAATATCGACTTTGATTTTGTTCATTTACAACCGATTTTTCAAAAGCAATGTAAATATAATGCTGTATAGATAAGTGTCTTTCGAAAATTCTGGCGTAAAAGAATCAATAATCGGATATCTAACAAGTTTTCAACCTTCTACAGCACTAGAATAAGGATTTGTCACACCAATCATTTAAAAAAAAAACACAGTATATTATAATTATAAAGGCTAGTACTACGATCTATCATTAACGTGTTTAATAGGTCTAATCTGTTTTAACTTAGTCGATTGTCCGTCGAATTTAATATCGACATCTACGTCACTCAGCGGATGAGAAATGGTCGAACACGAGTCATTAATTTTCGTCTCCTCTGGGCTGAGCGGCGTGACGAACCCACTATCGTTCACCTTTCCGTCTTTTAACGGCTGTAAATTCAAAGACATGCTTTTCCGACTTTGAAAGATACTTAGATCATCTATATAGGACGTCGGATTTAGTTTCTCGTTCAATTTTTCGTCTAATCGGCGCAAATTTTCGTCGAAATTGTTCTTTAGTTGATGCTCAAATAGTCTTTCTTGACGGATTTGCTCGTGAGTGCTCGCGAAAAACCCTGAGTTTTTCTTACCGAGTTCTTTTAATGTATCTGTAATATTTTCTGTTTTATGATTCTCGTTTTTCTCTTCCAGAGCCTTAAGTTGGGTATTCTTCATATTTGCTATTAATCCAGAATGTACTGACTGAGATTTCTTCATCATAAACTGCCTTCTTTCGTGCTCGATATCTCTCGGGGAGTCCTCTCTGATTTTCGCGAATAGATTCGGCGAACTTATCCCCGTTTTGAAATTCTTCCTCGGATCATCTTGCTGTTCTTCGTTAGAGAATTTCGTGGAGAATATTTTGAAGGACAGTTTCTTCGAATGGTTCTGTACTATTTTCTTTATTTCTACCGGTATGTCTTGCTTGTGGTGGGCTGAGATATATCTGCTCAGTAATGTCAGTTGTTGTTCTAAGGATTTGTTCATCGTTTCTAGTCTAGTTAGATTCTTCTGGTAGTTTGTTATCGCGTCCATTGCTTCCTGTAAAAGGAGATGGTAAGGGTTAATATTGTCGCAAAACAGTTAAACGCAACATACGTGCTTGGACGTGGAGTTGTGGACATCAGCCTGTTATACAATAAAGTTAAGCCATGATGGTAACGGAGACTGACAGTTCTTTATGTTAACTAATAGCCCGACCACTTATCTGAGACCGTTTCTGAGGTCGCTGCGCAGTGCGGGAGGGGTGTGGTGACGCGCCGCGAGAGTTCACTGATATATCAACTTATGACAACTGTCACCCCTCCCGCACCGCGCAGTTACCTCAGGAATGGTCTCAGTTAAGCGGTCAGGCTTTAATTAATAAGTAAATAATAAGGTTAAATAATGGGAAAAGTTTCACCGACTAGCATTTAACATTGCAGATAATTAAATTAGCCCGGCTTATAAGCCGTGAAGAGGCTAAAACACCAAAAGTTTAAGGGGGAAGCGCAAGGGTAGCCCGCGAAATTCAAAGTTTCTTACGTTTTTTGCAATTTGAAGGTCAATGTCAGGTTGTATTTTGATTAAAATATGATTCGCGGCCGTAACAAATATGGCTTTACAGAATTATAATCATTAGAACCAGCAATACTACTCCTTAAGTTAGAATGGGCGTCAAATGTCATGTTTTCATGAAATAGTCATTCAATACAGTAATATGAACCTAGAGAGATATATTGCTGATTCTAATGATTATAATTCTGTAAATCCATATTTGTTACGGCCGCGAATCATATTTTAATCAAAATAAGTACTCTTAAAACCTGACAGTGACCTGCAAATTGCAACAAACGTAAGAAAATTTGAATTTCGCGGGCTACCCTGAAGGTTCCGCCTTAATGAAATTGGTATACCGGGTTGCAGGGACATCGACGTGCAACCTGTTACCATGGACTTAGTACATGATCCTGAATCCCCTGCGTTGATATTATTCATAGGTTATTTTTGCAATTTGAAGGTCAATGTCAGGTTGTATTTTGATTAAAATATGATTCGCGGCCGTAACAAATATGGCTTTACAGAATTATAATCATTAGAACCAGCAATACTACTCCTTAAGTTAGAATGGGCGTCAAATGTCATGTTTTCATGAAATAGTCATTCAATACAGTAATATGAACCTAGAGAGATATATTGCTGATTCTAATGATTATAATTCTGTAAATCCATATTTGTTACGGCCGCGAATCATATTTTAATCAAAATAAGTACTCTTAAAACCTGACAGTGACCTGCAAATTGCAACAAACGTAAGAAAATTTGAATTTCGCGGGCTACCCTGAAGGTTCCGCCTTAATGAAATTGGTATACCGGGTTGCAGGGACATCGACGTGCAACCTGTTACCATGGACTTAGTACATGATCCTGAATCCCCTGCGTTGATATTATTCATAGGTTATTTAAAAAAAAATTGCTGTTCCATACATTTTGACCGAGTAGGTATTGCACTTTTCTATGAAACACTCGATTTAATTTTTGATAATGGACGACAAATTTCTACGCTACAGGGTCTAGAATCATCAGGGCACGCCACAATTGCGGCGGTAAGACCCCTCTTTGAGGAGTGGCTTGAGAGGCGCCACGGCGTCCTCACCTTCCGCCTGACGCAGGTCCTCACCGGACATGGCTGTTTCGGGAGGTTCCTGTTTCGTATAAGGCGGGAGGAAACGCCCGGGTGTTATCATTGCGTGGATCGACCGGAGGACACGGTGGAGCATACGGTGGACGTCTGCCCGGCTTGGGCGGAGCACCGCCGTGTCCTCGTGGCGGCGATCGGCGGCGGCGACCTCTCGCGTCCGGCCCTGGTTCAGGCCATGGTACGGAGCGAGAGGGAATGGGAAGCCGTCACCTCCTTCTGCGAAGCAGTAATGCTCGCGAAGGAGGAGGCGGAGCGCGAAAGGGAGAGGCAATCTCTGCGCCCTCGCGCCCCTAGCCGCCGCAGGAGGAGGAGACACCCTGGGCGTCGGGAGTCGATTGCCGACTCCCGGCCACCGTAGGCGCGGGCTTGCGGACGGCGAGCAATGGGCAGCTCGCCGTCCGGTAAGGACCAGGCCCGGGTCGACGGCGCGTCGTGTTCCACGCGCGCCTCAAAGAGATGTCAGCAAAATAGACGGGGTCCGAGAGGACCGATGCCTGCCGGGGCTGCGGATTGTTCGAAAGAGTTACCGTGGCCCTGGCGCACAGGCAACTGAAGGAACACGGGTGGGTTTTAGTCAGTAAGAGTCTGACACACCCTTCCGCTCCGCCCAGAGCGGGAGACGTCATTTGATGATTTCCCACCCAAAAAAAAAAAAAAAAAGGGTCTAGAATCATGTGCTGAATTCATGGTTACAGTCTGCGCGTCTATGTCCCTCCCACTTTGTATAAAGATTTTTTTTCAATACACTTTCTCGAAAACTGGTTCTTATCGCACTATAATTAGGTTCAACATGCAATGTATTTCACACGCGTGCGTTTTTTTCATTTATCAACACGTGTGCGGAAATAAAAATTGCCACAGATAACTATACCTATACTTAGCTCAAATTGGTTCAATGCCTATAGTTTTTTTTAATCTCGGCAAAGAGATATGCGTCTTTACGGCGTTATTATTTTTGAATATTTCAATTATGTTTATAAATAGAATATCGTCAAAAACCATGATTATTACAAAAAAATAAAATACGTTTATAAACAATTAAACATTTATTTGTGTTCTAAACTCAAAAATATTAGAATTTTCTATTTTTCATATTAGGCTGTTTAGCGGCTTTATACCGTTGCCTCTCCTTTAACCTGCGAAGGTAAAGCGCGGGAAAAAAAGCAAATTCAGTCTTATTTATTTAAAGACAAAAATATTTTTCGTTCTTTTATTTTCTTTCATCAAAAGTGTATTGAAAAACGTCGTTTGATACACGTGGACATTTGTTATTGCAGTTCTCGGCTCCATAACACCCTCGCCTACGGCTCGTTGTATGTATTCCGCCTCGAATGCAATAACAAAATTTCTCCACTCTTATCAAAATGTGCTATTATTCCCGATCACTTACATCACAATAGATAGCTTTTCAGTGACGTTCAATTTTTTTTCATATCTAACATAGGTACGTGACATTTGAGCAGTCTACCATCTTGCTTACTAAGATATTTATCACGGCATGAGTTATTTTGATAATATTCGTGCCGATCCGAGAGAAAAACTAGATTGTGGAGGCCAGAAGGCGGTTACTGCATGTAAAATACAGGAATTCAGCCGACCCCAAAATAGTTGGTAAAGGCTAGGCAGGGCCGGCAGTCTCGACATAGATACCGACAAAAATCGGTCGTTAAGTCCTATCGATGTCAAATTTCTTTAATAGATTTTCAACCTTATGATTTGGAAATAAAGTTGAAAATCTATTAAAGGAATTTGACAACGATACGACTTAGCGACCGATTTTTGTCGCTATCTAATGTCGAGACTGCCGGCCCAGGTAGAACTTACGGAGCCGAAACGTGAACACTCACGGTACGGCTGGTCCAAAAAATCAAGGTCGCTCGGCGAGCTTTGGAACGAGCTATATTTGGAGTCTCTCTGAGGGATAGAATCTGGAATGAGGTGATCCGGCAGAGAACCAAAGTTGTCGACACAGCTCACAGAATAAGCAATCTGAAGAGGCAATAGGCCGACTATATTAGCTGTAGAACCGATGACTGATGGGGTAGACGTGTTCTTGAGTAGAGACCGCAAATTGGTAAACGTAAGGTCTGCCATTAGGCAGGTGGAGCGACGCTCTTCGCAGGGTGGCTGGCAGCAGCTGGATGAGAGTTGCCGAGAATCGAGCTAAATGGCGTGCAATTGGATAGGCTTTTTTTATGTCCACGAGTCAACTGCTGTAGGCTGATGATGATGATGAAGCAGGTAGACGAAAGAAGAAGAACTTTGAATGAACTTACATCCAGCTCCTCTCCCATCTTATTCTTATCCTCGACAAGCTGCTTGTTATCTTCAGTGAGAGCAGCCAGGCGCGGCATCTCTTCGCGTAGTACGGCATACTCCACCGCGTAGTCGCAAAGCTGACGGCTTATGTCTAGTGATAGGACCTGGGAATTAAAAAAAGTTCCATAAAATCATCATTTCGTTTGACCCTGAAGAGGTTCGAAGGCATTCATAGAGCCCTCGTATCGGCGGCTATTACCATTTACCGATTCCAAATTCCAAACTGCTACTTTCTGTTGATCGAAAACCGAATAATGCTTGACTCGACATATAGAACGAACTTGGGTTTTCACTATCAGAGAAATTGTATTTGAGTCCACTAGTGTCTAGGTCAAGTGCCTCGTTGGTTTAGCGGTCGCTAGCGCTACAGGCGAGCATGAGGTCCTGGGTTCGATTCTCAGGTCGGGAATAGTGGTATTGGGATGTTCCACTAGGAATTTGACAGTAGCAGCCCTAAGTCTAGATTTATGCCCGGCTGATGGCAATAGGCTTGCCCCCCTATTACATGGGACTTAAACATAACTGGGGAAATGTGGGTGTACTATAGGTATACCTCTGCCTAACCCTTCAGGGATTACAGGTGGGATTTTATGTGTGTATATGTAGTGTCTAGATCACTAGTGTAGGAATAATTATTTCTTATGCTTTTGCATTCGTACCCGAGACCCATAGCATCAACCGTACTGGCAGTACCTTGCTTTGAGAAAGGTGATTAATAGGTACTTCTTTAGGCAATGGAGGAACAAGGAGTGAATTTCCTGCATTGAAAAGGGAGTATATTATTCTTCTCACAAACACCCCTCGCACACTTCATTAACTCTCACCCACACACCCATTCACCCTACTCACCACATTAACACAACGCCAAAATACATCCCAATCTGTACTGTTTATTATTATCTTATTTTTTGTTTTTTTATTATTAATTAACTAATTCTAAATTAACTATATTAACTTAATTACATATTAAGTACTTTTGTAAGGAACATAATTCCACTCTATATCTGGAGAAGGGCGTTGTTAGCTGCGCAGCAGTTTATACTTTTGCAACTATCATCGTTTTACTTGGTGTACTTAGTCTTCTATTATAGTTCCAAAATATTTTTTTTATTATTTTATTTTATTTCGTCCACCGACCGGGTTCGATCGGTTGTTTTTGGGTTTCTGTATATGATCGAGCTTTGAGAAGCCTACCTCCTCTCCCGGTAATGCGCATACAACAAGCCTCACGCGATCGTGCGGTAAACTCTGATATCGCGATGCAGAATTTTGTGATATCAGTGTCGTGTGCTTAGTTCGTATGTGACAGTTTAGATGTATATGTATATACAGGGTTATTGGTAAAACACCAGCAACCTCTTAAGGGGTTATTGTACTCATCATTATAAACAACTTTTACTATGGACCAAACCAGAAATCACGAAAAAAAAAACTGATTTTCCCTATATTTATATTCGCATAACACGTCAAAACGTAGGGAACAGCTGATATTTTTTTCGTGATTTCAGGTTTGGTCCATAGTAAAAGTTGTTTATAATGATGAGCACAATGACCCCTTAAGAGGTTGCTGGTGTTTTACCAATAACCCTGTATATGTTGCGAAAGTTACACTTTCTGTCTGTTACCTTTTCACGCCTTAACCACTAAACCAATCGTTATAAATAACAGATAGGTATCCTGGGACCTGGAGAAGAACATAGCCTACTTTTCTTCCTGGATATTTGTAATAAAAATAAACTCTTAAAAAAAGAATTACCGACTTCCAAAAAAAAAACACTACTAAGTGAAAAATAACTGTAAGTAATTTCGGAAGTCGGTCGCAAAAAACGAAAATATAAAACCGAAGACACCGTCTTCCGAAATTACTTAGTTATTTTTCACTTTGTAGTTGTGGTACCTACCTTAAAAAAATTCGTATAACACACTATTTGCTATGTAATTAACAGTGACATAAAGTTATTATAACATAATCAATATACAGTATGTGGAAAAAATACGTATTATTGAAGGCAACTGAAAAACTAACGAAGCAAAGTTAATACAATTTATATGGAACCCCTGAGGCATACCCTGTAAATTAAAAAAAAAAATTTGGAAATCGCTTCACAAGCCAGAAATATCGCGTAACAAACATACAAAAAAAAAAAAACATACAGACCAATTGAAAACCTCCACCTTATTGAAGTCGGTTAAAAATATAAAATACACGCGGACAACAGCTAGTAATTTATAAAGTACAACGTACCTTCTTCATAACCTTCTTATAGAACCCGCGGTTCATGTCGGGCAGTTTGTGCTTGAGATACTCGGCAGCCTCCTCACAGCTCTCGCACAGCATCAGACCGTCCTTGTGTGCAGACAGCAGGGCGAGAGAGACCGAGAATACGATGTCTAGGGATTCGAGGAAGATCAGGTCTAGAAAGAGAAGAGAATACCTGTTAGCAGTTGTTTTTGACGACAAGACCATTTTGCGAGAATGAAAGTTACGCGAAAGACCATTTTAATGAAAATAGAGTTCACAGCTCATTTAAACTTAGATACAACATTTTAATTTGTTTACCATCGATACGCTAAAAAGCCGTTCTAAGTAAAATACTGGTATTCAGCTGCATCCGGTTTGACAGGAAGCGGACCCCAACATGATAGAAAAAAGGCTAGGCAGAGATTTTACTCACCGAACACCCTGACGACAAAGCCCAGCGGGAACTGGCTGGTGAAGAGCGTGAGCATCCAGGGCGCGGCGTACAGCGCGGGCGAGATGTCCAGCGCCTCCAGCTTGGCGTGCAGCTCCGGCTCGCGGTCGCGCAGCAGGCGGGACAGTTGGTATAGCTGGGGGAGGTCATGGTTTATTAGATTGGTAACTCTTATTACCAGAGATCGGATATTCGGATGCATTTTTTTTTTTTTTTTCATTAAAAATCTTAATTGGTATAAAAAATATAATGTAATGAATTGGGAGAAGGCGCTGAAATCTGACATACAGGTTTTTACCCAGTTTGGGTTTCAGAGGCTTTATAGGTTTTGTAACACTTACCTTATTTCAATAAAGATTATTTTTATTATATTCACCTAAAGTTGGGATATTGACTAATAAAGAATGCGCTTTTGTATCGAAAAAAAATATGTTTTTTTTGTTTCAACTAAAGTAAAGTCAAAGTCAAATCATTTATTTCAAATAGGCACATAAAAGACACTTTTGAACGTCAAAAATTACAAAAAAATAGAATTGATTCTAGTTGCCCCTTCCAAAAGGTAGTTTCGTATGGAGAAGAATGGGCAAGAAACTCCACCGTTACTCTTTTAATACATACCACATAATACATACCTCGTTACTAATACATACCACCCCTCCTCTTACACCCTACATACACATATTTGCATCGGTGGTTAAATATTAATTTTAAATAAATATGGCGCTTCCATACTATAATACACCGTATTAGTTATGCGTTCCCAGTGTTTCTGGCATCACGGATTTTATATTACAAAAAAAGAAAAAAAATATGAAGCCGTTTCCATATAATTTCATAGCTAAAACTTAACTTTTGGTAAATATTCATCCGAATATCCGATCTTTGCTTATTACCTAGAAGTTTTACAGATCCCCAAACTTTAAGTTGTAAAAAACGCTTACAGGTATTGGACACGGTATTGGTAATGGTATTTAAAAGCGAACGTCGCACGAATACGCGATTTTCGCGTTCATAATATGTAATTTTTTGTTCGGTGAACCTGAAGGCGTAGTCACGTTGATACTCGTAGAGGGCGCTTTTGAATGGACGCGGGGTAAGGATGTTGCATAAAGATTGCAACTGTGTTGCAACTCGTCGGTACCGACTACATTTTTTCATACCGGACACTCGGTTGATCTGTACAGTCACGAGCACGAATATGTATACACTTAGCAAAATTTAAAAGCGATTTTCTCATGGAACATTGATTGGAAGTTTGATATAAGAGCTATTTCATAACAGTATAGGTTCCAAAGATACTATGTTCGTAACAGCATAAAATTACAATGAATACAGTAGGAGAAAATTACATTTAGAAGTTGCTAAGTGTGTACATATTTGTGTTTATGACTGTACCTGTCAGTACCGATCTGGTCCGACTAATCTAGACCGGAATCTTTATGCAAACAGCCTGAGGCATTAAGTTCGCCTTGTCCGTACAATTGTGTGCTTAAAGAATCTTAATCCTAACTATCCTAACTTATCCTAATCCTAACTAATATTATAAATGCGAAAGTAAGTTTGTTTGTTACCTTTTCACGCCTAAACCACTGAACCGATTATCCTGAAATTTTGCATATACGTTGTCAGGGGTACAGAAACGGACATAGGGTACCTTTCATCCCGCAAAAAAGTACTGTTCCCGAGGAAAACAACCATAACGTTCTTATGATAATAGATGGCGCCACGTGTCTTTCGAATCATGATTGAATTATATATTATTGTAGAAACTTTAGTAGTGTGTTAAGAGTTTTTAATTTGACTACCTAATGATAAATGATTAATGATTTTATTTCTGCAAGTAGGTTTGTACAAACACTTTTACACGTCAATCATATTTTAAAACTAGATGAGGTCGGCGTTTCCTATCTGACTACTCTGAGAAGAAAGGCCGAAACAAACTCAGAGGTCACAGTCTCTTTTAAAGTCCAGACATAATCTTGGTCAGATCATGTGAAGACCATGTAGATTTGAGTCTGAAATGGTAATTTTGAGGAAAAAATACCACACAGAATGAGTGGATCTGTCCAGTCAGTGCACGCATTTGTCAGTAATCGTGCAGCTCAACTCAAAACTTAAGGAGCTCAACGATTCGACGAACAATACCAAAGAAAGGACATTTGGGTAGGCCGCATAAATTACTCAAACTGCCAGACTTTGATTAAAACTAATCAAGAAAAAAAAAAAAAAACAATGATCTACATAGTCTTCACATTCACAATAATTAAAATAATATACTATTTTACAAAGTAAATATTTATGTCAATATACACTTGGGAGCAAATAAATCGAGCCACTACCTTTTTTCACGTAAAATGGTAAATATTTTTGGTAATATGGAACGTATCAATTCGAACTATATATCGCCTAAAAGTTTAGTTAATAACCTTTACAATGAGGGTAAATTATTGAATAATAACCTTATTGAATGATAAATTATTGGCTCTGCAAGAAAAATGGTAATTTTGATAGAAAATTTAGTAGGGCTAAAACAGTCCATAAAAACAATAAAAAACAAAATTATTGCAAAAAAAATATTCTTAATAACTGGTATTACCCCCCCGGGCCCTGATACATTCTTGTAGCCTATTAGTCATCGATCTGATCAGCGTTACGATGACATATTGTGGTATGTTCTCCCACTCTTCAAGCACAGCGACTTTAAGCTCGGGAATGGATGAAACAGCGGGAACCCTGGCTCGGACTCTCCGTTTTAGCTCGTCCCATAGGTGTTCGATCGGGTTCAAATCGGGACTTCGTGCTGGCCATACCATTTGTTGAATCCCGATCGCAGACAAGTATTCCGTAACGATCTGCGCGGTATGAGGTCTCGCATTGTCATGCATAAACAAGAAATTTTCTCCGACAAAACCAGCATACGGCATTACGTGGTTTTCAAGAATGTCAGTTATGTATCGGTCAGCTGTTAATCCACGTCTACCACTGCCATCGTTGGCGGGGTCGACGAAGACAAGTTCCGTTTTTCCGTCTAGAGAAATTCCTCCCCACACCATACAAGAACAACCACCAAAACTCACCGTTTCTCGAATGCAACATTGGGCAAATCTTTCACCAGGACGTCTATACACTCGGTTTCTCCCGTCATTGCTAAAAAGACAGATTCTTGACTCGTCAGAAAACAAAACTGACCTCCAGTCTTCTAACGTCCAATTAATGTGTTCTCGAGCAAACTCCAAGCGAGATCGGCGATGAGCTACAGTCAATTTTGGGCCAGTTGCTGGTTTGTGTGATGTTAAATTTCGTTCTTTTAGTCTTCGTCTCACTGTCCACCTACTGATTGCGACTCCTCGAACGTCACGTAACGCTTGCTGTAGCTGAACAGCATTAAGTCCACGGTCACGCAACGAATTGGTTGCAATAAAGCGGTCGTCACGTTCTGTTGTTGCCCGTGGTCGGCCAGTTCCAGGTCGCCGAACAAAAGCACTAGTCTCCAGATACCTGCGGTATACCCGCTGTACCTTTGAACGACTCAAATGAAGTCTGCGTGCCACTTCACGTTGTCCGTGTCCAACCTCAAGTAAAGCTACAACTTGGGCAGCTTCCGTCGGTGTAGTATCCATTTTATCAGGTTATTTTGATTACACAGACACAGATAAAGACAACAATAACAAGTAATATGGGTATGATTAACAAAAACCTCAAATTTAATCTTTTCTTAACAGAGTACAATAAAAATGTCATAAGCAAATTAAATGCGATAATTTTATTCTACCCTTTAAACTTTAATAAAAATGAAATTTTGACAACTAACTACCCTCATTGTAAAGGTTATTAAATACCCTTTTAGGCGATATATGTTTCGAATCGATGCGTTCCTTAATACCAAAAATAATTACCATAATGCGTGAAAAAGGAAGTGGCTCGATTTATTTGCTCCCAAGTGTATTTATAAAAATTCATCAATGTCAACAGGTTTAAAAAATCCTGAAATAATCTTGGTCAGATCATTTGAGGACCATGTAAGATTGGTGTCTGAAATGGTCTTTTAAGGAAAGAACCATACAGATTTGAGTGGACCTGTCCAGTCAGTGCACGCATTTGTCAGTAATCGTGAAGCTCAACTCAGAACTTAAGGAGCTCAACCATTAGACGAACAATACCAAAGAAAGGACATTTGGGTAGGTCGCATAAAGCACTCAAACTGCCAGATCATCATTGAAACTACCTGAGAAAGTGAAAAAAAAAAATATACTGACGCACATAATAGTCCTCACATTCACAAGAATTTGATAATAATGTTATGAAATGTTATATAATACTTTTTGTTAGTCTAGAGTGTCGATAAACCGGTTTTTCATCCTCCTAAATATAATTCCCCAAACAACCCGAATTGATTGCCAAATTCTAAATTAACGCGAGCGAAGCCGCGGACAAAAGCTGGTAAATAAATAAATTATTCTGGCTAATGCATTTCTTTTTCTTGTAATATCATAAGAAAGATGGAATCATGTGACATTGCGGGTTACAGACCCCTTTTAATACAGAAAAGAAACGAACTTGTTATCAATTGTGTTATTACCACATTCGCAACGCTAACTCATTGTTTGTTGGCGATTCTAGTTCCTTGCGGTTAACCGTAATTTGGGGTTAAGAAAATAGGAAATGCAAATTAAAAAACACAGTTAAAATGGTTTTGTAACGGGTGGAAAAAGACACTTAACGAAGCCGAGAGTCACTTTTACTCCGCGTCATTGTATTTTTTTTCGTACTGGACCGAACATGGGAACCTTCTTGTTACGGCGGTATTGAAGGTCCAAATTCCAATTTTTACTGACGATTTTTTACGAAAACAAGTTTTTAATGTTTTAACATAACTTGAAATACCTCCACAACCCCTGTACCGTTGCATGCACCCATAAGCATAATGTTTTGCGTGTGTTACGTTGCGCGTTACCTTAAACAGCGATTTGATTCGATCAAAAACGATTCGCGATTTTGATTTTTTTTTCACACCAAAATAATAATATTCGTTTCCCAACATTTATTTTTGTGTTTTGTTACTAAGTTTCATGTACCGAATGTGTAGTTGACGGCTATGTGATGGGTCTTTTAACACTCTCTATGTATGTCATGTACAGTTTTGAACCAGCTTTTTGGTTAAAAATAAAATGCTTTCCTTTGAAAGTGTTTTGCAGGCTTGTAGGTATTATAGTTACCTGAACTTGTAGAGCGCTCATGTCTGGGAGGTACTGCTTCCGAAGACCTCTTCTGAACATTAGGTGCCGCAGCAGTATGAATGCTTCTGCCTCTTCCATCTGTAAACGGACAGCATATTAATATATAGAATATAATCATGCCTACATTCCCTGATTTAATACTTCCACAATGTGAGAGTTACGATATCTATAGAAATAAAGATCAGTTGCACCTACTTGGCTAATTCTTTTTTTGTTGTACCTATTTGTAACTGTCAGTACAAGGTTTGTATGAAGGAAAATATTTTTTAAATCGTACGGAAAAGTTAGTTTGTATGGAAGTTTGAAAGTCCGTATTGAAGTTCGTAATTTCTGCCGATGGGAATTCCCATCGGACGCTCGACTTGTTTTGTAATAAATTATGTCTCATGGGAGCAGTGGTGACTTACGAGTTGGTGGTCGTGGGTTCGAACTCAGACAAGCACTTTACTTGTATAAATAATTTCATCACCACTGCTCTCAAAACGGCGAATGAAAACATCGTGAGGAAACTGACATCCCTAGAACCAAAAATTCGAAGACATGTGACATCTACCAACTCGCACTGGGCCCGTTTGGTGGATAGCGGCTCACTCCCTCTCACTGAGAGGAGGCCTGTGTCCCAGCAGTGGGAACATTCTAAGCTGATTATGCTTTGTCTCATAATTATAATAGGCGAGCCGGGTGTATTTATTTTTCAGGAGCTGTATTATGCTGTGGTTGCCTAAAGGGTTCAATCATGTTGCTATTCCCTCCCTCCTGTGGACAGTCAGCCTCGAAAACATACATTTTTTTCCATGGCATGAGTTATTCTAAAATTGTTCGTGTTGAATGGAGAGAAGACAAAGGAAATGAACTTACATGCAGTAACAACACTCCAGCCACAAAACTCAGTCCTTGACAGTACCCAACTTCAGGGTCTAGCAAAGAGTAAGCCTTCAGTAGGTTGTACAGGGCCAGCTGACCGGGACCCAACGCTGATGCAAAGTAGGAGTGTTTCGGGAATGTACGACCTGGATGAAAAATAATAACATTAAATTGGAAATAAAACACTTGATGGGCAGACTATCTGAAGATGGCAGGGGAAGTGTCAGGGTAGCCCGCGGAAGTCAAATTTTCTTAAGTTTTTTGCAATTTGCAGGCCAGTGTCAGGTTGTATGTTGAACAAAATATGATTCGCAATCATAACAAGTATTTAGAGCTTCAAGGTAACATAGAGTTTAACATTAATTTCAACTTGATACCTGTACACTTTCCTGAGAAAGAGCGACCTGTCAGGCAGACCGACTGACGAACAACGAAGTGATTCTGTAAGAGATCCTTTTTTTCTTTTTGAGGTACGGAACCTTAAAAATACGTCTTGTTGCTCTGTTAGTGATGACCAGTAACGACTGGTGTGTGGTCTGCGGTCGACGCTCGACCGCAGCGACAGACGGCAACGTCTTGGGAACATTTTTTATAGAGTTGCATAGAAACCTGTCGTGTCGCTGCGGTTTGTCATTGCGATTGGGCGACGTTGCCGTTTGCGGTTTGCGGTAACCTTCAGAGGAGCATCTTTAGGAGGTGCAAGCGGCTCAGAACAGTTCGAAGTGTATGCGGTCACACGAACGAAGTTCCGAGTGAACTTTCAGATAACACTATTGTTGTAATCGGCTTGAGTTGATAACAGTAGCCAATCAAATATACACACACACAAATCATTATCAGACAGAGAGATTTAAATTGGTTTTAGTATGACCAACCATAATTCGAACTTTTCGTATTTTAAACTTACCTAAATCAATAAGTATAGCATGCTGGTGCTTGGTGAGTCCTCCCAGCAGCGCGGTGTAGGGCGCGTGGTACAGCGGACACGTGGCCGTGTCGGGCGGCGCCGAGCGCAGGCACGCTTGCTCGGCCAGGAAGTACCACACGCCGCCGCGGGACATGCGCGGGACGCCTGACAGGGAAAGTAATACCAAATTAACATAATCACGCGAATGACGTGGCAGCTATGTGATTTGTCTTTATGCTCTCTTCGTTAGTCACCTCACCACTTACGAGCTCACGCCCCAGTATGACTCCGTGTACGTTCATGATGTAGTGGTACCCGCTATTTCAATAATTTGCTTGGAAAACTGCGTGATAATTGCGTACCACACTCATAATCCAAATGCCATTAATTTTAAATTATTCGACAATATTCTTTGCGTTATTTATATTGACAATCAGACGAATTTTTTCGAATATTTATGATTAAATGGATTATGAATTTCCTTCAGAATCCTTGAACCGGATTGTGATAGAAAGTGTGTTACGCTATTGAGGCGCAGCTTACATACAACATAAGTGGGAAAGTATACTTCCTCCATCTTTGAAATTTTAACAGTACTTACATTGTTAATAGCAGTAATTATTGCCTAAGTATTTACGAAAATTGTATTTGAGGCACGTACATGTTTGACTCGATAGGCGCCTTTGATACAGATGGAACAAAAATATTTTAACTAGACGCTATTTCATGCTAAACGTATACTGTGGTGATCTTGTTATCAAACCTTCCAATTAAACAAAACAATATCATCTTTTTAACATAAACATTTATGTCAAATAATAATCATTATTAACAATGCAAATGGTGGTTCCCCAAGGCTCTATCTTAGGTCCAAGTTAATTCCAGGTTAGGACTGCTAATATTACCTTGTATAACAGCCTGCGTCAGCATATGCCTGTCGACCTTCGCCATGGGTTGTGAGGAGTCTCGAGACAGTAAGGAGTCCCACATTAGACTCACTCCGGCGTCACAAACCCCTAGTTCATTGTATTCTAGCTTTATTCTGCGGACCGCTGAGGATTCTTCGCTTTCTGAAAGTAAACATTACTAGTATAGGGACTGTATCGCTGTTCTGGTAATCGCAAACACGCCTTTTGAATGTGGGATTGTTTTTTCGATTCTCAGGGCAAATAGTGTTTGGGTTATTTATTGCATCAGAGAATTCTTAGTAGCGATCCGGAATCAAGATTTAAGAAGAAGTTAATGGTAATCGATTCAGGGATATTACCAGGAAGTCATAAAATAATTGACGTAGGGAGATGTTCCAAAATGTATGGAGCCTGGGCCAGGTCCTTGTACACTATACTGAAAAATAGGGAAACACATTTAAACAGTTCTAAACTGTCCAATTACTTAAAAATGGCTTTGTTTGCTGGTAAACCACAAGAAATTACACTTGAAATTGCAACACAGAACAAAAACTCGTCATGGCGGTAAGCTGTCATTTTCATTGTTTAATGATGTTTGACATGTTTATTTACACAGTTGTGACAGCTGACAGTTCTCTTTCTACGATCAATGGTTGATCTATGGTTTAATGTCATCGTTTTTTAAGCACATAGTAACTAAATCGGTTAGACGCCCTGTTGAAAGTCGATAAAAATAATTGATAATTATCAATTAACCACCATAACAGTATACATTTGAATGAATTATCTGTATTTTTCACGAATTCTACGGAAATTTCTCTGTAGTTTGAGGTAGTGTACTTAGACCTGGCCCATTTTGAAACATCTCCTTTGGGTGCAGCTCTAGGACATAGTGTGATACTATGTTATCTGCATCACCCGATCTGATAAAACAATGCCCACGGTTTTATTTTTGTCCACCAGTGGCATTACTTACGCGTAAGAACATCCAGAGCACCCTGGGTGCTCAGCCCCGCTACCGCCTTGGTGACAGGCTAATTTTACTTCCACAAGTAGCTTACCTTTTAGTCTAGCATTTTCCTTCTCCATCCTGACCAGTAGAATGGTCTGGTCTATCGCCATCTTCCATAGTTGACGCAGCTCTTCTCTGGTTCTCTTGCCTTTAGGACCTGAAGACTTGCGCAGGGATGTTAGTTCTCCTGAAATAATAGGGCGAAATTAGATGAAGAAGTTTACTTGCCGCTTTGTTAGACAAAATAGCATAGCCTCCTATTAACAATAAAGTGTGGGACGCCCCCCGGCTACGTGGAGTAACGATTTGCGAAAGGCGGCTGGCAGAGACTGGATGAGGAGAGCCGAAGCTCGGGCTCAGTGGCATTCACTAGGAGAGGTCTACGGCCAGCAGTGGACGAATATAGGCTGATGATGAACACAAAAGAATCGAAAAGTTAAGCCTAAGTTTGGGTTTCCTGTTATATTTTACCTTTGATACGCAGTGGAACAGTCACAAGTTTATAAGTATTACAAGAAACCTTAAGGTATTTTTAAAAGGAAACAATACGATTTTCGTGTGGAAGTGAACTCGTTCAAAATTGCGCTATTACCAAACAGTTTTATTTTACAAATAATAATTTTGTTTCTTGTAAAATTGATATGTACTACAAAGGGCCTAGACAAGTGACAATCGCTTTCAAAGCGTTTCATATTCCTACAACGACTTTCAACAAGATTGACATACCTAAGCATTTCGGTAGCTTATTTTTATCCAATTCCTTTTTGACTTTTCCATCATCGTTATCGCTGATAGAATGTCACTTTGTCGTGAGAGGCCCTCAGGACAAAGTGACATTCAATTAGTGATGAAGCTAGTATAAAAGCCAAAAAATGTATGGGGTTGACATAAGCTATCGAAATGTCACGTGATCATAGGTCAACGAATAGAAATTAGCTAGACAATGTTAACATCATTCGATTTTATGAAACGAATCGACAGCGTCGAACGTTTACTTCCATAGAGATGCGTAGCCAAGTGGCACTTTTTGACAAGCGTTATCGCTAGTTTTCGATTCGTATGATGTAAATATTAGCGATAGCGATTGTAGAAATAGAATCGCTTCGAAGTCAATGCCATTTGTCTAAACCCTCTGGTCCTCGAGTCGTTATTGATTGAAATAATCACGTTACCTTCGACCTGCACCTCAGGCTGTACAATTTTCTCGTAGATGGCTTGTCGCCAAGTGGCTTCGTTCTCACTGCCAGCTTCCGCTTGGGCGGGGCGGCTGTCACTTACTTTTAGGAAACTGAAAATAAGCCAGTACTCAACAATTTAATTCAAATAATATAATTCTTGTAAATATTTCAAAATTATGAGTGTATAAATAGATTTATAGCGTCAATTTTTTCATCTAGTTATCGTGGAGACACCATTAATTTTTTTGATAAATCTATCATGCTGTTTATTGTGGATCATAATTCGCGTTTTTCCTAATCCGTGGTTTTGATGAAGCTAAAAATTTAGAAACATAAATAGGCAGTAGCATTAAATATTATTTATTACAATGAGATACATAATCACGTATAGTCATAGTTTCACAGTGTTGACAGTACAGATTTTGTTAGCCATTCGTGGCAAAAAACTTCTAGTTTGTAATTATTTCCACCATTTTCAGAGTTCCGTACCCAAAGGCTAAAACGGGACCCGATTACTAAGACTGCGCTGTCCGTTCGTCTGTCTGTCCGTCTGTCACCAGGCTGTATCTCATGAACCGTGATAGTTACACAGTTGAAATTTTCACATGATGATGTATTTCTGTTGCCGCTATAATATCAAATACAAAAAAACAGAATAAAATCCCAACAACAGACATGATTTTTTTGCCGTTTTTATAGATAACGGTATGGAACCCTTCGTGCGTGAGTCCAACTCGCACTTGGCCGATTTTTTTATCTACCATTTTTAAAATTAGAATAGAATTAAGAAATTATTAATTAGAATTAGGTCGTGAGATATCTATTAGGTATTCATTAATTACTTACATGTCCATCATAGGCGAGTTTACGGGAGTGCTGTCTCCCGGCGTGTCTTCACTCTCTTCTGGTGTTGGCGTCATTGTCGAACGGGGGGATGGTGTAACTTCTGTGAATAACACCATATATTTTAATCAACCTTACAAGGTTAAGTTAAATAATATTATTATTATTTATTATTATAAATAATACTAGCTGCACCACGCGGGGTCACCCGCAGCGGTATGTAATATATTTTACGACCTATTCTCAGACCTACCAAATATACACAAAAATTTCATAAAAATCGGTCAAGGCGTTTCGCAGGAGGTCGATAACAAACACTGTGGCACGAGATTTGTATATATTAGAAGATTATTATTATTTATAACAGCTAGCCTTTGGGATAATTGAGGTGCTGTATGGTCCTACTGCTGGGCTAAAGGCTCCCTCATTCTTGCCAATTCCTAAGGAAGACATCAAAGTAGTCCCGCCATCTCAAACGTGGTCCTTCGCAGGCCCTTCTCGCGCTTTCAGGTCACCAATCCTATATTTTTTCGAGACAAACGCTCATTCTGCATTAAAATTATACAGTTTAAAACTGCCTGCAGTTCTTCTAGACTTCTTTCTCTAGTATCGTTTTTGGAAAGTACGTTTACAGGCAGATATAAAAGCCCCCCAAAGATTAATTAAGGCAGTCAATAATTAAGACACGAATTCGTACCATCCAACACTGCAGGGGACAGACTCTTGCTTCTGACAAACTCGGGAGACAGTAGCTCCTGTCCTGAAGACTCTGACGATGTATCTAGTACTATCGGTACCAGGGTAGGCAGGGGTGATGATTCCTGAAAAGAAAAACAAGGTTTCAAAACTCAACACTCAAAGCATTTATTTCAAATAAACCAATAACAGGCACTTTTGAATTATCAAGGGTTCGGTCAGTCAGAAAGATGAAGCTGTAGCGTCATCTACAACGCCACATGCGAGCTACGCGTCAGACTGACGTCACGCAAAATCCTGCATCGCGCAAGCAGAGTTTACCGCGCAACTAGCATATATACCACATCCCGACATCAAACGTTGGGCATTTGCCCACCAGACACAACACCCGTCTGGTCGGAGGATCCTCCCTTTTCCATAGAGTATGAGTGAACTTTACACCCTGTTCCTCATACCTCTATAAAGCTAGTTGCCTATTCCAAAGCGTAGTAGATACCTATGGAGAAGAACGGGCAAGAAACTCCACGGACACTCTTTTAAATCAAAATATGGTTACAAAATAAGTGAGAACGATGCAGAACGTTAAAACTTCAAATATACACATAACAGCACGTCTATACAGGGTGGCAGGTACATCGACGCGGACACTGAAACCTTGAATTCAGCACGTAATTCTAGAGACCCTAGCGTAGAAATTTTTGGTCAGTAAAAAAAAGTAAACTGCTGTTTCATAGAAAAGTGCAATACCTACGCGGTCAAAATGTATGGAATAGTTAATTAAGAAAAAAATACCGACAAAAAATTTCAAACATGGATTACCACGGTAATTGCACTGTATTAACCGAAGGAAGAGGTGTACGAGTATAGTTCAACCCACATTTTGCTAGGTACAAGTCCCATGTATGGTTTTAGCATACATGGGACGTAATCATAATGGCGCATAATCAGCCTATAATGTTCCCACTACTACTAGGATACACACTTTTTCTCTGTGAGAGAGAGTGAGCCATAAATCGGATTGGTGGAAAAGTGTTCGAATTTTTTGTCACATGCCGGTTTCCTCACGATGTTTTGCTTCAACGTTTTGAGAGCAGTGGTGATGAAATAAATTGCACAAAGTAAAGTGCATGGCTTCCTAGGTTAAAACCTGCTACTACTGATCCATCCGTCCTCCAGTATTTTATTTTATTTCATCATTTTGAGAATTTATTCCGGTAAGTCTTTGCATATAATCAGGGGCGCCGACTTTTAGAAAACCTTGTGGTTTGGTGGTGCTCATTCTCACGCCCGAATTGGGGCATTTTATTTTTGGCCTGCTTAATTTCTAAAATCGCATCTAAATCCATCGAGTAAAACTCATGTTCAGCAACAGATAGGCACCGTCTTGACCCTTAAGAACTTACTAATTAATTAAGTTTATAAAATATTGATTGAAGAAATTCTACGATGCAAGAGCGAGCGAAGCGAGCTCCACAATAATAGCACCCCAGTTTAAAAGGTTTTTTTTAAAAAAAAAAAGGTTGCACCTAACGATGTGACGTGATTTTAAAGAGAGATCGGACAAAACCGATTGGCTGATCTGTTTTGATGTCTATGCTCATGGGTGCTCTACCCCCACTATTTACCTCTCGTGGGTGCTGGGGCCCCCGAGCACCCACGGAGTCGGCGCCCCTGCATATAATACATGAATTTTTAACGTAGACATAACACAGCAATCTCGATATTTTGACTACTCTTGTCGGCACACAGTAGATTGCATCCGAGCGAGGGGCGGGACGTTGGTCATAGTGGAAAACTCACCTTCTTTATCATAGGAGGTACCATGCTCTCGTCTCTGCTAGCCTTCCGTTTGAGTAGATCAAAACTGCTGGATATTGAACGCCTGGCTTTTGAAAATATAGTGCTGCCCCCAAGGTATTGGTTCAGGAACTCTGACCTAAAAGGAAATGAACCGAACTTTTAGTTAATTGGTAAACTCGGAAATTATTATTAATGGTTTCTACATGAACGAAGAACTTTAGAATTCTGTATTTAAAGTTGATTTTTGAGTGACCGTTTGTAATATTATGAAAATATCCTAAATATATTATGGTTGCAATGGAATTTAAACTTTCTGATGAATGACAATTATCTATGACTAGCTTCTGCCCACTGCTTCGCCCGCGTGGTTGTCGGAAATTATACCACGGGAGCTTGCTACCGGGACAAAAAGTAGCCTATGTCCTTCCCCAGGATGCCCTCTATCTCTATCGCAATCCGTTCAGTGATCTCAACGGAGACTAGCCTGTGACGCGGGCGATATAGTGCACAATTGTGTGCGCAGAGGTGCACACCTCTTCCCTCAATCTCATAGTCCGATGGCAATCCGACACGACCGGAGAGAGATCAGGCGAAGGACCAACGGCTTAACGTGCGCAACGAAGCACGGGAGTATCACACCGCCAACTTCCGAACTCCAGGCTGTTCCTAAAGGAAAAACGTAATAACACTTTGCCCGAACTGGAAATCGAGCCCAGGGCCCCACTCTCAAGCTCGCCGTCCGGTAAGGACCAGGCCCGGGTCGACGGCGCGTCGTATTCCACGCGCGCCTCATAGAGATATCAGCACCATTGACGGGGTCCGATAGGACCGATGCCTGCCGGGGTCGCGGATTGTTCGAAAGAGTTACCGTGGCCCTGGCGCACAGGCAACTGAAGGAACACGGGTGGGTTTTAGTCAGTAAGAGTCTGATATGCCCTTCCGCTCCGCCCAGAGCGGGAGAGGTCATTTGATGATTTCCCAACGGGGCTATATAACTCAGTATTTGAAGGTATACTTTTATAACGCCTGCTCACCTATTCTCAGCGGTGTCGTGAACATGTCGTGTTTGCTTCGCTTCGCAGTGCGCTCTCAGTAACATCATGAGGAATGCATTGTGCTCACCCGTCTGTGACAAAAAGGAAAGTGATAATGTAAATGTAGTATACACGGAATTAGCGATCATATACAGTATGATTGTGTATTAACAATTAAAACGGAAATGTGGTTTCAGAATGCGTAGTTCAGTTCTGTAAGGCGGCCCTGTATCTCGGAAATTACTGAACCTTCAAAGTAATTTTTTTGACCGAGCGACCGCAAAGCGTCTCCTTTTTAGCGTGGGCAAAAATGCTTTCGTATGTCCGGATGTCCCTCTGTTCTCCTCTACAGGTCGCATTTCTCAAACGATTCTCGTGAAATTTTGTGAGCAGGTTTGATAATTACATGGAATTTTAATCTCCATTCAGTTTTTCGAAATTTTTCAATTGGCGGTGATATGGGGGTTCAAAACGTAACAAAAAAATCATATATCAGCCATTTCGCGCTCTTTGCGCGCGTTTTTTGTTTTAAGGAACATTTATTCAGTTTTAAAGATAGGCTCGCGAGGTCCATAACTCACAGCGCCACTAGTTTGTAATATTTTGAATTAAGTGATTAAGAAAACATATTTTTTAACAAATTGGCACTTCATGTTATTGACAGATATTGACAAGTATTTGTGGTAAAGTCAAGGAAATTATTGACTACCAACTTAAATTGTCCAACGTTCAAATCGTTCAAATGACGACTATCTTTCTTTAATAGTTTTATGAAATGGCTGTAACACATCCATTACACGTAGTGCGCCAATTTAGTAAATAATTAATTTCCCTGACTATCCTCCACGAGTGGTATTCAAATTAATTTATTACATAGAAATTTCGTAGATTTTCGCTATTACTACGCATTATTTTTTAACACATTATTAACAAATTCATAAAATAAGTTGACCTACTGCCTACACGACACGCTTTCCTATACCGTGTGACACTTCGCTCGGCTTTAGGCTCATATAAGTTTACGACAGCGACTCGTGCGCAGGGCTCGCTTCGAGGGAGGTGTGGCAGCGTTAAATGCCTACTTTGCTTGTTCTACCTGCCCCTGCAGTCTTGACATTAGATAGCGACAAAAATCTGTCGCTAAGTCGTATCGATGTCAAATTCCTTTAATAGATTTTCAACTTTATATCCAAAGCATAAGGTTGAAAATCTATTAAAGAATGTCAAATTTCTTTAATAGATTTTCGAGACTGCAGGGCCTGGTCTTAAATGTATGCGAGGCGTATTCTGGACCAGAATACGCCTCGCATACTTTTAAGACCAGGTTAAAAATAGGTGGTAGTGGGACTGAATGTCCAGAATTTCTGGACATTCAGTCCCCCTACCACCTATTGCCACATAATGAGTTATTCTGAATTCTCATCAGAGTTCGTACCGATTCAAGAGAAGAAGGTTCAAAAGGAGAGGAGAAGATTTAAACCGCATTACCTCATACATATGGTTGGTACCACCCTGATACTTGGTGATGATGAGCTCCTGCTCCTCATCAGGAAGCTGTTCTATGCGACGCAGGATGAATGCATGTGTCTTCTTGTCGTTCATACCTGGCAATATAATTTATTTAATTATGTAATAGTAAAGCTTTGGTTGTGAAGGTCAGATAGGCAGTCGCTCCATGTAAAATACTGGTATTCAGCGGTGTCCGGTTAGACTGGAAGCCAACCCCAGCATAGTTGGGAAAAGGCTAGGAAAATGATAATGGGCCGCTTGTTTGCCACACAAGAAAAATACTTACTACTACTAACTCAACTACCAATCAATCGATTTAAAGCGGCGTTATTCAAATGGCTTATAGAAAAACCATTCTATTCTGTCAGTGAGTATTTAGACTTCAAAGATTTACACTGAAATTGACCTCTTACTGACATAATTTGACAAATACTTGACATTTTAAATTGAATAACTATGATTTATTTATGTACCAATTTTATTAGCTTCATTTATTTAATGTAACAATAATTTTGCATGCTAGTTCTAGCGAATTGATAAATGATAAATGATAAATGACAAATGATTTTATTTCTGTAAGTTGGTTTGTACAAACACTTTTACACGTCAATCATGTTTTTTAAACTAGATGAGGTCGGCGTTTCCTATCTGACTACTCTGAGAAGAAAGGCCGAAACAAACTCAGAGGTCACAGTCTCTTTTAAAGTCCAGACATAATCTTGGTCAGGTCATGCGAAGACCATGCAGATTGGTATCTGAAATGGTCTTTTGAGGAAAGAACCACACAGTTTGAGTGGACCTGTCCAGTCAGTGCACGCATTTGTCAGTAATCGTGCAGCTCGACTCAGGAAGTCAGGATTTAAGGAGCTCAACGATTGTTTTAGAAACTGTTTAAAAAAAACCCGACCATCTGTATGTACTACAATTCTTGCAAATAAATTTCATTTCATTTCATTTCATTTCAACTACACTTAAATAATACAAAAAACTTTTTTGCAAAAAAAAAAAAAAAACACTAAAAAACGTGAAAAATAACTTCAATTTCGGAAGTCTGTGTCTTTGCTTGTGTATTTTCGTTTTTAGCCACTGACTTCCGAAATTGAAGTTATTTTTCACGTTTTTTAGTGTATTTTTTTTTGGAAGACGGTTGTTATTTTTGTAAAAAAGTTTAAATTTTTCACTTTTTAGCTGTGGTACCTACCCCACATACATTCCCGTATACCACTACTTGATATGTAAATAAACGTGACAGGAAATTATTATAACATCATCAATATAAACCAAGTGGAAAAAATACGCATTATTAGGGATAACTCAAAAACTACTGGTCAGTACTTGATCAAATTTAAATGGGACCACATGTGAAGCACCAGCTTTCAAGAATCATCCAAATCGGTTCACCCAGAAACAGAACAGTCAAATTGAGAACCTCCTCCTTTTTTTTAAGTCGGTTGAAAATAAGAACACATAAAACGAGAACACACACGTTGTAATCAAAATTATAAATAATCAGCAGTCTCTGAGACTATACTTGTCGCACACAAGCAAAAAGACACGTGCACGCACTATACTAGCACACACAAACACATTCACACAGTAGTTCGCTTCTCAATCGTTGTTTGTGTTCCTCACAAAGTGAATAATTAATACTTATGAGGGTACCTTGGTGTCAAATTGGCCAGCTGTATTAACTTGTTTTATATGTAACTACCTACAATTTTGTTTTGTTTGCTGTTTGTCTCGTACGTGGTTGTTATAGTTTTACTAATTCTACATCTGCATACTTTGTCAATAGACGACGAATATTTATGTTAAAAGTTAAATCTCATTTACGTGAACTGTATCATGTTCTTATGAGAAATAAAGATTCTTTAAACCTGAGAAAATGGTAAGAAAACGGTTCTACCTTCAATATCATGGCACAGGCGATGGTACCACAGCATGGGGCAGTGTTCACATGTCATGTTCGGCGATTTCTCTCTGGTCTTCTTTAGAAGGTCGGCGTGTGCTACAAATGCTTGTTTGATAGCTGAAACAAGACATATGTTGTGTTAGAATTTATAATAGTATACTAGCTTCTGCTCGCGGCTTAACCCGCGTGGATGTCGGAAATTATCCCACGGGAACGTGCTACCAGGACAAAAAGTAGCCTATTTCCTTCCCCAGGATACTATCTATCTCCTTGCCAAATTTTATCGAAATCCGTTCAGTTGTTTAGGCGTGAAAAGGTACGATACATACATAGTTACGTTCCAAATTATACATTGGTATAGATTTGTAAGATATTTAAGCGCTGGCTCGGCCCCTATTAAACATAACTGCTGAAATGTGCGCATGCTACACCTCTGTACAAATCTTCGGGGAATACAGGCATGATAAATTCTTCTTTGTTTTTAGGGCTGGTATTTCAAGGCAGCTTTAGTAATGACAGGATCTTTGGTTATAAAAAAACTTTGGTAGGTAGAGGAACTTCGGTATCATTGATTATTTTTTCGAAAGTGACTTCAGAAATCGACAGAACATTGGGAGACTGGAGAACTTAGACAGGGGAATTAATTTGTGGGGAAAAGAACTACTTTAATAGATGCTTTGACACATTTGATGACAACTTATTGAAAATACTTATCATTGATAAGCTATAATGCCAAAGAATCACTCCCACACTTGACCACGTAACAAGCACACGTGTCGTTCGATTCTCGGCTCACGAACCCGAAGTGGTCCTTGTTCAGTCTCACGAGCACGCAGGAGGCCAGTATCTTGAACCCTCAGTGGTGTATAGGGAGGCTGGGATGAGGAACCCAAAGAAGGTTTTCTAGAAATTCTTCGGTACGGAATTTTGGATAGCGTTAGGATCTTTTGTTACAGGAGGAAGTTTGGCTAACAGAAGCACTTTGGCGTTCGGAGGAACTCAGGTCAATATGGGAAATGTAGATATTATTTACCATTAATAAGTTCCAGCGCCACAGAGTCACTCTCACACTTGAACACGTAACAAGCGTAAGTGTCGTTCGTCTCCCGGCACACGAAACCGAAGTGCTCCTTGTTCAGTCTGCCGAGCACGCACGAGGCCACGTCCTTGAAGCCTCGATGAAGCAGGATCTGTTTTCTGTCTGGACTTATAAGGCGGAGTTCTGCGCGACCGACCTGAGGAAGGAATGGGGATGAATTAAAGACTGTGAAGGTAAAAGTTTGTTATCAGGATGATGTTCATTTGATGGAAAATGGTTACCGCGTCTATAATAGACACCTAGTTGATAAGTCTGAAGTGCTAGTAATTTTACGAGCGCTCATACTTTATAAAGCGAACAATAGCAATGTCGTTTATTACGAGTAATTACAAAATAAATAGCATATTATAATATTATTATTATTGTTTTTTTATATACAATTTTATGTATTATTAAATTATATAGTACACTAAAGCAAACATGTTTTAAAACTAGTTTACAATGGGTAGTCTTATCGCAAAAGGCGATCTCTTACAGACAACCTTTGGATGGACTGAAAGAAAGCATTGAGAGCGTATGGTCTTATTAAAATACGAGTATAGTAAAGGATATAACTTCACTTGAATGTAAGAGATCATCCATTTGTCTGTCAAGCTTGGTGAAACGATTGTCATTGAGAGATCCTGGGGGCCTAGACAAAATCCCTTTTCTGTAAGCGTTAACGCCAACGGAAAAATCAAATTGTATGGAGTTGACATTTGCTTACCACGTGACATTACGTATCTTTCCGCAGGTAATGTCATTGCCATATATTTTGACGTCAGCGTCTAGCGTTAACGCTATCAGAAAAGTTTTTGTCTAGGCCTACTGGATGTCGAAATAATTTAATATTATTGTAGCCTTAGATAAAACAGATGTGATGTTGCGTTTAAAAATGTTACCTGAAACAGCATAGTCCTATTCTGTTCTCCAATCAGCTGAGCAATAGGCGTCTTAAGATTAATAGTACCAATGGAAGCCGACCGATTCCTCAAAAACGGCTTATTCTCATTCAAAGTCTTCCTCTCAGTCACCACCGGTTTCCTGTTAATCTCTTGAAAACTCATCGGAGCGGGACTATCATCTCGACCTTTCTGGTTATCTAAAAATGGATCTTGGGTCTTAGAATCAATTTTGGCGTCTTCAATTTTAGTTTTCTGACAAAACTCGGTTATGGACGAAGCAGTTTCTGATATGACAGAGTAAATGTCGAATTTATCTTCTTCTTTAACAGTGTCGAGATTATTTTTGGGCACGTTTAGGATCAAAACGTTAGGTTCTAAGGGCGTTGGAGTAGGCTTCCTAATAACTTGTATTTCTTTAGTAAACGTTTCAGCTCGTTCTTTAGTAAATGTGTCAAATTCGTCGTCTATTTTCTTCGGGTCTGGTTTTGGTTGGACATTGAGTGTTTCTGCGCTTGCCCATGTTTTTCCCTTGTCTGGTTCTAGGGGCGTTGTACTGGGTGTCAAAATCTTTTTGTTGTTATCGTTAAAAAGCTCGTGTGGTGGTGGAGAGTTGTTTTCTTGGTCGAGGTTTTCTTTTGAATCTCCGCTGTAGATTGAGGTCTGAAAGGAAGAGGCGTGTTTACTTTAAATATTACATTTTAAGAACAATTTTAGCAGGATCTTGTTTAATGCTTACAACCAAGCACTAGTTTCTATTATGTATTCTTTTTTATGTTCGTATTTCCTTTGCGAGTCCCAAAATTAAATCGTTTTCTTTCTTTATTGTTGTAATACGGTCTATCTAGGACTTATGTTTGTTGTAATTGTTGTTTGTTCCTTACTTACCCCAGTCGAAGACAACAAGCTATGTCTTCGTTGTTTTAGCGCTTTCTCGGCCTCGTGTAGAGCGAACTTGTTGAGAGCATCGTCGATCAAGGATTCCGGGACCTTGCGCTGAGATATCCTGACCTTGCCGATGTATAAGACCTGCCAAATTTCAAATATTTTTAATGAAACTTTGAGGCTTTTTAAAGTCTGGGAAGGAAGTTAAAAACAGAGTTACTGTAACATTATGATGACACTATGTCCGTACCTATTCATTGTAACCATGTCACTCCTGTATACGTGTATTGCTTGGGGTCTGTTGTACATCTAATCATTTTGTGTGCATTCCGCTTTAATAAATTAATGTTAGATTCCGTGTTTCTCTACAGTGCAGATTAACCCTCGGAGTACTTAAGCCACAAATGAACAATTATAATCCTTCTGGACTATCATGCACAGTTCTGCGCATCACCGCTTAACATTCGGTGAAATAGTGGTCAAACACGATCTTACCCAAAGTAAAAAAATGAAAATACTAGTATGTAACATACAAACTGATCGCTTACCTCAAAGAAGTGAGAATCAGAAGCAGAAAGGTCGGCACATAGCGAGGTGAGCGCAGATGCGTTGCTGATCGTGCGAGCCATCGGAGACTGGTTCTCACTTGTCCTGCAAACACGTTTAGAAATTTGTTTACATATGTATAGCATTTTGTCAAATACTTAAATTGAATACTGATATTCAGATCTCAGGTACACCAGTAGAATATGAGGGGGTAAAAGACGAAAGAGGCGACTGAGAATGTGGGGCGTATTCTACTGGACAGACTTTTAATGCGTCGAGTGATTGTGTGAGTTACGATCACGACCCCTGTACCGTTGCATGCGCTCATAAGCACAATGTTTTGCGTGCACAACATTGCGCACTACCGCAAACAGCAAATTTTCAAACCAAAATTAAAACTCGTTTCCCAGCAATTATTTTTGCACAAAATTACTTATTTTGATGCATATAATGCGTAGGTCATCTACGTTTTCTGGGCATCAAAATGGCTGATTTCGTGGTGTGTTTTTTACACAAATAAAAAAAATACTTACAAGTTCGAGTTACAGTTCCCTGGTAGGGAAATAGCAGGACTACTCCAAGGCAGATGATCAGAGCTGTTTTGCTGCTGAAAGCCCATATTCCTAGTGACAGCGCCGTTAGTGAGCGAGTTGTTGGACCCTCGAGGGCTTGGTACCCCCGGCGACGGCTCCCGCATCTGGGTGAAGAGTTCAGTCACCTGGAATGAAGAGTTCAGAGGTTATGAAGGGAAAAGAAAGTAGACAGTGGCGTCGTTGACAGAATAGAACACAAAACTTATATTTCAGACAGGTGTTCATAGGGTTAGTAACAATTTTACTTCTAGTGTTAGTATGTTACAGACATAGATTAACATACTATAATTAAAATTCACCGTGGAGCTTCATCCACCTCCGCAACATCGGGGAATTCCACCGATCTGCCAATACACTGAAAATACTGTTAGTGCTGCAGCGAAAGGAGGCGAAACGCCGGGGCGTACCTCCGCTGCCGCGAGAAATCGCGGCACAGCGGACAGAGCTCCGGCGGGATCTCATGGCGGCATGGAGAATGCGACTGTCGCAACCCAGCGCAGGGCACGCCACAATTGCGGCGGTAAGACCCCTCTTTGAGGAGTGGCTTGAGAGGCGCCACGGCGTCCTCACCTTCCGCCTGACACAGGTCCTCACCGGACATGGCTGTTTCGGGAGGTTCCTGTTTCGGATAAGGCGGGAGGAAACGCCCGGGTGTTACCATTGTGTGGATCGACCGGAGGACACGGTGTTGCATACGGTGGAGGTCTGCCCGGCTTGGGCGGAGCACCGCCGTGTCCTCGCGGCGGCGACCTCTCGCGTCCGGCCCTGGTCCAGGCCATGGTACGGAGCGAGAGGGAATGGGAAGCCGTCACCTCCTTCTGCGAAGCAGTAATGCTCACGAAGGAGGAGGCGGAGCGCGAAAGAGAGAGGCAATCTCTACGCCCTCGCGCCCCTAGCCGCCGCAGGAGGAGGAGACACCCTGGGCGTCGGGAGTCGATTGCCGACTCCCGGCCACCGTAGGCGCGGGCTTGCGGACGGCGAGCAATGGGCAGCTCGCCATCCGGTAAGGACCAGGCCCGGGTCGACGGCGCGTCGTGTTCCACGCGCGCCTCAAAGAGATTTCAGCACCATTGACGGGGTCCGATAGGACCGATGCCTGCCGGGGTCGCGGATTGTTCGAAAGAGTTACCGTGGCCCTGGCGCACAGGCAACTGAAGGAACACGGGAGGGTTTCAGTCAGTAAGAGTCTGACACGCCCTTCCGCTCCGCCCAGAGCGGGAGAGGTCATTTGATGAATTCCCAACCAAAAAAAAAAAAAAAAAAGTGCTGCAGCGAACACGCGTCATCAGGGATGCACATCTATTCCCAATAATGGCGGCAAAACCATTAATATTAGGATCCGTAAACATCCCTGACGCAGCACAACGCCACGGCAGTCGCAGCAGCACTCTCATTGCATTATTATATTAAACAATAGTAGGTAGCGCGACAGAAGGGGTTTTGAGTTTGATCCTTCAGACCTACTTGCAGCGCCAATCACTAAACTCGTTTAGCGCTAAGCGTGTTTAGTGATTGGCAGTGGAAGTGTGCCTGAGTCGGTCAAAGTACCGTATCATAACACTTTGACCGTGCTAGAACATGCAACACAAATGGGAATTACGATAAACTTATAATATAACTGTCGAAATGCAGGTGTGTCCCGCTTACCTACTCCATTGAGGAATACAGGTATTTTTAACCACCTTCAAAAAAAGGAGCAGGTTCTCAATTCGACAGTATATTTTTTTATTTAAAAACACTAAAAAACGTGAAAAATAACTTTAATTCCGGAAGTCGGTGTCTTTGGTTGTGTATTTTCGTTGTTGGCCACCGACTTCCGAAATTAAAGTTATTTTTTACGTGTTTTTGTGTTGTTTTTTGGAAGTCGGTTGTTTTTTTTATGAAAATCTTTTTATTATCTAAGTACGTTTAAGAGCAGTAATGTTACTTTGTTGTGATTGTTGCTGTAACTGAGCCCTTGTGCCTTAGTGACCAGCACCCTAGTTGCGTAAAACACTATCAACCACAATTTGAATCATTTCGAAGTCTATTGCTAACCCATTGCTTCATATGTTCGAAAAAATTGTCTGCTCCGCAACGTAAATAACGCAATGAATGTTGTTGAACTGTCAAAATGAAAGCAATTCCTACTGTTAGTTTGTTAAGCAATTACCCACAGTTGTCATACTAGATATTATCTAATTTTTCGAGTGCTTATGTTTAAATTAGAATTAAAGTTTTGCCCAGAAATGAGTAGTAAGGTCAGATGCGCGCGGCGGCGCATGAGTCGTTGCCCGGAATGTTACCACTTTATAAATATTATGTGTATATACATTTTGAACTAGGTTATAGTGTATTTAATTTTATTTCTTATTTTAATGTTTATTTTTATGTTTATTTTCGTATGCTGCACTGGTTGACGTCATCACGTCAGCGCCGGCTATCGCGGAAAACCAGTGCTGGGGCTCTGTCTCGCATAGGATCGTAGCATTATGCTGACCGATTGCCGTTTTGCGTGAATGTGACGCATACTTTCCCCCAACTCGTTATTTTTTGTGTTTGTGTGTTTTTTCTTTGCGTCATGTTTACCACAAATAAATGTATTTTCTTTCTTTCTTTCAGATGGCCGCCGCTTCACAAAACCATAATAAGATATGGAGACAGAGATTGGAAGCTATCCACAACAAAGCCCAAAAGGCAGTGTTTGACGATTTCTTGTTGTATTTCTTATTTTGCAAAGAACCGTATTTATTCGTAAGGTCAATCAACTGATTTGCATAGTAAGGTGAAGGATCGCCTTCCGAAATGTACGAAACAAGTATATTTAAATGTCTTTGTATGTACAGTCACCAAAAGAGATAGTAACCAGAGTCGACGGATATAGTTGAAGTTTAGTAAGAAACCGATGGATGTTTTCAAATGAAATTTAATTTGATAAATGAACTGTTTGTTTTCTATTAATTAAGTCAAATTTTATTCGAAAATATCCATCGGTTTCTTACTAAACTGCAACTATATCCGACGACCCTGGTTTCTTATCACATTTGGTGACAGTACGCACCTAACCAAGGTTCACAAATTGGCAGAAATAACAATGCATCATTGTTCAAAAAGATTTACAATACAAAAAATTACAAACAATGGACTAAAATAAGTATTTAGAATTAAGGTTTTTCCCATTAAGAAGGTAAATTGTTTAAAGGTAAAGTTTTTATTGTGGGGCTAACCGAATAAAGGCTCGTAAACAAGCGAGACGCAACAGCACGACGCGACAGCGTCATTGCTAGTAGCATGACGCTGTCGCGTCGCGCTGTTGCGTCTTGATGCTACAGCGTGACGCGACAGCGCAACGTGACTCTACCAGAACAATTTCTATGAAAACTTTATGGTTTTTTTTTTGTAAAAGAGTCGCGTCGCGCCTGTTGCGTCTCGCCTGTTTGCGGGAGCCTTAAACCTAAACAAAAAATCTCGCTTGTATTCCCAGTAGGGTTAGGCAGCGGTTTACTTGTACACCCAGATTTCACCAGTTATTTCAAAGTCAAAGTCAAATCATTTATTTCAAATAGGCACATAAAAGGCACTTTTGAACGTCAAAATTTACAAAAAAATAGAATTGATTCTAGTTGCCCCTTAAAAAAGGTAGTTTCGTATGGAGAAGAATGGGCAAGAAACTCCACCGTTACTCTTTTAAAATGTTTTACAATATTATGTAAGTTCACATTAATTATATGTGAAGACGATGCACCTAGAATAAAATTACTATACCTACCACAATAGGTAAAAATAATTAAATATAATGCAAAGACAGGTAAATTAATTATGTGATAGATACGTTTATATGTTTAGGTCCCATACATATAATAGGAGGCGAGTCTATTGTCACTAACCGGGCAAAAGTCCAGACTCCAGACTGAGGAATTTGTAATGGAAAAACTCAATAACACTTTGCCCGACCTGGGAATCGAACCCATGACCTCATGCTCAGCTGTAGCACTTGTGACCGCTAGACCAGAGAGGCAGTCGACCGAATAGTTTGTCTGATTCATGCGATAATCATACTTCTCAAGTCGGAATAAAACTTTGGAGAATAAAAACTTCAGGACGAATTAATTTCGCGGTTACTGGTCCTGAATTAGGAGACAAACAATTTATTTACGAGTTTTAAGTACGACCCACGTACTCCTGAGAGCTTAATTGACGGAGATTAATTAATTGCTAGCAAGATCATGGGTCACTCGCTGCATTTATTTACAAAATTATTTACTTTTAAATTACCGGAGCAAGCTACATTGTGCTATTCTGTAACGTTCACTTGGAACCTCACTCAAGTGAGCGCACACCATTCGAAAGCGAACTAATTTGTTTTTAAAGTAAATCATCGCGGATTCAAACGAGACACCGTTCGAATTTCGAAAGGATGTTTAGAGAATAAAGGACATCACCATTATCAGGGGGCCTACTCCCTAGGCACGATGTCCGTTCGCGGATTGTTCGAAAGAGTTACCGTGGCCCTGGCGCACAGGCAACTGAAGGAACACGGGTGGGTTTTAGTCAGTAAGAGTCTTCCGCTCCGCCCAGAGCGGGAGAAGTCAGTTGATGATTTCGCACCAAAAAAAGAAAGGCACGATGTCCGTAGTTTCGGATGAAGTTACGTATGTATCCTACGTCGTATCACTTTCGGAGGTCCAGGGCCCGAACTAAAAATTAATGAAAAGACGATTTGACTGTTGTCCTGACTCCGGGTGTGTCTGTGCCCATCCAAAAAACTAAATTCATCGGGAGTAGGGTTCAACTAAGGCTCGAACTACTTTCAGACAGGTCCAGCAGTCTCGACATAGATAGCGACAAAAATCTAATGTCGAGACTGCAGGGCCAGGCCGAGATCTTCGTAAACGGACTTAGAGAATAGGCCGCCAGAGATCAGCACCTCCACAAAGTTGATGAAAATGAAATTTAAGCCCTAATATGTACAGTTTAAAGTTCGTTTTTCCTCTATTTGTGTCATAGTGGACTACATTATTATACTGTTTTATGACAAACCAGTTCGCGTGTACTAATGCATGTCTGCCCATTTCCTTAAGTACCACGGGTCAAGGTTGACATTGGCTACATTGAATGTTAATGTAAACAACCAATTACTTCCTATACGAGCTGTTTGATACATTAGATGAAGGACAGGGGTGTCACCTAAGTGTTATCCAGAGCAATAACAGAACAGAATTAGTCAATTTGACCGAATGAAAGGCACAGACAAGGCTTTAGATAATTGGTTTTGTACCATGCACATATCGTATAATGAACTCGTAAGAGGACGTACAAATGAAAGAGCAATAAAAACAAATGCGTGAGTGTCGTGGAATACTCGGTTGGAACGAAGTTCCTTTCGTAGTATATTTAGAACATCCATAGAACAAATTTGATTACCACAAAAGGGGTTATATTGAGACAACCTTAAAAGATAGACAGAAGCTGTCGTGGACTTTGTTTTTGAACTTTTAAAGGGGAACAATTCCGTCATACAAGATTTTTGCATAACTTTAACCGTTTACGCAGCGCATGCAACGGAAGCTCTCAAAAGGAATCATTTTTTTCCGTTTTTGCAACATTTTTCATTTATGCTCCGCTCCTTTTCGTCGTAGTGTGATGTTATATAACATAAAATCTTCCTCGATAAATGGACTATGCAATACAAAAAAAAAAAAAACAATTCTAACTAGTAGTTCCTGAGATTAGCGCGTTCAACCAAACAAACAAATAAAGAAAGGGTCGTGACGGAAACTCGGGACGGAGAATTCTTACACTTTTTTTCATCTAGCCCCCATCCGCCAAGTCCGTACCGTGCGATAAGGAACTTCGTTCCAAAAATTGCCTCCTAGCCAAGAATTACATAAGTAACGACACTTAAATGGACGGTCGACTACCAACAATCTTAACAAAATCAAAAATCATTTATTCAAAGTAGGCTGAGAATCAACACTTTTTGAACGTCAAATTACATAAGACAGTCCCTCAAAACGCCCTCCTTCACCACTTCCTAGTGCTTTAGCTGGGAAAAACTGGCGCAACAAACTCCCAGCAGCTCAGCATTCTGTCCAGTTAGAAAAACTTGATTCTATACAATAGTAAATATACAAATTTATTAACATTAACAGACAGAAAACATAAAATTAAATTATTCGCCATATATCAGCTCGGACACGCCAATATCAACAAATACAATGAAAACTATAGTAAAGAAAAAAATTAAATTTAAACAAATGCTGCGGAGTAATTGCGTTACACACTAACGGTAGGAATAGCTTTCATTTTGACAGTTCAACAACATTCATTGCGTCATTTACGTTGTTGAGCAGACAAATTTTTCGAACATATGAAGCAATAGATTAGCAATGGGCTTCAAAATGATTCAGTTTGTGATAGAAAGTGTGTTATGCAATTAGGGTGCTGGATTATGTTCACGTAGCTGTAATTCGAGGCCACAAAATGTTATACTAGGACCGTTGAACTATAATTAATAAAAATACCTACAGTAAATATACTAATGTTATAATCTGAACCTTGTCATTATACGATGCAAATGGCGATGTAAAAAATATACTAATAAGAAAAAAGTAACGAGTTTGATGTGCCAAAGCCCAAAATCATAGCACGGAATTGCCGCGCCGCGCTGGCAGTGTCTAAATACTATTATTATCGATTATTAATTAATAACATTCGTGGTGCTGAAAATGCGTTGAGTGCACAACTTCTGTCCAGGGCTTGGAACCGGTACCAAAGGTATAGGTTCTATACCGGTACTTAGCGGTTCTTGCCATTTCGGTACCTGGGTACCGGTTCCAGACAAGTACCGGTACTCTACCTAACAAGTACCAGTACCAAATTCAGATACCTGGCGCGTACCACGAATCTTATATTTGTACGAGGACCCTCGTACGACTGGCAACCTTGTAGTTATTTTTATAATACGAGTATCTACTGACTATCGTTTTTAATTACTACATCTGTTTTCTCACTCTAACTTACGGAAATATTTATTTGGCCGGTTTTGGTACCGGTACAGTACTGTTATGGTTGTCTGCAAAAGTCAACCTCATGCTGTGCAGACTGGTGGTAAAAATTATTTGAATTAGTTTTTTGTTTAGAAAATCGAGTGAAAAGATAACCGCGTTGATGTAAACACAAACGCTCAGAATAAACATAATAATTAATTTATAATGTGTTTTCCCTCTGCTACGACCCCGTAGTCATTATAGTACCGATATTGATATAGAAATACCGATAGTGCAAGTACTACGCCTAGTAGCGGTACCAAAAGGCAATAGTGCAGGTACTACTCTGGTACCTGTATCACATAATGTAGTTTTATTATAAACGACCCGCCCCGGCTTCGCCCCGGCTTCGCCCGGGTAGCAAAGCATAATATAATATAGCCTATGTCACCCGGAGATAGTGTAGCTTCCCAACAGTGAAATAATTTTTGAAATCGGTTCAGTAGTTTCGGAGCCTATTCAATACAAACAAACAATCATATCTTTTCTCTTTATAATTATTATTTCACTGTATTTCGATTATTACTAAATATATTTAGGTTATACCTTAGCCTCAGTAACACGTGGTGGTTATGCTATTAAATTGTAGCTTATATGAAACGTTTGTATTTTTAACATAGCGCCATCTATTGAATACTTACTCTATCCAGTCAACAGATAACGCCATCTGTTAGAATCGTTTAGAGCTAACAGATAATTATGACTGTCAAATAATAGACAAATAATTTGCAATAAAATAATATTGCGACTATAAATTGAGATGTAACCTATCCTATCTTTCAAATTGGATCAAATTGCACACGGTGTGTAAATCAAATTTAAAATCGGTTCAGTAGTTTAGGAGTCCATCGCGGACAAACAACGTGACACGTAATTTTTATATACATAAAGATAGAAATTATCGTGGCGTAGGTAGTTTTTGGTAAACACTGGGTCGTGAGTTCGATTCCTAGAAAACTTAACGTAAGAGTGGATTTCGATACCATGATTTTCTAACTGGCGTACAACTCGCAATTTTTTTCAATGGCAGGAACAACGTCATTCGAATTTTCATATCACTCCCAGGCCGGTACCGGGTCCCAAAAATACCGGTACTGTAAGATCTGATTCTGTCACGGACCGCCATTCAAAGCCGTCATGTATCGCACCTTTAAGGACAAACCGTTACTAAACGAAAATATAAAATTTTACACAGGAGGTTAAATAAAAAAAATGCACGATTTTGTTGCAATACAACTTATGTTATAGTGTAAATACCCATCATTATGACCCCAAAAGATGGCTCAAAACACCATAATCATAAATTCTATTGCAAAAGGGTTAGGGGTCATTCGGCCCACTATGGAACTGGGCCCGCGGACCAGTTACCCCTTTTAAAATTTGATAATGGTAAACTGGGCCCACATCATTGTCATTATTTTTATACAGATATTTTTACATATTGTGTTGCTAACAGGCACCGAGCCTTTGTTTCGGCGAGGCCTCCTATTTCTGAATGGCGATAGTAACGATAAGGCGTAGTCGACGGAGCCCCGCTTAGCGGGGCTCCTACTTCTGGGTGGTTTGAAAAAAAATAACCACGAAGGGGATGGCGGGGTCTTTCAGACCCCGCCATCCCCTTCTAACCTAACCTGTCCGAGTCGGGGTGCCCCGAGTCCCGAGCTCGCTTATGTGGGCCCAGTTTACCATTATCAAATTTTAAAAGGGGTAACTGGTCCGCGGGCCCAGTTCCATAGTGGGCCGAATGACCCCTAACCGTTGCAAAAAGCCGTGTATTTCGTTTTATTTAAGCTCCTGTGTAAAATTTTATATTTTCGTTTAGTAACGGTTTGTCTTTAAAGGTGCGGTATGTCGTAGCGCGAGTAAACGGTGAAACATTGGTCTGTATGGAAAGTGTTGACACTGCCGCCTTTAGCAGCGGCCGCTGAGGCGTCTCCGTGCTCTATGCCCAAAAGTGAGCAACGTTTTCGTAAGCTGATTGTACATGGTCGGTCGGCTGCAGGGTTTAATTAGCTGGTATAACACTACCACTTATTATTATAGTGTAGCAACACTGTCGTCACTACGGTTGACCGACGCAGACGCAATGGCCGAAATTCTCGCCTATAATAACGTATCTCATTAAAAGTATACTATTACTTAAGAACTGGTGGTCTCTATAATCAGACACCTGATCTCCCCGAAGACGTCCTATCTACAGTCGATCCACGTGGTATTCACCCTGCACACGATCACGTTACATGGTGACAGAAGTGGGATATAAATAAAATGAAAATGATTCAGATTGTGATTGATAGTGTGTTACGCAATTAGGGTTCTGGTCAGTAAGCCATTGCGACGCGCATTGCTGACTGGCATTAATTTAGACCACGGCATAAACTTGAACATCATATCGTTCGTACCGATACAAAAGAACCCGAAATTACCTATGGCAACCCTAGAAAAGCAATATTAATTGGCCAGCCTTGAATCCAACCGTTTGTTTATAATAACCACACGTCAGTAGGTCAACAAATACATGGCATTGGTTAAATTGAAAGATGATGCGTTGAAAATGATATGTGACGCCCGGTGCTCCTGATAACAGATGTCAATGTGTTGGACTTCTCATAACAGGCAGTGTTAGGTTTATTTCAGTGAAAGATGTATTTAGTTTATACGTGTAGGTACAAAATCAAGTACTTATCGTGTGGTACAATATTTTTATCTCACGAAGCGACGCGCGCTTTAATTTTTAACCGACTTCACAAAAAGGAGGAGGTTCTCAATTCGAATGTATTTGTTTTTTTTTTTGTTTGTTAGCTCAGAACTTTTTTCTGGGTGAACCGATTTGGATGATTCTTTTTTATTTGAAAGCTGGTGCTTCACATGTGGTCCCATTTAAATTTGATCAAGTACTGACTAGTAGTTTTTGAGTTATCCCTAATGATGCGTATTTTTTCCACTTAGTTTATATTGATGATGTTATAATTTTTTCCTGTCACGGTTATTTAAATATCAAGTAGTGGTATACGAATGTATGTAGAGTAGGTACCACAACTAAAAAGTGAAAAATAAAAACATTTTTTAACAAGAAACAACCGACTTCTAAAAAAACACAAATAAACGTGAAAAATAACTTTAATTTCGGAAGTTGGTGGCCAAAAACGAAAATGCACAACCAAAGACACCGACTTCCGAAATTAAAGTTATTTTTCACGTTTATTTGTGTTTTTTTAGAAGTCGGTTGTTTCTAGTAAAAAAGTTTTTTGTTAAACAATTATAAATACACTGTGAATGTGTGCGTGAAGATGAGTAGCGTAAGCACATAACACACACTTCCGACTTCGCCATTGTCTCGGACGGTACCGAGAGATCCTGCGCTTAGACACACATTCACAGCGTGTTGTATTCTTGTTAACCACAAGTAAAGCGCGCGTCGCTTCATGAGATAAAAATACTGTATTCAGCTGCATCCGGTAAGACTGGAAACTGACCAACATAGTTGGGAAAAGGCTAGACGAATAACGGAGTACAAAATTATGTATTAATTGGCTAGCTCATGTCCTGACAATGGTAATAGTTAGTCAACGGGGTGGTAGAGTTGCAGAATGCCCAGGGATTGGATAGACGTACATACAATTAAGAGGGTGCTTCCTGAATGTTGGCAACGTCGCAAGTAGCTGTCAAATATTTCGCTTATTTTATTTCATGAATTCAGTTTGACCGATGCAATTCATAATCCATCCATTTTAGTGCACTACAGAGCGATATTTCATAATTTAATTTAGTAATATTGACAGGAAACTACCACTACGGAATCCGGAACGCTTCTCTGGATCTTCTTACCTCTTACTTAAGTGATGGGAATCAGAAAGTTGATGTCAACGGAAAAAAAATCACCCGGATCTGTGATAAGAATGGGGGTCCCCCAGGGCTCAATTCTCGGTCCATTTTTATTTCTTTTTTATATAAATAACTTGCCTTACTTCATAAAGGATAAACACGATATAGTGTTGTTTGCACACAACACTTCACTTTTGTTTGAACTCAGACGTCTGCAGCTGGTTCTGACAATGTAAATAGCGCCCTCGCAATAGTAGTTAAGTGGTTTAATGTTAATAACCTACTTCATAACGAGAAAAATACTAAATGTATGAAGTTTAATATACCTCATGTTAGACAAGTAGAAACTAGTGTTCTCATAAAGGGTGAAGTGTTGAAACCCGAAGATATCACAGTAGTGTAAGCTTCAATGGGTCCCCCATATAGATAAGTTGTCAAAAAAGCTTAGCTCTGCAGCATACGCCGTTAGAAAAAATCGTGATTTAACTGATTTAGAGACAGCCCGTTTAGTATACTTTAGTTATTTTCATAGTGTGATGTCGTACGGTATTCTGTTGTGGGAAAAAGCCACCAATATTCAGATAAATTTTGTTTTACAAAAAAGGGCAATTCGTTAAATTTATAAATTAAATTCCAGACACACCCTCAGACACAAATTTAAAGAGATTAATATAATAACTGTGCCTTCTCACTATAGTGTTCTTACTTCTTAATACACCCAAGTTCCTTCGTACTAGTTTATTCGAGAATTACATGCACGTCACTATCAATGGAGGCACTTGAGTTTTAACACATTTAATTTTATAAATAATGTTATGTGTTATTCTTGGAAAAACGGTTGAACTTCGTTCAAGAAATATTAAATAAGGTTTATTGATAATTATTTTCTCAGAATTCTATTGTTTTTATTTTCGTTAATATTTGCATACAATAATGCAGTTTGTTATTGAACTGTTTTCCTTAAGGAATAATAATTAATTTGAAGTCTGGAACCAGGTGTTTTCAAAAGAGCTCCAATAAATTGGTACTGCCTTTGAGCCAGCGTACACCTGGCGAAGCGCAGTGCAGCATGGTTTTCACAACCAAAAAATATCGACAAATAACGATTTCTATAAATAAAGTTGAAAATAGATAAACTTCATTTAGTCCGAGAGCGCATGAAAACGGACAAAGGAGGGCGTCTGAGGTTATTTATTTTTGACTTTATTCTAAGATACACAATGTTGATATTTGCTTGCCAGTAAAACCGCGTTTCGCCAGGTTTCCGCCGGCCCTTATGCTGTGTTGATACCTGTGGCCGAGACGGAATACTTTTAATAATATAATAATAATGTAATATTTATTGTTATTCAGCATAGTATTTTGATAGTAGATTGTTAATTTATGTGTAAAATTTTGCATGACCAAGTGACGGCAGAGCATGGAGAACATTATCAAAACATGTATGACATCTATACCCCTACCCATGTTGGCAAAAAAATAAATGATTTGATTTGATTTTTCAGATAAGTATTACCTATTGCCGACGGCATCAATTGCTGGAAGTTGTGAACCAAAATGAAGCAATCTAGTTTATGCTGTTGCTATCAATATCGTGTGGTAGTTGTTGGAGTGGTAAAACACTACAGCCTTTGTCATTCTAAGTCATAAATATTATTATTTTTATTATTCTTACTTATAGTGGCTGAACTATTCTTTTAGTCTTGTGTGAGACCACACGTCTCACGTTATATTAGTAAAACTCACCTTCAAATGTATAAACAAAAGGATAATGAACTTATTATTGAAATCCTTAGAATTGCCTTTCTTTTTCTTTTTCCTTTTTTTTTCTTTTCTTTTCTATCCACTTTTACTGTGTAATATATAATAATTGCTACACTGAGTAAATTGCTTGAGGTGTCTGTGACAAATCTTTAACCAGCGGAGTAATTACGTAACACACTAACAGTAGGAATGGGTTTCATTTTGACAGTTCAACAACATTCATTGCGTTATTTACGTTGATGAGCAGACAAATTTTTCGAACATATGAAGCAATGGATTAGCAATAGGCTTCAAAATGATTCAGATTGTGATGGATAGTGTGTTACGTAATTAGGGTGCAGTATTGCCGAAAAGTTGTCTTTAGGAGAAACTATTAAACCCAATTTATTGCTACAGAAAAAACACCGTGATGACGTGGCATCCACCAACCCGCACAGGGCCCGCGTGGTGGATTACAGCCCGCTCCCTCTCACAAAGGGGAGGCTGTGTCCCATTGACAGCATTATGGATTAATCCTAATCCTAACAATAATATTATAAATGCGAAAGTAAGTTATTTTTTTGTTACCTTTCACGCCTAAACAACTGAACCGATCATCCTGAAATTTTGCATATACGTTGTCAGGTGTACAGAAACGGACATAGGGTACCTTTCATCCGGCAAAAAAGTACTGTTCCCGAGGAAAACAACAATAACGTTCTTATGATAATAGATGGCGCTACGTGTCTTTCGAATCATGATTGAATTATAACCCGAATTGATAGTCAAAGTCTAAATTAACGCGAGCGAAGCCGCGGGCAAAAGCTAGTTTATTTATAAAGCAAGGCATACCAAGGGTTGATTATGGATTTCTATAACAGCGCCATATAATTATTTTTGTGTTAGACAAAAGAAAGAAAGAAAGAACTACATTAATTTAGCACAGACTAAAAGGCACACCTCATAATAAAATACCTAATGCAAATTAAAAAAAAACATAAACAGTCATGGGGACTGCCGACAGCGGGGTAATTGCGTAAGACACTAACAGTAGCAATGGCTTTAATTTTGACAGTTCAACAACATTCATTGCGTTATTTACGTTGTTGAGCAGACAAATTTTTCAAACATATGAAGCAATGGTAATATCCTTCAAAATGATTCAGATTGTGATTGATAGTGTGTTACGCAATTAAAGTGCAGGAGTGAAAACTAAAAACCATGAAATCAATTTTAATTGCACTATAGTGCAATTCAAGACTGCACGACTGATTCATACGGCTAGATAATCGCTAGTTCGGATGGCAGAATAAAAGTATTATTAAATAAACACTCGGTTCCTACCTTCGTTTGTGGTCGCATTGAACAAAGCGATGCCGCGATGTTTAGTAAAATAGCTATCTATCATCATGATGATGAGGCAGTCGCTCAGTGTAAAATACTGGCATTCGGCAGCATCCGGTTAGACTGGGAGCCGACCCCAACATAGTTTGAAAAAGGCAGGTAGATGATGACTGCAGATAAGGAAGCTTTAGTACGCTCAGTGCACTCTGGGCAGACAACCTCGCTACCAACTTTGCTATGTTGCGTATCATCACGGATTATGCAGGACCAGCCGAGTGCCAAATCCATAAATGATCAATGATGATAAATGAAAAATGGTTTATTATTTGAACAAGTAAACCTTAACAAATAGTCACTGGAGCCTCTTTTTAAGTAGATAAGCCTGTGTTAGGAGACTCCGTTCTTCCATAACTTGGATAAGTATGTTTTACTTGTTTTGTGGAAATGTAGGTAAAGGGAATAATAATATAAAAAAGTGAATTAAAAACATTTTTACAAAAAAACAACCGACTTCCAAAAAAAAAAAGAGATAAAAATAAATTTAATTTCTGAAGTCGGTGTCTTTGGTTGTGTATTATCACCGACTTCCGAAATTAAATTTATTTATCACTTTTTCTTGTTTTTTTTATTTTTGTAAAAATGTTTTTATTTTTTACTTTTTAGTTGTGGTGTCCTACCCCACACACATTCGTATACCACTACTAGATATGTAAATAACCGTGACAGGAAATTATTAAAACATCATCAATACAAACTAACTGGAAAACATACGCAGTATTAAGGATAGCTCAAAAACTACTGGTCAGAACTTGATCAAATTTAAATGGGACTACATGTGAAGCAGCAGATTTCAAATAAAACAAGAATTATCCAAATAGGTTCACCCAGAAAAAAGTTCTGAGCAAACACACATAAAAATAAAAATCGAATTGAGAACTTGCTCCTTTTTTTGAAGTGGGTTAAAAATAAACATTCAGCATGCACGAGTGACAGTGAGGGTATGTGAATGTGAATGTGAGAGTGTGTGAAAGTGAGCACGAATGAATAAGAGTGTATGCGTGAGGCTAAGAATGATACAGGCATTAGGTGTAAAAATATATTAATAATAATAAATTATATCATATTTCTGTTAATTGGTTCAAAAACACTTACACATCAAAATTAAATTTCGTTTTTAAAACTAGATGATTTCGGTGTTTCCTAACTGCCTACTCTGCGAAGACCGAAACAAACTCCGAGGTCACAGTCTCTTTTAAAATCCGGACATAATCTTGGTCAGGTCATATGACGACCATGCAGGTTAATGTCTGGGATGGTCTTTTGAAGAAAGAACCATAGAAGGGGTGTACTCTCTCAATCCGTCAACGAAGATACGAGCCCGTTCGAAATTAATTCATGCATCAAAGCAAAAACTCATCGTTCGTAGAGACAGCTCTCAAATCATGTTATCATTCATTCTTAGTTCGGGCCCCAAACTAATCTTATGTCCGTAGGTGACAAGGGTTGGAAACGCACGTAATTTCAGCCGAAACTAAAAACTACGTGCTTAGGGAATAGGCCCCCAGATTTGAGTGGACCTGTCCAGTCAGCGCACTCATTTGTCAGTAATCGTGTAAAGCTATAGCATTAGGTACAATAAGTCTAAGCATAATTGGCCTATAAAGTTCCCACTGCTGGGACACCGGCCTCCTCTCTGAGTGGGAGTGTGTCCCTTACTAAATCAGCATCTACATATTTGCGTTAAGAGGCTGACAAAATCTAAAGCGCGGTCACTGTCGGACTGCATAGAAAAGAAAGAGAAGCGCGATGACACAACGCTGGTAATTTATTGCAAAATATGAAGCAAAGCTATTTACAAAAAATCTATTGATTGGACTAAAAAAATTAAAACACTATTACGTTCACGGATATCGATATTTTTATCGATCGCATTTTTATACCAACCCCTCTTCCCTAGTTGATGCTGCAGTTGCGTGTGTGCATTTAGCGACTGTATCTATACTTTCTAGAGCCCGTCCCTTTTAAGCATATGTGCAATGAAATAACACAAAAGTGTTACGCATATTTTCTTGTTTGCGTGCGAAAAAAGCATCATGTGTGCCGTATCTATTTCTTTTGTTTATGCGTGAGTTTCAGGAGTGGGGAAAAGGTGGCGACACTTAAACTTGAGCAAATATAGAGTAAAAGCATATCTCTCGGATATCTATGATTACGTTAATAAGTTGCTTGTAGAATAATCTGACAAAACCCATAATGATTGCATGTATATTAGTATGTGTTTTAATAGTTAAAAATATTTTTTAGAAGTATCTTCGTGATTTTTTTCTATCGTATCAAATTATTTGTGTTATGTTTTCAACACACTATCTAACTAGCATATACCCTGAAGAATATCATATATTTTTCTGATTTTGTTTACTGTAGTGAATAATATACTTTTAGGCATTATAAAAAAAAAAAAAAAAAAAATTGTCAGGCATCAAGGCCCATTAGGGTGTTAGTATTACATCTTACTTAAAAACTATATTAGTAACATGCAGGAACACTAAAAAGAAAGAAAAATCAAATCAAATCACAGGAAGGTTTAACAAGCTTTGTTGCCAACATGTAGCTTGGTAAACCTCCCCATTGTAGGCCCATCCAGCCTCTCAGGAAACACCTTCAGAATGCTGTTGCTGCTTCCCCTCACTCGGGATATTACTGAGGCAACTTTCTTCCGCATTATCGCAAAGTAGTCGTCAGTATGCGCATCAGCGAACATACCTGACGCACTACAGTAAGCTGGAAGCCTCAACAGCGCCCTGAAGGCATTATTGTACTGAAAGAATTATAAAACTTGCGTTTAGGTCCTGTAAATAAAAACACGTGTATGTGCAAAGTTCATTACACAAATACACATATTTCTATGTATAGAAGTTGTTGATTCGAATACGAGCTAGCTTCATTAATCAATCAACGATTCTTCAGTTACAACCGTCCACACAATTGGTCTGCGACTTGTGAACGACTATTTATGATGAAAAGTAATTGAGACTTTATGATTCTTTCTTGTTTTATTTCTAATAACCAGCCAATAGCATTGTTATTCTCTTGACATCACTTCGAAATTCAAACGGTGTCTCTTTGTGAATCTGCGATGATTTACTTTAAGAGGCTTACAAGAGCTAAAGCGCGGTCACTGTCGGACTGCATAGAAAAGAAAGAGATGCGCGATGACACAACGCTGGTAATTTATTGCAAAATATGAAGCAATTATCAATTTACGAAAAATCTATTGACTGGATTAAAAAATTAAAACACTATTACGTTAGTATGTTGCTTGTAGAATAATCTGACAAAAAATCAGAATGATTTAATGCAAATTAGTATGGTTTTTAATCGTTATAAGATATTTTTAGAGGTATCTTCGTGATTTTTTTTTTATCGTATCAAATTAGTTGTATTATGTTTTCAACACACTATCTAATTAGCAAATATCCTGAAGAATATCATATATTTTTCTGATTTCGTTTACTGCAGTGGATCATATACTTTTAAGCATTATAAAACTTACGTTTAGGTCCTGTAGTCCCTTTCAGAGGGATCCCCTAAGGTAGCCCGCGAAATTCAAATTTACTTTATATGTGTATTGCAATTTGCAGATTGATTGATTTTTATGATTATCTTTATCTTAATATTATAATTATAAATAATATTGTAAATGTGAAAGTTTGTGAGGATGGATGGATGTTTGTTACTCTTTCACGCAAAAATTACTGAACGGATTTGGATGAAATTTGGAACACAGATAGTTTAAAACCTGGGTTAACACGTAGGATACACCTGAACCCCCAGTACGTTCCCGTGGGATAATTTCCGACATTCACGCGGGCGAAGTCGCGGGCCAAAGCTAGTAGTTTTATAAATAAATATTTGATACAACCGCGAATCATATTTACATTAACATACAATGATACAACCTGATACTAACCCGCAAGTTGCAATTTTTTTTAGAAAATTTGAATTTCGCGGGCTACCCTGACGCATTCGCTTTCGAATTATCTGCGCTCCCTTGAGTGAGGTTCGAAGCGAAGTTTACAGAATAGCACTATTGACAGTACTGTTTGAATGAGACCATATACTTTTGGTTATCACCTCCTTCTGCCTACCCCATTTAACAATACAAGCGTGGACTTATGTAATAACTAATAACACAGAATATCAATGCTTGTAGGTAGAATGGCGAGTGGCACAGCCATTGTATTAACGACGCTACCCATCAATTTATAGGAGACAATAAAATTATTAACAGACTGTCACGATTTGTAAAACACGATTGTTGCGTGGATAATCGTTGTAAAGGTATGGCTAGGGTTTTCACAAAACATCATGGCTGTGTACTCCGAAGGGATAAGGAGAGGTATACCTACAGTTGACCCTTTCGCCAGGTTATGTTTTAACTAGCTTTTGCCCGCGGCTCCGCCCTCGTGGAGATCGAAAAAATCCTGTAAATCCTTGTCCATTAAAAATACATATACTTTACCTACCTGTGTGCCTACTTTCATGGTGTTCGGTCAAACGGTGTTGGAGATCACTCTAGACTCACAAATGTAAGCGTTATATTTTGAAGTTTAAAAAAATATATTTTAACACACTAGTAATGTTTCTAATAATATGTATAATTCAATAATGATTCGAAAGACACCTAGCCCAATCTAGCGTCCTAAGGTAATTGTGACCGTCGAAAGTTATTGTTCTTTCCCTCGGGAACGGTACTTTTTTTTCTGTATAAAAGGTACTCTATGTCCATTTCTGTACCCCTTTTTTTGTGTGGGAAATCATCAAATAACTTCTCCCGCTCTGGGCGGAGCGGGAGGGGCGTGTAAGACTTTTACTTACTGAAACCCACCCGTGTTCCTTCAGTTGCCTGTGCGCCAGGGCCACGGTAACTCTTTCGAACAATCCGCGACCCTGGCAGGTATTCCGTACCCCTGACAACGTATATGCCAAATTTAATGATGATCGGTTTAGTGGTTTAGGCGAGAAAATTAACAAACAAACTTACTTTCGCATTTATAATATTCGTTAGGAAGTTAGGATTAGAATATATAAAATGAAATCTTTCATTGTCCAAATATAAATCCACATACAACTTTCAATAAATAAATAAATAAATATACACCGTCACATCATGATCGTTTTAATCCTTAAAAGGGGTCATTGTACTCATCATTAAAACAAGTTTTACTATTGGACGAAGCCAGCGTACAATGACCTCTTTTAAGGATTAAACCGATCAAAATGTAACGGTGTAAAGGCTCCTATAAACAGGCGCGACGCGACAGCGCAACGCGACTCTAGTGGAACAATTTCTATGAAAACTTCATGGAAATTGTTCTACATAAGTCGCGTTGCGCTGTCGCATCGCGCCTATCTGAGGAAGCCTTATAACGAAATAAACATACAATACCATAAATATAACACATTCACATTACTTACACAAACACGCACGTCGATTACCTAACTAATTCGCTTCCTGTGGAGTTTCATGTAATAGGAGGAGGGCTTATTAACACGAACCAGACAATAATACAATCTCCAGAAAAACAGACTCGGAGCTACTACTGCGAATTTCCTAATGGAAAATATAATATTAAATTTTATTTATTTATTTAGAATAAGCACACCAACAGCATAGTTACTTGCAATTCAAACTAAATAACATAAAAAAAATGGCATTTAAGTAACCATGCAAATAACAGGTATGCATGACATTGACATAATGAATATTAGAGACAAAGGAAACAAAAATAAAGTGGGTCTAGAAGACATAACTCTAGAACACTACAAAACAAACCAGAGCGGGGTAATAGGGTATTTTACTCTATATGAGAAAAAATCTTAAAATATATTATTGAGATAGCTTAGGCAAAAAACAGTCGGAAAACAGTCAGTTTTAGTTCATAAAATAGTAAACTAAATTTTAAAATTCAATTCAAAGGTTTCATTCAACTTTTTTAATCTGTTTCATAACACCTTAAACAGTTGTCGCCATGTTATTATGCCATATGGCTATGTAAACTTAGAAGTGTCAACTGTCAATAACAATATAATATAATAATAATATCGTGTCAATCCTATATAAAATGTACTCTGTGGTGTCAATATCACTGCATTTGTGAACACAGCCAACCGACATCATGACCACAGAGCAATATGGCGTCCACTGCGTCCAGCGTTTTCGTCAAATTGCGCCCGAAATTTGAAAATGCAAAATTTTAATGCGTTTTTATGGCACTTAACGATTGAATAATTTTTTTGTGAATTTTTTTGTGGTTCATTAGCACTATAGAATCTAATTGAGACACTTTTCAAAAATGGGCGTAATACCCTGTTGCGTAATACACTAACAGTAGGAATAGCTTACATTTTGACAGTTCAACAACATTCATTGCGTTATTTACGTTGTTGAGCAGACAAATTTTTCGAACACATGAAGTAATGGATTAGCAGTAGGCGTCAAAATGATTCAGATGGAGATTGATAGTGTATTACGAAATTAGGGTGCAGTTTGAGTTAATAGCCGTGCATTGTTTCACTGTTCTAATGGGGAACGTCTGTATGAAGCGAAACTTGTGGAGAAAATATCAATACGGTAATTTTTCAAGTTGGACCTATTATTATATTGCCTTGTAGAGCAAGAGCCCGTGAACCCCAGACCTTCGTTATTTTATAAAAGCTGAAAGTTTGTCAGCGCATGCTCCCAACACAGGTAAGAACGATGGACTATTATGAAGTTTGGGTTACCGTGGCTTTGGCAGGTAAACGGTACTAAAGGTGTGTAAAATACCGATCTAAATTCATCAAATAATAAAGTGTGATTTTTTGGTATTACCTTCAGAATATTATTAAAAATCACGTTATTGATTGCCAGACACTTAACATCGTGGCAACCCCTTGCCAGACACCCCTAATGTTCATGAAATTATAATTCTACTTATGTTATAGCATAAAAGCTGATTTTTATATATAATACTTAGGTAATAATTAGATGATGTTTCCTCATCAGCCAGACATTTTTGATAGTTCCAACCAACAGTTCATATATATTTTTTTTTCATTTTTTTTTCATTTCAGATGTTTCTTCGGATTTGAATAAGCATAATATTCAGAAAAATATTAAAAATCTAAAGAAATTTCTTGAAACATTTGAACAGTTTCTTAATCCCTTCAGCTCGGAAGTACCAAAAGATCATTTAATAAATATTTCATCTGGTAAAGCTGCATCAGAACTGGTAGAGTCATTTCTTCTTAATATTGAAAAAAATGGTGATTGTCTTCGGAATACGTTTGTTTCTGAATGTCATACGGACATTAGTCGATTTGAAAAATCTATTAAAAGAACAGCTCTTAATAATTTTTCAAAAGATTTGGAAAAAAAGAAAAAAATTAAAATAGGTAGTGCAATTGAAGAGGTAAAAATTCAACGAGATTTGTTTGGTCGTATGCTGGGGATCTCGATGGATTACAATGTGGATATCTCAAAAATTTTGTCATACCCAATCACTGATGTGCCTTTATCTATGTGTCATTTAAATGGTACTATTTGTAAGACGGATAAATCTGCCTTAATGAAGTGTTTGGAGATGGAGGTCCAGCATCAGCCACCACCTACTGTAGATGTCGTAATAATTGATGGATTTTTTTTATTACACACCATGAGAAACTGTTGCAAATGGTCACCAAATTCGAAGCGCTAAGAATTGACGTTATTTTTGATCAATACCTGACTCCATCGATCAAAGATTACGAACATTCTCAGCGATTAGAATCAGCACAATTGAGCTACACCATAACTGGACCTGATCAAACACGTCCGAGTGATTTTGCGAAAGAATTGAAAAATTCAAATTTCAAACAAGCTCTGGTGGATTTTTTAATTTTGCATTGGGACAGTGATGAAATAATACCTTTTATTGGAAATAAAACTATTCACATAAATTCTAAACAGTGCCATTCTTTTGTTGTTGATGCTTCTAACAAAGTAGTAACAAGGGTTGTAGCAGAGTTATCATGTCCAAAACATGAAGAGGCTGATACCAAAATAGTCTATCATGCGTGCAGTATTCCAAATCAAGTAAATATTGTGATCAGAAGTGTCGACACTGACATTGCAGCTATCATGCTTGGTCATATGCACCATCTACAAAATGATTCACTTATTTGGATGCTGATAGGCACTGGGAATAAGTTGAGATACGTAGACCTTACAGAGATTTACGTAAAGTTAGGAAAATCTTTTTGCAAGAGCTTACCAGGATTCCATGCGATCACAGGTTGTGATTATAATCCTGCATTTTTCCGAAAAGGAAAGTTGAGGCCTTTTAAAATTTAAAAAAAAACGGAAGAGTATCAAACAGCTTTTATTAAATTCGGTAAACACGAATTATTCGAAAATAATAATGAACAACAAAGCACTTTTGATATTATTCAACGGTTTATATGTGAGGTATACAATGTCGGTTCGATAACTGATGTTGATGCAGCACGGCTTCAACTATTCATTAATACATATCAGGTCTCAGATATTAATGAAGCGTTTAGCCGTAAAAAACTACGAAATTTTGATGCTAGCAGTCTGCCACCATGTAAATCCGAGCTGCTACAACAATTTCTGCGAGCCAACTATGTGCCTAGCATTTGGAATAATGCAAATCAGCAAATTCCAACAATTTATCAACCCGAGAATAATGGTTGGGTTCTCGAAGATAATCAGTACCATTTTAAATGGTTCGAAGGTGATCAGTTGCCAAATTTCGTCAGAGAATCACTGAAAACTATCTCAGGTATAATACTACTTTAAACCATTATACATTATTTTTTGATATTTTCAATCCCATTAACTTTTTCATATTTCTACAGAAACTGACGAAGAAGAAGAAGACGACGATATGGAATGGAGTAACAGTGACGAAGAAAATGATAACATTGATTATAATGATGATAATGAATAAAATAATATTTTCTTTAGTACACTTTAATAATAATCTGTAATGTCATCAATCTATTTTTTTATGCTTTATAATAACTTGTAATGTTATTAATATATTTTTAATTAAATTTTTGAGTATTATTTATTTGTTTTTTTTTTATAATCTGTTATTGAGAGATCGCGATAGACCTATCTCGCCATCTCACTCGCACCCACCATACATATATTGTCTCACGCTCGCTCTTACAGCGACCCTACATCATTGTCTGGCAAGGGGTTGGAACTATCAAAAATGTCTGGCTGATGAGGAAACATCATCTAATTATTACCTAAGTATTATATATAAAAATCAGCTTTTATAGTATAACATAAGTAGAATTATAATTTCATGAACATTAGGGGTGTCTGGCAAGGGGTTGCCACGATGTTAAGTGTCTGGCAATCAATAACGTGATTTTTAATAATATTCTGAAGGTAATACCAAAAAATCACACTTTATTATTTGATGAATTTAGATCGGTATTTTACACACCTTTAGTACCGTTTACCTGCCAAAGCCACGGTAACCCAAACTTCATAATAGTCCATCGTTCTTACCTGTGTTGGGAGCATGCGCTGACAAACTTTCAGCTTTTATAAAATAACGAAGGTCTGGGGTTCACGGGCTCTTAGACTATTGCCATACGTGTTAGAGGGCTATTAAATGCGGTATTTAATGTGGAACTAGGCAATTCAAAAATACGATGATGACGCTTACTACGTTGGCTAGACCTAAAGTTAAAATAGTTTACCGATTGTGCATCTATGGACCCGTTTATAAATGAAGTATTAGTAAGTCAACAATGCTCAACCTGAGGAGTGAACATGGGACCTCCCTTGCCCTAGTGGCACTTGCAACGACTTGACCAGGGATTCCCAAACCATTTTGGCCAAGAGACTCCTTTACCAAAATGAACTGATATCTCAGACCCCCATATCCAAATTTACGTTAAAAATCCTATCTCTAGTTTTTTTTTCCTATTGATACAAATTCCTTACCAATTTAAAAACTTTGCGGTTGGTTAAGTGAGTAAACTTGACATCATTTTCTCATAAAATATAACAAAATAAATAGACATAAAATTCAGTAAATATCAAGTGTAATTAATAATTATTAATACAAATTACGTAAAAATACTTAAGTAAGAAATTACTTTTTGAAAAAAAAAAACATTCAAGTCGCAAAGTAAAGATAAAAAAATCAGTGTGATGGATGTAACACGTAACACAACTTATACATCATTTAAAAGTTTAAAATAAGAACTTGTGTTAATTAGGGGTAATAGGGGTCGATTTTTAGACCTCGTTGACCCCCATAATCAGTTTTCGTTTATGTTGACCCTTGAGAAACCGATATCGACCCCAAGCTGTCGATATCGATCACTTTGGGAATCCCTGGACTAGACCTATGAGGCAGTCCACATTGATGGCTTTTCCCGTAATGCATTTCTGCAGAAACTTTGAAACTTTGAACGTGCCACGATCCTTACATACTACACTTTTTTGCTTCTGTCACAATCATACACTTCGTCTATAGCATAGCATAATCGGACTATAATGTTCTCACTGCTGGGTCACAGGCCACGTCTCTAGGAGAGCAGGCGGTAATCCACCACGCGGGCATTATGTGGGTTGGTGGATGTCACATGCATGCTGGGCACCGTTAATCAATCGTTATCGTTAATCGTTAATCGTTAATCGCTAATCCGTTACTAAAAAGTTAACTTCGTTACACGTTAAAGCGTTACATTTCGGAAGATTTAACAGAAATTAACATTAATCGTTAAAGGCTCCTACAAACAGGCGCGACACAAAGGCACGCCACAAGCAGTGCCTTTATGTCACGTGCGATTCGCGTCGCGTGTCCCGCTGTTTGAAGGAGCCTTAACTCGTGATAGAAATTGCATTTTATATGTCATTGCGTTCGTGATTTACCTACTTATAAAAAAATTGGTATGGGCTGTGGAAGCAGACAGGACATGAAAAATTAATAAAAGAGGGTGTATCATTAGAGTTTATAATATTAATTATTTAGAGATCATATTCACATCAAAATAGAGTTCAGATCGTGTTAAGACTCCCGACGTTAACCTGGTTGCAAACAGGCGCGACGCGACAATACGACACAAAGGCACCGCTCATCATGAAACACGCCGCCCCGGGCCCCTGTATCGCGCTGTCGAGTGGCGTCACTGTGCACGAGCCTTTATTTGCCGCGCAGCGCGGGCTGCGCGGTGTCCTTTTTGCAAATAGTAGCTTAATTAACGATTAACGGACTTCCATAAGTCCGTTAATCGTTAATTAAGCTACTATGGACTTATGGAAAGTTAATGAGTCCGTTAACAATTTTTAAAGTTAACTTATAAATCAATCCGTTTTTTGGAAATGTTAACTTCGTTAAATAACGATTAACGGTCTTGTGTCCACTCCCTGCAGTCTCGACATTAGAGAGCGACAAAAATCGGTCACTAAGTCGTATCTTTGTCAAATTCCTTTAATAGATTTTCAACTTTATTACGAAAGCATAAGGTAGAAAATCTATTAAAGAAATTTGACATAGATTAGACTTAACGACCGATTTTTGTCGCTATCTATGTCGAGACTGCCGGCCCAGCATTTGTTACAAAATTTTTAAATTTTCTTGTTCTAGTGCATCAACTGGCGGTGTTTGGCGAAGCCTACGTCCGACATTGGTCCTCTTTTGGCTGAAATGATGATGTTGATGATACCGATGCAAAATATTTAATCTAGTTCAGTTAAAGGGACAACCCTATTTCATGGAAACAAAACATAGATTATTATTACCTATATTATAAACACAGGTATACGTCATGTATCTGCGACTGCGTTATACAATATTAGTATAATGCAGTGTTTTCCTACCATGAGCAATGTTTATCTATTACCAGATGGCTATTAGCAGGCGATGTTGTACTCTAAGCTAGGCGAAGATAGAACAAGTACAGTCAGATAACAGTCTGCTTTGTCGGGAGTCAACCAAGACAGCACTTATGGGCAAAAGTGTCTACTGCATGGCTCCAGTCATTTATAAAAAATTGCCAAAGACGTGGAAAGAGCTTCCACTTTCATTATTTAAAAAGAGACTCCGAAGCTTTTTAGTGGCGAAAGCATATTATAATATTAAGGAGTTCTTAATTGAGAAAGATTTTTTAAGCTAGTGTATATATGTATAAGCTCTATTCCCATCCAATACCAAGAGCTAATACCATTTGGTATTAGTTTATTTCCGAATTTATTTTCTATTCCCAACGGGTACCACATTTAAAAAAAAAAAAAATCTATTACTAACGAATACCAAAGCGTGACTTTTTGTACACTCAGCTACACAAAATTTTATTTAAATTGCGTTTTACCGAAATCTAGGGTAATCTAAATATAGGGTTAGGGTTAGGGTTAATTACTCGTTTGTTATTGAGTAGTATCGTGCACGATGCTGTCTGCAGTTGGATATCGCTCCTGCCGGGGTCGCGGATCCTGCCGGGGTCGCGGATTATTCGAAAGAGTTACCGTGGCCCTGGCGCACAGGCAACTGAAGGAACACGGGTGGGTTTCAGTCAGTAAGAGTCTGGGGGCCTACTCTCTAAGCACGAAGTCCGTAGCTTCGGCCTTCGTTACGGGCGTTTCCTACTCCGTATCACCTACGGACTTACGATTAGTCCCGAACCCGAACTAAGAACGAATGACAACACGATTTGACTGTTGACCCTACTCCCGATGTGTTTTTGCCCGTCCGAAAAGTTGAATTTGACACTTGTATAGACGGATCATTATGTCATTTGATACGACATCAAAATAGTTATCGTGCTGCCTACGAAAGTTAAAATTTGCCAAAAACTTGAACTTATGGCTGCATTTTTGAATGCTCGATGAAGCTCTACACGAAGAGCGGAGGCGATGCCGATTATATTTGCGCCAAAACTTTCGGTTGGCGAGTATTCCCGACGTTAAGTTCTTAAAGAACTAAAGGCTGGAATTATTTGAAGACTTGTGTTAGCATATAGTACCTCTTTTGCCTCAACAAATACGAAGAAATGGTGTGGATCCAATAATGAAGGTAATTGTTTGATATAAGAATGAAGGACTAAAGCTAAGGTTATACTTATTTATTGAATATTCTGCAATTAATTGAGTTGTATTTACTGGTGATTTTGTTTACTTTTAGATCCTTGCTGCACTCAACTTTTATGCTCGGGGGAGGTACCAAGCTGCAGTGGGCCTTAGCAGACTTACATTTGGAATTTTAAAAGGCTGATGGAGACGCCTCTTAGCAGCTAGAGAGCTGCTTTATAAACCCATCACAGCAGGTATTTGTCACAATTCTATATTTTTCCTTATAATGCATTGAACAGGTGAACAGTATTTTTTTCATAAATTTCAGAGCAAATATTATTTTTGCAGGTAAAATTGTCATTGCCTGATGTCTTACGCAATATGTGTAATCGGGCAGGTTTAGAAGCAACTTCCCTCTCTGACTATCTGAGGAAGACCTACAATTAGAGTGCAGTAGACAGGGAGGATAGCGATATGAGTCTATGCCCGCTCATCAAGCTCTTCAGCAAGGGCAGAGAGCGAGAGACAGATTACCGGAATTGCTGGACAGAAATAGGTACTTATGCAGTCTCACAAGAAAACTACTCCACTAATAAAATATGTCAATAAATACATAAATACATAGGATGTTTGTATTTATAATATTGATTTGAGTATTTATTTTACAAACTGTTTATTTTGTTTTCAGGACATAATGGGTTTTGGGACTGGCGCGGGACGATTCTGACATAAGAAAAAGATTTCCACAATAAAAGTATTGTTTTTATAAACAAAATGTTTTCTTTTTATTTAGCACCAATCCATTTGAAAAAAAAAATACATTCAACAACACAATGTAACAATCAAAACATAGTTTTTCTTTTATTTATCTATGTAGTCTTAAATTATTCCTAGGAACTTAGTTTCTCTTACTAGTCTACTTCAATATCAAATACCTAATATCTGAATAAAATTAACAATCAACAATACACTATATGTTTTCTTTTATTTATCTATTGAAGTCTTAAATGATTACTAGGAACTTAGTTTCTCTTACTAGTCTACTTCAATATCAAATACCTAAGATCTGAATAAAATTAACAATCAACAATACACTATAACAATGATAACACAGATTTTCTTTTATGTATCTATTGAAGTCTTAATTTATTACTAGGAACTTAGTTTCTCTTACTTGTCTATTTCAGTCTCAAATACCTAATATCTGAATAAAATTAACAATCAACAATACATAGATTTTCTTTTATCCTAAACTAATCTCAAATTAAGAATCAACATTATACAATCAAAAGATTTTTTTTAACCAATCAACACATACCATTTTCTATTACTTGTATAATTTAATCTTAAATAATTGCTGGTAACAGACAAGCTTTCATTCAGTGAATTATTGAGTTGGAAGACCAGACTCCAAGCAACAAAAGAGATGAGGAGCTCGGGAAATAAATGTTGCAACATTGTGAACAATGTTGCAATTATAGAGCAACGGAGAAAAAAAAATATGTTACTGCCTGCATCATCCAACTGCTGGGCAAAGGCCTCTCCCTGTGACTTTCAAGAGTTATATGTATAGCTAGCAATTTAAATGTTTCTAGTTATGTACTAAGTTACAAAGTTCCACAATGACAACCCTTATTTCATCAGGCACCACATTTCTCCCGGATTCAATTAGTAGTCTTTGTTCTTCCACCTCAATACTTCGACTTCTTGCTGAGTCGGCAGTGAGGTGTTGCCGAACTCGTGGATGTGCACAACGAGAATTTAATGCTGTAAACAAATTAAAATAAATCTCAGTCAGTTTTAAGTAATTTTCTGAAACATGACTTACATAATCTCTTTTCTACTAAACAATAATACTTACTTCACAAATTTTGCATTGGCAGCTCCCGCTCCAGTGCATCAGTGAATATTGAGGGTTGCTCTTGGGACAGAGGGTTGGCAGGTGTAGCAGCAGATATTTGGGTGGGTGTGATGGCTGCTGGGTCTTGTCTTACAGGTGGACCTACAACAAGAACCAAAATATCATTGACGGGTACAACAAATATATAATCATGTGTTTGTTATTTATTGTTATTGAATTTTTTTAAAGTCATGGCAAAGACTCCATGCAACAGCATTATAAAAGCATTAATGCTGTTGTTTTTCCCATTCAAACATACTATCATAAATTATAAATTTAATTATTACTTACCGATGGAAAAGCTGGCACTCTTGCCTTGGCTTGTGGCTGTCCAAAACCCTCTCCCATAATTAATAGTATCCTCAATTCCACTTGGGAGAGGGTTGTTGCTACCGATGGGACTTCACCTGTAGCACATGCTGAACGTCTGGCAGCTTCAGCAGCTTTATTGGCTAAATGTTTTTTATCAGCCCGCACCTAAAAGTAGGTTAATTTTAATTACATAAAAAACGATATACAAGCCAGTATACTCCTACAGATAATCATTTGGATCATGACTGATTATCATTGTATGCACTTTACTGATGACAAGACTTAAAAATCAAATTAATATTGACGAGTAATGTATTATACTCACCCTTTGCCACTGCTCCACAGACTTTGTGCAACTTCCCATTGAATTAAGGGAGTTGCACAGGTTTTCCCACAGCCTTTTGAACGAATTCTTTCGTCGGCACCCCTCAATAGTCCGCGTGCCAACTCATTATTCTCACTCATGAAATTAAGGAGGGCCTCTATTTGCGCGTGAGTTGCTGCTGGAGCGATTGGGGCCATTTTACAACATTAATTAATATTTAATAACGAAAACATCCCGCGTCGTGTTAATAAATTGCGAATTGATGCAATTATTTAGTGTGGTTGTAAATAATAATAAACACTGACATGACATTTCATTTGAAAATTGCTGTCAAAAAGAAAAAGGCAAAGGTATTAACAGGGTAAAGCTACAATCCGGACAAAAATGGCTAAAATAGTTCAGTTCTATATTTGGAAACATAATAAACAGTTTATTGTTAAAAATGTGGTAATTTTATAACGATAACAATATTATTTTTTGTTTATTAAGCTTGAAAACCACAAAGTAAGTAAACCGGTAATCGACCGGTAAAATAGCGCAACTCTATCGTCATGCGCCATTCGTTCACGAATAGTGTCTATGATTCCGTTAGAAACCTAATAGTCCGAAATCAATAGAGAGTAGGGTTTACTGCATCGTATCGGACTACCTTCGGACGGGCCCGTCTCGTCGTTGACGGAGTTAGAGAGTAGACCCCCTGATACGCCCTTCCGCTCCGCCCAGAGCGGGAGAAGTAATTTGATGATTTCCCACCCAAAAAAAAAAGTTGGATATCGCTGTTTTTCTCATAAAAATAATGTGAAAAGATCGCTTTTAGCGGTAAGAACGCACATTGTCACCCTATGTAAAATTTCTACATTTAAGTCTGTAATTTTTATGGTGTGCACAATAAAGAGTATTCTATTAAATTCTTTTCATTGTCTTCTTTTCAGGTTTGAAAATACCTACTCATAAATATAATATACAAGCTAAAGGAGTAAAAAAAAAAGATCTCTTAAAGTATTCTGTAAGTATCTACCACTTTTGTTTTAAGGCTCGTACACACTGGCGCGACGCAACGCCCGACACAATGGCACCGCATGTCGCGCGACGAGCAGCGCCTTTGTGTAGCGCTGTCGCATCGCGCCTGTCTGTGGGAGCCTTTATTGTCGATTTAAAGCTCCCTGCAAACAGGTGCGTCGCGACAGCGCGAGATGACTCTAGTACAACATTTTCTATGAAATCTTTATGGAAATTGTTCTACAAGAGTCGCGCCGCACCGCGCTGTCGCGTCGCGTCTGTCTGCATGTGCGAAAGAGTTATAATTTATAAAACAAACGTTAACAGTATGTTTGTTTAATAACCGGTTTTTGTTATTTATTATATTATTAAAATTTTAACTAAAAAAAGAAAACGAAGGTTGTCATTTGTAACTATTAAAGGCCATTTGATGCCATAATAAAATTAATTTACATGTTTTCTATTTTATTTGTTTACAACATTATAATAATTGTAATGCGTATACCTAAATAAAAGAATTACAATAAAGGCTCCTACCAACAGGCGCCACAATCGCGCGCGACGCAAAGACACCGCTCGTCGCGCGACGAGCGGCGCTTTTGTATTGCGCTGTCGTGTCGCGCCTGCCTGTCTGAGCCTTAAAGTGAGTTTGTCTGTTTTTTTTTTTTAATTATCTATTTACCGATTTTTTTTATAAAAGGCAGAGGTAACTGGAAAAGGCTGTACGAGATAAATTTAATTTAAATTAATTTAAAAGAGAGCTTCGTTTAATTCCCAGGAAAATAAACCTATACTCACGAAAATGAAGTTGTGAATACCTTTAAGCTATAAAGTAAAGCTTCCTCTGGAGAACCAACTTTATACCCTACGTTGGACATTATCATTGGATTCATCTGTTCCATACTTTATAATTTTCATAGCAATTAGTTCCTTTGAAATTCCATACCCTAGAATATTATCATTTATCTTTAATATTATCATTTAACTTTAATATTATCATTTAACTTTAATAGGTACTTGCCTTACCTCTTTGTAAAATTTTATCGAAATCGGTGCGTAATTTTTGCTGCGAAAATGTAACAAAGACACAAAGAGACACTTTCATAGTAAGTATTCGCTTTTAAGGCTCCCACAGACAGGTGCGACACGACAACGCGACGCGACTTAAGGAGATCAATTTCTATGAAATCTTCATGGAAATTGTTCTAACAGAATAGCGTCGCACCGTTGCGCCGCGTCTGTCTGCTGGAGCGTTTACATTTGAGTTCATTATTGTCATGTCAATTTTAATAACACAACCGCTATGTAGTAAGCATATTATAATGGAGACACGACGTATTAAGCCAATGATGTAACAACAAATATTACATCAACTTTATAAACTACCCAAAAAACTTGTAATTAAAAGTGTTAATTCTTACTTTGGATATAAACTTTAAACATTGAACGTCCGATGTGTTAATAAAAAGTAAACAGTGTTTTGTTTTTTAACAAAGAACGTATTAAGTACCTACCTACTATATGTATACGTAAAACGAAACTGTTGTGGTACAATGTTAATATTTGTGTTTGGCAACACTGCCCTTTAGGTTCCGGTTCCCCTTTGACCAGTGTGCAGGTCAATACTTCCGCCATCTTAGTGTACGTGCGCCACCATTGTTATGTTTCCATATTCAAAAAACTCTGCACAAACAGACTTCTATCAGTGCTTCATTTACTGCCCCTATTGACAGAAACCAACTGATAAAATGATTTCCAGCCTATATTCCTACTGCTGGGCCACAGGCCTCCTCTCTATAAGAGGGAGCGGGCCGTAATATACCATTTGGATTTAAAGCGGTTTAAAAACAGTCGGCTACCTGATAGTAAGTGTTCAATACCGCCTATGGATACCCATAATAGTTACCAGAGGCATCGCGGCCCAGAGACAAAGCTGAAATGTCTCATGAGATGTCTTTAGAACATTGGAATCTATACTCTTCGATCCGGAACACAGCAACAATGCTTGCCGGAAGAAATAGGTGTGGAGGTAGTATATATAGTTCCTCTGGCTCTCAACCCGCAAACTAAATCAGTACTGTTGCCACTGGTCCTCCAACTGTTCTACCTAATGAAAATAACATAGAATATAATAGAATAGAATAGAATAGTCTTTATTATGTACACCATAAAAATTACAGATATAAATGTAGACATTTTACACAGGGTGACACAATGGACGGTCTTATCGCTAAAAGCGATCTTTTACAGACAACCTTTGAACATAGCATTTTTTTGTATGTTTGTCTAATCAAGAGGAACCCGGCATGTCCTAGAACAAAAAATTCATGTGACGTCTACCAACCCGTACTGGGCCCGCGTGGTGGATTATACAGCCCGCTCCCTCTCACAGAGAGGACGCCTGTGTCCCAGCAGTGGGAATGTTATAGGCTGTTTATGATTACTATTTCTCCCATACCCAATAAACGATCACCGTAACATAGGATTTGTTAGTTTATTTGGCATCAGAATAACCGCTGTTCTGGCATTTCGCCAGTCTCAATCAAAGAGAAAAGCACAAAACCGTTCGTGTGCCATATCTCCGTACTTTGTATGAATTGTGCTGAATTTAACATGGACTTTGCACCTTTTCTGATTGTCATTGTGTCTTTTAGCCAGAGCGAAAGTATAGTGAAATCCTTTATTTTCTCTCCAATTTTGCATCACTGTCAACATCACAATGGTCTTTAACGTCGTTGAAATTAGGTTCTTGTTGGGTTGCTGTCAGACGTAAAATAACTGTGAAAGGATTGTACCCTAAGTCAAACAGCGCGACGCGACTCTAGCAGAACAATTTCTATGGAAACTCATGTATTTTTTTACAAGAGTTGTCTGTGCGACCGCTTAGATATTCTAAAGTACACGATGGAATTTGATGCGGTTTTCACCATCATTTAGAGAATAGATTCCGAAAATGTTTGTGTTTAATACATCAGTGGCGAAAACACCATATCACACGATTCCTACCGGCTTTCCTTCGGAGGTTCGCATCAGCAACTCTACCGCTGTTGAAAAATGGCCGTCAATAGTGTCTACTATTTCCAAAAAAAAATATGTACTACGGGTATTTAATTCACTATAACATTCAAACAATAAAAAAGGCTATTTTAAGCTTTGAATTACAACAACAACAAAAAATGTACTAAAATAAACCGCCGCCAAAACGTCATAATCGAGAACTAAAAATTCATACAATAGCGATACTGATACTGAAGGACTTGTATTTATAAGATAATCATTTATTTTTTACTTTATTGATAAGTAAGTAAGTTAAAACCAGCTTCGCTTCGGCTTTTCTCTTACAACCCTCGCCGCTGTAATAAGTTCTGAGTTGAGCTGCACGATTACTGACAAATGTGTTCATTGACTGGACAGGTCCACTCAATCTGTGTGGTTTTTCCTCAAAAGACCATTTTGAGACACAAATCTACATGGTCTTCACATGATCTGACCAAGATTATATCTGGACTTTAAAAGAGACTGTAACCTCTGAGTTTATTTCGGCCTTTCTTCGCAGAGTAGTCAGATAGGAAACGCCGACCTCATCTAGTTTTTAAAATATGATTGACCTGTAAAAGTGTTTGTACAAACCTACTTACAGAAATAAAATCATTTATCATTTAATACATTCATATTAAACTTACATATAATAAAGTAATATGTGCGAAGCAGGGGCGGGTCGCTAGTAAATTATAATGTGAATACGTACTTCTAGATTGTGTACTGTCGTAACAGGAAAGACCTCGCATGTGGCTAATATCATATTTACTCTGACATCTAACAGAAACACCCATAAAATGTGTAGTATATCTGTTTAGTAGATAGATATTAAGAGGCTGACAACAGCTAAAGCGCGGTCACTGTCGGACTGCATAGAAAAGAAAGAGAAGCGTGATGACACAACGCTGGTAATTTATTGCAAAATATGATGCAATTATCTATTTACAAAAAATCTATTGATTGGACTAAAAAAATAAAACGCTATTACGTCAATATGTTGCTTGTAGAATAATCTGACAAAACCTCAGAATGATTGCATGTATATTAGTATGGTTTTTAATAGTTACAAAAAAACTTTAGAGGTGTCTTCGTGATTTTTTTCGATCGTATCAAATTAGTTATATTATGTTTTCAACACACTAACTAGCATATATCCTGAAGAATATTCTTCTGATTTTGTTTACTGCAGTGGGTCATATACTTTTAGGCATTATAAAACTTTCGTTTAGGTACTGTAGTCCCCTTAAAACGAAGGAAAACATCGTAAGGAAACCGGCATGTCGTAGAACCAAAAATTTGAAGACGTGACATTCACCAACCCGCGCTGAGAGGAGAGAGGAGACCTGTGTCCCAGCTGTGGGAACGTTATAGATTGATTCTGATTAAACATATCGACATTGGAAAGGTAAAATAGCTAAAGCGTCAAAACATGAAATCTCAAGAATGAACTTTAAAATAATTATTTTAAAAATCATTTTTGAATTATATATATTACTAGCTGCGCCCCGCGGTTTCACCCGCAGAAATCTCGATCCCGTGGGAATATCGGGATAAAAAGTATCCTATGTCCTAATCCAGTTCATAGTCTACCCATGTGCCAAATTTTATCCAAATCCGTTCAGCCGTTTTAGCGTGATTGAGTAACAAACATCCACACTTTCACATTTATAATATTATTACTAGCTTTTGCCCGCGGCTTCGCTCGCGTTAATTTAGACTTAGACTATCAATTCGGGTTATAATTCAATCATGATCGGAAGACACGTGGCGCCATCTATTATCATAAGAACGTTATTGTTGTTTTTCTCGGGAACAGTACTTTTTTTCGGGATAAAAGGTACCCTATGTCCGTTTCTGTACATCTGACAACGTATATGCAAAATTTCAGGATGATCGGTTCAGTGGTTTAGGCGTGAAAAGGTAACAAACAAACAAACAAACTTACTTTCGCATTTATAATATTAGTTAGGATTAGGATATATATATATAGTAGGATTGGTAACTTGCTGCCGAGCACGCATCTTGTTTCAGGAAATCGGTTTTGTAGTATTTTAGTCCACAAGATGCAATAAAAGACCACACAATTTCTCGGAATCCGAGGCAGGGTCTGTGGGGATCTTTCAGCTGACTCAGTTTATCCGACACAAGGAAAGCCCTTCCATCCTTGAGTGCAAAGGGATATCAGAGAATAATCTCAATACCACAATCTATTATGCACGGGCGTATTGAACTTGCTTACCTATTGAAAAGAAATGTGATTTGCATGGCTCCTTTCTTTAATAAAACACCTAACCAAATAAAAAAAATTGCGTTGCAAAAATTTAAAAAACGTTTCATAGAATAACTTGTAGATAAATGTTATTATTCTGTGCAGGATTTCTTAAATTATATTTTCTTTATTAACCTATACTTTGTATTACATTTGCATGCTTATATGAAGGCAGCATGTACATGGATCCTATTATATAATTTAACAACTTATTATTATTATTTATAAGTTCTTTTTTTTTAAACCTTTGCCCCACACTAGGATTTTCTCCTGTATTGTGGGTGCGTTTACAAACATTCAAACTCACATACACAAACAGCCAGACCCGGAACAACTACTTGTAGGTCATACAAATATTTGTTCCGTGCGGGAATCGAACCAGCGACACGCAGCGCAGCAGTCAATCGCTTAACCACTGCGCCAACCGTGCCGTCAAATCAATTCTATTCTATCAACTATTATTCATCCTACTGCTGTCTTAACTGCACTTTTATATAAAATTAGCTTTTGCCCGCAACTTCACTCGCGTAGATATCGGATATCGTGCCACAGGGACGTACTAGCGGCATAAAAATATCCTGGGAAAAGGTAACAGATTGACAGATAATAAATTGTAATAACTTTGACCCAGTACACAGTGCTGTGGACCGGACCTAGTTTTAATGAAATAAAGACTAAATGGCCGTACCTATCTAAAGATACGGACTATGGTTATATTTCCAATCCCTTCAAACTCTTAAAAAGAGTAAGTATTACACAAAAATGTATTGTATTTGAATTTTAAAGTATAATTTAAATTTAAATTTAAATTTTAAATGTAATTTAAATTTTAAATTTAATTTAAATTTTATATTTTTAACCTCTTGGGGAAGAGTTTACAAAAACGATGAAAGACGTTATTCCTTCTTTCGTACCAAAAGCATAAATTTTAAATTTTCATGTGCCTAACTTAAGAAATGCTGTTTTCCCATACAAACTTTCATCCCCTATATCACCCCTTATAGGATTATTTCTGAGACAAAAAGTAGCCTATGCCCATCCCCAGGATGCCATCTATCTCCTTGCCAAATTTTATCGAAATACGTTCAGTGGTTTAGGCGTGAAAAGGTAGATACCATACAGACGGAGTTACTTCTGAATTTATAATATTAGTATGTATCGATGTATCTTATCTCCATTTTTATTTTAGGCCATCAAAATAAAATACTCCTAACATTCTTTCAATAGCTTTTTCGTTCGCAATAAATAAAGAAATAATATCAATCGAAAACATTTTCATTAGAATTCACTCATCAAAGTTCAAGGCTGCGAGGCGTGACTTTGTTACAGCGGTTTTTTGGTGTTATTAGAGACAATAAATCAATGAATACAACACATCACATTGTGATGGCTTAGTGATGTATATTCAATCATTCCATCCTATTTTTAACAAAGCTTTATCTTACATTGATAACGAAGATTTTGTATTGCCTGTCATCTCTCTCCACCACATTTTATACCCAAGGGATTGCTTTTTTTATTTGCCCTTGTTCGTATAAGGTACAAAATGTAAAATGACTGGATCGTATGGTATCCATTGGTTAAATTAATTCACCCACAGGTGGAATATTCGAATTTTAAAATGTCCAACGGAATTTACAAATTATATCCCAGGACAAAATGAAAATGTTAATTATTAAAATGCACGCAATGTTTAATACTCGTTCTCATACAACACAAGAATAGAAAGTCCAATATTCTTACAGGTCACAGGGTTATCAAGTACTGCCGGGGTCGCGGATTGTTCGAAAGAGTTACTGGGGTCCTGGCGCACAGGCAACTGAAGGAACACGGTTGGGTTTTAGTCAGTAAGAGTCTGACACGCCCTCTCGCTCTGGCCAGAGCGAGAGAAGACATTTCATGACTTCCTACCCAAAAAATAAGGTTTATCAAGTAAACTGCAAAATACTTTTTTTTGACAATAGCGTTCAGGATAAGTTTAAATCTACGAGTTATAAGTTGACTATTAAGTATTTTCAAGAGTAGGTATAGGCTAGAGTCTCTTTTACAGCCCGCTTCAAACTTTATGGCGGCTCTGAAGTGCGCTACTCGCTGCACAGAACCTCACTCCTCACCCCCGCTGTCACGTGAATTTGTTACTGCGCAGCGACTCGCCTCATGTTCCGACCGGCCATTAAGTTTGAATCGGGCTGTACGCAACCTGGACAACTGTCCTATCTGAAATCAATATTGACAGTGTTGTTAATCAGTCACTCTTTCAATTTTATTGTCAGGCATTAGCTTTACTAGAGAATAGCTCATCGAAACGACAAGTTTTCGATGTAGTAATTTCTAAGCAATTAGTGAGAGAATTAGAATTTGAAAAAAGGATGGGGATTACCAGTGAAAGCTATTTTTAGATGGTGTGATAGCTAGGACCCTACGGTTTAATTTGACATTTCTTACATTAATTTTATTTCGTGTTCATTCATGAGTTTGGTTTTATTTCACTATTTCGTTCTTTTCGGTGGTTTTAATATTTTAAATCAATACACCATGGAAAGTGTCAAATTAAAAACCGGGTCGGTCGTACTTAAAATTGGGTCGATACTTAAAATGAATCAATAATTTACTTTAATTGAACAGCTTAAATTAGGCCCACTTGCACGTTTAGTCGGGTTAAATGAATAAATATAGAGTTTGTAAACTCGGAGTTAAGTAATTATCATTTAAACTCTTATTACGCGTTGCGCCACTAAAAAGTAACACCGGGTTAGTAAACCTGATATTTGTTTGTGTTTTTGATTTGGCAACATTGCAGGTCAATAGACGTAACGTAAAAAAAATTATTGCAATGTCTATGCCCTGATAAGTAACCCGACCCAAAATGAATGAATGAACAATGAACGGAAATTGTATACCCATCTCTTTTACACTACATTACGATACGTAATACTTTCTTGTCTTTAAATTTTTTAGAATGACATTTAACTTTAATCGTATTGTATGTGGTTTCCATGGAGATTTAGTTTATTGATTGACGGAAACGTCGTATAAGGAAAAATATGTTTAAAGTTTTTTATAATTTGTGTTTATTTATAAATGAGTTCATGAATATATTGTCCGGCTGATACAGTACCGAATTTTCACTTTACAACGTCGAAAAATATAAAATACAAAACAAGTTATTAGCGGTACTTTGTCTGAACGGTGGGATTCACCAATGCTGCAGGCGTGGATGGGGTGGCACTCTCTTTGCAACAGAAGATGAGTGGTTCTCCTTTCATGCCCGATTAGTTTAATATTTTACGTACTAACATTTTCTTTAAGACTGTAATACTAACAAAATGGAACCTGATTTCCGAAATAAACGATTATTATTATTATTATTATAACGTCAATTTATTTTGACATTACTAACACTCAGGGCCGTATTTAAGTGTGTGGAGGCCCTGGTGCAACCAAAAAGTGTAGGCCCCGAAAATTTTGTGGAACAGACGATAAAAAAAGGAAAACACAGTTTTCAATAATTTTTAAACAGGGTGGATTTTTTAGCTAGGGCAGTAAGAACAAGGTACCCTAACGGTTGTACCTACACACCGTGTGTAAAACAGCGAAAAAAAATATCAAAGGAAAAGTTGTTTACTAGTGTTTACTCGTCGGAATTTAAAAATATACTTTTTTTTCGAAGTCTCTATTGTGTCCCCGGATGCCCCCCCCTAAATCCGGCCCTGCTAACACTAACCCAGAGTTTAGCGACTTAACTCTCCAACATCGGCGGGTTTAATATTTAAAAGTTTAACTCTAGGTTTCCTCTAACTTTTGGTGGCGCAAGATGAATTATTTGATAAACCCTGAGTTTGCTGTTAACTCCGAGTTATTTAGGCACCATGATTGTGCAAGTGGGCCTTAGCATATTGGAACGTTGTCAATCGGTCATATTTTTGTCTACAGACAATTTATCAACAACAAAAGTCCTGCCAAATGCGAGTCGGACTCGCACATGAAGAACTCCGTACCACATGACAAAAAATGCCGAAAAAAACCCGTTTATTTTATGGAGACCCTATAATTTTCGACTTTATTATATTTTTATTATTTGTTGTTATAGCGGCAATAGAAATACATACTCTGTGAAAATTTGAAATGTCTACCTATTACGGTTCATGAGATACAGCCCGCTGGCAGACAGACGGACAGCGGAGGCTTAGTAATAGGGTTCCGTTGGCACCCTTTGGGTACGGAACCTTTAAAGCTCAAAGCATTTATTTCAATCAAACCAGTGACAAGCACTTCTGAATTACCAAGGAGTCGGTCTGTCAGAAAGATGAAGCTAATTGCCCTTTCCAAAGCGTAGTAGGTTCCTATGGAGAAGAACGGGCAAGGAACTCCATGGACACTCTTTTAAATCAAAATATTGTAGAATGCTTCAAGGATAGTTTGGCACCTGAATGACATTAGCAGGGGGCGTTGTTGGTAAACGTTTTTTGAAATTATGCCACAGAAATTGTATTGACAAAACAAGATGGCCACGTTAGTTCCAATTTTGGCCACGCGCCGAAATAACCCTGTTTCGTTGTATACAGGGTGGCAGAGACGTCGACGCGCAGTCTGTTAGCATGGATCCAGTACATTATTCTGAACCCACTGTGATGTTTTTTTTTTAATTAGCTTTTCTGTACATTTTGACCACGTAGGTATTGCACTTTTCTATGAAACAACAGCTATTTTTTTTAAATTACCGAAGAAAATTTTTAACGCAGGGGTCTAGAATCATTTGTGCTGAATTGATGGTTAGAGTTTGCGCGTCGATTGGCCTGCGTCTCTGTATACTAGTCAAATTAAATGTAATGATAGATTATTATTAAGTGACGTCTGTGAGTACTAACAGAAGGAAGCAGCATGAAGGAAGCTGAAAGACATAACTTCGTAACAGCGGGGGTTATAATGCACATTTAAGGACAACAGTCAAGGGCGTGCATCTTACCATATTCTTTATATTGATAGCTGAGGTATCCGAGTGGGAACCAAAAAATGGTCGGGTCGAATCCATTTTCGATCTGTTAAAAATAAAAATGAAGTTGTAATAGTTGGTAGTTGAGGCTTCCTTGCTTGAATCGGAAATAAGGCACCGCTTCACAGCTGCAGCTCACGGCTTAGCTACGCACGTGAACTTACAGTGATACAATTATATTTTGGCGCTTCAATGACATTGACGTAAACTGAGACTAGACTACGTTGAAGGCGAGGAAGTAAAGAGTAACCGTGGAGTTTCTTGCCGGCTCTTCTCCATAGGAAACCACCAATTAGAACCGTGCACCAAGCTTCTGACGTTTCATAAGTGCCCATGTAGGTTTATGTGAAATAAAATATTTTAATTTTAATTTTTAAACTTATTTTGTGTAATTGTATCGAAAAAAAAAAGATGGCGGCGTTAGTTCCGATTTTGGCCACGGCAAAAAGATCCTAGCTTAGCTTTGTATGCGGGGTCGTCCACTGTGACCCACGAGTACGCTACGAGTGAAACAAATGCTGGGCCGGCAGTCTCGACATTAGATAGCAACAAAAATCTGTCGCTAAGTCGTATCGATGTCAAATTTCTTTAATAGATTTTCAACCTTATGCTTTGGAAATAAAGTTGAAAATCTATTAAAGGAATTTGACATCGATACGACTTAGCGACAGATTTTTGTCGCTATCTAATGTCGAGGCTGCAGGGCCTGGCAAACAAATCAACCGCGGCAAACCTCTCCGTGCTCATCCTGCGTACCAGTGGAGCAGCGCCTATACCGTTGCTGTTGGGTAAGTAACTTAGAAGATAAATTCAGTAGTAAAGGTGTGGTTATTATATCAGATTCTTCCGATGTTACCTACTATGTAAAAGAGGCCGTTTGGTAATTCTATCAATAAACTGTCAACATCACACTGTGATCTGTGGCAGTGTCATTTTATGGGTTTCGGAAATAAAAGCTGCAAGCAGCTTGAGATGTAGTACTTACCTACCCAATGTTCAGGCTTACGGCAAAGAACTTTAGGCTAAGGTTATTTTTTATACATTTTGAACTAGATGGCTCACAGTCGACAGCCGACTTACTATAATTACGTTTGGTGTGAACGCGGACTACAAATAACGGATTTTTCAGATGGTATCTAAAAAAAAATAGTTGGTCATGAAAGTAATAAAGCAATATGTAAGCCAAATAAAATCAGATGGCTGATCAAATAGTATAGCTCGTGCGGATAGAAACATAAAACAATTACTTCTAAAACATAACCCTTTTCCGCATTCGGGTAAAAATAGTAGGAAAACAAACGTTTTACTAATAATGTATGACAACATTTGTTTTGTAACCACACCATATAGATACAATACATACAAGTGCGAAAATATTGTTCACACAAAAGTTATCTACTAAAAAAATTACTTAAACTTGAATGACCTTAACGCTATGTTTAAAGTATTTTTTTGATGTTTATGTAAATAAAGACCGGTATTTTGTGGACTTTAGAATAATAATAATAATACATTACAATGTGTGAATTAAAGTAATTTTTGATTTCCGGAAAGCTATCGACCGTAAACTTTGTTCCAAGTTACTTAAAATAAGTATGTACCTACATGTACATATCAGTATTTTAGTTAGGACCCAGGTGGCCCGCTAGTGGACCATTACAATAGATAATCGATTGTCTCTTATTAGCGATGCTTGACTAGTTAAATACTTGTACATAATATAGGATATATTTTAGTTTTCGCTTATATATGTATTGTATTTAAGAATAGTATGAAAACCAAAAATATATTTAAAAAAAATTGTAACAGCGTATAAAATATTTAACGTTATTACGAATCTATGAAACATACTTTATGAAAAGCAATCAGAAATATAACAAAAAATGAAATAAGGCCCCACACAGCTCATGTGGTAAACGTACACCTTCAAGACATGGGAATCCATCCAATAGAGTGGCCAACGAGCAGCCCTGACTTCATTCTATCAAACATGGCAATTCTTTTTTTTTTTTGTAATTTTTTTTTTTTTTTGGGTGGGAAATCATCAAATGACCTTTCCCGCTCTGGGCGGAGCGGAAGGGCGTGTCAGACTCTTACTGACTAAAACCCACCCGTGTTCCTTCAGTTGCCTGTGCGCCAGGGCCACGGTAACTCTTTCGGACAATACGAAAGAGTTACCGTGGCCCTGGGGACGAGTTTGACAGACGTGTTAGAAGCCGATATCCACCTCCAGTCACACTTCATGCCCTAAAAAATGCATTTATTGAAGAATGGATAGTCAGCACGCCAAATCGTGTCGAAGCCGTATTGAGAGCTCGCAGAGGCAATACGAAATATTGAACGATTAAAAAATTTTGTTTCAATTTCGTAAATAGTTTTTTGTTCAAATGTAACTATTTTGTTTTTTCCTTTTTTACAAATATTTTTTTCTTTATTTCCAGTTGGTGTTTTTTTAATGCGTTATTAAATACATTTGAATGTTGCTTTTCACTTCAAGAAGCTATCTTGCGTAGTTCAGGAAATATTTCATGATAAGTTAGTGACTTTTATATATTTTTGTATATTGCTCATCAGTGTATTTAAGACAATTTCAAAATTAAGATGAAAACAGTAACTTTTTATAAATTAAACACAAAAAACATATAATAGAAATAATATTATAGAAAACTTTTACTTCAGACAGGAGTCCATAGGGTTAGATAATAACGCCCCCCTCTTTTTGTAACTAAGTAATGAATCACACTAAATACAAGGAAAAGTGTACTTTTTCCTTGAATTGTAATATAATTATCCTGATTGACAAAGTCGATTGACCTAACTATTTTTGTTGTTTACATGCCGGTCTGCGCTTTGATCTAAAAATAAATATGACTGCTAGCTGTTGCAGGTAGTTTTACTCTTGAAACTACTTCATGTCATATTCATCTACCTAGCCTTTTCATAGCTACATTGGGATCGGCGGCGAATATCAGTATTCCACACGGAGCGACTGCCTATTACACCTCCATAACCCAAACTAATTCATGTACACACATACTGAGCTAAGCTGAGCTGCACGATTACTGACAAATGCGTGCACTGACTGGACAGGTCCACTCAATCTGTGTGGTTTTTCCTCAAAAGACCATTTCAGACACAAATCTACATGGTCTTCACATGATCTGACCAAGATTATGTCTGGACTTTTAAAGAGACTGTGACCTCTAAGTTTGTTTCGGCCTTTCTTCTCAGAGTAATCAGATAGGAAACGCCGACCTCATCTAGTTTTTAAAATATGATTGACGTGTAAAAGTGTTTGTTCAAACCTACTTACAGAAATAAAATCATTTATCATCTATCATTTTATCATTTATACATAAGCTCACGCCTTCTTCCCATGGGGGTGGGCAAACACTACAGAAAATCACCTGTTACAATCCTTACATATTCCTTTTGCTTCGGTTACGTTGATACATATGGTCTTACACGCACGCCAGTAGCGACTAGGTACTACGCACCTGACCTTTCTGCAGAACATCACCATTAAGATCACTATATGTCCTTTTAGGGCAGGGGTGGCGAACCAATGGCACGCGTGCCGCTGGTGGCACGCGACAAAATAATTTGGGCACGGCATCAATTGAGGAACTTAGGTACCTAAGTCACAGTAAAGCATAGAAATCTGAGTGCGCCCTTCTAGGATAGGCGCTTCGATTTCGGCTATCGCATAGATATAAGCATGGTCTAAAAAAACAAGGTCTGGCATTCCGGGAGTGACACATGCGTACGTCACTATCCAGTTGCCACTTTATTGCAACAAAACCCGAATTATGAAAACATTTTCAGTCACTATTCTGTTAAAAAATATATTTATAGCATTTAAATTGTCGTTTCGTTTTTCTAATCAAATGAAACATATACCAACGTAATTGTTAGTTAAAACCTCATTGTTGTATCGGATTCGTACAGGTAATAATGGCGGTTGGGGAGTTATTATTACACACTACTGGTAACACAGCGGTGATGACGTAGGCTTGTGTCACCCTGTGTCTCGGAATGCTATACCTGGCGAAGTATATTATTATACCATGGAAATAAGTATAATTCTATGGGCTATCGTCGCTACGTAAATGCAAGGGAAAACGTGAACCTGATATAAATTATTTGGCATCTAGTTTGTAACAGCAGAAGTGGCACTAATTTCTTCTTTCATTTAAATAAATATATTCAAATTCAAATTCAAATTCAAATATTTATTGCAAAACACAGTACATATATGCATTTCCAGGTGTTAAGTGAATGCGCAGTTCACTGCATTTACCAATTCAGGCATGCAAAATTAAAAATTATAGTTAGACAGTTTCATAAAATCCAATTAATCGGTTATATAATGTCATAAATTCGACAGAATAGTAATACCCTGTGCAAAAATATACATTCAAATTAATAAATAGTAGTAAATAATGTCACAAATTCAAATTATAAGTAATGTCAGAATAAATAATGTCCAAATAATGAATGAACTTACCAATTTATAATTTAACATGCATTGTAATATTAAAATTATTATTGAAATTAAAAATATATACTAAATAAACATTCAAATTACATTATATAATTGCATTTAGATAGAATTAAGCTTAAATAAATCGGTCATTTGACATATCTAATTATTATTTATTCAACTTATCTGTTAAGAATTCACCAATGGAATAGTACGCTTTTTTAACCATAAGGTCTGTTAACATTCTTTTGAACTTGTTAACATCCTTCTCAAGTCTTACAGTCGTGGGTATCATATTATAAATTTTTGGAGCCATGCCCAGAAAACTTTTTGCATATAATGCTGTTTTATGAGGCACAGCGTGAATTTTGTCCTGGTGACGTTTACTAGTCAGGGCTTCAAATAAATATAAGTGTTTTTTAACGAACATTGCTACTTCAAACGCGTATAGGGCTGGAAAAGTCATTATTCTTAGGTCAATAAAGTGTGGTCTACAACTGTCAGTAGTTTTTATTTGGCACACAGCTCTCAAACACTTTTTTTGTGCCTTAAACACCAGCTCCCTATCTGATGAATTTCCCCAGAATATTATGCCATAGCGTAATGTAGAAGACACGTATGCATGATATGCAGTCAGTACGGTTTCGCGGCTTGCTACTTTACTGAGTTTATGCAAAGCGTACTGGAACTGATTTAGTCTTTTTATTAAATGTTCAATATGATTACACCATTTCATATTCTCGTCTATATAGAGTCCCAGGAACTTTGTGTGCTTTGTTTCTTCTATCGTTTTGTTAGCGTATTTTATAGTAAGTTTATCTTGATTTATTCTTTGTTTAAATGACATAATATGAGTAGTATAAAACGGTAAATGTTAAGAAGTCTGAATAATAAATACCTAGTAAAGGTCTATTTCTGTTTGCAAACAAGGAGGATTATTCTGAAACTATGTCGCTAGTTTTCCATTAGTCAAGAAGTCAAGATTTGTTGGCACATCATGGCCACATTAAATATTTATTTGGAAAAAGTGGTACGTGGATGTATAGAGGTTCGCCATCCCTGTTCTAGGGCGTCCCCTCCCGGCGTTTCTGACTACGTCATAATATCCGGATAAAATGTATTCTACGTGGTAACGCCGGACATGGTATATCTGTGTGCTATTTCATCTAAATACGTATAGCGGTTTATGTGTCATTGAGTTACAAATGTGGTTACAATCATCCAAATATCTTCACAAATGTTGATCTCTCGTAAATCAGTGTGCATATTTTGAATAATAGTAGGTATAGAATAACAGATTTTAATACTCTTGTTACCAAGAAAAGCTTAAAATAATAATAACAGAAAGTCAAAATTACTGTTCAACAAACTCTCCGTTGATTATTTTCGCGTAACAACAAACCCACCGAATTACATAATAATTAATTGTTACACTTTAGACATAAACATCCACAAAACATATAAACCCTCATTATAATTTCAAATTCATATACAACAACGCCGAGATTATTCAAAACACGTAAACACGTGTGAGTAATAATTAAATGTTTACCCCTTTACAAAGTCACGTCGTCCGGAAAGTGTCATGTCAAAATGTATGTATCGAGAACTGACAGCACGTGTTGTTATAATGTAAATTAATGTGTCGTTAACTAGTCACGCGTATGATATACATCTGAGTGCAGTCACGTGTGTAAGCAATCATGTATCCCTGTAGAGGAGGAAATCTATACATATAAAATAACGAACGAACATAACGAAGTCAAAACTTTACGTTAAATATTTTATAAAAATATAATAGTAATTGTTATGAGGTGTGAGAACGAGTGTGATGCCGAAAATATAGTTTTTAGATTTTTTGTCCGTTTGTCTGTTTGTCTGGATATACATATGTTCCGTATTCGCGCAATAATGGCAGAACGGATTTGGATGAAATTTGGCACACATATAGTTTATAACCTAGATTAACACAGGGTACTTTCAATCCCGGTCGTACGTTCCCGTGGGATATTTTCCGAGATCCACGCAAATCGCGGGCAATAGCTAGGAACTAAAATATCTGTCTAGCCTTTTTTACAATTTGTAACTAAGTTGTGGTAGGTGTAAGACGGCACACCGGGGTGGTTTTTAGTTAGTAAGAGTCTGACAGGCCCCCCCAGGGCGGAGGACATCCATGAGGATTTTCCACCCCCGAAGAAAGAAAAAAGAAATAGGGTTAGGTTAGATTAGTCAGTGTCCCCGCCCTAGGACCTGGAGGCGAAGACACTTACAATACTGCATCAATGGCGTGAGGAGGCCAAGACACGAGGTGAGGGACTGGTGCAGCGACAGATCACGCTGCGCCGGTCGGAACTCCGTCAAGTCATAGTGGCGGAATGGCGGTAGAGGTTTTTGCACCCTAGATACAATTTCCTGGATACAATCGAGGCGGTTCGGCCAGTGGTCGACGACTAGCTCGAAAGGAAGCAAGGCTCAATGACGTTACGGGTGCCTCAGGAGCTCTCGGGGTACGGTTCCTTCGGCAAGTACCTATGTCGCATGAGCAGGGCGAGCCAGACGCTACATGCCATCACTGCGTCCATTGTCTGTAGGACACGGCGCAGCATACGCTGGCCGAATGTGTCGCAGGGAAAGAGTCGCGTTGTGGCGTCGTTTTGGAAGTGGGGAGCTACTTGATGCTGCCGATCGTAGTTGGTTCAATGGTCGGCAGTGCAGTCTTGAGACGCGGTTGTATCCTTCTGCGAAACAGTTATCTCGCAGAAAGGAGCTGCAGAAAGGGAAAAGAGATCACGAGTGCTTTCCCGTCCCGCAGCAGGTGCACAGGGCATCGGCGAAGGGTGGCGAACGCCCTCTACCAGCCCCCCTAAACGGGTCCAGGGGCGACGGACTCGGGATTATCCGTCGCCCTCCCAATCCACAGAACCCGAGATGCCGGCGAGGAGTGTTCCACGCGCGCCTCTCTAAAACGTAATGGGGCGAGTTCAACACCTCACTTCCCCCAATGGGACGTGGCCCACAGCGCGCGGGCCATTACTAGTCCGGGGCAGTGGAAGTAGCATTCGCACCCGCAGCCCCCAACGCAGGTGTACGAGAGAACACCGGGGTGGTTTTAGTCAGTAAGAGTCTGCCAGACCCTTCTGGCCACCCCAGGGTGGAGGACATCCATGAGGATTTCCACACCGACGAAAAAAATAAGGTTAGTCAGTATGTTAGTGTGTAAGTGGCCAAATATCGATATTTAAGCCGGAGGTCCATCAGAGGTAAAAAAATAGAATGCTCTTTATTATGAAACTATTATTAATTGCTAAATATAAAGGACGACAATTAATAAAACAGTTGCTCCATGTAAAATACTGGTATTCAGCTGCATCAGGTTAGACTGGAAGCCAACCCCAACATAGTTGGGAAGAGGTCAGGCAGATGATGATAAATGAAGACAATTATATAGGGTAACACTAGGGGCGGTCCTATAGCTCCTTCACAACTAAGATACGATCCACTCATATTTTTTCATTACGGTTTTAAGTAACTGACAACTTCGATTCACGAAGGTTTCCTGATCTATGAAAGATGGGCACTCATTTTCAAAGTTTAGCTCTGACTACACTGACAATTGCAAGCGCGGCTAAAAGTCTGGATGTAATAGCCAGTTACTACTTTCTGATATTGTTGTAAGTACTTACAGAAATTGCCAATCCACCTTGTGCAAGCGTGGTGGTAAATACCATGCCTTCTCTGTATGAGAAGAGACTGCCCTGCAGTGGGACAATCATAGGATAGTATTAACCCTTACAAATGAAGATAAACATCAGTGTATAACTAACAAATAATACAGAGAAAAATAAACACAAACAAACAGACTGTATTTACAAAAGACTTCGAATTTGCTATGTTTCTTGTATTCGCCATGAAATAAGACATACACTATAACATATTCTGACGACCGATATTTACCTCATTACAAAGTCACGTCTATCAAAAAGCATGTTGTCAGGTCAATTTAGTACGAGTATATAAACAGGTGAAGCACAGTTTTTAATATTCAAATTAATTTGATAATAATGTCATGCATAAAATGCTAGACCGGTTATGGAACATCAGAAGTTTATAAAGCATGTATCAGAAAGGTGTAGTCAAATTTAATGGTGTGGTACAGACCATCAAACTGAAGAACTTTAACCATGGGAACAACAACGTAATCGCGAAAATAATATCAACTGTCCCATACAAAATTTCAGTACATACTCCACCCAAATGTATGGAACGCCTGAGGATTTTTTCGCTATTACGATATTGGCCTCATGGAGAACTTTATTCAGTTTAATGGTCTGATTCTGTACCACACCTTTCAATATGACCACATGTTTCTGATACACGCCGTGTACCAATCTTGAAAAGTTCCTAAACAGGTTCCCTCTAGTTTCTGTTTTCGTAAAGAGTTCTATCAATGAGTAAGCTGTGTTGAAATAGTCACTTTAATATTAAAATAGTTCTCTAGACCACAGAGACAAGAGAACTATTTTATTATTCTATCATGAATCTTGAATTTAGTATTTAAATGTAGTCTATATTATCTGCACGTGTGACTCCCGGCAGAAAACTAAATCATTGGGCTAAGACACAACGGCTAAAAACAGCGGAGCAGGTAAGGCCTGACCAAAAGTTTTAGGTACTACAGTTAGTAAATATAATGTACAAATCAACAAGGAAACCGACAAAAATAATATAAACTCACAAACTATACATATAGTAAGAAACCACTGATTGACGTGTGCACTTGAAACAAATATAGAAAATATCTATGATGAAATGAGTTTACTATATATATCTAAGGCGCGGGACACACAGAAGCGACGTGAAACGAGGACTGCGGGGTAATTGCGTAACCCACTAACAGTAGGAATGCCTTTCATTTTGACAGTTCAACAACATTCATTGCGTCATTTACGTTGTTGAGCAGACAAATTTTTTGAACATATGAAGCAATGGATTAGCAATATCCTTCAAAATGATTCAGATTCTGATTGATAGTGTGTTACGCAATTAAGGTGCGGGTCACAGACGCGGCATTAGTATGCATATGCAAAAGCGACGTGCCTCTTGTTCTTTCAGTATTTTTTGTGCCAGATCGCGTTAATATATTTTGTATTAGGAATAATGAAGATACGTGAAAGGGACGCTGCGAAGGGCGGCCGTAGGGCATCCCGTTCTCGTGTCACGTCCCTTCTGTGTGGCTGTCGTCCACGACGCTACTCAAAATTAAACAGTCACAAAATTAAATCGCCAATGAGTCGCCAGAATATCACAGCACTAGTATTTCAATGGCAATCGATAGACGATACAACCAATCAAACTGGTTAATAATGCGTTAGTAAGTTGCGTCGTGTTCAGATAGTGCTATGACATTCTGGCTACAATATTTTGTTATACATAACTTTTGAGTAGCGTCGTTGAAGATGGACATAAGTGTGTTAGATTTTAAAAATCGAAAGTAGGTTGAAAGGTACAACAGCTTGCATGAGAGGCGATACTAAATCGGGGGGCTCATGGCTAAGTAACAGACGCACGGGATGATCGATCAAGGCTATGCAATGCTTGCCGATATCAGTCCATAGATAGGTGACCACCTCTTTCACACCGAGACCCTTCCGTGCCTAGATTTGGTCTCGGCTGTCGTTCGTAAATTTTTGACAATCGTTACGGGGAGACGGAAACCCGAAAATTTGACAACTAGTCTCCTAGGTATATCGTGTTACTTAGTAATTGAGTTGTGGAGGTCAAATAGGATGCTGCATCCGGTTAAACTGGTATCCGACCCAAATATGGTTAGTTAAGTAAATGTTAGACAGATAAATTTTAAAATCTTTCGAATTTGTGTTCGTGCTAAGGCCATGGATCTAGTGCGTAACCCCGCATACAAAAAATACTAGGGCTACTTCAGATTTACATTTTTTGGATTGGGAATGCTCCAAAAGAAAATAGGTTATGTATACAAATCCAAGTTAAAACCTAATATGGACGTACAAAACAACTTTTTATAAGGAAAATTAATCTATTAACCTCGCATTATTAAGGAAACCTGTTCTACGTTAATGTTACGGAAAGTTTACAATCGCAAGGTCAATGGCGGTCAGCTCAGAGTTTATTTAACGTTTGTGTATCAAACAGATCCGTGATTGACTGATTGATAGACGATGCATCGCAAAATATTGCTTTCAAAGCGTTTCGTATTTTCAACACTATTGACATAAGGTTTTCGGTAGCTTATATCAGCTTTTTTCTATTATCATTATGTGTCAATAGAATGTCGATTTGTCAAGGCCATCTGGAATTGAAAAATCGCTCGCTCCGGTACTGCCTAATGGCCATAGTACACATGACATCTTAAACATCGGTGATCCACCACTCGCCACTGCTGGAGCATGGATGCAATCAATAATTTGGCGACTGCCTTTTTTAGTAATTTGTTTGGTTGTTGCAAAATAAATGAGTACCAAGCTCCGTCGTAATGAAGCGAGACATCACCGTTGCAAATAATTGTTGTAGGTGGTCACTGATGCTAAAAGTCGAGAAGAGACTTACAAATATTCAAACAGCTTCACAGGTTTTCTCAGATATTATATTAGTTGGCTAAGATAAAGAAAATTCTTTTATAGAATTACAAGGCTCCTAATTCTTTCTACAACTTATTCAGACCTTGAACATCGCTAACCTTAATAGCGTTCACAAAACTTATAGACTTATAATAACAAAACAGGAAAGCCAACAAAAGCCGACCTTCCTATTTTCATCCGTTTTCGATAATACTTTTGTTATAGACTGTGTGGGCAGATGGTACAGTACAAGTGAAGAAAGAAGGTGCATTCCACAGTAACGGTAAATATTCCTAGATTTTTTAAAGTCGTAACGGGTATTTAGAAGCCCTAAAGTTTGACAACCAGTCTTACCAAGGGGTATCATGTTACCCAGTAACAGGATTGTCGGGGTCAGATAAGCAGTCGCTCTATGTAAAATACTGGTATTCAGCTGCATCCGGTTAGACTGGAAGCCTACCACAACATCGTTGGTGTGTGTGCCAACATTCATGATTATCATCCTGCTTAATCTTATATATTGTTTACTTCAATACGCCTATATCTGTCTTCTCGTCATCATAATGGTACACATTCTCTGCCATACTTTAAGCCGAAACATTAATATCCTCTTTCACACAACCCATACAACCCAACAATGATGACACTGACTCAGCGTGATTTTGTGCTATGGGAGAGACCCACAACACAGCGTAATTTTTTTGTGGTCACCTGAAAACGACATAAGTACGGGGCCAAGGCTGTGTCAATTCTGCCAGTTCTCAGTACGGTGTTTGAAAAGTTGATGCTCAATCAAATGTTACGTGACTTTAATAAAAATTCCATATTTCATGAACAATAGTATGGTTTCACTAAAGGGTGTTGTACCACTGACGCCTATGTCACCCTAATGAGAAACAATTTTAACGCCTGGGAAGAAGCACAAGGTGCCACTGGAATCTTTTGCGACCTCTCTAAGGCGTTCGATTGCGTAAAACATGAGGCACTTCTGCTGAAACCAGAGCACTATGGGATTAGGAATACAGCTCGTGATTTACTAAGGTCATACCTGAAAGATTGAAAGGTTAAAGTTCAATTAAACTGCATAAACTCATTAGGGTCTGAAATGACAATGGGCGTTCCTCAAGATTCCATATTGGGCCCATTTCTCTTTTTAGTTTACATTAATGATTTACCCCAATTGCTTCAAAATCAACCGAAGATTATATGTATGTATGTATTTATGATGACACATCATTGATCTTTAAAAGAGACCGACGGTCATAAAATCTTGACGACGCGAATAACACCATTTTTCAGGAACAATATTAGTTTACGGTAAATAATATGGACCTAAATGAAAAAAAAAGAGCAAATGCATTAGATTTAAATTACCTAGTGTTAGAAATAGCGAATGTGGCATCATATTAAATAGAGAAAAACTGGAATCTATTAATCAAACGATCTTCTTACGAATCACGCTAGACAAGAAATTACAATGGGGACTTCATATTACATCTCTTGCGGCGCGGCTAAACTCGCCCGCTTACGCTGTTAGAAAGATAAGACAGTTAACAGAGAAACCGCGCGTTTAGTCTATTATAGCTACTTCCACAGCATTATGCCGTATGTCATTTTATTGCGGGGTCGGGCTGCTGGCATTGAATCCATATAATCTACGTCGCTGCGAATCTCTTAGGGAACTATTTAAAAAGATTAATATTATGACGTTACCTTTCCAATTCATTTATGAAACTATTATGTATGTAAGAAAAATCAACATCGTTTTAATAAAATAAGCGATAGACATAATTTTAATACTAAAAATAAAGATAATATAGATCAACCATTTTTCAGATTACCTAAAGTAGGTATATACATCTTTTATGTGTATACTGTGTTAAATGTTACAACAAAATACCTTGTGATATATCGGAATTAAATTAAAGACAATTTTAAACTCATATTAAAAGTACACTTTAAAAAAAAGCATATTAAAAAATAGAGTATTATATCCAAGATAAAAATGTTTGCAAACATGCTGGTCCTGCTCCATAGGCCAATCTAGAGTCTAGACAAAATCAAACCGGTTACTAACTTAATTGTAAAGTTTATTATTTTTATGACATTGATTTACATTCTGTGATTACTTTAATTAACCAACTGACTTATTGCTTGTTATTTTTTTTAGGAAAATCGTATACTGTTACAATGTTTGTAAGTATGTGAGCACCATGCATCACATTATTAATTTATCTGTCATTGCTTCATTTTTAATTATTTTACCTATAATTGTAGGCTTGTCATTTTATTCTAGGTGCATCGTCTTCACATATAATTATATAATTAATGTATACAAAATATTGTAAAACATTTTAAAAGAGTAACGGTGGAGTTTCTTGCCCATTCTTCTTCATACGAAACCACCTTTTGGAAGGGGCAACTAGAATCAATTCTATTTTATTGTAAACTAGCTGTTTCCCGCGATTTCGTCTACGATTCAGGTTGAAAAGTAGCCTATGTCGTTACCCAGGTCATGGTCTATCTGTGTGTCAAACATCCAAATCCGTTTAGCCATTTTAGCGTGAAAGCGTAACAAACAAACTTACTTTCGCATTTATAATATGTATTATTAGTTAGGATTTTGACGTTCAAAAGTGCCTTTTATGTGCCTATTTGAAATAAATGCTTTGATTCTGACTTTGGCTTATTTTGCTACATAAATACTATAAACTCAAATTCTAATTCAAAGCCTTTATTTCAAATAAACAGGTTACAGGCACTTTTGAATTGTCAAGGGGTCGGTTGGTCAGAAAGGTGAAGCTAGTTGCCCATGCCCAATCCAAAGCGTAGTAGGTAACTATGGAGAAGAACAGGCAAGAAATCAAAATATATAATAAAGCACTCCACTAGGTATTTTATAAACAGTTGGCGCATAACATACAATGGCGCATAATAAAACGTCTATTATAAGAATAGATAATTGCCACTTTAAAGTAGTTTTGACTATCGGCCGCTTTCTATATTCAATCCCAATCCTTAATTTGCTGATCGAGATTTATATTTGAATCCATTTTAAAAGTTTAGTAGTTTAATATGCGATTGATGAATCGCTATGGCGATTTTTTTTTCAATCCATGTTTGGGAGGACGGATCGGATTTTTAGATTGGTGTTTGTATGAAAGTGACAGCTATTGACAGCTGTGGCTATGCGCATTCTATAACCGATCTCGGATTTTGACAAATCGTTTGTTGGACGTTATTGATCTTTATTTGCGATCCTCAAATTTTGACCGATTGTACTATCCAAAGGCGTATATGTGGTGGCTCAAGTGGCCTCTGTTTTGGTTTATATTTACCATTTGAGTGAATTCGAGGATTAGCAAGCAAACAAGTTAGAATGTTAACCTTCTATATTTTCTTATCATATGGACAGAATGTTGGACACAATCCAACGAGCTTCTAGGAAAATGATATTAGCATTATGTTAGAATTTGGCTCGTCTAGAGGACTTGGTTAGAAATTAGTAATTACGTGAAGATTTTGGAGAAAAAACACGTTTTATTTTTAGAGTTGTCAAAGATTAGATCTAGACAGTTTTGTTGTGCTAATGACGTAAGTGTGGTGGTGCTATTCTCTATTCGTCACTTCGAAATTCGAACGGTGTCTCGTTGTGATCCGCGACTTTTAGGGGATGCGATAAGGTAGCAGTGGCGAAAGCACCATATAACACGATTCCTACCGGCTTCCCTTCGGAGGTTCGCATCAGCAACTCAACCGCTGTTAAAAAATGGCACAGTCAATAGGGTCTACTATTTCCAAAAAATATAGTTACGGGTATTTAATTCACCATAACATTGAACCAACAAAAAAGTCTATTTTAAGCTTTGAATTACAACAACAACAACAACAAAATGTTCTAAAATAACCCGGTGCCAAAATGCATTTTCGAGAACTAAAAATTCATACAATAGCTAGCGATAATGAAAGGCTTTTATTTTTAATATATATATATTTTTTTACTTTATTTATAAGTAAGTAAGTTAAAACCAGCTTCGCTTCGGCTTCTCTCTTACAAAAATGTACACCCCGCCGCTGTAAGGTAGCCCGCGAAGTTCAAATTTACTTACGTTTTTTGAAATTTCCGTTTTTTGGTTGTATCTTGATTAAAATATAATGTTATGATTCGCTACCATAACAAATATGGCGTTACAGATCAGCAATACAAAGTCTTAAGTTAGAATTGGCCTTAAACGTCATGATTTCGTGAAATAATAATTTAATAGGGTAATTATGAACTTTAGAGAGTTGTATTGATGATTTTTATGATTATATTTTCTACTAGCTTCTGCCCGCGACTTCGTCCGCGTGGAATAGTGGGCTAACGCTAACTTTAACCCGCGACTTCGTTTACGTAGAGGGTGGAAATATTTTAAAATAATACGTACGTTAAGGAGCTGTTTTAGGTACCTACATCACGCTTTTATCAGTACACGAAGAAATAATTTCTTAAAATATTTCTGGGGAGCTTATGAATTTTTACTGGGGCTCTGCAGTAACGCGGGACCATAATATGCGCAAACCCAAGAAAATTTACCGGGTTACGCAATACAAATTCTAGGACAATTTTTTTTTAAGGTTTTAGAAATTTTACTGGGTTACCGATTCAATTTTTACTGGGGTACTGAACGTCATTTTTGGTATCTCGCAGAGATAACTGGGGCCACCGCCCTTCCCCGTCATGACCACCCGCCATTATTTTGCTGCGATGTTATTTTAATACTGCGATATCTCCTAAGATATTCATTGAAATCAAATGATGTAAAGGGCAATTTTGTTTTAAATTAAATACTTGTGATGAATAACGTATTTATTTGGATAAGGATTAATATCATGTTTATAAAAACACCTTCGCAAATAATGCATTATTTTAGAACAAATTTGGTTAGCATAAAAATGTTCATAGTGAGCCAACCTTAAAAGATAGACATAAGCTGTCGCAGACTTTTTTTTTGAACTTTTAAATGGGAACAATTCTGTAATACATGATTTTTGTGAAACTTTAACCGTTTACGCAGCGCACGCAGCGGAAGCTCTCAAAAGGAAAAAAGAAACCTACGATTTTGAAACATTGCTCATTGGTGCTCCGTCCCTATTAGTCTTAGCGTGATGATATATAGCCTATAGCCTTCCTCGATAAATGAGCTAGCTAACACTGAAAGAATTTTTCAAATCGGACCAGCAGTTCCTGAGATTAGCGCGTTCAAGCAAACAAACAAACAAACAAACAAACTCTTTAGCTTTATTATTAGTATAGATAAGTCATTATTTGATACGGCCGCAAATCATATTAAGATCAACATACAACCTGATACTTACCTGTAATTTGCAAAAATCCTAAGAAAATATGTATTTTTTCTTCTTTTTTTTTTACTTTAAATTTTAAAGAAAATGTTTTTTTTTTGTAAATTTTAACCGCTTTCTCCTTAAAAACAAATTAGTTCGCTTTCGAATTGTGTGCGCTCACTTGAGTGAGGTGAGCACTGAACTTTACAGAATAGCACTACAGTGTTTTTAAGAGGATCTACAATTCTAAATCAATTAACATAATGTTACTTTAAGCACTAACACAAAAAATGCTAACTTATTTAAAATAACAAAATTGCAATTACGTATCACAACAGGAAAACAACTTTTTTTGCCATTTTCTCACCTCAATCAATCAAACGGAGCAGTCAGTTATATTGTCGTTAGTCACTTATTTTACTTAGTTATTATTTTTGACAAGATAACAACGTCCAAAGGTTCGCGATTTTTGCGTTAACAAAAAATTCTTACTTTAAATAATTTTCAAACGTGAAAATTATGGCATTTTACTCATTGTATAGTTAATTTGGGAAGCCCACGTTTAATAACAGAAGAATATGCATTTAGTAGGATTTCAATTTTTTTTTCGATTTTAGCAAGTAATTTGAATTGGTCCGCGTAAATATACATAAGCTAAATTTTTAGCATCACAATTTTTGCAACTATCTTTCTTTCTGCTTCCTGCTCTTGTCATATATGTCACTTGGGCTTGTAGCGGCATCTACAACGCCACATGCGAGCTACGCGTCACACTGACGTCACGCAAAATCCTGCATCGCGCAAGCAGAGTTTACCGCGCAACTAGCATATATAAACAACGCCCCGACATCAATCGTCGGGCAGTTACCCACCAGACACGACACCCGTCTGGTCGGAGGATCCTTCCTCGTTTTCTATGGAGGTAAGAGTGAACTTTACACCCTGTTCCTCATACCTCTATAGAGTCGGCCCAACACGTTTTTCTTCATTCTCCTGCCCAACAGTCACACTATCATTCACTCCCTTTTCATTCATATCACCTTTTACACAATACATCCAATTTTTTTGGTGTTCCTTTGGTTGGATGGTTCCCTATCCATCCAACAACATATAGGGCACACGTACCACAACCACACCACACCGACACCACGTGGACGGGCGCTAATTTGTTTGTTCGTTGTGTTTCTATTCACACGGACCACATTTCCCGTCAAAATCAACGGTATGGGCGATACCGACCACATCAAGGCGACGTCGCAGCCACAACGCAACCACAACGTTGCGTCGACGTGACGACACTGACACAGCCGGAGTCGATCTGTCTGCAAACACTAGCTATAACGTAACCACATCACCACCACTAGCCACAACGCAACTGCAAGAAGTTGCAGCGACACTATCACACGTAACCACATCGCCACCACTAGCGACAATGCAACTGCAAGATGTTGCTGCGACACTATTCACACGTAACCACAGCTTGCCCACATTTTGTTGCGCGTGGTGTGGTTGTGTTACGTATGAACGGGCCCTAATTGTTAAGTTATTTTCGTCACTTAACTACTAATCCTATGTCCTTACCCACGTCATGGTCTACCCACGTGCCAAATCTCATCCAAATCCGTTCAGCAGTTTAAGCATGAAAGCTTAACAAACAAACTTACTTTCGCATTTATAATATTAATTGCTTGGTTCTGCCCGCGGCTTCACCCACGTAGATGTCGGAAATTATCCCACGGTAACGTGCAACCAGGACAAAAAGTAGCCAATGTCCTTCCCCAGGATGCCATCTATCTCCTTGCCAAATTTGATCAAAATCCGTTCAATGGTTTAGGCGTGAAAAGGTAACATACAGATAGAGTTACTTTCGAATTTATAATATTAAGTATGGATAAGTGCTACCAAATCAAGAAATATGAATAAATCTGCCCATAACTCTGCCATCGGTGGTTTAAGGTGGTACTGGTATGTGCAGAACAGGATATTCCAATCTGAATCAAGAATGTTTTCATGGAATGAACACCACGATGCGCGTGCGACGATGTCGTGTGGGCGGTTTATTTATAAATTCGCATTTACTACAGCGTCTACGGCCATACTCTATTTATTTTCATTTTCCGGGTACGTTTATATGTCTAGTCACATTCAAGGGCGCCTTCTGTCTACTATATAATCTTCATGCTAATACGGCGTTTAATGTATGTGCACATCACCTGCCTTGTCTTTTCTCAACTATGTCGGTGTCAGCTTCCAGTCTAACCGGATGCAGCTGAATACCAATGTTTTACATGTATCTGACCTCCACAACCCAGTACCAAGACTGGTTGTCAGATTTGTTTGTTTTTTATGTTGTACTGAAGCTGAATGTAAACATGGTAGCTTCAAATGATCTGCCAAGGTGTATTCTCTCTGCCGGGGCTGAGGATTGTTCGAAAGAGTTACCGTGGCCCTGGCGCACAGGCAACTGAAGGAACACGGGTGGGTTTTAGTCAGTAAGAGTCCCACCCAAAAAAAAATTACGGACTATAAATTCTATGTAACACATGCGATCAACGGAAATGGTATCCAATTTCACGTCATCGATCGACGTCGAATAAACACAGTTTGGTATGCGAATAGATTGATCAGTCGAATCCATGGCTTCGAAATTCGAACGGTGTCTCGTTGTGAATTCGCGATGATTTACTTTAAAAAGCAAATGAGTTCGCTTTCGAATTGGACGCGCTCCAGGCCCTGCAGTCTCGACAAAAATCGGTCGTTAAGTCTAATCGATGTCAAATTTCTTTAATAGATTTTCAACCTTATGCTTTCGAAATAAAGTTGAAAATCTATTAATGGAATTTGAAAACGATACGACTTAGCGACCGATTTTTGTCGCTGCCTCATGTCGAGACTGCAGGCCCAAGAGAATTTTGCAGTTGCATAAGAGTATCAGTTTCATTTTTTAAACTCCTTAAAATAGCAAAAGGAGAATTATTAATTAAAAGCTAAAAAAGGGGGTGAATAATGAGATGACGTCTGATACGAGATGTATGGTAGAAGACATGCTGAGTCAATCCCAAATAAATTGGAATAAGAACAGAAGGATCTTGACGATAATGCTAAGGTTTCCATAACAAAAAAACTTCTCCAGTTTTTAAAACCTTATCTCACGTTAGCAGTTCTGATTCAATCTGCCTAGTCTTTTCCTAACTAAGTTGGGGTCGGCTTCCAGTCTAACCGGATGCAGCTGAAAACCAGTATTTTACAAGGAGCGACTGCCTATCTGACCCTCACAACCCAGTTACTGGGTTACACGATACCCCGTGGTAAGACTGGTTGTCAGACTTTTGGGGTTCTGAATAACCGTATCGACTGTCAAAGAATGATAGCCAGGACCAATCGATATGTAATGGATGGTCACCCATCCACGAATCGACCGCGGCAAGCGTGGCTTAACCTTCGATCGACCCGTGAGGCTATTATTATTCAGCACCGAGCCCCTCTGTTAGTAGTTCTGATTAGCTAACTAAAAAACTCGGTTAAATGACAAGGGATTCGACAGGCGATAAAAATTGAATGGGCGTGGGGGGACAGCTAAATTTATTAAATTAACACTTGCACAGATTAATGCCGATATTATATGGGGTCGTAAAACTTGATTGATGACCTTGAGTGGTACTAATTAACTAAGAGGGAGGTCATTGAGGGGTCATGGTTACGTACTTGTTACGTCATAATTATGTTTAGGTCCATTATTTTTGCCTTTGTACATTCATATGTCACATGAATTTATCAATTAATGAGTTTTTTACTTAGCCTGTCTTTTCTTTTTGGGGGACAAACAGACGATCAGGAATAATTACTTACATACTTTCATTAATAAGCAAATCTAATGATACTACAAGTAAATTACGATGAAGTAGATTAATACCATAATTTATACTAATAATTCGCTCCAACGCGAACGATAATTATTACAGATGGCGGATATGAGATTTTTATTTGAATACCGACAGAGTGCAGTATTCAAAAGTAGAGTGAAAGAGCACTATTTTTCCACATTGTCATAATTGAATATGTATTTATTATATGAATTACATTATATTGTTATATATTTTAGCGATATTTATTTTAAAAGTATGTAAGTATGTAAGTGTATTCTCATATTGTAATTTCATATTTAAATTAGAAAATTATTTAAGATTTTATGTATTTTGTTTCCCTTCTACTCTTACACACATTGTCTACAACTCTTTAATATACTCTCCTATCGCAGGTATGCTGGAAGAGATTTCTTTAGAAATAAGCATCACTTTTGTACGTATTTTTCTGTTCCTTTCTTCTTGACTTTTTATATATGTGTGTTCATAAATGGTTAAATAAATAAATAGAAATTAGGAATAATTTAATAATAATTGCACTTTTTAATAGTAACTCCTAAAGATAATGTTGTAAGTACAATCTAACAAATGGACCATACATATCAAGTACTTAAAATCTTGTATATATATTATTAGGTCAAATTAAATCAATTCAGCGCCCTAATTGTGTAACACACTATCTATCACAATCTGAATAATTTTGAAGCCTATTACTAATCCACTGCTTCATATATTAGAAAAAATTGTCTGCTAAACAACCTAAATAACGCAATGAATGTTGTTGAACTGTCAAAATGAAAGCCATTCCTACTGTTAGTGTGTTACGGAATTACTCCGGAGATTTAATTTGATTTGATTAAATTTTGAGGCAGTTACAGCACGCGTAGCATGGCCACCGTAGAAACGGAATAAACAAAAGACAAAATTACAGATTGTAGAATGATCTTTACAGCCCGCACGCTAATTACGTAACACATTATTAAGAATAATTTGAATCAATTTGAAGGGTATTGCTAATCCATTGCTTCATAATTATGTTCGAAAAAAAAAACTGCTCAACACCGTAAATAACGCAATGAATGTTGTTGAACTGTCAAAATGAAAGCCATTCCTACTGTTAGTGTGTTACGCAATTACCCCGCAGTTCACAGCTTTACTTTACCTCAGATTTTGCATCACTGTCAATATAGATACCGAAACAGGCTCAAATTCAGTTTGAAGGTCACAATACATTCCTTTTATTATCCATACCCATATCCTAACTTCCTAACTAATATTATAAATGCGAAATTAATCTTGTTTGTTTGTTTGTTACTTTTTCATGCCTAAACCACTGAACCGATCATTCTGAAATTTTGCATGTACGTTGTCAGGGGTACAGAAACCGACATAGAGTACCTTTATTCTCGAAAAAAAGTACTGTTCCCGAGGAAAACAACAATAACGTTCTTATGATAATAGATGGCCCCACGTGTCTTTCGAATCATGATTGAATTATTTATTATAGAAACTTTAGTAGTGTGTTAAGAGTTTATTTTTTATTTAAGTACCTAATACATTTTGTGAGTATAGAGTGTCGATAGACCGGTCTTTCATCCTCCTAACTATAATTCCCCGAACAAAACGAATTGATTGACAAATTCTAAAATAACGCGAGCGAAGCCGCGGGCAAAAGCTAGTTAGGTATAAATGCGAACGTAACTCTGTGTGTTGGTCTGTCACCTTTTCACGCCTTAACGGCTGAACCAATTTCGATTAAGTTTACACACAGGTAGGCCATGACCTGGGTTAGGGCATACATAAGATACTTCTTATCCCGGTAGTACGTTCCTGTGGTATAATTTCCGACATCCACGCGGGCGAAGCCGCGAGTAAAAGCTAGTACCCAATAATTTTTATAACACCTAGTTTTTTTGATCTACCTAGATAATTGGCTAATATTTCTCAGAAACGTAATAACAATTATATCTAAACTTCTAGTCTAGCAGTCAGCATATGTTTAGTATTTAAACACAGAGCGAGCGCATGCGCATGTTTTGAGCTCTTAACTACAACTGTATGCGACCTACTGTAAACAGTCTATGTTTACATGGTATAGGGGACATCGACGTGCAAACTTTTACCATGAATTCAGTACGTGATTCTAGACCCACAAGCGCTGCAACCAGCTGCAACTTTATGTGCCCTACTGTTATCAATATTATACGAGTATGTACAAAATCTATGTTGGTTCAGAAAGCTAGGTGTAAATGAAGGCATTTGCTAGACAAATGTGGGGTATTTTATAGATTAATGATCTCGCTGCGGTTGGTCCTTATAAATCCCAACTAGATGAACAATTAATTCGTCGTTAAATGTCGTAATTTTTGGGACTGCGAGACTAATAAATAATGCCATGTCTTATACAAAGAACAAGGACTATGCTTATCTAATCTCCATGCTTGCTCTCTGCGTTTTGGCGATTTCAAGACAGCAGGATCTGTATCTTATCATCATGATTATCATCAGCCTACAGCAGTCCACTGCTGGACATAGGCCTCTCCTATTTATGTAGGAACAGAGCGTGTCAGGACAGTGAAAGGAGATCTGAAGATGGATGACAGATGTGAAGCATAAACGAGTAACAGAGATGAATGTACGAAATGGTCATGTATTGAAAGAGATAGTAAATGAATGTTTTAAATGGAGAATTAGTAAAAAAAAGAACGTCGATTAGGAAGAAAATGGTGAAAGACGTAAGACGATTGTGAAGACGAAAACAAAATTAAAAGAAGTAATCAGTGGTCTCGATTAACGTGAATAGAACTAATCCCAGATTTATTGCATATCATTCAACTCTCATCCAGCTGCTATCAGCCACCCTGCGAAGATCGTCGCTCCTCCTAGCCCTTCGGCGTCCTACCTTACGTTTGCTGATTCCCGGTCTCTCCTCAAGAACACGTCTACCCGAGCGGTAATCGGTTCTACGGCTAAGATGGACGGCCCATTGCTACTTCAGCTTGCTTATTCTATGAGGTATATCGGCAAATTCGTCGTTCTGTCGACCTGTATCTGCTAGTCTTCAATTGCACTATAATGATCAAATCAAAATATTGCCACTGCAACTTGCAACGCAAGCGACGAGGTACAAACCATCAATTTGTATGCTTACCAGCCGTTAACGGTAATTTCGTTGATAGCGCGTACTGAGTTGCATAGTGCATTCCAAATGCAGGTCGGTTCTGTGACAACCGTTAGCTAACACATAACCTCTTTTTGATATACCTACAAATGGGTTGCAGTGGGTACAATGAAACTTTGAGCTGGAAGATTATCTGTTCAGCCCTTTCCCAACTATGTTTCGGTGGACTTCCAGTCTTACCCGATGCAGCTGAATACCAGAATTTTACATGGAGCGACTACCTATCTGACCTCCACCACGCAGTTACTGTGAAGTACGATACCCCTCGGTAAGTCTGGTTGTCAGACTTTCAGGCTTCCGATACCCATAACGACTGTCAAAGATCTACAAATGGCAGCCGGTATCCAACGGTTTAACGTGCTTTCCAAAGCACGGAGTGGTCTCAATATGCAATAGATGGTCACCCATCAACAAGTAGCTTTAAGCATGAAGATATACAAGGTTGAATACCTACTGCCATTTTTCTGTTGACAGTGATGCGACGAATTTTTGTTTATGATCTTAGATTCCTTCGTCTCCTTGTTTATAATGTATATGTACATATTCTTATTATTATACTGTTTGCTATGTTTGAAAATAATATCATAGGTCAAATTAAATTGATTGGCGAAACTTCAAGACGCTGTTTTGCAATTTTGACCGCGTTCAAGAGTGAAGTATGTTTTCTTTTTCGATAGCAATTCTTATACATTTGCCATGTTCAGGAGCAAGAAAAGATTGAAACTATCAGCTGACATAGACATAGTCATATTCTAAAAGCGATAACGATGATGGAATAATCAAAAATTTATTCGATTGACATTTAAAGCTACCGAAAAGCTTGTGTCAATGCTGTTGAACCTTGTTGTAGAAATACGAAACGCTTTGAAAGCGATTTTCACTTGTCTAGGCCTTCCTGATGCAAAGAGCACCAGCAAGATTATTGCGTAACACAAATAAAATGACAATTGATCTCAATGCATTCATTTTGACAGTTCACCCATGTTCATTGAGTTATTTACGTTGCTGAGCAGACAAATTTTTCAAACCTATGAAGCAATAGATTAACGGTATCCTTCAAAACTCTCGGATTGTGACTGAAAGTGTGTGACGCGATTTGGGTACGATTCTAAGATTTGGGAATGATGGGTAAAAGAAAAGTCAATGTCCAGTAATGGCGCTAAGGTTCACTGTAACATCCATTGAGTTGGGAATCCATTTTTTTTTACAGAAAGAGAATGTTATTTGAAGCTTTCATGTGAAGTTATAAGTTGCGGAGACAAATGATTCACGAGAAAAAAAAAACAAAACCGTAGAAATTTAGCAAAATTTTGTCACTTTTGACATTTTGTCTTGCCATTGAACGTTTCGTTTTGCGTAAGGTCAACGCGCTTAAATGTTTTACTTCATATTAATGATGAAATAAATAAATTTCGTCGTTTCGTAAACTTAATGATTTAGATTCTTTTTATGCATATTTGATTATATTTCATATATTTCGCAGATTTAAATTAGGGCTATTAAAACAACATATATAATAAAATAATTTAGCGACTATTGCCGACTATTTTAATCTTTCCGATTTTTAAATTGCGAAATAAAATCGCAAACGAAAATAATTTTTCAAGCAAATTCTCAAGCGATTCTTTACCGCAGTGTTCCGACTCTAGAATATTGGTATTGTTCACAGATTTGCGATTATCATCCGTAACGATTAAAATTCGTAGAGCATGCTCAGCCTTACTTCACATAGTCTGGCAGTCATCGTTTGTGTCCCTAGCAGTTGAGAGCGTTTACGTACTCCTGTCTGTGAAATAACGTTTGACTACCATCATGGGTCTCCGAAGCCCCAGGTTTTGTGTTCTGCCGTGATTGTATAGTTAGTATAGGTCAAAATCTGTTTTGCTTATAGAAGCTTGGACCTTAGGGCCTCGGCTTGGACAAGTTAGGTTCGAAGGGGATGGCGGGGTCTAGTGAGCGAGCGAAGCGAGCGAACAATGTCCCCGCCATCCTCTTCGTGGTTATCTTTTTAAAACCATTCAGAAGTAGGAGCCCCGTAAAGCGGGGCTCCGTCGACTACGCCTCTAGGAGGGTCTTATCCCCCCCCATAGATCAGGTTGACGATTTGAAAAAAAACTCACCAAAAATACGATTTTAAACAATAAATTATTTTAAAAAAATGCATTTCCTAAATTTCCCCCTTGCGCGGGGGATTTCCCCCCTCCCCGCCCTCAATGTACATAAATATATTATACCCTTAGATATATAAATGTTTATTAAAATTAATTACTATCGCAACGAAATGTCGTATTACAAATTACTTGCAAACAATAAGGAAAAAATAAACTCGTAACTACAAAAACAAAAATAATAGTTACCTATCTAAATAGTAACTATATATACCATAGATGCAATGCAAGTCACATGGTAAAAACCATAATTATAATATAACATCAAGTCTGTATACCCCGAAGCGTTAGGCAGACGGGTACCTGTAGTACCTACAGTCTACACCCACATTTCCATTTTTTTTCTCCATTTTTGTTTAAGTCCCATAGAAATTAGGGCGAGACCAATGTCATCAACCGGGCACAAATCCAGACTCCGGGCTCCTATTGAGAAATTCCAAATGGAAAAACCCAATAACAATTTGCTCGACCTGGGAATTGAACCCAAGACCTCACGCTCAGCAGGTAGCGCTTGCAACGTGGCAATTGCAGAATGGTAAAACACATATCTCATATAAAAATAAAAACACAACATAACAACACACACACACACAACAACTGGCGAAATGTGAGTGTACATTGGTACCTACACCTCTGCCTGACTATTATCACAGTTTAAGGCTCGTTAACACTGGCGCGACGCGACGGCCGACACAAAGGCACCGCGTGTCGCACGACGAGCGGCGTTGTGTAGCGCTGTCGCGTCGCGCCTGTCTGTGGGAGCCTTTATACTGTGCCATTATGTTGTGACTTTGTGAGTCATATAACAAAATATTGGCTCCACCAATTGGGAGCTGCGATACCACAGCCAGACACAGATACACCAATAAACAGATACACACGTTAAACCTACAACACCACTCAATTTTCGTCGAGAATTAAAAATAATTAGGTAGTAAGGTAGGTAAGGTACTCACGATTCAATATTCCTCAATTATTGTTAACTCCAATAGATACTTCACAATGTCATTGTCTTCTCTATAACAGCGTCACTAACCATTATAAACTCATTAGTCTTAATTTTAACAACGTTTAAAATAATTTAAATTTTATAACTGGCACAGCCACATTCTTTTTCACATTCCAATTCAAAAACGATAATTTTATTTCGTTATGTTAGTTACTTTTGAATTGAATACTAGTTTAGAGTAAAAACAATAGTTTTCCGAGGTTTCCAATTATTTCAAGTCAATCTTCTTTTTTAGACTTGATTTCAATTGTTGTCAAATTCGGCAAATTTTCAATCCTTTTTTCTGTTTTTACATTTTCAACTTCGAATTCCAAATAATTTAAATGTCAAAATCACTTTTCTACGCACATCTGTCAACGAACATTTTAAAATACGCGCGAATCATATGTTTTCTGTTTACACTGCTGCAAACGATGCCACGCTTATAATGTTGGCACACAACTGACGTTCTATTTTCAAAACATGCCAGCAAATGAATGGAGAAATCCCGAAACGAAATCAAGGTCTTGTTTTTGTTTTAAAACCACCACTTGTTCTTTATTTGAATTTTGAATCACACCACCATCTTTTTTTAGCTGTGAAATTCACATTCAGCCTCATTTTTTCGCACTTAGTTCAGTTCTATATCCATAGCGTTAAGAATATGAAAATATATTAAGTCCATCTCACACGCGAGGAGTATTAGCACAGCTCCAAGCCAAAATTGTACATCGGAAAAGCTAGCGTAGCACACAGCCGCTTGGCGGGCAAGTGGGATGAATACTGAAGTGGCCATAGTTATTTCTTGGCACAGCTGTCAAATCGTAATTAATTGACGTATTTAGCGTCAGCGTGTTTCTGTAGCACTTCTTTTCTTATAATTGTATTGTTTGTAAGTAGTCCGACAATTGGTTATTGCTTTTCGTTATGTTTTTTTTATAAAACTCTCAAGATATGAGCGCAAGTCCTTGCTGTAAATGATTTGAAGTCTTTTGTTATTTTCTTCTGCAGCCGAATCTCTTTTGTTTTAATTAAGATACTTTTATGGAGAAAGTACTTCGTGACGTTTAAAGAAGTGCAGAATCAACTGCATCTGTTTGAGAGCAGTAGAAATTGTGGTACTGAAGAAAAGTCTTGATGCTATAATTCATTTAGAAGTTCCTGTTTGTGTGTATTTAATGGTGACTCCTTTATTTTGTTAAATTTTTGTCCTCATGTTTTTCTGTTATATTTTTAAAGTAGATTTTTTGCTGATTAGGGTTTAATTTTATTTTGCTTTTTTGCATTCGATTACGCTAAATAAAAAGGTCAGTGACGTTATTGATACTTACCTACTTAAATTTATTATTAACAAGGTTTGTTGCTTTTCAAGTTTTTTTTTTAAATGGATAGGTAGACTTAAATTATTATTATTTAAATATTATTTTATACAATTGAAGGCAAGTTTATTTCAGCTTTTGGCGATCAACATTTATGTTTCAAACGCACAACCAGTTCAGTCATCACTCATCAGTCTTTAGTATTTAAATATCGAACAAAGTCTGTTATCAATCACGTAGCGTTCTATATTTGAAATCCAGTCCTCGAGCGCCATAAAAATCTCTTCATCTATTTCATAATCAAACATTTCAAAATTAAATTTGCATTTATTTTTCATTGAAATGTCACTTATCTTTTAAAGTCCAATCATGAAATTAATATCACTGAATTTAATTTAAATTGTGAACACTCTTTTTTTAAATCTTTACAGTTTTAAGCTTTTTCCATATTTAAATGAATCACTAATTTTTTTGTATTACATATTTAAATACATAATTTATTTATTATTATTGCAATTCACGTATGCAGAAGATCAATTTGCCCAATACAACATGTGCCAACTAGTATTTATTGCCGAAACTAATATACAACTGACTTATAAAGTTCGTTCGTGAATCTAATTTTATAGTGGATCAAGGTTCTAACACGTTACGTTAGATTCGGGCTATTGTTTATATTTAAGTAATTAAATGAATAATTCATTCATTGATTCAATAAAATTGAATCGAAGTGATGTAATCAGGAAATTGGTCGAACTACTTTTTATGTTCGAAAAAAAATTGTTTACAAGTACCTAAGTTTATCGATAGGTAATTCTGTATTTCTGTTACGAAGATGATACGTCATACATTACGAGAAAAAGTATCGAGATGCTTGAGTAGTCTCATACTTTATCCAATAGGAACTTTGGAGTGTATTTTTTATTGTCTGATGGGCCTGCTCTTGACCTCGATCTCGCCTGATAGAAAGTGATGGATAAGGTCTACGATGGAATGTGTGTGCCCAGAGTATGCCTGATTACTCTTGCTTTGAACCCTGACGGGGCAGGGAACACAGACTGGCAGAGAGTTCCAATTTGGCCGTGCGAATAATAAATGTAGAGGAGAAGCGCTGAGTACGATTAGTTGGGATATCCAGTTATCAGCCAAGTGCAGATGATACCCTGCATTACGTCTTGTAGCCCAGTAGTGGAAAAGAGATAGACCTACAGTAAAAAAGCCTCAAAAAGTAGTGCTTAAAGGGTGGCAGGAACATTGACACGCAAACTGTAACCATGAATTCAGCACATGATTATTGACCCCTAGGTATAGAAATATTACGCCAGATATAATTAAAAAAAATCTGTTGTTTCATAGAAAAGTTCAATACTTACGCGGTCAATATGTATGGAACAGCAATTCTTTTTTTAATAACCGTCAAAAAAATTCAGCGTAGGGGGGTTCAGAATCATGTTCAGAATCCATGGTAACAGGATGCGCTTCGAAATCCCTGCCACCCTGTATAAAGTACAATACTTCGTCGCTCCATACAGTGTACAGTCAGCCCCGCTCCCGACTTGCTGACTGGCAATTTTTTTTTTTTTTACTACCTAATACATGTGATTCATGCCGATATGATAAAAGAAGGAGTACGAATCGATCTTTTCTTTAGTATGTACGGCCATTAATAAATGCTGTACTGCTGGACATGGGCCTGTCCCAAGCTGTGCCACAACACCACACACTGGATGCAGAAGGCGGAGGACAGTCTCCGCCTTCTGCATCCAGTGTGTCCCAGCCATGGTCTAAAAAAACAAGGTCTGGCATTCCGGGAGTGACACATGCTTACGTCATATCCAGTTGCCACTTTATTGCAACAAAACACGAATTATGGAAACATTTTCAGTCACCATTCTGTTAAAAAATATATTTATAGCATTTAAATTGTCGTTTCGTTTTTCTAATCAAATGAAACAATTCAATTTAAACATATACCAACGTAATTGTTAGTTAAAACTTCATTGTTATATCGGATTCGCACAGGTAATAAAGGCGGTTGGGGAGTTATTATTACACACTACTGGTAACACAGCGGTGATGACGTAGGCTTGTGTCACCCTGTGTCCCGGAAAGCTATACCTGGCGAAGTATATTATTATACCATGGTCCCAGCCACCTTTATAAGGTAGTCGTTCCTTCTAGCTGGGGCGCGCACGCGTCCCACACTACGCTTGCAAATTCCAACACTACACCTATCTCATCGATACTTTTCGTTCGATAGTTCGATACCTTCTTAATCTAATGACGTCTGCCCGCAAGGTGATCAAGATTGGATCAAAACACGTTTTAGTATAAAGTGTAGTTAATTTGGGTGCAAAGATTAGTTTTCTGAATGATTAGGTAGGTACTTTAAAACAGAGAACGTTACTAATTGCTAGATGAGTAGATACCTGGTAGGTATTTAATGATAATTACTAAATTAGAACATACAATGTCAGTTCAGAAGTTGTTTTACACCACGTGTTAATGACGCTTCACGTGTCAAGTCATTTGGTAGTTTTACCATGAAAGTTCTGAAAATTGGTGATGGCCGCCATATTGGAAAAATGGCGCCCAAAAAGGAAACGTTTTTTGACAGTAACTCCTTTCAGACTCATTTGACATGGCGATGGCGGCACGAGCGGCAAAGACACGAGGTGGCAAAGTGAAAATTCGAAAAGAGTACGTAGAAATTAATAAAATCACCTATTTTCTAAACTTCCGGAAATGTTTCCTGGTGACCCGATTTTTGAGCACCAAATTACTGTACTGGCTTGTATAAACCCTGTCTCGTTATGAATCCGCGATGTTTTACTTTAAAAACAAAATGAGTTCAATTTCAAATTGTGTGCGCTCACTTGAGTGAGGTTCCAAATGTAAAAGACTCTTTCAAACTTAAATATATACTTCAGTTACCAAAAAAATTACGTTCCATTTTCGTAAAAAATATAAAGAGAAGAACGCATACCTCCCGGGTTTGTTTGTTATCACATTATCCTGACACTGATGTATTACAAGCCAGTGTCAACAATGTCAACGAAATTAAAAATATAGAGCTAACAGTATTATGTAACACCTTAAATTGTCTTCGAGGACACTTTTCGAGGTAATAAAGATAAATAATGACAAGTTTTTGGGATCTCCTAACCACCATCAATGACAATAATTCTAAGGTAAATCCATAAGGTGTCATTCTCTAAACAGCACTTCGAAATTCGAACGGTGTCTCGTTGTGAATCCGCCATGATTTAATTTAAAAAAAACAACAGACTTCCAAAAAAAAAAAACACAAAAAAATGTGAAAAATAACTTTAATTTTGGAAGTCGGTGTCTTTGGTTTTGTATTTTCGTTTTTGGCCACCGACTTCCTAAATTAAAGTTATTTTTCACGTATTTCTGTGTTTTTTTTTTGGAAGTTGGTTGTCTTTTGTAAGATTTTTTTTTTACTTTTTCGTCGTGGTACCTACCCCACACAAATTCTTATACCACTACTTGATATGTAAATAACAGTGACAGGAATTTATTATAATATCATCAATATAAACAAAATGGAAAAAATACGCAGTATTGAGGATAACTCAAAAACTACTGGTCAGAACTTGATCAAATTCAAATGGGACCACATGTGAAGCACCAGCTATAAAAAAAGAATCATACAAATCGGTTCACCCAGAAAAAAGTTCTGAGCTAACAAACATAAAAAAAAACATACAGTCGAATTGAGAACCTCCTTCGTTTTTTGAAGTCGGTTAAAAACAAAAGAGTTCGCTTTCGAATTGTGTGCGCTCACTTGAGTGAGGTTCCAAGTGAATCTATTATGATATTTTCGTCTTATGAAATAAAACTAACCTCGTGTTCTGTAGCAGCTTTGAACAGGAAGCAGTTGAGGAGTCCCTCCTTTTCATTCAGGAGTATATAGAACAGCTCTTCAGGACGACCTGGCACTTGGCTGGCCCTGCAAGGAAATAATTGTTGAATATTGGTGCCCGGTTGATAGCAATAGTCTTGTTCGCATTACATGGGACTTATACATAACTGGCGAAATGGTGGTGTACTATAGGTACACCTCTGCCGAACTCTTCGGAGATTACAGGTGTCATGGTATGTTGTATTTTATTAGTAAGGTACGGACAACATGCCTAGATCCAAACATTCGAAGACATGTGACATCTACCAACCCGCATTGGGTCCGCGTGGTGGATTACGGCCCACTCTCTCTCACGGAGAGGTGGCCTGTCTAATCTTAAAGTCAAGTAATCTTAGAAGCTGCGGGGTACTTACGTAACACACTAACAGTAGGAATGGGTTTAATTTTGACAGTTCAACAGCATTCATTGCGTTATTTACGTTGTTGAGCAGAGAAAGTTTTCGAACATATGAAGCAATGGATTAGCAATAGGCTTCAAAATGATTGAGATTGTGATAGATAGTGTGTTATGCAATTAGGGTGCTAATCATGTTTGCGTGTTATTTGTAGTATTACAAGAAACTTAGGTTTCTGCGATAGACCCCTGACCCTCATAAAAAAAGTCTGCGATTTTCTTACAAACACAAGTATAATTTGACATATTATTGTAAACTTACATTTATTTAGAAAGAAAAAAGAAACAAAGAAAATACGGTAAACATGACGCAGAAAAAAAAAACACACAAATACAAAAAAGAACGAGTTGGGGGAACATATGCGTCACATCCACGCAAAACGGCAATCGCTCAGCATAATGCTACGACCCTATGCGAGACCGAGCGCCACATTATAAACGTTGGAATCCAGGCGCTGGTTTCCAACGTTTATACTAAAAAAAACATAGTGGTATAGAACGTAACCCGCACCTGCTTCGCACGGTTTTTACGACATGACAAAACATCGACATTTCTCTATTATATGTAAGTTTAATATTATTGTATTAAGTATACACATAAATCGGAATAAATTCTCTAAACGATGGTGAAAACCACATCAAAATCAGTTGCGTAATTTAGGAAGAACAACGCAGTCACACAGATATACACGAAAAGCGACTTCAATTATAATATCAACGGCGAAGTATTAATATCTAATAACAATTTTTTTTACGATTTTGACTTTATTGCATATTCGTAGGTAAAATATGAAAGACCTGGTATTTACAAAGACGTAAGGGTAATACATGGTCTTTAAGGCCGCCGGTAAATGTGCAGTCTACGCACCTAATCTAACCCTAAATGGCATGATCATAAACAATGAAATTGAATTTTAAATTAAATTAAATAATAAATTAATTTTTTAACTTTTTTAAAATATTTTTTTTTGTATTTTTTTTTAAATAGTTTGTAAATTTTAAAAATAGTTTGTAAGTCGTCTGTCTACTAACACCATTATGGGCCAAATGTGTCTGAAATAAAAATATTTTATTTTATTTTATTTTATTTTTATAAACAGAGAATACATTTAAATATCTGGGGCACATACTTACCGACGACCTTAAGGATAATGTAGATATTGAGAGTGAGCGTAGGGCATTGGCGATCCCAGTCAATATGGTGGCACATAGATTCTCCTGCTGTACTGACCAGCGGGGTAATTACGTAACACACTATCAGTAGGAATGGGTTTCATTTTGACAGTTCAACAACATTCATTGCGTTATTTACGTTGATGAGCAGACAAATTTTTCGAACATATGAAGCAATGGATTAGCAATAGGCTTCAAAATGATTGAGATTGTGACAGATAGTGTGTTACGTAATTAGGGTGTAGGTCAAGATAACGCTATTCAAGGCATATTGTCAGGGTCTGTACACGGGGGATCTATGGCCCAGCTTCACCAAAAGGTCGCTAGATGTCCTGCGCGTGCAATATAATAATATTTTCAGAATGCTCTTGAGACTGCCCCGTTTCCGTAGTGCATCGGAAATGTTTGCACAGAATTGGACTGACTGCTTCCATGCGGTCATTTGAAAAAAAGTCGCATCATTTTTAACTAGAACACGGGCCAGTAGCAACAGCATTCTGAAAACGGTGGCAGATAGTGTCTATTCAGCCATTTTGAGGCATTCTGTGGCAGGGCCGTGTTTAAGCGTGTGGAGGCCCCGGGGCAACCAAAAAGTGTAGGCCCCGAAAATTTTGTGGAACAGACGATAAATTGTTTTTTCCGCATTTTTCAATAATTTTTAAACAGGGTGGATTTTTTTGATAGGGCAGTAAGGGCAAGGTACCTTAACCGTTGTAACTGTACACCGTGTGTAAAACAGCGAAAAAAAAAATATCAAAGGAAAAGTTGTTTACTAGTGTTTACTCGTCGGAATTTAAAAATATACTTTTTTTTCGAAGTCTCTATTGTGGGGGCCCCTCTTTTGTGGAGGCCCCGGGGCGGTCGCCCCGGATGCCCTCCCCTAAATCCAGCCCTGTTCTGTGGAGAGGATGGCCAGGTCAGAAACATGTACTTTACTTGGTCATCTTTTTAGGTAAGGTATTACTAATATTATGGATCTTTGTCGTCCGAATAAATAAATTTTGATTGATGGATTGATAAGGTCTGAAATCATTATCATCATCACAAGCGTTTCCTACAATTTTATTTTACATAGCTTACTTTTTTTTCGCCTCCTGTAAAATCATGTTTTTCTAGTTATTATATATTGATACTACACCGTCGATATGTAAGATATATGTAGACGTACTCGCGTCATATATATGATAACAAAAAGCATAGTGATATAGACTGTACCTAATATTAATTATGTACAGTAACCAAAAGAGATAAGTAACCAGGGTCGTCGGATATAGTTGAAGTTTAGTAAGAAACCGATGGGTGTTTTCGAATAAAACTCAATTCAATTAATAGAAAACAAACAGTTCATTTATCAAATAAAATTATATTCGAAAATATTCATCAGTTTCTTACTAAACTTCAACTATATCCGACGACCCTGGTTACTTATTACATTTGGTGACAGTACCTCCTTATTTATGTCGTTTTTTTCAGATACTAACGTCATACAAGATCGTGCAGACTAACCTTTACCGGTTTAAATTATTTGTTCAGACGTTGGTATGAAGAAAAACTGGTTTAAATACTTAATGGATAATCTATAAAAAAATAAATGGTTTCGGATTTGTGGAGCAATCTTTTCTATTTGAAATTTTATTATGTAGTAATATGTTAGGACCATAGAAGGTGCACCATTGACGGGGTCCGATAGGGCCGATGCCTGCCGGGTTCGCGGATTGTTCGAAAGAGTTACCGTGGCCCTGGCGCACAGGCAACTGAAGGAACACGGGTGGGTTTTAGTCAGTACCTAAGAGTCTGACACGCCCTCCCGCTCCGCCCAGAGCGGGAGAGGTCATTTGTTGATTTCCCACCCAGAAAAAAAAAAGGTACCGTTGCAGGTGGCGTTCTGTTGTTTCTGCCATTCCCCATGGGAAGAAGGCGTGAGTGTATGTATGTATATTTATAATTAATATGTATCAACTTTTATGGTTTAATTTATTTATTTATTTAAACTTCTCGCACATAATAACGTACAAAGATGGACTTGGCATTCACTACCAGTCAACCAAGGGTGGTGTACAGATAAGATGGCAGGTGCTCTGTTTAACAGGCGTTAATAATAAAAATAAAATAAAAAAATACATAATTAATTATATCGTCATTGGAAAGCCAATACTACTTAAACGCCAACAGGCCATTTTACAATAGAGACATTTTAAGTTTTTTTTTTTACAAAACCTTGGCTAACTTTTTTTCTAATTTAGTAATCGAAATACAGTATTGGCAAAAAATTATTGTGACACTATTATCAACGTACTGAAATCGAGATATTTTGCATATTTATTGTAATTCAGGAAATAGCTGTCACTTAAGTACATATGCTCTGTACACTTCTTAAGGAGAAAGTACTTATCTTCATAATATATTTTAAGTGCGGTTATCGAAAAGTACTGACAAGTCACGTCCTTTCAACTGTATGAAAGGAAAAATTACTAACACGCATCACGGGTTGATGTAGTCTCAAGATAAAAGTACTTAAACAGTATAATATGTCGCAAGACCTTACAGAAAAGCGATGTATAGCATTAAAAGTTGGTACCATTGTTATGCCAAAAAGACTTATGTAAAAGATATATCATTTAAATTTAAATATTATTTTCTTATCGGGCATAGACAACAATAAGTAAGTGCTAACAATGCTACTAGCAGCGAATAAAATAAATGAGAATACTATTATCCTAATTTGAATTCGACTGCATCTTTTTACTATTTTGGTTAAAAAAGGAAAAAAATAATAAATACAGCTTGCTTAGTAATCACTTTTAATAAAAAAATTAAACAAATTGTTGACAGTTTTCTTTTCAGTCTTAAAACTTGGCTGATTGTGGCAAAAGTCACGCAACACACTACGAATAATAAACGCAACACAGTTTTCTTATTAATAATAATTATAATTACAATATTATGTAGGTACTGGGTAAAATTTTTCTTTGGCACAATTTTCGAAGAGATCAAATTGATTAGGTCTATACTCTATTTGAAATAAGATTAGACATTTAAATTTTAAACAAACCTTTTTTACAGTCCGTCCAACCAATTCTGATTTCTATACCGTAGGCATAAGGATAGCATGCAAAGCAAAAAGGTGGTTACAATACCAACTATTTACTGCAGCTGCTATTTATCTTGCCACCAACGCAACAGAATTCAAAATCGGTTGAACGGACTGTAAAAAGGTTTAGATAAAAGTTTAATCTTATTTGAAATGGAATATAGTAGATTTTGAATACCTTTATTTAAAAAAAAACTAGTATAATTATAATTATGCATTTTATGCAAACCGACTACAAGCAAAAGCAAGGTCGACTCATCGACTGAACCGCCGACAACTCGCGCGCGAAATATAAATTATAAGTACTCAACGAATCGTAATCAAAACAAAATTTAATTTCGAAAGACTTAACTGCATATTTTTTGTACGTGTTTCACACATCTAAATGCTAAACAAACTATTAATATTTTGTCGAGTAAAATAGTCCATGCTTAATAAAATAATTATTAGATTTCATTGAATGTAAAACATTCTAAATAGACACTCAAATACTTAGATATGAAAAGCAAAGTTACTAAAACCGTTCAGTCTCAGAAAACTGCGAAGACAAAATATACTAACACGCCATGCTCATCAATTCTTACGTAAAGCAAATTTACTTATCTACATATCAACTCGTATTAACAGCCGGAAAAAAAATACTAAAGCGACATCAATGACTCAAACTACAATATTTTGAGTTGCTGAACAAAGTTAAATTGGCTGATGTCAGTATAGAAAAATACTAAACTGACAACGACTAAAACATAATCATAACTTGCATTACGTAAGTATTTGTTAAAACATTAAAATTATGATAAATACCATACTTTTGCAGTGCTTAACCGCCACAAAAATGCTCAGATTATTACAAAATCCCGACTAATCGACGCAGCAAAAAAAATCCAATCCAACGATATGTATAACTCATTTTGGCCAAAATGGCGCTTAAGTAGTATTGGCTTTCCGGTGACGATATATAAATTAAATAGGTATACAAGTACGTAAACAGGTTATAAACTGGTTTAATTACTGGTTTGGTGGTAACTGGTTTAATTGTTGTCTGGCAATTTTGCAGAACTGGGCCTATTTGGCGCAGCCGTGATGCACAAATTTGTTTATTTTTTTACAAGGGAATACACTAATTCTTCTATGTTTTTATTTTGCTGATAATACTCGTAGTATGTTTAATTCACAAGTAATACAAACAACAACATAAGCTTTTACCGATCTGTGTTGGGGTCGGCTTCCAGTCTTACCGGATGCGGCTTATAAAGTAATATTTTACACGGAACGACTGCCTATCTGACCTCCACAACCCAGTTACTGGGTAACACGATACCTACTTGGTAAGACTGGAAAAAAATGCATTGTTTATAATATTAGTTATAGATGTTAGTATCGATTAAGTTAGGATAGGCGCTTTATCGCATTGGGTTAAGGCTCCTGCAAATAGGCGCGACGCGACAGCAATAACACAATAACAACAACACAGCAATACTTGTAGAACAATTTCGAAATTGTTCTACACGAGTCGCGTCGTGCTGTCGCGTCGAACCTGTTTGCAGGAGCCTTTATCCTGTAATGGTAGGTGTAAGAAGATAAATAAATAAGCACACACACACACGCTTACACACAAATACACACACCCTCGAACAACAAATACACACACCCTCACACACAAATACACACACCATCACACTCTCACATACAGACACACTACACGCAGGTATTCACTCGAATCAAGGCTCCCACAGACAGGCGCGACGCGACAGCGGGACGCGACTCTTGTAGAACAATTTCCATGAAGTTTTCACAGAAATTGTTCTACTAGAGTCGCGGCGCGCCTGTTTGTCGGAGCCTTAAGGCCCTTTGTACACGGCACGGTTTCTTTACGGTACGGCATATAAACCACGCCGTAGAAAAAACATGTCCGGGAACAAGCTTCCATAGTGATACACTACTGACGACCGTGCCTACACACGACGAATAAACCGTAGATTTCCACGGCAAGAAAAACGTGTGTACAAAGAGGTGATTCAAGGCTCGTACACACTGGTGCGACGCGACACCGGCCACAAAGGCACCGCGTGTCGCGCGACGAGCGGCGTCTTTGTGTAGCGCTGTCGCGTCGCGCCTGTCTGTGGGAGCCTTTAAAATTAGAATTTGTAGTTTCAGTATTCAACTATTGAAATGAAAGCACTCAATTCGTAAGTAACACAAGAAATTGACATCCACAGGTACGGTCACGAAATGTGATAAGTAACCAGCACCCTAATTACCTAACACTATCTATCACAATCTGAATCATTTTGAAGCCTATTGCTAATCCATTGCTTCATATGTTCGAAAAATTTGTCTGCTCAGCAACGTAAATAACGCAATGAATGTAGTTGAACTGTCAAATTGAAACCTATTCCTACTGTTGGTGTGTTACGTAATTACCCCGCAGGGTCGTCGGATATAATTGAAGTTTAGTAAAAACCGATGGATGTATACAAATGAAATTTAATTTGATTAATGACCTGTTTGTTTTCTATTAATTAAATTAAATTTTATTCGAAAACATTCATCGGTTTCTTACTAAACTTCAACTATATCGACGGTCCTGGTTACTTATCTCTTTTGGTGACTATATGTTTTTTGATCCATTTGTTTACATTTTCAACAAATACTTTTGGAACAGACCATACGTTGGTAGGGACTTACCGGACAATGTCGACCAGCCGATGGACGATGACTGGTTCAAAGTTGCCATTGTAAGCTTTTAGGCAGCCATCTTCTATTGCAATGCTGAGCTGTAAGAAAATTAGAGTATTAATCTAAGGCGAATTGTGAGTGTACAGTCACGAGCACTAATATGTATACACTTAGGAACTTCTAAATGTGATTTTCTCCAACTGTATTATATTAAATTATATTTAATTTAATTTATTTATAATTCATTATATTTAATTATTTTTACCTATTGTGGTATAGTAATTTTATTCTAGGTGCATCGTCTTCACATACTCGTATAATTACATAATTAATGTGAACCTACATAATATTGTAAAACATTTTAAAAGAGTAACGGTGGAGTTTCTTGCCCATTCTTCTCCATACGAAACTACCTTTTGGAAAGGGCAACTAGAATCAATTCTATTTTTTTGTAAATTTTGACGTTCAAAAATGCCTTTTATGTGCCTATTTGAAATAAATGATTTGACTTTGACTTTTTAACTTTTTGTAATGATTGTAATTTTTTGCTGTTATGAATATAGTATTTTGGTACCTATACTGTTATGAAATTAGCTCTTATATCAAAGTTGCAATCAATGTTCCATGAGAAAATCGCTTTAAAATTTTGCTAAGTGTATATATATTAGTGCTCGTGACTGTACATGTATACATGAAAAAAAAACATTAGGGTGTAGTGCTCACGTAATGAGTGTTATATACTATCTGGCTTGGGCAAGACATCAACAGCAGGATTTGAACTACCCGGCTATAGACTTAAATGATGTATTAGACATACAAAATATTTAATCTTATTTAAACTACAAAAAAAAAACACGTTTAAAAACAACAATAATCTTTTCTTATTACGCTGCAAAATTCCTACGTGTAGGTTTAGTGCGTTGACACTTGAACCAATCATCTGTTCATCAATCATTAAATGATAAATGTGATAAATGATTTTATTTCTGTAAGTAGGTTTGTTCAAACACTTTTACACGTCAATCATATTTTAAAACTAGATGAGGTCGGCGTTTCCTATCTGACTACTCTGAGAAGAAAGGCCGAAACAAACTCAGAGGTCACAGTCTCTTTTAAAGTCCAGACATAATCTTGGTCAGGTCATGCGAACACCATGCAGATTGGTTTCTGAAATGGTCTTTTGAGGAAAGAACCACACAGATTGAGTGGACCTGTCCAGTCAGTGCACGCATTTGTCAGTAATCGTGCAGCTCAACTCAGAACTTAAGGAGCTCAACTATTCGACGAACAATACCAAAGAAAGGACATTTGGGTAGGCCGCATATACTACTTAAACTGCCAGACCAAGAATAAAACTGAATGTTAATTACGATTTATTGTCAAAAATTCAGTTTCTGATATGAGCGCCTGCAAAACTTTATAAGGCAAAAATACCACTTTAGCCACCCGATTTAGCATTTATTCTTTTTTAGAAAACGCATATTATTTAAACACTTAATTTTGAGATACATTACTTTTGCGCCGGGCCTGGGTTTTTTTTTGTATGGGATTTGAGACATCTCCTTTTGACGTTCAAAAGTGTCTATTTGATATAAATGATTTGACTTTGACTTTTGAATCTCTGCCTAATCATCTCCTTCGGGATATACGGGCGTGATATTATGTTTTTATAATCTACGGCTTTGCAATAACGGAATATCTACTTGTTGACTGACTGGTCTTTCATCAATGAAAATGAAATTTTCATAGGCATTTATGGACTCGGGGATGCTAATGCGGGCTTTGCGCAGGTAACTTTAGCCGCACGATTTCTACCGCACGGCAAAATCGACTGTCTAAAAGGTAATCGGTTATGTATCGGTTCATAGATGCTGCACGACCGCAGCTCAGTTCGGACACTGATTTTCAACCACAGATAATTTATTTAATAATTCCAATACACATGCACGGCTTTTGGCAAAAATATGCTAAACATATTCACCTATCCAAAAAATATGGAACGCAAGGCCCACGCATAAAATGCTAAAAAATAAAAAGCTAAGAGGCTAGAACGCGCGGTCCGCTGTCACATTTTCGTGATGATTTTCGTGCGTTCGGACAATCTGCGGTTTCCGTTCGCGGGGAGTTTGTAGGTCTGCAAGTCAAGTCAAGTCAAGTTTGCAAGTCTTCTGGAAGTTTGTTAAGAAAAAAAGGCATTCAATATTCTGCAATGCTCATCCCACACACGTTATTCAATTTTGGTAGGATGTATTTATTTTTAAGTGGTTTTCGTATAGCAGCTCAGGTCTATTGACTTTCGCAAGAGTAAAAATTCAACTTTATTGAACACATTCATAACATTACAGTATTTTATTCAGTCATTCATAATTCATTTATTCAGATAACAAAGATCCAATGGGTTAGTATCAATAGCCTTTACCTATGTTCATACTTAACTAATAACGCAGACAGTGTATAGGTGACAAGTGATCTCACCAAGGGAAAAAAAAAGAAAAGAGATCTTCGTATTTAAACAGTGCAACTTTTATTGTTACTTCAACTTAAGGTATGCCCCAGGAAATTAAATGGCACCGTGTAAATCAGGCTTAAGGTAGCTCCCCTTTATGACCCATTTCAAATTACCACCCTGTATACAACTGTCCCACTGATTGCCTGTCGTGTGCTTCACACCATTACATACCTTATCTCTAACGCCAGTAGCCCTGATCTCCCGCAGCAACCACGGCAGCATGGCGTTTGAGAACCGCCGGTCCATTGCCGTGAAGCCCAGGTATGTTACCGAAGTCAGCTTGGTCTTCATCTTGAGTTATTTGAACTGCTGACAAAATAAAATGAAATTACTTCATTATTTATTACTTGCTGACCCGACAGATGTTGCCCTATACAGAATTCAATAATTCATACAGTAAACATTTTTCCAAAAACAATCTTTGGAAAAAAGTTTTTGGAAGACGGTTGTGTGTTTTTTTTTTGTAAAAAAGTTTTTATTTTTCGTTTTTTAGTTGTGTTACCAACTCCACACAAATTCGTATACCACTACTTGCTATGTAAATAACAGTGACACCTAGTTATCATAATATCATCAATATACACTAAGAGGAAAAAATACTTATTACTGAAGCTAAAACTAAAAACTACTGAAGCAAAGTTAATACGTTTTATATGAGGCCACCCCTGAGGCATACCCTATCTATTTAAAAGAGAAATTTTGAAATCGATGCACAATTGCTGGAGATATCGCGTAACAAACATACAGACGAATTGAGAACCTCCGCCTCCTTTTTGAGGTCGGTTAAAAATCCCATAGTAAAAAACAATAGTGTACATACACTAATTAGTGCTGGGCCTCGTCTGTTTGACGTTTTCATTAGCCGTCCCCTTGACGCGGCGTTGCTTTGACCAAAATATTACCTACAACTTATATTAAAATTAAAAGGGCATACATAAATTTTTTTTTTTACTCTTTAGAGGTTTTTTTTGTGTCGGAGGTTTTTTAAATTTTAAATTCAATTTTTTTTTAACTTAATCTTTCTACCCACTAATAGTAGACACGCTACAGTCGACACGTGCCTCGCTTAAATCTGCGCAGCTGTACGTATGTTTTCCACAGTGAAGCTAGTTACTAATTTATCCAGATTTCTCTTTGCTACTCCATCATCAGACCCTGATCACCATCTATCTATAACCTTTTCATTGAGACAATTCCAATGAGCCCAAACACGATACTTCTACTGTACGTTGGTGAGGGAGTTGGATATCTTGCAAATTCCAGATGATGCTGCAGTTCAGGTAACTATGAGCTTCTAATATCATTGTAGTAATAAAATATCAAATTTCGACATGATCAGCTCTGTGAAAGATGCTCACATCCCTTCATCAACTAGAAAAGAGCTGATAATCTTCAAACGGCTAAATAGATTTTCTCGAGTCATAGCTGAGAACACTCTCGATTAAGTCACCTATCGAACAAAAAAAAAAAAACTAAGTCGGTTCAGCCGTTTGGGAGCTACGATGCCGCAGACAGACACACAGATACACACGTTTAACTTATAACACCCCTCAGTATACTGAAGAGGAGATGTTCCAAAAATGTATGTACCTAGCCTGGGCCAGGTCCTTGTAGACTATAGTTAAAAATAGGGATACACATTTAAAACAGTTCTCAGCTGTCCAATTACTTTAAAATAATTTTGTTTGCTGGTAAAACACAAGAAATTACACTTGACATTGCAACACACAACAAAAACCCGTCCCATGACAGGTTTCTGTCGTGTTGCAATTACTGCTTACCGTCATCGGTAAGTTGTCATTTTGATTGATTAATGACGTTTGACATGTTTATTTCTGTGGAGGTTGAAGGTTGACACGACGGACGACGAGACGAAAGTGACTGAAGTGACACTGTTTTGACAGCTGACAGTTTTCTTTCTATGATAAATAAAATTGTCGATCTATGGTTTACTGTCATTGTTTTTAAGCACAGATTAACTCAATCGGAGAGACGCCATGTTGAAAGTCGATCAAAATAATAGATAAATTAAATATCAATTAACGATCACAACAGTACCTATACATTTAAATGAATTCGCTGTATTTTTCCCTAATTAAACAACGTAAAACAACACAATGTATTACGTATTGCTGTTGTATGCTCACATACCAATTTCCAGTCTAATTCTACACGCGAAGACTTGTCATTGTATATCCTGTTGACTATGGTTTCCTTTTTATTAAGTTTTTAAACTGTAAGTCTTCCATGTTTTAATAAATAAATAAATAAATAATTTCTACGAAGTTTTCTCTTTTTTTAAGGAAGTGTACATATACCTGGCCCATTTTAAAACATCTCCTTTTCCAATTTTTCTATTCATAAAAACCTAATTCGGACTATTACCATTATTTTAAAACACAAAATACAATTTTTTCCAGCCGTTCTCAAGTGATGCATTTACCAACGAACAGTATTTCATTTTAATTTATGTCCATACTTCCATACTAATATTATAAATGCGAATATTACTCTGTCTGTCTGTATGTTACCGTTTCATGCCTAAACCATTGAACGGATTTCGATAAAATTTGGCAAGGAGATAGATGCGTCCTGGGAAAGGACATAGGCTACTTTTTATCCAGGAAGCACGCTCCTGCTTTATAATTTCCGACATCTACGCGGGCGAAGCCGCGGTCAGAAGCTAGTACATTATATACATATAGACTAACTTTTTCCAGCAGCTTCGCTTGCGTGGAGGTCAAAAACAATCCCACGGGAATTTACTACCGGGATAAAAAGTATCCTATGTCCTAACCTAGGTTATGGTCTATCCGTGTACCAAATTGTATCCAATTCCGCTCAGCCGTTAAGGCATTAAAACAGAAAGTAACTGTCGCTCTGACGGAGTTAGTTTCGCATTTATAATAATTTATGGTATGATGGTGAATAGGATGTTTTGAGTTTATGATCACCATGATCATCATCATTCCAGCCAATGTGCATCGACCGCTGGACATAAGGCTTCTCCCAAGCATTGCCTTATCGGCCGATATTGTGCTTCTCGCATTCAGCGGATTCCCGCGACCTTCACCAGATCATCGGTTTAGAGAATGATGATACCAAACCTAAACCAACTGCTGGCATTAGAAAAAGGAAAGATATTTAATTTGTATCAAAGAAAGAAATTATTTTATTTGGGACACGCACAGGAAATCCGAACAAAAAAATAAATTTGAATTTAAAAACATAAAAAGGAGCATTTAAAATTAACACACATTAAAAGTAAAAATAAAATACCTGTACGAGGCCAAAAAGGCTCCTATCTCAGCATAATGCTGCGATATTAAAAACAAAAAAAAATACTGCAACGCTGGTATTCTGATAGGGTCCGCTGTGATGCCACAGACACACCTACGGACATCCATAAAGCCCACTAGGGGATTTTTATTTTATTAATAACAAATAGAAGAAAATAAAGCAATAAAAATAGTTTTGAAAAAAAAAACACAAATAAATAAATAAAAACCATGATTATTTATGTTATTGAATATTAAAAGATCGACCCACGCCCGACGCTCCAACATCACTTGTCTATGATATAGACTGTTGTTTATAGTCTATGTCAAGTCTTGAGACGAGATCAGATATCACGAGAAATCATTGACTTCTGATCAAGAACTATTCAAAGATATTCAAAAGAGTCTGCGCTTAAGCTAAATCTAAATTAATAAGTTACAAAACTAGTATTTCTAATAATAAAATAAAAGCTGCGTGACTGGTAGGTAATTAACAGCGAAACAGGAAACACAAAACAGCCAGATCAGAATGAATTATCTCTAAAAATTGATAAAGAAACCATTTCAGATAAGTTAAAAGTTGCCGAGTCACTAGAAAATTTATGTACCAACATCCCAATAGGGGTTAAGAAATACGTTCCTCAACTAAAAATACTACTTCTTATTTTTTATTTAAAAAAGATACGATACTTCGGCAAAAAAAATTGTAGTGCTCGGAGAGTTCACAAAACCCTCTAGAATCCCCAAATAGACTCACAATCTTTCTAGCGAGGCACCACGTTTCTAAACCTAACCCTGACAGCTGACAGAAGTTGAGCGCATTTTTGACGCCACGAATTTTATTAGTAGGTGCCTGCACGCCGTCTAAACATATGTGACTATAAAGAGTGAAGAATATAAAAATGTTGATGGATGGAGAGGGAGAGGAAGGCCAAAGAATAGATGGCTGGTTTGTATGACGAATGATATGCAAGAGAAGGGAATGAATGAAAGCGTGACGGTTGACAGGGGGAATGGAGGAGGAAAAGGTGTTGCGACGACCCCAAGTAAAATGAGACTGGGGCAGAAGATGGTAATGATCTACTGCCGTCTCTAGAGCTGCCGGCGTCCATTGGTCTGAAAATCGAACTCCATCATAGAAACATAAGGTGGGGGGGGGGGTTTTTTTTTTTTTTTTTTTTTAAGTTGTGGGTGGTGGTGGTTTAAAGAATCCTCAGTTGTAGCCGCCAAATTAAAATTTTCTTTTGTTTTTTGCAAATTGCAGCACTGTTTTACGTCGTATGTTGATCAAAATGCGATTCGCGACTGTAGGAATGATATATTTACTGAATAATATCATCAGTTTCATATCAATCATCAAACTTTGGAAATTTGTAATCTGAAAGTACTTAGTTGGAACAAGTTTCCAAAGTTTGATGATTGATATGAAATTGATGATTATTATTCAGTAAATATATTATTCCTATAGCCGCGAAAAGCATTTTGATCAACATACGACGTAAAACAGAGCTAGAATTTGCAAAAAACCAAAGAAAATTTGAATTTGGCGGGCTACAGCTAAGGATGCCCCTTAAAGTAATACTTAAAAAAAAAACAATGTAATGTCTCTGGTATCCCTTTACATAATATTAATGTATGGATGGTATTAGTAGCTCCACGCGTGAGAAAAAAGAGATTTGTGTTTTTTCAGGGAGAAATCACTTATAGTAATTTTTTTTTAAACTGAATGGAACTGAAGGGCTAGTGCTCACAAGAGCTATTACACTATAGAGGAATGAGGAACAGGGTGTAAAGTACACTCAAACCTCCATAGAAAAGGGAGGATCCTCCGACCAGACGGGTGTTGTGTCTGGTGGGCAACTGACCGACATTTGATGTCGGGACGTTGTATATATGCTAGCTGCGCGGTAAACTCTGCTTGCGCGATGCAGGATCTTGTGTGACGTCATTGTGACGTGTAGCTCGCATGTGGCGATGTAGATACCGCTACAACACCATACACGGCAATCAAGATGATATTCAATTCATGCTCCTTTGGGTGCCGCTTTGCGCTTAGCAAATTTTTGAACTTTTGAATTTTCGATGTGTGATTTTTCAAATCTTTGACGTGGTTAAATGAAGTTGCCGATCGATTTACTTATACTATCGTTAGTTTATAATTTGATAATTACTTTTATAGTGAGAATAATTAAAAACGATATTGATTAAATACTTTTTTTTTACTAAATTGCATTTCAAGAACTAAGTAACTCATTTGTTAATCACCGTGGTTATGGTTGAGTTGTAATGAGATACTAATGACATGAGCATTAATGGAATGCACCCTTGCGTGCTACTTTGCACGTAGCAATTTCTTGAAGTTATGAATTTTCAGTAATCATGTGATTTTTCCAATCGCTCATTAAATATTCATTTTAGAGGATAAAATGCGTAGTAAACTGATACTCACATATTTTTCTAAAGAATACAAAAATTAAACATCTCGATAAAATAAACGTATTTTGTAGAAATTATTTATTTATTTACTTATTAAAATCTCCCTTACAACTATCATTACAGGTGTATACCTAATGCGATAGCGTGGTCTTAAAATTAACTTACAATTTAAAACTATGAAAAACGTAAAAAACACAATATTTAAAATATAAAAAACAACAACATAAAGCCTACTCAAATCTACACTATAACATAAAATAAACAACAGTATTTTTGCGAATTCGCTCAAACGGCATGTAAATACATCGATCTTCAAGTGAAGATCGTTAATAACCCGAATTGCGCGGGTCAGTGGTGTTTTGGCGAGAAGGTTGGTCCTGGCAACCGGCACGGCCAGTTTATGTATATTATACTAGCTGCCCGCCCGGCTTCGCACGGGTTGCGGTACTTATCTACGGCGTACCCTACCTACCCTACCTACCTACCCTACCTACCTACCTACCCTACCTACCTACCCTACCTACCTACCCTACCTACCTACCTACCTACCCTACCTACCTACCCTACCTACCTACCCTACCTACCTACCTACCCTACCTACCCTACCTACCTACCCTACCTACCTACTCTACCTACCTACCTACCCTACCTACCTACCCTACCTACCTACCTCCCTAACTCCCTACCCTACATAAAAAAAAAAAAAAAAAAAAAAAAAAAAAAAAAAAAAAAAAAAAAATTGATGTTGGCCGATTCTCATAGATACCGGATAAGCACAAAAAATTTCATCAAAATCGGTTAAGCCGTTTCGGAGGAGTATGGCAACGAAAACTGTGACACGAGAATTTTTATATTAGATTGTATAAATTAATTATATTATATTGTAAAATTATACTAATATCAAGACATCACAACAAAGTACATTTATATTTGTTATACACTACATTTATCTACAGCAAGGACAACAATTTTTTTTTTATTATTGAACATGCGGTCAAGCGCTTTGTGAAGACAGAAACGTGAATTATAATAATAGGCTCGATAAAAAAAAAAATCATAAAGATGACACAAAATTGCTATTTATAACGTTTACCTTGAAAAGATTCCATCTTGAAACCATATAAACGTTGTATCAAAAGATAAGGCTTATTGTTTTTAGGGCATGTTGAGAACACATTATATAGTTTCGTTATTATTTTTTATATAATATATACAAAATCTAGCAGTTCAAGCGCTCGCACCGACCAGCCAGTGCCCGCCGAGACGCACTACACGACACACCGCACTACAAGACGGCCTTAAAGGCTCCCGCAAACAGGCACGACGCGACAGCGCGACACGACTTTAATAGAACAATTTCTATGAAAACTTCATGGAAATTGTTCTACAAGAGTCGCGTCGCGCCTGTCTGTCTTAAGTCTTGATAGTGCAAAAAACTAAGTTCATCAACAGTTTGCGCGCCCGCGACCATTATATGACAACAATAATCATAAAGGTATAATAACGCGCGTAAGTAGACGCGTTTAAAAATCGCGGGAAATAGGTACTACAGTACAGTACGGTTCAAACTTAATGGCGGCTGTGAAGTGCGCTATTCTCTGCGCAGTACCCCACCCCTCACCCCCGCTGACACGTGAATTGGTTACTGCGCAGCGACTCGCCTCATGTTCCGAGCGGCCATTACTTTTGAACCGTACTTTTCCTATAAAAAAAATTGAAGTAAAAACATTTTTAAAAACAAGCTTTTATTGAACTAAAAAGTACTAAATAATACGTTAACAGAAAACTTTAATATTTTCTTAGAATCTTGCGGCTTATCTTAAAGTGTAAGAAGGACGTTCACGCCTCAAGCTTTTAAGAAAATATTAAAGTTTTATTTAGTACTTTTTGTTCAATAAAAGCTTTTTTTTAAAAGGTTTTTTACTTCTATTTTATTTTGTACTTTTTAGCATTAGAATTTCTATAGATAACCGTTCTATCACCTTCTCTTGAAAGGTACTTGTAAAGACAAATCCAAAGAACCCAAACGTGCCTTTACACAAGTCACGGTGAGAAGCCATTCGAGTTGCACTATCCAAGTCATGCCACACTTTAGAACGGGCTATCGTTATAATTTAATGAATACTTATACAACATTTCGTGCCTGTGCTTTCGACCTCTGAGGAGCCAGTTCTGGGTGCAGCAACCAGATCATGGTAAACTTTAGAATGAGCTATCATAATTGTATACGTATATAAAATTTTGTGTCTCTGCTACTAACCGTTGAGGAGTTCTCTCGACTGGAGCCAATCCTGGTTGCAACAGCCAGGTTATGGTGGACTTTAGAAGAAACTACCGTAATTAAACGCGTATATTAAATGTCATGTCTGCAGCATTGACCGTTAAGGAGATCATTCGTCTGGAGCCAATTCTGGGTGTAGAATCACAGGTCATGCATCATAAAAATGCATTGTCTACGAAACAGAATCAACGTGTGAAATTTCAACTCCGTAGGATAAGAGGAAGTGGTTTTTTTTCAGCTTGCATGATTCCACCCGAACAAACATACATACATTGCAAGTTAAATAAAAGCTTGTAAAAACACACAATTTTCAAAATTGAAAATACTTAAATTGTTCTGAAAAATAAGCAGCCAAAACACAATCTCAGTTACCTGCCTTATTGTTTTCCTCTGCCTGTAGCACCATAATAACCTGGATACTACTGACTTTATCCTGTTACAATAAATTTTTGTAAAGGAGACAAAATCTAATAGCATTATATTTAATAGAATTACTAATTCTTAGGGCTTTGGTATTAGTTACCTAATGGAATTAACGCTTTTTAAAAACAGGCGCGACACGCGACGTGAATCGCACGCGATACTAAGGCACCGGTCGCCGCGCCGCGCGACTTGCGATGGCGGTGCCTTTGTGTCACGTCGCGTGTCGTGCCTGTTTGTAGGAGCCTTTATTTACAGGCTTTACTATAACTACCTACTTAAATACTTATAATTTGAGTAGGTAGGTACATATATCAGCTGATACAAAAATTCACCGTGCTATTGGATCTAATTATGATAGTCTATTTTAAATTTTGCATTCAATTGTCCTGGAAAAAATTTAATAGCACCAAAAGTACTTAAATCCATTGCATATTATGTAAATAGGTAGGTTCCTATGATTCGTTTTTCATACCTATTAAATGGCCTAATAATATAAAATAGATATACAAGTTTATTATTGTGGGTACATACCTGTTATTTAGTGTCAAAACGAATAAATCATCAAACAAAACACAAACGAATCACTACTTCTTCCAACTTAAAAATAATCAATATTAAACACAAACAAACACTGATTCAGCCTCACGAAAGTCACTGTTCACAATTAAATCCTTATTTTACCACAATTTTACAACATCGTGCACAAAATAAGTCAAATAAATCGGAATAAAACATTTTCGCACGAATATTTCGCACAGAACATTAGTCCAAAGGCACTATTAGACGGAAACAAAAACTTTATGAAGAATAACGAATGCCTTTGCCTGCCACAGAAATCCTATAACTCTGTTTTCTCTTTCTTTCCCGCTTGTAAATATGAGACGGCAAGCATCACAGACGCAAAGACAAACTGGATTTAAAATAATACTGACATGTAAACTTCCAAGTGCAAATTAGACATGGTAGAGGATAATTTTTAATAATTTATTCTATTATTTATTTCCTATTTCCTTAAGTTGCGCTATTATTGGCACAAGAGTGCTATCTTTTGCAAGTCCACAAAATAAGCAAGTTGGTTATTACGCCATCTATTATGGAATACACGAACTGTTAGAAGGAGCAAGCGACATAATAGTTCAGCTTTATGTGAGTAGATGTCACTTATTACATTGACTTATTTATTTGTTTGAGGAATAATTGACCGTGTAATTTCTCAACCACCCTTAGGTTGACAGGCTCATAAACTTCACAAAATGTCAAGATCTATTTTTGCTAAATGAATCACTTAAGGGAGTTTTTGTCAAAACTGGTAAAGCAATTATGAGGTCGATTATATAAGAAGGATCTAGATTTTTTATTTTATAAATAAATTAAAAAAGAAAGGATGACCGATACTTTCTTAGTATGTTATCAAAAAACTTTCATATTTCTCTAATCATTCATAGTTACACCTAAGTACCTATAATAACTATCGGCAAAGTACATTACTTTGGTATGTAAATTAAATATTAATTAAATACTTTGCTAGCGTAACAATTACTACTTGTAAGACTTCAAACGCTCTAGGTACATTTACGTCAGAGTATTGATTAAATACATTGAGTTACATTATCTTTAGGTATCTTTCAACAGCTGGTACTTAGAAAGGAGATAGTTACAACTACTTTCACCAAAATATCCATTTAAATAACATTTATTATGTATCCAAAATAAATATTTCAATTTATTAATACATTTTAATGTATCGCAGTAACAATTAAAGATGTTTTTCTATTTAATAAATAATCAATCAATTGATTCCGAATCCCGCCGCGCGACACCAGCGCCACAGATTGAAACAGGCGTCAGATTTAGACAATGTTTAGTTAAAAATGTGGGTATTTACAAAAGTTTTGGTGTTAAGTGTAGTGTGAGTGTGAAAATAAAGTGTAAAATATATTTTTGTGAATAATTTACTTCAAAATACAGATGTTAAGGGATAAAAATCGTTGTTTATTTTGGCTAATACAGGTAAGAAAGTGTTTTTTTGGTTTTTATATTTGCGAAAAAGATAATTGGTTATAATTCTGCTTTCCTAAATATTTAGCAAAACGAAATTTAGTGTGTAAAGACGGTTTTGGAATACCTACATTTAATTAACGTAAACCTCCTCTGATTCTTTGACCGAGTAAAAATAGGTAGGAATAAAAATAGAATAGAATAGAACACTCTTTATTACGTATAATTCTTATATATAGATACATCTTCTAAAAATCCCTATTGGCCGGGTCAAGGTGAATCTCTCAAAATGCTCTCAGACTGATCAATAATTTGATGAACCTTTTTCCACGAATTAATTACAAAGGTATTAACAGGTATTGTAAAAGGTATGGTAGTAGGTACAGCGTCCTCCTGTCTGCTAATAACCACAAACTTCGATCACCAGTCTATCGGCCTAGATTGGTGATTAGTAAATTAAAAAAGTTGGTTCTACCACCGATAGTGTGACCACATGTGACCTGAACTGAGGCCCGTTTTCGATACTTGCTGAGGGGCTGGTGGCTAAATAAAAGCCGCTCGGGTAGATCAAGCAGGTTAAGCTACGCTTGCCGCGGTCGGTCCGTGGATGGGTGACCATATTTACATACCGAGACCCTCTGTGCCTCGGAAACTACACTAAGCCGTTGCCTGTCATTCGTGGATCTTTGACAGTCGTCACGGGTAGCCAGAAGCCCGAAAGTCTGCCAACCAGTCTTATCAAAGGTATCGTATTACCCAGTAACTGGGTTGTTGAGGTTAGATAGGCAGACGCTCCATGTTAAATACAGGTATTCAGCTGCATTCGGTTAGACTGGAAGCTGTCCCCAACATATTTGGGAAAACGTCTAGGCAGATGATCTTGGATACTTGAGAATAGTCTAAAAATAAAACAGTCAGTGGATGGGTGACCATTAAGCACTCTAAGTTTCCACTCGGAAAGCACATTAAGCCGGTAGACCCGGCTGTCATTGGTAGATCTTTGACAGTGATGGGTAGTTAGAATCCCAAAAAAGTTTGACAACCAGGGGTATCATGTTACCCAGTAACTGGGTTGTTGAGGTCAGCTAGGCAGACGCTCCGTGTTAAATACTGATATTCGCCGACCCTAACATAGTTGGGAAAGACTAGGTAGATTGAGTCTGTGGATGTGTGGCCATCTAAAAAAATGAAAAATGTGGCCAAATTAATGTACGTGTTTTGAAGAGCACGTAGGAATATCTTATTATACGACAGTATGGAAAATACTCTTGGAAAATACTTTTTCTCAAAACATCACTTGAAAATTCGAACCGTGTCTCGTTGTGAGTCCGCGATGATTTACTTTAATAACAAATGAGTTCGCTTTCGAATTGTGTGCGCTCACCTGAGTGAGGTGAGCAGTGAACTGTACAGTAGCATTAGAGTATAAGTTGCATTTTATAAAAATGGCTCCAAATGAACTTTTCTTAACAGCATTACTAGTCTGACCTTAGAACATTACTAAGAAGAACATCTTCTTTTTCAGAGCCATGGATAACCAAAAGGAATTTACATCATCTTCCACCATATCATTCGTAGAATCTAGCACAGAAGAGAAGGGAGGGAAAGGCAGAAGAAAGTCCTTCTTCAGAAGAAATGGTCTACTAAAAGTGAACCATAGTTCGAGTGACGCTGACATATCAACTATTGAATATGAACGGTAAGATTTCATTATTTTTGTCTATAAAAATACAGAGTGGTGATAGACCCGATGTTCTAATAGAAATCAGTGGTCGTTTCGCGTAAATTGCTTTCAATTAGGACAGCACCTTAGTCATCTGCATTCTGTATCCCATTTAAAGGTGATTCTCTGTCATAATTAATAACTTTTTGAATGAAAGGTGTAAATATCCGATTCGTAAAAATCTTAACCACGCTGTTTGAAAAAGAATCTTTGCAACTGTTCCGACATTATTCCCGTCTAAAACTAGTGGCTTTGTTAGATGTAGACCTCGCGAGTCTGTCAATGCATAGCTTAAAACTGAATAAATGTTCACCGCGCACATTAAAATAAAAAGCGCGAAACGGCTGAAATATGATTTGTATTGTGGTTTCAACCCCCATATCTCCAACGTGTTGAAAAATTTCGAAAACATGAAACAACAAAAACTAATCCATGTAATTTATCGAATCTGCTCACAAAATTTCATGAGAATCGGTTGATAAATTCCATCTCTAGAGGAAAACCGGACATATAATAGCATTTTTGCCCAAGCTGAAACGGAGACGCTTCGCTTCGGCAATAAAAAAACTAAAATAAGTAAGTGTCTACACCATCACATTTACCTCGGGATTCTGATTTAGTAGGTACATGAATTGCGTTTTAAAATATACACTATTGTCCTTGCGAAATATTACCCATTGTTGTTAACAAATGGTTTTGTAACTTATAAATAAAACACAATTTTGACATTAGTATTCTAAACAGTTTGTCTCTATGGAAAGGCTTGTAAACAAACATTATTAAGTCGCGGTATGAATACGTAATTCTTCTATAATAACAAAATCGGCACAAACTACTTACAGTACAACTATTTTCTTAATGTCCCTCGGCAAACTTCGGCAAGTTTCCTCCCATTTTTTTAATAAATTACATTAAGTTAAAAGAGTATTAACAACTCTATATACTTCCAAGTCGATTGAGAGAGTCCGCTCTGCACCGAATACAAAGGGCAGCTGATAGAAATCCGACGACTGACGAAACACGAAGTTTGCCGAGGGACATTAATAAAATAGTTGTACTGTACATAACTATGTAACAAACGATGTGATTCTCTCCATCAACATCTACCCATAACAGCTTCTTCCCAACTATGTTGAATTCGGCTTCCAATCTAACCAGATGCAGTCAAATATCCGTATTTTACATGGTGCGACTGTCTATCTGACTTCCACAACTCAGTTACTGGGCAATACTGGGCAATGCAGCTCATGCCATGCTGTTAGGTGACTATTCATGAGAAATTCCGTGTGTTTACAATCTACTGCTAAATTATTTTAGTGATAACTGTTCGTCAGGAATAATCTGTAAGAAATCATCAATCAGTTTATCAGTGTTGTGCCCTTAGGATATATACAGACCCTGTCGGAGTCGCGGATTGTTCGAAAGAGTTACCGTGGCCCTGGCGCACATTCAACCGAAGGAACACGGGTGGGTTTTAGTCAGTACCAGTCTGACACGCCCTCCCGCTCCACCCAGAGCGGGAGAGGTCATTTGATGATTTACCACGCAAAAAAAAATTAAGGATATATATACAGACACGCAGGAGTTCATTAATTCCCTAAAAACGTAAAACTTCGCAAGCTATACTACACTACGACTACTACGTTTTAACGACTAAAACTACAAACGTAGAATTCAGGATTTTTTATAAATGTGGCAGTCATTTTAGTATATTGTGGTGTCTTGCGACTTCCACGCGAACAAAGTCGCGGGCCCCTAATTAACTATGACCATGTAACGATTCCTTACTTGGAAACCACGTCAATTCTTTAATTATCCAAGACATCTGCTAATAACATATTCTCTGTGACACAATAAACGAAACCGTTTCTACAAGACACGATATTGACGTGGTAACATTACGCGGGGAATAATAATTACCGTACAGAATTGGGGCCCAGAAGCTAGTACACAAATTAATAAAAGCAAAACAAAAATTGGATAGGTATGTGTGAAGTAACTTATAAAATAAATTATTTATTTAGTAATTATCATCATCATCATCAGTCTATATTCGTCCACTGCTGGACGTAGGCCTCTCCTAGTGAACGCCACGGAGCCCGATCCTCGGCTCTCCTCATCCAGTATCTGCCAGCCGCCTTTCGCAAGTCGTCACTCCACCTGGCCGGCGGGCGTCCCACACTACGTTTACCTAAACGCGGTCTCCACTCTAGAACTCGTTTTCCCCAACGATTGTCGGTTCTGCGGGAGATGTGACCAGCCCATTGCCACTTCAGCTTGCTTAATCTAGTGTAGTTATTATTTATTTAGTAACAACTCTCTTTCTCTCTCACCGAGAGGAGGCCTGTCAGCCTGTGTCCCAGCAGTGGGAACATTATATGCGCTTTCGTATCTTTCTTACTATGGTCCTATGGTATACTTTGGGACCTGCCTAAGTTAAGATACAATTTTGACGACAGGGTTGGCGCAGTGGTTAAACGATTGACTGCTGCGCTGCGTGTCGCGGATTCGATTCCCGCACGAAACAAATATTTTTATGACCTACAAATAGTTGTTCCGGGTCTGGCTGTTTGTGTATGTGAGTTTGATGAATGTTTGTGAACGCACCCACAATACTGGCGCAATTCCTAGTGTGGGAGAAAATTAAAAAAAAAAGGAAGTTACAGTGATTATCATGGCACGCGATTATTTATGTCATTATTGCGTTAGTGCCTCATCTTGATAGAATCCCATAATGATATAATCATAACATTACAACTATCAACCAACCATAATATTCCGTTGTATCATTATTAAATTATCACATCATTATCTCCCAACACAGCATTCTTGTAGCTAAAATTGTTATTTGTGCAACAAGAGAGCAAAGTTGGTTTTTGCTATGAGTTGATTTTGAATCCCGATTATGCGAAGGATTCTGTAATTGAATCACGAGCAAGCATAGCGAGTGATTATAGGTAAGAATTCAAAGGGACGAGATAAAAATAACTTTGGTCTCGTGAAACACACACAATTTTTGACCTCAACAGCAAGAACATATTACCAAAAGGTAAAAAAATACAACATGGTAAAAATTTTACCACTATATTTGTGAAACAAACAATATCAAAAAATGAATTACCTACATTTAAAACATTAACAGATGATGTGCAATTTTCGAATAATGTTTATCCGAACGGTTTATTGTTAATTTTTTTTTTGGCCTACTGGGTATGGAATTTGAAAAAAGAACTTTGACTCGACTGGTTTTTATCTCTCGCTTTTTTCGTATCGAAGTGAAAGTGACAGAACAAAGTGAAGTTCAAAAGACCCAGCACTGTTTTAAGCATTAAAAAAAATATATATAAAGTTACTTTGTCTCACGCTCGCAGCAAAATCGAATTTTTCTCACTATCTTTTTACAGCAAAACCTGCTTGTTTGAGGTGCTGAGGTGGAAAATAATTTACAGCCAGTAATCTCAGGTTGCGTCCATAGGAACATGAGCGGCGCGTGTCCGCGGAACGTTTAGCGTTGTTAGCGATCAAAATATGAAAAGCAATTTTTCCCCCTCTTGTAATTTCACTGGACAGCCACCTGTGTTATCTATTCTAAAAATTAGGGTTTAAATAACGCCAAGTTAGGAGTCTTTTATCAGCTGAGCCTGTAGCTTTAAATTCCCCGATTAATAATCATGATATTATAAACCATTCGATCCAGCCCGTCCCCAATATCGCGCTGCCCTCTCCCGATGACGCCCTAAGCCGAGGTCCGTACCCCACAGGGGGTGCCCTTAGCGTGCGGTCATCTAACTTATAAGTTTAGTTTTAAATTTTTCCGCTCCTGGCTGGAGGCCCTTTAGAGTAAAATCCGAAAGGCAACCACAGGACAGTCCGGTTAAGCAGCCACGACCCCCAGTGGTCAAAACTGCGAGTTGCCCTTTATTAAAAAAAAAAAAAAAGTCTTTTATCCTCAGCTTTTGAGCCAAAATCGAATTCGAAATCCGAGTTCGATCTTAATTTGAATTGTTTTAAATTCTTACGGATGGAATACGTGCGCATGCGCATCCTCTCATGCAAACAGTACTAATGTCTGTTTCAAAAGTATCTGATGAAAGTGTAAACAAACTTTGATTACGTTAAATTCTCACGCAATCACTCACTAAAGGGAACTAATAACACATTTAGAAGGTTTCGACTTTATATCTTACCAATTTTTGTAATTGAATCTTAGACGAACATTGGTTAGTTAGAGTTTTGGGTTTAAGTATTCAAATATTCATATCAAAGCACTCAATTTGTAAGTGGCACATACGGCAGTACTTTTTCTGATCCATTTGTTTACATTTTTATCAAATACTTTCGGAACAGACCATACGTTTTGTTTGTTGTTGGTATAAAGATAGATATGAGGAACAGGGTGTAAAGTTCACTCATAGCTCCATAGAAAAGGGAGGATCCTCCGACCAGACGAGTGTCGTTTCTGGTGGGCAACTGCCCGACGATTGATGTCGGGACGTTGTATATGTGCTAGTGGCGCGGTAAACTCTGCTTGTGCGATACAGAATTTTGCGTGACGTTAGTGTGACGCGTAGCTCGCATGTGATGTTGTAGATGCCGCTACACTGGTACACGCTTCGCTGTGCACTGACCTGTGAACATAGGCGTAGGCTCGATGTTGTGATATTTTCGCTTAGTTAGACAACTAAGTGAAGGTCAACGGAGGAAGGTGAGGGTCGACTGGCTATTGACTAATCTGATTAATAAGGCTCGACGCCTTGTTAAGTTTATTTTTATTTTTATTTGGGTCAAAAAACAGTTATACATTACAGCATTTACAAAAAGTAGTTATATTACAGACGAAAAAACCTATAACTCACACTATTGTCACTAGTAAAAAACCGGCCAAGTGCGAGTCGGACTCGCGCACGAAGGGTTCCGTACCGTTATCTATAAAAACGGCAAAAACATCATGTCTGTTGTATGGGAGCCCCCTTAAATTTTTATATTATTCTGTTTTTTAATATTTTTTGTTATAACGGCAACATAAATACATCTTCTGTGAAAATTTCAACTGTGTAACTATCACGGTTCATGAGATACAGCCTGGTGACAGACGGACTGACAGACGGACGGACAGCGGAGTCTTAGTAATAGGATCCCGTTTTACCCTTTGGGTACGGAAAACTAAAAAAGAACGCACGTGAAACGATAAAAAAATAACGTATTATTATTATTATTTATTTATAGTTAATTAACACGGTACAATACCAATCACACAACACTATATATATCGACGAATCAAAGGAAGCGGATGACAAGAGCATTCGTATGCAAGAGATTGTGAAAGCATTCTTTTAAATTTAAGATGTTTCAAGGATTTAATATAATGTAGGCCTCTTATCTTTTTCTACAGTGTCTTCTATTTTCAAATACCTATTATTTTGGACCACTATTTCACTTGATAACCATTGACGCCCACCAACCAATGGTACACGCTTACCTCGAATTACTCTATGCATTCGGGAATTCTCCTAGGTTATCGAGCTAATGCCACTACAGGGCAAAGGTCACTATTTATTTATTTATATACAGGGTGGTAGGGACATCGACGTACAAACTGTAACCCTGAATTCAGCACATGATTCTGGGCAGTAATTTTTCGACGGTTATCAAAAAAAAAAACAGCTTTTTCATAGAAAAGTGCAATACCTCAAGAGTGTCCTTGGAGTTTCTTGCCCGTTCTTCTCCATAGAGATCTACGTTTTGGAATGGGCAACTAGCTTCAACTTTCTGACTAACTGACCGACTCTTTGACAATTCAAAAGTGCCTGTAAATGGTTTAATTGAAATAAATGCTTTGAATTTGAGTTTGAGTCAAAATGTATGGAACACCTTTTTTTATATCCGATGTAAAGTTTCAAAGCATGGGATCAGAATCATGTACTGTAGGTATCCATGGTAACAGGTTGCGCGTCTATGTTCCTGCCACCCTTTACACTAGAAAATATATAGGTATATATTTTTTTATTTAAAACACTACAAAACACACACGCTTCTCATACAAAGAAGGCAAAAATAATAAACCAGTCAACAAAGTTAGCAGCAGCGGAATAATTGCATATCACACTAACAGTAGGAATGGCTTTCATTCTGACAGTTCAACAACATTCATTGCGTTATTTACGTTGTTGAGCTGACAAATTTTTCGAACATATGAAGCAATGGATTAGAAATAGGCTTAAAAATGATTCAGATTGGAGTTGATATTGTGTTACGCAATTAGGGTGCTAGACTATCAAAAACTTACCTAAAAAATAAACCGGCCAAGTGCATGTTGGACACCAACAGTGAAGGGTTCCGTAGTTAGGATGAATATTCCCCTAAAACCCCCTCTCCCTCCGCCCAAAGTCTCCCTTTTCAATCCAAAGGTTGTCTGTAAAAGATCACTTTTAGCGATAAAACCGCCCATTGTGTCACCGTATGTAAAATTCCTACATTTATAACTGTAATTTTTATGCTGTTCATAATAAAGAATATTCTATTCTATTCTATTCTAATATTGCATGCACAGATATGATTTTATCGACCGCAAAAATAAGTTTGTATTTACCGAAAATGTCCCAAACTCAAAGTCTATTGTCATAAATAAAAGTCACTTTGAAACATCACAATATTTTTAATTATGGGATCCAACGATACCACACGCCTATGTGCATTGTTTTTTTATTTCCTCCCCGTTATAAATGTATGGGGAGACCAAACCTAATAGTTTTTAATTCGTAATTACACTACGCCCGCCATTATCTGGCGGTGCACAGATTACACATTTTTTCCAATTTTTATCGAAATAGCGTAAATAGTCTCGGAAAAATGGCTGTGTAACATCCGGACGGACAGACGGACATGACGAAATTAAACGAGTTTGGCTACGGAACCCTGATTAGGTAGGTACTTATTATATTTTAAAATGGCATCATGAAAATTAATGTGTATATTACATAACAAATCCTGTAACGTTTCAAGGAAAAACTATTCACAGTTAACGGTTTATCGGCAATAGATTGATAATCCTTATCACGCACTGGTGGTATTGTGAACGTGGAATTTAACAAATACAAATACAAAAAAAATACAAATACAAATAGTTTTATTTTTCTTTACAGGGTTTGTACTACATAGCTAGTGATAGAAGTGTCCTTTTAAGCAAATAAGTGCCTGTATTAAAACTAATGCATAATACCAGCCTATTATTATTGTCCCACTGCTGGGCAAAGCCCTCTTCTCATACACAGAAGGCACGAGCATTGATCACCACGCTTCCTCAAGACGGGTTGGTGATTTCAGACTAAAGGCGACAGGCGTGATGCGACGCGATTTGTAGAACAATTTCCATGAAGTATTCATAGAAATTGTTCTACTAGAGTAGCGTCTCGCCTGTTTGCGGGAGTTTTTATTATTAATTATAAGTCCAGCTTTAGTCACGAAAAAATTTCTGAACCAAAGTCAGTAATGTCCAAGACAAAATTAGAAAGTACTTATAAGGGCTCATGCACACGTACCACAAGCACATTACAACCACACCACAACCACCCCACACCACAACCACACCACACCGCAACCACACTACAACCACAACACGTGGTCGGCCGCTAATTTGTTTGAAAATTAATTCATTCACTCATTTTGTCGCTGCGATGTGGTGTGGTTGTGGTACGTGTGTATGAGCCCTAAATCGAAGAAGTCACATTAGTACTTGCCCAGATTCGAACCCACAACCTCGAGCAGGCCTTAACCACTGGGCCATCACGACAATTCAGTAATATTTGTTTTTTTTCTATTTCACTCAGGGTTTATTGGATTTATTTGGTACAAAAAACAGTTACAAATTACAGCATTTACAAAAAGTAGTTATATTACAGTCGAAAAAACGTATAACCCAGACTATTGTCCACGAAGTGACATTGGAGTATGAAAACGAATGCATGTTCAATGTAAAAAAAAGTACATAATATATTTAGAAGAAAAAAACTATAGGGTTGATGGCAATTATGGTATCGCCCCCTATTACATGGGTCTTAAAAACAGGGGGCTTACTCTAATTTTGGCATTGTCCATGTGAGCGAAACCGTCCGTCTGTCTGTCAACGAAGATACGGGCCCATCGGAAAGTAATTCGATACATAGAAGTAAACCCTACTCCCGAATAATTAACTTTTAGGACGGACAAAACACATCGGGAGTAACGACAACTGTCAAATCGTTTTGTCATAAATTTTTAGTTCGGACCCCGGATTAATGTTATGTCCGAAAAAGATACGGACTACGGAACATCCGTAACTTCGGCCGATATCACGGACACTGTACTTAGGGAGTAGTTGTATCTGGCGAAGGTGTAACTATACATGTTTGCCCTAATCATTCCCCGAAGAATTATGCAGAGGCGTATTGTTATGTCTATGCTGGTCAGTAAACTCAAAGTTGTCCTGCGGGCATTGTGCGGATAATAAATAAAAATCTATACTTACTAATATTATAGAGAGGTAAAATGTTTGTTTGTTTATATGTAGAGGGTCTGGAACTACCAGTCGGTTTTCAAAAATTCTTTTTGTTTTTGATAGCGGAATTCTTTCGGAGGTCATTAGGCTATTTAACGTCACGCTAAGACCCTAGGAGCCGAGCAAATGGAAAAAACCTCAGAAAGAACGCTAAGTGAAAACGAAGTGATAGTGCGAGCAGATGGTGGGGTGCGTCGGGGGAACAAGAAATTTCACGAGGACGAAGTCGCGAGCAGAAGCTAATAAATAAATAAAGTGGTTATAATGGCTTGCATAGCACCGATGACCGTTGGGACGTGTTCTTGGCCTTTAGTACCAACGGTAGTACCAGCACAGGCTTGTGGGGCGACAATTTTCGCAGGGTGACTGCAGCTCGCAGCTGGATGAAAGCTGCCGAGGATCGATTCTGTATTTGCAGAGTCCTCTTCTCATAAAGAAATGGCACAGACATTGATCACCATGATTGCTCACTGCATGTTGGCAATTCAGGTTTTCTCCCCTGTATGTTAATGATGTCCAAGATAAACCTAGAAAGTACATTGGTACCTTCCGGGTTTCATACTCACATTCCGCGGATCTCTTAACACCTGGGTAATGCAACATTAACAGCTTAATTCCCCCCCCCCCCCCTTTATTTATAAACGCTGCTTAAACTAATGATTAACAACTGTTAACGTGTGTTGTAACGACTATACATTTTCGACGTTTAAACTTCTTTAGCTTCAATCAACGTTTATAAAATGAATCCACTTATAAGACAGCAGTTACTTTCGTATGTTTACCGCTACCGTGTTACGACTTACGATGGACGACAATCAATATTAACAGTGTTTTTGTCATCATCCATATCGTTTGTGAAAACAAAACGATAATCCTTGGACGTATCAGACATTCAGTCTATCAGTATATTTCATGTCACCGCGTCCAGCGCACGCGTTCGCGCCAAAACAGCCGCCATCTTTTGTTTTCAAATCGATCGTGTTCGTTATTATTTAAAAAAAGTGAAAGTTTAAAAAAAGTATTTTGCTTGGTTCTACGTTTGAATTTATAATTTAGTTTTTTTTTCGTACATTCACTATCGATAGTTTTTTTTATTGGACATCGTAAAGTTCGGTAATTGAATTTTGTGATAAAGGAGTTCTGTGTTTATTTAATATTCAGTTCCTTGTACAGTTTTGTTTTGGTGCTGTACTCATGGTGTTGGCCAACAGCATTGAGAAGAGAGGTTATGTGTTAACTTATTCCTGTTAACCTGATGTGAGCCATTTATGTAGCAAATTAAACAATTTACACTCGATAAACTAATCAAATTGGTATCAGAAATATCAGAGGTATTCTCAGAAATTGTTATTTAAAAAATAGGGAAGCTATTGAATAATATATTATCATAATCATCGTACAACATAAAAAAAAACATGACTGCTATGTTATGTTATGACTACTTATGACGAATGACATAAGCATTATTATGTATAGTTGGTCAGGCGAGCATACTGATAAGGCGGATCGTTTGCAAACACAGCTGTCCGTAATCCAACATGATCGATATTTATAAAGGCTCCTGCGAAAAGGCGCAACACGCGACGCGAATCGCACTCGACACTAAAGGCTCGTACACACTCGCGCGACGCGACGCCTGACACAGAGGCACTGCGAGTCGCGCGACGAGCGGCGCCTTTGTGTAGCGCTGTCGCGTCGCGCCTATCTGCGGGAGCCTAAAGGTACCGCTCGTCGCGCGACAAGCGGTGCCTTTGTGTCGCGCTGTCACGTCGTGCTTTTCTGCGGGAGCCTTAATCGACTAGCTTCTGCCCACGACTTCGTTCGCTTGAAGTATCTCGTTTAAACATGAAACAGCACTATGGCACTCAACGATAGTATAGAAATTAGCCATTAATAGTGAAAGAGTTTTGGGAATCGGATTAGTATTTCCGAAGATTTCCCCACATAAATACATACTTACAAATTTTACCTCTTATTTATTTATTTATTTATTCTCAACAAATTTACATTTGTGTCGAACAGTAGTTTGCACAATAAATGTAACACAAAGCCAGGAAAAAAAAAACAAAGAATACATTACACATTGGTCCCAACATTGGTCTTTTTAATATTATTAGTATAGGTATACAGGGTGTCTCGTAAATAATGGATCAAACGTAACGGGTACCTTACCTCATTTCCAACAACTAATTTGAATAGTTAAAAAAATACCGCTACGGTATATTTTTTTTAATAGATTTTTTTTTTTTCGAATTTTACTATTTTCTCTACCAGAATTCAGTTTTTTTTATTGCTGTCGCTGCAAACTATAACATTTTTAGGTATGATTTTTGTTAAACATTTCTGAATAGCTTACTAATGTAATCATATACCATTTTTTGTAAATAACGTATGCCTTAAAAAAAAACTTGAATCGAAAAGTGTTTTTTTTACCATAAAAAGACCAAAATTGAAAAAAAATATAAAACTATTCAAATTAGTTGTTGAAAATCAGGTGAGCTACCCGTTATGTTTGATCCATTATATACGGGTCACCCTGCTTTCGGGCATCTTTTTTTTTTTGGTTGGAAATCATCAAATGACCTCTCCCCCTCTGGGCGGCGTGGAAGGGCGTGTCAAACTCTTACTGACTAAAACCCACCCGTGTTCCTTCAGTTGCTTGTGCGCCAGGGCCACGGTAACTCTTTCGAACAATCCGCGACCCCGGCAGGCATCGGCCCTATGGGACCCCTTCAATGATGCTGACATCTCTTTGAGGCGCGCGTGGTACACGACGCGCCGTCGACCCGGGCCTGGTCCTTACCGGACGGTGAGCTGCCCATTGCTCGCCGTCCGCAAGCCCACGCCTACGGTGGCCGGGAGTCGGCAATCGACTCCCGATGCCCAGGGTGTCTCCTCCTGTGGCGACTGGGGGCGTGAGGCCGCAACGATTGCCTCTCCCTCTAGCGCTCCACCTCCTCCTTCGCGAGCATTGACGTGTGACGGCTTCCCATTCCCTCTCACTCCGTACCATGGCTTGAACCAGGGCCGGACGCGAGAGATCGCCATCACCGATCGCCGCCACGAGGACATGGCGGTGCTCCGCCCAAGCCGGGCAGACCTCCACCGTATGCTCCACCGTGTCCTCCGGTCGATCCACACAATGATAAAAGAAAATCCAAAAAAAAAAGAAAGAAGAAGAAGAAGGGTAGAATTTCCAAAAATCCTAGTAACTCAAACTCAAAGTATTTATTTCAAATAAACCAATTACAGGCACTTTTGAATTGTCAAGGGGTCGGTCGGTCAGAAAGATGTAGCTAGCTGCCCATTCCAAAACATACTAGGTACCCATGGAGAAGAACGGGCAAGAAACTTCACGGACACTCTTGTAAATCAAAATATGGTTACATCATTCATGTTGAAATTATGCATGTGAGAACGATGCAGAAACTAAGACACGGGTTTCATGGTTTTTAAACCATAATAGCACAACATATTATAAAATTATCATAAAATTTACTTAAAAAATGACTGATTTTCATACAAAGTTTCATCCCCTTAGAGGTTGAATTTCAACAAAAAAAATCTTGGGATTCTTATGTCACCAAAGGAATCTACATGTTTGATTTGCTCGCATTTGACCACTCTATCACCCTGATAGTAAGCAATGATGTGGTTGACGATGAAAGACGCTTGCGTAGAAGTGACCTATTCACGATCATGAATATTTACTTTGTAAAATATTATATTATTTTAATATTGTGAATGTGAAGACTATGTGCTAAAAATAAAGATAAAGATAAAAATCAATTTATTTGTTTAACATGAGTAGATTACAATACAAATAGATGCATGCAATGGTGTTTAATATAAGTACGTGCTATATGCTGTACCATGGAAGGTATACAAATCTTACAAGTTTTCAAATACCTAGTCATTAAAATTATAAAATATTAAATTGTACCAATGAATTTGTCACAAATTTAAAAAATCAAAATTTGTCGTTTAAGAAGTCAGATAGATACGCTATAGTAACATTTCGTGGTCAACATGTTTTTCAACTTTGTCTTAATTATAGGTGTATTTAATATTGTTTAATGTCCTTTGGAATTTTATTATATATTTTAGGAGCCATACAGGTTATGCTTTTGTTCAGCATTGTAGTCCTAGAAGGATGAATGCAGAGATCATTGTTGCGTCGTCGGCTTAAAACGCAATTATCCGATAAACGTGAAAACGAATACATATTCTGTCTTACAAACAATGCTACTTCAAAAATGTGTCAAGACGGAAGTGACAAAATGTTGTGCTTTACAAACATTGGCCTACAACTGTCAGCAGTTTGCAACCCAAACATAGCTCGTATGCAACGTTTTTGCATTCTGAAGGCATTGTCTTTATAAGTTGCCCCAAAAAATTATTCCTAATCTCAGAACAGATTCAACAAGACCATAATATGCTATCAATAAAGTGTCTGTGTTGACAGTCGGAGCCAGCCTACAAAGAGCGTAAGATGAACTGCTGATTTTTTTACTAAGTTGATCAATGTGATTTTGCCAATATATATTTTTAATCAATTCTCAATCCCAGATATCGTGTTGTTTCCACTTCTTGTATAGTCTTATCGCTGTAGATTAATTTAATGTTTTGTGTAGGATCCAGTTCATTTCCCTGACTAAAATGCATTATATGTTTTATTAAGATTGATTTTTTAATTATTATTATTGAGCAACCTTATTATAGAATTTAATTAATTGTTAATTTCAGAATTATATGAGTTTATAACGTTAGACGCTATGTAACCATAGCGTACTGTCGTCAGCGAATAATGAAATAGGTTCAGTGGTTGCATTTGGTATTTCATTTATATAGTAAGAACAATGGTGGGTCCAATACGCTACCCTAGGGTACACCATACGTTATATAACGCTTTTTGAAGGAGAAAATCTGATCACATCTAGTTCTAGTATTGAAATTTGAGATTTCGTTTATTTGTTGACGGTCTGTAAAATATCATCTAATTAATTCCAATACGTTACCCCATAAGCCTCCAGTTTGTTTAACAGAATATTGTGAGCAATATAATCGAATACTTGTGACATGTCGCAAAAAATAGAACAAACAGGTAAACAATAATCATAATAACCCCACCGCCGTATCTCTACGTTGACGTCATGGTGGGGCTTGCGCGCTCCTGAACTCTAGGTCTGTACCGGTAGAGTTTACTTTGCTGAAACAGGTCTAGGGTGAGGAGCCAGACCAAGAGAGGTACAGGAACCCGCAGGGCAGCATGTGGCGAGCTGTTGGGCAGTAGCGACCTACAGACCCTGTCTCCCGGGACAAGTCTTGTTCCTCACCTCTGGCTTGCCTTTATTGGCCGGCTGGAGTGAACAATGACGAGGAACAGAGCTCTCACCTCTTTCTTGCCTTTATTGGCTGGCTTGAGTGGAGATTCGCAAGAGCAAATGTGCTCGGAGGAAGGAAGTATTTCAGTAAGTGCTGGTAGGGATGTTGACCATCTTCCGGGCTCTGGGATTGTTCTGATAGCCGTGGAATACCTCTCCACTCCTCAAGCACCTCAGGAAGTGTTGCCCCCTTGTCGCTACGTCACTATGTACTAGCGACGGTTTCCGGGGGCCCATTATTGAGTGTGCAAGTCACCCCCTGCCATTTTATCCGTGTATTTTATATATAAAACATTGGTCAGGCAGGGGCCATAACCGTTCCATAGTTCTTGGTAACCAATCCATCTTAGCCACAGAAACCCATAGTCCAATAATTATTTTTGTTTCCATATCCTGCAATAGTCCAACACCAACCGGGGATTGACCTTGGGAGCACTTGCACAGTGCATACAGGGATAATCGTCGGTTAGTGCCTCATTCCATTTAAAATTGTCTAAGGGGCCTCTGCGAGTTGGTTTCGGCCCCTCTTACGCCTTCCAAAGGATCGGGATCTCATGACCCCGAGCTATTTTAACATATAAAAAGTAATAATAATAATAATCAACGAGTCGGGAAACATTAACTAGAACATCATAAACCGCCATGTTTATATTCTTATTTTTGCGGGAGCCCTTTTGTTCCTTACATAGAATCTTATGTTTTTTAAGGTAAGTATTGATTTTACTGTAAATGTACTTTTTTTTGGATAAAATAGCAATTAACGCTATGGGCCTGTAGTTTTCTAGATCTAGATTTATGATATGGCTTAAGCGATGAGAGATTTCTTCATTTACTGGCTTGATTATTTTTGTGGCAATTCCGTCGAAACCCACACTTTTCGTGTTTTTAAGATTTTTGACTATTAATGTGATAAGGTAGAAACATTGAGTGTTGTTTGAGGTTGAATTAGAGATGTTGGTTTTTTCCAGCACCTGAAATAGGTTTTACTTTCTCTATAAAATAATACTCAAACTCAAACTCAAACTCAAAGCATTTATTTCAATTAAACCATTTACAGGCACTTTTGAATTGTCAAAGAGTCGGTCAGTTAGTCAGAAAGTTGAAGCTAGTTGCCCATTCCAAAACGTAGATCTCTATGGAGAAGAACGGGCAAGAAACTCCAAGGACACTCTTTTTAAATCAAGATATTACAAAATCCTGGGTACATTATTCGTGTTGCTTCTATATGCGAGAACAATTAAAAAAAAAATATATAAAAAACAATTCAAAATATAAGATTAATAATAAAAATAAGCCGTGGCAGTTAAGAGATGACCAGTCTCAACTGACGGCGCCCGTTCACGAATATGACGCGTGGATCAGCACCATCCAGCTCAACCATTTTGTAGGGAACCGAATGATCCAACACACGCGCCACCAACAGTGAGACATTTAAGTGAGCATGACATAGTCTCTACTGCCATGCTGTCAAGTCAACATAATTATATAATAAACGAATCCATTGTACTCACATTTACAAAATTGCAATATGCTTCTAAATTATACAAAACTATAGTTTGCTATGTATTTGAGCAATGAATAAAATTTTACTACATAAAAGAAAATAATCATTAAAATATCTATTGAGTTATTCAATAATAAAACATATTTTATAAAAAATAAACAAACATTAAGTTCGCAATGTCAGAAAAATAAAAGGGGGAATAAGAAAGGAGTATCACTTCCAAACATTCAAATTTTAACTAGTGCGCCCGGCTGTAGAGCAGGACCAGCATTAAGCCAAACATTTTTATCTACTATATAGTCATTGAACTTATAATATGCTTGTCTACATAGTGTGCGTTTAATGCATGTTTTAAATTTCTTCTCATTTAGTTGAAGAATATCGAGTGGTATTTTATTATAACATTTTACACAGTACCCCATAAAAGAAGTACCTACTTTAGATAACCTGAAACGTGGTTGATCTAATTTGTTCCTATTTCTAGTGTTAAAATTATGCCTGTCACTTATCTTACTAAAAAGATGTAGATTTTTTCGAACATACATAATGTTTTCATATATATATATTGACAAGGTACCGTCATGATGTTAATTTTTTTAAACAGTTCCCTTAGAGATTCGCGTTTGCGGAGGTTGTAGATGGCTCTGACAGCCCTCTTTTGCAGAATAAAGATAGAATCAATATCCGCAGCCCGTCCCCACAGCAGAATACCGTAAGACATGATGCTATGAAAGTAACTAAAATATACTAGTCTAGCGGTATCCACGTCTGTTATTTGACGGATTTTCCAAACAGCGTAAGCGGCTGAACTTAGCCGCCCTGCAAGTGATGTTAAGTGAGGACCCCACTGTAGCTTTGAATCTAGCGTAATCCCCAGGAAAACCGTTTTTTCGACGAATTCTAGTATCTCCTTATTCAATACAACGTGACATTTACTACTTCTAACATTCGGTAACGAGAATCTTATGCATTTAGTCTTCTTCTCATTTAATACCAAATTATTTACAGTAAACCAATTATGAACCTTAAGCATGGCGTTATTTACGTCGTCAAGCTCATGTGCATGTCTGTTTATTTCAAAAATCAGTGATGTATCATCAGCAAATAACACCATTTGAGGTCGGATTTTCAGTAAATGAGGTAAATCATTTATATATACTAAAAAGAGGAACGGACCCAATATTGAACCCTGCGGTACTCCCATTTTGACTTTTAAGCCCAATGAATTTACACCGTTTATTTGAACTTGCTGCAGTCTATCATTCAAATATGATTTTACTAAGCTAAGCGCAAGTTTACCCAGTCCGTAATGCTCAAGTTTCAAGAGCAGTGTTTCGTGATTCACGCAATCAAATGCCTTGGATAGGTCGCAAAAGATGCCTATTGCATCTTGTGCCTCCTCCCATGCGTTAAAAATATGTTTTAATAATGTAACACCGGCGTCGGTTGTACAACGTCCTTTGGTGAAACCATACTGTTGATCATGTAGGATGTTATTACGATTAAAATGATTGAGCATTTGATTTAACATTACTTTTTCAAACACCTTGCTGAAAACTGGCAAAACCGATACGGGTCTATAATTATTAGTGTCTTTGCTGTCCCCAGATTTGAAAAGTGGAATTACTTTACTATACTTCATTAAATCTGGGAATACCCCTTGATCTACACATAAATTAAATATTAAAGCTAAATAGGGTGCAATTGTCTCAATAATAGATTGACAAACTTTAGTAGACATGCCCCACAGATCTTCTGTAATTTTAATCTTAAGTTGCTTAAATGCCTTTACAACGACCACAGGGCTTATATGTTTAAATTTAAATTCTATAGAACAGGCTGAAACATTCGCTCTTAATAAATCAATAGCAAGAGAGGGCGAGGAATTTAAAGTTTCTGTAGTTTTAATTGGAATATTAGTAAAGAAAGTTGCAAATTCCTGAGCAACATCGATGTTATCGCTAATGAGACCGCGGGAAGTGTCCAGTGTGTAATTAGTATTATGCCTTTTGTTCCTGTTCGTTTCATTGTTAATAATTTTCCAAACTGTCTTTATTTTATTGTCTGCTGATTTAACCTTGTTGCTAATGAATGACGCTTTAGCTGCTTTGCAGACATTTTTAAAAGTTTTCTAGTAAGTAGCAACATACTTATTGAAAGTTTCCGTGTTAATATACGGCTTAAGGCCATACAGTTCAAATAATCTTTCCCTACTTTTCCTAATGCCTTTAGTTGCCCAGTCACTGAATAAAAACTTAGGGCAAATAGTTTTAGATTTCTTCTTAAAATAATTATTGAACTCTGTTTGCACTAATGAAAAGAATTCTCTATACAAAATATTACCATCATTCATATTTAGGCCCTGAGCACTTAACTTGCTAATTAAAGCGCTATTAAACTTATTTAAGTTAGCCGATGTTATTGGTCTAGTTTGTATCTGCACTTTTTGTATTGGTGTGTTGGACTCAAAAGTAACAGTTTGACCGCTGTGATCAGAAGGGAGATAATTTACAATGGCTTTATCTAAATAGTCGCAGCAACAAAAAACATTATCAATACATGTAGCAGTAGCCGTAGTTATTCGCGTTGGTTCCAAAAACACATTTGACAGATTGAATGATTTGAAGAGGCTTAAGAATATACTGCTATTTGAATTATTTTCCAAAATATTAATATTAAAGTCACCACAAATAATTACTGATTTATTACCAGTTGCAAGTTTTCCCAAAACATCTTCCATTACTGACTCAAATATAGAGTAGTTTTGATAATTTGGAGGTCTGTAAACGCACACTATAAAATGCTTATCTAGCTCAACACAGGACAGTTCAATGCTATGTTCCACCGATAGTTCAACTATGTCTTTACGAGACTTAGATTTTATACAATTTTTAATTAGGATTAGTGAACCTCCACGCAGCATGGATTTTCGGTTAAAACAACTGCCCACACTATAGTTTTCATAATTAATTAGCATTTCATAATCTTTCAACCAATGCTCAGTTATGCAAATAATATCAAACATTGTTTTTTCTAATAACAATTCAATTTCTAATTGTTTGGAAGAAAAACCTTGAATATTTTGGTGAAACAATTTCAAGGAATTCTGCTTAGCCCCTTTTTTACCATTAAATAATTGAGTGCTAGAAGGTACCTTGTTGGTGGCGAGATTAATAACATTATTACTGGTACCCTCTGTTGTCTTACTGACTAGTTTAAACTATTATGGCTAACCACCTTAATATTAGTATTATTATTAATTTTTGTGGTGCTAATTACAGCAGACTTCGACATACTACTTATGTCTGAGTTTATATTAAAAGCTAATAACCATGCTATTTGACGTCTAAAACTAATAGGCAGATACGCAGTATCCCTAGTCGATCTTAATTTCTCAACAAAAGTGTTGGTGTCAAAAAATATAAGTTTGTCACTATAGTGATTAACTAATAAATGCATATGGTTATTTAGCATATGTATATTATGATTTTGCCTACTTGACAAGTGCTCAAAGTATGGAAAAGCACACAATATTATTTTCTGACAATTAACCTTCAAGATTTCAGTGACATTGTCAGTGATGTCATCTTTTTTTACATTAGTACTATTACCTACAAATACAGAAATAATGGCTTTCGGATCATATTTATTCCCAATTATTGATAACATTATCTCTTCATAGGATTTCCCAGGCATACAATAATTAACAGAAGATTGACTAAGGTTGTTGCTCAATAATTTACCTAACCCTCTCCCTAAACTATCTGAAAACATAATGGAAGAATAACAAACTTTACTTGAACAAGCGAGAGCACAAGTCTCTGTCTGTGCTACTTGAGATGAACCCTGTACAAGATGTGGTGTATCTTGATCGGGGATACAGTCAAGAGCTCCCCCAGCTTGGGACGGGTCCTCCGTAATAATTTAACGAATTTGCTATTTCTGTAGTATTTTTTTTATTTTTTTATAAGACGTTGCCCCACACTAGGAATTTCTCCTGTATTGTGGGTGCGTTTATAAACATTTAAACTCACATACACAAACAGTCAACTCCAGCTCCAACAGCCAGCTCAACAGTATTGTGATCGTTAATTTTTATTTTATCTATTGACTCCCTTTTTTTTTTTTTTTTTTTTTTTTGTGTGGGAAATCATCAAATGACGTCTCCCGCTCTGGGCGGAGCGGAAGGGCGTGTCAGACTCTTACTGACTAAAACCCACCCGTGTTCCTTCAGTTGCCTGTGCGCCAGGGCCACGGTAACTCTTTCGAACAATCCGCAGCCCCGGCAGGCATCGGTCCTATCGGACCCCGTCAATTTTGCTGACATCTCTTTGAGGCGGGCGTGGAACACGACGCGCCGTCGACCCGGGCCTGGTCCTTACCGGACGGCGAGCTGCCCATTGCTCGCCGTCCGCAAGCCCGCGCCTACGGTGGCCGGGAGTCGGCAATCGACTCCCGACGCCCAGGGTGTCTCCTCCTCCTGCGGCGGCTAGGGGCGCGAGGGCGCAGAGATTGCCTCTCCCTTTCGCGCTCCGCCTCCTCCTTCGCGAGCATTACTGCTTCGCAGAAGGAGGTGACGGCTTCCCATTCCCTCTCGCTCCGTACCATGGCCTGAACCAGGGCCGGACGCGAGAGGTCGCCGCCGCCGATCGCCACCACAAGGACACGGCGGTGCTCCGCCCAAGCCGGGCAGACCTCAACCGTATGCTCCACCGTGTCCTCCGGTCGATCCACGCAATGATAACACCCGGGCGCTTCCTCCCGCCTTATACGAAACAGGAACCTCCCGAAACAGCCATGTCCGGTGAGGACCTGCGTCAGGCGGAAGGTGAGGACGCCGTGGCGCCTCTCAAGCCACTCCTCAAAGAGGGGTCTTACCGCCGCAATTGTGGCGTGCCCTATCTATTGACTCCCTGGCTGTGTTATTGTTTTGTGTGTTTTTAATTTGCCATGGTAGTTTTTTTCTTCTCGGTTTGTTGTAATCATAGTCTGGCACTTTGAGTAATTTATGCGGCCTACCCAAATGTCCTTTCTTTGGTATTCTTCGTTAAATCGTTCAGCTCCTTAATTTCTGAGTTGAGCTGCACGTTTACTGACAAATGCGTGCACTGACTGGACAGGTTCACTCTATCTGTGTGGTTTTTCCTCAAAAGACCATTTCAGACACCACTCTGCACATGATCACAGAACACATGATCACACAAGGTCACATGATCTGACCAAGATTATGTCTAGACTTCAAAAGAGACTGTGACCTCTGAGTTTGTTTCGGCCTTTCTTCTAAGAGTAGTTAGATAGGAAACGCCGACCTCATTTAGTTTTTAAAATATGATTGGCGTGTAAAAGTGTTTGTACAAACCTACGTACAGAAATAAAATCATTTATCATTAATTTCCACGATATTGTACCAACATAAATCTTATTAATTCAATTTCATACATCGTAAAAGTTATCGCTACAAACCTGACCTACCTTACGCGGCCTGAAAAACAGAGTCATTCAGTTTCACAATAATGTTTTCACAAGATGATAATGCCGTAAAATTGCTTACTGAAACTTACGGCGGAATAACAGGGGTTCTACTTTCAAACTACGTAATACATAGTTTCGGCCAAAATTACGGGCATTTCCTACTCCGTATCAGCTACGGACATAAGATTACTTCGGGGCCCAAACTAAGAATGAATGACAACACGATTTGACAGTTAGCCTTACTCCCGATATGTTTTTGCCCGTCCGAAAAAGTTAATTAATCTAGGAGGGTTCATTCCGATATATCGAACTACTTTCGGATGGGTTAGTATTTTCGCTGACGGCCAAGTGGTATCGGCCCCGACTTACGAGTGGAAAATACAAACATTAAAACAAGGAAACATTAAAAACTAACAAAATGACGAGAAAAATACTCTTGTGAGGCCAAAAATACTTCCATTTAAACAAAAAAAAAACCGTTATTTATACGCAAAACTTTATAGAGGTTCAATCATATAAAAAAGTGTACTGACATTAGGAGAGCAATAAGTTTTTAGAGGATCAATTAAAAATATTGCCCTAAAATCAATGGAAATGGCGGACATGGCGAAACTATAAGGGTTCCTCGTTGACTACGGAACCCTAAGAATAAATATATGAATAAACGTATCACTTTGCTATCAAACTAACACATTGTCCGTCGTTGTACGTCCAGTTTTATCATAGTCAAATACAGTTTTATCTAAAACTATTCGAAGTCTCTGCTGTTATCTCCGTGCTCACATTTTTATTTCGATTAAAATGTTTAGTTTGCTCGCGGCTAAGTAATAACAGCCGCACGAGCCGATCAATCAGGTTAAGCAACCCTTGCCAAGGTCGGCCCTATGATGGGTGACCATCTTTACATACCAAGACCCTTCTGTGCTTCGGAAAGCAAGTTAAGACGTTGGTCCCGGCTGTCATTCGTGGATCTTTGTCGTTACGGGTCGTCAGAAGTCCGAAAGTCTGACAATCAGTCTTACCAAGGGGTATCGTGTTACCCAGTAACTGGGTTGTGGACTCGACCTTCATCAGCGTCAGGAAAAGGCTAGGTAGACGATGATGTTTGGTTAATTTTAAATTTTATGGGATCTGACACACAGTCACTAGTAATCTGCAATTACTTGCACCATATAAACACGTCTACAGCATGTAAAAATTTTCTATCACCGATCTTGGTTTAGGACAACCTCTGTGTCCAATTCCGGATGTACCTACTGACTTGACTACTTTTTAATAACAATCAAATAGTTACTTACATTTTTTAGGGTTCCGTACCCAAAGGGTCAAAACGGGACCTTATTACTAAGACTTCGCTGTCTGTCCGTCCGTTTGTCAGTCAGCAGGCTGTATATCAAGAACCGCGATAGCTAGACAATTGAAATTTTCACAAATTATGTATTTCTGTTGCCGCTATAACATCAAAATAAAATAAATATTTAAGGGGGGCTCCCATACAACAAATGCGATGTTTTTGCCCTTTTTTGCTCGATATCAATAAATGGTAACAGGTAGGCACCTAATTTGTGTACCTATTGTTGTTTACCTAGTCAATGGTACGGAGCCCTTCGTGCGCGAGTCCGACTCGCACTTGCCCGGTTTTATTAAAAACAATCTGTTCGTGCCCAGCGTCGCTCGGGGTGAATGAATTTCTTACAAAAATAGCACCCTACGTTCCAACTTTCCCGGTGGATTTTCCAAACGTTTTCTTTCATTAATACCTTGTCCTCACGATTAAAAACAAAACAAAAAAAATATTAGCCAAATACATGCAGCCGCTTTGAAATGATGCGCGGACAAACATTTTTGGCAATTAATTTTTATTTATATACTAGCTTTTGCCCGTGGCTTCGTCCGCGTGGATGTCGAAAATTATCCCACGGGAACGTACCACCGGAATACTAAAAGTATCCTACATGTTAATCCAGCTTATAAACTATCTGTGTTCCAAATTCCATTCAAATCCGTTCCGTAGTTTTTGCGTGAAAGAGTAAACATTCATCCATCCATCCATCATCCATCCATCCTCACAAGTTTTCACATTTATAATATTAGGATAGTAGGATAGGATAGATTACTTTTCGTTATCGCTGTGCTAACAGAATAGTTATTTGAACAAAAAACTGTTACTTTTATTATCAATGACGTAGTGTTCTTTTTGTTACTTAGGGTAAAATACAGAGACTCTGTATCTTACCCTTAGATCAGACAAAGAAGCGAAAATATAAAAAAAAAAAAAAAAAAATTGTGCAAATGGGAAAGATAAGCTTATCATGAAAATTAAATTTGGCATTTTAAGCAATTGACATTTGTAATTTAATTTCTTTGGTTGTCATTTGCAAGTTGATATTTAGACAATTTGTAATTTAATTATTTTTCTTTGACATTTGTAATTTGATATGTAGACACTTAGACAGTTCTTGATTTAGTACTTTTTTTACCATTGGAATTTAATTATTTTGTTTAAATTGATTAAATTAGAATTATTATTTCCTTTATTTCATTATATACATGTAAAATATATTTTTAAATATTAGAATGTAAAAAAAATATAAAACCATTTAAAAATATAAAAAATAGTGGCCCACCGGTATCGGAAACAGGGTCCAAGCTACCGGGCGGTCAGGGCTCTAAAGAGAGGAACCTCCGAACAATGCGGGCCGTGTCCAGAAGTACCTCCTTCTGAATCAAGCCCATCGTTGGGCAGCTGTATCAAGATACAGCTGCCCAACGAGAGCCTCCTCAGGTGTTGGCCGCGGCTCTTGGCTATTAAGCCATTGGCTGTCACGAATATCGGTACAATGATCGCTGAGTCCACATCCCACATGTCGACAACCTCGCGAGCCAAGTCAAGATACTTGATTTGTTTATTTTTCTCGGCTTTCACGAGGTTCCCGTCATGCGGGACCGTTATGTCAACAATCATTGCGCGCCGCTCTAATCGATCCACCACCACTAAATCAGGCTTATTGGCAACAATAGTTCCATCAGTGATGATGGATCGATCCCAGTACAATGTGATATTTTCATTTTCGAGAACTGGGTCGGGCACATACCTGTAGTACGGCACTTCCGATTCTACAAGACTGTATTTGAGAGCAAGTTGCTGATGGATAATCCTAGCTACAAGGTTGTGTCTATGCAAGTATTCTTCGTTAGCTAGACTAGAACATCCGGAGATAATGTGTCTGATTGATTCACCCGGACGGTGGCATGCCCGACAAATGTCAACCGTGCCGTCTTTCACAATAAATCTCCGGTAGTTGTTTGTCATCATAACTTCGTCCATAATTGCACAGACAAAACCTTCGGTTTCTCCAAAGAGGTCACTGAAACGCAGCCAGGTTACGGACGCTAGTTGATCTACATCAGGTCCATGTAGGGCCCGAAAATAGCGTCCGTGAAGCTCCTTACTCTGCCATACTTCCATGCGATCATTAGTGTCAAGCACTACTGGCTTGCGCCAGTTCTCCTTAGCCAAGGAGAGCGGAGAGCGGAGAAAATAGCATGCTGAATTTAGTAGGCGGAATATGAAGAACTACGAGTATTGTGTATGTTTTATAAAATCTGTAAAATACCGTATTTCAGGCAAAAAATGAATCTATCTATCTATCTAAAAGTACAATATTCGTGCTTATGACTACAAAATATTGACCGAATTCAAAATAAACGTTTTCTTTGAAATTATTTTTGAATATAACAACAGCAATTTTCTTGCTTCCTTGTTGAAAGAAGATTAAAAACATAAGCCCTAGACTCAACTGTTTATCAATAGAAAATCTACTGGAAGTGGTCTTAAAAACTATGTTTTTAAACACAATGTTGCCTATGAAATCTTATCTATGGTAGTCACCTCTAATGAGGGTATATTCTCCTATCTACATTTTAAGTTGGTCATATGCCCGCAATTTGATCGGGTCCGTTAGGAAGATGCCTGCCAGGGTCGCGGGTTTTTCCGAAAGGCTTGTTCTAGCCCTGGCACATAGGCAACTGAAGGAATACGGGTGGGTTTTAGTCAGTAAAAGTCTGACACGCCCTCCCGCTCTGCCCAGAGCGGGAGAAGTTACATGACGATATTCCACCAAAAAAAAAAACACTTGTGGCACTCGGGGACTGCCGCGGTAAAGCTATTGCATAGCATTTTTTATCAACTTATGCAATTATAATATTTTTTTTATTTTTTATTTATGCAGTATTTTTTTTTTCTTTGATATAAATTGAAGTACAGTCGTACCATATACATACACGTTCAGCGAACGCTCGGCCGAGTTACATGGTAGGCGGAGTGGGGGTGTTAGGTTTTATTTTCGTTACAGAATTTCTTGGTTCGGTCGCCGCGCTCGAAGCCCGCGATAAAAGCTATGCAATAGCTTAAAAATGTCCGCGATGCAAAAAAAATGCACTCAAGCTGACTGGAAGCCTTCTTGTCACTGTCATGTCGTGCAGCTGTCGACTATTTCTGTTTGGTGCTCGTGATTATAGATTTATTTATATTTTATTTTTCTTTATTAAAATAGACATAATTATCTATTTTGGAAGCACGTGTTTCTGTAATAAATAAACCTATTTTTCTTTCTTTCAATGCATTCTTTTAAGACTATCCTGGTAATCCAGAATATAACTGGTGCGTATGTTCTAGAACCAAAAGTTCGAATGACACATGTGACCCGCACTGGGCCCGCGTGCGAGATTACGGTCCAGTCCCCCTTAAAGAGAAGACAGGTCCCAGCAGTGGGAACATTATTGGCTGATTATGTTTATGGTCTTGCTTGGTTAAATTCACGACGGTTATATAAATGCTAGTGCCAGTGTAGTCAATGATATTATAGTAGTCTGATATCAGGTACTGAAATTTCATACGTTACCGTCACGCTAATTCTTTTAAGGGTTGAGCAGTCGTGTTTGATTGCATGACGTGTTGGTTGTCACGAATGTCGGACCTAGCCCTTTTGAAAGACGCATAAATACTTTTCCTATAAGATACGGCTGAGCTGCTATGGTATCAATCTTTTTGATTCCTTTTCATGTTGAATTCTCAGCTGTAGACCACCAAATTCTTTTTCCAGATTATTTCTGAAAATTCTTAGGCAGAACAAATTTCCAATGTTTGAAGACTGATATGAAATTTATGATTATTATTCAGTAAATATATCATTCCTACAGTCGCAAATCGCATTTTGATCAACATACGACGTAAAACAGCGCTGTAATTTGCAAAAAATCAAAGAAAATTTTAATTTGGCGGGCTACAGCTGAGGATTCACCTTAATTTAAGGCATTGATACTGTTTTAAGAAAAACAAAACTTGTTTACACAGTTTTAATCATCACTTCGACATTCGAACGGTGTCTCGTTGTGAATCCGCGATGATTTACTTTAAAAACAAATGAGTTCGCTTTCGAATTATGTGCGCTCACTTGAGTGAGGTTCCAAGTGAACTTTACAGAATAGCACTAGAGTAAAGACTCAGAATAGCACTAGAGGAAGACAGCCGCGACGCAATTGCAACGTGATTCTGGTAGAACAATTTCCTTGAAGTTTTCATAGAAATTGTTCTACTAGAGTCGCGTCGCGTCTAGATGGCTGATTTAAACTTACTTTAGTTCATTATAGGTATAGTGCGCGCAAGATAAGTCTGCGCGCGTGTTTGACCTTCAAGACTATATCCCTGCCAGGACTTTTAATCCCTTTCGGCATTATGATGGCGATTATTTACTTTGGAAAACACAGAACATAGCACACTCTCTTGAAACCTGATGTAAAGGTCGAGGTGGCGGCAAAGGAATATTTCCGATTTCGGCCGCGCGCAGACTTATTTTGCGCGCACTCTAGCGAGTTTAAGTCTCAAGTTGTGTCCAAATGCCTGTCATTTATCTGCTTGATCATTTATTTGCCTGAAAGTATCACGTATCTCCTATTAGACACGCGACACTTCACAATGACGACGTCTTTACGTCAATTAATTATTATTTAACTTTGTAATTAACTAAAGCAAATATTGATCAGCCTCAAGAGAGTTATGTCAGTTGCAAAAAAAATCAACCGGCTTCCAAAAAAGCCACTACAACGTGAAAAATAACTTTAATTTCGGGAGTCGGTGTCTTCGGTTTTTGTATTTTCGTGTTTTGCCACCGACTTCCGAAATTGAAAGTTATTTTTCACTTTGTAGTGCTTTTTTGGAAGTCGGGTAAAAACGGGACCCTATTACTAAGACTTCGCTGTCTGTCCGTCCGTCTGTCTGTCACCAGGCTGTGTCTCAAGATCCGCGATAGCTAGACAGTTGAAATTTACACAAATTATGTATTTCTATTGCCGCTATAACAGCAAATACTAAAAGCAAAATAAAATAAATATTTAAGGGGGGCTCCCATACAACAGACATGATTTTTTGCCGTTTTTTTGGTAATGGTATGGAACCCTTCGTGCGCGAGTCCGACTCGCACTTGGCCAGTTTTTTTTAGTAACTAAAATAGTTTTATATTTTTCACTTTTAGCTGTCATACTTACTCCACACAAATTCGTTTAGATACCACAACTTGCTTTGTAAACAACAGTGACAGGAAGTTTTTATAACATTATCAACATTACCAAGGTGGATTAAATACGTATTATTGAATCTAATTCAAAAACAACAAAATTTTACTTAATAAAATTCACATAGGGCCACCGCGCGAGCTGCCGATACCAAATGAAAAACAATTTTCAAAATTGGTCTAGAATTGATGAAAATATCGATGCACGTACCGACGGTGAAGTATCAAAATCTAATAACTAATATTTTAGCTATTTTCACTTTATTGCATATTCGTAGGTAAAATAGGAAATTCCTAACCTGCGGGGTAATTACGTAACACACTAACAGTCGGAATGGGTTTCATTTTGACAGTTCAACAACATTTATTTATTTATTTTATTTTTATTTATTTGTTAACATAGGTAACTAAAGAGATACAGATCTTATGTTTGATGAATAGAGCGCTATGTTATGCCAGGAGGCGTACAAATATGTTGTGCAAATCTTGCTGAGGATTACAAATTAGAATTTCCTAAAAATATTAAAAAATCATGCATAATTATGGTATTAAATTAGAAAATAAATTGAAACAATTACATATTATCCAATACTCCAATGACTTAAATGAGGAATTATTAAAATGTCAAAAATCTATGTTAAAATAATTAAAATGTCAATATAATTTAATGTCAAAATTAATAATTGTAATCCTAAATTAATTCGTCATTTAGATATTCGTCAATAGAATAATAACATTTATCAATTAAGAACAATTTCATTTTGTTTTTAAATCGTGTAAAATTTAATTCTTTTATGGCGTCTGGAATTTTATTATAAATGCGTGGAGCCATACCCAGGACACTTTTTTTTACTAATGCCGTTTTACATTTATAATTACACAAAGAATTTTTGTACTGACTACGAATTGGAACATTTCGTACCATTGTAATTTTTTCAAAAAGGTTGGGATTGGTTTTGACGAAAATACTAATTTCTAATATGTATATCGCTGGTAGCGTAAGTATTTTTAATGATTTAAAGTATGGTGCACAGCTGTCATCTGTTTTCATACCACACATGGCTCTAATGCACCTTTTTTGTGCCTTGAATATTAATCCCTTATCCGGGGAATTACCCCAAAAAATAATTCCGTATCGTAGAAGTGAGGCTACTAGACCATGATAGGCAACAAGTAACGCGTATATATTTACTTTTCTAGCCAATTGAAAAAGTGCATAGGCAGATTTATTAATTTTTTTACATGTCTGTTCTATAATGAACTTTCCAATTGAGGTTATTGTCAATATGGATACCTAAGAACACACTTACTTTTACTTCTTCTATTTCGTTACAATTGTAATTGACACACATTTTTGGAGCTTCAATTCTTTGGTGGAAATGCATTACTTTGGTTTTCTTGAGGTTGATTACTAAATTATTCATATTAAGCCAATTAATTATGTCAGTAAGAGTATTATTAATGTCAATTTGATATGTATTTAAGTCCTTACATTTTACTATTGCAGTGCTATCGTCTGCAAACAAAACCATTTGTTGTTGTGTCACTTTTGGCAAATCATTTATGTAAATGAGAAATAAAGGTGGCCCAAGCACGCTACCTTGAGGCATTGTGTTAATTACGTTCTTGAGCAGACAATTTTTTCGAACTTATGAAGCAATAGAATAGCAATAGGCTTCAAAATGATTCAGATTGTGATAGATAGTGTGTTATGTAATTAGGGTGCTGAAATATTTGATTGAAATAATTATCGCCACCACAAGCGCTTCCTACAATTTTTTAAATTTATGTAACCTTTTTATTCAAATGTTAAAAACTATAGTAATTAAACGTCTTTTTCGTCTCCTGCAAAATAATGGTTTGTAGTTTTTAGATATTGATACTACACCGTCGATACATTAAAAAAATTACATAGAACCTCCTCCTTTTTTGAAGTCTGTGTAAAACTGACAATTATTTAGCCTCGTGTTTCTGTGTAAGATTAACAATGGTTCATAAATAGTTCGCGTTGTTTGTAAACACTGTAATTGAGCGTATCCTCCCATTGATTGCATTCGATGAAATGCTGAGACCCACTTGCACCGCCAATCACTAAACACGTTTAGCGCTAAACGTTTTAAAACGTTTTTTGAAGTATTATATTATTTTAAGTTTTGTGAATGTGAGGACTATGTGGGTAATTGCGTTCTTTTTTTTCCTAATTTAATTTTAATTATGATCTGGCAGTTTGAGTAATTTATGCGGCCTACCCAAATGTCCTTTCTTTGGTATTGTTCGTCGAATCGTTGAGCTCCTTAAGTCCTGACTTCCTGAGTCGAGCTGCACGATTACTGACAAATGCGTGCACTGACTGGACAGGTCCACTCAATCTGTGTGGTTCTTTCCTCGAAAGACCATTTCAGATACCAATCTGCATGGTCTTCGCATGACCTGACCAAGATTATGTCTGGACTTTAAAAGAGACTGTGACCTCTGAGTTTGTTTCGGCCTTTCTTCTCAGAGTAGTCAGATAGGAAACGCCGACCTCATCTAGTTTAAAAAACATGATTGACGTGTAAAAGTGTTTGTACAAACCTACTTACAGAAATAAAATCATTTATTTATCATTACAATTTAAACATCATTCTGTCTCTGTCATCTTCAAACATTTGACAGAAACAGAATTAAGTTTAAAAATCGTTTCAATTCTATATTTCAACCTTATGCAAAAATTCTCAAAGTTCGTTTGTAATAGAATTTATAATTTATGCTGCCATTTCAACAGCGAGTATTTGGGCGCTTGTAAGCGTCTGTTTTTGCACCGCCAATCACTAAACACGTTTAGCGCTAAACGAGTTTTAAACATCATTCTGTCTCTGTCATCTTCAAACATTTGACAAAAACAGAATTTAGTTTAAAACTCGTTTAGCGCTAAACGTGTTTAGTGATTGGCGATGCAAGTGAGCCTTAGTCTGTTAGGACCATCGTCCACGACGTTACTCATAAGTAACTTGTGAAGTAAGATTGTCCATGGAGTTTCTTGATCGTTCTTTTCGATAGTTTCCTACTACGCTTTGGAAACTAGCAATAGAATAGGATGGGCAACTAGCTCCATCTTTCTGACTGACCGAGCCCTTGAAAATTCAAAAGTTCCTAATTGGTTTATCCATACTCTAACTCTGTCTGTATGTTACCTTTTCACGCCTAAACCACTGAACGGATTTCGATAAAATATGGAAAGGAGATAGGTGACATCCTGGGGAAAGACATAAACTACTTTTTGTCCCGGTAGAACGTTCCCGTGGCATGATTTCCGACATCCACTTGGATGAATCCGCGGGCAGAAGATAGTTTGAAATAAATGCTTTGAGTTTTACGTCCTACAAACTGAAATCACCAATTAGTTCTCAAAATGTCCCAACACTAATATTTCGATGTATGTACAGTCACCAAAAGAGATAAGTAACCAGAGTCGTCGGATATAGTTGAAGATTTCTAAGAAACCGATGGATGATTTCGAATGAAATTTAACTTAATTAATAGAAAACAAACAGTTTATTTATCGAATTAAATTTCATTTTCATTAGAAAAAGGCATGATTTGAAAAAAAAAATACGAACAAAAAACAACCGACTTCCAAAACAAACATTACAAAGTTAAAAATAACTTTAATTTCGGAAGTCGGTGGCAAAAAACGTTAATTAAACCAAAGACACCGACATCCGAGATTAAAGTTATTTTTCACTTTGTAATGTTTGTTTTGGAAGTCGGTTGTTTTTTGTTCGTATTTTTTTTTACTTTTATATTTGTGTTACCTACCCCAGACAAATTCATATACCACTACTTGCTGTGTAAAAAACAGTAACCGAAAGTTATTTTAACATCGTCAATATACACTAAGTGGAAAAAATACGTATTATTGAAGCTAACTGAAAAACTACCCAACCAAATTTAATAAAATTTATATAGGACCACCCCTGAGACATACCCTATCTAAAAAAAGAATTTTCGAAATCAATTTACAATTACCGGAGATATCGCATAACAAACACACAAAAAAATATACAGACGAATTGAGAACCTCCTCCTTTTTGAAGTCGGTAAACATATGATCCTTTGTGAGAGACTGGTCACAGTAACTATTGGCTATTTATTATTTTTAGGACCCCGAAATAGGAATTATTTGAGGTTCACAAAAAGAGGCGCAATCATTATATTAATGTGTTCCATGATATTTTTAGGAGTTTAAAATGGGAATGACTCATATTACGAGTATATGTTTGTATTTAAATTGTTTTTTTTTTTTACATTTTATGTATTTTGTTTTCCCTTTTACTCTTACACACGTTGTCTACATCTCTTTAATATACTCTCCTATCGCAGGTATGCTGGAAGAGATATCTTTAGAAATAAGCATCACCTTTGTACGTATTTTTCTGTTCCTTTCTTCTGGTCTGTTTAAATTTGTGTACATGAATGGTTAAATAAATAAATAATGATTAGAGGTTCGATTAAATACATATTATGGAGAAATGTGGGTGTTCCAACGACTGCCAATCCTATTTACAGGCGTAATGTCACGTTATGTTTATTAAAATGTCTACTTCAAATTGAAATACAATGTTTCTTTGTAACAAACAATTTTTCTAAACGGTCTCACAGAACGTGGATCCAATTGAACTTGTCAGAAAATTTTCCACAATTGTATGTAAACGAGACGTAATTATAATTATCATTCATTAACTTTACCTACAGTGGCATGGAGGTTAGAGGTCTCACTTTTAACGCTGTTGCGGGTTCGTAACCTGGCGTAATAAATAAACCATAGTATATACTCTAGATACCGAACTTCAATATTACGAAACGTTCTTCAAAAGTTATTCTCCATAGAGATCTACGTTTTGGAATGGGCAACTAGCTTCAACTTTCTGACTAACTGACCGACTCTTTGACAATTCAAAAGTGCCTGTAAATGGTTTAATTGAAATAAATGCTTTGAATTTGATTTTGAGTTTGAGAAACTTCTTAAAACGTAGAAATTGGACATATTGAAACACTCTCTACGGTAAGAAATTTTAACTAGTGCGCAAACTGTAACCATGAATTCAGCATATCGCACCTTTAAAGACAAACCGTTACCAAACGAAAATATAACATTTTACACATGAGCTTAAATAAAAAGAAATACACGGCTTTTTTGCAATAGAACTTATGTAATAGTGTAAATAAATACACATCATTATGACCTCAGAAGATGACTCAAAGCACCATCATCTCTCATAGTCTTTAAAGGTGCGATATTCTTCGAGACCTCTTAGCATCTTAGCATATAAATTTTCGGTCGGTTATCAAAAACAAATAGCTGTTTCATAGAAAAGTGCAATGCTTACGCGGTCAAAATGTATGGAACAACATTTTCTTTTTATAACCCTCAAAATTGTCCTACGCTAGGGGGTCTAGAATCATATATCGCTCATTTGGAGAAACATCGACGTAATTGGTGCTTTTAAAATTTTGCAGGAGAGTTTTGCAGGATTCAAAGTGATTTTTTTTTTTTTGTAATCTGTTACCGTCTTGTTCTGAAATGTTGATAAATCCCAAAATATATTAAATATTTCACGCCTCTGCTCCTATGAAATTTTTTTTGAGCACAATATTTATATCGACAACTCATTTTTGGGAAAAATTACATTTACGTCGTTGTTTCTCCAAATGAGCGATACTATGTTCATTTCATGGTTACGGTGTGCGCACTGGTTAAAATTTCTTCCTGTAAATTACATAGCGTAACAACCACTCTTAATAGCGAAAAAATACGTCTTATTTAGACCCCAATAAATATCAATTTTACTGAACATTAAACACAATACTGATATATAGAGTCATAAATATTTCGTCCGCACAATGGGATTCTCAGAAAGGTGTTCTTTCGTTTGTTATAATTGCCTAGTACGAGTTCACTTACTGTACTTCCCTGCTGTTGTCTTATTGCTATGGGTTTATTTACGTTATTATATTCTTAAGAGGGCGCAGCAAAACAGAAAAAAATCAAGTTTCACCCGCGCCTCTTGGCCTACCCCTCTCATCAAACACGACAAAAACAAAACACAATCCCTTCCCGCCAGCAGAAACTTTTCGCCCGGCGTATATTTAGGCATTTGAATTTGAATCTTGTGTGTAGTGTGTATATGCAAAATAATCAGATGAAACTGTTTTATTCAATTTACCTATGTGTACAATTAGGTATATTATTAAATATTATTGTATGTCCGTTAAACTGTTACCGATGCTGGTGGGATGTTAGATTGGAGATTAGACTGACTTAAATGAAATAAAGACTAAATGTTACTTCAAGATACGGCCTACAAATTTTCGATTCCGAATTGAAAGACAATCCTAACGTTGTAGTTGAAAAAATATTGTTCCATACATTATGTAACATAACTACAATTGAACAATTTTCGGATACTTTCCTGTACCTATTCCTGTACCTTGCTTCTTGTCAAATTTCATGATTCTAGGGTAACGACATGTATCTTATGGGTTTTAATTTATTTGCGAGTGTCAAGATATGCGAAATGAATGGCAATTTATGCCAAGATACTAAGTCAACGTCATAGAAGCTCGTTTTTTTTTACAGCTCCAAAGGACCGTTTATCTAAGTATTTGATATCAATTTCAACTTGATACCCCCACGCATTCCTGAGATAAGCGGTCAGATAGATGGATAACAAAGTGATCCCATAAGGGTTTCGATTTTTTCTTTTGAGGTACCGGACTCTAAAAAGCAAAGCACTTCCATCAAAGTACTATAATACTACATACTCATGATACTACCTACATGATGGTGAAAACAATTTCGATAAAATTTCTTTTTTGATGATATAAAAGCGTGTAATTATAATCGCATCACTTACCTTCCGCTTTTTTACTTTGAGAAAATGAAATCAATTGAACAAAAATGTCAATAAAATAAGAAAATAAACATTCGCAAATAAATTAAAATCCATATGATACATCCCGTTGACCTACAATCATGATTTTTTGGCAAGAAGCAAGGTCTCACAGCACAAATAGGTACTTCGAATGGTTTTTCAATTAAAATATTTAAACGAAGTATGACCATTGTCCACTTTCCTTTATTTTCAATGAAATTCTTCAGTAGGTAAAAACATCTGTTTATTTTGCCTATACTATACGGTAAGCTCGAATTCATAATCTTAGATCATAGTCATGTTTTGGAACTAGAAACTCAATGCTGGCGTGACAAAGTTCAAATTCCAATGTAACCAAATTTTATTTAGGGCCTTGTACAAGTTGGACGTCACGACGTCTTCGTGGAAACCAATGTTAACCAAGTAAAAAAATATAATGGTATATCGTGGATATTGCATTGCAGGATCGTGCAAATTCAATTAGCAACAGTGTTACCAAGTAAAAAATTATATTGGTGTGGTGGATTTTGCACTGTATTGTGCAAAGTGAAATGGCATGTGTCATGAAAACCTATCGTGCGCGGAGCGCGAGTAGAAAAAAGTCCTCGCCGAAAACATTTGTGAAAAACAGGCCAATTTCGGAACAAATAACTAGGGTACATTAGTCGGCTTTACCGACAAAATAATTGGCAACTATTTATATGGGTGCCAAAGAAAGTCGAAAGTTTAGTAGTTCCTCTTTTGTAACTGTTGAAACTTTAGCTTTGAAAAGCAAGCCGATAGTCCCAAACATTGTGATCCGTCACAATCTTTACTCATCCCCACCATAAGAAGGGATCTAGTCACGAGAACACTATCTGTATGAAAACTGTCATGTCCCGTGCACACCGTTTTGTACCTACTTGTGTCCGCAATAAACCCTATTTTAGTTTTCCGATTTATTTATTTTGTAAACTCCAATAATATTATTATACCAATAACCTACCCATGTGCTAAATTTTGAGTTTCAACTTGTTTCGGGGGTTTTGGTCAAAAGTCGCTCGAAATGGGCCGTCTAAGGTTACCCTTACACGAAGTTTGTCAACGAAAGTGGGAGTAAACGAATTTGGTTCTTTATGTAATAATAATAAGATACAAAATCTCCAGCACGAACTCTATGTTGTAAATGTTCTCCGCAAGAAAATTGACCGAAATGCAGAACAATGGCGCTAGTTGTACTATACCAGTCAAAAATCTGTCAAATAATTGTATGTCATCTTGAGTTTTCAAATATCAACATTGAATTATTATAATATTTTTATTTTATAGTTTAGCCGTGGTATTTATTTAGTTTATCAATTCTTAACGATTTTAATAATCGTTTCGGAAGTGGTTTTAGTGATATTTTCATGTTTTGTATTTCACAGTTTCATTCCAACAATGTGATAAATTACGAAAATAATATTTACGCAAATAAATTAAATCGCAGAGCAGCAGAAAATTCAAGCGCAGTCCTCTCGTCTCAACAGAGCGACGGCGACTGATTTGTGAAACAAAAATATGCCTGAAGTTCCCGCAACGTGCGACGGAAGATGACTTCTTCCACGAACTAAAAACGTCGTAAGTGCTTAAAGCTTGTAGTCGTAATAATACCAAAAATAAAAGGAATTTAAAAAAATGCCTGCACAATTTTTTTCGCCTTGTCTTGATACAGATAATCATTAAAAAATTATCCTATTAGTCATTAGCGTATTAAGTACAAATTGAAAAAACGTGAAAATTAGGGGTAACTTCGTGATGTTATTTTATCGAGAAAATTTTAACGTATTGTGTTTCTGTTCCACAAAAAGTTTCAAAATATCATGTAGTTACTCATATAATTTTTATTTTATACCTAAGTCTTATGAATTTCATGAAAAATTAAATTGAAGATAGGCAATTTTGGTTACTACCCGCTCTTAAGAGGGCGCACACCGGTGCACTAGCGCCACTCCTTTAAAAAAATATTATTTCGTGACTGAGAAGGCATTTTGAATAACAGCTCAATAAGCACCCTCGGTAAGTGTGTCTAGAATTTTTTGATACCTGGTATTTGTCCCTCTATCACTGATAGGGGGATAGGCAGGAGCTTAGGAGCTTAGAAGGATAGGAGCTTTGTCCCCGGGGGACCAAGCAGGGTGACAGATCAGAATAATTCATTTGAGCCTTTACTGTGAGTGAACATAGATATTTATGTGGAGTTCTAAGATGTAATAAAATGCTTAAGGCATTAAATCCGCCTTTGTAAGTGTGCATAAAGTTTTAATAAATAAATTAATAATAACTACGCTAAATTTAGGCTATATCTTGCATGCAAAGCTAAATAATAAAAAGTACCGGATTGGTTTCAGTGGAAGATCAGCATAAAACAGCGCTGTACCGCATCATTTAATTATTTGTAGTTCAGTTAACCTTGCAGCCTGTTTAACGTTTAAATTATAATTATGCTAACAGGCAAACATAACTATATTTATTCTGGTATTGTGGAAATTAAGGTAAATGAGTTGGTATTAATAATACCGGAATTAATTGACTGCCTTGCTGGTGTAGCGGTCGCGACCACAGCATCTGCGGAGAGGTCTTGGGTTTGGTTCCCAGGTCGAGCAGTGCTTTTAGGATTTTCCATCACGATATATAATTTTAATTTCTGATTTCTTTTTTTTTTCTTTTTAATTACGATCGCTTTTAACGTGCATGTCTTTCGACATCGCTCTCAGATGCATAATTTCAACATGAATGATGTAGCCAATTTTTTATAACAATATTTTGATTTAAAAGAGTGTCCATGGAGTTTCTTGCCCGTTCTTCTCCATAGGTACCTACTACGCTTTGGAATGGGCAACTAGCTTCATGTTTCTGACTGACCGACCCCTTGAAAATTCAAAAGTGCCTGTAATTCGTTTATTTGAATTAAATGCTTTGAGTTTGAGTTAAACTTTAATATATAAAGAAAGAAAAGAAAAGAAAGATAATACATTTATTTGCGGTAAACATGACGCAAAGAAAAACACACAAACACAAAAATGAACGAGTTGGGGGAAAGTATGCGTCACATTCACGCAAAACAGCAATCGCTCAGCATAATGCTACCACCCTATGCGAGACAGAGTCCCAGCGCTGATTCGCACCTTCGGTAGCACAAGGGCATAACTGCCAAAAATCAAAAAATTACTTAAGTATTTCAAAATGCTTTAAAAAGTCCCTTTTATCCGGAGAAACAAAGACCCGTATCAATGTCAGCTTAATGCCGCCAGAGGGCGACAATGTCTTTGTCATATTGGTAAATTCTTTTGACTGTCTTGGCGCGACAAGATCTTAAAATGACTCCTGTAAAATCACTCAGTGTAGTTATGCCATTGTCCAGCCGGCGCGCGGCGGTGCGATATTTGGTTATACACCCACGCCGCCGGTTGCGAGTACTACGCTCATGGCCTTTCTGAAGACCATCACCAATAACCATACTTGGTTGGTCTACAAGTGGTCGCAAACACTGGAGATGAATACAATGTGTAACTGAATTAATGCGCATTATGAAAGTAGTTTGTTCAGAATCGATTTCTGTCATTTGTAATATAGGTAATTTTTTTATCCCAAAAAAATTAATACTACGTAAATTACAGTCACACTTCCGCTCTATGGTCAAAACAAACCGAAACGGACGAAGTACCTACTACGCTAGACGCTTTTACGTGTGCGACTATGTGCGTGCGTAGATTTGTAATGTGACCACAACTTTCTCCAACAGTCAATATCACTAATGTATTAAATAAACAATGTTTTATACATAATATTAAAAATTCAGTGTGTGTATTATGGTTAATAATATTCTAATTGGGGTATTTGGTGGTGTGCGTTAATTCCGAATCATGTTGTAGAGGGCGGATTTAAAAAAAAAAATGTTTAGTGGTTTTAAATCAAAACTGTCAAATTACATAATGGAAACCACTCACTAATAATGTTACTAACTAATAGTTGAGAATAAAACCGCTGAAGGTGTAACCCAACCAAAATAAACACAAAATAAATTTAATATTATTGTATTGTATCAGTGACCGTTACCTAGAATAAGCTTATTACTATATGTTACCTTATGTTCTCATGTAAGTGGCTCTTTTGTCTTTTTGAGAATAAAGTATTTAAACCTAAACCTAATCTCTCAGTAGCAGCCCGGAGTCTGGATTTGTGCCCAGTTGACGGCACTGGTCTCGCCCTCTATTACATGGGACTTAAATATAACTGGCGAAATATGGGTGTAGGTACAATAACCCTATTATATTAGGCAGAGTACCTACTCTGCCTAATCCTTCGGGGATTACAAGCGTGATGTTATGTTCTTAATTGACTACCTCGTTGGTGTAGTGGTTGCATACGCTACTGTTGAGCATGAGGGCCTGGGTTCGATCCCTGAGTTAAGTTTATCTATTATATTGTTTTGTTACTATCTGCCTGTGAGCCTAGCACGAACGCACGGGGTAAACGTAGCGTCAAATCGAACGATTTTAAAATTGACAAGACGTTTCGCACATAGGATCCCGCAAACTGGCGCAACGCGACAACGTGACGCGACTGTAGTAGAGCAATTTCTATGAAAATTTAATTGAAATTGTTCATCACGAGTCGCGTCTCGCTGTCGCGTCTTGCCTGTCTGTAGGAACCTTTACTGACTCTGAGTGCGGTGGAGATCATTAGCTTTATGCACAGATTGTTGAAACGTAACATAAAATGTAACAAATGAGCCGTTTGAATTTGCACAAGGTAACATGAAATGTAACAAATGAGCCGTTCGAATTTGTACAAGGCAACATGAAATGTAACAAATGAGCCGTCCGAATTTGCACAAGTCAACATGAAATGTAAGTAAGGCGCCCCCTCGCGAAGCATTCACCTGTAATGTAACAATACAAGATACCACTGTAACGGTTAAGGATTTGCAAGTAGACTGCGCAGGCCGTCAACTGCTAGGCAGGTAGAGAGATCTTTGAAACCAGCAGAATAGATTCATCATCAGCCTACAGCAGCCCACTGCTGGACATAGGTCTCCTATTGCACGCCATTCAGCTCGATTCTCGGAAACTCTCACTCAGCTGCTGCCAGCCACCCTGCGAAGATCGTCGCTCCACCTAGCCTAAGGGCGTTCTACCTTACGTTTGCCGATTCGCGGTCTCCACTCAAGAACATGTCTACCCGAACGGTCATCGGTTCTACAGCTAATATGACTGGCCCATTGCCACTTCAGCTTGCATATTCTGTGAGCTATGTCGACAACTTTGGTTCTCTGCCGGATCACCTCATTCCGGATAGGATAGGTTAAATGATAAATGATTTTATTTCTGTAAGTAGGTTTGTACAAACACTTTTACACGTCAGTCATATTTTAAAACTAGATGAGGTCGGCGTTTCCTATCTGACTACTCTGAGAAGAAAAGCCGAAACAAGCTCAGAGGTCACAGTCTCTTTTAAAGTCCAGACATAATCTTGGTCAGAGCATGTGAAGACCATGTAGATTTGAGTCTGAAATGGTCTTTTGGGGAAAAACCACACAGAATGAGTGGATCTGTCCAGTCAGTGCACGCATTTATCAGTAATCGTGCAGCTCAACTCAAAACTTAATAATACTTAGGTAGAAGTAACACGGCTAGGTCGACGGTAAAGATTACATTACACGCGAATGCTCTCGGTGAGGGAGCGAATTTGTTGACATTTCATGAAATATCAATCAATAGGATTATATTAGGTCTTTACCTATGAAATTGCCGTTCTGCAGTACTGGCCATTTCAAATCAAAATAATTTTTGTTTGGCTATGAATTCTAATTTCAAATTAATTTTATTTTAAAAACATGGATTTTTTTTTCTAAAAGTAGTCATTTCTTTATTGATTAGTGTTACATTTTCATCGCATTTCAATCTTTTTCGTCATCATAGATACGTTAAAAATTCGAGTAATTATGGAATATGAGTACCGTCGTGGCAGCAACGCGGCACAAGCGGCACGCAACATCAACGACGTTTACGGAGCTAACTCTACAAACCAACGCACCACCTGTTATTGGTTTGCTCGCTTCCGTTCTGGAAATTTCGACCTGAAAAATGAACCTCGCGGTCGTCCGAAGACTTTGGTCGACAATGACGAATTAAAGGCGATTGTGGAAGCTGATGATACATAATCTACGGCTTAATTAGCAGCAGCTTTCGACGTTAGCGTCAAAACAATATTGGTCCATTTGCGTCAAATTGGCAAGGTAAAAAAGCTTGACAAATGGGTGCCCCACGAACTCAATGATCGCCAGCGCGAAGTACGCGTCGAGACGTGCCTTGCACTGCTCAACAGACACACAAATGAAGGAATTTTGAACCGCATTGTTACCTGCGATGAAAAATGGATTCTGTTTGATAACCGTAAGCGCTCAGCAAGTTGGTTGGATCCTGGTTCAGCACCTAAACAATGCCCTAAACGAAAACTTACCCCTAGAAAAGTGATGGTCACTGTTTGGTGGTCTAGCGCCGGTGTGATTCATCACAGCTTCTTACCAAACGGGGTGAGCATTACTGCAGATGTGTACTGTGAAGAACTGAACACAATGATGGAGAAGCTGGCGCATCTCCAACCAGCATTGGTCAATCGCTCGTCTCCGCTGCTCCTGCACGACAACGCGCGACCTCATACTGCACAGCAGACGGTCTCCAAGTTGCAAGAACTGGGGTTGGAAGCTCTCCGTCATCCGCCCTACTCACCAGACCTTGCGCCTACAGACTACTACTTTTTCCAGAATTTGGATAACTTCTTGGCGGGAAAAAAATTTAATACCCGAGAGGCAGTACAAAATGCCTTTGAAGAATTTGTTGCCTCCCGTCCAGCTGATTTCTTTAAGAAGGGCATCAATAAACTGCCACTGCGATGGCAAAGATGCATTGATTGCATGGGTGATTACTTCGATTAATACAAATAAAAAATTCATGAAAAAAATTCGTTTAAATTTTTTCATACAAAACGGCAATTTCATAGGTAAAGACCTATTATATGAACTTAGAGGGTTGTATTGATCATTCTGTGAATACATACTTGTTACGGTCACCAATCATATTTTGTTCAACATAAAACCTGACTCTGACATGCAAATTGCAAAAAACGTAAGAAATTTTGAATTTCGCGGCAAACCGGTGGCACGCTTCCCCCTAAAGGAAACCGAACATAATCGTTATTCAGGTAATAAAAAATATAAAAATCTCATAAAACTGGACTGATATAGATAAGGCTATTTCGAATTTGTTTCGAAGTTGTATTCTCTTGGGATAATAAGTTATTGATTTACAAATAGGGTTGCCTCGCCTGACTATTTTATTTGAGGATATATCTACCTAATAAGGAAATTTTTATCTTATTGGATTAAGAAGAAGAAAAAAATTAATCTACCTTTTTCTTCTCGTTTCTTATTTTGTTTCTCTTTCTCTTTATTTTATCTTTTGTCTACCTATCTACTATGTTCTAAGTATAGAACCTACCTACTATTATCTATTTTTTGTTTTCGGGTGGAAATCTTCAAAAGGCACCCGACCTCCGGGGAGGGAGGTCGGGGAGTGTGGGATTTTTACCTCAATAAAACCACCCCGGTGATCTCCATCAGCGCATAGAGGGGCTACCGGTTCCTCTTAAAAGACCAATTCCGGAACCCCTGTGCAACGCCTGTAAGGCACATATGCCTGGGGAGACTGTAATGAGGCCTCCCCTGAGCGTCGCTATACACGGCAGGACGTGACCGCTATGCCACCGTCTTCCCTGGGGTCACTCGGTGGGTGGACAGAGTCCCCACTCTGTGCGCCTGCGACCCCAAAGGCCCATCTACCTTGATTGGTAAGCAGCACCCTAATTACGTAACACACTATCTATCACAACCTGAATAATTTTGAAGCCTATTGCTAATCCATTGCTTCATATGTTCGAAAAATTTGTCTGCTCAACAACGTTAATAACGCAATGAATGTTGTTGAACTGTCAAAATGAAACCCATTCCTACTGTTAGTGTGTTACGTAATTACCCCGCATGTTTCGGCGTATTAGGCACCAAGGCGATAGCCTCCCCGACGCCTCCTTCTCTCTTCTCTACCTCCTACCACCTACTATTACATACTATATTTATCTCAAAAACGACATAGAGAACATTTTAAACTCCTTTATTAACAACGAAGAAATCTGAACGAATAAAGTTGTGTTCGGGTTTTTATTATTATTAAGGCAGCTATAAACTTACTACTTTTTTGCCTGATCGACGGATCTAAGTATAATCCAATGACCTTGAGAATATAAAGCGTGGAAAACAAACGCTACACGAATACAGAAAAAAACAACAATGGAAACTTTATTTTAAGATTATGTAATTTTTGCATCCTCTACTTGGAACTCTTGTCTTGTCTTTTGTTTTTGTCTTGTTTTGTGTTTCTATTTCTTTAAATTCAATTTCAATCGACACATCGTCAATCGACATACAAAGACGTGAAAATATTATGTCATCAAAAAGGAACACTTTAATATCAATACAGCGGGGTAGTAGGTAATTGCGTAACACACTAACAATTGCAATGCCTTTAATTCTGACAATTCAACAACATTCATTGGGTTATTTACGTCGTCGAGCGGACGAATTTCTTCAAACATATTAAGCAATGGATTAGGAATTTCTTTCAAAATAATTCGGATTGTAAACGAAAATGTATCGCGCAATTGGGGTACAGGGCCTGCAGTCTCGACATTAGATAGCGACAAAAATCTGTCGCTAAGTCGTATCGATGTCAAATTCCTTTAATAGATTTTTCAAAGCATAAGGTTGAAAATCTATTAAAGAAATTTGACATCGATACGACTTAGCGACAGATTTTTGTCGCTATTCATGTCGAGACTGCAGGGCCAGGTTGCTTCTTTTTTTAGACGACATTTTATAATAATAAAGGTTGTAATTTTCCGTTCTACCTCTGAATAAAATATTATCCAAATCTAGGTATTTTCGTACATAGCCTACGTTTCTATTCATCCTGTATTTATAACTTCATTTGTCATTATTACTTGACTATTATTTAACCCATAAAAATATTCATTGTTGAACGTGTTTTTCCTTATGTGTAGTGTAGACCACAAGAATTGCTAATGCTGTAATAAAAAGGATTACGAGGCTGACTGCCCAAGATGCTTAGAACGTAGGTGTACCTAGGTACTTATTATACATGCCTATAAGAATAAAATAAACATTAGTATGAATCTACAAAAGAAAACACGCGAAATTCGAAAGTCAAAAAGTATAATGCCGCCTCTAAAACTAGTGACGTAACGATAGAACCGGTTCGAAGCGGTTCGTACCAGTTAAGTCCAGTATCACGCGGTTGTTGAACCTGATCACTTGTTTTATTTGTTTCGTTATTTTATTTTTTTGTCAATTTTATTTTTATTTTATTTTGTGATCGTCAAAAGTGATTAGTTGGTTACGTGTTTAGAGTGGTAGGTGGCACTTATTTGACATAATTTCTTAAAGCAGTGAAGTGCGGTGATAATAGTGCAACTTCTTAGAAACTAAGGAAGGACTAAAGATTTCACGGAAAAATTAAAAGTTGCCATGTGGTAATTCTTAATTAAAAATGCATTTTTTAGGCTGGTATTTTTTACTGGGCATCATTGATAATATGAGCTGTGAAATACTATTTCAATTTCAAGAAAAATTATATAGATTAAAAAAACAGTATAATTTTTGATAGTTATAAAATATCTAATAAAATATAATATTATAATATTAATTACTCAGATTACCTACTTTGAAAAAATTCTGATGTCATTATTTTAAATGAGAACTGTTTATATTTTTAGCTCGAACATCCTTATTTGTATAATATAAATTAATCATCTAAGTCGTAATCTCAATTTAAGGCGCTGCTGGCCAAACGTAGGACACCGTAAAATGCTCAAAATTTTTGTCGCACAGTTAGGCGTATTTCTACATATTACTAGCCACAAAAAAAAAATACTGTATTGTCAAATGTTCAAAGAAAATACATTTATTCAAAAAATATTCAAAAAAATCAACCGTATCATGTTTATTCATGATAAAACAGAGCTCAAAAAATATATTTCGTCGCATAATTCTCGAAATTTTGAGCGTAAACAATCATGTTATGTAATGATAATAAAAGGAATTCAATCAACTAAATAAATATTTAAAAAAAACCACCGAGCCGTGTATTTATTTTTTAATTAATTTAAACTGCAAAATTACTTTTATTCTGGTGGTCATTCGATTCAACTAACATCAAGCGCATCGCTGCCACTGTTTTGACCCTTATTTGTTGCCGCGAATTACCTAAAAATTACCTAAAAATTTGCTTCTTTCCGCGCTTTAATTTCCTAGCTGTAACAAGCCCTACAACGGATATTTTTAACAGTTAAAACTAAGACTAACGATATACGATTGGGCTATATAGTCCAACTAGCTTATCTTTACGCTCTGGTTCACAAGAGGTATGAGCAGTACTGACGCAAACGTTGGTTTGTTTTACTCGTAGTTCGAGTTCGAGTTCGCACAACTAGATATCCGAGTTATACATTTCCAGTATAAGCTGACGTTTTTTTTTTAACTTTGCCCCACTCTAGGAATCTCTCCTGTATTGTGGGTGCGTTAACAAACATTGAAACTCACATACACAAACAGCCGAAAACAACTACTTCTAGGTCATACAAATATTTGTTCCGTGCGGGAATCGAACCCGCGACACGCAGCGCACCAGTCGATCGCTTAACCACTGCGCCAACCGTGCCGCCAACTTCTCATTGTTCTAAAAGGAGTATGTAAGGATCGTAGCAGGCGGCGTTCTGTAGTTTCTGCCTACCCCCATGCGGAGAAAGCATGAGTTTATGTATGTATATATTCGTATGTATAAAAATGATTATATTCGTTAAAAGCTCCCGCAGACAGGCGCGACGCGACTCTTGTAGAACAATATCCATCAAGTTTTCATAGAAATTGTTCTACTAGAGTCGCGTCGCGTCTGTTTGCGGGAGCCTTAATGCTATGGACTCGCTATCTAGACACTTGCTGTCTCATTAGAAAACGAGTTCTAATTTTAGTCCGACCTTGGGTCTTGCTACTAAAATTCTTTACGGAAAATCCCATTCAAGTGCCAAGTGAAATAATCTATTATAGGTACATAATGTTCAACGAAATCTTCAAACGCCTGTTTGACACTTCCCGTGATCCAAGGGCTGGCTTTTACCTTGGCCAGAGGCTAAGCATTGCCATACAGCGTGGCAATGCCGCCAGTCTCTTGGCTAAAGTCGCCAGCAGGACAAGCTACACGAAACTGTCAAATTTCTTCGAACGATTTTAAACCTTAAAATGTTGCTGGTTAAGTTCAAAATCGAATGAGAAAATCTGACAGTTTGTTGTAACTTGATGTGTTGGTGACGGTACATTACCAGTCGACAGAGCGATGCGGAGGAATTTTTCGACGCCATATTTTAGTTTGTTAATAGTTTTGTACATATTATACATATACCACATGTTGTATTATATATATACTATATACTTATATTAAAAAATATATATTTATATAGACATAACATAACATCATGCTTGTATTTCCCAAAGGGTTAGGCAGAGACGCCTAAAGTGCATCCACATTTCGCAAAAGTCCCATGTAATAGGGCGAATCCATTACTTCATACTATTTTTATAATCTTAGACTACAATTTCACAGAAATTCTGTTTTCAGTCCACAAATTAACGTACGGAATTTCATTGAATATTGATTGCTTGTCAATTATCATGTAATAGTAAATTAAATTTGCATGAAATACTTATCAGTAGTAAATACGATTCAATTTAAAGGGGATCGTGGCTAAGTAACAGCCGCATGGACGATCGATCAAGGTTAAGCTACGCTTGCCGAGGTCGGTCCATGGATGGGTGACCATCCATTACACACCAAGACCCCTCCGTGTCTCGGAAAACACGTTAAGCCGTTGGTCTTGGTGGACTTTAACAGTCGTTACGGGTAGTCAGAAGCCCAAAAGTCTGACAACTAGTCTTACCAAGGGGTATCTTGTCACCCAGTAACAGGGTTGTGGTGGTCAGATAGGGAGTCGCTCCGTGTAAAATACTGGTATTCAGCTGCATCCGGTTAGACTGGAAGCTGACCCTAACATAGTTGGGATAAGGGTAGGCAGAATGATGACAGGAGTAATGTTTCCGGCTAGGATTTATATATATTTCAAATTCAACTATTTCTTGCTTAACTCATGTGTGTAGACTCGGCTACATATCAAGCTATACATTTCCAGTATAGGCTGACCTCTCATTATACGGAAATCCTATACAATGCGAGATCAGCTTATACTGGAAAAGTATAGTAGATATGTAGCCGTGTGTACAAGATCTTAATATCATCATTTAGTTACCACTAGAAAAAAAATAGGCGCTCTGACACTTTTGACAGGTGCTCGGACTTGACGTCTCAGTGCTGCCACCTAGTGAACGTCATTTTAGAAAACTCTCAATAAGGATTATGAAGGATATATCAAATCCATCGCTTTATATGTTTGAAAAATCGTCTGCTCAACAACGTAAATAACGTTAATGTTGTTGAATCGTCAAAATCAATGGCATTGTCATTAGAGTTGCAACGGATAGTAATTTGGCCGGATACCGGTTGCCGGATATAAGAAATATAAGATCTGTATCTCTTTACCTGTGTTAAGAAATAAAAGTGATTCGATTTGATTTGATTTGATTCGGATATCCGGCGACTGCCGAAGCTGGATAGCCGGATATTCAGCCAAAGCTAACATCATGCATGCTTGACATTATTGCTATACTGTTATTGTAGACAAATCGACCAATTATGTAGAACCTTACTAGAATTAATAAAGAAAAGCCACACACAATGAATAGGTACAAAGAAGAGAAATATATGTAGAAATAAAAACACTAGGTTTTTTCACACAAAACTTTCATTTATGTTTGGAAGAACAAATCGAACTGAAAACTCGAAAAATAGTACATCTCATTACTATCACAACCTTAGGTAAACTTCAGAAATTACAAAAAAATAACATAGATTTCTCGTATGACTAATTTATTTACAACAGAAATCTTAAGTACGTATACCTGCACCCTAATTACGTAACACACTATCTATCACAATCTGAATCATTTTGAAGCCTATTGCTAATACATTGCTTCATATATTCGAAAAAATTATCTGCTCAACAACGTAAATAACGCAATGAATGATGTTTAATTGTCAAAATGAAACCCATTCCTACTGATAGAGTGTTTCGTAATTACCCCGCTGTACAAGGATCTTTAGGCGTCTGGCCAAATTCGGAACTAACGCCGCCATCTTGTTATTTCCTTACATTTCACAAAATAATAGCACCAATGTTTACCAACAGCGCCCCCTCTTAACGTCATTCGAGCGCCAAAAGATCATTGTAACTAATAAAGATCAAATTCGCAAAACACGTATTTGTTGGAGAGTTGTGGTGGCCCAGTGGTATCGGCTCCGACTTACGAGTTGTAGGCCGCGAGTTCGAACCTAGGCAGGCACTTTACTTTGTGTATTTAATTTCATCACCACTGCTCTCAAAACGGTGAAGGAAACCGGCATGTCCCAGAACCAAAAAAAAATCGAAGACATGTGACATCTAACAACCCGCACTGGGACCACGTGGTAGATTACGGCCCACTCCCGCTCACGGAGAGGAGGCGTGTGTCCCGGCAGTGGGAACATTATAGGCTGATTACGAGTATGTATTCGTTTGCATGAATCTCATAGTAGTCAGGAACGCATTCTCTCGACGGCCGGACTGTAGCAGTGTAACAGCGAATACAAATCAAAAATATAACTAAGACCACTTTAGACTTTAGTAATTTTCACACACAGTCTTGACCAAGGGCGCCGGGAGCGGGGTGCAAGAGGATAACACTTGCACCTCCCTGGTTTCAAAATAAAATGTAGGTGTAAAAACATTACTACCGAACTAAAAACATATCCGAAAGCTCCTAATACAATAATAGAGAACTTAACAAGTCGAGGCAGGATCTTAAAATTTTCGAGCTCGCCTACAATAAATTTCTCAATTCTAAAGCTTTTGTACATTAGTCAACAAAGTATCGAACTCCTATTTTCGAAAACCTAATCGAACCTAGGCGGGGTGCTAACATTATCCAGCTTGTTTTGTTGTCGCTCTTGCTCATACTCTACCTTAATCCTTAAGCTTCTTTATATACATCGACACAATTAATCTTCTTTCTGTATGCATGGTTAAAATGAAACCTATCCCATTCGAGGCGAAATGCAAAAATTATCGAGCTCGCTTTGCTCGCTCTTGCATCCTACATTCTCTTAATTGTTAAGGTTTTCTGCCTAAGTCGACGAAGTTACTCCTTGTACGAATGGCCAAACGATAGCCGCACATATCCGAGGTGAAGTGCAAAAATGATCGAGCTCGCTTTGTGGAGCTGAAGATGCACCCTCCTTGAAAATAAACTTGCTGCCGCCCATGGTCTTGACTTGGCCTCGCATCCTAACCAGCTTTTCTATTCTGTAAAAATCTCCACATGATAATTTAGTTGAAGTGAGCTTAAAGTGAACCGTCATCCTACCTGACGCTAAGGAATCTGAGGATTGAAAGTTTACTTCAAACTCACTTGATCAAAATTTTCACGGTGAGATTTTTACAGACTAGCACGACACATAATTCAGAGAAGAAAAATAGGAAAGTCATCGTTAAGAATAGTGAATGGTGACAAATCAAAAATAACAAACCGAACTTCACAAATAACCAAAGTGTACTCAAAAATGTCCTGACATTGAATGATGGCGGAACTGTTGCAAAGAATCCGCGGGCTAGGGCGAAAGAAGAACAGAAACTTGAACACAAGTGTATACTCTGTGGTGTCATGTAGTGACCTGACTCCGGGCAGCGTCGAGATCTGGTTGGATCTGCCAGATGAGATCAAGCATGATCCTCTCCTGGCGCCGTTCAAGAACCGGTACGAGCAGCAGCATGGTGAGAATATTTTAATTATAACTCTTATCACACTATCAAACACATCATAATTATTCACTTATTACTTCAGTCAGGGAAAGAGATGGAGCTGTACAGGACGTATAGTTCCATTTCTTTCTCGCACTGAAGTAAGATCAAAATAATATTGTTATAAGAGGGGGTGGTAGAACCCCAGCTCTTGTCTCATGTTACTTGGGGTTGGCGCAACACGTTTTCTTTTTCTTCCATTTCCCCTGTCAGGCGTCGCTCTATCATTCATTCCTTTTTCTTTCATATCATCCCTTACACAATCCGTGACTCCCGCATTCCTCTTAAACCTAAGGAGAAGATTTGTAAAATAATGATTAGACCTGCTGTCTTGTATGGGTTAGGATGTTGGGCCACAAAAGGTATGAATGAAAGGCAATTGCATGCAACTGAGATGAGAATGCTCAGAGGGATGTGTGGTGTTACGCGAATGGATAGAATGAGAAATGAGTTCACAAGGAAGTCTGAAAGTGACACCAGTGACTAAAAAGGAGTGTGGTAATCGGTTGTCATGGTATCGGCATGTGATGCGGAAGATTGACGGAAATGTCGTGAGGAAAGTTTTGAGTATAAATGTGAATGGCTATACGAGTAGGGGAAGACCAAAAGAAGCGATAGATGAACTGTGTGAAATTTAAGATGATATGGTAAGAGAGGAAGTGACTACGGAGATGACGTCTAATAGAGAAGTATGGAAGAAAAGGACATGTTGCGCCGAACCCAAATAAATTGAGAAAACAGGCAGGAGAATGATGACGGCACAATACATTCCTCTTTTCTTTGGTCTTTCTCTGCCTCTTCATGTCACAACAATATTAATCTTGTAGACGAGTTCAATTCAAATTATCTGGTGAAACTTCACAGACCGACTGCAAATGATTTTTTCTTTTGTGCAAGTAAAAGAAATGAGGAATCCATAATTATTTAACCGTTTAAACTTAAATCACACGGAACTTTATACTTTTTTCAAATGTAACACAACATCAAGTCTGTATTGCCCGAAGAGTTGGCAGAGGTGACCCCAACACCCGCATTTCACCGGTTCTTTAAGTCATGAAATAGTTATTAATAACCAAACAATCTGATATTATAACCTAAACCAGCGTATTTTTCTGCATTTTTACAGTTATTGTGCTTTTAGTTTTTGTAATTATCGATTTTCTCTGAATAAATGTAAGTATTGACTTACCGTCACTGAAATTTATTTTATGAGACCGCAAAAAAAAAAACTCATCACAAAAATTGGCGAAAATGGGTAGGAAAATGTCGAAAATTGCCGAGAACTGAAAACGAAAGGTCCGCCTCTACTGATGTCTAAACTCAAACTCAAACTCAAAGCATTTATTTCAATTAAACCATTTACAGGCACTTTTGAATTGTCAAAGAGTCGGCCAGTTAGTCAGAAAGTTGAAGCTAGTTGCCCATTCCAAAACGGTCTGGTACCTAGGGTTGAAATTATGAGTGCAGAAAAAATATTTTATAAATTTATATTATCATACGATATCGATCACAGCTGGTATGATGGGCTCAGAAGTTTCGCTAGTAAATTTAAATTTACGTAATGTAAAGTGCTCGTAAATATTGAACAAAATATTTTACAGTTTTGTCTTATTTTAGAGCAACCTTTTGTGCGCATAAAAACTAGCTATTTATTTATTTATTTATTGATTTAAGATCTCCCACAAAAGATTTACACAATACATGACCCATAAAGAAAGGGCAACATCAGGTATTAAGCAGGTGTACTCCGTCACTTATAGGAGACCACAGCATGCACAATAAAGTTAACAACTAAGCTAACAAAGTTAAAATATTAATATAGAGACTCGCAGATGTCTAGATTCGTAGATTCGTAGTTTTAGCTAACGTGTTGTATTGCCTACAAAGTCTTGGCACAGCGGCGTAATGACCGAGGTTCGTTTTTGAGCCAGAGATGTAAAATAAGTTGTATGTGTTATGCCTAGGAATCCGAGTCGGAATTTTACAGTCTCGACATTAGATAGCGACAAAAATCTGTCGCTAAGTCGTATCGATGTCAAATTCCTTTAATAGATTTCAACCTTAAATTTTCGAAATAAGGTTGAAAATCTATTAAAGAAATTTGACATCGATTGAACTTAACGACCGATTTTTGTCGCTATCTATGTCGAGACTGCTGGCCCTGCAGTCTCGACATGAATAGCGACACAAATCTGTCGCTAAGTCGTATCGATGTCAAATTTCTTTAATAGATTTTCAACCTTATGCTTTGGAAATAAAGTTGAAAATCTATTAAAGGAATTTGACATCGATACGACTTAGCGACAGATTTTTGTCGCTATCTAATGTCGAGACTGCAGGGCCAGTTTCTTCCTACGACTGGTTAGTGTGTCCTTGTGATAGTGCCTCAACCTGTCAGTGTAGCTATGGTACTTTATGAATGTTTTAGAAACATACAAACGATCATAACCCGCACTTCTGTCGAAAAATATTTTCACTAAAACCCAGGCAAAAAAAAGAACGTATTTAAAATTAAACATTCAAGTCTTGTCAAGCATTTTTTACGTCTAGTCATTCTTAAATTAGATTCAGTTGTGCTGTAGGCAGTAGAGAGAGATATGTTTACTGTGATTCAGAGAGGCATAAAAACTATTTCTAACAGTGAACGAGTTTCGGTTGTTGAATATATTTGGAATGGCATAATTATTATTTATTTATTTATTAAAACTTTAAGCACAAGTAAAAAAATACTGTAAAAGGCGGACTTGAATGACTTACGCATTTTTTACCAGTCAATCTTATGGTGATGCAGAGACAAAACAAGGCAGTTGCAATATACGGGATAGATAGCTTGGAAATAACTATAAAATACATAAATAAATACATAAATACTAATACATACATACATATAAACAAAATAAACTTTGTCAGGAGAAATAACGATCGGTATGTTTCTAGGTCATGGGTTCGATTCCCGGGTCGGGCAAAGTGTTATTGGGTTTTTCCATCTGGAATTTCTCAGTAGCAGCCCGGAGTCTGGATTTATGCCTGGTTGATGGCAATAGGCTTGCCCTCTATTACATGCGATTTCAACATAACTGGCGAAATGTGCGTGTACTATAGGTACACCTCTGCTTAACTCTTTGGGGAATACAGGTGTGATATTATGATATGTTATGTTGTGAGATCTTTTTATAAAGACTGATGATACGAACTAAATGTCATAAGTATTCAATTAACAGGAAAAATCGAGCCAATAGACGCGCCAAATGAAGGAGATAAGACCATATTTGATAAGAAACATGACGTGGAAGCGAAGAGAGAGGACGTTGAGCCTCTCAAGGATGTCACTAACAGGTAACTATGTATAAATAAATAAATAATTTACTTTCCAAAAGTAATGTACAGTACAACTATTTTAAAGAAAAGAAAGAAAGAAAGAAAATACGTTTATTTAGCACAGACTGCAAAGCACACAACACAACATATAAAATAATGTCCCTCGGTAAACTTCGGACAACGTCTGTCGTTTCAGTTAATTAGGCTAATCAATAATCTTTATAGTGTTAAGGAAATTAATAAAAAATATCTTATTTTCAGGCTAATGGAACCAATGCACGCCCACGTTGATGACACAAAATTTAAATCTGTGAAAAAGAAAAAGGTCGGTAAAAAAAAAGTCTCCTTAAAAAATAATCAATTTACCTTAATTAAACACTAACCAAGATATAATTACATAAATTGAAAAGAGTATACTTAGATGGGTTGGTTAGACAGAGGGGATGAATGAGAGGCGACTAACACAAGGTATTTACAAGGCAGATGTAAGTGAAAACGCCGATAGGGGACGCCCTTATTGGTGATGTTCTTCAGAAAGGTCAGGTGCGTAGTACTCGCAACCGGCGCGCGTGTATGACCAGATGTATGAACGTAAACAAAGAAGAATATAAGGATCGTAGCAGGTGGCGTTTCTGCCTACCTCCATGGAAAGAAGGCGTGAGGTTATGTATGTATGTATAACTAAAACTATCTACAATTATCCTACCATTCAGTTGCGTAAAGAAATTAATTACTGGAAAAGAAATTCGATAACTTTGCCAATCCGCGCAATTTATGACCACGTTCGAGATTTAGTTTCCAAATATGTAAACAAATACAGGGTGGCAGGGTCATCGACGCGCAAACTGTAACCATGAATTATGCACATGATTTTAGACTCCCTAGCGTAGAAAATTTTCGTCGGTAATAAAAAAAAAAAAACAACTGTTTCATAGAAAAGTGTAATACCTACGCGGCCAAATGTACGGAAAAGCATTTTTTTTAAAATAATCTTCGATTAATTTCAACGCCTGGGTTGCGCGTCGATGTCCCTGACACCCAGTATAATATTTTTGGAAAAGCCACTTTAATACCCTCACATACAGTTCAGTTTGGCGCAGCTGGACGGCACGGTTGGCGCTGCTGCGCTGCGTGTCGCGGGTTCGATTCCCGCACGGAGCAAATATTTGTATGACCTACAAGTAGTTGTTCCGGGTCTGGCTGTTTGTGTATGTGAGTTTAAATGTTTGTAAACGCACCCACAATACAGGCCATTAAATTTCTTTAATAGATTTTCAACTTCATTTCCAAAGCATAAAGTTGAAAATCTATTAAAGAAATTTGACATCGATACGACTTAGCGACAGATTTTTGTCACTATTCATGTCGAGACTGCAAGGCCTGGAGAAATTCCTAGTGTGGGGCAACGTACTTTTTCCAAAAATAAAGAAAAAAGAAAATAAAAGTTTCCGCTACAACTTCAAACATATTTATGACTTTTTTAATAGTACGTGCCTATTCACAAATCAACTTCATTTACAATGCCATAAAGTTGATATTCGTTTAAATGGAAATAACAGTAATTGGAAACAAAGATTTCAGTAGACTTAAACGGCCTTACAAAGAACAAGGCTAAACCTTCCAGCATTTTTTGAATTTGAACTATTTTTCGACAAAAAAGTTCTAATTACAAAAACTAACGCTAAATCAATGAAAATTGTCGCAAAATATACAAATTGTCAAGCACGCCTACCCTGCTGCGATTGGCTGTTGATAAATCATTCAACCAATTAGAAACCGGTCCTATGTTCACAATTTTGTATTCAGAAGTTTATTTGTGTCGCAATAAAGAACAAAATACAATTACAGATTTGGGGTTGGACAAAAATTATCTATTTTTTTAATGAGACGGTAACTGTCCTAAACAATATGATTTAATTAGATACATACAGAAATATATACATAACATAACGCCTGTTTTCCCCTACGGATTAGGCAGAGATGTACCTAACTATAGTGCATCCACATTTCGCCAAAGTCCCATGTAATAGGGGGCGAGCCTATTGCCATCAACCGGCCACAACATCAGACTACGGGCTGCTACTGAGAAATGCCTGAGAAAAACCCAATAACAGATTGCCCGACCTGGGATTCGAACCCAGGACGTCATGCTCAGCGTTAGCGCTGGCGACCACTAGAAACCAACGACGCAAACGTGGATTTAATTACTTACTTATTATTTAATTTAATTAAGTACTTACTTATTATTTAATTTAATTATTTATTTATTATTTAATTTACTTACTTACTATTATTTAATTTAATTACTTACCTATTATTTAATTTAATTACTTACTTATTATTTGTCCACAGTTAGACCAAGCGCTACGTATGCTGAAGCTATGTGCTTTAGTCGCAAGTTGGGTGCTCCTGACTGTCTCCTTACTAATGAACATGGAGCGCTCAGACACAGTGCTACATACTGCGATACAGGGAGGAGAGGTTAAAGGTACCTACGTCAACATTTTCGTCATCAAACATTTTGTGACATTTTTTGAGAGTTCCGTACCTCAAAAGGTAAAACGGACCCCTTTTAGGGTCACTTCGTTGTCCCTCCGTCTCTGTCTGGCAGACTGTCAAGACCCTTTTTATCAGGAACGCGTTGAGGTATCAAGTTGAAATTAATATCAAATACGTAGGTCTATGGTCCCTAGGAGCCCACAAAAAGTCAAGCTTCTAAATCTACATCATTACAAATTATGGCCATTTATGCGACATATTTTGATACTCGCAAATAAATGAAAACCTATAAAGGGTATTTTCCATTGACCTAGAACCATGAAATTTGGCAACAAGCAAGGTCTCCCAGCTCGAAAATCATTAATTTGTAGTTTTATCCCATTTTTTTTGCGGTTACAATCTTACATTAATTTACAGTTGGAGAATTGGCCGTGACGTACATAAATATATCCATGTATGCGTGATCAGGTTTTATTGTGTTAACATCCCTTTCTTTTGAAGTGGCCTCCTTCATCAGCTTGTAGTAGTCCACAGCTCATTATAGGCTTTTCCAATTACCACCAATAAGAAAAAGCGGACCCAGCGACTTAGCATAACCAGCCTATAATGTTCCCACTGCCCTCCTCTCTTGTAGCGGGAGTGGGCTGTAATCTACCACGTGGCCCCAGTGCGGGTTGGTAGATATCACATGTCTTCGAATTTTTGGTTCTAGGACATGCCCGTTTCCTCACGATGTTTTGTCTCACCATTTTACGAGCAGTGGTGATGAAATTATTTACATAAATTAAAGCGCTTGCCTATGTTCGAACCCAGGAACTACAACTCGTAAGTTCTGGCCGTTACCACTTGGCCACCACTGCTCCAAAGCGGACCCAGCGACTTATTAACGCGTTATTTATTACTTTGTGATTGGTTGCGTTGTGTATGGACCGCCATTGAAATACTGGTGGTGTGACATCTGTTTACTCAGTCCGGCTACTCATTAATGATTTGAATTTGTAACACGTTACTTTTGAATAGCGTTGGGGGTGATGGGCCTTAAAAGCAGTGCCGGCGTTAGGGTAAGGCGCGGCTGGGCGCCGAAGGGGCTGTGACTAGGCGCCACTTCATCTCTGGCGCCTGCAGAGTACTTTTATTTTAGTTCGTTAGAGTTCGTGGAGTTAGAAAACAAAACGAAATGTTGAGATCTCTTCGCTTGCTCTTGCATCTGACGTTCTCTGAATTCTCAAACTTTTCTGCATAAGCTGACAAAGTAACTCTTATTTCTTTATGAATGGCGAAAAGAAAACCTAGGCGGAGTGCTAAAATTTTTCGCTCGTCTGTACCCCCAAGAGAGGAAAGGGGCACCGCCGAAATTTCGCTCATAGCCCCTGTAATGTTAAAACCGGCACTGCTTATAAGATAAGATCACTTTGATGTCCTTCGGTCCGTCTGACAAGACCCTTTTTGTCTGGAACGGGTAGTTCTCTGACAGATTATCTCGAAAGTCTTCACATTTTGTAGCATCAAGAAGTCTTGATGTAGTTTAAGTTGAGACTGAGCAAGCTTGGTTAGTGGCTGGCAAAATGCACTGACCAAGAATTTTTAGGGAATCTCTCTCTAGGTTAAGTTAGAAAAAAGCTGTGACCAAACGTTTTCACGAAACCATACGGCGTGGACTTGAACTACAACTACTTATTCTTTTATAATCTTTTCCAGAATACGAGTTACCAGCCAGCGAGGACCGAGTCAAAGTGATGATCACGTTGACAGGACCGTTCGCGCAGGCGGTGACCAATGACAGCGTCAATATACTGCAGTTGTGGCTACATCGCGAAGTCGCTGATGACCAGTTAGCAGAGTTTCAACAGGTGAGATGGACTTGGGTCTGTTACCACCTTAACCACTGTCTTTTGTTAACAACCTTCCATTAGCTTTTGGTCTACATCATCAATTCTACCTACCCGTCATCATCTGCCTAGCGTTTTCCCAACTAGGTTGAGGTCGGCTTCCAGTCTAACCGGTTGCACCTGAATACCAGTATTTTACATGGAGCGAGTGCCTATCTGATCTCCACAACTCAGTTACTGGGTAAAAAGATAACCCTTGGTTATACTGGTTGTCAGATTTTCGGGCTTCTGAATAACCGAGACCACTGTCACAGTAACTCCTATCAAAAAACCTTCCATAAAGAAGAAGAAAGAATAAAAATAAAATAAAAAATACATTAATTTATAAAGTTCGATTTTAGATTTTACTAAACCCTTTTCTACACCTATTAAAAGTATTATTTTTCTCAAATAAAAAAATATATAATTAATACTTAATAATTAATCAAAAACTATATTTAATTATAAATGTTCTTTATATTTAAAAAGCAATTGTTATTAGCATTTTATACATAAATAAATCGATTCCGCATGCATTACAAACTGCGGGGTTGAATGTCGGCGTGCTCTACATAATGTACTATGTACCCTTATTTACTAACCAATTTCATTACTGTAGCATAAGATCACACCTCGAAGTGTTTTGATTTTTTTAAAATTATATTTATTCGTTTTTAAGATTTGAGCCTTTTCATGACTGAAGTTGGGATTCGTTCCCGAATTTAAAAAAAGTTTTTGTTCTTTCCTGTTTTTTTTTTTGTATATTAAAGTCATTGCCAATACACATATTTTGACACCTAAATCATTACGATACCCCAAATCTTTCAAAATAATCACCATGTCACACTGTCTCTGAAAAAGGTTTAACCGAAGCGAGCGAAAAAACATTTTCAATATTAAAAATCTGTACTGTATTTGGTTGCTACGCCTCCAAGATCTACGCCTTGCCATCTCTCCATATATAATGAATGGAATCTACACTTTGGAAACTGTCCGCCTCGACCCTTGCTCGAACCAGCCCGCGCCGCTGAACCTGTAGCTTTAAATTCGTCCCCTAATAATAATAATTCCGATCCAGCCTGTCCCTTGCTGCCCTCTCCCAGCGACGCCCTAAGCCGAGGCTCGTACCCCGCAGGGGGTGCCCTTAGCGAGTTGTCGCCTAGTTTGTAAGTCTTTTAAGCCCTGGCTGGGGACCTTAATTTATTAGGGTATCCACAGGCATGTCCGGTTAAGCAGCCGACTACCTCCAAGGTTGACCAGCGCGAAGTAAAACACAAAAAAAAAACTTTGGAAATTCAGTACAACTTTCATTTCATTTCATTTCATTTATTTCATAACAATTTTTACATTGTGTCGAAATCACTTAAAAATTACACACGTGCATTTAATTATATTTATTAATAGCTATCTTATGAGCTTATCACTGTCATTAACACTAATAAAATAAAATGGAGATTTGAGTCTAAATTATGATCATAAAGTCAAGAATAATGCAAAATAATAATGTAAAAGAATAATGTAAAATAATAGGCATTGTAAAAGAATCATGTAAAATAATAGGTAATGTAGAAGAATAATAATGTCAAAACTTAACACGGTCAGGATTATGTCAACATAGATACTATCATTATTATACAATTTTATTGGCCTAGGTAAACACGTCAGACAGAAACTCATCAATAGCATAATAGCATTTCTCTACCAAAAATGATTTTAATTTTTGCTTAAATTGGTTAATATTGTAAACAGACTTCAAATCTCCTGGAAGTCTATTATACAGCTTGATGGATTGAAAGCTTGCAGCATGAGTAACAACTTTCATATGTGGGACTATGTTATGTTGCAAGTCCTTGCGCCTAGTAGCTTCTCTCTTATTTCTTTGTTCAGTTGTTTCTAATCTGTTAAGTTTCTTTATAAGATCCGTGAGTACAACAAAAATATACAAGGATGGGACGGTTAAAATATGTAGATCCTTAAAATACTGCTTACACGATACCCATTGCGGAATTCTCACCATGGTTCTTATGGCCCTTTTTTGTACTACGAAAGCAGTATTCACATTGTACGCATAACTTCCGCCCCATAGAAAAATACTATACCTAAGTCTGGATTCGACAAGTGAATAATATACCAGTTTTAATTGTTTAATGTCGATCTCATCTCTGAGACTTCTAAGAGCATAACAGGCTGAACTAATTGAGCTTTCTATGGTTGATAGTTCCTTTTTCCAGGTTAATCCTTCGTCAATATAAATACCTAAAAATTTAACGCTGTCAACTAAAATTATATTATTACCATTCAAATTTATGTCAATTGTATCTTTATTTCTTGCCGTAGTTCTAAATAACATTGCATTCGTTTTGTTGGTGTTCAAGTTGAGACTGTTCAAGGTGAACCAAGTACTAAAGTGAGTAAGAGTCATATTTACTTTATTAGTCAAGGCTTCTATATTTTCTGCGGTTATTATAGCATTTGTATCGTCAGCGAAAAGAACAAGTCCTATATCAGTTTGATTTGTCATGTAATTAATTAGGTCATTTATGAACAAGATAAAAAATATTGGCCCTACTATTGAACCCTGTGGGACACCTTTCTTTATTAGTTTTAGACCTGATTTGTATACTTTTTCACATTTATCTTCAGCTATTTTAATTTCTACATATTGCTTTCGATTTTCTAAGTAAGATTTAAATAGACTTAAAACCTGTCCTCTAATTCCATAATGCTCCATTTTCGCTAATAGTAATTTGTGATCGACTTTTTGACTAACTGACCGTATTTATGACAGTTCAAAATGTAATCCTACTATATTATAAATGTGGAAGTTTGGGTGCTTGGATGTTTGTTACTCAAAAACGAATTTGCATGAAATTTGGCACACAGATAGTTTATAACCTGGATTAACAAATGGAATACTTTTTATTCCCGTAGTACGTTCCCGTCGGATAATTTCCGACCCCACGCGGGCGAAGCCCCGGCAAAAGCTAGTATGAAATAACAATACTCAAAACTGAAAGCATTTTTTATTACAAATCTATCCATCATCCTACCTATCATTAAAGGTAGGTACTATTACCATTTTAAAACTTCGATCGAAGCAATTTCCTACATTTTGTTCAAAAGGTACAAGTTTTCTGATCATTCCATCCCTGTATGACCATATTGTTGAAGTTTACTCGTATGAAACATCATCATAATTAACTGCAATAATTACTGATCTATCATAAATATTTACGATACAGTGATCAATAATCAATAATAAACTCGTAAATATAATGAAGTCTTTGTGTCCTTAATAGGCACTTATTGAATCCAGATGTGCAGTGTGATTGTCTGAATGTTTATAAATAAGATACCGACTGCGATCAAATAACGTATCGGACCAGCCTTGAATGTAGTAAGGACATAATATATAATCACTAGCACTTCACCCGCGACTTCGTCCGCGTCGGTTATAACTCTCAGGGATAATGTAACTTCCCATCAGTGAATGTACGTTTTCTTATAATTTCAGAATTCAACAAAATGGATGATCCACCTGCAACCGGAGGACCTATTAGACTTCTCGCCAAGTTCCACCGAGAGCAAGATGCTGATACTACAGGACAACTCGCCAATACACAGCAACGGGAAACATAAGAGGAATGTGACCAACTCCCTGGATCTCATACAAGAGGAAATTACAAGGTGGAACCAAATTGGAATTAATGGTAATGAATTTTGATTGTCTACTGTACCTTGTGCTATTCTGTAGCGTTCACTTGGAATGGTACTCAAGTCACATGACAGAATTAGCCTGTAAAAGTTAAGCCCACATTAAAGCTGCGGTCAGCGGGCCGCGGCGCGCCGCTTTGCAAAAATGCAACAGCCAAAGCACATTTAAGCACAATGTAATAATTGTGTCAGACAGATCCAAATTTCAAAATTGAATTTCAACTGTTTCCACTAATGTGCATTGAGGCTCGTGCACATTTGGGCGGGCCGCAACGCAACGCAACGCAAAACAGTAGCCGCAAAAATACGCCTGTCGAGCGATCCGCCAGTGCGTTGCGCTGATGAAGGAGGATTTTGCGATGCGGCACGGCCCACCCAAATATGCGTGAGCCTTAAGAGTGCGTTTCTGTTGAGACGGAGACGAGCTCTGAGTTTCAGCAGTGGCAGTATTAGGTTGTGTTTTTAATGTGCAAAAATCTAACAATCACAGACAAGACAAGAAACGCGACGTGGTTCTCAACCAATGTTTTCTCACGGTGTGTACCTTCACCGATTTAAGAGCATGATGAAAACTGACATCCGTGCTCGGGACCCTCGCCGTGCAAGTCCATACAACTAACAGCCGTAGTAATACCTATTTCTACACTTATTTTCAGGTACAAGAATAACTCTGCGCATGAGTACATCGAGCAACAGCACTGTGCCTTTAACAGTGAGCTACCAGCTGAACCCCATCGATCCAGAAGATGGCATCATATACGCCATCATACTGCTCATCGCGTTGTATACCCTCATCATCTTTGAGGTTTGAATCTTCTTCTTCTGCCTGTGAACATGAATTAATTGAGAATGTTATAACATAACATAACATTACATCATACGCCGGTGTTCTCCGAAGGTTTAGGCAGAGGTGTACCTTTAGACACCTAAGTCCCATGTAACAGGGGACGACCCTATTGCCATCAACCGGGCACAAATTCAGACTCAGGGCTGCTACTGAGAAATTTCAGATGGAAGAACCCAATAACACACCCGGGAATTGCACCCAGGACCTCATTCTCAGCAGCAGCGTTGGCGACCACTTGACCAATAATGCAGTTTGACAATGTAATGACATTCTCATGTGACTCGCCACCAACCATGTTATTTAGCACAGTATTATGTGCTATGTTAAAAATCAGTTGAAGCGGGGCAGGATGCCCAAGGTGCACCACTTATATTAGTATCACTAATGAAGACTGCTTCAGGTTTTTTATATACTCTGATACATATTAGCTGAGGCTGTGGCTAAGTTAAAAAAGCTGCACGGGTCGATCGATCAGGTTAACTACGCTTGCCGAGGTTGACCGTGGATGGGTGACCTTCTTTACATACGAGACCCCTCCGTGCCTCAGAAAGCACGTTAGGCCGTTGGTCCTGACTATCATTAGTAGATCTTTGACAGTCGATACTGGTCGTCAGAAGCCCGAAAGTCTGACAACCAGACTTACCAAGGAGTATCGTATTACCCAGACAATGGGTTGTGGAGGTTAGATTGGCAGTCGCTCCATGTAAAATACTGATATTCAGCTGCATCTGGTTAGACTGGAAGCCAACCCCAACATAGTTAGGAAAAGGGTAGGCAGATTGATACATATTGGCTGAATCCTAATCCTAAAGGCGAAAGTAAGTTTGTTTGTTTGTTTGTTACCTTTTCACGCCTAAACCACTGAACCGATCATCCTGAAATTTTGCATATACGTTGTCAGGTGTACAGAAACGGACATAGGGTATCTTTCATCCCGAAAAAAAGTACTGTTCCCGAGGAAAACAACAATAACGTTCTTATGATAATAGATGGCGCCACGTGTCTTCCGACCATGATTGAATTATAACCCGAATTGATAGTCAACGTCTAAATTAACGCGAGCGAAGCCGCGGGCAAAAGCTAGTTCCCTATAAAAAGACTTTACAGGCATGATCTTACAGATCTGCTGAGTTGGTTCAGGAGTTATGTGTTTTTTTTTATAATACCACTATTCATCTATATTGTATGTCCAACAAGAGACTTTTAATTGTTATTATATTATGATCTTGTAAACACATGTGATATGCAAATAAGAATATAATTAAATTAAGTGTAATGGGATTATTAGCGTTTATTTCTTCCTCCAGACCATATTTCGGCTATGGCAGCCAATCTCAACGGAGACTAGCCTTCGGCGCGGGAGATATGGGCAAGTGTATGCGCAGAGGTGAACGCTCTCTTCCTTCACTCTCATAGTCCGATGGGACGGCAATCCGACACAGCCGGAGAGAGATAAGGCTCAGAATTTCCGAGGCACCGCCTACTTCCAAACTCCAGGCTGTTGCTAAGAAATTCCTAATGGAAAAACTCAATAACACTTTGCCCGATCTGGGAATCGAACCCAGAACCCCACGCTCAGCAGTTGCGCTTGGGACCACGAGGCCAATGGGGCAGTTACCAACGGGGCATTACCAAAAACATGGATTGGATTGTGTGAGAAATGATATGAAAGAGAAGGGAGCAAATGATAACGTGACGGCTGACGGGGAGGATGGAGGAAGAAAACGTGCTGCGACGACCCCAAGTAACATTGGACAAGGGCAAGAAAATCATAATAGTGTTGATTAACTGGCCGAAAGCGGGAGTACTGAAGGTACACCTCTACCTAACCCTTTGGGGATTAAAGGCGTGAAACATTTTCATATAACTGGGCATCAACCAATTTTATACCACAGCATTATAATACTGGGTGGAGTTTTGAGATGGGGCAGCTAGGGCAGGTGCCTTAACCATTCCGTCCGTCGCCCCCTTTTATATAAGACCTGAGGTGGCGGCACGTAATATTCCACGCGCGCCCCTTTTAGCCATAGCGGGGGAGTCAAACACCTCAATCCGCCCACTTGATCAGACGGAGCCTGCAGAGGTGGGCCGGCACCAGTCGGGGCTGCGTTGAAGAGTACTTAAGTGCCCCCGTAGCCCCGGTGCAAGTGTGCGGGGGTACACGGGGTGGTTTTAGTCAGTAGAAGTCTGACAGACCCCTCCGCCCGCCCCAGGGTGAAGGAAATCCGTGAGGATTTCCAAACATTTACCACAAAAAAAAGGATGCCTTAACCGTTGTAGTTGCAGAAAAACGGTCTGTTAACTTAGTTTTTTGAGAAATTTTGATACCGACTCAGTTTTTGAAAAAAAAAATACAGTCAGCAAGAAAATGGGCAAATTTCACATGAGATGGGGCAGTAACGGGAGGTGAGCTTACGCCCAGTCTCAAAAATCCTCAGTGTAGGTATTATTTAAAAAAAATTGTTGGTAGCGAGGCCGGCTGCCCAATATCAGGAATGAAGGCATTTTATGCATTCCGCGCATTCTTGCCTTTGTGTATTCGGGGGTATGACCAACGACCGTAAATGATTGGCAATTTAGTTCATTACTTCCTGTGGTCTACTGGGATATTTACTTTCATCTTTTTACATTTCTACTGTTCATCATCATCTGCCTAGCTCTTTTCCAACTATGTTGGGGTTGGCTTCTGGTCTAACCAGATGCAGCTGAGTACCAGTATTTTATATGGAGCGACTGCCTATCTGACTTCCACAACCCAGTACTAATTGGGTAAGATATACCACTTGACAAGACTGGTTGCCAGACTTTCGGGCTTGTGACATCCCGTAACGACAGTCATCCACGTGTGACAGCCGGGACCAACGGCTTAACTTTAATTGTTACTGTTGTCAATACCAATTTCTTAACCAAATAGATATGTTTAAACATACATACATACATTAATTCACGCCTTCTTCCCATGGGGTTAGGCAGAAACTACAGAACGCCAGCTGCTACGATCCTTACATACTCATTTTGCCTCGTTTACGTTCATACATCTGTTCATACACGCACGCCGGTTGCGAGTACTACGCACCTGACCTTTCTGAAGAACATCACCAATAAGGTCACTTAAGTCCTCTTATTCCTAACATTTGCTTTTAAATACCTTTTGTTAGTCTCCTTGCATTCATCCTCTCAACATGACCAAGTCATCCAAGCACACCATTTTTTTTCTTTTTTAATTCTTTATTCCTTTTTTCAGATAGTGAACCGTACAATAGCAGCTCTCCTATCCTCATCCCTAGCAGTAGCAGTACTGGCCCTGGCTGGCGAGAGGCCGTCACTCCCGGAGCTGGTCTCCTGGATGGATGTGGAGACTCTGCTGCTGCTATTCAGCATGATGCTGCTCGTCGCCATCTTGGCGGAGACTGGGCTGTTCGATTACCTCGCTGTCTTGGCTTTTGAAGTTAGTACCTACTGATGAAGAGTGGGATTTTTGGGGGCTGGATTTTATGTGGGTGTTTATTTTTAGCCTGTGTTGAGTTTCGTTAAGTTGCACTGGTCTAAAACTGTACATTTGAAATACTAGGAGTAAAACTCGCTGTGGAAAGCACACCCGGGACCCTATACTTTCTGGTACCAGAGGCCAAAAACATACTGTGATTTCAACTGGCTACCTATTACGGTAAAAATAAGATACTGCCTCGTGATGGATCGAAATACAAACGGAGGGACAGACAGTGCGGCGCAGGCTTAGTAATAGGGTCCCATTACACCCTTTGAGTACGGGAACTCTATAAAGCAAGCATATTCAAATTGTGACCTAAAGAGTCTACAAAAAAAAACCATATTATTGTAATGAATAAACATCGCCATGCCTGTGGGTCACACCGTCGCGCTTGTGACTCACAGCGTCGCTTGGGTCCAGTCCCCTGACCCTCGCACTCTCCTTCTCTGCGTTCAACGCTCTTTTGGACGCTAAACCTGACTGTGACTTCTTCGCGGACTAATTGATATGTTTGCCTGGACTTCTGTGAGATGAATGTATGAATATTGTCTTATTTGCTACTTCGAGGTCGACGTCATTATAATTATGATTGTTTCAGGTGACAGGCGGCAGGACATGGCCACTGATCAACGTCTTGTGTTTTTTTACGGCGATCTTCTCCACGTTTCTGGACAATGTCACCACTGTCCTGCTGATGACTCCAGTTACTATAAGGTAAGACTGAAGACCTATTTAAAAAAAGAAACTTGCAGTAGGTAACCAAAAAAAGAAGAATTCTAAAAGAAAAAAACTTAAATTCACTTGTAAACCGACATTTTGCTAGTGCTTTTATAAGTTCCAAGTAATAGAGAGCCATGTACCAGGCACAAATTCAGACTTCGGGCTGCTAATAAGAATTAACGTCCTCATGATAGTTTACCCATCCTGGGAATCGAACCCAGCGAACACCAAGCTCAGGAACCACGCTTGTGACCTCTAGACCAGCGAAGTACTCAGGCAGAATTTTAAAATCTATAAAAATCGACTGTCAAAGAATGAAAGAAAGAAAAAGAAATAAAATGTAAATAATAATAATAAAAAATGTGATAAGTGTGTGTGTTTGTGTGAGTGTGTATGAGTGTGTGTGTGATGTGCGAGTGTGTGTATGTATGTGTGTATGTGAGTATGTAATTTTTATGGTGTACATAATAAAGAGTATTCTATTCTATACGTTTATTTGCGGTAAACATGACGTAGAGAAAAACACACAAATACAAAAAAGAACGAGTTGGGGTTTGGTTCTTTTCTTATAGGTACCTCACCATCATTATCTTAGTCTTCCTGACCTTGTTCCATGTTACTTGGAGTTATCGCAATACGTTTTCTTCTTCCATTCTTCCCTGTCAACCATCACGCTATCATTCACTCCCTTCTCATTCACATCATTCCTCACACAATCCGACTATAGAGGCATGAGGAACAGGGTGTAAAGTTCACTCATTCTCTATAGAAAAGGGAGGACCCTCCGACCAGACGGGTGTTGTGTCTGGTGGGCAACTGCCCAACGTTTGATGTCGGGACGTTGTATATATGCTAGTTGCGCGGTAACCTCTGCTTGCGCGATGCAGGATTTTGCGTGACGGCAGTGTGACGCGTCGTAGCACGCATGTGGTGATGTAGGTACCGCTACACGACCATCTTTTTTTTACCGTGAAATGGGAGTTTCAAGTGGTAAACATAATTAGTTACTCTTTACTCCAGATTATGCGAGGTGACCCAACTGAACCCCGTGCCAGTGCTGATGTCGATGGTGATCTTCAGCAACGTGGGGGGCGCCGCCACGCCCGTGGGCGACCCGCCCAACGTCATCATAGCCACGCACCCTTCTATCGTAAAAGCGGTAAGATTTACACTGACTTAGCCAGGTGCTGGCCATGTCAACTTAGCCAACAATCGCGTACACTAGCAGTGAACCAATTTTCAACCTTATCACTAAGGGCATAGGGTGAAAAGTGGTAAACCGCCTTCGTCCGCGGTTGTACCTATCTAGGCCCACTTTAAGCCATGCAACAGTATAAAGGCTGGTTCGTACAGGCGCGACGCGACAGCGCGACACGAAGGCACCGCGTGTCGCGCGACGACTGATGCCTTTGTGTCGTGCTGTCGCGTCGCGCCTGTTCTTAGTCTGCCTGAGCCTTAAGTCCACAGTTAGGGTAAGATTCACAGATCGCACTTTCACTTTATTTTACTGAGTAAAGTAAGCGTTCCATGCGAATATGGACCTTAATTTAATACATTTATTGTTCATATTCGTATCAGCGAATGTGAGTAAGCGTTTCATTCGAATATAAACAATGTTCACATTCATATGCGAAATTCGAAGTTCACTTTTAGCTATGTTAACTCACAAACATAGCTAGCTTGCCATTTTCAACCGACTTAAAAAAAGGAGTTTCTCAATTTGGTTGTATTTTTTTGTTTGTTACCTCAGAACTTCGTTACTTATGAACAGATTTTCATTGAAAAAAAATATATTTTGAAAGGGAGTCCTAAGGTGGTCCCATATAAATTTGGTCAAGTTCTGATGACTGGTTTTTGAGTTAGCTTCAATAATACGTATTGTTTTCTACTTAGTGTACGCTGATGATGTCTTAATAACATCCTGTCACTTTTATTTACATATATAGCATTTAGTGGTATACGATTTGAATGTATACTAAAAAGTGAAAAATATAAACTTTTTTCCAAAAACAATACAACCCTCTTCCGAAAAAAACACTTCACAGGGAAAAATAAGCTTAATTTTGGAAACGATGACAAAAAACGAAAATACAAAACCAAAGAGACAGACTTCCAAAATTAAAGTTATTTTTCACTTTGTAGTGTTTTTATAGAAGTCGGTTGTTTTTTTTTTTAAGTAAAAATTTTTTCAATACAACCAAATCTCAAGTAAAATTTTTTTTGGTGTGACTATGTATATTTTTCCTTACATTGTTTCAGAACATAAACTTCACGACGTTCACTATGCATATGGGGGTCGGCATACTTATAGTTGCCGTACAGACTTACTTCCAACTGAGATATATATTCAGAGATATCAATAAACTAAGGCATAGTGTGCCCAGAGATATTTTAGGTAAGCATTATACCTCATCATCATCTGCCTAGCCTATGCCCAACTATTTTGCGGTCGGCTTCCAGTCTAACCAGATGTAGCTGAGTACATACATGTATACAGCGTGGGGCTGCAATGGTGACATTAATTTAACATATGGGTAGGGCTAGTGGCCAGTAACAATAAAAAATATAATGAGAAAAAGAAAATCGTAAATCATAAATTTTTAATTTTCAAAAAATCTAAATAATAAAAAGTAACCAAAATTGGTATCACTCTGTATACAAATTCATTCATGAAGCTACTTACGTTATACTTAGAGTGGCAACGCCGCATTTCGTGCGCTGGCAACCACGCAACGCGCGTGCTTTGTTCGATGCTTTGACGGCATAATATCAAAGTAGCCGAGTGGCGTAGGTACCTACATTCGCACCGCAGTCTGAGTGCAGCGCGGAGATGATGATGTAATCAATCACTAATCACTTATCATTATCTCTTATCAGTTATTACCACTATCACAAATCACAATCACAATTAATCCCAATTTTTATTGCTTTGTCATATTTTTTTTATTTTTAAGTTTTCAATGGGACCACTCCGCTCGACGAAATAAAGGTCTAAACGCGTTTCATGTTTTCCCGCACTTTTGAAATAATTTTTCAGCCAAAGCAATTTCCCTCAATTTCTAAAACGCAATATCTCTCACGATTCATCCTTATTGCAAGGAATGGTGTTTGATGGGCTTCTCCGTAAATTAGGACCATGTCCGCATATTCGGCTGCCGTGTAGTTCGGATGTGTATTTGTCATCACGATCACAACTTTACAAAATGCACTAATAATTAATTCGAGGGGTGAAAGGCTATTTGGTTTAAGCGACATTTTTGCAACTTTACAGGAGAGCCATTTAAAGTTCAAAATTTCCGAAAAAAAATCATAACAAAAAAACTTCTTCAGCTATTGGAATGGAGTAAACTTAATTTAAATTAATTTGAAAACGTCAAGGTGTTGATGCTTATACCATATAAAACGGACCTTTAATTAAGAAGATAAATGTCGCTTAATACGAATTGCCTTAAGCCACTATTTTTCAGGGAACGGAAAAAAGATTTAAGTGACTTCATAACTACAATTGGCTACAGGAAAAAAATACTACGCGACTCAGCAGTATATTTTCAGAATAAGCCAAACAGCATGAAGTGACGCAGCCCAAAATTAACTGTAGCAAACTATTTATCTCACTTGCCAATTGAGATTAAATTGACTGACTGGCTAATTCACATAAGTAACATAATAGTATTGAAAATGTGACGTTGGATGTAACATTTTAAGCGTCTAAATCAGTCAATGGCTGTTGAAACAACCTGAATATACCGCTATCACCGAAAATTTCAGGTGCTGATATTGAATAAATAAAGAAATACACAGAATCAGTTCAAGTATTTATTAAGTCACGTAATAATAATAAAGTAGAACTCTTGTACGAAACGTCTCAATGTAGGAACATCAATATTTTTATTTATTATCTTTCAGTCTTAATCAACCACATCAGTTAAAATAAGTATTACTCGCTTATTCATATTTAACAATATTAGGCGTAAATCTGCATATTTTAACACCATCCTATCCATCACATTTGTCACCCTTATGACGATGAGATAACAATCACAAGTTTTTTTGTAGCTATATTCTGCTTAGTCACTTTCACACATTTGGCAGGAACTGTCAATGACAAAGTGACAAAGAAGAAAATAGCTATAGAATAAATATTTTTATGAATTACACCACACACATTACACACTGTGGTGTATAATGTGTGTGGTGTAATTTACCTTAGTATAATAATCATGTAAAATCAGTCTCAATGTAGGAACATCAACTATAATTATAATTAACTTTTAGTACAAACAACAAAACTTCTAGCAATTATATAAAATACAATCAATGCTTGATAATAAAATGCAATAAAAAATAACGAAAAAGTATTTAGTTATCATTTTCTTCGACTGTATCCTCTACATCAGTATCGAGTAGAACGTCTTTGGAATTGCAATATTGCAGATTTAAATATTCTTTATGAATTATCTTGGGTACAACCCCTGTGTCACACAATTTCTTTAGATCCATGTATTTGGCTTTGGTAATCGGCAAACTTGAATTATATCTACGATTGATAGCTCTAGGTTTCGCAATAATTTGTATAGTATCTTCCGGTGCACTATCTTTCATTGAAAATTTTACTTTCATCTGATTTGTATGAGATTTCTTAAATGTTGCTGTACGGATTTTACTTATCTTACCTACAAGGTTTCCCTTAAAATATTTATCAGACATATCATCAAAATTTAAGAAATCCTCATGTGTCAGATTTTCAACATTATAAGGTGCCAGTTCTTTTCTTGCTAGCTGGCATATTGTAGCCCATTGCGATGGAGCTCATACAGTAATATTTCGAACGGATTGTTCTATTGTAGAATGTATGCTATCTACTGACATTTCCGTGTGACCAGGGAAAAGGTAATTTATTTGAATTGCTTCTAAATTGGTCGATTGCAATAAAGCATTGTGTATTGCTGCAAGGACTATTTTATTTTTGTTTTGTCCAGGGCTAGAATCTGAATACAAGATCAAAAATTTTATGTTGACCCGAGAATCAACATTCTGTATGTACTTCTGTATAATAGTGGCAATTTCATTTGCACCCCTCTTTGCTTCAGATTCTCCCCAGATAAAACAAAAACCGTTCCTTGTGATGCTTTCGTAGAAACATAAATTAAAAACAGCATACTTTCTAGAATAAAACAGTAACATATTATTGCCATGAGGCGTATTGAGAACTTTCTGGAGGTCAAAAGAAGTGCACAGAATGGAAGGGTTTTCTTTACCTAATTGTCGATGACAATCCAACCGCTTCTTCGATGCCTCCTTTTCGTCTAAATGAGCTTGCAATTCGGCACAATCCTCTGGCTTCTGGCCTTCAAAACGCAGGCACTTTATGCATTTGTCCTTTTTAGGTACGTGAAACCCAATATTAAAATCAGTAGTGAATATTAGACGGAATACTTTTTCACTTACAACATCCACTCCTTTACTAATTAGGTCTTCTTTATAACAGCGGTATAAATTTGTAATATTTTTGAATTCAACAGGCAGATATAGTTTTGTGCTATCCTTTCGGCAGTAGTGCGATGGTATAGCAGGTAACCTTTTGATAAAGGATTTTACTGATTCTTTGATTGCGTTAGATGTTTTGTTGGTGGGAATGCATTTTCCTCTTCCTTCTTCTTTCGCCATACCAAGTTCCTGTGTCGTCAATGTATAATAAATGTATCTTTGACTGATATCAAGAGTGTTCATGAGGAACTTTAAACAAACTTGTCGCCGACCTTCTCCATCATTTATGAAATAAAAGAATGTATTATTCCTGTAATTAGAGTCTTTGGATCTCTTCCTTTTTATGGTTTGTTTAGAAGACATAGATATGATCCACTGTTTTTTTCTTTCTGTAGATAATTCCCAAAAATGTTTAAATATGGCCATTCTCTTTTCTGAGGGTATTTCTTTACAGTTATAGGGACAGTTTTTTTCCAAGCAAGGATTCGGTTTCATATTTCTTTCGTTCACAATTGAACCATCTGCTTTAACATATTGAACGCCCTTTGATCTAGCATCTTTTCGTACCTTTTTCTTATTTGTTCTTTTCTTTTTTAATCCTGCATCTCCTACTTTTCCATCTTTTATGCTTATTTTCTTTTTCTTCGCTATTCTTTGATCACTTGAAGACTCATCTGTTTCTTTCCACGACGTTGAGTCCCAAGCAAAATCTTCATCATCACTTAAAAAATCAACATAGCTTTTTTTTAGAACTCGTTTGTTTTTCTTCCGTATTGGATGATCACCTTCTGTTTGTATTTCTACATTGTCATCAGTATTATTATCTTCTAAAGATTTCCTTAATATATCCATGTCGGTTTCAGGTATAATTTCAGTAATAGTTGGTTGAAGACTGTCGTTACTAATTGTCCTTTCTATTTCTGTTACTTCAGGTTTGTCCTTTTCTTCTTGATTCTAAAAGACAATTGAAATATTATTCACCATCCAATTTGCAAAAAAACTCCGCACTAGATTTTATAGTAAACGCGAAAGTTTATGAGGGTAGATGGATAATACGATGTTTGTTGCTCATTTATGTTTAAAATATTAATTAGGTTTTGATAAAACTTAACAGTAACATAGATCATAAATCAAAATAACACGTAGACTACTTTTTACAAAGTTACGAAACTAGTGACTAAATAAAAAAATCACCTCTCTTTCCACTTCAATCGTTACTTTGTTAATAATTAAATCCTCGTCTTTCAAATCATCAGGTATATATTGTGTCGTTTTTGTCTGAAATAAGTAAAATTTAACGTGTTAATAACAAATGGCTACTATTACAAGTATTACAAATATGAAACATATACCTACTTCTATATCCACAGAATGTGCATAAAAGTTCGATTCATCATTTAAATCAATTGGATCATCAATCAAGGATTCCCGTTGTTGATCTATGCTGTTCGAATTAAAAATACTTAAATCGTTGACTTGTTCATGATAGGTGGCACTTCCTAAGATTGTTACTGTAGATTTGGTGGTGTCGCTTTTATCAGTTACGGAAGACATATTATCCTCTTTTGACACACTGATTCTTTTGATTTTGTGTTTGTAGAATTTCTGTCTTTCTGTCTCCATATTTATCTGAAATAGTAATTATAAGGGAAGTACATAAGATGATCCTTTTACAACCACAAGTATGTACCTATATCATATTCATAGTTGGCGCTAAATGTTAGTACTTAACATAGTTTACAAATAAACAAAAAATCTATTACATAATAGATCACTGAAAAAGTAATTTGCATGTCGCTTATCGGTAATTTTAATGTAATAAACAAACTAGGTGTACCTAAAATGCATCTAAAGATACGAGTATTAAATAATTATAAGTACAACTATATTAAACAGTGTGTATATCAATAATAACAATCATGTATTGTTATACAATTATACCGAACTTAAATGAAGACAGTTAGCCTAAGATTGCAATAATTCTCTTAAAATAATGAATTAACTACATACTTAATAGAATTAGTAAAATAATTAAACTAATAAATAATAATAACAAATAAGTAAACGTATTACATTTCATCTCAATTTGAAATCTTACATAAACAACACTTACGATTTATTTTGGAGAGCGCTGTTTTATAAACACTGGCGGCAACTGTGAGTCACGTCACACCTTGATACACTCGTTGAGTTCGACTGAAGCGCCTGAGCGCTACAGTGTCGTTGAATGATCACGATTTTTAACTCCCGGGTGATAGAATAAATAATGGTATTATATGACATGAATGAAATGTATCATATTAGAATTGAATGATTTAAAGGTCGACTTTTCTTTTTATTAAAATTGAAAAAATGTTTCAAATTCCATCAGTTCATTTTACCGTCTGTTTTAAGAGTCATTCATTTAAAAAAATAATAGGACCAAAATGTTTTAACGAACATGCAAAATAGCTAAAACAAAACGGCTATTTAGTTTAAGAAGCACCCTAGGTAGAAAATAGATGCAGCTGAAAGAGCTTAAGCGACACTCCATGTCGTATTTTGTTGACGGACAAATGATTTAAGCGACATCGCGACATGTAAATCGTGGATATCAAAATGATTTAAGTCACATGTTAATAAAAAATAGAAACAAGAAAAACGCTTTAACCGATATTGAATCTTTTTTCTGAGAAAGGCCTACTGATTTATGTCTCGGTTCTTTAAATCATTGTATAGTTCAAGTACACTAGTAATAAATTAATGCAAAAACGACGTCAGATAATACACTGCCACTTTGGAAACAACCCAAAAATAGAGTTGTTTGAAGCGCCAAAAAAGTGCTCAGATTTAAATGAATCCGGCATCATCCGACGGAGAAAAAATTGCTGATTCCGAATATGTATATAACTCAATATCGCCCAAGATGTCGCTTCAACCAAATAGCCTTTCACCCCTCGAATTTATGACACGAATAAAAGCGTTCTTATCGCAAAAGATATACCTACTAGATAAAAATTATGAAAAAAAATCAAAGCGTCTTTAGCGCAGTACCTTAATATAACTATCCTAATTCGAATTACACAAAAATAAATATTTTACAACAACAGGTATGTAAGCGTCTTTTACGCGGAATATTCACAAAATCTTTACACGGCGCGGGTAGTTTATGCGCACGAGTGATAGAAGTATGTCAAGGACACAGGCCCGTCTAGCACAAAAGAAGAGTACATTTACGATTCTTAGAAATGTTAAAAGCAAGAGGGGCGCGTCGCCTGCGCCGCTCGCCAACAAAGGAGTACCTATCTCTTTCCTTCAATTCACGTACTTTTTGCTGGTCTCATTCTAATAGTATTTCTTTCATTCATGTATTTCATTGATGCAATGGTGCGATCCGTGACGCCGGCAAATGATCTCTGCGCTACGTACAGGTTGCTCCAAGATGGTATTTTATAAAATTGTAAAGAAATCAATGAATAATAACGTTTAGTGAAATTAAAATTTCACCTTTAAATAAAAACGCGAAACCGTAAACGTGTGTTAAATTAATGTCGCCATTATAGTGCCACATTCACATATATAACTTAACACAAAAAAAAAGAGTAATTTACATGGAGCGACTGCCTATCTGACCTCCGCTACCCAGTTACTGGGTAGCACGATACCTCTTGGTAAGATTGTCGGCTTGAAGCTACCCAAAATGTACCTCAAGCTAAATACTATATTGTGTTATAGAATGAAAATTGACATTGTATTTAAATTGATTTACATGACCTAACTAATGTATATTTTTACGAAATTTTAAGAGAAAACTGTCTGTGAATGTGAGTACCATGCATGATAGATAGAATACTGTCTGCATGCGTAGCATGGCCGATATAGAAACGGAAGACAAAATTACAGATTAAAGAAAGACTAGCTTTTGCCCGCGGCTTCGCTCGCGTTAATTTAGAATTTAACAATCAATTCAGGTTTTTCGGGGAATTATACAGTGTGAGTCTTTATAATCTGCACATACTGAATCGAGGGAATCTTTGCTTAATTTTATCGACGGAAAAAATGATAAAAAAATTCTAAATATTTTATTGAAATTTTTAATGGATTTTTTATTTATTTTTTCGTTTCTGTGACTCCAGTGTATACAAAGCGGTGTAACTTTTTAACTCGATGTTTTATCACGATGAAGCAAACTCCATAATGATTGGAAGTAATTAGGTGTCCGCATTAAATGAAAATTGTGTAAAAAAACTGCCACGAATTAAAAATAAACACGTTTTTCCCTCAAAAATCTGATTTTTTTTCATCAATTTTTGCAATAATCGTAAAATTTCTCAATAAGATGCCCCGATTACCTTCATTTTTTATTACTTTAAATTATTCCTCATCGTATTAGCTACCTAATAATAAAAATTGTATGCTTTTAGCTCAGACAAAACACTTTCTATCAAGTGTTAAAGATGGCACTTCGAACGCGCTATTTTTGTTCTCTTAAGGATGATTTATTTGGGTTCAATGAATGAAAAAGAGTTCAATTAAAACATTTATTATTTTAAAGAAAATTTAATGCATTAGGTTCTCAAAATGTCCACCTCGTTGTTGTAGGCACAAAGCCGCGCGAACTAAAATTTGTTGTGTCGCTCTCCTTATCATTTCGGGATCATTGCGAATATCATTTGCACAGTTAATTATGCGATCACGCAAATCGACCTCACTGTTGATGGGAGTACTGTAGACGCGTTGCTTCATGGTCCCCCACAGGAAGTAATCAAGGGGCGTTAAATCGGGTGAACGCGCAGGCCACCCTACAGGTCCTAGTCGTCCAATCCATTTATCACGATAATTTTCGTTTAAAAATGATCTCACATTTGTGGCATAATGGGCAGGGCATCCGTCCATCTGCAGAAACATCCTTCGACGCAAAGACAGTGGTACATCTTCCAATAACTCAGGTAGATCGTCAGTCAACAAACTTAAAAATCTTTCACTGTTCAAAGTTCTCGGCAGTATGACTGGTCCAATCAACATGTTATCGATAAGACCAGCCCAAACATTTATTGAAAATCTTACTTGAAAAGTCGATGAACGTTTCAATTTCGGGTTTTGACCTCCAGGGCACCATCTGTGTAAATTTCTACAGTTAGTAATACCATCTCTGGTAAATGTTGATTCGTCCATCCATAGTATGGTTTTCGGAAAGTTTGGGTTTGCTCTGATATTTCTTTGAATCCAGGTGGACATCACACACCTTGGACGCCAATCTACGTCTTCATGTAGATGTTGCACTCTTTGGTAGTGGTAAGGGTGCAATCCTTCTTTCTTTAAAATACGCCACGCTGATTTTTGTGATATTCCGTGACGAAGAGCCAGTCGTCTAGTACTTATGGATGGATCAGCAAACAAATCGCTCAGTACTGCTTGTTCCAGAACCACATCAATAATTATTTGAGGCGGCTCGCGACGATCTCTACTTGATTCAAGTCCAGTGATCGACAATCTTCTGTGAACTTCCTGGAAGTTGCGGGCAGATGGCACTGGTTGCCTGTTAGGAAACGCAGCTATGTAAGCTGCGCGCGCAGCTCTGGCACTTCCTCGTCCCATCCCATAGTAAAAATGAATGTCGGCAATGTGTGCCGGGGAGAATTCACTTAAGCGCGGCATCACGTAGCAGCGAACGAAAGTCACGAAACTCAGGTAGCAGTGAATGAAAGTAACGAAACACATGTAGCAGCGGCGAATAATTCGGAGCGACTGCCTGTCTGTCATCCCTTCTGGTCCCTTCAGCTGGCCCTACCTCCCCGCACCCCGACCCGCGCACATTCTCAACAAAAAAGGACGTCTACCTGCTAAACAATTAGTGCGTAGCCGTGCTCTAGGCCTTTCTTTGGCTGTTGATAAGAAATGATGGGATTGAGTTAAACCCTTGCAATTTTTACTATTGGATAGCTAATACGATGAAGAATAATTTAAAGTAATAAAAAATGAAGGTAATCGGGGCATCTTATTGAGAAATTTTACGATTATTGCAAAAATTGATGAAAAAAAATCAGATTTTTGCGGAAAAAACGTGTTAATTTTTAATTGGTGGCAGTTTTTTACACAATTTTCATTTAATGCGGACACCTAATTACTTCCAATCATTATGGAGTTTGTTTCATCGTGATAAAACATCGAGTTAAAAAGTTACACCGTTTTGTATACACTGGAGTCACAGAAGCGAAAAAATAAATAAAAAATCCATTAAAAATTTCAATAAAATATTTAGAATTTTTTTATCATTTTTTCCGTCGATATAATTAAGCAAAGATTCCCTCGATTCAGTATGTGCAGATTATAAAGACTCACACTGTAGTTAGGAGGATGAAAAACCGGTCTATCGACACTCTAAGACTCACAAAATGTATTAGGTACTTAAATAAAAAATAAAAAACGCACTACTAAAGTTTCTATAATAATATATGTAATTCAATCATGATTCGAAAGACACGTGGCGCCATCTATTTATCATAGGCACGTTATTGTTGTTTTCCTTGGGAACAGGACTTTTTCGGGATGAAAGGTACCCTATGTCCGTTTATGTTCACCTGACAACGTATATGTAAAATTAAAGGATGATCTGTTAAGTGGTTTAGGCGTGAAAAGGTAACAAACAAACAAACAAACTTACTTTCGCATTTATAATATTAGTTAGGAGTTAGGAAGTTAGGATAGTTAGGATTAGGAAGTTAGGATTAGGAAAGAAACTTAGGATTTCTACGGCGCGATGTCAAAATTCAAGAAAATAATGACTTTTTGTAAAGAAAGTGATTTGTCTTCTCTTCGTAGAGTAAAGATAGAACTTGCCATAATATACATTTTAGCGGTTGTCAGAACTTTTTATGTGGCCTACGCAAATGTCCTGCAGATCTGATAGTCGTGCAACGGGTCGTTGAGCTTCCTAAAATGGAGATGAGCTACACGATGACTGATACATCCATGCCGTCCCATAGTTACAATGACTCTTTCTTGAAAAGGCTCTTCCAGACTTGGCCCTGCATTGTTTGACTACATTTTAATAATATAATCGGACGCAGGACCAACAGCTTAACGTGCTTGCCGAAACACGGGGGTATCACACCGCCAAATTTCGGCTCCGGTTCCGGCTCCAGGCTGTTACTAAGAAATTCCTAATAGAAAAACCCGATAACATTTTCCCGACCTGGGAATCGAACCCAGGATGCCACGCTCAGCAGTTGCGCTCTCAACTACGAGACCAACGAGGCAGTTCCTGATCTCTCTCCGGTCGTGTCGGATTGCTGTCCCATCGGACTATGAAAGTGAGGGCAGAGAGAGTGCACCTGTGTCTGTGCACAACACTTCGCGCGCACTATAACATTTCCCGCGCTGAAGCCTAGTTTCCGTTGAGATTGGCCGCCATTTGCGAAATGCAGTCTGGAGGACTATCTATAATAATATAATGTTTGGACTTTAAAAGAGATGATTATCGTCAGTTTGTTTCGGAATTTCTTCTCAGGGATCAGACTACTGGGAAAGGCCATTTACACACACCAAGTGTCATAGAATGTAGTGGGTATAGGTGGTGTCAAGTGTCTAGGGATCAAGGTAATAAAAAAAAATTGTTTATTGCCCTATTGAAATAAAATAAAAATATATATTTAGATAAAATGTTTTCGCGATTTTTGCTTATGCTGGAATTTTCACCTTAGTTAATCCTGACATTAAAATGTGATAAAAAGATAGCAAGTAAGATTTATAAAGGTTTTTATTACGTAAAATAAAGAATTAGTAGTCTGTTTTTACGCCGTTAACGCGTATAACACAATCGCAGCGATTTGCATACTCAATATGAGTTCAACCAAAACACATTGCGGAATAGCCGCCCACGACCGTTGTAACAGGCGAAAAAGATGTTCTGGTGTGTGTACGGCATCCATATTTGGCAGAGCTCTTCTTTGAAGCATGTCCCATACGTGCTCAATTCAGAAAACATACACACAGAAAAAAATCAAGTCTGGCGATTGATCTGACCATGGTTTACTTTGATATTAGCTGCGGCAAGTGTTTTTGCAACGGCTCTGGCAGTGTCTGGATGTGCATTATCATGCATAAGCAGAAATGAAGCACCAAATTGGGTCCGCAAAAGAATGACAACATCTGATACAATCGTTTCAGCGTAAATCTGTGCATTGAGATTGCCTCTGAACCAAATCAGTTAGGTTCTTCCGCCGATCCAAATACACACCCATATCATGATTGTCCCACCACTGGACTTCCTGGCATGATATTAAACGTTCTTGGCGTCCAAGAGTCCTCCAATACCGTGTACGTCTTGTATCTGGCCTTATACCAAAGCGAGATTCGTCAGGAAAACACACGAAACGCCATTCTTCTTCTGCCCAATTTCTGTGTTCGGACATACGTGTAAACTGGCTATACGATTGCGGGGCTCAATAGGTGGTACACGTAGCTGCCTTCGGGAACGGAGTTGATTTCATGCAAGCGATTCCTTATGGTTTGATCGCTTATTAACATCCCTGAAGAGCTATGAAGCTTCGTAACCAACATCTCGAAGTCATTGTACGATTTCGTCGAACAGTAATTCGCATATAACAATATTGTCTGCGTATGGTGATGCGAGTTCGTCCTCCATGTCACTCTGCCACGCTGCCAGTGATGCGGTATCGTGTCCAAAGTCGACTTATAACACTGCGTAGTGCCCAGAGCGATGACCACAGCACGTTGCCGAGAACGAGCTTCCAACATTTCCACGGCTCTGATCATTTCTTCTCGGCTCTAATGACGTCTTTTCTCCATAATAACGTTCGTTTGTACTGATTCCACTCAGAAGTATGGCAGAATTTTATACTGATTTGGCTTCAAACCCGTTGCAGGATTATATAGGAATTCGACTTGATAGATCATTTTCATCTTCAAATGACGAAATTTACTAAAGAAGTGTCTATATGAGTTACAAAAAATCTAATTGAAAAAACAGATTTTTAGTAACTAGCAAAGACATGCTTTATCCCTAGATACTTTTGATGTATGTAGATTTTAAATATTTACCAAATTGACTTGTAAAGTGTCTTTGAAGATCTACTTAAAGAAATAAACATTTCATTTAATTTCGGGATTCTGACTACCCGTAATTACTGGCAAAGATCTACGAATGACAGCAGACTAACAGCTTAGCGTCCTTTCCGAGGCACGGCGGGGTCTCGGTACAAGCGTGATGTTATGTGTTATATTTGCAGAGCTTCGTCAGGAGATAGCGGTGTGGAGACGTGCGGCGGCCTCGCTGTCCTCATACACACGAGATGAGGACATTGTGAGGAAAACTCTCGAAAAGAAGGTAATCTTTACTTATTTAATCAAACTTTAATTTTTATTCATTCATTTCTACTTTCTGAGTTTATCTTGGACATTACTGACATCGGTAAAGGAAAACGTCGTGAGAAAACATGGAATTATAGTTAATAATATAATTCTGAAGTCACCTACACGTCTTGATCCAAGCGTGGCAATTAATGCTCGTGTCTTCACTGTATGTGAAAAGGAATTTGCCCTGCTATGGGGCACTAATAGGGTGGTATTCTTTTTTATTAATTAATCTATGCTATCCCGCTGCTGGTGGCCTCCATGAACTTTCATACAAAAGTTAGTTATAAATCATTTTTGTGTGATCAAAAAATAGCATCGAAGCACCTAAAGATGTTAATATTTTAGATTTTTTGTTGACTTTACAGTAAAGTATAATAATTTCTCTTAAACGTTATAAATAGGTACTATCATATAAAGCTAATACATAGTATTTTCCGCCTATCAGTCTCCCAAGAGAATTATACGAATAATTATAGATGGCATGCCAAATAATTATATGAAAAAAGCGTACTTAGACTGCTAGTAAATTAAATCAAGCGCTTCAAACGAATCTAAATCTTATTTTTATGAAAGTAATGTTCATATTCCTATAAAACGTTTGCTTACTTGAAAAATTTGTAGATGGCGTTAGTATACCCATCCCATAACACCATCTACTTATATTAAATGAACCAATCAGTGCTTTTTTCCGCTGTTTCAGGTAGATAAGCTGAACGTGGCTCTGAATCGCAGGGAGGCGGGGGGCGGGGCCTCACGCTCTGATCCTATGTTCTGCTCCACTCTGGCGCAGATGAAGCAGAAGGTATGTACAGTCACATACAAAATATGTTCGTTACTTTAAGGCCTATTTTTGTTTACTTATTGCAGAATAGAATCGGCTTTACCGACTCAGCATTATACAGGGTGGCAAGGACATCGATACGGAACCTGGTACCATGGATTCAGTACATGATTCTGACATCAACATCATCAACATTTTTCGCAAATGTTCGCAAATGCGCGCGTTGACGGTTTCCACGTTATAGTGCGTAAGAAAGTGGCGTCATTATTTCAAAGACTACGCGGTAGCACCAACAGTATTTTGCAAATGATTGCATCCCGGCATGACTGTCCCATACAGGCACACTGAGTGGGAATAGTTCCGAGGAAATTGTAATTTAAAAAAATAAACCCTACTTTATTATATTATGTACCTACTAACATAGTTCTTAAGAAAATTGTTACTAACACTTATATGGATTCTGTCCGAAATAAATGGATATTATTTTATTTTTATTTTTATATGTTAGCATACTCGTAGCTCGGGGTCATGAGATCACGGTCCTTTGGAAGGCGTACGAGGGGCCGAAGCCAACTCGCAGAGGCCCCTTAGACAATTTTACATGGAATGAGGCACCAACCGACGATTATCCCTGTATGCACTGTGCAAGTGCACCCAAGGACAATCCCCGGTTGGTGTTGGACTATAGCAGGATATGTAAACAAAAATATTTATTGAACTATGGGTTACTGTGGCTAAGATGGACTGGTTACCATGAATTATGGAACGGCTATGGCCCCTGCCTGACCAAAGTTTTATATATAAAATACACGGATAAAATGGCAGGGGGTGACTTGCACACTCAATGATGGGCCCCCGGAAACCATCGCTAGCACATAGTGACGTAGCGACAAGGAGGCAACACTTCCTGAGGTGCTTGAGGAGTGGAGAGGTATTCCACAGCTATCAGAACAATCCCAGAGCCCGGAAGATGGTCAAGATCCCTACCAGCACTTACTGAAATACTTCCTTCCTCCGAGCACGTTTGCTCTTGCGAATCTCCACTCAAGCCAGCCAATGAAGGCAAGAAATAGGTGGGAGCTCTGTTCCTCGTCATTGTTCACTCCAGCCGGCCAATAAAGGCAAGCCAGAGGTGAGGAACAAGACTTCACCCGGGAGACAGGGTCCGTGGGGTCGCTACTGCCCAACCGCTCGCCACATGCTGCCCTGCGGGTTTCTGTATCTCTCTTGGTCTGGCTCCTCACCCTAGACCTGTTTCAGCAAAGTAAACTCTACCGGTACAGACCTAGAGTTCAGGAGCGCGCAAGCCCCACCACGACGTCAACGGCGGTGGGGTTATTATTATTAAAAAAAATGTTTGCTGCTCCATACATTTTGACCGCATCAGATTTTTTTTTTGATAACCGACGAATACTTTGTAAGCTAAGGGGTCTAGAATCATGCGCTGAATTCATGGTTAAAGTTTGCGCGTCGATGTCCGAGCCACCCTGTATATTGCGTTGTAATGTCAATATCGCAGAATGATATTGAGCTATCTGCTTGACAGGTCAGACTGAATTTAAAATGTGATACTGACAGACTCTGACAGTTAACCTTTTTTATTTAATTGTAATAAAAAAAATCAAAGAAAAAACCTGACTGCGTAAAAAGTGAACTTTAACCGTTTCACCGCCACGGACTTCAATACAAGTTCAGCTGCCTTGAAATTTTTGTTAGATTTACATGTTTTAATGGCACGTACGTCTTTAAAACAAAATCTATTTCTAAAGGACACACTCTTATTTTGTTTTAAAGGCGTACGTGTCATTAAAACATGTAAATCTAACAAAAAATTCAAGGCAGCTGAACTTCTATTGCAGTCCGTGGCGGTGAAAAGGTTAAAAATTATGGAAACAAGGTTACATATATTTTTTCTCTCCAATCCCACACCCAATCTCATGCAGTCGGAGGCAATAGGTCTTTATTGTTAAAAAGAAGATACATACACACACACCACCAACACACCAACTTATTTTCTTAAAGAATGTTTCAGTGACGTCATTGGACGGTAGATTAGAACACGCTTTTTTTTCTTTTTTTTCCGGAGTGGAAAATCCTCATGGATGATCTCCGCCCTAGGGGGCGGAGGGGTCTGTCAGACTCTTACTGAGTAAGAACCACCCCAGTGTTCCATCCCACACCTGCGCCGGGGGTCGCGGGAACGTACGAATCTTCCGCAACCCCCGGCTGAGATTAGAACACCCCAGATTTACTAAAAAAAAAAAAAACGACCATCTGCTTTCAGCCTTTTTCAACCAAGCTCATGTATTCTTAAATTATCATGTTTATAAAATATTTCCGTATTGTTGCATTTCAGTACCGTATCAGGGACAAACAATTATTGGTGAAATCTACAATCTGCGTGTCATTTGTCATCATTGTATTCTTTCTTCATGCAATTCCTGAATTACGTAAGTACCTTATCTGACTAGCCATTTCGTAACTATGTTGGGTTCAGCTTCCAGTCTAACTGGATACAGCTGAATACCAGTGAAAAGGTATTTAACAGCAGCTGTAGCTATCCCGGAATTTTACCAGGGACTGTAGTGTAAGGTGTTTGAGCAATGCAGGAGATAATGAGCGTTATGACGATAAACAGAAAGGTGATTTTACTGTACACTAATTACGAAGACAAGAACAAAAATTAACGACTTTATTACAGTTTAAACTAATGAATTTAATATCCATTTTATTTATTTATTTAAACTTCTCGCACACAATAACGTACAAAGGTGGACTTAATGCCTTAGGCATTCTCTACCAGTCAACCAAGGGTGGTGTAGAGATAAGATGGCAGGTGCTCTGCTTAACAGGCGTTAATAATAATAAAAAAAATATTAAAAAGATAACATAATTAATTATACATGAAATAGGTATACAAGTACCTAAATAGGTACAACAGGTAGGTAGGTATAGGTTTTCAACACTAATATCTAAATTCAAATACAAAATTGGTAAGAAAACTAAAGTAGGTTAATCTACCACGCGGGCCCAGTTCGGTTTGGTAGATGTCACATGTCTTCGAATTGGTTTCCTCAAGACGTTTTCCTTCACCGTTTTGAGAGCAGTGGTGATGAAATAATTTACACAAATTAAAGCGCCTGATTGGGTTCGAACCTACGACCTACAACTTGTAAGTCGCGGCCGTTACCACAGGACCAACACTTCGCTCGGCCACCACCGCTCTCGACCACCTCCGCTCCCAGCCACCACCGCTCTCGGCCACCACCGCTCTCGGCCACCACCGCTCTCGGCCACCACCGCTCTCGGCCACCACCGCTCTCGGCCACCACCGCTCTCGGCCACCACCGCTCTCGGCCACCACCGCTCTCGGCCACCACCGCTCTCGGCCACCACCGCTCTCGGCCACCACCGCTCTCGGCCACCACCGCTCTCGGCCACCACCGCTCTCGGCCACCACCGCTCTCGGCCACCACCGCTCTCGGCCACCACCGCTCTCGGCCACCACCGCTCTCGGCCACCACCGCTCTCGGCCACCACCGCTCTCGGCCATTTAAATATTTAATCCCTGAACTACACAAAGTGTAAGAGATTCTCAACGATATGCTCGCCAAAGTATGACTTTCGAAGATACAGAGAATTTACCAACAGTGTTAAAGTAAATTATATACAAATTTCACTCACGTATTTATCAAATTTAGAAAATATAAGTTAAGCTACTTAACATATAAATGTATAATTATTTGTCTATTGTCAAACTTTTGATTATTTATTAATTTTATAAGACGAAACTACACAATACTTTTTTTTTTAAATAAGATTAAGTGACAAATGTGAACAGAGTATGCTTAGATGGTTTGGTCATGTTGAGAGGATGAATGAAAGGCGACTAACATTTACAAGGCAGATGTGAGTGGAAATTCCGGAAGGGGACACGCTAGGAGGTCATGTAGTGACCTTATTGGTGATGTTCTTCAGAAAGGTCAGGCGCGTAGTCCTCGCAACCGGAGTGCGTGTATGACCAGATAATATATGAACGTACACGAGGGAAGAGGAGTATGTAAGGATCGTAGCAGGTGGCGTTCTGTAGTTTCTGCCTACCCCCATGGGTAGAAGGCGTGAGTTTATATATGTATGTTATGTAAGACTATTTTAGCTTTACTCGCCTAAAACACAGGATAACCTAGTTTAAGCACGTAAGTCTTAGGAATATAATGTACATTTAAGCAAAACTGTACTAATATATATGCCTTGTAATTTTTTTGGTTAAAATATTATTACTATTATTTATTAAACACGTGTGCGTTTCTCTTTGCATTTCCGCACAAGTACGTAAAAGAGTGCCACATAAAACTACCGGGTGTAAAAATACCCTTAACGAAGCTGAGAGTCACTTGTCCTACACGTTATTTTGTTTTTTTTTTTTCTACTAGACCATACTTGAGAACCTTCTGGTTACGGAGGTATTGAAGATCAAAGTTCCAATCTTTTTTGACGTTTTTTACGAAATCAAGTTTTTAATTTTAAAATAGACTTTCGGTTTAAAGAAATTTATTTCTCAAAAAAGAACATACATAGTTCACTTAAATATGAGAAACTAAACAAAATATCTTAATGATAAACATACGAGTTGTCGTTCAATCTATCGAGTACATATAGCAATGATTTATTATTGTTGGTTAGCCAAATACAACTTTAACCTATTCCTAAAAATATTCACTGATGAAGAATCTCTTATTTCTTTCGGTAAATTATTATAAAGTTGCGCTCCCTCAAACTGAATACTTTATCTTTAAGAACATGATTTTGATTTTTGGTATACCATTCCATTTTACTCTATACCATTGTGCCTATGGGTACAGGCACAATGTTTTGCGTGTGTTACATTGCGCATTATCACATACCGTAAACCGAACCGAATTTTCAAAAGTTACGACTTTTTTTTGTACTCATTGCGTAGATGACGACTTCAAGATGTGTCTTTTTACACCCTGTCTAATTGTCAGAGATGTCCACTTTTTTCATGCCCTCGATTTAGGCTCCAATCCCGCCTCGTGTAGTAATGACAAACTTAGCCCACTAGTATCAAAATGTGCATTTTTTTAAAATAAAACTTCTCTCTCTTCTCTCTTCTCTTTGTTTCCAGAACGCCTATCCTTAGGCTGGACGGCACTGCTAGGCGCATTACTGCTGCTACTCCTGGCGGAGAGAGATGACCTGGAACCTATCCTCGCAAGGGTCGAGTGGTCTACCTTGCTGTTCTTCGCAGCTTTGTTCGTGCTAATGGAGGTAAACCCTTATGTTTCGATGCTCTTTAGTGGTAAAGTAATTATTATTATTTTGCTATTTGGTATAGACCCCAGGACAAGGCAAGAGCAGTAGCCCAGTGGGAACGGGCACGACTTACAAGAAGTTGGTCGAAGATCAGGCAGCCACTTTATTTGTATATATTATTTCATCACCACTGCTCGCAAAACGGTGAAGGATTTTTTTTTGCGGAAACCGGCATGTCCTAGAGCCAAAAATTCGAAGACATGTCTGCACTGTGGAATATGGCCACTCCCACTCACAGAGATGAAGCCTCTGTCCCAGCAGTGGGGAAATTACAAGCTGATTATGCTATGCAGCATAGACCCTAGGACGCCAGACTCAACAGGTTCGCTTGCGACCGTGATCTCGATGTATTTAATCGAACCCATTTTTCTTTTCTAAAAATATTATTGAACACTCTAATATAATCAATGTGCCTCTTTTTATGAACCACAAATAATTTCTATTTCGGGGTCTTAAAAATAATAAATAGCCAACTTGGAAGCGACCAACTTACTGCGACCAACTTGGAAGTAGCGCTCGCCGGCCGCTGCTGCGGCAAAGCTCGCTTCGCTCGCTCGGCTCGCGTGCGGTTGATTACAATTCAATCCTGTCAGTTTTCTGGCCTGTTAGCCAGTAAGTTAAAAATAAGCTCATTTATTAAAAAAGTCGGCTTCATTACAAGTCTAAAAGTTTTTAGAGGTTCATTAATTAAAAAAGCGTATAATATCATAAGAAGGTCAGCAAGTTTTTAGAGGATCAGTTACATCCTTTAAAAAAATTATACATGACATAGTATGTTCTTACTTTTCGATTTCTGACAAATGCGTGCACTGACTGGACAGGTCCACTCAATCTGTGTGGTTTTTCCTCAAAAGACCATTTCAGACACAAACCTACATGGTCTTCACATGATCCGACCAAGATTATGTCTGGACTTTAAAAGAGACTGTGTCCTCTGAGTTTGTTTCGGCCATTCTTCTCAGAGTAGTCAGACAGGAAACGCCGACCTCGTCTAGTTTTTAAAATTTGATTGACGTGTAAAAGTGTTTGTTCAAACCTAATTACAGAAATAAAATCATTTATCATTTATTTTCAGGCGTTATCTAAACTAGGCTTAATATCCTGGATCGGCAATATGACGGAGACGCTGATACTACAAGTTGGACAAGAGTCGCGCTTAGCAGTCGCCATCATGCTTATTTTATGGGTAAGTAGAATTTCACTAATATAACATTACGTCACACCTGTATTCAACGAAGAGTTATGCAGACGTGCAACTATAGTACACCTATATTTCGCCAGTTATGTTTGAGTCCCATGTAACAGGGGGCGAGCCTATTGCCATCAACCGGGCATAAATCCAGACTCTGAGCTGCTACTGATACATTCCAGATGGAAAAACCCAATAACACTAAACCCGAACTGGGAATCAAACCCAGGACCTCATGTTCAACTACTAGCGCTTGCGACCACTATACCCACGAGGCAGTCATAAGTAGAATTTACTGGAAAATATAAGACTGAAATGTAAAAAAGTAAAACAATATAATTAGCATTCGCATTTTTCATCTTTACCATTATTTTAATAGTAATAAATTATATGCTCCATTTGAAATAACATTTGAAATTTAAATAAACCTTTTTTACATTCCGTTCAACCGATATTGACTTCTATTCCGTAGGTATGAGGCATTAAAAGCAAAAACATGGATACATTACCAACTGTTTACTGCAGCTGCCATTTGTCATGCCACCAACGCAATAGAAGTCAAAATCGATTGAACGGACTGTAAAAAAGGTTTATTTTTTCTAATGTTATTTCAAATGGAGTATAGGTAATTTCCTACAAGGATCTTTTGGCTCTTGAATGACATTGACACGAGGGCGCTGTTGGTAAACATATTGTGGGAAATAGTATCGAAAAATCAAGGTGGCGGCTTTAGTTCTGATTTTGGCCACACGCCTCATGAACAGATTTTTGGCGATCGTTGTTAGCCACAGTAGCCAAAACTTGACCACTGAAGTGTCACCAGATATTGTTTCTTTCTGCACCAAATCGATCACCGAAGTCGCCTAGGATAACAGGATATTCTCGATTATACCACGCACTTCACTTTATTTTGGGTTACTCACGAAATCACGCTAGTTATAACAAAACCATTCAACCAAATGTGGCTGCTATTCTAACACATGCAGAACCATTTTGAGAGGCTACTGCTACATTAGCTGCAGAGTTTTCGTCAGTGTTCGGATCCTAATACTATTTCGGAATAAAAAAATAATCGAAGTAAGACATTCACGATCGACATAGAACCATTAGGTCAGTCATTGCAATGTTACTCTTATGTCGGTAAAGTAAGGTATAAATTAGAATGATTGCCGAGAGTTTAATTAAAGTCACGGCAATCATTCAAATTTTTACCTTATTACAATAACTCAAAACTCAAAGTATTTATTTCAATTAAACCATTTACAGGCACTTTTGAATTATCAAAGAGTCGGTCAGTTAGTCAGAAAGTTGAAGCTAGTTGCCCATTCCAAAACGTAGATCTCTATGGAGAAGAACGGGCAAGAAACTCCAAGGACACTCTTTATAAATCAAGATATTACAAAATCCTGGGTACATTATTCTTGTTGCTTCTATATGCGAGAACAATGAAAAAAATATATAGAGAAACAATTCAAAATATAAGATTAATAATAAAAATAAGCCGTGGCAGCTAAGAGATGACCAGTCTCAACTGACGGCGCCCGTTCACGAACCTGACGCGTGGATCAGCACCATCCAGCTCAACCATTTTGTAGGGAACCGAATGATCCAACACACGCGCCACCAACAGTGAGACATTTAAGTGAGCATGAGCATGATGAGCATGTGAGAATGAGATAAGGTTTACATTGCAATGGCTTTCTAATGGTTTTATGACATTCAATTTGATCGTGAATGCTCTGCTTAAGTGTACCCATTCAAATTAATTTACTTTACGTTCACATGTTTAAGGTTCCGACCAAAAGGGAAAAACAGAACCTTTATCAGATAACATTTTTGTCCGTCTGTCACAGTTAAGAGGTTTTTTCGAGATCTTTGGCATAATGTTAAGTGTTGATGACGCGCACACGGATCGCCAGTCAAAGACCAATTTTTTTTTAATTATCATTCTGATTTTCTTCTACGGGGTCACTGATTGGGTCCCATTAAGGTCCCATTACTTATTGAGCTCAGTTCATCTTTTTTCCATAGAAAACAAAGATTTCGTATGAAGATGCGTACGCATCCGTTCAGCTTTTCGCGTCTATTCAGTTTTCGCGGCAAACAGGCATAAAATTAGAACAAGTGTGTTTTTATCATGCGCATGCTAACGACAGTGTTCAGACTAACATTAAAATTAACGTTAATTATTAACATTTACATTGTGTTCAGTATGCAGAAATGACGAAAATCGTCCAGCGAAACGCGAATTGTCCTGAGGTCCTAGACAAAGTAACATTCGATTAGCGATGACGCTGTAGAAAAGCCAAAAAATGTATGGAGTTGACAGAAGCTATCGAAATGTCACATGATCATAGGTCAACGAATATAAATTAGCTAGATAATGTTAACATTATTCGTTTCTATGAAACGAATCGACAGCGTCAAACGATTACTTCCTTAGAGATGCGTAGCCAAGTGCCACTTTTCGGCAACCATTATCGCTAGTTTTTTATTCGTATGATGGAAACAGCGAAAGCGATAGCGATTGTAGAAATAGAATCGCTCCGAAGCGAACGCCATTTGTCTAGGCCCTCTGATTAGATGTAGTTACTCCCTAAATACTAGGACATCACGGCAAACCAAGATGACGGTGTAGGGATGAACTTGACTCCTACCGAAAGGACTGGCCCGCAATCTTGGCAGTGGACAGACGTGTGGCGAAAAGCGATAATGGAGGTCTTCGCCCAACAATGGGACATCACGAGCTAAATAGGTAGATAGTTCCTGATTTCCACACTAAAGTATAATTTAATTCTCACCAGGTGTCCGGCATAGCGTCAGCGTTCGTGGACAACATCCCGCTGTCCACCATGATGGTGCGCGTCACGGCCGCGCTGGCGCACCCCGCGGGCCTAGCGCTGCCGCTGGCGCCGCTCGCCTGGGCGCTGAGCTTCGGAGCCTGTCTCGGAGGTACCCACCACTATTCCAGAACTCTTTAACAACTGTCAACATCAAAAATCGTATATGCAAATTAGGCCGAGAACCAGTACTCTTTGAAAGTCAAAATTTCACCAGACAGCTCCCAAAATACTCACCGTTCAACACTTGCAAGTGTGTTAGCTGAAAAGAAGAAAGTGGTTCACCACTTTCTATTTCTGCTGCATTATTTCTGCGCTATTTCTGCTGCAACGCAGAAGCGATGCAGCAGAAATAGCGCGAGCTCTGGCAACACCTCGACAACAATATTTTTCAAATGCTACTATGGGCTTAATATTACTAGTAGCTATTCCTTTCAACTAATTCAATTCCTGGTAATGGAAATAGATACTCGTCAATGCATCTGGAGTATGTTGATCTATTGTCTTTACTAAATGAAATAGATAAAACTTTATTGGCACTAAAAAGAGTCTTAAAAAAAAGTCGGGAGGTGTCGTACGAGACTCGGTTGGCACGAAATTCCTTCCACTCTATCATCATTCTCCCTGCCCTTATTACAATTTATTTGGGGTACGCGAATCATGTCTTTCACTATATACAGGGTGGAAGTGACATCAACGCGCAAACTGTTCCCATGAATTCAGTACATGATTAATTAATTAATTAATTATTCCATACATTTTGATCGTGTCGGTATTCGAACGACATCGAAAGGGAGCGCAGGGCACCGGCGGTTGACGCAGGTCCTCACCGGACGTGGCTGTTTCGGGAGGTTCCTGTTTCGAATAAGGCGGGAGGAAACGCCCTGGTGTTACCATTGTGTGGATCGACCGGAGGACACGGTGGAGCATACGGTGGAGGTCTGCCCGGCTTGGGCGGAGCACCGCCGTGTCCTCATGGCGGCGATCGGCGGCGGCGACCTCTCGCGTCCGGCCCTGGTTCAGGTCATGGTACGAAGCGAGAGGGAATGGGAAGCCGTCACCTCCTTCTGCGAAGCAGTAATGCTCGCGAAAGAGGAGGCGGAGCGCGACAGGGAGAGGCAATCTCTGCGCCCTCGCGCCTCTAGCCGCCGCAGGAGGAGGAGACACCCTGGGCGTCGGGAGTCGATTGCCGACTCCCGGCCACCGTAGGCGCGGGCTTGCGGACGGCGAGCAATGGGCAGCTTGCCGTCCGGTAAGGACCAGGCCCGGGTCGACGGCGCGTCGTGTTCCACGCGCACCTCAAAGAGATGTCAGCACCATTGACTGGGTCCGATAGGACCGATGCCTGCCGGGGTCGCGGATTGTTCGAAAGAGTTATCGTGGCCCTGGCGCACAGGCAACTGAAGGAACACGGGTGGGTTTTAGTCAGTAAGAGTCTGACACGCCCTTCCGCTCCGCCATGAGCGGGAGAGGCCATTTGATGATTTCCCACGCAAAAAAAAAAAAGGGCACCGGCGGTCCGAGGGAACATGTTGACCCGTGGATGCTCTCGTGTTGCGGACCAAGTCAAAATCACCCTGTTCAAGGCGTTTTGTCAAGGGTCTGTATGCGGAGGGTCTATGGGTCAGCTACACCAAAAGATCTACCTCGATGGAATGGCAGCTGGATGTGGATGTGGAGCTATGTTGCGAACTATGCTCCACCTTCTATCTTACCCTCTGTGTCCCAAAACTTGCAGTCAAAGTGACCTCTGCGCTGCCACCGATGATGCCGTGGAAGTGGCGAAGTTTTGGGCCAAGAAAATATGAGAAAAGTCGTGCCAGGGACACGAAGGAGAAGAATCCAAAAGATCGCGGGATGTCTTACGCGTCCAATACAATAATGTTTTTAGGATGCTGTTGAAACTGCCCCGTTTCTGTAGCGCATCGGAGATGTTTGCTCAGAACCGAACTGACGGCTTTCATGCAGTGATTCGCAAAAAAGTTGCATCACTGATGCGTAGAACGCGAATCAGTGACAATCATCGCATCCTGAAATCAGTGGTTGAGAGTCCTTACTCGTCTTTTCTGAGGCATTATGTGGGGAGAATGGTCAGGTAGCATATTTCCTTGCTTGTCGTTGTCTGCACATCCTGCTGCAGTCACCAGCTACTCTTATCCTTGTTTTGTGTACCACTAACACTAGTGATAAATTATTTTATTTATTAACAAATTGGACCATGTTGTTGTCCGAAATGAATAAATAAATAAATAATTGCCCTTTTTGTATGCACCAGCTGTTTATTTTTAGGGTTCCGTACCCAAAGGGTGCCAACGGAACCCTATTACTAAGCCTCCGCTGTCCGTCCGTCTGTCTGTCAGCGGGCTGTATCTCATGAAATATGTAGACAGTTGCAATTTTCACAAAGTGTATATTTCTTTTGCCGCTATAACAGCAAATAATAAAAATAATATACAGTTAAAAATTAACGGAGGTCCCCATACAAGAAACGTGTTTTTTTTAAATGTAAGTAGTGTTAATTATTGTATGGTGGTACGGATCCCTTCTTGTGCGAGGCCGACTCGCACCTGGCCGATTTTTTAATAACTCATGTATTATTTCTAACCATGTACTGAATTTATGGTAATAGTTTGCGCACCCATGTCACTTCCACCTTGTATTATGTATTAAATAACGGGCAAAGTTAAATAAATTAACAAAGTTTGAGAGTAGGTAGCTAAATAAAATAAAAAAGGAACATAGGCCTACTTATAGCAAAAGTGTCGTGACGGTCAAAATGTTACATCTTTTTCGGTCCAGCACTTTTTCGCCATGTGTGTAGAATACCGATACGGCGATAAGGAACTTCATTCCAAAATGTAATCGACCTCGTAATTTTTTACGCTTTACCAGTTTTGACAAAAACTCCCAATACATTGAAACTTCACTAAAGACCCATTTACACGGTGCAAGTTTCTGGAACGTTCAAGAGCGATAATCGCATGCCATAAATCTCGTTAAATTATTACCACTCCAGAATTGCATGCAAATATTTCCAGGCGTGCGATTTCCATAAAATGGCGTACAATAATTGCATGCGACTTCTATTTACACCAAGGTAATTATTGTATGCAATTTTCGCCTAGTCTAAACACAGAGTTATATGTCCTTGTACAATGGATACAAGTATTGCCCGTATTTGCGCTGCCAAATGTTTCATTCAATTTTATTGAACGTCTTCTCAAGATTGAAAATTTTCATGCCAGAATTGAATGCAATTTTATGGTACCGTCAAACGGGGTGAATAGGAATGCAGGGGTGAATCGAAATGAAATTTTAAAAGGTATTTTAACATTGAAATTATAGATTTTTTTGCCAAAAAGGATTCTAAAGTGTTTACTGTATTATAATTAAATATTAAGTGCACTTGTTGGCCACAAACTATATTATTTCAATGCTAAAATCCCTTTTCAAATTTCGTCTCGATTCACCCCTGCATTCTTATTCACCCCGTTTGACGGTACGTGCTGTTGACACCTATACCAGTTTTGAACGTTTTATACGCACGTATAGTTTTCAATGTTTTTGTTGGTATTGTAGCGGTATCTACATCGCCACATGCGAACTACACGTCACAATGACGTCACGCAAAATCCTGCATCGCGCAATCAGAGTTTACCGCGCAACTAGCATATATACAACATCCCGACGTCAATCGTCGGGCAGTTGCCCACCAGACACGACACCCGTCTGGTCGGAGGATCCTCCCTTTTCTATGGAGGTATGAGTGAGCTTTACACCCTGTTCCTCATACCTCTATACTGGTGACCCCGACGTGATCGTCAGCGCAGCCTTCGTGCAAGTACATCAGCGTGACGTCATCATCACTTCCTTCAAGCTTTCGAGCGGCGAGTCACACAGCCAGCCAGCACCCACGGCTTCAACGGGTATCCTGACCACCAGCATGCAGCGACCGCGCATACCTGGTCATCACCCTCAGCCTCATCAGCAACCTTGGCACAACACACTGCACTCTCGGCCGGTCCACAAGCAGAGCCTTCAAACTCTCTCCTGGTCGACGCCAGCAGTCAGCCTCAACCCGGTGCTGTACCACATCCGACGCACTGGAGCATAACGCAGCGCCACCCCGACTCACTGGGGAATCTTCGCAGACAGTTCCGATCTCACCGTGAACTATGCGACGCCCGGTTCCGACTCACTGGAACCTCAACTGGCCCTGGCAAGCATCGTAAGATACAAGACTCAGCCCACTATCGACCTCCGGTCTCCGGGGGGGAGTGATGTAGCGGTATCTACATCGCCACATGCGAGCTACACGTCACAATGACATCATGCAAAATCCTGCATCGCGCAAGCAGAGTTTACCGCGCCACTAGCATATATACAACATCCCGACGTCAATCGTCGGGCAGTTGCCCACCAGACACGACACCCGTCTGGTCGGAGGATCCTCCCTTTTCTATGGCGTTATGAGTGAGCTTTACACCCTGTTCCTCATACCTCTATAGTATATTGGCGTGTGCTAGCTGATATAAATGATAAATAGTTTAATCTAATGTCTGTATGTCTGCCTGTCTGTGTGTTTTTGTGTTTCTGTGTGTTGTTTGTGTTTGTGTCTGTGTGTGTTTGTCTAATGTGTGTTGTGTGTTTTGTCAATGTTTTGTGTTTCGTCATGTTAATTACTTACTATTGTAAATCAAGTTTTTCTCACTGAATAGACAGCTGTGCTGCTTGGGGAGTTTGTTGCGCTACTTCTTCCCGGCTAAAGCTTTCGTAAGTGGTGAAGAACAGGCATTTTGGAGGACGGTCTCGTGTAATTTTGATGTCAAAAAGTGCTCTTTCTCAGCCTAGTTTAAAAATTACTTTTGATTTTGATTTTGAACGGCAACTAACGTGCTCGTATCGTGCAACAATTTTACGTGTTGTTTACACGGTACCGGTCAATTGTTGCTTCAATTTTTTGTTATGAAATGTGAAAATGGTGATGTGTAAATGGGGCTTAAGGTTAAATACGTTACTCTTAAAACATAAATAGACGCTGTCGTTTTATGATTTTCAAGTGATATTCAGCCTTACCATGGCAAAGCAATTATGCGGTAGACTATATTTGCATAAAAATTATAATCTTTCTTTTCTTAACACCAGGTAACGGGACACTAATCGGCGCAAGTGCAAACGTGGTATGCGCAGGAGTGGCAGAACAACATGGCTACCGGTTCACCTTCCTAGAATTCTTGAAGATCGGCTTCCCCATTATGATTGGAAACCTTATCGTCGCATCGCTGTACTTACTCTTTTGTCACTGTTTCCTTGAGTTGCATTGATTTTTAGAAAATGTCCAATATGAAATTCTTCTTCACGATTCGATGGCAAAAGTTAAAATATTTTATCGTGTCAGATGAGTTGGGCCCGGTAAGTGGCCACGCTAATCACGGCATTAGTGGCGTTTTTTATGTCACACTCCAATTATGAACGGAGCTATTGATTTTTAGAAAATGTCAAATATAAAATCAGTTAACTTTCTTCCTATTAAATCAAAATGAAATTATAACAGTTATTAGTGTTGAATCAAATTGAAGACATTAAAAAAGAAAAGGATTCTTTATAATAATTGTTTATTTATAAAAGAAGCACATTTTAAAATAATTATCTAGAGATGTTTTTGATTATGACTGTTAATGGTTAATCACACGCATGTTTTTCAATTCAAATCTTTATACTTAACTAAAGACTCCGCTCTCGCTATTACATGTAATTTAAACATAACCGACGAAATATGGGTGTCAAGGATTTTTTTTAATCAAACCTTAAATAATTCCCATTTTGCTTTCCTAAAAATATGATTGAAAACTCAATTATAATAATTGGGCCCCTTTTTGTGAACCTCAAATAATTCCTATTTTGGGTTCTAAAGACTAAATAGCCAAGTAACTGCGAACAACTTGGATGTAGCACTCGCCGCCCGCTAACAGGGCACCGCTCGCTCCACTCGCTCGGCTCGCGCGTGGTGGGTCACAGTTGACCAATTCGGCTTGCGCGTGGTTGGACACGGTTCCAACCTAACTGTACCCATTTGGTCGGGGTACCCTAGCTAAGTTTCTGGGGCCAACTGTGATAAAGGCCAGGCAGTTATAAAGAGGCTTAATTATTTTAAAAAGTATGCATAATTAGAAGCGTTAAAAGTATTTAAGGGTTTATTAATTTAAAAAAGTGTCCATTATTAGAGGGTCAATAAGTTTTTAGAGGGTCAGTTGAATATTTCGCAAAAAAAATTTTTGCGAAATGAAATAAATAGCTGGCGTATTTTTTTTATAATTACTGGCTCGCGTAGGATTCAACGGAAAAATAACTCTCATTATGGACAAATTAATTGAATCAACAAATAAATATGAGTTTCATACATACATACATAAACTCACGCCTTCTTTCCATGGGGGTAGGCAGAAACTACAGAACGCCTGCTACGATCCTTACATACTCCTTTTGCCTCGTTTACGTTCATACATCTGGTCATACACGCACGCCGGTTGCCAGTACTAAGCACCTGACCTTTCTAAAGAGCATCACCAATAAGGCCACTATAATTGGATTTCAGTTGCATTTAATGTAATAAATAGCAGTTGTGATATGTGCAGGATATTAATGTTTTTTTTTGTGTATTTTGTCAATTTTGACTGTCATAAGTTTGTGCCAAAATACGTAAGAACACATCACGTCCAGGGTATTATTAGCCTTTTTCTAGGTTTTCTCTAAGTCTCTGTTTTACATAAAAAATAATATTTAAAAAAAACTTTGGGAATTTGCCATCTTTCTGCAAAGCTTTAAAATAAGATTAAATCATTTTAAATAAAAAAATATATTTGAAATCTCTCTAAAACCACTCGAAATAAAATAAATCATAAGTGTTTTCAGACAATATCAAATGAAGTTTTTATTGGTATTGTTATCTCTTTCTTAAAATGAAACTAGAACGAGATGGAAGTAAATAAAACCATTAAATTTGCGCTTTTAGAGTTTCTAACGTGACTATTATCGTAGACGTCCACTTCCATGTCCATAAAATGTATAAATATAAGTATATGCACGTTATAACGTTATCGTGAACAGAAATTTAAAAGCGTTTTGATAAATTTCCATACTTTCTGCTTCCCTGTATTGTCATACTACAATGCCGCGGATGTCCACGATAATATCGCGATGTACATACATTTTAAAACGCACGTTAAAACCAGAAATACTCTAATTTTGATTCAGTCAGCGACGCAATCACACTAGTTTTGTAAAAACACGAAATTCAAATGCTTTTATTTTATATTTTTCCCTAAATCATATTTTCTGCTTCCCTGTATTGTCATACTACAATGCCGCGGATGTCCACGATAATATCGCGACGTACATACATTTTAAAACGCACGTTAAAACCAGAAATACTCTAATTTTGATTCAGTCAGCGACGCAATCACACTAGTTTTGTAAAAACACGAAATTCAAATGCTTTTATTTTATATTTTTCCCTAAATCATATGTTCTAAAATAAAACTACTCCGTGTTAGGGATAGTATAAAAATAAGGGTACAAAAATAAATTGTGATCATGAATAAGTATTATTGTGAATTATGATTTAAATTAATAGTAATTAAATGTACTTTAATAATGTTATTCGTTCGTTTTATTTAAGAGTATTATTAATCCCGCATCTAGACAGGAGTGCATTGGATCGGAATGCTGGGCCGTGAAGAAGACGGATGAAAAAAGATTGCATGCAGCGCAGATAAGAATATTAAGGCGCGAATTATACAGAAACGGCGTACGGTGAAGACGCGGCGCAGGCGCAAAGCAGGCGTGGAACAGATAAGGCACGGACGCGATTTAAATTATATCAAAGAGGCGAAGAGACGCCGCAACTAGTCTTAGTATAGTCGTAAAGAGCTGGATATTGTTCAATTATCTCGCAGAACTCTACATTAAACTCACTATCGTCACGCATTTTTCTGCACCTACTTTATAAACAAAAGTCGTGCTGCTTGCGCGCCTCTCAAGTCGCGACTGCTAGCGACGCGGAACAGGCGATGAAACGACGTACCTGCGCCACGCCGCTTGAGTATAATTCACATCGTGTCGCCTACCTAAATTTTGTATTGAAACGTTTTGAAGCGGCAAAATGCCTGCGCCGCGACTTCACCTTACGCCGTTTCTGTATAATTGCGGCGTCTCTTCGCCTCTTTGATATAATTTAAATCGCGTCCGTGCCTTATCTGTTCCACGCCTGCTCTGCGCCTGTTTCTGTAAAATTCGCGCCTAAGATGGTTGTGTGGAGTGACGAGTGGATAAAGTAAGAACTTAGTATAGGTATAAGGGGAAGTTTGAAATTGTCGCCAGTGCAAGAACTGTTGAAAGGAAATCGTTTGGCTTGGTATGGGCATGTGATGAGGACGTTGGAAAGGCATGTGTGTGTGTGTAATAGAGCAGTTCTTCTTTATGTTTATAATCTCCTTTTGATTCTTTTGTTGTATTAGTTATTATCGACACAACTTTTATTTATATCCTGATATGTTTGTTGTTAACTTGTTAGTTCGTAACTGTCTCATAAGATCCTTTTTTTTTAATATTTTTGTCTGAAATTTTTGCATATATTTTTAATATTTTTATAATTACCCTCGTTATTATTGTCATCAAATCATCGAATGTTCAAAAATACCCACTTAGTATCTGTATTCTTATAGTCATACTCATGGTCTAAAAAACCAAGGTCTGGCACTCCGGAAGTGACACATGCTTACGTCACTATCCAGTTTCCACTTTATTGTAACAAAAAAAAATTCAGTCACCATTCTGTTAAAAAATATATATAAGGCATTTAAATTGTCGTTTCGTTTTTCTAATCAAACGAAACAAATCAATTTAAACATATACCAACGTAATTATTAGTTAAAACCTCATTGTTTTATCAGATTCACACAGGTAATAAAGGCGTTTGGGGAGTTATTATTACACACTACTGGTAACACAGCGGTGATGACGTAGGCTTGTGTCTCCCACGTGACCACTGTGTCTTGGAATGCTATACCTGGCGAAGTATATTATTATACCATGGCCATACTCATAATTCAGTGTTTTATTTAACAGTCTAATGCAAATCATCGTTAATTGTGTGGAAGTGTGTGAGTGTTTGTGAGGACGAGGAAGACCGACCTGCCGTGATACAGTTTTCACTAGTACGGAGGTCGGTGTGAATTAAGCTCAAACAACCGCATATACACAGGTATTTAATTAGACATATGTAATTATTGTTATTTTGTACTTGTAGACACAAATCACAGGATTGTTGGGATTTGTGTGTAAGGTTTGTTCTTTTATATTGTCAATAAACTTTTTGCTTTACTTTACTTTGTGACTCAAAGTGTGACGAATATAAATGTTGACGGATGGAGAGAGGGAGGAAGGCCAAAGAAAATAAGGATGGATTGTGTGAGGAATGATGTGAATAATAGAGTGACGGTTGACAGGGGAGAATGGAAGAAGAAATAACTTTTTATAAAAAACAACCGACTTCCAAAAGAAAAACACAAAAAAACGCGAAAAATAACTTTAATTTCGGAAGTCGGTGTCTTTGGTTTTGTGTTTTCGGTTTTGGCCACCGACTTCCGAAATTGAAGTTATTTTTCACGTTTTTTAGTGTTTTTTTTTTTTGGAAGTCGGTTGTTTTTTGTAAAATAGTTTTTATTTTTCACTTTATAGTTGTGGTACCTACCCCACACAAATTCTTTTACTACTACTTGATATGTAAATAACCGTGACAGGAAATTATTAAAACATCATCAATATAAACTAAGTGGAAAAAATACGCAGTATTAAAGATAACTCAAATATTACTAGTCAGGAATTGATCAAATTTAAATGGGACCACATGTGAAGCACCAACTTTCAAATAAAAAAAGAATCATCCAAATCGGTTAATCCAGAAAAAAGTTCTGAGCTAACACACATAAAAAAATATAAAAAATAAAAACACAGTCGAATTTAGGACCTCCTCCTTTTCTTGAAGTCGGTTAATAAAATAAAATAAAATATATTCCAAAAGCAGGTGTTCCATAAATGCATTTACCGTAATATTGAAAAGGTAATTAGTCTGAGTGCATTATGAGGATAATGTTCATGTTTTTCCTTAGCTACAATAAATCCAAGCACGTATATAACCATGATATCGTACGAATGTGGGACACTTTCGTATATCCATCCAAATGAACCGACTGACTTTGAACTCATTAGCAATATTTCACGAGTGAAAGTACTCAAGCAATCGATCAATCTAACTAAACCTTTCCTAACTATGCTTAGGTCAGCTTCCAGTCTAACCGGATGCAACTGAATGTGACAATTTCACATGGCGCGATTGTCTATCTGACCTCCGCAACCCAGTTCCTATATAATACGATACCCCTTGGTAAGACTGGTTGTCAAACTTTCGAGCTTCTGACTACCCGTAAAGACTCAAAGATCAACAAATGACAGCCGGGACCAACGGTTTAACGTGCTTAACGAGGCACGGAGGGGTCTCCCACTCATCCCCTGACTGACCTCGGCAAGCGTAGCTTAACCTTCGATCGACCCGCGCCGCTGTTATTATTTAGCTACAAGCAGCTCCAGACAGACATAAAAGTATAAGGGAAGAACATAATATTGGGTACCTACAGTAAGTTACAGCTACATAATGTCTCCTAGCTCATCATCATCATCATCATCATCATTTCAGCCGAAAGACCACTGCTGGACATAGGCCTTCCCCAAGCACCGCGACGTCGGCCGGTTCTGTGCTTCTCGCTTCCAGCGAATTCCTGCGGCCTTCACAAGGTCATCGGTCTTTTTAGCACACGCCAGTATTATTTACCAAGAAAACATTGATTCTTCTCTTCGATCTCTTACTGCAGAAATAAGGGTTAGAACTTAGGACTACTTGATATTGGTACAGATTTAATATTTTTCGGAATTGGTTTAAAAACTGTAATCTCGTCATAGACGGCAGCACTGGTCAACGTCTACAAACCGCTATTGTTTTGTTGGTTTATTTTTGTATCGATCACAATTTAAACGAAAATTAGATAAATATGTATGTGACTTGGAGTGTGTCTATTAATAGAAGAGCTAAGGAAAAGGGAACCGTCTGCCATTGGTAAAAAAGCAGGTTTAGTGGAAAAGACTATAAATTATGAACATTTTACAATTTGTGTTTGTTAACTTGAAGATATTTTTTTGGTGAAGACTGGGGGCGTACGACAGGAATAACCCGATCGGAGTTGAAAACCAACTCGAAGACTTCTTCTTCTTGACTGAAAATCTTCAGAGATGTTAATTCTAGCACTGATCTGATATGATATTATAAACACACACACACACACCTTTACTATAATTAACGTAATATCACACCACAAGTGCCTGTAGGTAATGGACACGGACTTAGTCCTATTGGGAGCATCACCTGTATACGAATTTCTGCCATTAAATTCAGGTTTAAAAAGGATAGCACATAGTGTCGATGAAATGTCCGGTTTCCAATTTTTTTTCAGAGAGCTCTCTCCCACAATTTTCGTCTTTTAACATATTTGGCAAATACATAGGTCCCCGTATTTTTGCAATCAACAGCTGCGCAATCGGGAATATTAATTAATTATGCATAAAAGAATTCTCTTATTTACAAAAATAATATGGATAGTGACAGCTAGCTGTCAAATTCTTGGACGTGGATTTCAACGACATTTTTTTATCACCATTGTCCGTAAACATATGAAAATTATGGTGACCATAATTTAATACAAACGTAAACCCAATTATGAGGTAAAATTATGCATAAAATAATTTATTTAGTATTTGTTATTCCGCTCAGGGCGCACGAAAACAATTTTGGTACGCGGATTTACCGGGTCGGGTCCCGAGCGGTATAAGTCCTAACAATGGATTACGTTATATTAATTTTAATTGTATTAATAATTAAGTGTGACGCTGGAGAGTTAAACGCGACAGGTAAGGAATGCAGATATTTTTTTAGCCGGTATAAGTACTAAGCGTATCTGCACAGTTGTTGTAAGCCATTTCTGGTAAACAAGGTGAGGCCAATTCTGTTAACGGAATTGAGTCGGGATGACCGACTATTTACACCGTAATTTTCACAGTTTTGGTAATCTCCTAATTGAAAGACTTCATTATGATATTATGATGGCGTGCCACTGGCACTCCTTTGGAAAAATTGTACGTATTTGGTAATCTCGAACATATTAACAAGTCGTAATCTTCTATTATTTTGACATTTATTTTAACCACCGCCATTATGAATTTAGGAGATTTCGAACTTTGGCGTTGCCTTGATATGGTTGTCATAATGACCAATCATTGATAATAGCAGACTTCGCCCCGTTGCGTGACCACCGTAGAAAGGAAAGACAATGATATATTATACAGTACTTTCACAGATATTTTTCCTCTGACGGCAGCAACCCAACAGCAACCTTATAGTAACGGGAATAAAGATCATTGTGATTTTGACAGACTTGTCAGAGGCAGCAACCCAACAGCAACCTTGTAGTAACGGGAATAAAGATTATTGTGATTTTGAGAGGGATGCAAAATCAAAGGTAAAATAACTGTGAAAGGACTAGAAAGATTACTACGGCGCGATATCAAAAATAAACAAAAGAACGCACACTTTGTATGGAAAGAGTGTATATTCTTCTTAGAAAAGTGATAATAGTGGTCATGCCACTCTTGTAGGTGGCTATGAAGGTAAGTGGTCACCGCTGCTATGGACTGCAGCCGATCGATTCTGTTTTAAAATTGATAACTAATTGAGTAGATATTAATTCTGTTTCAAATATTAATTTTATACTTTAAGCTGTGCCCTACAGGGTCCGTAATTGTAACTTAGGTTTAAGCCCATTGTAAGATCTTCACACATTATGGAATGCAAATAAAGATATAGGTATGAATAAATATCTCACCATGAAAACTTAAGTGAGCTGAGCTGTCAATGTCTTCGCGAGTACTGAACTGAGATTCCTGAACACTACTACTCGATACCTGGAGTCCATTGCTACTCCCAGTACAATCTCCTTGGAGTAAATATGTTATTAAGGATTTATTCCAATTTTGTCATAATTCTATATTAAAAAAATACTCTAATTTTATTTAATATTATCCACTTGTATCTAATTTTATCTAATATTGTCTAATTTCATTTAATTTTATCAAATTTTGGCTACTTTTATCTAATTTAACCTAGTTTTATAATTGTATGTGTAATTACTAGTATTGACCGATAACTTGTATGTGTGGTGCAAACTGTAAATATAAGTTGGTTATTAATAAATAAATAAATAAATAAAAATAGCGTCCATCGCTAGTGTCGAGTGGAATGACAGGTCATTCCAAGCTTACTTCACCTACGTTTTCACGGTGCGATTTTCACAGAACAGATCAGCTGGAGTACCAACACATAGCAGGTGGAGTGAAGTGTATCGCACACTGGACACAGTTAAAAGTAACAGATAACAAGCTCGCTCCCTGTCACGTGGGAAATATGGGTGTACTATCATCTCTGCCTATTGCTTAGAGGGATTAAGGAATGATGGTATTTACGCCAAATCTTGCAGCTGCAACTTAGATGACTCTATATAAATTGGCCGAAATCTTTTATATCTACATTGTGGAACGCGCATAAATAGGGTGTTCCAGAAATCGACCAACATACTGTTGGTGGTGATGATAGCTTTAGTCAAGCCCTCCCAAAATAACACCACATATGTTCCGAAAAATCTTATAGTTTTCCAGTTATGCAAGATTTTCCAAAAATAAAAAATCTAATAACTGCCATGCGTCGTTCTTGTGACTCTCGTGTGTAAATAAAAGATTTTTATTACTAAGTTTTTCTATCAAAATATTAATAAATAGATACTCTATCCGTAATTACCTTTGATTCTCCATAAAAACTTACAAATTCAACATAAATTTACTTTTAATTGATTTTTTTCCTCAATTTCTTTTTCAGTTTCTTGTACATCTCGAAAATTATAAGATTTTGCGGAACATAATTATGTTTTATTATTTTGGGAGGGCTTGACTAAAGCTATCACCACCTACAGTATGTCGGTCGATTTCTGGGCCATCCTGTATATGAATACTACATGAACATGAAATATTTGCTGTTGAATCGATGGCTATAGAAGAAGACAATATGTTCATGAGTAGAGACTTCTAATCAGCTAACGCAGTGTGGGTCGCAGATGAGCGTTGGTTGAGTTAAAGTGACTGAGCTTGATGTTCAATGCTTGGGGATAACCTCCAAAAGTTGATTGCTCTTTGGTAATTAAAATAAATCTGCCTAGACTTTTCCGAACTTTGTTGCGGACGGCTTCTGGTCTAACCGGATGCAGCGGAATACTGGTATTTTACAAGGAGTGACTACCTGTCTGACCTCCACAATCCAGTTACTGGGTAACGCGATACCCCTTGGTAAGACTAGTTGTTAGACTTTTGGGTTCTGACCTCCCGTAACGACTGTCACAGATCTAAGAAAGACAGCCGGCACTAATGGCTTATGAGGCACGGCGGGGTCTCGATATGTAATAGATGGTCAGTCATCCACGAACCGACTGCGGCAAGCGTAGCTTCAATCGACCTGTGCGGCTCTTATAACTTAGCCACGGGGCCGTCACTTAGCCGCGAGCCCCTTGTTTATTATAATAATTACGCCAAATTACCGAGTGGCAAAATGGCAGTTGTGGAGCATGAGGTCCCGGGCTCGAAACCCGAGTTGGGCCAAGAATGTTTATTGGGGTTTTCTAACAAAACATACTCAATGTGTTAAGACTTTGTCTTTGTAACTCCTCTATGCCTCGGAAAGCACTTCATCGAATCCGGTGGTCTTTGCGCCTAATCTCTCTCCAGTCGTGTCGGGTCGCCGTCCTATCGGGCTATGAGAGTGAGGGAAGAGAGACTTGCGCACTAAAATATCTCTTTTGTAAGGAGCTAGTCTCAATTGAGATTGGCCGCCGGGCGCCGTGACCGTAATACGGTCGGGAGGATATTCTAAAATGACTAATATCTAATTTCAGATAACCCTCACATAACACTCACCAGTTTATCCCCAAGTACGGAGCAACAGCCGTTGTATTACACAGTCTTAGCGAAGAAACCACTGTATTTACATTTTCAGAATATGTCTCGTGGGTGGTAAGCAATTTTGATTAAATATAGCTTTTGCGAAGTAAGATAATAGGATATGACTTAGTATAGTAGGACTATTTATCCGATCTGATCAAAGTATTGGCAGACCTACAGCCGGATAGGTAGATAGATGACTTACAACAGACCGCGGTAGGACCTGAGGGCCTAAACAAGAGACAATCGTTCTCAAAGTGTTTCGTATTTCTGCAACGACTTTCAACAGTATTGAGGTAAGGTTTTCGGTAGCTTAAGTCAATCCAAAAAATTTTTTCGCTGTAGCCATTGTAGCTACTAGTATGTCTCTTTGTCTAGACCTTCAGTATGAGACGTGTTCATACAAACGAAGCATAGCACAAAAGGGAGAAAAGAAAGAAAGTAAGAAAATACGTTTATTTGCGGTAAACATGACGCAGAGAATAACACACAAATACAAAAAAGAACGAGTTGGGGGGAAATATGCGTCATATCCACCCCACCACCACCACCACCACCACTACCACCACCATCCACCTATACTTAGCAATGGGTGGAGCAAGGCTGCAAATACTGATGATGATAATGACAACTGATCGTACGTTCCTGGATAAAAAAGTGTCCTTGGAGTTTTTTGCCCGTTCTTCTCCATAGAAATCTACCTTTTGGAATCGGCAACTAGCTTCAACTTTCTGACTAACTGACCGACTGTTTGACAATTCAAAAGTGCCTGTATATGGTTTAATTGAAATAAATGCTTTGAGTTTGAGTTGAGTTTGGTATTAATTGTTAAGCAAATTGACACTCTACGTCAATTTACCGTGGTATAGCCATTTCAATAAACTGTCAAAGAATGACAGTTGTGATTAGAATATACGGACAATTGAAGATGGTAGTCAATTTGCTTAGCAGTTAATATCCCTGACTTTAGATCATCTATCTCCGACTGCTCGTTGATACTGTACGTGCTGAGCATGGGGTTCGATACCCAGGACAGAAAGTGTTACTGTGTTTTTCCATCTAGGCTGTAAGTTCCAGAGTCTGTCCAAGTCTCTTTTTAATTTCGTTAGTATTTTAAATGGGGTTTATTATAATATATATTTTACCAAATTAAATGTTTCAGGTGTTATAATTATTACATTTACGAAGACAAATTGAAAACAAAACCGCCACCAACAATTAAAAACTCCACTATTTCTGTGAGTAATTTTTATAGATCTTCTTATAAATCTGAATAAATATCGTAAAACAAAATATAAATATACAATTTTAATCGGGATGGTCTTGCTTCGCTGCGTGGAATAGCTATTTTTTTCTGCTTCGTTAATTCGAGCACCTCCCAAATTAACAGCATTTTTGTTTGAATAGAATAGAATAGAAATATAATAGAATACTCTTTATTATGTACACCATAAAAATGACCGGACTGGACCGGTTTGAGCGTAGGGTGATATGTCACTAGTCAAATATGTTTGTTATTAACCTAACTTAGAATTTTGTTAGCCTACATTTGGTTTTGTCCACACTTGTATTAATCTGTAGCGGCATCTACAAACGCCACATGCGAGCTACACGTCACACTGACGTCACGCAAAATCCTGCATCGCGCAAGCAGAGTTTACCGCGCAACTAGCATATATACAACATCCCGACATCGATCGTCGGGCAGTTGCCCACCAGACACAACACCCGTCTGGTCGGAGGATCCTCCCTTTTCCATAGAGTATGAGTGAATTTTACACCCTGTTCCTCATACGTATATAAATCTACACGAATCCAAATCAAGCGTATCGTATCGAACATTTGTATCCTAAGTATGTCCCGTACGCAAAATACGCGCTTTGTCGCGGAATTGCGGACACTAGCCCTTATCCTATACCTAGTACCTATTACCTCTTCTAAGTAGAGGGGCGTTCAATGTATTCTCGGTATTCGCATGAAAAAAAAACGTAAATTCAAGAATTGCGAACACCCGTATACGTATACTCTCCGATAGCGCCTCAGTCCTCCAGTCCTTGGGGAGAAATATATATAATAATTATATAAATATATTACCTCGAGTATAACACTAGAATGTCATCATGCTCTAGAACGAGTAGCGGGATCTAACCGCCCTACAGTGACACTACAATGGATAAAAGGACACAGTGGATCACTGGATAACGACGCAGCTGACGAACTGGCTAGAAGAGCATCCAGCGCGTTAGTCTGTGAACCCGAACCTATCGTGCCCATCCCCTTCAACCAGCTACGCAGGTGGCTACAGGAGTTCACCCACACACAACCGGAGAGCTGGTGGACCTCGACAACAGGCTGTAGGCAGTCCAGGGAAGCTATGCCATCCTTAGATAGCAAGCCAACCAGACGTTTATTACGTCTGGACAGGAACGGCCTGCGGCTAGACACTGCTCGCTAAACAAACACTTCCACACAATAGACATAAACGGACAGTCCTCTATACAGGGCTTGCATGGAGGCTGAGGAAACGGTTGCACAATTTCTCTTTGAATGCACAGGCGTCACCCAGATTAGGAGACAAGCCCTCGGGGCACTCAGATCCTACACAGATGCTTTCAGCAGACCAGGAGACATTATCAACTTCTGGAAGGAGGTGGGCTGGTTGGAATAATAACGTCCGACGGCCGCCATGGCCCACGCACAATGGTCCATTTGAAGGATTAAGTGCGGAAACCAGAACCCTTATAGAAGAAGAAGAACGTAAATTCAATTGAAATTATTTTTATTTTTCAATGTATTCCCCATTACCTCAATGCATTTATTACATCTCGAAGTTAGGTTTTGTATACTCTATAAAAAATAACTTTTCTCGTTCTCTGAAAAGTGTGCTTTTATTGCCGCCTTGAGCTCTTCATCGTTAGAAAATTGTTGCCCACGAAGGTCTTTTTTCAAATTAGGGAACAAATAATAATCACTTGGGGCTAGGTCCAAACAGTAGTTGCAAACATTGTAAAAGTATACGATTTTCCTAAAATCGTAACATGTAATAAGCGTAAGTGCGAGTTAAAGTAATCACAGAATGTAAAATCAATGTCATAAAAATAATAAATTATACAATTAAATTAGCAATCAGTTTCAGTTTGTCTAGTCTCTAGGTTGATAAACATGCTGGTCTTGCTCCTTAGGATACTAAGGAGCAAGACCAGCATGTTTATCAACCCTGCCTTGGAAAAGGGTACTTTTTGGTCCTGGCTGTGAACATTCGTAATATTAAAAAAAACTTCGACTCCTTAATCGTATTTCTAGCTAACATTAGCGTTGCTGTTGACATCATAGTGCTAACAGAATGCTGGACTGATAGCAGTTTGCAGACTGAACAAATAAACAATTACTTGCAATTTAGTATCCTACACAGCCATAACCAGCTACATAATGATGGTGTTATCGTTTATGTGAGAGAGAACCTCGACAACGTGCAAGTTCAGGAATATTTGATTGTAGACGGTAACTGCCTTATTGTCAAGGTCAATAAAGTGACAATTATTGCTTCGTATAGACCACTCTGCTTCACGAATCCAACCAATTATGTTAATTCACTGAACGAATTACTCCTCAACATACACTGTGAAAATATTATCTTGGCAAGAGACATAAACATAAATACTTTGTCTAAAAAAACGGTGGTTACGCCTCTAATTATTTGAATATGCTAGTCTCGCATGGTCTATGGGTATTGATAAGCCAACTAGACTTAAATAATTGTCTCGATCACTGCATTATCAAAACACGGAATAGAGTAAAAACTTTTATGTTTGCAACAGTCACAGATCACCGTCCAATATATGAACAAGTTAAATCTTGTGAAAACCTATGCGAAACACTATAAAATAACCAACAACAACAAGCAATTAGATACTGACCTTGATAACATCAAATGGGACCTCTTTTTTGAAAGCCACAATGGAGACGTTACAAGGCGTTACAAGACGATATTACTAAGAACTCTATTACAAAATAATCCTCAAAAAGAAACAGGTACTCTGCCTGGATGACCGTTGGTGTCGAGATAAAACTAATCTGAAACTAAAAAAGTATCTAAACAATGAATATTTAAAAATGAATACTCGAATTACAGGAATAGCCGCCACAAAATTATCCAAAATTTAAAGCACTCGTACTATCAAATGGAACTAGAAAAAAAAAACAAAACTATATCAAAGGAACATGTAATACTATCAAAGAAATGTGTAATATGAAGAATGTCGCTAAAAGTGCTTTAGAACTGCTGCGAACAGAAGATATATACATTCTTTAAACAAAGTAAATAGATATTTTACGTCAATTGGGAAATAACTGGCTAACAAAACTCTCAAAAGATTAAATATAGTATAGAATAGAATAGAATAGAATACTCTTTATTATGTACACCATAAAAAGCATGTATAGCCGAAGACATGCTGACGAAACATGACCTGAGGGCAAATAGCTGTCTAATTTCGATGATTCTGAGAGCAACAGATAAGGTAGAGGTTATTCAAGTGGTCACTGGCCTTAAAAATTTAAGTACCCCTTGGTGGGATAACATACACATCTCTCTCTTATAAAAAAATATAAGCAGAAATTAGCTTTGCCCGTTGCACACCTCTGCGACATTATTATCATGCAGGGTGCCTTTCCATCCTGTTTTAAAAATGTCATTCTAACTCCTATCCTTAAGGCCGGTGACAAATCAAAAGTGACCAACTACAGACCAATATCTGTCTTGATCACTCCTTCTAAAGTCTTAGAAAAACTGGCGAACAAGCATCTTGAGCCTTGAGCCTTGAGAAAAACAACCTGATATCGGACAAACAGTACGGGTTCAGAGCGGGTTGCTCTATGAATGACGTTGTTCTAAGGCTTACCACGGCAATAACAAATCGCTTGGATTGAGGAGACAAAGATGTGTTGTTATATTACTCGATCTACAAAAAGCCTTCGACACTGTGTCAATCCCCACCCTATTGAGCCGATTGGAAAACGTAGGCATGAGAGGTGTACCCCAGGAGTGGTTTAAAAGCTATCTGTCTGACCTACACCAAAGAGTTCTTATTGATGGGCAGATGAGTAACGAAGCACTAGGTGTTAACGGTGTTCCCCAGGGAAGTACAATAGCTCCAACACTTTTCCTGGTATACATTAATCAACTCTGTGACCTTCCAATCCAGCAAACCGAAATAACAATGTTTCCTGATGACACAGTGCTCCTGTTCTACAACACCTCTTGGGAGAGTTTGGCACGAGTAAGTGAACGAGGGCTTTCAAAAGTTACTGTCTGGCTTGAAGACAGCGTACTAACGAAAACGCAAGTAAAACAAAATAAAATAGAATAGAATAGAATAGAATACTCTTTATTATGTACACCATAAAAATTACAGATAAAAATGTAGACATTTTAAACAGGGTGACACAATGGGCGGTCTTATCGCTAAAAGCGATCTTTTATAGACAACCTTTGGATGTAATAAAAAAAATATCTATCTTTGAAAATATCTCTGCTTCAGCATGTAAAAGTCAGGCAGGCCTAGGCCAGACTTTAATGTGCCCATCCACATGTTCCATTATAATTGTTCGCGACGATGTCACCCAAATAGTTCGTAGTCTGCTCAAAGCATGTATTTAACTTAGTTTTATAGTTTCAAATATAATTAGCTACAAGATAGCGTTTTATGTATGTAAAATCTCAGTTAAGTAGGCCATAAATTCAGAAGTACATAGTTTTTTGGTGCGTCCAGGTACACTAGACCGAGACCTAGCCCTGGACGTAACCCTTTGATCGATAACCATTAAGAAAGGCCTGCTTAGCTGGGGTAATAGATTATGTTTATAACCATGTGAAGTCGGTTTAACTGACGCTCGTTCGGAGGCGCTTCACGCCCCGAGGTTTTAACTTATTGTATTTTAAATGCGTAAATGTTAAAGGTAAATAGACCAGCCTTGAAGGCTGCGTAATATGAATGTGATTGTTTTAGTAATTTTGCAGTAATATAGATAATAAGACAATTATTTTGTGATAAATTCTAGTTTTAGCCATTCAAGGCGTTATATCTCCGAACATTTATTTAAATGTTATTGTTATTTTAATTTCAATATATAGGCAGTGCTGTCACCTGCCTAAAAATACATTAAAATCACCCAACACTTGTAAAATTCCATGTATTTCGACAAATATTGTATCAGGATCTTAGTAAAAATAAACGCTTTCAAAAGTTTTATTGAGGAAGTAAAACAGGGTTCTCGTTAAGGTAAAGAGTGGCCGTACCTTAGTAAACAGGGAAAGTCCATCATTTGTAGTCATCGGAAAGCCAAAATAAAGGCTTAAGTAGTTTATAGTAAATAACCTGAACGGACCTGTAAGTACTTCCATAATAACTCTGTGTACTTGTAAACTATCCTATGTTGTATCATTTCGCCAAAAACACCCGCTTCCACATAGACTTCGGGATATAGTCACATACGGAAAATAACTGCAACCTGTCGGTGCAGGACGTCAGCGCGCTGAGACAGTGAGGGGCCTATCTCGATGCTGTATATTCGAGATAGGTACTACGACCTCCTTGAACATATATCGAGTCCAGCGATCACGCCCGTCCGGTACAATAATAGAGGGTCGTGTTTTCAACCTGCCTGTGCCTGCCATAGGCTTGAGAGAGTCAGCAGCATAAAATACCTCGGTGTTACAATCGATGACAATTTGAATTGGAGCCAACATACCTCAGTCACAGCAAACAAAACACGTTAACTTATATAGGGTGACTGGTAATTAGTGACCGATATTTAAACACATGATTGTACTCATCATAATAAACAACTTTCCCAAAGAAACAATTTTTTTTTTTTAAACTTGCACTTTTCGGCAATCACCCCAATAGAATATTGAGTACATAACAAGAATGATACACCATCAGCTGTAATTTAAATTAGTTACATACAAACAAAAAAAAAAACCTCTTTTACCACGCATTATTTCTTTTTCATTAATTTAACAACGGACCGCGCGCGCGGTATCAGCTGTGAGTTGCTTGACCCCGTTCTGTCTCGTGATACATGTAGCTACCTACTACCGTACCGTGTAACAACAGTGCGAAGGGCAGAGCGCGCACGTGACTCGCGACCGCACATCGTCCACGGAGACGCCACCGTCCGCCGCGGAACCCAGCATCCGTGTACCTACCTAGATAGTGTACATGTTCAGGTTGTTGCTAAGTTAACAACAAATTATACAAAAAAACGCCGTAATAAACTGTACTCCACTATTAATATCCAACGTAAGGCTGGCTAACAAGGCGCGGGCCGTCTTACGCTATCAGCTGTTAGTTCCTTGACCGGTAACCCCGTTCTGTCTCATGTAGGTAAGTAAGTAGCGGTAGCGTATCCCCGCCACGCGCCGCGCCTTGCGCTCCTGTGACGCAAACACAAACACAAACAGTCACCCCCGGAAGCGCGTCGCTTACGCATGTTGCAAATTGAATCGCTCGCACAAAATAACTTTAACAATACGCGGTGTCGAGTATCGAGTCAGGTAGTGAGTAGTGGCGTCCAAACCACCTATAAACATCGTGTACATAACAGAATAAACGTAAGTCCTGAAAATAGTTTGTTTAGAAAAAATAATACGTTTGTGGTAGCGCGCGCACGTAAAGTACCTACGGAAATACCTACTAGTTAATTATTCCCTTCTCACCGTCCCGCAAACGGATAAACGTTCATTCACATCTACCAGCACGCAGCATGTTCAGCACGCGCGCACGTAACGTTGCAGGCACACCAAATACACTCGGAGGTGTTCATGCCTACCGGCACACGGCCGACAGACACTCACAAACGTGTGCATTATTATTATTATTCTATCTACGATCACTTGATCACTCAAATCGTAAGAAAACTAACTAATTCGGGTGTAATTGGGTTATTTTTTTCATTATTCATATTGTTGGTGCGTTTCGCATTCATGTGAAAGCGAGATGCCTATGGTCGCCGCCGGCGGCTGTATTAAAGGAGTAGGTCTTTCAGGCACGCCGCCACACCACCTCCACCACCGCCGACCGCTCCGCGTGTTTATGCCATCCACTCCGCACCACCGTCGTCGTCGGCGGACTCAACGCCATTACCTACACTTTTTTGTGGGAATTCTGACGAATCGTTTGTTCATTACTTTAGTAATGCGGGTGAATAGAACTCGCATTTATCGCAGTGAAGTGACATACCTACACTGCGTACGTAAACGGCCACGCGGCCGCCGCACCGCGGATTTGCGTCGGCGTTGCGTTGTGTCGGTCGGCGGCACAGGCCTCCGCGGCTGACGAAGCACGTTAGCGTGGGCGCTCCGGCCTACTGTACTGACTGTTACACGACACGATAAATCGCGGGCGAGTGAGAAGTCACTGTTGTTTTAATAAATAAATAAGTGCGATCCCCTAGACAGTTTTGTCATTTCGTTGATTATTTATTAATAGGTACCTATAATAACTACTACTTACTACAATTCTAGCAATACAGAATGGGGTCAAAAAACTATCATGTGATAGTGTCGTGACTACTTTTACCGGGATCGCCTCCGATGCCTAGATAGGTATTTCGTAGTTACGCGGCCATACGTTGCATCTTAAAAGTGGAGTACCTACTGTTAAACACGGCGTTTTTTTTGTATAATTTGTTGTTAACTTAGCAACAACCTGAACATGTACACTATCTAGGTAGGTACACGGATGCTGGGTTCCGCGGCGGACGGTGGCGTCTCCGTGGACGATGTGCGGTCGCGAGTCACGTGCGCGCTCTGCCCTTCGCACTGTTGTTACACGGTACGGTAGTAGGTAGCTACATGTATCACGAGACAGAACGGGGTCAAGCAACTCACAGCTGATAGCGCGCGCGCGGTCCGTTGTTAAATTAATGAAAAAAAAATAATGCGTGGTAAAAGAGGATTTTTTTGTTTGTTTGTATGTAACTAAATTAAATTACAGCTGATGGTGTATCATTCTTGTTATGTACTCAATATTCTATTGGGGTGATTGCCGAAAAGTGCAAGTTTAAAAAAAAAATTGTTTCTTTGGGAAAGTTGTTTATTATGATGAGTACAATCATGTGTTTAAATATCGGTCACTAATTACCAGTCACCCTATATATATACTAGCTTTTGCCTGCGGCTTCGCCTGGGTAGAGGTCAGAAATTATCCCACGGGAACGTACTACCGGGATAAAATGTATGGTACGTGTTAATCCAGGTTATAAACTATCTGTGTTCCAAATTTCATCCAAATCCGTTCAGTAGTTATTGCATGAAAGAGTAACAAACATCCATCCATCAACCAATCCATCTATCCATCCATCCATCCTCACAAACTTTCACATTTATAATATTAGTAGGATACTCAAAACACTGAGATACGTTGCCAGACATAAGTTACTTACACAAAAGTAGCCTTGGATCACTGCATTTTGGGCTATAGTATCTGTACATGGGGTGGTGCTGGAAAAACCCATATGATAGTAATAAAGCATTCCTAGCGTGCAGTTTTGAAGGTGCTGCTTTCCCTAAACTTCATAACACCTACCACTCTGGTATATGAGCAGGCGTGGGTGTTAAGCGTCAGAAAAATATTTATACGTGAGTGCCTGTGGAGATATTACCGGTTCACAGTCTCCAACTTGCCAAAAACGAACAAAAGATTGGAAAAAAATTGGAAAAAACAAAACAAGATAAATATCCCGCAGCATAGGTAAGGAACAATTTTGCCAGAAAGCATTACAACAGCATAGCTCCCGCCGCCTCTACAGCAAAAGCCAATTCAAATTAGGTAGAGACGTGAGTAATTTCCTGATAAAAAAGGAAATCTTACTTTGGCTTGAAAGCTATAGATACGATGATACTGAAAACCTTATCAGTAATCTCACCTAGGTGAATAAAACAGAATATGTTTTAGAAGTGATAATCTTTTGTATTTTGACACCAAATGTTTTGTGGAAACTTTAAAATCAACTAGGAATACTGTGTATCTGCTTGTTAGTTTTAGACACATAGCAAGGCTATTTATTTGCTTTTATCAAAACTCAGATATAAGTAGTATATCGAAGTGTTGTGTTATTAACACCGCAATCGTAAATAAAACGTGGACGTCGTGGTGGGGCTTGCGCACTCCGAACTCTAGGTCTAGGAACAGGCTAGGGCGAGGAGACAGACCAAGAGAGATACAAAAACCCGCAAGGCAGCATGTGGCGAGCCGTTGGGCAGTAGCGGCCCCACGGACCCTATCTTCCTGGAGTACTCTTGTTCCTCACCTCTGGCTTGCCCTTATTGGCCGGCTGGAGTAAACACTGACGAGGTGCAGAGCTCCCACCTCTTTCTTGACTTTATTGGCCGGCTTGAGTGGCGATACGCAAGAGCAAACGTGCTCGGAGGAAGGAAGTATTTCTGAGTGCTGGTGGGAATCTTAACTATCTTCCGGGCTCTGGGATTATTCTGATAGCCGTGGAATACCTCTCCACTCCTCAAGCACCTCAGGACATGTTGCCCCTTTTGTAGCTACGTCACTGTATGCTAGCGACAGTTCATGGGTGCTTATTATTGAGTGTGCAAGTCACCCCCTCCCATTTGATCTGTGTATTGTTAGTTTTCTATTACAATCTTAAATAATATTCATATCCGTTTCCTATCCGTAACTTACAACTATTTTGAATATGACCCATAACCATAGGAAAGCAACTTCTGTGATATAAATGGCTTTTCATTGGAGGAATAATTCATCTATCAAGATATCTTATCTTAAACACACACACTCTGATCAAATACACAACTACACACACACTTACACACCACATTTACTCAAATTAACTGTTTTTCTGATTGTTTGTGATTATTGTATATAAATTACCTTCTTTTTATTACTCACTTTTTTGTAAATTATATTAAATTATCATTAACGATTTTGCGCTAGCAGAACTAATTGATGTTTGGGTCACCAAGATACAGGCTGTGCCTAGTTTGGGACCCGCTGCTAAATATATAAAAAAAATCTGTTGGTTAAAATCTCATGCATAATTGTATGATTGTGAATTTTGTTTAAGTTTAATAAAAGTTTTTTTTAAGCTATTCAACGCTTTTATCGCGGGCTTTGAGCGCGGCGACCGAATCAAGAAATTCCGTAACGAAAATAAAACCTAACACCCCGAACTCCGCCTACCATGTAGCTCGGCCGAACGTTCGCTTAACGTGTATGTATATGGTACGACTGTACGAAGCTCGCACGGATCGAGACGAGCTGCTCCGAAATCGGACGAATACGTAAGCAGGTGTTTATGAGGAAGTATATAGGTGTATAGGTATCTATCATATCTTTGTAATGCCACACTCACCCATAAAAAATAAAATAAAAATATTTTAAACGATATTAACTTCTCATTTATTCAATAAAAGAAAAAAAATTGTTTTCTTATCACCACGCTCAAAAAGTGTAACTTTAATTAATATAAAAGAAAAAACTTGAAGTAATATCAAAGAAAAAAAATACTGCATAAATAAAAATAAAAAATAAATATATAATTGCATAAGTTGATAAAAAATGCTATGCAACAGCTTTACCGCGGCAGTCCCCGAGTGCCACACGTGTTTTTTTTTTTTAAACGTATCAGTGTCTCCAAGACGTCGAAATAAGTCGGATTGCATTTTAACAACATCACTCAAATATGTAATACCGAAAACAGTTAATATTTTATAAATCTTTAAAAAGAGGTTTACATGAATTCAATCGTAGTACATCACAAAGAGCACGGAAACATTGTTTTAAGGCTAGAAATACCCTTTTTATAAGAACAGAATTCCCCCGTAACACAATGCCGGATCTAATGCCATAATGTCATTGGTAATAGGTTTTTCATTAGATATTTCTCAATAGTTTCTCGATTCTGGATTTGTGTCCGGTTAATGGCAATAAACTCTTTAAGATAGAGAAATCCTATAAGATGGGGCTATAACGCAATTGGCGAAATTCGGGTGCGCTACTACACCTTCGACCGTTTTGAAAAACATACCTGTGTTGTTACGTTATATTGTAAATATTTGTAGGACCAATGGGGTCAATGCATTTTTGAATAAAATGCACCTATTGTTTTTCTTTTTCAGAATCTGTAGAAATAACTGTGAATGGCAAAGAATTGACGTTCAGTGAGGCGGATCTGTCGGTTCCTTACGATGGAGGCACTATGTACTTCTATGAAGACGGCGAACACGTGGAAATTGTCTGTAAGAATCCGCACAGCGCCGGGTCTGTGCATTTGGAATACTTTACAAAAGGTAATGAGAAACGCTGATTAGGATTTGATTTTAGTGAACCTACATTCACACGGTGCAAGGTATTGCCTGTGGCATAGCATAAATTGAAGCAATTATACAACTAAACCACACGTACAAGTCTTCTCAATAAGGACAAGTTATCATGTTGCAGCAACAATACTAACCAAACATAAATAATTATTAACAACTGTATACAATGTTGCCAGCTTGTAAGTATGTTTCCCGCAACAAAAACATGTTTCTGAGACGCTGGTGTGAAACTTTTGTTTACCATTTATCGGCTAACGGCAAGTAACATTAGTTTAAGAAAATTATACAATATTCAAACACCGTGAATAAGTCTTTACTGTACTGTGTCTCTGCTGGGAAAAATTCTCTTCTTGTATCTCATCTGTCTAACCTTTTCCCAACTATGTTGTGGTCAGCTTCTAGTCTCACCCTCAGGCTTAGCATGACACTTTCTATTTCTACGAAGAATAGACACAGCTCTTTCTATACAAATTGACATTTCGTTTCTCCATTTTTGACATCGCACCGTAGAAATCCTTCTACATTCTGTCATTTTGTCTTTAGTTTTTAACGATCTTTGTCTAGGTCCTTTTTTATGTAGACTATTTCAGAAGAAAGTTTTCTATCCCAAACTGTCAAAATCACACTGACTACTAACAGTTGTCTAAGGTAATGAAGACAATTTGATTTTGTAATCGCCATGCTGAAGACAGTAGAAAACTTTTTACACTGAATGTCATTTTTGTCTACTCGTCCGTCGACAAAACGGTGCTCGTGCCAAGCCTGCAGATGCTGTATGTTACATGGAGCGACGCGACGTCCTATCTGACCTCCACAATCCAGTTACTTTACTAGGTAACATGGTACTCCTTGGTAAGACTGGTTGTCAGACTTTATAAATTTTTTCCTACCCTTTAAATCCTGTTCAGCATCGTTTATTCACCCTTTTATTTTTTAATATTGTGAATGTGAAGACTATGTGGGTCATTGTTGCTTTTTTTTCTCTCCTCAGTTAATTTTAATCATGGTCTGGCAGTTTGAGTAATTTTTGTGGCCTACCCAAATGTCCTTCTTTGTTATTGTTCGTCGTATCGTTGAGCTCCTTAAGTTTTGGGTTGAGCTGCACGATTACTGACAAATTCGTGCACTAACTGGACAGGTCTATAGAGGTATGAGGAACAGGGTGTAAAGTTCACTCATACTCTAGAGAAAAGGAAGGATCCTCCGACCAGACGGGTGTCGTGTCCAGACACGACACCCGTCTGGTCGGAGGATCCTTGGAACTGCCCGACGATTGTTGTCGGGATGTTGTAAATATGCTAGTTGCGCGGTAAACTCTGCTTGCGCGATACAGGATTTTGCGTGACGTCAGTCTGACGCGTAACTCGCATGTGGCGTTGTAGATGCCGCTATAGGTCCACTCAATCTGAGTGGTTTTAAAAGAGACTGTGACCTCTGAGTTGGTTTCGGCCTTTCTTCTCAGAGTAGTCAGATAGGAAACGCTGACCTCATCCAGTTTTTAAAATATGATTGACGTGTAAAAGTGTTTGTTTAAACAACAAGTTACAGAAATAAAATCATATATCATTCATTTGTCATTTATCAATTTATTCAATACGAGACATTTGGAGTTATTCCTCCGGTCTACCTCCATCTTTGTCTCGCAATGGGACGATAATTTCTTTCACAGACGCGACCAATATTGTATCCGACTCTGCGACGTTTCTCATTCAACTACATTCGGGAAGCAACAGTTCGTACATCGACTGTGTGTACAACAGTACTAAGCCTGCTGACACGTACGTGTACAGGGTGACCTTCGTTACCAAGAAACGATTGTTTTATTTGAATGAGAGTAAGTACTTATACTGCCTTTTTTTATTTTTTTGATCCGGGGTGGAAATTCATCATGGATGTTCCCCGCCCTGGGGGGGCGGAGGGGCCTGTCAGACTCTTACTGACTAAAAACCACCCCGGTGTTCCATCTCACACCTACGCCAAGGGGTTGCGGGAACGTACGAATCTTCCGCAACCCCCGGCTGGTGCCGCTTCTGCGGGCCCCATCCGGTCGAGCGGGGGAGTGAGGTGTTTGACTCCCCCCGCGACGTCTAAGAGGGGCGCACGTGGAACACTACGCGCCGCCACCTCGGGTCCTGATGTATGGGGGGCGACGGACGTCCCGGAGTCCGTCGCCCCTGGACCCATTAAGTACTTATACTGCCTAGCGCTACTGCTGAGCATGATGGGGGTGGTTTAGTGTTTTTTTTTTTTATGGTCGTGGCTTCAATTTCCAGATCAGACAAAGTGTTATTAGCGTTTCGTTGTCAGCAATTTCTCATTAGCAGCTCGGAGTCTGAATTTGTGCCCGATTGATCGCTCCCTATTACATAGTGCACGTTACTCCAGCAGGAAAGTGGCTCCTAGTGTGATATGAGTGGAACGTATAATTTGTGAGTAATCTGCTGTGAATGTTCGCCAAAAAAATTGTGCGCTTTGTCTCTTTAGAAAAAAACGGAAAAAGCGAAAATTCTAAGCGAACCATCGGAGAGAGAAATATTGTGCATGCGCAGAGAGCTTATATTTGTGCAAAAATGTGCGCCGAAAATATAATTTATGCGTCCTCAGGTTTTCGAGATATTGCATTTCCTACTGGAGTAACGAGTAGCTCTTTATTTGTGCGTATTTAGGACAGAATTAGTTTTAAGAAAATATTTATAATTTTCAAGTAATTGCGCTTTTTTGAAAACCCGAAAAAATATCGGAGCGCTTAAATGCGAAAACGTATAAGCTCGCTGAAAACTGTATTCGGTCCATCTTGACGCTTATAATAACCATAAAACGTTTCAAAAGTTTAAATGCATGCGTTATTGAATGATATTGCTAAAAGTCACAACGACGGTGTCATAACTTTGACGGCAAAATACAAGATACCGGCTCAAACTAAGATGTGTAGGTGTAAACCAAAAATTAGTGCGTTTAGTCAAAAATATATAGTTGAAAATATTTAGCTTGGAATGTTTGGCATTAAGTTGATATAAACAAAAAACAGAACATGTAAAGAACGGCTGATTATCTGACCAAATTCGAAAGACTACAAAAAAGCAACGGATTTGTACATATCGATGACCTTCTTTATTGGACATATTAAATCTAAGCTGTTGTCCACAGTCGCGTTCAAACGTTTGTGGGCAACTATATGACCTAATTTTGGGGGCTACTTAAAAAATATATTAAATGCACCTCGTGACCATATCAAATGAAAGAGCTTGTTGATGTGGAAATTATTATTTTTGTTCTCTTAATTTTGATTCTTAAACTATTTATGGCGTCAAATCACAGATCCAAAGACCTACCTACAGATATTACTTAAGTATTACGAGTTACGAGCGCCATGCATGTCACTGCTTGTATGTCCCCTGGGGGCTGATAGAGATGTAGGTATGGGATATAAATTTTGCCAGCTTTGCTATATATAGTCCGTAATAGCGGTAGGAGCAAGCCTGTTGCAAGACCGAGCTGCTACTGAGAATTTCCCAGTCGTAAAATGTCTGTGGATCGAACCCAGGACCTGAATCTGAAGCCCGCGATCACTAGCCCACCAAGGCGGTCGACTTAGATATAAATAATAATAATAATACCATCCTGTAACTATCCCACTTGCCTCTTCTCAAACAGAGAAGGAACGAGTATTAATCTTCAATCAGGTACAGAGCATCTGTTCAGTGACCTCAGTTTTGACACTCGGTCCTGTCAGTCTGTTACCTTTTGACGTTTTTGCCGTCTGAATGGATTTCGATAAAATTCGGCACGTAGGTAGACTATGACCTGGGTTAGGGCAATGGATACCTCCACGCGGATGAAACCGCGGGAAAAGCTAGTTTTATTTATTTACACTAATCTTATGGCACTTGCAAGGATCTTTATAAAACAAGGAAAAAATTATTTCAGGTAACATACTACCAGATGTACATACATCTGCCAATCAAGATAAAGGCGGCGAGACTCCATCACCAATCCTAGGCAGCTCTGTAGGAGCTGTGCTCATCATCCTAGGTCTGACCGGCGCAGCTTGCTGGTACGTGAGGACTAGGAACACTAAACATGTTAACGTACGTAGCTTATTGTTTTAATTAGAACTTGAAAACAACATAAATCGGTCCTGTTTTGTTTTGTAAAATCCTGTGATAAATGATAGGACTCTATGCGGCTCTTTCCTCAAAATACAATCTTAGACACTAATCTGCACGTTCCTCGTATGGCCTAAAGAAGATTATGTCTGGAATATTAAAAGAGACGGTTACCTTAAGTTTTTGAACTACACATTTGTGGATAGGCCCTAAGAAGGCAATCTCCGAAAAACCGCAGTTAAAAAAAAACTTAAATAAAGTTTGCGTTCCCGAAGGCATCAGCAGAGATAGACTCCATTTTGCCATATTTTTGGGTGTAAGCTAATGTTTTAATTTTTTTCCAGATCCCGTGCGTTGATATGTCCAACCATAACCACAGTCCACCACCACAGTGTACAAATGAATGTGAAAATCAAGACGACGCGAGTCATTACAGTGAAAATCTATCAAACAGAGAAACGCATTATGAAACACCAGAGAGAGTTGTAAATAATATAGAACCTGAAGACCATTATTATTCAAAAGTAGATTACTTGAGATGTAGACCTAAAATTGAAGAAACACCAACTAGGGATAGTAAAGTTTATGATGAGCCATATGTCCAAATAACGATGAGTGACCGAAAGCAAGCGATACAATAAGTTTGAAAATATCAGCCAGTTCTTTCTTTTTATGATATTTTGGCGGCAAGCAAGCAGGCTATATACCCAGGGGTCAAGTCTGCTAATGTAAAAGATTGGTCGTTATGACAACCATACCAAGGCAACACCATTACCATTGTGCTTAAAGTTCGTAATCTTCTAAATTCATGTCAGAGGTCAAAAGAAATGTCAAAATAATAAGAGATTATGACTTGTCATTATGTAAGGGATACTGTCGCAGCGTCAATGATCGGCCATTCCAATACAATTGCGTCAGCAGACTTAGCCCCCTAGTGGCACCTCCACGATTATCATTGACTATGGACAATTGCTACAGCAATGGCACGGTAAGTGCGCTGCGATCCCAGATACAGAGCTGAAATGTGTCACGTGTGTTTGTAATTCCACCGGCATTCTTAGCTGAAAAGATCACTTTTATAACTACATATTATTATGTTATAATGACACTGACTGGACAGGTCGACTTAATCTGTGTGGTTCATTCCTCAAAAGACCATTTCAGACACCGATCTACATGGTCTTCAAACATTATTACCGAATTTATATATACACATTGACATTGATAAATTTTATATATACAATGACATGAGTATTTACTTGTAAAGTATTATATTATTTTAATTTTATGAATGTGAAGACTATGTGGGTAATTGCTTTATTTTCAAATTTAATTTTAATTATGATCTGGCAGTTTGACTAATTTATGCGGCCTACCCAAATGTCCTTTCTTTGGTATTGTTCGTCGAATCGTTGAGCTCCTTAAGTCCTGACTTCCTGAGTCGAGCTGCACGATTACTGACAAATGCGTGCACTGACTGGACAGGTCCACTCAAACTGTGTGGTTCTTTCCTCAAAAGACCATTTCAGATACCAATCTGCATGGTCTTCGCATGACGTGACCAAGATTATGTCTGGACTTTAAAAGAGACTGTGACCTCTGAGTTTGTTTCGGCCTTTCTTCTCAGAGTAGTCAGATAGGAAACGCCGACCTCATCTAGTTTATAAACATGATTGACGTGTAAAAGTGTTTGTACAAACCTACTTACAGAAATAAAATCATTTATCATTTATAACTTATTATAAATGTACATCAAATTCTTGAGTAATAATACATATATAGTAGAATTCTGTAAATAATGTACATATTTAAATTATTAATGTAGCTACTTATAAACATGTTTAAAGTTTCAATGAATAAACTATAATATTTAAAAAAAAAACCTACCTCCACTAGACGCTTTCTCGTCACAGCTCTCGATTCAGCTGAGTAAGTTGCGAAGACCTCTCACGAAAGAGATTTAAGATACCATAAAGAGGCTATCGGAAGAAATTACATATAAAACTGTGATCACATGTCTCAGTGACGGCATCTAACGCAATACAGCAAAATTACTTAATTGCCAAGTTTGGCAAGTTACGCTCTAACCGACATAAACCTTTGAGGTTAGTTCTAGTGGTTATAAATTTGTAATATTCTGTTTCTTCTTTGCAAAATTAACGGCTGTTCCGAATATTTTAAAACATGTGTATTCCTATATAAACTTTTTCTATTTCTTATTTCGTGGATTTGTTTTCGTTCTTTTTTTTTTTTGACATCTCCGCTTCTGTTTGCTAAAAATACATTGTCATAGCCGCCAACTTGAATTTTGTATTTGAATGTAAAATTTGGGTTTCTTTTTTAATAAAACAATAAAAAGTCGATAAAAATATCCACAGGGCATGAGAGGTGTCAAGGGGTCTGAAAGGCTAGCAGATGACCCCTTCAGTCGACCATTTCAATTTGGCACAAGATGCATCAAATAGCCCTGTATATTATACTAAAACCATGGTTTAAATCTTTCCAAGAGGCAAGATGGCGGATTTTATTTGAATCAGCACACTAATTGCATAACACACTTTCCACCACAATCTGAGGCTTTTGAATGAAATCCATTGCTTCATAATTTTGAAAATTCTTCGAGATAAATCGTCTGCTCAACAACGTAGATAAATATCGCAATGACGTGGCTGAACTGTCAAAATGAAAGGCATAGCAACTTTTTTTTCCTCCTTATTAAGTACCTATCATGGTTAGTGATACTTTATTCACATTACAATCTAGCCTATTTGCTAATAAGTTATTTAAATATAACTTAAACTGCTAAGTAACTATAACATATGATCGTTGACTGCAGCTTGCCGTACCACGGCAGCCCAAAAGTGGTGCGATTCTATTGTGCTTATTTATCATTTATCATTGTCGACGGGTGCTCAAGTAGGCGAAGGCATTGCAACCTCGCAAAATAAATCGAGTAAGCGCAGTTTTAGACTGTGACAGACCCCTAGCTAGTGGTTGGGGTTGGGGAACCCCTAACTCTAGCCGAATGTAGCACTTCTCCAGAAAATACATTAAATTACATGTTATAATTAAATATATTACTGATATAATTTTTGAGGGCAAGAACGTACGAGTTAATTTTCAATTTGTATATAATTTTATGTTTGTTCGTTTGTTTTTCTTTTTGTTTTTGAAAAACATACGTCAAATCTGTAAGCCTGCAAGTGGTTCAATTTCATTGACCACCAGTGAAATGATTTTTTTTTTCGACTTTCGAATATAACAAATATCCAAAACGTCTTCACAGGTTTTTAGAGTACCTAGTCTTAGATTGATTTGAGAAAAATACGATTATTGTTTCCCATTGTTCTATTTTTTTATATGTTTAAGTTTGTGGATTGGTTTTTGTTTGGTGCAAGTACCTTATACGTATAGTAACATTAAACCGTTAAAATTTAAATCACACTAACTATTCGCGCACCACTTTCGGTAATCTACTCTCTGATATTTATTTTGAAATACTCATTCTGAAATATCATATAAATATTGATATGAGTATTTCAAAATATTTATCATCTCCTTTATCATACAGTATTGACCTATCCTTGAAACAGGGCTGCTTTCCTGACTGATTCAAACTTTTCTTAATTAAGCCATTACAGAAGAATGGCTCCCAATCTAACGTTGACAACTGTAGACCTATAGCAACAACTCCAATACTTTCAAAAATATTTGAAAAAGTAATTTACAGGCGGTTATTAAGGTTCCTAGATAAATATAACATTCTAGTTTGTCAACAATATGGATTTAGACAAAATAAATCCACTACCTTAGCAATCTATACGTTAATAAACCAAATCATGAACAATATCATCAAAAGAATACCTTCCTGTGCACTATTTTTAGATTCAAGCAAGGCGTTTGGCCTCATTGACCATGTTAGGCTATTAGATAAAATGAAAAAGATACGGAATAAGGGGTCCAGCTATAAAATGGTTTCAGTCGTATTTACATGACAGGAAGCAGATAACAAGAATAGCAAAGTTATCTATTCTCCATAAGGATAATTTCGAATCCGAACCAAGAATTAACCATTGCGGTGTCCCTCAGGAAAGCATTTTGGGGCCGTTATTGTTCCTTCTCTTCATAAACGACTTACCAAAGTCAATAAAACATCAGTCTGGTCTGTTTGCTGATGACACCACAATTATTATTAAATGTAAATATCAACAAAACTATGACAATTAAATTAATCAAACTTTGAATGATATTGTAAAATGGTTAGATATTAATAACCTAAAATTAAATATTGCTAAAACAAACGTACTCCACTTTAAAACATGGAAAAGTAAACCTGTCCATCTTCATGTCGCGTATAATAATATTAGCGTAAAGTAGGTAAATAATACAAGGTTTCTAGAGGTAACACTTGATGAGCACTAACATTGAAAAATCATATTTATTATTTTATTTATTTATTCAGTACTACACATACATATTATATATTTAAGTTGGTGCCAACATAAACTCATTAGAGTTTTACCGTGCACCAAAGTCATCGACTACATAATTTAGAGCATCAAAACCACCTAAGAAGGTACTTAGTAAAGAAAGAAACAATAAATAACTTTATAACGGGTATTTAAGCAAAACATTATCTAATAGCAACGAACGAACATCGGTGACTAATCTGACCGTCCGTCCTTACAATAAAAGTGGTGGAGGAATGTTTTCGAATTAATACAGGTTGTTCCCAAAAGTATGTTTTTAGTGACATGTAGCAATTTTTTTTTCCCTTTTTAGTTTTTGTATTCGGTATTATGTTTCCTTTATTGTGTATGTTTTAAACTATTTATGTGTGTGTGTTTAACTATTAGTATGTATGTTTGAAAATATGAATGCCCAAGATATAATATATATCTTAGGCACTCGCACTTTTCAAAAAATGATGCTTTAATATGTATTTTATATTTTTCTGAGTAATTTTTTCCCTTAGTGATTTAGGCAGTTGATTAATAAGGTAGGGTATTATATACTTTAACGTTCTCTTGCCGTGTAAATTCGTGTACTTTGGGAGTAACAGCTCAGAATTGATGACGCTACGAGTCCTAATTTCATTAATATTTATGTTTTTGGTTTTCTTCAGATCTTCATGAAAAAAATCTTCTTTTAATAGTGCAATTTTTTTTTTATGTAAAGGTATTATCTTACAGAATTAATATAATTTATGGTAGTCATCTCTATATTTTTTCTTAATGTTATGCGGCCAATCGCTTTCAATATACGCAGTTGAAGTGCATAAATTTGATCAAGGTGAGTCTTATATGTCCTACCATAGCTCGACAGACCATAGGATATTGTTGATTCGGCCAGGGCTTTGTAAAGCATTAACAGAGTTTGATATGGAATTTTGCATCTTATAATAGAGAATTTAGCTAATATACATCTCAATTTATCACACACCCCGTTAATGTGCTCCTTCCAATTAAGTCGGCTATCAATAGTAAGTCCTAGGTATGTTTGGTTATCTATGAGATCTATGGAGCCACAGCTGCAAGGCTTGGCTACTTTATTGATGCAAATGTCATGCAAACATTCATGACAGCGAGCTGTAAGTTTAGGCAAGAAAGAGCTTCTGTTTTGACTGGAACTAATGTACATTAATTTGGTCTTACTAGCGTTTAATACCAGACCAGCGTCATGAAACCATTCAGTTAACAAATCAAAACCCTCTTGTAGTTGCCTTTAGGCTTCACTAACACTACGTTCAGCGGCTATAAGGCAGTTGTCGTCGGCGAATTGGTAGATCTCGCACTTTTTTATGATATTAACGAGGCTATTTACGTAAGTGAGATAGTGCAGTGGCCCAAGGACCGAGCCTTGCGCCGTTCCTTCCGTTACGATGACAGGTTCACTAGTCGTGTCACTGACTTTGACCATGTATTTTCTGTCATCAAGATAGTTTCCGCACCAATCGAGTAATTTGCCTCTAATTCCGCTCTCATGAAGACACTCTAGTAACCGATCATGTCTGAGCGTATCAAATGCCTTACTGTAGTCTATAAATACTACTAAAAAGTGTTTTTTTTTCGTCTAAGTGTTTATGAATACTATCTGTGAACGTTGATAGCAGTTGTGTGGTATTCTTTTTTGGTTGGAAGCCATACTGTTTGTCAGTTAGTAGTTTATTTTTTTCATAGAATTCGTGTATTTGCTTACAAATGAATTTTTCTATTATTTTATCAATAGTAGGCAATATAGTAATAGGTCTGTAGTTTTCGTAATCCAGCCTGCTTCCTTTTTTGTGAATCGGTCTGACAATCCCTGTTTTAAGTGTAGATGGATAGTTGCATGTTTGTATGCATAGATTAATTAAGTTACAAATCACTGAGGTGATTGTCGTACACAACATTTTGATATCTATGGCTTTAATTCCATCTATTCCTCGGGCTATATATATATATCGACACACTCTGCAAGAAAATCAACCAATTTGTATTTGCGCTAAGAAAGGTCAAAAATGGAACGTCGAGAGAAACCTCCATAATGTTGTATCATGCCTATGTCTGTTCAGTTATTCGCTACGGCATAGTTGTGTGGGGAAACTCCTCAGAAATAGATCTAGATAGAATTTTCATTGCTCAAAAAAAGTGAATCCGCGCAATTTTTAACGTGGAATGGTCTCATTCGTTTAGACCTATATTTAAGTCATATAACCTTTTGACTGTACCATGCATATATATCTTTGAAGGTGCCAAGTTTCTGAGATCCAATCTCACATTATTTAAACGAAGGGACAAATAAAAGGAAAGCTGCACATTTAGATTTCGAGATACCTGTTCCTAAGTTGCAACTCTTCCGAAAGAGTTGTATCTACATGGCTCCCCTAATTTATAATGCTTTGCCGAAATCAATTACCCAACTACCTTTCAAGAAATTTTGTACGGCTCTAAGGAAGTGGCTGTTGCAGGAATGTTTTTACTCAATTCACGAGTTTTTCGTAAAATGTCCCTGTAATTATTTTTCTCTTGATCTGGCATCAAAATACAGGCATAAGTAATTATTTAAGTAAGGTGATACTATGATCCCAGACGGTCATGGCCATCCGGCTGGTCCGGGGATACCGCACGGTCTCCTGCGAGGCAGCGAGCCACCTGGCCGGATTGCCGCCATGGGATCTGGATGACCTGAATATCAAGTCTCGTATATTTCCAAAATTATCTGACAGTACTTGTACGCGTACGTCAGAGTGAGACAGATAGACAAGACCATTCACGTAGGTACACGCTATCGGCCTGTATCGGTCGACGATGGCCGTTAACGAAATAAATAACGCTTATTTTTGCAAAATCTCAGGTTTTGAAATGTTTAGTAAGTGTGATTAACAATGGTTACGTATGCAGAAGAAATAAGTACAGAAAAAATGTATTCGAGCTATATGTAAAATAAAACGAACTGGTTAATGCAAGCCACATTTCCAAAACTTTGAAATATTGACTGTACCATCACTTCATATCTATGAAGCGTGTGTTTTTGTAAAAAAACAACATGTTTTTACATAAATCTGTCGAAAGTCAACGGCGCTCAGAAAAGTTGCACCCGTTATGCACTAAAACCAAATTTTACTACATCAGTATAATATATTTAATGGCTCCAAAACTTTATAACAAATTACCTGATCAAATCGTACCATGCAACAAAATGATTAAGTTTCAACGTAAGCTTTTTAAACTATTGAATGACAAGGGGTATTATTCTGCTAATGAATATCTTAAAGACAAATTAAAATAATAGATTTTATAATTATAATTTCATATGTCTATAGTTGAAATGTTGCTCCCAGAAGATATTTCGAACAATGTATACGGGCTTCGTAAACGCATTTTTTGAGTAAATGTGTTGAAAAAACTTTTATCTACTCTCATATCGTAAAATTCGGATTATAAACTTGAAACCGAGTTTATAATATATGCCTGCATATATTATAAACTCGGTTTCCATTTTTCTAGCATTCCAAAAACGTTTTGATTTAAGTTTTTACTTGTCTGTGACAGCGTCCGCTTTAGCGCATGCGCGATGATTTGCTCGGTTTTGACGCCATTCATACGTTTTGTTTAGATTTCGTGGAAAAATTCATCTTTTATTTAGTAGGTTCAATCCCAATGTATGAGAGTAGATAAAGCAGTATATGAAACTGCACATAGCTAGGTATTACAACACTCGTGTGATACTGTTAAGAACCCAACCTAGGGGGGTCCAAACGCCTCCTGCCGGAGGCTCTACGCGGGGTTCGTGCGGTCTATGGCCCTTTACGGGGCACCGGTGTGGGCGCGTTCATTGAGGCGCCGCGCCGGTCAGCCCGTCGGTTGAACGCGTCCCAGAGGTTCATGGCCATCCGGCTGGTCCGGGGATACCGTATGGTCTCCTGCGAGGCAGCGAGCCTCCTTGCCGGATTGCCGCCATGGGATCTGGAGGCAAAGGTCCTCGCGCACATTTCAGAGTGGCGCGAGGAGGCGAAACGCCGGGGCGTAACTCCGCTGCCGCAAGAAATCGCGGAACAGCGGACAGAGCTCCGGCGGGATCTCATGGGGGCATGAAGTGCGACTGTCGCAACCCAGCGCAGGGCACGCAACAATTGCGGCGGTAAGTCTCCTCTTTGAGGAATGGGTTGAGAGGCGACACGGCGTCCTCACCTTCCGCCTAACGCAGGTCGTCACCGGACATGGCTTTTTCGGGAGGTTCCTGTTTCGGATAAGGCGAGAGGAGACGCCCGGGTGTTATCATTGTGTGGATCGACCGGAGGACACGGTGGAGCATACGGTGGAGGTCTGCCCGGCTTGGGCGGAGCGCCGCCACGTCCTCGTGGCGGCGATCTCTCGCGTGCGGCCCTGGTTCAGGCCATGGTACGGAGCGAGAGGGCATGGGAAGCCGTCACCTCCTTCTGCGAAGCAGTAATGCTCGCGAAGGAGGAGGTGGAGAGCGTGAGGGAGAGGCAATCGTTGCACACTCACGCCCCTAGTCACCGTAGGAGGAGACACTCTGGGCATCAGAAGTCGATTGCCGACTCCCGGCTACCGTAGGCGCGGGCTTGCGGACGGCCAGCAATGGGTATCTCGCCGTCCGATAAGAACCTGGCCCGGGTCGACGGCGCGTCGTGTTCCACGCGCGCCTCTAAGAGATGTCAGCATAATTTGCGGGGTCCGATAGGGCCGATGCCTGCTGGGGTCGCGGATTGTTCGAAAGAGTTACCGTGGCCCTGGCGCACAGGCAACTGAAGGAACACGGGTGGGTTTTAGTCAGTAAGAGTCTGACACGCCCTTCCACTCCGCCCTGAGCGGGAGAGATCATTTGAGGATTTTCCACCCAAAAAATAAAAAAGGTGGTTCGTGAGAAACTCCTAAATTAATGACTACCTAAAGATGCCCACGATAAACGAAGAAGAAAACAAACACTGTACGCGATATAAGAAGAAACTACTAGGGCATGCCAATGAAATGGCTAAGAATCTCCTAAATAGTCAAACCACAACCCATTTAAAAAGGTGGCATATACTGGACCTGGAAAAGAGAGACTAAGGATAGCTCTTATCATGCTTTGTGTTGATGTCAGCTCAATGGAGCCTCATCGTCAAACATATATATAACCGACTGAAACCATATCTGATTATGGCTAGGTAAGCCGATTGCAGATCAAAATAACAAACAAAAAAAAACTTGGGATCTAGTTTAAGGTTTTGTTACACATTTGAATTTCTTTAATCCAAACAAGAACGTGTAACGTAAACAAATGAATTTTGAATAAACTTACACTAAATAATCTAATATATAAAATTCTCGTGTCACAGTTTTCGTTGCCATACTCCTCCGAAACGGCTTAACCGATTTTGATGAAATTTTTTGTGCTTATCCGGTATCTATGAGAATCGGCCAACATCAATTTTTTTTTTTTTTTTTTTTTTTGGTAGGTTGGGTAGGGAGTTAGGGAGGTAGGTAGGTAGGGTAGGTAGGTAGGTAGGGTAGGTAGGTAGGTAGGGTAGGTAGGTAGGTAGGGTAGGTAGGTAGGTAGAGTAGGTAGGTAGGTAGGGTAGGTAGGTAGGGTAGGTAGGTAGGTAGGGTAGGTAGTTAGGTAGAGTAGGTAGGTAGGGTAGGTAGGTAGGGTAGGTAGGGTAGGTAGGTAGGTAGGGTAGGTAGGTAGGGTAGGTAGGTAGGGTAGGTAGGTAGGGTAGGTAGGTAGGGTAGGTAGGTAGGGTAGGTAGGTAGGGTAGGTAGGTAGGTAGGGTAGGTAGGTAGGGTAGGTAGGTAGGGTAGGTAGGTAGGGTGGGTAGGTAGGTAGGGTAGGTAGGTAGGGTAGGTAGGTAGGGTACGCCGTAGATAAGTACCGCAACCCGTGCGAAGCCGGGGCGGGCAGCTAGTAATAATAATAGGTCTTTACCTATGAAATTGCCGTTTTGTATGAAAAAATTTAAACGAATTTTTTTCATGAATTTTTTATTTGTATTAATCGAAGTAATCACCCATGCAATCAATGCATCTTTGCCATCGCAGTGGCAGTTTATTGATGCCCTTCTTAAAGAAATCAGCTGGACGGGAGGCAACAAATTCTTCAAAGGCATTTTGTACTGCCTCTCGGGTATTAAATTTTTTTCCCGCCAAGAAGTTATCCAAATTCTGGAAAAAGTAGTAGTCTGTAGGCGCAAGGTCTGGTGAGTAGGGCGGATGACGGAGAGCTTCCAACCCCAGTTCTTGCAACTTGGAGACCGTCTGCTGTGCAGTATGAGGTCGCGCGTTGTCGTGCAGGAGCAGCGGAGACGAGCGATTGACCAATGCTGGTTGGAGATGCGCCAGCTTCTCCATCATTGTGTTCAGTTCTTCACAGTACACATCTGCAGTAATGCTCACCCCGTTTGGTAAGAAGCTGTGATGAATCACACCGGCGCTAGACCACCAAACAGTGACCATCACTTTTCTAGGGGTAAGTTTTCGTTTAGGGCATTGTTTAGGTGCTGAACCAGGATCCAACCAACTTGCTGAGCGCTTACGGTTATCAAACAGAATCCATTTTTCATCGCAGGTAACAATGCGGTTCAAAATTCCTTCATTTGTGTGTCTGTTGAGCAGTGCAAGGCACGTCTCGACGCGTACTTCGCGCTGGCGATCATTGAGTTCGTGGGGCACCCATTTGTCAAGCTTTTTTACCTTGCCAATTTGACGCAAATGGACCAATATTGTTTTGACGCTAACGTCGAAAGCTGCTGCTAATTCAGCCGTAGATTGTGTATCATCAGCTTCCACAATCGCCTTTAATTCGTCATTGTCGACCAAAGTCTTCGGACGACCGCGAGGTTCATTTTTCAGGTCGAAATTTCCAGAACGGAAGCGAGCAAACCAATAACAGGTGGTGCGTTGGTTTGTAGAGTTAGCTCCGTAAACGTCGTTGATGTTGCGTGCCGCTTGTGCCGCGTTGCTGCCACGACGGTACTCATATTCCATAATTACTCGAATTTTTAACGTATCCATGATGACGAAAAAGATTGAAATGCGATGAAAATGTAACACTAATCAATAAAGAAATGACTACTTTTAGAAAAAAAAATCCATGTTTTTAAAATAAAATTAATTTGAAATTAGAATTCATAGCCAAACAAAAATTATTTTGATTTGAAATGGCCAGTACTGCAGAACGGCAATTTCATAGGTAAAGACCTAATATATACTAGCTTTTGCCTGCGGCTTCGCCTGGGTAGAGGTCAGAAATTATCCCACGGGAACGTACTACCGGGATAAAATGTATGGTACGTGTTAATCCAGGTTATAAACTATCTGTGTTCCAAATTTCATCCAAATCCGTTCAGTAGTTATTGCATGAAAGAGTAACAAACATCCATCCATCAACCAATCCATCTATCCATCCATCCATCCTCACAAACTTTCACATTTATAATATTAGTAGGATACTCAAAACACTGAGATACGTTGCCAGACATAAGTTACTTACACAAAAGTAGCCTTGGATCACTGCATTTTGGGCTATGGTATCTGTACATGGGGTGGTGCTGGAAAAACCCATATGATAGTAATAAAGCATTCCTAGCGTGCAGTTTTGAAGGTGCTGCTTTCCCTAAACTTCATAACACCTACCACTCTGGTATATGAGCAGGCGTGGGTGTTAAGCGTCAGAAAAATATTTATACGTGAGTGCCTGTGGAGATATTACCGGTTCACAGTCTCCAACTTGCCAAAAACGAACAAAAGATTGGATAAATATCCCGCAGCATAGGTAAGGAACAATTTTGCCATAAAGCATTACAACAGCATAGCTCCCGCCGCCTCTACAGCAAAAGCCAATTCAAATTAGGTAGAGACGTGAGTAATTTCCTGATAAAAAAGGAAATCTTACTTTGGCTTGAAAGCTATAGATACGATGATACTGAAAACCTTATCAGTAATCTCACCTAGGTGAATAAAACAGAATATGTTTTAGAAGTGATAATCTTTTGTATTTTGACACCAAATGTTTTGTGGAAACTTTAAAATCAACTAGGAATACTGTGTATCTGCTTGTTAGTTTTAGACACATAGCAAGGCTATTTATTAGCTTTTATCTAAACTCAGATATAAGTAGTATATCGAAGTGTTGTGTTATTAACACCGCAATCGTAAATAAAACGTGGACGTCGTGGTGGGGCTTGCGCACTCCGAACTCTAGGTCTAGGAACAGGCTAGGGCGAGGAGACAGACCAAGAGAGATACAAAAACCCGCAAGGCAGCATGTGGCGAGCTGTTGGGCAGTAGCGACCCCACGGACCCTATCTTCCTGGATTACTCTTGTTCCTCACCTCTGGCTTGCCCTTATTGGCCGGCTGGAGTAAACACTGACGAGGAGCAGAGCTCCCACCTCTTTCTTGACTTTATTGGCCGGCTTGAGTGGCGATACGCAAGAGCAAACGTGCTCGGAGGAAGGAAGTATTTCTAAACGCTGGTGGGAATCTTAACTATCTTCTGGGCTCTCGGATTATTCTGATAGCCGTGGAATACCTCTCCACTCCTCAAGCACCTCAGGACATGTTGCCCCTTTTGTAGCTACGTCACTATATGCTAGCGACTGTTCATGGGTGCCTATTATTGAGTGTGCAAGTCACCCCCTCCCATTTTATCTGTGTATTGTTATTTTTCTATTACAATCTTAAATAATATTCATATCCGTTTCCTATCCGTAACTTACAACTATTTTGAATATGACCCATGACCATTGGAAAACAACTTCTGTGATATAAATGGCTTTTCATTGGACGAATAATTCATCTATCATGATATCTTATCTTAAACACACACACTCTGATCAAATACACAACTACACACACACTTACACACCACATTTACTCAAATTAACTGTTTTTCTGATTGTTTGTGATTATTGTATGTAAATTAGCTTCTTTTTATTACTCACTTTTTTGTAAATTTTATTAATTTATTATATTAAATTATCATTAACGATCTTGCGCTAGCAGAACTAATTAAATTTCTAACTTTGTGTGATGTTTGGGTCACCAAGATACAGGCTGTGCCTAGTTTGGGACCCGCTGTTAAATATATAAAAAAAAATATGTTGGTTAAAATCTCATGCATAATTGTATGATTGTGAAGTTTGTTTAAGTTTAATAAAAGTTTTTTTTAAGCTATTGCATCGCTTTTATCGCGGGCTTTGAGCGCGGCGACCGAATCAAGAAATTCCGTAACGAAAATAAAACCTAACACCCCGAACTCCGCCTACCATGTAGCTCGGCCGAACGTTCGCTTAACGTGTATGTATAATGGTACGACTGTACGAAGCTCGCACGGATCGAGACGAGCTGCTCCGAAATCGGACGAATACGTAAGCAGCTGTTTATGAGGAAGTATATAGGTGTATAGGTATCTATCATATCTTTGTAATGCCACACTCACCCATAAAAAATAAAATAAAAATATTTTAAACGATATTAACTTCTCATTTATTCAATAAAAGAAAAAGAATTGTTTTCTTATCGGTCACCACGCTCAAAAAGTGTAACTTTAATTAATATAAAAGAAAAACTTGAAGTAATATCAAAGAAAAAAAATACTGCATAAATAAAAATAAAAAATAAATATATAATTGCATAAGTTGATAAGAAATGCTATGCAACAACTTTACAGCGGCAGTCCCCGAGTGCCACACGTGTTTTTTTTTTTTTTTAAACGTCACAGTGTCTCCAAGACGTCGAAATAAGTCGGAGTGCATTTTAATAACATCACTCAAATATGTAATACCGAAAACAGTTAATATTTTATAAATCTTTAAAAAGAGGTTTACATGAACTCAATCGTAGTACATCACAAAGAGCACGGAAACATTGTTTTAAGGCTAGAAATACCCTTTTTATAAGAACAGAATTCCCCCGTAACACAATGCCGGATCTAATGCTATAATGTCATTGGTAATAGGTTTTCCATTAGATATCTCTCAATAGTTTCTCGATTCTGGATTTGTGTCCGGTTAATGGCAATAAACTCTTTAAGATAGAGAAATCCTATAAGATGGGGCTATAACGCAATTGGCGAAATTCGGGTGCGCTACTACACCTTCGACCGTTTTGAAAAACATATCTGTGTTGTTACGTTATATTGTAAATATTTGTAGGACCACATGAGATCAATTCATCTTTGAATAAAATGCACCTATTGTTTTTCTTTTTCAGAATCTGTACAAATAACTGTGAATGGCAAAGAATTGACGTTCAGTGAGGCGGATCTGTCGGTTCCTTACGATGGAAGCACTATGTACTTCTATGAAGACGGCGAACACGTGGAAATTGTCTGTAAGAATCCGCACAGCGCCGGGTCTGTGCATTTGGAATACTTTACAAAAGGTAATGAGAAACGCTGATTAGGATTTGTTTTTAGTGAACCTACATTCACACGGTGCAAGGTATTGCCTGTGGCAAAGCATAAATTGAAGCAATTATACAACTAAACCACACGTACAAGTCTTCTCAATAAGGACAAGTTATCATGTTGCAGCAACAATACTAACCAAACATAAATCATTATTAACAACTGTATACAATGTTGCCAGCTTGTATGTATGTTTCCCGCAACAAAAACATGTTTCTGAGACGCTGGTGTGAAACTTTTGTTTACCATTTATCGGCTATCGGCAAGTAACATTAGTTTAAGTAAATTATACAATATTCAAACACCGTGAATAAGTCTTTACTGTACTGTGTCTCTGCTGGGAAAAATTCTCTTCTTGTATCTCATCTGTCTAACCTGTTCCCAACTATGTTGTGATCAGCTTCCAGTCTCACCCTCAGGCTTAGCATGACGCTTTCTATTTCTACGAAGAATAGACACAGCTCTTTCTATACAAAGTGACATTTCGTTTCTCCATTTTTGACATCGCACCGTAGAAATCCTTCTACATTCTGTCATTTTGTCTTTAGTTTTTAACGATCTTTGTCTAGGTCCTTTTTTATGTAAACTATTTCAGAAGAATGTTTTCTATCCCCAAACTGTCAAAATCACACTGGCAACTGACAGTTGTCTAAGGTAGTGAAGAAAATTTGATTTTGTAATCGCCATGCTAAAGACAGTAGAAAACTTTTTACACTGATTGTAATTTTTGTCTATTCGTCCGTCGACAAAACGGTGCTCGTGCCAAGCCTGCAGATGCTGTATGTTACATGGAGCGACGCGACGTCCTATCTGACCTCCACAATCCAGTTACTTTACTAGGTAACATGGTACTCCTTGGTAAGACTGGTTGTCAGACTGTATAAATTTTTTCCTACCCTTTAAATCCTGTTCAGCATCGTTTATTCACCCTTTTGTTTTTTAATATTGTGAATGTGAAGACTATGTGGGTCATTGTTGCTTTTTTTTCTCTCCTCAGTTAATTTTAATCATGGTCTGGCAGTTTGAGTAATTTTTGTGGCCTACCCAAATGTCCTTCTTTGTTATTGTTCGTCGTATCGTTGAGCTCCTTAAGTTTTGGGTTGAGCTGCACGATTACTGACAAATTCGTGCACTAACTGGACAGGTCTATAGAGGTATGAGGAACAGGGTGTAAAGTTCACTCATACTCTAGAGAAAAGGAAGGATCCTCCGACCTTCCTCGATCCGACGATCCTTGGAACTGCCCGACGATTGTTGTCGGGATGTTGTATATATGCTAGTTGCACGGTAAACTCTGCTTGCGCGATGCAGGATTTTGCGTGACGTCAGTCTGACGCGTAACTCGCATGTGGCGTTGTAGATGCCGCTATAGGTCCACTCAATCTGTGTGGTTTTAAAAGAGACTGTGACCTCTGAGTTGGTTTCGGCCTTTCTTCTCAGAGTAGTCAGATAGGAAACGCTGACCTCATCCAGTTTTTAAAATATGATTGACGTGTAAAAGTGTTTGTTTAAACAACAAGTTACAGAAATAAAATCATATATCATTCATTTGTCATTTATCAATTTATTCAATACGAGACATTTGGAGTTATTCCTCCTGTCTACCTCCATCTTTGTCTCGCAATGGGACAATAATTTTTTTCACAGATGCGACCAATATTATATCCGACTCTGCGACGTTTCTCATTCAACTACATTCGGGAAGCAACAGTTCGTACATCGACTGTGTGTACAACAGTACTAAGCCTGCTGACACGTACGTGTACAGGGTGACCTTCGTTACCAAGAAACGATTGTTTTATTTGAATGAGAGTAAGTACTTATACTGCCTTTTTTTATTTTTTTGATCCGGGGTGGAAATTCATCATGGATGTTCCCCGCCCTGGGGGGGCGGAGGGGTCTGTCAGACTCTTACTGACTAAAAACCACCCCGGTGTTCCATCTCACACCTACGCCGGGGGTCGCGGGAACGTACGAATCTTCCGCAACCCCCGGCTGGTGCCGCTTCTGCGGGCCCCATCCGGTCGAGCGGGGGAGTGAGGTGTTTGACTCCCCCCGCGACGTCTAAGAGGGGCGCGCGTGGAACACTACGCGCCGCCACCTCGGGTCCTGATGTATGGGGGGCGACGGACGTCCCGGAGTCCGTCGCCCCTGGACCCATTAAGTACTTATACTGCCTAGCGCTACTGCTGAGCATGATGGGGGTGGTTTAGTGTTTTTTTTTTTTTATGGTCGTGGCTTCAATTTCCAGATCAGACAAAGTGTTATTAGCGTTTCGTTGTCAGCAATTTCTCATTAGCAGCTCGGAGTCTGAATTTGTGCCCGATTGATCGCTCCCTATTACATAGTATACGTTACCCCAGCAGGAAAGTGGCTCCTAGTGTGATATGAGTGGAACGTATAATTTGTGAGTAATCTGCAGTGAATGTTCGCCAAAAAAATTGTGCGCTTTGTCTCTTTAGAAAAAAACGGAAAAAGCGAAAATTCTAAGCGAACCATCGGAGAGAGAAATATTGTGCATGCGCAGAGAGCTTATATTTGTGCAAAAATGTGCGCCGAAAATATAATTTATGCGTCCTCAGGTTTTCGAGATATTGCATTTCCTACTGGAGTAACGTTTTGCAGAATCGTGTATCTCTAAGACCATTGTATGTGCGCTTGTAGAATAAACATACACGAGTAGCTCTTTATTTGTGCGTATTTAGGACAGAATTAGTTTTAAGAAAATATTTATAATTTTCAAGTAATTGCGCTTTTTTGAAAACCCGAAACAATATCGGAGCGCTTAAATGCGAAAACGTATAAGCTCGCTGAAAACTGTATTCGGTCCATCTTGACGCTTATAATAACCATAAAACGTTTTAAAAGTTTAAATGCATGCGTTATTGAATGATATTGCTAAAAGTCACAACGACGGTGTCATAACTTTGACGGCAAAATACAAGATACCGGCTCAAACTAAGATGTGTAGGTGTAAACCAAAAATTAGTGCGTTTAGTCAAAAATATATAGTTGAAAATATTTAGCTTGGAATGTTTGGCATTAAGTAGATATAAACAAAAAACAGAACATGTAAAGAACGGCTGATTATCTGACCAAATTCGAAAGACTACAAAAAAGCAACGGATTTGTACATATCGATGACCTTCTTTATTGGACGTATTAAATCTAAGCTGTTGTCCACAGTCGCGTTCAAACGTTTGTGGGCAATTATATGACCTAATTTTGGGGGCTATATATATATATCAAATGAAAGAGCTTGTTGATGTGGAAATTATTATTTTTGTTCTCTTAATTTTGATTCTTAAACTATTTATGGCGTCAAATCACAGATCCAATGACCTACCTACAGATATTACTTAAGTATTACGAGTTACGAGCGCCATGCATGTCACTGCTTGTATGTCCCCTGGGGGCTGATAGAGATGTAGGTATGAGATATAAATTTTGCCAGCTTTGCTATATATAGTCCGTAATAGCGGTAGGAGCAAGCCTGTTGCAAGACCGGGCTGCTACTGAGAATTTCCAAGTCGTAAAATGTCTGTGGATCGAACCCAGGACCTGAAGCTGAAGCCCGCGATCATTAGCCCACCGAGGCGGTCGACTTAGATATAAATAATAATAATAATACCATCCTGTAACTATCCCAATTGCCTCTTCTGAAACAGAGAAGGAACGAGTATTAATCTTCAATCAGGTACAGAGCATCTGTTCAGGGACCTCAGTTGTGACACTCGGTCTTGTCAGTCTGTTACCTTTGACGTTTTTGCCGTCTGAATGGATTTCGATAAAATTCGGCACATAGGTAGACTATGACCTGGGTAAGGGCAATGGATACCTCCACGCGGATGAAACCGCGGGAAAAAGCTAGTTTTATTTATTTACACTAATCTTATGGCACTTGCAAGAATCTTTATAAAACAAGGACAACTTTATTTCAGGTAACATACTGCCAGATGTACATATATCTGCCAATCAAGATAAAGGCGGCGAGACTCCATCACCAATCCTAGGCAGCTCTATAGGAGCTGTGCTCATCATCCTAGGTCTGACCGGCGCAGCTTGCTGGTACGTGAGGACTAGGAACACTAAACATGTTAACGTACGTAGCTTATTGTTTTAAGTAGAACTTGAAAACAACATAAATCGGTCCTGTTTTGTTTTGTAAAATCCTGTGATAAATGGTAGGACTCTATGCGGTTCTTTCCTCAAAATACAATCTTAGACACTAATCTGCATGTTCCTCGTATGGCCTAAAGAAGATTATGTCTGGAATATTAAAAGAGACGGTTACCTTAAGTTTTTGAACTATACATTTGTGGATAGGCGCTAAGACTGCAATCTCCGAAGTGTTCCAGTAAAAAAAAACTCAAATAACGCTTGCATTCTCGAAGGCATCAGCAGAGATAGACTCCATTTTGCCATATCTTTGGGTGTAAGCTAATGTTTTTTTTTCCAGATCCCGTGCGTTGTTATGTCCAACCATAACCACAGTCCACCACCACAGTGTACAAATGAATGTGAAAATCAATACGACGCGTGTCATTACAGTGAAAATCTATCAAACAGAGAAACGCATTACGAAACACCAGAGAGAGTTGTAAATAATATAGAACCTGAAGACCATTATTATACAAGAGTAGATTACTTGAGATGTAAACCTAAAATTGGAGAAACACAAACTAGGGATAGTAAAGTTTATGATGAGCCATATGTCCAAATAACGATGAGTGACCGAAAGCAAGCGATACAATAAATTTGAAAATATCAGCCAGTTCTTTCTTTTTATGATATTTTGGCGGCAAGCAAGCAGGCTATATACCCAGGGGTCAAGTCTGCTAATGTCAAAGATTGGTCGGTATGACAACCATACCAAGGCAACACCATTACCATTGTGCTTAAAGTTCGTAATCTTCTAAATTCATGTCAGAGGTCAAAAGAAATGTCATAATAATAAGAGATTACGACTTGTCATTATGTAAGGGTTACTGTCGCAGCGCCAATGATCGGCCATTCCAATACAATGGCGTCAGCAGACTTAGCCCCCTAGTGGCACCTCCACGATTATCATTGACTATGGAAAATTGCTACAGCAACGGCATGGCAAGTGCGCTGCCATCCCAGATACAGAGCTGAAATGTGTCATGTGTGTCTGTAATTCCACCGGCATTCTTAGCTGAAAAGATCACTTTTATAACTACATATTATTATGTTATAATGACACTGACTGGACAGGTCGACTTAATCTGTGTGGATCTATCCTCAAAAGACCATTTCAGACACCGATCTACATGGTCTTCAAACATTATTACCGAATTTATATATACACATTGACATTGATAAATTTTATATATACAATGACATGAGTATTTACTTGTAAAGTATTATATTATTTTAATTTTATGAATGTGAAGACTATGTGGGTAATTGCTTTTTTTTCAAATTTAATTTTAATTATGATCTGGCAGTTTGACTAATTTATGCGGCCTACCCAAATGTCCTTTCTTTGGTATTGTTCGTCGAATCGTTGAGCTCCTTAAGTCCTGACTTCCTGAGTCGAGCTGCACGATTACTGACAAATGCGTGCACTGGCTGGACAGGTCCACTCAAACTGTGTGGTTCTTTCCTCAAAAGACCATTTCAGATACCAATCTGCATGGTCTTTGCATGACCTGACCAAGATTATGTCTGGACTTTAAAAGAGACTGTGACCTCTGAGTTTGTTTCGGCCTTTCTTCTCAGAGTAGTCAGATAGGAAACGTCGACCTCAGCTAGTTTAAAAACATGATTGACGTGTAAAAGTGTTTGTACAAACCTACTTACAGAAATAAAATCATTTATCATTTATAAATTATTATAAATGTACATAAAATTCTTGAGTAATAATACATGTATAGTAGAATTCTGTAAATAATGTACATATTTAAATTATTGATGTAGCTATTTATAGACACGTTTAAAGTTTCAATGAATAAACTATAATATTTAAAAAAAAAAACCTACCTCTACTAGACGCTTTCTCGTCACAGCTCTCGATTCAGCTGAGTAAGTTGCGAAGACCTCTCAGGAAAGAGATTTAAGATACCATAAAGAGGCTATCGGAAGAAATTACATATAAAACTGTGATCACATGTCTCAGTGACGGCATCTAACGCAATACAGCAAAATTACTTAATTGCCAAGTTTGGCAAGTTACGCTCTAACCGACATCAACCTTTGAGGTTAGTTCTAGTGGTTATAAATTTGTAATATTCTGTTTCTTCTTTGCAAAATTAACGGCTATTCCGAATATTTTAAAACGTGTGTATTCCTATATAAACTGTTTCTATTTCTTATTTCGTGGATTTGTTTTCGTTCTTTTTTTTTTTTGACATCTCCGCTTCTGATTGCTAAAAATACATTGTCATAGCCGCCAACTTGAATTTTGTATTTGAATGTAAAATTTGGGTTTCTTTTTTAATAAAACAATAAAAAGTCGATAAAAATATCCACAGGGCATGAGAGGTGTCAAGGGGTCTGAAAGGCTAGCAGATGACCCCTTCAGTCGACCATTTCAATTTGGCACAAGATGCATCAAATAGCCCTGTATATTATACTAAAACCATGGTTTAAATCTTGCCAAGAGGCAAGATGGCGGATTTTATTTGAATCAGCACACTAATTGCATAACACACTTTCCACCACAATCTGAGGCTTTTGAATGAAATCCATTGCTTCATAATTTTGAAAATTCTTCGAGATAAATCGTCTGCTCAACAACGTAGATAAATATCGCAATGACCGTGGCTGAACTGTCAAAATGAAAGGCATAGCAACTTTTTTTTCCTCCTTATTAAGTACCTATCATGGTTAGTGATACTTTATTCACATTACGATCTAGCCTATTTGCTAATAAGTTATTTTAATATAACTTAAACTGCTAAGTAACTATAACATATGATTGTTGACTGCAGCTTGCCGTACCACGGCAGCCCAAAAGTGGTGCGATTCTATTGTGCTTATTTATCATTTATCATTGTTGACGGGTGCTCAAGTAGGCGAAGGCATTGCAACCTCGCAAAATAAATCGAGTAAGCGCAGTTTTAGACTGTGACAGACCCCTAGCTAGTGGTTGGGGTTGGGGAACCCCTAACTCTAGCCGAATGTAGCACTTCTCCAGAAAATACATTAAATTACATGTTATAATTAAATATATTACTGATATAATTTTTGGGGGCAAGAAGGTAAGAGTTAATTTTCAATTTGTATATAATTTTATGTTTGTTCGTTTGTTTTTCTTTTTGTTTTTGAAAAACATACGTCAAATCTGTAAGCCTGCAAGTGGTTCAATTTTATTGACCACCAGTGAAATGATTTTTTTTTTTGACTTTCGAATATAACAAATATCCAAAACGTCTTCACAGGTTTTTAGAGTACCTAGTCTTAGATTGATTTGAGAAAAATACGATTATTGTTTCCCATTGTTCTATTTTTTTATATGTTTAAGTTTGTGGATTGGTTTTTGTTTGGTGCAAGTACCTTATACGTATAGTAACATTAAACCGTTAAAATTTAAATCACACTAACTATTCGCGCACCACTTTCGGCAATCTACTCTCTGATATTTATTTTGAAATACTCATTCTGAAATATCATATAAATATTGATATGAGTATTTCAAAATATTATCATCTCCTTTATCATACAGTATTAACCTATCCTTGAAACAGGGCTGCTTTCCTGACTGATTCAAACTTTTCTTAATTAAGCCATTACATAAGAATAGCTCCCAATCTAACGTTGACAACTGTAGACCTATAGCAACAACTCCAATACTTTCAAAAATATTTGAAAAAGTAATTAACAGGCGGTTATTAAGGTTCCTAGATAAATATAACATTCTAGTTTGTCAACAATATGGATTTAGACAAAATAAATCCACTACCTTAGCAATCTGTACGTTAATAAACCAAATCATGAACAATATCATTAAAAGAATACCTTCCTGTGCACTATTTTTAGATTCAAGCAAGGCGTTTGGCCTCATTGACCATGTTAGGCTATTAGATAAAATGAAAAAGATACGGAATAAGGGGTCCAGCTATAAAATGGTTTCAGTCGTATTTACGTGACAGGAAGCAGATAACAAGAATAGCAAAGTTATCTATTCTCCATAAGGATAATTTCGAATCCGAACCAAGAATTAACCATTGCGGTGTCCCTCAGGAAAGCATTTTGGGGCCGTTATTGTTCCTTCTCTTCATAAACGACTTACCAAAGTCAATAAAACATCAGTCTGGTCTGTTTGCTGATGACACCACAATTATTATTAAATGTAAATATCAACAAAACTATGACAATTAAATTAATCAAACTTTGAATGATATTGTAAAATGGTTAGATATTAATAACCTAAAATTAAATATTGCTAAAACAAACGTACTCCACTTTAAAACATGGAAAAGTAAACCTGTCCATCTTCATGTCGCGTATAATAATATTAGCGTAAAGTAGGTAAATAATACAAGGTTTCTAGAGGTAACACTTGATGAGCACTAACATTAAAAAATCATATTTATTATTTTATTTATTTATTCAGTACTACACATACATATTATATATTTAAGTTGGTGCCAACATAAACTCATTAGCGTTTTACCGTGCACCAAAGTCATCGACTACATAATTTAGAGCATCAAAACCACCTAAGAAGGTACTTAGTAAAGAAAGAAACAATAAATAACTTTATAACGGGTATTTAAGCAAAACATTATCTAATAGCAACGAGCGAACATCGGTGACCAATCTGACCGTCCGTCCTTACAATAAAAGTGGTGGAGGAATGTTTTCGAATTAATACAGGTTGTTCCCAAAAGTATGTTTTTAGTGACATGTAGCAATTTTTTTTTCCCTTTTTAGTTTTTGTATTCGGTATTATGTTTCCTTTATTGTGTATGTTTTAAAGTATTTATGTGTGTGTGTGTTTAACTATTAGTATGTATGTTTGAAAATATGAATGCCCAAGATATAATATATATCTTAGGCACTCGCACTTTTCAAAAAATGATGCTTTAATATGTATTTTATATTTTTCTGAGTAATTTTTTCCCTTAGTGATTTAGGCAGTTGATTAATAAGGTAGGGTATTATATACTTTAACGTTCTCTTGCCGTGTAAATTCGTGTACTTTGGGAGTAACAGCTCAGAATTGATGACGCTACGAGTCCTGATTTCATTAATATTTATGTTTTTGGTTTTCTTTAGATCTTCATGAAAAAAATCTTCTTTTAATAGTGCAATTTTTTTTATGTAAAGGTATTATCTTACAGAATTCAAATAATTTATGGTAGTCATCTTTATATTTTTTCTTAATGTTATGCGGGACAATCGCTTTCAATATACGCAGTTGAAGTGCATAAATTTGATCAAGGTGAGTCTTATATGTCCTACCATAGCTCGACAGACCATAGGATATTGTTGATTCGGCCAGGGCTTTGTAAAGCATTAACAGAGTTTGATATGGAATTTTGCATCTTATAATAGAGAATTTAGCTAATATACATCTCAATTTATCACACACCCCGTTAATGTGCTCCTTCCAATTAAGTCGGCTATCAATAGTAAGTCCTAGGTATGTTTGGTTATCTATGAGATCTATGGAGCCACAGCTGCAAGGCTTGGCTACTTTATTGATGCAAATGTCATGCAAACATTCATGACAGCGAGCTGTAAGTTTAGGCAAGAAAGAGCTTCTGTTTTGACTGGAACTAATGTACATTAATTTGGTCTTACTAGCGTTTAATACCAGACCAGCGTCATGAAACCATTCAGTTAACAAATCAAAACCCTCTTGTAGTTGCCTTTAGGCTTCACTAACACTACGTTCAGCGGCTATAAGGCAGTTGTCGTCGGCGAATTGGTAGATCTCGCACTTTTTTATGATATTAACGAGGCTATTTACGTAAGTGAGATAGTGCAGTGGCCCAAGGACCGAGCCTTGCGCCGTTCCTTCCGTTACGATGACAGGTTCACTAGTCGTGTCACTGACTTTGACCATGTATTTTCTGTCATCAAGATAGTTTCCGCACCAATCGAGTAATTTGCCTCTAATTCCGCTCTCATGAAGACACTCTAGTAACCGATCATGTCTGAGCGTATCAAATGCCTTACTGTAGTCTATAAATACTACTAAAAAGTGTTTTTTTTTCGTCTAAGTGTTTATGAATACTATCTGTGAACGTTGATAGCAGTTGTGTGGTATTCTTTTTTGGTTGGAAGCCATACTGTTTGTCAGTTAGTAGTTTATTTTTTTCATAGAATTCGTGTATTTGCTTACAAATGAATTTTTCTATTATTTTATCAATAGTAGGCAATATAGTAATAGGTCTGTAGTTTTCGTAATCCAGCCTGCTTCCTTTTTTGTGAATCGGTCTGACAATCCCTGTTTTAAGTGTAGATGGATAGTTGCATGTTTGTATGCATAGATTAATTAAGTTACAAATCACTGAGGTGATTGTCGTACACAACATTTTGATATCTATGGCTTTAATTCCATCTATTCCTCGGGCTATATATATATATCGACACACTCTGCAAGAAAATCAACCAATTTGTATTTGCGCTAAGAAAGGTCAAAAATGGAACGTCGAGAGAAACCTCCATAATGTTGTATCATGCCTATGTCTGTTCAGTTATTCGCTACGGCATAGTTGTGTGGGGAAACTCCTCAGAAATAGATCTAGATAGAATTTTCATTGCTCAAAAAAAGTGAATCCGCGCAATTTTTAACGTGGAATGGTCTCATTCGTTTAGACCTATATTTAAGTCATATAACCTTTTGACTGTACCATGCATATATATCTTTGAAGGTGCCAAGTTTCTGAGATCCAATCTCACATTATTTAAACGAAGGGACAAATAAAAGGAAAGCTGCACATTTAGATTTCGAGATACCTGTTCCTAAGTTGCAACTCTTCCGAAAGAGTTGTATCTACATGGCTCCCCTAATTTATAATGCTTTGCCGAAATCAATTACCCAACTACCTTTCAAGAAATTTTGTACGGCTCTAAGGAAGTGGCTGTTGCAGGAATGTTTTTACTCAATTCACGAGTTTTTCGTAAAATGTCCCTGTAATTATTTTTCTCTTGATCTGGCATCAAAATACAGGCATAAGTAATTATTTAAGTAAGGTGATACTATGATCCCAGACGGTCATGGCCATCCGGCTGGTCCGGGGATACCGCACGGTCTCCTGCGAGGCAGCGAGCCACCTGGCCGGATTGCCGCCATGGGATCTGGATGACCTGAATATCAAGTCTCGTATATTTCCAAAATTATCTGACAGTACTTGTACGCGTACGTCAGAGTGAGACAGATAGACAAGACCATTCACGTAGGTACACGCTATCGGCCTGTATCGGTCGACGATGGCCGTTAACGAAATAAATAACGCTTATTTTTGCAAAATCTCAGGTTTTGAAATGTTTAGTAAGTGTGATTAACAATGGTTACGTATGCAGAAGAAATAAGTACAGAAAAAATGTATTCGAGCTATATGTAAAATAAAACGAACTGGTTAATGCAAGCCACATTTCCAAAACTTTGAAATATTGACTGTACCATCACTTCATATCTATGAAGCGTGTGTTTTTGTAAAAAAACAACATGTTTTTACATAAATCTGTCGAAAGTCAACGGCGCTCAGAAAAGTTGCACCCGTTATGCACTAAAACCAAATTTTACTACATCAGTATAATATATTTAATGGCTCCAAAACTTTATAACAAATTACCTGATCAAATCGTACCATGCAACAAAATGATTAAGTTTCAACGTAAGCTTTTTAAACTATTGAATGACAAGGGGTATTATTCTGCTAATGAATATCTTAAAGACAAATTAAAATAATAGATTTTATAATTATAATTTCATATGTCTATAGTTGAAATGTTGCTCCCAGAAGATATTTCGAACAATGTATACGGGCTTCGTAAACGCATTTTTTGAGTAAATGTGTTGAAAAAACTTTTATCTACTCTCATATCGTAAAATTCGGATTATAAACTTGAAACCGAGTTTATAATATATGCCTGCATATATTATAAACTCGGTTTCCATTTTTCTAGCATTCCAAAAACGTTTTGATTTAAGTTTTTACTTGTCTGTGACAGCGTCCGCTTTAGCGCATGCGCGATGATTTGCTCGGTTTTGACGCCATTCATACGTTTTGTTTAGATTTCGTGGAAAAATTCATCTTTTATTTAGTAGGTTCAATCCCAATGTATGAGAGTAGATAAAGCAGTATATGAAACTGCACATAGCTAGGTATTACAACACTCGTGTGATACTGTTAAGAACCCAACCTAGGGGGGTCCAAACGCCTCCTGCCGGAGGCTCTACGCGGGGTTCGTGCGGTCTATGGCCCTTTACGGGGCACCGGTGTGGGCGCGTTCATTGAGGCGCCGCACTATGGAAAATATAGGTCGGTATCGGATCAAAAATCTGTAACTTCATGAATTTTTATTGTATCGTGATGAAATTTGGCACAAATATGCAGCAAGGTTCGGAGATTCGAACGATGTGTAGTTTATAGGGTTTTCTTGTATATCTATGTATGTTTTTTTGCATAGAATGAAAGAAATGGGAATAAATCACGAAAAAAATAGTTAAAAATTTATTTCAAGTGGAATACAAGTTTATAATGACTAAAAAGATTAAACCATGGTTAATTACAACAAGCAAAGTAAACAAAATATATATATATGAAAAAAAAATACTAAATTAAAATCATATTACTAATAGGTACATCCTATACTCTGGCTGCAGGAAATGATGTAGCTAGGTACAAATATAAGTAATAACTAAATATAAATATTATTTTTAACTTATACCACTTCAGGATCAGGGTCAGTAAATGTGGGTTCACTTTCAGGTGCCACGTTTAAAAGACTTAGTGCCTCTTCTTCAAGTTCTTTCACATTTCTTACGTACGGTTTTCTCAAACTTGTTATATATGGATCTGACGTGTATAAAAGCGTTTTAAAGACATCTTCATTTGTAGCAGATCGGGAACATTTTCTGGCATGATGAAGTCGTATGTTTCTGTAGTCTTTGTTGCGAGACTCTTGTGCGTCTTCCGATAGCTGTCCAATAGGAAGCACCGCAAAATGTTTGATAACGTTTTGCCCGTGTATGAGTATTTTATGAACGGAGGATGGCATATAATACCAATCGTAATTACTTACATAGATTCTTGCAGTTTCTATTGCATATTCCCCAAATTTTTCAGGGTCGATCATCATTCCAGAAGAAAGAACTTGCAAGATAATGTATAGGCGTTTAATCAATGCCTCATCTACACCTGTTATTTCCGATGAGCAAGTGCTATTATAGAAGAATCTTCGTGCGGTATTGCCATCGTTCGTATTCCCGCTAACTTGCCGAGGTTTGTCGACGATTAATCCCAACTCCTCCCTGAAACGTTTTTGAACAACTTCTTTCTTTTCTTTTTTTAATCTCTTATTTTCCTCAGTTGAAGCAGACCAAGTCTTAAACGAAAGATTATAGGAAATATGCAATATCATTTCCATGCAGCGAATCCAGGCGTGTAAGGTGGACAATCCGTATTGGTAGGCGTTTTCGTTTTCGGGTCTGGCAGTTACTTTCGATAGGTCATTCATTAGCCGTGGAGTAGCCCCACATATCGTGCATGTGGAACCAGATGGAGTATCTGTAAGGACCTGAGCCACCTTTCCATCGATCATCGTTAGAAATAGTTCATGCTTCACATTTACTACAACACCATCTTTGTTTATAAGTGATGCTTGTGCAGCCCTAATTTGTTTTTTAATATCATCAACAACTGCCTTGGTTTTTTCTGGAGTTTCCTTACAAAACTCAATAGAAATGGGTCTGCAAAAACGGACAGATGAAGGTACCGGATTTTGCCAAACAACGGATCCCGATTGCACATCAACTAATCTGATGGGGACTAATGAAGTGATGAACAAATTGGCATCTGAAATTGTTTCTGACTCTTCTGCAAGTATTTGCTTGTATTGGCTTTGACCAGATGAACCATCACATCCCCATTTAGAATAAAGGATCAATGTTCTATGTTGTTTTTGGAAAACAGAATCGATTTTTAAAATTCTAGCAGCAGTATGATCCAATAAATCTTGTATATTAATCACTTTAGCATAAGTATTCGTGATTTCGATTGTAGAAGATGGTGGATAACAGGATCTTTTTATTTCTTGTATTTTGTAGTAAGGCGGGAATATACAACACTTTCGTTCGTTGGTTAAGTTTTTCAGGTACATATATTGTGCTTTTGTTAGATCTAAATCTATAAAAGCACTCAATGCTTCCGTATCGGAAAGAATCTTCATCTGGTCTGAGTCGTTCCACTTACTTGAGATATCTAATTTCTTTTGAGTGTCAGCGGTTCTTAATTCTTCGACAAGATGAGCTTCTGTGTACTCACGTAAAGCCCGTAGTCCCTGCAGATAGGCGTTTTTTATATGCTCGAAGCCATAGTCTTGGAGCAGAAGAGTGTTTTTCCTCTTCTTGGTAGATTCTGAGGAGTCTCCATAAGCCACGCATGCTCGTCCTCGTTGGCCAGATGTTGATGGCGTAGAATATTGTTCAGAATCCGGTAAATTTAACGAATACCTTGAGTCCAACCAAGTACAATACTTCTGTAAAAATGTTTCTTTTTTCCGAGATGCCAGGGCCCAGCGTTTGTTGAAAATAGGAAGAATGTGCCTTTGTATGTCACTAATTATAAAACACAAGTTGTTTTCAGAAACATTCAGCTTTTCCACTAAAACTTTGGATAATGATTCCATGGTCTTGCCGCCCTCTATGTAGGGGATTATGAAGTCTCGTTTGGTACAGCTGAAGGAAGACATTTTAACACTTCACAATCTGCAGAAATAATAGGCGTAGATGAGATTTGCTTCACTTGAAGTTACACTGATGTAGATGGTTCGAATAGTTTTTGCTTCCCTTTAAATACTCATTTTACAATATCGAATTGGTACCTACATCATTATTATCTTGTAATTTCCCACGCAAACCGAGTGCAAATTTGATAAGGTCCCTTTGTTATCACGAAATAATGAAGAAAATATCCAAAAAGTTCTATATTGTTCATGTGAATGGTGTCAGTGGTAAACCGCAAAAGATACTAATTTTCGGGTTCTGACTTTTATCAGTTTTTTTCTCATATCTTCTAAAACCGCAAATATCCGCAGCTGATTTTTTTTGCATTCTATTTATGAATAGTTAGACTACTAGTCGACACAAAAAGTAGCGCTTGGGCAAACGTGGGTAATACTGAAAACCTTCGACGAAAAAACATACAAGTGAAAAAAAAGGTATGTCACTTTTTAAGTAATTACTGAAATATTTTTCTTTACTTTTAAAATCATTAAGCTGTATCGCAAAAAGCATAAAATAACCTTTCTAAAAATGTATAATACTGCATATCTGTACCAAGTATTTTTTTCACAATATGGTATTGAAACATGTATACGCAAAGACTTGAGTTTGGCACTTCTGTCTTCTATGTATTTCTATCTAAGAAAAAAAAAATAATTTCGCGTATTAAGAAAAAAAATCGTAATGAATATTATAATTTGACTATTAGAAAACCTAAAAGAATAGCCATATTAGCCAAATTATGATATTCGTAAAAAGCATTTTTGATATGCGCTTGTTCTACCATTTTCCATAGTGCGCCGGTCAGCCCGTCGGTTGAACGCGTCCCAGAGGTTCATGGCCATCCGGCTGGTCCGGGGATACCGTATGGTCTCCTGCGAGGCAGCGAGCCTCCTTGCCGGATTGCCGCCATGGGATCTGGAGGCAAAGGTCCTCGCGCACATTTCAGAGTGGCGCGAGGAGGCGAAACGCCGGGGCGTAACTCCGCTGCCGCAAGAAATCGCGGAACAGCGGACAGAGCTCCGGCGGGATCTCATGGGGGCATGAAGTGCGACTGTCGCAACCCAGCGCAGGGCACGCAACAATTGCGGCGGTAAGTCTCCTCTTTGAGGAATGGGTTGAGAGGCGACACGGCGTCCTCACCTTCCGCCTAACGCAGGTCGTCACCGGACATGGCTTTTTCGGGAGGTTCCTGTTTCGGATAAGGCGAGAGGAGACGCCCGGGTGTTATCATTGTGTGGATCGACCGGAGGACACGGTGGAGCATACGGTGGAGGTCTGCCCGGCTTGGGCGGAGCGCCGCCACGTCCTCGTGGCGGCGATCTCTCGCGTGCGGCCCTGGTTCAGGCCATGGTACGGAGCGAGAGGGCATGGGAAGCCGTCACCTCCTTCTGCGAAGCAGTAATGCTCGCGAAGGAGGAGGTGGAGAGCGTGAGGGAGAGGCAATCGTTGCACACTCACGCCCCTAGTCACCGTAGGAGGAGACACTCTGGGCATCAGAAGTCGATTGCCGACTCCCGGCTACCGTAGGCGCGGGCTTGCGGACGGCCAGCAATGGGTATCTCGCCGTCCGATAAGAACCTGGCCCGGGTCGACGGCGCGTCGTGTTCCACGCGCGCCTCTAAGAGATGTCAGCATAATTTGCGGGGTCCGATAGGGCCGATGCCTGCTGGGGTCGCGGATTGTTCGAAAGAGTTACCGTGGCCCTGGCGCACAGGCAACTGAAGGAACACGGGTGGGTTTTAGTCAGTAAGAGTCTGACACGCCCTTCCACTCCGCCCTGAGCGGGAGAGACCATTTGAGGATTTTCCACCCAAAAAATAAAAAAGATGGTTCGTGAGAAACTCCTAAATTAATGACTACCTAAAGATGCCCACGATAAACGAAGAAGAAAACAAACACTGTACGCGATATAAGAAGAAACTACTAGGGCATGCCAATGAAATGGCTAAGAATCTCCTAAATAGTCAAACCACAACCCATTTAAAAAGGTGGCATATACTGGACCTGGAAAAGAGAGACTAAGGATAGCTCTTATCATGCTTTGTGTTGATGTCAGCTCAATGGAGCCTCATCGTCAAACATATATATAACCGACTGAAACCATATCTGATTATGGCTAGGTAAGCCGATTGCAGATCAAAATAACAAACAAAAAAAAACTTGGGATCTAGTTTAAGGTTTTGTTACACATTTGAATTTCTTTAATCCAAACAAGAACGTGTAACGTAAACAAATGAATTTTGAATAAACTTACACTAAATAATCTAATATATAAAATTCTCGTGTCACAGTTTTCGTTGCCATACTCCTCCGAAACGGCTTAACCGATTTTGATGAAATTTTTTGTGCTTATCCGGTATCTATGAGAATCGGCCAACATCAATTTTTTTTTTTTTTTTTTTGGTAGGTTGGGTAGGGAGTTAGGGAGGTAGGTAGGTAGGTAGGGTAGGTAGGTAGGTAGGGTAGGTAGGTAGGTAGGGTAGGTAGGTAGGTAGAGTAGGTAGGTAGGTAGGGTAGGTAGGTAGGGTAGGTAGGTAGGTAGGGTAGGTAGGTAGGTAGAGTAGGTAGGTAGGGTAGGTAGGTAGGGTAGGTAGGGTAGGTAGGTAGGTAGGGTAGGTAGGTAGGGTAGGTAGTTAGGGTAGGTAGGTAGGGTAGGTAGGTAGGGTAGGTAGGTAGGGTAGGTAGGTAGGGTAGGTAGGTAGGTAGGGTAGGTAGGTAGGGTAGGTAGGTAGGGTAGGTAGGTAGGGTGGGTAGGTAGGGTAGGTAGGTAGGGTGGGTAGGTAGGTAGGGTAGGTAGGTAGGGTAGGTAGGTAGGGTACGCCGTAGATAAGTACCGCAACCCGTGCGAAGCCGGGGCGGGCAGCTAGTAATAATAATAGGTCTTTACCTATGAAATTGCCGTTTTGTATGAAAAAATTTAAACGAATTTTTTTCATGAATTTTTTATTTGTATTAATCGAAGTAATCACCCATGCAATCAATGCATCTTTGCCATCGCAGTGGCAGTTTATTGATGCCCTTCTTAAAGAAATCAGCTGGACGGGAGGCAACAAATTCTTCAAAGGCATTTTGTACTGCCTCTCGGGTATTAAATTTTTTTCCCGCCAAGAAGTTATCCAAATTCTGGAAAAAGTAGTAGTCTGTAGGCGCAAGGTCTGGTGAGTAGGGCGGATGACGGAGAGCTTCCAACCCCAGTTCTTGCAACTTGGAGACCGTCTGCTGTGCAGTATGAGGTCGCGCGTTGTCGTGCAGGAGCAGCGGAGACGAGCGATTGACCAATGCTGGTTGGAGATGCGCCAGCTTCTCCATCATTGTGTTCAGTTCTTCACAGTACACATCTGCAGTAATGCTCACCCCGTTTGGTAAGAAGCTGTGATGAATCACACCGGCGCTAGACCACCAAACAGTGACCATCACTTTTCTAGGGGTAAGTTTTCGTTTAGGGCATTGTTTAGGTGCTGAACCAGGATCCAACCAACTTGCTGAGCGCTTACGGTTATCAAACAGAATCCATTTTTCATCGCAGGTAACAATGCGGTTCAAAATTCCTTCATTTGTGTGTCTGTTGAGCAGTGCAAGGCACGTCTCGACGCGTACTTCGCGCTGGCGATCATTGAGTTCGTGGGGCACCCATTTGTCAAGCTTTTTTACCTTGCCAATTTGACGCAAATGGACCAATATTGTTTTGACGCTAACGTCGAAAGCTGCTGCTAATTCAGCCGTAGATTGTGTATCATCAGCTTCCACAATCGCCTTTAATTCGTCATTGTCGACCAAAGTCTTCGGACGACCGCGAGGTTCATTTTTCAGGTCGAAATTTCCAGAACGGAAGCGAGCAAACCAATAACAGGTGGTGCGTTGGTTTGTAGAGTTAGCTCCGTAAACGTCGTTGATGTTGCGTGCCGCTTGTGCCGCGTTGCTGCCACGACGGTACTCATATTCCATAATTACTCGAATTTTTAACGTATCCATGATGACGAAAAAGATTGAAATGCGATGAAAATGTAACACTAATCAATAAAGAAATGACTACTTTTAGAAAAAAAAATCCATGTTTTTAAAATAAAATTAATTTGAAATTAGAATTCATAGCCAAACAAAAATTATTTTGATTTGAAATGGCCAGTACTGCAGAACGGCAATTTCATAGGTAAAGACCTAATATATATATACTTAGGGGGCCAAACGTGAAAATAAAAATAAAAGTTTTGCAAACTGGACCGTGTGACAAACCGAATGTAAGGACTAGTTGTGAGTCCAAAATATATAATATTTTTTTACAATGTTTAAATAAATAACCTTAAAGTTATTTAAGAAAACAGATGAAAATTTACCATTCTGCAAATGTAAGTTTGTACGTACAATATTGAGAGATTTACCATGTTTTTAAGACAAGGACTTAATTTTGGCTATAACTGAAGAACTATCTGTATTTTTTTCAAAATTTTAGGCTCAGTAGATAAGGTGATCTACTGAGTCTTAAAATAACATGGAAAATCTCTCAATATTGTGCGTACAAACTTACATTTGCAGTTGGAATGTATGGGAGAATATGTTTTTCAACTACAAGGTTAAGTTTGTCCTTCAGTCCGGAATTGGAAATTTATAGGCTGTATCACTTGAGGGAAGCCGCGGGCAGCAGGGCACAGCTTTGAGTTGGAACCCTCAGGGCGCGAGTCCTACTCACACTTGGACGGTTTTTATGATAACATCAATGTGAACAAATACAATAGCCTGATAGTTCATAGTTCGGGTGAGATTCATCTGCCGTTTTTAGAATGTGGCCCAATAAAAAGTTTCGATTATATTCCAGGGTCCACAGTCATGTGCTCCTGCAGACTCTAACCGAATTTATTCATTTGTTTTTCGTTTTCGTTTTTCCTTGTCATGGGCATAATATCTATTATTACAATTTGTCATGGGTATGACGAAAAGGAAGGTTTATCGTATTAATTAATATATGTATGTAAAATACAACAATTATCTATTTATCATTGCAATTTTAGTGAAAATTTGGTAGGTCAAAATTCAAGATGGCGGCTATGAAAATGTACTTTTAGCAATCAGAAGCGATGTTAAAAAAAGAACAACAACATCCACGAAATAAGAAAAATAAACAGTTTATATATATAGGCATACACACGTTTTAAAATATTCGGGACAGCCGTTAATTTTGCAAAGAAGAAACAAAATATTAGAAATTTATAACCACTAAAACTAATCTCAAAGGTTGATATCGGTTAGAGCGTAACTTGCCAAACTTGGCAATTAAGTAATTTTGCTGTATTGCGTTTGATGCCGTCACTGAGACATGTGATCACAGTTTTATATGTCATTTGTTCCGATAGCCTGTCTATGGTATCTTAAATCTCTTTCCTGAGAGGTCTTCGCAACTTACTCAGCTGAATCGAGAGCTGCGGCGAGAAAGCGTCTAGTGGAGGTAGGTTTAAAAAAATATTTTTTAAATATTATAGTTTATTCATTGAAACTTTAAACATGTCTATAAGTAGCTACATTAATCATTTAAATATGTACATTATTTACAGAATTCTACTATACATGTATTATTACTCAAGAATTTGATGTACATTTATAAAATATTTAAGAACATTTATAATAATTTATAACATAATACATGTTTATTACAAAATAATATGTAGTTATAAAAGTGACCTTTTTAGCTAAGAATGCCGGAGGTATTACAGACACACATGACACATTTCAGCTCTGTATCTGGGATGGCAGCGCACTTGCCATGCCGTTGCTGTAGCAAAAGTCCAAAGTCATTGATAATCGTGGAGGTGGCATTAGCGGGCCAAGTCTGCTGACGTAATTGTGTTGGAATGGCCGATTATTGACGCTGCGACAGTATCCCTCACATAATGACAAGTCGTAATCTCTTATTATTTTGACATTTCCTTTGACCTCTGACATGAATTTAGTAGATTACGAACTTTAAGCACAATGGTAATGGTGTCACCTTGGTATGGTTGTCATAACGACCAATCTTTGACATTAGCAGACTTGACCCCTGGGTATGCAGCCTGCTTGCTTGCCGCCAAAATATCATAAAAAGAAAGAACTGGCTGATATTTTCAAACTTATTGTATCGCTTGCTTTCGGTCCCTCATCGTTATTTGGACATATGGCTCATCATAAACTTTACTATTCCTAGTTTGTGTTTCTCCAATTTTAGGTTTACATCTCAAGTAATCTACTTTTGTATAATAATGGTATTCAGGTTCTATATTATGTACTACGCTCTCTGGTGTTTCATAATGCGTTTCTCTGTTTGATATATTTTCACTGTAATGACACGCGTCATATTGATTTTCACATTCATTTGTACACTGTGGTGGTGAACTGTGGTTATGGTTGGACATAACAACGCACGGGGTCTGAAAAAAAATTAAAGCATTAGCTTACACCCAAAGATATGGCAAAATAGAGTCTATTTCTGCTGATGCCTTCGGGAACGCAATCTTTATTTAATTTTTTTTTTAACTGCACTTTTTCGGAGATTGCCTTCTTAGCGCCTATCCACAAATGTGTTGTTCAAAAACTTAAGGTAACCGTCTCTTTTAATATTCCAGACATAATCTTCTCTAGGCCATACGAGGAACATGCAGATTAGTGTCTGAGATTGTATGTTGAGAAAAGAGCCGCATAGAGTCCTATCATTTATCACAGGATTTTACAGAACAAAACAGGACTGATTTATTTGGGGTACTATTTAAACGCAAATCAAAAAAATACTTTATGTATCCAAAAATAATCAGAATTCGAAACAAAATTACTGATTGCACAACAAAATACTCAACTCAAAATATAACTAAATAAGCAATAATTTATATTCGTGGCGCACCGTATCTACTAGGCGAGGCCTCCTATTTCTAAATGGCAATAATAACAAGGCGTAGCCGACGGAGTCCCGCTAACCAACTTCTGGGTGGTTTAAAAAAAAAAATAACCACGAAGGGGATGGCGGGGTCTAAAAGACCCCGCCATCCCCTTCTAACCTAATCTGTCCGAGTCGGGGTGCCCCAGGTCCCGAGCTCGCTTCGCTCGCTCTTGCATCCTAAATTCTCCTAGTACAGTAATATTGCATTTTGTACCGATCCCTTCGACATAATTTTTACGTCAAACGGCTGATCGGAGACAAATACATAATACTCACACGCTATGAGTGTGAGACTGTAAGTATTATTTAGGTACACTCTGGTTAATTTGCTGTGCAGTCAGTATTTAAATGATGGAAATAAATTGAAAGGTGATTATTTATTTGATGTGCAATTAATAATATCCCGATTTATTTTGTTTTCAAGTTCTACTTAAAACAATGAACTACGTACGATAACATGTTTAGCATTCCTAGTCCTCACGTACCAGCAAGCTGCGCCGCCAGTTAGACCTAGGATGATAAGCACAGCTACTATAGAGCTGCCTAGGATTGGTGATGGAGACTCACCGCCTTTATCTTCATTGGCAGTTGTATGTACATCTGGCAGTATGTTACCTGAAATAAAGTTGTCCTTATTTTATAAAGATCCTTGCAAGTGTCATAAGATTAGTGTAAATAAATAAAACTAGCTTTTTCCCGCGGTTTCATCCGCGTGGAGGTATCCATTGCCCTAACCCAGGTCATAGTTTACTTATGTGCCGAATTTTATCGAAATCCATTCAGCCGTTAAAGCGTCAAAAGGTAACAGACTGACAAGACCGAGTGTCACAACTGAGGTCCCTGAACAGATGCTCTGTACCCGAATGAAGATTAATACTCGTTCCTTCTCTGTTTGAGAAGAGGCAAGTGGGATAGTTACAGGATGGTATTATTATTATTATTTATATCTAAGTCGACTGCCTTGGTGGGCTAGTGATCGCGGGCTTCAGCTTCAGGTCCTGGGTTCGATCCACAGATATTTTAAGACTTGTAAATTCTCAGTTGCAGCCCGGTCTTGCAACAGGCTTGCTCCTACCGCTATTACGGGCAATATATAGCAAAGCTGGCAAAATTTATATCTCATACCTACATCTCTACCAACCCCTAGGTGACATACAAGCAGTGACATTCATGGCGCTCGTAACTTGTAATACTTAAGTAATATCTATAGGTAGGTAATTTGATCTGTGATTTGAACCCATATTTAGTTTAAGAATCAAAATTAAGAGACTAAAAATAATAATTTCCACATCAACAAGCTCTTTCATTTGATAGGGTCACGAGGTGCATTTAATATATTTTTTAAGTAGCCCACAAAATTAGGTCATATAATTGCCCACAAACGTTTGAACGCGACTGTGGACAACAGCTTAGATTTAATACGTCCAATAAAGAAGGTCATCGATATGTACAAATCCGTTGCTTTTATGTAGTCTTTCGAATTTGGTCAGATAATCAGCCGTTCTTTACGTATTCTGTTTTTTGTTTATATCTACTTAATGCCAAACATTCCAAGCTAAATATTATTAACTATATATTTTTGACTAAACGGACTAAGTTTTGGTTTACACCTACACATCTTAGGTTGAGCCGGTATCTTATATTTTGCCGTCAAAGTTATGACACCATCGTTTTGACTTTTAGCAACATCATTTCGACAGTGGAAAGGTAAAACGGCTCAAGCGCCAAAACCTGCAATCTCGAGAATGAACTTTAAAGTAATAACTTTAAAATTTGTTCTTGAGATTTCAGGTTTTGGCGCTTTAGTCATTTTACCTTTCCACTGTCGATTTAATAACGCATGTTTTTATACTTTTGAAACGTTTTATGGTTATTATAAGCGTCAAGAAGGACCGAATACAGTTTTCAGCGAGCTTATACGTTTTCGCATTTAGGCGCTCCGATATTTTTCGGGTTATCAAAAAAGCGCAATTACTTGAAAATTATAAATATTTTCTTAAATCTAATTCTGTCATAAATACGCACAAATAAAGAGCTACTCGTGTATGTTTATTCTACAAGCGCACTTACAATGGTTTTAGAGATACACGATTCTGCAAAACGTTACTCCTGCAGGAAATGCTATCTCTCGAAAACTTGAACACGCACAAATTATATTTTCAGCGCACATTTTTGCACATATAAGCTCTCTGCCCATGCACAATATTTCTCTCTCCGATCGTTCGCTTAGAATTTTCCGGCTGGAACAACGTTACTCCAGCAGGAATCGCTTTTTCCGTTTTTTTCTAAAACGACAAAGTGCACAATTTTTTTTGGCGAACTTTCACAGCAGATTACTCACAAATTATACGTTCCACTCATATCACTCTAGGAGCCACTTTCCTGCTGGAGTAACGTGCACTATGTAATAGGAGAAGATAAATTGGCAACTGTGGACCACACGACGGACGATGACGACGTTGCTCCTCAGGTGACTGAGGTAGAGTTGAGAGCGGTGGTACCTAGGCTGAGTGCTAAAAATACCGCCCCAGGACCCGACGGCTTACCTGGAAAAGCCTGGGTCCTGGCCTTGGAGGCTCTGGGGCCTCGACTAAGAGGGCTCCTAAGCGCATGCTTGGAGGGGGGCCAGTTCCCACTTCGTTGGAAGACGGGGAAACTGGTCCACATTAAGAAGCCGGGGCTCCCTGCGGACTCTCCGTCCGCTTACCGGCCCACCGTGCTGCTCGACGAGTTGGACAAGCTCTTTGAAAGAGTCATTGCCGATCGCCTCGTCGGGCGACTGGTGCGGGTGGGGCCGAATTTGGCGAAGAGCCAGTTTGGTTTCCGCAGGGGGCGCTCCACGGTGGATGCCATCATGCGCGTGCGAGCCCTCACGACGGGGGATGCGGTGGCCCGGGGTGGGGTCGTCTTGGCGGTGTCTCTAGACATCGCCAATGCCTTCAATACCTTGCCCTGGAGTTGCATCAAGGAGGCACTCCGGTATCACCGGATGCCAACCTACTTCTGTCGTGTAGTCGAGGCCTATTTGACGGATAGGGCGGTTATCTACCCCGGTCACCAGGGAGAATGGAACCGGCGAGAGATGTCGTGCGGTGTCCCACAAAGATCGGTCCTGGGGCCGCATCTGTGGGACATTGGTTACGACTGGGTGCTGCGCGCCGACCTCCCTAGCGGCGTCAGCGTAGTGTGCTACACTGACGACACGCTGGTCCTGGCGCAGGGGAGGTCGCACCAGGCGGCGGCCGAACTAATGACACGCGGGGTTGCAACAGTCGTTGAGAGGATCCGGCAGTTGGGACTCGAGGTGGCCTTGCACAAGTCCGAGGCCATGTGTTTTCGTGGTCCTCGGAACGCGCTACTGTCGGGTTCCCAAATAACGGTAGGAGGGGTTCACATCGGCGTCGAGTCGACGATGAAGTACCTGGGACTCGTCCTCGACAGCCCGTGGAACTTCGTCGAGCATTTCCGACGCAAACGTCGTAAGGCAGCCCCGGCCCGCTGCAGTCTGGGAGCCAAAGCTCCCAGACTGCAGCGGGCCGGGGCTGCCTTAAAGCGGCTCTTGCCCAATCTGGGGGGACCAAACGCCTCCTGCCGGAGGCTCTACGTGGGGGTCGTACGGTCCATGGCCCTTTACGGAGCACCGGTGTGGGCGCGTTCATTGAAGCTCTGACCAGCCCGCCGGTTGAACGCGTCCTAGAGGGTCATGGCCATCCGGCTGATCCGGGGATACCACACGGTCTCCTGTGAGGCGGCGAGCCTCCTTGCTGGATTGCCATCGTGGGATTTTGAGGCAAAAGTCCTCGCGCTCATTTGGGAGTGGCGCGAGGATGCGAAACGCCGGGGCGTAACTCCGCTGCCGCGAGAAATCGCGGCACAGCGGACACAGCTCCGGCGGGATCTCATGGCATCATGGAGAGTGCAACTGTCGCAACCCAGCGCAGGGCACGCCACAATTGCGGCGGTGAGTCCCCTCTTTGAGGACGGTGTCCTCACCTTCCGCCTGACGCAGGTCCTCACCGGACATGGGTGTTTTGGGAGGTTCCTGTTTCGAATAAGGCAGGAGGAACCGCCCGGGTGTTACCATTGTGTGGATCGACCGGAGGAAACGGTGAAGCATACAGTGGAAGTCCGGAGTACCGCCATGTCCTCGTGGCGGTGATAAGCAGCGGCGACCTCTCGCGTCCGGCCCTGGTTCAGGCCATGGTACGCAGCGAGAGGGAATGGGAAGCCGTCACCTCCTTCTGCAAAGCAGTAATGCTCACGAAGGAGGAGGCGGAGCGCGTGAGAGAGAGGCAATCGCGGCGTCCTCGCGCCCCTAATCGCCGCAAGAGGAGACACCCTGGGCGTCGGGGGTCGATTGCCGACTCCCGGCCACCATAGGAGCGGGCTTGCGAACGGCGAGCAATGGGCAGCTCGCCGTCCGGTAAGGACCAGGCCCGGGTCAACGGCGCGTCGTTTCCACGCGCGCCTCGAAGAGATGTCAGATAATTGACGGGGTCCGATAGGGCCGATGCCTGCCGGGGTCGCGGATTGTTCGAAAGAGTTACCGTGGCCCTGGCGCACAGGCAACTGAAGGAACACGGGTTGGTTTTAGTCAGTAAGAGTCTGACACGCCCTTCCGCTTCGCCAAGAGCGGGAGAGGTCATTTGCTGACTTCCCAAACAAAAAAAAAAAAAATTGTCAGTCTAAGTACTTACTCTCATTAGAATGAAACAATCGTTTCTTGGTAACTAAGGTCACCCTGTACACGTACGTGTCAGCAGGCTTAGTACTGTTGTACACACAGTCGATGTACGAACTGTTGCTTCCCGAATGTAGTTGAATGAGAAACGTCGCAGAGTCGGTTATAGTATTGGTCGCATCTGTGAAAGAAATTATTGTCCTAGTGCGAGATAAAGATGGAGATAGACAGGAGGACTAGCTCCATCTCTCTCGTACTGAATAAATTAAAGGTTGTATAAACGATGATGAACAGGATTTAAAGGGTAGGAAAAAATAAATAAAGTCTGACAACCAGTCTCAAGAAGAAGTACCATGTTACCTAGTGAAGTAACTGGATCGTGGAGGTCAGATAGGACGTCGCTCCATGTAACATAAAGCATCTGCAGGCTTAGCACCAGCACCGTTTTGTCGACGGACGAGTAGACAAAAATGACGTTCCGTGTAGACAGGGTAGAAAGTTTTCTACTGTCTTTAGCATGGCGATTACAAAATCAAATTATCTTCATTACCTTAGACAACCGTAAGTTGTCAGTGTGATTTTGACAGTTTGGGAAACAAAACTTTCTTCTGAAATAGTCTACATAAAAAGGACCTAGACAAAGATCGTTAAAAACTAAAGACAAAATGATAAATTGTAGAAGGATTTCTACGGTGCGATGTCAAAAAGGAGAAACGAAATGTCACTTTGTGTAGAAAGAGCTGTGTCTATTCTTCGTAGAAATAGAAAGCGTCATGCTAAGCCTGCGGGTTAGACTGGAAGCCGACCACAACATAGTTGGGAAAGGTTAGACAGATGAGAGGACAAGAAGAGATTTTTTTCCAGCAGAGACACAGTACAGTAAAGACTTATTCACGGTGTTTGAATATTGTGTAATTTACTTAAACTAATGTTACTTGCCGATAGCCGATAAATGGTAAACAAAAGTTTCACAACAGCGTCTCAGAAACATGTTTTTCTTGCGGGAAACATACATACAAGCTAGCAACATTGTATACAGTTGTCAATAATTATTTATGTTTGGTTAGTACGAGTATTGTTGCTCCAACTTGATAACTCCTTATTGAGCGAGACTTGTACGTGTGGTTTAATTGTATAATTGCTTCAATTTATGCTATGCTACAGGCAATACCTTGCACCGTGTGAATGTAGGTTCACTAAAATCAAATCCTGATCAGCGTTTCTCATTACCTTTTGTAAAGTATTCCAAATGCACAGACCCGGTGCTGTGCGGATTCCTACAGACTATTTCCACGTGTTCGCTGTCTTCATAGAAGTACATAGTGCCTCCATCGTAAGGAACCGACAGATCCGCCTCACTGAACATCAATTCTTTGCCATTTACAGTTATTTCTACAGATTCTGAAAAAGATAAACAATAGGTGTATTTTATTCAAAACGGTCGAAGGTGTAGTAGCGCACCCGAAATTCGCCAATTACGTTACAGCCCCATCATATAGGGGCGAGTTTATTGCCATTAACCGGACACAAATCCAGAATCGAGAAACTATTGAGAAATATCTAATGGAAAACCTAACCAATGACATTATGGCATTAGATCCGGCATTGTGTTACGGGGGAATTCTGTCCTTATAAAAAGGGTATTTCTAGCCCTAAAACAATGTTTCCGTGCTCTTTGTGATGTACTACGATTGGGTTTTCGACTCGGTTTCTCAAAAACGGTCAACTAAACTATTGATTACGTTATTCAATTTTTATATCATGTAGGAAGTAGAAGACATCAATGCATAATCAGCCTATAGTGTTCCCACTGCTGGGACACAGGCCTCCTCTCTTCCAGAGGGAGTGGGATGTAATCCACCACGCGGGTCCAGTGCGGGTTGGTAGATGTCACATGTCTTCGAATTTTTGTTTCTAGAACATGCCAGTTCTCTCACTATCTTTTCCTTCACCGTTTTGAGAGCAGTGTTGATTAAATTATTAACACAAAGTAAAGTGCCTGCCTAGGTTCGAACCCATGACCTACAACTCATAGATCAGGGCCGTTACCACTGGTCCACTACTGCTCTCGCATATACTTCCCGTATATTTCAATGGATGAATCATGTAATTAGATTTTATTGCCAGACATTAATACAAACTACTTATTAAAAATCAAATTCACTTACTTGTACCCTTAACATGAAGATTGAAGTAGAATTCGTGATAATTTCCATTTCCATAGACTTTGCATTTCCATAGAGTACTCATGTTATGTACGACGCTGCGGAACTGAAAAGTAATGTTAAAACATTAGCACGACTTTATTTGATCCTTGTTGACTCGATAGACGTCCTTCCTTTTCAATACAAGAATATCATAAAACATCTATAATAAATACTCACAGGATAAGTGGAGTTTTTCATTGTTGGGAGCTCCAATTTGTCCAATTTGTCTGTGTGAGTGTAATAATTATAGCACCTAAAACATTTAATTTGTTAAAATATATATTACTAGCTTTTGCCCGCGGCTTCGCTTGCATTAATTTAGAATTTGACAATCAATTCGGGTTGTTCGGGGAATTATAGTTAGGAGGGTGAAATACCGGTCAATCTACACTCTAGACTCACAAAATGAATTACGTACTCATATAAAAAATAAAAAGGCTCCTAACACACCACTAAAGTTTCTATAATAATATAATTCAATCATGATTCAAAAGACATGTGGCGCCATTTATTATCATAAGAATGTTATTGTTGTTTTCCTCGGGAACAGTACTTTTTTTCGGGATAAAAGGTACCCTATGTCTGTTTCTGTAGACCTGACAACGTATTTGCAAAATTTCAGGATGATCGGTTCAGTGGTTTAGGCGTGAAAAGGTAACAAACAAACTTACTTTCGCATTTATAATATTAAGTTAGGAAGTTAGGATAATAACCACATTTAGAGAACTGATGAAATTAAAAAGAGACTTGGATAGATTCTGGAGTCCACTGAAAATTTCCTGATGGAAAAACACAGTAACACTTTCTGTCCTGGGTATCGAACCCCATCCTCAGTACTTGCAGTATCAACGAGCAGACGGATATAGATGATCTAAAGTCAAGGAAATGAACTGTTAATCAAATTGACTACCATTTTAAGTTGCCCGTATATTCTAATCACAACTGTCATTCTTTGTTTGAAATGGATATAACACGGCAAATTGGCGTAGAGTGTCAATATGCTTAACAATTAATATCCAGGAACGTACGATCATTTGGCAGCCTTGTTCCACCTGACTATAGGTCTCCTCCCTTTTGTGCTATGCTTCGCTGGTATGTACGAGTCTCATACTGAAGGTCTAGACAAAGTAGCATTCTATTAGCTACAATGGCTACAACGAAAAATTTAATTTGATTGACATAAGCCACCGAAAAACTTACCTCAATCCTGTTGAAAGTCGTTGCAGAAATACGAAACACTTTGAGAACGATTGCCTCTTGCTTAGGCCCTCAGGTCCTACCCGCGGTCTGTTGTAAGTCATCTACCTATCCGGCTGTAGGTCTGCCAATACTTTGATCAGATCGGATAAATAGTCCTACTATACTACTTCATATCCTATTATCTGACTTCGCAAAAGCTATATTTAATCAAATTTGCTTACCACCCACGAGACATATTCGGAAAATGTAAATACAGTGGCTTATTCGCTAAGACTGTGTAAAACAACGGCTGTTGCTCCGTGCTTGGGGATAAACTGGTGAGTGTTATGTGAGGGTTATCTGAAATTAGATATTAATCATTTTAGAATATCCTCCTGAACGTATTACAGTCACGGCGCGCGGCGGCCAATCTCAATTGAGACTAGCTGCTTACGCAAGAGATATTTTAGTGCGCAGGTCTCTCTTCCCTCACTCTCATAGTCCGAAAAGACGGCGATCCGACACGACTGGGGAGAGATTAGGCGTAAAGACCACCGGCTTAGACGGTGTCCTTTCCGAGCCACAGGAAAGTTACAAAGACAAATTCTTAACAGTTGGCGTCTTCTGAAAATGTTTTGATAGAAAAACCCAACATCTTTCATTCTTGGCCAAATTCGCGTTTCGAGCCCAGGACCACATGATCCACAGCCGGATGAATTAGCCACTGTAACAAGTTAATTTCTTCACATATTTTGCAACTCGGTAATTTGGGGTCATTATTATAAACAAGGGGCTCGTGGCTAAGTAATGGCCCCGTGGCTAAATTGACCATTCCACCCCTACATGCCTCGGATAGTACGTTAAACCGTAAGTCCCGGCTGTCATTCATAAATGATAAATTTTTCATTTTTTATCATTTATCATCTGTGACATCTGTGTCATTTATGATCTGTGACAGTCGTTGCGGGTAGTCAGAGGCCCAAAAGTCTAACAACTAGTCTTACCACGGTATCGTGTTACCCAGTAACTGGGTTGTGGAGGTCAGATAAGCAGGCGCTCCATGTAAAATACCGGTATTCCGCTGCATCCGGTTATACCGGAAGAATACCCTAACAAAGTTCGGAAAACGTTAGGCAGATTTATTTTAATCATCCAATAGGAATCCACTGTTGGATATAGCTATCACCAAACATTGAACATCAAGCTCAGTCACTTTAACCCAACCAACGCTCATCTGCGACCCACACTGCGTTAGCTGATACGAAGTCTCTACTCATGAACATATTGTCTTCTTCTATAGCCTTCGATTCAACAGCTAATATTTCATGTTCATGTAGTATTCATATACAGGATGGCCCAGAAATCGACCGACATACTGTAGGTGGTGATAGCTTTGGTCAAGCCCTCCCAAAGTAACAAAACATAATTATGTTCCGCAAAATCTTATAGTTTTCGAGATATACAAGATACTGAAAAAAAAATTGAGGAAAAAATCAAATAATAGTAAATTTATGTTGAATTTGTACGTTTTTATGGAGAATCAAAGGTAATTACGGATGGAGTAGAAATTTATTAATATTTTTATAGAAAAAGTTATTAATTAAAAAATATTTTATTTACACACGAGAGTCACGAGAGTTATTTTTATTTTTTTTTTATTTTTAATCTTGCATAACTCGAAAACCATAAGATATTGCGGAACATATGTGTTGTTATTTTGAGAGAGCTTGACTAAAGCTATCATCACCACCAACAGTATGTTGGTCGATTTTCTGGGACACCCTATTTATGTGCGTTCCACAATGTAGATATAAAAGATTTCGGCCAATTTATATAGAGTCATCTAAGTTGCAGCTTCAAGATTTGGCGTAAATACCATCTTTCCTGAATCCCTCTAAGCAATAGGCAGAGATGATAGTACACCCATATTTCCCACGTGACAGGGAGCGAGCTTGTTATCTGTTACTTTTAACTGTGTCCAGTGTGCGATACACTTCACTCCACCGGCTATGTGTTGGTACTCCAGCTGATCTGTTCTGTGAAAATCGCACCGTGAAACCGTAGGTGAAGTAAGCTTGGAATGACCTGTCATTCCACTCGACACTAGCGATGGACGCTATTTTTATATATTTATTTATTTATTAACAACCAACTTATATTAACAGTTTGCACCACACATACAAGTTATCGGTCAATACAAGTAATTACACATACAATCATAAAACTAGGTTAAATTACAAAAAAGTAGCCAAAATTTTAGATAAAAGTGGATAATATTAGATAAAATTAGAGTTTTTTTTTTAATATAGAATTATGACAAAATTGGAATAAAATCAGTAATAACATATTTACTCCAAGGAGATTGTACTGGGAGTAGCAATGGACTCCAGGTATCGAGTAGTAGTGGTCAGGAATCTCAGTGCAGTACTCGCGAAGACATTGACAGCTCAGCTCACTTAAGTTTTCACGGTGAGATATTTATTCATACTCATATCTTTATTTGCATTCCTTAATGTGTGAAGATCTTACAATGGGCTTAAAGCTAAGGTACAACTACGGACCCTGTAGGGCACAGCTTAAAGTATAAAATTAATATTAGTTATCAATTTTAAAACAGAATCGATTGCCTGCAGTCCATAGCAGCGGTGACCACTTACCTTCATAGCCACCTACAAGAGTGGCATGACCACTATTATCACTTTTCTAAGAAGAATAGGCACTCTTTCCATACAAAGTGTGCGTTCTTTTGTTTATTTCTGATATCGCGCCGTATTAATCTTTCTAGTCCTTTCACAGTTATTTTACCTTTGATTTTGCATCCCTCTCAAAATCACAATGAGCTTTATTCTCGTTACTATAAGGTTGCTGTTGGGTTGCAGCCACTGACAAGTCTGTCACAATCACAATGATCTTTATTCCTGTTACGATAAGGTTGCTGTTGGATTGCTGCCGTCAGAGGAAAAATAACTGTGAAAGTACTGTATAATATATCAGTCTTTTCTTTCTACGATGGTCACGCAACGGGGCCAAGTCTGCTATTATCAATGATTGGTCATTATGACAACCATACCAAGGCAACGCCAAAGTTCGAAATCTCCTAAATTCATAATGGGTTGGCGGTGGTTAAAATTAATGTCAAAATAATAGAAGATTACGACTTGTTAATATGTTCGAGATTACCAAATACGTACAATTTTTCCAATGGAGTGTCAGTGGCACGCTATCATAAAATCATAATTACGTCTTTCAATTAGGAGATTACCAAAACTGTGAAAATTACGGTGTAAATGGTCGGACATCCCGACTCAATTGCGTTAGCAGAATTGGCCCCACCTTGTTTACCAGTAATGGCTTATAACAAGCGTGCAGATGCGCTTAGTACTTATACCGGCTAAAAAAATATCTGCATTCCTTACCTGTCGCGTTTAACTCTCCAGCGTCACACTTAATTATTAATACAATTAAAATTAATATAACGTAATCCATTGTTAGAACTTATACCGCTCGGGACCCGACCCGGTAAATCCGCGTACCAAAATTGTTTTCGTGCGCCCTAAGCGGAATAACGAATACTAAATAAATTATTATATGCATAATTTTACCTCATAATTGGGTTTAGGTTTTTATTAAATAAAATAATAATAATATATAATATAATCTATATATGGGTAATATGTTTACGGACATTGGGGATAAAAAAATGTCGCTGCAATCCACGTCCAAGAATTTGACAGCTAGCTGTCACCATCCATATTTTTTTTTTGTAAGCAAGGGACTTCTTTTATGCATAATTAATTAATATTCCCGATTACGCAGCTATTGACTGCAAAAATACGGGGACCTATGTATTTGCCAAAGATGTTAAAAGACGAAAATTGTGGGAGAAAGCTATCCGAAAAAAAAATGGAAACCGGACATTTCGTCGAGACTATGTGCTATCCTTTTTAAACCTGAAGACGTTAATGGCAGAAATTCGTATCAGGTGATACTCCCAATAGAACTTCGTCCGTATCCATTACCTACAGGCACTTGTGTGATATTACGTAAATTATAGTAAAGGTGTGTGTGTCAGTCAGTCGGTTCACTTAGATGGATATACGAAAGTGTCCCACATTCGTACGATATCATGGTCATACACGTGCTTAGATTTATTGTAGCTAAGGAAAAACATGAATATTATCCTCATATTGCATTCAGACTAAATTATCTTTTCAATATTAAGGTAAATGAATTGATAGAACACCTGCTTTTGAATGTATTTTATTTCATTTTAAAAATAACATAACATCAAGCCTGTGATCCCCAAAGGTTTAGGCAGAGATGTACCTGTAGTAGCTCCGCCAGTTATGTTTAAGTCCCATGTAATAGGGAGCGAGCCTATTGCCATCAACCGGGTGCAAATCCAGACTCCGTTCTGCGACTGAGAATATCCAGATGGAAAAATCCAATAACACTTTGCCCGACCCGGGACTCGAACCCATGACTTCATGCTTAGCAGTAGTTCTTGCGACCACTAGACCAACTAAGAAGTCATTTACTTCAGTTTAGCGTTATTCACTATAGATGGCGCTAGTGCTAGAGAATGGTAAACTATTTAAATAAAATATTTCGTAGATATCGATGATACGTTGTCAATCTGTCATATTATTTTTGCCCAGTAGGTGGTCACGGTAATCTTAGGGACGCTTTCAACACTCTAGCAAGCGGACCATGGTCTGGTTTAGAACAGCGCATCCTCGCGGCGTGTCGGGCCCCATTTCGCCAAATAGGGTTTACAGCACCCTTGTTGATTGAGTGCTTTCCATATTGGCTACTGCAGGTCCTTTCCGACTGGCAGGTGCTCCTAGGGCTCGAAAATAATAAAAATAATAGGAATATTACAATCTCGCGTGAATTTGTATTTTCTAGTCACATTATTTACCTTCGAGAAAATCACTGATTTTATAATAAGTTTTACTGACTAGAAAGTGATGCAACTGTTTTTTGAAAGGATTGCTGTTTAAGCTTTTTAATTCATTGCATTCAGCATTCAGTAAGTTAACATTGAAATCGCCGAGCAGTATGTAGTGATCACATTTTACTAAAGAGCTAATGGAGTCGGTTATGGCGTCGAGAAAAAGGTCCAAGTCAAAGCGTCGGAGACGACACGTTGTGCCTATAGCAATTTTATTTCCATTTAGTGTAAGGGTTATCCACATTTTTTCGATAGTATCGTATCTAGGGTCAATTGGGGTAGACCAGGTACGAGTGGTCAGGCCGTGTTTAAAATAAAAACCCACACCGCTCCGCAGATCTCCATGTACAGACAGCGGTCGTGGTGTACGGCGCAGGTAGAAGGTAGCCTGGCCCAGTCGGCGCTCGCCCTTCTACTTCCGGTCTTATCCAAGTCTCGTTAACTGCTAATACATCGAAAGAATACCTTTCCACTGCTGCTATTAAATCATCGTGGTTAGTGCCAAGGGAGCCTACGTTCAACAAACCAGCTTTAAGGTATTTTTCAAGCATTTATGTAATGAAATATACAACAAAACGGAGAAGCACCGTCGCAGACGTAAAATGTAGACGTTTTCACATTTGTCGAGGGAGATAAAATAAAATTACAATGTGTAATTCTATGGAAATATTGCAAATAATAATTTGTAAATGACAAAGAATTGAAATTCATAACAATAATTATAAGCAAAGGCAACAAATGCAAAAATAAAAACAATATTGTAAAATAAAAAAATTAAGATAACGTTTTTATATAAGTGATAGTAAATAATAATTTTAAATAAATTATTGTAAATAAAAATTGTACATTAGACATTGTAAATAATAAATACACTTTAGCCAGTGTAAAAAAATGTTGTATAATATAAGTCATTGTAAATAAGTTAAGAGTCATATTTGACATTGTCATCGAATTGCTATGAATACATACGTGTATTAAAAGTGTAAATATCATGTGTTTGTAATTACTGGCTGCATAATAATATATTTTTAAATTAGGCAAAGATATATTACGTCACCCACATTTCGCCTGTTATTTGTGAGTATGAAAAACAGGGAATATCCTAATTCAGTAGGTACCTACATTAATTTACTACCCATGGCAATAAATACAATTAAATATTGAAATGGTATTTTTTCCTGCTTGTCTGATTTACACTGATTAACGAACGAAATATTTAACACTTGCTGTCGAAGTAGGAGTCACCATGTTTGAACATATTTAATACACTGAGCCTGCCTAAGCGCATATTTCCCCCACTCTGCCTTGTTAGCAGATAGTTGTCCAGTACAAAGTGTCTTCAAAGTTCTTCAAGTCTTTAAATATCATTGAAAAACAACCTCTCTAATATCAACATTATAAAAATAACAAAACTCACTAAAACATTTTTGTGAACCACTAAAGCTCTGGCACTAACCAAACCCATGGTCTAAAAAACAAGGCCTGGCATTCCGAGAGTGACACAAGCTTACGTCACTATCCAGTTGCCACTTTATTGCAACAAAACAAGAAGTGTGGAAACATTTTCAGTCACCATTCTGTTAAAAAATATGTATAAAGCATTTAAATTGTCGTTTCGTTTTTCTAATCAAACGAAACAATTCAATTTAAACTTATACCAACGTAATTGTTAGTTAAAACCTCATTGATTTATCGGATTCGCACAGGTAATAAAGGCGATTGGGGAGTTATTATTACACACTACTGGTAACACAGCGGTGATGACGTAGGCTTGTGTCACCCACGTGACCAATGTGTCTCGGAATGCTATACCTGGCGAAGTATCTTATTATACCATGACCAAATCAAATACAGAGCGTTTTTGACACCGTAATGTCAATTACTGGTAAAAATAAAAATAAAACATAATGGCCGTTATAATAATGACAGTCACGGCTCCTCTAGAAAACTGTAGTTTTACTTTTAATTTGATTTGATTCCAATGTAGCCAGACGAATACGAACTACTTACATAAAATAATAAATACATATTGACAACATCTTACTTTTATAATGTACTAGCTTTAGCCCGCGGCTTCACCCGCGTGGAGGTCGGATATTATCCCACGGGAACGTACTACCGAGATAAAAAAGTATCTGTGTTAATCCAGTTTATAAACTATCTCTGTTCCAAATTCCATCCAAATCTGTTGAGTAGTTTTTGCGTGAAAGAGTAACAAATATCCATCCATCCATCCATCCTCACAAACTTTCACATTTATAATAATAGTAGGATAGGATAGGAGAGTAGGATTCTATTATGCTGACACTCCCTACAGACAAAGGAGTATCCCTTAATCCAATGCTTACAATAGGATTAAGATTATTGATCATTTATGACAGTCACTTAGGACAAGTAAATGAAAACCGAAAATAATAGCTTATTAAGGTCACATATGAATGATAACTTTATTAATTTAGACGTCACCTACGACATCATGTCTTGAAGTTTACACAATAAAAAACTTAGTCTTAAACTGATATTTTTAAGTCCCAAAAAAATGTTTATCTAAATTTTTATTTTTAGTTTTGTATATTTAGATATCGATACCCATTACGTCTGTGGAGTTCCGCCAACTAATTCAATTTAACCTCGTCTATACATACTTATAGTACCTTATGTCTATGCATATACATCATTATGTAGGTACCTATATTACAATTATTACCTGCCTTATTGTAACTGCTTACTTGTCCAACGAAATACTGTTCCTTCACCTCCAAGTTCATGTCTGTCCGCTGTACTTCACACACCACAGTTATGAATTGGTTACCCGCATATTTGTATGTAATTTCATTATGATTGTTGTAAAGAACACTCTTAAGATTTGGTTGTACATTCATTCCATTAATACTGACACTTATTATTATTATCTATAAAAAAGGTAATTGATTCGTTAATAAACCGCTTCCTAATTGTAGATTTTTGCAATGTTTTCCTAGGTGGAATAAAGAATTGTCGAGAGAGAAGCGACTTAAAATATTCCTTTATAAAAAAAAAGTATTATAACATCCATTTTGAAAAGTCACTTGATTCAGATGGGAATCAATCCGACTCATTTGAGTCGTTTTTACGCATTTGCGTAAAAATAACCTCTATTTTTTAAATGGTACCAATCAACTGAGTTATTATAATATCATAAGGATCAAATTTCTGTAACAAATATTTGTAATCATGTGACGAGATGAGATGGCGGGATCAGCTGGACTCCTTTAAGAAAGACTGGTCCCCAGCAACTCTAGTCAGAGAAAAGTGGAAGAAGAGCAGGGAGGCCTTTACCCGGTGTTGGGACAATATGCGCTTATCAAGAAAAGTAATCAGCTCTACTCGCGTTTTCAAGATTAAAGATCTCAGTCCATCCATGGATTTGTTATTGGCTTCACCCGATTTTAGCCAACTAAGCAGACATATGACTGTATCTAATTAGAAAACGAAGATAACTTACTGAATTCTGTCCGCATTACAAACCTCATCATAACTTTGGTGTAGTCAGTTAGCTCCGTAGAAGTACACATCAAACTAAGTAGTCAAATAAAAGCGCTCTTCCTCTTTCCTACTTTTGCTGTACCCGACAGGGTCCACAAAAGTCATATTTTTGTAACTTAGCACCTAAGTTCACATGTGGAAGCAATAAATATATTGAGTATCTCAAAATTGAATTCTGGACACAACAACAGTTATATGATACTCATATCATATAACTGTTGTTGTGTCCAGAATTCAATTTTGCAATAAAACCGATCGCTTTGGCTGATGTTAGATCTGCCATGGTAGAATCATCTGAAATAATATGAAATATAAATTTTATTATTATTACAGATATTTTTTAGAAAAGGAACGTACATAGTCCATATTACATATCTGCATTTTTTTGTTGTAATATATCTCCTTTGTTTAAAACCTATTCAACCTATTTTAAGCTTTACTTGACCGGCAATTAATTTAGTTCTTGAATTTTTTATAAAAATTCAAGTAATTTATTTTATAATTTGTTTTTTCTGCGTTTGACAAGCAAAATTTTCTTATAATCAATGTCGTGCGTGTCCTTACAATACCGGTTGCAATCGAATTATTTAGGACGTATAGCGAAAACGAGACTAAAAGGTAGTAACGATCTTGTGAGTCTGTTTTTCTCGTGTAATTCTTTTTTTTATAAATATATCGACACATACATATATCATATATCGTTTATTGTCTACATTTATATCTGTAATTTTTATGGTGTACATAATAAAGAGTATTATATTCTATTCTATTCTATCGACAACCCTATCTGCAATTCATTTTGATTATGAATTGTTTTTTTTTTAATTTGATTAGCATTTTTTACTTTTTATATATTTGTAATTTCGGTGTATTTTTTTATCAATTAAAAATTATACGTGTTTACGTGGTGAATTCCTTTTTTATTTCGCTACAATAGGTAAAAAAAATTAATGAACGGGTGCTGGACCTACTTTTTGTAACAATCACCTAACCGTTGATAAATGCTCTGGCCCTCTTGTTCTAGAAGCTCTCACCATATAGCTCTTGGTATTTTTGTAGATTTTGTTGAGTATCATGCGCTCCCATCACAGCAACGAGAAAAGTTTGTTTATCAACCAGCCGATTTTCCTTACATAATGAAAAGAACTTGATGATCGACGGGCGCTGTGGCCTCACCAAAGGGTCATTGGAGGAAACAAACTGTACGAAACCTTCATACCAACTAAAATCATCAAACCTTTGTCTAATTAACCCTCATTGATATAAAACCCCTCTGAAATGATTCAAAGTGAAAATAATTCCAGGCCCAGTGCGAGACAAACATGGAGGTAGACAGGATGAACAGCTCCATCTCTCTTGCACTGAATAAACTATGATGATACATTAAAAGAGTGATACTAGGAGCAAAAATTAAAAGTCTGACAACCAGTCTTACCAAGAAGTATTATGTTACCTAGTAAAGTCTGAGACAGTTTTTGCCCTTGATCTAGATAACATTATCGACCTAAAAACTCCGTTACTAAATCAGGATCAGCTGGACTCGGAAGTACACAAATATTTTGTTAATAGCCAACAATGTGCGTGGAACAACACGCCACAGTTAAAACGTAAATATAAGGGACATATCTATCCCACGGAAATTGTGAGTTTATTATCTGAGAAAAGAAAGCAATGAAAAATGCGCCAGCAAACAAGATGCCCGCGGGATGAAACATTATTAAATAGCCTAACTAAACGATTAAAAAGGCAAATTCTACAATTTGAGGATGACTGTCTGAATACTAACCTTATGCAGCTAACCAACGACCAATCAACGGATTTCTCTCTTTGGAAAGCGACGAGAAAACTAAAAAGGCTGATTATGCAAATGCCGCCCATCAGAAACAGCGACGGAAAATAGGTCATAAGCAATGAAAAAAAAGCGTTTAGGTTTGTCCAATACTTAGAAAACACTTTTCAACCCAATTAGAGCTCCATAGAAATACTTGAGAGTGAAAAGTTATCAAAAAGTCAAAGAATTCAGCTTGTGACTCCTAAAGAAGTTCTGAGAGAAATTCAAAGCAACATAAGCTCGACGAAATCCCCGGGTTACGACCTCATAACAGGAGAAGACTTACAATTTGCTTGACTTGGCGTTTTGACTGACTTTGAAGTTCTAAAACACCTCCCGCGCAAAGCCATAGTAAAGCTGACTAGACTTATTAATGCCGCATTTATGCTAAACCATGTGCCTGAGCCGTTAAAGTTTGCAGAAGTCATTATGATTGTGAAGCCTGGGAAACCACCCCATGAACCATCATCATATAGACCCATTTCTCTATTGCCAATTACGAAATTATTTGAAAAACTGTTATTAAAACGGTTAAAACCCAAAGAAAAATACCTAATACCAAACCATCAATTTGGCCTCAGGGAAAAACACTCTATGATAGACCAGCGGGGTAATTACGTAACACACTAACAGTATGAATAGGTTTCATTTTGACAGTTGAACAACATTCATTGCGTTATTTACGTTGTTGAGCAGACAAATTTTTCGAACTTACGAAGCAATGGATTAGCAATTGGCTTCAAAATGATTCAGATTGTGATAGATAGTGTGTTACGTAATTAGGGTACAGGTACACAGAATAACTAACATCATTGAAAAAACACTCGAAAACAAGTAAGTCTGCGCCACCGTATTCCTAAATGTCGCGCTTTTGCTAAAGCTTAGCTTTAGCTTTAGCTTTTGATAAAGTTTGGCATGAGGGTCTGGTATATAAACTCAGACGCATGCTTCCTCTAGAATTTGCAGGCATTCTAGAATCATATATAAGTAACAGAATATTTAGAATAAGGCAAGAGGACGCATATTCCGAGCTAAAAACTATAAAAGCTGGGGTGCCACAAGGAAGTGAGTTAGACCCATTCCTGTACTTGCTATACACATGTGATATCCTAGAGCTGGAAAACAAGACCATTACGACCTTTGCAGATGACACTGCTATTATGGCTACTGGATCAAGCCACAAAGAAGCAGTAGAAAAAGTTCAACTAGCTGTGAACAAAGTTTATGACAGGACACAAAAGTGGAAGATCAAACTCAATGAGTCAAAATCAATTCATATTGACTTCACTAACAAACACCGTGATTACGACCCAATCTATACATATAAACAGCATGCAAGTATCTTATGCTAATACAGCCTAAACCTTGGTATAACTCTTGACGCCAAACTGCGTTGGAAATCTCACGTCAAAAAGAAAAGACAGAAACTCTACATAAATTATAAAACTATGTATAGGTTACTCGGAAGGAAATCCAGCCTATCAATACATAATAAAATTATATTTATAAGCATATTCTTATGCCAATTTGGACGTATGGCATCCAACTTTGGGGTTGTACTAAACGAAGTAACGTTAAAATAATCCAGAAATTCTCCTTATCCAGAAAGGACTCAGTGATGCTGTAAATGCACCATGGTACATTAGAAATGATGACCTCCACCGCGACCTTAAAATGGAACTTGTCAACACCGTCATCTAATTTGTTGAAGCCCACGAACACAGACTTCACCGACATGTGAATGTCGCGGCAATTCAGCTGCTAGACAACACAGACCTAGTGCGTAGACTAAAGAGAACTAACCCATTTCAGTTAATGAATAGTGAATGAATAATATATGAACAAAGTGTTTTGTTAAAATATCAGAATCTAAGAAAGTGCTACGGAATTGCGTGAAAGTGTAAATTGACACTATTCTTAGTTATAACGTAAACTATCACGTAAAATAATAAGTTAAAGTTAAGTAGCTTATTAATCTATTAGGCTAGATTGTAATAAATTATTAAGAACTTCAGTTCTTATTAATTAAAAAACGAAAAAAGGCCTGGTAAAATAACTTTTCCCGAAAAGAATTTTTCCCAGTAGAGACACAGCACAGTAAAGACTTACTCACGGTGTTTGAATATTGTATAATTTTCATAAACTAATGTTTTTTTCCGATAGCCGCTTTATGTTATAGTAAAATAAATAAATAGTAACCAAAAGTTGCACAACTGCGTTTCAGAAACATGTTTTTGTTGCGGAAAAAATACATACAAGCTGCACATTGCACATACGATTGTAAATAATTATTTATGTTTGGTTATTATTGTTGCTCCAACATGATAACTTGTCCTTATTGAGCAAGACTTGTACGTGTGGTCTAGATGGAATCATTATAAAAATTTGTTAAGTATGTGTTTATTCACAGAAGCTTATTATATGTATTCAACGAAATCAATGCAATGAGTTACAGGAAAACATTAACAACATTGAAAACCAAAATGAAGAGAACAATAAATATTAAATAACACACTGACTGTCATTGTTGAATCGCGAAATAGATAGATACCTATGCGTAAAAGTCTGCGATGTCCAGACCTCACTCTACTACCAAAAATTGAAGTCTTGCTACTTCAAATGATGCTACAATTAATTAAAAAAGAAGTTTGCATAGATACTAACACGCATTAGTAGAGAATGTTCCCACTGCTTAGACTCAGGCTTTCGCGCTGTGAGAGGGATTGGGTCATAGACCGGCACATGGGTCCATTATGGTTTGGTGGACATGACATGACATGTTTTCAGTTAATCCTAGAACATAGGCGTTTCTTTCACCGTTTTAAAATTTGGTGATGAATCAAATCAAAGTCGACTAACATCCGAACTCGTGCGGTGAACTTAAAATCGGGGGATACATTTTAGAGTGATGGGTCAAGTAGAGTCAAGATTTGGGAGTATCAAACTAAAAGTAGGTATGTTGTTTACCGGATTCTGGTCTGTAATAGCTAATTATTGTTTTGTAAATAGTTGGGTGGAAGCAAGTTACTGTTGATGGCTGGTTATTGGTGTTGGCTTTTGTGGTTACTGGTAGTAGGTGACAGATGGTAGATCTCGAAAAATCAACAATAGCGACATCTGAAAAGTTATAAAAAAATAAAATAATACTTATCACGTCTTGTTTCTCTGAAAGATTGTGAAATTTCACCCCATTGGGGGCGACCCTATTGCCATCAAACGGGCACAATCCAAACTCCGGTCTGCTAAATTCCAGATAGAAAATCCTAATGATACTTTGCCTGACCTGGGAATCGCACCCAGCTCAGCAGTAGAGTTTGCGACCACTAGGCAAACCGCGGCAAGCATTCGGCAAACAAAAAAAAACGTTTTCAGAATTGTACGTCAACGCAGCAGACACGAGCACAGCTCGTATGTTACACGACGTAATTATGTAGTTACGGTAATAACACATCAAAAATTTTTCAAACAATTTGTCCATACTTTTGTGATACTGTGAATACAGGTAAACACACAAGGAAGAAAGATTAAACAATTAGTCAACACCAAATGAAAGGAAAAATAATACACTTTGAAATGTCCTATTCGAATGAATCGATTGATATTTCGTAACAAATGTACTCGATTAAATCTAAGTGAGCCGAGTCCGACTCAAAACTAAATTTGTTTAGTTTGAGCGGCTCCACCAATCAATACAAGTTGAAAAAGTTTTAATTTCACTCAGTTAGCCCGCAAAGACAGTCTCCGCAGGTGAGGTTTCTCGGATGATTCAGATTTTTAATGTGTGCTCGCATACGACGGCTTACCTTTCATCTTACGTCGCATGCCCTAATATCCGCACCGGCGAATGGTGTGAGCGTTGCCGAACTTCTTTTCAAACCATATTTGCCATCGACATGCTAAGAGAGGAATAGTCGTGAAAAAAGGGTCTACCGACCGAATGATTCCATGTGGTCTACTCTTGACCGTGTCTATCTACAAAGCATGGTCTTGCTCCACGAATTTGAGAGAAGACTGGTCCACTATTAACTTTCACGTTGCGATGGGGAATAATCGAATCGGAAAATATACAATCGAATATCTATTCGAATTAAACAATTCCAATACGCGCATCACTCACAGTCATTCTAACCACAACGATATCGTATTAAAAGCAAATTAAACAAGTTTTCTTTAAAAAATACTAAATTTAATGATTGAACTAAAACTACAGTACAACTGTTATTGATTTCTGTCATAAACGTAACCATAAAATAATATTTACGATACGACTGTGATGCACCCTTCCGCGAAGCTGTCCCGAGCAAAAGTAATCTGACGTTTTTTCGAACACTGAACGATGACCGATTGTTGGATCTGTCAGTTGATTTTGACAGTTCGACTAGCTTCACTCAGTTGATGTTTCCTGATACGGCCTCTCCTGACATCCTGTCGTCCTCGGCAGGTCTAGATGGTCCAGCTTCATCATCATTGTAAGCTGACATGGCTTCATCATCTGTTAAAGGCATGATCTCATCCGATTGGTCTGCACCTGAAATTTACATCTACTATAAATACACAGCTAGGACTAGCACCATGTACCTATTAGAAGGGAAGGAAGGCAAGGAAAGTTAAAGAAACCCCCAGGAAAAGAGTGAAAGTTTAAGATTACGAACAATCAGCCACTATTAGGTTCACATAAGACTAGACATACTATTCACAAGGTCTAGTGCTAATACTTACAAGACTAGACATATCACTGAAGGTCTAGTATACACAAGGCTAGACATAACATACAAGGTCTAGTATACACACAAGGCTAGACAACACACAAGGTCTAGTATATACACAAGGCTAGACATAACACACAAGGTCTAGTATTCACACAAGGCTAGACATAACACACAAGGTCTAGTATTCACACAAGGCTAGACATAACACACAAGGTCTAGTATTCACACAAGGCTAGACATAACACACAAGGTCTAGTATTCACACAAGGCTAGACATAACACACAAGGTCTAGTATTCACACAAGGCTAGACATAACATACAAGGTCTAGTATACATACAAGGCTGAAGGCAACAATACCTCACAGACATTCAAGGGCTACTCACACGCAAAGAAGGCAGCACACTCATCTGGAGTCCATTCACCCTTCCAAGGTACCATGAACTGCGCCGCGGCGTAGGTCACCTTGCCATAGGCTCCAGCAATAAGCTTCAATTCGTATCGGCCATTCTCCAATACTCTTGTCACCTTATAAGGACCGCGCATTCCGGAATCCAATTTCCCTTTGGACTGCGCGTACTTAATTACAAAAGCAAGATCATCTTTTTGAAAAACATGAGGCGGTTGGCGCCTTTTGTTGACATACTTGTCTTGGTGACTCTGATTATCCTTAAGACGTTCAGCTGCCCTCTACCGGTCGAGTTCTCGCAAGGATCGACGATCACTATCAGAACACTCTACAGCGACATCACGGACCAGGGTTTGTATTACGGGAGTAGTACCTTCAATACCGATCAACAAATTTAACGGAGATGCTTGAGTGGTCTTTTGTTTTGTGACATTCAGTACAATCTGCAAACGCCATAACTGTTCGGACCACTTACTTTTCTTATTATTAGTCTCGACGCGTAACATGTTAAGAAGAGTGCGTACATATTTCTCCACCTGGCCATTCGCGTGATGCATCTCGGGAGTTATGTAATGTATAGTGCATCCTAAATCATTAATCCATTTAACGAAATTTGTGGCTTCGAACACACGACCTCGGTCGGTAACTATAAGGTGTGGAGTGCCAAATAAAGAAACAGCGTTTTTAAACGCTTTCTTTAATTCGTCATGGTCCTGTCTATAAAGTGGATAAGTTAAACAGTACTTAGAAAAAGCGTCAACCAATACTAAAATATGTTTATAGCCATTGGATTCCGGTAAAGGACCCAGGACATCGGCATGAAGGGTATGAAAAGCAACATCTGGCTTAGTCCATGACGTAATGGGCTGTAACGGTGCTTGAGGATTCCGTTTGTTTGCTATGCAAGTTAAACAATGTCCTATGTACTTTTTTACGAAAGCATGAAGACCAGGAAACCAAAAGTGATTTAAGATCAATCCAATAGTTTTGTCTACCCCTATATGACAGTGCTCATCATGAAAGATTCTAAGTAAACTTAATCTGTGACCTTTCGGTATAAAACAAAGTAACCGTGATTGCTCACCTACAGGTGAATAACGATAGTAAATTATCTCATTGTTTTTAACGTAACGACTAGCATCTAACTGTCCTTCTTCTAATTGTCTTAATAATGTTTGCGTTTCGTCATCACCTGATTGTGCAACTTGAGCCCAATTTCGCGGCCTATCTATGTTATTTATAACGCGGATGGGGTTGCGACTAAGATAATCTGCATGCGGCAGTAAAACACCTTTTCTATAGACAATTGTAAACGTGAAATCTTGTAGGTACACCCACCACCTAGCCACACGAGGTAGTAGGTCCTTTTTATTTTGTGTAGCCTTTAACGCATTACAATCTGTAATTACCTTAAACTCTATGCCTATAATACACGGGCGCATCACTGTTCAAACGAATGTGCATGCTACCGGTTGTCACGGTTGAGGTAGCAGTTCCAGTTATCATAAGCTTAGAAAATTCATTTAATATTTCGATAAGTTTTTCCTTATTGTCGATATCTAGCGACGTCTGGATAGGATGCTCATTCGATTCGATAGCCGAGACTTTTGCAGGGACAGCACTAAAAGTTAGACGCTGGTAATCCTTTGTGCGTACGTACATTAGTCCCTCGCGATTAAGGACGTCTGTACCTATTATGATAGGTGCGTTCATACTTTCACTGGGCACAATCAATAGATCGACTTCAAGTGTAATTTCTTTAAGCTCAATAGTAAGTGTCACATACGAAAACACCCGAATGATAGTAGTTCCAACACCTTTTAACTCTCGATAAGTGGTTTTTGTAGCGCACGACAAATGGTTCACCACAGAGGACGAAATAAGAGAAACATCTAAAGCTCCGCTATCGATCAGAATGTCAAAGGGTATCCCTTGTATTACTCCAACTATAACATCTTTGTAATTATTAATGTCGGGTAGGGAACAAAAATTTACGTTGCTTTTTCTATTATCAGAACGTTGTTTGGCGAAACAATCGTTAATATGGTGTCCAGTTTTTTTACAATACGCGCAAATAATTTTCGTTCCCGACTTCATATCACTGTTAGTCGTATGTGTACTAGTAGTTGATTGTTTTTGTTTAGCTTGACAGTTAATTTGTTTATGTCCGGATTGTCCACATGAAAAGCATTTTAATGGAGTCTTTTGAACGGGACCTTCGGCAAAATTTGGTTTCACAACCTCCTTACATGCTGCAGTGTCACGATTTAAACGCTTTTCATGCTTACCCTCAACCGGTTTTACAAAAGAAGAAAAATAATCAACTAACTCGCACGGCTTAATGTTCGCATTCGTAGCTGCCGCTTTAATGTTGGGTTCATTGATACCACGTATAATAATAGCACTAATAAGTTCGTTACTCAAACCTTTAACTATTTGTAACCGTAACAAAGACCGACGTACATACTCCGCATACGTAGCAAAACTATCAGAATTGGTACTCATGACCTCATAAAGAATGTTCGCCGCATCAATCTTTTTCACACACAATGATTTAAAATCTCGTTTAAAATTACTCCAAGACCGGTCTGCCGTAACCCAATCATCCAACCAAGACTTTGCGTCGCCTTTAAGACAGTGACCGATACGCGACAAACATTCAGCATCATTCCAGTTATTTAGAATTTGCGCTCGATCTACCTCATCAAACCACGCATCAACATCGTGTATATTGGGGTCAAAATTTGACACATAAAAATCACGTGTACTACCACCGTATTTTATAGATTGAATAGCCTTCACAATTTTTTCCGATGAATCGCAATTTGTTGACGGTACTTCGACATTAGACGACATGACTATCGACGACCTATCTTCTAACGCATTTAACCGGGCCACGATGGTTTGTAACGACTCACGTAATCCCGAATCACTCCTAGATCGTGGGCTGCGCGTCGAACGGTTGCGATGCCGACTTTTCGAAACTTTGCGGCTCCTAGAACGCGAACGACTACGAGAACGATTTCGTTTTCCCATTATTGCGACACTCAACACGATAATGCACAGCAATCAACAAAATATTACACCAGAAATCAATAATGCAATAAGTATTCTAAAACCAAATGTGGGTAGTTATCCCACTTCTGATAAAAGCAAATTAAACAAGTTTTCTTTAAAAAATACTAAATTTAATGATTGAACTAAAACTACAGTACAACTGTTATTGATTTCTGTCATAAACGTAACCATAAAATAATATTTACGATACGACTGTGATGCACCCTTCCGCGAAGCTGTCCCGAGCAAAAGTAATCTGACGTTTTTTCGAACACTGAACGATGACCGATTGTTGGATCTGTCAGTTGATTTTGACAGTTCGACTAGCTTCACTCAGTTGATGTTTCCTGATAGTATATTATAGTTTAATCATATTTTAATACATTGCCATACAAGTTGACTATTGGTGAAGTGACAATGTTTTACAGGACTATTTTTATGTGTTTAGTTGGATTCGTTTTAGTAGAATCTGCTGAACAGGGTAAGTACCTACAATCTTCAATTATTTACATACATATGATAAGATAAGATAAGATTTTTTTATCCGAGCATGCAAGATATTACATAGTTTGAGTCCAATCATGGTTAGCCGTAAGTATCGGCGTACAAATATTTCCATAACATTGAAAAAAATTAACAAAAAGAAAAATCTAAAAATTTCCTAGAATAGTCACAAATTTTATAATTCAGAAAATTTATAAATTAGAAATTATGTTTATGTTATAATGTCAAAATTTCATATTCATATAAATGTAATATTAGTGTCAGGAAAAAGATAAAATTATTCAATCAAAAATAAACTTTTTCGGCTAGAAATTCGGAGACACTATATATAATATGCTTTTTGCGAAAGAAACATTTCCAATTGACGCTTGAATGCCTTACTATTTAGCTCCTTCCAACGTTTAGGCAATATGTTAAATATAGTAGGCGCCATGCAGACGATACTCTTGCGCATGAGTGCCGTTTTTGCTGGATAGACACGAAGAATGGTCATATCCCGTTTGTTACGCGGTACAACGTCCTGTAGACGTGGAAACAATTTGGGGTTTGTTTTAACAAACATTGCGGTTTCGAGAATATACATACAAGGAAGAGTTAATATATTGTACCTTTTAAAATATGGTTTACACGTATCAACCGTTTTTAGCCCAAACATAGATCTAATGCATCTCTTTTGTGCCTTAAATGCCGTGTTTGCATCGGTAGAATTACCCCAAAATATGATTCCGTATCTTAAGTGAGACGCAACAAAGCCATGGTAGGCCTCAATCAAGGTATCTACATTCATAACTGCAGCTAGAGAGTGTAATGCAAATGCAGAACTACAATTTTTTTGCAGAGTTTCTCGATTTGTGATTTCCAGTCAAGTTTTCTGTCAATTATTAGTCCAAGGAATTTAGTAGTATTTACGATTCCAACAATTTTATTATCTATATTTATGGCCATATTTTCTATAGTCGTTGTCTAAAATGTATTATTTTAGTGTGATCTAAATTAATATTTAAATTATTATTATTTAACCATTCTATTATAGATGTCAAGGTTTTGTGAATGTTAAGTTTATATTGGATCATGTCATTACTATTACTAGAAATTGTCACCGTGCTATCATCTGCAAATAAAGTCATAGGGTGTGGAATTGATTTTGGCAAGTCAATATTGTATAGTGTAAAAAGTGGAGGTCCCAATACACTCCCTTGTGGAACACCAAAAGTAGTTTGACGTTCATCTGATAAGTATATGTCTTCCTTTTTAGTGGTTATATTAATTCTAGTGATTTCTGTATTTTGCTTTCTATTGTCTAAATAGGATTTAATAAAATTAAGAACATTACCTCTTATGCCATATGCGTCAAGTTTTTTTTACAAAAATATCATGATTTACGTAGTCAAATGCTTGAGTCATATCGCAGAAGATAGCACATACAGGTGCTTTTTTGTCCACTTTTATCAATACTTTGTATAAAAAGTCGTAGATCGCCATATTTATAGTCTTATTTTCGCGCAATCAGTTTTGCTCATTACATAATATATTATTTTTTTCTATGTGACCGTTTAATTCCTTTTGAATGATTTTCTCAAATATTTTTGAGAAGATAGGAATCAGAGAAATAGGCCTGTAGAATTCCATGAGCTCACTATCTTCTTTCTTATATAATGGCTTAACGATCGCTGTCTTTAGTGCGTCAGGAAACGTGCCAGCTACAATACAAAGATTTATAATATGAGACAAATGGTCGCAAATTTCAGATCCTACAGCTTTTATTACTTTGATCGATATACCATAGTACCCTACGCTATTTGTCTTTTTAAGGCCATAATAAGTATGTGTATCTGTTGTAGTGTACAGGGTGCCATAAACATCTAGTTTTAGTTGTTTAAGATGGGCCATGTAGTTTTATAACTGGACTGGATCGGTTGTATTTTATTAATAAAATAATCATTAAATTGATTAGCAATTTGTTTCGCATCCGTAATTCTGTCATTATTGATTTTAATTTTCAAAATATAATTTTTAGGTACATTAAATTTACCTTGATTTATTATTTGCCAGGCGGTTTAACATTTAATGTGAGATATTTTGATATTATAGTTATTTTGTGAACCCTTTGTCAGAGTCATGATTTTTCTAAAAACCTTAGCTATTTAATGCATTTGATTTTAATCTGTAGGTCCACAAAAGTTGCCGTTTTTTCTTATTGCAGGGTTTAATACCTTTAGATACCCACCTTAGCTTTATTATTACATTTATTGTAATCATAGTCTCAGGAAAACAGAGGTTGTAGATAAAAGAAAATATATCATGGAATTTGTTGTATGCAATGCTCGGGTCATCCGTTTCATATATTTCGGAGAAATACATTTTGCTCGTACAATATTTAAATTTGGTTGTATTTTCCTTGATTGCGACTAATAGCACCATATTTGTCGATCGTACATATTTTATTTACCGGGCATTTTAAAATCTGGGCTGTGTGGTCTGAAAGGGCAAACTCTAAGACTTCTGATTTACACCGTTTGTTATAAGTATGCGCAAAATTATCGATACATATCTGACTTTCCGTTCGAGTTGGTTGATTTATTGCTAGTTTTAGGTTGAAGCTAAGTAGAAGGCACTCAAACTCCATTGACTGATAATTCTATGGCTATGACAATATTTTTACCCCTGAATGACATTACTGGGGGAGGTTGTTGGTGAACATTTGTTAAATTGTTTAATTTTCACAGAAATTGTATTTATAGATCAATGAGCCTTTAGTTCCGATTTTAGTCAGGAGCCAAAATATAATCTTATGGCGTTTTAAACAATTGTGAAATTGTATTGAAAAAACAAGATAGCGATGATAGTTACAAATGTTCAGATTTTGGCTATGCGCCAAAAAATACTTGTACCGTTGTAGATAAATATTTTTTTTAGATCCACGGGAAGTTACATTTGAAATAAATACAATGTTTGTTTTCTTACAGATCCACTGGAAGTTACATTTGAAATTAAGCCCACGAAAGTTAAAAACAGTCATAAAATTATTTGTAACCCCAGTGTTCAAGATGTACAACATAACATATACACGGTGGGCGAAGGAGAAAATTTCAAAATAATTACGAAATATGACCACTATATCTATCATTTGATGTAAGTAAATAACGAACACTTTATTTTCTCACTAAACTATACTGCAACAAGAAGCTCTAGAATTTTAATATTTAAGTACCTAACTTACAATCCACGTAAATAATTTAACAAAATGGGTTTACGTTTTGTCAATATTTACTAAGTAAGTATGAAGTTTTTACAAGATATTTTAAGGATATAAATCTTTTACAGCTGCCATTACATTAATAACAATTATGTTATTACATATGCGAAGAATGGCGGTCATAAAATCGTCAACACTGTAAGTAATTTAAGTATGTAATAATTACATAGTGCGCTGCCTATCCCTTTGGGGAATACAGATTTGATGTGTATGTGATCCGATGAGATGGATTGAATGTGAAACTATTAGAGATAGGTTTTGTTTTTAAATCAATAGATGTCATTGACGATGTCCTTAGCCGCTCTAGACAGAGAAGTGGAAGGATAGTTCGTAGCGAGGTCATTGCGCTGCAGTGGGACAATACGATGTTATAAAAAAAGCAGCTGGATGACAGTAGGTAACCTACCTATGAGCTGACTACAAAAGTTGCGGGACTGTGAAAAATAATGAAATAGAATTTATTTATGATACTAGAAACGTAATTCCTTAGTAAAATTTAATCCTCACAATTCTATTTGTACTATCAATTACTTACAGAAATAAAACACCATTTGTATTTTACGGAAAATAACTGGACTCGATTCCTGAGTCGTGTAGGTATAAGGTGTTTTAGAAAATCCTCGAATGCTGTTTTTCTCATCTCTAACATCGACTGCGTGGTTCCTTAAAACTTTCTCAGATTTTGTCCGTACTGAGCCATCTCATCGGATTGCCCTGGTTAATATATCTAAATAAATGTCTAAATATCTATAAGATTAATTAATACCTATCAACAGTTTAAGGTAGAAAAAAAAATGGGTAATATATGGAACTGTACGGTGTTGGTCCATCAAAATAACGCAACAGTATTTCCCGTAGTCCTGTACGACAACAACTTCTATTCAGCGGCCTATTGCTATATGAAAATTCACGTGAGACAAACATGTACGTAAGCTAATAATCATTCCCACTAATACGTATTATAAATATGACTGATTGTGAGTTCTGATGTTTGGCACACAGGCACCATAATAAAATACTTACCTTTGTACATAAAGTAGTTTTCCTAGCATGTGAGTGAAACCGCGGGCAACAGCTAGTAGAATGACATACCCTAAATTCTCAGGCTAAATTAGAACAAGTAACCCCACAGACTCGCCTCAGACGATCCTCGTGAACAATATGGAACTACAAGCAGTTCGCACAAACCTGTCGGAGAAGGACTTCGATTTCACTGCCGAGTACCAATACGTAGACGGCGATGTAGTCGAAGTCAATTGCGTCAACTTCTTGAATTCAGCACCGCTCTCGATGGAATATGCGATGGCAGGCACAATGAGCGGTGAGTTATTACATTCCTTTGTCACACTAAAGGTCATCACACACTATGCATACATTAACCTCGGCACCACATCGGCATCACCTTAACCCTAGGGTATGAATATCGGAACTTCGAAATCTAAGATGGATTTTACGTATTTTTCAATTTCGGAATTGAATAGTAAAAAGAATTGAATACGATAAGATTTTTTTTACTGTCAGAATTTTTAAAATTTCGGTTGGTTAACCGAGACTTGGCATCGCTGCAGAGACTCCAGAACAGATCTATAGTCTTTGCAACGATGCCAGGTGTACTGACGATATATCCAAGTGCTGGCTGAGATGTCTTTATGATGAAGCGACGATGACCGTCGAAACTCAGAACCACACTCTAAACGTATTACTGCATCAAGTGGTGAGACAAGGGGACGTTAACTGTACGAAATTGTTATGGCGATGGCGGTGCTCTCGATTTTAAGAAGAAGAGAGAGGGAGACAATTATACAAGTTTGTGGCTCGTTTAGATGCCAATGTATACGTTTTTATAATAAACTTCCTAGCCACATTCAAAATCTTACGCCTTAATAAATTCAAATCTTGTATAAAGCGGAAACTATACCAGAAAGCCTATTATACTATGAAAGACTACATTGAGGATAATAAGGCTTGGCATTGAGCTGCTCTAGTACAGTTACAAAGTGATTGTTGATTTTTTTACTTTTTTTTGCTAACTATTTTAGACATGAATATTTACTGTAAAAAGTGTTACATTATTTGAACTATTGTGAATGGGAGGACTAAGTGGGTCTTTGTTTCAGTTTGAATCATGGTCTGGCCGTTTAAGAAGTCTATGCGGCCTACTCAAATGTCCTTTCTTTGGAAAGGTGTTTGTCGAATCGTTGAGCTCCTTAAGTTCTGAGTTGACCTGCATGATTACTGACAAATGCGGGCACTGACTTAACAGTCCACTCAATCTGTGTGGTTCTTTCCTCAAACGACTATTTCAGACTCTAATATCTTATAATAGGTCTTCACATGATTTGACCGTGATTATGTCTGGACTTTGACTGTGACCTCAGAGTTTGTTTCGGCCTTTCTTCTCCGAGTAGTCAGATAGGAACGCCGACCTCATCTATTTAAAAAAATATAGCGCGTATTATTATTTATTTATACGCGTATTATTTCAGAAACTTATACCATGAAAGAACTAAAATCATACAAAGCAATCGGTTTTCGTGCAAAATTGCGTTCTGGACACAACAACAGTTATATGATATGTACTAATACGGAACCAACTGACTACACCAAAGTTATGGTGAGATTTGTAACGCGGACAGAACACAGTAAGTTGTTTGTTTTCTATTTTGTTATGTAATTACATACAGTCTCGAGCAAACATATTTATGTAATGCTTCTTGGTTGGCTCGATTTTAGTAATCATTCTCACTTTAATACCCTCATTAAACATGTAGCATAATTATACAGATACCAAACACCTTAAAGCGACAAACACATAATAATGTCTAACACAAATGAAGGGTGTTTTTCAATGAGTTTATGAGTGTGTAACGCGTTGGCGAATATTTTATGTATGTGTTTTTTATTTATTTATTTAGTGTTATGCTCTCCGTCAGCCAATCATATAATCATACAGTAATATTAGTCCATGCAAGTAGAGCTTTTGAAGCACAGCTAGTTTTACCTACACATCATGTGCCAAAGAGAATCAACTGTTCCATTCAAAACTTTAATACCTACTCGACCCACATCTGTGGACTGTAGGACGGCTGATTATTTTTTCGTGGTTACGATGTTGGTCCGTACCAACAACCTTAAATATGACCACACCTTGCTGATAATCCCTCCTCCCCCTCTTCGCCGACTTTTAGAAACCTATAACTCACAATTCATTGATTTTGATATTTTCGCGCTGTCGCAATCTAAATTTAAAAAAATGGTTTCACAATCTCGTGCAAGTCGCGTATAAGACGGATGCTCTTGACATCCGCCTCCCACGATTCATCGGCATATAGTGTTTTTCTACTAAATATGTATGACGGCGTCACCATTGTAAACAGCACGTGCAGCGGGCCGAGTTACGCAGTGCTATGTGTCACTTACGCCTCCCCACTCTCCCCACTACTCAAGCCGCTCTACATAAGCGAGCGCGCACCGAGGTGGGGATCATTCTTGTCGCAGGCTCGGCCCGGTGCACATGTTGTAGCGCTTAGAATTATTCTAGTATTTATTTAATGAATAATTAACAAGCTGTTGGAATAAAAGTTGATTACTGAGATATTTCTGAATTTCATTTAAGATGTCAGACCGTTTGCCGACATCAGAAGTGGGATTGGATCCACCGTCCACTAATGATAGTAAAAAGGGTATAGACCGATTTTGGCGCTTACACATACCCTGAAGGGCCGTGCCGCTGTGTATCTTACCGAGATATAACCTGACAAGATCTCATGGGCAACAATCAAGGACATGCTGTTTTCCAAGTTCTCCCAACCCGTGATGAAGAAACTGCAGCTGAAGCTGATATTCGTCTGTGGCAACTCATTGAGAAGATACCAAGTAAATTGGCCAGAAAAGCAGTTCGCAGTGAGCTGGGACATACGGCCAACGCCTGCCCCAAGCGCTGGAAGAAGGAAGACTCCATACCGAGCACCAGCACTAAGGACGTGAACTTCTGCTCCAGAGCAGCTCGTGGAGTATGATAGATAAGTGGTACAGATATCCTTATTATAATTTGAGTCTGGCTCAGAAGCTCAAGTAGCCTAGTAAAGTATAGTAATTGAAATCTCGTTCATATTGAGCAATTTCATGAACAAGTGATCCTAAAAGGTATAGGTGTGAATAAAAGTAGCGCGCATATTACAAATTAAATGTGCAACCATGGTACATAACCACTTGCTTCAAATAAATCACGTTGTATGGCCGGTTGAATGACTTAGTAGAAAAATTTGGTCGTGATATTTTAGAACACGGAATTAGAGTTAAAGTTACACAAATTATTGGTTTAGCTACATACGTTCGAAAATGTATTTCCAATTCTTCAAAATTCAAACTCCTCGGCTTATCATCTCATCAAGTTTAGCCATAACACAGCAGTAACATTTTAAACAGTACCCCATGAAAGATGAGTCTACTTTAGCCAGCCTGAAACCTGGTTGAAATAATTGGTCCCTATTTCTAGTGATTTAATTGTGTCTTTCACCTCTTTTACTAAAAAGATGTAGATTTTTCCTTACGCATAAGATGTTTTCATAGATGTATTGACAAGATACCGTCATGATGTTAATTTTAAACATTTCCCTTAGAGAGTCGCGCCTGCGGAGGCCATATATGACTCTGATGGCTCTTTTCTGCAGAAAAAAAAAAAAAATATTCGACGTCTGCAGCGAGTCTCCAGAGTAAAATACTACACATGATAATATTAAAGTAACTAAAATAGACTAGCCTCGCGGTACCTACTTCAGTAAATTGACGGATTTTTCTCACAGCATATGCTGCTGAACTTAGCCGTCCTGCAAGGGATGTTAAATAAGGACCCCATTGAAGTCTTGCGCTAGTTTCTCTTGATTCAATACTATCTCACAATTAGTACTTTTGACATTTGGTAAAGTAAATCTTATACAATTCGTTTTTTTTTCCCATTGAATACTAAAATATTAGCTGTGAACCAATTTTGAATCTGCAGTAGGGCGTTATGTACGTCGTCAAGATTTGATGCACGTCTATTAATTTAAATAAGTTTCGTCAGCAAATAACACCATTTGTGGTTGGTTTATAATTAATGAAACCACTATTACTTGGCACCACAAGCGATCATATTGGCTAAATTCATGTTGGTGGTCGCGTTAGTATGCTGTGCCTGTTTAAGGTAAACGCGTTCATAAGGGATCATTCATACAATAGCTTTGATAAAATCGATCGTAAAGTTAGACTAGTCTGGTGGTTACAAGCGCTGTACAAATTTCGTTTCTGCCCTCTTCATTTGCCTAGCGTTTTCCAAACTATGTTGGGGTCGGCTTCCAGTCTAACCAAATTCAGCAAAAGACCAGTATTTTACATGGAGCGACTGCCTATGAGACCCCTCAACCCAATGACTGGGTAACACGATACCCCTTGGTAAGACTGGTTGTCAGACTTTTGGGCTTCTTATTATCCGTAACGACTGTCAAAGATCTACGAATGTCTGCCGGTACCAACGGCTTAATGTGCGTTCCGAGGCACGGAGGGGTTTCGATATGTAATGGATAATCACCCATCCACGAACCGACCGCGGCAAGCGTAGCTTAACCTTCGATGTACCCGTGCGGCTGTTATCATTTAGTCATGCGTTCGTTTTGCCCTAAGGCTTAAAGCAGTTAAAATCCAATTCATTTGTTTGGCGCGCCGAAACGAGTAATTGCTGATCACGGGCGTTCGTATGATAATACAGATGTGACCATAACGAGTTGAGATATATTAATGGGGCTAATAGGGTCTATAAAATATTCTCATAAAAATTTACGTGAAGTATCTCATGGTCAAAATGTTCTGGTAGATATCGTGGAAAATTATGATGACGTGACGGCGGGTAGTGATGATGACGTTACCCTGATACACGAAACAAGCCACGAGAACCATGCCTAACAGCAATATAACTTTGGCAAATAGAGATACCATGTCCGTGAATAGTGATACTATATCGATTGATAGTGATACAATGTCTGCTGACTCACGTTTAACACCTACCAGTGAAAGTGTTAAACATCTTGGTTAACATTTTGTATCAACAGTCTTTTAGACCAGGGTTTTATTCGGATACTGGGTGAGATGCTACGTAATCGATGTTACCAAGTCCTTTTAAACTCAGAAAGAAGTAGATGGAGATCACAGAAGAATGGCCTGCCCCAGGGAAGTGTTATGGCGCCCACTCTCTTCAACATCTATACCAACGACCAACCTACTGTTGAACATTGCGAGAGGTTCCTATACGCAGATGACCTTGCCCTGGCTACCCAAACAAATACATTTGGGGACGCTGAAAACATCTTAGAGGCAGGCCTAGAAGTTCTTGGAAAGTATTATTGTTATTGAGAACGCTCTCAGACCAAACCCCACAAAAACACAGGCATGCGCTTTCCATCTCCGCAACCATTCGGCAAGACGCACCCTGAATATCAATTGGCAATGTGTCACCGTTGAACACTGCAGTAACCCTACCTAGTTGGGTGTCACCCTTGATAGAGCGCCGACATTTAAGAACCATTGCCTCAAAACTAAGAAAAAAGTCTGCTCCCGTAACAACTTGCTCAGGCTCACAACTACCAACGCAACGGCTTAAAAGCAGGCACAGCTTCCTGAAATCGACAGTATCTCTACCAGGAAAACCGGCCGACGCCCGTTGCAAACTGTGGCAAGACACTATTCCCCCTTCCATTTACTATCTACCACCAAAGGAGCATCTTCCTGCAGGGTGTAACCTTTCGTGGTTCACTTGGAAGTCCCTGAACCGTCTTCGGACACAAGTGGGAAGATGTAATCCCAACCTAGTAAAGTGGGGCTACCTCGATGGAATGGCAGCTGGATGTTGATGTGGAGCTATGTCGCAAACTATGCTCCACCTTCTATCTTGCCCTCTGTGTCCCAAAACTTGCAGTCAAAGTGACCTCTGCGCTGCCACCGATGACGCCGTGGAAGTGGCGAAGTTTTGGGCCAACAAAATATGGGAAAAGTCGTGCCAGCGACACGAAGAAGAAGAAGATCAACAGGCTTTTAATCCAGATTCAATTACTATTGTTACTAAAGTAGCCATAATAATTAGCAAAAGAGGTGACCCTGTAGAGTCAGCAATAACTGGTCCTGGGGATAATAGTTTTGCAGGGTCATTAAGTGATAAATGGCTGGAATAAAAAAAATAAAAGGGGAATAAAAAGTGAGCAAAAAAAAAAAAAGAGTAATAAAAAAAAAAAAGAGAAAAAGAAGAGAAAAAAAAGAGGAAAGAGAAAATAAGAGGACAAAAAATAGAGAAAAAAAAACGAAACAGAAAAAAAAAAAAAAAATGGGGGAAAAAATAGGAGGAGTTCTGAAGGCTCAATAACGAGCGGTACAGAATTAGTGGCAAACTCTAAAGGGGTGAACCGGACAAGATTGCTAAATTCCTGAAGGCTCAATAACGAGCGGTCCAGAAGTAAAAGCTTATTCTGAAGGGGTTAACCGGACCAGATAGCTAAAGTCCTGAAGGCTCAATAACGAGCGGTCCAGAAGTAAAAGCTTATTCTGAAGGGGTTAACCGGACCAGATAGCTAAAGTCCTGAAGGCTCAATAACGAGCGGTCCAGAATGTAAAGCTTACTCTGAAGGGGTTAACCGGACCAGACTGCTTAAGTCCTGAAGGCTCAATAATGCGCAGTCCCGAATTAAAAGCTTTCTCTGAACGGGTGAACCGGCCCAGATTGCTAGTCAGGATGAACGAACATGAATAATATCGTTGTCTTTTTAGATACTGCTTGATGAGATTACGCGCACGAGGACGTCCGCACGTCAGTATGGCCGTGACGGCGTCACCATTGTAAACAGCACGTGCAGCGGGCCGAGTTACGCAGTGCTATGTGTCACTTACGCCTCCCCACTCTCCCCACTACTCAAGCCGCTCTACATAAGCGAGCGCGCACCGAGGTGGGGATCATTCTTGTCGCAGGCTCGGCCCGGTGCACATGTTGTAGCGCTTAGAATTATTCTAGTATTTATTTAATGAATAATTAACAAGCTGTTGGAATAAAAGTTGATTACTGAGATATTTCTGAATTTCATTTAAGATGTCAGACCGTTTGCCGACATGTATTTTTTTCTGTTTTGTTTTTTACTATTATTATTTATTTATTTTCATTTAACATGCGTTCGTTTTTATACTCTGATGTCATTTCGTGGACAATAGTGTGGGTTATACGTTTTTTCAACTGTAATATAACTATTTTTTGTAAATGCTGTAATGTATAACTGTTTTTTGTCCCAAATAAATAAAATAAAATAAAAATAAATGCTGTATAAATATAACATAGCAAAACAGTTAAAATTCATTAAAAAAATTGATTTATGAAACGGATAACCTACTTCCACATGCTAAGTATTTAATCATGATTTTGTTTTTTTAGATAACATTATAAGTATCAAAGTTAATGGGATGACTCTACGACCAAAACTTAAGAATCGTCTGAACCGTTATTATACAATTGAATACAAATATCAAAGAAAACAACGCATAAACGTGGTGTGTGAAGTACAGCGAAAAGACGTGACATTGGTCGTGAAGAGAAGCATCTTGAATAGTAAAGTAATCGGTTACAAAAAAACAGGTAATTAGAATACGAATAGTTGTGTCGGCGAAGCTTTTGTGTTTGAAATATTCTATTGGCGAAACTCTCATAAGTTAGGACAGGGCGCCAAAAAGCAGTCTACCATCCGTCAGCTTTTCGGTACTCCGTCCGGTTGTAATTTTTCCGGACCTTTCGACTTATGGCGTATTCTATAAGAAAATAAAAATGTTAAATGGATACTGTGAAAGAAATATTTAAAAATGTCCGGACTTTTTTGCCAACGTCCGGCTCTTTTCGGGACTTTTCAAATTTCGAAGTAGTAAATCTATGTACTTTATATCTGAATCGCTCTGTCGGCGCGAATGTCGTAGAAGAGTTTCAGAATCTAATTTACACGCGTAGATATAGTAGAGCAGACATACTGACTAAGTTTCCACTTTGAAGGCCCTTCACCTACAGTCCGCTCACAGTTATTCTACCTCTCAGTTTGCATCACTGTCAACATTACAGTGATCTCTACTGCTGTTGCAATAAGGTTGCTGTTGGGTTGCTGCCATTGACAAGTCTGTCAAATTCACAATGATTTTTATCAACGTTACAATAAGGTTGCTATTGGACTGCTGTTTTCAGAGGTAAAATAACTGTGAATACATTATAGTGTTACTCATTTAGTTTTTTTTTGTTTATGGTCCTGTCCGATATCAAAATTAATAAAATATATCTGGACCTATAGTCTCTTCTCAAATTATAACTACCTACATGATATATGAGTATTAGTAAGCACACGCTCGTAAGACTCGTCAGTAACAAAAACAGGCACCGTAGCCGAAGTTGGCATGAGTTGGATGTATGATTATTAGTAACACGGCTTACACCAATTTAAACTTCAATTAAACTATACATTTTTCGAGGTACAAGTTTGGCATAACTTTACGTACTCCGTTAACAACAGGGGGAGAGTATAACTGTTGAAACAACTTTTTTTTAAATTACAGATACAATACCACGAAAGAAGGCTGAGATTTCGTTTTATCTCACATCTGTGGATGGCAAGATATTGCGGTGTGAGTCTGATTATATTATTGATGGTTCAGTTGCAGAATACGTCGATATTTATTTTACTGAGGGCAAATTCCCTATTGGTAAGTAGAGTGTGGGAGTCTCAGCTGACAGGTGACCCATCTTATATTAATATACAGTCCTTTCACAGTTATTTTACCTCTGACAGCAGCAACCCACCAGCAACCTTATTGTAATGGGAATAAAGCTCATTGTGATTTTGACAGACTTGCCAGTGGCAGCAACCCAACAGCAACCTTAGAACTAGGAGAATAAAGATCACTATGGTTTAGACAGGGTTGCAAAACAGGGGTCAAATAACTGTAAAAGCAATGTAGCGATCGCTAAATGTCTGCCTGTACTCGTAAGTGCAGTTCCTCAAGATAATAATAATGATACCAATAATTATAATAAGCCCCCTAAACAACCACACGTCCTGATTGACCATCTAATCACGTGGGGGGCGGACACACGAATGAGAAATTACTGGCGTGGCTAATGTGGCTCTGGAAACCCACCTAAAAATGGAGACTCGTTCAAAAAGAAAACGTATAGGACCGCTGCCCGGGGGCGATTGCCGGGGCGCACTTGGAGCTGACGCTAAGTGTCTCAGCATGCGAACCGTCAGCGGTGAGGAGTTGAACAGGCGGGCTCCCACCGACAAATATGTTACAGCCGAAATCATTGACGATGGTGACAGACTTACAAACAGGACAGATACCCCTGTAGAACCGTACAGTCCAAGCACAGTATCGTATACACCCTCAAGAACATCATCACCATCCATACCATCGTCACCCCCAATAACTAATTTAAGCTCAGTTCCACCCACTCCGGTTTTGAATGTTGCGCGGGAGGTATCAGCCTTCTTACCCGCGTCCACCAAGGCTAGAAAAGCAAGAGTTCGCATGAGATGGAGTTAAGATGTAAACCTATTTATCGTGCGAACTTTTTTATACATTACCAAATTAGAGACCGATATGACCACCTACCGACAACAACTGCATGCACTTTTTACACGACAATATCCAGAAATTTCGGTTACAGAACAAAGAATCTCAGACCAAAGAAAAGCCATAGTAAGGAATAAACTTCTATCTCAAGAAGTAATAGACCACATAAAATAAGAAATACGAATACAATTGCTACAGGAAGAATCAGAAAATTCTTCAAACAATGACACTATCACAAAAAAGACAAACGACATTAGCCTGCAAGATCAACCACAATCGCTCACTCAATTACAACCTAATTTTGAATCTCAACCATACAATCAATCGCAAACATCACACATATCCACACAAACCGAAACTATAACCCTAACATTAGAAAATGATATTGAGGCAGTAGCCGACGTGAATCAAAACCCTATAACAAATATGTATATACAAGAAATACATGACAAATTTAAAACGACACTAATACTGTACTCTGGGATGGACCCAGCTGTTCGACCAAAACTACCTAAACTTAAATATAGCCCGAACCTTTTCCGCTTAGTTAATTTATTTAATGAAGATATACTAAAACAGTTTTTATCTAATGACACACAACTGATCGACATACACACCCTTATTTATGCCACAGCGGTTGTTATTTCTGAAGAACTCAACTTTAAAATCAATGAACACGCGAGAAACACAATACAAAGAGACACTGCCAAACCACCATGGCAACAGAGGCTAGAAAAAGACTTTGAAAAATTAAGAGCAGACTGTGGCAGACTTACACATTACATCAACGGCATCAGATCACATAAAGTAGTTAAAAGAGTTGAAGCAATATTTCAAAACTATTTTATACACACAAGACATGAAAATAATAATAGAAAACCTGAAGAGTTTTTGGACACATTAAAACAGAAATTGGCACTGAAAGTCCATAGGCTTAGGAGATATTTGAAGGCACAACAGCGCAAAACAGATAATGCCGTATTTTCTACAAATGAAAAAACATTTTATAGGAATATACAGAAACCACACACCGATTCAACAATACAGAACGACACAGACACAAACCTCAAAAGAACACTTGGAAACATTTTGGTCTAACATATGGGAAGAGCAGATACATCACAATGATAAAGCAACTTGGATTACAGAAGAAGCATCAAAATGGAGAGCTATTGCTCTCCATTTTGATATGAAAATTTCTGGTATAAAAAAAAACGATACTACACAAATCCATAGCAAAAATTTAACAGATATAGTATTAGGAGGACAGAACATACCCGAATTCATTGCCACAGGAATAACTTACATGCTACCTAAAACTAAATACACATCAGAGCCTTCCCAATACAGGCCAATCACATGCCTACTCACAATTTATAAAATACTAACATCAGCAATCACTAATAAAATCACCTCACATATTGATCACCACAATATGATAGCAGAGGAGCAGAAGGGATGCAGGAGAGGCCACATGGGATGCAAAGAACAGTTAATTATAGACTCTACTATCCATAAACATGCCACTACAAAAAATAGAAACCTACACTGTACTTATATAGATTACCAAAAAGCTTTCGATAGCATCCCACACTCTTGGCTATTACAAATCCTAGAAATATATAAAATTAATTCCAAAATAATAGATTTCTTGCGCATCGTAATGACACGTTGGAAAACCACACTTCAGCTAAATAATCGACACAACACTCTCATAACTCGACAGATACATATTAGGAAGGGTATCTACCAGGGGGATTCCTTGAGCCCACTTTGGTTTTGTCTTGTCCTAAACCCCTTGTCTCACTTACTCAATCGGTGTCAGGCTGGATATAATTTTAAATACAATACCGGAGAAATTATTATCTCGCATCTCATATATATGGATGACATTAAATTATACGCTAAAACAGAAAAACAAATGAAATCTCTTATAGAAGTGATGACAAGATTTAGTCAGGATATTAATATGCAATTTGGATTAGACAAATGTAGGACATTGCATATTATAAAAGGAAAAGTAAAACCCGGCAACTACGCAGTCAGTGACACCGACACAATAGCAGCTATGGAACCAACAGATCTATACAAATATTTAGGATACAAGCAACTTAAAGGACTCGACCACACGGCAATTAAACAGACACTAAATACAGAATACCGAAGAAGAATTAACGCAATTTGCAAAACACAGCTATCTGGAAAGCATCTTATAAAAGCATTGAATACCTTTGCCATACCAATATTGACCTACTCATTCGGAGTAATAAAATGGTCAAAAACTGACATCGAACAGTTAGAAAGAATCACACGCACAGTACTCACAAAACACAACAACCTACATCCTAAATCTGCGATCGAACGACTCACGATCAAAAGACAAAATGGAGGGAGAGGCCTAATCGACATACAACACCTTTGGCAGAAACAAATCACTAGGTTAAAAACATTTATCTACACAAAATCTCGCACAGGTAATATTCACAAAGCTATTACCTTAAATGATTTTAATTACACCCCGCTTAACTTAAATGAACAAAATATAGAAGACATAAACATCACGGACCCGCAAAACCAAAAAGATGAAAACTGGAAAAAGAAAGTCCTTCACGGTAGACACCCCCATGACCTAGAGCAGTCCCACATAAACAAATTAGCATCAAATAAGTGGCTTGAAATAGGAAACCTTTTCCCTGAAACAGAAGGCTTTATCATAGCTATACAAGACCAAATCATCAACACCAAAAACTACAGAAAATTTATCATTAAAGACCCTACCATCACAAACGACAAATGCCGCAGATGCCATATTCAATCAGAAACCATACAACACATAACAGGAGCATGCATAACCCTCACTCAGACTGACTACACTCACAAGCACAACCAGGTTGCAAACATTATCCATCAAAAACTAGCACTCAAACACAGTCTCATTCAAAACACTAACACTCCCTACTATAAGTACGCGCCACAAACTATCCTAGAAAATGACACACATAAACTGTATTACGATCACGCCATACTTACAGATAGGACCATCCACTTTAATAGACCATAAATAACCCTACAGGATAAAATAAGACAGACCACCTACCTCATAGACATTGCAGTTCCCAACACCTACAAAAAACAATCGCTGAAAAAATAAGCAAATACGTTGACCTCAAAGAAGAAGTCACAAGATAAAGTTTATGGAGAGTTTAAGTGGAGACAAGATAAAGTTTATGTCGTTCCTGTCGTTCTCTCTACGACAGTTGTTATTCCCAACCATCTCCTCCGTAGCCTAAAATTAATGGATCTAGAAGAATCCCTTTACATTAATCTGCAGAAAGCAGCCATCCTAAACACATGCAGAATCGTTAGGAAGTTCATGCAGTTAGACGAAAGTACACTCTCACCATAAAAATCACCACACGCTGCATTTACTTGGCTTTGGCCCGTAAATGTAGCTAAAACCAGCCTAAAAGCTGAGAAAAAAGAACACTCCCGATTATAATAATAATAATTAATTAATTAATAATTAATTAATTAATTATTAATTAATTATAATAATTTTCATTCCGCATGACGAGAACCTCGTGAAAGCTGAGAAAGAGAAACAAATTAAATATCTCGACTTAGCACACGAGGTTGTTGACATGTGGAATGTTAACTCAGCTATCATTGTGCTGATTGTCGTATCAGCCAATGGCCTGATGGCGGAAAGCCTCGACCAGCCTCTCTCGAGGCTCTCGTTAGACGGTTGGATCAAGAGCCTGATCCAGAAGGCAGTACTCCTCGATACGGCTCGCATTGTGAGGAGGTTCCTATCTCTGGAGTCCTAACCACCGGTAGCTTGGACCCTGCTCCCGATACCGGCGGACCACTATTTTTTATATTTTTAAATGTTTTTTTAATGTTTTTATAAAAATATTTAAAAATGTATTTAATAAGTATATAAATAAATAAATGACATAATTATAATAATAATTTATTTATTTGTCAGATCAGTGCAATCCATATTGTTAGTAAGGACATAAACAACTTACAAACTAGTGTTAGTACATATACCTCCGTCAATTAATAAAATCAAAAATCATGTCAGAGAAGATAATAATAATAATATAAAATCCATCATTTTCATACAAACTAACTCTGGGCACGGTTTGACGGCAACACTAGCGTCCTCGTCCTGTGCTTCAATATAAGGCCCCCCATCCTATCCGACACGGTCACCAAGAGACTGTTGGCGCTGCCGGCACCCGCCACATCAGGGATGCGATACGCTTTCGAATAATAGCATAGAAGTCATCTATACATGCTTCAGCGAACATCCCTGATGCGCTGCAGTGTCGCGGCAGCCCCAACAGTGTAATTAGCCTTTGGTGGCGGTCACCCATCGTATGACCCATATTATACAAGTTGTGATACCTTCTTGTTTAAGACTTGTCAGAGACTTGTCGTGTGTAAAACATTTATCATACATGTGTTGACGTTGTCTCAGACATGTTACTACCTCATGGACAAACGAAAAAAGTCGGACAGTTTCTCGCTAACCAAAAAACTGTGTCACTCAAGGCGGCCAGCTCGCTGCACGTACAGGCCGCTGTACGCACACATATACACATTAGTCGGCTGAAGGTCGGCCATAAGGCGCGCAAACGGCAACCCTCACACAAATATAAGTTGATGTAAACGATGAACGAACGAGTTGACAAAACATCATGTTTTATTATATACCTTGATGTAATCGTGGGGTGAGGAGGTATTATTGTATTGAGTTCGTGGTCAATACAAAATCTCGTCATTACTCAGTACCTACCTAATAGCCTATTTTAATTTTTAAACTTTGTTCTGTATGTATTACTGCATTAAGTTATAGTATTGCTGACATACGACAAGGATCAAATACCGCAAACAAAATAATTGTTCATAAAACCAAGAGATGGCTAAGTTTAACAATTTACATATTTATAGAGAAGCAAATTTAAAGTAATTTATATGGGGTTTAGCGAATAAGAATCTCAAGAATTCGCCGTTTACAAAAATAGTTGTTCAGTATGTACCACTTTTCCCATCCGTGTTTTTTTTTACAAAGACCTCATTACATTCTACTTTAAATCTATACATATATTGGTATAAATAAAAATGAAATGCTGTTCGTTGGTTATCGCATCACTTGAAAACGGCTGGACCGATTTGACAATTTTTTATTTTAAAATGTTCCTAATACTCCGAATTAGGTTTTTATGGAAAGAAAAATTGGAAAAGTTTCCGGAAAATGTTTAAATTCGGGAAAAACTAAATGTTAACAATACAAACGCTGTGGGCAAGCGAGGGAATTGAGGCACGGGACGCTTGCAACCAGCGCTAACTTCACGGCAGTATGGCGGCCAGCGCCCGCGCGAACCGCGTAAAGAGAAGACGAAAACACACTGCGCCGTCAACACGTATTTTCTGTATTTTCTTATTAATAAACAAGTTTACTTATTTTCCTACATCGCATTCTTTATGTGCATCCCACAACCTGCATATAACATATGGTGACCCCGACGTGATACTGAGGCGAGCAGCGTAATAAACAAGGTCGACGAATAATCATTTTGCAAACTGATTGTGCGCCGCCTGCTAGAAACAACGGCAACGTGACAACAAGTGAACAACGAGTCGCGACAAGCTGTATCTGCTGGACCTGGAATAATATCCACGATAACAATTTTGGGATCGCGGATCTAAATTGCCAAAATTCAGAAAAGTGCTGATTAACGGTGTGGTGAAGTGATCTTCCATATTGTCGTTCGTTAAGGAAGTAGCCATTTTGGAGGTAAAAAATAATTTATTAAATTTTTATCGCTGCGAACTTCAATTTGCCTCTTGTGTGACGGTGTTTTCGTTTTCATTTGCAATATTTTCCGTTATTTAAATATAACGACGAATTTCGTACCTATTATACAAAACATAGATATGCACCTACGTAAATATTGCTTGTCGAAATCTCGACCATCAAATGCATAATTTCTCACACAATTACTGTGCTGTTTTCGTGGCTGGCTTTAGGTATATATTACGGAAAAATAAGCAATTATTGCAAGATATTGCTTCCTAAGTTACCTACACACTTACAATCTTGTTTGAGTGGTCGCACGATTTGTTGGGCATGACATTGCTACCTACTTTACGTTTCATTACATTAGGTATTGAGTAAATAAATACCTACCTTTTCATTATTCTACCTTAAAACTATCTGCACTATGATTGCTTATTTATTTTATTGTCTAGCGTCCTGAGGCAATAACTATTAGGTACTTACCTACTTTCTTATTACGTCGTGTAAACTAATTCCTTTGGTATCTAATTCATAACAAAGACGATCTTGCTTGCTCCTTTATTTCGTATAGTACCTAACTATTACCTATTTCATACGTTGTGTAAACTAATTCCTTTGTTAGGTAATTTATAACAAAGACCATCTTGCTTACTCTTTTATTTCATGAAGTAGGGAACTTTAAACTTGGATATAATTCCTAATTTAATAATGCAAACCCTACTTCAGAGTGTTCATAATAACTACCTAATACTCTAACGTAAACATTACAACTTCTACCTGCTACTAAATATAAGTAAATAAACAAACTTCCCGGGATTATAAATTGGGATAGGTATATTTACAGTTATTCATTTGTCTTCGCCGACTATTCCAGATTTGAGATTCCACCGGAACGTTGTCTGCGCTGCACAAGTGCGTGCGCGCGAATTTTAAGGCACATGAGTGACAGCGGGTGATAAGCAGAGTAAGCTGAACTGAAGGTGACGCTGACGCCATCAGCCTGCATTCGCTGCGCTCCGGGTTCATCTGGTTGGATTGTCGGTACCATTTTATTGTACCTATCTATTATTGTTCGTTGACATATTTTGTTTGAACGTTATTTGCCTCTTCGTATTTTACGTGCGTACCTACCTCACTAAATAATAATGTCGGACGATATTAAAAAGCTTAGGCAGTTTCGCAGTAGTATAAAAGGTAGAATTACAATATTCAAAAAACATATTGAGATGTTAAAATCAATTGATACAAAATTACAACTTACTGAATTACAATTTAAAGTTAGAAAGATTTCAGGCATTGTTTTCTCAATTTGATGAACTTCAATCTAAAATTGAAGCGCTAGATCTTGAATCTGAAAGTGAGCTTGATGAAAGAAAATCATTCGAGGAAACATTTTGTAATTTAATTTCATGTGCACAAGTAATAATTGAAAATATATCACAGGCTCAAAGCAGTTCTGTTCTTGGTAATAATAATGTTGGTGTGAAGTCCGAGTGCAGCGGTTCATCCTGTAAAAATAATTTTAATGTTAAATTACCAACTATAAATCTTCCAAAATTTGATGGCAACTACCTTGAAGTGGCTCGAGTTCCGTGACACTTTTGACTCATTAGTTAATAAAAATAAATATATTCCAGAAATCAATAAATTCCATCACCTTCGGTCTTCACTGGACAGTGGCGCTGCACTCGTTATAAAATCGGTTGAATTTACTGCTGAAAACTATATGCTGCCATGGCAACTCCTGTGCGATAGGAATGATAACAAGAGACTCTTGATAAATAATCATTTAAAATCCCTATTTAATTTTGAGACTATTACAAAGGAATCACATAAATCTTTGCGTTATATGATTGACTGTTTCACAAAAGATCGACGTGCCTTAAATTTATTAAAGGAACCTACTGACTACTGGGACACAATTATTATTTACATGATGGCCTCTAAACTAGATGGCGCCACAGGTCGCAAATGGGAAGAACATCGAAACAATTTATCGGTTTGTCCAACTCTTGGTGAATTTTACCTATTTCTGCGGAACCGAGCGGATGTTTTAGAAACGGTACAGTTTAGTAAATCGGATTTTAAACCTCAGCGTTCATTTCCACAGACTAAATCTTTTGTATCTTCAAATACTACAGAAAGGTCGACCAGTAAACAGTGTGTCATCTGCAAGCAAGGGCATTTTGTTCATGAATGTGAAAAATTTAAAACTTTAAGTATAGACTTGCGCCTGAAAGAGGTTGCTAAACATAAGCTTTGTCCCAGCTGTCTTCGTGGTGGGCATAATGTCAACCGTTGTTTCTGAGGTCCTTGCAAATTCTGTCAGAAAAAACATAGTACTTTGTTACATGAAGGTAAAGAATCAAAGCAAATTAATAATATTGAAAATTCCAACTTACCTTCAACTTCTGGGTCTAATTCCAGCGTCGCTCTTGCAGTGTCGTTATCCGTCGTGATGACGAGGCAGGTGTTGTTATGCACGGCCCTAGTCGAGATAGTCGATCAACAAAATAATACTTACCTTGCGAAGGCGCTGCTTGACAACGGCAGTCAGTCTTCCTTTATTACAAAAACCTACAAAATAAGTTAAAATTAGATTTCAATAATAGAAATGCAGTAACTGTTAGTGGTATCAATAATGCTGTTATAAATACAGCTCAATATTGTGATTTACAATTAAAATCTCGATTAAACAAATTTTGTGTCAATGTGTCATGTCTTGTCATACCACAAATTACAAGCAAACTTCCAAGCGTGAGCATTGATCCATCACAACTTAACTTACCTTACAATCTTCAGTTGGCTGATCCCGAGTTCTTCAGGCCTTCTGACATGGACATTTTGTTTGGTGCAGATATCTTTTGGGCTATTGTAAACCCAAGGCTAATTAAGCTTGGTAGAAAGAAACCTACATTGCAACATTCTAAATTAGGCTGGTTAATATCCGGGCCTACCGGAGTTGAAATCAGTCACAAACTAAAACATAATAATATTGTATGTAACTTTTCTCAAAGTATTGAACAAACATTAACAAAATTTTGGGAGGTAGACGAATTACCTCCTGTTAAAAAACATTTTTTTATCTAAGTCTGAGGAGTTGTGTGAAAGTATCTTCATAAAAAATACTAAACGATTAAATGACGGTCGTTTTTTGGTTATAATTCCACTAACTGAGCCTCCAGAACTAGCTCTCGGTGACTCATACAATGTAGCGCGTCGTAGATTTATTAATTTAGAGCGAAAACTAAACAAGTCGCCTATTCTAAAAGAGGAATATAAATCATTCATTCGTGAGTATGAACGCTTGGGTCATCTTTCGCTAATTGAGCGTCCTTCTTTTGGTAATTTTTTACCCCACCACGCTGTAATACGCCCCAATAGTGCAACTACTCAATTACGAGTGGTGTTCGATGCGTCGTGCAAATCCACTTCCGGAAAGTCATTTAACGATATCCAGCTGGTGGGGCCAGTTGTACAAGACGATATTCTGTCAATTTTGTTGAGGTTTCGTCGAAATGCCTTTGTTGTTACTGCCGATACAGAAAAAATGTACCGGCAAATATTAGTTGACGAGTCTCAGCGAAGCTTACAATTGATTTTGTGGAGAGATGAAGAAACTAAGCCGTTGCAAGTACTGTAGTACTTGCAACGGCTTAGTTTCTTCTTCTTCATCTTATTTACGAAGCCGTGCCATAAGTTACAGTGTTCAGCTACAGCTGAACACTGTAACTTATGGCACGGCTTCGGCTCCATTTTTAAGCACGAGATGTTTGTTAGAGTTGCCGCGTGAATGCGCTGATAAATCCGACGTACAGAATGTTATTGAGCATGACTTCTACGTCGACGATTTAAATACAGCACCCTAATTACGTAAAGCGCTATCTATCACAATCTGAATCATTTTGAAACTTATTGCCAATACATTTCTTCATACGTTCGAAAAATTTGTCTGCTCAACAACGTAAATAACGCAATGAATGTTGTTGAACTGTCAAAATGAAACCCATTCCTACTGTTAGCGTGTTACGTAATTACCCCGCAGGTTCTGACTCAAAACAAGATTTGAGAAATGTTGTTCATGAATTCATTGATAAACTTTCAGAAGCCTGTTTTCCTTTACGTAAATTCCGAACAAATGCTCCAGATATTTTAAAGGATCTTCCTATAACAAACATCTGTCAAGATTTTAGCAAAGAGTCTACTGTTTTAGGTCTAAAGTGGTATCCACAAACAGATACTTTAAAATTTTCTACAGAATTCAAAATTGAATCGTCAATTACCAAGCGCAATATTTTATCTATGTCCTCTAAAATTTTTGACCCACTGGGTTTATTATCAGCAACTATAATTATTCCAAAGATAATATTACAACAATTGTGGTTGTTAAAAACCGATTGGGATGAAGAAGTCCCAAATAACATCAAACTTCAATGGGAAGCATTCATTATAAATTTACACTGTATTTCCACTCTTGAGGTGCCCAGGCATATAGTCTGCCCAGCACCTATTAATGTAGAATTTCATTGTTTTACTGATGCATCGCAGACTGCGTACGGTACGTGTTTGTACGTAAAATCAAAGGATACACTAGGCGTTATACATACTCACCTTTTCTGTGCCAAAGCAAGAGTAGCTCCCTTAAAACCGGAACTAACGACACCGCGTCTTGAATTAATGAATGGGTGCTCTATTAGGCGCTAGATTGCTTACAAAGGTTCTATATTCATTACGTAATAAAAAAATTGAAATTTCACGTGCTGTTTTGTGGACAGATTCAACTATAGTTTTGGGATGGATTAATACGAAACAAAAACCTTAAAAACTTTTGTATGCATTCGCATACAAGAAATTCGTGATCTTACTGCTCAACGTGAATGGCGCTATGTGCCAACTCAAGATAATCCGGCAGATCTAGCTTCACGTGGAATTAAACCGCAGGACCTTAAAAATAACTATCTTTGGTGGCACGGTGCTTCTTTTTTAAATAAACCTGAGGATGAGTGGCCTTAGCATAATAATAACTTACCAAGTAACACATTGCCGGAAATGAAGGTTAGTTCAACTATACAATGTAAACAAAGTTTTATTTCATTTGAATTTTTCTCGAAACTGTCTAAACTACAGAGAATCCTAAGCTATGTACAACGTTTTATACACAACTGTAAAAATAAAAATAATAAATTGAAAGGTAAGCTGACGCTACAAGAATTACAAACTTCATTAAAAACATTAGCTAAAATATCACAAACGGATTCCTTTGAAAAAGATATTCATTCTTTAAAAACTACAGGATTTGTAAACTGTAAATCTAATATTCTATCTTTGAATCCAGTTTTGGATAATGAAAATATCCTGAGAGTCGGCGGACGCATTCAAGGTGCGTTGCAACCCTATAATAAAATACATCCAATTTTAATTGATTCCAAGCATGCATTTAGCAAGCTTTTATTTGCAGAGGAACATCTGCGTCTACTACATTGCGGTCCTCAGCAATTACTTAGTTTGATACGTAAGAATTTCTGGCCTGTTGGTGGCAGAGTTCTTGCTACAAAAACTGTAAACAAATGTGTCAAATGTGTACGGATAAGGGGTAAATCCGTTCAAACTTTGATCTACCTCATCCTAGAGTAAATCCCTCATCTCCGTTTGAGATCTGTGGCACCGATTTTGCAGGTCCGTTCCATATTTCTAATCGGAAAGGACGTGGCGCTAGAACTAGTAACTGCTATTTGTGTCTTTTTGTCTGTTCTTCCTCCAAGGCTTTGCACCTTGAAGTTGTTAGTGAGCTAAGTACCAATGCATTTATTTCATGCTTACGTAGGTTTATTTCCGGGCGAAGAAAGCCTCGCATAATTTATTGCGATAATGGTAGGAACTACGTAGGGGAAAATAACGAGTTAGGCAAAATGCTTAAGGCTGCCAATGAGTCCGCGACTGAGTTCGGAGCCAGCGAGGGTATTGAATTTAAATTCAGTCCAGCTTATGCACCCAATTTCGGTGGAATTTGGGAAGCTGGCGTTAAAGCGGCTAAGTCCCATTTAAAACGAATCGCAGGTAATTCTAGTCTTACATTTGAAGAGCTTTCCACCCTTTCTACACAAATTGAGGCAATATTGAATTCGCGTCCGTTGACACCAATGTCTTCGGATCTGTCAGATTTTAACCCATTAACACCCGGACACTTCCTCATCGGGCGTCCGTTGACGTCACTAGCATCCCCTATTGTGGAAAAATTGTCGATCAATCGATATCAGCATTTAGAAAGACTGAAGCAACATTTTTGAAAGAGATGGTCGCAAGAATTTCTCTCCGAGCTACAACAGCGAGTCAAATGGCATCGATCCAGTGGCCAACCTATCAAGATTGCGGATGTAGTTGTAATCAAAGACGATCAGCTACCGCCAATGAAGTGGGTTTTGGGAAGAGTGGAGAAGCTTTTTATTGGACCAGACGGTTTATGCAGAGTTGCAGATATAACCACAACTAAAGGAATCATCCGAAGAGCTCTAAACAAAGTCTGCATCCTGCCAGTTGATGATCCAGAGCTTCTTGAAAGCACGGTTTCCAAGGGGGCTGAGGATGTTAACAATACAAACGCTGTGGGTAAGCGAGGGAACTGAGGCAAGGGACGCTTGCAACCAGCGCTAACTTCACGGCAGTATGGCGGCCAGCGCCCGCGCGAACCGCGCAAAGAGAAGACGAAAACACACTGCGCCGTCAACACGTATTTTCTGTACTTTCTTATTAATAAACAAGTTTACTTATTTTCCTACATCGCATTCTTTATGTGCATCCCACAACCTGCATATAACACTAAACATCCTTTTTTCTAAGACATTTTTGTATGAGTTATTGAGATTTAGACAAGATAACAACTGTCGGCTCAGCTAGTTAAATATTAAAAGCTGTCGACAGCCTGTTCAACGTCTGCCGTTGCGCCATGTTCACATACCCTCATACGTCTTTTCAGATCCATTTCCATTGCACATGGAATTGCCATCAAACGGTACAGTGATGGAACTGTATGATGACAAACTCAAGGTTATTTTCTATGAGTTTAAAGATGGCGAGCAATTGCTGTTAAAATGTGGCCTTTGGTCTGAGTTCGTACCAAATCTATACCTACAATTTAATGATTCTGGTAAGTTATTGTTACAATACTTGAGCTTTCTCCCAGTCACAGGACACTGTCAACGTACGAGATCACAAAGAAATAAAATAAAACCACACTTAGGCAAGATTCACAGATCGCACTTTGACTTTAAATAAATCCATACAAGTTTTATTTTTAAATAATATAATAAGAATAAGAATACAAGAAATAGACACACAACAATGCATTGTTGCACACTTTGCTGAGCAAAATTAGCATTTCAAATAAATATGAACCCTATTTTCATCCGATAAGGTTTATATACGTATAAAACGCTTGTTTACAATAGCTTATACGAATTTAACATTATGCGCGTATAATAAGGTTAATATATTTCACAAAAATCTTTTAATATCGGCTTTGCCACCTTCTAAGCTATTTATTAGTGGTTTATAAATTAAACCGGCTCGACTAAACAGTTGCTTACCCTGGCGGCGGCGTGTCGGTGACATGGGAGCAAAAACTTAAAACTTCCACTTATATCTCCACCACATTAAAGGGTTTTCGCTTTTTTGGAGTTGGTTTTTTTTATAAGACTTCCGTTATTACCACGTAAAAAATTGCGGAGGCGGATGCGAGGTTCCGTTACAACCCTACTTCGCACTACTACTACCTTGCTCGTCTCCACTTCCTCGCTCCGCTCAAACTAATATACTCTCAAATATGAGGCAGTTTTTTAATATCGGTATGGTCCTCTTTCAGAAATATGCAAGACAAAGGGTTGCACTGTTTCTAAAACATTGCACGTAACTCACAAAGATAAGAATAATGCAATAGTGTGTTATTTAAAAGCAGAACATGATCCATCAGATCCCAGTAAATCAGGCGATGTGTTACGAGAGATCAGAGTGATCCTCCGCGAGAGAGTTCTGACTACTACCTCCACCACTCCCTCTCCTGTTACCACCCTTACTACAGCATCAAGTAAGTTGTATTTATGTTATTTACGGACACACAGAGAGAAGATGACGTTACCTTTTACAATACGTAAGGAAGAAATATGGCAACAAAATGTACTGAATATGAATCGTCATTGGTTTTTGGAGAGCAAGAGTAGAAAACCGAGCAACAGTTGTGGCTTGTTCTCGCACTTGAGTAAGGCCTGTGTCCAGCAGTGGTCTGTGAGAGGCTGTGTTGGTAGACTGTCTTTCGTAAGCAGCCCCACCGTGATAAGCTACATAACATTTTACTTTGCTTTGTTACTTGCGTGTTCTCTGGCTCAGCACACACTGATGGGATCGCATAGTAGTGGCAGTCTTTCAGCATTTCTAGGCTTAGACCAACACCGACGGGCACTAATCACCAGCACGACTTCAAGGATCTTTTTAAAACAAGGACAACTTTATTTCAGGTACCATACCGCCAGATGTACATATATCTGCCAATCAAGATAAAGGCGGCGAGTCTCCATCACCAATCCTAGGCAGCTCTATAGGAGCTGTGCTCATCATCCTAGGTCTGACCGGCGCAGCTTGCTGGTACGTGAGGACTAGGAACGCTAAAGCTATTAACGTACGTAGCTCATTGTTTTAAGTAGGTAGAACTTGAAAACAAAATAAATCGGTCCTGTTTTGTTCTGTAAAATCCTGTGATAAATGATAGGACTCTATGCGGCTCTCTCCTCTCGGCAAAATAAATCTCAGACACTTATCTGAATGGTCCTCGTATGGCCTCGAGAAGAGAAGAATTTATATCTCTGGAATTTAAAAGAGATTCTGGATTTTTTTTCTTCTCAGAGTAGTACGATAGAAAACACCGAACTGTTCAAGTTTTAAAACCTCATTCTATTTTGACGTGTAAATGTCTTTTTGAACCAATTTTGTAAATTGAATGTTATAAATATAGTTAATCTTTCAGGTAAATGATTATTGTTGTTATCCTGGAAATTGGTTCTAACGAACACTTTGATACGTCCAAAAAAATATTTCTAAATCTAGATGCGATCGATGTTTCCTAACCGAATATATGGCCTCCGGACACGATGCCAGTCTGCGAGTCCGTTCACTCTCTGGCCTTTGACAAACCATGTGTACGAACACATCTGAAGACAGTGCAATACGTACCTCTGACTGGCTTCGTGTCTGCGGCAGTCAGCGGCACAAGCAGCTGAACTGCCTCATAAGCTTAGACCTAGAACGAACGCACGGCGTTTGTAAACATAACTTATATTCAAACAGTTTCACAGATAATATTTATTTATTTATTTAACCATTTATGTACACACATATATAAACAGACAAGAAGAAAGGAACCGAAAAATACGAACAAAGGTGATGCTTATTTCTAAAGAAATCTCTTCCAGCATACCTGCGATAGGAGAGTATATTAAAGAGATGTAGACAACGTAACATAAAATCTTAAATAATTTTCCAATTTAAATATAAACATACAATATGAGAATATACTTACATACATACATACATACATAAGACTAAAATAAATATCACTAAAATATATAACAATATAATGTAATTCAAATAATAAATACATATGCAATTATAACAAAGTGGAAAGATAGTGCTCTTTCACTCTACTTTTAAATACTCCAACAGTATGGTAGTTAGTAATGTCAGGCGGAAGTGAATTCCACAATCGAACCGCGTGCACAGTGAAAGAGTAGGAGTAGAAGTCGGTTGAGTGGGGAGGGGCTTTGAGGAGATTTCTAAGATGCGACCTGCAAGGCGCATCAAAAGGACGGGCGTAAGAGAAGCGTTCTCGCAGATAGGATGGTGTTTTAGGGTTGTGAAGTATGTTGAATAGCAGACACAATATCCGAGAGTTCCTGGGACGTCGAATAGGGAGCCACTTGAGTATCTTCTTGAGTGTTTTATTTACTTCTTTTTAAGACTTCATTCTATGATGATTTTTTTATTTTTATTATTTGATTTTTTCTATGGGTCGAGGTTTTTTCTATGGTCGAGTATGGTCGAGGGCCTCTGGCTTCGCGTTTGACATTACTAATTTAAATGTGAACTTGGTGTGTCGAAACATGAGTGTAGCGCCCCTAAGGATATTGAACAAAGGTTCACATGGGTTGATATAAAAAGCCTTTTATGATTTATCTATGGTTAAAAAACTCTATCCAATCAATCTAAAACGAACCGCAGGTAAAATCAGTTGACCTCTCGCGTCCGGCCCTGGTTCGGGCCATGGTACGGAGCGAGAGGGAATGGGAAGCCGTCACCTCCTTCTGCGAAGCAGTAATGCTCGCGAAGGAGGAGGCGAAGCGCGAGAGGGAGAGGCAATCACTGCGCCCTCGCGCCCCTAGTCGCCGCAGGAGGAGACACCCTGGGCGTCGGGAGTCGATTGCCGACTCCCGGCCACCGTAGGCGCGGGCTTGCGGACGGCGAGCAATGGGCAGCTCGCCGTCCGGTAAGGACCAGGTCCGGGTCGACGGCGCGTCGTGTTCCACGCCCGCCTCAAAGAGATGTCAGCAAAATTGACGGGGTCCGATAGGACCGATGCCTGCCGGGGCTGCGGATTGTTCGAAAGTGTTACCGTGGCCCTGGCGCACAGGCAACTGAAGGAACATGGGTGGGTTTTAGTCAGTAAGAGTCTGACACGCCCTTCCGCTCCGCCTAGAGCGGGAGAGGTCATTTGATGATTTCCCACCCAAATAAAAAAAAAAAAAAAAAAAACGTTTAAATTAGTTGGTTCAGAGTTTCACACTAGCACGGATCTGCACCTTAATTGCATAACACACTATCTATCACAATCTGAATCACTTTGAAGCCTATTGCTAATCCATTGCTTCATACGTTCGAAAAATTTGTCAGCTCAACTACGTAAATAACGCAATGAATGTTGTTGAACAGTCAAAATGAAAGCTATTCCTAACTTTAGTGTGTTATGCAAATACCCCGCAGGGCCTAAGTCGGTATTTGTCCGTTAGAGGTCTTCGGGACAGTGACAACCCAGAGGTCGTCCGGTCATCACATGACACAGGACACAAATGTCTAGGCCATGCCTATTCGAGTTCTAGCTCGAATTGACCTAAACTACACATTTGTGGATAGACCAATTAAAAAAAACTCAAATAACGCTTGAGTTCCCAAAGGGCTCAGCAGAGATACACTTCATTTTGTCATATGTTTGGATGTAAGCTTTTGCTTTACATTTTTTTTATTTTTTTTCCAGACCCCGTGCGTTGATATGTCCAACCATAACGACAATCCACCACCACAGTGTACAAATGAATGTGAAAATCAATATGACGCGTGTTATTACAGTGAAAATATATCAAACAGAGAAACATATTATGAAACACCAGAGAGCGTTGTAAATAATATAGAACCTGAAGACCATTATTATACAAAAGTAGATTACTTGAGATGTAAACCTAAAATTGGTGAAACACAAACTAGGGATAGAAAAGTTTATGATGAGCCATATGCCCATATTATAATGAAGGACCGAAAGCCAGCGATACAATAAGTTTAAATGTATCAGAAGGTTTTTCTTTGTATGATATTTTGGCGGCATGCAAGCAGGCTGCATACCCAGGGGTCAAGTCTGTTAATATCAAAGATTGGTCATTATGACAACCATATCAAGGCAACACCATTACCATTGTGCTTAAAGTTTGTAATCTTCTAAATTCATGTCAGAGATCAAAAGAAATGTTAAAATAATAAGAGATTACGACTTGTCATTATGTAAGGGATACTGTCGTAGCGTCAATGATCGGCCATTCCAACACAATTGCGTCAGCAGACTTGGCCCCCTAATGGCACCTCCACGATTATCAATGACTATGCACAATTGCTACAGCAACGGCATGGCAAGTGTGCTGCCATCCCAGATACAGAGCTGAAATGTGTCATCTGTCTGTATACCATCGACATTCGTACCTTAAAAGGTTACTTTTATAACTACATATTATTGTGTGATAAAGATTTATATGTTAGAAATTATTATAAATGTACTTAAAACCTAATCCTAACTTCCTAACTATATATATATAATATTATTATATATATATACATATATATATATCCTAACTTCCTATCCTAACTAATATTATAAATGCGAAAGTAAGTTTGTTTGTTTGTTTGTTACCTTTTCATGCCTAAACCACTGAAACGATCATCCTGAAATTTTGTATATACATTGTCAGGTCTACAGAAACGGACATGGGGTATCATTCATCCGGAAAAAACGTACTGTTCCCGAAGAAAACAACAATAACGTTCTTATGATAATAGATGGCGCCACGTGTCTTTTTTTTTTTTTTGGGTGGGAAATCATCAAATGACGTCTCCCGCTCTGGGCGGAGCGGTAGGGCGTGGACTCTTACTGACTAAAACCCACCCGTGTTCCTTCAGTTGCCTGTGCGCCAGGGCCACGGTAACTCTTTCGAACAATCCGCAGCCCCGGCAGGCATCGGTCCTATCGGACCCCGTCTATTTTGCTGACATCTCTACGAATCATGATTGAACTAGATATATTATTATAGAAACTTTAGTAGTGTGGTAAGGGTTTAAAATAAAAATTAAGTACCTAATACATTTTGTGAGTCTATAGTGTGGATAGACCGGTTTTTCATCCTCCTAACTATAATTGCCCGGACAACCCGAGTTGATTGTCAAATTCTAAATTAACGCGAGCGAAGCCGCGGGCAAAAGCTAGTATGTTATAAAAGTATATAGAATTCTTGAGTAAATAATACATGTATGTTAGAATTCTGTAATTAATGTACATACTTAAATAATTAATGTAGCTACTTGACGTTTAAAGTTTCAATGAATAAACTATATTTCGAAAAACATTTTTTTTAAACTACCTACACTAGACCCTTTCTCGCCACAGTTCTCGATTCAGCTCAGTAAGTTGCGAAGACCTCTCAACAAAGAGATTTAAGATACTAGAGAGGCTATCAGAAGAAATGACATAGAAAACTGTGATCACATGTCTCAGTGACGGCATCAAACACAATACACCAAAATTATATAATTGCCAAGTTTGGTAAGTCACGCTCTAACCGACATCAACTTTTGATTAACTAGGTAATATTGTTGGAGGTGTAGGTTAGTTTTAGTGGTTGTAAATTTGTAATATTTTGTTTCTTCTTTGCAAAAATAACGGTTGTCCCTAATATTTTAAAACGCGTGTATACCTATATTAAATTATTCTATTTCTTATTTCTTGGATGTTGTTGTTATTTTTTTGAACATCGCCGCTTCTGATTGCTAAAAGTACATTTTCGTAGCCGCCATCTTGAATTTTGACCTACCAAATTTTCACTAAAATTGTAATAATAAATAGATAAGTGTTGTATTTTACATACTTTCATAAATTAATAGGAAAAACCTTCCTTTTCTTCATGCCCGTGACAAGGAAAACGAAAACGAAAAACAAATGAATAAATTCGGTTAGAGTTTGCAGGAGCACATGACCGTGGACCCTGGAATATAATCGAAACTTTTTATAGGGCCACATTCTAAAAACGGCAGATGAATGTCACCCGAACTATGAAGTATCAGGCTATTGTATTTGTTCACATTGATGTTATCATAAAAACCGGACAAGTGTGAGTAGGACTCGCGCCCTGAGGGTTCCAACTCAAAAGTGTGCCCTGCTGCCCGCGGCTTCCCTCAAGTGATACAGCCAATTCCGGACTGAAGGACGAACTTAACCTTGTAGTTGAAAAACATGTTCTCCCATACATTCCAACTGCAAATGTAAGTTTTTACGCATACATTTGAGAGATTTACCATGTTATTTAAGACTCAGTAGATATCCTAACTTATCTACTGAGCCTAAAATTTTGAAAAAAATACAGGAAACAGTTCTTTACTTATAGCCTAAATTAAGTTCTTGTCTTAAGATTATGGTAAATCCAATGACGTATTATAAATAGACGCGTCACATACGAACATTTGTGCACTCAAAAACAGCGTAAGACACGATTGTAGCTACGTACCATGGTATAATAATATACTTCACCAGGTATAGCTTCATCACTCAGTTCTTGATGAGATGTATCTGGAAATTGTAGACACCCTAGGACGTGCCGCTGTAAAGGCCTATAAAGCCAAGTGTTGGAGGAAAGGAGGTTACGTAACGGGGCGGAACAAGTATGTCGCGGTTGCTCACCGCGAGGCGCGGTTTCTGTTCCAAGTTTGGTCGATGGCTGGTCGCCCGGCCAGTGGCCCTTTATTTTGTGAAATGGCGGAGGCAAGGAGAAATTTCAAGGCCAAACTCAAATGGTGTCAGAACAGGCAAGAGGAGCTTAAAACAGATCTTCTTGCTTCTTCTTCTTCTTCTTGGATCATACCCCTAAGAACTTTAAACAGTTTTGGAAAAACACAAACAAAATGAATGTGAGGCCGAGTCTCCCGGTGAGCGTCGGTGGCATGACTGACCATAAGCATATTGCTGATGCTTTTAGAGACCACTTTTCTGTGCGGTCACCCTCGAACTCAGAAGTTTGTGACAGGGGATAGGCTGAGGCTATTGTGACCAAGCGGAATACCAAAATACCAGCTAAGACAGTTGCTAAAATTATTTCCGGAATGCAACATGGAAAATCGCCGGGTCACGATGGCCTTAGTTTAGAACATTTTAAGCATGCGGGGGTTCATTTGCCTAGAGTGCTGTCTCTGTTTTTTACTCTGTGCCTCGGTCATTCTTATTTACCCGAACCGCTTATGCGGATGACAGTAGTACCCATTGTTAAAAACAAGACGGGCGACACGTCCGATAGAGATAACTATCGACCCATCTCGCTCGCCACCACCATGGTGCTTGACGGTGTGTTAAACGGCTGCCTTTTAGAACAGATTGAAGTGCATGATGCCCAGTTTGGGTTTAGGGCGGGCTTATCCATGGAGAGTGCCATACTTAGCCTGAAACACACAGTCAAGTACTACACCTCGAGGAGAACGCCGGTCTACGCGTGTTTCCTCGACTTGTCGAAAGCTTTCGATCTCGTTGCCGATGATGTGCTGTGGGACAAGTTGAGGGGATCAGGTGTGCCGGCGGAATACACAGCGCTCCTCAGAGACTGGTATGCTCACCAGACAAACCGGGTGAGATGGGTCCGTACTCTGTCGGATGAGTACAAAATGGAGTGTAGTGTAAGGCATGGGGGGTTAAGCTCACCTCTGTTATTTAATTTATATGTAAACCAGCTTATCGAGCGACTGAGCAGCACACATGTTGGCTGTCACATAGACGGCACTTGTGGCTAAACTTAAGTTACGCGGACGACATAGTGCTGCTCAGTCCATCGATAGGTGGGCTGAGAGAGCTACTCTCGACCTGCGAGACGTATTCGGAGGTACACGGAATTAAATACAACTCTAAAAAGAGTGAGATTCTGGTGTTTAAAACACAAAAAAACCAACCCCGCCGTGTACCTACGATATATCTCAATGGCGTGGTACTAAACGTAGTTGAGAAACTTAAGTATTTGGGCCACATTGTCACTAGTGACCTACGCGATGACAGTGATATAGAGCGGGAGCGCAGGGCGTTAGCGGTGAGGAGCAATATGTATGCTCGCCCGCAAATTTGTTCGCTGCACGGCAGACGTTAAGGTGACCTTATTTAAAGCGTTCTGTCAGTCCTTTTATTCGAACGGCCTGTGGGTGTCACATACAAGCCGAGCCTACAACATCCCGCGCGGACAATATAACAACGCTTTCAGGATGCTGTTGCGGCTGCCGCGGCGTTGTAGTGTATCGGGCATGTTTGCCGAAGCTCGCACGGATGGTTTTCATGCCATCATGCCTAAAAAAGCGGCTTCCTTGCTACAACGCTTGCGTAGCACTCGCAATGGCATCCTGAAAATGATTGTTAACAGGCCAGACTGTCCTATACAATGGCGCTGGGTAGAATTAGCTATAGGTACACGAAGATAATTAATTATTAGATGTACCTATGGTGCTGCTACACTGAGCCTCGAGGGCGGGCTTGGACAATTTAACTGTGTTTGTGTCCTTACTAACAATACTAATGTATACTATAAGTCCTTTCTGTTACTAACCCATCACAAAACAACATAATATGGACTGTTCATGTATGTGTTCATGTCTGAAATAAAGATTTATTATTATTATTATTATCCTTTATTTCATTCTATACATACAAATTATATGTATAAATATTAGAATATAAAAAATATAAAAACATTTAAAAATATAAAAAATTGTGGCCCACCGGTATCGGGAACAGGGTCCAAGCTACCGGCGGTCAGGGCTCCCGAGAGAGGAACCTCCTAACAATGCGGGCCGTGTCTAGAAGTACTGCCTTCTGAATCAAGTCCTTGATCCAACTGCCCAACAAGAGCCTCCTCAGGTGTTGGTCGAGGCTCTAGGCTATTAAGCCATTGACTGTCACGACTATCGGTACAATGATCGCTGAGTCCACATCCCACATGTCGACAACCTCGCGAGCCAAGTCAAGATACTTGATTTGTTTATCTTTCTCGGCTTTCACGAGGTTCCCGTCATGCGGGACCGTTATGTCAACAATCATTGCGCACCGCTCTAATCGATCCACCACCACTATATCAGGCTTATTGGCAACAATAGCCCTGTCAGTGATGATGGATCGATCCCAGTACAATGTGATATTTCCATTTTCGAGAACTGGGTCGGGCTCATACCTGTAGTACGGCACTTCCGATTCTACAAGGCTGTATTTGAGAGCAAGTTGCTGATGGATAATCCTGGCTACAAGGTTGTGTCTATGCAAGTATTCTTCGTTAGCTAGACTAGAACATCCGGAGATAATGTGTCTGATTGATTCACCCGGACGGTGGCATGCCCGACAAATGTCAACCGTGCCGTCTTTCACAATAAATCTCAGGTAGTTGTTTGTGATCATAACTTCGTCCATAATTGCACAGACAAAACCTTCGGTTTCTCCAAAGAGATCACCGAAACGCAGCCAGGCTACGGACGCTAGTTGATCTACATCAGGTCCATGTAGGGCCCCAAAAAAGCGTCCGTGAAGCTCCTTACTCTACCATACTTCCATGCGATCATTAGTGTCAAGCACTACTAGCTTGCGATAGTTTCCTTAGCCAAAGATAGCGGGGTGAGGCCCTTGTCCACTTTGACCACATCTCGATGCATCTCCACGTCAACCTCTAAGAAATATTCCCTGAGACTGCATATCTCGCGATTGTGGAGGGTCTTAGCATTTAAAAAGCCTCGACCTCCACATTTTCGCGAGATATACAGCCTCATTACCGATGAACGTGGGTGATGCATTCGATTTGCTGTCAGCAGTGTACGGACCTTCCTATCCAGAGCGTCGAGTTTGGTCTGAGTCCATTTGAGTATGCCAACAGAGTACATCAAAACCGGCATGACCCAACCGTTAAAGTCGCGCACCTTGTTTCCGCCTGTTAGAAGACTATTAAATACTTTTTCAGGCGGCCAAAGAAGCGTTCCTTTAACGATTGCTTCATATCACTACCAATGATGCCCAATGCTTCCGACATACCCAAATACTTATAGGTTTCGGATGCGGAGAGGGTTCTTAGGTTTATGAAATCCGAGAGTTGGGCTCCGACGGATTCCACAATCTCCCCTCGCTTTACATGCATGACCGCACATTTGTCCACACCAAATTCCATTCTGATGGCGCTACTGAAAATTTCAGTTACTTTCAGTAGCTCCATCAGTTGCAAGTTGTTGGGGGCGAACAGTTTTAGGTTATCCATGTAGAGGAGGTGAGATATAACCTGACCACCTCTCCTCAGCCGATAGCCTAGACCTGAATCTTTTAGCAGTGTGCTTAGAGGATTCAAGGCTAGGCAGAATCAAAGCGGACTCAAACTATCACCCTGAAATATGCCTCGCTCGATCCTTATCGGTTCGCTATTCCTCTGGACATTTCGACATCCTGGATAGTGAAGGACCGTTCTCCATTGCCCCATACATGACATCAGGAAGGTGCGCAGAGTTGCATCTATTTTATATAACGCCAGCACCCTCATGAGCCATGTATGTGGCACCGAGTCATAGGCCTTCTTGTAATCTATCCAACATGTCGACAGATCCTTTCGGGAACGACGAACTTGTTGGCTAATGGCCATATCAATGAGGAGTAACTCCTTAGTACCACGGGACCCGTTCCTACATCCATTTTGAAAAGGAGACATAATAATACATAATAAATTTACAGGCACGGCAGGAATATGTCGCGACAATGAGGGAAAATTTAAAGCGGCGGATAGAAAGATACCGATTTTCATTACGAGAATACATAATGATACCACAGAAGCAGATATAATAGATCACGTATTCAATAAAACTAATGAAATGATTCTGTTAGAGAAAATATCTTTTAAGTACGAAAGGGAATACAAGGCCTATAAATTCTTTATATTGGAAAGCAAGTCGTCATTATTCCTCGATAGCGCTTTATGGCCTCAAGGAATCATATTCAGGCGATTTGTAAATTTCAAACGCAAAATAACGAACGTCGAGGCGTTGCCGCGTCGTATCCGGTCTGAGAATGTAATAGATGGATAAAGACAACCTGTACACATTGGTTAGCTTTAATTGTAAAAGTGTCAAGCGATCGGTAGACTATGTCAGGCAATTGTGTCATACCTCTGACATAATAGCTTTGCAAGAAACATGGCTTCTACCGAATGATATACATTTTCTAAGCGACATTGATCCTGATTATGGCTATGTGGGGACGTCAGCTGTGGATACTACGGCGGGCATGCTCGTAGGCCGGCCGTATGGAGGAGTGGCAATATTGTGGAAGAAGAGTGTCCTACAGAATGTGTCTATAGTGCAGTGTGACAACCCTCGGGTCTGTGCCATTAAAGTGGAGATAGGGCAAAGGTCGTTTTTAGTGGTCAGCATTTATATGCCAACCGATTGTGTCGTGAACCTACCGGAATTTACAGATTGTCTTAGCTTGGTAAGTGCTGTTATTATTAATGAACATATTGAGACTGTTTATTTACTCGGGGACTTTAACGCTCATCCGGGCCAAGTTTTTTTTAACGAGTTGAAAGACTTTTGTACGGAGGCTGAGTGGATATGTGCCGATGTTGAATTACTCGGAATCTCATCTGATACGTATAGTTTTATAAGTGACGCGAACGGGTCTAGACGATGGTTGGACCACTGTCTAGCTACGGAGTCGGCTATGCAAACAGTTGTTAATGTTGAAATTAAGTATGATGTCATGTGGTCGGATCACTTTCCTCTGTTTATATGTTGTAATTTAAATAGTATTAAACCTAAAATAGTATGTAATAATATTGAGCCGTGTAATAAAATACGTTGGGGCGAGAGAACATCTGAACAAATTGCACTTTATAATAAGTTATGTAATGAACGATTACGATTAATCGATTTTCCGAGTGATTTAGGTAACTGTTGTGATTTCTCTTGCGATAACGTTGAACATAAGTATATTATCGACAAAATGTATAACGAAATTGTAGACATCTTAGGCCGAGCAGCTAATGACAGTTACTCTGGTAGTAATAGGATACGAAAGAACAAACCTGTAGTAGGTTGGAACAGACATGTCAGTAGTGCTCACCGGGAGGCCAGGTCTAAGTTCCAGTTATGGATATGGTATGGCAGGCCGAAGTCGGGTCGTTTTTGGAGTGAGATGCAAGAAAGCCGTAAAATCTTTAAAAGCCGTTTAAAGTGGTGTCAAAATAACAGTGAGCAACTTAGAATGGACATTCTGGCAACGCATCACGCCAAACATGATTTTCGGAGTTTTTGGAAGTCTACTAATAAAGTAAACAGAAAGCCGGGCTTGCCTGTGAGCGTTGGTGGCATTATTGATCCAAAAAACATAGCTGAAATGTTCAAAAGCCATTTCATGGTAACTTCACCATTGGGACCATCACGGTCGGGACCTGAAGGTGTGACTCGGGGGCAGGAGCTCAGTGTCAGGTTTACGGCCAAAGATGTTAGAAAGGTTATCGCGACTATGATTCGAGGCAAGTCTCCTGGCCGCGATGACTTGAGTATCGAGCATCTTAAAAATGCTGGTGTCCATCTGCCAAGGGTTCTGGCTATGTTTTACTCCCTATGTCTAGGACATTCATATCTACCTCCAGCTATGATGCAGACCGTGGTGGTACCGATCGTGAAAAGTAATACTGGTGATATAAGCGACGTCAACAACTATAGACCCATCTCTCTGGCTACAATTCTGTCTAAGGTACTTGACAGTCTTCTTAACGCACTAATGAGTGGCTGTCTCGAGTTACATGACAATCAATTCGGTTTTAAATCGGGACTCTCCACTGAGACAGCTATTCTGTGTTTGAAGCAGACTGTCAAGTACTATACTGATCGCAAAACACCAGTCTATGCTTGCTTCCTCGACCTTACGAAAGCGTTTGACCTGGTTTCCTATGATATCCTTTGGGATAAACTTAACGACACATCCCTGCCAAGCGAATGCATTCGTATACTTAAATATTGGTACGGGAACCAGGTCAACGTAGTTCGATGGTCGGGGATGCTGTCTGAACCATACAGGTTGGAGTGCGGGGTGAGGCAGGGGGGGTTGACATCACCAACGCTCTTCAACCTTTATGTAAACGCACTTATCGAGGGGCTGAGCAGCACGCATGTCGGATGTCATGTTGGTGGAGTTTGTGTAAACAACATTAGCTATGCGGACGATATGGTGCTGCTGAGCGCCTCGGTCTGTGGCCTGTCTAAGCTGCTTGGCATTTGTGAGAAATATGCTCTCAGTCATGGTCTTCTCTATAACACCAAGAAAAGTGAGTGTATGGTTTTTCGGGCCAGGGGTAAATGTCCAGATAGTATCCCTGGCATCAAGTTAAATAATGTACCGCTAAACAGGGTTGACACCTTCAAATACCTTGGGCATAACCTCTGACCTAAAAGACGATTCAGACATAGAGCGGGAACGTAGGGCGTTGTCTGTTAGAGCGAACATGATAGCTCGCAGGTTTGCACGATGCTCGAAGGAAGTAAAAAAGACTCTTTTCAGAGCATATTGCACCTGTTTTTATTCGAGCGCCCTGTGGGCTAACTATACTCAAAGACAGTACAGCGCCCTACGAGTCCAATTCAACAATGCCTACAGGATGTTGATGGGGTTGCCCCGATACTGCAGCGCATCAGGGATGTTCGCTGAAGCTCATGTAGACTGTTTCTACACGGTGATGCGGAAGCGGTGCGCATCCTTGGTCCGTGGGGTGCGGGGCAGCGCCAACAGCATCCTCTCTATGATAGCGAGCAGGCTTGATTGTGCGTTTGTGAACCACTGCTGCAAGGTTTCGGCTGGGCCTGTCACCTTGCAGCAGTGACGTCACAATCTCTTTTCTGTTTTTGGTTTTATTTTTGTCTTCATACGTGTATTACTAACATAGTTTGTAAGTATATTGTTACTAACACTATGAGTCTTGTTGCTCGAAATAAAATTATTATTATTATTATTATTATAATAGAGTTGGTGTCTATATGTTTGTCAATTTTAGCTCTCAAAATTGATGTAAGAACTTTATAGACCGTCGGTAAACATGTGATCGGTCTATAATTTTTGGGTTTCGCGGTGCTACTTGATTTATGGAGCAGGTGGGTAACTCCTGTGGTTAGGAACTGGGGTAGCGAACCAGACTCCAAATGAGTCTGGTACTGAGCCGCCAAGCGACCGTGCGATCTTACGAACCATTTAATCCAAAAGTTTTGCAGTCCGTCCGGCCCTGGAGACTTGCAGTTAGGCAGCGGGCGAACTGCACGAGTTGGGGGCATCTTGGGGGCAGATGGTAATAGCCCCCATTTCTGGAATTGGATCGCAGGCTCGCTCGACTTTCCGAGCCCAATCGCCTTCGGTGTGACTGACAGGCACCGGCCAGATATTGCGCCAGAAAGAACACATGGCATCATCATCTGGTAGGCACGTGTCAGCCACATCTTGAACCGGTCGCTCCCAACCCCTATAAACCCACCTTTGATCGCGTTGGAAGGTGCGATTCTAAGTGTGTCGCTCCACTCGCCGCTTATACCTAAGAATACGGTTCGCCCATGCATACACTTTCTGCTTCAGGAAGTCGACGCGCTCTGTGACACAGGACATATGGTCCTGAGGGCTGATATCAGTCTCTGCGAACGCGCGTCTCACAAAGCGCATCACTCTTGGGCGAGTATTTCCCTCCCTAAAGCAGATTAGTTTGCCGATGAGCGGTCTGGCCCCACCAATACGGCGTTCAATTTTGAACTGCCAAGCTGGTACCGCTGGTTTCGGTCGTGTAGCTCTAGAATCAGTAGCAAATTTGACGTGAGCTACACGACATGCCGCTACAGCCGCGCAGTACAGAATCGAATAAGTATCGGCGAGGTCTACGCAGTCATCCAAATAATTTGACAACTGCGCATCCAGGACCGCCACCAGCGCCCTATTTTTGTTATGCATGGGCAAACGAGGTAAGCGTGGTCTAAATTCGGGCGATATGAACCGATATTATCGAATCGCATCCTCCAAAGCACTTCTCAATTCCTCATTGCATTGGGTTCTTACGTTTGTAGTACTGTCATCACTCTCCTCGTCTTCTTGACTTATGTTAGACTGTGGTAGTATTACAACGGTCTGAGACGGGGGGGCGATGACATGAATACTCTGCATTTCATTTCGCAGGCGATCAAGTATAGTGTTATCCAACATATGATAACGTTGGATGACCCGCACCTGATCCGACAGTCGTTGTGCCGAAACGATGACAGCTGGCTCAAGCACCTGAAAAAGAGAGAGCATCCGGACACGGTCAAATTTTTTCCCCCTCTGTAGCCCCATAGTATGAGCACATGAGTTTTCATTAATGGATCGTGTCCATCTCATGCGATGCACACTTCCGCCGGGAGCTGGGACCCTATCAGAGGCCAGTGGGCCTCGAGGTCCTAAGCCGTCCGGCGGCCGGTGCCCTCCACGTCGACGAACAGGTGGTGGCGTCGTGGGCGGGGAGAAACACTCGTCACTCGAGCTCGACGCAACTACCGCAGCCGGTGTCGTTACAGCGCTCACAGTGAGGCTGGGTACCGGCGGCGGCGAGGCGGAGCTGAGCGAAGAGTCCGGAGGTGGTGGGCGTGCTCGTAGTGCGGCCGATCTTGTCAACATTATATCATGTTGCCTTTTGAAGGTGACAACTGTCATGTCACCTCCGAATCTGTAGTTTTTGATCTATTTTATTTCATTTTTGTATAATATGGCTTTTTTTTGGTGTATCAATGATTTTGGTGATTAAGTTTTGATTTTACAGGAAAAACTATAGTAAAAATGGGTCAAAATTGCGTTCACTGTTATTATTATTATTTCCTTTATTTCATATATATATACAAATTATATTATTCATACATATAAATTATATTAAAATTATATTAATAGATAAATTATTAAAACTTTATACTTAAACAATATTGTATTCGGTGTTGAACATAATGAGAATTAACAAAACAATGAAACAAGCAGAAAAAAGGGCCATGTTCTGAAACAAAATTAAAAGAAACGTTTTCATTTTTATTTGTCAATATTGGTAGGTATCATTTACAATAAATGTTATTAAAGAAATTACTTCGCTACATAATATAATTTTAAATAATTACGTACAAGACTTACAGTCAAAATTACACAAATGTCAGTCTTCATCCTTCATAAATTCAGCCGTGGTAACCCGTTGTTTGATACCAAGTTAAAAATGACCATTAGTCAATTTAACAATTAGTCACTTGACAGCAGTTAAACTTTAACTACTCTAACTACGCATGGTTAACTTTTATAGCAAATTGACTATTGATCTAACTACGGGCCTAGGGCCCGTTGTTTCATCAGTAGTCAAACATACTAATATTTAAAATGCGTTAGTTAAACTAACAATTTGTAAAAAATTACAGAAGTATGTTATTTGACAAATGTTTAAGCTAACTATAGTTAAAAAAAAAACAATTAGCTATAAAAGTTAACCATGCGCAGACAGAGTAGTTAAAATTTGACAGCTATTGACTATTGTCAAGTGACTAATTGTTAAATTGACTATTGGTCATGTTTAACTATGTATCAAACAACGGGCCCTTAATAAGTGTAACACATCAATTATAAAGAGTTTGTGTTTCTTTTTAATCATAATAACATTAAGAATATTTAGGTATTTCTCGAGGAATTTTAGAGAAGATAACTGGAGTCATTCGAAATTATAGGTTATTTAACTGCCGAAAATTATATTACGTATTTTCAAGCGGCAAACTCATAGTCAAATTCTGGGCCGACACAATATAGATTGCTTTCGACACGCTCTGAGAAGTAGAAAATTCTACATAAATTTAAAACATGATGAGATAATATTAAAATTATGTTTATAATATTACCTCCTAAACCTAGTAACTTAAACTGATTTTATAAAAGACTATTACCAAAACAACTAGTATAATATATCTCGCATTTCGTTCGTACGCAATCAATTTTTTTTTTCAATAAAGTCAGTAACAGATAAGCTTAATATTAAATAAACTAAATATAAATTGAAACAAAATATAGATAAACTTAATCACACACAATTAATTTTCGTTAACATTTATCAATATCTACACTGATTCGGCCCTCTATTGCTTACAATTTTAGCAACCAATCGAGAATTTAATTAATTGTGCATATTTTAGACTTTACACTCATATTACTTAAACTGTTTTACAGGTTTAACACTTGATAATAATCTAATAAACCTACAAAAAGTTCTATCTCTCCAGACCAGAGTGACCTGACCCGACCCAGATTGCGGGAAATCTTCCTCGCTGCCCACGCCTGTTCCTCTCCTCCGCATCGATTGTAGAATTAGAAGCCGAAGGATCTCCATCCTCATCACGAACTCGATTCAAAGTTAAACATTTAAATGTGGCCTGAAAATCAAGTCCCGTACATCCCGGACATCCCGGACATTTCCAAAATTATGTGACAATAGTTGTTGACACGTCGTCCTTCACCGTGATGTTGCTGTACGTGACGCGATATAAAGCTCACTATGTCAATGCTTTGCTTTGGGTTGAGTTGGTGTTGAGTCGTTAAGGTGTGCAATGCGACAAACGAGATCCAATAGTCAAGTAATGGTTTACTTTACTATTGGATTCAATAGTCCAGTAAACCATTACTTGACGCGGAGTTGGAAAATCACTAACAGGAGATTTCCTCATAAACATTTTCCAGCTCCGCGGCTTCGCGATCGTTAAAGGGTTTGAAGACGGACAACAGGTTCTCATAATAAACTGTGTTCGGCTGAAAGTAAAAACGGACATTTAATGAATTGTTTCTTTAAAAGTATGCAGTCATATTTTTAAGAAGTTAGAACTAAAAAAAGATAAAAAATTACGTCAGGTCTCGCGGTCGGTGTTGGTGGCAATTCTTGCGAACTCGATCTTCTACAGCAGCAACGCTTCTTTACTGACAAGTATAATATTATCACCAAAAGTATAAATACCGCGACGCCCACAGCTGACATACAATATACTAGAGTGTTAGTTGACGTTTCACCTGAAAAACAAAACATGAATTGATGTATTTAAGGCGGAGATTTCTTGAAAGCGGTCAAAAGGTGTTTTTTTAAAGCAGTGTATCTCTTAAACCGTAAATAATTTTGCCAAAAAACAAAAGAAAACTTATTTTCAAGTCTTTTTTTAATACAGTGATGGAACTCAAAACATAAATGTACATACATTAATGCATCAAAAAAATCTTCAAACACACCTCTTAATTTTCTTTAAAAGCAGTTTATCCCTTCATTAACAGTTATAATTATAATTTAAAATATACCATAAAATTTCAAATGCCAAACTGCATCCAGTGATGGATTATTTATTATTAAATTGTTAATATCTAATTTTATACGATTTTATTTGTATTTTTGCGACATACGCTTGCTCGTTTCCTTGCCGCCCCGGCCGAGCCAGTGTTCTTCAGAACGTTATTGAGAACGGACCTGTGTCGCTTTTCTCCGCAGTGGAATTTTTACTTTTTGTAGCGTAAAAATAAAAATGGGAAATAAAGATAATAGTGGGAAGAGATGGAAAGCTGCTCGTCGAAAGCACTTACTCCAGAATGTGCAGAATATAGCACGAAGACGGTAAGAAACTTTATTATAAGTACCTAAATTAAGAATGATAAAAATAAATATATTTCTAGTAATGCCTATAGAGTACACTATTATAGGCATTGTTACTAAGTTGAAAATTGGTTTACCGAATCACATCACCTGGGGCTCACGGAAGGCCACAGAGTAATTAAAGTACCTACAGTAGGGTCAGATGTGCTGCCAATTGTATTTCAATGATTTTATTATTTTAGATTGGCGAACAAGCAAAAGTAAACTCACGAACTGGATGATACTGCTTCTCGATTGGATATCGAGTAAGCCTCACACCTACACCACCTCACCTCACCTACTCATCACAATCGACTGCCTCCATGGTCTAGTGGTGAGAGCGCTAGCTTTTCGATCCTGGAGGTCGCGGGTTCGATTCCCACGGGGAATAGCATCTTTAGGTGTTGTTTTTAGTTGGGCTAGGACATTACAGGCTGATCACCCGCAGCCTGATTTCTCGCCGGTCGTGTCGGTCTACCGTCCCACCATCGGGTTATGAGAGTGATGGAATAGTGAGTGCATTTGTCAAGTATTGCGTTTGTACGGATAGGTACTTTGGGCACTATAAACAACTCCCTCGCAGTTGGCTGGTTTCAATAAGACCGGCCGCCGAATACAGGGTCAAATTAAATTATCTAGCGAAACTCCGCAGACGTGATGGGTATCGATATCTAAACATGATAAAATAAACAAGAAATTAATTTGATGATGTTTTTTTGGGATCATCCACCGTCTGTATTGTAGTCACTTAAAATATCAGTTTTTTTTTTTTGTGAAAACTTCCCAGACTTGACGTGTATTGATATCTCAAAAAGATAAAACAGATTTTATCTACTCACTCTTCAAGTAGCAATACTACGAGCGATCATTGATAAAAAAAAAAATCGTCTTTAGATATTGATACCCATCACGTCAGCGGAGTTTCGCTAGCTAATTTAATTAGACCCTGTATAATTACGCATCACAACGAGACTTCTAGATACAGGGTAATAATTAGGCAGGCCACACACAGTCGGAATTCCGTTTCGAAATATCGATTCGGGATTTCGAAGGCAGCAAATCCATACAAAATAAATTCCACCACATTATCACCCCCGAATGGAGCCCACGCACCTTGAGCCACGAAGGTAGCCCGCAGCATGCAACTCTCGGACTACATGGTGCTCAAGGTTCGCACGTAACCGTGCCCCCGTGATCCATGGGCCGAATCCAGTCCAAGAGTCCCGTACCACATAGGGCCCTCAACGTAGGGTCACCACCGAACAGAGTACGTGAGTCGTAAGAGTATCGAGGTTCGCGAGTTTCATAGGACCCAAGGCATATTTTATCAATTTAATGTTACTATGTGAAAAATGGAATTTTAAAATTGGATTGACATAACCTTTTATACGTCCACGTGAATGAAATCGCGGGCCTCAGCTAGTGTATATTTAATAAATATTGTATTTTTCCAGTTCTACTATGGAAAAACCATCATCATCCATTGTTCACAATATCAGGGCGATATTATGTCAATGTATTCTGAAATAATGAATCATAAAATAATAGGTATAAACATACTTATCACATAATAAAATGTATTATTTTCACAAATAATTGTTGTGTTTTTGCAGTCCTGCTACTGAGAAGCTATCATGACTCATTGAACTCGACGTAAATTTACATCAAGAATTAAATGAAACGACATATTATGAAGCAGAAAGGTAATTTTCACATTGTGGAATTTGTTTGATCAAAACCTACATGTTTGAATATAATATATATTTTTTAAAGCCGTCAGTATTTCAACAGAATTTTATATTTTGCTTTGTTTTAGGGGAACTGAAAAATTATCGATTGGAAGGCGTATAGTAAACAGTCATTTCTTTAAATCACTCCAAGAAATATCAAGTCACGGACCTTTGGACTGCGGTTCGAAGTCAATTGAAATCGTATTTGAACGTTTGACAAGTTTGATGAATTAATTAAAACTGAATTATCGTTTATACAACATGCATTTTTACACAGAGTGTATTTTACCTGAATTACACGAAAAATACCAATAAGAGATCCCGAATATATAAGTCATGCTATTGAAATAAAAAGAAAACGAAGGGAAAACGAAGAAAATGTTGCTAACAGGTGCACAAAAAATAATGTGGAAGAAATAAAGGATGCTACACATGACACAGAAGTGAAAGAAGAAATTATTTAAAATTATTCGAAAAAAAAATACCTAAAAAATTAAAGTGACGATGATGAAGTAAAAGAGGACATTGATGATTGTGATTATAATGTTGAAACACCAAGTGCAACAAGAGTTTATTGTAGACACTTAAACTTCTCAGAATTTTGAAAGCAAATGGTATAATTTAGAAAGTGTGTTTTTATTTTGATTTTGTCAATATTCGCTTACCTGAACAAAATTAATCCCAACATCAAACACTGACATTCAATACACTTTCTCTCTCACTCACTCTCGCTCTCTATCTTTCTGAACATAACAACTTTCATTACACTAAAAAAAATTGGACCCTGTAAATGGACCAACCTGAATAGTATAAGTCTTGATTAAGCCGGCCACATACAGTTGGAATTCCGTCGGAATTCCGTTTCGAAATGTCGATTCAGAATTTCGAAGGCGGCAAAAAAATACAAAATAAATTCGAAGTAAGTTTAAAAGTAGCAATGTCAATAAAAAAGCGATATATTTTTGTTTTTGGCAACTAAGCCAATGTCGACTATTCTGCCAGTATAAATTACCCACCTTAAAGTACAGTCAGTGACCTACATAACCCGACCCCTCTTCCCCTCTTCTTCTTTATAAGAGGGGCGAAGTAATGCAAAGTACTGACCGTACGTGAGCATTAATATATATATAGGTACTGTTAATAAATTAGTTAGTTAGTTATGTATTATTTATGCTCGTGACTGTACAAGAGGCTGTGAGATCTTTGCATGTACCACAATAGTCTGCAAACAGGACTAAGATCTATTAACGCTCGAATGACTTTAACAGGTGAACATTTGTGCAGTAAAATTGTTTTATGAAATGTATTGAAAAACAAGATGAGCGTGTTAGTTCCAATTTTGGCCATGCGCCAACAGATCATTGTAGGTACTACAACTATAAATGTTCGATAAGAATGCCGAGAGGTGGATACTGAGTTAACGAAAAGTGTGTCTGCGATCTATGCTGCGTTGTACTTTGTAGCACAAAATATCAGAGTGCCTGTTTTAGCAAGAGACAGACGCAGCATGCCAGTCGTGCTGGTGATTAGTGCCCGTCGGTGTTGGTCTAAGCCTAGAAATGCTGAAATACTGCCACTACTATGCGATCCCATCAGTGTGTGCTGAGCCAGAGAAGACACGCAAGTGACAAAGCAAAGTAAAATGTTATGTAGCTTATCATGGTGGGGCTGCTTCCGAAAGACAGTCTACCAACACAGCCTCTCACAGACCACTGCTGGACACAGGCCTTACTTAAGTGAGAGAACAAGCCACAACTGTTGCTCGGTTTTCTACTCTTGCTCTCCAAAAACCAACGACGATTCATATTCAGTACATTTTGTTGCCATATTTCTTCCTTACGTATTGTAAAAGACAACGTCATCTTCTCTCTGTGTGTCCGTAAATAACATAAATACAACTTACTTGATGCTGGTTCTGCTGCAGTGTCGGTAATAGTAATGACGGTGGTAAGGGTGGTAACAGGAGAGGGAGTAGTAGTAGTAGTAGTAGTAGTAGTGGAGGTAGTAAGCAGAACTCTCTCGCGGAGGATCACTCTGATCTCTCGTAACACTTCGCCTGATTTACTGGGATCTGACAGATCATGTTTTGCTTTTAAATAACATACTATTGCATTATTCTTATCTTTGTGAGTTACGTGCAATGTTTTAGAAACAGTGCAACCCTTTGTCTTGCATATTTCTGAAAGAGGACCATACCGATATTAAAAACTGCCTCATATTTGAGAGTATATTAGTTTGAGCGGACCGAGGAAGTGGAGAAGAGCAAGGTAGTAGTAGTGCGAAGTAGGGTTGTAACGGAACCTCGCATCCGCCTCCGCAATTTTGTACGTGGTTATAACGGAAGTCTTATAAAAAAATCAGCTCCAAAAAAGCGTAAACCCTTTAATGTGTTGGAGATATAAGTGGAAGTTTCAAGTTTTTGCTCCCATGTCACCGACACGCCGCCGCCAGGGTAAGCAACTGTTTAGTCGAGCCGGTTTAATTTATAAACCACTAATAAATAGCTTAGAAGGTGGCAAAGCCGACATTAAAAGATTTTTGTGAAATATAGTAACCTTAGTATACGCAAATAATGTTAAATTTGTACAAGCTATTGTAAACAAGCGTTTTATACGTATATAAACCTTATCGGATAAAAATAGGGTTCATATTTATTTGAAACGCTAATTTTGCTCAGCAAAGTCAAAGTGCGATCTGTGAATATTCCCTTAAATGTGGTTTTATTTTATTTCTTTGTGATCTCTTACGTTGACAGTGTTTTGTGACTGTGAGAAAGCTTAATTATTGTAATAACTTACCCGAATTATTAAGTTGTAGGTACTGGTAATGCATCAGGTAGGTAGGCGGTTGGTAGGTAGGTAGAACTGGTAATGCATCAGGAAGCGGGCCACATTTTAACTGCAATTTCTCGCCAAGTTCAAACTCATAGAAAATAACCTTGAGTTTGTCATCATACAGTTCCATCACTGTACCGTTTGATGGCAATTCCATGTGCAATGGAAATGGATCTGAAAAGACGTATGAGGGTATGTGAACATGGCGCAACGGCAGACGTTGAACAGGCTGTCGACAGCTTTTAATATTTAACTAGCTGAGCCGACAGTTGTTATCTTGTCTAAATCTCAATAACTCATACAAAAATGTCATAGAAAAAAGGATGTTTAGTTTTTCCCGAATTTAAACATTTTCCGGGAACTTTTCAAATTTTTCTTTCCATAAAAACCTAATTCGGACTATTAGGAACATTTTAAAATAAAAAATAGTCAAATCGGTCCAGGCGTTTTCAAGTGATGCGATAACCAACGAACAGCATTTCATTTTTATTTATACATATAGATTTAAAATAGAATGTAATGAGGTCTTTGTAAAAAAAACACTGGTAGGAAAAGTGGAACATACTGAACAACTATTTGTAAACGGCGAATTCTTCAGATTCTTATTCGCTAAACCCCATATATATTACTTTAAATTGGCTTCTCTATAAACACAATATGTAAAGTGTAAAACTTAGCCATCTCTTGGTTTTATGAACAATTATTTTGTTTGCGGTATTTGATCCTTGTCGTATGTCAGCAACACTATAACTTAATGCAGTAATACATACAGAACGAAATTTCAAAATAAAAATAGGCTATCAGGTAGGTACTGAGTGATGACGAGATTTTGTATTGACCACGAACTCAATACAATAATACCTCCTCACCCCACGATTACATCAAGGTATATAATAAAACATGATGTTTTGTCAACTCGTTCGTTCATCGTTTACATCAACTTATATTTGTGTGAGGGTTGCCGTTTGCGCGCGTAATGGCCGACCTTTGGCCAACTAATGTGTATATGTGTGCGTACAGCGGCCTGTACGTGCAGCGAGCTGGCCGCCTTGAGTGACACAGTTTTTTGGTTAGCGAGAAACTGTCCGACTTTTTTCGTTTGTCCATGAGGTAGTATTATATGTCTGAGACAACGTCAACACATGTATGATACATGTTTTACACACGACAAGTCTCTGACAAGGCTTAATCAAGAAGGTTTCACAACTTGTATAATATGGGTCATACGGTGGGTGACCGCCACCAAAGGCTTATCTTGAGGAACTGCACTTACGAGTACAGGCAGACATTTAGTGACCGCTACAGTGTTTTTACAGTTATTTGACCCCTGTTTTGCAACCCTGTCAAAACCATAGTGATCTTTATTCTCCTAGTTGTAAGGTTGCTGTTGGGTTGCTGCCACTGACAAGTCTGTCAAAATCACAATACTCTTTATTCCCATTACAATAAGGTTGCTGGTGGGTTGCTGCTGTCACAGGTAAAATAACTGTGAAAGGACTGTACATTATTATAAGATGGGTCACCTGTCAGCTGAGACTCCCACACTCTACTTACCAATAGGGAATATGCCCTCAGTAAAATAAATATCGACCTGTACTGCAACTGAACCCGTAGTATAATGAGACGAACAACGTAATGTCTTGTCATTTAAAGATGTGAAATAAAACGACATCTCAGACTTCTTTCCTGGTATTGTAACTGTAATTTAAAAAAAAAATTATTTCAACAGTTATACTCTCCCCCTGTTGTTAAGGGAGTACGTAAAGTTATGTCAAAAGTATACCTCGAAAAATGTATAGTTTAATTGAAGTTTAAATTGTTGTAAGCCGTGTTACTAATAATCATACATCCAACTCATGCCAACTTCGGCTACGGTGATTGTTTTTGTTACTGACGAGTCTTACGAGCGTGTGCTTACTAATACTCATATATCATGTAGGTAGTTATAATTTGAGAAGAGATTATAAGTCCAGATATATTTTATTAATTTTGATATCGGACAGGACCATAAACAAAAAAAAACTAAATGAGTAACACTATAATGTATTCACAGTTATTTTACCTCTGAAAACAGCAGTCCAATAGCAACCTTATTGTAACGTTGATAAAAATCATTGTGAATTTGACAGACTTGTCAGTGGCAGCAACCCAACAGCAACCTTATTGCAACGGCAGTAGAGATCACTGTAATCTTGACAGTGATGCAAACTGAGAGGTAGAATAACTGTGAGCGGACTGTAGGTCAAGGGCCTTCAGAGTGGAAACTTAGTCAGTATGTCTGCTCTACTATATCTACGCGTGTAAATTAGATTCTGAAACTCTTCTACGATATTCGCGCGGACAGAGCGATTCAGATATAAAGTAGATTTACTACTTCGAAATTTGAAAAGGCCCGAAAAGAGCAGGACGTTTGCAAAAAAGTCCGGACATTTTTAAATATTTCTTTCACAGTATCCATTAAACATTTTTATTTTCTAATAGAATACGCCATAAGTCGAAAGGTCCGGAAAAATTGCAACTGGACGGAGTACCGAAAAGCGGACGAATGGTGAGTTTCCATCCGACCGCTTTTTAACGCCCTGTCCTTACTTATGAGAGTTTCGCCAATAGAACATTTCAAACACAAAAGCTTCGCCGCAACAACTATTCGTATTCTAATTACCTGTTTCTTTGTAACTGCTTACTTTACTATCGAAGTGGCTTCCCTTCCCCACCACCAATGTCAGGTCCATTCGCTGTACTTCACACACCACATTTATGCGTTGATTTCTTTGATATATGTATTCAATTGTATAATAACGGTTCAGACGATTCTTAAGTTTTGGTCGTAGAGTCATCCCATTAACTTTGATACTTAGAATGTTATCTAAAAAAACAAAATTATGATTAAATACTTAGCATGTGGAAGTAGGTTATCCGTTTCATAAATCAATTTTTTTATTGAATTTTTACTGTTTTGCTATGTTATATTTATACAGCATTTATCAGCAAGGTGTGGTCATAATTAAGGTTGTTGGTACGGACCAACATCGTAACCACGAAAAAATAATCAGCCGTCCTACAGTCCACAGATGTGGGTCGAGTAGGTATTAAAGTTTTGAATGGAACAGTTGATCCTTTTTGACACATGATGTGTAGGTAAAAGTAGCTGTGCTTCAAAAGCTCTACTTGCATGGACTAATATTACTGTATGATTATATGATTGGCTGACGGAGAGCATAACACTAAATAAATAAATAAAAAACACATACATAAAATATTCGCCAACGCGTTACACACTCACAAACTCACTGAAAAACACCCTTCATTTGTATTAGACATTATTATGTGTTTGTCGCTTTAAGGTGTTTGGTATCTGTATAATTATGCTACATGTTTAATGAGGGTATTAATGTGAGAATGATTACTAAAATCGAGCCAACCAAGAAGCATTACATAAATATGTTTGCTGGAGACTGTGTGTAATTACATAACAAAATAGAATACAAACAACTTACTGAATTCTGGCCGCGTTACAAATCTCACCATAACTTTGGTGTAGTCAGTTGGTTCCGTATTAGTACATATCATATAACTGTTGTTGTGCCCAGAACGCGATTTTGCACGAAAACCGATTGCTTTGTGTGATTTTAGTTCATTCATTGTAGAAGTTTCTGAAATAATACGCGTATAAATAAATAATAAGACGCGCTATATTTTTTTAAATAGATGAGGTTGGCGTTTCCTATCTGACTACTCTGAGAAGAAAGGCCGAAACAAACCCGCCGAAATAATAACAAATAATAAAGTCTATGATAATGGCAGCGAAAAGCGAATATTTATTAACGAAGATTTACCAAAATACAAACGACAGCTGCTGTGGACGGTAAGAAATAAACTTAAGCCGAAAGGTTTCCAATATATTTGGGTGCAGAATGGTAGTATCCTGGTGAAAAAGAATAGTGATGAAAAAAAAAATATAACATTAGATCGGAGGAAGATGTGGATAAGTTCGATGAATGTAAATAAACACGCGTACATGACGCGGCGAGTACACACGAGGTGATATCTAACAGCAACATTCGATCGAATAGATAGCTACTCCGGTAATTTAAATTTTAAAAGATACTATGATATAATAGCACTAAGTAACGACCTATTGCTAAATAATTGGAATACCCACATATTACATTTTAATATAAGATCACTTCGCAAGCATTTTAACGAGCTATTAATATTACTTGATAAAAATAAATATAACATAGATATCTTAATATTAAGCGAAATAAATATAAAGAAGGAAGAACTACCTTTTTATCAAATAGTAGGATATAATACATTTATACATACAAGAGAAACGAGCAGAGGAGGAGGAATATTAATATACGCCAAGAATGGGTTGAATTTTGAAGCTAAAATGGTAAATACAGAAGCAGTAGAAACACTTCATGGTCAATTGAAGCACGGGAAAAATAAAACACATGTAATCGCAATATACAAGACCACCAGCCAAAAGTAAATTGATATTTATTCAGCAATTAAAGACTCTAGTAAAATCCGTACCAGCATCTGACAATGTTATAGTGATTGGAGATACCAATATAAACATATTCAGCAACACGGTTAATCCTACAGTAACAAGGTACAAAAACGCCCTGTGTGAATGCGGCTTGATGTGTATAATACCAAGCGACGAGGTAACGCGCGAGGCGATCGCGGACGGCCGGCTTGAGGTATCATGCTTGGATCATATCTGGGTGCGAGCGGGACGGAGCGAGAATAACGCGTGCGCGTACGTGCTTGAGTCACGAATTGCCGATCATCATGGAATCGGATTAATGTTGAACTTATGTGTGAGTGGCAGCGAAAATCAACGTGTTAATGGCAACAACAAGAACAATAGTATGCGCGAAGTGTTAATTGATAAAATTGTTAAGGAAAAGTTAGATGAATATGAATGGGCCCAGTTAATAACAATAACGTGTCCGGTATTATTGTATCAGACGATGTGTAGTGTATTTGATCGCATTTATAAGGAAAGTACAATTAAAATTAGCACAGATAATAAGAAAGTAATAAGGCAGCCATGGATAGACAGGTATTTATATACAATGTTATTGCGAAGGGATTTTTTATTTAGAGTTTGGAAAGCGGATCCGAAAAGTATGAACAAACGATTAGATTATACAAAGTATAGAAATAAAGTAAATAAATTAACAAATATGGCAAAAAATAAATATAGACAGGAACAAATAAGAAAATGTAATGGAGATTATAGGAAAGTATGGACAAATATAAACACATGGTTGGGTCGAAGCAAAAATACCCTGGATGATGTTATTTTAAGGTATTTAGGAAAAACAGATTGTTTAGAACAGATTTGTACTAACTTCTCTAAAACGTTTACGGAGGAAGTAAAGGAAATTAAACATGTATGTAACTTGAAGTTTTTAGATAGAAATAAATATGTAAAACCGAGTGAGATAAGCTATAGATACAATAAGGTGACCTCGTCAGAGGTAGAAAAGGTCATAAGAACATTGTCCTGTGAAAAAGCACCCGGTTCAGATGGAATACGGGTGCAAGACATTATATATTTACGTAAGCAAATAAGTCCTGTTCTAGCTACATTGGTGAATATATCTTTATCTAGCGGTATTTATCCAGACCAGCTAAAAAATGCAATTATACGTCCTATATACAAATCAGGAAGTCATTTAGAATACGGTAATTATAGGCCTATCGCAATATTATCTGTTATAGATAAAATAACCGAAAAAATTATAATAGGACAGATTAGCGCGTTCTTAGAACAACACAACATATTATGTGACACTCAGCACGGTTTCCGGAGAGGGCGCAACACTGTCTCTGCCTTGTTAGGATTTTCAGATTATATTAATGACTGTTTAGATTCTGGCAAACAAATTATAGCGCTATTCATTGATTATAAAAAAGCGTTTGATACTTTAGACCATGAGATCTTATTACAGGCAATGGACGAATGCGGAATACGCGGCCCCACAAATGATTGGTTTAAGAACTACCTCACTAATAGGAAAATAAGCACAATTATATCCCGTGTGGCTGGGAAAGAGGCGGATGTCGAATTGGGTGTGCCTACTGGATCGGTGTATGGCCCTGTAGGGTATATAATGCATGTGAACAGTGTATCAAATGTCGTACGTAATTGTGAGGTGTTCATGTACGCTGACGATATGTGTCTTGTTTACGCCTCCAAAGATATGGCTGAGGTACAAAAGTGTATTCAAGGTGACTTTGAAAATATTAACAAATGGGCACACGACAATGGAATTTTATTAAATCTCTCAAAAACTAAATGTATGCATATACACTCGCCATATAATCGAAGTGCTAAATCTGTAAATAATGAGTATCTCACAGTGATAGGACATACATACGAATGTTTGCATAGAAATAAATGTAATTGTAACTGTGCAAAATTGGAGTACGTAGATAAATTTAAATATTTAGGTCTAACAATAGATAAGAACTTTAATTGGAAATTACACATAAATGACATTTGCAATAGGCTAAGATCTGTGCTAAGTAAGTTTTACCAATTAAAAAATGTATTGAACAAACAGACGTTAAGAATTGTGTATTTCGCAGTTGCCGATTCGCTGTTAAGCTATGGACTCCTTGTGTACGGGCGAACTTTCATTACATATTTAAGAGATGTTAAAGACTTACAAATAAGACTGATGAAGTTTCTGGTCAGTAAAAATGTTAAAGATAAGTGCAACAAAGAGTATGATAAGCTATTTCCCATCTGTAAAGTTTTACCCGTGGATAAAAAAGTAGATTATTTGGTAGGTCTGCAATATTATTATATAATGAAGAGTATAAAGTTAATGTTAAAAACAAGTACAACACACGTAGGGTTAGAGAGAACAAATTGGTTCAACCACAGATAAAAAAAAAATATTATGGTAAGAGAACATCTAAGTATTTGGTACCTAAAGTTTTTAACAAATTAGATTTATTACGAGAAAAAGTCAAAATTAGTAAAGGATCACTTAAGACAAAATTAAAAAACATTATACAGGATAGCAAATAGAATTAAAAACATTGTTAATAATTATATAAGTAGTAGGTATGTGCGTAAGGTGGTGCATTGTTATGTAAAAAGAGCGCCTCTCGCCATCAAACGTAAAAGTTTGGCGAGTTTAGAATTAAGTAACACCTCTGTATTATAATATCATTCAATAAAAAAAAATAAAAAATAAAAAACTCTGAGGTCACAGTTAAAGTCCAGACATAATCACGGTCAAATCATGTGAAGACCATGTATATTAGAGTCTGAAACGGTCGTTTGAGGAAAGAACCACACAGATTGAGTGGACTGTTCAGTCAGTGCACACATTTGTCAGTAATCACGCAGGTCAACACAGAACTTAAGGAGCTCAACGATTCGACTAACACCTTTCCAAAGAAAGGACATTTGGGTAGTCCGCATAGACTACTTAAACGGCCAGACCATGATTCAAACTGAAACAATGACTCACTTAGTCCTCACATTCACAATAATTCAAATAATGTAATACTTTTTACAGTAAATATTCATGTCTAAAATAGTTAGCAAAAAAAAGTAAAAAAATCAACATTCCCTGTATAAATGTATTACTCGTAGAGCAGCTTTTTCAGCCCAAGCTTTTTTGTCCTCAATATAGTCTTTCGTAGTATAATAGGCTTTCTGGTATAGTTTCCGCTTTATACTAAATTTGAATTTATTAAGTCTTAAAATTTTGAATGTGGCTAGGAAGTTTATTATAAAAAAGTATACATTGGCATCTAAACGAGCCACAAACTTGAATAATTATCTCCCTCTCTCTTCTTCTTAAAATCGAGAGCACCGCCATCGCCATTGCCGCAACAATTTCGTACAGTTAACGTCCCCTTGTCTCACCACTTGATGCAGTAATACGTTTAGAGTGTGGTTCTGAGTTTCGACGGTCATCGTCGCATCATCATAAAGACATCTCAGCCAGCACTTGGATATATCGTCCGTAGACTCGGCATCGCTGCAGAGACTCCAGATCTGTACTGGAGTCTTTGCAGCGATGCCAAGTCTCGGTTAACCAATCGAAATTTAAAAATTCTGACAGTAAAAAAAATGTTATCCTATTCAATTCTTCTTACTATTCAATTTCGAAATTGAAAAATTCGTAAAATCCATGTTAGATTTCGAAATTCCGATATTCATACCCTAGGGTCAAGGTGACGCCGATGTGGTGCCGAGGTTATTGCATGCATAGTGTGACAAAGGAATGTAATAACTCACCGCTCATTGTGCCTGCCATCGCATATTCCATCGAGAGCGGTGCTGAATTCAAGAAGTTGACGCAATTGACTTCGACTACATCGCCGTCTACGTATTGGTACTCGGCAGTGAAATCGAAGTCCTTCTCCGACAGGTTTGTGCGAACTGCTTGCAGTACTATATTGTTCACGAGGATCGTCTGAGGCGAGTCTGTGGGGTTACTTGTTCTAATTTAGACTTGGAATTTAGGGTATTTTATTCTACTAGCTGTTGCCCGCGGTTTCACTCAAATGCTAGGAAAACTACTTCATGTACAAAGGTACGTATTTACGGTAGTATTTTACTATGGTGCCTGTGTGCAAACTCACAATCAGTCATGTTTATAATACGTATTAGTGGGAAGGATTATTAGCGTACGTACTTGTTTGTTTCACGTGAATTCTCATATAGCAATAGGCCGCTGAATAGGTGTCGTTATTGTACTGGACCAATGGAAATACTTTTGCGATATTTCGATGGGCCAACACCGTACAGTTCCATATATTACCCATTTTTTTTTCTACCTTAAACTGTTGATAGGTATTAATTAATCTTATAGATATTTAGACATTTATTTAGATATGATTAACCAGGGCAATCCGATGAGATGGGTCAGTACGGACAAAATCTGAATCTGAGAAAGTTTTAAGGAACCACGCAGTCGATGTTAGAGATGAGAAAAACAGCATTCAAGGATTTTCTAAAAAACCTTATACCTACACGACTCAGGAATCGAACCTAGTTATTTTCCGTAAAATACGAATGGTGTTTTATTTCTGTAAGTAATTGATAGTACAAATAGCATTGTGAGGATTAAATTTTACTCAGGAATTACGTTTCTAATATCATAAATAAATTCTATTTCACTATTTTTAATAGTCCCGCAACTTTTGTAGTCAGCTCATAGGTAGGTTACCTACTGTCATCCAGCTGCTTTTTTTATAACATCGTTATGTCCCACTGCAGGGGAATGACCTCGCTACCTACTCTCCTTCCACTTCTCTGTCTAGAGCGGCTAAGGACATTGTCAATGACATCTATTGATTTAAAAACAAAACCTATCTCTAATAGTTTCACATTCATTCCATCTCATCGGATCACCTACACATCATCTGTATTCCCTGAAGGGATAGGCAGCGCACTACGCAATTATTACATGGTTACATTACTTACAGCGGTGACTTTTTTATAACCGCCATTCTTCTCCTGTGTAACATCATTATAGTGGCAGCTGTAAAAGATTTATATCATTATAATATATTGTAAAAACTTTATACTTACTTAGTAAATATTGACAAAACGTTAACCGAATTTGATACATTATTTACGTTGTTTTCTTAGTTAGGTATCCTAAATATTAAAATTCTAGAGCTTCTTGTTGCAGTATAGTTTGGTGAGAAAATAAGGTGTTCGCGTTACTTACATCAAATGACTGATATCGGAGTTATATTTCGTAATTATATTGAAATATTCTCCTTCTCGAACCGTGTATACGTTTTGTTGTACATCTTTAAAACTGTGGTCACAAATAATGTTATGCCTGTTTTCAACTTTCGTGCGTGTGATTTCAAATGTAACCACCAGTGGATCTGTAATAAAAAAAACAAATAAAAAATAATAATACCTAATATCTAACATTGTTAAAATATTTCAACAATCCTTTTAGTAGCTTTGACAGCCCAACCCATCAAGGGAAATAAGAATATTATGTTAAATACGCGCAAACTATAAATTGTTGATGTTTCAAAAACTTACTTTACGAGTATGTATGTAAATAATTGAAGATTGCAAGTACTTACCCTGTTCAGCAGATTCTGATAAAGCGAATCCAACTAAACACAACAAAATACTCCTGTAAACCATTGTCACTTCACCAATAATCAACTTTAATGGGAAATTATTAAACTTTGATTGAACTATATACGAAATACGAAATACTATATTGACGAAAATTGTTTAGTCAAAGGCCGAAAATTTACATTTGTTTGGGCTTTGACTAAGTCATTCAGTCTGACCTGAGGATTGACCAGTCCAACCTAGGAGCGCCGGAGCTTCGGAGTTTGCCTATAACATATACATTATCCTTGTGGTTAGAACAGCTGTGAGTGATGCGCGTATTATAATTGTTTCATTCGAATAGTATTCGATTGTTTTCCATCGCAACTTGAAAGCGAATAGTGGACCAGTCTTCTCTCAAAATCCTGGAGCATGACCAAGTTTTGTAGACAGACATGGTCAAGAGCAGACCACATGGAATCATTCAGTCGGTAGACCCCGTTTTTCTCTATTGATTGATCCTCTCTTAGCATGTTGATGGCAAATATTGTTTGAAAAGAAGTTCAGCAACGCTAACAACATTCGCTGTTGCGGATATTAGGGCATGTGACTTAAGATGAAAGGTGGGCTGTTGTATGCGAGGAGACATTAAAGATCTGAACCATCCGAGAAACCCTACCTTTGGAGACTGTCTCTGCTGGCCGACTACAGTTAAAAAAACTCTTTCCAATCAATCTAAAACGAACCGCAGAGAAAATATGGTTCAGAGTTTCACATTAGCACGGACCTGCACCCTTATTGAATAACACACTATGTATCACAATATGAATCATTTTGAAGCCTATTGCTAATCCATTGCTTCATATGTTCGAAAAATTGATCTGCTCAACAACGTATATAACGCAATGAACGTTGTTGAACTGTCAAAATGAAAGCTATTCCAACGAGATCTTCGGAACAGTGATGACCCTGAGGTCGTCCGGCCTACACATGACACAGGATACAAATGTCTTGGCCATGTCCTTTCGAGTTCTAGCTCGAAAGGACCTGAACTACTCATTTGTGGATAGACCCTAAAATTGTAATCCCCGAAGTATTTTAATTAAAAAAAAACTCAAATAATGCTTGTGTTCCCGAAGTGGCAGCAGATATACACTCCATTTTGCTATAATGGTATATCCAACCATAATGGCAGTCCACCACCACAGTGTACAAATGAATGAGAAAATGAATACGATACGTGTCATTACAGTGAGAGTCTATCAAACAGAGAATCGTATTATGAAACACTAGAGAGCGTAGTAAGTAATATAGATCCTGAAGACCATTGTTATGCAACAGTAGATTACTTGAGTTGTAAACCTAAAATTGGTGAAACACAAACTACGGATATTAAAGTTTATGATGAGCCATATGTCCAAATAACTATGAGCGACTGAAAGCAAACGATACAATAAGTTTAAAATATCAGAAGTTCTTTCTTTTCATGATATTTTGGTGGCAAGCAAGCAGGCTACGAACACAGGGTTCAAGTCTGCTAACGTCAAACATTGGTCATTATGACAACCGTACCAAGGCAACACCATTACTATTGTGCTTAAAGTTCATAATCTTCTAAATTCATGTCAGAGGTCAAAAGAAATGTTAAAATAATAAGAGGTTACGACTTGTCATTATTTAAAAGATACTGTCGCAGCGTCAATGATCGGCTATTCCAAAACAATTGCGTCAGCAGACTTGGCCCGCTAATGGCACCTCCACGATTATCATTGTCTATAGACAACTGCTATACCAACGGCATGGCAAGTGCACTGCCATCCCAGATACAGAGCTGAAATGTCTCATGTGTCTGTAATACCGCCAGCTTTCTTACCTGAAAAGGGTAAGGGTAAGGGTGTATATGTAGTTATAAAAGTAATTTTGTAACTACATACACAAATTGAACATTAACTCTCGCCTTCTTGCCCTCAAAAATTATATCAGTAATAAGCTTAACATGTAATATATTTTATTTTCTGGAAAAGTGCTAGAATCGGCGAGAGTCCGCAACCCTAACCACTAGCTAGGGGTCTGTCACAGTCCAGAACTGCGTTTACTCGATTTATTTTGCGAGCTTGCAATGCCTTCGCCTAGTTGAGCACCCGTCGACAGCTTGGGCTCCTTTATTTTCTGGAAAGTTCTAGAATCGGCTAGAGTTAGGGGTTCCCCAACCTCAACCACTAGCTAGGGGTCTGTCACGGTCCAGAACTGCGTTTACTCGATTTATTTTAAAAGGTTGCAATGCTTTCGCCTAGTTGAGCACCCGTCGACAGCCTGGTCTCCGGGCGGCCAGGCGGTGCTGGTCTGGTCACCGTTAATAACGAGGAACTTTCATCGTGCCTTGATATAACATCGATACCCTAATTTTAATTGGCGTAAGAGACATATTGGAGAACTCATAACTTTTTAATGTATCGATTGATTGATTTAATGAATCATTGATGATATTTTGGCGAATTCAGAATGAATTAACGAGTAACGCAAAAAACAAAACGGATATCGATGTGAACAATGCCATATTACATGTAATGATACGAGCCACGACTAGGGATACGAAAAAATAATCGATTACTCATTGGTATCGATACTTTTGTTTCGATACCGAGTATTTTTGTAATCGATTACTTTGTTTCCGATACTACACCAGGAATCGATACTTTCAAATATAATCGATATCCTTTAGCACACCACTATCAAGGACAAGGAATTTCAACCATAAGTTAATACACATAACGCCACTTGCACACCGCACCGGTATATTGATCAATGCTATGGAACAAAGAATAAAAAAACCGGCCAAGTGCGTGTCGGACAACGCTTAGTGAAGAGTTCGGATGAATATTTACGCATGCACAGTATCGATTTTATCGACCACAAAAATAAGTCTTTCTTTTATAGTATTTCTCACAAAAAACTATGAAAAAGAAAGTTATCAATGCGTTTGTAACCGAAACGAACCCATATCACAAAAACTATTGTCTTAAATAAAAAATCACGTAGAAACCTCATAATCTTTTTAATTCCCTATGGGATCCAATGATACACTTATGTGTATTGATTTTTTGATAACCATGTATGACGAGAGCCACCCCTTCTTGTTTTTTGTCGTAATTTCACTACACCATTGTTTAACGGTGCACAGAATAGACGTTATTTCCATGTTTTTTTTTATATACGTACTGCAAAAAGTCTCCGAGTTAAATAGCTGTGTCTGAACGGACGGAGGGACGGATATGACGAAATTATAAGGGTTTGGATTTTGCCATTTGGCTGTGAAACCCCAAAAACCTGTCTTCGTTCAGCGCCTCTCTTGACAAAAAGCTTTAAACTAACGTAATAATAAGATTTATTATTATAAGTACCATTATTCTTGTTTTATTCCTTTAAAATCAAAATGAATAAAACTTCGCAAAAAGTAATCGATACCTACTGGTATCGATACTTTTGTTGCGATACTTATCTTGGTATCGATACTTTTGATGCGATATTGGTATCGATTACAGTATCGATACTTTCGTTTCGATATCGTAACCCTAGCCACGACATACTCAACAGATCCGGTAAGACTGGAATCCCAACTATGTCGGGAATAAGTAGATGAAGATGAAGATATACAAGCCACGACACTTTGTACAGGCCAACTATCTGGCATCAGGGCAGAGTGGGGGAAACACGCGCTCAGGCGGGCTCAGTGTATTAAATAAGTTCAGACATGGTGAATCGATTCCTACGTCGACAGCAAGTGTTATCTTGTACGCAAAATATTTCGTTCGTTAATAGGTACTAATCAGAAAAACAGGAAAAAAAATACTGTTTCAGTACTTAATTGTATTGACTTCCATGGGTAGTAAATGAATATAGATACCTAATTAATTAGGATTTTTCCTGTTTTTCATGCTCACAAATAACTGGCAAAATGTGGGTGACTTAATATACCTTTGCCTACCTTGAATATACACGTGAAAAAATGTTATTAAAAAAAAAAAAAAACAAGCGTTTATCGCAATACTGTAGGTCACTATTATGATTGCGTTTAGCTTTTCGATCTCAGCGTGACTAAACAAGATAATACGAGTATCCGCAGAGAGCCCCTCGTCCCGAGACGCGTCTGGCTGCATCAGGTCACCTGCACCAAATTATTTGTGCTTATTGTCTTCAGAACGGAACGGGAACACAAACTTTCAACTTTTTAAGGCAAGAAGAAATTGTTGTGTAATATCACACGCTAAATAAAAAATAAAGGTTTTAGTCATGGAGATCTTAATCAGTATTATGTAATCAATTTATAAAAAATACAAAAATTGTTTCTATCTTTGTCCATTATAGACTTTGAATCCATTGAATTTTTTTGGTGTAGTAGCACACGCCGGGTGTCCGCTAGTGTCATATACATAACCATTTTATGTTCATAGAGTTTTACTTATCCTTTTCGTCTTCGTTCTCCATTAATGTAATACGTTTATGTGCTTCATGTCTCTACGTTTGCATTGGTCTTCAGTTTCTCCTTGATTTTTCCCCATTTCCAATGACGGTTACAGCAGGCTATCATACATCTAACTCCATCGGTTACTACGTTAACAAGGCGTTGTCTTGTACTCAAGGGATGGTGTCAAAATGTAGAAAAACAGGAAAAACTAATTTCAATATACAAACGATATTTCTATTAATAAATTATTACGTGGTCTGCACTCAAGGATAATTACCGAATTTTCCTCTTAAGGCTAATGCAACCACGAAACTGAACTGTCTTGGGCAGTCTCGACATTAGATAGCGACAAAAATCTGTCGCTAAGTCGTATCGATGTCAAATTCCTTTAATAGATTTTCAACTTTATTTCCATAGCATAAGGCTGAAAATCTATTAAAGAAATTTGACATCGATAGTAGAAATATAATATACAACGAGGTATCACATTTTTCTGAATTTAACTGAGGCTGATATTTATGACGCACATGTCATGTCCGTTAATATTGCATTGACACCATATTGACACACATTTTTGAAGCCGATGCAGAATTCTATATTTTGGCGACGCTTGTCTCGCCAGATGGTTTTGGTGTTCCTTCGAGTTCACGTATTTGTGCTGCCACTTGTATATATATCTACTCATCATAATCAGCTCTATAATGTTTCCACTGCTGGGACACAGGTCTCTTCTCGGTGAGAGGGAGTGGGTCGTAATCCACAACGGGGGCCCAGTGCGGGTTGGTAGATGTCACGTCTTAGATTTTTTGCATCGTTTTGAGAGCAGTGCTGATGAAATAATTTAGACTAAGTAAAGTGTCCGCCTGGGTTTGAACATACGACCTACAAGTCGTAAGTCTCTGCCGTTTCTGCTAGACCACCACCACTCTCACATATACTTCCCGTCATATTTTTATGAATGAATCATGTAATCAGATATTATTGCCGAACATAGTAATATATTTATGCTTGTGACTGCACATGGCCGATGGCGCAATAGCCGGTTCTGCTTCGCGAATACATTTTCTTGTCTTTCTTGGTTTAGCACTTAAATACATCAATTCATGTTTTGTTTTTCAGGTGAAACGTCAACTAACACTCTAGTATATTGTATGTCAGCTGTGGGCGTCGCGGTATTTATATTTTTGGTGATAATATTATACTTGTCAGTAAAGAAGCGTTGCTGCTGTAGAAGATCGAGTTCGCAAGAATTGCCACCAACACCGACCGCGAGACCTGACGTAATTTTTTATCTTTTTTTTAGTTCTAACTTCTTACATATATTACTGCATACTTTTAAAGAAACAATTCATTAAATGTCCGTTTTTACTTTCAGCCGAATACAGTTTATTATGAGAACCTGTTGTCCGTCTTCAAACCCTTTAACGATCGCGAAGCCGCGGAGCTGGAAAATGTTTATGAGGAAATCTCCTGATAGTGATTTTCCAACTCCGCGTCAAGTAATGGTTTACTTGACTATTGAATCCAATAGTAAAGTAAACCATTACTTGACTATTGGATCTCGTTTGTCGCATTGCACACCTTAACGACTCAAAGCCAACTCAACCCAAAGCAAAGCATTGACATTGTGAGCTTTATATCGCGTCACGTACAGCAACATCACGGTGAAGGACGACGTGTCAACAACTATTGTCACATAATTTTGGAAATGTCACTGTACGGGACTTGATTTTCAGGTCACATTTCAATGTTTTACTTTGAATCAAGTTCGCGATGAGGATGGAGATCCTTCGGCTTCTATTCTACAATCGATGCGGTGGAGAGGAACAGGCGTGGGCAGCGAGGAAGATTTCCCGCAGTCTGGGTCGGGTCAGGTCACTCTGGTCTGGAGAGATAGAACTTTTAGTTTGTTTATTAGATTTTATTAAGTGTTAAATCTGTAAAACATTTTAAATAATATAAGAATAAAGTCTATAATATGCACAATTAATCAAATTCTCGATTGGTTGTTAAAATTGTAAGCAGTAGATGGCCGAATCAGTAGAGCTATTGATAAATGTTAACGAAGATTAATTGTGTATGATTAAGTAAATCTATATTTCGTTTTAATTTATATTTTTAGCTTATCTGTTACTGACATTATTGGAAATAATTTGAGTGCGTATACGAGGAAATACGAGAGGACTTGGAAAAGTTCCGGATGACTGACTGCTAAATATTATACTAGTTGTTTTGATAATCGTCTTTTATAAAATCTACACAGTTAAAATTACTAGATTTAGGTGATGATATTACAAAAATAATTTTAAAATATTAAGAAAATTCAACAAAAAAATTGTAACATGATGTTTATCTCATTTTCTTAAAGTTAGATTAATCTTAAATTTTAATTTAGAATTTTCATCTTCCCAGCGCATCAAAGGCAGTTTGAATTGTGTCGGCCTAGAATTTGGCTACGAGTTTGTCGCCTGAAAATACGTAATATAATTTTCAGAATTTTAAGTACTTATAATATCGAATAACTCCAGTTATATACACTAAAATTCCTCGAGAACTAAAGAATCTTAATGTTGTTATGTTCAAAAAGAAACTCAAACTCTTTATAATTGATGTGTTACACTGAATAAGTGTTACCACGACTAAATGTATGAAGGATGAAGTGACATTTGGGTAATGTTGCCTGTAAGTCTTGTAAGTAATTATTTAAAATTGTATTATGTAGCGAAGTAATTTATTTAATAATATCTATTGTAAATTATACCTATCAACATTGACACATAAAAACTAAATCATTTATTTTCATTTTATTTGAGTACATGGTCCTTTTTTCTGGTTTTTTAATTGTTTTGTTATTTCTCAATATGTTCAACACCGAGTACCTACAATATTGTTTAAGTACAAAGTTTTCATTTATCTATTAATAGTTCCTTTCAAAATTCCTAATTCCCTCTGTGAGTTACAGACCGACCAAAAATGGGCTGAAAACGAAAATAAAGATGACGTAATTTGTCGATACTATTGATCGAGAAAAGAATAATTTAAATAAAAGAAATAGAGTGTGAATCTTCTAACCGCTGAACCAAAAATTTTCTCAAGAAAAAAAATGAATTGTCAGCATTGATTTCCGAAAGTGGTGCGCGAACGGTTCGAATGATTTTAGTTGAAACGGTTTAATTTTACTAGGTATAGGAAGGTACTTTCACCAAACAAAAACCAATCGACAATCTAAAAAAAATCTAAAATCTCTAAAAACTAGAATAATGGGAAAAAAGTAATCGTAATTTTGTCAAATCAATCACAAAGACTACTCTAAAAACCTATGAAATAAATACCAGCGGAGTAATTGCGTAACACACTAACGGTAGGAATGGGTTTCATTTTGACAGCTCAACAACATTCATTGCGTTATTTATGTTGTAGAGCAGACAATTTTTTCGAACATATGAAGCAATGGATTAGCAATAGGCTTCAAAATGATTCAGATCGTAATAGATAGTATGTTACGTAATTAGGGTGCTGCAATACTGGTGTGAGCTGTTTAGCTAGCTCCACATGGCTTAATTAGTCGGTGTTTTCTTCGGCACGAGATCACTGCACTTCATTCACGAATACTGTTCACCTAAATTTAATAGGTTGCAGTATTAGCAGCATAATTATGAATATGTGATTTCAGCGGTGTCATCAAACCTAAAGATTGTGTAAGTATTCTACACGCCATCTTATCCAGTAACTACACACCATCTGGTCTAGTATAATGGGGGCTACTGTTTTTGTGCTCACCAGTTGGCGCCACTGGCGAGTAAGGTCCTGTTGCTGTACTTTTATTTGATGTTTTGGATATGTTTAAGTACCCATAAATTCATACTAAGTTTATTTTATTACATTTTAAAACTTCAAATGAATATTTAGATTTTATTGTTCCTAAAATTGGCAAGCATGAAGCAAACAAATCTTATTCTTCCTTCAAGTGCTGCGAAATTAGTTCCTAACTTTTTACTTATAATCTTAAGCCATATTTAATCAGGAATGGCACGACCTTTACAACAATTATCCATCATTCGTTAAAATCCGTGATAAAAATCGCGCAAACAGTGAACGTTCAGTACATATTTTGACATCTAGAGACTTACTCTCTCTCTTCTCTCGACCTCAAGCGCGGTAGCCCTCATTGTTGGTTCACCCTTGTTTGGTATAACAACTTTTGATGTAATGTTACTAATTCGAACAACGTTTCAGAAAATAATCAATTGGCATAATATCGATTAACATAATTTTCATTTCATCGAATATTTATTTGCGATAACAACATTTGCGCTACTGATCAAAAGGTATAATGTTCATTTGATGTAGTGTTCAGGTGGTATAACCCGTATTTTATCGGTTGCATATTACAAAATCAAAACTTTCTCGAGCAAATTTCAAAAGAACAATAAACGAAATAACAAAATTTAAATGACCAAATGTTTTATTTAGAATTTTTTTTAAATCCCAATGTATGTGACATCAAATGAACGACTGATCAAAAGTTGCTAGATGTAATTTTAAAATATCAAATCATTACTAATAAAATTACAACAAAGCAACAAAACATTTCTGCGAGCAACTTGGAATTAGCGCTCGCCGGCCGCTGCCGCGGCACCGCTCGCTACGCTCGCTCGGCTCGCGCGCGGTTGGTCACAGTTTTAACCTAACCTAACCTATTTCACCCAGTTCAAAATTACGAATCATACAATCTGCCGCAGAAATGTTTTACCATTGTCTAATTATCCACTCGCAGGCAAATTGTATGATTCGTCATTTTAAACTGAGTGAAATAGGTTAGGTTAGGTTAAAACTGTGACCAACCGCGCGCGAGCCGAGCGAGCGTAGCGAGCGGTGCCGCGGGGCAGCGGCCAGCGAGCGCTACTTCCAAGTTGCTCGCAGAAATCATAACTAATCAAATTTATAATCACAAATGATTTCTTATTAAGAATTATTAATTTAAATGTAGGTATACTTATATTTTTACGTTTATTCGTTTTGCCGCTGCAGTATATTGATAATGAATGAATGAATTCAGTAGGTGAAGAAACAATATTAATTTATAGACAATGAAAGGAAACGAATTATTAATGAACTGAATATTCGATAAGATCTTTTGACTAAATTATTATTAGTCTAGTGAAACATTAGTTTAAATAAAATTAGTGCATTTGAAAATACGGCGAAATGAAATTAGTTCAAATGAAATTAGTTCAAATGAAATTAGTTCAAATAAATAATTACGCTAAATAAAAATTTACCAATTAATTATTCGGTCAAATGAATAATTCTTCGAAATGACTTTATTGCAACTAAAATTCGATTTAGTAATATAATATCAAACGTTGTTCTATCAAACAAGGGTGAACCCTCATTGTTTCCGACAACTTTACTAAGAGACTTTACTCCATAGGGAACATTCGATATCTCGATGGGCAGAGAAGTTAAAAGTGACGCCATAATAAAATGAGCAGATGTAAGAGGTTCCGGATACGGCTCCTCAGATAACACACAGAGTGGTCTCGAGTTAAGGACTGCCTCGCTTTGAGTGAGAACAGTCAGAAATTCCTCAAAAGTGAGAATTTGGGGAACAATGATACGGTATAAATGGGTTTAAATAGATTTTATGTTGGAGTCCCACAATCCCCCAAAGTGTGGAGCGCGGGTTGGAATAATTTTCAATTCAATGCGGTAGCAATCGGCCAGTAGGTTTTGTAATTGAACTTTAGCTTCAAGGAAATTGGTTCCATTATCGGAATATAAACATGAAACAGCGGGGTCAGTGCGTAACACACTAACAGCAGGAACTCATTTTGACAGTTCAACAACATTCATTGCGTTATTTACGTTGTTGAGCAGACAAATTTTTCGGACATAATTATGAACATTAATAATTATACATGTACGGTGAACGTACATGGGTTTTAAAATATATTTATTACAATAAGTTAGCCAGTAGGCTCGCGTATTTGCACTTTGAACGCGACCTACATTTGGCAGTGCATTGACACTGACATATTGCATTGTTCTATGCATTTTATGTATATTACATTATTAGTGTTCAATTAGACGTGGTTTGAGTCGGACAACTTGCATTTTTATTTAGATTCATCCCGTTGAGCATTCACTGACATTTTCTGCATTTAAGTTTAAATTTGACATTTTACATTTGCATTGACATTACTTATGTTAGGGAAGCACCCTACATAGTTTTTTGGTCCTTCGTAACTATTGCAAGTACCATACAGTCCGATACGTCGGTCGATAAGTCGCCGCGCGGGATCTGTGTCGTGTCGTGTCATACCGTGCCACGTGTGTTGCCGTGCAGGAGCATTCGGGGAGGTGGCAGCGATCCAGGTTCCAGAGCGTCACATTGCATTGCATTGCATACAGGGAGAGTTCCTGAATTTCAAGTAAGATCGTTCATTATTTATCTTACGGCTTTATAATGGAGGGTTTAATCGTGCGTCAAGCTGAGATCCTCGAGGAAGTGAAGAGTATCCATTCTAATTTTAAGAAGGATTCAGCGAGCAGGAAGACCACCGATTACATTCGTAAAAGGCTTGAGAGGTTAGATATACTATGGGCGGAATGTGAAGAGAAGAACCGGGAGCTGAGTGCAGTAGAGGAGAAAGATCATCAATATTTCACCGGTAACATTTATGAGGTCATTAAAAGCTGGTACCATGGAACGCGTCAGGAGATTGCAGCGTTCGAGATGAAGACTCTTGCTGGACCCAGTAACGCCGGCCATAGTAAGTTAAACGTTGAGTTTGACAAAACCATGTTCGAGACATCTGTAGGAGCAGAGGACAAGCTACTCGAGTTACAGCAGTTGCAACAAGCTAACTTCCGTGCATTCACTAGGTTAGTAAATCGAAGCCTACACGAGGTTAAGGAGAAATGGGAAATTGAGGATATGCTTAAGACTGTAGAGTTTCGGTGGACTGCGATTGACAAATTACATTTACAAATTGATGGCATATTAGAGGGGAATTCACAGGACTACTATGACGAGTTCTGTCGTCACGAAAAGGCATTTACAAATATGAAACGGGCGTTGAACACGAAATTAAACGCTTCTCTACATCAACAGCAAACATTGCCTAAAATTGACATACCTATCTTTAACGGCAACTATACTTTATGGCCTACTTTTATGGATCTCTACGTAGAAGCGATTCATAATAATTCGGCGATCGCAAAAACACAAAAAATGCAACATCTAAAGGGTAGACTTCGCGGTGAACCGGAAAAGCTCGTGCAGCATCTACACATTGCACCCGAAAATTATGACACGTGTTGGGAAATTTTGAACCATAGATATAATAATAAGTTTCTGTTATTTACCAGAAATTTCCAGGCATTTATGCGTCAACCTAATTTGCAAAAACAATCTGCATTCGACCTCAAGCGGTTATATGACACTAGCAACGAAACCATAAACGCCATACACAACTTGGGCGTTGATACAAGCTCATGGGATCCGATTCTAGTTTACGTGTTATGCGAAAAATTAGACTCCGAAACGTATACGGAATACATGCAGTCCAGGTCGGATCCGCGCGAGATACCAACATACAATCATTTTATGGATTTCGTCGAAAACAAGTTTATGGCATTAGAACCATTGCACAGGAAAAAGCCAGAAAATTTTGATAAACCTGCATCAAAACCACATTTTAAGACGCAACATCTGTTCGGCAATAATCCCAAGTCATCAAATTCACAACCCAATAAAGGTTCAGCAAACTATTCTCGCAATTTTCATGCGTCAAACGCTGGACAATACAGCAAGACTATTTGTCCATTGTGCAATACGAATCATGCATTATTTCAGTGTTCTAAATTCGCTGACATGCTGAGTCCGGAAAAAATAGCATTTATAGAAAACAATCAAATATGCAAAAATTGCTTGTATGTGCATACTAAGGGTTACTGTGCGTCGCAGAAAAGATGCAGAGATTGCAACGAACAACATAACACACTTCTGCACAGCGATATTGTAAAGTCAGCGCAAACGCCCTCAGCAACACAAACAGCACCTAAACCGTCGTCATCGACTTCATCTAGGTCAAATAAAAATATGCAAAACAACTTCGCGTCAAATAATAATGATGAAATATTATTACCAACAGCATTACTGCAAGTAGCCACAGCTGGAGGTGACTACATTACACTAAGGGCTCTAGTTGATCAAGGCTCACAAATTACGTTGATCACGGAGAATGCAGCTCAAAGATTGGGCATAAAGCGTCAACAGCTGAATGCAAACATAAGTGGCATCGGTACTTTATCCAACAGGAGTAAAGGAAAGGTCCATCTATCCTGCAAGTCCTTATATAACGATTTCCAGTTTACAACGGAAGCGTTAATCATGACACGGGTAGTAAACAGTCTGCCTAACGTTACATTTGCAAAGAAACCTTGGGCTCATGTGACAGACATCACACTAGCCGACCCAGATTACAACTTATCTAGGCCCATTGACATACTTCTGGATGCACACGTATTTTCCGAAATACTCATGAATGGCTTAGTCAAAGGGGAGGTTAATGAACCCATGGCTCAACAAACACGGTTGGGGTGGATATTGTCAGGCAATGTCACCAAAACATTTAATTGCAACGTCGTAGTTAATGAAGTTAACGACTTGACAAAATACTGGGAAATTGAAGACATCAATGGAGATGCATGCAATTCTATGACGTCAGAGGAACGATATTGTGAGGAGCTCTACACTGCAACAACCAAGCGATTAGGTGATGGCAGATATGCAGTTCGTTTGCCAATGAAGCCTAATTTTAATCAGCTGCTGGGCAAGTCAAAGCCACGAGCGGTAGCACAGTTTATGCAATTAGAAAGGAGATTAGGCAGGGATGACAAATTATCAGATAGTTACATCAAATTTATGCAAGAGTACCTGGAAATGGGACATATGAAGGAGAGCAAACCTGACTGCAACACGGCATGCTACTTACCTCATCATGGAGTCCTAAAACAGGACTCAGTGACATCAAAATTGAGGGTGGTTTTTAATGCCTCCCAGAAAACTGACACAGGTTACAGCCTGAATGACTTGATGGAGTGTGGCCCTAAGCTACATCAAGACCTATTGACATTATTATTAGGATGGCGGCTATACAAGTACGTCTTTACTGCAGATTGTGAGAAGATGTACCGCATGATCCTTGTCCATGACGAAGACCAACGCTTGCAAAAGATCCTGTGGAGAGAATCCAACCAAGGTCCTTTAAAGGAGTTCCAGTTATGCACAGTGACGTATGGAACCAAGGCAGCACCATTTCTAGCTCTTCGAACGCTGAAACAGCTTGCAGAGGATGATGCACAGAAATATCCGTTAGCAGCGGATGTCATCGCTAACGAAATGTACGTTGATGATGTCCTAAGTGGCAGCAACTCCGTCGAACGAGCACAAGAAATTCAAAAGCAACTCATTGACATGCTGAGTGGAGCTGGCCTTACACTACGGAAGTGGTCAAGCAACGACCAGACCTTGATTGAAAGCTTATTTTCTTCAGATCTTAACCAAACGACAATGCATTTTACAAACGATGGCATGACAAAAGCCCTGGGGGTCCAGTGGAATCCTACAACTGACACATTTTCATTTACAAACAAAATACAATTTGACAATAAAAACCAATTGACAAAAAGGAAGCTACTATCGGAAATCTCGAAAATTTTCGACCCGCTGGGCTGGCTGACACCTTTGACAGTAAAAGCAAAACTGCTGTTCCAAAGCGTCTGGCTATCGGGATGCGAGTGGGATGAAACCTTACCTGACAGCGTGCAAGAGGAATGGAAGCAGTTTACTAACGACTTACACAACATAACCGAACACCAAATACCAAGGTGGCTGGGAGATATTACTAAACCATTCCAAGTACATGGGTTCTGCGATGCATCCGAAAAGGCCTACGCATGCGCTATATACCTGCTGACAACAAATGACAAAAACGAGCCTACGATTAGACTCATCGCTGCAAAGTCGAGGTTATCGCCAATCAACAAAAAATTGACACTACCGCGACTCGAACTATGTGGAGCGCTACTACTTTCACGGCTCATGAAAAAGGTCCTGACAGCCTTTAAATGGGACAATGTGCACAAAAATACATACGCCTGGACGGACTCTATGATTGTATTAGGCTGGCTGCACGGGGACGTCACAAAATGGAAGTCGTTCGTCAGCAACAGAGTACAGCAAGTGCATGACGTAATCCCAAAACAGCACTGGAGTTATGTCAAGTCCGAGGAAAATGCTGCAGACTGCGCGTCACGCGGAATCAGTTGTTCCCAACTATTGCAACATCCTTTGTGGTGGCAAGGCCCCTACTGGATGAAAAATTACAGTGAAGATACCTTGGACAAAATTACAATTACACCGACAACATGCGAATCAAAACAAAAACAAATGCAAACGTATGTTGTGAAATGTGAACCGTCTTCAATAGTAATTGAGTTATTAGACAGACACAGCGATTTGACTCGTATTACAAGGGTCATTGCTTGGATGAAACGTTTCATTAACAGCTGTTCGAACACCGACACTCATCGTACTACTACTTACTTGACATCTACGGAACTAAAAAGCGCTGAAAACCTAATAATGAAACATAGTCAACTGCATGCTTTCAATGACGAGATTATGAGATTGAAGGAAAACAAAGGTTTGAGCACAAAAAGTAACCTTTTGAGTTTAAATCCATTCCTTGACAAAAGTGACATTCTGCGAGTGGGTGGAAGGTTACGTAACTCAAGCCTACCCGAAGACACTAAACATCCAATTCTACTACCACATGACAACAAACTGACAGAGTTATTAATTTGGCAAGCTCACAGAAGAACATTACACGGAGGTCCTAAGTTAACCCTGACACATCTTCGACAAAGAGTTTGGATCGTAGGAGGACATCGCGCCGTAAAAAAGGTCTTACACAAATGCGTAACATGTCGCCGATTTAATGCTAAACAAACAAACCAGATTATGGCGGACCTACCAGAGCCGAGAGTGACAGTATCTCGCCCTTTTACACATACAGGTGTCGATTTTACTGGACACGTTGAGATCCAGGCAAGTAAAGGCCGAGGCGTCAGAACATTGCTGGCGTACGTTGCAGTATTTGTTTGTCTAGCAACAAAAGCCATCCATCTAGAACTGGTTTCAGAACTATCCAGTACAGCATTCCTATCGGCTTTCAAGCGCTTCTGCGCACGTCGAGGTACACCACGGGACATGTACAGCGACAACTGCACGAACTTTGTGGGTGCAAATCGGATCCTATTCCAGTCAGCGAAAAGGTTAAAAACCTTGGGGTTTGGATCGACAAACATCTTTCTTGGGGTCCTCAGTTGCAGGACGTAAGTCGCAAAATTTTTGCATCTGGTAAGTCCCTGAGACGATTGCGGAACTTTCTTCCGACTGCCACTAAAACTGCGCTTGCACAATCCCTTTTACTTCCCATCCTTGACTACGCTGATGTCAGTTATCTCGATCTCACTGAGGCACAACTAGATAAACTTGAGCGACTTCAAAACTTTTGCATAAGATTTATATTTGGCCTGCGCAAATATGATCACATTTCTGAATTTCGTACAAAGCTCAATTGGCTTCCCATACGTCTTCGCCGGAATTCACATATCTTGTTTCAGCTCTACAGTATTCTATTCAACCCTAAAACCCCCTCTTATCTTAAAGAACGTTTCAAGTTCCTTCATGACACACATAATAGATATCTTAGGTCATCGGAAAACTTAAGACTAGAGATGCCGATGCATTCCACCAGCTTTTATGACAAGTCTTTTACAGTTCAAGCAGTACGGTTATGGAATGCCTTGCCCGAGTCGATAAGGCGTGCTCAATCTTTGTCCACTTTTAAAATTATGGTTAAAAAACACTTCCTCTCTCCTTAAACATCATCATTACATTTAGTTTCCTTGCTCTTGTTTCGTGTTTATTATTGTATATATTATATGTAGATAAGTATATGTTTTATGTATGTATGTATTTGTTGTATATGTAAATGGTACACCACTGACTACCTGCATTATTGTCTCTCCTTCTCCCTTGAATCCATCCAAAGGTTGTCTGTAAAAGATCGCTTTTAGCGATAAGACCGCCCATTGTGTCACCCTGTGTAAAATGTCTACATTTATATCTGTTATTTTTTATGGTGTACATAATAAAGAGTATTCTATTCTATTCTATTCTATTCTATTCTATTCTATTCCTATTGCAACAATACAAATGCATTGTAGAAAACATTGACAACTTCTTCTTGGGGAAAATATCAGAGATGGGAGTTCAATGGCACTTCAATGCCCCGGTCTGGCCAAGCGCAGGCGGACTGTGGGAAGCAGCTGTGAAGAGCATGAAATATCATCTCAAACGGGTCATTGGAGACCAACGTCTGACATACGAAGAATTTACCACTCTGCTATGTCAGATAGAAGCTTGCTTGAACTCACGACCACTATGCACTGTTTCAGAGAACGCCGAAGAGATTAACTGTTTAACTCCAGGACATTTCTTAACCGGCACATCACTCATGACAATTCCAGAACCCGACATGGACAATACGTACCGTTTAAACACGAGATGGCAAATTGTACAACAACTTAGCAAGGATTTCTGGAAGAAGTGGTCGCAAGAGTACCTCCAACAACTACAAGCAAGACTAAAGTGGAAACGACAGAATACTGACATAAAGAAAAATGACATTGTATGCATTAAAGATGAAAGGTTACCTGCAGGAAAATGGGCACTGGGTCGTGTAGCGGATTTACACCCTGGAAAAGACGGCCACACTAGAGTTGTGACATTACAAACTGCAAAAGGCGAAACTAAACGACCTATTACAAAACTGGTACCACTAGTGGAGGCTGAGGAAAAAACCAACACTGACACTGACAAACTACCCAAAAACAGGCGAAACCGAGCTAAAGGGCTTACCTGGAACAGCTTGGTATGTTATATGCTGATGCTAGTTATGACATTAATAACACCCACTGTTCAGCAAGATATGAAATTTGCTCAACTGACAAAAAATCAAACAGTTTTATTTGACAAGATTGCAGATCTACAAGAAATTAGAGATGAATGGAAACTGGTATTCTATTACAATATGACAAATTATTGGCGCAACGTGGACACTCTGCAAGCATTCGTATCGCATATAAAGCAAGCTCGTTGCGAAGAGTGGTTGATGCAATTTCATGTTCTGATTAACCAACTTGAACAAAGCACGAGTGAACTAAATTATTACAACGAATTACTGAGGTCCCAGCGGATAATTCAACACAGGTTCAAAAGAGGAATGATCGACGGAGTAGGGTATGTTGCAAACTCGTTATTTGGAGTGTTAGATCAACATTTTGCAGAAAAATATGAACAGGATATCGACACAATCCAACACAATGAAAATCACCTACTCCAACTGCTTAAAAACCAGACAAGTGTTCTGGAAACCGAGAACAACATTGTACAGCGTAACGAAGCAACAATGGTGAAGCAGTTCACTTTTATCAACGATCACCTCACGTCCCTAGAAAACAAGACGCTCAAAGATAAACTTGAGAGTTCAAATGCATTCTACATCATTACATCGGCCATAGCTGCAGACAGAATGGCCCAAAACTTAAAAGATATCCAAGAATCACTCATCAACACACTGACAAATATGTACCAAGGACATATGGACGTACATCTATTATCACCAACCCAAATGCAAAGCGAACTAGATAGAGTAGCTCGACTACTACCTCGCGATTCTACACTACCTGAAGTTCGTAATGACATAAGAGACATCTACAGGCTGTTCAGAATACATGCACGCATAACACAACACTACCTGTTGATGGAAATAAAAGTACCGATCTTGAGTGATGCCCTATACGAACTTAACAGACTTATCAGCATTCCTCAACGTATTGACATAAATCGGGTAATGTACGTTATTCCCAACTCTGCATTAATAGCATTTAATGCCAACCAATACTCATTTATACCCCTAGAACAATATGACATTAACGAATGCCAAAAATTACATGACCAAACTCTACTGTGCAAACTAAATCACCCTATATACAACACCGGTGATCGTCACAAATCTATTTGCGATGTACAGCTGATTCGAGACAACGAAGAACACAGCGTTTATTGCCATACGGAAATAAAATTATGCGCCGACAAATGGGTCAAATTACATAAACAAAACACCTGGTTTTATTATTGTTGTGACACGTGCGAAGTACAATTAGTGTGCGGCACTCAAATGACATCGGAGACGATACGTCACTCGGGTCTGATAACGCTGAAACAAGGATGCAACTTGCAAGGCGACTCATTCACACTGCACGCATATATGGAACATACAAGTGACATTTTAGTCAATGTACCATATGCGATGATCGTGCCCACGACCTCTCCAATCAACAACATAATCAACACCTCGATTCGTAACTCAACGTTGCATATTGAAACGCACGAAGAGACGTTCAAGAAGATTGACACGCAACTACGCTCTATAGAAGCACAGTCTAAGCTAGACACCTTATCCTCTCACGACGTTCATCACTACATTGCAATTTATGTGGTTGTTGCGATTAGCATTGCACTGTTTGTAACATCGGTGTACTTTTGGCGAAAGATGGCAACCCAAAGACAGGGGGAGGGTCCGCAAGACGCGAGAAGTAGAAGCAGACGAGTAGAAGATCATGACATCGAGGACAGGAACAGCAAGATCGACAAACGGGACTCAAAAGTGAATAAAGTGTCGTGTGCTAACCCTACCTCAAGTGAAGTGAAATTTGACACTGAAAAACATAGTGATGTGTGCTAATTTATTATTATGGTGACATTCTATTTATAGACTTTAGTTATATTTCTTCATAGTAGTCGTAGATCAATCATATTTACATTGGAGTCCTTCATTTTTACATTGTTTTTTACATTCTTATTTTAGTTTTTTTACATATTTTGGGATTGTTATTTAATTATTCTCTTTCTGTGTTGTGGCAATATGTACGGTGAACGTACATGGGTTTTAAAATATATTTATTACAATAAGTTAGCCAGTAGGCTCGCGTATTTGCACTTTGAACGCGACCTACATTTGGCAGTGCATTGACACTGACATATTGCATTGTTCTATGCATTTTATGTATATTACATTATTAGTGTTCAATTAGACGTGGTTTGAGTCGGACAACTTGCATTTTTATTTAGATTCATCCCGTTGAGCATTCACTGACATTTTCTGCATTTAAGTTTAAATTTGACATTTTACATTTGCATTGACATTACTTATGTTAGGGAAGCACCCTACAATACATATTATAATAATATATATAAATATTAAAAATAAATAATATATATATAATACATATATGTAATATATATATTTAGTCGGTTATTAAAAAAAAACTGCTATTTCATAGAAAAGTGCAATACCTACGCGGTCAAAATGTACTGCATACAATTTTTTTTAATAACCGGCGTAAAATTTCAACGCAGTGGGGGTTCAGAATCATGGACTGAATCCATGGTTGTGCATGATTTCCCTGGCACCCTGTATATGCATTTTTACTCCTTTGACCGCGACGTCTACATTAAGTTATTTTATTGGGCCAGCATAGTCTACACCCGTATGCACAAACGCCTTGGTCTCCTGTACGCGGCAATTTTCGGACTACGGTTTGAAGGAGAATTTTTAAAACAAAAACTACAAACGTCAAATCCATGGTCTAAACAAACAAGGTCTGGCATTCCGGGAGTGACACATGCTTATGTCACTATCCAGTTGCCACTTTATTGCAACATAACACGAATTATGGAAACATTTTGAGTCACCATTCTGTTAAAAAATATATATAAAGCATTTAAATTGTCGTTTCGTTTTTCTAATCAAACGAAACAATTCAATTTAAACATATACCCACGTAATTGTTAGTTAAAACCTCATTGTTTTATTGGATTCGCACAGGTAATAAAGGCGGTTGGGGAGCTATTATTACACACTACTGGTAACACAGCGGTGATGACGTAGGCTTGTGTCACCCACGTGACCACTGTGTCTCGGAATGCTATACCTACCTGGCGAAGTATATTATTATACCATGGCACAGGTAATAAAGGCGGTTGGGGAGTTATTATTACACACTACTGGTAACACAGCGGTGACAACGTAGGCTTGTGTCACCCACGTGAACACTGTGTCTCGGAATGCTATACCTGGCGAAGTATTATTATTATTATACTATGGTCAAATCTTTTTATAATGACACTTCTAGACGAGAGTATCCAACACTTCTGACGCAACAGCGAACTCAGAAATTTGGTTCCAGTATGACAATGAACGCGGTGAAAATAATTAATTAAAAAGTAAGTAATATTTGGGTATTAAAGCGAGGTGCTTCATAAGGAAGTCCAGCCACTCTCAAGAGATGCGCTTACCAACGAACAGTATTTCATTTTTATTATACAAAGAATACATGTAATATATAATCAGAATAATCATGTATTACAGTGTTAATAGGTATGGGAGGACAGTGTAGGCCTGTCAACAAGTAATAGGTACTCAACAAAACAGAAAAAGGTCTACCTACCTCTCATGTTGTTTTTGTAAACTTTAGTTTCTAGAAATACATAAACAAACGTGCAGAGGTGGGCATACATTTCTTTGCTGCTGAACGTGGTCACGGGGCAAAGGGCGGGAAGTAGGGCCCCCTAGGCTCAAAGGCGAAGGGTTTACATTTACGACATTCTATATTTGGCAAGTGAACCACACCGTCGCTAGACGAACTATTGGCTCACGCGGATGTGTTTCCCGATTTTCTGAGCCCCGTGACCTCGTGAACGCCTCTTCTCATATTTAGACGTATCTATATAAAACTTTGTGTGTTAATTCATGTAAGATTTTAAGTCTGTAAATTAAAATTTTCCATTATACTGGTGCAAGTTACTTTCGCCTTCACAAGTATCTTCCCTGACCACCTAATCCCTGACAATGGAAACTTGTAGAAAACAGCATAAGCCATCTTCCATTACGATATATGGATAAACCTAGATGGGCACTTATGAAACGTCAGAAGCTAGGTGCACGGTTCAATTGGTCGTTTACTATGGAGAAGAGCCGGCAAGAAACTCCACGGTTACTCTTTTAAAAATAATATTGCTGTTCACGCTGTACATAAACGACGTAGTAAGTCTCCCTATAAGTAACGCTGAAGTGATCTCCTACGCCGACGACACAGCTATAGTTTTTCATGACAAGACTTGGGACCACGTGTACCGTCTGGCGGAACAAGGCCTCTCTCAGATAGCGCACATTCTAGACACAAACTTACTGACATTAAATGTCAGCAAAAGCAAATATATTGCCTTTTCCAAAACCAGCGCATCCAGCCCCTCTCAAACTATGTCCCTAAAAATACACACTTGCTCACAGGTACACAATAACGCCCCTCACCACACCTGCGCATGTAAAATTCTTGAACGTACTGACACAATCAAATATCTCGGATTAACAATAGACAACCATTTAACGTATAAAACCCATATTTATGCCCTATCCGCCAGAGTGCGAAAATTAATACATGTCTTGAAAAAACTCCGCGATTGCACCCCTATCGACATCTTGCGTACAGTTTATTTCGCTCTCTGCCAGTCAGTCATACAATATTGTATCTGCATATGGGGATGCGCTGGTAAAACCACATTTATTACGCTAGAGAGGGCGCAACGAGCTCTGATCAAGGTTGCACTAAAAAAACCGTTCAGGTTCCCTACAGACCTACTTTACCAGGAGTTTCAAGTCCTCGGGTACGACAAATATTCATTCTTCAAGCAACGCTTAAATACCACGCAGCAATAAAAAAACGACCTGACTACAGAGAAATAATAAACAAGCGTGTCTTCAGAGTACCCGTACCAAACGCCAAATCCGAACTAGCTAGGCGCTGTACCTATTTTACCCATCCCAACACTTACAATAAAGTTAGCAAAATTTGTGACCTAAGGGACTGCTCAACCACCAACTGTAAAAAATCCCTAACTTCAGCTCTTTTAAAATTATCGTACGACGACACCGAAGCCTTGGTATAGCACCTATAGTACACACAAACACACACACACCATGACACCCACTCACATACACACCATCGCACCCACTGACACACACACCATTTCATCCACTCACACACATAATCACACCCACTCACACACAACAACACAAGCCCAACGTAAACAAATGTTTTTAATTTTAATTTTGTATTCTAGAATCTCAGAATGTTTTGTTTTATCTTATTTTATTTTATTTAAACTCTTGTCTATAATAATCTCACATCCTCAAACTGTAAGTTAACTATTATAATTTTGTTAAATTCGCACTCCTGAGCCACAAGATACAAGCGACGCTTAGTTTGTGGCTCACCGAACATGCACATATTGTATTCTTACTTTTTGATAAATAAACGTTATTATTATTATCTTTATTTCTTAGATATATACATATAAATTATATTTTTAAATATTAGAATATAAAAATATATAAACATTTAAAAATATAAAAAATAGTGGCCCACCGGTATCAGGAACAGGGTCCAAGCTACCGGCGGTCAGGGCTCCAGAGAGAGAAACCTCCTAACAATGCGGGCCGTGTCCAAAAGTACCGCCTTCTGAATCAAGCCCTTGATCCAGCCACCCAACGAGAGCCTCCTCAGGTGTTGGTCGAGGCTCTTGGCTATTAGTCCATTGGCTGTAACGACTATCGGTACAATGATCGCTGAGTCCACATCCCACATGTCGACAACCTCGCGAGCCAAGTCAAGATATTTGATTTGTTTATCTTTCTCGGCTTTCACGAGGTTCCCGTCGTGTGGGACCGTTATGTCAACAATCATTGCACGCCGCTCTAATCGATCCACCACCACTATATCAGGCTTATTGGCAACAATAGTCCTGTCAGTGATGATGGATCGATCCCAGTACAATGTGATATTTCCATTTTCGAGAACTGGGTCGGGCACATACCTGTAGTACGGCACTTCCAATTCTACAAGGCTGTATTTGAGAGCAAGTTGCTGATGGATAATCCTGGCTACAAGGTTGTGTCTATGCAAGTATTCTCCGTTAGCTAGACTAGAACATCCGGAGATAATGTGTCTGATATAGATCAACTAGCGTCCGTAGCCTGGCTGCGTTTCGGTGATCTCTTTGGAGAAACCGAAGGTTTTGTCTGTGCAATTATGGACGAAGTTATGATGACAAACAAGTTATTATTATTATTATTATGAATCATCCGGTAAAATCCGTGATAAAAAATCCCGCAAACATAGAACTTTCATTACATATTTTGACATCAAGAGACCTTACTCTACACTAGCGCCTCTAGCGGCGAACTCAAGCGCGGTAGCCCTCATTGCCATCAACCGGGCAAGCAATATTCTGTGAGTAATCATTCGCCTAGCTTCAATCGACTCGGGGATCAGACCAAAGCGGTGTTCAGATGTCGCGCTTCCAAGGTAACCACTTCCACGAAGCAGGTTTTATTTCCACTCATATCCAAATTAAAAACAGCACCATAATGACAGACTTCATTCAAGTGCAACTCTAGTTAAATTATAACACGAAAAAAATAGGCACCATGAAATAAATTAACAACGTTTGTGAGTAACTGAATGAAGAAACTACACTTTTAACGAAAGGGTTATGACAATAAAAAAAAAACACTCGTCAGTCTAGCTCTCATACGCCAAGTGCCCAGAGTACAACGAGCGATAAGGAACTTAGTTCCATAATTCTGTTAGTCCGAGCGTACACGTCCGGAATGCTCAGAAAGTGAATAATCTCGAAATGCCGAACCAACTTGGCTCCAACCAACCAACGTTCGTCAATCGCCAACTGTCAGATTTATCTGAATCATTCAGTTCCGGAATAAACCCGCAATGTGTGTGACCTCTAAGAATAGTAAGCTTTGTTGTAGTAGATGTTTCGATTTGTTGGCCATTTTCTATTTTTTTAAGTACTTGGTACCTGTTGGCAGGCCTACACTGTCCTCCCACACCTATTGACACTGTGAGAACATTGTAAAAGCCAATGGATGATTCATAATAATAATAATAATAACTTGTTTGTCATCATAACTTCGTCCATAATTGCACAGACAAAACCTTCGGTTTCTCCAAAGAGATCACCGAAACGCAGCCAGGCTACGGACGCTAGTTGATCTATATCAGACACATTATCTCCGGATGTTCTAGTCTAGCTAACGGAGAATACTTGCATAGACACAACCTTGTAGCCAGGATTATCCATCAGCAACTTGCTCTCAAATACAGCCTTGTAGAATTGGAAGTGCCGTACTACAGGTATGTGCCCGACCCAGTTCTCGAAAATGGAAATATCACATTGTACTGGGATCGATCCATCATCACTGACAGGACTATTGTTGCCAATAAGCCTGATATAGTGGTGGTGGATCGATTAGAGCGGCGTGCAATGATTGTTGACATAACGGTCCCACACGACGGGAACCTCGTGAAAGCCGAGAAAGATAAACAAATCAAATATCTTGACTTGGCTCGCGAGGTTGTCGACATGTGGGATGTGGACTCAGCGATCATTGTACCGATAGTCGTTACAGCCAATGGACTAATAGCCAAGAGCCTCGACCAACACCTGAGGAGGCTCTCGTTGGGTGGCTGGATCAAGGGCTTGATTCAGAAGGCGGTACTTTTGGACACGGCCCGCATTGTTAGGAGGTTTCTCTCTCTGGAGCCCTGACCGCCGGTAACTTGGACCCTGTTCCCGATACCGGTGGGCCACTATTTTTTACATTTTTAAATGTTTTTATATTTTTATATTCTAATATTTAAAAATATAATTTATATGTATATACAATGAAATAAAGGATCATAATAATAAATAATAATAATAATAATAATAATTGACTTGGCTCGCGAGGTTGTCGACATGTGGGATGTGGACTCAGCGATCATTGTACCGATAGTCGTTACAGCCAATGGACTAATAGCCAAGAGCCTCGACCAACACCTGAGGAGGCTCTCGTTGGGTGGCTGGATCAAGGGCTTGATTCAGAAGGCGGTACTTTTGGACACGGCCCGCATTGTTAGGAGGTTTCTCTCTCTGGAGCCCTGACCGCCGGTAGCTTGGACCCTGTTCCTGATACCGGTGGGCCACTATTTTTTATATTTTTAAATGTTTATATATTTTTATATTCTAATATTTAAAAATATAATTTATATGTATATATCTAAGAAATAAAGATAATAATAATAACGTTTATTTATCAAAAAGTAAGAATACAATATGTGCATGTTCGGTGAGCCACAAACTAAGCGTCGCTTGTATCTTGTGGCTCAGGAGTGCGAATTTAACAAAATTATAATAGTTAACTTACAGTTTGAGGATGTGAGATTATTATAGACAAGAGTTTAAATAAAATAAAATAAGATAAAACAAAACATTCTGAGATTCTAGAATACAAAATTAAAATTAAAAACATTTGTTTACGTTGGGCTTGTGTTGTTGTGTGTGAGTGGGTGTGATTATGTGTGTGAGTGGATGAAATGGTGTGTGTGTCAGTGGGTGCGATGGTGTGTATGTGAGTGGGTGTCATGGTGTGTGTGTGTTTGTGTGTACTATAGGTGCTATACCAAGGCTTCGGTGTCGTCGTACGATAATTTTAAAAGAGCTGAAGTTAGGGATTTTTTACAGTTGGTGGTTGAGCAGTCCCTTAGGTCACAAATTTTGCTAACTTTATTGTAAGTGTTGGGATGGGTAAAATAGGTACAGCGCCTAGCTAGTTCGGATTTGGCGTTTGGTACGGGTACTCTGAAGACACGCTTGTTTATTATTTCTCTGTAGTCAGGTCGTTTTTTTATTGCTGCGTGGTATTTAAGCGTTGCTTGAAGAATGAATATTTGTCGTACCCGAGGACTTGAAACTCCTGGTAAAGTAGGTCTGTAGGGAACCTGAACGGTTTTTTTAGTGCAACCTTGATCAGAGCTCGTTGCGCCCTCTCTAGCGTAATAAATGTGGTTTTACCAGCGCATCCCCATATGCAGATACAATATTGTATGACTGACTGGCAGAGAGCGAAATAAACTGTACGCAAGATGTCGATAGGGGTGCAATCGCGGAGTTTTTTCAAGACATGTATTAATTTTCGCACTCTGGCGGATAGGGCATAAATATGGGTTTTATACGTTAAATGGTTGTCTATTGTTAATCCGAGATATTTGATTGTGTCAGTACGTTCAAGAATTTTACATGCGCAGGTGTGGTGAGGGGCGTTATTGTGTACCTGTGAGCAAGTGTGTATTTTTAGGGACATAGTTTGAGAGGGGCTGGATGCGCTGGTTTTGGAAAAGGCAATATATTTGCTTTTGCTGACATTTAATGTCAGTAAGTTTGTGTCTAGAATGTGCGCTATCTGAGAGAGGCCTTGTTCCGCCAGACGGTACACGTGGTCCCAAGTCTTGTCATGAAAAACTATAGCTGTGTCGTCGGCGTAGGAGATCACTTCAGCGTTACTTATAGGGAGACTTACTACGTCGTTTATGTACAGCGTGAACAGCGTTGGGCCGAGAGTACTGCCCTGTGGAACACCAAACGTGATAGGAAGCAAGCTGCTTTGAAGGCTACCTATTTTTGAGTATTGGTGTCGCGATGTCAAATAGCTTCGGAACCATTCTAGAGGTATGCCCCTTATACCTGATGCCTCTAATTTCTTTAGAAGAATCCCGGGTGAAACAGTGTCGAATCCTTTTGCTAAATCAAGAAAAACACCGACACAGCATTCTCTATTTTCAATGTAGTGGGAGACTTGGTTAGTCAAGAGGGACACTGCGTCTTCAGTGGACCTTCCTCGGCGGAATCCAAATTGTCTGTCCGAGACAATGTTGTTTTTTTCTAGAAAATTTACCAGTCTCTTGTTGACTATTTTCTCCAGAATTTTGGAGACTATACACAACAGAGCGATTGGCCTGTAGTTTTCGGGCATTTCTTTTGGACCACTTTTGTAGATAGGGGACACTGCAGCAATTTTCCAGGCGTCAGGAAAGACACCTGATTCTAGACTTAAATTATATATGTGCGTAAGTGGTTTGATTAGACTTTTTCGGCAGTTTATAAGTAGTGGAACTGTTAGTTGATCTGGCCCCGGTGCGCTATCTATTTTCATGTTGTTTATTATGTTAGAGACTTCCTCTTCATCAGTCGGGTGCAGATAAAAAGATTGTGAGATAGAGCTTGGTGTTGTGTGTGATTCTATTAGTGAGTGGTGAGTGGTAGCAAGTTTGTCAAGGATCTTAGCAGCGTGTTTTTCCCCAACACAGACAAAATGCTGATTGCAGTTATCAAGCGATGTCGTCGGAGAGATACTGGATGCAATTAAATGCGTTGATGTATTTAGAGAAGTATTAGTTTTGCATATGTCTTTTATTACTGTCCATAGTTTTTTAGGGTTGTTCTTGTTAGTTTCAATTTCCTGTCTGTTGTGCAATGTTCTCAGATTACGAAGGAGTGTGTGAACGAAGTTCCGGTACCTAGTGTAGATTAATTGTTTTGTGTGATCGTCAGGGTTGGCTTTGCAGTCAAGATGAAGTTTGTCGCGTTGTCTCATACACCTCATTAAACCAGGAGTAACCCAGAGTTGAATGTTAACCATTCTACGACTTATTTTAACATTTTGTGTGTGGTTTTTAGTGGCACGTGAGATAGTGTCGTTGAAGTAGTTTAATGCCGTATTAATACAAGATGAACCAGTAACTGGATCCCAGTTGGTTAGATTGATCTCAGCAGCTACGGCGGCCCAGTCGGTTCTGACTCTCCAGCGTTTAGCATTGTTGGGCCTTTTCGGTTTAGTGGGGACACTGCATAGGGCTAGGTCGTGATCAGTAATAGATAAGCTACATCTGAGACCAAAAGGTATTGCAGGTGATTTTATGAATATGTGGTCAATACAAGCTCCGTATCTTGTTGGGAGACTTATGGCGGGGGATAAACCATGAGACGCCATGAGGCAAGCGTAGTTAGCTACTTGGCTATTACTTGAATCGTTTAAATTTAGGTTGATGTCGCCGGCCACAATTAATGTTTTTTGGTTTTTTAAATCAAAAAGGGTGGTGTCAAGGGAGTTAAGGAATCGTTCTGCGTTTGTGAAAGAGGGTGATCGATAAATGGCTAACAGGCCTAAGTGGTTGTTTGTTTTTATTAGAATACTGTCAGCGTCAATAAGGTTAGTTTCGGCGATAGTAATACTGCAACTCCAAGCTGTTCTTGTGTATACAACAATACCTCCGTTTTTGTTTACTTGGTTTGTTGTTCTGTATGCGCTATATCCCTGTAGGTCCTCTATAACGGAACCTTCAGACAGCCAGCACTCGGTAAGCACGATAACGTCGATATTGGAATCTAACCGATTTAGAGCAATTATAAAGTCGTCAAAGTTTTTTTGATAACTTCTGATATTGTATGTAAGCACCTTAATATTGTCTCTGGAAGCATTAAGGATACTCTTGCAAGTTTCAATAGATTCTACTGTGTGACATTCTATGTTAAAGGTTTCATCAAGGTCATTGGAAACTCTAAGTAAAGCCATATTTATATGTTGTAATAGTATGAAGATAAAAACCGAAACTCAATAAATATGTTTTATGTAGAATGTGAATGTGACAGAAGATGCTTCCATATGACAAATAATGTAGTGTGTAACTGTGTGTGTGGCTTAGTAGGTGTGTGTGCGTTGATGTGAGTAGTGATATTGGCAAGTTAGAGTGTGTGTAGTTAAGTGTAAGCCCTTGTAAGTATTCGAGCAAATTTAGCATAATGAACAGACAACAAAAATAATTGAATTCTATAAAAAATAAAGATAAACATAACAGGTACTTGAGAACTAGCCCTTGTAAGTATTTGCGTAAACTTTGCATAATTGCCAAATAAAAATATTGAAACAAAATTGAAAGTTTAAATTTTAAAAATAAACATAGTTGCTTAAGGTCCGGCCAGACCAGGCACGGAATGCATTTGGGCAGTTTGTGCAAAAAATAAAAATATTTAAAAATTGTTTTCATTGGGAAACAGAACAGGTGCTTGATTACAAGCCATTCTAGGTATTTGAGAGAAATTTGCATAATAAGCAAACAAAAAACATACTTTGAAAATGTAAAATTAAAAGAAGAACGTAACAGGTGCTTACATAGGAAAATGTTACCTACTTTTGTAGGATCTCGTTCGTTAGACCTCTGTTTGGTCAGTTGAGATGGGGCAATAGCGCAGTAAGTCATGTTGGTTCCTAATGGCGATGGCAGGGTTTCCTTCTTGTTTGCGAATATTGATAGTTCCATTTTTGATCCAACAGTACTTATAGCCGCATTCCTTGGCACGTGGCTTAGCTGCCCGAAATAACAGCCGGTTACCGTTTGTCAACCGCTCGTTGAAATATAAGGTCCTGCGGGCACCGGGTATATCTAGATCTTCACTAGAGAGGTTGCGTCTAGTTTTCCCTGCACGTAGAAATTCGTTCCGTTTGTTGCGACGCAGAAACTTAACTACCAGTGGTCGAGGGTGTTTTTCTACCGGGGCACTAGGGGTGTTCTCAGTGTTGTCGCTGTGGCGTGGCCCAGCTCTAGTAACGTATTCCAGATCACTGTCTTCGAGATGTATGCCAATTTTTACTGCCGCTGTAAGAATGATATGAACGGGGTTTTCGTTGGCAGTTTCATTTACGCCTAGTATTTCGACTTGGTTTTTCAAGTTAGCTTGTGCGTGTGACTGTACTTGCTCGGTGAGTTGTTGTATGGTAGACTTTAAGTTGGGGATTTCACGTACCCGTTCCTCAAGCGCTTGAATTTTTGCTTCTGCGCAGGCCAAGCTAGCCTCAGACACTTCAAGTCGTTGGTTACACTGTGTTAAGTGTTCAGTGAGCATTTTGAGGTGTTGTTTGAGATCGCCTACATCTCCGCGTAATAGTTTTATTTCAGACGTAAGTACGGACAAGCTACCAGAGTCCGATGCAGCAGCTGGGGTGTTCAGTAATGAGCTGTTGCTGGTGTCATTTTTGTAGTCGACGAGTCCATTTCGATCCGAAGTGTCAGAGTTGCTCGAGTTGAGCTTTTTACTGCGACAACTCGTGCATAACCAAGTTGTCTTCGTAGCCTCCGATAATTTCCGGAAGTCGGTTACTTTAGCGCATAATGGGTGATAATAACTGTCGCATTCAAAACATTTGATGTATTGATTGGCTCTTATCGGCTTAACACACGTAACGCAATTGTTTACCATTTTGAAATGTGCAAATAGAGTCAAAAAAAAAATCACAATGATACGCTATCGTATACTTGTTATTGCATGTGTTTGTTGTGTTTGTGATGTTATGTTCGCTGTCGTCGGGCAAGCTCGGGAGGATCGTGTCCTTGATTTCGGCGCGCGGCGATTCCCGTCCTTCTAGTTACGCGGGTGCGACAAGGACGAATTATTTTGATTTCGCGTCCCGTCTCTTTTCCGCGAGGGGGAGAAGAGCTTACCTCGGCGCACGTGTGGTATCGGATTATTATTAAAACATTTTTTTATTTGTTTACACTGCACTCCACAATAGTTTTTATCACTGAAGGTTATAGGTCATAGTTCTTTGTAGTTTTTTAGTAATTTTTGCGAGAGAATTGCACACGTCCACTCCTCAAACGCTCTGGATCGGCACTCTCTTACAATAGCTGTAATGGTTGTGCCATTCTTGATTAATTATGGCTTAAGACTTTTTAAGACTTTTTTACTTAAGTTAGGATCTAATTTGGTAGCACTTGAAGGAGGAATAAGATTTTTCTGCTTCATGCTTGCCAATTGTAGGAATATTATAATCTAAATATTCATTTAAAGTTTTAAAATGTAATAAAATAAACATAATAAGGGTGCTTAAACATATCCAAAACATCAAATAAAAGTACTGCAACAGGACCATACTCGACAGTGGCGCCAGCTGGTGAGCACAAAAACGATAGCCGCCATTAGCTCGCCCTCGATTACCTTCAATATGGGACTTGAACATAAGTTGCGAAATGTTGGTAAATTATAATTGGACCTCTGCCTAACTCTTAGGCGAATACAGGCGTAATGTTATATCATTGCTTGGGTCACAAATAAAACAAGTAATTTATTTTTCAATTTATTATTTTGTTCAATGTTAACCAATCAGTTTCTTAAGCAAGTTACAGTATGGATATAGCGTAGCATAGTATACTCCCTCTAAAATGTACAGATCCATCAAGTTTGGTCTAACGAACAAATATTACTTAGAACCACCATAACTTGACTCGTCTCAATTACTTTGCTCGAAGACCAAAGAAGAATATTTTTTAATAAATATATTAATTATTAAGTATTTTACAGAGTTACACGAACACACAGAAAGTAAACGGAATTTATTTATATATTTTTTCAGAGGATATCATTTGTTGGTTTCTTTAAAAAAATTACTGAGTACAAAATTATGTTCGCTTCTCAATGTCAAAATATACGTATATTTTCAACGATACATTTATTATGATTTACGAAGGCATTTTCGTAAATAAAGTTTTTTTTACAAAACACTTTTTTTGCAAAATAATCGTTCATTCGCTTTATACAAGTCGATTGAATGAATAATTATCATTCACTCGTTCATTTTTTGCAGGCTTAAAATCCTTCATTTATGAAATTGTTCTTTTAGATTTACTAGACCTAGCTTTGATAAATATTTTATGGTTATGATGACATGGTTTTTCTCTGTGATATGTAAAAATCAGGTCAGGCAGTCAAGGAGAATGTACAAACACAATTTTATTACAACAAAAATAATAAAAATATGGCTTATAGATATTGGATTTGTCAGCAAAGAACTATATTGTTATTTTCATATACTTGTATAACATATTTATTATTAATTAATAACACAATAAAACCTAATAATCAAATACAAATCAATGAAAACATGAAAACTTGTAAAGCCACAAAAAACTTAAATCATTTCTGATATTTTTATCAGCTGATGTTTGCAATAAGAAAAAAGGATAAAAATCCAATTTTTACCAAAAACATATTTTTGTGGCTTTTCAACAAAATAAGCACCTTAGGACAAGTTAATTTCGACAACGATAACATTCATACAAGCACTCCCTTGGCATAACTAATCCACAGAAAAATTATCAACAAGAAATTTACAGACCGACAAAAATGATAAATATACTTACCAAATAAGTAATTTTTAATTTAAACACTTCTTGTTTTTTTTTTTGTTTTGACCAATCCATTGCATGGACGTTATCGTTGCCGATAAAATTAACAAATAATAAGAATTATACTAACTGGGACTAGAAAGCCACATAATGACTAGAAAATGTTACTATCATTGCAGCAATAATATCAAACATGGTAAATTAAATAGCACTCACAATTATAAGACATTATTTTTGGCCTAAAAAGAAATAATTACAAATAATAGATGGTAATTTAAGGCTAATGTAAGTAAGAGATAACAATTTTGGCCTTGCAAAAAAAGCCTTTTTTTTGGTAAAAGAATATAAACGTTCCCGTTTTTACCGTCTTAAAATTGTAAATGCTACTTCAAGCCTTTTTACTTCGCTAAACGCGACCAAAGGCGTAATCAAAACGTTTTCATACAAAAGCGCTCGACGTATTAATATACTATACAAATTACCTAACTACATACAATATCAGGGAATGTACGATATATGTAAAGCTGTTATTTTATCAACAATATCATTTGATATCACCATTTAATCAAGATAATAAAAATATTTAATAAAATAATGAGATATAAGTTCATAATGTAAGTAAGTACATAACAAAAAGAAAAGGTAAACAATTTGGGAAATAAAAAACAAATCTGCGGGGTAATTGCGTAACACACTAACAGTAGGAATGGCTTTCTTTTGACAGTTCGACAATATTCATTGCGTTATTTATGTTGTTGAGCAGATTTTTTTTTTAACGTATGAAGGAATGTATTAGCCATAGACTTCAAAATTATTCAGATTGTGTTTGTTAGTGGGTTACGCAATTAGGGTGATGGTCTAATACACTCTAGAGCAATGAATCCGGGTCACTTAAAGAATGTTAAAAATCTCGGAAACTAAAAATGATAGGTTAATGCAATAAATTGTATTTAATAGACAATGTACTACTCCTTAAATGAAAGTAAAAAAATATGAGTCACCATACATTTTATTAACACAAAATTACATAAAGAAAAAAACTGCTGATCTCTCCTTAAAACAAAAATAGGAAACATGAAATTTTTGAACTTTATTACGATTTTCTTGAATTTTAATACTTCGTATTGCCTCCTCGTGCTTCCATTACTGCGTTTACGCGGTTTGGCATGCTGTACACCAAGTTCCTTATACGATTTTGGGGAATATTCTCCCATTCCTCTGTGAGAGCAATTTTGAGCTCACGAAGCGTGATTGGGGGAGGGTTTCGTTGTTTTACGCATCTGCCTAGCTCGTCCCAAGCATGCTCGATCGGGTTGATATCCGGGCTGCGCGCTGGCCACTCCATACGAGTAATGTTCATCTCTTGAAGGTAGTCATTCACAATCCTACCTGTATGAGGTCGGGCATTGTCATGCATAAATATAGCATCCTCACCTAAATTGACCATAAATGGACCAACGTGATCATTGAGGATTTCTTCCACATATCTTACGCTAGTTAAAGAGCCGTTTTCTATGATCACCAGCTCTGTGCGACTTTCAGAAGAAATTCCGGCCCACACAAGTACAGACCCACCACCGTAGGCTACTTTTTCTTCGATGCATGCTTGCTTGAATCTTTCCCCTGGTCTTCGATACACTCTGTGTCTTCCATCGTGCTTGTAGAGCATAAATTTTGATTCGTCGGAGAACATAACTTTTGACCAATCTTCAATACTCCAATTTACGTGGCTCTGGGCATATCTTAGTCTTGAAATACGATGCCCACGCTCTAGTTTAGGGCCGTTTGCAGGTCTAAGGGGTTTTAAGTTAGATTCAGCAAGCCGACGTCTTACTGTCCATGCACTTGGGTTACTTCCTCCGAGGCGTCGAAACTGATTTGTGAGTTCAGTTCCTGTGAGAAAGCGATTTCGAAGCATGGTGTTCACCAAGTATCGGTCTTCTCGTGCTGTGGTACACCTGGTTCTGCCCGTTCCTGGTCTGCGTAGGTTAGAACCAGTTTCTTCGTAACGTCGGAGAACTCTTTGTACTGTTGACAGCGACACACCGACAGTCCTGGCTGTATCGCGCTGACTCCGGCCGGTTTCCAGCATTGTAAGTATTCTGGTGCATTCTTCAGGCGTAAGCGACATAATTTCAGCTTGAATAATGAATATAGAGCACTATCAACATGGTTTATGTACCCACATAAATGACAGATTACAAACAAAAGCAAAACCAAATGCTGTAATTTCGTAGTTCCATCTTCGAAAGTGGCCCTTTTTCAAATTTGATTTTTTTATGATATAACTTTACAATAACTAAGAAGTTTTAATACCTTCATTTAAGGAGTATTACATTGTCTATTAAATACAATTTATTGCATTAACCTAGCATTTTTAGCTTCCGAGATTTTTAGGATTCTTTAAGTGACCCGGATTCATTGCTCTCGAGTGTATTTAACTGTACCTGAACTAAAATATACGGAATGCGGGGTGGGAATGATTTGAGAGCCTGTGCAAGAGCAACTTTACCATTCATGTTTTTTTTTATTTAAGTTAGTACTGTATCCTGGCTCTTGTCAGATTTAATATTGAACTGAGTAGGTTAAAATTTCAGCATGATTAATATAGCAATTTACTGTGCGTATTAAGTATTTTTAGAATCACACAACTATACTAGTGAATAATATAACTGAAAATATAATTTGACAAAAAAAAAATGAAAGAAAAAAAACAACAGGAAAATATTATTTCATGCCATTCGTCTAAGATGTATATTTGCATAATATTTACAAAAAACTTAATTTTTTTAACAATAATTTACAAACAAAACGAAAAGGTTGCTTACTAGATGTTTATTTTAATTTTATATAGGTACGTTTTTATATTTATTTTGTAACATATATACGGGTTCAACGTGCAAAATATCGTTTTGTTTTCGCATCTACAATAAACAGTTAAAATTGACATCATTAATACTATTCCATAACGATGTTTTGATTGACTTTTTAAAATACCATAATTTTATGAACAAAAAATGTACTCGTATAGTTTCCCGAGTAGAGCCTAGTACTCTGTAAATTTTTTACAAGAATTGGATGGAGTAACAGCTTAGACTCCTAAACTACCATGCATGATATTAGGGACACGCATTTATGGACACTTAGAAAAATAACCGTTACCAATTGTGTTATAGTTACCATAGCTTCTAGACTATTTGAAGAACTTGACGTTGCACTGTCATGCACCCAGATAATATTAAAATATTTTGCACGATACAGAATATTAACTGACAATGAACACAGCATGTTATATTTTATACATTAAGATGACTTTATAGATTTAAGACAACTACTATATCGCCCTGAATAAACATTATTTTTACGTTCAGCCTGAAAAATTACTTCGTCAAAAAAATTACTATGTTGAGTATTTTAATAATATTTTTTTAATAAATGCACTTGAGTTTATGAGACCAAAAAAAAATGAGATCATTTAATTTTGTGAAGTAGAATATTTTTTCTCTGATGAAAACTAAGTTGCGTAACCTAGAAAAACGATAAATGAGCTGTTTTTTATCAGATTTTTGGTCGCTTTTCCTTTACATATTTTTTTAGTAACAAACCTAACCGCTGTACAAGAATACTAAATGTAAGTATACATTTGCTACGAATAATATTGTTCACTCGTTTAAAAAAAAATCCTTCTGTTCGGGCGATATACATAAAGTGCAAGTCTATAGATGCTAGAACTATAGTGTAAGCGTCGTCTATGGCAGTAGGTAAGGATAAACATATACATATATACTTTTTATTTGCAAAAATACAGCATACATCTCATGCCTTAAACTAATTTAGCATAATTTCAGTACACAGGGGTAGCGTTTTTTAACATTTTAAAAAGTACATGGCCGGTTTCATTATTTTTATATAATTTTTTTTTTCATTTATTTTAATTAAAATTATTAACACATACTTTAAGCTTACTAAATACAGCTATATGTATACTTATAAAAACAGATTTTGCTAACTTTTTTCGTCGATCGGCGATTTCTTTACAGATATCGCCGATCGACGAAAAAAGTTAGCAAAATCTGTTTTTATAAGTATACATATAGCTGTATTTAGTAAGCTTAAAGTATGTGTTAATAATTTTAATTAAAATAACAGAACAGATCAGAACGTCAGATAAAGAACGTGTTTTGCAGGAGAAGCTTAAGAATATAATAAAGAGTTATGGAACTACACTAGACAAATTGTACAGTCGTTCTGAGGCAGCAAAGCAACAGCCTCAGTCGGAAAAGCCAGAGGCAGAGGAAATTTTTGATAGTAGTCAATATGCAGTTAGCAAGAATATTTGTAAATGGAATGTCATATTTGATGGCAAGTCGTGTCCATTTTTATTTCTGGACTCAATCTCTGAACGTGCTAAGGGTTTTAAAGTAGTAGATTCTGTGTTGTTTGATTCAGCTTTTGCGTTTTTTAAAGGTGATGCTTTAATATGGTACAGGAGTGCAAAATGTCAAGTGGCTACTTGGAAGGAGTTAGCGGATCTGCTCCTTAGGGAGTTTCATGCCATTGACTATGAGGATAATTTACTAGACGAGGCCAAGAAACGGATCCAAGGTAATGATGAACCGGTTCACATGTATTTCGCTGTCATGAATGGATTATTCTCACGATTGAAGACACCTTTGACTGAACCAGAAAAGATTAAAATCCTGAAAAAGAACGTCAAACCATCCATATCAAGGGGTTTAGTTTTAGTGAAGCCGGATTCAGTGGCAGAACTCAAAGAAGTGTCACGTCTTCTGGAGGCTGAAGATATTAAATCAAAAAGTTACACTATGCCTGCTTCACAGTCTGAATCAACAGATCACAAACACAAAGTAGCCAGCGTAAATCACCATGACAATAAAAATAAATTTAGCTATGGACAGGCCAAAGACAAATCCAAGCGACAATCATCCGTGAAGGAGATAAAGTGTTTCAAATGTGGAAAGACGGGGTTTACCGTTAAAACTTGTCCAAGTTGTAAAAAAGAAACAAAATGTTTCAAATGTGGAAAGTTAGGGTTTACTGTTAAAACTTGTCCAGATTGTAAAAATAAACCTAAGGATACAAAAAACTAGTTTCAACAGTCTGTCACCAACCACCTGAAACGGTCGATCCAGGTGAATGGAGATCTTGGTTAGAATTTGTTACTGATTTTTACAAAAACAGATCAGTGTCAGCACTGTTTAAGCCAGACAGGGATAAAGATATTCGACCGTATTTAAATGTACATTTATATGATATAGCATTATGCGGATTATTAGATTCAGGGGCAGATATTTCAATCATAGGCAATAATGCCCATGAACAGTTTATCAACTTAGGTTATTCATTGGACACCTCAGTTGAGTTAAAGCAAAAGATTCTCGTTGCAAATGGTTCCGAAAGCAACCGTATAGGTATTTTAAGGTTACCAATTACATTTAATAGTGTAACTAAGATTATTAAATTTTATGTTATTCCATCCATAACATCAAATGTGATATTTGGAGTGGATTTTTGGATAGCTTTTAGCTTAATGCCTCAAATGTTTAAACACATTAGTTATACTGAGACACCAAAACGATTTATTCAATTTAATAATAATACAAGTGAAACAGTTGTAAACACAGTTGTGTCATTTGATAAATTGAGCCCGGAACATAAAACAATAGCGGAATTAATAGTGCAACAATTTCATAACATATCGTTTGAGTCGAAAGGTTTGGGTAGAACACAGTTAATCCAACACGCAATAGACACTGGTGATGCGTTACCCATTAAGTCCAGACCATATCCAATGTCACCGGAAAAGTTAAAACAACTTCATAAGGAATTGGACAACATGTTGTAGCTCGATGTGGTGGTTCCTAGTGAGAGTCCATGGAACAATCCAGTCCTTATGGTTCCAAAGTCAGATGGTACATTGCGGTTCTGTCTGGATTGTAGGAAGCTTAATGCAGTTACGAAAGGGATATTCTATAAAATTTGAGGTATATTCGGTATCGCATAAGCGTCTTATGCGATACCGAATATACCTCAAATTTTAGATAGCCTCAAAAACGCCAAATATATAAGCACAATAGATTTTAAAGCTAGTTTTTGGCAAATTCCGTTAGAAGAAGCCTCACGGGAGAAAACCAGTTTCACTGTTCCCGGTAGAGGACTTTTTGAATTTAAAGTAATGCCATTTGGACTCTGCGGAGCTCCTGCTCGACAGCAAAGATTAATGGATAGGTTGTTTGGCCATCCGTTTTGCAGCGATATAACTAAGGGGTTAATGTTCTGTTACGTCGATGACATTTGTGTAGTGTCAGAGGATTTAGAAACACATATCCTTCTGTTAAAAAGACTACACGAACGGATTCAAAGCGCAAATTTAACAATACATTTTGGAAAAAGCAAGTTCTTTAGAAAATCCTTAAACTACTTGGGCTATGTGGTGGATGAGTGTGGTCTTAGGACTGATCCTGATAAGGTGCGCGCTATTTTAGACTTTCCAGTACCAAAGACATCAAAGGAGGTAAAAATGTTCTTAGGAACTTGTTCTTGGTACCGTAGATTTATTAGAAATTTTTCTACCATCGCAGCACCATTAAATGCTCTCACCAGCACAAAAGTTAAATTTAAATGGAATCCAGAAGCAGACGACGCTTTCAATGTTTTAAAAAATATTTTAGTTTCTGCTCCTGTTCTAGCATGTCCAGATTTTGAGAAACCTTTTACTGTTCATTGCGATGCATCTAGTTATGGTATAGGTGGTATGCTAACCCAGAATATTGATGGGAATGACCATCCTATTGCTTATATTAGTAGATCCCTAAGTAAAACCGAGCGTAATTATAGTGCAACTGAACGTGAAGCATTAGCTGTCATTTATGCAGTTGAAAAGTATGAACCATATTTGGGTAGCAGACATTTTACAGTTATTACTGACCATGCTTCACTTAAATGGTTTAAAAATTTGGAGAACCCAACAGGTCGTTTAGCACGCTGGGGTTGTCGTTTATCACAGTATAATTATACAATCGAACATAGGAAGGGTAAGGACAATGTTGTACCAGACGCCTTATCAAGGTTACTCAAGGTTGAGGCAATAAATACACCAATTACGCCTACACCGACAGGTGATGAATGGTATGATAGAATACAGGCTGGTTGTTCGTCATGTCCGGGAAATTACCCCAACTATCGCGTAGAGAAAGGTATTCTGTATAGGTACAGTAAAGGCAAATATGCGGTAACACAAGAGTTCGACTGGAAAGAAGTAGTTCCCAAATCACTGCGTACACAGGTCATGACAGAAAACCATGAACCTCCTACTTCAGGTCACCTGGGTGTTTTTAAGATATACCGCAGGTTAACCTTGAGGTATATATGGCCAGGAATGTATCGTGATGTAGTTGAGTTCATCAGGGGTTGTAGTAATTGTTCGGCCTATAAACATAAGACTACTCTTACACCAGGTCTCATGGGTCAGCCTAAACAATGTTATAGACCATTTCAAGCTGTATCTATAGATTTAGTTGGTCCACTTCCAAAATCACGCTCGGGTTTTGTACATTTACTTGTAGTTTCTTGCTGTTTTTCAAAATACACGTTATTGTTTCCATTACACCGTGCAACTAGTTCTTTGGTAGCCAAAAACTTTGAAAACTATGTTCTTTTTGCTTACGAGATTCCCGAAACTGTAATTACCGATAATGGGGTTCAATTCACGGGATCGGAATTTCGTAGCCTTTTAAAGAAATATAACATACCTCGAGTGCATTATGGGCCTAGATATACACCACAAATTAACATGGTTGAAAGGTATAATAAAACAGTAATGACAGCGGTTTCGTCCTACGTAAAAGAAGATCATAGGACTTGGACTTTTTGGACTTTTTGCGACATGACCCAGGCATTCGACTATGTACATCATGCTACTCTTGTAAAAAAACTCGAAGTCTACGGGATTAGAGGCAATGTCCTTAATTTGCTTAATTCGTACCTACAAGATAGAAAACAAATAACTGAAGTCAATAAAATTAATATAGTGAGTAAACATGAAGAGATATTTCGGTCTTCAGAGCGTAAAGTATTATTTGGGGTACCGCAAGGGAGCGTTTTGGGTCCCTTTATATTTATTTTATACATAAATGACCTACCGAAATCTATTGAACTACCTTTAACACTATTCGCAGATGATAGCACGATTACAATAGCTTGTAAAAGTATAGATACGTATGAGAGTGAAATTAATAATAGTTTAAAACAGACGGTAAACTGGCTAGACGCAAACAATTTAAAGATAAATTTGTGTAAAACTAAAGTTATCCATTTTAGACAACAGACCCCTAGTATTAACTTAAATATACACTATAATAATGATACCATAGAAGAAGTTGAAACTACGAAATTCCTGGGTCTCGAAATAGATAAAAAACTAAATTGGAAATCACACGTTGATACTTTATGTAAGAAAGCGAGTAAGTCTGCATACGCTCTACACACATTATCACCTATAATAAACACGGATGCTCTTCTTACTGCGTATTATGGGATAGTAGAATCACATTTACGGTATGGGATCATATTTTGGGGAAACTCTACTGAAAGAGAAACCGCCTTCAAGGTACAAAAAAGATGCATTCGAGCGATGTTTAAACTTAAACCTACTGATAGTTGTGAACCGTACTTTAAAAATTACAAAATATTAACATTGGCTTGTCTGTACATATTAGAAGTAGCTGTATTTGTAAAGACAAATCCGAGTCGTTTTAGACGTCTATCCGATGTGGTACCTCGCAATAGACGCGATAACAGTCAGCTTTGTCTGGAGTCAGCCAAGACGGCACTTATGGGCAAAAGTGTCTACTGCATGGCTCCAGTCATTTATAACAAATTGCCAAAGACATGGAAAGAGCTTCCGCTTTCATTATTTAAAAAGACACTCTGAAGCTTTTTAGTGGAGAAAGCATATTATAATATTAAGGAGTTCTTAACTGAGAAAGATTTTTTAAGCTAGTGTATATATAATATTTTTTGTACTTAGTTCTTTGTGTAATATTTTAAAATTGTATTTAATTATTTAGTTATAAGTTGAATGTTTTAAATCTTTTGCATGCCTATGTGGTAAAATATGGCTGAACTTTTATATTATTTGTCATCATTTACCGTTACCTATATTTGCAAAATAAAATTATCTTTATCTTTATCTTTATCTATTGGGATCTCAATTTAACAAAAATACAGTTTGCTATAAATAGCGCAGTGAATGAAACAACTGGATTTACTCCATTTTTCTTGGTACATGGCCGTGAACCCATTATAAACGGCACGTTTTATAAGAACACAGACGACTGTGATTATGAAGTAATTATGCCTCGTGAAGAGTATGCAGGCGAATTAGGAGTTCTCAAGGATATCTTCGAAAAGGTGCGCGCCAATATTGTTAAGGCTCATGCCACAAACGCGAAGTATTATAACTTGCGTAGGCGTCACGCCACTTTACGTGAAGGCCAGTTGGTTTGGCGTAAAACTTACATCCAAAGTGATGCAGATAAGTATAAGGCATCTAAGTTGACTCCTAAATATCAACAGTGCATAGTGGGAAAAGTGCTTTCACCTTTGGTTTATGAGCTTATAGGATTAAATGGAAAGCCACTAGGCACTTGGCACATAAAGGATATGAAAATTTATTAACATGATCAACAGTGATCGGAAAATTTTCTTCCAGTCGTCTCAGCCGGGGGTTTATTAGCCGTAGTCCGTATTACCACGTGTTGTTTGGTGACTGTTCCAGCAACGAAGACAAGGCGTATGCATGTTATACTTTGTTAAACATTGTTTTGTAAATCGTATTGTTAACGAGGGATCTATTTATTTGGATTTGTTCGTTTAGTTTATTTGTTGGATTTGTTCCACATAGGTGTTATGCGGTAGTAATTATGCCGTTTTGCATACCTTGCGATTTAATTTATTTTTTTATGGCTCAGACCATAATAATAATAAGAAGCGGATAGTGACTTCAAAAATAAGCCTTCACATTTTAGTAGCCAAGCTCGCTTGGTTACGTTTTTATTGGACATGGATGTGTCCATATTTGAATATGGAGCGGATAGTAACTCCTAAAATAAGCCTAGACTAATGTTTTGTTTTGCCGAAATAGCATTGTTGCTTCGGTGAGACGTTAGATAGCACTAGTTGCTTATCTAGTAACGAGCGGCAGGTGACTCTTAAAACAAGCCAAAACACCATTTAATTTTCAGAAATTTCTATTTCTGGGAATGTTGTATACGTCTTGCCTGGTGAGTTATGGACATTATTTGCCCATTTTTTTATGTATCAGCTCGCTGAACATATTCACCAGGAGGATCGTTTTGATTAATATTAAACAATGCAGAGTTCCACTGGTATACAGACGGAATTCGGGAGTATGCGAGAGGTGGCCTCCTGCGATTTGAATGCAGGTTGCTACAGATTGAAAGAGAGGAAAATCTAGGGATGTATGAAAGATTGGGGGGGGTTATGCCCAGATAGTAGGAAATTTTATAAGTAGAATGAGTTTCCTGGCAGTTGGATTATTTCAGGTTGGTTATTGCATTTAGTAGGACTTAATAATTAATTATAATTTTTTTTTTAATAGAACTTATTCCATTTCTTTTTCAAAATTGAATTCCCACTTCTAACACCGAGGGCGGTGTGTGGTCTTTGCTTACCCAAAAACCTTATTGTGGGAAGAGGGGCATTGTGACGTTGCAAAATCAATAAATAACGCAACAAGTAGCGACATCTTGTGTAAGGCATTGGCATGGCTGTCAGGTGTTCTCTGTAACACTAGAGAAATTATGTCATGTAAATTATATACAAAAGTATTAGTTAATTTAACTAAATAAACATACAGACATAATTTCCCACATTTTATTTAAAACAATGCCTAAGAAATGGAAAATAACCAATAGACAAGAATTCTATTTAGTCTATGGTAGTGGAAGCTTCTCGAAGGTTTGTGACATTGATCCGGCATGGGGAAGACCCGCAACGTGTGTGACACGATACGAATAGGATTTGGAAGAGGGACTTAGTTCTGGAGGAACAGACTGTACCCAAATAACCCGATGGGTTTCCAATAAGTCCCATTCGAAGCTGAATCCGGTCTGGCTGTTTATGCTAGCCTTTTTTCTCTTGTAGCTCTAATACATATTGACACGTGATGCTTTGGAGTAGCCCCGTGGTCTGATGATTGGAATGGATCCGGGTGCAGGCAACCTTTGAGGTGTGGTCATCCGTTTGACAGGAAGGCTTTATTTAACCGATATCGGTGATGAGGAAAGTTCGCCGCTCCAGGTAACGAAGCGTCATTGTTATACTCGTAGGCCACGTAACGTGCAAACACAGGGGTATCCTGTGTTTGATGCCAAGGGTCGTAGTCCTGTCAAGTCAAGGGATTAGTACTGAGAGATCACTGAGAATAATCGGTAAGGTAGCGATTTAGTCTATGAGAGAGTTAGGCCTATTGTATGGACTGGGTGATGAGACCAGTTGCCATAAAGTGTTGTGTCGCGGATTGCTTAGCATAATCTTATGTTCCCGTTGTTAGCACAACCTTGATAGGTAGGTACTTGTATGATTGAGCTAGTATCTATTAAGTGGTTCATCTCACGGACTCGCTATAGCGACTCTGAGTATATTGTAATAGTCTCATTGCAGGTCAACACACCAATACAACTTGACCCGAGACTGGTTGTACTGGTGTGGAAGCCCAGGTGTATAGGGGAAGGTATGTGGCCAGCCACATTCAATATTGTGAACCTTCAATTGTAAGTTATTGTAATAAACATTGCATTGTGTAAGAAGGTACTTGTTTAATTGAATCTTTCCCTAGCAGCTTATTATACCCTACAAATTTACTTTAGCACGGTGGTGAGTAGTACAACACCGAAGGAGACAATCAACATCCAGTCTCCTAACCAATTCTGTACAACTCGAAGGGCCGGGTTACAATGGGTTTACGTTTTGTCAATATTTACTAAGTAAGTATGAAGTTTTTACAAGATATTTTAATGATATAAATCTTTTACAGCTCCCATTACATTAATAACAATTATGTTATTACATATGCGAAGAATGGCGGTCATAAAATCGTCAACACTGTAAGTAATTTAAGTATGTAATAATTACATAGTGCGCTGCCTATCCCTTTGGAGAATACAGATTTGATGTGTATGTGATCCGATGAGATGGATTGAATGTGAAACTAATAGAGATAGGTTTTGTTTTTAAATCAATAGATGTCATTGACGATGTCCTTAGCCGCTCTAGACAGAGGAGTGGAAGGATAGTTCGTAGCGAGGTCATTGCGCTGCAGTGGGACAATACGATGTTATAAAAAAAGCAGCTGGATGACAGTAGGTAACCTACCTATGAGTTGACTACAAAAGTTGCGGGACTGTTAAAAATAATGAAATAGAATTTATTTATGATACTAGAAACGTAATTCCTTAGTAAAATTTAATCCTCACAATTCTATTTGTACTATCAATTACTTACAGAAATAAAACACCATTCGTATTTTACGGAAAATAACTAGGTTCGATTCCTGAGTCGTGTAGGTAGATATAAGGTTTTTAGAAAATCCTCGAATGCTGTTTTTCTCATCTCTAACATCGACTGTTTGGTTTCTAAAACTTTCTCAGATTCAGATTTTATCCATACTAAGCCATCTCATCGGATTGCCCTGGTTAATATATCTAAATAAATGTCTAAATATCAATAAGATTAATTAATACCTATCAACAGTTTAAGGTAGAAAAAAAATGGGTAATATATGGAACTGTACGGTGTTGGTCCATCAAAATAACGCAACAGTATTTCCCGTGGTCCTGTACGACAACAACTTCTATTCAGCGGCCTATTGCTATATGAAAATTCACGTGAGACAAACAAGTACGTAAGCTAATAATCATTCCCACTAATACGTATTATAAATATGACTGATTGTGAGTTCTGATGTTTGGCACACAGGCACCATAGTAAAATACTTACCTTTGTACATGAAGTAGTTTTCCTATCATGTGAGTGAAACCGCGGGCTACAGCTAGTAGAATAAAATACCCTAAATTCCCAGTCTAAATTAGAACAAGTAACCCCACAGACTCACCTCAGATGATCCTCGTGAACAAAATGGTACTGAAAGCAGTTCGCACAAACCTACCGGAGAAGGACTTCGATTTCACTGCCAAGTACCAATACGTAGACGGCGATGTAGTCGAAGTCAATTGCGTCAACTTCTTGAATTCAGCACAGCTCTCGATGGAATATGCGATGGCAGGCACAATGAGCGGTGAGTTTATTACATTCCTTTGTCATACTAAAGGTCATCACACACTATGCATACATTAACCTCGGCACCACATTGGTATCACCTTGACCCTAGGGTATGAATATCGGAACTTCCTAAGATGGATTTTACGAATTTTTCAATTTCGGAATTGAATAGTAAAAAGAATTGAATAGGATAAGATTTTTTTTACTATCAGAATTTTTAAATTTCGGTTGGTTAACCGAGACTTGGCAACGCTGCAGAGACTCCAGAACAGATCTAGAGTCTTTGCAACGATGCCAGGTCTACTGACGATATATCCAAGTGCTGGCTGAGATGTCTTTATGATGAAACGACGATAACCGTCGAAACTCAGAACCACACTCTAAACGTATTACTGCATCAAGTGGTGAGACAAGGGGACGTTAACTGTACGAAATTGTTACGGCGATGGCGATGGCGGTGCTCTCGATTTTAAAAAGAAGAGAGAGGGAGATAATTATACAAGTTTGTGGCTCGTTTAGATGCCAATGTATATGTTTTTATAATAAACTTTCTAGCCACATTCAAAATATTAAGCCTTAATAAATTCGAATCTTGTACAAGGCGGAAACTATACCAGAAAGCCTATTATACTATGAAAGACTATATTGAGGACAAAAAACTAAATGTATAAGATTTTCTTTACCAAATGTCAAAAGTACTAATTGTGAGATAGGAATAAATCAAGAGAAACTAGAATTCGTCGATAAAACTGTTTTCCTGGGGATCACGCTCGACTCAAGGCTTCAATGGGGTCCTCATTTAACATCCCTTGGAGGACGGCTCAGTTCAGCGGCATATGCTGTGAGAAAAATCCGTCAATTTACTGATGTAGGTACCGTGAGGCTAGTCTATTTTAGTTACTTTCATAGTATTATGTCGTACGGTATTTTACTATGGGGATGGGCTGCAGAAGTCTATTTTTATTCTGCAGAAAAGAGCCATCAGAGCCATATATGGCCTCCGCAGGCGCGACTCTAAGGGAACGGTTTAAAGATATTAACATCATGACGGCACCTTGTCAATATATTTATGAAAACATCATGTACGTAAGGAAAAATCTACATAGTTTTAGTAAAAGGGGTGAAAGACACAATTATATCACTAGAAATAGGGACCAATTAGTTCAACCAGGTTTCAGGCTGGCTAAAGTAGACTCATCTTTCATGGGGTACTGTTTAAAATGTTACAACAAAATACCTCCCCATATACTCGAACTTCAATTGAATGAAACGAAATTTAAATCCTGTATGAAACGCACACTATGCAGCCAAGCATATTATAAGTTGGGGGATTACATCGCCGATAAAAATGCTTGGCTCAACGCTGGTCCTGCTCCACAAGGGCGCATTAACTAATTTATTAGCATTTGGAACTACTGAAGATTGTAAAAACTGTCTTTACATTGTATAAATTCAATCTTTTAGTATTGTATAATTGCATAGCACATGTGTGAGTACTATGTACCTACTATAAAGCTACAATTTTCTAGGTTTGTCTTTCATTGACTTGAATGTGCCCTGGCGGGTGAGAGTATGTCATGCTCACTCAAATGTCTCGCTGGTGGTGGCGTGTGTGTTGGATCATTAAGTTCCCTTCAAAATGGTTGAGTTAAATGGTGCTGATCCATACGTCATGTTCGTGAACGTGCGCCGTCAGTGGGGACTGGTCATCTCTTGGCTGCCACGGCTCATTTTAATTTCATATTGGAATTGTTTTCGTCTCTTTATTACGGACGCTTTTAACGTTCTGCATCGTTCTCACATGCATAATTTCAACATGAATGATGTAACCAATAATTTGTAACCATATTTTGATTTAAAAGAGTGTCCATGGAGTTGCTTGCCCGTTCTTCTCCATAGGTACCTACTACGCTTTGGAATGGGCAACTAACTTCATCTTTCTGACTGACCGACCCCTTGACAATTCAAAAGTGCCTGTAATTGGTTTATTTGAAACAAATGCTTTGAGTTTGAGTTTGTAAAAGGCTTGGGCTGAAAAAGCTGCTCTAATACATTTACACAGTGAATGTTGATTTTTATACTTTTGTTTGCTAACTATTTTAGACATGAATATTTACTGTAAAAAGTATTACATTATTTGAATTATTATGAATGTAAGGACTATGTGGGTCATTGTTTCAGTTTGAATCATGGTCTGGCCGTTTAAGTAGTCTATGCGGCCTACCCTAATGTCCTTTCTTTGGAAAGGTGTTCGTCGAATCGTTGAGCTCCTTAAGTTCTGAGTTGACCTGTATGATTATGACAAATGTGTGCACTGACTGAACAGTCCACTCAATCTGTGTGGTTCTTTCCTCAAACGACCATTTCAGACTCTAATATACATGGTCTTCATATGGTTTGACCTTGATTATGTCTGGACTTTAACTGTGACCTCAGAGTTTGTTTCGGCCTTTCTTCTCAGAGTAGTCAGATAGGAAACGCCAACCTCATCTATTTAAAAAAATATAGCGCGTCTTATTATTTATTTATACGCGTATTATTTCAGAAACTTCTACCATGAAAGAACTAAAATCATACAAAGCAATCGGTTTTCGTGCAAAATTGCGTTCTGGACACAACCACAGTTATATGATATGTACTAATACGGAACCAATTGACTACACCAAAGTTATGGTGAGATTTGTAACGCGGCCAGAATTCAGTAAGTTGTTTGTTTTCTATTTTGTTATGTAATTACATACAGTCTCAAGCCAAATCCAGCCAACCAAGAAGCATTACAAAAATATGTTTTTATGTAATGCTTCTTGGTTGGCTGGATTTTAGTAATCATTCTCACTTTAATACCCTCATTAAACATGTAGCATAATTATACAGATACCAAACACCTTAAAGCGACAAACACATAATAATGTCTAACACAAATGAAGGGTGTTTTTCAATGAGTTTATGAGTGTGTAACGCGTTGGCGAATATTTTATGTATGTGTTTTTTATTTATTTATTTAGTGTTATGCTCTCCGTCAACCAATCATATAATCATACAGTAATATTAGTCCACGCTAGTGGAGCTTTAGAAGCACAGCTAGTTTTACCTAAACGTCATGTGTCAAAAAGGATCAACTGTTCCATTCAGAACTTTAATACCTACTCGACCCACATATGTGGCCTGCGGGACGGCTGATTATATTTTCGTGGTTACGATGTTGGTCCGTACCAACACCCTTAAATATGACCACACCTTGCTGATAAATGCTGTATAAATATAACATAGCAAAACAGTTAAAATTCAATAAAAAAATTGATTTATGAAACGGATAACCTACTTCCACATGCTAAGTATTTAATCATAATTTTGTTTTTTAGATAACATTATAAGTATCAAAGTTAATGGGATGACTCTACGACCAAAACTTAAGAATCGTCTGAACCGTTATTATACAATTGAATACAAATATCAAAGAAAACAACGCATAAACGTGGTGTGTGAAGTACAGCGAAAAGACGTGACATTGGTGGTGGGGAAGGGAAGCTACTTCGATAGTAAATTAAGCAGTAACAAAAAAACAGGTAATTAGAATACGAATAGTTTTGTCGGCGAAGTAAGTAAGGACGGGGCGCCAAAAAGCGGACGGATGGTAACTTACCATCCGTCCGCTTTTCGGTACTCCGTCCGGTTGTAATTTTTCCGGACCTTTCGACTTATGGGGTATTCTATTAGAAAATAAAAATATTAAATGGATACTGTGAAAGAAATATTTAAAAACGTCCGTACTTTTTTGAAAACGTCCGGCTCTTTTCGGGACTTTTCAAATTTCGAAGTAGTAAATCTACTTTATATCTGAATCGCTCTGTCGGCGCGAATGTCGTAGAAGAGTTTCAGAATCTAATTTACACGCGTAGATATAGTAGAGCAGACATACTGACTAAGTTTCCACTTTGAAGGCCCTTGACCTACAGTCTGCTCACAGTTATTCTACCTCTCAGTTTGCATCTATGTCAACATTACAGTGATCTTTACTGCCGTTGCAATAAGGTTGCTGTTGGGTTGCTGCCACTGACAAGTCTGTCAAATTCACAATGATTTTTATCAACGTTACAATAAGGTTGCTATTGGACTGCTGTTTTCATAGGTAAAATAACTGTGAATACATTATAGTGTTACTCATTTAGTTTTTTTTTGTTTATGGTCCTGTCCGATATCAAAATTAATAAAAATTATCTGGACCTATACCTAGTCTGTTCTTAAATTATAACTACCTACATGATATATGAGTATTAGTAAGCACACGCTCGTAAGACTCGTCAGTAACAAAAACAATCACCGTAGCCGAAGTTGGCACGAGTTGGATGTATGATTATTAGTAACACGGCTTACACCAATTTAAACTTCAATTAAACTATACATTTGTCGAGGTACAAGTTTGGCATAACTTTACGTACTCCGTTAACAACAGGGGGAGAGTATAACTGTTGAAACTACTTTTTTTTTTAATTACAGTTACAATACTAGGAAAGAAGGCTGAGATGTCGTTTTATCTCACATCTATGGATGACAACATATTGCGGTGTGCGTCTGATTATAATATTGATGGTTCAGTTGCAGAATACGTCGATATTTATTTTACTGAGGACATATTCCCTATTGGTAAGTAGAGTGTGGGAGTCTCAGCTGACAGGTGACCCATCTTATATTAATATACAGTCCTTTCACAGTTATTTTACCTCTGACAGCAGCAACCCACCAGCAACCTTATTGTAACGGGAATAAAGCTCATTGTGATTTTGACAGACTTGTCAGTGGCAGCAACCCAACAGCAACCTTACAACTAGGAGAATAAAGATCACTACGGTTTTGACAGGGTTGCAAAACAGGGGTCAAATAACTGTAAAAACACTGTAGCGGTCACTAAATGTCTGCCTGTACTCGTAAGTGCAGTTCCTCAAGATAAGCCTTTGCTGGCGCTCACCCATCGTATGACCCATATTATACAAGTTGTGATACCTTCTTGATTAAGACTTGTCAGAGACTTGTCGTGTGTAAAACATGTATCATACATGTGTTGATGTTGTCTCAGACATGTAATACTACCTCATGGACAAACGAAAAAAGTCGGACAGTTTCTCGCTAACCAAAAAACTGTGTCACTCAAGGCGGCCAGCTCGCTGCACGTACAGGCCGCTGTACGCACACATATACACATTAGTCGGCCGAAGGTCGGCCATTACGCGCGCAAACGGCAACCCTCACACAAATATAAGTTGATGTAAACGATGAACGAACGAGTTGACAAAACATCATGTTTTATTATATACCTTGATGTAATCGTGGGGTGAGGAGGTATTATTATATTGAGTTCGTGGTCAATATAAAATCTCGTCATTACTCAGTACCTACCTAATAGCCTATTTTAATTTTTAAACTTTGTTCTGTATGTATTACTGCATTAAGTTATAGTATCGCTGACATACGACAAGGATCAAATACCGCAAACAAAATAATTGTTCATAAAACCAAGAGATGGCTAAGTTTTACACTTTACATATTTTGTATATAGAGAAGCAAATTTAAAGTAATATATATGGGGTTTAGCGAATAAGAATGTCAAGAATTCGCCGTTTACAAATAGTTGTTCAGTATGTACCACTTTTCCCATCCGTGTTTTTTTTTACAAAGACCTCATTACATTCTATCTATACATATATTGGTATAAATAAAAATGAAATGCTGTTCGTTGGTTATCGCATCACTTGAAAACGCCTGGACCGATTTGACAATTTTTTATTTTAAAATGTTCCTAATGCTCCGAATTAGGTTTTTATGGAAAGAAAAATTGGAAAAGTTTCCGGAAAATGTTTAAATTCGGGAAAAACTAAATGTTAACAATACAAACGCTGTGGGCAAGCGAGGGAACTGAGGCAAGGGACGCTTGCAACCAGCGCTAACTTCACGGCAGTATGGCGGCCAGCGCCCGCGCGAACCGCGCAAAGAGAAGACGAAAACACACTGCGCCGTCAACACGTATTTTCTGTACTTTCTTATTAATAAACAAGTTTACTTATTTTCCTACATCGCATTCTTTATGTGCACCCCACAACCTGCATATAACATATGGTGACCCCGACGTGATACCGAGGCGAGCAGCGTAATAAACAAGGTCGACGAATAATCATTTTGCAAACTGATTGTGCGCCGCCTGCTAGAAACAACGGCAACGTGACAACAAGTGAACAATGAGTCGCGACAAGCTGTATCTGCTGGACCTGGAGTAATTTCCACGACAACAACTTTGGGATCGCGGATCTAAATTGCCAAAATTCAGAAAAGTGCTGATTAACGGTGTGGTGAAGTGATCTTCCATATTGTCGTTCATTTTGGAGGTAAAAAATAATTTATTAAATTTTTGTCGCTGCGAACTTCAATTTGCCTCTTGTGTGACGGTGTTTTCGTTTTCATTTGCAATCTTTTCCGTTATTAAAATATAACGACAAATTTCGTACCTATTATACAAAACATAGGTATGCACCTACTGCAGCGTAGAGTTCGTTGTTACACGCCGGAGTCTCGAACCCCGGCGTGAGGTAGCTAAAAATCAAACTCACGCAGCGAATACACGTAAAATTTATTATGATAATAAAACCATCCGAAATAAACAAGAATAATAATTGGACAAAATATATTAAAATTCAGTCGTTGGAAATTGTAAAAGGCTACCAAAAAAAATATCACAACAAGATTGTCGGAGAAAAAACTTATGGATGTTTCCAAATATTTAGGAATTTAAGTATTCAGAGGAATTTAAATTCGATTGCAATCGTACGAAATTCGTGCCGCTCTATAAATTGTTTAACACAAATAAGCTCAAGGTTAAGGTTTTTCTTTACATAATTCGTTAAGATAAATTTTAAAGCGTACGAGATCTGATATTGAGAATTTAGGAAAGCACCTTAAAAATAAAATGTCACACGTCGGTATAACACAGAACACTTCTATTATATTGATGGTTGGGCGTAAATGCGCCACACAAATGACTTATTTAGCACCTGATGTCCAAGGTACTGGACCTGTGTCGTCGACCTTGCTCGGCAACGATCCTGTGCTTCACTCCGCAAGCTCGCTCGGACTTCGGCAGCTGGCAGACGATGGAAGAAGACAGGCGAACAATAAATGGCAGGGTAAGGGTAAGGCCAAAAAATGTGGCCTTTCGAACAATCTAAGGAAAAGGAAATCTTCTTAGATTAAAGAAAAAGTCACGAGTAACAATAATACGGAACCTATAAAGGGATTACTCACCAAAAGAAAAAGAGACGAGAAATTCCAGGGAACGTACAGTCGATTGTATCCGCTGACTACTCACATATCGTGGTTAAACATTAAAAATTTGAAATTCACTTTCGAAGAAAGATTCAATATTATTGAAAAAATATCAATTCAATAGGAATTCCAACGACAGAATGCCTTCAATTTTTTTCTTCTTGACATTGTTCAGAACAATTGTTAATTTTTGAATATTCTAAAAAAACACGAAAAGTAAAAAGCTGACCGAATGACTCGTAAAAAGAATTTAATCGACATGACAACAAAAAGTATGTAATTGCAGGAATTATACTGCACTACGTAAATATTGCTTGTCGAAATCTCGACCATCAAATGCATAATTTCTCACACAATTACTGTGCTGTTTTCGTGCCTGGCTTTATGGTATATATTACGGAAAAATAAGCAATTATTGCAAGATATTGCTTCCTAAGTTACCTACACGCTTACAATCTTGTTTGAGTGGTCGCACGATTTGTTGGGCATGACATTGCTACCTACCTACTTTACGTTTCATTACATTAGGTATTGAGTAAATAAATACCTACCTTTCTACCTTAAAACTGTCTGCACTATGATTGCTTATTTATTTTATTGTCTAGCGTCCTGAGGCAATAACTATTAGGTACTTACCTACTTTCTTATTACGTCGTGTAAACTAATTCCTTTGGTATCTAATTCATAACAAAGACGATCTTGCTTGCTCCTTTATTTCGTATAGTACCTAACTATTACCTATTTCATACGTTGTGTAAACTAATTCCTTTGTTAGGTAATTTATAACAAAGACGAACTTGCTTACTCTTTTATTTCATGAAGTAGGGAACTTTAAACTTGGATATAATTCCTAATTTAATAATGCAAACCCTACTTCAGAGTGTTCATAATAACTACCTAATACTCTAACGTAAACATTACAACTTCTACCTGCTACTAAATATAAGTAAATAAACAAACTTCCCGGGATTATAAATTGGGATAGGTATATTTACAGTTATTCATTTGTCTTCGCCGACTATTCCAGATTTGAGATTCCACCGGAACGTTGTCTGCGCTGCACAAGTGCGTGCGCGCGAATTTTTAGGCACATGAGTGACAGCGGGTGATAAGCAGAGTAAGCTGAACTGAAGGTGACGCTGACGCCATCAGCCTGCATTCGCTGCGCTCCGGGTTCATCTGGTTGGATTGTCGGTACCATTTTATTGTACCTATCTATTATTGTTCATTGACATATTTTGTTTGAACGTTATTTGCCTCTTCGTATTTTACGTGGGTACCTACCTCACTAAATAATAATGTCGGACGATATTAAAAAGCTTAGGCAGTTTCGTAGTAGTATAAAAGGTAGAATTACAATATTCAAAAAACATATTGAGATGTTAAAATCAATTGATACAAAATTACAACTTACTGAATTACAATTTAAAGTTAGAAAGATTTCAGGCATTGTTTTCTCAATTTGATGAACTTCAATCTAAAATTGAAGCGCTAGATCTTGAATCTGAAAGTGAGCTTGATGAAAGAAAATCATTCGAGGAAACATTTTGTAATTTAATTTCATGTGCACAAGTAATAATTGAAAATATATCACAGGCTCAAAGCAGTTCTGTTCTTGGTAATAATAATGTTGGTGTGAAGTCCGAGTGCAGCGGTTCATCCTGTAAAAATAATTTTAATGTTAAATTACCAACTATAAATCTTCCAAAATTTGATGGCAACTACCTTGAAGTGGCTCGAGTTCCGTGACACTTTTGACTCATTAGTCAATAAAAATAAATATATTCCAGAAATCAATAAATTCCATCACCTTCGGTCTTCACTGGACAGTGGCGCTGCACTCGTTATAAAATCGGTTGAATTTACTGCTGAAAAGTATATGCTGGCATGGCAACTCCTGTGCGATAGGAATGATAACAAGAGACTCTTGATAAATAATCATTTAAAATCCCTATTTAATTTTGAGACTATTACAAAGGAATCACATAAATCTTTGCGTTATATGATTGACTGTTTCACAAAAAATCGACGTGCCTTAAATTTATTAAAGGAACCTACTGACTACTGGGACACAATTATTATTTACATGATGGCCTCTAAACTAGATGGCGCCACAGGTCGCAAATGGGAAGAACATCGAAACAATTTATCGGTTTGTCCAACTCTTGGTGAATTTTACCTATTTCTGCGCAACCGAGCGGATGTTTTAGAAACGGTACAGTTTAGTAAATAGGATTTTAAACCTCAGCGTTCATTTCCACAGACTAAATCTTTTGTATCTTCAAATACTACAGAAAGGTCGACCAGTAAACAGTGTGTCATCTGCAAGCAAGGGCATTTTGTTCATGAATGTGAAAAATTTAAAACTTTAAGTATAGACTTGCGCCTGAAAGAGGTTGCTAAACATAAGCTTTGTCCCAGCTGTCTTCGTGGTGGGCATAATGTCAACCGTTGTTTCTGAGGTCCTTGCAAATTCTGTCAGAAAAAACATAGTACTTTGTTACATGAAGGTAAAGAATCAAAGCAAATTAATAATATTGAAAATTCCAACTTACCTTCGACTTCTGGGTCTAATTCCAGCGTCGCTCCTGCAGTGTCGTTATCCTTCGTGATGACGAGCCAGGTGTTGTTATGCACGGCCTTAGTCGAGATAGTCGATCAACAAAATAATACTTACCTTGCGAAGGCGCTGCTTGACAACGGCAGTCAGTCTTCCTTTATTACAAAAACCTACAAAATAAGTTAAAATTAGATTTCAATAATAGAAATGCAGTAACTGTTAGTGGTATCAATAATGCTGTTATAAATACAGCTCAATATTGTGATTTACAATTAAAATCTCGATTAAACAAATTTTGTGTCAATGTGTCATGTCTTGTCATACCACAAATTACAAGCAAACTTCCAAGCGTGAGCATTGATCCATCACAACTTAACTTACCTTACAATCTTCAGTTGGCTGATCCCGAGTTCTTCAGGCCTTCTGACATGGACATTTTGTTTGGTGCAGATATCTTTTGGGATATTGTAAACCCAAGGCTAATTAAGCTTGGTAGAAAGAAACCTACATTGCAACATTCTAAATTAGGCTGGTTAATATCCGGGCCTACCGGAGTTGAAATCAGTCACAAACTAAAACATAATAATATTGTATGTAACTTTTCTCAAAGTATTGAACAAACATTAACAAAATTTTGGAAGGTAGACGAATTACCTCCTGTTAAAAAACATTTTTTTATCTAAGTCTGAGGAGTTGTGTGAAAGTATCTTCATAAAAAATACTAAACGATTAAATGACGGTCGTTTTTTGGTTATAATTCCACTAACTGAGCCTCCAGAACTAGCTCTCGGTGACTCATACAATGTAGCGCGTCGTAGATTTATTAATTTAGAGCGAAAACTAAACAAGTCACCTATTCTAAAAGAGGAATATAAATCATTCATTCGTGAGTATGAACGCTTGGGTCATCTTTCGCTAATTGAGCGTCCTTCTTTTGGTAATTTTTTACCCCACCACGCTGTAATACGCCCCAATAGTGAAACTACTCAATTACGAGTGGTGTTCGATGCGTCGTGCAAATCCACTTCCGGAAAGTCATTTAACGATATCCAGCTGGTGGGGCCAGTTGTACAAGACGATCTTCTGTCAATTTTGTTGAGGTATCGTCGAAATGCCTTTGTTGTTACTGCCGATACAGAAAAAATGTACCGGCAAATATTAGTTGAAGAGTCTCAGCGAAGCTTACAATTGATTTTGTGGAGAGATGAAGAAACTAAGCCGTTGCAAGTACTGTAGTACTTGCAACGGCTTAGTTTCTTCATCTTCATCTTATTTACGAAGCCGTGCCATAAGTTACAGTGTTCAGCTGTAGCTGAACACTGTAACTTATGGCACGGCCTCGGCTCCATTTTTAAGTACGAGATGTTTGTTAGAGTTGTCGCGTGAATGCGCTGATAAATCCGACGTACAGAATGTTATTGAGCATGACATCGACGTCGACGATTTAAATACAGCACCCTAATTACGTAAAGCGCTATCTATCACAATCTGAATCATTTTGAAGCTTATTGCTAATACATTGCTTCATACGTTCGAAAAATATGTCTGCTCAACAACGTAAATAACGCAATGAATGTTGTTGAACTGTCAAAATGAAACCCATTCCTACTGTTAGCGTGTTACGTAATTACCCCGCAGGTTCGGACTCAAAACAAGATTTGAGAAATGTTGTTCATGAAGTCATTGATAAACTTTCAGAAGTCTGTTTTCCTTTACGTAAATTCCGAACAAATGCTCCAGATATTTTAAAGGATCTTCCTATAACAAACATCTGTCAAGATTTTAGCAAAGAGTCTACTGTTTTAGGTCTAAAGTGGTATCCACAAACAGATACTTTAAAATTTTCTACAGAATTCAAAATTGAATCGTCAATTACCAAGTGCAATATTTTATCTATGTCCTCTAAAATTTTTGACCCACTGGGTTTATTATCAGCAACCAAAGATAATATATAATAGATAATAATATAATAGATAATAGATATTCCAAAGATAATATTACAACAATTGTGGTTGTTAAAAAACGATTGGGATGAAGAAGTCCCAAATAACATCAAACTTCAATGGGAAGCATTCATTATAAATTTACACAGTATTTCCACTCTTGAGGTGCCCAGGCATATAGTCTGCCCAGCACCTATTAATGTAGAATTTCATTGTTTTACTGATGCATCGCAGACTGCGTACGGTACGTGTTTGTACGTAAAATCAAAGGATACACTAGGCGTTATACATACTCACCTTTTCTGTGCCAAAGCAAGAGTAGCTCCTTTAAAACCGGAAAGAACTAACGATACCGCGTCTTGAATTAATGTGTGCTCTATTAGGCGCTAGATTGCTTACAAAGGTTCTATATTCATTACGTAATAAAAAAATTGAAATTTCACGTGCTGTTTTGTGGACAGATTCAACTATAGTTTTGGGATGGATTAATACCCAACCAAAAACCTTAAAAACTTTTGTATGCAATCGCATACAAGAAATTCGTGATCTTACTGCTCAACATGAATGGCGCTATGTGCCAACTCAAGATAATCCGGCAGATCTAGCTTCACGTGGAATTAAACCGCAGGACCTTAAAAATAACTATCTTTGGTGGCACGGTGCTTCTTTTTTAAATAAACCTGAGGATGAGTGGCCTCAGCATAATAATAACTTACCAAGTAACACATTGCCGGAAATGAAGGTTAGTTTAACTTATACAATGTAAACAAAATTTTATTTCATTTGAATTTTTCTCGAAACTATCTAAACTACAGAGAATCCTAAGCTATGTACAACGTTTTATACACAACTGTAAAAATTAAAATAATAAATTGAAAGGTAAGCTGACGCTACAAGAATTACAAACTTCATTAAAAACATTAGCTAAAATATCACAAACGGATTCCTTTGAAAAAGATATTCATTCTTTAAAACTACAGGATTTGTAAACTGTAAATCTAATATTCTATCTTTGAATCCAGTTTTGGATAATGAAAATATCCTGAGAGTCGGCGGACGCATTCAAGGTGCGTTGCAACCCTATAATAAAATACATCCAATTTTAATTGATTCCAAGCATGCATTTAGCAAGTTTTTATTTGCAGAGGAACATCTGCGTCTACTACATTGCGGTCCTCAGCAATTACTTAGTTTGATACGTGAGAATTTCTGGCCTGTTGGTGGCAGAGTTCTTGCTATAAAAACTGTAAACAAATGTGTCAAATGTGTACGGATAAGGGGTAAATCCGTTCAAACTTTGATGGGTAATCTACCTCATCCTAGAGTAAATCCCTAATCTCCGTTGAGATCTGTGGCACCGATTTTGCAGGTCCGTTCCATATTTCTAATCGGAAAGGACGTGGCGCTAGAACTAGTAAATGCTATTTGTGTCTTTTTGTCTGTTCTTCCTCCAAGGCTTTGCACCTTGAAGTTGTTAGTGAGCTAAGTACCAATGCATTTATTTCATGCTTACGTAGGTTTATTTCCAGGCGAGGAAAGCCTCGCATAATTTATTGCGATAATGGTAGGAACTACGTAGGGGAAAATAACGAGTTAGGCAAAATGCTTAAGGCTGCCAATGAGTCCGCGACTGAGTTCGGAGCCAGCGAGGGTATTGAATTTAAATTCAGTCCAGCTTATGCACCCAATTTCGGTGGAATTTGGGAAGCTGGCGTTAAAGCGGCTAAGTCCCATTTAAAACGAATCGCAGGTAATTCTAGTCTTACATTTGAAGAGCTTTCCACCCTTTTTACACAAATTGAGGCAATATTGAATTCGCGTCCGTTGACACCAATGTCTTCGGATCTGTCAGATTTTAACCCATTAATACCCGGCCACTTCCTCATCGGGCGTCCGTTGACGTCACTAGCATCCCCTATTGTGGAAAAGTTGTCGATCAATCGATATCAGCATTTAGAAAGACTGAGGCAACATTTTTGGAAGAGATGGTCGCAAGAATTTCTCTCCGAGCTACAACAGCGAGTCAAATGGCATCGATCCAGTGGCCAACCTATCAAGATTGGGGATGTAGTTGTAATCAAAGACGATCAGCTGCCGCCAATGAAGTGGGTTTTGGGAAGAGTGGAGAAGCTTTTTATTGGACCAGACGGTTTATGCAGAGTTGCAGATATAACCACAACTAAAGGAATCATCCGAAGAGCTCTAAACAAAGTCTGCATCCTGCCAGTTGATGATCCAGAGCTTCTTGAAAGCACGGCTTCCAAGGGGGCGGAGGATGTTAACAATACAAACGCTGTGGGTAAGCGAGGGAACTGAGGCAAGGGACGCTTGCAACCAGCGCTAACTTCACGGCAGTATGGCGGCCAGCGCCCGCGCGAACCGCGCAAAGAGAAGACGAAAACACACTGCGCCGTCAACACGTATTTTCTGTACTTTCTTATTAATAAACAAGTTTACTTATTTTCCTACATCGCATTCTTTATGTGCATCCCACAACCTGCATATAACACTAAACATCCTTTTTTCTATGACATTTTTGTATGAGTTATTGAGATTTAGACAAGATAACAACTGTCGGCTCAGCTAGTTAAATATTAAAAGCTGTCGACAGCCTGTTCAACGTCTGCCGTTGCGCCATGTTCACATACCCTCATACGTCTTTTCAGATCCATTTCCATTGCACATGGAATTGCCATCAAACGGTACAGTGATGGAACTGTATGATGACAAACTCAAGGTTATTTTCTATGAGTTTAAAGATGGCGAGCAATTGCTGTTAAAATGTGGCCTTTGGTCTGAGTTCGTACCAAATCTATACCTACAATTTAATGATTCTGGTAAGTTATTGTTACAATACTTGAGCTTTCTCCCAGTCACAGGACACTGTCAACGTACGAGATCACAAAGAAATAAAATAAAACCACACTTAGGCAAGATTCACAGATCGCACTTTGACTTTAAATAAATCCATACAAGTTTTATTTTTAAATAATATAATAAGAATAAGAATACAAGAATGCATTGCTGCACACTTTGCTGAGCAAAATTAGCATTTCAAATAAATATGAACCCTATTTTCATCCGATAAGGTTTATATACGTATAAAACGCTTGTTTACAATAGCTTATACGAATTTAACATTATGCGCGTATAATAAGGTTAATATATTTCACAAAAATCTTTTAATATCGGCTTTGCCACCTTCTAAGCTATTTATTAGTGGTTTATAAATTAAACCGGCTCGACTAAACAGTTGCTTACCCTGGCGGCGGCGTGTCGGTGACATGGGATCAAAAACTTAAAACTTCCACTTATATCTCCACCACATTAAAGGGTTTTCGCTTTTTTGGAGCTGGTTTTTTTTATAAGACTTCCGTTATAACCACGTAAAAAATTGCGGAGGCTGATACGAGGTTCCGTTACAACCCTACTTCGCACTACTACTACCTTGCTCGTCTCCACTTCCTCGCTCCGCTCAAACTAATATACTCTCAAATATGAGGCAGTTTTTTAATATCGGTATGGTCCTCTTTCAGAAATATGCAAGACAAAGGGTTGCACTGTTTCTAAAACATTGCACGTAACTCACAAAAATAAGAATAATGCAATAGTGTGTTATTTAAAAGCAGAACATGATCCATCAGATCCCAGTAAATCAGGCGATGTGTTACGAGAGATCAGAGTGATCCTCCGCGAGAGAGTTCTGACTACTACCTCCACCACTCCCTCTCCTGTTACCACCCTTACTACAGCATCAAGTAAGTTGTATTTATGTTATTTACGGACACACAGAGAGAAGATGACGTTGCCTTTTACAATACGTAAGGAAGAAATATGGCAACAAAATGTACTGAATATGAATCGTCATTGGTTTTTGGAGAGCAAGAGTAGAAAACCGAGCAACAGTTGTGGCTTGTTCTCGCACTTGAGTAAGGCCTGTGTCCAGCAGTGGTCTGTGAGAGGCTGTGTTGGTAGACTGTCTTTCATAAGCAGCCCCACCATGATAAGCTACATAACATTTTACTTTGCTTTTTCACTTGTGTGTCTTCTCAGGCTCAGCACACTCTGATGGGATTGCATAGTAGTGGCAGTCTTTCAGCATTCCTAGGTTTAGACCAACACCGACGGGCACTAATCACCAGCACGACTTCAAGGATCTTTTTAAACAAGGACGACTTTCTTTCAGGTACCATACCGCCAGATGTACATATATCTGCCAATCAAGATAAAGGCGGCGAGTCTCCATCACCAATCCTAGGCAGCTCTATAGGAGCTGTGCTCATCATCCTAGGTCTGACCGGCGCAGCTTGCTGGTACGTGAGGACTAGGAACGCTAAAGCTGTTAACGTACGTAGCTCATTCTTTTAAGTAGAACTTGAAAACAAAATAAATCGGTCCTGTTTTGTTCTGTAAAATCCTGTGATAAATGATAGGACTCTATGCGGCTCTCTCCTCAAAATAAATCTCAGACACTTATCTGAATGGTCCTCGTATGGCCTCGAGAAGAGAAGAATTTATATCTCTGGAATTTAAAAGAGATTCTGGATTTTTTTTCTTCTCAGAGTAGTACGATAGAAAACACCGAACTGTTCAAGTTTTAAAACCTCATTCTATTTTGACGTGTAAATGTCTTTTTGAACCAATTTTGTAAATTGAATGTTATAAATATAGTTAATCTTTCAGGTAAATGATTATTGTTGTTATCCTGGAAATTGGTTCTAACGAACACTTTGATACGTCCAAAAAAATATTTCTAAATCTAGATGCGATCGATGTTTCCTAACCGAATATATGGCCTCCGGACACGATGCCAGTCTGCGAGTCCGTTCACTCTCTGGCCTTTGACAAACCATGTGTACGAACACATCTGAAGACAGTGCAATACGTACCTCTGACTGGCTTCGTGTCTGCGGCAGTCAGCGGCACAAGCAGCTGAACTGCCTCATAAGCTTAGACCTAGAACGAACGCACGACGTTTGTAAACATAACTTATATTCAAACAGTTTCACAGATAATATTTATTTATTTATTTAACCATTTATGTACACACATATATAAACAGACAAGAAGAAAGGAACCGAAAAATACGAACAAAGGTGATGCTTATTTCTAAAGAAATCTCTTCCAGCATACCTACGATAGGAGAGTATATTAAAGAGATGTAGACAACGTAACATAAAATCTTAAATAATTTTCCAATTTAAATATAAACATACAATATGAGAATATACTTACATACATACATACATACATACGACTAAAATAAATATCACTAAAATATATAACAATATAATGTAATTCAAATAATAAATACATATGCAATTATGACAAAGTGGAAAGATAGTGCTCTTTCACTCTACTTTTAAATACTCCAACAGTATGGTAGTTCGTAATGTCAGGCGGAAGTGAATTCCACAATCGAACCGCGTGCACAGTGAAAGAGTAGGAGTAGAAGTCGGTTGAGTGGGGAGGGGCTTTGAGGAGATTTCTAAGATGCGACCTGCAAGGCGCATCAAAAGGACGGGCGTAAGAGAAGCGTTCTCGCAGATAGGATGGTGTTTTAGGGTTGTGAAGTATGTTGAATAGCAGACACAATATCCGAGAGTTCCTGCGACGTCGAATAGGGAGCCACTTGAGTATCTTCTTGAGTGTTTTATTTACTTCTTTTTAAGACTTCATTCTATGATGATTTTTTTATTTTTATTATTTGATTTTTTCTATGGGTCGAGGTTTTTTCTATGGTCGAGTATGGTCGAGGGCCTCTGGCTTCGCGTTTGACATTACTAATTTAAATGTGAACTTGGTGTGTCGAAACATGAGTGTAGCGCCCCTAAGGATATTGAACAAAGGTTCACATGGGTTGATATAAAAAGCCTTTTATGATTTATCTATGGTTAAAAAACTTTATCCAATCAATCTAAAACGAACCGCAGGTAAAATCAGTTGACCTCTCGCGTCCGGCCCTGGTTCGGGCCATGGTACGGAGCGAGAGGGAATGGGAAGCCGTCACCTCCTTCTGCGAAGCAGTAATGCTCGCGAAGGAGGAGGCGAAGCGCGAGAGGGAGAGGCAATCACTGCGCCCTCGCGCCCCTAGTCGCCGCAGGAGGAGACACCCTGGGCGTCGGGAGTCGATTGCCGACTCCCGGCCACCGTAGGCGCGGGCTTGCGGACGGCGAGCAATGGGCAGCTCGCCGTCTGGTAAGGACCAGGTCCGGGTCGACGGCGCGTCGTGTTCCACGCCCGCCTCAAAGAGATGTCAGCAAAATTGACGGGGTCCGATAGGACCGATGCCTGCCGGGGCTGCGGATTGTTCGAAAGTGTTACCGTGGCCCTGGCGCACAGGCAACTGAAGGAACATGGGTGGGTTTTAGTCAGTAAGAGTCTGACACGCCCTTCCGCTCCGCCTAGAGCGGGAGAGGTCATTTGATGATTTCCCACCCAAATAAAAAAAAAATAAAAAAAACGTTTAAATTAGTTGGTTCAGAGTTTCACACTAGCACGGATCTGCACCTTAATTGCATAACACACTATCTATCACAATCTGAATCACTTTGAAGCCTATTGCTAATCCATTGCTTCATACGTTCGAAAAATTTGTCAGCTCAACTACGTAAATAACGCAATGAATGTTGTTGAACAGTCAAAATGAAAGCTATTCATAACTTTAGTGTGTTATGCAAATACCCCGCAGGGCCTAAGTCGGTATTTGTCCGTTAGAGGTCTTCGGGACAGTGACAACCCAGAGGTCGTCCGGTCATCACATGACACAGGACACAAATGTCTAGGCCATGCCTATTCGAGTTCTAGCTCGAATTGACCTAAACTACACATTTGTGGATAGACCAATTAAAAAAAACTCAAATAACGCTTGAGTTCCCAAAGGGCTCAGCAGAGATACACTTCATTTTGTCATATGTTTGGATGTAAGCTTTTGCTTTACATTTTTTTTATTTTTTTTCCAGACCCCGTGCGTTGATATGTCCAACCATAACGACAATCCACCACCACAGTGTACAAATGAATGTGAAAATCAATATGACGCGTGTTATTACAGTGAAAATATATCAAACAGAGAAACATATTATGAAACACCAGAGAGCGTTGTAAATAATATAGAACCTGAAGACCATTATTATACAAAAGTAGATTACTTGAGATGTAAACCTAAAATTGGTGAAACACAAACTAGGGATAGAAAAGTTTATGATGAGCCATATGCCCATATTATAATGAAGGACCGAAAGCCAGCGATACAATAAGTTTAAATGTATCAGAAGGTTTTTCTTTGTATGATATTTTGGCGGCATGCAAGCAGGCTGCATACCCAGGGGTCAAGTCTGTTAATATCAAAGATTGGTCATTATGACAACCATATCAAGGCAACACCATTACCATTGTGCTTAAAGTTTGTAATCTTCTAAATTCATGTCAGAGATCAAAAGAAATGTTAAAATAATAAGAGATTACGACTTGTCATTATGTAAGGGATACTGTCGTAGCGTCAATGATCGGCCATTCCAACACAATTGCGTCAGCAGACTTGGCCCCCTAATGGCACCTCCACGATTATCAATGACTATGCACAATTGCTACAGCAACGGCATGGCAAGTGTGCTGCCATCCCAGATACAGAGCTGAAATGTGTCATCTGTCTGTATACCATCGACATTCGTACCTTAAAAGGTTACTTTTATAACTACATATTATTGTGTGATAAAGATTTATATGTTAGAAATTATTATAAATGTACTTAAAACCTAATCCTAACTTCCTAACTATATATATATAATATTATTATATATATATACATATATATATATCCTAACTTCCTAACTAATATTATAAATGCGAAAGTAAGTTTGTTTGTTTGTTTGTTACCTTTTCATGCCTAAACCACTGAAACGATCATCCTGAAATTTTGTATATACATTGTCAGGTCTACAGAAACGGACATGGGGTATCATTCATCCGGAAAAAATGTACTGTTCCCGAAGAAAACAACAATAACGTTCTTATGATAATAGATGGCGCCACGTGTCTTTTTTTTTTTTTGGGTGGGAAATCATCAAATGACGTCTCCCGCTCTGGGCGGAGCGGTAGGGCGTGGACTCTTACTGACTAAAACCCACCCGTGTTCCTTCAGTTGCCTGTGCGCCAGGGCCACGGTAACTCTTTCGAACAATCCGCAGCCCCGGCAGGCATCGGTCCTATCGGACCCCGTCTATTTTGCTGACATCTCTACGAATCATGATTGAACTAGATATATTATTATAGAAACTTTAGTAGTGTGGTAAGGGTTTAAAATAAAAATTAAGTACCTAATACATTTTGTGAGTCTATAGTGTGGATAGACCGGTTTTTCATCCTCCTAACTATAATTGCCCGGACAACCCGAGTTGATTGTCAAATTCTAAATTAACGCGAGCGAAGCCGCGGGCAAAAGCTAGTATGTTATAAAAGTATATAGAATTCTTGAGTAAATAATACATGTATGTTAGAATTCTGTAATTAATGTACATACTTAAATAATTAATGTAGCTACTTGACGTTTAAAGTTTCAATGAATAAACTATATTTCGAAAAACATTTTTTTAAAACTACCTACACTAGACCCTTTCTCGCCACAGTTCTCGATTCAGCTCAGTAAGTTGCGAAGACCTCTCAACAAAGAGATTTAAGATACTAGAGAGGCTATCAGAAGAAATGACATAGAAAACTGTGATCACATGTCTCAGTGACGGCATCAAACACAATACACCAAAATTATATAATTGCCAAGTTTGGTAAGTCACGCTCTAACCGACATCAACTTTTGATTAACTAGGTAATATTGTTGGAGGTGTAGGTTAGTTTTAGTGGTTGTAAATTTGTAATATTTTGTTTCTTCTTTGCAAAAATAACGGTTGTCCCTAATATTTTAAAACGCGTGTATACCTATATTAAATTATTCTATTTCTTATTTCTTGGATGTTGTTGTTCTTTTTTTGAACATCGCCGCTTCTGATTGCTAAAAGTACATTTTCGTAGCCGCCATCTTGAATTTTGACCTACCAAATTTTCACTAAAATTGTAATAATAAATAGATAATTGTTGTATTTTACATACTTTCATAAATTAATAGGACAAACCTTCCTTTTCTTCATGCCCGTGACAAGGAAAACGAAAACGAAAAACAAATGAATAAATTCGGTTAGAGTTTGCAGGAGCACATGACCGTGGACCCTGGAATATAATCGAAACTTTTTATAGGGCCACATTCTAAAAACGGCAGATGAATGTCACCCGAACTATGAAGTATCAGGCTATTGTATTTGTTCACATTGATGTTATCATAAAAACCGGACAAGTGTGAGTAGGACTCGCGCCCTGAGGGTTCCAACTCAAAAGTGTGCCCTGCTGCCCGCGGCTTCCCTCAAGTGATACAGCCAATTCCGGACTGAAGGACGAACTTAACCTTGTAGTTGAAAAACATGTTCTCCCATACATTCCAACTGCAAATGTAAGTTTGTACGCATACATTTGAGAGATTCAGACTCAGTAGATATCCTAACTTATCTACTGAGCCTAAAATTTAGAAAAAAATACAGGAAACAGTTCTTTACTTATAGCCTAAATTAAGTTCTTTACTTATAGCCTAAATTAAGTTCTTGTCTTAAGATTATGGTAAATCCAATGACGTATTATAAATAGATGCGTCACATACGAACATTTGTGCACTCAAAAACAGCGTAAGACACGATTGTAGCTACGTACCATGGTATAATAATATACTTCACCAGGTATAGCTTCATCACTCAGTTCTTGATGAGATGTATCTGGAAATTGTAGACACCCTAGGACGTGCCGCTGTAAAGACCTATAAAGCCAAGTGTTGGAGGAAAGGAGGTTACGTAACGGGGCGGAACAAGTATGTCGCGGTTGCTCACCGCGAGGCGCGGTTTCTGTTCCAAGTTTGGTCGATGGCTGGTCGCCCGGCCAGTGGCCCTTTATTTTGTGAAATGGCGGAGGCAAGGAGAAATTTCAAGGCCAAACTCAAATGGTGTCAGAACAGGCAAGAGGAGCTTAAAACAGATCTTCTTGCTTCTTCTTCTTCTTCTTGGATCATACCCCTAAGAACTTTAAACAGTTTTGGAAAAACACAAACAAAATGAATATGAGGCCGAGTCTCCCGGTGAGCGTCGGTGGCATGACTGACCATAAGCATATTGCTGATGCTTTTAGGGACCACTTTTCTGTGCGGTCACCCTTGAACTCAGAAGTTTGTGACAGGGGATAGGCTGAGGCTATTGTGACCAAGCGGAATACCAAAATACCAGCTAAGACAGTTGCTAAAATTATTTCCGGAATGCAACATGGAAAATCGCCGGGTCACGATGGCCTTAGTTTAGAACATTTTAAGCATGCGGGGGTTCATTTGCCTAGAGTGCTGTCTCTGTTTTTTACTCTGTGCCTCGGTCATTCTTATTTACCCGAACCGCTTATGCGGATGACAGTAGTACCCATTGTTAAAAACAAGACGGGAGCCACGTCCGATAGAGATAACTATCGACCCATCTCGCTCGCCACCACCATGGTGCTTGACGATGTGTTAAACGGCTGCCTTTTAGAACAGATTGAAGTGCATGATGCCCAGTTTGGGTTTAGGGCGGGCTTATCCATGGAGAGTGCCATACTTAGCCTGAAACACACAGTCAAGTACTACACCTCGAGGAGAACGCCGGTCTACGCGTGTTTCCTCGACTTGTCGAAAGCTTTCGATCTCGTTGCCGATGATGTGCTGTGGGACAAGTTGAGGGGATCAGGTGTGCCGGCGGAATACACAGCGCTCCTCAGAGACTGGTATGCTCACCAGACAAACCGGGTGAGATGGGTCCGTACTCTGTCGGATGAGTACAAAATGGAGTGTAGTGTAAGGCATGGGGGGTTAAGCTCACCTCTGTTATTTAATTTATATGTAAACCAGCTTATCGAGCGACTGAGCAGCACACATGTTGGCTGTCACATAGACGGCACTTGTGTCAAAACTTAAGTTACGCGGACGACATAGTGCTGCTCAGTCCATCGATAGGTGGGCTGAGAGAGCTACTCTCGACCTGCGAGACGTATTCGGAGGTACACGGAATTAAATACAACTCTAAAAAGAGTGAGATTCTGGTGTTTAAAACACAAAAAAAGCAACCCCGCCGTGTACCTACGATATATCTCAATGGCGTGGTACTAAACGTAGTTGAGAAACTTAAGTATTTGGGCCACATTGTCACTAGTGACCTACGCGATGACAGTGATATGGAGCGGGAGCGCAGGGCGTTAGCGGTGAGGAGCAATATGTATGCTCGCCCGCAAATTTGTTCGCTGCACGGCAGACGTTAAGGTGACCTTATTTAAAGCGTTCTGTCAGTCCTTTTATTCGAGCGGCCTGTGGGTGTCATATACAAGCCGAGCCTACAACATCCTGCGCGGACAATATAAGAACGCTTTCAGGATGCTGTTGCGGCTGCCGCGGCGTTGTTGTGTATCGAGCATGTTTGCCGAAGCTCGCACGGATGGTTTTCATGCCATCATACGTAAAAAGGCGGCTTCCTTGCTACAACGCTTGCGTAGCACTCGCAATGGCATCCTGAAAATGGTTGTTAACAGGCCAGACTGTCCTATACAATGGCGCTGGGTAAAATTACCTATAGGTACACGAAGATAATTAATTATTAGATGTACCTATGGTGCTGCTACACTGAGCCACGAGGGCGGGCTTGGGCAATTTAACTGTGTTTGTGTCCTTAGTAACAATACTAATATATACTATAAGTCCTTTCTGTTACTAACCCATCACTAAACAACATCATATGGACTGTTCATGTATGTGTTCATGTCTGAAATAAAGATTAATTATTATTATTATCCTGTATTTCATTCTATACATATAAATTATATGTATAAATATTAGAATATAAAAAATATAAAAACATTTAAAAATATAAAAAAATTGTGGCCCACCGGTATCGGGAACAGGGTCCAACCTACCGGCGGTCAGGGCTCCAGAGAGAGGAACCTCCTAACAATGCGAGCCGTGTCTAGAAGTACTGCCTTCTGAATCAAGTCCTTGATCCAGCTGCCCAACAAGAGCCTCCTCAGGTGTTGGTCGAGGCTCTTGGCTATTAAGCCATTGACTGTCACGACTATCGGTACAATGATCGCTGAGTCCACATCCCACATGTCGACAACCTCGCGAGCCAAGTCAAGATACTTGATTTGTTTATCTTTCTCGGCTTTCACGAGGTTCCCGTCATGCGGGACCGTTATGGCAACAATCATTGCGCGCCGCTCTAATCGATCCACCACTACTATATCAGGCTTATTGGCAACAATAGTCCTGCCAGTGATGATGGATCGATCCCAGTACAATGTGATATTTCCATTTTCAAGAACTGGGTCGGGCACATACCTGTAGTACGGCACTTCCGATTCTACAAGGCTGTATTTGAGAGCAAGTTGCTGATGGATAATCCTGGCTACAAGGTTGTGTCTATGCAAGTATTCTTCGTTAGCTAGACTAGAACATCCGGAGATAATGTGTCTGATTGATTCACCCGGACGGTGGCATGCCCGACAAATGTCAACCGTGCCGTCTTTCACAATAAATCTCCGGTAGTTGTTTGTCATCATAACTTCGTCCATAATTGCACAGACAAAACCTTCGGTTTCTCCAAAGAGATCACCGAAACGCAGCCAGGCTACGGACGCTAGTTGATCTACATCAGGTCCATGTAGGGCCCCAAAAAAGCGTCCGTGAAGCTCCTTACTCTACCATACTTCCATGCGATCATTAGTGTCAAGCACTACTAGCTTGCGATAGTTTCCTTAGCCAAAGATAGCGGGGTGAGGCCCTTGTCCACTTTGACCACATCTCGATGCATCTCCACGTCAACCTCTAAGAAATATTCCCTGAGACTGCATATCTCGCGATTGTGGAGGGTCTTAGCATTTAAAAAGCCTCGACCTCCACATTTTCGCGGGATATACAGCCTCATTACCGATGAACGTGGGTGATGCATTGGATTTGCAGTCAGCAGTGTACAGACCTTCCTATCCAGAGCGTCGAGTTCGGTCTGAGTCCATTTGAGTATGCCAAAAGAGTACATCAAAACCGGCATGACCCAACCGTTAAAGGCGCGCACCTTGTTTCCGCCTGTTAGAAGACTATTAAATACTTTTTCAAGCGGCCAAAGAAGCGTTCCTTTAACGATTACTTCAAGTCAGTACCATTGATGCTCAATGCTTCCGACATACCCAAATACTTATAGGTTTCGGATGCGGAGAGGGTTCTTAGGTTTGTGAAATCCGAGAGTTGGGCTCCGACGGATTCCACAATCTCCCCTCGCTTTACATGCATGACCGCACATTTGTCCACACCAAATTTCATTCTGATGGCGCTACTGAATATTTCAGTTACTTTCAGTAGCTCCATCAGTTGCAAGTTGTTGGGGGCGAACAGTTTTAGGTTATCCATGTAGAGTAGGTGAGATATAACCTGACCACCTCTCCTCAGCCGATAGCCTAGACCTGAATCTTCCAGCAGTGTGCTTAGAGGATTCAAGGCTAAGCAGAATCAAAGCGGACTCAAACTATCACCCTGAAATATGCCTAGCTCGATCCTTATCGGTTCGCTATTCCTCTGGATATTTCGACATCCTGGATAGTGAAGGACCGTTCTCCATTGCCCCATACATGACATCAGGAAGGTGCGCAGAGTTGCATCTATTTTATATAACTCCAGCACCCTCATGAGCCATGTATGTGGCACCGAGTCATAGGCCTTCTTGTAATCTATCCAACATGTCGACAGATCCTTTCGGGAACGACGAACTTGTTGGCTAATGGCCATATCAATGAGGAGTAACTCCTTAGTACCACGGGACCCGTTCCTACATCCATTTTGAAAAGGAGATATAATAGAGTTGGTGTCTATATGTTTGTCAATTTTAGCTCTCAAAATGGATGTAAGAACTTTGTAGACCGTCGGTAAACATGTGATCGGTCTATAATTTTTGGGTTCCGCAGTGCTACTTGATTTATGGAGCAGGTGGGTAACTCCTGTGGTTAGGAACTGGGGTAGCGAACCAGACTCCAAATGAGTCTGGTACTGAGCCGCCAAGCGACCGTGCGATCTTACGAACCATTTAATCCAAAAGTTTTGCAGTCCCTCCGGCCCTGGAGACTTCCAGTTAGGCAGCGGACGGACTGCACGAGTTGGGGGCAGATGGTAATAGCCCCCATTTCTGGTATTGGATCGCAGGCTCGCTCGACTTTCCGAGCCCAATCGCCTTCGGTGTGACTGACAGGCACCGACCAGATATTGCGCCAGAAAGAACACATGGCATCATCGTCTGGTAGGCACGTGTCAGCCACATCTTGAACCGGTCGCTCCCAACCCCTATAAACCCACCTTTGATCGCGTTGGAAGGTGCGATTCTGAGTGTGTCGCTCCACTCGCCGCTTATACCTAAGAATACGGTTCGCCCATGCATACACTTTCTGCTTCAGGAAGTCGATGCGCTCTGTGACACAGGACATATGGTCCTGAGGGCTGATATCAGTCCCTACGAACGCGCGTCTCACAAAGCGCGTCACTCTAGGGCGAGTATTTCCCTCCCTAAAGCAAATTAGTTTGCCGATGAGCGCTCTGGCCCCACCAATACGGCGTTCAATTTTGAACTGCCAAGCTGGTACCGCTAGTTTCGGTCGTGTAGCTCTAGAATCAATAGCAAATTTGACGTGAGCTACACGACATGCCGCTACAGGCGTGCAGTACAGAATCGAATAACTATCGGCGAGGTCTACGCAGTCATCCAAATAATTTGACAACTGCGCATCCAGGACCGCCACCAGCGCCCTATTTTTGTTATGAATGGGCAAACGAGGTAAGCGTGGTCTAAATTCGGGCGATATGAACCGATATTATCGAATCGCATCCTCCAAAGCACTCCTCAATTCCTCATTGCACTGGGTTCTTACGTTTGTAGTCCTGTCATCACTCTCCTCGTCTTCTTGACTTATGTTAGACTGTGGTAGTATTACAACGGTCTGAGAGGGGGGGGCGATGACATTAATACTTTGCATTTCATTTCGCAGGCGATCAAGTATAGTGTCATCCAACATATGATAACGTTGGATGACCCGCACCTGATCCGACAGTCGTTGTGCCGAAACGTTGACAGCTGGCTCAAGCACCTGAAAAAGAGAGAGCATCCGGACACGGTCAAATTTTTTCCCCCCTCTGTAGCCCCATAGTATGAGCACATGAGTTTTCATTGATGGATCGTGTCCATCTCATGCGCTGCACACTTCCGCCGGGAGCTGGGACCCTATCAGAGGCCAGTGGGCCTCGAGGTCCTAAGCCATCCGGCGGCCGGTGCCCTCCACGTCGACGAACAGGTGGTGGCGTCGTGGGCGGGGAGAAATACTCGTCACTCGAGCTCGACGCAACTATCGCAGCCGGTGTCGTTACAGCGCTCACAGTGAGGCTGGGTACCGGCGGCGGCGAGGCGGAGCTGAGCGAAGAGTCCGGAGTTGGTGGGCGTGCTCGTAGTGCGGCCGATCTTGTCAACATTATATCATGTTGTATTTTGAAGGTGACAACTGTCATGTCACCTCCGAATCTGTAGTTTTTGATCTATTTTATTTAATTTTTGTATAATATGGCTTTTTTTGGTGTATCAATGATTTTGGTGATTAAGTTTTGATTTTACAGAAAAAACTATGGTAAAAATGGGTCAAAATTGCGTTCACTGTTATTATTATTATTTCCTTTATTTCATATATATATACAAATTATATTATTTATACATATAAATTATATTAAAATTATATTAATAGATAAATTAAAACTTTATACTTAAACAATATTGTATTCGGTGTTGAACATAATGAGAATTAACAAAACAATGAAACAAGCAGAAAAAAGGGCCATGTTCTGAAACAAAATTAAAAGAAACCTTTTCGTTTTTATTTGTCAATATTGGTAGGTATCATTAACAATAAATGTTATTAAAGAAATTACTTCGCTACATAATACAATTATAAATAATTACGTACAAGACTTACAGTCAAAATTACACAAATGTCAGTCTTCATCCTTCATAAATTCAGCCGTGGTAACACTAAGGGCCCGTTGTTTGATACCAAGTTAAAAATGACCATTAGGGCCAATTTCACTAAACTATTCATAATGGGACATTAGTAAATCAGCCATTAAAATAAATATCGATGTTAATGGTATTTAGGTTCCACCAGAAAAAAATTAACACCACATTAAGAAACCCAGCGTTAAGTGAATGAGTCGTGTATCTTTCACTCATATAACGGTCAGTTGTCAAATCAACCAAATTAAAAAGACGCAATGTCACATGCAAATGTTCACTGACAATGCATCATTGTAGCTAGCCGTATAGTATAGACTCGCGTTAAATAATACGACTAAATTAAAACGTCAGTTATGTAGTGAACTTTGAGTGTGTTCACAAGAACACACTCAAAGTTCACTACATAACTGAAACTGAACTGAACTGAACTGAACTGAAATTTAATGTTACAAAACATTAAATTTTGTCGGTAAATAATTATTGCTAGTAATAGTACAAGTCAAACTTCACGTCGCCATAAAGTTTGAATCGGACTGTAAACCGTAATTATTATAATTTTGTTTATCTTTTTGAACGTTTTGTGATGTTCGTGGTCAGTCGTGGTGTTTTTCTATTGTAAGAATAATAATGTGTAACAGTAAGAAAACGCGTGAACGTGGCCCTAATTTCTCATTGAATGAATAATAAATTTTAATTAGCTTGATTTCGAAGAATAAAGAAGTCGTACAAAATAAAAAAGGGATGCTGTAACACCGGCAGCAAAAAAGGTTGAAAAAGTGCCAATTATGTACTGACACATTGGGTAGGTAGGTACGAAGTTTACAGATTTTTAGTAGTTTACTTACCGATCTGATGAATATTCAAGCTTATTTTCAATCAAATACAACACATCCAAGGCAGATTGTTTAGATAAGCGAAATCTTGTGCGAAAATCGACTACATCGTATTATTCAAAATAGTGCCGCCGTTCTTTATAAATTTTTGGACGTCAACTAAATCGTCCAAGTCGTCCAAAATTTCCAAAACATTTTGATCTTCGAAAATAAAGTTATACGCTGCTTCCATTTTGATGATTTTGGTAACTGACTAAATGTCGGTTAGAAAGTTAACGGACCTCTAGGGCAGCAATTAAATTTAACGCCTGATTAGGCCATTTAATCATGGATTAGCGTATGGTGAAACACTAGCTACTCTTAATGTCCCGTTAAAATTTTAACAGAAGATTAAACTAACTAACATGGTATGGTGAAACTAGGCCTTAGTCAATTTAACAATTAGTCACTTGACAGCAGTTAAAGTTTAACTACTCTAACTACGCATGGTTAACTTTTATAGCAAATTGACTATTGATCTAACTACGGGCCTAGGGCCCGTTGTTTCATCAGTAGTCAAACATACTAATATTTAAAATGCGTTAGTTAAACTAACAATTTGTAAAAAATTACAGAAGTATGTTATTTGACAAATGTTTAAGCTAACTATAGTTAAAAAAAAACAATTAGCTATAAAAGTTAACCATGCGCAGACAGAGTAGTTAAAATTTGACAGCTATTGACTATTGTCAAGTGACTAATTGTTAAATTGACTATTGGTCATGTTTAACTATGTATCAAACAACGGGCCCTTAATAAGTGTAACACATCAATTATAAAGAGTTTGTGTTTCTTTTTAATCATAATAACATTAAGAATATTTAGGTATTTCTCGAGGAATTTTAGAGAAGATAACTGGAGTCATTCGAAATTATAGGTTATTAAAATGCCGAAAATTATATTACGTATTTTCAAGCGGCAAACTCATAGTCAAATTCTGGGCCGACACAATTTAGATTGCTTTCGACACGCTCTGAGAAGTAGAAAATTCTACATAAATTTAAAACAAGATGAGATAATATTAAAATTATGTTTATAATATTACCTCCTAAACCTAGTAATTTAAACTGATTTTATAAAAGACTATTACCAAAACAACTAGTATAATATATCTCGCATTTCGTTCGTACATAATCAATTTTTTTTTTCAATAAAGTCAGTAACAGATAAGCTTAATATTAAATAAACTAAATATAAATTGAAACAAAATATAGATAAACTTAATCACACACAATTAATCTTCGTTAACATTTATCAATATCTACACTGATTCGGCCCTCTATTGCTTACAATTTTAGCAACCAATCGAGAATTTAATTAATTGTGCATATTTTAGACTTTACACTCATATTACTTAAACTGTTTTACAGGTTTAACAGTTGATAATAATCTAATAAACCTACAAAAAGTTCTATCTCTCCAGACCAGAGTGACCTGACCCGACCCAGATTGCGGGAAATCTTCCTCGCTGCCCACGCCTGTTCCTCTCCTCCGCATCGATTGTAGAATTAGAAGCCGAAGGATCTCCATCCTCATCACGAACTCGATTCAAAGTAAAACATTGAAATGTGACCTGAAAATCAAGTCCCGTACAGTGACATTTCCAAAATTATGTGACAATAGTTGTTGACACGTCGTCCTTCACCGTGATGTTGCTGTACGTGACGCGATATAAAGCTCACTATGTCAATGCTTTGCTTTGGGTTGAGTTGGTGTTGAGTCGTTAAGGTGTGCAATGCGACAAACGAGATCCAATAGTCAAGTAATGGTTTACTTTACTATTGGATTCAATAGTCAAGTAAACCATTACTTGACGCGGAGTTGGAAAATCACTATCAGGAGATTTCCTCATAAACATTTTCCAGCTCCACGGCTTCGCGATCGTTAAAGGGTTTGAAGACGGACAACAGGTTCTCATAATAAACTGTGTTCGGCTGAAAGTAAAAACGGACATTTAATGAATTGTTTCTTTAAAAGTATGCAGTAATATATTTAAGAAGTTAGAACTAAAAAAAAGATAAAAATTACGTCAGGTCTCGCGGTCGGTGTTGGTGGCAATTCTTGCGAACTCGATCTTCTACAGCAGCAACGCTTCTTTACTGACAAGTATAATATTATCACCAAAAGTATAAATACCGCGACGGCCACAGCTGACATAAAATATACTAGAGTGTTAGTTTCACCTGAAAAACAAAACATGAATTGATGTATTTAAGGCGGAGATTTCTTGAAAACGGTCAAAAAGGCGTTTTTTTAAAGCAGTGTATCTCTTAAACCGTAAATAATTTTGCCAAAAAACAAAAGAAAACTTATTTTCAAGTCTTTTTTTAATACAGTGATGGAACTCAAAACATAAATATACATACATTAATGCATCAAAAAAATCTTCAAACACACCTCTTAATTTTCTTTAAAAGCAGTTTATCCCTTCATTAACAGTTATAATTATAATTTAAAATATACCATAAAATTTCAAATGCCAAACTGCATCCAGTGATGGATTATTTATTATTAAATTGTTAATATCTAATTTTATACGATTTTATTTGTATTTTTGCGACATACGCTTGCTCGTTTCCTTGCCGCCCCGGCCGCGCCAGTGTTCTTCAGAACGTTATTGAGAACGGACCTGTGTCGCTTTTCTCCGCAGTAGAATTTTTACTTTTTGTAGCGTAAAAATAAAAACGGGAAATAAAGATAATAGTGGGAAGAGATGGAAAGCTGCTCGTCGAAAGCACTTACTCCAGAATGTGCAGAATATAGCACGAAGACGGTAAGAAACTTTATTATAAGTACCTAAATTAAGAATGATAAAAATAAATATTTTTCTAGTAATGCCTATAGAGTACACTATTATAGGCATTGTTACTAAGTTGAAAATTGGTTTACCGAATCACATCACCTGGGGCTCACGGAAGGCCACAGAGTAATTAAAGTACCTACAGTAGGGTCAGATGTGCTGCCAATTGTATTTCAATGATTTTATTATTTTAGATTGGCGAACAAGCAAAAGTAAACTCACGAACTGGATGATACTGCTTCTCGATTGGATATCGAGTAAGCCTCACACCTACACCACCTCACCTCACCTACTCATCACAATCGACTGCCTCCATGGTCTAGTGGTGAGAGCGCTAGCTTTTCGATCCTGGAGGTCGCGGGTTCGATTCCCACGGGGAATAGCATCTTTAGGTGTTGTTTTTAGTTGGGCTAGGACATTACAGGCTGATCACCCGCAGCCTGATTTCTCGCCGGTCGTGTCGGTCTACCGTCCCACCATCGGGTTATGAGAGTGATGGAATAGTGAGTGCATTTGTCAAGTATTGCGTTTGTACGGATAGGTCACTTAAAATATCAGTTTTTTTTTTTTGTGAAAACTTCCCAGACTTGACGTGTATTGATATCTCAAAAAGATAAAACAGATTTTATCTACTCACTCTTCAAGTAGCAATACTACGAGCGATCATTGATAAAAAAAAAAATCGTCTTTAGATATTGATACCCATCACGTCAGCGGAGTTTCGCTAGCTAATTTAATTAGACCCTGTATAATTACGCATCACAACGAGACTTCTAGATACAGGGTAATAATTAGGCAGGCCACACACAGTCGGAATTCCGTTTCGAAATATCGATTCGGGATTTCGAAGGCAGCAAATCCATACAAAATAAATTCCACCACATTATCACCCCCGAATGGAGCCCACGCACCTTGAGCCACGAAGGTAGCCCGCAGCATGCAACTCTCGGACTACATGGTGCTCAAGGTTCGCACGTAACCGTGCCCCCGTGATCCATGGGCCGAATCCAGTCCAAGAGTCCCGTACCACATAGGGCCCTCAACGTAGGGTCACCACCGAACAGAGTACGTGAGTCGTAAGAGTATCGAGGTTCGCGAGTTTCATAGGACCCAAGGCATATTTTATCAATTTAATGTTACTATGTGAAAAATGGAATTTTAAAATTGGATTGACATAACCTTTTATACGTCCACGTGAATGAAATCGCGGGCCTCAGCTAGTGTATATTTAATAAATATTGTATTTTTCCAGTTCTACTATGGAAAAACCATCATCATCCATTGTTCACAATATCAGGGCGATATTATGTCAATGTATTCTGAAATAATGAATCATAAAATAATAGGTATAAACATACTTATCACATAATAAAATGTATTATTTTCACAAATAATTGTTGTGTTTTTGCAGTCCTGCTACTGAGAAGCTATCATGACTCATTGAACTCGACGTAAATTTACATCAAGAATTAAATGAAACGACATATTATGAAGCAGAAAGGTAATTTTCACATTGTGGAATTTGTTTGATCAAAACCTACATGTTTGAATATAATATATATTTTTTAAAGCCGTCAGTATTTCAACAGAATTTTATATTTTGCTTTGTTTTAGGGGAACTGAAAAATTATCGATTGGAAGGCGTATAGTAAACAGTCATTTCTTTAAATCACTCCAAGAAATATCAAGTCACGGACCTTTGGACTGCGGTTCGAAGTCAATTGAAATCGTATTTGAACGTTTGACAAGTTTGATGAATTAATTAAAACTGAATTATCGTTTATACAACATGCATTTTTACACAGAGTGTATTTTACCTGAATTAAACGAAAAATACCAATAAGAGATCCCGAATATATAAGTCATGCTATTGAAATAAAAAGAAAACGAAGGGAAAACGAAGAAAATGTTGCTAACAGGTGCACAAAAAATAACGTGGAAGAAATAAAGGATGCTACACATGACACAGAAGTGAAAGAAGAAATTATTTAAAAGTATTCGAAAAAAAAATACCTAAAAAATTAAAGTGACGATGATGAAGTAAAAGAGGACATTGATGATTGTGATTATAATGTTGAAACACCAAGTGCAACAAGAGTTTATTGTAGACACTTAAACTTCTCAGAATTTTGAAAGCAAATGGTATAATTTAGAAAGTGTGTTTTTATTTTGATTTTGTCAATATTCGCTTACCTGAACAAAATTAATCCCAACATCAATCACTGACATTCAATACACTTTCTCTCTCACTCACTCTCGCTCTCTATCTTTCTGAACATAACAACTTTCATTACACTAAAAAAAATTGGACCCTGTAAATGGACCAACCTGAATAGTATAAGTCTTGATTAAGCCGGCCACATACAGTTGGAATTCCGTCGGAATTCCGTTTCGAAATGTCGATTCAGAATTTCGAAGGCGGCAAAAAAATACAAAATAAATTCGAAGGCAGAAAATTTCGCACGTGTGTGGTAGATCCTTGATTTTGTATGGATTTACTGTCTTCAAAAATTCCGAATCTATATTTTGAAACGGAATTCCGGTTCGGAATTCCATCTGTGTGTGGCGAGCCTTATTGAACTAAAAAGGTCCAGGCCCACGACCGTTTGTGGTTTCTAGATAATAAATTGAACTGGGGTTGAATTGATATGGGGCCCACAAACCATATTGATACCACGGGACTCAAAGGGCGTATAGCACATTTTGGCCAATTAGAGTTATTTACACTATCTTGTTTAGTTTTTCTTTATCAAACGATTTTTTGGTTTTCCTGAAAAGTCGTGTTCACTCTTTGAACCTCGACGTATCGATATGGTGCGCATTATGGTTCATTGGCTCCATGAAACCCATATGACATTTGAGCTTCGTGCAAGCGGTACAGATATGGCCGGCAGATTTGTATATTGCTCAGATTTTCCACTCGCTTTATTCTTCGTTTTTTTTTAAATATTTTCGGAAGTAGGTACTAACTTATTCACTTTTATTTGTGAGTGAAGTCGCAGGGAAAAGCTAATAATAACTGTCCACATTCCGCCGCCCGGTTAAATTGATAATAATTTATATTTTATTAATATTACTACGAGTTCTTAGTTTGTACAAAAATAAACAACACTGCTCTGAAATATGCTACTAGCTACCTACCTATATGCGAGCGTCGCGCGTCATGATACTATGGCAGCCAGCCCTACAACAAGAAACTTCTTGACCGCTGCGCGCGTATTTATGATGAGGGGCGCGCGGGGCATTCTCAGCGGTAACACCCATTTGAGCAAGGTCAACGGCATAATACTGAGCCTTAAGTGCTAAACCAAGAAAGACAAGAAAATGTATTCGCGAAGCAGAACCGGCTATTGCGCCATCGGCCATGTGCAGTCACAATCATAAATATATTACTATGTTCGGCAACAATATCTGATTACATGATTCATTCATAAAAATATGACGGGAAGTAATGTGAGAGCGGTGGTGGTCTAGCAGAAACGGCAGAGACTTACGACTTGTAGGTCGTATGTTCGAACCCAGGCGGACACTTTACTTAGTCTAAATTATTTCATCACCACTGCTCTCAAAACGATGCAAAAAAATCGAAGACATATGACATCTACCAACCCGCACTGGGCCCCCGTTGTGGATTACGACCCACTCCCTCTCACCGAGAAGAGACCTGTGTCCCAGCAGTGGAAACATTATAGAGCTGATTATGATTAGTAGATATATATACAAGTGGCAGCACAAATACGTGAACTCGAAGGAACACCAAAACCATCTGGCGAGACAAGCGTCGCCAAAATATAGAATTCTGCATCGGCTTCAAAAATGTGTGTCAATATGGTGTCAATGCAATATTAACGGACATGTCTAGCGTCATAAATATCAGCCTACTCAGTTAAATTCAGAAAAATGTGATACCTCGTTGTGATCGAAAATATTTGATATCATTTTGGCACCTTTGTGCTGACAATAATGTTTCGAGTTTTCTCGTATATAGCAATCAGTGCCGCTCATTCTGCAAAAATATGTGACATCCCACTGGAAGCTTAAATATCTGACATCATGTTTAAAAGTAGCAATGTCAATAAAAAAGCGATATATTTTTGTTTTTGGCAACTAAGCCAATGTCGACTATTCTGCCAGTATAAATTACCCACCTTAAAGTACAGTCAGTGACCTACATAACCCGACCCCTCTTCCCCTCTTCTTCTTTATAAGAGGGGCGAAGTAATGCACAGTACTGACCGTACGTGAGCATTAATATATATATAGGTACTGTTAATAAATTAGTTAGTTAGTTATGTATTATTTATGCTCGTGACTGTACAAGAGGCTGTGAGATCTTTGCATGTACCACAATAGTCTGCAAACAGGACTAAGATCTATTGGCGCTCGAATGACTTTAACAGGTGAACATTTGTGCAGTAAAATTGTTTTATGAAATGTATTGAAAAACAAGATGAGCGTGTTAGTTCCAATTTTGGCCATGCGCCAACAGATCATTGTAGGTACTACAACTATAAATGTTCGATAAGAATGCCGAGAGGTGGATACTGAGTTAACGAAAAGTGTGTCTGCGATCTATGCTGCGTTGTACTTTGTAGCACAAAATATCAGAGTGCCTGTATTAGCAAGAGACAGACGCAGCATGCCAGTCGTGCTGGTGATTAGTGCCCGTCGGTGTTGGTCTAAGCCTAGAAATGCTGAAATACTGCCACTACTATGCGATCCCATCAGTGTGTGCTGAGCCAGAGAAGACACGCAAGTGACAAAGCAAAGTAAAATGTTATGTAGCTTATCATGGTGGGGCTGCTTCCGAAAGACAGTCTACCAACACAGCCTCTCACAGACCACTGCTGGACACAGGCCTTACTCAAGTGAGAGAACAAGCCACAACTGTTGCTCGGTTTTCTACTCTTGCTCTCCAAAAACCAACGACGATTCATATTCAGTACATTTTGTTGCCATATTTCTTCCTTACGTATTGTAAAAGACAACGTCATCTTCTCTCTGTGTGTCCGTAAATAACATAAATACAACTTACTTGATGCTGGTTCTGCTGCAGTGTCGGTAATAGTAATGACGGTGGTAAGGGCGGTAACAGGAGAGGGAGTAGTAGTAGTAGTAGTAGTAGTAGTAGTAGTGGAGGTAGTAAGCAGAACTCTCTCGCGGAGGATCACTCTGATCTCTCGTAACACTTCGCCTGATTTACTGGGATCTGACAGATCATGTTTTGCTTTTAAATAACATACTATTGCATTATTCTTATCTTTGTGAGTTACGTGCAATGTTTTAGAAACAGTGCAACCCTTTGTCTTGCATATTTCTGAAAGAGGACCATACCGATATTAAAAACTGCCTCATATTTGAGAGTATATTAGTTTGAGCGGAGCGAGGAAGTGGAGAAGAGCAAGGTAGTAGTAGTGCGAAGTAGGGTTGTAACGGAACCTCGCATCCGCCTCCGCAATATTTTACGTGGTTATAACGGAATTCTTATAAAAAAATCAGCTCCAAAAAAGCGAAAACCCTTTAATGTGTTGGAGATATAAGTGGAAGTTTCAAGTTTTTGCTCCCATGTCACCGACACGCCGCCGCCAGGGTAAGCAACTGTTTAGTCGAGCCGGTTTAATTTATAAACCACTAATAAATAGCTTAGAAGGTGGCAAAGCCGATATTAAAAGATTTTTGTGAAATATAGTAACCTTAGTATACGCGAATAATGTTAAATTCGTACAAGCTATTGTAAACAAGCGTTTTATACGTATATAAACCTTATCGGATAAAAATAGGGTTCATATTTATTTGAAACGCTAATTTTGCTCAGCAAAGTCAAAGTGCGATCTGTGAATATTCCCTTAAATGTGGTTTTATTTTATTTCTTTGTGATCTCTTACGTTGACAGTGTTTTGTGACTGTGAGAAAGCTTAATTATTGTAATAACTTACCCGAATTATTAAGTTGTAGGTACTGGTAATGCATCAGGTAGGTAGGCGGATGGTAGGTAGGTAGAACTGGTAATGCATCAGGAAGCGGGCCACATTTTAACTGCAATTTCTCGCCAAGTTCAAACTCATAGAAAATAACCTTGAGTTTGTCATCATACAGTTCCATCACTGTACCGTTTGATGGCAATTCCATGTGCAATGGAAATGGATCTGAAAAGACGTATGAGGGTATGTGAACATGGCGCAACGGCAGACGTTGAACAGGCGGCCGACAGCTTTTAATATTTAACTAGCTGAGCCGACAGTTGTTATCTTGTCTAAATCTCAATAACTCATACAAAAATGTCATAGAAAAAAGGATGTTTAGTTTTTCCCGAATTTAAACATTTTCCGGGAACTTTTCCAATTTTATTTCCATAAAAACCTAATTCGGACTATTAGGAACATTTTAAAATAAAAAATAGTCAAATCGGTCCAGGCGTTTTCAAGTGATGCGATAACCAACGAACAGCATTTCATTTTTATTTATACATATAGATTTAAAATAGAATGTAATGAGGTCTTTGTAAAAAAAACACTGGTAGGAAAAGTGGAACATACTGAACAACTATTTGTAAACGGCGAATTCTTCAGATTCTTATTCGCTAAACCCCATATATATTACTTTAAATTGGCTTCTCTATAAGCACAATATGTAAATTGTAAAACTGAGCCATCACTTGGTTTTATGAACAATTATTTTGTTTGCGGTGTTTGATCCTTGTCGTATGTCAGCAACACTATAACTTAATGCAGTAATACATACAGAACGAAATTTCAAAATAAAAATAGGCTATTAGGTAGGTACTGAGTAATGACGAGATTTTGTATTGACCACGAACTCAATACAATAATACCTCCTCACCCCACGATTACATCAAGGTATATAATAAAACATGATGTTTTGTCAACTCGTTCGTTCATCGTTTACATCAACTTATATTTGTGTGAGTGTTGCCGTTTGCGCGCGTAATGGCCGACCTTCGGCCAACTAATGTGTATATGTGTGCGTACAGCGGCCTGTACGTGCAGCGAGCTGGCCGACTTGAGTGACACAGTTTTTTGGTTAGCGAGACACTGTCCGACTTTTTTCGTTTGTCCATGAGGTAGTATTACATGTCTGAGACAACGTCAACACATGTATGATACATGTTTTACACACGACAAGTCTCTGACAAGGCTTAATCAAGAAGGTTTCACAACTTGTATAATATGGGTCATACGGTGGGTGACCGCCACCAAAGGCTTATCTTGAGGAACTGCACTTACGAGTACAGGCAGACATTTAGTGACCGCTACAGTGTTTTTACAGTTATTTGACCCCTGTTTTGCAACCCTGTCAAAACCATAGTGATCTGTATTCTCCTAGTTGTAAGGTTGCTGTTGGGTTGCTGCCACTGACAAGTCTGTCAAAATCACAATAATCTTTATGCCCATTACATTAAGGTTGCTGGTGGGTTGCTGCTGTCAGAGGTAAAATAACTGTGAAAGGACTGTACATTATTATAAGATGGGTCACCTGTCAGCTGAGACTCCCACACTCTACTTACCAATAGGGAATATGGCCTCAGTAAAATAAATATCGACCTGTACTGCAACTGAACCCGTAGTATAATGAGACGAACAACGTAATGTCTTGTCACTTAAAGATGTGAAATAAAACGACATCTCAGACTTCTTTCCTGGTATTGTAACTGTAATTTAAAAAAAAAATTGTTTCAACAGTTATACTCTCCCCCTGTTGTTAACGGAGTACGTACAGTTATGCCAAAAGTATACCTCGAAAAATGTATAGTTTAATTGAAGTTTAAATTGTTGTAAGCCGTGTTACTAATAATCATACATCCAACTCATGCCAACTTCGGCTACGGTGATTGTTTTTGTTACTGACGAGTCTTACGAGCGTGTGCCTACTAATACTCATATATCATGTAGGTAGTTATAATTTGAGAAGAGACTATAAGTCTAGATATATTTTATTAATTTTGATATCGGACAGGACCATAAACAAAAAAAAACTAAATGAGTAACACTATAATGTATTCACAGTTATTTTACCTCTGAAAACAGCAGTCCAATAGCAACCTTATTGTAACGTTGATAAAAATCATTGTGAATTTGACAGACTTGTCAGTGGCAGCAACCCAACAGCAACCTTGTTGCAACGGCAGTAGAGATCACTGTAATGTTGACAGTGATGCAAACTGAGAGGTAGAATAACTGTGAGCGGACTGTAGGTCAAGGGCCTTCAGAGTGGAAACTTAGTCAGTATGTCTGCTCTACTATATCTACGCGTGTAAATTAGATTCTGAAACTCTTCTACGACATTCGCGCCGACAGAGCGATTCAGATATAAAGTAGATTTACTACTTCTAAATTTGAAAAGTCCCGAAAAGAGCAGCACGTTTGCAAAAAAGTCCGGACATTTTTAAATATTTCTTTCACAGTATCCATTAAACATTTTTATTTTCTAATAGAATACGCCATAAGTCGAAAGGTCCGGAAAAATTGCAACTGGACGGAGTACCGAAAAGCGGACGAATGGTGAGTTACCATCCGACCGCTTTTTAAAGCCCTGTCCTTACTTATGAGAGTTTCGCCAATAGAATATTTCAAACACAAAAGCTTCGCCGCAACAACTATTCGTATTCTAATTACCTGTTTCTTTGTAACTGCTTACTTTACTATCGAAGTGGCTTCCCTTCCCCACCACCAATGTCAGGTCCATTCGCTGTACTTCACACACCACATTTATGCGTTGATTTCTTTGATATATGTATTCAATTGTATAATAACGGTTCAGACGATTCTTAAGTTTTGGTCGTAGAGTCATCCCATTAACTTTGATACTTAGAATGTTATCTAAAAAAACAAAATTATGATTAAATACTTAGCATGTGGAAGTAGGTTATCCGTTTCATAAATCAATTTTTTTATTGAATTTTTACTGTTTTGCTATGTTATATTTATACAGCATTTATCAGCAAGGTGTGGTCATAATTAAGGTTGTCGGTACGGACCAACATCGTAACCACGAAAAAATAATCAGCCGTCCTACAGTCCACAGATGTGGGTCGAGTAGGTATTAAAGTTTTGAATGGAACAGTTGATCCTTTTTGGCACATGATGTGTAGGTAAAACTAGCTGTGCTTCAAAAGCTCTACTTGCATGGACTAATATTAGTGTATGATTATATGATTGGCTGACGGAGAGCATAACACTAAATAAATAAATAAAAAACACATACATAAAATATTCGCCAACGCGTTACACACTCATAAACTCACTAAAAAACACCCTTCATTTGTATTAGATATTATTATGTGTTTGTCGCTTTAAGGTGTTTGGTATCTGTATAATTATGCTACATGTTTAATGAGGGTATTAATGTGAGAATGATTACTAAAATCGAGCCAACCAAGAAGCATTACATAAATATGTTTGCTGGAGACTGTGTGTAATTACATAACAAAATAGAATACAAACAACTTACTGAATTCTGGCCGCGTTACAAATCTCACCATAACTTTGGTGTAGTCAGTTGGTTCCGTATTAGTACATATCATATAACTGTTGTTGTGCCCAGAACGCGATTTTGCACGAAAACCGATTGCTTTGTGTGATTTTAGTTCATTCATTGTAGAAGTTTCTGAAATAATACGCGTATAAATAAATAATAAGACGCGCTATATTTTTTGAAATAGATGAGGTTGGCGTTTCCTATCTGACTACTCTGAGAAGAAAGGCCGAAACAAACTCTGAGGTCACAGTTAAAGTCCAGACATAATCACGGTCAAATCATGTGAAGACCATGTATATTAGAGTCTGAAACGGTCGTTTGAGGAAAGAACCACACAGATTGAGTGGACTGTTCAGTCAGTGCACACATTTGTCAGTAATCATGCAGGTCAACACAGAACTTAAGGAGCTCAACGATTCGACTAACACCTTTCCAAAGAAAGGACATTTGGGTAGTCCGCATAGACTACTTAAACGGCCAGACCATGATTCAAACTGAAACAATGACTCACTTAGTCCTCACATTCACAATAATTCAAATAATGTAATACTTTTTACAGTAAATATTCATGTCTAAAATAGTTAGCAAAAAAAAGTAAAAAAATCAACATTCCCTGTATAAATGTATTACTCGTAGAGCAGCTTTTTCAGCCCAAGCCTTTTTGTCCTCAATATAGTCTTTCGTAGTATAATAGGGTTTCTGGTATAGTTTCCGCTTTATACTAAATTTGAATTTATTAAGTCTTAAAATTTTGAATGTGGCTAGGAAGTTTATTATAAAAACGTATACATTGGCATCTAAACGAGCCACAAACTTGAATAATTATCTCCCTCTCTCTTCTTCTTAAAATCGAGAGCACCGCCATCGCCATCGCCACAACAATTTCGTACAGTTAACGTCCCCTTGTCTCACCACTTGATGCAGTAATACGTTTAGAGTGTGGTTCTGAGTTTCGACGGTCATCGTCGCATCATCATAAAGACATCTCAGCCAGCACTTGGATATATCGTCCGTAGACTCGGTATCGCTGCAGAGACTCCAGATCTGTACTGGAGTCTTTGCAGCGATGCCAAGTCCCGGTTAACCAATCGAAATTTAAAAATTGTGACAGTAAAAAAATCTTATCCTATTCAATTCTTCTTACTATTCAATTTCGAAATTGAAAATTCCGATGTGGTGCCGAGGTTAATGTATGCATAGTGTGTGATGACCTTTAGTGTGACAAAGGAATGTAATAACTCACCGCTCATTGTGCCTGCCATCGCATATTCCATCGAGAGCGGTGCTGAATTCAAGAAGTTGACGCAATTGACTTCGACTACATCGCCGTCTACGTATTGGTACTCGGCAGTGAAATCGAAGTCCTTCTCCGACAGGTTTGTGCGAACTGCTTGCAGTACTACATTGTTCACGAGGATCGTCTGAGGCGAGTCTGTGGGGTTACTTGTTCTAATTTAGACTTGGAATTTAGGGTATTTTATTCTACTAGCTGTTGCCCGCGGTTTCACTCAAATGCTAGGAAAACTACTTCATGTACAAAAGTAAGTATTTTATTATGGTGCCTGTGTGCAAACTCACAGTCAGTCATGTTTATAATACGTATTAGTGGGAAGGATTATTAGCGTACGTACTTGTTTGTTTCACGTGAATTCTCATATAGCAATAGGCCGCTGAATAGGTGTCGTTATTGTACTGGACCAATGGAAATACTTTTGCGATATTTCGATGGGCCAACACCGTACAGTTCCATATATTACCCATTTTTTTTTCTACCTTAAACTGTTGATAGGTATTAATTAATCTTATAGATATTTAGACATTTATTTAGATATGATTAACCAGGGCAATCCGATGAGATGGGTCAGTACGGACAAAATCTGAATCTGAGAAAGTTTTAAGGAACCACGCAATCGATGTTAGAGATGAGAAAAACAGCATTCAAGGATTTTCTAAAAAACCTTATACCTACACGACTCAGGAATCGAACCTAGTTATTTTCCGTAAAATACGAATGGTGTTTTATTTCTGTAAGTAATTGATAGTACAAATAGCATTGTGAGGATTAAATTTTACTAAGGAATTACGTTTCTAATATCATAAATAAATTCTATTTCACTATTTTTAATAGTCCCGCAACTTTTGTAGTCAGCTCATAGGTAGGTTACCTACTGTCATCCAGCTGCTTTTTTTATAACATCGTTATGTCCCACTGCAGGGGAATGACCTCGCTACGTTCTATCCTTCCACTTCTCTGTCTAGAGCGGCTAAGGACATCGTCAATGACATCTATTGATTTAAAAACAAAACCTATCTCTAATAGTTTCACATTCATTCCATCTCATCGGATCACCTACACATCATCTGTATTCCCTGAAGGGATAGGCAGCGCACTACGCAATTATTACATGGTTACATTACTTACAGCGGTGACTTTTTTATAACCGCCATTCTTCTCCTGTGTAACATCATTATAGTGGCAGCTGTAAAAGGTTTATATCATTATAATATATTGTAAAAACTTCATACTTACTTAGTAAATATTGACAAAACGTTAACCGAATTTGATACATTATTTACGTTGTTTTCTTAGTTAGGTATCCTAAATATTAAAATTCTAGAGCTTCTTGTTGCAGTATAGTTTGGTGAGAAAATAAAGTGTTCGCGTTACTTACATCAAATGATTGATATCGGAGTTATATTTCGTAATTATATTGAAATATTCTCCTTCTCGAACCGTGTATACGTTTTGTTGTACATCTTTAAAACTGTGGTCACAAATAATGTTATGCCTGTTTTCAACTTTCGTGCGTGTGATTTCAAATGTAACCACCAGTGAATCTGTAATAAAAAAAAACAAATAAAAATAATAATACCTAATATTTAACATTGTTAAAATATTTCAACAATATTTTTAGTAGCTTTGACAGCCCAAAACATCAAGGGAAATAAGAATATTATGTTAAATACGCGCAAACTATAAATTGTTGATGTTTCAAAAACTTACTTTACGAGTAGGTATGTAAATAATTGAAGATTGCAAATACTTACCCTGTTCAGCAGATTCTGCTAAAGCGAATCCAACTAAACACAACAAAATACTCCTGTAAACCATTGTCACTTCACCAATAATCAACTTTAATGGGAAATTATTAAACTTTGATTGAACTATATATACATTATCTTTGTGGTTAGAACAGCTGTGAGTGATGCGCGTATTATAATTGTTTCATTCGAATAGTATTCGATTGTTTTCCATCGCAACTTGAAAGCGAATAGTGGACCAGTCTTCTCTCAAAATCCTGGAGCATGACCAAGCTTTGTAGACAGACATGGTCAAGAGCAGACCACATGGAATCGTTCAGTCGGTAGACCCCGTTTTTCTCTATTGATTGATCCTCTCTTAGCATGTTGATGGCAAATATTGTTTGAAAAGAAGTTCAGCAACGCTAACAACATTCGCTGTTGCGGATATTAGGGCATGCGACTTAAGACGAAAGGTGGGCTGTTGTATGCGAGGAGACATTAAAGATCTTAACCATCCGAGAAACCCTACCTTTGGAGACTGTCTCTGCTGGCCGACTACAGTTAAAAAAACTCTTTCCAATCAATCTAAAACGAACCGCAGAGAAAATATGGTTCAGAGTTTCACATTAGCACGGACCTGCACCCTTATTGAATAACACACTATGTATCACAATATGAATCATTTTGAAGCCTATTGCTAATCCATTGCTTCATATGTTCGAAAAATTGATCTGCTCAACAACGTAAATAACGCAATGAACGTTGTTGAACTGTCAAAATGAAAGCTATTCCAACGAGATCTTCGGAACAGTGATGACCCTGAGGTCGTCCGGCCTACACATGACACAGGATACAAATGTCTTGGCCATGTCCTTTCGAGTTCTAGCTCGAAAGGACCTGAACTACTCATTTGTGGATAACGAGTAATAACCTAAAATTGTAATCCCCGAAGTATTTTAATTTAAAAAAAACTCAGATAATGCTTGTGTTCCCGAAGTGGCAGCAGATATACACTCCATTTTGCTATAATGGTATATCCAACCATAATGGCAGTCCACCACCACAGTGTACAAATGAATGAGAAAATCAATACGATACGTGTCATTACAGTGAGAGTCTATCAAACAGAGAATCGTATTATGAAACACCAGAGAGCGTAGTGAGCTTATATGTTGTTGCTGTATTTTCTTTTTTATTTAATTAGTGTTGTGTAGGACAAAATTAAATATTTGCACACCATAAGTAATGGTAGAATGTAAAGGGCCATTATAGTTTTAAGATCATACATTGTAAACCTACATTCTCGCAAATAAATGAATTTGAATTTGAATTTAAGTAATATAGATCCTGAAGACCATTGTTATGCAAAAGTAGATTACTTGAGTTGTAAACCTAAAATTGGTGAAACACAAACTACGGATATTAAAGTTTATGATGAGCCATATGTCCAAATAACTATGAGCGACTGAAAGCAAACGATACAATAAGTTTAAAATATCAGAAGTTCTTTCTTTTCATGATATTTTGGTGGCAAGCAAGCAGGCTACGAACACAGGGTTCAAGTCTGCTAACGTCAAACATTGGTCATTATGACAACCGTACCAAGGCAACACCATTACTATTGTGCTTAAAGTTCATAATCTTCTAAATTCATGTCAGAGGTCAAAAGAAATGTTAAAATAATCAAAGTCAAAGTGAAAGTCAAATCATTTATTTCAAATAGGCACATAAAAGGCACTTTTGAACGTCAAAATTTACAAAAAAATAGAATTGATTCTAGTTGCCCCTTCCAAAAGGTAGTTTCTTATGGAGAAGAATGGGCAAGAAACTCCACCGTTACTCTTTTAAAATATTTTACAATATTATGTAAGTTCACATTAATTATGTTATCATATGTGAAGACGATGCACCTAGAATAAAATTACTATACCACAATAGGTAAAAAGAATTAAATATAATGCAAAGGCAGGTAAATTAATTATGTGATAGATACATGGTGCTCACATATTTACAAATATTGAAAAGTAGATGATGTTTCCAAAATTTTAATAAGTAATAATTTAGTGTGTGAGTTAAAGTAGTTAAGTACATAATGTAACAATCAATGTCATAAAAATTATAAATTATACAATTAAATTAGCAACCAGTTTGATTTTGTCTAGACTCTAGATTGTCCTATGGAGCAGGACCAGCATGTTTCCAAGCATTCTTATCTAGGATATAATCCTCTAATTTGTAATATATGCTTGTTTACAAAGTGTACTTTTTATATGAGTTTTAAATTTTCTTTCATTTAATTGCAATACGTCACAAGGTATTTTGTTGTAACATTTAACACAGTACCCCATAAAAGATGTATGTATTTTAGATAATCTAAAAAATGGTTGATCTATTTTATCTTTATTTCTAGTATTAAAATTATGTCTATCACTTATTTTATTAAAAAGATGTAGATTTTTTCTTACATACATAATAATTAATAACACATTCATTCATTAATAATACATTCTTAATATTTTCATAAATGAATTGACAAGGTACCGTCATAATATTAATCTTTTTAAATAGTTCCCTAAGAGATTCGCGACGACATAGATTGTAAATGGCCCTGACAGCTCTCTTTTGCAAAATGAAAATGGATTCAATGTCAGCAGCCCGACCCCACAGTAAAATGCCATATGACATAATGCTGTGGAAGTAGCTAAAATAGACCAAACGCGCGGTTTCTACATCTGTTAACTGTCTTATCTTCCTAACAGCATAAGCGGCCGAGCTTAACCGCCCCGCAAGAGATGTTATATGGGGTCCCCATTGCAATTTCTCGTCTAGCGTGATTCCCAGGAAAACCGTCTGATTAATAAATTCTAGTTTTTCTCCATTCAATATGATGTCACATTCGCAACTTCTAACATTAGGTAATTTAAATCTAATGCATTTGGTTTTTTTCATCATTAAGTACCAAATTATTTACCATAAACCAATCTTGGACCTGAAGAATAGAGTTATTTACATCGTCAAGATTTTGTGACCTAATAAGAGGTTACGACTTGTCATTATTTAAAAGATACTGTCGCAGCGTCAATGATCGGCCATTCCAAAACAATTGCGTCAGCAGACTTGGCCCGCTAATGGCACCTCCACGATTATCATTGTCTATAGACAATTGCTATACCAATGGCATGGCAAGTGCACTGCCATCCCAGATACAGAGCTGAAATGTCTCATGTGTCTGTAATACCACCAGCTTTCTTACTTGAAAAGGGTAAGGGTGTATATGTAGTTATTAAAGTAATTTTGTAACTACATACACAAATTGAACATTAACTCTCGTCTTCTTGCCCTAAAAAATAGATCAGTAATAAGCTTAACATGTAATATATTTTATTTTCTGGAAAAGTGCTAGAATCGGCGAGAGTCCACAACCCTAACCACTAGCTAGGGGTCTGTCACAGTCCAGAACTGCGTTTACTCGATTTATTTTGCGAGCTTGCAATGCCTTCGCCTAGTTGAGCACCCGTCGACAGCTTGGGCTCCTTTAGTTTCTGGAAAAGTTCTAGTATCGGCTAGAGTTAGGGGTTCCCCAACCCCAACCACTAGCTAGGGGTCTGTCACGGTCCAGAACTGCGTTTACTCGATTTATTTTAGAAGGTTGCAATGCCTTCGCCTAGTTGAGCACCCGTCGACAGCCTGGTCTCCGGGCGGCCAGGCGGTGCTGGTCTGGTCACCGTTAATAACGAGGACCTTTCATCGTGCCTTGATATAACATCGATACCCTAATTTTAATTGGCGTAAGAGACATATTGGTGAACTCATAACTTTTTAATGTATCGATTGATTGATTTAATGAATCATTGATGACATTTTGGCGAATTCAGAATGAATTAACGAGTAACGCAAAAAACAAAACGGATATCGATGTGAACAGTGCCATATTACATGTAATGATACGAGCCACGACATACTCAACAGATCCGGTAAGACTGGAATCCCAACTATGTCGGGAATAAGTAGATGAAGATGAAGATATACAAGCCACGACACTTTGTACAGGACAACTATCTGGCATCAGGGCAGAGTGGGGGAAACACGCGCTCAGGCGGGCTCAGTGTATTAAATAAGTTCAGACATGGTGAATCGATTCCTACGTCGACAGCAAGTGTTATCTTGTACGCAAAATATTTCGTTCGTTAATAGGTATTAATCAGAAAAACAGGAAAAAAATACTGTTTCAGTACTTAATTCTATTTATTACCATGGGTAGTAAATGAATATAGATACCTAATTAATTAGGATTTTTCCTGTTTTTCATGCTCACAAATAACTGGCAAAATGTGGGTGATGTAATATACCTTTGCCTACCTTGAATATACACGTGAAATTACGTTATTTAAAAAAAAAAAACAAGCGTTTATCGCAATACTGTAGGTCACTATTATGATTGCGTTTAGCTTTTCGATCTCAGCGTGACTAAACAAGATAATACGAGTATCCGCAGAGAGCCCCTCGTCCCGAGACGCACCTGGCTGCATCAGGTCATCTGCACCAAATTATTTGTGCTTATTGTCTTCAGAACGGAACGGGAACACAAACTTCCAACTTTTTAAGGCAAGAAGAAATTGTTGTGTAATATCACACCCTAAATAAAAAATAAAGGTTTTAGTAATGGAGATCTTAATCAGTATTATGTAATCAATTTATAAAAAATACAAAAATTGTTTCTATCTTTGTCCATTATAGACTTTGAATCCATTGAATTTTTTTGGCGTAGTAGCACACGCCGGGTGTCCGCTAGTGTCATATACATAACCATTTTATGTTCATAGAGATTTTCTTATCTTTTTCGTCTTCGTTCTCCATCAATGTAATACGTTTATGTACTTCATGTCTCTACGTTTGCATTGGTCTTCAGTTTCTCCTTGATTTTTCCCCATTTCCAATGACGGTTACAGCAGGCTATCATACATCTAACTCCATCGGTTACTACGTTAACAAGGCGTTGTCTTGTACTCAAGCGATGGTGTCAAAATTTAGAAAAACAGGAAAAACAAATTTCTATGTCCAAACGATATTTCTATTAATAAATTATTACGTGGTCTGCACTCAAGGATAATTATCGAATTTTCCTGATATCGCTAATGCAACCACGAAACTGAACTGTCTCGACATTAGATAGCGACAAAAATCTGTCGCTAAGTCGTATCGATGTCAAATTCCTTTAATAGATTTTAAACTTTATTTCCATAGCATAAGGCTGAAAATCTATTAAAGAAATTTGACATCGATAGTAGAAATATAATATACAACGAGGTATCACATTTTTCTGAATTTAACTGAGTAGGCTGATATTTATGACGCACATGTCATGCCCGTTAATATTGCATTGACACCATATTGACACACATTTTTGAAGCCGATGCAGAATTCTATATTTTCGCGACGCTTGTGTCGCCAGATGGTTTTGGTGTTCCTTCGAGTTCACGTATTTGTGCTGCCACTTGTATATATATCTACTCATCATAATCAGCTCTATAATGTTTCCACTGCTGGGACACAGGTCTCTTCTCTGTGAGAGGGAGTGGGTCGTAATCCACAACGGGGGCCCAGTGCGGGTTGGTAAATGTCACGTCTTAGATTTTTTTGCATCGTTTTGTGTGGTGTGTCGCAGTGGTGATGAAATAATTTAGACTAAGTAAAGTGTCCGCCTGGGTTCGAACATACGACCTACAAGTCGTAAGTCTCTGCCGTTTCTATTAGATCACCACCACTCTCACATGTACTTCCCATCATATTTTTATGAATGAATCATGTAATCAGATATTATTGCCGAACATAGTAATATATTTATGCTTGTGACTGCACATGGCCGATGGCGCAATAGCCGGTTCTGCTTCGCGAATACATTTTCTTGTCTTTCTTGGTTTAGCACTTAAATACATCAATTCATGTTTTGTTTTTCAGGTGAAACGTCAACTAACACTCTAGTATATTGTATGTCAGCTGTGGGCGTCGCGGTATTTATACTTTTGGTGATAATATTATACTTGTCAGTAAAGAAGCGTTGCTGCTGTAGAAGATCGAGTTCGCAAGAATTGCCACCCACACCGACCGCGAGACCTGACGTAATTTTTTATCTTTTTTTTAGTTCTAACTTCTTAAAAATATTACTGCATACTTTTAAAGAAACAATTTATTAAATGTCCGTTTTTACTTTCAGCCGAATACAGTTTATTATGAGAACCTGTTGTCCGTCTTCAAACCCTTTAACGATCGCGAAGCCGCGGAGCTGGAAAATGCTTATGAGGAAATCTCCTGATAGTGATTTTCCAACTCCGCGTCACGTAATGGTTTACTTGACTATTGAATCCAATAGTAAAGTAAACCATTACTTGTCTATTGAATCTCGTTTGTCGCATTGCACACCTTAACGACTCAACACCAACTCAACCCAAAGCAAAGCGTTGACATTGTGAGCTTTATATCGCGTCACGTACAGCAACATCACGGTGAAGGACGACTTGTCAACAACTATTGTCACATAATTTTGGAAATGTCATTGTACGGGACTTGATTTTCAGGGCACATTTCAATGTTTTACTTTGAATCGAGTTGGTGATGAGGATGGAGATCCTACGGCTTCTACTGCTACAATCGACGCGGAGGAGAGGAACAGGCGTGGGCAGCGAGGAAGATTCCCCGCAGTCTGGGTCGGGTCAGGTCACTCTGGTCGGGAGAGATAGAACTATTAGTTTGTTTATTACATTTTATTAAGTGTTAAATCTGTAAAACATTTTAAATAATATAAGAGTAAAGTCTAAAATATGCACAATTAATCAAATTCTCGATTGGTTGTTAAAATTGTAAGCAGTAGATGGCCGAATCAGTAGAGCTATTGATAAATGTTAACGAAGATTAATTGTGTATGATTAAGTAAATCTATATTTCGTTTTAATTTATATTTTTAGCTTATCTGTTACTGACATTATTGGAAATAATTTGAGTGCGTATACGAGGAAATACGAGAGGACTCGGAAAAGTTCCGGATGACTGACTGCTAAATATTATACTAGTTGTTTTGATAATCGTCTTGTATAAAATCTACACAGTTAAAATTACTAGATTTAGGTGATGATATTATAAAAATAATTTTAAAATATTAAGAAAATTCTACAAAAAATTTGTAACATGATGTTTATCTCATTTTCTTAAATTTAGATTAATCTTAAATTTTAATTTAGAATTTTCGTCTTCCCAGCGCATCAAAGGCAATTTGAATTGTGTCGGCCTAGAATTTGGCGACGAGTTTGTCGCCTGAAAATACGTAATATAATTTTCAGAATTTTAAGTACCTATAATATCGAATAACTCCAGTTATATACACTAAAATTCCTCGAGAACTAAAGAATCTTAATGTTGTTATGTTCAAAAAGAAACTCAAACTCTTTATAATTGATGTGTTACACTGAATAAGTGTTACCACGACTAAATTTATGAAGGATGAAGTGACATTTGGGTAATGTTGCCTGTAAGTCTTGTAAGTAATTATTTAAAATTGTATTATGTAGCGAACTAATTTATTTAATAATATCTATTGTAAATTATACCTATCAACATTGACACATAAAAACTAAATCATTTATTTTCATTTTATTTGAGTACATGGTCCTTTTTTCTGGTTTTTTAATTGTTTTGTTATTTCTCAATATGTTCAACACCGAGTACCTACAATATTGTTTAAGTACAAAGTTTTCATTTATCTATTAATAGTTCCTTTCAAAATTCCTAATTCCCTCTATGAGTTACAGACCGACCAAAAATGGGCTGAAAACGAAAAAAAAGATGACGTAATTTGTCGATACTATTGATTGAGAAAAGAATAATTTAAATAAAAAGAAATACAGTGTGAATCTTCTAACCGCTGAACCAAAAATTTTCTCAAAAAAAAAAAAAATGAATTGTCAGCATTGATTTCCGAAAGTGGTGCGCGAACGGTTCGAGTGATTTTAGTTGAAACGGTTTAATTTTACTAGGTATAGGTAGGTACTTTCACCAAACAAAAACCAATCAACAATCTTAAAAAAATCTAAAATCTCTAAAAACTAGAATAATGGGAAAAAGTAATCGTAATTTTGTCAAATCAATCACAAAGACTACTCTAAAAACCTATGAAATAAATACCAGCGGGGTAATTGCGTAACACACTAACAGTAGGAATGGGTTTCATTTTGACAGTTCAACAACATTCATTGCGTTATTTATGTTGTAGAGCAGACAATTTTTTCGAACATATGAAGCAATGGATTAGCAATAGGCTTCAAAATGATTCAGATTCTAATAGATAGATTACGTAATTAGGGTGCTGCAATACTGGTGTGAGCTGTTTAGCTAGCTCCACATGGCTTATTAATTTGACTTGACCGTTATTCGAAGCTTATTTAATTGAGATAGGCCCTACGTTTCCCACCTTTTAATTTTGTATATATCTATCTCTTTCTAGTACGTCACTTCCGCTTGGCAGGGGTAGGGAGGCTCGCTATGCGAGACTCGCCATTTTGATTTCATTGGCGTCTTGTTTCCCGCCGCGGTCGGTCGTGTCGTGCTGAACTGCCGACACATAGCTGCCTTAAAGTGTACAGTGAATATAATCCTAACGGTTTTTATTCAAATTAAAAAGTGTACAAGTGAACATAATCCTAACGGTTTTTATTCGAATTAAAAAGTGAACAAAGTTTAATCTTTCGATATTCAGTATGGAAAATTCGTGTGATAATGCCGATAGGGCGGATAGTGATGTTCTTCCAGGACCTTCCTTGCCGCAGAAGCGTAGAGCTCGATCGAATAGTTCTAGTACCTCGAGTTCCAGTAGCTCGAATTCCAGTAGTAGCTCCTCGTCTAGCGGAGACAACCCAAAGAGAAGTCGCCGCAACAAGAAAAAGGGGGGCAAACGCAAGCGTCGTTCCAAACGTAAGGTTCGGAAACTAGCTAAAGAGGTACGTAGCCTTCGTCGGCAATTCGTTTGCAAGGACACCGGTCGACACGTGAGTACCAATTTGGATCATGATGCCATCTCACTTGTGTCCGGGGTTAGTGAAAATCTTTACGAACAAATGTTTGATATTGAACCGGATAATGTTAGTCCACGTGGTGATCAAGAATTTACTTTAACTTTTGAAACAAAGCTGAAGGAACCTGCGATGCCTAAGACTTCCGAGAATTATTTGAAGTTGCTATGTGACTTGCAACATTTAGATAAAAGTGACTGGAATGAAATTAGGTATTCTGAGACCCAAAAATTGTACAATCACTCGCCGGGTTATACAGACATTGAAATTAACTAGGAAGTTAAGGTATATGAGTCTCCTCGTCACCTCGTGTATGCTGATAAGGCATTCGCAGCCTTGACTATGTGTGTGCTCAAACAAAGGGAGGTTTTGCAAGGAACTCTTCAAGAATTGTTACTATGGGCAAGGAATAGTGACTCACTAAATTCTGACACTCTTCTTCAAAAAGTAAACGACCTTTTTTTCCACAGGGGAGTTTAGTAAGTGTTCTTCAGACTTATTACAGATCGTTTGTGGTCATCGTGCTGAGATTCTCCAAATGCGGAGAGACTGTGTTATTAAACAGGCAAAGGACCCCTTGATGAAGGCCAGCTTAAAGAAAATTCCGCCGACATGTACCAACCTGTTCAACACAGAGAAATTTACTGCTGCTGTAGAAAAAGCTGGCGGAGTAAGAAAATGCTTTTGGCCTTTACAAAAGGGTAATACGTCTTCTGCCTCGCAGGTGGATGCAAAAAAGTTTCGTGGCCCCTCGCAGGGACTAAAGCCTTACCATAAGTCCTCGCAGGGCTTTGCTCATACAGTTCAGGCTTGCCAACACAGTAATGCGCATTCGCAATGTGCTAGCAATAACCCACCTACGCAAGGTGGTTACAGCAGCGGTAACCCACCTCCGCAAAGTGGCTGTAACGTTCATGGTCACGCTGTTCAATATAATTCGGTCGCACCGAATAATCGCAATAGCTTTCGAGGCCGATCGAAGGCTCGGCAAAATAATCAGCCAAGGTACGGGCGAAGACGCGCGGCATCGCCTCCCCAGCAGAATAACGACAACAAGCAACGCAAGTATTGACTCGTTCAGAGCGGGCCGTCTCCTACAGTTTCGAGACCAATGGGAACAAATGAATGCCCCAAATTACATTCTAAAAATAATAACAGGGTATCGCATACCTTTTCGCCAGAAGCCACCGCTTGTTCACCCAAGCGTTGTCGGAACCAACATAGATGTTCCAGAATCTGCCGTAATGACATCTGTCATAAACAAAATGATAGAACAGGGAGTTCTAGGACGAGCTATTGTTTCGCCAAGCTTCCTGTCATCGATGTTTCTTGTCCCCAAAGGCGACGGCTCAACTCGACCAATATTCAATTTAAAAGCACTGAATTCTTACATCATAACGGATCGATTCAAGCTGATAAATGCATATCGCATCCCCGATTTCCTGCAACCACAGGATTGGCTATGCAAAATCGACCTCTCGCAGGCGTATTTTCATTTACCTGTGGCTCGCAGTCACAGAAGGTTTCTGCGCTTAATTTATCGCAACGAATTGCTAGAAATGACCTGCTTACCTTTTGGCCTGAGCACAGCGCCCAAGATCTTTGCTGCGCTTACAAATTGGATAGCCCAGACACTCAGGCAACGAGGTGTCAGGATAATAGTCTATCTCAACGATTTTTTGATCGCTCACCAGGACGAAGACAAGCTACGGAGTCATGTGAAAAATGTGCTCGACACTCTGGAAACATTGGGTTGGCTGATCAATTACAAAAAGTCGATAATCACACCGTCGAAAAGCCTAGTGTTTCTAGGAATTTATTGGGATCCATGGACGAATCGAAAGCGCCTTCCCGAGGAAAAAATTCCCGGACTTGCAGACAAAATCTGCCATTTGCTGTGGAAACAACGTACAACGCCCAGGGAGCTCCAGAGCCTAGTTGGTTTACTCAATTTTGCCAGCTTTGCAGTTCCGAAAGGAAGACTCAACTTTCGAGCGCTTCTATACCTACTGAACGAAATCTTGAAGTCAGAGCACAGGCTACTACATACCTTACCTCGTGCTGCCATAGACAATCTGATATGGTGGCGCCAGAATTGTCATCTTCCGTCGGCCATACACATGCCGCTTCCTTCTCATTTCCTCACAACAGATGCGTCAGACATCGCTTGGGGCGCTCGCCTGGACAATCTCTCTCTCTCGGGTCTGTGGTCAGAAGCCGAGAAAGATCTTCATTGCAACCAAAAAGAAATGTTAGCAATCCTAAAAGTTTTGGAAGATCATTGTCAGCTCCTGAGACACAAGACAGTTTTGATTCAGAGCGACAACAAATCGGTAGTCGCATATCTCCGTCACGAGGGCGGCACCAAGTCGGCTCCTCTCTTGGACTTAACTTACAAAGTTTTCCAAATAACGGAGAACTATCAAATTCACATGAACATCTTCTATATACCAGGAATATACAACGGTCACGCGGATCACTTGTCGAGGTTTCGAGTAACCCCAGAGTGGCATCTGTCTGCAGAATGCACGAACAAAATATTCTCCAAATGGGGAGTTCCGCTGATCGACCTATTTGCGTCCAACCGAGCCCATGTAGTGACGAATTATGTGTCCTTAGACCAAAACGACGACCAAGCTCTGTTTCACGACGCGTTCTCCCAGATGTGGAAATACAACCTAGCGTGGGTGTTCCCTCCACCCTTTCTGATTCCCAAGGTCCTAGGTTATCTCAATCAAGCACAGGGAACGTACCTACTAGTAGTTCCACGATGGGAACGAGTTTTTTGGCGACCCGACGTCAAATTGCGTGCCCTAGAACCCCCATTTACGCTATATCACCTAGACAAAGTCCTGATCGATACGACAACAGGGCTACCACCACCGAACGTCCACCACATGACTCTGGAAGTGTGGAAATGTGGGGGTGGTCTGGGATGCTAACAACCTGGAATAGTAGTCAATTAGGACTTCTTGAAAAGTCATGGCGTCCCTCAACACGTAAAGTTTATAGCGTTGCTTGGAAGAGATGGCTAGTTTGGTGCGTTTCGCACCAGGTTAACCCTTCGACTCCAATAGCAAGCGATTTGGCTAGATTTTTATCTGATCTCCATTTAATTAATAATTTATCGTACAATTCCATTTTGTTACACAAATCTGTGGTCACAACCCTCTGCAACCCAGAATCATCCGGCCAGTTAAGCTCAAATGCCTTGGTAAAACAAATTCTAAAATCTATAGCGTTACATAAACCGGTCACCCATGTCAAGCCCCCGGTTTGGAACATAAATGACCTCGCTAGTTTCCTAGAGGGTAAGCGCATTGATGAAAATAATAGTTTTCAAGTTCAGAGACATACAGCTGCTCTACTTCTCCTATGTTCCGGGAGAAGAATCCATGATTTAACTTTGCTCAGAGTTGATTCTAATAATTTTTCTAATCAAAATGATGTCTTAGTGTTTTGGTCGGTTTTCGGATCGAAAACTGATTCTGTAGATTATAGACAATCTGGTTGGAGGTTAATTTCTAATGTAGATATCAAAAATTTAGACCCAGTCTACTGGGCTAAGCATACGATCTCGCTTCTTGAGAATCGTAGAAATGCTGCAAATTGTAGTAATTTGTTTATTAATATTAGAGGTGAACCTAAACCTGCATCGAAAACCCTAATTGCAGGCTGGATCAAGTCCCTATTAGTAGAAGCCGGTATTAAGGCATCTCCTGGGAGTTTTAGGTCAGCTGTGGCCTCAAAAAATTGGGTCGATAACTATCCCCTTGAGGAGATTCTTGCTAGAGGTAACTGGCGATCGCAAAATACTTTTTGCAAATTTTATAAACGTGAGGTTAGACCCACTGTAAACCGTCTCTCTGTAACAGCGTTATTTAATCCAGTTGATTAGAAATTATGTTTTCTTTTTTTAGTTCCTGTTTTTATTACTATTGTTACCTAAGAGGTGTTTTTGTTTTGGATCAAATAAATGCTTTCTATTAATTACACTCTTTTTATTAATGCCTACGTCGATCATATTTGATCGAAAAATGTCTACATCTTAGTAATTAATCTATGTGTATGCATTTTTGAAACTCACTGTTTTACTACATCATACCTACATTACATTTTAGTAATGGTCATATACTAACTCACATTGGCGTCTTCGTCACTTCCACCAGGCGATAACAAACACGTCTCAATTAAATAAGCTTCGAATAACGGTCAAGTCAAATTAATAGAAGCGTTTTACCTTACAATAAAACGCATATTAATTTACTTACCTTATTCGAAGCTTATGAACAAGCTCTGCCTGGTAATTAGACTCAATGAAATCAAAATGGCGAGTCTCGCATAGCGAGCCTCCCTACCCCTGCCAAGCGGAAGTGACGTACTAGAAAGAGATAGATATATACAAAATTAAAAGGTGGGAAACGTAGGGCCTATCTCAATTAAATAAGCTTCGAATAAGGTAAGTAAATTAATATGCGTTTTATTGTAAGGTAAAACGCTTCTAATTAGTCGGTGTTTTCTTCGGCACGAGATCACTGCACTTCATTCACGAATACTGTTCACCTAAATTTAATAGGTTGCAGTATTAGCAGCATAATTATGAATATGTGATTTCAGCGGTGTCATCAAACCTAAAGATTGTGTAAGTATTCTACACGCCATCTTATCCAGTAACTACACACCATCTGGTCTAGTATAATGGGGGCTACTGTTTTTGTGCTCACCAGTTGGCGCCACTGGCGAGTAAGGTCCTGTTGCTGTACTTTTATTTGATGTTTTGGATATGTTTAAGTACGCATAAATTACCATTACTATTAAATACTAAGTTTATTTTATTACATTTTAAAACTTCAAATGAATATTTAGATTTTATTGTTCCTAAAATTGGCAAGCATGAAGCAGACAAATCTTATTCTTCCTTCAAGTGCTGCGAAATTAGATCCTAACTTTTTATTTAAAATCTTAAGCCATATTTAATCAAGAATGGCACGACCTTTACAACAATTATCAATCATTCGTTAAAATCCGTGATAAAAATCGCGCAAACAGTGAACGTTCAGTACATATTTTGACATCTAGAGACCTTACTCTCTCTCTTCTCTCCAACTCAAGCGCGGTAGCCCTCATTGTTTCCGACAACTTTACTAAGAGACTTTACTCCATAGGGAACATTCGATATCTCGATGGGCAGAGAAGTTAAAGGTGAAGCCATAATAAAATGAGCAGGTGTAAGAGGTTCCGGATACGGCTCCTCAGATAACACACAGAGTGGTCTCGAGTTAAGGACTGCCTCACGTTGAGTGAGAACAGTCAGAAATTCCTCATAAGTGAGAATTTGAGGACCAATGATGCGGTCTAAATGGGTTTAAATAGATTTTATGTTAGATTCACACAATCCCCCAAAGTGTGGAGCGCGGGTTGGAATAATGTTCAATTCAATGCGGTAGCAATCGGCCAGTAGGTTTTGTAATTGAACTTTAGCTTCAACGAAATTGGTTCTATTATCGGAATATAAACATGAAACAGCGGGGTCAGTGCGTAACACACTAACAGCAGGAACTCATTTTGACAGTTCAACAACATTCATTGCGTTATTTACGTTGTTGAGCAGACAAATTTTTCGAACATAATTATGAAGCAATGGATTAGCAATAGGCTTCAAAATGATTCAGATTGTGATAGATAGTGTGTTACGCAATTAGGGTACAGGCCCACGGCGATAATGAAATATTTTAAAAGCGGAAATGAAGGTATCAGAAGAAACATTGATAACCAGTTCAATGTGATCGGCTTTTGGTAACAAGGCATATAAACACGCATATACAGGGTGGCAGGGACATCGACGCGCATACTGTAACCATGAATTCAGCACATGATTCTAGACAAACTAGCCCCAAAAAAAAAAAGCGTGGAATTTTGTTGTCGGTTATTTGAAAAAAAATCTGCTATTAAATAGAAAAGTGCAATACCTACGCGATCAAAATGTACTGCATACAACTTTTTTTTAATAACTGGCGTAACATTTCAACGCAGTGGGGGTTCAGAATCATGTACTGAATCCATGGTAACAGGTTCTGCATCATGTCCCTGGCATCCTGTATATGCATTTTTACTCCTATGATCGCGACGTCTACACTAAGTTACTTTTATTGGGCCAGCATAGTCTACACCCGTACGCACAAACGCCTTGGTCTCCTGTACGCGGCAATTTTTGGCTAAGGTTTGAAGGAGAATTTTTAAAACAAAAACGTCAAATCCATGGTCTAAAAAAACAAGGTCTGGCGTTCCGGGAGTGACACATGCTTATGTCACTATCCAGTTGCCACTTTATTGCAACACAACACGAATTATGGAAACATTTTGAGTCACCATTCTGTTAAAAAATATATATAAAGCATTTAAATTGTCGTTTCGTTTTTCTAATCAAACGAAACAATTCAATTTAAACATATACCAACGTAATTGTTAGTTAAAACCTCATTGTTTTATTGGATTCGCACAGGTAATAAAGGCGGTTGGGGAGCTATTATTACACACTACTGGTAACACAGCGGTGATGACGTAGGCTTGTGTCACCCACGTGACCATTGTGTCTCGGAATGCTATACCTGGCGAAGTATATTATTATACTATGGTCAAATCTTTTTATAATGACACTTCTAGACGAGAGTATCCAACACTCCTGACGCAACAGCGAACTTAGAAGGTTGGTTCCAGTATGACAATGAACGCGGTGAAAATAATTAATTAAAAAGTGAGTAATATTTGGGTATTAAAGCGAGGTGCTTCATAAGGAAGTCCAGCCATTCTCAAGTGATGCGCTTACCAACGAACAGCATTTCATTTTTATTATACAAAGAATACATGTAATATATAATCAGAATAATCATGTATTACAGTGTTAATAGGTATGGGAGGACAGTGTAGGCCTGTCAACAAGTAACAGGTACTCAACAAAACAGAAAAAGGTCTGCCTACCTCTCATGTTGTTTTTGTAAACTTTAGTTTCTAGAAATACATAAACAAACGTGCAGAGGTGGGCATACATTTCTTTGCTGCTGAACGTGGTCACGGGGCAAAGGGCGGGAAGTAGGGCCCCCTAGGCTCAAAGGCGAAGGGTTTACATTTACGACATTCTATATTTGGCAAGTGAACCACACCATCGCTAGACGAACTATTGGCTCACGCGGATGTGTTTCCCGATTTTCTGAGCCCCGAGACCTCGTGAACGCCTCTTTTCATATTTAGACGTATCTATGTAAAACTTTGTGTGTTAATTCATGTAAGATTTTAAGTCTGTAAATTAAAATTTTCCATTATACTGGTGCAAGTTACTTTCGCCTACACAAGTATCTTCCCTGACCACCTAATCCCTGACAATGGAAACTTGTAGAAAACAGCATAAGCCATCTTCCATTACGATATATAGATAAACCTAGATGGGCACTTATGAAACGTCAGAAGCTAGGTGCACGGTTCATTTGGTCGTTTACTAAGGAGAAGAGCCGGCAAGAAACTCCACGGTTACTCTTTTAAAAATAATTGGCTTTTACAATGTACTCATAGTGTCAATAGGTGTGGGAGGACAGTGTAGGCCTGGCAACAGGTACCAAGTACTTAAAAAAATAGAAAATGGCCAACAAATCGAAACATCTACTACAACAAAGCTTACTATTCTTAGAGGTCACTCACATTGCGGGTTTATTCCGGAACTGAATGATTCAGATAAATCTGACAGTTGGCGATTGACGAACGTTGGTTGGTTGGAGCCAAGTTGGTTCGGCATTTCGAGATTATTCACTTTCTGAGCATTCCGGACGTGTACGCTCGGACTAACAGAATTATGGAACTAAGTTCCTTATCGCTCGTTGTACTCTGGGCACTTGGCGTATAGAGCTAGACTGACGAGTGTATTTTTTTAATTGTCATAACCCTTTCGTTAAAAGTGTAGTTTCTTCATTCAGTTACTTACAAACGTTGTTAATTTATTTCATGGTGCCTATTTTTTTCGTGTTATAATTTAACTGAGTTGCACTTGAATGAAGTCTGTCATTATGGTGCTGTTTTTAATTTGGATATGAGTGGAAATAAAACCCGCTTCGTTGAAGTGGTTACCTTGGAAGCGCGACATCTGAGCACCGCTTTGGTTTGATCCCCGAGTCGATTGAAGGCTCGTACACACTGGCGCGACGCGACGCCCGACACAAAGGCACCGCGTGAAGCGCGACGAACGGCGCCTTTGTGTAGCGCTGTCGCGTCGCGCCTGTCTGTGGGAGCCTTGAAGCTAGGCGAATGATTACTCACAGAATATTGCTTGCCCGGTTGATGGCAATGAGGGCTACCGCGCTTGAGTTCGCCGCTAGAGGCGCTAGTGTAGAGTAAGGTCTCTTGATGTCAAAATATGTACAGAAAGTTCAATGTTTGCGGGATTTTTTATCACGGATTATAACGAATGTTTCATAATAGCTGTAATGGTTGTGCCATTCTTGATTAATTATGGCTTAAGACTTTTTAAGACTTTTTTACTTAAGTTAGGATCTAATTTGGTAGCACTTGAAGGAGGAATAAGATTTTTCTGCTTCATGCTTGCCAATTGTAGGAATATTATAATCTAAATATTCATTTAAAGTTTTAAAATGTAATAAAATAAACATAATAAGGGTGCTTAAACATATCCAAAACATCAAATAAAAGTACTGCAACAGGACCTTACTCGACAGTGGCGCCAGCTGGTGAGCACAAAAACGATAGCCGCCATTAGCTCGCCCTCGATTACCTTCAATATGGGACTTGAACATAAGTTGCGAAATGTTGGTAAATTATAATTGCAGCTCTGCCTAACTCTTAGGCGAATACAGGCGTAATGTTATGTCATTGCTTGGGTCACAAATAAAACAAGTAATTTATTTTTCAATTTATTATTTTGTTCAATGTTAACCAATAAGTTTCTTAAGCAAGTTACAGTATGGATATAGCGTAGCATAGTATACTCCCTCTAAAATGTACAGATCCATCAAGTTTGGTCTAACGAACAAATATTACTTAGAACCACCATAACTTGACTCGTCTCAATTACTTTGCTCGAAGACCAAAGAAGAATATTTTTTAATAAATATATTAATTATTAAGTATTTTACAGAGTTACACGAACACACAGAAAGTAAACGGAATTTATTTATATATTTTTTCAGAGGATATCATTTGTTGGTTTCTTTAAAAAAATTACTGACTACAAAATTATGTTCGCTTCTCAATGTCAAAATATACGTATATTTTCAACAATACATTTATTATGATTTACGAAGGCATTTTCGTAAATAAAGTTTTTTTTACAAAACACTTTTTTTGCAAAATAATCGTTCATTCGCTTTATACAAGTCGATTGAATGAATAATTATCATTCACTCTTTCATTTTTTGCAGGCTTAAAATCCTTCATTTATGAAATTGTTCTTTTAGATTTACTAGACCTAGCTTTGATAAATATGTTATGGTTATGATGACATGGTTTTTCTCTGTGATATGTAAAAATCAGGTCAGGCAGTCAAGGAGAATGTACAAACACAATTTTATTACAACAAATATAATAAAAATATGGCTTATAGATATTGGATTTGTCAGCAAAGAACTATATTGTTATTTTCATATACTTGTATAACATATTTATTATTAATTAATAACACAATAAAACCTAATAATCAAATACAAATCAATGAAAACATGAAAACTTGTAAAGCCACAAAATTTAAATCATTTCTGATATTTTTATCAGCTGATGTTTGCAATAAGAAAACAGGATAAAAATCCAATTTTTACCAAAAACATATTTTTGTGGCTTTTCAACAAAATAAGCACCTTAGGACAAGTTAATTTCGACAACGATAACATTCATACAAGCACTCCCTTGGCATAACTAATCCACAGAAAAATTATCAACAAGAAATTTACAGACCGACAAAAATGATAAATATACTTACCAAATAAGTAATTTTTTATTTAAACACTTCTTGTTTTTTTTTTTGTTTTGATCAATCCATTGCATGGACGTTATCGTTGCCCATAAAATTAACAAATAATAAGAATTATACTAACTGGGACTAGCAAGCCACATAATGACTAGAAAATGTTACTATCATTGCAGCAATAATATCAAACATGGTAAATTAAATAGCACTCACAATTATAAGACATTATTTTTGGCCTAAAAAGAAATAATTACAAATAATAGATGGTAATTTAAGGCTAATGTAAGTAAGAGATAACAATTTTGGCCTTGCAAAAAAAGCCTTTTTTTTGGTAAAAGAATATAAACGTTCCGGTTTTTACCGTCTTAAAATTGTAAATGCTACTTCAAGCCTTTTTACTTCGCTAAACGCGACCAAAGGCGTAATCAAAACGTTTTCATACAAAAGCGCTCGACGTATTAATATACTATACAAATTACCTAACTACATACAATATCAGGGAATGTACGATATATGTAAAGCTGTTATTTTATCAACAATATCATTTGATATCACCATTTAATCAAGATAATAAAAATATTTAATAAAATAATGAGATATAAGTTCATAATGTAAGTAAGTACATAACAAAAAGAAAAGGTAAACAATTTGGGAAATAAAAAACAAATCTGCGGGGTAATTGCGTAACACACTAACAGTAGGAATGGCTTTCTTTTGACAGTTCGACAACATTGATTGCGTTATTTATGTTGTTGAGCAGATTTTTTTTTTAACGTATGAAGCAATGTATTAGCCATAGACTTCAAAATTATTGAGATTGTGTTTGATAGTAGGTTACGCAATTAGGGTGATGGTCTAATATTTAACTGTACCTAAACCAATATATACGGAATGCGGGGTGGGAATGATTTGAGAGCCTGTGACAACATAAAGAGCATCTTTACTATTCATGTTTTTTTTTATTTAAGTTAGTACTGTATCCTGGCTCTTGTCAGATTTAATATTGAACTGAGTAGGTTAAAATTTCAGCATGATTAATATAGCAATTTACTGTGCGTATTAAGTATTTTTAGAATCACACAATTATACTAGTGAATAACATAACTGAAAATATAATTTGACAAAAAAGAAATGAAAGAAAAAAACAACAGGAAAATATTATTTCATGCCACTCGTCTAAGATGTATATTTGCATAATATTTACAAAAAACTTAATTTTTTTAACAATAATTTACAAACAAAACGAAAAGGTTGCTTACTAGATGTTTATTTTAATTTTATATAGGTACGTTTTTATATTTATTTTGTAACATATATACGGGTTCAACGTGCAAAATATCGTTTTGTTTTCGCATCTACAATAAACAGTTAAAATTGACATCATTAATACTATTCCATAACGATGTTTTGATTGACTTTTTAAAATACCATAATTTTATAAACAAAAAATGTATAGTTTCCCGAGTAGAGCCTAGTACTCTGTAATTTTTTTACAAGAACTGGATGGAGTAACAGCTTAGACTCCTAAACTACCATGCATGATATTAGGGACACGCATTTATGGACACTTAGAAAAATAACCGTTACCAATTTTGTTATAGTTACCATAGCTTCTAGACTATTTGAAGAACTTGACGTTGCACTGACATGCACCCAGATAATATTAAAATATTTTGCACGATACAGGATATTAACTGACAATGAACACAGCATGTTATATTTTATATATTAAGACGACTTTATAGATTTAAAACAACTACTATATCGCCCTGAATAAACATTATTTTTACGTTCAGCCTGAAAAATTACTTCGTCAAAAAAATTACTATGTTGAGTATTTTAATAATATTTTTTTAATAAATACACTTGAGTTTATGAGACAGGGAGTACAAAAAAATAATGAGATCATTTAATTTTGTGAAGTAGAATATTTTTTCTCTGATGAAAACTAAGTTGCGTAACCTAGAAAAACGATAAATGAGCTGTTTTTTATCAGATTTTTGGTCACTTTTCCTTTACATATTTTTTTAGTAACAAACCTAACCGCTGTACAAGAATACTAAATGTAAGTATACATTTGCTACGAATAATATTGTTCACTCGTTTAAAAAAAATCCTTCTGTTCGGGCGATATACATAAAGTGCAAGTCTATAGATGCTAGAACTATAGTGTAAGCGTCGTCTATGGCAGTAGGTAAGGATAAACATATACATATATACTTTTTTTTGCAAAAATACAGCATACATCTCATGCCTTAAACTAATTTAGCATAATTTCAGTACACAGGGGTAGCGTTTTTTAACATTTTAAAAAGTACATGGCCGGTTTCATTATTTTTATATAATTTTTTTTTTCATTTATTTTAATTAAAATTATTAACACATACTTTAAGCTTACTAAATACAGCTATATGTATACTTATAAAAACAGATTTTGCTAACTTTTTTCGTCGATCGGCGATTTCTTTACAGATGTAACACAATTCCAATTACAAATATTATTTTACCCATTTTTTTTTTACTAAACATATGGATTTTTTTTGGTATAGCATTCATACTTAGTACCCCATGCCAGTCAAAATAATAATACTGTTTTTCGAATATTATTATTTTCACCTGCTTTGGTGATGTAGTAAAAAATATTTTTCTCTTAAAATAAAAAAGTTTTTTGTGTTTATAGTTACAATCACTCCTCCGAAACACTTAAAATCTCAATCTTCAAATCTTAAAAAATTATAATAATAATCTCAATATTTATATAATTTACATGAAACAAAATACATTTTCATAACACCAAGTCATTGTTTTTTTATTATTTTAAAAACGACAAAAACTTGGTTGGGAGTATGACAAATGTGTTATATTTTTTTTCAATCGATTTTTGCAAAAATGGTGTCAATTAGGAAGCTTTTGTGTCATCTATATTTTGTTTAATATTATGGAAGTACGGTCGTTTCCAAAAACTTTCCTAGTCTTATCCAAACTTTGTGCACTTAACCAGATGTTCTGTCTTCAGGGAAAGATATACATAATTAATTACCACAAAATAATAATAGCCGTTAAAGGGGATTGAAGATTTGTATATAATGGAGCCTTGCATAAAATGATTACTTTAAACATTCAAAGTGATTATTTCCAACATCTATGCAACAAGATGTCAGCACGTTCAAAAAATATGGATGTCGCGTGATCAACTTTGAACGTTAATATCTCGGAAACGTGACACTTTACGGGGTTTAGTCTTATTATATTTTCAGTTTGCATTGATGTCAGCTATCAATTTATATAGGTTTCTTATGAGCCCGCCATTTTTAAAACAAAAAAAAACAAAATAGCGGACAATAGGTATGCCACGGACCTTCAAAGCCCGTCGGCGCTAGATAAAATGTTTTTTTTTTCAGAAATTATCATCATAAAAAAAAAAACATGGCAGATAAAAATATAGGCCTCTTATTAAAAAAAAAAGTATACATCTTCGGTTTTCTTTTACAAGTTTTTGACATAAACCTCAGTAGGTTAGGCTTATCTTATTATCTTGACCAATGCTACTCATCAATCGGGGAAGACAGAACCGTACCCAACATTACGGCACGACCGAATCTCGCGATATTAGCGTACTTAGCAGAATGAATATAACATGACTTTAAACTGAGCTAGAAGACAACTTGGAATTTTAATAAAACACGCCAAAGTGAGATAAGATATTGTATCCGTTATCAACAGAACAGAGATTCAGAACTTTCAGTTAATGAATGAACGAAATAAAAAGGATTCAATTATTCATTCATTCATCAGTTTGGTCAAACTAAGAACAAATGAAATTGATTTTATCATTTACTCTAGGATTGAATCATTCACTCTAATATCATTCACTCCAGGATTTAATCATTCACTCATTCATTCCTTTTTCTCGAAATAAATACCGGCCCTTTACAAACATTTTGTCTCCGTAAAAGTTGTTGTCTAGCTCAATTTGGAGTGAAAACAACAAATTCTGTATAGAATACATACATCGTGTATTAGATTAGCTAAGGCTGAATGTGTCATGGGGAATAAAAGGTGGTAAGAAGAATGTTATCTAATGTAAGTATGCTTTAAAATATTGTAAAGCAGGTAAGTTAAAAATGACCACGACTGTACCTATGTTAGTATTTAAATTTTTTGAAGTATAAAAAGATCGCTTAACAGCGGTAGGCATTTAGTTTCTGCAGGGTTTTTATTTAATAATGATGAAAATATCATGTTTCTAACCATTCGTTCACGTATTTCAATTATTTGTTAAGCGTTTTGTTGCAAACTATGTAAACCGGTACATTACATTAGTATTTTCTTTTTCATAATCAACATATACCAGTAACAGTGGAATTTTATCACAATATTCAATGGCGTTGATTTACTTGAAATTTACAAAACAAGCAAATATCGTTTTATTCAAGCAATTCGCTAATTCCATAAATTAATTAATTCAATTTTTTTTAAGCATTTGCTTCAAATTTCATAAAAATTACGGATTTCAACCATTTTTTAGGATGTATGAAAGTAGTCTCCACGAGTGTCAATACTTAAAAATGTACGTGAGGCGCACCCTGGGCAGTCAGCCCCGCTATCTTGTTGACTGGTTAATACTACCCCGGCATGCCTGCCAGCCAGGGCCTGGTGACGGGGACCATCACGGGACACTGCTCGCTAAACAAACACTTCCACACATTAGGCACAATGGATAGTACTCTATGCAGGGCTTGCTTAAAGGTTGAGGAAGCCGTTCCGCATGTGCTCTTTGAATGCACAGGCGTCACCCATATCAGGACAGAAACACTCGGGGTACCAAAAGCTTACACAGATGTTCTTAACAGACCAAGAGATATATTCAACTTCTGGAGGGAGGTGTGCTGGTTGGAATAACCACCTAAGGCCGCAATGGCTCACGCCACGCACTCTAACCTAACCAAACCTTCTAACATAGAACATAGTACTACCACGACATGAGCTACGTTCATTTTAATTCCTGCTGTCTGTCAAGCAATTATACAATTAATAACTGACTAACTAATATTTTTACCACGCATGTGGTATTCTCATATAGTTCACAGAGCATTTGACTGTAATCTGCCAAGCAATTATCCCATAAAAAGGGGATTCTTTTAGAACTCACTCCTCAGTAATCCCCATCACAATTCACCAAAACCTTCTAAGATTAGTCTCACGCTATCGACGTAGTAGGCGGTGCGACATCTCTGCCCCGTTGCAACAAGTCGCGGCGATTGTCGCGCAGAGAGTTGTTGCGTCGCAGCTCGTCCTTGATGGAGTTGTCGCGGCTGTCGAGTCCGCGTCGAGGCGACGATGTTGCCTCGCGACATTCTGATGAAGAACGCTTTGTGTAGGTGCCTGTGGATTGGGGTATGAATGTAATGGTGATTCTATGGGATGAGTGATTTGAATTTATTGGATATTTTCACGCTCTTTAAAAAAAACTTTAGTAATAACTACCTTTAATTTAAAACCTTACAGACCTAAAACATTAAACTCCTCATTTTAATTCATGCCAATAATTATTTCATCACGTTAAACTCAAACTTTCAGCTCGTTATAATGTAACAATCCCAAATACTAATAGGTACACAAAAGAGAAACGGAAACAGATAGAAATGTTTATTAAAGAGAACGTTAAGTCAACTATTAAACGTCTAAATTATTGATAGTAAATGTGTCTCAAAAGAACTATAGATGCCAGCATTATTTTGTTAAGTCCTGTGTTGTTTAATTATGACATTTGCATGCGTGACGGGTAGCCAACTCTATTAAGAAGGCGTTTATACAGTCAGAGATATGAATTCTTTTCCAAATTGACTTACAACTTAAATTTTTCGCTTATTCAAATCACAACTGTCATTCTGATAGTTCTTTGACAGTTGTGTGGGATATCTATAACACGGCAAATTCAAGTAGTGCGTGAATTTGATAAACAATATATTTCCCTGACTCTAAATACAAAACTAAAATAAATAAAAACAGACATTAGAGATGTGACAAACCTGGCAGATCTCTACCGCAGCTCATAATCTCGTGGTCGAGGGAGGCGGAGGCCGGGTCCGCGGCGCGGCGCCCGCGTGCGCCCTGATGCCGGGCGGAGCCTTGTTACTTGCTTTGCAGTTACGTAAGCACAGTACGGGGCATAGGATACTCGACACCTTACTCAAATTACTCGGTCATTCGATCATCAAGTAGTTCAATAGTTCATTCATGAATTTCACCTAATCATTCCATCACTCTACAGGTCTTTAGTTCAGAACTTCATTCATGAATGTCACCTAGTCATTCCATCGTTCAATAGGTCTCTAGTTCAGAAGTTAATTTGTGAATCACACTCAGTCATTCCATCATCCAATAGAACTCTAGTTCAGAAGTTCAATCGTGAATCACAACCAGTCATTCAATCGTTCAATAGGTCTCTAGTTCAGAAGCTCATTCGTGATCCTACCAGTAAAATCATTCAGTCGCTCATTCATTCGGTTACTCTATTCGAGGTGCAAACAGTTGTACAAGCATCTTTTGACAAGTGGCTACAGTCGGAACTAACGCTGCCATCTTGTTTTTCGATCTGTGTTGTAGTGGCTTAACGATCGCTGTCTTTAGTGCGTCAGGAAACGTGCCAGCTACAATACATAGATTTAGAATATGAGACAAATGGTCGCATATTTCAGATGCTACAGCTTTTATTACTTTGGTCGATATACCAAAGTACCCTACGCTATTTGTGTTTTTAAGGCCATAATAATTATGTGTGTCTGTTGTAGTGTATAGGGTGCCATAAACATCGAGTTTTTGTTGTTTAAGATGGGCCGTGTAGTTTTATAACTGGACTGGATGGGATGTATTTTATTAATAAAATAGTCATTAAATTGATTAGCAATTTGTTTCGCATCCGTAATTCTATCATTATTAATTTTAATTTTCAAAATATAATTTTTAGGTACATTAAATTTACCTTGATTCATTATTTGCCAGGCGGTTTTACATTTAATGTGAGATATTTTGATATTATAGTTATTTTGTGAACGCTTTGTCAGAGTCATGATTTTTCTAAAAACCTTAGCTATTTAATGCATTTGATTTTAATCTGTAGGTCCACAAAAGTTGCCGTTTTTTTTACTGTAGGATTTAATATCTTTAGATACCTAACTTAACTTTATTATTACATTTATTGTAATCATAGTCTCAGGAAAACAGAGGTTGTAGAAAAAATAAAATATATCATGGAATTTGTTGTATGCAATGCTCGGGTCATCCGTTTCATATATTTCGGAGAAATACATTTTGCTCATACAATATTTAAATTTGGTTGTATTTTCCTTGATTGCGTCTAATAGCACCATATTTGTCGATCGTACATATTTTATTTACCGGGCATTTTAAAATCTGGGCTGTGTGGTCTGAAAGGGCAAACTCTAAGACTTCTGATTTACACCGTTTGTTATAAGTATGCGCAAAATTATCGATACATGTCTGACTTTCCGTTCGAGTTGGTTGATTTATTGCTACTTTTAGGTTGAAGCTCAGTAGAAGGCACTCAAACTCCATTGACTGATAATTCATTTTTAATATGTCTATATTGAAATCGCCGGCTATGACAATATTTTTACCCCTGAATGACATTACTGGGGGAGGTTGTTGGTGAACATTTGTGAAATTGTTTAATTTTCACAGAAATTGTATTTATAAAACAACGAGCCTTTAGTTCCGATTTTAGTCAGGCGCCAAAATATAATCTTATGGCGTTTTAAACATTTGTGAAATTGTATTGAAAAAACAAGATAGCGACGATAATTACAAATGTTCAGATTTTGGCTATGCGCCAAAAAATACTTGTACCGTTGTAGATAAATATTTTTTTTAGATCCACAGGAAGTTACATTTGAAATAAATACAATGTTTGTTTTCTTACAGATCCACTGGAAGTTACATTTGAAATTAAGCCCACGAAAGTTAAAAACAATCATAAAATTATTTGTAACCACAGTGTTCAAGATGTACAACATAACATATACACGGTGGGCGAAGGAGAAAATTTCAAAATAATTACGAAATATGACCACTATATCTATCATTTGATGTAAGTAAATAACGAACACTTTATTTTCTCACTAAACTATACTGCAACAAGAAGCTCTAGAATTTTAATATTTAAGTACCTAACTTACAATCAACCTAAATAATTTAACAAAATGGGTTTACGTTTTGTCAATATTTACTAAGTAAGTATGAAGTTTTTACAAGATATTTTAATGATATAAATCTTTTACAGCTGCCATTACATTAATAACAATTATGTTATTACATATGCGAAGAATGGCGGTCATAAAATCGTCAACACTGTAAGTAATTTAAGTATGTAATAATTACATAATGCGCTACCTATCCCTTTGGGGAATACAGATTTGATGTGTATGTGATCCGATGAGATGGATTGAATGTGAAACTATTAGAGATAGGTTTTGTTTTTAAATCAATAGATGTCATTGACGATGTCCTTAGCCGCTCTAGACAGAGGAGTGGAAGGATAGTTCGTAGCGAGGTCATTGCGCTGCAGTGGGACAATACGATGTTATAAAAAAAGCAGCTGGATGACAGTAGGTAACCTACCTATGAGCTGACTACAAAAGTTGCGGGACTGTTAAAAATAATGAAATAGAATTTATTTATGATATTAGAAACGTAATTCCTTTGTAAAATGTAATCCTTAGAATGCTATAATTATGAGCTATCAATTACTTACAGAAATAAAACACCATTCGTATTTTACGGAAAATAACTAGACTCGATTCCTGAGTCGTGAGATATAAGGTTTTTAGAAAATCCTCAAATGCTGTATTCCTCACCTCTAACATCGACTGTTTGGTTTCTAAAACTTTCTCAGATTCAGATTTTATCCATACTGAGCCATCTCATCGGATTGCCCTGGTTAATATTATATAATAATATAATAATAATAATATATAATATAATTATCTAAATAAATGTCTAAATATCTATAAGATTAATTAATACCTATCAACAGTTTAAGGTAGAAAAAAAAATGGGTAATATATGGAACTGTACGGTGTTGGTCCATCAAAATAACGCAACAGTATTTCCCGTGGTCCTGTACGACAACAACTTCTATTCAGCGGCCTATTGCTATATGAAAATTCACGTGAGACAAACAAGTACGTACGCTAATAGACCTTCCCACTAATACGTATTATAAATATGACTGATTGTGAGTTCTGATGTTTGGCACACAGGCACCATAGTAAAATACTTACCTTTGTACATGAAGTAGTTTTCCTTGCATGTGAGTGAAACCGCGGGCAACAGCTAGTAGAATGACATACCCTAAATTCTCAGGCTAAATTAGAACAAGTAACCCCACAGACTCGCCTCAGACGATCCTCGTGAACAATATGGAACTACAAGCAGTTCGCACAAACCTGTCGGAGAAGGACTTCGATTTAACTGCCGAGTACCAATACGTAGACGGCGATGTAGTCGAAGTCAATTGCGTCAACTTCTTGAATTCAGCACAGCTCTCGATGGAATATGCGATGGCAGGCACAATGAGCGGTGAGTTATTACATTCCTTTGTCACACTCAAGGTCATCACACACTATGCATACATTAACCTCGGCACCACATCGGCATCACCTTAACCCTAGGGTATGAATATCGGAACTTCGAAATCTAAGATGGATTTCACGTATTTTTTAATTTCGGAATTGAATAGTAAAAAGAATTGAATACGATAAGATTTTTTTTACTGTCAGAATTTTTAAAATTATGGTTGGTTAACCGAGACTTGGCATCGCTGCAGAGACTCCAGAACAGATCTATAGTCTTTGCAACGATGCCAGGTCTACTGACGATATATCCAAGTGCTGGCTGAGATGTCTTTATGATGAAGCGACGATGACCGTCGAAACTCAGAACCACACTCTAAACGTATTACTGCATCAAGTGGTGAGACAAGGGGACAACTGTACGAAATTGTTATGGCGATGGCGGTGCTCTCGATTTTAAGAAGAAGAGAGAGGGAGATAATTATACAAGTTTGTGGCTCGTTTAGATGCCAATGTATATGTTTTTATAATAAACTTTCTAGCCACATTCAAAATATTAAGCCTTAATAAATACAAATCTTGTATAAGGTGGAAACTATACCAGAAAGCCTATTATACTATGAAAGACTATATTGAGGACAAAAGGCTTGGGCTGAAAAAGCTGCTCTAATATATTTACACAGTGAATGTTGATTTTTTTACTTTTGTTTGCTAACTATTTTAGACATGAATATTTACTGTAAAAAGTATTACATTATTTCAATTATTGTGAATGTAAGGACTATGTGGGTCATTGTTTCAGTTTGAATCATGGTCTGGCCGTTTAAGTAGTCTATGCGGCCCACCCAAATGTCCTTTCTTTGGAAAGTTGTTTGTCGAAACGTTGAGCTCCTTAAGTTCTGAGTTGACCTGCATGATTACTGAAAAATGTGTGCACTGACTGAACAGTCCACTCAATCTGTGTGGTTCTTTCCTCAAATGACAATTTCAGACTCTAATATACATGGTCTTCACATGATTTGACCATGATTATGACCTCAGAGTTTGTTTCGGCCTTTCTTCTCAGAGTAGTCAGATAGGAAACGCCAAACTCATCTATTAAAAAAAAATATAGCGCGTCTTATTATTTATTTATACGCGTATTATTTCAGAAACTTCTACCATGAAAGAACTAAAATCACACAAAGCAATCGGTTTTCGTGCAAAATTGCATTCTGGACATAACAACAGTTATATGATATGTACTAATACGGAACCAACTGACTACACCAAAGTTATGGTGAGATTTGTAACGCGGACAGAATACAGTAAGTTTTTTGTTTTCTATTTTGTTATGTAATTACATACAGTCTCGAGCAAACATATTTATGTAATGCTTCTTGGTTGGCTCGATTTTAGTAATCATTCTCACTTTAATACCCTCATTAAACATGTAGCATAATTATACAGATACCAAACAGCTTAAAGCGACAAACACATAATATTGTCTAACACAAATGAAGGGTGTTTTTCAATGAGTTTATGAGTGTGTAACGCGTTGGCGAATATTTTATGTATGTGTTTTTTATTAATTTATTTAGTGTTATGCTCTCCGTCAACCAATCATATAATCATACAGTAATATTAGTCCACGCTAGTGGAGCTTTAGAAGCACAGCTAGTTTTACCTAAACGTCATGTGTCAAAAAGGATCAACTGTTCCATTCAGAACTTTAATACCTACTTGACCCACAAATGTGGACTGCGGGATGGTTGATTATATTTTCGTGGTTACGATGTTGGTCCGTACCAACAACCTTAAATATGACCACACCTTGCTGATAAATGCTGTATAAATATAACATAGCAAAACAGTTAAAATTCAATAAAAAAAATTATTTATGAAACGGATTACCTACTTCCACATGCTAAGTATTTAATCATAATTTTGTTTTTTAGATAACATTATAAGTATCAAAGTTAATGGGATGACTCTACGACCAAAACTTAAGAATCGTCTGAACCGTTATTATACAATTGAATACAAATATCAAAGAAAACAACGCATAAACGTGGTGTGTGAAGTACAGCGAAAAGACGTGATATTGGTCGTGAAGAGAAGCATCTTGAATAGTAAAGTAATCAGTTACAAAAAAACAGGTAATTAGAATACGAATACTTGTGTCGGCGAAGCTTTTGTGTTTGAAATATTCTATTGGCGAAACTCTCATAAGTAAGGACAGGGCGCCAAAAAGCGGTCGGATGGTAACTTACCATCCGTCCGCTTTTCGGTACTCCGTCCGGTTCTAATTTTTCCGGACCTTTCGACTTATGGCGTATTCTATTAGAAAATAAAAATGTTAAATGGATACTGTGAAAGAAATATTTAAAAATGTCCGGACCTTTTTGCAAACGTCCGGCTCTTTTCGGGACTTTTCAAATTTCGAAATAGTAAATCTACTTTATATCTGAATCGCTCTGTCGGCGCGAATGTCGTAGAAGAGTTTCAGAATCTAATTTACACGCGTAGATATAGTAGAGCAGACATACTGACTTAGTTTCCACTTTGAAGGCCCTTCACCTACAGTCCGCTCACAGTTATTTTACCTCTCAGTTTGCATCACTGTCAACATCACAGTGATCTTTACTGCCGTTGCAATAAGGTTGCTGTTGGGTTGCTGCCACTGACAAGTCTGTCAAATTCATAATGATTTTTAACAACGTTACAATAAGGTTGCTATTGGACTGCTGTTTTCAGAGGTAAAATAACTGTGAATACATTATAGTGTTACTCATTTCGTTTTTTTTTGTTTATGGTCCTGTCCGATATCAAAATTAATAAAAATTATCTGGACCTATACCTAGTCTGTTCTCAAATTATAACTACCTACATGATATATGAGAATTAGTAAGCACACGCTCGTAAGACTCGTCAGTAACAAAAACAATCACCGTAGCCGAAGTTGGCATGAGTTGGATGCATGATTATTAGTAACACGGCTTACACCAATTTAAACTTCAATTAAACTATACATTTTTCGAGGTACAAGTTTGGCATAACTTTACGTACTCCGTTAACAACAGGGGGAGAGTATAACTGTTGAAACAACTTTTTTTTTAATTACAGAAACAATACCAGGAAAGAAGGCTGAGATTTCGTTTTCTCTCACATCTATGGATGGCAAGATATTGCGGTGTGGGTCTAATTATATTATTGATGGTTCAGTTGCAGAATACGTCGATATTTATTTTATTGAGGGCAAATTCCCTATTGGTAAGTAGAGTGTGAGAGTCTCAGCTGACAGGTAACCCATCTTATATTAATATACAGTCCTTTCACAGTTATTTTACCTCTGACAGCAGTAACCCACCAACAACCTTATTGTAACGGGAATAAAGCTCATTGTGATTTTGACAGACTTGCTAGTGGCAGCAACCCAACAGCAACCTTACAACTAGGAGAATAAAGATCACTATGGTTTTGACAGGGTTGCAAAACAGGGGTCAAATAACTGTAAAAGCAATATAGCGATCGCTAAATGTCTGCCTGTACTCGTAAGTGCAGTTCCTCAAGATAATAATAATGATAATAATAATTATAATAAGCCCCCTAAACAACCACACGTCCTGATTGACCATCTAATCACGTGGGGGGCGGACACACGAATGAGAAATTACTGGCGTGGCTAACGTGGCTCTGGAAACCCACCTAAAAATGGAGACTCGTTCAAAAAGTAATCGTATAGGACCGCTATCCGGGGGCGATCGCCGGGGCGCACTTGGAGCTGACGCTAAGTGTCTCAGCATGCGAACCGTCAGCGGTGAGGAGTTGAACAGGCGGGCTCCCACCGGCAAAGATGTTACAGCCGAAATCATTGACGATGGTGACATACTTACAAACAGGACAGACACCCCTGTAGAACCGTACAATCCAAGCACAGTATCGTATACACCTTCAAGAACATCATCAACATCCATACCATGGTCACCCCCAATAACTAGTTTAAGCTCAGTTCCACCCACTCCGGTCTTGAATATTGCGCGGGAGGTATCAGCCTTCTTATCCGCGTCCACCAAGGCTGGAAAAGCAAGAGTTCGCATGAGATGGATTAAAGATGTAAACCTATTTATCATGCGAACCTTTTCATACATTACCAAATTAGAGATCGATATGACCACTTACCGACAACAACTGCGTGCACTTTTTACACGGCAATATCCAGAAATTACGGTTACAGAACAAAGAATCTCAGACCAAAGAAGAGCCATAGTAAGGAATAAACTTCTATCTCAAGAAGTAATAGACCACATAAAAGAAGAAATACGAATACAATTGCTACAGGAAGAATCAGAAAATTCTTCAAACAATGACACTATCACACAAAACACAAACGAAATTAGCCTGCAAGATCAACCACAATCGCTCACTCAATTACAACCTAATTTTGAATCTCAACCATACAATCAATCGCAAACATCACACATATCCACACAAACCGAAACTATAACCCTAACATTAGAAAATGATATTGAGACAGTAGCCAACGTGAATCAAAACCCTATAACAGATATGTATATACAAGAACTACATGACAAATTTAAAACGACACTAACACAGTACTCTGGGATGGACCCAGCTGTTCGACCAAAACTACCTAAACTTAAATATAGCCCCAACCTTTTCCGCTTAGTTAATTTATTTAATGAAGATATACTAAAACAGTTTTTATCTAATGACACACATCTGATTGATATACACACCCTTATTTATGCCACAGCGGTTGTTATTTCTGAAGAACTCAACTTTAAAGTCAATGAACACGCGAGAAACACAATACAAAGAGACACTGCCAAACCACCATGGCAACAGAGGCTAGAAAAAGACATTGAAAGATTAAGAGCAGACTGTGGCAGACTTGCACATTACATCAACGGCATCAGATCACATAAAGTAGTTAAAAGAGTTGAAGCAATATTTCAAAACTATTTTACACACACAAGACATGATAATAATAATAGAAAACCTGAAGAGTTTTTGGACACATTAAAACAGAAATTGGCACTTAAAGTCCATAGGCTTAGGAGATATTTGAAGGCACAACAGCGCAAAAAAGATAATGCCAGATTTTCTACAAATGAAAAACATTTTATAGGAATATACAGAAACCACACACTGATTCAACAATACAGAACGACACAGACACACCCTCAAATGAACACTTGGAAACATTTTGGTCTAACATATGGGAAGAGCAGATACATCACAATGATAAAGCAACTTGGATTACAGAAGAAGCAACAAAATGGAGAGCAATAGATGAAATGGAATTTAAAGAGATAACAGAGTCTGAAATTACTTATTTAACAGCTAGATTACATAATTGGAAGTCACCGGGTATAGACAAAATACAAAATTTCTGGTATAAAAAATTAACGATACTACACAAATCCATAGCAAAAAATTTAACAGATATAGTATTAGGAGAACAGAACATACCCGAATTCATTGCCACAGGAATAACTTACATGCTTCCTAAAACTAAATACACATCAGAGCCTTCCCAATACAGACCAATCACATGCCTACCCACAATTTATAAAATACTAACATCAGCAATCACTAATAAAATCACCTCACACATTGATCACCACAATATGATAGCAGAGGAGCAGAAGGGATGCAGGAGAGGCCACATGGGATGCAAAGAATAGTTAATTATAGAGTCTACTATCCTTAAACATGCCACCACAAAAAATAGAAACCTACACTGTACTTATATAGATTACCAAAAAGCTTTCGATAGCATCCCACACTCCTGGCTAATACAAATCCTAGAAATATATAAAATTAATTCCAAAATAATAGATTTCTTGCGCATCGTAATGACACGTTGGAAAACCACACTTCAGATAAATAATCGACACAACACGCTCATAACTCGACAGATACATATTAGGAAGGGTATCTACCAGGGGGATTCCTTGAGCCCTCTTTGGTTTTGTCTTGCTCTAAACCCTTTGTCTCACTTACTCAATCGGTGTCAGGCTGGATATAATTTTAAATACAATACCGGAGAAATTATTATCTCGCATCTCATATATATGGATGACATTAAATTATACGCTAAAACAGAAAAACAAATGAAATCTCTTATAGAAGTGACGACAACATTTAGTCAGGATATTAATATGCAATTTGGATTAGACAAATGTAGGACAATGCATATTATAAAAGGAAAAGTAAAACACGGCAACTACGCAGTCAGTGACACCGACACAATAGCAGCTATGGAACCAACAGATCTATACAAATATTTAGGATACAAGCAACTTAAAGGACTCGACCACACAGCAATTAAACAGACACTAAATACAGAATACCGAAGAAGAATTAACGCAATTTGCAAAACACAGCTATCTGGAAAGCATCTTATAAAAGCATTGAATACCTTTGCCATACCAATATTGACCTACTCATTCGGAGTAATAAAATGGTCAAAAACTGACATCGAACAGTTAGAAAGAACCACACGCACAGTACTCACAAAACACAACAACCTACATCCTAAATCTGCGATCGAACGACTCACGATCAAAAGACAAAATGGAGGGAGAGGCCTAATCGACATACAACACCTTTGGCAGAAACAAATCACTCGGTTAAAAACATTTTTCTACACAAAATCTCGCACAAGTAATATTCACAAAGCTATTACCTTAAATGATTTTAATTACACCCCGCTTAACTTAAATGAACTAAATATAAAAGACATAAACATCACGGACCCGCAAAACCAAAAAATTTAAAACTGGAAAAAGAAAGTCCTTCACGGTAGACACCCCCATGACCTAGAGCAGTCCCACATAAACAAATTAGCATCAAATAAGTGGCTTCAAATAGGAAACCTTTTCCCTGAAACAGAAGGCTTTATCATAGCTATACAAGACCAAATCATCAACACCAAAAACTACAGAAAATTTATCATTAAAGACCCTACCATCACAAACGACAAATGCCGCAGATGCCATATTCAATCAGAAACCATACAACACATAACAGGAGCATGCATAACCCTCACTCAGACTGACTACACTCACAAGCACAACCAGGTTGCAAACATTATCCATCAAAAACTAGCACTCAAACACAGTCTCATTCAAAACACTAACACTCCCTACTATAAGTACGCGCCACAAACTATCCTAGAAAATGACACACATAAACTGTATTACGATCACGCCATACTTACAGATAGGACCATCCACTTTAATAGACCAGAAATAACCCTACAGGATAAAATAAGACAGACCACCTACCTCATAGACATTGCAGTTCCCAACACCTACAAAAAACAATCGCTGAAAAAATAAGCAAATACGTTGACCTCAAAGAAGAAGTCACAAGATAAAGTTTATGGAGAGTTTAAGTGGAGACAAGATAAAGTTTATGTCGTTCCTGTCGTTCTCTCTACGACAGGTGTTATTCCCAACCATCTCCTCCGTAGCCTAAAATTAATGGATCTAGAAGAATCCCTTTACATTAATCTGCAGAAAGCAGCCATCCTAAACACATGCAGAATCGTTAGGAAGTTCATGCAGTTAGACGAAAGTACACTCTCACCATAAAAATCACCACACGCTGCATTTACTTGGCTTTGGCCCGTAAATGTAGCTAAAACCAGCCTAAAAGCTGAGAAAAAAGAACACTCCCGATTATAATAATAATAATAATAATTTAATTATAATAATTTTCATTCCGCATGACGAGTACCTCGTGAAAGCTGAGAAAGAGAAACAAATTAAATATCTCGACTTAGCACACGAGGTTGTTGACATGTGGAATGTTAACTCAGCTATCATTGTGCTGATTGTCGTATCAGCCAATGGCCTGATGGCCGAAAGCCTCGACCAGCCTCTCTCGAGGCTCTCGTTAGACGGTTGGATCAAGAGCCTGATCCAGAAGGCAGTACTCCTCGATACGGCTCGCATTGTGAGGAGGTTCCTATCTCTGGAGTCCTAACCACCGGTAGCTTGGACCCTGCTCCCGATACCGGCGGACCACTATTTTTTATATTTTTAAATGTTTTTTTAATGTTTTTATAAAAATATTTAAAAATGTATTTAATAAGTATATAAATAAATAAATGACATAATTATAATAATAATTTATTTATTTGTCAGATCAGTGCAATCCATATTGTTAGTAAGGACATAAACAACTTACAAACTAGTGTTAGTACATATACCTCCGTCAATTAATAAAATCAAAAATCATGTCAGAGAAGATAATAATAATAATATAAAATCCATCATTTTCATACAAACTAACTCTGGGCACGGTTTGACGGCAACACTAGCGTCCTCGTCCTGTGCTTCAATATAAGGCCCTCCATCCTATCCGACACGGTCACCAAGAGACTGTTGGCGCTGCCGGCACCCGCCACATCAGGGATGCGATACGCTTTCGAATAATAGCATAGAAGTCATCTATACATGCTTCAGCGAACATCCCTGATGCGCTGCAGTGTCGCGGCAGCCCCAACAGTGTAATTAGCCTTTGGTGGCGGTCACCCATCGTATGACCCATATTATACAAGTTGTGATACCTTCTTGTTTAAGACTTGTCAGAGACTTGTCGTGTGTAAAACATTTATCATACATGTGTTGACGTTGTCTCAGACATGTTACTACCTCATGGACAAACGAAAAAAGTCGGACAGTTTCTCGCTAACCAAAAAACTGTGTCACTCAAGGCGGCCAGCTCGCTGCACGTACAGGCCGCTGTACGCACACATATACACATTAGTCGGCTGAAGGTCGGCCATAACGCGCGCAAACGGCAACCCTCACACAAATATAAGTTGATGTAAACGATGAACGAACGAGTTGACAAAACATCATGTTTTATTATATACCTTGATGTAATCGTGGGGTGAGGAGGAATTATTGTATTGAGTTCGTGGTCAATACAAAATCTCGTCATTACTCAGTACCTACCTAATAGCCTATTTTAATTTTCAAATGCAAATTTAAAGTAATTTATATGGGGTTTAGCGAATAAGAATCTCAAGAATTCGCCGTTTACAAATAGTTGTTCAGTATGTACCACTTTTCCCATCCGTGTTTTTTTTTACAAAGACCTCATTACATTCTACTTTAAATCTATACATATATTGGTATAAATAAAAATGAAATGCTGTTCGTTGGTTATCGCATCACTTGAAAACGGCTGGACCGATTTGACAATTTTTTTGTTTTAAAATGTTCCTAATACTCCGAATTAGGTTTTTATGGAAAGAAAAATTGGAAAAGTTTCCGGAAAATGTTTAAATTCGGGAAAAACTAAATGTTAACAATACAAACGCTGTGGGCAAGCGAGGGAACTGAGGCACGGGACGCTTGCAACCAGCGCTAACTTCACGGCAGTATGGCGGCCAGCGCCCGCGCGAACCGCGCAAAGAGAAGACGAAAACACACTGCGCCGTCAACACGTATTTTCTGTATTTTCTTATTAATAAACAAGTTTACTTATTTTCCTACATCGCATTCTTTATGTGCATCCCACAACCTGCATATAACATATGGTGACCCCGACGTGATACTGAGGCGAGCAGCGTAATAAACAAGGTCGACGAATAATCATTTTGCAAACTGATTGTGCGCCGCCTGCTAGAAACAACGGCAACGTGACAACAAGTGAACAACGAGTCGCGACAAGCTGTATCTGCTGGACCTGGAATAATATCCACGATAACAAGTTTGGGATCGCGGATCTAAATTGCCAAAATTCAGAAAAGTGCTGATTAACGGTGTGGTGAAGTGATCTTCCATATTGTCGTTCGTTAAGGAAGTAGCCATTTTGGAGGTAAAAAATAATGTATTAAATTTTTATCGCTGCGAACTTCAATTTGCCTCTTGTGTGACGGTGTTTTCGTTTTCATTTGCAATCTTTTCCGTTATTTAAATATAACGACGAATTTCGTACCTATTATACAAAACATAGATATGCACCTACGTAAATATTGCTTGTCGAAATCTCGACCATCAAATGCATAATTTCTCACACAATTACTGTGCTGTTTTCGTGCCTGGCTTTAGGTATATATTACGGAAAAATAAGCAATTATTGCAAGATATTGCTTCCTAAGTTACCTACACGCTTACAATCTTGTTTGAGTGGTCGCACGATTTGTTGGGCATGACATTGCTACCTACCTACTTTACGTTTCATTACATTAGGTATTGAGTAAATAAATACCTACCTTTTCATTATTCTACCTTAAAACTATCTGCACTATGATTGCTTATTTATTTTATTGTCTAGCGTCCTGAGGCAATAACTATTAGGTACTTACCTACTTTCTTATTACGTCGTGTAAACTAATTCCTTTGGTATCTAATTCATAACAAAGACGATCTTGCTTGCTCCTTTATTTCGTATAGTACCTAACTATTACCTATTTCATACGTTGTGTAAACTAATTCCTTTGTTAGGTAATTTATAACAAAGACGAACTTGCTTACTCTTTTATTTCATGAAGTAGGGAACTTTAAACTTGGATATAATTCCTAATTTAATAATGCAAACCCTACTTCAGAGTGTTCATAATAACTACCTAATACTCTAACGTAAACATTACAACTTCTACCTGCTACTAAATATAAGTAAATAAACAAACTTCCCGGGATTATAAATTGGGATAGGTATATTTACAGTTATTAATTTGTCTTCGCCGACTATTCCAGATTTGAGATTCCACCGGAACGTTGTCTGCGCTGCACAAGTGCGTGCGCGCGAATTTTAAGGCACATGAGTGACAGCGGGTGATAAGCAGAGTAAGCTGAACTGAAGGTGACGCTGACGCCATCAGCCTGCATTCGCTGCGCTCCGGGTTCATCTGGGCCCTATCCAATAAAGCTGACAATCCGACAAGTCCGACATATGTCAAAAAGTGACAACTCGACAATTTTTCTGTTTAATAAAACTTACAGGCGACAAAATTGTCATGGTGGAAAATTCACAAATATGTCGGACTCTTTTTTTTTCTTAACATTTTTCTGTTTTATAAAACTTTATATGCGACAGCTGACAGGTGACAATTTGTCGTGAAAAACTTGTCAAATCTGCTTTATTAAACAGAAAATTGTCGTGACATGTTGACATATTTGTAGAATTGTCCGACAATTCTGACAGGCGCGTTACCCTCTGTCGCGAAATCATATTTTGAATTTTGAAGGTGTAAAAAAGTGTATTGAAAAAGTTTATTACAAAAAAATGGTACTTACATCGAGCAGTGAGAGTAGTGATGATGAATACTTGGAACAAATACAAACGAGGAGGCAACGACGATCATTTAAAAGCAGAATCAATTTCTCCTTCTCAATTACAGATTTCTGCTTTAAAGAAAAATTTCGGGTATGTAAATCTACCGTAGAATATTTAATTGATAAAATTGCTCATCGACTTCAACACGGTACAAGCAGAAACCAAGCACTTACACCCGATAAACAAATTTTATGCGCTTTGCATTGGATGGGTTGTGGTTCACAGTACCACGTTATTGGTGATGCACATGGGCTTAGTAAAACAACCGTACATAATTGCATAAGAAGGGTATGTGGAGCCGTGATTACTGAATTACTCGGAGAAGAGGTTCGCTGGCCTGATAATTGTAACCGAATACCAACACTTTTCATGAGGCATAATGGGATACCTAGAATATCTGGTATTGTGGATGGTTCGTTAATTCCTCTAGATGCGCCTTATCAAAATGAATCTGCGTTTGTAGACAGGAACGGAAACCATTCAATTAATATTATGGTGGTGTGCGGGCCAAACTTAGAAATTTTCTACGCATCTGCAAGATGGCCTGGCTCTGTTCACGATGCCAGAGTGATGAGATGCTCTTCTTTAGCACGGACATGGGAAAGTGGATGGAGACCATTCCCAAACGCAATAATCCTGGGAGACAGTGGATATGGTTTAAAAAAGTGGCTTATGACGCCTAATATACCAATACAAATACCAAGGACAGCATCACTGGAAAGATTCTTGCGTGCTTTTAAGTCAACGAGAAGATTGGTAGAAAATTCTTTGGGAATCATAAAAGAAAAATTCCCGTGTCTAAATCACCTTAGAGTTCAGCCAATAATTGCAAGCAATGTAATATTATCTTGCATTGTTATGCATAACATTGAAAACCGCTTAGGCTCAAATGCACCCTATTTAGAACAAGATATTAGCGGAAATGACAATGATACAGTTGTAGATAATAACAATGTGGACGAAGTATTTGATGAGGAAGCGATTGCAGTTTTACAGTCATTAATACAACTATTTGAATGAATAATTTATTTAATCCTTTTAATAAATGCATGATCGATTATACTTAAAGATTTTCATTCATAGCACTTATTATAATATCGTTGACTTGTTCATTATCAGCACCCGACTCTGTTGTTCGAACAATTTGTTCAATTTGTTCAGTACAAACATCAATAACCCGAGCGTTTTGTAAATACAAAGGTAGTGTAAATTCTGATGGCTGTATGTTTAATTCTTTTTCAAGTTTGAGTAGCTCCAAATCTAGCTTGTATTTTTCTCTTTTTGCAATTTGAAGTTTTTCTTTAGCAATATCTACTTCTATTTCCATTTTTTGTTTCTTAAAATCAAATAAGTCATTTGATAAATCAACTGGGGGATGTGATTTTCTTCGTATTGGATTTTGAGGTTGAGGTGGTGTTTCTGCTGTAAAAACAGGCACGGATACCTGTGTTTCATTTGATCCTGAAGATTCTGGTATTTGAAGTCCATCTATTGCTGGAGAATCCTTTCCTATGATTTTTAGTATCATTTCATCAGAATCGTCATATTTGCATTTTTTTCCTCCCCCAGAACCAGTCTGCAGACGATTATCTCTCTTTTCCTGAAAGATTTATCGTACCAGTATATATAAAAACGACAAAAAAATCATGTCTGTTGTATGGGAGCCCCCTTAAATATTTATTATATTCTGTTTTTTAGTATTTGTTGTTATAGCGGCAACAGAAATACATCATCTGTGAAAATTTCAACTGTTTAACTATCACGGTTCATGAGATAACGCCTGGTGACAGACGGACAGACAGACAGACAGACAGACGGACAGCGGAGTCTTAGTAATAGGGTCCCGTTTTACCCTTTGGGTACGGAACCCTAAAAATCGTTTCCACATACACAATGCGAATATTTCATACATACCTACACAATATAATACATCATATCTAATTGATAACTTCTTTATTGGTTAACGGTCTAAATAAATAAAAAAAAATTACGGATTGATGAAGGATAAACTAGTTAAAATAAACTAAACCTTACCATGGTCCTTTTGCGCCAATTTTGCCATGTAGTGTCACGAAGGTATTTCCAGTCTTTATTGAAAATACCTAATGTTCTTAAGTTTTCGGCTATTTCCTTCCATTTATTTATTTTTACATCGTGGGTCAATTGGTCACTAAACTTCCCAAAAAGTATATTTTTACTTTCGTAAATAAGGCCCAAAATGGTAAGTTTTCTGTGCATTTCCATCTTACACGCGATCATAACACAATCGAAGTTACACTAGTGATTGTTTTATTCTTGTACTTTGATAATATCTTTTTCAATTTTACCCTCATCCAGCTTCATAAAACAAAATTCTTTGCAAATATATTATGTCAAAAGTCGACATAATTGTCACGACAATCCGACAATATTGTCACCGACAATTGTCAGAAATATTGTGACTGTGGTTTTTTGATATGTCGAGTTTTATTAAACGTGTTTTTACATTAAAAATATGTCAAGATTTCACCTGTCGATTTTTGACATATTTGTCACGTTTATTAAACAGCTTAAGCGCGACAATTCTACAATTTTGTCATTTTTTGACATATATGTCGGATTGTCAGCTTTATTGGATAGGGCCCTGGTTGGATTGTCGGTACCATTTTATTGTACCTATCTATTATTGTTCGTTGACATATTTTGTTTGAACGTTATTTGCCTCTTCGTATTTTACGTGGGTACCTACCTCACTAAATAATAATGTCGGACGATATTAAAAAGCTTAGGCAGTTTCGTAGTAGTATAAAAGGTAGAATTACAATATTCAAAAAACATATTGAGATGTTAAAATCAATTGATACAAAATTACAACTTACTGAATTACAATTTAAAGTTAGAAAGATTTCAGGCATTGTTTTCTCAATTTGATGAACTTCAATCTAAAATTGAAGCGCTAGATCTTGAATCTGAAAGTGAGCTTGATGAAAGAAAATCATTCGAGGAAACATTTTGTAATTTAATTTCATGTGCACAAGTAATAATTGAAAATATATCACAGGCTCAAAGCAGTTCTGTTCTTGGTAATAATAATGTTGGTGTGAAGTCCGAGTGCAGCGGTTCATCCTGTAAAAATAATTTTAATGTTAAATTACCAACTATAAATCTTCCAAAATTTGATGGCAACTACCTTGAAGTGGCTCGAGTTCCGTGACACCTTTGACTCATTAGTCAATAAAAATAAATATATTCCAGAAATCAATAAATTCCATCACCTTCGGTCTTCACTGGACAGTGGCGCTGCACTCGTTATAAAATCGGTTGAATTTACTGCTGAAAACTATATGCTGGCATGGCAACTCCTGTGCGATAGGAATGATAACAAGAGACTCTTGATAAATAATCATTTAAAATCCCTATTTAATTTTGAGACTATTACAAAGGAATCACATAAATCTTTGCGTTATATGATTGACTGTTTCACAAAAAATCGACGTGCCTTAAATTTATTAAAGGAACCTACTGACTACTGGGACACAATTATTATTTACATGATGGCCTCTAAACTAGATGGCGCCACAGGTCGCAAATGGGAAGAACATCGAAACAATTTATCGGTTTGTCCAACTCTTGGTGAATTTTACCTATTTCTGCGGAACCGAGCGGATGTTTTAGAAACGGTACAGTTTAGTAAATCGGATTTTAAACCTCAGCGTTCATTTCCACAGACTAAATCTTTTGTATCTTGAAATACTACAGAAAGGTCGACCAGTAAACAGTGTGTCATCTGCAAGCAAGGGCATTTTGTTCATGAATGTGAAAAATTTAAAACTTTAAGTATAGACTTGCGCCTGAAAGAGGTTGCTAAACATAAGCTTTGTCCCAGCTGTCTTCGTGGTGGGCATAATGTCAACCGTTGTTTCTGAGGTCCTTGCAAATTCTGTCAGAAAAAACATAGTACTTTGTTACATGAAGGTAAAGAATCAAAGCAAATTAATAATATTGAAAATTCCAACTTACCTTCAACTTCTGGGTCTAATTCCAGCGTCGCTCCTGCAGTGTCGTTATCCGTCGTGATGACGAGGCAGGTGTTGTTATGCACGGCCCTAGTCGAGATAGTCGATCAACAAAATAATACTTACCTTGCGAAGGCGCTGCTTGACAACGGCAGTCAGTCTTCCTTTATTACAAAAACCTACAAAATAAGTTAAAATTAGATTTCAATAATAGAAATGCAGTAACTGTTAGTGGTATCAATAATGCTGTTATAAATACAGCTCAATATTGTGATTTACAATTAAAATCTCGATTAAACAAATTTTGTGTCAATGTGTCATGTCTTGTCATACCACAAATTACAAGCAAACTTCCAAGCGTGAGCATTGATCCATCACAACTTAACTTACCTTACAATCTTCAGTTGGCTGATCCCGAGTTCTTCAGGCCTTCTGACATGGACATTTTGTTTGGTGCAGATATCTTTTGGGATATTGTAAACCCAAGGCTAATTAAGCTTGGTAGAAAGAAACCTACATTGCAACATTCTAAATTAGGCTGGTTAATATCCGGGCCTACCGGAGTTGAAATCAGTCACAAACTAAAACATAATAATATTGTATGTAACTTTTCTCAAAGTATTGAACAAACATTAACAAAATTTTGGGAGGTAGAAGAATTACCTCCTGTTAAAAAACATTTTTTATCTAAGTCTGAGGAGTTGTGTGAAAGTATCTTCATAAAAAATACTAAACGATTAAATGACGGTCGTTTTTTGGTTATAATTCCACTAACTGAGCCTCCAGAACTAGCTCTCGGTGACTCATACAATGTAGCGCGTCGTAGATTTATTAATTTAGAGCGAAAACTAAACAAGTCACCTATTCTAAAGGAGGAGTATAAATCATTCATTCGTGAGTATGAACGCTTGGGTCATCTTTCGCTAATTGAGCGTCCTTCTTTTGGTAATTTTTTACCCCACCACGCTGTAATACGCCCCAATAGTGAAACTACTCAATTACGAGTGGTGTTAGATGCGTCGTGCAAATCCACTTCCGGAAAGCCATTAAACGATATCCAGCTGGTGGGGCCAGTTGTACAAGACGATCTTCTGTCAATTTTGTTGAGGTTTCGTCGAAATGCCTTTATTGTTACTGCCGATACAGAAAAAATGTACAGGCAAATATTAGTTGACGAGTCTCAGCGAAGCTTACAATTGATTTTGTGGAGAGATGAAGAAACTAAGCCGTTGCAAGTACTACAGCTGAACACTGTAACTTATGGCACGGCTTCGGCTCCATTTTTAAGCACGAGATGTTTGTTAGAGTTGTCGCGTGAATGCGCTGATAAATCCGACGTACAGAATGTTATTGAGCATGACTTCTACGTCGACGATTTAAATACAACACCCTAATTACGTAAAGCGCTATCTATCACAATCTGAATCATTTTCAAGCTTATTGCTCACTTTCAAGCATTGCTTCATACGTTCGAAAATGTGTCTGCTCAACAACGTAAATAACGCAATGAATGTTGTTGAACTGTCAAAATGAAACCCATTCCTACTGTTAGCGTGTTACGTAATTACCCCGCAGGTTCTGACTCAAAACAAGATTTGAGAAATGTTGTTCATGAAGTCATTGATAAACTTTCAGAAGCCTGTTTTCCTTTACGTAAATTCCGAACAAATGCTCCAGATATTTTAAAGGATCTTCCTATAACAAACATCTGTCAAGATTTTAGCAAAGAGTCTACTGTTTTAGGTCTAAAGTGGTATCCACAAACAGATACTTTAAAATTTTCTACAGAATTCAAAATTGAATCGTCAATTACCAAGCGCAATATTTTATCTATGTCCTCTAAAATTTTTGACCCACTGGGTTTATTATCAGCAACTATAATTATTCCAAAGATAATATTACAACAATTGTGGTTGTTAAAAACCGATTGGGATGAAGAAGTCCCAAATAACATCAAACTTCAATGGGAAGCATTCATTATAAATTTACACTGTATTTCCACTCTTGAGGTGCCCAGGCATATAGTCTGCCCAGCACCTATTAATGTAGAATTTCATTGTTTTACTGATGCGTCGCAGACTGCGTACGGTACGTGTTTGTTCGTAAAATCAAAGGATACACTAGGCGTTATACATACTCACCTTTTCTGTGCCAAAGCAAGAGTAGCTCCCTTAAAACCGGAACTAACGATACCGCGTCTTGAATTAATTAATGGGTGCTCTATTAGGCGCTAGATTGCTTACAAAGGTTCTATATTCATTACGTAATAAAAAAATTGAAATTTCACGTGCTGTTTTGTGGACAGATTCAACTATAGTTTTGGGATGGATTAATACGAAACAAAAACCTTAAAAACTTTTGTATGCATTCGCATACAAGAAATTCGTGATCTTACTGCTCAACGTGAATGGCGCTATGTGCCAACTCAAGATAATCCGGCAGATCTAGCTTCACGTGGAATTAAACCGCAGGACCTTAAAAATAACTATCTTTGGTGGCACGGTGCTTCTTTTTTTAATAAACCTGAGGATGAGTGGCCTTAGCATAATAATAACTTACCAAGTAACACATTGCCGGAAATGAAGGTTAGTTTAACTTATACAATGTAAACAAAATTTTATTTCATTTGAATTTTTCTTGAAACTATCTAAACTACAGAGAATCCTAAGCTATGTACAACGTTTTATACACAACTGTAAAAATAAAAATAATAAATTGAAAGGTAAGCTGACGCTAGAAGAATTACAAACTTCATTAAAAACACTAGCTAAAATATCACAAACTGATTCCTTTGAAAAAGATATTCTTTCTTTAAAAACTACAGGATTTGTAAACTGTAAACCTAATATTCTATCTTTGAATCCATTTTTGGATAATGAAAATATCCTGAGAGTCGGCGGACGCATTCAAGGTGCGTTGCAACCCTATAATAAAATACATCCAATTTTAATTGATTCCAAGCATACATTTAGCAATATTTTATTTGCAGAGGAACATCTGCGTCTACTACATTGCGGTCCTCAGCAATTACTTAGTTTGATACGTGAGAATTTCTGGCCTGTTGGTGGCAGAGTTCTTGCTACAAAAACTGTAAACAAATGTGTCAAATGTGTACGGATAAGGGGTAAATCCGTTCAAACTTTGATAGGTAATCTACCTCATCCTAGAGTAAATCCCTCATCTCCGTTTGAGATCTGTGGTACCGATTTTGCAGGTCCGTTCCATATTTCTAATCGGAAAGGACGTGGCGCTAGAACTAGTAAATGCTATTTGTGTCTTTTTGTCTGTTCATCCTCCAAGGCTTTGCACCTTGAAGTTGTTAGTGAGCTAAGTACCAATGCATTTATTTCATGCTTACGTAGGTTTATTTCCAGGCGAGGAAAGCCTCGCATAATTTATTGCGATAATGGTAGGAACTACGTAGGGGAAAATAACGAGTTAGGCAAAATGCTTAAGGCTGCCAATGAGTCCGCGACTGAGTTCGGAGCCAGCGAGGGTATTGAATTTAAATTCAGTCCAGCTTATGCACCCAATTTCGGTAGAATTTGGGAAGCTGGCGTTAAAGCGGCTAAGTCCCATTTAAAACGAATCGCAGGTAATTCTAGTCTTACATTTGAAGAGCTTTCCACCCTTTTTACACAAATTGAGGCAATATTGAATTCGCGTCCGTTGACACCTATGTCTTCGGATCTGTCAGATTTTAACGCATTAATACCCGGCCACTTCCTCATCGGGCGTCCGTTGACGTCACTAGCATCCCCTATTGTGGAAAAATTGTCGATCAATCGATATCAGCATTTAGAAAGACTGAGGCAACATTTTTGGAAGAGATGGTCGCAAGAATTTCTCTCCGAGCTACAACAGCGAGTCAAATGGCATCGATCCAGTGGCCAACCTATCAAGATTGGGGATGTAGTTGTAATCAAAGACGATCAGCTGCCGCCAATGAAGTGGGTTTTGGGAAGAGTGGAGAAGCTTTTTATTGGACCAGACGGTTTATGCAGAGTTGCAGATATAACCACAACTAAAGGAATCATCCGAAGAGCTCCAAACAAAGTCTGCATCCTGCCAGTTGATGATCCAGAGCTTCTTGAAAGCACGGCTTCCAAGGGGGCGGAGGATGTTAACAATACAAACGCTGTGGGTAAGCGAGGGAACTGAGGCAAGGGACGCTTGCAACCAGCGCTAACTTCACGGCAGTATGGCGGCCAGCGCCCGCGCGAACCGCGCAAAGAGAAGACGAAAACACACTGCGCCGTCAACACGTATTTTCTGTACTTTCTTATTACTAAACAAGTTTACTTATTTTCCTACATCGCATTCTTTATGTGCATCCCACAACCTGCATATAACACTAAACATCCTTTTTTCTATGACATTTTTGTATGAGTTATTGAGATTTAGACAAGATAACAACTGTCGGCTCAGCTAGTTAAATATTAAAAGCTGTCGACAGCCTGTTCAACGTCTGCCGTTGCGCCATGTTCACATACCCTCATACGTCTTTTCAGATCCATTTCCATTGCACATGGAATTGCCATCAAACGGTACAGTGATGGAACTGTATGATGACAAACCCAAAGTTATTTTCTATGAGTTTAAAGATGGCGAGCAATTGCTGTTAAAATGTGGCCTTTGGTCTGAGTTCGTACCAAATCTATACCTACAATTTAATGATTCTGGTAAGTTATTGTTACAATACTTGAGCTTTCTCACAGTCACAGGACACTGTCAACGTACGAGATCACAAAGAAATAAAATAAAACCACACTTAGGCAAGATTCACAGATCGCACTTTAACTTTAAATAAATCCATACATGTTTTATTTTTAAATAATATAATAAGAATAAGAATACAAGAAATAGACACACAACAATGCATTGTTGCACACTTTGCTGAGCAAAATTAGCATTTCAAATAAATATGAACCCTATTTTTATCCGATAAGGTTTATATACGTATAAAACGCTTTTTTACAATAGCTTATACGAATTTAACATTATGCGCGTATAATAAGGTTAATATATTTCACAAAAATCTTTTAATATCGGCTTTGCCACCTTCTAAGCTATTTATTAGTGGTTTATAAATTAAACCGGCTCGACTAAACAGTTGCTTACCCTGGCGGCGGCGTGTCAGTGACATGGGAGCAAAAACTTAAAACTTCCACATATATCTCCAACACATTAAAGGGTTTTCGCTTTTTTGGAGCTGGTTTTTTTTATAAGACTTCCGTTATAACCACGTAAAAAATTGCGGAGGCGGATGCGAGGTTCCGTTACAACCCTACTTGGCACTACTACTACCTTGCTCTTCTCCACTTCCTCGCTCCGCTCAAACTAATATACTCTCAAATATGAGGCAGTTTTTAATATCAGTATGGTCCTCTTTCAGAAATATGCAAGACAAAGGGTTGCACTGTTTCTAAAACATTGCACGTAACTCACAAAGATAAGAATAATGCAATAGTATGTTATTTAAAAGCAGAACATGATCCGTCAGATCCCAGTAAATCAGGCGAAGTGTTACGAGAGATCAGAGTGATCCTCCGCGAGAGAGTTCTGACTACTACCTCCACCACTCCCTCTCCTGTTACCACCCTTACTACAGCATCAAGTAAGTTGTATTTATGTTATTTACGGACACACAGAGAGAAGATGACGTTGCCTTTTACAATACGTAAGGAAGAAATATGGCTACAAAATGTACTGAATATGAATCGTCATTGGTTTTTGGAGAGCAAGAGTAGAAAACCGAGCAACAGTTGTGGCTTGTTCTCTCACTTGAGTAAGGCCTGTGTCTAGCAGAGGTCTGTGAGAGGCTGTATTGGTAGACTGTCTTTCGTAAGCAGCCCCACCATGATAAGCTACATAACATTTTACTTTGCTTTGTTACTTGCGTGTCTTCTCTGGCTCAGCACACACTGATGGGATCGCATAGTAGTGGCAGTCTTTCAGCATTTCTAGGCTTAGACCAACACCGACGGGCACTAATCACCAGCACGACTTCAAGGATCTTTTTAAAACAAGGACAACTTTATTTCAGGTACCATACCGCCAGATGTACATATATCTGCCAATCAAGATAAAGGCGGCGAGTCTCCATCACCAATCCTAGGCAGCTCTATAGGAGCTGTGCTCATCGTCCTAGGTCTGACCGGCGCAGCTTGCTGGTACGTGAGGACTAGGAACGCTAAACATGTTAACGTACGTAACTCATTGTTTAAAGTAGAACTTGAAAACAAAATAAATCGGTCCTGTTTTGTTCTGTAAAATTCTGGAATAAATGATAGGTCTCTACTCTATGCGGTTCTTTCCTCAAAATACAATCTCAGTCACTTATCTGAATGGTCCTCGTATGGCCTCGAGAAGAATTTGTCTGGAATTTAAAAGAGACTGTTACTTTGAGTTTTTTTAAGTGTTTCTTCTCAGAGTAGTACGATAGAAAACACCGAACTATTCTGTTTTGTCGCGTATAATAATGTATTTTTGAACCAATTTTGAAAATTTATGTTATTAATATAATTTATCTTTCAGGTAAATGATTAATGTTGTTATCCTGGAAATTGGTTCTAACGAACACTTTGATACGTCCAAAAAAATATTTCTAAATCTAGATGCGATCGATGTTTCCTAACCGACTATATGGCCTCCGGACACGATGCCAGTCTGCGAGTCCGTTCACTCTCTGGCCTTTGACAAACCATGTGTACGAACACATCTGAAGACAGTGCAATACGTACCTCTGACTGGCTTCGTGTCTGCGGCAGTCAGCGGCACAAGCAGCTGAACTGTCTCATAAGCTTAGACCTAGAACGAACGCACGGCGTTTGTAAACATAACTTATATTCAAACAGTTTCACAGATAATATTTATTTATTTATTTAACCATTTATGTACACACATATATAAACAGACAAGAAGAAAGGAACTGAAAAATACGAACAAAGGTGATGCTTATTTCTAAAGAAATCTCTTCCAGCATACCTGCGATAGGAGAGTTTATTAAAGAGATGTAGACAACGTAACATAAAATCTTAAATAATTTGCCAATTTAAATATAAACATACAATATGAGAATATACTTACATACATACATACGACTAAAATAAATATCACTAAAATATATAACAATATAATGTACTTCAAATAATAAATACATATGCAATTATGACAAAGTGGAAAGATAGTGCTCTTTCACTCTACTTTTAAATACTCCAACAGTATGGCAGTTCCTAATGTCAGGCGGAAGTGAATTCCACAATCGAACCGCGTGCACAGTGAAAGAGTAGGAGTAGAAGTCGGTTGAGTGGGGAGGGGATTTGAGGAGATTTCTAAGATGCGACCTGCAAGGCGCATCAAAAGGACGGGCGTACGAGAAGCGTTCTCGCAGATAGGATGGTGTTTTAGGGTTGTGAAGTATGTTGAATAGCAGACACAATATCCGAGAGTTCCTGCGACGTCGAATAGGGAGCCACTTGAGTATCTTCTTGAGTGTTTTATTTACTTCTTTTTAAGACTTCATTCTATGATGATTTTTTTATTTTTATTATTTGGTTTTTTCTATGGGTCGAGGTTTTTTCTATGGTCGAGTATGGTCGAGGGCCTCTGGCTTCGCGTTTGACAATACTAATTTAAATGTGAACTTGGTGTGTCGAAACATGAGTGTAGCGCCCCTAAGGATATTGAACAAAGGTTCACATGGGTTGATATAAAAAGCCTTTTATGATTTATCTATGGTTACAAAACTCTATCCAATCAATCTAAAACGAACCGCAGGTAAAATCAGTTGACCTCTCGCGTCCGGCCCTGGTTCGGGCCATGGTACGGAGCGAGAGGGAATGGGAAGCCGTCACCTCCTTCTGCGAAGCAGTAATGCTCGCGAAGGAGGAGGCGAAGCGCGAGAGGGAGAGGCAATCACTGCGCCCTCGCGCCCCTAGTCGCCGCAGGAGGAGGAGACACCCTAGGCGTCGGGAGTCGATTGCCGACTCCCGGCCACCGTAGGCGCGGGCTTGCGGACGGCGAGCAATGGGCAGCTCGCCGTCCGGTAAGGACCAGGCCCGGGTCGACGGCGCGTCGTGTTCCACGCGCGCCTCAAAGAGATGTCAGCACCATTGACGGGGTCCGATAGGACCGATGCCTGCCGGGGCTGCGGATTGTTCGAAAGTGTTACCGTGGCCCTGGCGCACAGGCAACTGAAGGAACATGGGTGGGTTTTAGTCAGTAAGAGTCTGACACGCCCTTCCGCTCCGCCTAGAGCGGGAGAGGTCATTTGATGATTTCCCACCCAAATTAAAAAAAAAAAAAAAAAGTTTAAATTTGTTGGTTCAGAGTTTCACACTAGCACGGATCTGCACCTTAATTGCATAACACACTATCTATCACAATCTGAATCACTTTGAAGCCTATTGCTAATCCATTGCTTCATACGTTCGAAAAATTTGTCAGCTCAACTACGTAAATAACGCAATGAATGTTGTTGAACAGTCAAAATGAAAGCTATTCCTAACTTTAGTGTGTTATGCAAATACCCCGCAGGGCCTAAGTCGGTATTTGTCCGTTAGAGGTCTTCGGGACAGTGACAACCCAGAGGTCGTCCGGTCATCACATGACACAGGACACAAATGTCTAGGCCATGCCTATTCGAGTTCTAGCTCGAATTGACCTAAACTAGACATTTGTGGATAGACCAATTAAAAAAAACTCAAATAACGCTTGAGTTCCCAAAGGGCTCAGCAGAGATACACTTCATTTTGTCATATGTTTGGATGTAAGCTTTTGCTTTACATTTTTTTTATTTTTTTTCCAGACCCCGTGCGTTGATATGTCCAACCATAACGACAATCCACCACCACAGTGTACAAATGAATGTGAAAATCAATTTGACGCGTGTTATTACAGTGAAAATATATCAAACAGAGAAACATATTATGAAACACCAGAGAGCGTTGTAAATAATATAGAACCTGAAGACCATTATTATACAAAAGTAGATTACTTGAGATGTAAACCTAAAATTGGTGAAACACAAACTAGGGATAGAAAAGTTTATGATGAGCCATATGCCCATATTATAATGAAGGACCGAAAGCCAGCGATACAATAAGTTTAAATGTATCAGAAGGTTTTTCTTTGTATGATATTTTGGCGGCATGCAAGCAGGCTGCATACCCAGGGGTCAAGTCTGTTAATATCAAAGATTGGTCATTATGACAACCATATCAAGGCAACACCATTACCATTGTGCTTAAAGTTTGTAATCTTCTAAATTCATGTCAGAGATCAAAAGAAATGTTAAAATAATAAGAGATTACGACTTGTCATTATGTAAGGGATACTTGTAGCGGCATCTACAACGCCACATGCGAGCTACGCGTCATACTGACGTCACGCAAAATCCTACATCGCGCAAGCAGAGTTTACCGCGCAACTAGCATATATACAACATCCCGACATCAACCGTCGGGCAGTTGCCCACCAGACACAACACCCGTCTGGTCGGAGGATCCTCCCTTTTCTATGGAGGTTTGAGTGAACTTTACACCCTGTTCGTCATACCTCTATACTGGTGACCCCGAACATGAACGTCAGCGCAGCCTTCGTGCAACTACTTCAGCGTGACGTCATCATCATCACTTCCGCAAGCTTTAGAGCGGCGAGTCACACAGCCAGCCAGCACCCACGGCTTCAACGGGTATCCTGACCACCAGCATGCAGCGACCGCGCATACCTGGTCATCACCCTCAGCCTCATCAACAACCTTGGCACAGCACACTGCACTCTCGGCCGGTCCACAAGCAGAGCCTTCAAACCCTCTCCTGGTCGACGCCAGCAGTCAGCCTCAACCCGGCGCTGTACCACATCCGACGCACTGGAGCATAACGCAGCGCCACCCCGACTCACTGGGGAATCTTCGCAGACAGTTCCGACTCACCGCGAACTATGCGACACCCGGTTCCGACTCACTGGAACCTCAACTGGCCCTGGCAATCATCGCAAGATACAAGACTCAGCCCACTATCGACCTCCGGTCTCCGGGGGGGAGTGATGTAGCGGCATCTACAACGCCACATGCGAGCTACGCGTCATACTGACGTCACGCAAAATCCTACATCGCGCAAGCCGAGTTTACCGCGCAACTAGCATATATACAACATCCCGACATCAGCCGTCGGGCAGTTGCCCACCAGACACAACACCCGTCTGGTCGGAGGATCCTCCCTTTTCTATGGAGGTTTGAGTGAACTTTACACCCTGTTCCTCATACCTCTATATACTGTCGTAGCGTCAATGATCGGCCATTCCAACACAATTGCGTCAGCAGACTTGGCCCCCTAATGGCACCTCCACGATTATCAATGACTATGCACAATTGCTACAGCAACGGCATGGCAAGTATGCTGCCATCCCAGATACAGAGCTGAAATGTGTCATCTGTCTGTATACCATCGACATTCGTACCTTAAAAGGTTACTTTTATAACTACATATTATTATGTGATAAAGATTTATATGTTAGAAATTATTATAAATGTACTTAAAACCTAATCCTAACTTCCTAACTATATATATATAATATTATTATATATATATACATATATATATATCCTAACTTCCTAACTAATATTATAAATGCGAAAGTAAGTTTGTTTGTTTGTTTGTTACCTTTTCATGCCTAAACCACTGAAACGATCATCCTGAAATTTTGTATATACATTGTCAGGTCTACAGAAACGGACATAGGGTATCATTCATCCCGAAAAACGTAGTGTTCCCGAAGAAAACAACAATAACGTTCTTATGATAATAGATGGCGCCACGTGTCTTACGAATCATGATTGAATTAGATATATTATTATAGAAACTTTAGTAGTGTGGTAAGGGTTTAAAATAAAAATTAAGTACCTAATACATTTTGTGAGTCTATAGTGTGGATAGACCGGTTTTTCATCCTCCTAACTATAATTGCCCGAACAACCCGAGTTGATTGTCAAATTCTAAATTAACGCGAGCGAAGCCGCGGGCAAAAGCTAGTATGTTATAAAAGTATATAGAATTCTTGAGTAAATAATACATGTATGTTAGAATTCTGTAATTAATGTACATACTTAAATAATTAATGTAGCTACTTGACGTTTAAAGTTTCAATGAATAAACTATATTTCGAAAAACATTTTTTTTAAACTACCTACACTAGACCCTTTCTCGCCACAGTTCTCGATTCAGCTCAGTAAGTTGCGAAGACCTCTCAACAAAGAGATTTAAGATACTAGAGAGGCTATCAGAAGAAATGACATAGAAAACTGTGATCACATGTCTCAGTGACGGCATCAAACACAATACACCAAAATTATATAATTGCCAAGTTTGGTAAGTCACGCTCTAACCGACATCAACTTTTGATTAACTAGGTAATATTGTTGGAGGTGTAGGTTAGTTTTAGTGGTTGTAAATTTGTAATATTTTGTTTCTTCTTTGCAAAAATAACGGTTGTCCCTAATATTTTAAAACGCGTGTATACTGTTAGCCTAATAATATTTAGTCGAGTTATTTCTCATGACGGTGTCACTTATAATCGATTATTTACATTTCATTTCACTATCTGTATTTAACTGTCATGCCGTTAACAGTTGTCATTATACTATGACAACTGTCTAATCCAATTTGAGAAACTCACTTGATATTCAGCAATCAAACAGAACGGATTAAATCCAGATATTTCTGTGCAATCTTTGTTTTATTTTAATAAACCTGCACTGTTCCATCATCTCAGAAGTGGGATTGGACAGGCTAGTTATAGATTTCTAGCAAAAACGCTCACATAAAAAAAAAAAAGTTTTTCGTTACACGTGCGTTATATTGATATTGTTTTTTTTAACGAAACAAGATGGAAGATGGAAATGTGACACCTAAGGAGACAACCAACCGTCAAAATTCGTTTTCAAATAAAAGGAAACGAAACGATCGCAAAGAAAAAAGAAAACGGCGCAAGCGTAGATCGGCGAGTGAAGATACAGACACGAGTGTTTCGTGTGTGCGAAGGAGCCGTACTCGGGAGCGTCACGAGCATCGTCGTCAGCAACAAAGGAGTGGCAGTAGCCGAAGCAGTGATCGTGATAATCATAGGCGTCATCGGAGGAGTAGCAGCAGCCGAAGCAATCACCGTGGGCGTCATAGGCGGTACCGTAGAAGTGGAAGCAGTCGCAGCAGTCGCAGGCAGGACAGCAGAACTGCAAGTGTACGTGTCAACAGGACTGCAGGTGTACGAGACAGCAGGACTGCAGGTGTACGTGGCAGCGGCAGCGGTTCCAGGTTGTCGCGCCATCGCAAGCGCTCATGTTCCCCGGTAAGACGTTCCAATAATAGTACTGATAATGTGACACATTTATTGTTGACTAAATTAGTAAATACCTTAGTAAATACTCGTCCTGAAGGTAATAAATTTCCAATGTTAGGAAACGTCATACCTGACTTTGATCCGATGGTAAAGGGGCAAACTATACAAATGTGGCTCAGTAAAGTAGATGAATGTGCGAAGTTATACAAATGGGGCGATGATCAAGTCATACATTATGCTTTACCAAAATTAGTTGGTGTTGCGAAAACGTGGTATCAAGCGTTACCCACTATGTCGTTTTCATGGCCTGAATGGAAGCATAAGTTATTAGAATCCTTCCCTAGTAGTGATGATTATGCTGAGCTACTTACAGAAATGTTATCAAAGCGCGTAAAATATAATGAATCATTAGAATTATATTATTTCGAAAAAATTAATATGTTGAACCGATGTGATATAAGAGGTAAACGAGCAGTCGATTGCTTACTGTACGGAATTGAAGATCGTTCGTTAAGATTAGGCGCGAAGGCATTAAAGTGTCAGGAACCGGAACAAGTACTAGAATACTTTCAGTCTATTAAGCAACAACCACGTGAAACAGATAGGTCGCGCATTTATGGAGATAAGCGATCTAACATCAATTCTGCTAACAAACCTACTAACAATGACACAAAGGCTAAAAGTGGTAGTAATTCTATCGTTTGTTACAACTGCAACGAACCGGGACATTTTAGTTTTAAATGTACTAAAAAAATTCTCAAATGCAATATCTGTAATAAACTAGGACATACCACAGTAAATTGTTCGAAACTACCCTCCAATAATAATAGTTATAGTGACAAAGTGGGTCCAGGTCAAAAGGATGTATTACGCATAGACGCCGAGAACACCGCTAGAAACGAAAGTAAATACATCATGCAGTTGATGCTTAATGAACAATCGGTTCTAGGCTACGTAGATCTAGGTAGTCAATGCACTTTAATTCGTTGTAGTGATGCTAGAAAACTAGGAATTACTTGGACAAATGATTCTGATCTTCCTACAATGAGAGGCATTGGTAACAACATTGTGATGCCCCTTGGGATCGCTACTGTTACTATACAGATACAAAATGTCATAGAAAATGTAGATGTGTTTATTGTGGAGGACAACATCATTAAATACCCTGTGCTTGTCGGACACAATTTCACTGAAAAGCCTGATATAGTCATAACAAAAACTTACGATTCTTTGATACTTACACGGGAAGTCGAAAAGAAACTATACCTTGTGTTAATCTCGGACACTTCAATACGGGCTAAGGAAATGTGCTTAGTTCCAGTTTATTGTGGCATCAATTATTCAGGAACTGTGTACGTACGTGGGTCTCTTCGCAGAAAATATGACTATGAGTTTTACCTCCTTCCAGGGGAATATGAAATAAATAAAGGTCGTGGTTCTTTATTGATTCAGAATATATCTGACAAACCAGTTATGCTTAAAAAGGATTCTTTGATAACTCGTGCCTTTAAAACTGATAGTCATTTCGATGTAAATGTCTTAAATGTTAATGATAGTAATTTTTTCTCAGAATTTAATTATGACCCGATTTTAACTAGTAACCAAATAGAAGAATTAAAGAATCTATTGAATAAATATAAGGAATGTTTCTCCAACAATTTAAAGGATTTGGGATTCACTAACATAGTACAAATGGAGATTGAATTAACCGATTCTAAACCCGTCGTATATCGCCCGTACAGGCTTTCATACCCTGAGCGCGAGCTGGTGCGATCAATGGTACAGGAAATGATTGACGCGGATATTGTTTGCGAATCTAATTCTCAGTACGCCAGTCCTATCTTGCTCGTAAAGAAAAAGACTGGCGAGAAAAGACTATGCGTAGATTACCGCGCTCTCAATACTAAGACAAAGAAAGAACATTATCCACTACCATTGATCGACGACCAGTTAGACATGTTAGCTGGACATTCTCTCTTCATTACGCTTGATTGCGCATCAGGATATTATCAATTACCGATTGTAGAAAGCTCCCAGGACAAGACGGCGTTTGTCACACCGGACGGCCAATACCAATTTAAACGGATGCCGTTCGGTTTGGCAAATGCTCCGTCAGTCTTTCAGAGGGCTATGAGTAAGATTCTAGCAAAATCGAAGGTTGATTTTGCTATTATTTTCATGGATGACGTCTTGATCCCCGCTAGGTCATTTGAGGAGGGTCTTGAACGGTTAGATATGGTGCTTAAATTGCTCCTGGAGGCGGGACTGACCTTGAAGCTTAAGAAATGTAACTTTTTCTATAGAGAAATAGACTTTTTAGGGTTTCAAGTTAGTGGCCAGGGCATAAGACCGGGGTCACGTAAGACTCTGGCTGTTTCTAGTTTCCCAGCACCCAAAAACGTACATGACATAAGGCGTTTCATAGGGCTCGCTAGTTTTTTTAGGCGTTTTGTGAAAGATTTTGCCCTCATCGCGCGACCTCTAACTGATCTACTCAGATCCAATTTCGCATGGAAATGGACTGACGAACATTTGAAAGCTTTTGAAAAACTAAAACAAAAACTTGTTGAACGTCCTATTTTGGCCTTGTATGATGCGAAATTGGAAACTGAATTGCACACTGATGCATCGAAGTTAGGTATTGCTGGCATTTTAATGCAGAGACATAGTGACGAAATGCTTAGGCCCGTAGCGTATTACAGTCGGAAAACAACTAAAGATGAACAAAATTTACATTCATTTGAATTAGAAACTTTAGCTGTTATAGCCTCGTTGAAACGTTTTCGGGTTTACTTGTTGGGTTTAAAATTTAAGATCGTAACCGACTGTAATGCGCTGCGTACGACTCTTACAAAACGAGACCTCATACCAAGAATATCTCGGTGGTGGGTACAGTTCCAGGAGTACGATTGCGAAATTGAATATAGGTGTGGAGCTCGCATGGCACACGTAGATGCCCTCAGTCGTGCTCCTGTAACTGAGCCCATAGCGGGTGATGATGAGACAGATGTACTTGATGTTTTGAATATTGACGTTAAGGACTGGATTTCCACGGTTCAAAGTAACGACGAAGAAATCGGGAAAATCAGGGACATTTTACGTGACAAAAATACGAATTACGTAGTAGATGTGTATAAAAATTATCAATTAAAAGGTGATCATGTGTACAGAATCGTTGGTGACAAAATAAAATGGGTAGTTCCTAGAGCCGTTAGGTGGCAAGTTTTAAGAATGAACCACGACAATGTAGGTCACTTTAGCTACGAGAAAACTCTAAGTCGATTACGCGAAACGTTTTGGTTTTCTAAAATGCGACGTTTTACCAAAAAGTACGTATCGGCATGTCTTGAATGTGCGCATCATAAGGCTCCGGGTGGCCGTAGGGAAGGTATGCTTCACCCGATACCAAAAACAGATATTCCCTTTCATACGCTTCACGCCGATCATTTAGGGCCGTTCATTCGCTCTAGGAGAGGTAACACTTATATTCTTGCGATTATTGATTCCTTTACAAAATTCATAAGCATAAGTGCTGTACGAGATACAAAAAGTACCACAGCCATAAGAATTTTTAAAGATCATTTTAGTACTTTTGGCACTCCAACACGTCTTATCACTGATCGAGGTACTTGTTTTACAAGCTCGAAATTTAAATCATTCATGGAGAGTACAAATGTTAAACATATACTTAATGCAGTAGCCACTCCAAGAGCGAACGGACAAATAGAACGTTACAATAGAACCATATTGGACGCTTTGAGCACGAAATGCCACGGTAAAGGTGATAACACTTGGGATGAATACGTCGGTGACGTCCAGTTAGGTATGAACACCACAATGAATAAAGCTACAGGCAAAAGCCTATAGAGGTATGAGGAACAGGGTGTAAAGTTCACTCATACTCTATAGAAAAGGGAGGATCCTCCGACCAGACGGGTGTTGTGTCTGGTGGGCAACTGCCCGACGATTGATGTCGGGATGTTGTATATATGCTAGTTGCGCGGTAAACTCTGATTGCGCGATGCAGGATTTTGCGTGACGTCAGTCTGACGCGTAGCTCGCATGTGGCGTTGTAGATGCCGCTACATCACTCCCCCCCGGAGACCGGAGGTCGATAGTGGGCTGAGTCGTGTATCTTGCGATGCTTGCCAGGGCCAGGTGAGGTTCCAGTGAGTCGGAACCGGGTGTCGCATAGTTCGCGGTGAGTCGGAACTGTCTGCGAAGATTCCCCAGTGAGTCGGGGTGGCGCTGCGTTATGCTCCAGTGCGTCGGATGTGGTACAGCGCCAAGTCGTGGCTGACTGCTGGCGTCGACCAGGAGAGGGTTTGAAGGCTCTGCTTGTGGACCGGCCGAGAGTGCAGTGTGCTGTGCCAAGGTTGCTGATGAGGCTGAGGGTGATGACCAGGTATGCGCGGTCGCGGCATGCTGGTGGTCAGGATACCCGTTGAAGCCGTAGGTGCTGGCTGGCTGTGTGACTCGCCGCTCGAAAGCTTGAAGGAAGTGATGATGACGTCACGCTGATGTACTTGCACGAAGGCTGCGCTGACGATCACGTCGGGGTCACCAGTATAGAAGTATGAGGAACAGGGTGTAAAGTTCACTCATACTCTATAGAAAAGGGAGGATCCTCCGACCAGACGGGTGTTGTGTCTGGTGGGCAACTGCCCGACGATTGATGTCGGGATGTTGTATATATGCTAGTTGCGCGGTAAACTCTGATTGCGCGATGCAGGATTTTGCGTGACGTCAGTCTGACGCGTAGCTCGCATGTGGCGTTGTAGATGCCGCTACAAGCCCATCAGAACTGCTATTCGGTTTTAAAGTTTTAAATCCATCGGAAAATATTATAAATGAGGTGTTAAATGAAGTTATATGTCGTGTTAGTGATAAGGATTTAGTCAAAATGAGGACAGAAGCTAAGTCTAAAATAGATGAACAACAGCATCACTCCAAGGAAGCATTTGATAAGCATAGAAAACGAGCGACGGCATATAATATTGGTGACCTTATCAGGGTTGAAAGAACCATTATAGATAAAGATCATGTAGGTAAATCAAAGAAACTGATATCCAAGTTTCACGGCCCATACAGAATAGCAAAAATTCTAGAAAATGATAGGTTTTTGATTAAGGACACTCCCCTGACTAGAAGAGGCAATAAAAAGTATGAAAATGTAGTAGCAGTGGATAAGATACATCCCTGGTTAAATTATAAAAATATTTCCAGTGACGACAGCGAAAACGGAAATAGTGGTGATGAATCAAATTAATTAGTTCGGACTCGGATCAAAGTTCAGTATGCTATTGTAACTTAAGAATTATTGTGATTAAAAGGATTTGAAATAATAAATACGTAAAAATTACCATCGATTGGCTATTACAGTAACATGTTTTAGAGAATTAAATTAGATTTGAGTTGATTGAGTTTGATTCGGCCTTTCTCCTCAGAGTGGTCGGATGGGAGACGCCGACCTCATCTGGTTTAAAAAGGGTATGGTTGATGTGTAAAGTTGTTTGTACAAGCCTGCTTGCAATGATGAAATCATTTATCATATACTGTAAATGAAAGTTGGTATTTGGCTACTAAAGGACGATTTGATTTGCTAAGTTGTAGACCTAAATGAACTTGACAGGAGACTTGACGATGCTATGCTTAGGCTATGAGCAATCAGTGCAGATGTGATTGATATCGAAGAAATGGCGATATTGCACAGATGGTTGTAGATTATAGCAGACTATCCATAGTATGTGGTAAGATCTAAGCATAGGCTATGAGCGTCCAGTGCAGAATGCGAATGATGGTGAGAATCATCGCACAGATGGTCGCAGATCATAGCAGACTATGCAACTAGACGATGTAGAGCATGGGTTGTGAGCGGTCAGTGCAGATAGCGAATGGTGTCAAGCAATTGACATCGCACAGATGACCGTAGATCACAACAGACCATGCAAATTGACGTTGATTATGACCTGAAATCAGATTGTGCAAACTGACGATGATTATGACTTGAAATTAATTAAAATTAAGCTATGTCTAAAGCAAGAATATTTTAATGTATAATCTTTAAATTACTAATTAAGTCTGTTATTTGTTTAATTTAACTTGAGTTATTATTGTATTTTTTTTCCTCTTGTTATTGATTTGTTGCTAATCAAGTGAGAGGACTCACTCTAGAAAGGATAGCCGAGTTGTTAGCCTAATAATATTTAGTCGAGTTATTTCTCATGACGGTGTCACTTATAATCGATTATTTACATTTCATTTCACTATCTGTATTTAACTGTCATGCCGTTAACAGTTGTCATTATACTATGACAACTGTCTAATCCAATTTGAGAAACTCACTTGATATTCAGCAATCAAACAGAACGGATTAAATCCAGATATTTCTGTGCAATCTTTGTTTTATTTTAATAAACCTGCACTGTTCCATCAATACCTATATTAAATTATTCTATTTCTTATTTCTTGGATGTTGTTGTTCTTTTTTTGAACATCGCCGCTTCTGATTGCTAAAAGTACATTTTCGTAGCCGCCATCTTGAATTTTGACCTACCAAATTTTCACTAAAATTGTAATAATAAATAGATAATTGTTGTATTTTACATACTTTCATAAATTAATAGGACAAACCTTCCTTTTCTTCATGCCCGTGACAAGGAAAACGAAAACGAAAAACAAATGAATAAATTCGGTTAGAGTTTGCAGGAGCACATGACCGTGGACCCTGGAATATAATCGAAACTTTTTATAGGGCCACATTCTAAAAACGGCAGATGAATGTCACCCGAACTATGAAGTATCAGGCTATTGTATTTGTTCACATTGATGTTATCATCATATCAAGGTGAGTATGTGTATGTGATGCAAGGTGGTGTATTTTATATAACGCCAGCACCCTCATGAGCCATGTATGTGGCACCGAGTCATAGGCCTTCTTGTAATCTATCCAACATGTCGACAGATCCTTTCGGGAACGACGAACTTGTTGGCTAATGGCCATATCAATGAGGAGTAACTCCTTAGTACCACGGGACCCGTTCCTACATCCATTTTGAAAAGGAGACATAATAGAGTTGGTGTCTATATGTTTGTCAATTTTAGCTCTCAAAATTGATGTAAGAACTTTATAGACCGTCGGTAAACATGTGATCGGTCTATAATTTTTGGGTTTCGCGGTGCTACTTGATTTATGGAGCAGGTGGGTAACTCCTGTGATTAGGAACTGGGGTAGCGAACCAGACTCCAAATGAGTCTGGTACTGAGCCGCCAAGCGACCGTGCGATCTTACGAACCATTTAATCCAAAAGTTTTGCAGTCCGTCCGGCCCTGGAGACTTGCAGTTAGGCAGCGGGCGAACTGCACGAGTTGGGGGCATCTTGGGGGCAGATGGTAATAGCCCCCATTTCTGGAATTGGATCGCAGGCTCGCTCGACTTTCCGAGCCCAATCGCCTTCGGTGTGACTGACAGGCACCGGCCAGATATTGCGCCAGAAAGAACACATGGCATCATCATCTGGTAGGCACGTGTCAGCCACATCTTGAACCGGTCGCTCCCAACCCCTATAAACCCACCTTTGATCGCGTTGGAAGGTGCGATTCTGAGTGTGTCGCTCCACTCGCCGCTTATACCTAAGAATACGGTTCGCTCATGCATACACTTTCTGCTTCAGGAAGTCGACGCGCTCTGTGACACAGGACATATGGTCCTGAGGGCTGATATCAGTCCCTGCGAACGCGCGTCTCACAAAGCGCATCACTCTTGGGCGAGGATTTCCCTCCCTAAAGCAGATTAGTTTGCCGATGAGCGCTCTGGCCCCACCAATACGGCGTTCAATTTTGAACTGCCAAGCTGGTACCGCTGGTTTCGGTCGTGTAGCTCTAGAATCAATAGCAAATTTGACGTGAGCTACACGACATGCCGCTACAGCCGCGCAGTACAGAATCGAATAAGTATCGGCGAGGTCTACGCAGTCATCCAAATAATTTGACAACTGCGCATCCAGGACCGCCACCAGCGCCCTATTTTCGTTATGCATGGGCAAACGAGGTAAGCGTGGTCTAAATTCGGGCGATATGAACCGATATTATCGAATCGCATCCTCCAAAGCACTCCTCAATTCCTCATTGCACTGGGTTCTTACGTTTGTAGTCCTGTCATCACTCTCCTCGTCTTCTTGACTTATGTTAGACTGTGGTAGTATTACAACGGTCTGAGACGGGGGGGCGATGACATGAATACTCTGCATTTCATTTCGCAGGCGATCAAGTATAGTGTCATCCAACATATGATAACGTTGGATGACCCGCACCTGATCCGACAGTCGTTGTGCCGAAACGATGACAGCTGGCTCAAGCACCTGAAAAAGAGAGAGCATCCGGACACGGTCAAATTTTTTCCCCCTCTGTAGCCCCATAGTATGAGCACATGAGTTTTCATTAATGGATCGTGTCCATCTCATGCGCTGCACACTTCCGCCGGGAGCTGGGACCCTATCAGAGGCCAGTGGGCCTCGAGGTCCTAAGCCGTCCGGCGGCCGGTGCCCTCCACGTCGACGAACAGGTGGTGGCGTCGTGGGCGGGGAGAAACACTCGTCACTCGAGCTCGACGCAACTACCGCAGCCGGTGTCATTACAGCGCTCACAGTGAGGCTGGGTACCGGCGGCGGCGTGGCGGGGCTGAGCGAAGAGTCCGGAGGTGGTGGGCGTGCTCGTAGTGCGGCCGATCTTGTCAACATTATATCATGTTGCCTTTTGAAGGTGACAACTGTCATGTCACCTCCGAATCTGTAGTTTTTGATCTATTTTATTTCATTTTTGTATAATATGGCTTTTTTTTGGTGTATCAATGATTTTGGTGATTAAGTTTTGATTTTACAGGAAAAACTATAGTAAAAATGGGTCAAAATTGCGTTCACTGTTATTATTATTATTTCCTTTATTTCATATATATATACAAATTATATTATTCATACATATAAATTATATTAAAATTATATTAATAGATAAATTAAAACTTTATACTTAAACAATATTGTATTCGGTGTTGAACATAATGAGAATTAACAAAACAATGAAACAAGCAGAAAAAAGGGCCATGTTCTGAAACAAAATTAAAAGAAACGTTTTCGTTTTTATTTGTCAATATTGGTAGGTATCATTTACAATAAATGTTATTAAAGAAATTACTTCGCTACATAATACAATTTTAAATAATTACGTACAAGACTTACAGTCAAAATTACACAAATGTCAGTCTTCATCCTTCATAAATTCAGCCGTGGTAACCCGTTGTTTGATACCAAGTTAAAAATGACCATTAGTCAATTTAACAATTAGTCACTTGACAGCAGTTAAACTTTAACTACTCTAACTACGCATGGTTAACTTTTATAGCAAATTGACTATTGATCTAACTACGGGCCTAGGGCCCGTTGTTTCATCAGTAGTCAAACATACTAATATTTAAAATGCGTTAGTTAAACTAACAATTTGTAAAAAATTACAGAAGTATGTTGTTTGACAAACGTTTAAGCTAACTATAGTTAAAAAAAATACAATTTGCTATAAAAGTTAACCATGCGCAGACAGAGTAGTTAAAATTTGACAGCTATTGACTATTGTCAAGTGACTAATTGTTAAATTGACTATTGGTCATGTTTAACTATGTATCAAACAACGGGCCCTTAATAAGTGTAACACATCAATTATAAAGAGTTTGTGTTTCTTTTTAATCATAATAACATTAAGAATATTTAGGTATTTCTCGAGGAATTTTAGAGAAGATAACTGGAGTCATTCGAAATTATAGGTTATTAAACTGCCGAAAATTAAATTACGTATTTTCAAGCGGCAAACTCATAGCCAAATTCTGGGCCGACACAATTTAGATTGCTTTCGACACGCTCTGAGAAGTAGAAAATTCTACATAAATTTAAAACATGATGAGATAATATTAAAATTGTGTTTATAATATTACCTCCTAAACCTAGTAATATAAACTGATTTTATAAAAGACTATTACCAAAACAACTAGTATAATATATCTCGCATTTCGTTCGTACGCACTCAATTTTTTATTTCAATAATGTCAGTAACAGATAAGCTTAATATAAAATAAACTAAATATAAATTGAAACAAAATATAGATAAACTTAATCACACACAATTAATCTTCGTTAACATTTATCAATATCTACACTGATACTGCCCTCTAATGCTTACAATTTTAGCAACCAATCGAGAATTTGATTAATTGTGCATATTTTAGACTTTACACTCATATTACTTAAACTGTTTTACAGGTTTAACACTTGATAATAATCTAATAAACCTACAAAAAGTTCTATCTCTCCAGACCAGAGTGACCTGCCCGACCCAGACTGCGGGAAATCTTCCTCGCTGCCCACGCCTGTTCCTCTCCTCCGCATCGATTGTAGAATTAGAAGCCGAAGGATCTCCATCCTCATAACGAACTCGATTCAAAGTAAAACATTGAAATGTGACCTGAAAATCAAGTCCCGTACAGTGACATTTCCAAAATTATGTGACAATAGTTGTTGACACGTCGTCCTTCACCGTGATGTTGCTGTACGTGACGCGATATAAAGCTCACAATGTCAATGCTTTGCTTTGGGTTGAGTTGGTGTTGAGTCGTTAAGGTGTGCAATGCGACAAACGAGATCCAATAGTCAAGTAATGGTTTACTTTACTATTGGATTCAATAGTCAAGTAAACCATTACTTGACGCGGAGTTGGAAAATCACTATCAGGAGATTTCCTCATAAGCATTTTCCAGCTCCGCGGCTTCGCGATCGTTAAAGGGTTTGAAGACGGACAACAGGTTCTCATAATAAACTGTGTTCGGCTGAAAGTAAAAACGGACATTTAATGAATTGTTTCTTTAAAAGTATGCAGTAATATATTTAAGAAGTTAGAACTAAAAAAAAGATAAAAAATTACGTCAGGTCTCGCGGTCGGTGTTGGTGGCAATTCTTGCGAACTCGATCTTCTACAGCAGTAACGCTTCTTTACTGACAAGTATAATATTATCACCAAAAGTATAAATACCGCGACGCCCACAGCTGACATACAATATACTAGAGTGTTAGTTGACGTTTCACCTGAAAAACAAAACATGAATTGATGTATTTAAGTGCTAAACCAAGAAAGACAAGAAAATGTATTCGCGAAGCAGAACCGGCTATTGCGCCATCGGCCATGTGCAGTCACAATCATAAATATATTACTATGTTCGGCAACAATATCTGATTACATGATTCATTCATAAAAATATGACGGGAAGTAATGTGAGAGCGGTGGTGGTCTAGCAGAAACGGCAGAGACTTACGACTTGTAGGTCGTATGTTCAAACCCAGGCGGACACTTTACTTAGTCTAAATTATTTCATCAGCACTGCTCTCAAAACGATGCAAAAAAATCTAAGACGTGACATTTACCAACCCGCACTGGGCCCCCGTTGTGGATTACGACCCACTCCCTCTCACCGAGAAGAGACCTGTGTCCCAGCAGTGGAAACATTATAGAGCTGATTATGATGAGTAGATATATATACAAGTGGCATCACAAATACGTGAACTCGAAGGAACACCAAAACCATCTGGCGAGACAAGCGTCGCCAAAATATAGAATTCTGCATGAGCTTCAAAAATGTGTGTCAATATGGTGTTAATGCAATATTAACGGACATGTCTAGCGTCATAAATATCAGCCTACTCAGTTAAATTCAGAAAAATGTGATACCTCGTTGTGGTCGAAAATATTTGATATCATTTTGGCACCTTTGTGCTGACAATAATGTTTCGAGTTTTCTCGTATATAGCAATCAGTGCCGCTCATTCTGCAAAAATATGTGACATCCCACTGGAAGCTTAAATATCTGACATCATGTTTAAAAGTAGCAATGTCAATAAAAAAGCGATATATTTTTGTTTTTGGCAACTAAGCCAATGTCGACTATTCTGCCAGTATAAATTACCCACCTTAAAGTACAGTCAGTGACCTACATAACCCGACCCCTCTTCCCCTCTTCTTCTTTATAAGAGGGGCGAAGTAATGCAAAGTACTGACCGTACGTGAGCATTAATATATATATAGGTACTGTTAATAAATTAGTCAATTAGTTATGTATTATTTATGCTCGTGACTGTACAAGAGGCTGTGAGATTTTTGCATGTACCACAATAGTCTGCAAACAGGACTAAGATCTATTGACGCTCGAATGACTTTAACAGGTGAACATCTGTGCAGTAAAATTGTTTTATGAAATGTATAGAAAAACAAGATGAGCGTGTTAGTTCCAATTTCGGCCATGTGCCAACAGATCATTGTAGGTACTACAACTATAAATGTTCGATAAGACGTTCAATGCCGAGAGGTGGATACTGAGTTAACGAAAAGTGTGTCTGCGATCTATGCTGCGTTGTACTTTGTAGGACAAAATATCAGAGTGCCTGTTTTAGCAAGAGACAGACGCAGCATGCCAGTCGTGCTGGTGTTTAGTGCCCGTCGGTGTTGGTCTAAGCCTAGAAATGCTGAAAGACTGCCACTACTATGCGATCCCATCAGTGTGTGCTGAGCCAGAGAAGACACGCAAGTAACAAAGCAAAGTAAAATGTTATGTAGCTTATCATGGTGGGGCTGCTTACGAAAGACAGTCTACCAATACAGCCTCTCACAGACCTCTGCTAGACACAGGCCTTACTCAAGTGAGAGAACAAGCCACAACTGTTGCTCGGTTTTCTAGTCTTGCTCTCCAAAAACCAATGACGATTCATATTCAGTACATTTTGTTGCCATATTTCTTCCTTACGTATTGTAAAAGGCAACGTCATCTTCTCTCTGTGTGTCCGTAAATAACATAAATACAACTTACTTGATGCTGTAGTAAGGGTGGTAACAGGAGAGGGAGTGGTGGAGGTAGTAGTCAGAACTCTCTCGCGGAGGATCACTCTGATCTCTCGTAACACATCGCCTGATTTACTAGGATCTGACGGATCAGGCTCTGCTTTTAAATAACACACTATTGCATTATTCTTATCTTTGTGAGTTCCGTGCAATGTTTTAGAAACAGTGCAACGCGTTGTCTCGCATATTTCTGAAAGAGGACCATACCGATATTAAAAAACTGCCTCATATTTGAGAGTATATTAGTTTCGGCGGAGCGAGGAAGTGGAGAAGAGCAAGGTAGTAGTAGTGCGAAGTAGGGTTGTAACGGAACCTCGTAAGATAAGATAAGATATAATTTATTTCTCAGTAAATGGTACATTAAGATCTTAATATTAATAAATAGTTTCACATTTACTACCATAGCCGGTGTAGAAATATTAAAATTAAAATTATAGTACAATTAATATCCCCATTAACAATTATAATTAGTTTGAAATGATAGGTAATTTTTAATACAATGTCAACTACTTAAAAACTAAAAACTTAATATTATTTATGAATTAAATGCCAAAAATATACCAATTATATAATGTCAAATATTAACAACAACAAAAAAATTAAAATAATAATAATAAAATCAAAAGTCAATAAACACACAAAATATTGATAAAATGTCAAAATTTATAATTCAAAAATTCGTTAACTGAATAGAAACACTTGTCTAAAAGCCATGTAAATATTGTTTTCCTGAATTTATTAGTGGGCAACACTCTGATGTCAGGGGGTAAATTGTTAAAGATTTTGATTGCCATGCAATTGGAATTCCTGCTATACAAATGTAGTCTCTGGCTAGGTGCTAGTAATTTATTTGGGCTTCTTTTATCAACCCTTTTAGAAATGTGTTCATACAATGGGAACATGTGCGGATATTTTTTTATAAATACACAAATTTCAAAAATGTAAAGACAAGGAAGTGGAAGAATTTTGAGTGATTTAAATAATGGCTTACAATGCTCCAAATATTCTGCCCCATACACAGCTCTGACACATTTTTTTTGGGCAATGAATGCACTGTTCACTTCTACAGAATTACCCCATATAACAAGGCCGTAACGTAGCACTGACGAAACATAGCCATGATATGCATTAAGGGCTGTTTCTTTACTGGCTATTCGTCTTAGTTTTTGAAGAGCAAACACAAATTTGTCGAGTCGAGTGCAGACTTTTTTCACATGATCTTTCCAATTTAATTTTTCGTCAATAAGTATTCCCAAGAATAAGGTTGATGGTACTGGTTCCAAAATTGAATTATTGTATTGTATTTGAGGTGGTTTTATTAAAGAGTTGTATGTTTGGAATAATACTAATTTTGTTTTTCCAATGTTTACACGTAAATTATTAGATTCCAACCATGTCATTGCTTTTAGTAATTCATTGTTAGTGTCAATTTCCAGGGCATTCCTATTTGAAGTTTTTATTGTCAAAGTAGTGTCATCAGCAAATAGTGTACAATTATGTTTTAGGCTCTTGCAAAGGTCATTTATATATATTATAAATAATGGAGGCCCTAATACGCTTCCCTGAGGAACACCACAACTATTTATTTTTAGCTCTGAACTATATGTCTTTTTTGTGTTATTGTCAATTTTTGATACTACTGTCCTTTGCTGGCGAATCGATAAATAACTTTTAAGCCAGTCATGCGCCAAGCCTCTTATGCCGTATTTTTCCATTTTGCAAAGTAAGCGAGTATGTGGAACAAAATCAAATGCTTTGCTCATATCTAAAAATACTGATAATACAGACATTTTGTTATTGAGGGCTTCAGATATCAGTTTGATTAAAGTAAAACAAGCAAGTGAAGTCGAACTATTCTTCCTAAAACCAAATTGGTGCTCAGTAAGTATGTTGTTTTTATTTAAAAAGTTAATTATTTTTCCGTACATTGCCTTTTCAAAAATCTTTGCTATGATAGGTATCAATGTAATGGGTCTATAATTTGACATATCCGTGCGGTTACCTTTTTTGTATAGTGGTTTAACTATAGATTGTTTTAATCTAGTAGGAAATGTTCCTGTCTCAAATGATAGATTAATTATATAACTTAGCGGTGATGCTATGCTTTTACTGCTTAATTTTATTATTTTTGTGGTAATTTCGTCGTATCCAGTAGCGTTAGTATCATTTAAAGAGTTGATCATTTTTATGATGTCTTGTTCATTTACTGGAGTCAAAAAGATACTGTCAGTGTTAGTGGTAATGTCAATGTTACTGCCGTTATTATTATTGCTAAGGTTAAAGTTATGGGTCATTTCTATAAAATAGTTATTGAATTGATTACATATGTCATTAGGGTCATTAATTATCTCATCATTTATTATTAACTCTTTAATGTCATTTTTATAATTATCATCGTTATTTATATATTTTTTTATAATAGACCATGTCGCTTTGCATTTATTTTTAGAGTTATATATATGTTTTTTATTATTTATTAATTGTGAATTTGATATACATCTTTTTAAAATTCTAGAATAGGTCATGTATATTTTTTCATGATATTTTTTACTTAGTGCATCGTGTTGGTAATTATAATATAAAGTTCTCTTTTTTATGCATGATATTTTTATGCCTTTACTAATCCATTTATTTTTTATTGGTTTATTATATTTTTTAATTTTTATTTCGGGGAAACATAGTTTGTGAAACAAAATGTATAGGTCATGAAATATGTTGAATGCTTTGTTGCAATCTGTTTCTTCATATATTTCATTAAAACTTAAAGCTGTTATACAATCAAGAAATTTTTTAATATTATTTTTGTTGTAATCTCTTTTGACCTCATAAAAGAAGTTTGTTGTCTTCGGCGTATTATTAACTATAGGAAGAAAGAACGTTAATGACTGCCCAGTATCATGATCTGAAAGGGCTAGGTTATGTAAACTACTTCTATTGTCTTGGGTCGAGATATTACTGGCTATCTGATCTATGCAGCTTTTTTTCCTAGTGGGCATTTTTATATGTGTTACTAAGTTGAAATTATTTAAAATAATAGGTCTTTACCTATGAAATTGCCGTTTTGTATGAAAAAATTTAAACGAATTTTTTTCATGAATTTTTTATTTGTATTAATCGAAGTAATCACCCATGCAATCAATGCATCTTTGCCATCGCAGTGGCAGTTTATTGATGCCCTTCTTAAAGAAATCAGCTGGACGGGAGGCAACAAATTCTTCAAAGGCATTTTGTACTGCCTCTCGGGTATTAAATTTTTTTCCCGCCAAGAAGTTATCCAAATTCTGGAAAAAGTAGTAGTCTGTAGGCGCAAGGTCTGGTGAGTAGGGCGGATGACGGAGAGCTTCCAACCCCAGTTCTTGCAACTTGGAGACCGTCTGCTGTGCAGTATGAGGTCGCGCGTTGTCGTGCAGGAGCAGCGGAGACGAGCGATTGACCTATGCTGGTTGGAGATGCGCCAGCTTCTCCATCATTGTGTTCAGTTCTTCACAGTACACATCTGCAGTAATGCTCACCCCGTTTGGTAAGAAGCTGTGATGAATCACACCGGCGCTAGACCACCAAACAGTGACCATCACTTTTCTAGGGGTAAGTTTTCGTTTAGGGCATTGTTTAGGTGCTGAACCAGGATCCAACCAACTTGCTGAGCGCTTACGGTTATCAAACAGAATCCATTTTTCATCGCAGGTAACAATGCGGTTCAAAATTCCTTCATTTGTGTGTCTGTTGAGCAGTGCAAGGCACGTCTCGACGCGTACTTCGCGCTGGCGATCATTGAGTTCGTGGGGCACCCATTTGTCAAGCTTTTTTACCTTGCCAATTTGACGCAAATGGACCAATATTGTTTTGACGCTAACGTCGAAAGCTGCTGCTAATTCAGCCGTAGATTGTGTATCATCAGCTTCCACAATCGCCTTTAATTCGTCATTGTCGACCAAAGTCTTCGGACGACCGCGAGGTTCATTTTTCAGGTCGAAATTTCCAGAACGGAAGCGAGCAAACCAATAACAGGTGGTGCGTTGGTTTGTAGAGTTAGCTCCGTAAACGTCGTTGATGTTGCGTGCCGCTTGTGCCGCGTTGCTGCCACGACGGTACTCATATTCCATAATTACTCGAATTTTTAACGTATCCATGATGACGAAAAAGATTGAAATGCGATGAAAATGTAACACTAATCAATAAAGAAATGACTACTTTTAGAAAAAAAAATCCATGTTTTTAAAATAAAATTAATTTGAAATTAGAATTCATAGCCAAACAAAAATTATTTTGATTTGAAATGGCCAGTACTGCAGAACGGCAATTTCATAGGTAAAGACCTAATAGATATTAATTTTCTTGATTGTGTAGTGTCTTTTAGGATATCAATATTCCAATCTCCGCATATTATGATACGATTCCTACTTTTATGAGTTAATTTGTGTAACAATACTTCAATTTTTTTTAAAAATATCCCTGTGTCTGAATCGGGTATTCTATAGACACATACTAGTATTAAGTTATGACTTGGAATTTCTATGCCGCAGCACTCGAAACTATAATCGCTAGAGATTTCATTTGTTATTTGTAATTGGCTGAACATTAACTTATCTTTTACCAATATCCGTATCCGCCTCCGCAATTTTTTACGTGGTTATAACGGAAGTCTTATAAAAAAACCAGCTCCAAAAAAGCGAAAACCCTTTAATGTGTTGGAGATATAAGTGGAAGTTTCAAGTTTTTGCTCCCATGTCACCGACACGCCGCCGCCAGGGTAAGCAACTGTTTAGTCGAGCCGGTTTAATTTATAAACCACTAATAAATAGCTTAGAAGGTGGCAAAGCCGATATTAAAAGATTTTTGTGAAATATAGTAACCTTATTATACGCGAATAATTTTAAATTCGTATAAGCTATTGTAACTAGCTTCAACTTTTTGACTAACTGACCGACTCTTTGACAGTTCAAAAGTGCCTGTAAATGGTTTAATTGAAATAAATACTTTGAGTTTTGAGTAAACAAGCGTTTTATACGTATATGCGTTTTATGAACCTTATCGGATAAAAATAGGGTTCATATTTATTTGAAACGCTAATTTTGCTCAGCAAAGTCAAAGTGCGATCTGTGAATCTTGTCTAAGTGTGGTTTTATTTTATTTCTTTGTGATCTCTTACGTTGACAGTGTTTTGTGACTGTGAGAAAGCTTAATTATTGTAATAACTTACCCGAATTATTAAGTTGTAGGTATAGAACTGGTAATGCATCAGGAAGCGGGCCACATTTTAACTGCAATTTCTCGCCAACTACAAACTCGTAGAAAATAACCTTGAGTTTGTCATCATACAGTTCCATCACTGTACCGTTTGATGGCAATTCCATGTGCAATGGAAATGGATCTGAAAAGACGTGTGAGGGTATGTGAACATGGCGCAACGGCAGACGTTGAACAGGCGGCCGACAGCTTTTAATATTTAACTAGCTGAGCCGACAGTTGTTATCTTGTCTAAATCTCAATAACTCATACAAAAATGTCATGGAAAAAAGGATGTTTAGTTTTTCCCGAATTTAAACATTTTCCGGGAACTTTTCCAATTTTTCTTTCCATAAAAACCTAATTCGGACTATTAGGAACATTTTAAAATAAAAAATAGTCAAATCGGTCCAGGCGTTTTCAAGTGATGCAATAACCAACGAACAGCATTTCATTTTTATTTATACATATATATTTAAAATAGAATGTAATGAGGTCTTTGTAAAAAAAACACTGGTAGGAAAAGTGGTACATACTGAACAACTATTTGTAAACGGCGAATTCTTGAGATTATTATTCGTTAAACCCCATATATATTACTTTAAATTTGCTTCTCTATAAACACAATATGTAAAGTGTAAAACTTAGCCATCACTTGGTTTTATGAACAATATTTTGTTTGCGGTATTTGATCCTTGTCGTATGTCAGCAATACTATAACTTAATGCAGTAATACATACAGAACGAAATTTCAAAATAAAAATAGGCTATCAGGTAGGTACTGAGTGATGACGAGATTTTGTATTGACCACGAACTCAATACAATAATACCTCCTCACCCCACGATTACATCAAGGTATATAATAAAACATGATGTTTTGTCAACTCGTTCGTTCATCGTTTACATCAACTTATATTTGTGTGAGGGTTGCCGTTTGCGCGCGTAATGGCCGACCTTCGGCCGACTAATGTGTATATGTGTGCGTACAGCGGCCTGTAAGTGCAGTGAGCTGGCCGACTTGAGTGACACAGTTTTTTGGTTAGCGAGAAACTGTCCGACTTTTTTCGTTTGTCCATAAGGTAGTATCTAACATGTCTGAGACAACGTCAACACATGTATGATACATGTTTTACACACGTCAAGTCTCTGACAAGGCTTAATCAAGAAGGTATCACAACTTGTATAATATGGGTCATACGATGGGTGAGCGCCACCAAAGGCTTATCTTGAGGAACTGCACTTACAAGTACAGGCAGACATTTAGTGACCGCTACAGTGTTTTTACAGTTATTTGACCCCTGTTTTGCAACCCTGTCAAAACCACAGTGATCTTTATTCTCCTAGTTGTAAGGTTGCTGTTGGGTTGCTGCCACTGACAAGTCTGTCAAAATCACAATACTCTTTATTCCCATTACAATAAGGTTGCTGTTGGGTTGCTGCTGTCGGAAGTAAAATAACTGTGAAAGGACTGTACATTAATATAAGATCGGTCACCTGTCAGCTGAGACTCCCACACTCTACTTACCAATAGGGAATTTGCCCTCAATAAAATAAATATCGACGTATTCTGCAACTGAACCATCAATATTATAATCAGACGCACACCGCAATATGTTGTCATTCATAGATGTGAGATAAAACGAAATCTCAGCCTTCTTTCCTGGTATTGTATCTGTAATTTAAAAAATAGTTGTTTCTACATTTATACTCTCCCCCTGTTGTTAATGGAGTACGTAAAGTTATGCCAAAAGTATACCTCGAGAAATGTATAGTTTAATTGAAGTTTAAATTGGTGTAAGCCGTGTTACTAATAATCATACATCCAACTCATGCCAACTTCGGCTACGGTGACTGTTTTTGTTACTGACGAGACTTACGAGCGTGTGCTTACTAATACTCATATATCATGTAGATAGTTATAATTTGAGAAGAGACTATAGGTCCGTATTAGTTTTATTAATTTTGATATCAGGACAGGTCCATAAAGAAAAAAAATCTAAATGAGTAACACAATAATGTAGGTATAATCCATTCACAGATAGTTTACCTCTGAAAACAGCAGTCCAATAGCAACCTTATTGTAAAGTTGATAAAGATCATTGTGAATTTGACAGACTTGTCAGTGGCAGCAACCCAACAGCAACCTTATTGCAACGGCAGTAAAGATCACTGTGATGTTGACAGTGATGCAAACTGAGAGGTAGAATAACTGTGAGCGGACTGTAGGTGAAGGGCCTTCAATGTGGAAACTTAGTCAGTATGTCTGCTCTACTATATCTACGCGTGTAAATTAGATTCTGAAACTCTTCTACGACATTCGCGCCGACAGAGCGATTCAGATATAAAGTAGTATTACTACTTCGAAATTTGAAAAGTCCCGAAAAGAGCCGGACGTTTTCAAAAAAGTACGGACGTTTTTAAATATTTCTTTCACAGTATCCATTAAACATTTTTATTTTCTAATAGAATACGCCATAAGTCGAAAGGTCCTGAAAAATTGCAACCGGACGGAGTACCGAAAAGCGGACGAATGGTGAGTTACCATCCGACCGCTTTTTAACGCCCCGTCCTTACTTATGAGAGTTTCGCCAATTGAGCATTTCAAACACAAAAGCTTCGCCGCAACAACTATTCGTATTCTAATTACCTGTTTTTTTGTAACTCCTTACTTTACTATCGAAGTCCTTCCCCACCACCAATGTCACGTCCATTCGCTGTACTTCACACACCACGTTTATGCGTTGATTTCTTTGATATTTGTATCCAATTACATAATAACGGCTCAGACGGTTCTCAGGTTTTGATCGTAGAGTCATCCCATTAACTTTGATACCTATAATGTTATCTACAAAAACAAAATTATGATTAAATACTTAGCATGTGGAAGTAGTTTATCCGTTTCATAAATCATTTTTTTTATTGAAACTTTACTGTTGCTACGTTATAATTTACAGCATTTTTCAGCAAGGTGTGGTCATATTTAAGGTTGTCGGTACGGACCAACATCGTAACCACGAAAAAATAATCAGCCGTCCTACAGTCCACAGATGTGGGTCGAGTAGGTATTCAAGTTTTGAATGGAACAGTTGATCCTTTTTGTCACATGATGTGTAGGTAAAACTAACTGTGCTTCAAAAGCTCCACTTGCGTGGACTAATATTACTGTATGATTATATGATTGGTTGACGGAGAGCATAACACTAAATAAATAAATAAAAAACACATACATAAAATATTCGCCACCGCGTTATACACTCATAAACTCACTGAAAAACACCCTTCATTTGTATTAGACATTATTATGTGTTTGTCGCTTTAAGGTGTTTGGTATCTGTATAATTATGCTACATGTTTAATGAGGGTATTAATTTGAGAATGATTACTAAAATCGAGCCAACCAAGAAGCATTACATAAATATGTTTGCTGGAGACTGTGTGTAATTACATAACAAAATAGAAAACAAAAAACTTACTGTATTCTGTCCGCGTTACAAATCTCACCCTAACTTTGGTGTAGTCAGTTGGTTCCGTATTAGTACATATCATATAACTGTTGTTGTGCCCAGAACACAATTTTGCACGAAAACCGATTGCTTTGTGTGATTTTATTTCATTCATGGTAGAAGTTTCTGAAATAATACGCGTATAAATAAATAATAAGACGCGATATATTTTTTTAAATAGATGAGGTTGGCGTTTCCTATCTGACTATTCTGAGAAGAAAGGCCGAAACAAACTCTGAGGTCACAGTTAAAGTCCAGACATAATCACGGTCAAATCATGTGAAGACCATGTATATTAGAGTCTGAAATGGTCGTTTGAGGAAAGAACCACACAGATTGAGCGGACTGTTCAGTCAGTGCACACATTTGTCAGTAATCATGCAGGTCAACTCAGAACTTAAGGAGCTCAACGATTCGACAAACACCTTTCCAAAGAAAGGACATTTGGGTAGTCCGCATAGACTACCTAAACGGCCAGACCATGATTCAAACTGAAACAATGACTCACTTAGTCCTCACATTCACAACAATTCAAATAATGTAATACTTTTTACAGTAAATATTCATGTCTAAAATAGTTAGCAAAAAATAGTAAAAAAATCAACATTCCCTGTATAAATGTATTACTTGTAGAGCAGCTTTTTCAGCCCAAGCCTTTTTGTCCTCAATATAGTCTTTCATAGTATAATAGGCTTTCTGGTATAGTTTCCGCTTTATACTAAATTTGAATTTATTAAGTCTTAAAATTTTGAATGTGGCTAGGAAGTTTATTATAAAAACGTATACATTGGCATCTAAACGAGCCACAAACTTGAATAATTATCTCCCTCTCTCTTCTTCTTAAAATCGAGAGCACCGCCATCGCCATCGCCGCAACAATTTCGTACAGTTAACGTCCCCTTGTCTCACCACTTGATGCAGTAATACGTTTAGAGTGTGGTTCTGAGTTTCGACGGTCATCGTCGCATCATCATAAAGACATCTCAGCCAGCACTTGGATACATCGTCCGTAGACTCGGCATCGCTGCAGACTCCAGATCAGTACTGGAGTCTTTGCAGCGATGCCAAGTCTCGGTTAACCAATCGAAATTTAAAAATTCTGACAGTAAAAATACCTTATCGTATTCAATTCTTCTTACTATTCAATTTCGAAATTGAAAAATTCGTAAAATCCATTGTTAGATTTCGAAATTCCGATATTCATACCCTAGGGTCAAGGTGATGCCGATGTGGTGCCGAGGTTAATGTATGCATAGTGTGTGATGACCTTTAGTGTGACAAAGGAATGTAATAACTCACCGCTCATTGTGCCTGCCATCGCATATTCCATCGAGAGCGGTGCTGAATTCAAGAAGTTGACGCAATTGACTTCGACTACATCGCCGTCTACGTATTGGTACTCGGCAGTGAAATCAAAGTCCTTCTCCGACAGGTTTGTGCGAACTGCTTGCAGTACCATGTTGTTCACGAGGATCGACTGTGGCGAGTCTGTGGGGTTACTTGCTCTAATTTAGACTGGGAATTTAGGGTATTTTATCGTACTAGCTGTAGCCCGCGGTTTCACTCACATGCTAGGAAAACTACTTCATGTACAAAGGTAAGTATTTTACTATGGTACCTGTGTGCCAAACATCAGAACTCACAATCAGTCATATTTATAATACGTATTAGTGGAAAGGATTATTAGCTTACGTACTTGTTTGTTTCACGTGAATTCTCATATAGCAATTGGCCGCTGAATAGTTGCCGTTATAGTACTGGACCACGGGAAATACTTTTGCGATATTTCGATGGGCCAACACCGTACAGTTCCATATATCACCCATATTTTTATCTACCTTAAACTGTTGATAGGTATTAATTAATCTTATAGATATTTAGACATTTATTTAGATATGATTAACCTGGGCAATCCGATGAGATGGGTCAGTACGGACAAAATCTGAATCTGAGAAAGTTTTAAGGAACCACGCAGTCGATGTTAGAGATGAGAAAAACAGCATTCAAGGATTTTCTAAAAAACCTTACACCTACACGACTCAGGAATTGAACCTAGTTATTTTCCGTAAAATACGAATGGTGTTTTATTTCTGTAAGCAATTGATAGTACAAAAAGCATTGTGAGGATTAAATTTGACTAAGGAATTACGTTTCTAATATCATAAATAAATTATATTTCATTATTTTTAACAGTCCCGCAACTTTTGTAGTCAGCTCATAGGTAGGTTACCTACTGTCATCCAGCGGCAGCAGCTTTTTTTATAACATCGTTATGTCCCACTGCAGGGGAATGACCTCGCTACGTTCTATCCTTCCACTTCTCTGTCTAGAGCGGCTAAGGACATCGTCAATGACATCTATTGATTTAAAAACAAAACCTATCTCTAATAGTTTCACATTCATTCCATCTCATCGGATCACCTACACATCATCTGTATTCCCTGAAGGGATAGGCAGCGCACTACGCAATTATTACATGGTTACATTACTTACAGCGGTGACTTTTTTATAACCGCCATTCTTCTCCTGTGTAACATCATTATAGTGGCAGCTGTAAAAGGTTTATATCATTATAATATATTGTAAAAACTTCATACTTACTTAGTAAATATTGACAAAACGTTAACCGAATTTGATACTTTATTTACGTTGTTTTCTTAGTTAGGTATCCTAAATATTAAAATTCTAGAGCTTCTTGTTGCAGTATAGTTTGGTGAGAAAATAAAGTGTTCGCGTTACTTACATCAAATGATTGATATCGGAGTTATATTTCGTAATTATATTGAAATATTCTCCTTCTCGAACCGTGTATACGTTTTGTTGTACATCTTTAAAACTGTGGTCACAAATAATGTTATGCCTGTTTTCAACTTTCGTGCGTGTGATTTCAAATGTAACCACCAGTGGATCTGTAATAAAAAAAAACAAATAAAAATAATAATACCTAATATTTAACATTGTTAAAATATTTCAACAATCCTTTTAGTAGCTTTGACAGCCCAACCAATCAAGGGAAATAAGAATATTATGTTAAATACGCGCAAACTATAAATTGTTGATGTTTCAAAAACTTACTTTACGAGTATGTATGTAAATAATTGAAGATTGCAAGTACTTACCCTGTTCAGCAGATTCTGCTAAAGCGAATCCAACTAAACACAACAAAATACTCCTGTAAACCATTGTCACTTCACCAATAATCAACTTTAATGGGAAATTATTAAACTTTGATTGAACTATATATACATTATCCTTGTGGTTAGAACAGCTGTGAGTGATGCGCGTATTATAATTGTTTCATTCGAATAGTATTCGATTGTTTTCCATCGCAACTTGAAAGCGAATAGTGGACCAGTCTTCTCTCAAAATCCTGGAGCATGACCAAGCTTTGTAGACAGACATGGTCAAGAGCAGACCACATGGAATCATTCAGTCGGTAGACCCCGTTTTTCTCTATTGATTGATCCTCTCTTAGCATGTTGATGGCAAATATTGTTTGAAAAGAAGTTCAGCAACGCTAACAACATTCGCTGTTGCGTATATTAGGGCATGCGACTTAAGATAAAAGGTGGGCTGTTGTATGCGAGGAGACATTAAAGATCTGAACCATCCGAGAAACCCTACCTTTGGAGACTGTCTCTGCTGGCCGACTACAATTAAAAAAACTCTTTCTAATCAATCTAAAACGAACCGCAGAGAAAATATGGTTCAGAGTTTCACATTAGCACGGACCTGCACCCTTATTGAATAACACACTATGTATCACAATATGAATCATTTTGAAGCCTATTGCTAATCCATTGCTTCATATGTTCGAAAAATTGATCTGCTCAACAACGTAAATAACGCAATGAACGTTGTTGAACTGTCAAAATGAAAGCTATTCCAACGAGATCTTCGGAACAGTGATGACCCTGAGGTCGTCCGGCCTACACATGACACAGGATACAAATGTCTTGGCCATGTCCTTTCGAGTTCTAGCTCGAAAGGACCTGAACTACTCATTTGTGGATAAACCCTAAAATTGTAATCCCCGAGGTATTTTAATTTAAAAAAAAACTCAAATAATGCTTGTGTTCCCGAAGTGGCAGCAGATATACACTCCATTTTGCTATAATGGTATATCCAACCATAATGGCAGTCCACCACCACAGTGTACAAATGAATGAGAAAATGAATACGATACGTGTCATTACAGTGAGAGTCTATCAAACAGAGAATCGTATTATGAAACACTAGAGAGCGTAGTAAGTAATATAGATCCTGAAGACCATTGTTATGCAACAGTAGATTACTTGAGTTGTAAACCTAAAATTGGTGAAACACAAACTACGGATATTAAAGTTTATGATGAGCCATATGTCCAAATAACTATGAGCGACTGAAAGCAAGCGATACAATAAGTTTAAAATATCAGAAGTTCTTTCTTTTCATGATATTTTGGTGGCAAGCAAGCAGGCTACGAACACAGGGTTCAAGTCTGCTAACGTCAAACATTGGTCATTATGACAACCGTACCAAGGCAACACCATTACTATTGTGCTTAAAGTTCATAATCTTCTAAATTCATGTCAGAGGTCAAAAGAAATGTTAAAATAATAAGAGGTTACGACTTGTCATTATTTAAAAGATACTGTCGCAGCGTCAATGATCGGCTATTCCAAAACAATTGCGTCAGCAGACTTGGCCCGCTAATGGCACCTCCACGATTATCATTGTCTATAGACAACTGCTATACCAACGGCATGGCAAGTGCACTGCCATCCCAGATACAGAGCTGAAATGTCTCATGTGTCTGTAATACCGCCAGCTTTCTTACCTGAAAAGGGTAAGGGTAAGGGTGTATATGTAGTTATAAAAGTAATTTTGTAACTACATACACAAATTGAACATTAACTCTCGCCTTCTTGCCCTCAAAAATTATATCAGTAATAAGCTTAACATGTAATATATTTTATTTTCTGGAAAAGTGCTAGAATCGGCGAGAGTCCGCAACCCTACCCACTAGTTAGGGGTCTGTCACAGTCCAGAACTGCGTTTACTCGATTTATTTTGCGAGCTTGCAATGCCTTCGCCTAGTTGAGCACCCGTCGACAGCTTGGGCTCCTTTATTTTCTGGAAAAGTTCTAGAATCGGCTAGAGTTAGGGGTTCCCCAACCCCAACCACTAGCTAGGGGTCTGTCACGGTCCAGAACTGCGTTTACTCGATTTATTTTAAAAGGTTGCAATGCCTTCGCCTAGTTGAGCACCCGTCGACAGCCTGGGCTCCGGGCGGCCAGGCGGTGCTGGTCTGGTCACCGTTAATAACGAGGACCTTTCATCGTGCCTTGATATAACATCGATACCCTAATTTTAATTGGCGTAAGAGACATATTGGAGAACTCATAACTTTTTAATGTATCGATTGATTGATTTAATGAATCATTGATGATATTTTGGCGAATTCAGAATGAATTAACGAGTAACGCAAAAAACAAAACGGATATCGATGTGAACAATGCCATATTACATGTAATGATACGAGCCACGACTAGGGATACGAAAAAATAATCGATTACTCATTGGTATCGATACTTTTGTTTCGATACCGAGTATTTTTGTAATCGATTACTTTGTTTCCGATACTACACCAGGAATCGATACTTTCAAATGTAATCGATATCCTTTAGCACACCACTATCAAGGACAAGGAATTTCAACCATAAGTTAATACACATAACGCCACTTGCACACCGCACCGGTATATTGATCAATGCTATGGAACAAAGAATAAAAAAACCGGCCAAGTGCGTGTCGGACAACGCTTAGTGAAGAGTTCGGATGAATATTTACGCATGCACAGTATCGATTTTATCGACCACAAAAATAAGTCTTTCTTTTATAGTATTTCTCACAAAAAACTATGAAAAAGAAAGTTATCAATGCGTTTGTAACCGAAACGAACCCATATCACAAAAACTATTGTCTTAAATAAAAAATCACGTAGAAACCTCATAATCTTTTTAATTCCCTATGGGATCCAATGATACACTTATGTGTATTGATTTTTTGAGAACCATGTATGACGAGAGCCACCCCTTCTTGTTTTTTGTCGTAATTTCACTACACCATTGTTTAACGGTGCACAGAATAGACGTTATTTCCATGTTTTTTTTTTTATATACGTACTGCAAAAAGTCGCCGAGTTAAATAGCTGTGTCTGAACGTACGGAGGGACGGATATGACGAAATTATAAGGGTTTGGATTTTGCCATTTGGCTGTGAAACCCCAAAAACCTGTCTTCGTTCAGCGCCTCTCTTGACAAAAAGCTTTAAACTAACGTAATAATAAGATTTATTATTATAAGTACCATTATTCTTGTTTTATTCCTTTAAAATCAAAATGAATAAAACTTCGCAAAAAGTAATCGATACCTACTGGTATCGATACTTTTGTTGCGATACTTATCTTGGTATCGATACTTTTGATGCGATATTGGTATCGATTACAGTATCGATACTTTCGTTTCGATATCGTAACCCTAGCCACGACATACTCAACAGATCCGGTAAGACTGGAATCCCAACTATGTCGGGAATAAGTAGATGAAGATGAAGATATACAAGCCACGACACTTTGTACAGGACAACTATCTGGCATCAGGGCAGAGTGGGGGAAACACGCGCTCAGGCGGGCTCAGTGTATTAAATAAGTTCAGACATGGTGAATCGATTCCTACGTCGACAGCAAGTGTTATCTTGTACGCAAAATATTTCGTTCGTTAATAGGTACTAATAAGAAAAACAGGAAAAAAAATACTGTTTCAGTACTTAATTGTATTGACTTCCATGGGTAGTAAATGAATATAGATACCTAATTAATTAGGATTTTTCCTGTTTTTCATGCTCACAAATAACTGGCAAAATGTGGGTGACTTAATATACCTTTGCCTACCTTGAATATACACGTGAAAAAACGTTATTTAAAAAAAAAAAACAAGCGTTTATCGCAATACTGTAGGTCACTATTATGATTGCGTTTAGCTTTTCGATCTCAGCGTGACTAAACAAGATAATACGAGTTTCCGCAGAGAGCCCCTCGTCCCGAGACGCGTCTGGCTGCATCAGGTCATCTGCACCAAATTATTTGTGCTTATTGTCTTCAGAACGGAACGGGAACACAAACTTTCAACTTTTTAAGGCAAGAAGAAATTGTTGTGTAATATCACACGCTAAATAAAAAATAAAGGTTTTAGTCATGGAGATCTTAATCAGTATTATGTAATCAATTTATAAAAAATACAAAAATTGTTTCTATCTTTGTCCATTATAGACTTTGAATCCATTGAATTTTTTTGGCGTAGTAGCACACGCCGGGTGTCCGCTAGTGTCATATACATAACCATTTTATGTTCATAGAGTTTTACTTATCCTTTTCGTCTTCGTTCTCCATCAATGTAATACGTTTATGTGCTTCATGTCTCTACGTTTGCATTGGTCTTCAGTTTCTCCTTGATTTTTCCCCATTTCCAATGACGGTTACAGCAGGCTATCATACATCTAACTACATCGGTTACTACGTTAACAAGGCGTTGTCTTGTACTCAAGCGATGGTGTCAAAATGTAGAAAAACAGGAAAAACTTATTTCAATATACAAACGATATTTCTATTAATAAATTATTACGTGGTCTGCACTCAAGGATAATTACCGAATTTTCCTGTTAAGGCTAATGCAACCACGAAACTGAACTGTCCTGGGCAGTCTCGACATTAGATAGCGACAAAAATCTGTCGCTAAGTCGTATCGATGTCAAATTCCTTTAATAGATTTTCAACTTTATTTCCATAGCATAAGGCTGAAAATCTATTAAAGAAATTTGACATCGATAGTAGAAATATAATATACAACGAGGTATCACATTTTTCTGAATTTAACTGAGTAGGCTGATATTTATGACGCTAGACATGTCCGTTAATATTGCATTGACACCATATTGACACACATTTTTGAAGCTGATGCAGAATTCTATATTTTGGCGACGCTTGTCTCGCCAGATGGTTTTGGTGTTCCTTCGAGTTCACGTATTTGTGCTGCCACTTGTATATATATCTACTCATCATAATCACTCTATAATGTTTCCACTGCTGGGACACAGGTCTCTTCTCGGTGAGAGGGAGTGGGTCGTAATCCACAACGGGGGCCCAGTGCGGGTTGGTAGATGTCACATGTCTTCGATTTTTTTGCATCGTTTTGAGAGCAGTGGTGATGAAATAATTTAGACTAAGTAAAGTGTCCGCCTGGGTTCGAACATACGACCTACAAGTCGTAAGTCTCTGCCGTTTCTGCTAGACCACCACCGCTCTCACATTACTTCCCGTCATATTTTTATGAATGAATCATGTAATCAGATATTGTTGCCGAACATAGTAATATATTTATGCTTGTGACTGCACATGGCCGATGGCGCAATAGCCGGTTCTGCTTCGCGAATACATTTTCTTGTCTTTCTTGGTTTAGCACTTAAATACATCAATTCATGTTTTGTTTTTCAGGTGAAACGTCAACTAACACTCTAGTATATTGTATGTCAGCTGTGGGCGTCGCGGTATTTATACTTTTGGTGATAATATTATACTTGTCAGTAAAGAAGCGTTGCTGCTGTAGAAGATCGAGTTCGCAAGAATTGCCACCAACACCGACCGCGAGACCTGACGTAATTTTTTATCTTTTTTTTAGTTCTAACTTCTTAAATATATTACTGCATACTTTTAAAGAAACAATTTATTAAATGTCCGTTTTTACTTTCAGCCGAACACAGTTTATTATGAGAACCTGTTGTCCGTCTTCAAACCCTTTAACGATCGCGAAGCCGCGGAGCTGGAAAATGTTGATGAGGAAATCTCCTGATAGTGATTTTCCAACTCCGCGTCAAGTAATGGTTTACTTGACTATTGAATCCAATAGTAAAGTAAACCATTACTTGACGATCTCGTTTGTCGCATTGCACACCTTAACGACTCAACACCAACTCAACCCAAAGCAAAGCATTGACATAGTGAGCTTTATATCGCGTCACGTACAGCAACATCACGGTGAAGGACGACGTGTCAACAACTATTGTCACATAATTTTGGAAACGTCACTGTACGGGACTTGATTTTCAGGTCACATTTCAATGTTTTACTTTGAATCGAGTTCGTGACGAGGATGGAGATCCTTCGGCTTCTAATTCTACAATCGATGCGGAGGAGAGGAACAGGCGTGGGCAGCGAGGAAGATTTCCCGCAATCTGGGTCGGGTCAGGTCACTCTGGTCTGGAGAGATAGAACTTTTTGTAGGTTTATTAGATTATTATCAAGTGTTAAACCTGTAAAACAGTTTAAGTAATATGAGTGTAAAGTCTAAAATATGCACAATTAATTAAATTCTCGATTGGTTGCTAAAATTGTAAGCAATAGAGGGCCGAATCAGTGTAGATATTGATAAATGTTAACGAAGATTAATTGTGTGTGATTAAGTTTATCTATATTTTGTTTCAATTTATATTTAGTTTATTTAATATTAAGCTTATCTGTTACTGACTTTATTGAAAAAAAAAATTGATTGCGTACGAACGAAATGCGAGATATATTATACTAGTTGTTTTGGTAATAGTCTTTTATAAAATCAGTTTAAATTACTAGGTTTAGGAGGTAATATTATAAACATAATTTTAATATTATCTCATCATGTTTTAAATTTATGTAGAATTTTCTACTTCTCAGAGCGTGTCGAAAGCAATCTAAATTGTGTCGGCCCAGAATTTGGCTATGAGTTTGCCGCTTGAAATTACGTAATATAATTTTCGGCAGTTTAATAACCTATAATTTCGAATGACTCCAGTTATTTTCTCTAAAATTCCTCGAGAAATACCTAAATATTCTTAATGTTATTATGATAAAAAAGAAACACAAACTCTTTATAATTGATGTGTTACACTTATTAAGGGCCCGTTGTTTGATACATAGTTAAACATGACCAATAGTCAATTTAACAATTAGTCACTTGACAATAGTCAATAGCTGTCAAATTTTAACTACTCTGTCTGCGCATGGTTAACTTTTATAGCTAATTGTTTTTTTTTAACTATAGTTAGCTTAAACATTTGTCAAATAACATACTTCTGTAATTTTTTACAAATTGTTAGTTTAACTAACGCATTTTAAATATTAGTATGTTTGACTACTGATGAAACAACGGGCCCTAGGCCCGTAGTTAGATCAATAGTCAATTTGCTATAAAAGTTAACCATGCGTAGTTAGAGTAGTTAAACTTTAACTGCTGTCAAGTGACTAATTGTTAAATTGACTAATGGTCATTTTTAACTTGGTATCAAACAACGGGTTACCACGGCTGAATTTATGAAGGATGAAGACTGACATTTGTGTAATTTTGACTGTAAGTCTTGTACGTAATTATTTAAAATTGTATTATGTAGCGAAGTAATTTCTTTAATAACATTTATTGTAAATGATACCTACCAATATTGACAAATAAAAACGAAAACGTTTCTTTTAATTTTGTTTCAGAACATGGCCCTTTTTTCTGCTTGTTTCATTGTTTTGTTAATTCTCATTATGTTCAACACCGAATACAATATTGTTTAAGTATAAAGTTTTAATTTATCTATTAATATAATTTTAATATAATTTATATGTATGAATAATATAATTTGTATATATATATGAAATAAAGGAAATAATAATAATAACAGTGAACGCAATTTTAACCCATTTTTACCATAGTTTTTCCTGTAAAATCAAAACTTAATCACCAAAATCATTGATACACCAAAATAAAAGCCATAATTATTATACAAAAATTAAATAAAATAGATCAAAAACTACAGATTCGGAGGTGACATGACAGTTGTAACCTTCAAAAGGCAACATGATATAATGTTGACAAGATCGGCCGCACTACGAGCACGCCCACCACCTCCGGACTCTTCGCTCAGCTCCGCCTCGCCGCCGCCGGTACCCAGCCTCACTGTGAGCGCTGTAACGACACCGGCTGCGGTAGTTGCGTCGAGCTCGAGTGACGAGTGTTTCTCCCCGCCCACGACGCCACCACCTGTTCGTCGACGTGGAGGGCACCGGCCGCCGGACGGCTTAGGACCTCGAGGCCCACTGGCCTCTGATAGGGTCCCAGCTCCCGGCGGAAGTGTGCAGCGCATGAGATGGACACGATCCATTAATGAAAACTCATGCGCTCATACTATGGGGCTACAGAGGGGAAAAAAATTTGACCGTGTCCGGATGCTCTCTCTTTTTCAGGTGCTTGAGCCAGCTGTCATCGTTTCGGCACAACGACTGTCGGATCAGGTGCGGGTCATCCAACGTTATCATATGTTGGATGACACTATACTTGATCGCCTGCGAAATGAAATGCAGAGTATTCATGTCATCGCCCCCCCGTCTCAGACCGTTGTAATACTACCACAGTCTAACATAAGACAAGAAGACGAGGAGAGTGATGACAGGACTACAAACGTAAGAACCCAGTGCAATGAGGAATTGAGGAGTGCTTTGGAGGATGCGATTCGATAATATCGGTTCATATCGCCCGAATTTAGACCACGCTTACCTCGTTTGCCCATGCATAACAAAAATAGGGCGCTGGTGGCGGTCCTGGATGCGCAGTTGTCAAATTATTTGGATGACTGCGTAGACCTCGTCGATACTTATTCGATTCTGTACTGCGCGGCTGTAGCGGCATGTCGTGTAGCTCACGTCAAATTTGCTATTGATTCTAGAGCTACACGACCGAAACCAGCGGTACCAGCTTGGCAGTTCAAAATTGAACGCCGTATTGGTGGGGCCAGAGCGCTCATCGGCAAACTAATCTGCTTTAGGGAGGGAAATACTCGCCCTAGAGTGATGCGCTTTGTGAGACGCGCGTTCGCAGGGACTGATATCAGCCCTCAGGACCATATGTCCTGTGTCACAGAGCGCATCGACTTCCTGAAGCAGAAAGTGTATGCATGGGCGAACCGTATTCTTAGGTATAAGCGGCGAATGGAGCGACACACCTAGAATCGCACCTTCCAACGCGATCAAAGGTGGGTTTATAGGGGTTGGGAGCGACCGGTTCAAGATGTGGCTGACACGTACCTACCAGACGATGATGCCATGTGTTCCTTCTGGCGCAATATCTGGTCGGTGCCTGTCAGTCACACCGAAGGCGATTGGGCTCGGAAAGTCGAGCGAGCCTGCGATTCAATACCAGAAATGGGGGCTATTACCATTTGCCCCCAACTCGTGCAGTCCGTCCGCTGCCTAACTGGAAGTCTCCAGGGCCGGTCGGACTGCAAAACTTATGGATTAAATGGTTCGTAAGATCGCACGGTCGCTTGGCGGCTCAGTACCAGACTCATTTGGAGTCTGGTTCGCTACCCCAGTTCCTAACCACAGGAGTTACCCACCTGCTCCATAAATCAAGTAGCACCGCGAAACCCAAAAATTATAGACCGATCACATGTTTACCGACGGTCTATAAAGTTCTTACATCAATTTTGAGAGCTAAAATTGACAAACATATAGACACCAACTCTATTATGTCTCCTTTTCAAAATGGATGTAGGAACGGGTCCCGTGGTACTAAGGAGTTACTCCTCATTGATATGGCCATTAGCCAACAAGTTCGTCGTTCCCGAAAGGATCTGTCGACATGTTGGATAGATTACAAGAAGGCCTATGACTCGGTGCCACATAGATGGCTCATGAGGGTGCTGGAGTTATATAAAATAGATGCAACTCTGCGCACCTTCCTGATGTCATGTATGGGGCAATGGAGAACGGTCCTTCACTATCCAGGATGTCGAAATGTCCAGAGGAATAGCGAACCGATAAGGATCGAGCGAGGTATATTTCACGGTGATAGTTTGAGTCCGCTTTGATTCTGCCTAGCCTTGAATCCTCTAAGCACACTGCTAAAAGATTCAGGTCTAGGCTATCGGCTGAGGAGAGGTGGTCAGGTTATATCTCGCCACCTCTACATGGATAACCTAAAACTGTTCGCCCCCAACAACTTGCAACTGATGGAGCTACTGAAAGTAACTGAAATTTTCAGTAGCGCCATCAGAATGGAATTTGGTGTGGACAAATGTGCGGTCATGCATGTAAAGCGAGGGGAGATTGTGGAATCCGTCGGAGCCCAACTCTCGGATTTCATAAACCTAAGAACCCTCTCCGCATCCGAAACCTATAAGTATTTGGGTATGTCGGAAGCATTGGGCATCAATGGTACTGATATGAAGCAATCGTTAAAGGAACGCTTCTTTGGCCGCCTGAAAAAGTATTTAATAGTCTTGTAACAGGCGGAAACAAGGTGCGCGACTTTAACGGTTGGGTCATGCCGGTTTTGATGTACTCTTTTGGCATACTCAAATGGACTCAGACCGAACTCGACGCTCTGGATAGGAAGGTCCGTACACTGCTGACAGCAAATCGAATGCATCACCCACGTTCATCGGTAATGAGGCTGTATATCTCGCGAAAATGTGGAGGTCGAGGCTTTTAGGCTAAGACCCTCCACAATCGCGAGATATGCGATATGTATATATGATATATATGAGATATGATAGGGAATATTTCTTAGAGGTTGACGTGGAGATGCATCGAGATGTGGTCAAAGTGGACAAGGGCCTCACCCCGCTATCTTTGGCTAAGGAAACTATCGCAAGCTAGTAGTGCTTGACACTAATGATCGCATGGAAGTATAGTAGAGTAAGGAGCTTCACGGACGCTTTTTTGGGGCCCTACATGGACCTGATGTAGATCAACTAGCGTCCGTAGCCTGGCTGCGTTACGGTGATCTCTTTGGAGAAACCGAAGGTTTTGTCTGTGCAATTATGGACGAAGTTATGATCACAAACAACTACCTGAGATTTATTGTGAAAGACGGCACGGTTGACATTTGTCGGGCATGCCACCGTCCGGGTGAATCAATCAGACACATTATCTCCGGATGTTCTAGTCTAGCTAACGAAGAATACTTGCATAGACACAACCTTGTAGCCAGGATTATCCATCAGCAACTTGCTCTCAAATACAGCCTTGTAGAATCGGAAGTGCCGTACCACAGGTATGAGCCCGACCCAGTTCTCGAAAATGGAAATATCACATTGTACTGGGATCGATCCATCATCACTGACAGGACTATTGTTGCCAATAAGCCTGATATAGTGGTGGTGGATCGATTAGAGCGGTGCGCAATGATTGTTGACATAACGGTCCCGCATGACGGGAACCTCGTGAAAGCCGAGAAAGATAAACAAATCAAGTATCTTGACTTGGCTCGCGAGGTTGTCGACATGTGGGATGTGGACTCAGCGATCATTGTACCGATAGTCGTGACAGTCAATGGCTTAATAGCCTAGAGCCTCGACCAACACCTGAGGAGGCTCTTGATGGGCAGTTGGATCAAGGACTTGATTCAGAAGGCAGTACTTCTAGACACGGCCCGCATTGTTAGGAGGTTCCTCTCTCGGGAGCCCTGACCGCCGGTAGCTTGGACCCTGTTCCCGATACCGGTGGGCCACAATTTTTTATATTTTTAAATGTTTTTATATTTTTTATATTCTAATATTTATACATATAATTTGTATGTATAGAATGAAATAAAGGATAATAATAATAATAATAAATCTTTATTTCAGACATGAACACATACATGAACAGTCCATATTATGTTGTTTTGTGATGGGTTAGTAACAGAAAGGACTTATAGTATATATTAGTATTGTTACTAAGGACACAAACACAGTTAAATTGCCCAAGCCCGCCCTCGTGGCTCAGTGTAGCAGCGCCATAGGTACATCTAATAATTAATTATCTTCGTGTACCTATAGCTAATTTTACCCAGCGCCATTGTATAGGACAGTCTGGCCTGTTAACAATCATTTTCAGGATGCCATTGCGAGTGCTACGCAAGCGTTGTAGCAAGGAAGCCGCCTTTTTACGTATGATGGCATGAAAACCATCCGTGCGAGCTTCGGCAAACATGCCCGATACACTACAACGCCGCGGCAGCCGCAACAGCATCCTGAAAGCGTTGTTATATTGTCCGCGCGGGATGTTGTAGGCTCGGCTTGTATGTGACACCCACAGGCCGTTCGAATAAAAGGACTGACAGAACGCTTTAAATAAGGTCACCTTAACGTCTGCCGTGCAGCGAACAAATTTGCGGGCGAGCATACATATTGCTCCTCACCGCTAACGCCCTGCGCTCCCGCTCTATATCACTGTCATCGCGTAGGTCACTAGTGACAATGTGGCCCAAATACTTAAGTTTCTCAACTACGTTTAGTACCACGCCATTGAGATATATCGTAGGTACACGGCGGGGTTGCTTTTTTTTGTGTTTTAAACACCAGAATCTCACTCTTTTTAGAGTTGTATTTAATTCCGTGTACCTCCGAATACGTCTCGCAGGTCGAGAGTAGCTCTCTCAGCCCACCTATCGATGGACTGAGCAGCACTATGTCGTCCGCGTAACTTAAGTTTTGACACAAGTGCCGTCTATGTGACAGCCAACATGTGTGCTGCTCAGTCGCTCGATAAGCTGGTTTACATATAAATTAAATAACAGAGGTGAGCTTAACCCCCCATGCCTTACACTACACTCCATTTTGTACTCATCCGACAGAGTACGGACCCATCTCACCCGGTTTGTCTGGTGAGCATACCAGTCTCTGAGGAGTGCTGTGTATTCCGCCGGCACACCTGATCCCCTCAACTTGTCCCACAGCACATCATCGGCAACGAGATCGAAAGCTTTCGACAAGTCGAGGAAACACGCGTAGACCGGCGTTCTCCTCGAGGTGTAGTACTTGACTGTGTGTTTCAGGCTAAGTATGGCACTCTCCATGGATAAGCCCGCCCTAAACCCAAACTGGGCATCATGCACTTCAATCTGTTCTAAAAGGCAGCCGTTTAACACACCGTCAAGCACCATGGTGGTGGCTAGCGAGATGGGTCGATAGTTATCTCTATCGGACGTGTCGCCCGTCTTGTTTTTAACAATGGGTACTACTGTCATCCGCATAAGCGGTTCGGGTAAATAAGAATGACCGAGGCACAGAGTAAAAAACAGAGACAGCACTCTAGGCAAATGAACCCCCGCATGCTTAAAATGTTTTAAACTAAGGCCATCGTGACCCGGCGATTTTCCATGTTGCATTCCGGAAATAATTTTAGCAACTGTCTTAGCTGGTATTTTGGTATTCCGCTTGGTCACAATAGCCTCAGCCTATCCCCTGTCACAAACTTCTGAGTTCAAGGGTGACCGCACAGAAAAGTGGTCCCTAAAAGCATCAGCAATATGCTTATGGTCAGTCATGCCACCGACGCTCACCGGGAGACTCGGCCTCACATTCATTTTGTTTGTGTTTTTCCAAAACTGTTTAAAGTTCTTAGGGGTATGATCCAAGAAGAAGAAGAAGAAGCAAGAAGATCTGTTTTAAGCTCCTCTTGCCTGTTCTGACACCATTTGAGTTTGGCCTTGAAATTTCTCCTTGCCTCCGCCATTTCACAAAATAAAGGGCCACTGGCCGGGCGACCAGCCATCGACCAAACTTGGAACAGAAACCGCGCCTCGCGGTGAGCAACCGCGACATACTTGTTCCGCCCCGTTACGTAACCTCCTTTCCTCCAACACTTGGCTTTATAGGTCTTTACAGCGGCACGTCCTAGGGTGTCTACAATTTCCAGATACATCTCATCAAGAACTGAGTGATGAAGCTATACCTGGTGAAGTATATTATTATACCATGGTACGGAGCTACAATCGTGTCTTACGCTGTTTTTGAGTGCACAAATGTTCGTATGTGACGCGTCTATTTATAATACGTCATTGGATTTACCATAATCTTAAGACAAGAACTTAATTTAGGCTATAAGTAAAGAACTGTTTCCTGTATTTTTTTCAAAATTTTGGGCTCAGTAGATAAGTTAGGATATCTACTGAGTCTGAATCTCTCAAATGTATGCGTACAAACTTACATTTGCAGTTGGAATGTATGGGAGAACATGTTTTTCAACTACAAGGTTAAGTTCGTCCTTCAGTCCGGAATTGGCTGTATCACTTGAGGGAAGCCGCGGGCAGCAGGGCACACTTTTGAGTTGGAACCCTCAGGGCGCGAGTCCTACTCACACTTGTCCGGTTTTTATGATAACATCAATGTGAACAAATACAATAGCCTGATACTTCATAGTTCGGGTGACATTCATCTGCCGTTTTTAGAATGTGGCCCTATAAAAAGTTTCCATTATATTCCAGGGTCATGGTCAAGGTCATGTGCTCCTGCAAACTCTAACCGAATTTATTCATTTGTTTTTCGTTTTCGTTTTCCTTGTCATGGGCATGAAGAAAAGGAAGGTTTGTCCTATTAATTTGTATAAGTATGTAAAATACAACAATTATCTATTTATTATTACAATTTTAGTGAAAATTTGGTAGGTCAAAATTCAAGATGGCGGCTACGAAAATGTACTTTTAGCAATCAGAAGCGGCGATGTTCAAAAAAAGAACAACAACATCCAAGAAATAAGAAATAGAATAATTTAATATAGGTATACACGCGTTTTAAAATATTAGGGACAACCGTTATTTTTGCAAAGAAGAAACAAAATATTACAAATTTACAACCACTAAAACTAACCTACACCTCCAACAATATTACCTAGTTAATCAGATGTCGGTTAGAGCGTGACTTACCAAACTTGGCAATTATATAATTTTGGTGTATTGTGTTTGATGCCGTCACTGAGACATGTGATCACAGTTTTCTATGTCATTTCTTCTGATAGCCTCTCTAGTATCTTAAATCTCTTTGTTGAGAGGTCTTCGCAACTTACTGAGCTGAATCGAGAACTGTGGCGAGAAAGGGTCTAGTGTAGGTAGTTTAAAAAAAATGTTTTTCGAAATATAGTTTATTCATTGAAACTTTAAACGTCAAGTAGCTACATTAATTATTTAAGTATGTACATTAATTACAGAATTCTAACATACATGTATTATTTACTCAAGAATTCTATATACTTTTATAACATACTAGCTTTTGCCCGCGGCTTCGCTCGCGTTAATTTAGAATTTGACAATCAACTCGGGTTGTTCGGGCAATTATAGTTAGGAGGATGAAAAACCGGTCTATCCACACTATAGACTCACAAAATGTGTTAGGTACTTAATTTTTATTTTAAACCCTTACCACACTACTAAAGTTTCTATAATATATCTAATTCAATCATGATTCGTAAGACACGTGGCGCCATCTATTATCATAAGAACGTTATTGTTGTTTTCTTCGGGAACAGTACGTTTTTTCGGGATGAATGATACCCTATGTCCGTTTCTGTAGACCTGACAATGTATATACAAAATTTCAGGATGATCGTTTCAGTGGTTTAGGCATGAAAAGGTAACAAACAAACAAACAAACTTACTTTCGCATTTATAATATTAGTTAGGAAGTTAGGATATATATATATGTATATATATATAATAATATTATTTATATATAGTTAGGAAGTTAGGATTAGGTTTTAAGTACATTTATAATAATTTCTAACATATAAATCTTTATCACATAATAATTGTAGTTATAAAAGTAACCTTTTAAGGTACGAATGTCGATGGTATACAGACAGATGACACATTTCAGCTCTGTATCTGGGATGGCAGCACACTTGCCATGCCGTTGCTGTAGCAATTGTGCATAGTCATTGATAATCGTGGAGGTGCCATTAGGGGGCCAAGTCTGCTGACGCAATTGTGTTGGAATGGCCGATCATTGACGCTACGACAGTATCCCTTACATAATGACAAGTCGTAATCTCTTATTATTTTAACATTTCTTTTGATCTCTGACATGAATTTAGAAGATTACAAACTTTAAGCACAATGGTAATGGTGTTGCCTTGATATGGTTGTCATAATGACCAATCTTTGATATTAACAGACTTGACCCCTGGGTATGCAGCCTGCTTGCATGCCGCCAAAATATCATACAAAGAAAAACCTTCTGATACATTGAAACTTATTGTATCGCTGGCTTTCGGTCCTTCATTGTAATATGGGCATATGGCTCATCATAAACTTTTCTATCCCTAGTTTGTGTTTCACCAATTTTAGGTTTACATCTCAAGTAATCTACTTTTGTATAATAATGGTCTTCAGGTTCTATATTATTTACAACGCTCTCTGGTGTTTCATAATATGTTTCTCTGTTTGATATATTTTCACTGTAATAACACGCGTCATATTGATTTTCACATTCATTTGTACACTGTGGTGGTGGACTGTCGTTATGGTTGGACATATCAACGCACGGGGTCTGGAAAAAAAATAAAAAAAATGTAAAGCAAAAGCTTACATCCAAACATATGACAAAATGAAGTGTATCTCTGCTGAGCCCTTTGGGAACTCAAGCGTTATTTGAGTTTTTTTTAATTGGTCTATCCACAAATGTGTAGTTTAGGTCAATTCGAGCTAGAACTCGAATAGGCATGGCCTAGACATTTGTGTCCTGTGTCATGTGATGACCGGACGACCTCTGGGTTGTCACTGTCCCGAAGACCTCTAACGGACAAATACCGACTTAGGCCTTGCGGGGTATTTGCATAACACACTAAAGTTAGGAATAGCTTTCATTTTGACTGTTTAACAACATTCATTGCGTTATTTACGTAGTTGAGCTGACAAATTTTTCGAACGTATGAAGCAATGGATTAGCAATAGGCTTCAAAGTGATTCAGATTGTGATAGATAGTGTGTTATGCAATTAAGGTGCAGATCCGTGCTAGTGTGAAACTCTGAACCAACAAATTTAAACTTTTTTATTTTTTATTTTTTTTATTTGGGTGGGAAATCATCAAATGACCTCTCCCGCTCTAGGCGGAGCGGAAGGGCGTGTCAGACTCTTACTGACTAAAACCCACCCATGTTCCTTCAGTTGCCTGTGCGCCAGGGCCACGGTAACACTTTCGAACAATCCGCAGCCCCGGCAGGCATCGGTCCTATCGGACCCCGTCAATTTTGCTGACATCTCTTTGAGGCGGGCGTGGAACACGACGCGCCGTCGACCCGGGCCTGGTATTTACCGGACGGCGAGCTGCCCATTGCTCGCCGTCCGCAAGCCCGCGCCTACGGTGGCCGGGAGTCGGCAATCGACTCCCGACGCCCAGGGTGTCTCCTCCTGCGGCGACTAGGGGCGCGAGGGCGCAGTGATTGCCTCTCCCTCTCGCGCTTCGCCTCCTCCTTCGCGAGCATTACTGCTTCGCAGAAGGAGGTGACGGCTTCCCATTCCCTCTCGCTCCGTACCATGGCCCGAACCAGGGCCGGACGCGAGAGGTCAACTGATTTTTCCTGCGGTTCGTTTTAGATTGATTGGATAGAGTTTTTTAACCATAGATAAATCATAAAAGGCTTTTTATATCAACCCATGTGAACCTTTGTTCAATATCCTTAGGGGCGCTACACTCATGTTTCGACACACCAAGTTCACATTTAAATTAGTATTGTCAAACGCGAAGCCAGAGGCCCTCGACCATACTCGACCATAGAAAAAACCTCGACCCATAGAAAAAATCAAATAATAAAAATAAAAAAATCATCATAGAATGAAGTCTTAAAAAGAAGTAAATAAAACACTCAAGAAGATACTCAAGTGGCTCCCTATTCGACGTCGCAGGGACTCTCGGATATTGTGTCTGCTATTCAACATACTTCACAACCCTAAAACACCATCCTATCTGCGAGAACGCTTCTCGTACGCCCGTCCTTTTGATGCGCCTTGCAGGTCGCATCTTAGAAATCTCCTCAAATCCCCTCCCCACTCAACCGACTTCTACTCCTACTCTTTCACTGTGCACGCGGTTCGATTGTGGAATTCACTTCCGCCTGACATTGGGAACTGCCATACTGTTGGAGTATTTAAAAGTAGAGTGAAAGAGCACTATCTTTCCACTTTGTCATAATTGCATATGTATTTATTATTTGAATTACATTATATTGTTATATATTTTAGTGATATTTATTTTAGTCGTATGTATGTATGTATGTATGTAAGTATATTCTCATATTGTATGTTTATATTTAAATTGGCAAATTATTTAAGATTTTATGTTACGTTGTCTAAGTTGTTGTAAGTTTTAAACAAATGATTAAAAGAATTGCAAACTCAAACCTAGATAATTATTATAGCATGGTTTTGCTATTAGGTAATAGTACTGGTATTACCAGAAAGGACATAGTGGATGGTGTTAACACCTTATTAAAGTTAAATGTAGGAAAGCTGATGTTGTGTGCTTTTCCTTACTCTGATACTTTATCAGATGACGAAAATAATTATATTTATAAGTTGAATAATACAATTCATAAGCTGACATGTTGTCATAGTGACAAGTTATTGTATTTTGACACTAACAAGTTTGTTAGTAGTTTTAAGTTAACTCAGAGAACTCTATCTCTGTCTTGGGAATGTCGACATCTGATTGCTATGTTGATAGCATATAGTATTAATGAGGTTATAAATAATATAACAACTTTTAGTATTAGGGACGAGTCTGTGTTGCCTAGTCATACTAACAACATAGTGATTAATTATGAATCCTCATGCTGTACGAAGGAGGAGAATCCACCTATAATACCAACATCTTTGGAGGTCACCACCAGTCAGATAGGGTATTCTCTTCCTGCTGGAACTGGTACGGGCATTCTAGACACTTCATTTGTAGTTGTGGAGGTCACTCCGGATAATCATTTAAACTAGTCAGTAAGACAACAGAAGTTACACCTTCAAGTAACCAATTATTATTATTATTAGAGAATAATAAAAAGGTATCTTCTGGCAATATAACTCATAATAATAAAATACTAAAGGGAGTGCAACATACTTTAAAATTATTTAATCAAAATATCCAAGGTTGCGCTTCCAAATTACTGGAACTAGAATTGTTTTTAGAAAATACTACGTTTGATGTCATTTGTTTAACAGAACATTGGTTAAAAGATCATCAAGTAATGTCAATTAATTATGAAAATTATTGTGTAGTTAGCCATTTCAGCCGAAAACGTATGATACATGGCGGGTCATTAATATTAGTTAAAAATTCAATTAAATCGAAAGAACGAAAAGACGTCATCAGACTGTCTGTCGAGCACACCATTGAATTGTCCTGTGTTGAGCTTGATAAGCATGTTATATTATGTGTATACAGACCTCCAAGTTACCAGAATCTATCTGTGTTTGATTCTGTAATTGAAGATGTGTTAAAGAAACTAAGTACTAGTAGTAAGTCAATAGTCATATGTGGAGATTTTAATATTAATTTATTAGAAAATAACTCGAATACTGTTAGATTATTAAATCTTTTCGGGTCATTTGATTTGTCAAATGTTTTTATTGAACCAACCCGAGTGACAGCTTCTTCTGCCACTTGTATAGATAATATTTTTTGTAATTGTGATTATTTACACAAACAAATTGTAAATAAGTTGCCATCTGATCACAGTGGCCAAACAGTAACATTTTGCTCCTACATGCCTTTACAAAAAATTCAAATAAGGTTTAGGCCAATTACATGTAAAAAATTAGAGCAATTAAATAATTCTTTAGCCAGTACATTATGTGATCAAAGTTTTAATAATGTAGGTGACCCAAATGAGTTCTACGCCGAGTTCTTTTCACTATTAAACACGCAATTTAATGACACTTTTCCACTAAAGACTAAAATTATTTACACAAAGTTTTTATTTAGTGATTGGGCGACTCCAGGTATTCGTAAAAGCAGGGAAAAGCTATTTGAACTGTATGGTCTAAAGCAACATATGAATAATACAAGATTTCATCAGTATGTTGCAAAATATTCAAAAACTTTTAAAAGTGTGTGCAAACTAGCAAAAGCAATTTATATTAGCAATAAAATAAAATCAGCTGATGATAAAATAAAAACTACCTGGCAAATAATAAATAATGAAACAGGCAGGAAAAAACAGCGTAATACAGAATTTAATTTAGAGACTGCACATGGCCTCATCAACTCTGATGTAGAAATAGCTCAGGAATTTGAAAACTTTTTTACTAATATTCCCCTTAAAACTACTGAAGCTTTAAATTCCTCACCCGCGCTTTCTGCTGCCTTACTTACAAAGAATGTCAAGGCATGCCCTTTGGAGTTTAGGTTTCAGCATACAAACCCCCAAGCTGTTATAAAAGCTTTTAAAGATCTTAAAATTAAATCAACAGAAGATCTCTGGGGAATGTCTGTAAAAGTCTGTAGATCTCTCATCGAAACCATTGCTCCCTATTTAGCTTTCATCTTTAACACCAGTGTAGACCAAGGAGTTTTTCCGGATCTTTTGAAACACAGTAAAGTAGTTCCGTTGTTCAAATCCGGTGATAGTAAAGAACCCAACAATTATAGGCCTGTGTCAATTTTGCCAGTTCTCAGTAAGGTGTTTGAAAAGTTAATGCTTAATCAAATGTTACGTCACTTTAATAAAAATTCCATCTTTCATGAACAACAGTACGGTTTCACCAAAGGGCGCTGTACCACTGACGCTGGTGTCACCCTACTAAAGAACATTTTTAACGCCTGGGAAGGAGCACAGGATGCCATTGGAATCTTTTGCGACCTTTCTAAGGCGTTCGATTGCGTAAACCATGAGACACTTCTGCTGAAACTAGAGCACTATGGAATTAGGAATACAGCTCTTGATCTACTAAGGTCATACCTGAAAGATAGAAAGGTTAAAGTTCAAGTAAACGGCAAGAACTCATTAGGGTCTAAAATGACAATGGGCGTTCCTCAAGGTTCGATATTGGGTCCATTCCTCTTTTTAGTTTACATTAATGATTTACCCCAATTACTGCAGAATCAACCGAAGATGGTGTTATTTGCAGATGACACATCATTGATCTTTAAAGTAGACCGACGGTCACAAAATCTTGACGATGTAAATAACTCTATTCTTCAGGTCCAAGATTGGTTTATGGTAAATAATTTGGTACTTAATGAAAAAAAAACCAAATGCATTAGATTTAAATTACCTAATGTTAGAAGTTGCGAATGTGACATCATATTGAATGGAGAAAAACTAGAATTTATTAATCAGACGGTTTTCCTGGGAATCACGCTAGACGAGAAATTGCAATGGGGACCCCATATAACATCTCTTGCGGGGCGGTTAAGCTCGGCCGCTTATGCTGTTAGGAAGATAAGACAGTTAACAGATGTAGACACCGAGCGTTTGGTCTATTTTAGTTACTTCCACAGCATTATGTCATATGGCATTTTACTCTGGGGTCGGGCTGCTGACATTGAATCCATTTTCATTTTGCAAAAGAGAGCTGTCAGGGCCATTTACAATCTATGTCGTCGCGAATCTCTTAGGGAACTATTTAAAAAGATTAATATTATGACGGTACCTTGTCAATTCATTTATGAAAATATTATGTATGTAAGAAAAAATCTACATCTTTTTAATAAAATAAGTGATAGACATAATTTTAATACTAGAAATAAAGATAAAATAGATCAACCATTTTTTAGATTATCTAAAGTACATACATCTTTTATGGGGTACTGTGTTAAATGTTACAACAAAATACCTTGTGACATATTGCAATTAAATGAAAGAAAATTTAAAACTCATATAAAAAGTACACTTTGTAAACAAGCATATTACAAATTAGAGGATTATATCCTAGATAAGAATGCTTGGAAACATGCTGGTCCTGCTCCATAGGACAATCTACAGTCTAGACAAAATCAAACTGGTTGCTAATTTGATTGTATAATTTATAATTTTTATGACATTGATTGTTACATTATGTACTTAACTACTTAAACTCACACACTAAATTATTACTTGTTGAAATTTTGGAAACATCATCTACTTTTCAATATTTGTAAATATGTGAGCACCTTGTATCTATCACATAATTAATTTACTTGCCTTTGCATTATATTTAATTCTTTTTACCTATTGTGGTATAGTAATTTTATTCTAGGTGCATCGTCTTCACATATGATTACATAATTAATGTGAACTTACATAATATTGTAAAATATTTTAAAAGAGTACCGGTGGAGTTTCTTGCCCATTCTTCTCCATACGAAACTACCTTTTGGAAGGGGCAACTAGAATCAATTCTATATTTTATGTAAATTTTGACGTTCAGAAGTGCCTTTTATGTGCCTATTTGAAATAAATGATTTGACTTTGACTTTGACTTTGACTTCTACATCTCTTTAATATACTCTCCTATCGCAGGTAAGCTGGAAGAGATTTCTTTAGAAATAAGCATCACCTTTGTTCGTATTTTTCTGTTCCTTTCTTCTTGTCTGTTTATATATGTGTGTACATAAATGGTTAAATAAATAAATAAATATTATCTGTGAAACTGTTTGAATATAAGTTATGTTTACAAACGCCGTGCGTTCGTTCTAGGTCTAAGCTTATGAGGCAGTGCAGCTGCTTGTGCCGCTGACTGCCGCAGACACGAAGCCAGTCGGAGGTACGTATTGCACTGTCTTCAGATGTGTTCGTACACATGGTTTGTCAAAGGCCAGAGAGTGAACGGACTCGCAGACTGGCATCGTGTCCGGAGGCCATATAGTCGGTTAGGAAACATCGATCGCATCTAGATTTAGAAATATTTTTTTGGACGTATCAAAGTGTTCGTTAGAACCAATTTCCAGGATAACAACATTAATCATTTACCTGAAAGATTAATTATATTAATAACATAAATTTTCAAAATTGGTTCAAAAATACATTATTATACGCGACAAAACAGAACAGTTCGGTGTTTTCTATCGTACTACTCTGAGAAGAAACACCTAAAAAAACTCAAGGTAACAGTCTCTTTTAAATTCCAGACAAATTCTTCTCGAGGCCATACGAGGACCATTCAGATAAGTGACTGAGATTGTATTTTGAGGAAAGAACCGCATAGAGACCTATCATTTATTCCAGAATTTTACAGAACAAAACAGGACCGATTTATTTTGTTTTCAAGTTCTACTTTAAACAATGAGTTACGTACGTTAACATGTTTAGCGTTCCTAGTCCTCACGTACCAGCAAGCTGCGCCGGTCAGACCTAGGACGATGAGCACAGCTCCTATAGAGCTGCCTAGGATTGGTGATGGAGACTTGCCGCCTTTATCTTGATTGGCAGATATATGTACATCTGGCAGTATGGTACCTGAAATAAAGTTGTCCTTGTTTTAAAAAGATCCTTGAAGTCGTGCTGGTGATTAGTGCCCGTCGGTGTTGGTCTAAGCCTAGAAATGCTGAAAGACTGCCACTACTATGCGATCCCATCAGTGTGTGCTGAGCCAGAGAAGACACGCCAAGTAACAAAGCAAAGTAAAATGTTATGTAGCTTATCATGGTGGGGCTGCTTACGAAAGACAGTCTACCAATACAGCCTCTCACAGACCTCTGCTAGACACAGGCCTTACTCAAGTGAGAGAACAAGCCACAACTGTTGCTCGGTTTTCTACTCTTGCTCTCCAAAAACCAATGACGATTCATATTCAGTACATTTTGTTGCCATATTTCTTCCTTACGTATTGTAAAAGGCAACGTCAGCTTCTCTCTGTGTGTCCGTAAATAACATAAATACAACTTACTTGATGCTGTAGTAAGGGTGGTAACAGGAGAGGGAGTGGTGGAGGTAGACTACTACCTCCCCCACTCCCACACCCTCCCAGAACTCTCTCGCGGAGGATCGCTCTGATCTCTCGTAACACATCGCCTGATTTACTGGGATCTGATGGATCGTGTTCTGCTTTTAAATAACACACTATTGCATTATTCTTATCTTTGTGAGTTACGTGCAATGTTTTAGAAACAGTGCAACCCTTTGTCTTGCATATTTCTGAAAGAGGACCATACCGATATTAAAAAACTGCCTCATATTTGAGAGTATATTAGTTTGAGCGGAGCGAGGAAGTGGAGACGAGCAAGGTAGTAGTAGTGCGAAGTAGGGTTGTAACGGAACCTCGTATCAGCCTCCGCAATTTTTTACGTGGTTATAACGGAAGTCTTATAAAAAAAACCACCTCCAAAAAAGCGAAAACCCTTTAATGTGGTGGAGATATAAGTGGAAGTTTTAAGTTTTTGCTCCCATGTCACCGACACGCCGCCGCCAGGGTAAGCAACTGTTTAGTCGAGCCGGTTTAATTTATAAACCACTAATAAATAGCTTAGAAGGTGGCAAAGCCGATATTAAAAGATTTTTGTGAAATATATACCTTATTATACGCGCATAATGTTAAATTCGTATAAGCTATTGTAAACAAGCGTTTTATACGTATAAAAACCTTATCGGATAAAAATAGGGTTCATATTTATTTGAAATGCTAATTTTGCTCAGCAAAGTGTGCAACAATGCATTGTTGTGTGTCTATTTCTTGTATTCTTATTCTTATTATATTATTTAAAAATAAAACTTGTATGGATTTATTTAAAGTCAAAGTGCGATCTGTGAATCTTGCCTAAGTGTGGTTTTATTTTATTTCTTTGTGATCTCGTACGTTGACAGGGTCCTGTGACTGTGAGAAAGCTCAAGTATTGTAACAATAACTTACCAGAATCATTAAATTGTAGGTATAGATTTGGTACGAACTCAGACCAAAGGCCACATTTTAACAGCAATTGCTCGCCATCTTTAAACTCATAGAAAATAACCTTGAGTTCGTCATCATACAGTTCCATCACTGTACCGTTTGATGGCAATTCCATGTGCAATGGAAATGGATCTGAAAAGACGTATGAGGGTATGTGAACATGGCGCAACGGCAGACGTTGAACAGGCTGTCGACAGCTTTTAATATTTAACTAGCTGAGCCGACAGTTGTTATCTTGTCTAAATCTCAATAACTCATACAAAAATGTCATAGGAAAAAGGATGTTTAGTGTTATATGCAGGTTGTGGGATGCACATAAAGAATGCGATGTAGGAAAATAAGTAAACTTGTTTATTAATAAGAAAGTACAGAAAATACGTGTTGACGGCGCAGCGTGTTTTCGTCTTCTCTTTGCGCGGTTCGCGCGGGCGCTGGCCGCCATACTGCCGTGAAGTTAGCGCTGGTTGCAAGCGTCCCTTGCCTCAGTTCCCTCGCTTACCCACAGCGTTTGTATTGTTAACATCCTCCGCCCCCTTGGAAGCCGTGCTTTCAAGAAGCTCTGGATCATCAACTGGCAGGATGCAGACTTTGTTTAGAGCTCTTCGGATGATTCCTTTAGTTGTGGTTATATCTGCAACTCTGCATAAACCGTCTGGTCCAATAAAAAGCTTCTCCACTCTTTCCAAAACCCACTTCATTGGCGGCAGCTGATCGTCTTTGATTACAACTACATCCCCAATCTTGATAGGTTGGCCACTGGATCGATGCCATTTGACTCGCTGTTGTAGCTCGGAGAGAAATTCTTGCGACCATCTCTTCCAAAAATGTTGCCTCAGTCTTTCTAAATGCTGATATCGATTGATCGACAATTTTTCCACAATAGGGGATGTTAGTGACGTCAACGGACGCCCGATGAGGAAGTGGCCGGGTGTTAATGGGTTAAAATCTGACAGATCCGAATACATTGGTGTCAACGGACGCGAATTCAATATTGCCTCAATTTGTGTAAAAAGGGTGGAAAGCTCTTCAAATGTAAGACTAGAATTACCTGCGATTCGTTTTAAATGGGACTTAGCCGCTTTAACGCCAGCTTCCCAAATTCCACCGAAATTGGGTGCATAAGCTGGACTGAATTTAAATTCAATACCCTCGCTGGCTCCGAACTCAGTCGCGGACTCATTGGCAGCCTTAATCATTTTGCCTAACTCGTTATTTTCCCCTACGTAGTTCCTACCATTATCGCAATAAATTATGCGAGGCTTTCCTCGCCTGGAAATAAACCTACGTAAGCATGAAATAAATGCATTGGTACTTAGCTCACTAACAACTTCAAGGTGCAAAGCCTTGGAGGAAGAACAGACAAAAAGACACAAATAGCATTTACTAGTTCTAGCGCCACGTCCTTTCCGATTAGAAATATGGAACGGACCTGCAAAATCGGTGCCACAGATCTCAAACGTAGATGAGGGATTTACTCTAGGATGAGGTAGATCAAAGTTTGAACGGATTTACCCCTTATCCGTACACATTTGACACATTTGTTTACAGTTTTTGTAGCAAGAACTCTGCCACCAACAGGCCAGAAATTCTCACGTATCAAACTAAGTAATTGCTGAGGACCGCAATGTAGTAGACGCAGATGTTCCTCTGCAAATAAAAGCTTGCTAAATGCATGCTTGGAATCAATTAAAATTGGATGTATTTTATTATAGGGTTGCAACGCACCTTGAATGCGTCCGCCGACTCTCAGGATATTTTCATTATCCAAAACTGGATTCAAAGATAGAATATTAGATTTACAGTTTACAAATCCTGTAGTTTTTAAAGAATGAATATCTTTTTCAAAGGAATCAGTTTGTGATATTTTAGCTAATGTTTTTAATGAAGTTTGTAATTCTTGTAGCGTCAGCTTACCTTTCAATTTATTATTTTTATTTTTACAGTTGTGTATAAAACGTTGTACATAGCTTAGGATTCTCTGTAGTTTAGACAGTTTCGAGAAAAATTCAAATGAAATAAAACTTTGTTTACATTGTATAGTTGAACTAACCTTCATTTCCGGCAATGTGTTACTTGGTAAGTTATTATTATGCTGAGGCCACTCATCCTCAGGTTTATTTAAAAAAGAAGCACCGTGCCACCAAAGATAGTTATTTTTAAGGTCCTGCGGTTTAATTCCACGTGAAGCTAGATCTGCCGGATTATCTTGAGTTGGCACATAGCGCCATTCATGTTGAGCAGTAAGATCACGAATTTCTTGTATGCGCTTGCATACAAAAGTTTTTAAGGTTTTTGGTTGGGTATTAATCCATCCCAAAACTATAGTTGAATCTGTCCACAAAACAGCACGTGAAATTTCAATTTTTTTTATTACGTAATGAATATAGAACCTTTGTAAGCAATCTAGCGCCTAATAGAGCACCCATTAATTCAAGACGCGGTATCGTTAGTTCCGGTTTTAAAGGAGCTACTCTTGCTTTGGCACAGAAAAGGTGAGTATGTATAACGCCTAGTGTATCCTTTGATTTTACGTACAAACACGTACCGTACGCAGTCTGCGATGCATCAGTAAAACAATGAAATTCTACATTAATAGGTGCTGGGCAGACTATATGCCTGGGCACCTCAAGAGTGGAAATACAGTGTAAATTTATAATGAATGCTTCCCATTGAAGTTTATGTTATTTGGGACTTCTTCATCCCAATCGGTTTTTAACAACCACAATTGTTGTAATATTATCTTTGGAATAATTATAGTTGCTGATAATAAACCCAGTGGGTCAAAAATTTTAGAGGACATAGATAAAATATTGCGCTTGGTAATTGACGATTCAATTTTGAATTCTGTAGAAAATTTTAAAGTATCTGTGTGTGGATACCACTTTAGATTAAAAACAGTAAACTCTTTGCTAAAATCTTGACAGATGTTTGTTATAGGAAGATCCTTTAAAATATCTGGAGCATTTGTTCGGAATTTACGTAAAGGAAAACAGGCTTCTGAAAGTTTATCTATGACTTCATGAACAACATTTCTCAAATCTTGTTTTGAGTCAGAACCTGCGGGGTAATTACGTAATACGCTAACAGTAGGAATGGGTTTCATTTTGACAGTTCAACAACATTCATTGCGTTATTTACGTTGTTGAGCAGACAAATTTTTCGAACGTATGAAGCAATGTATTAGCAATAAAATTCAAAATGATTCAGGTTGTGATAGATAGCGCTTTACGTAATTAGGGTGCTGTATTTAAATCGTCGACGTAGAAGTCATGCTCAATAACATTCTGTACGTCGGATTTATCAGCGCATTCACGCGACCACTCTAACAAACATCTCGTGCTTAAAAATGGAGCCGAAGCCGTGCCATAAGTTACAGTGTTCAGCTGTAGTACTTGCAACGGCTTAGTTTCTTCATCTCTCCACAAAATCAATTGTAAGCTTCGCTGAGACTCGTCAATTAATATTTGCCGGTACATTTTTTCAGTATCGGCAGTAACAACAAAGGCATTTCGACGAAACCTCAACAAAATTGACAGAAGATCGTCTTGTACAACTGGCCCCACCAGCTGGATATCGTTAAATGACTTTCCGGAAGTGGATTTGCACGACGCATCGAACACCACTCGTAATTGAGTAGTTTCACTATTGGGGCGTATTACAGCGTGGTGGGGTAAAAAATTACCAAAAGAAGGACGCTCAATTAGCGAAAGATGACCCAAGCGTTCATACTCACGAATGAATGATTTATACTCCTCTTTTAGAATAGGTGACTTGTTTAGTTTTCGCTCTGAATTAATAAATCTACGACGCGCTACATTGTATGAGTCACCGAGAGCTAGTTCTGGAGGCTCAGTTAGTGGAATTATAACCAAAAAACGACCGTCATTCAATCGTTTAGTATTTTTTATGAAGATACTTTCACACAACTCCTCAGACTTAGATACAAAATGCTTTTTAACAGGAGGTAATTCGTCTACCTCCCAAAATTTTGGTAATGTTTGTTCAATACTTTGAGAAAAGTTACATACAATATTATTATGTTTTAGTTTGTGACTGATTTCAACTCCGGTAGGCCCGGATATTAACCAGCCTAATTTAGAATGTTGCAATGTAGGTTTCTTTCTACCACGCTTAATTAGCCTTGGGTTTACAATATCCCAAAAGATATCTGCACCAAACAAAATGTCGATGTCAGAAGGCCTGAAGAACTCGGGATCAGCCAACTGAAGATAGTAAGGTAAGTTAAGTTGTGATGGATCAATGCTCACGCTTGGAAGTTTGCTTGTAATTTGTGGTATGACAAGACATGCCACATTGACACAAAATTTGTTTTTAATCGAGATTTTAATTGTAAATCACAATATTGAGCTGTATTTACAACAGCATTATTGATACCACTAACAGTTACTGCATTTCTATTAGTGAAATCTAATTTTAACTTATTTTGTAGGTTTTTTGTAATAAAGGAAGACTGACTGCCGTTGTCAAGTAGCGCCTTCGCAAGGTAAGTATTATTTTGTTGATCGACTATCTCGACTAGGGCCGTGCATAACAACACCTGGCTCGACATCACGACGGATAACGACACTGCAGGAGCGGCGCTGGAATTAGACCCAGAAGTTGAAGGTAAGTTGGAATTTTCAATATTATTAATTTGCTTTGATTCTTTACCTTCATGTAACAAAGTACTATGTTTTTTCTGACAGAATTTGCAAGGACCTCGGAAACAACGGTTGGCATCATGCCCACCACGAAGACAGTTGGGACAAAGCTTATGTTTAGCAACCTCTTTCAGGCGCAAGTCTACACTTAAAGTTTTAAATTTTTCACACTCATGAACAAAATGCCCTTGCTTGCAGAAGACACACTGTTTACTGGTCGACCTTTCTGTAGTATTTGAAGATACAAAAGATTTAGTCTGTGGAAATGAACGCTGAGGTTTAAAATCCGATTTACTAAACTGTACCGTTTCTAAAATATCCGCTCGGTTCCGCAGAAATAGGTAAAATTCACCAAGAGTTGGACAAACCGATAAATTGTTTCGATGTTCTTCCCATTTGCGACCTGTGGCGCCATCTAGTTTAGAGGCCATCATGTAAATAATAACTGTGTCCCAGTAGTCAGTAGGTTCCTTTAATAAATTTAAGGCACGTAGATTTTTTGTGAAACAGTCAATCATATAACGCAAAGATTTATGTGATTCCTTTGAATAGTCTCAAAATTAAATAGGGATTTTAAATGATTATTTATCAAGAGTCTCTTGTTATCATTCCTATCGCACAGGAGTTGCCATGCCAGCATATAGTTTTCAGCAGTAAATTCAACCGATTTTATAACGAGTGCAGCGCCACTGTCCAGTGAAGACCGAAGGTAATGGAATTTATTGATTTCTGGAATATATTTATTTTTATTAACTAATGAGTCAAAAGTGTCACGGAACTCGAGCCACTTCAGGTAGTTGCCATCAAATTTTGGAAGATTTATAGTTGGTAATTTAACATTAAAATTATTTTTACAGGATGAACCGCTGCACTCGGACTTCACACCAACATTATTATTACCAAGAACAGAACTGCTTTGAGCCTGTGATATATTTTCAATTATTACTTTTGCACACGAAATTAAATTACAAAATGCTCTTTCATCAAGCTCACTTTCAGATTCAAGATCTAGCGCTTCAATTTTAGATTGAAGTTCATCAAATTGAGAAAACAATGCCTGAAATCTTTCTAACTTTAATTGAAATTCATTAAGTTGTAATTTTGTAATTTGACTTGGATCAATTGATTTTAACATCTCAATATGTTTTTTGAATATAGTAATTCTACCTTTTATACTACTACGAAACTGCCTAAGCTTTTTAATATCGTCCGACATTATTATTTAGTGAGGTAGGTACCCACGTAAAATACGAAGAGGCAAATAACATTCAAACAAAATATGTCAACGAACAATAATAGATAGGTACAATAAAATGGTACCGACAATCCAACCAGATGAACCCGGAGCGCAGCGAATGCAGGCTGATGGCGTCAGCGTCACCTTCAGTTCAGCTTACTCTGCTTATCACCCGCTGTCACTCATGTGCCTTAAAATTCGCGCGCACGCACTTGTGCAGCGCAGACAACGTTCCGGTGGAATCTCAAATCTGGAATAGTCGGCGAAGACAAATGAATAACTGTAAATATACCTATCCCAATTTATAATCCCGGGAAGTTTGTTTATTTACTTATATTTAGTAGCAGGTAGAAGTTGTAATGTTTACGTTAGAGTATTAGGTAGTTATTATGAACACTCTGAAGTAGGATTTGCATTATTAAATTAGGAATTATATCCAAGTTTAAAGTTCCCTACTTCATGAAATAAAAGAGTAAGCAAGATCGTCTTTGTTATAAATTACCTAACAAAGGAATTAGTTTACACAACGTATGAAATAGGTAATAGTTAGGTACTATACGAAATAAAGGAGCAAGCAAGATCGTCTTTGTTATAAATTAGATAACAAAGGAATTAGTTTACACGACGTAATAAGAAAGTAGGTAAGTACCTAATAGTTATTGCCTCAGGACGCTAGACAATAAAATAAATAAGCAATCATAGTTTTAAGTTAGATTAATGAAAAGGTAGGTATTTATTTACTCAATACCTAATGTAATGAAACGTAAAGTAGGTAGGTAGCAATGTCATGCCCAACAAATCGTGCGACCACTCAAACAAGATTGTAAGCGTGTAGGTAACTTAGGAAGCAATATCTTGCAATAATTGCTTATTTTTCCGTAATATAGCTATACCTAAAGCCAGGCACGAAAACAGCACAGTAATTGTGTGAGAAATTATGCATTTGATGGTCGAGATTTCGACAAGCAATATTTACGTAGTGCAGTATAATTCCTGCAATTACATACTTTTTGTTGTCATGTCGATTAAATTCTTTTTACGAGTCATTCGGTCAGCTTTTTACTTTTTCGTGTTTTTTTAGAATATTCAAAAATTGACAATTGTTCTGAACAATGTCAAGAAGAAAAAAATTGAAGGCATTCTGTCGTTGGAATTCCTACTGAATTGATATTTTTTCAATAATATTGAATCTTTCTTCGAAAGTGAATTTCAAATCTTTTATGTTTAACCACGATATGTGAGTAGTCAGCGGATACAATCGACTGTACGTTCCCTGGAATTTCTCGTCTCTTTTTCTTTTGGTGAGTAATCCCTTTATAGGTTCCGTATTATTGTTACTCGTGCCTTTTTCTTTAATCTAAGAAGATTTCCTTTTCCTTAGATTGTTCGAAAGGTCACATTTTTTGGCCTTACCCTTACACTGCCATTTATTGTTCGCCTGTCTTCTTCCATCGTCTGCCAGCTGCCGAAGTCCGAGCGAGCTTGCGGAGTGAAGCACAGGATCGTTGCCGAGCAAGGTCGACGACACAGGTCCAGTACCTTGGACATCAGGTGCTAAATAAGTCATTTGTGTGGCGCATTTACGCCCAACCATCAATATAATAGAAGTGTTCTGTGTTATACCGACGTGTGACATTTTATTTTTAAGGTGCTTTCCTAAATTCTCAATATCAGATCTCGTACGCTTTAAAATTTATCTTAACGAATTATGTAAAGAAAAACCTTAACCTTGAGCTTATTTGTGTTAAACAATTTATAGAGCGGCACGAATTTCGTACGATTGCAATCGAATTTAAATTCCTCTGAATACTTAAATTCCTAAATATTTGGAAACATCCATAAGTTTTTTCTCCGACAATCTTGTTGTGATATTTTTTTTGGTAGCCTTTTACAATTTCCAACGACTGAATTTTAATATTTTTTTGTCCAATTATTATTCTTGTTTATTTCGGATGGTTTTATTATCATAATAAATTTTACGTGTATTCGCTGCGTGAGTTTGATTTTTAGCTACCTCACGCCGGGGTTCGAGACTCCGGCGTGTAAGCAGCGAACTCTACGCTGCAGTAGGTGCATACCTATGTTTTGTATAATAGGTACGAAATTCGTCGTTATATTTAAATAACGGAAAAGATTGCAAATGAAAACGAAAACACCGTCACACAAGAGGCAAATTGAAGTTCGCAGCGATAAAAATTTAATAAATTATTTTTTACCTCCAAAATGGCTACTTCCTTAACGAACGACAATATGGAAGATCACTTCACCACACCGTTAATCAGCACTTTTCTGAATTTTGGCAATTTAGTACCGCGATCCCAAAGTTGTTATCGTGGATATTATTCCAGGTCCAGCAGAAACAGCTTGTCGCGACTCGTTGTTCACTTGTTGTCACGTTGCCGTTGTTTCTAGCAGGCGGCGCACAATCAGTTTGCAAAATGATTATTCGTCGACCTTGTTTATTACGCTGCTCGCCTCGGTATCACGTCGGGGGTCACCATATGTTATATGCAGGTTGTGGGATGCACATAAAGAATGCGATGTAGGAAAATAAGTAAACTTGTTTATTAATAAGAAAGTACAGAAAATACGTGTTGACGGCGCAGTGTGTTTTCGTCTTCTCTTTGCGCGGTTCGCGCGGGCGCTGGCCGCCATACTGCCGTGAAGTTAGCGCTGGTTGCAAGCGTCCCGTGCCTCAGTTCCCTCGCTTGCCCACAGCGTTTGTATTGTTAACATTTAGTTTTTCCCGAATTTAAACATTTTCCGGAAACTTTTCCAATTTTTCTTTCCATAAAAACCTAATTCGGAGCATTAGGAACATTTTAAAATAAAAAATTGTCAAATCGGTCCAGGCGTTTTCAAGTGATGCGATAACCAACGAACAGCATTTCATTTTTATTTATACCAATATATGTATAGATTTAAAATAGAATGTAATAAGGTCTTTGTAAAAAAAAAACACGGTTGGGAAAAGTGGTACATACTGAACAACTATTTGTAAACGGCGAATTCTTGACATTCTTATTCGCTAAACCCCATATATATTACTTTAAATTTGCTTCTCTATAAACAAAATATGTAAAGTGTAAAACTTAGCCATCTCTTGGTTTTATGAACAATTATTTTGTTTGCGGTATTTGATCCTTATCGTATGTCAGCAATACTATAACTTAATGCAGTAATACATACAGAACGAAATTTCAAAATAAAAATAGGCTATTAGGTAGGTACTGAGTAATGACGAGATTTTGTATTGACCACGAACTCAATACAATAATACCTCCTCACCCCACGATTACATCAAGGTATATAATAAAACATGATGTTTTGTCAACTCGTTCGTTCATCGTTTACATCAACTTATATTTGTGTGAGGGTTGCCGTTTGCGCGCGTAATGGCCGACCTTCGGCCGACTAATGTGTATATGTGTGCGTACAGCGGCCTGTACGTGCAGCGAGCTGGCCGCCTTGAGTGACACAGTTTTTTGGTTAGCGAGAAACTATCCGACTTTTTTCGTTTGTCCATGAGGTAGTATTACATGTCTGAGACAACATCAACACATGTATGATACATGTTTTACACACGACAAGTCTCTGACAAGTCTTAATCAAGAAGGTATCACAACTTGTATAATATGGGTCATAGGATGGGTGAGCGCCAGCAAAGGCTTATCTTGAGGAACTGCACTTACGAGTACAGGCAGACATTTAGTGACCGCTACAGTGTTTTTACAGTTATTTGACCCCTGTTTTGCAACCCTGTCAAAACCGTAGTGATCTTTATTTTCCTAGTTGTAAGGTAGCTGTTGGGTTGCTGCCACTGACAAGTCTGTCAAAATCACAATGAGCTTTATTCCTGTTACAATAAGGTTGCTGGTGGGTTGCTGCTGTCAGAGGTAAAATAACTGTGAAAGGCCTGTATATTAATATAAGATGGGTCACCTGTCAGCTGAGACTCCCACACTCTACTTACCAATAGGGAATATGTCCTCAGTAAAATAAATATCGACGTATTCTGCAACTGAACCATCAATATTATAATCAGACGCACACCGCAATATGTTGTCATCCATAGATGTGAGATAAAACGACATCTCAGCCTTCTTTCCTAGTATTGTAACTGTAATTAAAAAAAAAAGTAGTTTCAACAGTTATACTCTCCCCCTGTTGTTAACGGAGTACGTAAAGTTATGCCAAACTTGTACCCCGACAAATGTATAGTTTGATTGAAGTTTAAATTGGTGTAAGCCGTGTTACTAATAATCATACATCCAACTCGTGCCAACTTCGGCTACGGTGATTGTTTTTGTTACTGACGAGTCTTACGAGCGTGTGCTTACTAATTCTCATATATCATGTAGGTAGTTATAATTTGAGAACAGACTAGGTATAGGTCCAGATAATTTTTATTAATTTTGATATCGGACAGGACCATAAACAAAAAAAAAACTAAATGAGTAACAGTATATTGTATTCACAGTTATTTTGCCTATGAAAACAGCAGTCCAATAGCAACCTTATTGTAACGTTGATAAAAATCATTGTGAATTTGACAGACTTGTCAGTGGCAGCAACCCAACAGCAACCTTATTGCAACGGCAGTAAAGATCACTGTAATGTTGACATAGATGCAAACTGAGAGGTAGAATAACTGTGAGCGGACTGTAGGTCAAGGGCCTTCAAAGTGGAAACTTAGTCAGTATGTCTGCTCTACTATATCTACGCGTGTAAATTAGATTCTGAAACTCTTCTACGACATTCGCGCCGACAGAGCGATTCAGATATAAAGTAGATTTACTACTTCGAAATTTGAAAAGTCCCGAAAAGAGCCGGACGTTTGCAAAAAAGTCCGGACATTTTTAAATATTTCTTTCACAGTATCCATTTAACATTTTTATTTTCTAATAGAATACGCCATAAGTCGAAAGGTCCGAAAAAATTACAACCGGACGGAGTACCGAAAAGCGGACGGATGGTGAGTTACCATCCGATCGCTTTTTGGCGCCCTGTCCTTACTTATGAGAGTTTCGCCAATAGAATATTTCAAACACAAAAGCTTCGCCGACACAACTATTCGTATTCTAATTACCTGTTTTTTTGTAACTGATTACTTTACTATTCAAGATGCTTCTCTTCACGACCAATGTCACGTCTTTTCGCTGTACTTCACACACCACGTTTATGCGTTGTTTTCTTTGATATTTGTATTCAATTGTATAATAACGGTTCAGACGATTCTTAAGTTTTGGTCGTAGAGTCATCCCATTAACTTTGATACTTATAATGTAATCTAAAAAAACAAAATCATGATTACATACTTAGCATGTGGAAGTAGGTTATCCGTTTCATAAATCAATTTTTTTATTGAATTTTAACAATTTTGCTATGTTATATTTATACAGCATTTATCAGCAAGGTGTGGTCATATTTAAGGGTGTTGGTACGGACCAACATCGTAACCACGAAAATATAATCAACCGTCCCGCAGGCCACATATGTGGGTCGAGTAGGTATTAAAGTTCTGAATGGAACAGTTGATCCTTTTTGACACATGACGTTTAGGTAAAAGTAGCTGTGCTTCTAAAGCTCCACTAGCGTGGACTAATATTACTGTATGATTATATGATTGGTTGACGGAGAGCATAACACTAAATAAATAAATAAAAAACACATACATAAAATATTCGCCAACGCGTTACACACTCATAAACTCACTGAAAAACACCCTTCATTTGTGTTAGACATTATTATGTGTTTGTCGCTTTAAGGTGTTTGGTATCTGTATAATTATGTTACATGTTTAATGAGGGTATTAAAGTGAGAATAATTACTAAAATCCAGCCAACCAAGAAGCATTACATAAATATGTTTGCTGGAGACTGTGTGTAATTACATAACAAAATAGAATACAAACAACTTACTGAATTCTGGCCGCGTTACAAATCTCACCATAACTTTGGTGTAGTCAGTTGGTTCCGTATTAGTACATATCATATAACTGTTGTTGTGCCCAGAACGCGATTTTGCACGAAAACCGATTGCTTTGTGTGATTTTAGTTCATTCATTGTAGAAGTTTCTGAAATAATACGCGTATAAATAAATAATAAGACGCGCTATATTTTTTGAAATAGATGAGGTTGGCGTTTCCTATCTGACTACTCTGAGAAGAAAGGCCGAAACAAACTCTGAGGTCACAGTTAAAGTCCAGACATAATCACGGTCAAATCATGTGAAGACCATGTATATTAGAGTCTGAAACGGTCGTTTGAGGAAAGAACCACACAGATTGAGTGGACTGTTCAGTCAGTGCACACATTTGTCAGTAATCATGCAGGTCAACACAGAACTTAAGGAGCTCAACGATTCGACTAACACCTTTCCAAAGAAAGGACATTTGGGTAGTCCGCATAGACTACTTAAACGGCCAGACCATGATTCAAACTGAAACAATGACTCACTTAGTCCTCACATTCACAATAATTCAAATAATGTAATACTTTTTACAGTAAATATTCATGTCTAAAATAGTTAGCAAAAAAAAGTAAAAAAATCAACATTCCCTGTATAAATGTATTACTCGTAGAGCAGCTTTTTCAGCCCAAGCCTTTTTGTCCTCAATATAGTCTTTCGTAGTATAATAGGGTTTCTGGTATAGTTTCCGCTTTATACTAAATTTGAATTTATTAAGTCTTAAAATTTTGAATGTGGCTAGGAAGTTTATTATAAAAACGTATACATTGGCATCTAAACGAGCCACAAACTTGAATAATTATCTCCCTCTCTCTTCTTCTTAAAATCGAGAGCACCGCCATCGCCATCGCCACAACAATTTCGTACAGCTAACGTCCCCTTGTCTCACCACTTGATGCAGTAATACGTTTAGAGTGTGGTTCTGAGTTTCGACGGTCATCGTCGCATCATCATAAAGACATCTCAGCCAGCACTTGGATATATCGTCCGTAGACTCGGTATCGCTGCAGAGACTCCAGATCTGTACTGGAGTCTTTGCAGCGATGCCAAGTCCCGGTTAACCAATCGAAATTTAAAAATTCTGACAGTAAAAAAATCTTATCCTATTCAATTCTTCTTACTATTCAATTTCGAAATTGAAAATTCCGATGTGGTGCCGAGGTTAATGTATGCATAGTGTGTGATGACCTTTAGTGTGACAAAGGAATGTAATAACTCACCGCTCATTGTGCCTGCCATCGCATATTCCATCGAGAGCGGTGCTGAATTCAAGAAGTTGACGCAATTGACTTCGACTACATCGCCGTCTACGTATTGGTACTCGGCAGTGAAATCGAAGTCCTTCTCCGACAGGTTTGTGCGAACTGCTTGCAGTACTACATTGTTCACGAGGATCGTCTGAGGCGAGTCTGTGGGGTTACTTGTTCTAATTTAGACTTGGAATTTAGGGTATTTTATTCTACTAGCTGTTGCCCGCGGTTTCACTCAAATGCTAGGAAAACTACTTCATGTACAAAAGTAAGTATTTTATTATGGTGCCTGTGTGCAAACTCACAGTCAGTCATGTTTATAATACGTATTAGTGGGAAGGATTATTAGCGTACGTACTTGTTTGTTTCACGTGAATTTTCATATAGCAATAGGCCGCTGAATAGGTGTCGTTATTGTACTGGACCAATGGAAATACTTTTGCGATATTTCGATGGGCCAACACCGTACAGTTCCATATATTACCCATTTTTTTTTCTACCTTAAACTGTTGATAGGTATTAATTAATCTTATAGATATTTAGACATTTATTTAGATATGATTAACCAGGGCAATCCGATGAGATGGGTCAGTACGGACAAAATCTGAATCTGAGAAAGTTTTAAGGAACCACGCAGTCGATGTTAGAGATGAGAAAAACAGCATTCAAGGATTTTCTAAAAAACCTTATACCTACACGACTCAGGAATCGAACCTAGTTATTTTCCGTAAAATACGAATGGTGTTTTATTTCTGTAAGTAATTGATAGTACAAATAGCATTGTGAGGATTAAATTTTACTAAGGAATTACGTTTCTAATATCATAAATAAATTCTATTTCACTATTTTTAATAGTCCCGCAACTTTTGTAGTCAGCTCATAGGTAGGTTACCTACTGTCATCCAGCTGCTTTTTTTATAACATCGTTATGTCCCACTGCAGGGGAATGACCTCGCTACGTTCTATCCTTCCACTTCTCTGTTGAGCGGCTAAGGACATCGTCAATGACATCTATTGATTTAAAAACAAAACCTATCTCTAATAGTTTCACATTCATTCCATCTCATCGGATCACCTACACATCATCTGTATTCCCTGAAGGGATAGGCAGCGCACTACGCAATTATTACATGGTTACATTACTTACAGCGGTGACTTTTTTATAACCGCCATTCTTCTCCTGTGTAACATCATTATAGTGGCAGCTGTAAAAGGTTTATATCATTATAATATATTGTAAAAACTTCATACTTACTTAGTAAATATTGACAAAACGTTAACCGAATTTGATACTTTATTTACGTTGTTTTCTTAGTTAGGTATCCTAAATATTAAAATTCTAGAGCTTCTTGTTGCAGTATAGTTTGGTGAGAAAATAAAGTGTTCGCGTTACTTACATCAAATGATTGATATCGGAGTTATATTTCGTAATTATATTGAAATATTCTCCTTCTCGAACCGCGTATACGTTTTGTTGTACATCTTTAAAACTGTGGTCACAAATAATGTTATGCCTGTTTTCAACTTTCGTGCGTGTGATTTCAAATGTAACCACCAGTGGATCTGTAATAAAAAAAAACAAATAAAAATAATAATACCTAATATTTAACATTGTTAAAATATTTCAACAATCCTTTTAGTAGCTTTGACAGCCCAACCAATCAAGGGAAATAAGAATATTATGTTAAATACGCGCAAACTATAAATTGTTGATGTTTCAAAAACTTACTTTACGAGTATGTATGTAAATAATTGAAGATTGCAAGTACTTACCCTGTTCAGCAGATTCTGCTAAAGCGAATCCAACTAAACACAACAAAATACTCCTGTAAACCATTGTCAGTTCACCAATAATCAACTTTAATGGGAAATTATTAAACTTTGATTGAACTATAAACGAAATACGAAATATTATATTGACGAAAATTGTTTAGTCAAAGGCCGAAAATTTACATTTGTTTGGGCTTTGACTAAGTCATTCAGTCTGACCTGAGGATTGACCAGTCCAACCTAGAAGCGCCGGAGCTTCGGAGTTTGCCTATAACATATACATTATCCTTGTGGTTAGAACAGCTGTGAGTGATGCGCGTATTATAATTGTTTCATTCGAATAGTATTCGATTGTTTTCCATCGCAACTTGAAAGCGAATAGTGGACCAGTCTTCTCTCAAAATCCTGGAGCATGACCAAGTTTTGTAGACAGACATGGTCAAGAGCAGACCACATGGAATCATTCAGTCGGTAGACCCCGTTTTTCTCTATTGATTGATCCTCTCTTAGCATGTTGATGGCAAATATTGTTTGAAAAGAAGTTCAGCAACGCTAACAACATTCGCTGCTGCGGATATTAGGGCATGCGACTTAAGATGAAAGGTGGGCTGTTGTATGCGAGGAGACATTAAAGATCTGAACCATCCGAGAAACCCTACCTTTGGAGACTGTCTCTGCTGGCCGACTACAGTTAAAAAAACTCTTTCCAATCAATCTAAAACGAACCGCAGAGAAAATATGGTTCAGAGTTTCACATTAGCACGGACCTGCACCCTTATTGAATAACACACTATGTATCACAATATGAATCATTTTGCAGCCTATTGCTAATCCATTGCTTCATATGTTCGAAAAATTGATCTGCTCAACAACGTAAATAACGCAATGAACGTTGTTGAACTGTCAAAATGAAAGCTATTCCAACGAGATCTTCGGAACAGTGATGACCCTGAGGTCGTCCGGCCTACACATGACACAGGATACAAATGTCTTGGCCATGTCCTTTCGAGTTCTAGCTCGAAAGGACCTGAACTACTCATTTGTGGATAGACCCTAAAATTGTAATCCCCGAAGTATTTTAATTAAAAAAAAACTCAAATAATGCTTGTGTTCCCGAAGTAGCAGCACATATACACTCCATTTTGCTATAATGGTATATCCAACCATAATGGCAGTCCACCACCATAGTGTACAAATGAATGAGAAAATCAATACGACACGTGTCATTACAGTGAGAGTCTATCAAAACAGAGAATCGTATTATGAAACACCAGAGAGCGTAGTGAGCTTATTTGTTGTTGCTGTATTTTCTTTTTTATTTAATTAGTGTTGTGTAGGACAAAATTAAATATTTGCGCACCATAAGTAATGGTAGAATGTAAAGGGCCATTATAGTTTTAAGATCATACATTGTAAACCTACATTCTCGCAAATAAATGAATTTGAATTTGAATTTAAGTAATATAGATCCTGAAGACCATTGTTATGCAAAAGTAGATTACTTGAGTTGTAAACCTAAAATTGGTGAAACACAAACTACGGATATTAAAGTTTATGATGAGCCATATGTCCAAATAACTATGAGCGACTGAAAGCAAGCGATACAATAAGTTTAAAATATCAGAAGTTCTTTCTTTTCATGATATTTTGGTGGCAAGCAAGCAGGCTACGAACACAGGGTTCAAGTCTGCTAACGTCAAACATTGGTCATTATGACAACCGTACCAAGGCAACACCATTACTATTGTGCTTAAAGTTCATATACTTCTAAATTCATGTCAGAGGTCAAAAGAAATGTTAAAATAATCAAAGTCAAAGTCAAAGTCAAATCATTTATTTCAAATAGGCACATAAAAGGCACTTTTGAACGTCAAAATTTACAAAAAAATAGAATTGATTCTAGTTGCCCCTTCCAAAAGGTAGTTTCTTATGGAGAAGAATGGGCAAGAAACTCCACCGTTACTCTTTTAAAATATTTTACAATATTATGTAAGTTCACATTAATTATGTAATCATATGTGAAGACGATGCACCTAGAATAAAATTACTATACCACAATAGGTAAAAAGAATTAAATATAATGCAAAGGCAGGTAAATTAATTATGTGATAGATACATGGTGCTCACATATTTACAAATATTGAAAAGTAGATGATGTTTCCAAAATTTTAACAAGTAATAATTTAGTGTGTGAGTTAAAGTAGTTAAGTACATAATGTAACAATCAATGTCATAAAAATTATAAATTATACAATTAAATTAGCAACCAGTTTGATTTTGTCTAGACTCTAGATTGTCCTATGGAGCAGGACCAGCATGTTTCCAAGCATTCTTATCTAGGATATAATCCTCTAATTTGTAATATGCTTGTTTACAAAGTGTACTTTTTATATGAGTTTTAAATTTTCTTTCATTTAATTGCAATATGTCACAAGGTATTTTGTTGTAACATTTAACACAGTACCCCATAAAAGATGTATGTATTTTAGATAATCTAAAAAATGGTTGATCTATTTTATCTTTATTTCTAGTATTAAAATTATGTCTATCACTTATTTTATTAAAAAGATGTAGATTTTTTCTTACATACATAATATTTTCATAAATGAATTGACAAGGTACCGTCATAATATTAATCTTTTTAAATAGTTCCCTAAGAGATTCGCGACGACATATATTGTAAATGGCCCTGACAGCTCTCTTTTGCAAAATGAAAATGGATTCAATGTCAGCAGCCCGACCCACGGTGGATCGAAAATCGGCTGTAGAAGACATAGGATCTCGATTTCTTAAATGTTATTTTTTTTTCTGGAAATGACTTCTGCTGATCATTACTATGTACAAAAATGACACCCGAGTTAATTCTGCCCAAAAACGAAGGAAATATATTTTTTTTACGAAAAATTTGTATGAAGCTAGTATGAAAAATCGAATTATCTCCTAAACGGCATGTTTAACCGTAATATCCTTGGAGGTGGTCATAGTGCTAATTATTTATGATTTTTTGGTTGCCGATTTGACGAAAAATTTAATGCCGTTTTTTTTAAAAAATCGTCAAAATATTTTTATTTATTTTTACATGTAAAACGATCCCTTTTAGTGTCCAAGTTAAAAAGTTCGATATGTTATTAACCCAAATATTAAGAACACACAAAACAAGAAAAATTAAATAAAAAAATTGCTGTTTTTTGACATATTTTTATTAATTTAAATAAAAAAAGATTATCAAACTCTTATTTAAGTAACATATAAAGTTATATTATATACAAAATAATTTAATTTAAGGAATTAATACTAAGCATTTGTAAAATAAAGTAAAATAAATAAAAAAAAAGACAAAATATCATTAAATATTACAAAAAAAAAACCCAAACAGACTCAAATACAAATTTACAAATAAGTACATATATAATTTTTTTACAAATTTTCCTTATCACTCTCGTTGTCAGACTCCAATTCTGAGTCAGCATCCAGATTGGATATATCCAAAAACTCGAACTCAGTTTCCTGAAATTGAATTAAGTCGAGAGTTTCAGCAAAAAAGCTCTGCTTTTTCTTGGCATCTAACTTAGGCCTTTGTGCACTTAGCAAAGGATCCGAAGAAACAACAAGCATATTTAAAATGTCTTGATTGGAATCCTGCCTGCTTCTTTTCCGCGAATGATGTTCTCGAAACCTCCTAAAATCTTTGTTTCGAGACTCTGAGGCTTCTTCCGAGAGAGTCCCAATCGGCACAATATTATTTTTCTCAATTATGTCAGCCCCATGGATTATTAATTTATGAACGGTTGACGACATGTAGTACCAGTCGTATAATAATACGTACTTTTCTGCTGTTTTGCGGGCATAATCTCTAAATTTTATTATATCGACCTGCTCTCCAGATGTAATTGCTTGTAAAATTACAGCAAATCTTTTGATGAGGTCTTCATCCAAACCGGTTATAGCTGCGGTTTTATTAGGAAACTCAAAGAATTTTCTTGCAGTATTCCCGTCATTGGTGGTTCCCGAGCCTTGTTTTACTATATCAATCAACAGATTGAGCTCATCTTTGAATTTATTTTGAATTATTTTCTTCCTTGTCTGTAGCATTTCTTTGTGCTCATCACTTCTCGCTGCCCACCGTTTGAAGTCGAGCCTGTATGCAATGTGTAACAGACATTCCATACAATTTATACGGGCGTGTAGGGATGACAAGCCAAATTCATACAGGTCAGAACACACAATTTTTGATGTTACAGCATCTAAGCGGTTCATTTCTGTAGGCTTTGCTAAGCACAGGTAGCACGATGCATTTGATCTAGCTTCAGAAAGGTAAGTGCAAACTTTAGCGTCGATCATCGTCATCATTGGTTCATGAGTCACCCTATTATTATTATTGCACTCTGTGGGGATAAGGGCCTCAATTTCTTCATCCATTTGTTTTTTCAGCTCAAGGACAACTGCTTCACTCTCCTTTACAAAAGTAAACTGAACTGGACGACAATACAAAACTGAGCATGGTTTTGGGTTCGTCCATAAGATGTTGTCTCCATCTGTCAGTTTAAGTGGCACCAAGGAGGTCATGAAAATGCTCGAGTCATCTTCCTCACCCTCCATTTTCTGCTTGTATCGGCTTTGGTTAGAAGCACCATCAAATCCCCACTTGGATATCAGCTTCAACTGCTTGTTATGCTCTTCCTTAGAAAGGCTTTGAAGGATTCTTGTAACTGTGATATCAAGTAAAGCTTGAAGTGTAATCCTAGCCGATGAATCAGTAACTGTCACTGATTGCTTCGGAGGGTAGCAATCAAGCTTAGTTTGTTGCACTTTATAGTAAGATGGATAAATATCCTTAGCACCTTCCCGAATGGCAGCCTCTCGCAACGTAATATATTGCCACTTTGAGAGTTTTAGCGAAAGAAGCAATCCAAGCGCCTTTTCTGACGTAAATATGATTGTTTTCGCTGGTTTCTTAAGCGTTTCATTTAATTTAGCGGCTGCTTCAGGATTCTTCATCATGTATTCGATGACAGAGGCGATATCTCCATGCCCTTCTTCTTTTAAACGTGCTGCAGCTGCATATGCCAATTCACTGGAATCTTCGCCTGTGTGTTCATCAGATCTTCTCTTTTTTTGTTTACTTCCCAGATCTTCGAATGGTTTACGGGATCTTTTCGTCATTGTTCCAATGGACGTTGATGTCGACGGTTCTGGAGAGACTGAGGGCGCTCTTGGTATCTCATCAACACTTGGTTCTTGATTAACTAAAGTTTGCACAAAACTCGGCCAATCAATATTTGCTCCCAACCAATTCTCGTACTTTCTCCTGAAATTATCAAGGAATCGGTTGGATTTCTGCCACCTTTGTAAAGCGGCTCGCGTAAATCTCCGACAAAATTCTTTGAGAACAACACGATCTTCGTCAGACAGGCAATCGCCTATGCGGGATACAACTGCACTGAACAATACTTCATGATCAAATGAAGTACTCTCACTTCGTAGAAGAACAAACAAGTCTAAATTCGTGATTAAACTTTCCATTCTAAGATTTTATAGTCGCAGATTTAGTGTTAGCAGTTACACAGTTGTGAACAAACTAAATTATAAAACTAAACTTTAGCCCTTTTATTGAAAAACGCCAATAATTAGGTAACTACCCTCATTAGTTATCTTCTCATTAGCTAATGAAAATTTATAATTGTCACTAACTATTCTTAGAACTCATAGCACTGCTAATTAACAAATTAGCTTACTTATCAGGAAAAGTTGAATGTAATCCATAGTTGGTATTGTCGTGAGATATTGAAAATCATTAAATCACCTATAAAGACTCATTAGAAGACCTAATCAGTGTAGTTACTTAATCACTTCTTTTCGGACTCATTAGAAGAGTAAACAATTGGTAATTTGGTTGTATGAAAAGTTTTAAAACTCATGATGTGTTGATAAATATCTAGCTCAAGCATAGTTGTCTACGTGTGGGTGTACTATAAACCTCTGCCAACTCCTTCGGAAATATGGGAGTGATGCTATTTTATGTTACGTGTAGTTAAAAGTCCGTGTTCTTCAACATAAACACTAAAAGGAATCGTTTCATATGAAAAAACAAATGAAAATATTTTGACGATTTTTAAAAAAAACGGCATGAAATTTTTCGTCAAATCCGCAACCAAAAAATTATAAATAATTAGCACTATGACCACCTCCAAGGATATTACGGTTAAACATGCCGTTTAGGAGATAATTCGATTTTTCATACTAGCTCCATACATTTTTTTCTTATAAAAATTATGACTCTTCCATTTGTGCACACATTTACTTCATATGACATTTTTTAGAACAGTAATGATCAGCAGAAGTCATTTCCAGCAAAAAAAATAACATTTAAGAAATCGAGATCCTATGTCTTCTACAGCCGATTTTCGATCCACCGTGGCGACCCCACAGTAAAATGCCATATGACATAATGCTGTGGAAGTAGCTAAAATAGACCAAACGCGCGGTTTCTACATCTGTTAACTGTCTTATCTTCCTAACAGCATAAGCGGCCGAGCTTAACCGCCCCGCAAGAGATGTTATATGGGGTCCCCATTGCAATTTCTCGTCTAGCGTGATTCCCAGGAAAACCGTCTGATTAATAAATTCTAGTTTTTCTCCATTCAATATGATGTCACATTCGCAACTTCTAACATTAGGTAATTTAAATCTAATGCATTTGGTTTTTTTTTCATTAAGTACCAAATTATTTACCATAAACCAATCTTGGACCTGAAGAATAGAGTTATTTATATCGTCAAGATTTTGTGACCTAATAAGAGGTTACGACTTGTCATTATTTAAAAGATACTGTCGCAGCGTCAATGATCGGCCATTACAAAACAATTGCGTCAGCAGACTTGGCCCTCTAATGGCACCTCCACGATTATCATTGTCTATAGACAACTGCTATACCAAAGGCATGGCAACTGCACTGCCATCCCAGATACAGAGCTGAAATGTCTCTGATGTGTCTGTAATACCGCCAGCTTTCTTACCTGAAAAGGGTAAGGGTAAGGGTGTATATGTAGTTATAAAAGTAATTTTGTAACTACATACACAAATTGAACATTAACTCTCGTCTTCTTGCCCTCAAAAATTATATCAGTAATAAGCTTAACATGTAATATATTTTATTTTCTGGAAAAGTGCTAGAATCGGCGAGAGTCCGCAACCCTAACCACTAGCTAGGGGTCTGTCACAGTCCAGAACTGCGTTTACTCGATTTATTTTGCGAGCTTGCAATGCCTTCGCCTAGTTGAGCACCCGTCGACAGCTTGGGCTCCTTTATTTTCTGGAAAAGTTCTAGAATCGGCTAGAGTTAGAAATTTTTATTTATTTATTTAACTATTCATGTACACACATATATAAACAGACAAGAAGAAAGGAACAGAAAAATACGTACAAAGGTGATGCTTATTTCTAGAGAAATCTCTTCCAGCAGACCTGCGATAGGAGAGAGGATTAAAGAGATATAGAAAACGTATGTAAGAGTAGAAGGGAAAACAAAATACATAAAATGTTAAATAATTTTCCAATTTAAAAATAAACATACAATATAAGAATATACATATTATAATAATATATATAAATATTAAAAATAAATAATATAATATAATACAGTGAAACCTGGTTAAGTGGGACCTGGATAAGTGAGAAACCTCTATTATTGAGAATTTCAATGAGGTCCCGGCACTTTTTCATCCAATTACCTCTGTTAATGGGACTTTACGAACCTGGTTAAATAAGATTTGATTTCTAGGATTTTTTCGATGTTTACCTCTATAATTGGGAGTCTGTAGCTCAATTCCCTGTAAAAGTGAGACATTTATCAGGTTGGGACAGGGTTCGACACGTAACAATAACAAATAACACCAAAAATACGCATTTTTATTAACCTTTCCACCTCTATAAATGGAATAACAGTACATTTCGACCTCTATAAGCGGGGGCCTCTGTAAATGAGACAACGATAATTTTAAACCTCTCTAATTGGAAAACTGGATAAATGAAAACCTCTTTAAATGGTACAAAATCCTTGGTCCCTTGAGATCCCAATTAACCAGGTTTCACTGTACATATATGTAATATATATATTTAGTCGGTTATTAAAAAAAAAACTGCTATTTCATAGAAAAGTGCAATACCTACGCGGTCAAAATGTACTGCATACAACTTTTTTTTAATAACCGGCGTAAAATTTCAACGCAGTGGGGGTTCAGAATCATGGACTGAATCCATGGTTGTGCATGATGTCCCTGGCACCCTGTATATGCATTTTTACTCCTTTGACCGCGACGTCTACATTAAGTTATTTTATTGGGCCAGCATAGTCTACACCCGTATGCACAAACGCCTTGGTCTCCTGTACGCAGCAATTTTCGGACTACGGTTTGAAGGAGAATTTTTAAAACAAAAACTACAAACGTCAAATCCATGGTCTAAACAAACAAGGTCTGGCGTTCCGGGAGTGACACATGCTTATGTCACTATCCAGTTGCCACTTTATTGCAACATAACACGAATTATGGAAACATTTTGAGTCACCATTCTGTTAAAAAATATATATAAAGCATTTAAATTGTCGTTTCGATTTTCTAATCAAACGAAACAATTCAATTTAAACATATACCAACGTAATTGTTAGTTAAAACCTCATTGTTTTATCGGATTCGCACAGGTCATGGTCTAAAAAAACAAGGTCTGGCACTCCGAGAGTGACACAAGCTTACGTCACTATCCAGTGGCCACTTTATTGCAACAAAACAAGACGTATGGAAACATTTTCAGTCACCATTCTGTTAAAAAAAAAATATCAAGCATTTAAGTTGTCGTTTTGTTTTTCTAATCAAACGAAACAATTCAAGTTAAACTTATACCGACGTAATTGTTAGTTAAAACCTCATTGATTTATCGGATTCGCACAGGTAATAAAGGCGGTTGGGGAGTTATTATGACACACTACTGGTAACACAGCGGTGATGACGTAGGCTTGTGTCACCCACGTGACCACTGTGTCTCGGAATGCTATAGGTACCTGGCGAAGTATATTATTATACCATGGCACAGGTAATAAAGGCGGTTGGGGAGTTATTATTACACACTACTGGTAACACAGCGGTGATGACGTGGGCTTGTGTCACCCACGTGAACACTGTGTCTCGGAATGCTATACCTGGCGAAGTATTATTATTATTATACTATGGTCAAATCTTTTTATAATGACACTTCTAGACGAGAGTATCCAACACTTCTGACGCAACAGCGAACTCAGAAATTTGGTTCCAGTATGACACGAAAATGAACTCGGTGAAAATAATTAATTAAAAAGTGAGTAATATTTGGGTATTAAAGCGAGGTGCTTCATAAGGAAGTCCAGCCATTCTCAAGTGATGCGCTTACCAAAGAACAGCATTTCATTTTTATTATACAAAGAATGCATGCAATATATAATCATAATAATCATGTATTACGGTGTACGAACAAGTAACAGGTACTCAACAAAACAGAAAAAGGTCTGCCTACCTCTCATGTTGTTTTTGTAAACTTTAATTTCTAGAAATACATAAACAAACGTGCAGAGGTGGGCACGCATTTTTTTGCTGCTGAACGTGATCACGGGTTAAAGGGCAGGAAGTAGGGCCCCCTAGGCTCAAAGGCGAAGGGTTTACATTTACGACATTCTATATTTGGCAAGTGAACCACACCGTCGCTAGACGAACTATTGGCTCACGCGGATGTGTTTCCCGATTTTCTGAGCCCCGTGACCTCGTGAACGCCTCTTCTCATATTTAGACGTATCTATGTAAAACTTTGTGTGTTAATTCATGTAAGATTTTAAGTCTGTAAATTAAAATTTTCCATTATACTGGTGCAAGTTACTTTCGCCTACACAAGTATCTTCCCTGACCACATAATCCCTGACAATGGAAACTTGTAGAAAACAGCATAAGCCATCTTCCATTACGATATATGGATAAACCTAGATGGGCACTTATGAAACGTCAGAAGCTAGGTGCACGGTTCAATTGGTCGTTTAGTATGGAGAAGAGCCGGCAAGAAACTCCACGGTTACTCTTTTAAAAATAATTGGCTTTTACAATGTTCTCACAGTGTCAATAGGTGTGGGAGGACAGTGTAGGCCTGCCAACAGGTACCAAGTACTTAAAAAAATAGAAAATGGCCAACAAATCGAAACATCTACTACAACAAAGCTTACTATTCTTAGAGGTCACACACATTGCGGGTTTATTCCGGAACTGAATGATTCAGATAAATCTGACAGTTGGCGATTGACGAACGTTGGTTGGTTGGAGCCAAGTTGGTTCGGCATTTCGAGATTATTCACTTTCTGAGCATTCCGGACGTGTACGCTCGGACTAACAGAATTATGGAACTAAGTTCCTTATCGCTCGTTGTACTCTGGGCACTTGGCGTATGAGAGCTAGACTGACGAGTGTTTTTTCTTTATTGTCATAACCCTTTCGTTAAAAGTGTAGTTTCTTCATTCAGTTACTCACAAACGTTGTTAATTTATTTCATGGTGCCTATTTTTTTCGTGTTATAATTTAACTAGAGTTGCACTTGAATGAAGTCTGTCATTATGGTGCTGTTTTTAATTTGGATATGAGTGGAAATAAAACCTGCTTCGTGGAAGTGGTAACCTTGGAAGCGCGACATCTGAGCACCGCTTTGGTCTGATCCCCGAGTCGATTGAAGCTAGGCGAATGATTACTCACAGAATATTGCTTGCCCGGTTGATGGCAATGAGGGCTACCGCGCTTGAGTTCGCCGCTAGAGGCGCTAGTGTAGAGTAAGGTCTCTTGATGTCAAAATATGTAATGAAAGTTCTATGTTTGCGGGATTTTTTATCACGGATTTTACCGGATGATTCATAATAGCTGTAATGGTTGTGCCATTCTTGATTAATTATGGCTTAAGACTTTTTAAGACTTTTTTACTTAAGTTAGGATCTAATTTGGTAGCACTTGAAGGAGGAATAAGATTTTTCTGCTTCATGCTTGCCAATTGTAGGAATATTATAATCTAAATATTCATTTAAAGTTTTAAAATGTAATAAAATAAACATAATAAGGGTGCTTAAACATATCCAAAACATCAAATAAAAGTACTGCAACAGGACCTTACTCGACAGTGGCGCCAGCTGGTGAGCACAAAAACGATAGCCGCCATTAGCTCGCCCTCGATTACCTTCAATATGGGACTTGAACATAAGTCGCGAAATGTTGGTAAATTATAATTGCACCTCTGCCTAACTCTTAGGCGAATACAGGCGTAATGTTATGTCATTGCTTGGGTCACAAATAAAACAAGTAATTTATTTTTCAATTTATTATTTTGTTCAATGTTAACCAATAAGTTTCTTAAGCAAGTTACAGTATGGATATAGCGTAGCATAGTATACTCCCTCTAAAATGTACAGATCCATCAAGTTTGGTCTAACGAACAAATATTACTTAGAACCACCATAACTTGACTCGTCTCAATTACTTTGCTCGAAGACCAAAGAAGAATATTTTTTAATAAATATATTAATTATTAAGTATTTTACAGAGTTACACGAACACACAGAAAGTAAACGGAATTTATTTATATATTTTTTCAGAGGATATCGTTTGTTGGTTTCTTTAAAAAAATTACTGAGTACAAAATTATGTTCGCTTCTCAATGTCAAAATATACGTATATTTTCAACGATACATTTATTATGATTTACGAAGGCATTTTCGTAAATAAAGTTTTTTTTACAAAACACTTTTTTTGCAAAATAATCGTTCATTCGCTTTATACAAGTCGATTGAATGAATAATTATCATTCACTCGTTCATTTTTTGCAGGGTTAAAATCCTTCATTTATGAAATTGTTCTTTTAGATTTACTAGACCTAGCTTTGATAAATATTTTATGGTTATGATGACATGGTTTTTCTCTGTGATATGTAAAAATCAGGTCAGGCAGTCAAGGAGAATGTACAAACACAATTTTATTACAACAAAAATAATAAAAATATGGCTTATAGATATTGGATTTGTCAGCAAAGAACTATATTGTTATTTTCATATACTTGTATAACATATTTATTATTAATTAATAACACAATAAAACCTAATAATCAAATACAAATCAATGAAAACATGAAAACTTGTAAAGCCACAAAATTTAAATCATTTCTGATATTTTTATCAGCTGATGTTTGCAATAAGAAAACAGGATAAAAATCCAATTTTTACCAAAAACATATTTTTGTGGCTTTTCAACAAAATAAGCACCTTAGGACAAGTTAATTTCGACAACGATAACATTCATACAAGCACTCCCTTGGCATAACTAATCCACAGAAAAATTATCAACAAGAAATTTACAGACCGACAAAAATGATAAATATACTTACCAAATAAGTAATTTTTAATTTAAACACTTCTTGTTTTTTTTTTTTTGTTTTGACCAATCCATTGCATGGACGTTATCGTTGCCGATAAAATTAACAAATAATAAGAATTATACTAACTGGGACTAGAAAGCCACATAATGACTAGAAAATGTTACTATCATTGCAGCAATAATATCAAACATGGTAAATTAAATAGCACTCACAATTATAAGACATTATTTTTGCCCTAAAAAGAAATAATTACAAATAATAGATGGTAATTTAAGGCTAATGTAAGTAAGAGATAACAATTTTGGCCTTGCAAAAAAAGCCTTTTTTTTTGGTAAAAGAATATAAACGTTCCCGTTTTTACCGTCTTAAAATTGTAAATGCTACTTCAAGCCTTTTTACTTCGCTAAACGCGACCAAAGGCGTAATCAAAACGTTTTTATACAAAAGCGCTCGACGTATTAATATACTATACAAATTACCTAACTACATACAATATCAGGGAATGTACGATATATGTAAAGCTGTTATTTTATCAACAATATCATTTGATATCACCATTTAATCAAGATAATAAAAATATTTAATAAAATAATGAGATATAAGTTCATAATGTAAGTAAGTACATAACAAAAAGAAAAGGTAAACAATTTGGGAAATAAAAAACGAATCTGCGGGGTAATTGCGTAACACACTAACAGTAGGAATGGCTTTCTTTTGACAGTTCGACAACATTCATTGCGTTATTTATGTTGTTGAGCAGATTTTTTTTTTAACGTATGAAGCAATGTATTAGCCATAGACTTCAAAATTATTGAGATTGTGTTTGATAGTAGGTTACGCAATTAGGGTGATGGTCTAATATTTAACTGTACCTAAACCAATATATACGGAATGCGGGGTGGGAATGATTTGAGAGCCTGTGACAACATAAAGAGCATCTTTACCATTCATGTTTTTTTTTTATTTAAGTTAGTACTGTATCCTGGCTCTTGTCAGATATAATATTGAACTGAGTAGGTTAAAATTTCAGCATGATTAATATAGCAATTTACTGTGCGTATTAAGTATTTTTAGAATCACACAATTATACTAGTGAATAACATAACTGAAAATATAATTTGACAAAAAAGAAATGAAAGAAAAAAACAACAGGAAAATATTATTTCATGCCACTCGTCTAAGATGTATATTTGCATAATATTTACAAAAAACTTAATTTTTTTAACAATAATTTACAAACAAAACGAAAAGGTTGCTTACTAGATGTTTATTTTAATTTTATATAGGTACGTTTTTATATTTATTTTGTAACATATATACGGGTTCAACGTGCAAAATATCGTTTTGTTTTCGCATCTACAATAAACAGTTAAAATTGACATCATTAATACTATTCCATAACGATGTTTTGATTGACTTTTTAAAATACCATAATTTTATAAACAAAAAATGTATAGTTTCCCGAGTAGAGCCTAGTACTCAGTAATTTTTTTACAAGAATTGGATGGAGTAACAGCTTAGACTCCTAAACTACCATGCATGATATTAGGGACACGCATTTATGGACACTTAGAAAAATAACCGTTACCAATTGTGTTATAGTTACCATAGCTTCTAGACTATTTGAAGAACTTGACGTTGCACTGTCATGCACCCAGATAATATTAAAATATTTTGCACGATACAGGATATTAACTGACAATGAACACAGCATGTTATATTTTATATATTAAGACGACTTTATAGATTTAAAACAACTACTATATCGCCCTGAATAAACATTATTTTTATGTTCAGCCTGAAAAATTACTTCGTCAAAAAAATTACTATGTTGAGTATTTTAATAATATTTTTTTAATAAATACACTTGAGTTTATGAGACAGGGAGTACAAAAAAATAATGAGATCATTTAATTTTGTGAAGTAGAATATATTTTCTCTGATGAAAACTAAGTTGCGAAACCTAGAAAAACGATAAATGAGCTGTTTTTATCAGATTTTTGGTCGCTTTTCCTTTACATATTTTTTTAGTAACAAACCTAACCGCTGTACATGAATACTAAATGTAAGTATACATTTGCTACGAATAATATTGTTCACTCGTTTAAAAAAAAATCCTTCTGTTCGGGCGATATACATAAAGTGCAAGTCTATAGATGCTAGAACTATAGTGTAAGCGTCGTCTATGGCAGTAGGTAAGGGTAAACATATACATATATACTTTTTTTTGCAAAAATACAGCATACATCTCATGCCTTAAACTAATTTAGCATAATTTCAGTACACAGGGGTAGCGTTTTTTAACATTTTAAAAAGTACATGGCCGGTTTCATTATTTTTATATAATTTTTTTTTCATTTATTTTAATTAAAATTATTAATACATACTTTAAGCTTACTAAATACAGCTATATGTATACTTATAAAAACAGATTTTGCTAACTTTTTTCGTCGATCGGCGATTTCTTTACAGATGTAACACAATTCCAATTACAAATATTATTTTACCCATTTTTTTTTACTAAACATATGGATTTTTTTTGGTACAGCCTGTATAGCATTCATACTTAGTACCCCATGCCAGTCAAAATAATAATACTGTTTTTCGAATATTATTATTTTCACCTGCTTTGGTGATGTAGTAAAAAATATTTTTCTCTTAAAATAAAAAAGTTTTTTGTGTTTATAATTACAATCACTCCTCCGAAATACTTAAAAATCTCAATCTTCAAATCTTAAAAAATTATAATAATAATCTCAATATTTATATAATTTACATGAAACAAAATACATTTTCATAACACCATGTCATTGTTTTTTTATTATTTTCAAAAACGACAAAAACTTGGTTGGGAGTTATGACAAATGTGTTATTTCTTTTTTTAATAGATTTTTGCAAAAATGGTGTCAATTAGGAAGCTTTTGTGTCATCTATATTTTTTTAATATTATGGAAGTACGGTCGTTTCCAAAAACTTTCCTAGTCTTATCCAAACTTTGTGCACTTAACCAGATGTTCTGTCTACCATAAAATAATAATAGGCGTTAAAGGGGATTGAAGATTTTTATATGGAGCCTTGCATAGAATGATTAATTTAAACATTCAAAGTGATTTCCAACATCTATGCAACAAGTTGTCAGCACGTTAAAAAAATATGGATGTCACGTGATCAACTTTGAACGTTAATATCTCGGAAACGTGACACTACGGGTTTTAGTCTTATATTTTCTGTTTGCATTGATGTCAGCCAGTGTTGGGCACAATTGAATTATTTTTTTAATTGTAGAGGCAAACAATTACAATTTTTATTTCAACTAAATTAATTGCAATTAAATTAATTAAATTATTTTTTAATTGTGAAATGCAATTTAAATCAATTGCAATTAAATCTGTTAATTGTGGTTTACAATTAATTCAATTGCAATTAAGATTTTATTTGCAACTAAATGAATTGTTTTAAACAATTAATATTTAATTTAACTACGTAAGTATTTGACGAATGTAAATATGGCACCTGTGCTACACTTTTACTTAGTAATGTTCTGGCTTAAATCCAGGCTTTACATACCTTTGAGAATACTAAGGAGAATGCTCTTGTATTGTTTGCATTATGTTTTTCAGTTACTGACATTTATTAATTGTTAACTGTAATCGTAAAAGTGTATCAAACAATTAACAATTAATCAATTGTAATTGCAATTTTTTACAAGCACAATTAATTTAATTGTAATTGCAAAGTTTTACAAGCACAATTAATTAATTGTTAATTGCGATACGTTACAATTACAATTAATTATTTTAGTTGTTAGTTGCAACTAAATTTGGCCATTTAATTGTCAGTTGTTAATTGTTTTCACAATTAGTTTTTGCCCCACTCTGATGTCAGCTATCAATTTATATAGGTTTCTTATGAGCCCGCCATTTTGAAAAAAAAAACAAAATAGCGGACAGTAGGTACGCCACGGACCTTCTAGACACTAGATAAATTGCTTTTTTTTCATAAATCATTATCATAAAAAAAGGAACATGGCAGATAAAAATATAGGCCTCTTATTAAAAAAAAAGTATTCATCTTCGGTTTTCTTTTACAAGTTTTTGACTTAAACCTCGGCCAATGCTACTCATCAATCGGGAAAGACAGAACCGTACCCAACATTACGGCACAACCGAATCTCGCGATATTAGCGTACTTAGCAGACTGAATATAACATGACTTTAAACTGAGCTAGAAGACAACTTGGAATTTTAATAAAACACGCCAAAGTGAGATAAGATATAGCATCCGTCATCATCAGAACAGAGATTCAGAACTTTCAGTTAATGAATGATCGAAATAAAAAGGATTCAATTATTCATTCATTCATCAGTTTGGTCAAACTAAGAACAAATGAAATTGATTTTATCATTCACTCCAGGATTTAATCATTCACCCATTCATTCCTTTTTCTCGAAATAAATACCGGCCCTTTACAAACATTTTGTCTCCGTAAAAGTTGTTGTCTAGCTCAATTTGGAGTGAAAACGACAAATTCTGTATACAATACATACATGGTGTATTAGCTTAGCTAAGGCTGAATATGTCATGGGGAATAAAAGGTGATAAGAAGAATGTTATCTAATGTAAGTATGCTTTAAAATATTTTAAAGCAAGTAAGTTAAAAATGACCACGACTGTACCTATGTTAGTATTAAAATTTTTTGAAGTATAAAATGATCGCTTAACAGCGGTAGGCATTCAGTTCCTTCAGGGTTTCTTTTTTGAATAATGTTGAAAATATCATGTTTCTAACCATTCGTTCACGTATTTCAATTATTTGTTAAGCGTTTTGTTGCAAACTATGTAAACCGGTACATTACATTAGTATTTTCTTTTTCATAATCAACATATACCAGTAACAGTGGAATTTTATCACAATATTCAATGGCGTTGATTTACTTGAAATTTACAAAACAAGCAAATATCGTTTTATTCAAGCAATTCGCTAATTCCATAAATTAATTAATTCAATTTTTTTTAAGCATTTGCTTCAAATTTCATAAAAATTACGGATTTCAACCATTTTTTAGGATGTATGAAAGTAGTCTCCACGAGTGTCAATACTTAAAAATGTACGTGAGGCGCACCCTGGGCAGTCAGCCCCGCTATCTTGTTGACTGGTTAATACTACCCCGGCATGCCTGCCAGCCAGGGCCTGGTGACGGGGACCATCACGGGACACTGCTCGCTAAACAAACACTTCCACACATTAGGCACAATGGATAGTACTCTATGCAGGGCTTGCTTAAAGGTTGAGGAAGCCGTTCCGCATGTGCTCTTTGAATGCACAGGCGTCACCCATATCAGGACAGAAACACTCGGGGTACCAAAAGCTTACACAGATGTTCTTAACAGACCAAGAGATATATTCAACTTCTGGAGGGAGGTGTGCTGGTTGGAATAACCACCTAAGGCCGCAATGGCTCACGCCACGCACTCTAACCTAACCAAACCTTCTAACATAGAACATAGTACTACCACGACATGAGCTACGTTCATTTTAATTCCTGCTGTCTGTCAAGCAATTATACAATTAATAACTGACTAACTAATATTTTTACCACGCCTGTGGTATTCTCATATAGTTCACAGAGCATTTGACTGTAATCTGCCAAGCAATTATCCCATAAAAAGGGGATTCTTTTAGAACTCACTCCTCAGTAATCCCCATCACAATTCGCCAAAACCTTCTAAGATTAGTCTCACGCTATCGACGTAGTAGGCGGTGCGACATCTCTGTCCCGTTGCAACAAGTCGCGGCGATTGTCGCGCAGAGAGTTGTTGCGTCGCAGCTCGTCCTTGATGGAGTTGTCGCGGCTGTCGAGTCCGCGTCGAGGCGACGATGTTGCCTCGCGACATTCTGATGAAGAACGCTTTGTGTAGGTGCCTGTGGATTGGGGTATGAATGTAATGGTGATTCTATGGGATGAGTGATTTGAATTTATTGGATATTTTCACGCTCTTTAAAAAAACTTTAGTAATAACTACCTTTAATTTAAAACCTTACAGACCTAAAACATTAAACTCCTCATTTTAATTCATGCCAATAATTATTTCATCACGTTAAACTCAAACTTTCAGCTCGTTATAATGTAACAATCCCAAATACTAATAGGTACACAAAAGAGAAACGGAAACAGATAGAAATGTTTATTAAAGAGAACGTTAAGTCAACTATTAAACGTCTAAATTATTGATAGTAAATGTGTCTCAAAAGAACTACAGATGCCAGCATTATTTTGTTAAGTCCTGTGTTGTTTAATTATGACATTTGCATGCGTGACGGGTAGCCAACTCTATTAAGAAGGCGTTTATACAGTCAGAGATATGAATTCTTTTCCAAATTGACTTACAACTTAAATTTTTCGCTTATTCAAATCACAACTGTCATTCTGATAGTTCTTTGACAGTTGTGTGGGATATCTATAACACGGCAAATTCAAGTAGTGCGTGAATTTGATAAACAATATATTTCCCTGACTCTAAATACAAAACTAAAATAAATAAAAACAGACATTAGAGATGTGACAAACCTGGCAGATCTCTACCGCAGCTCATAATCTCGTGGTCGAGGGAGGCGGAGGCCGGGTCCGCGGGGCGGCGCCCGCGTGCGCCCTGATGCCGGGCAGAGCCTTGTTACTTGCTTTGCAGTTACGTAAGCACAGTACGGGGCATAGGATACTCGACACCTTACTCAAATTACTCGGTCATTCGATCATCAAGTAGTTCAATAGTTCATTCATGAATTTCACCTAATCATTCCATCACTCTACAGGTCTTTAGTTCAGAACTTCATTCATGAATGTCACCTAGTCATTCCATCGTTCAATAGGTCTCTAGTTCAGAAGTTAATTTGTGAATCACACTCAGTCATTCCATCATCCAATAGAACTCTAGTTCAGAAGTTCAATCGTGAATCACAACCAGTCATTCAATCGTTCAATAGGTCTCTAGTTCAGAAGCTCATTCGTGATCCTACCAGTAAAATCATTCAGTCGCTCATTCATTCGGTTACTCTATTCGAGGTGCAAACAGTTGTACAAGCATCTTTTGACAAGTGGCTACAGTCGGAACTAACGCTGCCATCTTGTTTTTAGATCTGTGTTGTAGTGGCTTAACGATCGCTGTCTTTAGTGCGTCAGGAAACGTGCCAGCTACAATACATAGATTTAGAATATGAGACAAATGGTCGCATATTTCAGATGCTACAGCTTTTATTACTTTGGTCGATATACCATAGTACCCTACGCTATTTGTGTTTTTAAGGCCATAATAATTATGTGTGTCTGTTGTAGTGTATAGGGTGCCATAAACATCGAGTTTTTGTTGTTTAAGATGGGCCGTGTAGTTTTATAACTGGACTGGATGGGATGTATTTTATTAATAAAATAGTCATTAAATTGATTAGCAATTTGTTTCGCATCCGTAATTCTATCATTATTAATTTTAATTTTCAAAATATAATTTTTAGGTACATTAAATTTACCTTGATTCATTATTTGCCAGGCGGTTTTACATTTAATGTGAGATATTTTGATATTATAGTTATTTTGTGAACGCTTTGTCAGAGTCATGATTTTTCTAAAAACCTTAGCTATTTAATGCATTTGATTTTAATCTGTAGGTCCACAAAAGTTGCCGTTTTTTTTACTGTAGGATTTAATATCTTTAGATACCTAACTTAACTTTATTATTACATTTGAGAGGTTTGGTATCAAAATCGGCCAAATCCAAAAAACTTACTTTTTAAACTGAATATGCAGCTAAATTAAGAACGTTCCATTTTGTAGTTCTGTGTCATTCAAAATTGGCCAAATCCATGTTTGTTATATGAAATTTCATTGCAAATCGTGACTCTGGGATCAAAAGTAGACAAATCGAGTACTATTTCAAAACAAAATGAGCCAAATCCATAACAGCCAATCAGATTCAAGGATTTAGTACGGCGTGTCAGCCATTTTGTTTTTACGTCGAAGTGCTTGATTTGCGTCGTGATCGTATTCCTAGCGTTTTTACATAAAAATAAATAGAAAAAATGGATGAATCAACTGAAGAAATAAAAGAAACTGCTCCAGAAATGTCTAGGAAACGGCTGACACAAAACTAAGTGGAAGCGTAATGAACAAAAAGTTTCTAGGTAAGTAAAGTTTGTTGCATCAACTCGAGTCCTACTGACGAACATTTGACAGGCAGGGGTGCTAAACAATATTTTGCATTAAGTTTGCATTTGATCAAGTCTAATTTTTTGTTATTATTATCATGGATGGCTAAATTGCTCCTACGTATTAAAATAAAATTACTAACAACCTAAGCTACTTACTACTGGACAATTTTAAAAATGTATTTAAATTATCGAGTCTGGTTGTCTTTGTGGTCGTGTTTGTGTTTGTCCATGGCACACGACACGATACATAATTTCCCTATTGTTATTAGGCTATGAGTGTGATGGTGTTTTTGAGAGTGGGACAGTGGACAGTGGGACAGTGACAGTGGACAGTGACAGTGGACGTTATCACGTAAAATTATCGTCCGTAAACCGACTTTACAGACAACCCCTTTTTTTAAATTTGATTCATAAAGTGTACAACATGAAAGTGAGTTGTGCACCTATGTACGAGTATGTATAAGTCTGAGGCACAGTCTGAGGTGTTTGTGCCTATGCATGCGTGTGTGTATACTTTTTATACGATAGGTGTGTAAAATGTAGTGTATTTTACTAATGTTAAATGCTTTGCTTGCTTCATTTATCATTTTTGTTTTAGATATTCACCAAAAGCTCCTCCAAAGATTAAAGTCCCATGTGAACATTACTCAAAATCATATAGATGCACATCGCTAAGAAAAGTTGACATTGTACAATTTCATGCAGCATTTTACAAATCACCATCTAAAATTGACCAAGACAACTTTATTTTGCAACATTCTAAGGCGTCTTCTGTAAGTCGCCATCGGCCTAAGACAGGCACAAGAAAAATGAAAGGAATGCAAATAGTATATTATTGTCGAAGAAGAAATAACTTGATTCCCGTGTGCAGAAAAACATTTCTTGAAATTTTAGGAATTAAAAAAGGACGAGTGAATGGTGTGATTGCTCGTAATTTTAAAAGTGGTGGAGCTTCAGCTAGTGAGTCTCGGGGAGGCAATCACAGAGAACATAAATATGCCGGTCAGAAAAAGTCCATACAAAAATTCATTAAGCGTTTTAAACCACTCGAGATCCACTACTATCGAGGAAGTATCAAATGCAGACAGTATCTTTCATCTGATTTGAACATTAATAAACTATACAAAATGTATAAAGAGCAAACAGAGGCACAATTTCAGACTGTTAAAGCATCTTACTTTCGAAGAATTTTTAATACTACATTTAATATTGGTTTCGGAAGCCCACGGACTGACGTTTGTTCTACATGCCTGCAATTACAAGAACAGATCAAATATGAGAAAGACAGTAATAAAAAGAAGGATTTTATGATTAAAAAAAGAGTACACAGTTTAAGAGCCAAAGCATTTTACAACTTATTAAAAGAAAATGATGAAAGTTTGCTAATTCTTAGTTTCGACTGCCAAAAAAATCAACCTATGCCGAAAGTGCCAGATCAAATTACTTATTACTCGCGTCAACTCTACATTTATAACTTCACTATCGTTGTTGGTCACTCAAAGTCCCAACTAAATAGCGAGAATGTGTTTGCATACACTTGGACCGAGGACTTATTGCCAAAAGCATCAAACGAAATTGCCAGTGCCGTGTTTCACTGCCTGTGTACTGTTGTCGAGAAACATGAAAAAGTGACTTCGATACGCTTAGTCGCAGATGGCTGCAGTGGCCAGAATAAAAATTCTTCTGTACTTGGTATGGCCTCTAAGTACCTTATGGATCATGCTCCGGATAGGATTAAAATGATCGAGATTGTTTTCCCTATCGTAGGCCATTCTTTTCTGCCCCCAGACAGAGTCTTTGCACAAATCGAAAAGAAAATTAAAAAAGTGGAATCAATACCTGGACCAGATGGTTATGAAAACTTTTTTAAAGAACAGGCTACTGTGCTCCATTTAGGTACTGACGTGCAAGCTATGCAATGGAAAGAAGCAACTGGAAAAATATTAAAAACTACAACTGCAATGCACTTCTCAATTAAAAAATGTAAGAGATTTTTTATTAAAAAAAAACAAACAAAAGACAAACGTCGTGGTGCGTGCCGAAGAAAGTTACCACAACCGTCTGGGAGATTTTAAGAACATTTGCAAGAAAGGAAAATCTGCTAGTCAGATTAACCCAGACCCTGTACCTCTGTACGTCAAAGTTAAAGACGCGAAACTAGGAGACGTTAAAAATCTACTCACTACTCATTATGGTGAACGATGGAATGAACTACCAGTGTTAAAATATTTCAGCGATGTGTTGTCAAGGCCAGTTGAATCATTACATTCTTATGAAGAAGAAGATTGTGAAGCTTTGGAAGAGTTGCCAAATTTAATTGTTTAATTTTAATTGTGTAGTTGCACAAAGTTTTAATTTTAGTTCTAAATAAACAAATAAAGTGTTCTTATATTATGTATTCTTTACTTTTTTTATTGAATATCTGAATATTTGAAACCAAAATTTACCACCCCTGACCTCCCGTACACGACAAATACAAAAATGGCCAAATCCATAAATAACCAATCAAAAACAGTCAAATCCAAAGCCATGACAATCAAATTCGGCCAAATCCGCCCCTCACTATCAAATTTGGTCAAATCCGGCAGATTTTATTTGAAATCCGACTTTTTTTGTTTGAGACTAAGGTAGATATTTGTTTAGTTTAGTTTTAAAAGACTCGTTTGAATCACCCGCCTTGAGCTGAGTTGTCAAAAATATTGCCAATAACAAAAATTAGTTTATGCACTATAATGACAAATTGGGTGAATTGGACTTGACTGATTTTGATACCAAACCTCTCATTTATTGTAAACATAGTCTCAGGAAAACAGAGGTTGTAGAAAAAATAAAATATATCATGGAATTTGTTGTATGCAATGCTCGGGTCATCCGTTTCATATATTTCGGAGAAATACATTTTGCTCATACAATATTTAAATTTGGTTGTATTTTCCTTGATTGCGTCTAATAGCACCATATTTGTCGATCGTACATATTTTATTTACCGGGCATTTTAAAATCTGGGCTGTGTGGTCAAAAGGGCAAACTCTAAGACTTCTGATTTACACCGTTTGTTATAAGTATGCGCAAAATTATCGATACATGTCTGACTTTCCGTTCGAGTTGGTTGATTTATTGCTACTTTTAGGTTGAAGCTCAGTAGAAGGCACTCAAACTCCATTGACTGATAATTCATTTTTAATATGTCTATATTCAAATCGCCGGCTATGACAATATTTTTACCCCTGAATGACATTACTGGGGGAGGTTGTTGGTGAACATTTGTGAAATTGTTTAATTTTCACAGAAATTGTATTTATAAAACAACGAGCCTTTAGTTCCGATTTTAGTCAGGCGCCAAAATATAATTTTATGGCGTTTTAAACATTTGTGAAATTGTATTGAAAAAACAAGATAGCGACGATAATTACAAATGTTCAGATTTTGGCTATGCGCCAAAAAATACTTGTACCGCTGTAGATAAATATTTTTTTTAGATCCACAGGAAGTTACATTTGAAATAAATACAATGTTTGTTTTCTTACAGATCCACTGAAAGTTACATTTGAAATTAAGCCCACGAAAGTTAAAAACAATCATAAAATTATTTGTAACCACAGTGTTCAAGATGTACAACATAACATATACACGGTGGGCGAAGGAGAAAATTTCAAAATAATTACGAAATATGACCACTATATCTATCATTTGATGTAAGTAAATAACGAACACTTTATTTTCTCACTAAACTATACTGCAACAAGAAGCTCTAGAATTTTAATATTTAAGTACCTAACTTACAATCAACCTAAATAATTTAACAAAATGGGTTTACGTTTTGTCAATATTTACTAAGTAAGTATGAAGTTTTTACAAGATATTTTAATGATATAAATCTTTTACAGCTGCCATTACATTAATAACAATTATGTTATTACATATGCGAAGAATGGCGGTCATAAAATCGTCAACATTGTAAGTAAAATAAGTATGTAATAATTACATAGTGCGCTACCTATCCCTTTGGGGAATACAGATTTGATGTGTATGTGATCCGATGAGATGGATTGAATGTGAAACTAATAGAGGTAGTTTTTGTTTTTAAATCAATAGATGTCATTGACGATGTCCTTAGTTAGCCGCTCTAGACAGAGAAGTGGAAGGATAGTTCGTAGCGAGGTCATTGCGCTGCAGTGGAACAATACGAGGTTATCAAAAAAGCAGCTGGATGACAGTAGGTAACCTACCTATGAGCTGACTACAAAAGTTGCGGGACTGTGAAAAATAATGAAATAGAATTTATTTTATATTTCATAAATGTTGTTCCTTAGTAACATTTAATCCTCACAATGCTATTTGTACTATCAATTACTTACAGAAATAAAACACCATTTGTATTTAACGGAAAATAACTAGACTCCATTCCTGAGTCGTGTAGGTATAAGGTGTTTTAGAAAATCCTCGAATGCTGCTTTTCTCATCTCTAACATCGACTGCGTGGTTTCTAAAACTTTCACAGATTCAGATTTTATCCATACTGAGCCATCTCATCGGATTGCCCTGGTTAATATATCTAAATAAATGTCTAAATATCTATAATATTAATTAATACCTATCAACAGTTCAAGGTAGAAAAAAAAATGGGTAATATATGGAACTGTACGGTGTTGGTCCATCAAAATAACGCAACAGTATTTCCCGTGGTCCTGTACGACAACAACTTCTATTCAGCGGCCTATTGCCATACTCGCCATGAGTAATGAACTTGTGGTGAACGAGCTGCTGGTGTTCCTGCAGCAGAAGCTGGATGTAATGGACGAGGTGTCTGCTGTCCAGATCTGCGCAACAAACTTCAGCGAGGACGACATAGCTGCTGCCAAGCTGTTGTTGTTCAGCGTGCTTAACAAGCGCGACCAGATGGTGTCCCGCCGGCGTGACGGGACTAAGAGAAGCCTACAAGACATTATCACGCTGTTCAAGGAGACTGACCCGGACGATGTGCCGACGTTTGTGGCGAAGGAGCTACACAAGCTTCCACCCGTCACCTTTGACCACGTCGACGTAACAAGCCTACTGAAGGACATTGTGTTTCTGAAGGCCCGCCTCGCGGATGTGCTGGCGAAATTAGATGCATCCCAAAACACCGTCACAGATTTGCGCAAGGAATTTAGCGAGTTGCGCAACCGTATGGCGGTAACTAGGTCATCAGTTGATGCGTCTAACGTAAACATGTGTCGCGGAACCGGCCACGATGTATCGTCGTCGAATTCCGCGTCAGCAGTTTCGTCGCCAGCGCAAGCGTCGTTTGCTGAGCTTGCAGCGCGCCCCGCTTGCGTGCCCCGCAGCCCCGCGCCCATCACTGCGGCTCCTCCACGCAGCGCCACCCCAGCCCCTCGCCCCGTCCCGCTGCCAGTGTCAGCAGCCCTGGCGAAACCCTTACAAAAGGATTTCGCTAGCGTCACCGCGAGTGCCCCAGGCGCTCCATGTATGAAGGCAACGCCAGAAAAGGCGCCGAATAGGGTTGATGATGAGGGTTTCGTGACGGTGCAAAGGAGGAAGCGCCGTTCGCGAGTGAACAAGAACCGCTGCGGCAAAGCTCCTACGGATTCCGGAGTGAGCCTGCGTGCCGCAAAGCCGAACACACCGGTGTACATCTCCCGCCTACACTACAGCACTAAGGCGGAGGACATCGTGGAGTATGTGCGCCAGAAGACGAGGTACACGCCGAGGGTACAGTTACTGGAGTCGCGCCGCAACGTCAACTTCAAGGCGTTTGTGGTGCGAGTACCGAATTGTTACTTGTCCGTCGTCTTGGAAGAAGACTTTTGGCCACAGGACGTGGTGTTCCGTCGCTTCCGCGGGCAAATACCACAGGACAGCACAAGGACAATTAGCTAGTGAAGTGAAGTGTTACTAACATAGTTTTAAGTAATATTTATTAACACAAGTTTCAGTTTTATTATGTATTAGTTTGTTATTTTGTATTTTGTGTATTTTATCTATGGGCTTCAGTTGCCTGACAATAAAGGAATTATTATTATTTCCTTTATTTCTTAGATATATACATATAAATTATATTTTTAAATATTAGAATATAAAAATATAAAAACATTTAAAAATATAAAAAATAGTGGCCCACCGGTATCGGGAACAGGGTCCAAGCTACCGGCGGTCAGGGCTCCAGAGAGAGAAACCTCCTAACAATTCGGGCCGTGTCCAAAAGTACCGCCTTCTGAATCAAGCCCTTGATCCAGCTGCCCAACGAGAGCCTCCTCAGGTGTTGGTCGAGGCTCTTGGCTATTAATCCATTGGCTGTGACGACTATCGGTACAATGATCGCTGAGTCCACATCCCACATGTCGACAACCTCGCGAGCCAAGTCAAGATATTTGATTTGTTTATCTTTCTCGGCTTTCACGAGGTTCCCGTCATGTGGGACCGTTATGTCAACAATCATTGCACGCCGCTCTAATCGATCCACCACCACTATATCAGGCTTATTGGCAACAATAGTCCTGTCAGTGATGATGGATCGATCCCAGTACAATGTGATATTTCCATTTTCGAGAACTGGGTCGGGCACATACCTGTAGTACGGCACTTCCGATTCTACAAGGCTGTATTTGAGAGCAAGTTGCTGATGGATAATCCTGGCTACAAGGTTGTGTCTATGCAAGTATTCTTCGTTAGCTAGACTAGAACATCCGGAGATAATGTGTCTGATTGATTCACCCGGACGGTGGCATGCCCGACAAATGTCAACCGTGCCGTCTTTCACAATAAATCTCCGGTAGTTGTTTGTCATCATAACTTCGTCCATAATTGCACAGACAAAACCTTCGGTTTCTCCAAAGAGGTCACCGAAACGCAGCCAGGCTACGGACGCTAGTTGATCTATATCGGGTCCATGTAGGGCCCGAAAATAGCGTCCGTGAAGCTCCTTACTCTGCCATACTTCCATGCGATCATTAGTGTCAAGCACTACTGGCTTGCGCCAGTTCTCTTTAGCCAAGGAGAGCGGGGTGAGGCCCTTGTCCACTTTGACCACATCTCGATGCATCCCCACGTCGGCCTCTAAGAAATAATCCCTGAGACTGCATATCTCGCGATTGTGGAGGGTCTTAGCATTTAAAAAGCCTCGACCTCCACATTTTCGCGGGATATACAGCCTCATTACCGATGACCGTGGGTGATGCATTCGATTTGCAGTCAGCAGTGTACGGACCTTCCTATCCAGGGCGTCGAGTTCGGTCTGAGTCCATTTGAGTATGCCAAAAGAGTACATCAAAACCGGCATGACCCAACCGTTAAAGGCGCGTACCTTATTTCCGCCTGATAGAAGACTATTAAATACTTTTTTCAGGCGGCCAAAGAAGCGTTCCTTTAACGATTGCTTCATGTCAGTACCATTGATGCCCAATGCTTCCGACATACCCAAATACTTATAGGTTTCGGATGCAGAGAGGGTTCTAAGGTATATGGAATCCGAGAGTTGGGTTCCGACGGATTCCACAATCTCCCCTCGCTTTACATGCATGACCGCACATTTGTCCACACCAAATTCCATTCTGATGGCACTACTGAACATTTCAGTTACTTTCAGTAGCTCCATCAGTTGCAAATTGTTGGAGGCAAAGAGTTTTAGGTCATCCATGTAAAGGAGGTGAGATATAACCTGACCACCTCTCCTCAGCCGATAGCCTAGACCTGAATCTTCCAGCAGTGTGCTTAGAGGATTCAAGGCTAAGCAGAACCAAAGCGGACTCAAACTATCACCCTGAAATATGCCTCGCTCGATCCTTATCGGTTCGCTATTCCTTTGGACATTTCGACATCCTGGATAGTGAAGGACCGTTCTCCATTGCCCCATACATGACATCAGGAAGGTGCGCAGAGTTGCATCTACTTTATACAACTCCAGCACCCTCATAAGCCATGTATGTGGCACCGAGTCATAGGCCTTCTTGTAATCTATCCAACATGTCGACAGATCCTTTCGGGAACGACGAACTTGTTGGCTAATGGCCATATCAATGAGGAGTAGCTCCTTAGTACCACGGGACCCGTTCCTACATCCATTTTGAGAAGGAGACATGATAGAGTTGGTGTCTATATGTTTGTTAATTTTAGCTCTCAAAATGGATGTAAGAACTTTATAGACCGTCGGTAAACACGTGATCGGTCTATAATTTTTGGGTTCCGCAGTGCTACCTGACTTATGGAGCAAGTGGGTAACTCCTGTTGTTAGAAACTGGGGTAGCGAACCAGACTCCAAAGCAGTCTGGTACTGAGCCGCCAAGCGAGCGTGCGACCCAACGAACCATTTGATTCAAAAGTTGTGCAGTCCGTCCGGTCCTGGAGACTTCCAGTTAGGCAGCGGACGGACTGCACGAGTTACATCTTGGGGGCAGATGGTAATAGCCCCCATTTCTGGTATTGGATCGCAGGCTCGCTCGACTTTCCGAGCCCAATCGCCTTCGGTGTGACTGACAGGCACCGACCAGATATTGCGCCAGAAAGAACACATGGCATCATCATCTGGTAGGCACGTGTCAGCCACATCTTGAATCGGTCGCTCCCAATCCCTATAAACCCACCTTTGATCGCGTTGGAAGGTGCGATTCTGAGTGTATCGCTCCACTCGCCGCTTATACCTACGAATACGGTTCGCCCATGCATACACTTTCTGCTTCAGGAAGTCGATGCGCTCTGTGACACAGGACATATAGTCCTGAGGCCTGATATTAGTCCCTGCGAACGCGCGTCTCACAAAGCGCATCACTCTAGGGCGAGTATTGCCCTCCCTGAAGCAGATTAGTTTGCCGATGAGCGTTCTGGCCCCACCAATACGACGTTCAATCCTGCACTGCCAAGCTGGTACGGCTGGTTTCGGTCGTGTAGCTCTAGAATCAATAGCAAATTTAACGTGAGCTACACGGCATGCCGCTACAGCCGCGCAGTACAGAATCGAATGAGTATCGGCGAGGTCTACGCAGTCATCAAAATAATTTGACAACTGCGCATCCAGGACCGCCACCAGAGCCCTATTTTTGTTATGCATGGGCAAACGAGGTAAGCGTGGTCTAAGTTCGGGCGATATGAACCGATATTCTCGAATCGCATCCTCCAAAGCACTCCTCAATTCCTCATTGCACTGGGTACTTACGTTTGTAGTCCTGTCATCACTCTCCTCGTCTTCTTGACTTATGTTAGACTGTGGTAGTACTACAACGGTCTGAGACGGGGGGGCGATGACAAGACTACTCTGCATTTCACTTCGCAGGCGATCAAGTACAGTGTCATCCAACATATGATTACGTTGGATGACCCGCACCTGATCCGACAGTCGTTGTGCCGAAACGTTGACAGCTGGCTCAAGCACCTGAAAAAGAGAGAGCATCCGGACACGGTACGCGGTCAGATTGTTTCCCCCCTCTGTAGCCCCATAGTATGAGCGCATGACGTTTTCATTGATGGATCGTGTCCATCTCATGCGCTGCACACTTCCGCCGGGAGCTGGGACCCTGTCAGAGGCCAGTGGGCCTCGAGGTCCTAAGCCGTCCGGCGGCCGGTGTCCTCCACGTCGACGAACAGGTGGTGGCGTCGTGGGCGGGGAGAAATACTCGTCGCTCGAGCTCGACGCAACTACCGCAGCCGGTGTCGTCACAGCGCTCACAGTGAGGCTGGATACCGGCGGCGGCGAGGCGGAGCTGAGCGAAGAGTCCGGAGGTGGTGGGCGTGCTCGTAGTGTGGCCGATCTTGTCAACATTATTTCATTTTGCTAATATTTTTTCACTGATGTTTGAAGGTGACAACTGTCATGTCACCTCCGAATCGGTAGTTTTTGATTTTATTTATTTAATTTTGTTGTAATATGGTCTCTTTTTTAGTTTGTCCATGGTTGTAATGGTCGGTTTTGGTTTATAAGGAAAAACTATAGTAAAAATGGATCAAAATTACGTTCAATGTTATAATTATATGAATATTAGAAAATGAGACGTTTAGTTGACACGGTGTTGCCAAGTTATTATTATTATTATTTATCCTTTATTTCATATATATACATATAAATTATATTTTTAAATATTAGAATATAAAAATATAAAAACATTTAAAAATATAAAAAATAGTGGCCCACCGGTATCGGGAACAAGGTCCAAGCTACCGGCGGTCAGGGCTCCAGAGAGAGAAACCTCCTAACAATGCGGGCCGTGTCCAAAAGTACCGCCTTCTGAATCAAGCCCTTGATCCAGCTACCCAACGAGAGCCTCCTCAGGTGTTGGTCGAGGCTCTTGGCTATTAGTCCATTGGCTGTAACGACTATCGGTACAATGATCGCTGAGTCCACATCCCACATGTCGACAACCTCGCGAGCCAAGTCAAGATATTTGATTTGTTTATCTTTCTCGGCTTTCACGAGGTTCCCGTCGTGTGGGACCGTTATGTCAACAATCATTGCACGCCGCTCTAATCGATCCACCACCACTATATCAGGCTTATTGGCAACAATAGTCCTGTCAGTGATGATGGATCGATCCCAGTACAATGTGATATTTCCATTTTCGAGAACTGGGTCGGGCACATACCTGTAGTACGGCACTTCCGATTCTACAAGGCTGTATTTGAGAGCAAGTTGCTGATGGATAATCCTGGCTACAAGGTTGTGTCTATGCAAGTATTCTCCGTTAGCTAGACTAGAACATCCGGAGATAATGTGTCTGATTGATTCACCTGGACGGTGGCATGCCCGACAAATGTCAACCGTGCCGTCTTTCACAATAAATCTCCGGTAGTTGTTTGTCATCATAACTTCGTCCATAATTGCACAGACAAAACCTTCGGTTTCTCCAAAGAGATCACCGAAACGCAGCCAGGCTACGGACGCTAGTTGATCTATATCGGGTCCATGTAGGGCCCGAAAAAAGCGTCCGTGAAGCTCCTTACTCTGCCATACTTCCATGCGATCATTAGTGTCAAGCACTACTGGCTTGTGCCAGTTCTCTTTAGCCAAGGAGAGCGGGGTGAGGCCCTTGTCCACTTTGACCACATCTCGATGCATCCCCACGTCGGCCTCTAAGAAATATTCCCTGAGACTGCATATCTCGCGATTGTGGAGGTTTTTAGCATTTAAAAAGCCTCGACCTCCACATTTTCGCGGGATATACAGCCTCATTACCGATGACCGTGGATGATGCATTCGATTTGCAGTCAGCAGTGTACGGACCTTCCTATCCAGGGCGTCGAGTTCGGTCTGAGTCCATTTGAGTATGCCAAAAGAGTACATCAAAACCGGCATGACCCAACCGTTAAAGGCGCGTACCTTGTTTCCACCTGATAGAAGACTATTAAATACTTTTTTCAGGCGGCCAAAGAAGCGTTCCTTTAACGATTGCTTCATGTCAGTATCATTGATGCCCAATGCTTCCGACATACCCAAATACTTATAGGTTTCGGATGCAGAGAGGGTTCTAAGGTTTATAGAATCCGAGAGTTGGGTTCCGACGGATTCCACAATCTCCCCTCGCTTTACATGCATGACCGCACATTTGTCTACACCAAATTCCATTCTGATGGCGCTACTGAAAATTTCAGTTACTTTCAGTAGCTCCATCAGTTGCAAATTGTTGGAGGCAAAGAGTTTTAGGTCATCCATGTAAAGGAGGTGAGATATAACCTGACCACCTCTCCTCAGCCGATAGCCTAGACCTGAATCTTCCAGCAGTGTGCTAAGAGGATTCAAGGCTAAGCAGAACCAAAGCGGACTCAAACTATCACCCTGAAATATGCCGCGCTCGATCCTTATTGGTTCGCTATTCCTCTGGAAATTTCGACATCCTGGATAGTGAAGGACCGTTCTCCATTGCCCCATACATGATATCAGGAAGGTGCGCAGAGTTGCATCTACTTTATACAACTCCAGCACCCTCATAAGCCATGTATGTGGCACCGAGTCATAGGCCTTCTTGTAATCTATCCAACATGTCGAGAGATCCTTTCGGGAACGACGAACTTGTTGGCTAATGGCCATATCAATGAGGAGTAGCTCCTTAGTACCACGGGACCCGTTCCTACATCCATTTTGAGAAGGAGACATGATAGAGTTGGTGTCTATATGTTTGTTTATTTTAGCTCTCAAAATGGATGTAAGAACTTTATAGACCGTCGGTAAACACGTGATCGGTCTATAATTTTTGGGTTCCGCAGTGCTACCTGATTTATGGAGCAGGTGGGTAACTCCTGTTGTTAGGAACTGGGGTAGCGAACCAGACTCCAAAGCAGTCTGGTACTGAGCCGCCAAGCGAGCGTGCGACCCAACGAACCATTTGATCCAAAAGTTTTGCAGTCCGTCCGGCCCTGGAGACTTCCAGTTAGGCAGCGGACGGACTGCACGAGTTACATCTTGGGGGCAGATGGTAATAGCCCCCATTTCTGGTATTGGATCGCAAGCTCGCTCAACTCTCCGAGCCCAATCGCCTTCGGTGTGACTGACAGGCACCGACCAGATATTGCGCCAGAAAGAACACATGGCATCATCATCTGGCAGGCACGTGTCAGCCACATCTTGATCCGGTCGCTCCCAACCCCTATAAACCCACCTTTGATCGCGTTGGAAAGTACGATTCTGAGTGTATCGCTCCACTCGCCGCTTATACCTACGAATACGGTTTGCCCATGCATACACTTTCTGCTTCAGGAAGTCGATGCGCTCTGTGACACAGGACATATAATCCTGAGGGCTGATATCAGTCCCTGCGAACGCGCGTCTCACAAAGCGCATCACTCTAGGGCGAGTATTGCCCTCCCTGAAGCAGATTAGTTTGCCGATGAGCGCTCTGGCCCCACCAATACGGCGTTCAATTCTGCACTGCCAAGCTGGTACGGCTGGTTTCGGTCGTGTAGCTCTAGAATCAGTGGAAAATTTGACGTGAGCTACACGACATGCCGCTACAGCCGCGCAGTACAGAATCGAATGAGTATCGGTGAGGTCTACGCAGTCATCAAAATAATTTGATAACTGCGCATCCAGGACCGCCACCAGCGCCCTATTTTTATTATGCATGGGCAAACGAGGTAAGCGTGGTCTAAGTTCGGGCGATATGAACCGATATTCTCGAATCGCATCCTCCAAAGCACTCCTCAATTCCTCATTGCACTGGGTACTTACGTTTGTAGCCCTGTCATCACTCTCCTCGTCTACTTGACTCGTGTTAGACTGTGGTAGTATTACAACAGTCTGAGACGAGGGGGCGATGACATGACTACTCTGCATTTCATTTCGCAGGCGATCAAGTACAGTGTCATCCAACATATGATTACGTTGGATGACCCGCACCTGATCCGACAGTCGTTGTGCCGAAACGTTGATAGCTGGCTCAAGCACCTGAAAAAGAGAGAGCATCCGGACACGGTACGCTGTCAGATTGTTTCCCCCCTCTGTAGCCCCATAGTATGAGCGCATGACGTTTTCATTGATGGATCGTGTCCATCTCATGCGCTGCACACTTCCGCCGGGAGCTGGGACCCTGTCAGAGGCCAGTGGGCCTCGAGGTCCTAAGCCGTCCGGCGGCCGGTGTCCTCCACGTCGACGAACAGGTGGTGGCGTCGTGGGCGGGGAGAAATACTCGTCGCTCGAGCTCGACGCAACTACCGCAGCCGGTGTCGTCACAGCGCCCACAGTGAGGCTGGGTACCGGCGGCGGCGAGGCGGAGCTGAGCGAAGAGTCCGGAGGTGGTGGGCGTGCTCGTAGTGCGGCCGATCTTGTCAACATTTTATCTTCATTTTCCTATCTCGTTTTCATGATTGTTTTATCGGAGGTGACAACTGTCATGTCACCTCCGATTCGGCAGTTTTTTATCAAATCTTTTACATTGTGGTGAATATTATATACTTTTTGGTTTATTACTGATTTTCGGGTTTTGTATTTGGTTTTAAAATGGAAAACTATTGCAAGAATGGGTAAAATTTATTTTCACTATTGATATTAACAAGAATTGAAAAACCAGACGTTTTGTTGACACGGTGTTGCCAGATATTATTATTATTATATGAAAATTCACGTGAGACAAACAAGTACGTAAGTTAATAATCATTCCCACTAATATGTATTATAAATATGACTGATTGTGAGTTCTGATGTTTGGCACACAGGCACCATAGTAAAATACTTACCTTTGTACATGAAGTAGTTTTCCTAGCATGTGAGTGAAACCGCGGGCTACAGCTAGTAGAATGAAATATCCTAAATTCCCAGTCTAAATTAGAACAAGTAACCCCACAGACTCACCTCAGATGATCCTCATGAACAAAATGGTACTGAAAGCAGTTCACACAAATCTACCAGAGAAGGACTTCGATTTCACTGCCGAGTACCAATACGTAGACGGCGATGTAGTCGAAGACAATTGCGTCAACTTCTTGAATTCAGCACAGCTCTCGATGGAATATGCGATGGCAGGCACAATGAGCGGTGAGTTATTACATTCCTTTGTCATACTAATGGTCATCACACACTATGCATACATTAACCTCGGCACCACATTGGCATCACCTTGACCCTAGGGTATGAATATCGGAACTTCGTAAGATGGATTTTACGTATTTTTCAATTTCGGAATTAAATAGTAAAAAGAATTGAATAGGATAAGATTTTTTTTAATGTCAGAATTTTTAAATTTCGGTTGGTTAACCGAGACTTGGCAACGCTGCAGAGACTCCAGAACAGATCTAGAGTCTTTGCAACGATGCCAGGTCTACTGACGATATATCCAAGTGCTGGCTGAGATGTCTTTATGATGAAACGACGATGACCGTCGAAACTCAGAACCACACTCTAAACGTATTACTGCATCAAGTGGTGGGACAAGGGGACGTTAACTGTACGAAATTGTTACGGCGATGGCGATGGCGGTGCTCTCGATTTTAAGAAGAAGATAGAGGGAGATAATTATATAAGTTTGTGGCTCGTTTAGATGCCAATGTATATGTTTTTATAATAAACTTCCTAGCCACATTCAAAATATTAAGCCTTAATAAATTCGAATCTTGTACAAGGTGGCAACTATACCAGAAAGCCTATTATACTATGAAAGACTATATTGAGGACAAAAAACTAAATGTATAAGATTTTCTTTACCAAATGTCAAAAGTACTAATTGTGAGATAGGAATAAATCAAGAGAAACTAGAATTCGTCGATAAAACTGTTTTCCTAGGGATCACGCTCGACTCAAGGCTTCAATGGGGTCCTCATTTAACATCCCTTGCAGGATGGCTCAGTTCAGCGGCATATGCTGTGAGAAAAATCCGTCAATTTACAGATATAGGTACCGTGAGGCTAGTCTATTTTAGTTACTTTCATAGTATTATGTCGTACGGTATTTTACTATGGGGATGGGCTGCAGACGTTGAGTCTATTTTTATTCTGCAGAAAAGAGCCATCAGAGCCATATATGGCCTCCGCAGGCGCGACTCTCTAAGGGAACGGTTTAAAGATATTAACATCATGACGGTACCTTGTCAATATATTTATGAAAACATCATGTACGTAAGGAAAAATCTACATAGTTTTAGTAAAAGGGGAAAAAACACAATTATATCACTAGAAATAGGGACCAATTAGTTCAACCAGGTTTCAGGCTGGCTAAAGTAGACTCATCTTTCATGGGGTACTGTTTAAAATGTTACAACAAAATACCTCCCCATATACTCGTACTTCAATTGAATGAAACGAAATTTAAATCCTGTATAAAACGCACACTATGCACATGCAGCCAAGCATATTATAAGTTGGGGGATTACATCGCCGATAAAAATGCTTGGCTCAACGCTGGTCCTGCTCCACAAGGGCGCATTAACTAACTTATTAGCATTTGGAACTACTGAAGATTGTAAAAATTGTCTTTACATTGTATAAATTCAATCTTTTAGTATTGTATAATTGCATAGCACATGTGTGAGTACTATGTACCTACTATAAAGCTACAATTTTCTAGGTTTGTCTTTCATTGAATGAATGTGCCCTGGCGGCTGAGAGTATGTCATGCTCACTCAAATGTCTCGCTGGTGGTGGCGTGTGTATTGGATCATTAAGTTCCCTTCAAAATGGTTGAGCTAAATGGTGCTGATCCATACGTCATGTTCGTGAACGGGCGCCGTCAGTGGGGACTGGTCATCTCTTGGCTGCCACGGCTCATTTTAATTTAATATTGGAATTGTTTTCGTCTCTTTATTATGGACGCTTTTGACGTTCTGCGTCGTTCTCACATGCATAATTTCAACATGAATGACGTAACCAATAATTTGTAACCATATTTTGATTTAAAAGAGTGTCCATGAAGTTTCTTGCCCGTTCTTCTCCATAGGTACCTACTACGCTTTGGAATGGGCAACTAACTTCATCTTTCTGACTGACCGACCCCTTGACAATTCAAAAGTGCCTGTAATTGGTTTATTTGAAATAAATGCTTTTTGAGTTTGAGTTTGAAAAAGGCTTGGACTGAAAAAGCTGCTCTAATACATTTACAAAGTGAATGTTGATTTTTATACTTTTGTTTGCTAACTATTTTAGACATGAATATTTACTGTAAAAAGTATTACATTATTTGAATTATTGTGAATGTAAGGACTATGTGGGTCATTGTTTCAGTTTGAATCATGGTCTGGCCGTTTAAGTAGTCTATGCGGCCTACCCTAATGTCCTTTCTTTGGAAAGGTGTTTGTCGAATCGTTGAGCTCCTTAAGTTCTGAGTTGACCTGCATGATTATGACAAATGTGTGCACTGACTGAACAGTCCACACAATCTGTGTGGTTCTTTCCTCAAACGACCATTTCAGACTCTAATATACATGGTCTTCACATGGTTTGACCTTGATTATGTCTGGACTTTATCTGTGACCTCAGAGTTTGTTTCGGCCTTTCTTCTCAGAGTAGTCAGATAGGAAACGCCAACCTCATCTATTTAAAAAAATATAGCGCGTCTTATTATTTATTTATACGCGTATTATTGAAACTTCTACCATGAAAGAACTAAAATCATACAAAACAATCGGTTTTCGTGCAAAATTGCGTTCTAGACACAACAACAGTTATATGATATGTATTAATACGGAACCAACTGACTACACCAAAGTTATGGTGAGATTTATAACGCGGCCAGAATTCAGTAAGTTGTTTGTTTTCTATTTTGTTATGTAATTACATACAGTCTCGAGCCAAATCCAGCCAACCAAGAAGCATTACATAAATATGTTTTTATGTAATGCTTCTTGGTTGGCTGGATTTTAGTAATCATTCTCACTTTAATACCCTCATTAAACATGTAGCATAATTATACAGATACCAAACACCTTAAAGCGACAAACACATAATAATGTCTAATACAAATGAAGGGTGTTTTTCAGTGAGTTTATGAGTGTGTAACGCGTTGGCGAATATTTTATGTATGTGTTTTTTATTTATTTATTTAGTGTTATGCTCTCCGTCAACCAATCATATAATCATACAGTAATATTAGACCACGCAAGTGGAGCTTTAGAAGCACAGCTAGTTTTACCAACACATCATGTGTCAAAAAGGATCAACTGTTCCATTCAGAACTTTAATACCTACTCGACCCACATATGTGGACTGTGGGACGGCTGATTATATTTTCGTGGTTACGATGTTGGTCCGTACCAACAACCTTAAATATGACCACACCTTGCTGATAAATGCTGTATAAATATAATATAGCAAAACAGTAAAAATTCAATAACAAAATTGATTTATGAAACGGATAACCTACTTCCACATGCTAAGTATTTAATCATAATTTTGTTTTTTTAGATAACATTATAAGTATCAAAGTTAATGGGATGACTCTACGACCAAAACTTATGAATCGTCTGAACCGTTATTACGCAATTGAATACAAATATCAAAGAAAACAACGCATAAACGTGGTGTGTGAAGTACAGCGAAAAGACGTGACATTGGTCGTGAATAGAAGCATCTTGGATAGTAAAGTAATCAGTTACAAAAAAACAGGTAATTAGAATACGAATAGTTGTGTCGGCGAAGCTTTTGTGTTTGAAATGCTCAATTGGCGAAACTTTCATAAGTAAGGACGGGGCGCCAAAAAGCGGTCGGATGGTAACTCACCATCCGTCCGCTTTTCGGTACTCCGTCCGGTTGCAATTTTTCCGGACCTTTCGACTTATGGCGTATTCTATTAGAAAATAAAAATGTTAAATGGATACTGTGAAAGAAATATTTAAAAATGTCCGGACTTTTTTGCAAACGTCCGGCTCTTTTCGGGACTATTCAAATTTCGAAGTAGTAAATCTACTTTATATCTGAATCGCTCTGTCGGCGCGAATGTCGTAGAAGAGTTTCAGAATCTAATTTACACGCGTATATATAGTAGAGCAGACATACTGACTAAGTTTCCACTTTGAAGGCCCTTCACCTACAGTCCGCTCACAGTTATTCTACCTCTCAGTTTGCATCACTGTCAACATTACAGTGATCTTTACTGCCGCTGCCGTTGCAATAAGGTTGCTGTTGGGTTGCTGCCACTGACAAGTCTGTCAAATTCACAATGATCTTTATCAACGTTACAATAAGGTTGCTATTGGACTGCTGTTTTCAGAGGTAAAATAACTGTGAATACATTATAGTGTTACTCATTTAGTTTTTTTTTTGTTTATGGTCCTGTCCGATATCAAAATTAATAAAAAATATCTGGACCTATAGTCTCTTCTCAAATTATAACTACCTACATGATATATGAGTATTAGTAAGCACACGCTCGTAAGACTCGTCAGTAACAAAAACAGTCACCGTAGCCGAAGTTGGCATGAGTTGGATGTATGATTATTAGTAACATGGCTTACACCAATTTAAACTTCAATTAAACGATATATTTTTCGAGGTACAAGTTTGACATAACTTTACGTACTCCGTTAACAACAGGGGGAGAGTATAACTGTTGAAACAACTTTTTTTTTAATTACAGATACAATACCAGGAAAGAAGGCTGAGATTTCGTTTTATCTCACATCTGTGGATGGCGAGATATTGCGGTGTGCGTCTGATTATATTATTGATGGTTCACTTGCAGAACACGTCGATATTTATTTTACTCAGGGCAAATTCCCTATTGGTAAGTAGAGTGTGGGAGTCTCAGCTGACAGGTGACCCATCTTATATTAATATTAAGCGGTCACTAAATGTCTGCCTGTACTCGTAAGTGCAGTTCCTCAAGATAAGCCTTTGCTGGCGATCACCCATCGTATGACCCATATTATACAAGTTGTGATACCTTCTTGATTAAGACTTGTCAGAGACTTGTCGTGTGTAAAACATGTATCATACATGTGTTGACGTTGTCTCAGACATGTAATACTACCTCATGGACAAACGAAAAAAGTCGGACAGTTTCTCGCTAACCAAAAAACTGTGTCACTCAAGGCGGCCAGCTCGCTGCACGTACAGGCCGCTGTACGCACACATATACACATTAGTCGGCCGAAGGTCGGCCATTACGCGCGCAAACGGCAACCCTCACACAAATATAAGTTGATGTAAACGATGAACGAACGAGTTGACAAAACATCATGTTTTATTATATACCTTGATGTAATCGTGGGGTGAGGAGGTATTATTGTATTGAGTTCGTGGTCAATACAAAATCTCGTCATTACTCAGTACCTACCTGATAGCCTATTTTAATTTTTAAACTTTGTTCTGTATGTATTACTGCATTAAGTTATAGTATCGCTGACATACGACAAGGATCAAATACCGCAAACAAAATAATTGTTCATAAATCCAAGAGATGGCTAAGTTTTATACTTTACATATTTTGTTTATAGAGAAGCAAATTTAAAGTAATATATATGGAGTTTAGCGAATAAAAATCTCAAGAATTCGCCATTTACAAATAGTTGTTCAGTATGTACCACTTTTCCCATCCGTGTTTTTTTTACAAAGACCTCATTACATTCTATTTTAAATCTATACATATATTGGTATAAATAAAAATGAAATGCTGTTCGTTGGTTATCGCATCACTTGAAAACGCCTGGACCGATTTGACAATTCTTTATTTTAAAATGTTCCTAATGCTCCGAATTAGGTTTTTATGGAAAGAAAAATTGGAAAAGTTTCCGGAAAATGTTTAAATTCGGGAAAAACTAAATGTTATCAATACAAACGCTGTGGGCAAGCGAGGGAACTGAGGCAAGGGACGCTTGCAACCAGCGCTAACTTCACGGCAGTATGGCGGCCAGCGCCCGCGCGAACCGCGCAAAGAGAAGACGAAAACACACTGCGCCGTCAACACGTATTTTCTGTACTTTCTTATTAATAAACAAGTTTACTTATTTTCCTACATCGCATTCTTTATGTGCATCCCACAACCTGCATATAACATATGGTGACCCCGACGTGATACCGAGGCGAGCAGCGTAATAAACAAGGTCGACGAATAATCATTTTGCAAACTGATTGTGCGCCGCCTGCTAGAAACAACGGCAACGTGACAACAAGTGAACAACGAGTCGCGACAAGCTGTATCTGCTGGACCTGGAATAATTTCCACGACAACAACTTTGGGATCGCGGATCTAAATTGCCAAAATTCAGAAAAGTGCTGATTAACGGTGTGGTGAAGTGATCTTCCATATTGTCGTTCGTTAAGGAAGTAGCCATTTTGGAGGTAAAAAATAATTTATTAAATTTTTATCGCTGCGAACTTCAATTTGCCTCTTGTGTGACGGTGTTTTCGTTTTCATTTGCAATCTTTTCCGTTATTAAAATATAACGACGAATTTCGTACCTATTATACAAAACATAGGTATGCACCTACTGCAGCGTAGAGCTCGCTGCTTACACGCCGGGGTCTGGAACCCCGGCGTGAGGTAGCTAAAAATCAAACTCACGCAGCGAATACACGTAAAATTTATTATGATAATAAAACCATCCGACATAAACAAGAATAATAATTGGACAAAAAAATATTAAAAGTCAGTCGTTGGAAATTGTAAAAGGCTACCAAAAAAAATATCACAAGATTTTCGTAGAAAAAACTTATGGATGTTTCCAAATATTTAGGAATTTAAGTATTCAGACGAATTTAAATTCAATTGCAATCGTACGAAATTCGTGCCGCTCTATAAATTGTTTAACACAAATAAGCTCAAGGTTAAGGTTTTTCTTTACATAATTCGTTAAGATAAATTTTAAAGCGTACGAGATCTGATATTGAGAATTTAGGAAAGCACCTTAAAAATAAAATGTCACACGTCGGTATAACACAGAACACTTCTATTATACTGATGGTTGGGCGTAAATGCGCCACACAAATGACTTATTTAGCACCTGATGTCCAAGGTACTGGACCTGTGTCGTCGACCTTGCTCGGCAACGATCCTGTGCTTCACTCCGCAAGCTCGCTCGGACTTCGGCAGCCGGCAGACGATGGAAGAAGACAGGCGAACAATAAATGGCAGGGTAAGGGTAAGGCCAAAAAATGTGGCCTTTCAAACAATCTAAGGAAAAGGAAATCTTCTTAGATTAAAGAAGAAGGCACGAGTAACAATAATACGGAACCTATAAAGGGATTACTCACCAAAAGAAAAACTGACGAGAAATTCCAGGGAACGTACAGTCGATTGTATCCGCTGACTACTCACATATCGTGGTTAAACATTAAAAATTTGAAATTCACTTTCGAAGAAAGATTCAATATTATTGAAAAAATATCAATTCAGTAGGAATTCCAACGACAGAATGCCTTCAATTTTTTTCTTCTTGACATTGTTCAGAACAATTGTCAATTTTTTAATATTCTAAAAAAACACGAAAAAGTAAAAAGCTGACCGAATGACTCGTAAAAAGAATTTAATCGACATGACAACAAAAAGTATGTAATTGCAGGAATTATACTGCACTACGTAAATATTGCTTGTCGAAATCTCGACCATCAAATGCATAATTTCTCACACAATTACTGTGCTGTTTTCGTGCCTGGCTTTAGGTATAGCTATATTACGGAAAAATAAGCAATTATTGCAAGATATTGCTTCCTAAGTTACCTACACGCTTACAATCTTGTTTGAGTGGTCGCACGATTTGTTGGGCATGACATTGCTACCTACCTACTTTACGTTTCATTACATTAGGTATTGAGTAAATAAATACCTACCTTTTCATTAATCTAACTTAAAACTATCTGCACTATGATTGCTTATTTATTTTATTGTCTAGCGTCCTGAGGCAATAACTATTAGGTACTTACCTACTTTCTTATTACGTCGTGTAAACTAATTCCTTTGTTATCTAATTCATAATAAAGACGATCTTGCTTGCTCCTTTATTTCTTATAGTACCTAACTATTACCTATTTCATACGTTGTGTAAACTAATTCCTTTGTTATCTAATTCATAACAAAGACGATCTTACTTGCTCCTTTATTTCGTATAGTACCTAACTATTACCTACTTAATTCATACGTTGTGTAAACTAATTCCTTTGTTAAGTAATTTATAACAAAGACGATCTTGCTTACTCTTTTATTTCATAAAGTAGGGAACTTTAAACTTGGATATAATTCCTAATTTAATAATGCAAACCCTACTTCAGAATGTTCATAATAACTACCTAATACTCTAACGTAAACATTACAACTTCTACCTGCTACTAAATATAAGTAAATAAACAAACTTCCCGGGATTATAAATTGGGATAGGTATATTTACAGTTATTCATTTGTCTACGCCGACTATTCCAGATTTGAGATTCCACCGGAACGTTGTCTGCGCTGCACAAGTGCGTGCGCGCGAATTTTAAGGCACATGAGTGACAGCGGGTGATAAGCAGAGTAAGATGAACTGAAGGTGACGCTGACGCCATCAGCCTGCATTCGCTGCGCTCCGGGTTCATCTGGTTGGATTGTCGGTACCATTTTATTGTACCTATCTATTATTGTTCGTTGACATATTTTGTTTGAACGTTATTTGCCTCTTTGTATTTTACGTGGGTACTTACCTCACTAAATAATAATGTCGGACGATATTAAAAAGCTTAGGCAGTTTCGTAGTAGTATAAAAGGTAGAATTACTATATTCAAAAAACATATTGATATGTTAAAATCAATTGATCCAAGTCAAATTACAAAATTACAACTTAATGAATTTCAATTAAAGTTAGAAAGATTTCAGGCATTGTTTTGTCAATTTGATGAACTTCAATCTAAAATTGAAGCGCGAGATCTTGAATCTGAAAGTGAGCTTGATGAAAGAGAATCATTCGAGGAAACCTTTTGTAATTTAATTTCATGTGCACAAGTAATAATTGAAAATATATCACAGGCTCAAAGCAGTTCTGTTCTTGGTAATAATAATGTTGGTGTGAAGTCCGAGTGCAGCGGTTCATCCTGTAAAAATAATTTTAATGTTAAATTACCAACTATAAATCTTCCAAAATTTGATGGCAACTACCTGAAGTGGCTCGAGTTCCGTGACACTTTTGACTCATTAGTTAATAAAAATAAATATATTCCAGAAATCAATAAATTCCATCACCTTCGGTCTTCACTGGACAGTGGCGCTGCACTCGTTATAAAATCGGTTGAATTTACTGCTGAAAACTATATGCTGGCATGGCAACCCCTGTGCGATAGGTATGATAACAAGAGACTCTTGATAAATAATCATTTAAAATCCCTATTTAATTTTGAGACTATTACAAAGGAATCACATAAATCTTTGCGTTATATGATTGACTGTTTCACAAAAAATCTACGTGCCTTAAATTTATTAAAAGAACCTACTGACTACTGGGACACAATTATTATTTACATGATTGCCTCTAAACTAGATGCCGCCACAGGTCGCAAATGGGAAGAACATCGAAACAATTTATCGGTTTGTCCAACTCTTGGTGAATTTTACCTATTTCTGCGGAACCGAGCGGATGTTTTAGAAACGGTACAGTTTAGTAAATCGGATTTTAAACCTCAGCGATCATTTCCAAAGACTAAATCTTTTGTATCTTCAAATACGGTATAAGGTCGACCAGTAAACAGTTTGTCATCTGCAAGCAAGGGCATTTTGTTCATGAGTGTGAAAAATTTAAAACTTTAAGTGTAGACTTGCGCCTGAAAGAGGTTGCTAAACATAAGCTTTGTCCCAACTGTCTTCGTGGTGGGCATGATGCCAATCGTTGTTTCCGAGGTCCTTGCAAATTCTGTCAGAAAAAACATAGTACTTTGTTACATGAAGGTAAAGAATCAAAGCAAATTAATAATATTGAAAATTCCAACTTACCTTCAACTTCTGGGTCTAATTCCAGCGTCGCTCCTGCAGTGTCGTTATCCGTCGTGATGACGAGCCAGGTGTTGTTATGCACGGCCCTAGTCGAGATAGTCGATCAACAAAATAATACTTACCTTGCGAAGGCGCTGCTTGACAACGGCAGTCAGTCTTCCTTTATTACAAAAACCTACAAAATAAGTTAAAATTAGATTTCAATAATAGAAATGCAGTAACTGTTAGTGGTATTGTAGGAGCGCTGACACATCAGTATTGTATTCGTTGTACGTGCGGCGCTCGGCGATAAAAGTTCGCCCGCAACCACCGTAAACTGTGGACGCGCTCCCAACCTAATTAACTACTCATGTGTACTATTAATAACGAGTTATAAGTAAAGTAATAATAGAACTCCGCAGCATTTGATTTCTCTCCGTACACACAACCCCAAAGACATAACACACGCACACTAAATTGGTGACCCCGACGTGATATTGTGATTTAAAAACTATTACTATATATAATGACGTGATATTGTGATTTAAAAACTAATAACGTGAATTTACATCAGTGATTTTTAAAGACATTGCATTGTGTGTACGTGATCGAGAACGGGCAACTCACTTACCATCAGCGTCTATAGTGCGGAATCTTTTGAAGAAACTAATCTGCGTGAGTAGTTAACACAATGCCAGACACAAAGCCAGCCGACGAATATTCCCTCTCACCGGTCTCCATCACCGACAAGTTAGATTTTTGGCCGAGAGCACCTGAATTGTGGTTCACCAAGGCAGAGGCAATAATTAATTGCCGGAAAATGTCCGACGATTCGAAGTATCGGATAATATTATCGAAATTAAACCTCGAAGTCACGGAACAAGTCGCAGATATACTATTAGATCCGCTGCAGGAAAAGAAATATGAGGCCTTGAAGCAAAAATGAATTTCGGTGTATAAAGAGTCAGCAGAACGGCAAATTAAAAAGCTGATTGGTGAAATGGAGCTAGGTGATCTACAGCCATCTCACCTCCTACGAAAAATGCGGGACCTGGCCAGAGGAAAAGTAACCGATGAAACACTCAAGGTAATGTGGAAAAACCATTTACCACCAGCAGTACGTGGAGTTTTGGCAGTCACAGATGAGGAAAACATGGAGAAATTGGCATCGATTGCAGACAAGGTCGCAGAGACTATCACCCCTATTCAAAGCGTCGCCAGCGTAAAGGAAAAACAGGAACCTTCAAACAATGATAATATGGTGATAGCGGAAATAAATAAATTAAGTAACAGACTACGCAGGATCGAGATTGGTTCCAGAGGTCGCTTGAGATATGGTAGACCCAGAAGATTTCGATCCAGGTCAAGGACGAACTCCAGGTCTAGAGGCGTAAAAACACCAGAAGACCACCCCACCTGGTTATGTTTTTATCACTTCAAATACCGCAACAAAGCTGATAAGTGTATTCAACCTTGCAATTGGAAGAAGAAGGACGCCAAGCCATTGGAAAACTAGAGTCGGTGCAGTCAGCGACGGGAGGCTGTGACCGAGTGCACGTCAATCACCGTCTATGTGTCAGAGACAGGAATTCAGGTTTGAACTTTTTAGTGGATAGTGGTGCAAATGTGTCTGTTCTACCTCGCAAAGTAGTTTTTAAGAAAGATAACGCACATAGTGCCTGTTATAAGTTGTATGCTGCGAACGGTACCGAGATAAATACGTACGGTACACATATTTTAGAACTAGACTTAAATCTTAGACGAGCATTCCGTTGGTTATTTACGATAGCGGACATACAGCAACCCATATTAGGTGCTGATTTCTTAGCTAATCATAAGTTGTTAATTGACTTGAACGGACGAAGACTAGTGGATCAGGTTACTAATTTATGTAAGAGAGGAAACCTCTCCAGTTCCACTGAGCCCACAGTAAAAACCATCACTAATAATTGCCACTATTATGAATTGTTGTATAAGTTCCCAGAATTAACAAAGCCAGTTTCATACAAGGAGACACCTAAACATGGCGTTTGCCATCAAATAGAGACGGCAGGTACGCCAGTGCACGCACGAGCAAGACAGCTACCCCCGGACAGGTACGTAAAAGCCAAAAATGAATTTAGGGTTATGCAAGAGCTTGGGATCTGAAGGCCGAGTCACAGCGCTTGGGCAAGTCCCCTGCACGTAGTACCCAAGAAGGATGGTAATATTAGGCCATGTGGAGATTATAGACGTTTAAACGCGATCACAAAACCAGATCGCTACCCTGTGCCTCGTCTTCATGATTTTACGTATATTTTAGCTAATAAGAAGATTTTTACAAAGTTAGATATTAACCGAGCATATAATTGCATACCTGTCGCGGAAAATGACATAGAAAAAACTGCTGTTATAACACCTTTTGGTTTATTTGAATCTATGCGCATGCCTTTCAGATTACGTAATGCTGCACAAACTTTTCAGCGTTTCATGCATCATACTGTATTACAAGGTTTAGATTTTTTATTTAATTATGTGGATGACGTAATAATCGCATCAGAAAACGAAACGCAGCATAAACAACATTTAGAAAAAGTTTTTGAAAGATTTAATGAATTTGGTATAACTATTAATTTCTCTAAATGTAGTTTTGGCAAAGACAAATTAGAATTTTTAGGATACGAAGTATCCGTAGAAGGAATTAGACCTCTACCAGATAAGGTCGACTCAAGTGTAAATTTTCCCAAACCAGAAACAGTTGAGGAACTGAGACGATTTTTAGGGATGTTAAATTTTTATAGAGCAAACATACCTCACTCAGCTGATCAACAGGCAGAGTTAAATAAGTACCTGGGAAATTCGAAACGCAAAGATAAAACTAAAATTAAATGGACAGAGTTAGCCGAACGTAATTTTGAGCAATGTAAAGAAGACCTAAAGAATGCAGCCTTGTTATCATATCCAACGACAGATACCCCTTTAGCATTGATAACCGATGCGTCAGACACTTGTGTAGGTGCCGTATTACAGCAACATATTGATAACAAGTGGAAACCTTTAGGATATTATTCTAAAAAGTTGACAGAGGCTCAAAAGAAATACAGCACTTATGATAGAGAACTATTAGGAATTTATTTGGCTATAATTCATTTTCGCAATATGGTTGAAGGCCAAGAATTAATTATTTTTACAGATCATAAGCCGTTATCATTTGCATTCAGTAAAACAGGTTCCAATAGGGAAACCTCACGAAGAGCCAGGCAAATTATGTTCATTAGCGAATTCAGTACAGACATAAGGCATATTAACGGGAACGATAACATAGTAGCAGATACTTTATCTAGAGTAGCAACAATATCGTGTCCCACAATGCTCGATTTCGCAGAACTAGCAGCTGCGCAGGAAACGGACGCCGAGCTAGCAAAATTGCAACGCGAATCAAATAACAATAACAACGTCGTGTTGAAACGTGTGACTTTATTTAATACAAATAAATACGTTGTTTGTGAAGTTTCAACCGACTCAGCACGTCCATACTTGCCTAGAAAGTTTCGACGTTTAGCTTTTGGTTCAACACATAATTTGAGCCATCCAGGTATTAAGGCAAGTAGGAAATTAATTTGTGAAAGATTTTTTTGGCCTAACATGAATAAGGATGTTGGAAATTGGGCTAAAACTTGTATAAAATGCCAAAAAGCCAAAATTCAAAAACATACAGTTTCAGATTTAGGAACTTTCGAGAGTAGTAAACGTTTTGAACATATTCACATAGATATTGCAGGCCCCTTACCAATTACACCAGATGGATTTAGATATTGTGTAACAATCATAGATAGGTTCACGCGTTGGCCAGAGGCATTTCCGATAAAAGAGATCACTGCAGAAGTAGTAGCAAAAACATTATATGAAGGTTGGATTAGTCGTTATGGGTGTCCAGTAAGACTCACAAGTGATCAGGGAAGACAGTTTGAAAGTAATTTGTTTAAAGAATTAATGTCGTTAATGGGAATACAGAAAACGCGAACAACGCCATATCATCCTCAATGTAATGGAACAGTAGAACGATGGCACAGATCTTTAAAAGCCGCCTTAAAAGCACGTTTAGACACAAAATGCTGGGTAGATGAATTGGCAACGGCAATGTTAGGATTACGCACAACAATAAGGTCAGATACAGGCGTAACAGCAGCACAAATGTTATATGTTAGCAACATTAGATTACCAGGTGACTTTTACAATATGTAAATAATGCTGTTGTAAATACAGCTCAATATTGTGATTTACAATTAAAATCTCGATTAAACAAATTTTGTGTCAATGTGTCATGTCTTGTCATACCACAAATTACAAGCAAACTTCCAAGCGTGAGCATTGATCCATCGCAACTTAACTTACCTTACAATCTTCAGTTGGCTGATCCCGAGTTCTTCAGGCCTTCTGACATCGACATTTTGTTTGGTGCAGATATCTTTTGGGATATTGTAAACCCAAGGCTAATTAAGCTTGGTAGAAAGAAACCTACATTGCAACATTCTAAATTAGGCTGGTTAATATCCGGGCCTACCGGAGTTGAAATCAGTCACAAACTAAAACATAATAATATTGTATGTAACTTTTATCAAAGTATTGAACAAACATTAACAAAATTTTGGGAGGTAGAAGAATTACCTCCTGTTAAAAAACATTTTTCATCTAAGTCTGAGGAGTTGTGTGAAAGTATCTTCTTAAAAAATACTAAACGATTAAATGACGGTCGTTTTTTGGTTATAATTCCACTAACTGAGCCTCCAGAACTAGCTCTCGGTGACTCATACAATGTAGCGCGTCGTAGATTTATTAATTTAGAGTGAAAACTAAACAAGTCACCTATTCTAAAGGAGGAGTATAAATCATTCATTCGTGAGTATGAACGCTTGGGTCATCTTTCGCTAATTGAGCGCCCTTCTTTTGGTAATTTTTTACCCCACTACGCTGTAATACGCCCCAATAGTGAAACTACTCAATCACGAGTGGTGTTCGATGCGTCGTGCAAATCCACTTCCGGAAAGTCATTTAACGATATCCAGCTGGTGGGGTTAGTTGTACAAGACGATCTTCTGTCAATTTTGTTGGGGTTTCGTCGAAATGCCTTTGTTGTTACTGCCGATACAGAAAAAATGTACCGGCAAATATTAGTTGACGAGTCTCAGCGAAGCTTACAATTGATTTTGTGGAGAGATGAAGAAACTAAGCGGTTGCAAGTACTACAGCTGAACACTGTAACTTATGGCACGGCTTCGGCTCCATTTTTAAGCACGAGATGTTTGTTAGAGTTGTCGCGTGAATGCGCTGATAAATCCGACGTACAGAATGTTATTGAGCATGACTTCTACGTCGACGATTTAAATACAGCACCCTAATTACGTAAAGCGCTATCTATCACAATTTGAATCATTTTGAAGCTTATTGCTAATACATTGCTTCATACGTTCGAAAAATTTGTCTGCTCAGCAACGTAAATAACGCAATGAATGTTGTTGAACTGTCAAAATGAAACCCATTCCTACTGTTAGCGTGTTACGTAATTACCCCGCAGGTTCTGACTCAAAACAAGATTTGAGAAATGTTGTTCATGAAGTCATTGATAAACTTTCAGAAGCCTGTTTTCCTTTACGTAAATTCCGAACAAATGCTCTAGATATTTTAAAGGATTTTCCTATAACAAACATCTGTCAAGATTTTAGCAAAGAGTCTACTGTTTTAGGTCTAAAGTGGTATCCACAAACAGATACTTTAAAATTTTCTACAGAATTCAAAATTGAATCGTCAATTACCAAGCGCAATATTTTATCTATGTCCTCTAAAATTTTTGACCCACTGGGTTTATTATCAGCAACTATAATTATTCCAAAGATAATATTACAACAATTGTGGTTGTTAAAAACCGATTGGGATGAAGAAGTCCCAAATAACATCAAACTTCAATGGGAAGCATTCATTATAAATTTACACTGTATTTCCACTCTTGAGGTGCCCAGGCATATAGTCTGCCCAGCACCTATTAATGTAGAATTTCATTGTTTTACTGATGCATCGCAGACTGCGTACGGTACGTGTTTGTACGTAAAATCAAGGGATACACTAGGCGTTATACATACTCACCTTTTCTGAGCCAAAGCAAGAGTAGCTCCTTTAAAACCGGAACTAACGATACCGCGTCTTGAATTAATGGGTGCTCTATTAGGCGCTAGATTGCTTACAAAGGTTCTATATTCATTACGTAATAAAAAGATTGAAATTTCACGTGCTGTTTTGTGGACAGATTCAACTATAGTTTTGGGATGGATTAATACCCAACCAAAAACCTTAAAAACTTTTGTATGCAATCGCATACAAGAAATTCGTGATCTTACTGCTCAACATGAATGGCGCTATGCCAACTCAAGATAATCCGGCCGATCTAGCTTCACGTGGAATTAAACCGCAGGACCTTAAAAATAACTATCTTTGGTGGCACGGTGCTTCTTTTTTAAATAAACCTGAGGATGAGTGGCCTCAGCATAATAATAACTTACCAAGTAACACATTGCCGGAAATGAAGGTTAGTTTAACTTATACAATGTAAACAAAATTTTATTTCATTTGATTTTTTCTCGAAACTATCTAAACTACAGAGAATCCTAAGCTATGTACAACGTTTTATACACAACTGTAAAAATTAAAATAATAAATTGAAAGGTAAGCTGACGCTACAAGAATTACAAACTTCATTAAAAACATTAGCTAAAATATCACAAACGGATTCCTTTGAAAAAGATATTCATTCTTTAAAAACTACAGGATTTGTAAACTGTAAATCTAATATTCTATCTTTGAATCCAGTTTTGGATAATGAAAATATCCTGAGAGTCGGCGGACGCATTCAAGGTGCGTTGCAACCCTATAATAAAATACATCCAATTTTAATTGATTCCAAGCATGCATTTAGCAAGTTTTTATTTGCAGAGGAACATCTGCGTCTACTACATTGCGGTCCTCAGCAATTACTTAGTTTGATACGTGAGAATTTCTGGCCTGTTGGTGGCAGAGTTCTTGCTACAAAAACTGTAAACAAATGTGTCAAATGTGTACGGATAAGGGGTAAATCCGTTCAAACTTTGATGGGTAATCTACCTCATCCTAGAGTAAATCCCTCATCTCCGTTTGAGATCTGTGGCACCGATTTTGCAGGTCCGTTCCATATTTCTAATCGGAAAGGACGTGGCGCTAGAACTAGTAAATGCTATTTGTGTCTTTTTGTCTGTTCTTCCTCCAAGGCTTTGCACCTTGAAGTTGTTAGTGAGCTAAGTACCAATGCATTTATTTCATGCTTACGTAGGTTTATTTCCAGGCGAGGAAAGCCTCGCATAATTTATTGCGATAATGGTAGGAACTACGTAGGGGAAAATAACGAGTTAGGCAAAATGATTAAGGCTGCCAATGAGTCCGCGACTGAGTTCGGAGCCAGCGAGGGTATTGAATTTAAATTCAGTCCAGCTTATGCACCCAATTTCGGTGGAATTTGGGAAGCTGGCGTTAAAGCGGCTAATTCCCATTTAAAACGAATCGCAGGTAATTCTAGTCTTACATTTGAAGAGCTTTCCACCCTTTCTACACAAATTGAGGCCATATTGAATTCGCGTCCGTTGACACCAATGTCTTCGGATCTGTCAGATTTTAACCCATTAACACCCGGCCACTTCCTCATCGGGCGTCCGTTGACGTCACTAGCATCCCCTATTGTGGAAAAATTGTCGATCAATCGATATCAGCATTTAGAAAGACTGAGGCAACATTTTTGGTAGAGATGGTCGCAAGAATTTCTCTCCGAGCTACAACAGCGAGTCAAATGGCATCGATCCAGTGGCCAACCTATCAAGATTGCGGATGTAGTTGTAATCAAAGACGATCAGCTACCGCCAATGAAGTGGGTTTTGGGAAGAGTGGAGAAGCTTTTTATTGGACCACACGGTTTATGCAGAGTTGCAGATATAAGCACAACTAAAGGAATCATCCGAAGAGCTCTAAACAAAGTCTGCATCCTGCCAGTTGATGATCCAGAGCTTCTTGAAAGCACGGCTTCCAAGGGGGCGGAGGATGTTAACAATACAAACGCTGTGGGTAAGCGAGGGAACTGAGGCCAGGGACGCTTGCAACCAGCGCTAACTTCGCGGCAGTATGGCGGCCAGCGCCCGCGCGAACCGCGCAAAGAGGAGACGAAAACACACTGCGCCGTCAACACGTATTTTCTGTACTTTCTTATTACTAAACAAGTTTATTTTCCTACATCGCATTCTTTATGTGCATCCCACAACCTGCGTATAACACTAAACATCCTTTTTTCTATGCCATTTTTGTATGAGTTATTGAGATTTAGACAAGATAACAACTGTCGGCTCAGCTAGTTAAATATTAAAAGCTGTCGACAGCCTATTCAACGTCTGCCGTTGCGCCATGTTCACATACCCTCATACGTCTTTTCAGATCCATTTCCATTGCACATGGAATTGCCATCAAACGGTACAGTGATGGAACTGTATGATGACAAACTCAAGGTTATTTTCTATGAGTTTAAAGATGGCGAGCAATTGCTGTTAAAATGTGGCCTTTGGTCTGAGTTCGTACCAAATCTATACCTACAAATTAATGATTCCGGTAAGTAATTGCTACAATACTTGATTTTACTCACAGTCACAGGACACTGTCAACGTACGAGATCACAAAGAAATAAAATAAAACCACACTTAGGCAAGATTCACAGATCGCACTTTGACTTTAAATAAATCCATACATGGTTTATTTTTAAATAATATAATAAGAATAAGAATACAAGAAATAGACACACAACAATGCACACTTTGTTGTACACTTTGCTGAGCAAAATTAGCGTTTCAAATAAATATGAACCCTATTTTTATCCGATAAGGTTTATATACGTATAAAAAGCTTGTTTACAATAGCTTATACGAATTTAACATTTTTCGCGTATAATAAGGTTACTATATTTCACAAAAATCTTTTAATATCGGCTTTGCCACCTTCTAAGCTATTTATTAGTGGTTTATAAATTAAACCGGCTCGACTAAACAGTTGCTTACCCTGGCGGCGGCGTGTCGGTGACATGGGAGCAAAAACTTGAAACTTCCACTTATATCTCCAACACATTAAAGGGTTTTCGCTTTTTTGGAGCTGGTTTTTTTTATAAGACTTCCGTTATAACCACGTAAAAAATTGCGGAGGCGGATGCGAGGTTCCGTTACAACCCTACTTCGCACTACTACTACCTTGCTCTTCTCCACTTCCTCGCTCCGCTCAAACTAATATACTCTCAAATATGAGGCAGTTTTTAATATCGGTATGGTCCTCTTTCAGAAATATGCAAGACAAAGGGTTGCACTGTTTCTAAAACATTGTACGTAACTCACAAAGATAAGAATAATGCAATAGTGTGTTATTTAAAAGCAGAGCATGATCCGTTAGATCCCAGTAAATCAGGCGATGTGTTACGAGAGATCAGAGTGATCCTCCGCGAGAGAGTTCTGACTACTACCTCCACTACTCCCTCTCCTGTTACCGCCCTTACTACAGCATCAAGTAAGTTGTATTTATGTTATTTACAATGAGAAGATGACGTTGTCTTTTACAATACGTAAATACGTAAGGAAGAAATATGGCAACAAAATGTACTGAATATGAATCGTCACTGGTTTTTGGAGAGCAAGAGTAGAAAACCGAGCAACAGTTGTGACTTGATCTCTCACTTGAGTAAGGCCTGTGTCCAGCAGAGGTCTGTGAGAGGCTGTGTTGGTAGACTGTCTTTCGTAAACAGCCCCACCATGATAAGCTACATAACATTTTACTTTGCTTTGTCACTTGCGTGTCTTCTCAGGCTCAGCACACTCTGATGGGATTGCATAGTAGTGGCAGTCTTTCAGCATTCCTAGGTTTGGACCAACAACGACGGGCACTAATCACCAGCACGACTTCAAGGATCTTTTTAAAACAAGGACGACTTTATTTCAGGTACCATACTGCCAGATGTACTTATATCTGCCAATCAAGATAAAGGCGGCGAGTCTCCATCACCAATCCTAGGCAGCTCTATAGGAGCTGTGCTCATCGTCCTAGGTCTGACCGGCGCAGCTTGCTGGTACGTGAGGACTAGGAACGCTAAAGCTGTTAACGTATGTAGCTCATTGTTTTAAGTAGGTAGAACTTGAAAACAAAATAAATCGGTCCTGTTTTGTTCTGTAAAATCCTGTGATAAATGATAGGACTCTATGCGGCTCTCTCCTCAAAATAAATCTCAGACACTTATCTGAATGGTCCTCGTATGGCCTCGAGAAGAGAAGAATTTATATGTCTGGAATTTAAAAGAGATTCTGGATTTTTTTTTCTTCTCAGAGTAGTACGATAGAAAACACCGAACTGTTCAAGTTTTAAAACCTCATTCTATTTTGACGTGTAAATGTCTTTTTGAACCAATTTTGTAAATTGAATGTTATAAATATAGTTTATCTTTCAGGTAAATGATTATTGTTGTTACCCTGGAAATTGGTTCTAACGAACACTTTAATACGTCCAAAAAAATATTTCTAAATCTAGATGCGATCGATGTTTCCTAACCGACTATATGGCCTCCGGACACGATGCCAGTCTGCGAGTCCGTTCACTCTCTGGCCTTTGACAAACCATGTGTACGAACACATCTGAAGACAGTGCAATACGTACCTCTGACTGGCTTCGTGTCTGCGGCAGTCAGCGGCACAAGCAGCTGAACTGCCTCATAAGCTTTGGACCTAGAACGAACGCACGGTGTTTGTAAACATAACTTATATTTAAACAGTTTCACAGATTATTTATTTAACCATTTATGTACACACATATAGAAACAGACAAGAAGAAAGGAACAGAAAAATACGTACAAAGGTGATGCTTATTTCTAAAGAAATCTCTTCCAGCATACCTGCGATAGGAGAGTATATTAAAGAGATGTAGACAACGTGTGTAAGAGTAGAAGGGAAAACAAAATACATAAAATCTTAAATAATTTTCCAATTTAAATATAAACATACAATATGAGAATATACTTACATACGTACATACGTACATACGACTAAAATAAATATCACTAAAATATATAACAATATAATGTAATTCAATTAATAAATACATATGCAATTATGACAAAGTGGAAAGTTAGTGCTCTTTCACTCTACTTTTAAATACTCCAACAGTATGGCAGTTCCTAATGTCAGGCGGAAGTGAATTCCACAATCGAACCGTGTGCACAGTGAAAGAGTAGGAGTAGAAGTCGGTTGAGTGGGGAGGGGATTTGAGGAGATTTCTAAGATGCGACCTGCAAGGCACATCAAAAAAGAAAAAAGAAGCGTTCCCGCAGATAGGATGGTGTTTTAGGGTTGTGAAGTATGTTGAATAGCAGACACAATATCCGAGAGTTCCTGCGAAGTCGAATAGGGAGCCACTTGAGTATCTTCTTGAGTGTTTTATTTACTTCTTTTTAAGACTTTATTCTATGATGATTTTTTTATTTTTATTATTTGTATTTTTCTATGGGTCGAGGTTTTTTCTATGGTCGAGTATGGTCGAGGGCCTCTAGCTTCGCGTTTGACAATACTAATTTAAATGTGAACTTGGTGTGTCGAAACATGAGTGTAGCGCCCCTAAAGATATTGAACAAAGGTTCACATGGGTTGATATAAAAAGCCTTTTATGATTTATCTATAGTTCAAAAACTCTATCCAATCAATCTAAAACGAACCGCAGGTAAAATCAGTTGGTTCAGAGTTTCATACTAGCACGGATCTGCATCTTAATTGCATAACACACTATCTATCACAATCTGAATCACTTTGAAGCCTATTGCTAATCCATTGCTTCATACGTTCGAAAAATTTGTCAGCTCAACTACGTAAATAACGCAATGAATGTTGTTGAATTGTCAAAATTAAAGCTATTCCTAACTTTAGTGTGTTACGCAAATACCTCGCAGGGCCTAAGTCGGTATTTGTACGTTAGAGGTCTTCGTGACAGTGACAACCCAGAGGTCGTCCGGTCATCACATGACACAGGACACAAATGTCTAGGCCATGTCTCTTCGAGTTCTAGCTCGAAATAATAATAATAATAATTTATTTGGCATAAGGAAGAAATACAATGCATGTTACGTTATTAGGATATTACATTTTATGCTCAATTTTTGTGAATAATGACCCCGATGCTAGGAAAATCCTGTGTTATAGGGGCCATCCATTCGTCCGCTAAGATAATTTTACAAAATAAGGGAATCTAAAAACGTGTAACAGCAGCAAGAGTGTGTGAGTAAGCGCGTGTAATGTGGTGTAATGGGGAAAGTGTATGAGTGTGTGATGTGTGTATGACTGTGTGATGTGTGTATGAGTGTGTGATGTATGTATGAGTGTGTGATGTGTGTATGAGGGTGTGATGTGTGTATGAGTGTGTGATGTGCGTATGAGTGTGTGTGTGATGTGTGTCGTGTGTGTTTAGAGAGGGAAAGTGATTTGGGGTGTCCGTGGGTATGTAAGTGTTCGTGATACTAATAAATTATTTATTTGTATAGGGGTTTCATCAGTGCTTCTGTTTCGTCATAATCTAGGGTGAGGAGGAATTCTTTAGTAATGTTTTTACATTTGTTTGTGTTTAGTGTATGTATTTTATGTTTTTGATGTATTTTATTGTATATAAGGGCACTTAGGTAGGGGTAGTGACGTCTGGCGAATGTAGTTTTTGTACGTGTTGTGGGACAAGCCGGTTTGAGTCTTCTTCTTACTGTCGGGCTGTTATTTACGCTGTATGGAAGAGTCGTATGTTTTCGTTGGACTACTCGTAGTATGTATAGTATATGTATGTGTGTATGTGTGTATGAAATGACCTGAACTACACATTTGTGGATATACCCTAAAACTGTAATCCTTGAAGAATTCCAATTAAAAAAAACTGAAATAACGCTTGAGTTCCCAAAGGGGTCAGCAGAGATACACTTCATTTTGTCATATGTTTGGATTTAAGCTTTTGCTTTACATTTTTTTATTTTTTTTTTCCAGACCCCGTGCGTTGATATGTCCAACCATAACGACAGTGCACCACCACAGTATACAAATGAATGTGAAAATCAATACGACGCGTGTTATTACAGTGAAAATATATCAAACAGAGAAACATATTATGAAACACCAGAGAGCGTTGTAAATAATATAGAACCTGAAGACCATTATTATACAAAAGTAGATTACTTGAGATGTAAACTTAAAATTGGTGAAACACAAACTAGGGATAGAAAAGTTTATGATGAGCCATATGCCCATATTACAATGAAGGACCGAAAGCCAGCGATACAATAAGTTTAAATGTATCAGAAGGTTTTTCTTTGTATGATATTTTGGCGGCATGCAAGCAGGCTGCATACCCAGGGATCAAGTCTGTTAATATCAAAGATTGGTCATTATGGCAACCATACCAAGGCAACACCATTACCATTGTGCTTAAAGTTTGTAATCTTCTAAATTCATGTCAGAGATCAAAAGAAATGTTAAAATAATAAGAGATTACGACTTGTCATTATGTAAGGGATACTGTCGTAGCGTCAATGATCGGCCATTCCAACACAATTGCGTCAGCAGACTTGGCCCCCTAATGGCACCTCCACGATTATCAATGACTATGCACAATTGCTACAGCAACGGCATGGCAAGTGTGCTGCCATCCCAGATACAGAGCTGAAATGTGTCATCTGTCTGTATACCATCGACATTCGTACCTTAAAAGGTTACTTTTATAACTACATATTATTATGTGATAAAGATTTATATGTTAGAAATTATTATAAATGTACTTAAAACCTAATCCTAACTTCCTAACTATATATATATAATATTATTATATATATATACATATATATATATCCTAACTATATATATAATATTATAAATGCGAAAGTAAGTTTGTTTGTTTGTTTGTTACCTTTTCACGCCTTAACCACTGAACCGATCATCCTGAAATTTTGTATATACATTGTCAGGTCTACAGAAACGGACATAGGGTATCATTCATCCCGAAAAAACGTACTGTTCCCGAAGAAAACAACAATAACGTTCTTATGATAATAGATGGCGCCACGTGTCTTACGAATCATGATTGAATTAGATATATTATTATAGAAACTTTAGTAGTGTGGTAAGGGTTTAAAATAAAAATTAAGTACCTAATACATTTTGTGAGTCTATAGTGTGGATAGACCGGTTTTTCATCCTCCTAACTATAATTGCCCGAACAACCCGAGTTGATTGTCAAATTCTAAATTAACGCGAGCGAAGCCGCGGGCAAAAGCTAGTATGTTAAAAAAGTATATAGAATTCTTGAGTAAATAATACATGTATAGTAGAATTCTGTAATTAATGTACATACTTAAATAATTAATGTAGCTACTTGACGTTTAAAGTTTCAATGAATAAACTATACCTACACTAGACCCTTTCTCGCCACAGTTCTCGATTCAGCTCAGTAAGTTGCGAAGACCTCTCAACAAAGAGATTTAAGATACTAGAGAGGCTATCAGAAGAAATGACATAGAAAACTGTGATCACATGTCTCAGTGACGGCATCAAACACAATACACCAAAATTATATAATTGCCAAGTTTGGTAAGTCACGCTCTAACCGACATCAACTTTTGATTAACTAGGTAATATTGTTGGAGGTGTAGGTTAGTTTTAGTGGTTGTAAATTTGTAATATTTTGTTTCTTCTTTGCAAAAATAACGGTTGTCCCTAATATTTTAAAACGCGTGTATACCTATATTAAATTATTCTATTTCTTATTTCTTGGATGTTGTTGTTCTTTTTTTGAACATCGCCGCTTCTGATTGCTAAAAGTACATTTTCGTAGCCGCCATCTTGAATGTTGACCTACCAAATTTTCACTAAAATTGTAATAATAAATAGATAATTGTTGTATTTTACATACTTATACAAATTAATAGGACAAACCTTCCTTTTCTTCATGCCCATGACAAGGAAAACGAAAACGAAAAACAAATGAATAAATTCGGTTATAGTTTGCAGGAGCACATGACTGTGAACCCTGGAATATAATCCAAACTTTTTATAGGGCCACATTCTAAAAACGACAGATGAATTTCACCCGAACTATGAAGTATTAGGCTATTGTATTTGTTCACATTGATGTTTTCATAAAAACTGGACAAGTGTGAGTAGGACTCGCGCCCTGAGGGTTCCAACTCAAAAGTGTGCCCTGCTGCCCGCGGCTTCCCTCAATTGATACAGCCAATTCCGGACTGAAGGACGAACTTAACCTTGTAGTTGAAAAACATGTTCTTCCATACATTCCAACTGCAAATTTAAGTTTTTACGCATACATTTGAGAGATTTACCATGTTATTTAAGACTCAGTAGATATCCTAACTTATCTACTGAGCCTAAAATTTTGAAAAAATACAGGAAACAGTTCTTTACTTATAGCCTAAATTAAGTTCTTGCCTTAAGATTATGGTAAATCCAATGACGTATTATAAATAGACGCGTCACATACGAACATTTGTGCACTCAAAAACAGCGTAAGCCACGATTGTAGCTACGTACCATGGTATAATAATATACTTCACCAGGTATAGCTTCATCACTCAGTTCTTGATGAGATGTATCTGGAAACTGTGACACCCTAGGACGTGCCGCTGTAAAGACCTATAAAGCCAAGTGTTGGAGGAAAGGAGGTTACGTAACGGGGCGGAACAAGTATGTCGCGGTTGCTCACCGCGAGGCGCGGCTTCAGTTCCAAGTTTGGTCGATGGCTGGTCGCCCGGCCAGTGGCCCTTTATTTTGTGAAATGGCGGAGGCAAGGAGAAATTTCAAGACCAAACTCAAATGGTGTCAGAACAGGGAAGAGGAGCTTAAAATGGATCTTCTTGCTGCTTCTTCTTCTTCTTCTTGGATCATACCCCTAAGAACTTTAAAATGTTTTGGGAAAACACGAACAAAATGAATGTGAGGCCGAGTCTCCCGGTGAGCGTCGGTGGCATAACTGACCATAAGCATATTGCTGATGCTTTTAGGGACCACTTTTCTGTGCGGTCGCCCTTGAACTCAGAAGTTTGTGACAGGGGATAGACTGAGGCTATTATGACCAAGCGGAATACCAAAATACCAGCTAAGACAGTTGCTAAAATTATTTCCGGAATGCAACATGGAAAATCGCTGGGTCACGATGGCCTTAGTTTAGAACATTTTAAGCATGCGGGGGTTCATTTGCCTAGAGTGCTCTCTCTGTTTTTTACTCTGTGCCTCGGTCATTCTTATTTACCCGAACCGCTTATGCGGACGACAGTAGTACCCATACGGGCGACACGTCCGATATAGATAACTATCGACCCATCTCGCTCGCCACTACCATGGTGCTTGACGGTGTGTTAAACGGCTGCCTTTTAGAACAGGTTGAAGTGCATGATGCCCAGTTTGGGTTTAGGGCGGGCTTATCCACGGAGAGTGCCATACTTAGCCTGAAACACACAGTCAAGTACTACACCTCGAGGAGAACGCCGGTCTACGCGTGTTTCCTCGACTTGTCGAAAGCTTTCGATCTCGTTGCCAATGATGTGCTGTGGGACAAGTAGAGGGGATCAGGTATGCTATCGGAATACACAGCGCTTCTCAGATACTGGTATGCTCACCAGACAAACCGGGTGAGATGGTTCGGTACTTTGTCGGATGAGTATAAAATGGAGTGTGGTGTAAGGCAGGGGGGGTTAAGCTCACCTCTGTTATTTAATTTATATGTAAACCAGCTTATTGAGCGACTGAGCAGCACACATGTTGACTGTCACATAGACGGCACTTGTCTCAAAACTTAAGTTACGCGGACGACATGGTGCTGCTCAGTCCATCGATGGGTGGGCTGAGGGAGCTACTCTCGACCTGCCAGACGTATTCGGAGGTATACGGAATTAAATACATCTCTAAAAAGAGTGAGATTCTGGTGCTTAAAACACAAAAAGAAAACAACCCCACCGTGTACCTACGATATATCTCAATGGCGTGGTACTAAACGTAGTTGAGAAACTTAAGTATTTGGGCCACATTGTCACTAGTGACCTACGCGATGACAGTGATATATAGCCTACAACATCCTCCGCGGACAATATAACAACGGTTTCAGGATGCTGTTGCGGCTGCCGCGGCGTTGTAGTGTATCGGGCATGTTTGCCGAAGCTCGCACGGATGGTTTTCATGCCATCATGCCTAAAAAAGCGGCTACCTTGCTACAACGCTTGCGTAGCACTCGCAATGGCATCCTGAAAATGATTGTTAACAGGCCAGACTGTCCTATACAATGGCGCTGGGTAGAATTAGCTATAGGTACACGAAGATAATTAATTATTAAATGTACCTATTGTGCGGCTACACTGAGCCACGAGGGCGGGCTTGGGCAATTTAACTGTGTTTGTGTCCTTAATAACAATACTAATATATACTATAAGTCCTTTCTGTTACTAACCCATCACTAAACAACATAATATGGACTGTTCATGTATGTGTTCATGTCTGAAATAAAGATTAATTATTATTATTATCCTTTATTTCATTCTATACATATAAATGATATGTATAAATATTAGAATATAAAAAATATAAAAACATTTAAAAATAGAAAAAATTGTGGCCCACCGGTATCGGGAACAGGGTCCAAGCTACCGGCGGTCAGGGCTCCAGAGAGAGGAACCTCCTAACAATGCGGGCCGTGTCTAGAAGTACTGCCTTCTGAATCAAGTCCTTGATCCAGCTGCCCAACAAGAGCCTCCTCAGGTGTTGGTCGAGGCTCTTGGCTATTAAGCCATTGACTGTCACGACTATCGGTACAATAATCGCTGAGTCCACATCCCACATGTCGACAACCTCGCGAGCCAAGTCAAGATATTTGATTTGTTTATCTTTCTCGGCTTTCACGAGGTTCCCGTCATGCGGGACCGTTATGTCAACAATCATTGCGCGCCGCTCTAATCGATCCACCACCACTAGGCTTATTGGCAACAATAGTCCTGTCAGTGATGATGGATCGATCCCAGTACAATGTGATATTTCTATTTTCAAGAACTGGGTCGGGCACATACCTGTAGTACGGCACTTCCGATTCTACAAGGCTGTATTTGAGAGCAAGTTGCTGATGGATAATCCTGGCTACAAGGTTGTGTCTATGCAAGTATTCTTCGTTAGCTAGACTAGAACATCCGGAGATAATGTTTCTGATTGATTCACCCGGACGGTGGCATGCCCGATAAATGTCAACCGTGCCGTCTTTCACAATAAATCTCCGGTAGTTGTTTGTCATCATAACTTCGTCCATAATTGCACAGACAAAACCTTCGGTTTCTCCAAAGAGATCACCGAAACGCAGCCAGGCTACGGACGCTAGTTGATCTACATCACGTCCATGTAGGGCCCCAAAAAAGCGTCCGTGAAGCTCCTTACTCTACCATACTTCCATGCGATCATTAGTGTCAAGCACTACTAGCTTGCGATAGTTTCCTTAGCCAAAGATAGCGGGGTGAGGCCCTTGTCCACTTTGACCACATCTCGATGCATCTCCACGTCAACCTCTAAGAAATATTCCCTGAGACTGCATATCTCGCGATTGTGGAGGTTTTTAGCATTTAAAAAGCCTCGACCTGCACATTTTCGCGGGATATACAGCCTCATTACCGATGACCGTGGATGATGCATTCGATTTGCAGTCAGCAGTGTACGGACCTTCCTATCCAGGGCGTCAAGTTCGGTCTGAGTCCATTTGAGTATGCCAAAAGAGTACATCAAAACCGGCATGACCCAACCGTTAAAGGCGCGTACCTTGTTTCCGCCTGATAGAAGACTATTAAATACTTTTATCAGGCGGCCAAAGAAGCGTTCCTTTAACGATTGCTTCATGTCAGTACCATTGATGCCCAATGCTTCCGACATACCCAAATACTTATAGGTTTCGGATGCGGAGAAGGTTCTTAGGTTTATGAAATCCGAGAGTTGGGCTCCGACGGATTCCACAATCTCCCCTCGCTTTACATGCGTGACCGCACATTTGCCCACACCAAATTCCATTCTGATGGCGCTACTGAATATTTCAGTTACTTTCAGTAGCTCCATCAGTTGCAAGTTGTTGAAGGGCGAACAGTTTTAGGTTATCCATGTAGAGGAGGTGAGATATAACCTGACCACCTCTCCTCAGACGATAGCCTAGACCTGAATCTTCCAGCAGTGTGCTTAGAGGATTCAAGGCTAAGCAGAATCAAAGCGGACTCAAACTATCACCCTGAAATATGCCTAGCTCGATCCTTATCGGTTCGCTATTACTCTGGACATTTCGACATCCTGGATAGTGAAGGACCGTTCTCCATTGCCCCGTATATGACATCAGGAAGGTGCGCAGAGTTGCTTCTATATTATATAACTCCAGCACCCTCATGAGCCATGTATGTGGCACCGAGTCATAGGCCTTCTTGTAATCTATCCAACATGTCGACAGATCCTTTCGGGAACGACGAACTTGTTGGCTAGGCCATATCAATGAGGAGTAACTTCTTAGTACCACGGGACCCGTTCCTACGTCCATTTTCAAAAGGAGACAATAGAGTTGGTGTCTATATGTTTGTCAATTTTAGGTCTCAAAATGGATGTAAGAACTTTGTAGACCGTCGGTAAACATGTGATCGGTCTATAATTTTTGGGTTCCGCAGTGCTACTTGATTTATGGAGCAGGTGGGTAACTCCTGTGGTTAGGAACTGGGGTAGCGAACCAGACTCCAAATGAGTCTGGTACTGAGCCGCCAAGCGACCGTGCGACCTTACGAACCATTTAATCCAAAAGTTTTGCAGTCCGTCCGGCCCTGGAGACTTCCAGTTAGGCAGCGGACGTACTGCACGAGTTGGGGGCATCTTGGGGGCAGATGTTAATAGCCCCCAATTCTGGTATTGGATCGCAGGCTCGCTCGACTTTCCGAGCCCAATCGCCTTCGGTGTGACTGACAGGCACCGACCAGATATTGCGCCAGAAAGAACACATGGCATCATCATCTGGTAGGCACGTGTCAGCCACATCTTGAACCGGTCGATCCCAACCCCTATAAACCCACCTTTGATCGCGTTGGAAGGTGCGATTCTGAGTGTGTCGCTCCACTCGCCGCTTATACCTAAGAATACGGTTCGCCCATGCATACACTTTCTGCTTCAGGAAGTCGATGCGCTCTGTGACACAGGACATATGGTCCTGAGGGCTGATATCAGTCCCTGCAAACGCGCGTCTCACAAAGCGCATCACTCTAGGGCGAGTATTTCCCTCCCTAAAGCAGATTAGTTTGCCGATGAGCGCTCTGGCCCCACCAATACGGCGTTCAATTTTGAACTGCCAAGCTGGTACCGCTGGTTTCGGTCGTGTAGCTCTAGAATCAATACCAAATTTGACGTGAGCTACACGACATGCCGCTACAGCCGCGCAGTACAGAATCGAATAAGTATCGGCGAGGTCTATGCAGTCATCCAAATAATTTGACAACTGCGCATCCAGGACCGCCACCAGCGCCCTATTTTTGTTATGCATGGGCAAACGAGGTAAGCGTGGTCTAAGTTCGGGCGATATGAACCGATATTATCAAATCGCATCCTCCAATGCACCCCTCAATTCCTCATTGCACTGGGTTCTTACGTTTGTAGTCCTGTCATCACTCTCCTCGTCTTCTTGACTTATGTTAGACTGTGGTAGTATTAAAACGGGCTGAGACAGGGGGGCGATGACATGAATACTCTGCATTTCATTTCGCAGGCGATCAAGTATAGTGTCATCCAACATATGATAACGTTGGATGACCCGCACCTTTTTTTTTTTTTTTTTTTTGTTCCGTGTTGGAAAATCCTCATGGATGTCCCCCGCCCTGGGGGGGCGGAGGGGTCTGTCAGACTCTTACTGACTAAAACCACCCCGGTGTTCCGTCTCACACCTACGCCGGGGGTCGCGGGAACGTACAAATCTTCCGCAACCCCCGGCCGGTGCCGGCCCGCCTCTGCGGGCCCCGTCCGGTCGAGCGGGGGGAGTGAGGTGTTTGACTCCCCCCGCGACGTCTAAGAGGGGCGCGCGTGGAACACTACGCGCCGCCACCTCGGGTCCTGATGTATGGGGGGCGACGGACGTCCCCGAGTCCGTCGCCCCTGGACCCATTTAGGGGGTCTGGAAGAGGGCGTTGTCCGCCCTCCGCCGACGCCCGGTGCGCCTGCTGCGGGCCGGGTGAGAGGATGAGATCTCTCGCTCCCTTTCCGCAGCCTCCTTCTGCGAGATGACTGTTTCGCAGAAGGATACCACCGCGTCCCAGGACTCCTCGCCGCCGACCATCGCATTCACAACGGCCGGCAGCGAGAGGTCACTGCCTACTCCTGAGATGAGGGCACGGCGCGGCTCCTCCCAAGCGGCACACTCTGCCAGCGTATGCCGCGCCGTGTCCTCCCGGCAGTCGACGCAGTGGTGACACCGGGCGTCCGGCTCCCTGTTTATGCGACACAGGTACTTCCCGAAGCAACCGTGCCCCGAGAGCACCTGCGTCACCCGAAACGACAGGGAGCCGTGCCTCCTCCCGAGCCAGTGGTCGAGCACCGGCCGGACCGCCTCGATGGTGACGAGGCCGGCGGTAGGGCGTGAGAGCCTGTCCCGCCATTCCGCCACCAGGACCTCGCGGAGCTGCGACCGACGCTGCTCCATTTGTCGCTGCATCGGTCGCTCGCCCCGCGCCCGCGCTTCCTCGCGCCACCGGTACAGTGACGCGAGCACCTTCGCCTCCAGGTCCCAGGGCGGGGATCCGGCCAGTGCACAAGCCGCCTCGTAGGAGATCGTGCGGTACCCCCTTATGACTCTGACGGCCATTGCTCTCTGCGGCTTTCGCAATACAGCAATGCTGCCGGCCGTCAGGTCAGCCGCCCAGATCGGGGCCCCGTAAAGGGCCATCGACCGCACGATCCCCACGTAGAGCCGCCTACAAGCGGCGCTCGGGCCCCCCAGATTGGGAAGCAGCGTTGACAGCGCCCCAGCCGCGCCCAACAGCTTGGGCGCCAGCTGCCGGAAGTGGGGGCCGAAATCCCACCGACTGTCGAGCACCAACCCCAGGTACTTCATGGTGGGCTCGACAGCGATTCGACCCCCCCCCACCACAATGTGGGATCCGGATGGTGGCGCCCGCCGGGGACCATGAAACACCATAGCCTCCGACTTGTTGAGGGCCACCTCCAGGCCGAGGCACCGTATGCGGCTCACCGTCTGTGAGACCGCAGCCGTCGTCAGCAACGCTGCCTCCCTGTACGAACTCCCCCGGGCCGTGACCAGCGTGTCGTCCGCGTAACACGTCAGGTCGATGCCCGGTTGGAGTTCGCTCCTCAGCACCCAGTCGTACCCGATGTTCCACAGGAGTGGGCCCAGGACCGAGCCCTGTGGAACACCGCACGACATGTGGCGCTGGTTGACGCCATCGCGTCCCACGAAGGTGACACACCTCTCCGCCAAATAAGCCCCAACGATACGGCGGAGGTAGAGAGGCACCCGATGATAACGCAGTGCCTCTCGAATACAACTCCAGGGCAGGGTGTTGAAGGCGTTGGAGATGTCCAAGGACACCGCCACCACCACCCCACCCCGGGACACCGTTTCCTCCGCCAGGACTCTCACCCGCGATATAGCGTGTATGGTGGAGCGCCCATGCCTGAAACCGAACTGGCTCTCGTCCAGGTCCGGCCCTTCTCTGCACAAGTGGCCGACGAGGCGGGCTGTGAGTATCCGCTCCAGCAGCTTACCCACCTCGTCTAGCAGCACTATGGGCCGGTACGCGGACGGCGAGTCCGCAGGGCGCCCCGCCTTCCTGAGCAGGACCAGACGACCGGTTTTCCACAAAGTGGGAAACTGGCCCTGCTCGAGGCACGCTGTGTAGAGTCCTCTCAGCTGGGGCTCCAGCTCCTTCAGAGCGAGGGCTAATGGGATGACCCGCACCTGATCCAACAGTCGTTGTGCCGAAACGTTGACAGCTGGCTCAAGCCCCTGAAAAAGAGAGAGCATCCGGACACGGTCAAATTTTTTCCCCCTTCTGTAGCCCCATAGAATGAGCGCATGAGTTTTCATTGATGAATCGTGTCCATCTCATGCGCTGCACACTTCCGCCGGGAGCTGGGACCCTATCAGAGGCTAGTGGGCCTCGAGGTCCTAAGCCGTCCGGCGGCCGGTGCCCTCCACGTCGACGAACAGGTGGTGGCGTCGTGGGCGGGGAGAAATACTCGTCACTCGAGCTCGACGCAACTACCGCAGCCGGTGTCGTTACAGCGCTCACAGTGAGGCTGGGTACCGGCGGCGGCGAGGCGGAACTGAGCGAAGAGTCCGGAGGTGGTGGGCGTGCTCGTAGTGCGGCCGATCTTGTCAACATTATATCATGTTGCCTTTTGAAGGTGACAACTGTAATGTCACCTCCGAATCTGTAGTTTTTGATCTATTTTATTTCATTTTTGTATAATATGGCTTTTTTCGGTGTATCAATGATTTTGGTGATTAAGTTTTGATTTTACAGGAAAAACTATGGTAAAAATGGGTCAAACTTGCGTTCACTGTTATTATTATTATTTCCTTTATTTCATATATATATACAAATTATATTATTCATACATATAAATTATATTAAAATTATATTAATAGATAAATTAAAACTTTATACTTAACAATATTGTATTCGGTGTTGAACATAATGAGAATTAACAAAACAATGAAACAAGCAGAAAAAAGGGCCATGTTCTGAAACAATATTAAAAGAAACCTTTTCGTTTTTATTTGTCAATATTGGTAGGTATCATTAACAATAAATTTTATTAAAGAAATTACTTCGCTACATAATACAATTATAAATAATTACGTACAAGACTTACAGTCACAATTACACAAATGTCAGTCTTCATCCTTCATAAATTCAGCCGTGGTAACACTAAGGGCCCGTTGTTTGATACCAAGTTAAAAATGACCATTAGTCAATTTAACAATTAGTCACTTGACAGCAGTTAAAGTTTAACTACTCTAACTACGCATGGTTAACTTTTATAGCAAATTGACTATTGATCTAATATATCGTTATTTCATCAATAGTCAAACATACTAATATTTAAAATGCGTTAGTTAAACTAACAATTTGTAAAAAATTACAGAAGTATGTTGTTTGACAAATGTTTAAGCTAACTATAGTTAAAAAAAATACAATTTCCTATAAAAGTTAACCATGCGCAGACAGAGTAGTTAAAATTTGACAGCTATTGACTATTGTCAAGTGACTAATTGTAAATTGACTATTGGTCATGTTTAACTATGTATCAAACAACGGGCCCTTAATAAGTGTAACACATCAATTATAAAGAGTTTGTGTTTCTTTTTAATCATAATAACATTAAGAATATTTAGGTATTTCTCGAGGAATTTTAGAGAAGATAACTGGAGTCATTCGAAATTATAGGTTATTAAACTGCCGAAAATTAAATTACGTATTTTCAAGCGGCAAACTCATAGCCAAATTCTGGGCCGACACAATTTAGATTGCTTTCGACACGCTCTGAGAAGTAGAAAATTCTACATAAATTTAAAACATGATGAGATAATATTAAAATTATGTTTATAATATTACCTCCTAAACCTTACTAGGTTTATATTACTATATAAACTGATTTTATAAAAGACTATTACCAAAACAACTAGTATAATATATCTCGCATTTCGTTCGTACGCAATCAATTTTTTTTTTCAATAGTGTCAGTAACAGATAAGCTTAATATTAAATAAACTAAATATAAATTGAAACAAAATATAGATAAACTTAATCACACACAATTAATCTTCGTTAACATTTATCAATATCTACACTGATTCGGCCCTCTATTGCTTACAATTTTAGCAACTAATCGAGAATTTAATTAATTGTGCATATTTTAGACTTTACACTCATATTACTTAAACTGTTTTACAGGTTTAACACTTGATAATAATCTAATAAACCTACAAAAAGTTCTATCTCTCCAGACCAGAGTGACCTGACCCGACCCAGACTGCGCGAAATCTTCCTCGCTGCCCACGCCTGTTCCTCTCCACCGCATCGATTGTAGAATAGAAGCCGAAGGATCTCCATCCTCATCACGAACTCGATTCAAAGTAAAACATTGAAATGTGACCTGAAAATCAAGTCCCGTACAGTGACATTTCCAAAATCATGTGACAATAGTTGTTGACACGTCGTCCTTCACCGTGATGTTGCTGTACGTGACGCGATATAAAGCTCACAATGTCAATGCTTTGCTTTGGGTTGAGTTGATGTTGAGTCGTTAAGGTGTGCAATGCGACAAACGAGATCCAATAGTCAAGTAATGGTTTACTTTACTATTGGATTCAATAGTCAAGTAAACCATTACTTGACGCGGAGTTGGAAAATCACTATCAGGAGATTTCCTCATAAACATTTTCCAGCTCCGCGGCTTCGCGATCGTTAAAGGGTTTGAAGACGGACAACAGGTTCTCATAATAAACTGTGTTCGGCTGAAAGTAAAAACGGACATTTAATGAATTGTTTCTTTAAAAGTATGCAGTAATATATTTAAGAAGTTAGAACTAAAAAAAAGATAAAAAATTACGTCAGGTCTCGCGGTCGGTGTTGGTGGCAATTCTTGCGAACTCGATCTTCTACAGCAGCAACGCTTCTCTACTGACAAGTATAATATTATCACCAAAAGTATAAATACCGCGACGCCCACAGCTGACATACAATATACTAGAGTGTTAGTTGACGTTTCACCTGAAAAACAAAACATGAATTGATGTATTTAAGTGCTAAACCAAGAAAGACAAGAAAATGTATTCGCGAAGCAGAACCGGCTAATGCGCCATCGGCCATATGCAGTCACAAGCATAAATATATTACTATGTTCGGCAACAATATCTGATTACATGATTCATTCATAAAAATATGACGGGAAGTATATGTGAGAGCGGTGGTGGTCTAGCAGAAACGGCAGAGACTTACGACTTGTAGGTCGTATGTTCAAACCCAGGCGGACACTTTACTTACTCTAAATTATTTCATCACCACTGCTCTCAAAACGATGCAAAAAAATCTAAGACGTGACATCTACCAACCCGCACTGGGCCCCCGTTGTGGATTACGACCCACTCCCTCTCACCGAGAAGAGACCTGTGTCCCAGCAGTGGAAACATTATAGAGCTGATTATGATGAGTAGATATATATACAAGTGGCAGCACAAATACGTGAACTCGAAGGAACACCAAAACCATCTGGTGACACAAGCGTCGCGAAAATATAGAATTCTGCATCGGCTTCAAAAATGTGTGTCAATATGGTGTCAATGCAATATTAACGGACATGTCTAGCGTCATAAATATCAGCCTACTCAGTTAAATTCAGAAAAATGTGATACCTCGTTGTGATCGAAAATATTTGATATCATGTTGGCACCTTTGTGCTGACAATAATGTTTCGAGTTTTCTCGTATATAGCAATCAGTGCCGCTCATTCTGCAAAAATATGTGACATCCCACTGGAAGCTTAAATATCTGACATCATGTTTAAAAGTAGCAATGTCAATAGCGATGAAAAAGCGATATATTTTTGTTTTTGGCAACTAAGCCAATGTCGACTATTCTGCCAGTATAAATTACCCACCTTAAAGTACAGTCAGTGACCTACATAACCCGACCCCTCTTCCCCTCTTCTTCTTTATAAGAGGGGCGAAGTAATGCAAAGTACTGACCGTACGTGAGCATTAATATATATATAGCTACTGTTAATAAATTAGTTAGTTAGTTATGAATTATTTATGCTCGTGACTGTACAAGAGGCTGTGAGATTTTTGCATGTACCACAATAGTCTGCAAACAGGACTAAGATCTATAGGCGCTCGAATGACTTTAACAGGTGAACATCTGTGCAGTAAAATTGTTTTATGAAATGTATTGAAAAACAAGATGAGCGCGTTAGTTCCAATTTCGGCCATGCGCCAACTGATCATGGTAGGTACTACAACTATAAATGTTCGTAAAGACATTCAATGCCGAGAGGTGGATACTGAGTTAACGAAAAGTGTGTCTGCGATCTATGCTGCGTTGTACTTTGTAGGACAAAATATCAGAGTGCCTGTTTTAGCAAGAGACAGACGCAGCATGCCAGTCGTGCTGGTGTTTAGTGCCCGTCGGTGTTGGTCTAAGCCTAGAAATGCTGAAAGACTGCCACTACTATGCGATCCCATCAGTGTGTGCTGAGCCAGAGAAGACACGCAAGTGACAAAGCAAAGTAAAATGTTATGTAGCCTATCATGGTGGGGCTGCTTCCGAAAGACAGTCTACCAACACAGCCTCTCACAGACCTCTGCTGGACACAGGCCTTACTCAAGTGAGAGAACAAGCCACAACTGTTGCTCGATTTTCTACTCTTGCTCTCCAAAAACCAATGACGACTCATACTCAGTACATTTTGTTGCCATATTTCTTCCTTACGTATTGTGTAAAAGACAACGTCATCTTCTCTCTGTGTGTCCGTAAATAACATAAATACAACTTACTTGATGCTGGTTCTGCTGCAGTGTCGGTGATAGTAATGACGGTGGTAACGGCGGTAACAGGAGAGGGAGTAGTAGTAGTAGTAGTAGTAGTAGTGGAGGTAGTAATCAGAACTCTCTCGCGGAGCATCACTCTGATCTCTTGTAACACTTCGTCTGATTTACTGGGATCTGACGGATCATGTTCTGCTTTTAAATAACATACTATTGCATTATTCTTATATTTGTGAGTTATGTGCAATGTTTTAGCAACAGTGCAACCCTTTGTCTTGCATATTTCTGAAAGAGGACCATACCGTTATTAAAAACTGCCTCATATTTGAGAGTATATTAGTTTGAGCGGAGCGAGGAAGTGGAGAAGAGCAAGGTAGTAGTAGTGCGAAGTAGGGTTGTAACGGAACCTCGCATCCGCCTCCGCAATTTTTTACGTGGTTATAACGGAAGTCTTATAAAAAAACCAGCTCCAAAAAAGCGAAAACCCTTTAATGTGTTGGAGATATAAGTGGAAGTTTCAAGTTTTTGCTCCCATGTCACCGACACGCCGCCGCCAGGGTAAGCAACGGTTTAGTCGAGCCGGTTTAATTTATAAACCACTAATAAATAGCTTAGAAGGTGGCAAAGCCGATATTAAAAGGTTTTTGTGAAATATATTAACCTTATTATACGCGCATAATGTTAAATTCGTATAAGCTATTGTAAACAAGCGTTTTATACGTATATAAACCTTATCGGATAAAAATAGGGTTCATATTTATTTGAAACGCTAATTTTGCTCAGCAAAATTAAAGTGCGATCTGTGAATCTTGCCTAACTGTGGTTTTATTTTATTTCTTTGTGATCTCTTACGTTGACAGTGTTTTGTGACTGTGAGAAAGCTTAATTATTGTAATAACTTACCCGAATTATTAAGTTGTAGGTATAGATCTGGTAATGCATCAGGAAACGGGCCACATTTTAACTGCAATTTCTCGCCAACTTCAAACTCATAGAAAATAACCTTGAGTTTGTCATCATACAATTCCATCACTGTACCGTTTGATGGCAATTCCATGTGCAATGGAAATGGATCTGAAAAGACGTGTGAGGGTATGTGAACATGGCGCAACGGCAGACGTTGAACCGGCTGTCGACAGCTTTTAATATTTAACTAGCTGAGCCGACAGTTGTTATCTTGTCTAAATCTCAATAACTCATACAAACATGTCATAGAAAAAAGGATGTTTAATTTTATCCGAATTTAAACATTTTCCGGGAACTTTTCCAATTTTTCTTTCCATAAAAACCTAATTCGGAGCATTAGGAACATTTTAAAATAAAAAATAGTCAAATCGGTCCAGGCGTTTTCAAGTGATGCGATAACCAACGAACAGCATTTCATTTTTATTTATACCTATATATGTATAGATTTAAAATAGAATGTAATGAGGTCTTTGTAAAAAAAACACTGGTAGGAAAAGTGGTACATACTGAACAACTATTTGTAAACGGCGAATTCTTGAGATTCTTATTCGTTAAACCCCATATATATTACTTTAAATTTGCTTCTCTATATACAAAATATGTAGGTAAAGTGTAAAACTTAGCCATCACTTGGTTTTATGAACAATTATTTTGTTTGCGGTGTTTGATCCTTGTCGTATGTCAGCAATACTATAACTTAATGCAGTAATACATACAGAACGAAATTTCAAAATAAAAATAGGCTATCAGGTAGGTACTGAGTGATGACGAGATTTTGTATTGACCACGAACTCAATACAATAATACCTCCTCACCCCACGATTACATCAAGGTATATAATAAAACAAGATGTTTTGTCAACTCGTTCGTTCATCGTTTATATATACTTATATTTGTGTGAGGGTTGCCGTTTGCGCGCGTAATGGCCGACCTTTGGCCGACTAATGTGTATATGTGTGCGTACAGCGGCCTGTACGTGCAGCGAGCTGGCCGACTTGAGTGACACAGTTTTTTGGTTAGCGAGACACTGTCCGACTTTTTCGTTTGTCCATGAGGTAGTATTACATGTCTGAGACAACGTCAACACATGTATGATACATGTTTTACACACGACAAGTCTCTGACAAGGCTTAATCAAGAAGGTATCACAACTTGTATAATATGGGTCATACGATGGGTGACCGCCAGGAAAGGCTTATCTTGAGGAACTGCACTTACGAGTACAGGCAGACATTTAGTGACCGCTACAGTGTTTTTACAGTTATTTGACCCCTGTTTTGCAACCCTGTCAAAACCATAGTGATCTTTATTCTCCTAGTTGTAAGGTTGCTGTTGGGTTGCTGCCACTGACAAGTCTGTCAAAATCACAATACTCTTTATTCCCATTACAATAAGGTTGCTGGTGTGTTGCTGCTGTCGGAAGTAAAATAACTGTGAAAGGACTGTATATTAATATAAGATGGGTTACCTGTCAGCTGAGACTCCCACACTCTACTTACCAATAGGGAATTTGCTCTCAATAAAATAAATACCGACGTATTCTGCAACTGAACCATCAATATTATAATTAGACGCACACCGCAATATGTCGCCATCCATAGATGTGAGATAAAACGACATCTCAGCCTTCTTTCCTGGTATTATATCTGTAATTTAAAAAAAAAGTTTTTTTTACATTTATACTCTTCCCGTGTTGTTAACGGAGTACGTAAAGTTATGCCCAAAGTATACCTCGAAAAATGTATAGTTTAATTGAAGTTTAAATTGGTGTAAGCCGTGTTACTAATAATCATACATCCAACTCATGCCAACTTCGGCTACGGTGCCTGTTTTTGTTACTGACGAGTCTTACGAGCGTGTGCTTACTAATACTCATATATCATGTAGGTAGTTATAATTTGAGAAGAGACTATAGGTCCGGATTAGTTTTATTAATTTTGATATCAGGACAGGTCCATAAAGAAAAAAAATCTAAATGAGTAACACAATAATGTAGGTATAATCCATTCACAGTTATTTTACCTCTGAAAACAGCAGTCCAATAGCAACCTTATTGTAAAGTTGATAAAGATCATTGTGAATTTGACAGACTTGTCAGTGGCAGCAACCCAACAGCAACCTTATTGCAACGGCAATAAAGATCACTGTGATGTTGACAGTGATGCAAACTGAGAGGTAGAATAACTGTGAGCAGACTGTAGGTGAAGGGCCTTCAAAGTGGAAACTTAGTCAGTATGTCTGCTCTACTATATCTACGCGTGTAAATTAGATTCTGAAACTCTTCTACGACATTCGCGCCGACAGAGCGATTCAGATATAAAGTAGATTTACTACTTCGAAATTTGAAAAGTCCCGAAAAGAGCCGGACGTTTGCAAAAAAGTCCGGACATTATTAAATATTTCTTTCACAGTATCCATTTAACATTTTTATTTTCTAATAGAATACCCCATAAGTCGAAAGATCCGGAAAAATTGCAACCGGACGGAGTACCGAAAAGCGGACGAATGGTGAGTTACCATCCGACCGCTTTTTAACGCCCTGTCCTTACTTATGAGAGTTTCGCCTATAGAATATTTCAAACACAAAAGCTTCGCCGCAACAACTATTCGTATTCTAATTACCTGTTTTTTTGTAACTGCTTACTTTACTATCCAAGATGCTTCTCCTCCTCACCACCAATGTCACGTCTTTTCGCTGTACTTCACACACCACGTATATGCGTTGTTTTCTTTGACATTTGTATTCAATTGTATAATAACGGTTGTGACGATTCTTAAGTTTTGGTCGTAGAGTCATCCCATTAACTTTGATACTTATAATGTTATCTAAAAAAACAAAATTATGATTAAATACTTAGCATGTGGAAGTAGGTTATCCGTTTCATAAATCAATTTTTTTATTGAATTTTTACTGTTTTGCTATGTTATATTTATACAGCATTTATCAGCAAGGTGTGGTCATATTTAAGGTTGTTGGTACGGACCAACATCGTAACCACGAAAAAATAATCAGCCGTCCTACAGTCCACAAATGTGGGTCGAGTAGGTATTAAAGTTTTGAATGGAACAGTTGATCCTTTTTGGCACATGATGTGTAGGTAAAACTAGCTGTGCTTCAAAAGCTGCACTTGCATGGACTAATATTACTGTATCATTATATGATTGGCTGACGAAGAGCATAACACTAAATAAATAAATAAAAAACACATACATAAAATATTCGCCAACGCGTTACACACTCATAAACTCACTGAAAAACACCCTTCATTTGTATTAGACATTATTACGTGTTTGTCGCTTTAAGGTGTTTGGTATCTGTATAATTATGCTACATGTTTAATGAAGGTATTAATGTGAGAATGATTACTAAAATCGAGCCAACCAAGAAGCATTACATAAATATGTTTGCTGGAGACTGTGTGTAATTACATAACAAAATAGAATACAAACAACTTACTGAATTCTGGCCGCGTTACAAATCTCACCATAACTTTGGTGTAGTCAGTTGGTTCCGTATTAGTACATATCATATAACTGTTGTTGTGCCCAGAACGCAATTTTGCACGAAAACCGATTGCTTTGTATGATTTTAGTTCATTCATGGTAGAAGTTTCTGAAATAATACGCGTATAAATAAATAATAATACGCGCTATATTTTTTTAAATAGATGAGGTTGGCGTTTCCTATCTGACTACTCTGAGAAGAAAGGCCGAAACAAACTCTGAGGTCACAGTTAAAGTCCAGACATAATCACGGTCAAATCATGTGAAGACCATGTATATTAGAGTCTGAAACGGTCGTTTGAGGAAAGAACCACACAGATTGAGTGGACTGTTCAGTCAGTGCACACATTTGTCAGTAATCATGCAGGTCAACTCAGAACTTAAGGAGCTCAACGATTCGACTAACACCTTTCCAAAGAAAGGACATTTGGGTAGTCCGCATAGACTACTTAAACGGCCAGACCATGATTCAAACTGAAACAATGACTCACTTAGTCCTCACATTCACAATAATTCAAATAATGTAATACTTTTTACAGTAAATATTCATGTCTAAAATAGTTAGCAAAAAAAAGTAAAAAAATCAACATTCCCTGTATAAATGTATTACTCGTAGAGCAGCTTTTTCAGCCCAAGCCTTTTTGTCCTCAATATAGTCTTTCGTAGTATAATAGGCTTTCTGGTATAGTTTCCGCTTTATACTAAATTTGCATTTATTAAGTCTTAAAATTTTGAATGTGGCTAGGAAGTTTATTATAAAAACGTATACATTGGCATCTAAACGAGCCACAAACTTTAATAATTATCTCCCTCTCTCTTCTTCTTAAAATCGAGAGCACCGCCATCGCCATCGCCGCAACAATTTCGTACAGTTAACGTCCCCTTGTCTCACCACTTGATGCAGTAATACGTTTAGAGTGTGGTTCTGAGTTTCGACGGTCATCGTCGCATCATCATAAAGACATCTCAGCCAGCACTTGGATACATCGTCCGTAGACTCGGCATCGCTGCAGACTCCAGATCTGTACTGGAGTCTTTGCAGCGATGCCAAGTCTCGGTTAACCAATCGAAATTTAAAAATTCTGACAGTAAAAATATCTTATCCTATTCAATTCTTCTTACTATTCAATTTCGAAATTGAAAAATTCGTAAAATCCATTGTTAGATTTCGAAATTCCGATATTCATACCCTAGGGTCAAGGTGATGCCGATGTGGTGCCGAGGTTAATGTATGCATAGTGTGTGATGACCTTGAGTGTGACAAAGGAATGTAATAACTCACCGCTCATTGTGCCTGCCATCGCATATTCCATCGAGAGCGGTGCTGAATTCAAGAAGTTGACGCAATTGACTTCGACTACATCGCCGTCTACGTATTGGTACTCGGCAGTGAAATCAAAGTCCTTCTCCGACAGGTTTGTGCGAACTGCTTGCAGTACCATGTTGTTCACGAGGATCGACTGTGGCGAGTCTGTGGGGTTACTTGCTCTAATTTAGACTGGGAATTTAGGGTATTTTATCGTACTAGCTGTAGCCCGCGGTTTCACTCACATGCTAGGAAAACTACTTCATGTACAAAGGTAAGTATTTTACTATGGTACCTGTGTGCCAAACATTAGAACTCACAATCAGTCATATTTATAATACGTATTAGTGGAAAGGATTATTAGCTTACGTACTTGTTTGTCTCACGTGAATTTTCATATAGCAATAGGCCGCTGAATAGAAGTTGTTGTCGTACAGGACTACGGGAAATACTGTTGCGTTATTTTGATGGACCAACACCGTACAGTTCCATATATTACCCATTTTTTTTTCTACCTTAAACTGTTGATAGGTATTAATTAATCTTATAGATATTTAGACATTTATTTAGATATGATTAACCAGGGCAATCCGATGAGATGGGTCAGTACGGACAAAATCTGAATCTGAGAAAGTTTTAAGGAACCACGCAGTCGATGTTAGAGATGAGAAAAACAGCATTCAAGGATTTTCTAAAAAAACCTTATACCTACACGACTCAGGAATCGAACCTAGTTATTTTCCGTAAAATACGAATAGTGTTTTATTTCTGTAAGTAATTGATAGTACAAATAGCATTGTGAGGATTAAATTTTACTAAGGAATTACGTTTCTAATATCATAAATAAATTCTATTTCATTATTTTTAACAGTCCCGCAACTTTTGTAGTCAGCTCATAGGTAGGTTACCTACTGTCATCCAGCTGCTTTTTTTATAACATCGTTATGTCCCACTGCAGGGGAATGACCTCGCTACGTTCTATCCTTCCACTTCTCTGTCTAGAGCGGCTAAGGACATCGTCAATGACATCTATTGATTTAAAAACAAAACCTATCGCTAATAGTTTCACATTCATTGCATCTCATCGGATCACCTACACATCATCTGTATTCCCTGAAGGGATAGGCAGCGCACTATGCAATTATTACATGGTTACATTACTTACAGTGGTGACTTTTTTATAATTGCCATTCTTCTCATGTGTAACATTATTGATGTTATTGTACTGGCAGCTGTAAAAAGATTTATATCATTATAATATATTGTAAAAACTTCATACTTACTTAGTAAATATTGAAAAAACTAAAACCAATTTTGTTACATTATTTACGTTGTTTTCTTAGTTTGGTATCCTAAATATTAAAATTCTAGAGCTTCTTGTTGCAGTATAGTTTGGTGAGAAAATAAAGTGTTCGCGTTACTTACATCAAATGATTGATATAGGAGTTATATTTCGTAATTATATTGAAATTTTCTCCTTCTCGAACGGTGTATACGTTTTGTTGTACATCTTTAAAACTGTGGTCACAAATAATGTTATGCCAGTTTTCAACTTTCGTGCGTGTGATTTCAAATGTAACTTCCACTCGATCTGTAATAAAAAAAACAAATAAAAATAATAATACCTAATATCTAACATTGTTAAAATATTTCAACTATCCTTTTAGTAGCTTTGACAGCCCCACCCATCAAGGGAAATAAGAATATTATGTTAACTACGCGCAAACTATACATTGTTGATGTTTCAAAAAACTTACTTTATGTATGTAAATAACACACACACACATACTCATACAATCACACATTCAAAACACTCATGTACACTCAACAGCACATACACACTCATGCACACGCTCACACAAGTTCACATAATTATAATTTGACTTTTTAACGGAATTTTTTGTTTTTTTGTACTGTTTTTATTGTGTTTTAAGTAAGTACTTGTGTGTTGTGAAGGAGCGGAGTCCTCTAATACAGGCATTGCTTAAATGAAGACTCCAAACCCAAAATTGTTTGTGTATAATTTTTGGACACAATAAACGTTATTATTATTATTAATTAAAAATTGTATGTACTTACCCTGTTCAGCAGATTCTGCTAAAGCGAATCCAACTAAACACACCAAAATAGTCCTGTAAACCATTGTCACTTCACCAATAGTCAACTCGTATGTAAAATTATTAAACTTTGATTGAACTATATATACATTATCCTTGTGGTTAGAATACCTGTGAGTGATACGGGTATTATAATTATTTCATTAATAATAATAATAATAAATTTATTTGTTAGAATATTGTTACTTGGTAACACCCAAGTAACAATATTCTAAGAGCAGAATATTATGGACTTCATATTATGTGTAACAACACATAATATGAAGTCCTTAATATTCTACTGTTTCCAGCGAACAAACATTTAAAAGAATTTAAAATTAATAATAAACAATACAAAGTCAAGAATAAGAAAAACGTTACCTACCTAAGCTATCGAGTACAATGTCAGGGGTTATCAATTAAAATATTAAGAATGATTAAATACAATGTCAGGGGTTATCAATTAAAATGTTAAGAATGATTAAATGCCATGTCAGGAGTTTCTAATTATCCGGTTTGACGTCTCCGCCCAGACCTCGAGCGCGCTGGTCCGACAGGCCCCGAGTGGTCCGCGGTGGGCGCTGAAGAAGCTGGACCGGGAGCTCCTCCTGGAAGCCTCGATCGTGCAGGCCTAGGTGTCACCGCCAGACAGGCCTGCAGACATCAACGTCGAGGCGGAGTGGTACCGGGAGGCCATGTCCGAGATTTGTGCCGTGGAAATGCCCCGGGTTTAGCCCGGACCTGCCTAGCGCCAGGTATTCTGGTGGTCGCCGGAGTTAACGTCTCTGCGCGAGGCGTCGGTTGAGGCGCGACGCCTGTACACCAGGCACCGCATTCTCCGTATCCGCCCTTCGGATACGGAAGCCATTCAGGCGGAGCTTTACGAGGGTTACAGAGTGGCGAAGACCACCCTCCGAGCGGAGATCCTACGGGCCAGGGGACTGGCCCGCGAGGAGTCGCTGGGGACTCTGAACAGGGACCCGTGGGGACGCCCATATAAGGTGGTGCGGGAGAAACTCCGCCCATGGGCTCCCCCGCTGACGCAGAGTCTTCGGCCCCAGCTCGTGGAGGGCGTGGTGAGGGCTCTGTTCCCTTCGCGGGGGGAGCATACTCCCCCGCTTATGGCTCCGCCTCCTGCGGTGCCAACTGCGGACCACATGACCGACGATGACGACGTTGCTCCTGAGGTGACCGAGATAGAGTTGAGAGCGGCGGAACGTAGGCTGAGTGCCAAAAATACCTCCCCAGGACCCGACGGCTTACCTGGAATAGCCTGAGTCCTGGCCTCGGAGGCTTTCGGGCCTCGACTAAGAGGGCTCCTAAGCGCTTGCTTGGAGGAGGGCCAGTTCCCACTTCGTTGGAAGACGGGGAAACTGGTCCTCATTAAGAAGTCGGGGCGCCCAGCGGACTCTCCGTCCGCTTACCGCCCCGTCGTGCTGCTCGACGAGGTGGGTAAGCTCTTTGAAAGAGTCATTGCAGACCGCCTCGTGGGGCAGCTGGTGCGGGTGGGGCCGGATTTTGCGGAGAGCCAGTTTGGTTTCCGCAGGGCGTGCTCTACGGTGGACGCCATCATGCGCGTGCGAGCCCTCACGACGGGGCATGCTATGGCCCAGGGTGGGGTCGTCTTGGCGGTGTCCTTAGACATCGCCGACGCCTTCAATACCCTGCCCTGGAGTTGCATCGGGGAGGCACTCCGGTATCGCCGGATGCCGACCTACCTCTGTCGTGTAGTCGAGGCCTATTTGACGGATAGGGCGGTTATCTACCCCGGTCACCAGGGAGAATGGAACTGGCGAGAGATGTCGTGCGGTGTCCCACAGGGATCGGTCCTGGGGCCGCATCTGTGGGACATTGGGTACGACTGGGTGCTGCGTGCCGACATCCCTAGCGGCGTCAGCGTAGTGTGCTACGCTGACGACACGCTGGTCCTGGTGCAGGGGAAGTCGCACCAGGCGGCGGCCGAACCAATGACACGCGGGGTTGCGACAGTCGTTGAGAGGATCCGGCAGTTGGGACTCGAGGTGGCCTTGCACACGTCCGAGGAACGCGTCACTGTCGGGTTCCCAAATAACGGTAGGAGGGGTTCACATCGGCGTCGAGTCGACGATGAAGTACCTGTGACTCATCCTCGACAGCCGGTGGAACTTCGTCGAGCATTTCCGACGTTTGGCTCCCAGACTGGAGCGCGCCGGGGCTGCCTTGAAGCGGATCTTGCCCAATCTGGGGGGACCAAACGCCTCCTGCCGGAGGCTCTACGCGGGGGTCGTGCGGTCCACGGCCCTTTACGGGGCACCGGTGTGGGCGGGTTCATTGAGGCTCCGGCCAGCCCGCCGGTTGAACGCGTCCCAAAGGGTCATGGCCATCCGGATGGTCCGCGGATACCGCACGGTCTCCTGCGAGGCGGCAAGCCTGCTTGCCGGATTGCCGCCGTGGGATCTGGAGGCAAAAGTCCTCGCGCACGTTTGGGAGTGGCGTGAGGAGGCGACACGCCGGGGCGTAACTCCGCTGCCGCGAGAAATCGCGGCACAGCGGACAGAGCTCCGGCGGGATCTCATGGCGGCATGGAGAGTGCGACTGTCGCAACCCAGCGCAGGGCACGCCACAACTGCGGCGGTAAGTCCCTTCTTTGAGGAGTGGCTTGAGAGGCACCACGGCGTCCTCACCTTCCGCCTGACGCAGGTCCTCACCGGACATGGCTGTTTCGGGAGGTTCCTGTTTCGGATAAGGCGGGAGGAAACGCCCGGGTGTTATCATTGTGTGGATCGACCTGAGGACACGGTGGAGGTCTGCCCGGCTTGGGCGGAGCACCGCCGTGTCCTCGTGGCGGCGATCGGCGGCGGCGACCTCTCGCGTCCGACCCTGGTTCAGGCCATGGTACGGAGCGAAAGGGAATGGGAAGCTGTCACCTCCTTCTGCGAAGCAGTAATGCTCGCGAAGGAGGAGGCGAAGCGCGAGAGGGAGAGGCAATCACTGCGCCCTCGCGCCCCTAGTCGCCGCAGGAGGAAACACCCTGGGCGTCGGGAGTCGATTGCCGAATCCCGGCCACCGTAGGCGCGGGGTTGCGGACGGCGAGCAATGGGCAGCTCGCCGTCCGGTTAGGACCAGGCTCGGGTTGATGGCGCGTCGTGTTCCACCCGCGCCTCAAAGAGATGTCAGCACATTTGACGGGGTCCGATAGGACCGATGCCTGCCGGGGCTGCGGATTGTTTGAAAGAGTTACCGTGGCCCTGGCGCACAGGCAACTGAAGGAACACGGGTGGGTTTTAGTCAGTAAGAATCTGACACGCCCTTCCGCTCCGCCCAGAGTGGAAGAGGTCATTTGGTGATCTCCCAAACAAAAAAAAAAAAAAAGGATTTTCAAATGTCAAGAACTATTAAATACAATGGAGAAAAAAAGAAAAGTTTCAATACTATGTCAAAGAAATGAAATTTCATTCAATTATTAGGAGGTAAGTCATCATCTAATTTAAATTTTGAATCAAATTTTTCATTTAAAAATTCATTCGTTGAGTAGTAACACTTTTGCAATAGAAAGTTAAATAGTTTCTTTTTAAATGTCATGAGGTTAAGACTTTTAAAAACATTAGGTAATTTATTATTTTGAATTGCCATACAGTAAACATTATTTGAAAATAGTTTAATTCTTTGTTGGGATGCACATAATTTGTGGATATTTCGACTTTTCCTTATAACAACATCATTGTGTACTTGAAATAAAGCTAAGTTTTTACGTACAAAGATATACAGTTCGAATATATATTAAGATGGGAGGGGTAATATTTTAATGTTTTTATAGATTGGGACACAGCTTTGTAATGGTTGGGCTTTAGTCATTGATCGAATACATTTCTTTTGGGCTCGAAATGCTTTAATAATATCAACAGAATCGAATCGAATAGTATTCGATTGTTTTCCATCGCAACTTGAAAGCGAATTGTGGACCAGTCTTCTCTCAAAATCCTGGAGCATGACTAAGCTTTGTAGACAGACATGGTCACGAGCAGACCACATGGAATCATTCAGTCGGTAGACCCGGTTTTTCTCTATTGATTGATGTCTATGGCAAATATTGTTTGAAAAGAAGTTCAGCAACGCTAACACCATTCGCTGTTGCGGATATTAGGGCATGCGACTTAAGATGAAAGGTGGGCTGTTGTATGCGAGGAGACATCAAAGATATATGAACCATCCGAGAAACCCTACATTTGGAGACTGTCTCTGCTGGCCGACTACAGTTAAAAAACTCCTTCCAATCAATCTAAAACGAACCGCAGGGAAAATATGGTTCAGAGTTTCAGATTAGCACGGACCTGCACCTGATATTAAAGTTTATGATGAGCCATATGTCCAAATAACTATGAGCGACTGAAAGCAAGCGATACAATAAGTTTAAAATATCAGAAGTTCTTTCTTTTCATGATATTTTGGTGGCAAGCAAGCAGGCTACGAACACAGGTTTCAAGTCTGCTAACGTCAAACATTGGTCATTATGACAACCGTACCAAGGCAACACCATTACTATTGTGCTTAAAGTTCATAATCTTCTAAATTCATGTCAGAGGTCAAAAGAAATGTTAAAATAATAAGAAGTTACGACTTGTCATTATTTAAAAGATACTGTCGCAGCGTCAATGATCGGCCATTACAAAACAATTGCGTCAGCAGACTTGGCCCTCTAATGGCACCTCCACGATTATCATTGTCTATAGACAACTGCTATACCAACGGCATGGCAACTGCACTGCCATCCCAGATACAGAGCTGAAATGTCTCATGTGTCTGTAATACCGCCAGCTTTCTTACCTGAAAAGGGTAAGGGTAAGGGTGTATATGTAGTTATAAAAGTAATTTTGTAACTACATACACAAATTGAACATTAACTCTCGTCTTCTTGCCCTCAAAAAATATATCAGTAATAAGCTTAACGTGTAATATATTTTATTTTCTGGAAAAGTGCTAGAATCAGCGAGAGTCCCCAACCCCAACCACTAGCTAGGGGTCTGTCACGGTCCAGAACTGCGTTTACTCGATTTATTTTAGAAGGTTGCAATGCCTTCGCCTAGTTGAGCACCCGTCGACAGCCTGGTCTCCGGGCGGCCAGGCGGTGCTGGTCTGGTCACCGTTAATAACGAGGACCTTTCATCGTGCCTTGATATAACATCGATACCCTAATTTTAATTGGCGTAAGAGACATATTGGTGAACTCATAACTTTTTAATGTATCAATTGATTGATTTAATGAATCATTACAAATAATCTTGTATTAAATCTACAAAAAACCAAAGTAATGCATTTCTTCCAACGACTGAGGCCAAACTATATTGTAACTAAATATAAAGACGACATAGTAGATACCACTTCAGTTACAAAATTTTTGGGAGTACATATTGATGATAAATTGACCTGGAAAGACCATGCTGAAATTGTGTGCCAAAAATTAAGCAAAACCGCATATATTCTGTACAATCTCTCAAAAAAGTTAAATATGAACACGCTAGTGACAGCATATCATGGTTTGGTTGCTTCATTACTAAGGTTCGGTGTTATATTCTGGGGAAACTGTAGTGAAAGAGATAAAATATTTAGGGCCCAAAAACGTTGTCTTCGATCAATGACAGGGCTTAAACCCATAGAAAGCTGTAAACCAATTTTTAAATCACTGAAGATTCTAACACTACCTTCTTTGTACATTCTTGAAGTTGCCTTATTTGTTAAGATGAACAGTAATTTGTTTACATCAATGATTGATAAGAGAATACGCAAAGGACCAATGAGGTCTCAATATAAAAGTCAACTTTATACAGGCGGTTACAAAACGTCCTTACTTAAAAAAAATATTTTTTTCCATGGGTCCTCTCATATATAATAAATTACCAATAAATCTAAAAGTATTACCCATCTCAGTATTCAAAAAACAGTTAACTAAATTGTTATTAGAAAAATGTTACTATTCAATTAAAGATTTTTTTGATGATAAAAGTTTTTCCTAATGGGAGTTTTGATTGTGGTACTATAATTAATATGAATTTATGTTATTTTTTTTTTTATATATTTGATGTTTGACATTGATTATTGACATTTTTATTCTTTGACATTTTGATTTTTGACATTTATATTCTTTTTCATTTTTGGTTCTTTTTTTACATTTTGATATTTGACATTCTAATTTTGGTTCTTGACATTCGAATTGTAATAATAATATTGTTAATTGTAATGACATGTCAAATATCCTAATGATAATAATTTATATATTTTCTTTTGTTACACATATTTTTTTTTTTTCTTAAATTAATTTGATGATTTAAATAATAATTCAAAAATTATAAATTGATATACTTAATTGTGATAAGAATGATATAAATAATCTAATCTAATTTTGCATGCCGATTGGTAAAATGTGGCTGAGCTATAATTATGTACTTAATCTTAAGACCTATATGTAATACCCATATTTGCGAAATAAAAATTCTATTCTATTCTATTCTATTCATTGATGACATTTTGGCGAATTCAGAATGAATTAACGAGTAACGCAAAAAACAAAACGGATATCGATGTGAACAGTGCCATATTACATGTAATGATACGAGCCACGACATACTCAACAGATCCGGTAAGACTGGAATCCCAACTATGTCGGGAATAAGTAGATGAAGATGAAGATATACAAGCCACGACACTTTGTACAGGACAACTATCTGGCATCAGGGCAGAGTGGGGGAAACACGCGCTCAGGCGGGCTCAGTGTATTAAATAAGTTCAGACATGGTGAATCGATTCCTACGTCGACAGCAAGTGTTATCTTGTACGCAAAATATTTCGTTCGTTAATAGGTATTAATCAGAAAAACAGGAAAAAAATACTGTTTCAGTACTTAATTGTATTTATTACCATGGGTAGTAAATGAATATAGATACCTAATTAATTAGGATTTTTCCTGTTTTTCATGCTCACAAATAACTGGCAAAATGTGGATGACGTAATATACCTTTGCCTACCTTGAATATACACGTGAAATTACGTTATTTAAAAAAAAAAAAAACAAGCGTTTATCGCAATACTGTAGGTCACTATTATGATTGCGTTTAGCTTTTCGATCTCAGCGTGACTAAACAAGATAATACGAGCATCCGCAGAGAGCCCCTCGTCCCGAGACGCACCTGGCTGCATCAGGTCATCTGCACCAAATTATTTGTGCTTATTGTCTTCAGAACGGAACGGGAACACAAACTTCCAACTTTTTAAGGCAAGAAGAAATTGTTGTGTAATATCACACGCTAAATAAAAAATAAAGGTTTTAGTAATGGAGATCTTAATCAGTATTATGTAATCAATTTATTAAATAAAAAATACAAAAATTGTTTCTATCTTTGTCCATTATAGACTTTGAATCCATTGAATTTTTTTGGCGTAGTAGCACACGCCGGGTGTCCGCTAGTGTCATATACATAACCATTTTATGTTCATAGAGTTTTACTTATCCTTTTCGTCTTCGTTCTCCATCAATGTAATACGTTTATGTGCTTCATGTCTCTACGTTTGCATTGGTCTTCAGTTTCTCCTTGATTTTTCCCCATTTCCAATGATGGTTACAGCAGGCTATCATACATCTAACTCCATCGGTTACTACGTTAACAAGGCGTTATCTTGTACTCAAGCGATGGTGTCAAAATGTAGAAAAACAGGAAAAACTAATTTCAATATACAAACGATATTTCTATTAATAAATTATTACGTGGTCTGCACTCAAGGATAATTACCGAATTTTCCTGTTAAGGCTAATGCAACCACGAAACTGAACTGTCTTGGGCAGTCTCGACATTAGATAGCGACAAAAATCTGTCGCTAAGTCGTATCGATGTCAAATTCCTTTAATAGATTTTCAACTTTATTTCCATAGTATAAGGCTGAAAATCTATTAAAGAAATTTGACATCGATAGTAGAAATATAATATACAACGAGGTATCACATTTTTCTGAATTTAACTGAGTAGGCTGATATTTATGACGCACATGTCATGTCCGTTAATATTGCATTGACACCATATTGACACACATTTTTGAAGCCGATGCAGAATTCTATATTTTGGCGACGCTTGTCTCGCCAGATGGTTTTGGTGTTCCTTCGAGTTCACGTATTTGTGCTGCCACTTGTATATATATCTACTCATCATAATCAGCTCTATAATGTTTCCACTGCTGGGACACAGGTCTCTTCTCGGTGAGAGGAAGTGGGTCGTAATCCACAACGGGGGCCCAGTGAGGGGTTGGTAGATGTCACGTCTTAGATTTTTTTGCATCGTCTTGAGAGCAGTGGTGATGAAATAATTTAGGCTAAGTAAAGTGTCCGCCTGGGTTCGAACATACGACCTACAAGTCGTAAGTCTCTGCCGTTTCTACTAGACCACCACCGCTCTCACATATACTTCCCGTCATATTTTTATGAATGAATCATGTAATCAGACATTGTTGCCGAACATAGTAATATATTTATGCTTGTGACTGCACATGGCCGATGGCGCAATAGCCGGTTCCGGTCCGGTTGTATGTCAGCTGTGGGCGTCGCGGTATTTATACTTTTGGTGATAATATTATACTTGTCAGTAAAGAAGCGTGGCTGCTGTAGAAGATCGAGTTCGCAAGAATTGCCACCAACACCGACCGCGAGACCTGACGTAATTTTTTATCTTTTTTTTAGTTCTAACTTCTTAAAAATATTATTGCATACTTTTAAAGAAACAATTCATTAAATGTCCGTTTTTACTTTCAGCCGAATACAGTTTATTATGAGAACCTGTTGTCCGTCTTCAAACCCTTTAACGATCGTGAAGCCGCGGAGCTGGAAAATGCTTATGAGGAAATCTCCTGATAGTGATTTTCCAACTCCGCGTCACGTAATGGTTTACTTGACTATTGAATCCAATAGTAAAGTAAACCATTACTTGTCTATTGAATCTCGTTTGTCGCATTGCACACCTTAACGACTCAACACCAACTCAACCCAAAGCAAAGCATTGACATTGTGAGCTTTATATCGCGTCACGTACAGCAACATCACGGTGAAGGACGACGTGTCAACACCTATTGTCACATAATTTTGGAAATGTCATTGTACGGGACTTGATTTTCAGGTCACATTTCAATGTTTTACTTTGAATCGAGTTGGTGATGAGGATGGAGATCCTACGGCTTCTACTGCTACAATCGACGCGGAGGAGAGGAACAGGCGTGGGCAGCGAGGAAGATTCCCCGCAGTCTGGGTCGGGTCAGGTCACTCTGGTCGGGAGAGATAGAACTTTTAGTTAGTTTATTAGATTTTATTAAGTGTTAAATCTGTAAAACATTTTAAATAATATAATAGTAAAGTCTAAAATATGCACAATTAGTCAAATTCTCGATTGGTTGTTAAAACTGTAAGCAGTAGATGGCCGAATCAGTAGAGCTATTGATAAATGTTAACGAAGATTAATTGTGTATGATTAAGTAAATCTATATTTCGTTTTAATTTATATTTTTAGCTTATCTGTTACTGACATTATTGGAAATAATTTGAGTGCGTATACGAACGAAATACGAGAGGACTCGGTAAAGTTCCGGATGACTGACTGCTAAATATTATACTAGTTGTTTTGATAATAGTCTTTTATAAAATCTACACAGTTAAAATTACTAGATTTAGGTGATGATATTACAAAAATAATTTTAAAATATTATTTTATTTGAAGCGAAGTACAAACTAATGTTAGAACGTATCCAGAACAAATTTGTGAGATTCCTTTACTTGAAGCAGTATGGTGTGTATCCAGGGTATCCACTGTTGTATCCTACTCTGTTTGTGCTGGGCATGGTAGGCTATAATAAACTGGAAGTAAGAAGGCAAGTAACTCTAGCCACTTACTTATTTAAGATTATGCGTGGTAAAATACACAACCCAGGCGTTCTACGGACGGTTGGGTTGTGTGTACCGGATGGGCACGTGGGGCGACGGAGGCGGCCACCGCTGCTGTGGGTGCCGCCTGCTCGCACCAACCTGCTGCAGCACGCGCCGCTGACGCGCGCCCTGCGTACACTCAATATGGTGTCACAACAGATTGACTGCTTCAATTGTACTCTGAGTGAATTCACACGGGCCGCATTTTGTAAAATTACTTTAAGTTGTTCATTATAACTACACTATTGTATTAGGTTAGCCTGTGATGATAGTTGTATGTGTTTTAATTAAATAAATAAATAAATAAGAATATTCTACAAAAAATTTGTAACATGATGTTTATCTCATTTTCTTAAATTTAGATTAATCTTAAATTTTTATTTAGAATTTTCTTCTTCCCAGTGCATCAAAGGCAATTTGAATTGTGTCGGCCTAGAATTTGGCTACGAGTTTGTCGCCTGAAAATACGTAATATAATTTTCAGAATTTTAAGTACCTATAATATCGAATAACTCCAGTTATATACACTAAAATTCCTCGAGAACTAAAGAATCTTAATGTTGTTATGTTCAAAAAGAAACTCAAACTCTTTATAATTGATGTGTTACACTGAATAAGTGTTACCACGACTAAATTTATGAAGGATGAAGTGACATTTGGGTAATGTTGCCTGTAAGTCTTGTAAGTAATTATTTAAAATTGTATTATGTAGCGAAGTAATTTATTTAATAATATCTATTGTAAATTATACCTATCAACATTGACACATAAAAACTAAATCATTTATTTTCATTTTATTTGAGTACATGGTCCTTTTTTCTGGTTTTTTAATTGTTTTGTTATTTCTCAATATGTTCAACACCGAGTACCTACAATATTGTTTAAGTACAAAGTTTTCATTTATCTATTAATAGTTCCTTTCAAAATTCCTAATTCCCTCTATGAGTTACAGACCGACCAAAAATGGGCTGAAAACGAAAATAAAGATGACGTCATTTGTCGATACTATTGATCGAGAAAAGAATAATTTAAATAAAAGAAATACAGTGTGAATCTTCTAACCGCTGAACCAAAAATTTTCTCAAAAAAAAAAAATGAATTGTCAGCATTGATTTCCGAAAGTGGTGCGCGAACGTTTCGAGTGGTTTTAGTTGAAACGGTTTAATTTTACTAGGTATAGGTAGGTACTTTCACCAAACAAAAACCAATCGACAATCTTAAAAAAATCTAAAATCTCTAAAAACTAGAATAATGGGAAAAAAGTAATCGTAATTTTGTCAAATCAATCACAAAGACTACTCTAAAAACCTATGAAATAAATACCAGCGGGGTAATTGCGTAACACACTAACAGTAGGAATGGGTTTCATTTTGACAGTTCAACAACATTCATTGCGTTATTTATGTTGTAGAGCAGACAATTTTTTCGAACATATGAAGCAATGGATTAGCAATAGGCTTCAAAATGATTCAGATTGTAATAGATAGTATGTTACGTAATTAGGGTGCTGCAATACTGGTGTGAGCTGTTTAGCTAGCTCCACATGGCTTAATTAGTCGGTGTTTTCTTCGGCACGAGATCACTGTACTTCATTCACGAATACTGTTCACCTAAATTTAATAGGTTGCAGTATTAGCAGCATAATTATGAATATGTGATTTCAGCGGTGTCATCAAACCTAAAGATTGTGTAAGTATTCTACACGCCATCTTATCCAGTAACTACACACCATCTGGTCTAGTATAATGGGGGCTACTGTTTTTGTGCTCACCAGTTGGCGCCACTGGCGAGTAAGGTCCTGTTGCTGTACTTTTATTTGATGTTTTGGATATGTTTAAGTACCCATAAATTCATACTAAGTTTATTTTATTACATTTTAAAACTTCAAATGAATATTTAGATTTTATTGTTCCTAAAATTGGCAAGCATGAAGCAGACAAATCTTATTCTTCCTTCAAGTGCTGCGAAATTAGATCCTAACTTTTTACTTATAATTTTAAGCCATATTTAATCAGGAATGGCACGACCTTTACAACAATTATCAATCATTCGTTAAAATCCGTGATAAAAATCGCGCAAACAGTGAACGTTCAGTACATATTTTGACATCTAGAGACTTACTCTCTCTCTTCTCTCCAACTCAAGCGCGGTAGCCCTCATTGTTTCCGACAACTTTACTAAGAGACTTTACTCCATAGGGAACATTCGATATCTCGATGGGCAGAGAAGTTAAAGGTGACGCCATAATAAAATGAGCAGATGTAAGAGGTTCCGGATACGGCTCCTCAGATAACACACAGAGTGGTCTCGAGTTAAGGACTGCCTCACGTTGAGTGAGAACAGTCAGAAATTCCTCATAAGTGAGAATTTGAGGACCAATGATGCGGTCTAAATGGGTTTAAATAGATTTTATGTTAGATTCCCACAATCCCCCAAAGTGTGGAGCGCGGGTTGGAATAATTTTCAATTCAATGCGGTAGCAATCGGCCAGTAGGTTTTGTAATTGAACTTTAGCTTCAACGAAATTGGTTCTATTATCGGAATATAAACATGAAACAGCGGGGTCAGTGCGTAACACACTAACAGCAGGAACTCATTTTGACAGTTCAACAACATTCATTGCGTTATTTACGTTGTTGAGCAGACAAATTTTTCGAACATAATTATGAAGCAATGGATTAGCAATAGGCTTCAAAGTGATTCAGATTGTGATAGATAGTGTGTTACGCAATTAGGGTACAGGCCCACGGCGATAACGAAATATTTTAAAAGCGGAAATGAATGTAGGTATCAGAAGAAACATTGATAACCAGTTCAATGTGATCGGCTTTTGGTAACAAGGCATATAAACACGCATATACAGGGTGGCAGGGACATCGACGCGCAAACTGTAACCATGAATTCAGCACATGATTCTAGACACCCTAGCGTAGAAATTTTTATTTATTTATTTAACTATTTATGTACACACATATATAAACAGACAAGAAGAAAGGAACAGAAAGATACGTACAAAGGTGATGCTTATTTCTAGAGAAATCTCTTCCAGCATACCTGCGATAGGAGAGAGGATTAAAGAGATGTAGAAAACGTATGTAAGAGTAGAAGGGAAAACAAAATACATAAAATGTTAAATAATTTTCCAATTTAAAAATAAACATACAATATAAGAATATACATATTATAATAATATATATAAATATTAAAAATAAATAATATATATATAATACAGTGAAACCTGGTTAAGTGGGACCTGGATAAGTGAGAAACCTCTATTATTGAGAATTTCAATGAGGTCCCGGCACTTTTTCATCCAATTACCTCTGTTAATGGGACTTTACGAACCTGGTTAAATAAGATTTGATTTCTAGGATTTTTTCGATGTTTACCTCTATAATTGGGAGTCTGTAGCTCAATTCCCTGTATAAGTGAGACATTTATCAGGTTGGGACAGGGTTCGACACGTAACAATAACAAATAACACCAAAAATACGCATTTTTATTAACCTTTCCACCTCCATAAATGGAATAACAGTACATTTCGACCTCTATAAGCGGGGGCCTCTGTAAATGAGACAACGATAATTTTAAACCTCTCTAATTGGAAAACTGGATAAATGAAAACCTCTTTAAATGGTACAAAATCCTTGGTCCCTTGAGATCCCAATTAACCAGGTTTCACTGTACATATATGTAATATATATATTTAGTCGGTTATTAAAAAAAAACTGCTATTTCATAGAAAAGTGCAATACCTACGCGGTCAAAATGTACTGCATACAACTTTTTTTTAATAACCGGCGTAAAATTTCAACGCAGTGGGGGTTCAGAATCATGGACTGAATCCATGGTTGTGCATGATGTCCCTGGCACCCTGTATATGCATTTTTACTCCTTTGACCGCGACGTCTACATTAAGTTATTTTATTGGGCCAGCATAGTCTACACCCGTATGCACAAACGCCTTGGTCTCCTGTACGCAGCAATTTTCGGACTACGGTTTGAAGGAGAATTTTTAAAACAAAAACTACAAACGTCAAATCCATGGTCTAAACAAACAAGGTCTGGCGTTCCGGGAGTGACACATGCTTATGTCACTATCCAGTTGCCACTTTATTGCAACATAACACGAATTATGGAAACATTTTGAGTCACCATTCTGTTAAAAAATATATATAAAGCATTTAAATTGTCGTTTCGATTTTCTAATCAAACGAAACAATTCAATTTAAACATATACCAACGTAATTGTTAGTTAAAACCTCATTGTTTTACCGGATTCGCACAGGTCATGGTCTAAAAAAACAAGGTCTGGCACTCCGAGAGTGACACAAGCTTACGTCACTATCCAGTTGCCACTTTATTGCAATAAAACAAGACGTATGGAAACATTTTCAGTCACCATTCTGTTAAAAAAAAAATATCAAGCATTTAAGTTGTCGTTTTGTTTTTCTAATCAAACGAAACAATTCAAGTTAAACTTATACCGACGTAATTGTTAGTTAAAACCTCATTGATTTATCGGATTCGCACAGGTAATAAAGGCGGTTGGGGAGTTATTATGACACACTACTGGTAACACAGCGGTGAAGACGTAGGCTTGTGTCACCCACGTGACCACTGTGTCTCGGAATGCTATAGGTACCTGGCGAAGTATATTATTATACCATGGCACAGGTAATAAAGGCGGTTGGGGAGTTATTATTACACACTACTGGTAACACAGCGGTGATGACGTGGGCTTGTGTCACCCACGTGAACACTGTGTCTCGGAATGCTATACCTGGCGAAGTATTATTATTATTATACTATGGTCAAATCTTTTTATAATGACACTTCTAGACGAGAGTATCCAACACTTCTTGCGCAACAGCGAACTCAAAAATTTGGTTCCAGTATGACAATGAACGCGGTGAAAATAATTAATTAAAAAGTGAGTAATATTTGGGTATTAAAGCGAGGTGCTTCATAAGGAAGTCCAGCCATACTCAAGAGATGCGCTTACCAACGAACAGCATTTCATTTTTATTATACAAAGAATACATGTAATATATAATCAGAATAATCATGTATTACAGTGTTAATAGGTATGGGAGGACAGTGTAGGCCTGTCAACAAATAACAGGTACTCAACAAAACAGAAAAAGGTCTGCCTACCTCTCATGTTGTTTTTGTAAACTTTAGTTTCTAGAAATACATAAACAAACGTGCAGAGGTGGGCATACATTTCTTTGCTGCTGAACGTGGTCACGGGGCAAAGGGCGGGAAGTAGGGCCCCCTAGGCTCAAAGGCGAAGGGTTTACATTTACGACATTCTATATTTGGCAAGTGAACCACACCATCGCTAGACGAACTAGGCTCACGCGGATGTGTTTCCCGATTTTCTGAGCCCCGTGACCTCGTGAACGCCTCTTCTCATATTTAGACGTATCTATGTAAAACTTTGTGTGTTAATTCATGTAAAATTTTAAGTCTGTAAATTAAAATTTTCCATTATACTGGTGCAAGTTACTTTCGCCTACACAAGTATCTTCCCTGACCACCTAATCCCTGACAATGGAAACTTGTAGAAAACAGCATAAGCCATCTTCCATAACGATATATGGATAAACCTAGATGGGCACTTATGAAACGTCAGAAGCTAGGTGCACGGTTCAATTGGTCGTTTACTATGGAGAAGAGCCGGCAAGAAACTCCACGGTTACTCTTTTAAAAATAATTGGCTTTTACAATGTTCTCACAGTGTCAATAGGTGTGGGAGGACAGTGTAGGCCTGCCAACAGGTACCAAGTACTTAAAAAAATAGAAAATGGCCAACAAATCGAAACATCTACTACAACAAAGCTTACTATTCTTAGAGGTCACACACATTGCGGGTTTATTCCGGAACTGAATGATTCAGATAAATCTGACAGTTGGCGATTGACGAACGTTGGTTGGTTGGAGCCAAGTTGGTTCGGCATTTCGAGATTATTCACTTTCTGAGCATTCCGGACGTGTACGCTCGGACTAACAGAATTATGGAACTAAGTTCCTTATCGCTCGTTGTACTCTGGGCACTTGGCGTATGAGAGCTAGACTGACGAGTGTTTTTTTTTTATTGTCATAACCCTTTCGTTAAAAGTGTAGTTTCTTCATTCAGTTACTCACAAACGTTGTTAATTTATTTCATGGTGCCTATTTTTTTCGTGTTATAATTTAACTAGAGTTGCACTTGAATGAAGTCTGTCATTTTGGTGCTGTTTTTAATTTGGATATGAGTGGAAATAAAACCTGCTTCGTGGAAGTGGTTACCTTGGAAGCGCGACATCTGAGCACCGCTTTGGTCTGATCCCCGAGTCGATTGAAGCTAGGCGAATGATTACTCACAGAATATTGCTTGCCCGGTTGATGGCAATGAGGGCTACCGCGCTTGAGTTCGCCGCTAGAGGCGCTAGTGTAGAGTAAGGTCTCTTGATGTCAAAATATGTAATGAAAGTTCTATGTTTGCGGGATTTTTTATCACGAATTTTACCGGATGATTCATAATAGCTGTAATGGTTGTGCCATTCTTGATTAATTATGGCTTAAGACTTTTTAAGACTTTTTTACTTAAGTTAGGATCTAATTTGGTAGCACTTGAAGGAGGAATAAGATTTTTCTGCTTCATGCTTGCCAATTGTAGGAATATTATAATCTAAATATTCATTTAAAGTTTTAAAATGTAATAAAATAAACATAATAAGGGTGCTTAAACATATCCAAAACATCAAATAAAAGTACTGCAACAGGACCTTACTCGACAGTGGCGCCAGCTGGTGAGCACAAAAACGATAGCCGCCATTAGCTCGCCCTCGATTACCTTCAATATGGGACTTGAACATAAGTTGCGAAATGTTGGTAAATTATAATTGCACCTCTGCCTAACTCTTAGGCGAATACAGGCGTAATGTTATGTCATTGCTTGGGTCACAAATAAAACAAGTAATTTATTTTTCAATTTATTATTTTGTTCAATGTTAACCAATCAGTTTCTTAAGCAAGTTACAGTATGGATATAGCGTAGCATAGTACACTCCCTCTAAAATGTACAGATCCATCAAGTTTGGTCTAACGAACAAATATTACTTAGAACCACCATAACTTGACTCGTCTCAATTACTTTGCTCGAAGACCAAAGAAGAATATTTTTTAATAAATATATTAATTATTAAGTATTTTACAGAGTTACACGAACACACAGAAAGTAAACGGAATTTATTTATATATTTTTTCAGAGGATATCATTTGTTGGTTTCTTTAAAAAAATTACTGACTACAAAATTATGTTCGCTTCTCAATGTCAAAATATACGTATATTTTCAACAATACATTTATTATGATTTACGAAGGCATTTTCGTAAATAAAGTTTTTTTTACAAAACACTTTTTTTGCAAAATAATCGTTCATTCGCTTTATACAAGTCGATTGAATGAATAATTATCATTCACTCGTTCATTTTTTGCAGGCTTAAAATCCTTCATTTATGAAATTGTTCTTTTAGATTTACTAGACCTAGCTTTGATAAATATGTTATGGTTATGATGACATGGTTTTTCTCTGTGATATGTAAAAATCAGGTCAGGCAGTCAAGGAGAATGTACAAACACAATTTTATTACAACAAAAATAATAAAAATATGGCTTATAGATATTGGATTTGTCAGCAAAGAACTATATTGTTATTTTCATATACTTGTATAACATATTTATTATTAATTAATAACACAATAAAACCTAATAATCAAATACAAATCAATGAAAACATGAAAACTTGTAAAGCCACAAAATTTAAATCATTTCTGATATTTTTATCAGCTGATGTTTGCAATAAGAAAACAGGATAAAAATCCAATTTTTACCAAAAACATATTTTTGTGGTTTTTTAACAAAATAAGCACCTTAGGACAAGTTAATTTCGACAACGATAACATTCATACAAGCACTCCCTTGGCATAACTAATCCACAGAAAAATGATCAACAAGAAATTTACAGACCGACAAAAATGATAAATATACTTACCAAATAAGTAATTTTTAATTTAAACACTTCTTGTTTTTTTTTTGTTTTGACCAATCCATTGCATGGACGTTATCGTTGCCGATAAAATTAACAAATAATAAGAATTATACTAACTGGGACTAGAAAGCCACATAATGACTAGAATATGTTACTATCATTGCAGCAATAATATCAAACATGGTAAATTAAATAGCACTCACAATTATAAGACATTATTTTTGGCCTAAAAAGAAATATTTACAAATAATAGATGGTAATTTAAGGCGAATGTAAGTAAGAGATAACAATTTTGGCCTTGCAAAAAACGCCTTTTTTTTGGTAAAAGAATATAAACGTTCCGGTTTTTACCGTCTTAAAATTGTAAATGCTACTTCAAGCCTTTTTACTTCGCTAAACGCGACCAAAGGCGTAATCAAAACGTTTTTATACAAAAGCGCTCGACGTATTAATATACTATACAAATTACCTAACTACATACAATATCAGGGAATGTACGATATATGTAAAGCTGTTATTTTATCAACAATATCATTTGATATCACCATTTAATCAAGATAATAAAAATAATTAATAAAATAATGAGATCTAAGTTCATAATGTAAGTAAGTACATAACAAAAAGAAAAGGTAAACAATTTGGGAAATAAAAAACAAATCTGCGGGGTAATTGCGTAACACACTAACAGTAGGAATGGCTTTCTTTTGACAGTTCGACAACATTCATTGCGTTATTTATGTTGTTGAGCAGATTTTTTTTCGAACGTATGAAGCAATGTATTAGCCATAGACTTCAAAATTATTCAGATTGTGTTTGATAGTGGGTTACGCTATTAGGGTGATGGTCTAATATTTAACTGTACCTAAACCAATATATACGGAATGCGGGGTGGGAATGATTTGAGAGCCTGTGACAACATAAAGAGCATCTTTACCATTCATGTTTTTTTTAATTTAAGTTAGTACTGTATCCTGGCTCTTGTCAGATTTAATATTGAACTGAGTAGGTTAAAATTTCAGCATGATTAATATAGCAATTTACTGTGCGTATTAAGTATTTTTAGAATCACACAATTATACTAGTGATTAACATAACTAAAAATATAATTTGACAAAAATGAAATGAAAGAAAAAAACAACAGGAAAATATTATTTCATGCCACTCGTCAAAGATGTATATTTGCATAATATTTACAAAAAACTAAAATTTTTTAACAATAATTTACAAACAAAACGAAAAGGTTGCTTACTAGATGTTTATTTTAATTTTATATAGGTACGTTTTTATATTTATTTTGTAACATATATACGGGTTCAACGTGCAAAATATCGTTTTGTTTTCGCATCTACAATAAACAGTTAAAATTGACATCATTAATACTATTCCATAACGATGTTTTGATTGACTTTTTAAAATACCATAATTTTATAAACAAAAAATGTATAGTTTCCCGAGTAGAGCCTAGTACTCTGTAATTTTTTTACAAGAATTTGATGGAGTAACAGCTTAGACTCCTAAACTACCATGCATGATATTAGGGACACGCATTTATGGACACTTAGAAAAATAACCGTTACCAATTGTGTTATAGTTACCATAGCTTCTAGACTATTTGAAGAACTTGACGTTGCACTGTCATGCACCCAGATAATATTAAAATATTTTGCACGATACAGGATATTAACTGACAATGAACACAGCATGTTATATTTTATATATTAAGACGACTTCATAGATTTAAAACAACTACTATATCGCCCTGAATAAACATTATTTTTACGTTCAGCCTGAAAAATTACTTCGTCAAAAAAATTACTATGTTGAGTATTTTAATAATATTTTTTTAATAAATACACTTGAGTTTATGAGACAGGAAGTACAAAAAAAAAATGAGATCATTTAATTTTGTGAAGTAGAATATTTTTTCTCTGATGAAAATTAAGTTGCGTAACCTAGAAAAACGATCAATGAGCTGTTTTTTATCAGATTTTTGGTCACTTTTCCTTTACATATTTTTTTAGTAACAAACCTAACCGCTGTACAAGAATACTAAATGTAAGTATACATTTGCTACGAATAATATTGTTCACTCGTTTAAAAAAAATCCTTCTGTTCGGGCGATATACATAAAGTGCAAGTCTATAGATGCTAGAACTATAGTGTAAGCGTCGTCTATGGCAGTAGGTAAGGATAAACATATACATATATACTTTTTTTTTGCAAAAATACAGCATACATCTCATGCCTTAAACTAATTTAGCATAATTTCAGTACACAGGGGTAGCGTTTTTTAACATTTTAAAAAGTACATGGCCGGTTTCATTATTTTTATATAATTTTTTTTTCATTTATTTTAATTAAAATTATTAACACATACTTTAAGCTTACTAAATACTATATATATGTATACTTATAAAAACAGATTTTGCTAACTTTTTTCGTCGATCGGCGATTTCTTTACAGATGTAACACAATTCCAATTACAAATATTATTTTACCAATTTTTTTTTACTAAACATATGGATTTTTTTTGGTACAGCCTGTATAGCATTCATACTTAGTACCCCATGCCAGTCAAAATAATAATACTGTTTTTCGAATATTATTATTTTCACCTGCTTTGGTGATGTAGTAAAAAATATTTTTCTCTTAAAATAAAAAAGTTTTTTGTGTTTATAGTTACAATCACTCCTCCGAAACACTTAAAATCTCAATCTTCAAATCTTAAAAAATTATAATAATAATCTCAATATTTATATAATTTACATGAAACAAAATACATTTTCATAACACCATGTCATTGTTTTTTTTTATTATTTTCAAAAACGACAAAAACTTGGTTGGGAGTATGACAAATGTGTTATTTTTTTTTCAATCGATTTTTGCAAAAATGGTGTCTTTTAGCTATTGTTATTATTTATTTATTAGCTTTTGTGTCATCTATATTTTTTTAATATTATGGAAGTACGGTCGTTTCCAAAAACTTTCCTAGTCTTATCCAAACTTTGTGCACTTAACCAGATGTTCTGTCTTCACGGAAAGATATATACATACATAATGAATTACCATAAAATAATAATAGGCGTTAAAGGGGATTGAAGATTTTTATATGGAGCCTTGCATAGAATGATTACTTTAAACATTCAAAGTGATTATTTCCAACATCTATGCAACAAGATGTCAGCACGTTCAAAAAATATGGATGTCGCGTGATCAACTTTGAACGTTAATATCTCGGAAACGTGACACTTTACGGGGTTTAGTCTTATTATATTTTCTGTTTGCATTGATGTCAGCTATCAATTTATATAGGTTTCTTATGAGCCCGCCATTTTTAAAACAAAAAAAAACAAAATAGCGGACATTAGGTATGCCACGGACCTTCAAAGCCCGTCGGCGCTACATAAAATGTTTTTTTTTTTCTGAAATTATCATCATAAAAAAAAAAACATGGCAGATAAAAATATAGGCCTCTTATTAAAAAAAAAATATACATCTTCGGTTTTCTTTTACAAGTTTTTGACATAAACCTCAGTAGGTTAGGCTTATATTATTATCTTGGCCAATGCTACTCATCAATCGGGGAAGACAGAACCGTACCCAACATTACGGCACGACCGAATCTCGCGATATTAGCGTACTTAGCAGACTGAATATAACATGACTTTAAACTGAGCTAGAAGACAACTTGGAATTTTAATAAAACACGCCAAAGTGAGATAAGATATTGTATCCGTTATCATCAGAACAGAGATTCAGAACTTTCAGTTAATGAATGAACGAAATAAAAAGGATTCAATTATTCATTCATTCATCAGTTTGGTCAAACTAAGAACAAATGAAATTGATTTTATCATTCACTCCAGGATTGAATCATTCACTCTAATATCATTCACTCCAGGATTTAATCATTCACTCATTCATTCCTTTTTCTCGAAATAAATACCGGCCCTTTACAAACATTTTGTCTCCGTAAAAGTTGTTGTCTAGCTCAATTTGGAGTGAAAACGACAAATTCTGTATAGAATACATACATCGTGTATTAGATTAGCTAAGGCTGAATGTGTCATGGGGAATAAAAGGTGGTAAGAAGAATGTTATCTAATGTAAGTATGCTTTAAAATATTGTAAAGCAGGTAAGTTAAAAATGACCACGACTGTACCTATGTTAGTATTAAAAATTTTTTAAGTATAAAAAGATCGCTTAACAGCGGTAGGCATTCAGTTTCTGCAGGGTTTTTTTTTTAATAATGTTTAAAATATCATGTTTCTAACCATTCGTTCACGTATTTCAATTATTTGTTAAGCGTTTTGTTGCAAACTATGTAAACCGGTACATTAAATTCGTATTTTCCTTTTCATAATCAACACATACCAGTAACAGTGGAATTTTATCACAATATTCAATGGCGTTGATTTACTTGAAATTTACAAAACAAGCAAATATCGTTTTATTCAAGCAATTCGCTAATTCCATAAATTAATTAATTCAATTTTTTTTAAGCATTTGCTTCAAATTTCATAAACATTACGGATTTCAACAATTTTTTTTGGATGTATGAAAGTACCACGAGTAGCAATACTTAAAAAGGTACGCGATGCGCAACCTGGGCAGTCAGCCCCGCTCTCTTGTTGACTGGTTAATACTACACCGGCATGCCTGAACAGGGACAGCCAGGGCCTGGTGACGGGAACCATCACGGGACACTGCTCGCTAAACAAACACTTCCACACATTAGGCACAATGGATAGTACTCTATGCAGGGCTTGCTTAAAGGCTGAGGAAGCCGTTCCGCATGTGCTCTTTGAATGCACAGTCAGCTGGACCGGGAGCTCCTCCTGGAAGCCTCGATCGTGCAGGCCTGGGTGTCACCACCAGACAGGCCTGCAGACATCAACGTCGAGGCGGAGTGGTTCCGGGAGGCCATGTTTGAGATTTGTGCCGTGGAAATGCCCCAAGTTTAACCCGGGCCTGCCTGGCGCCAGGTGTTCTGGTGGTCGCCGGAGTTAACGTCTCTGCGTGAGGCGTGGGTTGAGGCGCGACGCCTGTACACCAGGCACCGCATTCTCCGTATCCGCCCTTCGGATACGGAAGCCATTCAGGCGGAGCTGTACGAGGGTTACAGAGTGGCGAAGACCACCCTCCGAGCGGAGATCCTACGGACCAGGGGACTGGCCCGTGAGGAGTAGCTGGGGACTCTGAACAGGGACCCGTGGGGATGCCCATGTAAGGTGGTGCGGGAGAAACTCCGCCCATGGGCTCCGCCGCTGACGCAGAGTCTTCGGCCCCAGCTTGTGGAGGGCGTGGTGAGTGCTCTGTTCCCTTCGCGGGGGGAGCATACTCCCCCGCCCATGGCTCCGCCTCCTGCGGTGCCAACTGCGGACCACATGACCGACGATGACGACGTTGCTCCTGAGGTGACCGAGATAGAGTTGAGAGCGGCGGTACGTAGGCTAAGTGCCAAAAATACCTTCCCAGGACCCGACGGCTTACCTGGAATAGACGGGTCCCGGCCTCGGAGGCTCTCGGGCCTCGACTAAGAGGGCTCCTAAGCGCAGGCTTGGAGGAGGGCCAGTTCCCACTTCGTTGGAAGACGGGGAAACTGGTCCTCATTAAGAAGTCGGGGCGCCCAGCGGACTCTCCGTCCGCTTACCGGCCCATCGTGCTGCTCGACGAGGTGGGTAAGCTATTTGAAAGAGTCATTGCAGACCGCCTCGTGGGGCAGCTGGTGCGGGTGGGGCCGGATTTTGCCGAGAGCCAGTTTGGTTTCCGCAGGGCGTGCTCTACGGTGGACGCCATCATGCGCGTGCGCGCCCTCACAACGGGGGATGCTATGGCCCAGGGTGGGGTCGTCTTGGCGGTGTCCTTAGACATCGCCAACGCCTTCAATACCCTGGAGTTGCATCGGGGAGGCACTCCGGTATCGCCGTATGCCGACCTACCTCTGTCGTGTAGTCGAGGCCTATTTGACGGATAGGGCGGTTATCTACCCCTGTCACCAGGGAGAATGGAACTGGCGAGAGATGTCGTGCGGTGTCCCACAGGGATCGGTCCTGGGGCCGCATCTGTGGGACATCGGGTCGACTGGGTGCTGCGCGCCGACCTCCCTAGCGGCGTCAGCGTAGTGTGCTACGCTGACGACACGCTGGTCCTGGTGCAGGGGAGGACGCACCAGGCGGCGGCCGAACTAATGACACGCGGGGTTGCGACAGTCGTTGAGAGGATCCGGCAGTTGGGACTCGAGGTGGCCTTGAACACGTCCGAGGAACGCGTCACTGTCGGGTTCCCAAATAACGGTTGGAGGGGTTCACATCGGCGTCGAGTCGACGATGAAGTACCTGGGACTCATCCTCGACAGCCGGTGGAACTTCGTCGAGCATTTCCGACGTTTGGCTCCCAGACTGGAGCGGGCCGGGGCTGCCTTGAAGCGGATCTTGCCCAATCTGGGGGGACCAAACGCCTCCTGCCGGAGGCTCTACGCGGGGGTCGTGCGGTCCATGGCCCTTTACGGGGCACCGGTGTGGGCGAGTTCATTGAGGCTCCGGCCAGCCCAACGGCTGAACCCGTTCCAAAGGATCATGGCCATCCGGATGGTCCGCGGATACCGCACGGTCTCCTGCGAGGCGGCAAGCCTCCTTGCCGGATTGCCGCCGTGGGATCTGGAGGCAAAAGTCCTCGCGCACGTTTGGGAGTGGCGCGAGGAGGCGACACGCCGGGGCGTAACTCCGCTGCCGCGAGAAATCGCGGCACAGCGGACAGAGCTCCGGCGGGATCTCATGGCGGCATGGAGAGTGCGACTGTCGCAACCCAGCGCAGGGCACGCCACAACTGGGGCGGTAAGTCCCTTCTTTGAGGAGTGGCTTGAGAGGCACCACGGCGTCCTCACCTTCCGCCTGACGCAGGTCCTCACCGGACATGGCTGTTTCGGGAGGTTCCTGTTTCGGATAAGGCGGGAGGAAACGCCCGGGTGTTATCATTGTGTGGATCGACCGGAGGACACGGTGGAGGTCTGCCCGGCTATGGCGGAGCACCGCCGTGTCCTCGTGGCGGCGATCGGCGGCGGCGACCTCTCGCGTCCGACCCTGGTTCAGGCCATGGTACGGAGCGAGAGGGAATGGGAAGCTGTCACCTCCTTCTGCGAAGCAGTAATGCTCGCGAAGGAGGAGGCGGAACGCGAGAGGGAGAGGCAATCACTGCGCCCTCACGCCCCTAGTCGCCGCAGGAGGAGACACCCTGGGCGTCGGGAGTCGATTGCCGACTCCCGGCCACCGTAGGCGCGGGGTTGCGGATGGCGAGCAATGGGCAGCTCGCCGTCCGGTAAGGACCAGGCTTGGGTTGATGGCGCGTCGTGTTCCACCCGCGCCTCAAAGAGATGTCAGCACAATTGACGGGGTCCGATAGGACCGATGCCTGCCGGGGCTGCGGATTGTTCGAAAGAGTTACCGTAGCCCTGGCGCACAGGCAACTGAAGGAACACGGGTGGGTTTTAGTCAGTAAGAGTCTGACACGCCCTTCCGCTCCGCCCAGAGCGGAAGAGGTCATTTGGTGATTTACCAAACAAAAAAAAAAAAAAAGGGTTTTCTAATTATAATGTCAAGAAAAAAAGAAAAGTTTCAATACTATGTCAAAGAAATGAAATTTCATTCAATTATTAGGAGGTAAGTCATCGTCTAATTTAAATTTTGAATCAAATTTTTCATTTAAAAATTCATTCGTTGAGTAGTAACACTTTTGCAATAGAAAGTTAAATAGTTTCTTTTTAAATGTCATGAGGTTAAGACTTTTAAAAACATTAGGTAATTTATTATTTTGAATTGCCATACAGTAAACATTATTTGAAAATAGTTTAATTCTTTGTTGGGATGCACATAATTTGTGGATATTTCGACTTTTCCTTATAACAACATCATTGTGTACTTAAAATAAAGCTAAGTTTTTACATACAAAAATATAGAGTTCGAATATATATTAAGATGGGAGTGGTAATATTTTAAATTTTTTAAAGATTGGGACACAGCTTTGTAATGGTTGGGTTTTAGTCATTGATCGAATACATTTCTTTTGGGCTCGAAATGCTTTAATAATATCAACAGAATCGAATCGAATAGTATTCGATTGTTTTCCATCGCAACTTGAAAGCGAATTGTGGACCAGTCTTCTCTCAAAATCCTGGAGCATGACTAAGCTTTGTAGACAGACACGGTCACGAGCAGACCACATGGAATCATTCAGTCGGTAGACCCGGTTTTTCTCTATTGATTGATGTCTATGGCAAATATTGTTTGAAAAGAAGTTCAGCAACGCTAACAACATTCGCTGTTGCGGATATTAGGGCATGCGACTTAAGATGAAAGGTGGGCTGTTGTATGCGAGGAGACATTAAAGATCTGAACCATCCGAGAAACGCTACATTTGGAGACTGTCTCTGCTGGCCGACTACAGTTAAAAAACTCCTTCCAATCAATCTAAAACGAACCGCAGGGAAAATATGGTTCAGAGTTTCACATTAGCACGGACCTGCACCCTTATTGCTTAACACACTATGTAAACAATATGAATCATTTTGAAGCCTATTGCTAATCCATTGCTTCATATGTTCGAAAAATTATATTATTATAATTAACAACGTAAATAACGCAATGAACGTTGTTAAACTGTCAAAATGCAAGCTGTTCCAACGAGATCTTCGGAACAGTGATGACCCTGAGGTCGTCCGGCCTACACATGACACAGGATACAAATGTCTTGGCCATGTCCTTTCGAGTTCTAGCTCGAAAGGACCTGAACTACACATTTGTGGATAGACCCTAAAATTGCAATCCCCGAAGTATTTTAATTTAAAAAAAAACTCAAATAATGCTTGTGTTCCCGAAGTGGCAGCAGAGATACACTCCATTTTGCTATAATGGTATATCCAACCATAATGGCAGTCCACCACCACAGTGTACAAATGAATGAGAAAATCAATACGACACGTGTCATTACAGTGAGAGTCTATCAAAACAGAGAATCGTATTATGAAACACCAGAGAGCGTAGTGAGCTTATTTGTTGTTGCTGTATTTTCTTTTTTATTTAATTAGTGTTGTGTAGGACAAAATTAAATATTTGCACACCATAAGTAATGGTAGAATGTAAAGGGCCATTATAGTTTTAAGATCATACATTGTAAACCTACATTCTCGCAAATAAATGAATTTGAATTTGAATTTAAGTAATATAGATCCTGAAGACCATTGTTATGCAAAAGTAGATTACTTGAGTTGTAAACCTAAAATTGGTGAAACACAAACTACGGATATTAAAGTTTATGATGAGCCATATGTCCAAATAACTATGAGCGACTGAAAGCAAACGATACAATAAGTTTAAAATATCAGAAGTTCTTTCTTTTCATGATATTTTGGTGGCAAGCAAGCAGGCTACGAACACAGGGTTCAAGTCTGCTAACGTCAAACATTGGTCATTATGACAACCGTACCAAGGCAACACCATTACTATTGTGCTTAAAGTTCATAATCTTCTAAATTCATGTCAGAGGTCAAAAGAAATGTTAAAATAATCAAAGTCAAAGTCAAAGTCAAATCATTTATTTCAAATAGGCACATAAAAGGCACTTTTGAACGTCAAAATTTACAAAAAAATAGAATTGATTCTAGTTGCCCCTTCCAAAAGGTAGTTTCTTATGGAGAAGAATGGGCAAGAAACTCCACCGTTACTCTTTTAAAATATTTTACAATATTATGTAAGTTCACATTAATTATGTTATCATATGTGAAGACGATGCACCTAGAATAAAATTACTATACCACAATAGGTACAAAGAATTAAATATAATGCAAAGGCAGGTAAATTAATTATGTGATAGATACATGGTGCTCACATATTTACAAATATTGAAAAGTAGATGATGTTTCCAAAATTTTAACAAGTAATAATTTAGTGTGTGAGTTAAAGTAGTTAAGTACATAATGTAACAATCAATGTCATAAAAATTATAAATTATACAATTAAATTAGCAACCAGTTTGATTTTGTCTAGACTCTAGATTGTCCTATGGAGCAGGACCAGCATGTTTCCAAGCATTCTTATCTAGGATATAATCCTCTAATTTGTAATATGCTTGTCTACAAAGTGTACTTTTTATATGAGTTTTAAATTTTCTTTCATTTAATTGCAATATGTCACAAGGTATTTTGTTGTAACATTTAACACAGTACCCCATAAAAGATGTATGTATTTTAGATAATCTAAAAAATGGTTGATCTATTTTATCTTTATTTCTAGTATTAAAATTATGTCTATCACTTATTTTATTAAAAAGATGTAGATTTTTTCTTACATACATAATAATTAATAACACATTCATTCATTAATAATACATTCTTAATATTTTCATAAATGAATTGACAAGGTACCGTCATAATATTAATCTTTTTAAATAGTTCCCTAAGAGATTCGCGACGACATAGATTGTAAATGGCCCTGACAGCTCTCTTTTGCAAAATGAAAATGGATTCAATGTCAGCAGCCCGACCCCACAGTAAAATGCCATATGACATAATGCTGTGGAAGTAGCTAAAATAGACCAAACGCGCGGTTTCTACATCTGTTAACTGTCTTATCTTCCTAACAGCATAAGCGGCCGAGCTTAACCGCCCCGCAAGAGATGTTATATGGGGTCCCCATTGCAATTTCTCGTCTAGCGTGATTCCCAGGAAAACCGTCTGATTAATAAATTCTAGTTTTTCTCCATTCAATATGATGTCACATTCGCAACTTCTAACATTAGGTAATTTAAATCTAATGCATTTGGTTTTTTTCATCATTAAGTACCAAATTATTTACCATAAACCAATCTTGGACCTGAAGAATAGAGTTATTTACATCGTCAAGATTTTGTGACCTAATAAGAGGTTACGACTTGTCATTATTTAAAAGATACTGTCGCAGCGTCAATGATCGGCCATTCCAAAACAATTGCGTCAGCAGACTTGGCCCGCTAATGGCACCTCCACGATTATCATTGTCTATAGACAATTGCTATACCAATGGCATGGCAAGTGCACTGCCATCCCAGATACAGAGCTGAAATGTCTCATGTGTCTGTAATACCACCAGCTTTCTTACTTGAAAAGGGTAAGGGTGTATATGTAGTTATTAAAGTAATTTTGTAACTACATACACAAATTGAACATTAACTCTCGTCTTCTTGCCCTAAAAAAATAGATCAGTAATAAGCTTAACATGTAATATATTTTATTTTCTGGAAAAGTGCTAGAATCGGCGAGAGTCCACAACCCTAACCACTAGCTAGGGGTCTGTCACAGTCCAGAACTGCGTTTACTCGATTTATTTTGCGAGCTTGCAATGCCTTCGCCTAGTTGAGCACCCGTCGACAGCTTGGGCTCCTTTAGTTTCTGGAAAAGTTCTAGTATCGGCTAGAGTTAGGGGTTCCCCAACCCCAACCACTAGCTAGGGGTCTGTCACGGTCCAGAACTGCGTTTACTCGATTTATTTTAGAAGGTTGCAATGCCTTCGCCTAGTTGAGCACCCGTCGACAGCCTGGTCTCCGGGCGGCCAGGCGGTGCTGGTCTGGTCACCGTTAATAACGAGGACCTTTCATCGTGCCTTGATATAACATCGATACCCTAATTTTAATTGGCGTAAGAGACATATTGGAGAACTCATAACTTTTTAATGTATCGATTGATTGATTTAATGAATCATTGATGACATTTTGGCGAATTCAGAATGAATTAACGAGTAACGCAAAAAACAAAACGGATATCGATGTGAACAGTGCCATATTACATGTAATGATACGAGCCACGACATACTCAACAGATCCGGTAAGACTAGAATCCCAACTATGTCGGGAATAAGTAGATGAAGATGAAGATATACAAGCCACGACAGGCCAACTATCTGGCATCAGGGCAGAGTAGGGGAAACACGCGCTCAGGCGGGCTCAGTGTATTAAATAAGTTCAGACATGGTGAATCGATTCCTACGTGGACAGCAAGTGTTATCTTGTACGCAAAATATTTCGTTCGTTAATAGGTATTAATCAGAAAAACAGGAAAAATATACTGTTTCAGTACTTAATTGTATTTATTACCATGGGTAGTAAATGAATATACTCGTAGATACCTAATTAATTAGGATTTTTCCTGTTTTTCATGCTCACAAATAACTGGCAAAATGTGGGTATAATAATATAATATAATAATAAACAGCCTTATTTATAAAAATCTCGCTAATGACTGATTAGCCACTGACTAGCTAACTAATTAGTTAGCTCTTAATCAATGATTAACTTTTCTTTATTTATAAACGCTAGTTAGCTGGTGATTAGTTGCGAAACGAAATAGAGGTGAAATTATGCGTTTGGCACAGATTATATTCAAAATAGTCGACTCAAAAACAGAATTTTAAGAATATATCAAACCCATAATTTTATGTATCTGTCGTGACTACTCGTGACGTTGACAGACAAAACTCAAAAATGTTATCGGAAAATTTGAACAGGAATAAAATGATTTATTTGGTTATGTTCGCGATGGTAGCAATAAAAATAATAAGCTCCAAATAATTGGAGTAAACAGGTAAAGGTATCTCTGAATTTATATATACTTGCTAATGTAAACTGACCAAATTAATGTTAAAGCAATAGCCGATAATAGCTATGTATTTTCATGTCCTATAAGCCTTTTAACACGAATATACTCTTTTCATTTCTCATACACGGAAAGTACCGTTTGTTTGATCTGAGTAGCGGGTGGAAGACGCTGTTCCCCGTCTTAGGGCGGGAATGACTCATAGTATTTACTTCCCTCTCTAGGGCGGGAATGACTCATAGTATTTACTTCCCTCTCTAGGGCGGGAATGAATTTTAAAAATAGAAATAAATTTGGTTAGGTAGTCGGCTACTATTTTTTTTACATAATAGTGACTTCATAACAGCCAGTGTGAATTAAAAAATTACCCATTAAGGGGGAGGCGCTAAAATTCAAATTTACTTACGTTTTTTGCAATTTGCAGTGACTCACCAGAAACACAATTGACACAGAGCTGCATTTTGCAAAAAACCAAACAATATTTGAATTTGGCGGGCTACAACTGAGGATCCACCTTAAGCGGGACGGCCCGCGGCGGTGAGGCGGTGTGTTCCATATTTAAAATTTAAAAAGGACTATCATTTGGCGGGATACTAACTCTGTAAGCTTCCCTAACTTTGTTTTCTTCGTAATAATGAAACTAAACGTGACATTGGCTGAATGAACAAACCGTGCGAAGCCAAAAGAAAAAAAACTCTGTAAGCTGTACCGAAATTCAAAATATCAGTTTTATAGACTAGTATTTGATTAAAAATGAGTCTCAAATTATTATTATTAATTAATATATTAGAAAAACTACTATTTTTACTTTCCTTGTATTCGAAATGAAAAGTAGAGTGTTTAACACGGGTGAAAGTCATCAATTCCTACTCGGACTATAGCCGCCCTCGCTGCGCTCGGGCGTCTAAATACCTCGTATGGGAATTGATTCCTTTCGACCCTTGTATAACAATCTACTATTTAGAAGTGTATGTAGGTACTTGTGTCTATTTTATATTACTTCCTATTGCTTTTGCACCGGGGTTTCAGTGTCTTTTAACAACAATTACGAGTATTATGGTTATTTACAGGAACAAGTTTGACTGCTGCTATGAAAGTCACTCGCACCTAGCACCAATACTATTCAACTATTCGCATAGACAGCGATGGATGAAAACATGCTACGTAAAAATAAAGAAGGAATGAGAGTGGCATAAGAAAGAATGGCACGGTCGATGTCTTTGGAGGAAGAATATTGGAAATCAAAAATAATGAACTTATAACAAAAATGTAGCTTTAATATGTATCAAAATAAATTGTTTTTTACAAATTGTCTCTTGTTTTTGTGTGTGACTGCCACAACGTGGCTTTTCTTTAGTTCTGGGCACAGGTTCTGAGCATTAAAACTGGCGTCATAAGATTAGGGGCACATGGATAATCACAATCTCCCATGAGCTTCCTCACGAACTCATTGTCTTCAAACCTACTGAGCCTCCTCCTGACTGAGCTTTCCCTATAAATCCTTTCATTATGTGTACTTCGAATGAAGAATATGTAATAGGTAATCATTCTCGTAGTGGATTTAAACGAAGTTTGTAGGTATTCCTCCGTCTACCTCCCGCCGGCGTCTCAAAATTATTTAATTCTTTGCGTCGTTCTGAAATCCCGTAAAAGATTGTCGAATTCCATATTTGCTAAGACACAACTCGATATTAGGAACAAAATAACCTAGAAGCCCACAATAATCGTAATAAATCCATCAGCTGATTCATATAAAATCCGCCATTTTGCCTCTTAGCATCCTCTTAACAGTGCACCGGTGGTGTTTAATTTTGACAGCTACTAATCAATTGCTTAGCGACCTCTTAGCGCTAAATAGCGTTTATAAATAAGAATTTTGATAATCAGTTGCTTAGCAATTGATTAAAATTTAAGAGACGTTTATAAATAAGACTGATAATATATAATACCTTTGCCTATCTGGAATATAGATGTGAAATTAGGTTATTTAAAAAAAAAACAAGCATTTATCGCAATACTGTAGGTCACTCTTATGATTGCGTTTAGCTTTTCGATCTCAGCGTGACTAAACAAGATAATACGAGTATACGCAGAGAGCCCCTCGTCCCGAGACGCGTCTGGCTGCATCAGGTCATCTGCACCAAATTATTTGTGCTTATTGTCTTCAGAACGGAACGGGAACACAAACTTTCAACTTTTTAAGGCAAGAAGAAATTGTTGTGTAATATCACACGCTAAATAAAAAATAAAGGTTTTAGTCATGGAGATCTTAATCAGTATTATGTAATCAATTTATAAAAAATACAAAAATTGTTTCTATCTTTGTCCGTTATAGACTTTGAATCCATTGAATTTTTTCGGCGTAGTAGCACACGCCGGGTGTCCGCTAGTGTCATATACATAACCATTTTATGTTCATAGAGATTTTCTTATCTTTTTCGTCTTCGTTCTCCATCAATGTAATACGTTTATGTGCTTCATGTCTCTACGTTTGCATTGGTCTTCAGTTTCTCCTTGATTTTTCCCCATTTCCAATGACGGTTACAGCAGGCTATCATACATCTAACTCCATCGGTTACTACGTTAACAAGGCGTTGTCTTGTACTCAAGCGATGGTGTCAAAATTTAGAAAAACAGGAAAAACAAATTTCAGTATACAAACGATATTTCTATTAATAAATTATTACGTGGTCTGCACTCAAGGATAATTACCGAATTTTCCTGTTATCGCTAATGTAACCACGAAACTGAACTGTCCTGGGCAGTCTCGACATTAGATAGCGACAAAAATCTGTCGCTAAGTCGTATCGATGTCAAATTCCTTTAATAGATTTTCAACTTTATTTCCATAGCATAAAGCTGAAAATCTATTAAAGAAATTTGACATCGATAGTAGAAATATAATATACAACGAGGTATCACATTTTTCTGAATTGTGCATTTACAATGTCCGTTAATATTGCATTGACACCATATTGACACACATTTTTGAAGCCGATGCAGAATTCTATATTTTCGCAACGCTTGTGTCGCCAGATGGTTTTGGTGTTCCTTCGAGTTCACGTATTTGTGCTGCTACTTGTATATATATCTACTCATCATAATCAGCTCTATAATGTTTCCACTGCTGGGACACAGGTCTCTTCTCGGTGAGAGGGAGTGGGTCGTAATCCACAACGGGGGCCCAGTGCGGGTTTATAGATGTCACATGTCTTCGATTTTTTTGCATCGTTTTGAGAGCAGTGGTGATGAAATAATTTAGACTAAGTAAAGTGTCCGCCTGGGTTCGAACATACGACCTACAAGTCGTAAGTCTCTGCCGTTTCTATTAGACCACCACCACTCTCACATATACTTCCCGTCATATTTTTATAAATGAATCATGTAATCAGATATTATTGCCGAACATAGTAATATATTTATGATTGTGACTGCACATGGCCGATGGCGCAATAGCCGGTTCTGCTTCGCGAATACATTTCTTGTCTTTCTTGGTTTAGCACTTAAATACATCAATTCATGTTTTGTTTTTCAGGTGAAACGTCAACTAACACTCTAGTATATTGTATGTCAGCTGTGGGCGTCGCGGTATTTATACTTTTGGTGATAATATTATACTTGTCAGTAAAGAAGCGTTGCTGCTGTAGAAGATCGAGTTCGCAAGAATTGCCACCAACACCGACCGCGAGACCTGACGTAATTTTTTATCTTTTTTTTAGTTCTAACTTCTTAAAAATATTACTGCATACTTTTAAAGAAACAATTCATTAAATGTCCGTTTTTACTTTCAGCCGAATACAGTTTATTATGAGAACCTGTTGTCCGTCTTCAAACCCTTTAACGATCGCGAAGCCGCGGAGCTGGAAAATGCTTATGAGGAAATCTCCTGATAGTGATTTTCTAACTCCGCGTCACGTAATGGTTTACTTGACTATTGAATCCAATAGTAAAGTAAACCATTACTTGTCTATTGAATCTCGTTTGTCGCATTGCACACCTTAACGACTCAACACCAACTCAACCCAAAGCAAAGCGTTGACATTGTGAGCTTTATATAGCGTCACGTACAGCAACATCACGGTGAAGGACGACGTGTCAACAACTATTGTCACATAATTTTGGAAATGTAATTGTACGGGACTTGATTTTCAGGTCACCTTTCAATGTTTTACTTTGAATCGAGTTGGTGATGAGGATGGAGATCCTAAGGCTTCTACTGCTACAATCGACGCGGAGGAGAGGAACAGGCGTGGGCAGCGAGGAATATTCCCCGCAGTCTGGGTCGGGTCAGGTCACTCTGGTCGGGAGAGATAGAACTTTTAGTTTGTTTATTAGATTTTATTAAGTGTTAAATCTGTAAAACATTTTAAATAATATAAGAGTAAAGTCTATAATATGCACAATTAATCAAATTCTCGATTGGTTGTTAAAATTGTAAGCAGTAGATGGCCGAATCAGTAGAGCTATTGATAAATGTTAACGAAGATTAATTGTGTATGATTAAGTAAATCTATATTTCGTTTTAATTTATATTTTTAGCTTATCTGTTACTGACATTATTGGAAATAATTTGAGTGCGTATACGAGGAAATACGAGAGGACTTGGAAAAGTTCCGGATGACTGACTGCTAAATATTATACTAGTTGTTTTGATAATCGTCTTTTATAAAATCTACACAGTTAAAATTACTAGATTTAGGTGATGATATTACAAAAATAATTTTAAAATATTAAGAAAATTCAACTAAAAAATTGTAACATGATGTTTATCTCATTTTCTTAAAGTTAGATTAATCGTAAATTTTAATTTAGAATTTTCATCTTCCCAGCGCATCAAAGGCAATTTGAATTGTGTCGGCCTAGAATTTGGCTACGAGTTTGTCGCCTGAAAATACGTAATATAATTTTCAGAATTTTAAGTACCTATAATATCGAATAACTCCAGTTATATACACTAAAATTCCTCGAGAACGAAATAATCTTAATGTTGTTATGTTCAAAAAGAAACTCAAACTCTTTATAATTGGTGTGTTACACTGAATAAGTGTTACCACGACTAAATGTATGAAGGATGAAGTGGCATTTGGGTAATGTTGCCTGTAAGTCTTGTAAGTAATTATTTAAAATTGTATTATGTAGCGAAGTAATTTATTTAATAATATCTATTGTAAATTATACCTATCAACATTGACACATAAAAACTAAATCATTTATTTTCATTTTATTTGAGTACATGGTCCTTTTTTCTGGTTTTTTAATTGTTTTGTTATTTCTCAATATGTTCAACACCGAGTACCTACAATATTGTTTAAGTACAAAGTTTTCATTTATCTATTAATAGTTCCTTTCAAAATTCCTAATTCCCTCTATGAGTTACAGACCGACCAAAAATGGGCTGAAAACGAAAATAAAGATGACGTCATTTGTCGATACTATTGATTGAGAAAAGAATAATTTAAATAAAAGAAATACAGTGTGAATCTTCTAACCGCTGAACCAAAAATTTTCTCAAAAAAAAAAATGAATTGTCAGCATTGATTTCCGAAAGTGGTGCGCGAACGGTTCGAGTGATTTTAGTTGAAACGGTTTAATTTTACTAGGTATAGGTAGGTACTTTCACCAAACAAAAACCAATCGACAATCTTAAAAAAATCTAAAATCTCTAAAAACTAGAATAATGGGAAAAAAGTAATCGTAATTTTGTCAAATCAATCACAAAGACTACTCTAAAAACCTATGAAATAAATACCAGCGGGGTAATTGCGTAACACACTAACAGTAGGAATGGGTTTCATTTTGACAGTTCAACAACATTCATTGCGTTATTTATGTTGTAGAGCAGACAATTTTTTCGAACATACGAAGCAATGGATTAGCAATAGGCTTCAAAATGATTCAGATTGTAATAGATAGTATGTTACGTAATTAGGGTGCTGGAATACTGGTGTGAGCTGTTTAGCTAGCTCCACATGGCTTAATTAGTCGGTGTTTTCTTCGGCACGAGATCACTGCACTTCATTCACGAATACTGTTCACCTAAATTTAATAGGTTGCAGTATTAGCAGCATAATTATGAATATGTGATTTCAGCGGTGTCATCAAACCTAAAGATTGTGTAAGTATTCTACACGCCATCTTATCCAGTAACTACACACCATCTGGTCTAGTATAATGGGGGCTACTGTTTTTGTGCTCACCAGTTGGCGCCACTGGCGAGTAAGGTCCTGTTGCTGTACTTTTATTTGATGTTTTGGATATGTTTAAGTACCCATAAATTCATACTAAGTTTATTTTATTACATTTTAAAACTTCAAATGAATATTTAGATTTTATTGTTCCTAAAATTGGCAAGCATGAAGCAGACAAATCTTATTCTTCCTTCAAGTGCTGCGAAATTAGATCCTAACTTTTTACTTATAATCTTAAGCCATATTTAATCAGGAATGGCACGACCTTTACAACAATTATCAATCATTCGTTAAAATCCGTGATAAAAATCGCGCAAACAGTGAACGTTCAGTACATATTTTGACATCTAGAGACCTTACTCTCTCTCTTCTCTCCAACTCAAGCGCGGTCGCCCTCATTGTTTCCGACAACTTTACTAAGAGACTTTACTCCATAGGGAACATTCGATATCTAGATGGGCAGAGAAGTTAAAGGTGAAGTCATAATAAAATGAGCAGATGTAAGAGGTTCCGGATACGGCTCCTCAGATAACACACAGAGTGGTCTCGAGTTAAGGACTGCCTCACGTTGAGTGAGAACAGTCAGAAATTCCTCATAAGTGAGAATTTGAGGACCAATGATGCGGTCTAAATGGGTTTAAATAGATTTTATGTTAGAATCCCACAATCCCCCAAAGTGCGGAGCGCGGGTTGGAATAATTTTCAATTCAATGCGGTAGCAATCGGCCAGTAGGTTTTGTAATTGAACTTTAGCTTCAACGAAATTGGTTCTATTATCGGAATATAAACATGAAACAGCGGGGTCAGTGCGTAACACACTAACAGCAGGAACTCATTTTGACAGTTCAACAACATTCATTGCGTTATTTACGTTGTTGAGCAGACAAATTTTTCGAACATAATTATGAAGCAATGGATTAGCAATAGGCTTCAAAATGATTCAGATTGTGATAGATAGTGTGTTACGCAATTAGGGTACAGGCCCACGGCGATAATGAAATATTTTAAAAGCGGAAATGAAGGTATCAGAAGAAACATTGATAACCAGTTCAATGTGATCGGCTTTTGGTAACAAGGCATATAAACACGCATATACAGGGTGGCAGGGACATCGACGCGCATACTGTAACCATGAATTAAGCACATGATTCTAGACAACCTAGCCCCAAAAAAAAAAAGCGTGGAATTTTTTTGTCGGTTATTTGAAAAAAAATCTGCTATTAAATAGAAAAGTGCAATACCTACGCGATCAAAATGTACTGCATACAACTTTTTTTTAATAACTGGCGTAACATTTCAACGCAGTGGGGGTTCAGAATCATGTACTGAATCCATGGTAACAGGTTCTGCATGATGTCCCTGGCATCCTGTATATGCCTTTTTACTCCTTTGATCGCGACGTCTACACTAAGTTACTTTTATTGGGCCAGCATAGTCTACACCCGTATGCACAAACGCCTTGGTCTCCTGTACGCGGCAATTTTTGGACTAAGGTTTGAAGGAGAATTTTTAAAACAAAAACTACAAACGTCAAATCCATGGTCTAAACAAACAAGGTCTGGCATTCCGGGAGTGACACATGCTTATGTCACTATCCAGTTGCCACTTTATTGCAACACAATACGAGTTATGGAAACATTTTGAGTCGCCATTCTGTTCAAAAATATATATAAAGCATTTAAATTGTCGTTTCGTTTTTCTAATCAAACGAAACAATTCAAGTTAAACTTATACCGACGTAATTGTTAGTTAAAACCTCATTGATTTATCGGATTCGCACAGGTAATAAAGGCGGTTGGGGAGTTATTATGGCACACTACTGGTAACACAGCGGTGATGACGTCGGCTTGTGTCACCCACGTGACCACTGTGTCTCGGAATGCTATACCTGGCGAAGTATATTATTATACCATGGCACAGGTAATAAAGGCGGTTGGGGAGTTATTATTACACACTACTGGTAACACAGCGGTGATGACGCAGGCTCGTGTCACCCACGTGAACACTGTGTCTCGGAATGCTATACCTAGCGACAATGATATATAATATCATTGTCTAGCGAAGTATTATTATTATACTATGGTCAAATATTTTTATAATGGCATTTCTAGACGAGAGTATCCAACACTTCTGACGCAACAGCGAACTCAGAAATTTGGTTCCAGTATGACAATGAACGCGGTGAAAATAATTAATTAAAAAGTGAGTAATATTTGGGTATTTATTTTCTATGCTTCATAAGGAAGTCCAGCCATTCTCAAGTGATGCGCTTACCAAAGAACAGCATTTCATTTTTATCATACAAAGAATGCATGCAATATACAGGGTGATTGGAAGATGGGTGCAAAGCTTTAAGGCGAAGATAGTACAGACAATTTAGAACCATTTAAGCCATGGTTGTCTTAGACGAAGTCTTACCAAATATTTTTAACCAAATTTTTTAGTTTTTTTTCGGAAATTCTCAAAATTTAATGTAAACTGCATAATTATGGCCAAATTGAATGATACATGAATTAATTTTTTATTTATTTAATTAAAGTAATGTGTAAGCAATCAAGCAAAACGTGTTTTAGGCTTCTGTGTCATTAGAAACTCCACGGTTACTCTTTTAAAAATAATTGGCTTTTACAATGTTCTCATAGTGTCAATAGGTGTGGGAGGACAGTGTAGGCCTGCCAACAGGTACCAAGTACTTAAAAAAATAGAAAATGGCCAACAAATCGAAACATCTACTACAACAAAGCTTACTATTCTTAGAGGTCACACACATTGCGGGTTTATTCCGGAACTGAATGATTCAGATAAATCTGACAGTTGGCGATTGACGAACGTTGGTTGGTTGGAGCTAAGTCACTTTCTGCGCATTCCGGACGTGTACGCTCGGACTAACAGAATTATGGAACTAAGTTCCTTATCGCTCGTTGTACTCTGGGCACTTGGCGTATGAGAGCTAGACTGACGAGTGTATTTTTTTTATTGTCATAACCCTTTCGTTAAAAGTGTAGTTTCTTCATTCAGTTACAAACGTTGTTAATTTATTTCATGGTGCCTATTATTTTTGTGTTATAATTTAACTAGAGTTACACTTGAATGAAGTCCGTCATTATGGTGCTGTTTTTAATTTGGATATGAGTGGAAATAAAACCTGCTTCGTTGAAGTGGTTACCTTGGAAGCGCGACATCTGAGCACCGCTTTGGTTTGACCCCCGAGTCGATTGAAGCTAGGCGAATGATTACTCACAGAATATTGCTTGCCCGGTTGATGGCAATGAGGGCTACCGCGCTTGAGTTCGCCGCTAGAGGCGCTAGTGTAGAGTAAGGTCTTTAGATGTCAAAATATGTACTGAAAGTTCAATGTTTGCGGGATTTTTTATCACGGATTTTACCGAATGTTTCATAATAGCTGTAATGGTTGTTCCATTCTTGATTAATTATGGCTTAAGACAAAAGTCTTAAAAAAGTCTTAAAAATAAGACTTTTTTACTTAAGTTAGGATCTAATTTGGTAGAACTTGAAGGAGGAATAAGATTTTTCTGCTTCATGCTTGCCAATTGTAGGAATATTATAATCTAAATATTCATTTAAAGTTTTAAAATGTAATAAAATAAACATAATAAGGGTGCTTAAACATATCCAAAACATCAAATAAAAGTACTGCAACAGGACCTTACTCGACAGTGGCGCCAGCTGGTGAGCACAAAAACGATAGCCGCCATTAGCTCGCCCTCGATTACCTTCAATATGGGACTTGAACATAAGTCGCGAAATGTTGGTAAATTATAATTGCACCTCTGCCTAACTCTTAGACGAATACAGGCGAAATGTTATGTCATTGCTTGGGTCACAAATAAAACAAGTAATTTATTTTTCAATTTATTATTTTGTTCAATGTTAACCAATAAGTTTCTTAAGCAAGTTACAGTATGGATATAGCGTAGCATAGTATACTCCCTCTAAAATGTACAGATCCATCAAGTTTGGTCTAACGAACAAATATTACTTAGAACCACCATAACTTGACTCGTCTCAATTACTTTGCTCGAAGACCAAAGAAGAATATTTTTTAATAAATATATTAATTATTAAGTATTTTACAGAGTTACACGAACACACAGAAAGTAAACGGAATTTATTTATATATTTTTTTCAGAGGATATCATTTGTTGGTTTCTTTAAAAAAATTACTGAGTACAAAATTATGTTCGCTTCTCAATGTCAAAATATACGTATATTTTCAACGATACATTTATTATGATTTACGAAGGCATTTTCGTAAATAAAGTTTTTTTTACAAAACACTTTTTTTGCAACATAATCGTTCATTCGCTTTATACAAGTCGATTGAATGAATAATTATCATTCACTCGTTCATTTTTTGCAGGCTTAAAATCCTTCATTTATGAAATTGTTCTTTTAGATTTACTAGACCTAGCTTTGATAAATATTTTATGGTTATGATGACATGGTTTTTCTCTGTGATATGTAAAAATCAGGTCAGGCAGTCAAGGAGAATGTACAAACACAATTTTATTACAACAAAAATAATAAAAATATGGCTTATAGATATTGGATTTGTCAGCAAAGAACTATATTGTTATTTTCATATACTTGTATAACATATTTATTATTAATTAATAACACAATAAAACCTAATAATCAAATACAAATCAATGAAAACATGAAAACTTGTAAAGCCACAAAAAACTTAAATCATTTCTGATATTTTTATCAGCTGATGTTTGCAATAAGAAAAAAGGAAAAAATCCAATTTTTACCAAAAACATATTTTTGTGGCTTTTCAACAAAATAAGCACCTTAGGACAAGTTAATTTCGACAACGATAACATTCATACAAGCACTCCCTTGGCATAACTAATCCACAGAAAAATTATCAACAAGAAATTTACAGACCGACAAAAATGATAAATATACTTACCAAATAAGTATTTTTTAATTTAAACACTTCTTGTTTTTTTTTTGTTTTGACCAATCCATTGCATGGACGTTATCGTTGCCGATAAAATTAACAAATAATAAGAATTATACTAACTGGGACTAGAAAGCCACATAATGACTAGAAAATGTTACTATCATTGCAGCAATAATATCAAACATGGTAAATTAAATAGCACTCACAATTATAAGACATTATTTTTGGCCTAAAAAGAAATAATTACAAATAATAGATGGTAATTTAAGGCTAATGTAAGTAAGAGATAACAATTTTGGCCTTGCAAAAAAAGCCTTTTTTTTGGTAAAAGAATATAAACGTTCCCGTTTTTACCGTCTTAAAATAGTAAATGCTACTTCAAGCCTTTTTACTTCGCTAAACGCGACCAAAGGCGTAATCAAAACGTTTTTATACAAAAGCGCTCGACGTATTAATATACTATACAAATTACCTAACTACATACAATATCAGGGAATGTACGATATATGTAAAGCTGTTATTTTATCAACAATATCATTTGATATCACCATTTAATCAAGATAATAAAAATATTTAATAAAATAATGAGATATAAGTTCATAATGTAAGTAAGTACATAACAAAAAGAAAAGGTAAACAATTTGGGAAATAAAAAACGAATCTGCGGGGTAATTGCGTAACACACTAACAGTAGGAATGGCTTTCTTTTGACAGTTCGACAACATTCATTGCGTTATTTATGTTGTTGAGCAGATTTTTTTTTTTAACGTATGAGGCAATGTATTAGCCATAGACTTCAAAATTATTGAGATTGTGTTTGATAGTAGGTTACGCAATTAGGGTGATGGTCTAATATTTAACTGTACCTAAACCAATATATACGGAATGCGGGGTGGGAATGATTTGAGAGCCTGTGACAACATAAAGAGCATCTTTACCATTCATGTTTTTTTTTATTTAAGTTAGTACTGTATCCTGGCTCTTGTCAGATTTAATATTGAACTGAGTAGGTTAAAATTTCAGCATGATTAATATAGCAATTTACTGTGCGTATTAAGTATTTTTAGAATCACACAATTATACTAGTGAATAACATAACTGAAAATATAATTTGACAAAAAAGAAATGAAAGAAAAAAACAACAGGAAAATATTATTTCATGCCACTCGTCTAAGATGTATATTTGCATAATATTTACAAAAAACTTAATTTTTTTAACAATAATTTACAAACAAAACGAAAAGGTTGCTTACTAGATGTTTATTTTAATTTTATATAGGTACGTTTTTATATTTATTTTGTAACATATATACGGGTTCAACGTGCAAAATATCGTTTTGTTTTCGCATCTACAATAAACAGTTAAAATTGACATCATTAATACTATTCCATAACGATGTTTTGATTGACTTTTTAAAATACCATAATTTTATAAACAAAAAATGTATAGTTTCCCGAGTAGAGCCTAGTACTCTGTAATTTTTTTACAAGAATTGGATGGAGTAACAGCTTAGACTCCTAAACTACCATGCATGATATTAGGGACACGCATTTATGGACACTTAGAAAAATAACCGTTACCAATTGTGTTATAGTTACCATAGCTTCTAGACTATTTGAAGAACTTGACGTTGCACTGTCATGCACCCAGATAATATTAAAATATTTTGCACGATACAGGATATTAACTGACAATGAACACAGCATGTTATATTTTATATATTAAGACGACTTTATAGATTTAAAACAACTACTATATCGCCCTGAATAAACATTATTTTTATGTTCAGCCTGAAAAATTACTTCGTCAAAAAAATTACTATGTTGAGTATTTTAATAATATTTTTTTAATAAACACACTTGAGTTTATGAGACAGGGAGTACAAAAAAATAATGAGATCATTTAATTTTGTGAAGTAGAATATATTTTCTCTGATGAAAACTAAGTTGCGAAACCTAGAAAAACGATAAATGAGCTGTTTTTATCAGATTTTTGGTCGCTTTTCCTTTACATATTTTTTTAGTAACAAACCTAACCGCTGTACATGAATACTAAATGTAAGTATACATTTGCTACGAATAATATTGTTCACTCGTTTAAAAAAAAATCCTTCTGTTCGGGCGATATACATAAAGTGCAAGTCTATAGATGCTAGAACTATAGTGTAAGCGTCGTCTATGGCAGTAGGTAAGGGTAAACATATACATATATACTTTTTTTTGCAAAAATACAGCATACATCTCATGCCTTAAACTAATTTAGCATAATTTCAGTACACAGGGGTAGCGTTTTTTAACATTTTAAAAAGTACATGGCCGGTTTCATTATTTTTATATTTTTTTTTTTTAATTTATTTTAATTAAAATTATTAATACATACTTTAAGCTTACTAAATACAGCTATATGTATACTTATAAAAACAGATTTTGCTAACTTTTTTCGTCGATCGGCGATTTCTTTACAGATGTAACACAATTCCAATTACAAATATTATTTTACCCATTTTTTTTTACTAAACATATGGATTTTTTTTGGTACAGCCTGTATAGCATTCATACTTAGTACCCCATGCCAGTCAAAATAATAATACCGTTTTTCGAATATTATTATTTTCACCTGCTTTGGTGATGTAGTAAAAAATATTTTTCTCTTAAAATAAAAAAGTTTTTTGTGTTTATAATTACAATCACTCCTCCGAAATACTTAAAAATCTCAATCTTCAAATCTTAAAAAATTATAATAATAATCTCAATATTTATATAATTTACATGAAACAAAATACATTTTCATAACACCATGTCATTGTTTTTTTATTATTTTCAAAAACGACAAAAACTTGGTTGGGAGTTATGACAAATATGTTATTTCTTTTTTTAATAGATTTTTGCAAAAATGGTGTCAATTAGGAAGCTTTTGTGTCATCTATATTTTTTTAATATTATGGAAGTACGGTCGTTTCCAAAAACTTTCCTAGTCTTATCCAAACTTTGTGCACTTAACCAGATGTTCTGTCTACCATAAAATAATAATAGGCGTTAAAGGGGATTGAAGATTTTTATATGGAGCCTTGCATAGAATGATTAATTTAAACATTCAAAGTGATTTCCAACATCTATGCAACAAGTTGTCAGCACGTTAAAAAAATATGGATGTCACGTGATCAACTTTGAACGTTAATATCTCGGAAACGTGACACTACGGGTTTTAGTCTTATATTTTCTGTTTGCATTGATGTCAGCCAGTGTTGGGCACAATTGAATTATTTTTTTAATTGTAGAGGCAAACAATTACAATTTTTATTTCAACTAAATTAATTGCAATTTAATTAATTAAATTATTTTTTAATTGTGAAATGCAATTAAAATCAATTGCAATTAAATCTGTTAATTGTGGTTTACAATTAATTCAATTGCAATTAAGATTTTATTTGCAATTAAATGAATTGTTTTAAACAATTAATATTTAATTTAACTACGTAAGTATTTGACGAATGTAAATATGGCACCTGTGCTACACTTTTACTTAGTAATGTTCTGGCTTAAATCCAGGCTTTACATACCTTTGAGAATACTAAGGAGAATGCTCTTGTATTGTTTGCATTATGTTTTTCAGTTACTGACATTTATTAATTGTTAACTGTAATCGTAAAAGTGTATCAAACAATTAACAATTAATCAATTGTAATTGCAATTTTTTACAAGCACAATTAATTTAATTGTAATTGCAAAGTTTTACAAGCACAATTAATTAATTGTTAATTGCAATACGTTACAATTACAATTAATTATTTTAGTTGTTAGTTGCAACTAAATTTGGCCATTTAATTGTTAGTTGTTAATTGTTTTCACAATTAGTTTTTGCCCCACTCTGATGTCAGCTATCAATTTATATAGGTTTCTTATGAGCCCGCCATTTTGAAAAGAAAACAAAATAGCGGACAGTAGGTACGCCACGGACCTTCTAGACACTAGATAAATTGCTTTTTTTTCATAAATCATTATCATAAAAAAAGGAACATGCCAGATAAAAATATAGGCCTCTTATTAAAAAAAAAGTATTCATCTTCGGTTTTCTTTTACAAGTTTTTGACTTAAACCTCGGCCAATGCTACTCATCAATCGGGAAAGACAGAACCGTACCCAACATTACGGCACAACCGAATCTCGCGATATTAGCGTACTTAGCAGACTGAATATAACATGACTTTAAACTGAGCTAGAAGACAACTTGGAATTTTAATAAAACACGCCAAAGTGAGATAAGATATAGCATCCGTCATCATCAGAACAGAGATTCAGAACTTTCAGTTAATGAATGAACGAAATAAAAAGGATTCAATTATTCATTCATTCATCAGTTTGGTCAAACTAAGAACAAATGAAATTGATTTTATCATTCACTCCAGGATTTAATCATTCACCCATTCATTCCTTTTTCTCGAAATAAATACCGGCCCTTTACAAACATTTTGTCTCCGTAAAAGTTGTTGTCTAGCTCAATTTGGAGTGAAAACGACAAATTCTGTATAGAATACATACATGGTGTATTAGCTTAGCTAAGGCTGAATATGTCATGGGGAATAAAAGGTGATAAGAAGAATGTTATCTAATGTAAGTATGCTTTAAAATATTTTAAAGCAGGTAAGTTAAAAATGACCACGACTGTACCTATGTTAGTATTAAAATTTTTTGAAGTATAAAATGATCGCTTAACAGCGGTAGGCATTCAGTTCCTTCAGGGTTTCTTTTTTGAATAATGTTGAAAATATCATGTTTCTAACCATTCGTTCACGTATATCAATTATTTGTTAAGCGTTTTGTTGCAAACTATGTAAACCGGCACATTACATTAGTATTTTCTTTTTCATAATCAACATATACCAGTAACAGTGGAATTTTATCACAATATTCAATGGCGTTGATTTACTTGAAATTTACAAAACAAGCAAATATCGTTTTATTCAAGCAATTCGCTAATTCCATAAATTAATTAATTCAATTTTTTTTAAGCATTTGCTTCAAATTTCATAAAAATTACGGATTTCAACCATTTTTTAGGATGTATGAAAGTAGTCTCCACGAGTGTCAATACTTAAAAATGTACGTGAGGCGCACCCTGGGCAGTCAGCCCCGCTATCTTGTTGACTGGTTAATACTACCCCGGCATGCCTGCCAGCCAGGGCCTGGTGACGGGGACCATCACGGGACACTGCTCGCTAAACAAACACTTCCACACATTAGGCACAATGGATAGTACTCTATGCAGGGCTTGCTTAAAGGTTGAGGAAGCCGTTCCGCATGTGCTCTTTGAATGCACAGGCGTCACCCATATCAGGACAGAAATACTCGGGGTACCAAAAGCTTACACAGATGTTCTTAACAGACCAAGAGATATATTCAACTTCTGGAGGGAGGTGTGCTGGTTGGAATAACCACCTAAGGCCGCAATGGCTCACGCCACGCACTCTAACCTAACCAAACCTTCTAACATAGAACATAGTACTACCACGACATGAGCTACGTTCATTTTAATTCCTGCTGTCTGTCAAGCAATTATACAATTAATAACTGACTAACTAATATTTTTACCACGCATGTGGTATTCTCATATAGTTCACAGAGCATTTGACTGTAATCTGCCAAGCAATTATCCCATAAAAAGGGGATTCTTTTAGAACTCACTCCTCAGTAATCCCCATCACAATTCGCCAAAACCTTCTAAGATTAGTCTCACGCTATCGACGTAGTAGGCGGTGCGACATCTCTGTCCCGTTGCAACAAGTCACGGCGATTGTCGCGCAGAGAGTTGTTGCGTCGCAGCTCGTCCTTGATGGAGTTGTCGCGGCTGTCGAGTCCGCGTCGAGGCGACGATGTTGCCTCGCGACATTCTGATGAAGAACGCTTTGTGTAGGTGCCTGTGGATTGGGGTATGAATGTAATGGTGATTCTATGGGATGAGTGATTTGAATTTATTGGATATTTTCACGCTCTTTAAAAAAAACTTTAGTAATAACTACCTTTAATTTAAAACCTTACAGACCTAAAACATTAAACTCCTCATTTTAATTCATGCCAATAATTATTTCATCACGTTAAACTCAAACTTTCAGCTCGTTATAATGTAACAATCCCAAATACTAATAGGTACACAAAAGAGAAACGGAAACAGATAGAAATGTTTATTAAAGAGAACGTTAAGTCAACTATTAAACGTCTAAATTATTGATAGTAAATGTGTCTCAAAAGAACTATAGATGCCAGCATTATTTTGTTAAGTCCTGTGTTGTTTAATTATGACATTTGCATGCGTGACGGGTAACCAACTCTATTAAGAAGGCGTTTATACAGTCAGAGATATGAATTCTTTTCCAAATTGACTTACAACTTAAATTTTTCGCTTATTCAAATCACAACTGTCATTCTGATAGTTCTTTGACAGTTGTGTGGGATATCTATAACACGGCAAATTCAAGTAGTGCGTGAATTTGATAAACAATATATTTCCCTGACTCTAAATACAAAACTAAAATAAATAAAAACAGACATTAGAGATGTGACAAACCTGGCAGATCTCTACCGCAGCTCATAATCTCGTGGTCGAGGGAGGCGGAGGCCGGGTCCGTGGCGCGGCGCCCGCGTGCGCCCTGATGCCGGGCGGAGCCTTGTTACTTGCTTTGCAGTTACGTAAGCACAGTACGGGGCATAGGATACTCGACACCTTACTCAAATTACTCGGTCATTCGATCATCAAGTAGTTCAATAGTTCATTCATGAATTTCACCTAATCATTCCATCACTCTACAGGTCTTTAGTTCAGAACTTCATTCATGAATGTCACCTAGTCATTCCATCGTTCAATAGGTCTCTAGTTCAGAAGTTAATTTGTGAATCACACTCAGTCATTCCATCATCCAATAGAACTCTAGTTCAGAAGTTCAATCGTGAATCACAACCAGTCATTCAATCGTTCAATAGGTCTCTAGTTCAGAAGCTCATTCGTGATCCTACCAGTAAAATCATTCAGTCGCTCATTCATTCGGTTACTCTATTCGAGGTGCAAACAGTTGTACAAGCATCTTTTGACAAGTGGCTACAGTCGGAACTAACGCTGCCATCTTGTTTTTCGATCTGTGTTGTAGTGGCTTAACGATCGCTGTCTTTAGTGCGTCAGGAAACGTGCCAGCTACAATACATAGATTTAGAATATGAGACAAATGGTCGCATATTTCAGATGCTACAGCTTTTATTACTTTGGTCGATATACCATAGTACCCTACGCTATTTGTGTTTTTAAGGCCATAATAATTATGTGTGTCTGTTGTAGTGTATAGGGTGCCATAAACATCGAGTTTTTGTTGTTTAAGATGGGCCGTGTAGTTTTATAACTGGACTGGATGGGATGTATTTTATTAATAAAATAGTCATTAAATTGATTAGCAATTTGTTTCGCATCCGTAATTCTATCATTATTGATTTTAATTTTCAAAATATAATTTTTAGGTACATTAAATTTACCTTGATTCATTATTTGCCAGGCGGTTTTACATTTAATGTGAGATATTTTGATATTATAGTTATTTTGTGAACGCTTTGTCAGAGTCATGATTTTTCTAAAAACCTTAGCTATTTAATGCATTTGATTTTAATCTGTAGGTCCACAAAAGTTGCCGTTTTTTTTACTGTAGGATTTAATATCTTTAGATACCTAACTTAACTTTATTATTACATTTATTGTAATCATAGTCTCAGGAAAACAGAGGTTGTAGAAAAAATAAAATATATCATGGAATTTGTTGTATGCAATGCTCGGGTCATCCGTTTCATATATTTCGGAGAAATACATTTTGCTCACACAATATTTAAATTTGGTTGTATTTTCCTTGATTGCGACTAATAGCACCATATTTGTCGATCGTACATATTTTATTTACCGGGCATTTTAAAATCTGGGCTGTGTGGTCAAAAGGGCAAACTCTAAGACTTCTGATTTACACCGTTTGTTATAAGTATGCGCAAAATTATCGATACATGTCTGACTTTCCGTTCGAGTTGGTTGATTTATTGCTACTTTTAGGTTGAAGCTCAGTAGAAGGCACTCAAACTCCATTGACTGATAATTCATTTTTAATATGTCTATATTGAAATCGCCGGCTATGACAATACTTTTACCCCTGAATGACATTACTGGGGGAGGTTGTTGGTGAACGTTTGTGAAATTGTTTAATTTTCACAGAAATTGTATTTATAAAACAACGAGCCTTTAGTTCCGATTTTAGTCAGGCGCCAAAATATAATCTTATGGCGTTTTAAACATTTGTGAAATTGTATTGAAAAAACAAGATAGCGACGATAATTACAAATGTTCAGATTTTGGCTATGCGCCAAAAAATACTTGTACCGTTGTAGATAAATATTTTTTTTAGATCCACGGGAAGTTACATTTGAAATAAATACAATGTTTGTTTTCTTACAGATCCACTGGAAGTTACATTTGAAATTAAGCCCACGAAAGTTAAAAACAGTCATAAAATTATTTGTAACCACAGTGTTCAAGATGTACAACATAACATATACACGGTGGGCGAAGGAGAAAATTTCAAAATAATTACGAAATATGACCACTATATCTATCATTTGATGTAAGTAAATAACGAACACTTTATTTTCTCACTAAACTATACTGCAACAAGAAGCTCTAGAATTTTAATATTTAAGTACCTAACTTACAATCAACCTAAATAATTTAACAAAATGGGTTTACGTTTTGTCAATATTTACTAAGTAAGTATGAAGTTTTTACAAGATATTTTAATGATATAAATCTTTTACAGCTGCCATTACATTAATAATAATTATGTTATTACATATGCGAAGAATGGCGGTCATAAAATCGTCAACACTGTAAGTAATTTAAGTATGTAATAATTACATAGTGCGCTACCTATCCCTTTGGGGATTACAGATTTGATGTGTATGTGATCCGATGAGATGGATTGAATGTGAAACTATTAGAGATAGGTTTTGTTTTTAAATCAATAGATGTCATTGACGATGTCCTTAGCCGCTCTAGACAGAGAAGTGGAAGGATAGTTCGTAGCGAGGTCATTGCGCTGCAGTGGGACATAACGATGTTATAAAAAAAGCAGCTGGATGACAGTAGGTAACCTACCTATGAGCTGACTACAAAAGTTGCGGGACTGTGAAAAATAATGAAATATAATTTATTTTATATTTCATAAATGTTGTTCCTTACTAACATTTAATCCTCACAATGCTATTTGTACTATCAATTACTTACAGAAATAAAACACCATTTGTATTTAACGGAAAATAACTAGACTCGATTCCTGAGTCGTGTAGGTAGAAGGTGTTTTAGAAAATCCTCGAATGCTGCTTTTCTCATCTCTAACATCGACTGTTTGGTTTCTAAAACTTTCTCAGATTTAGATTTTATCCATACTGAGCCATCTCATCGGATTGCCCTGGTTAATATATCTAAATAAATGTCTAAATATCTATAATATTAATTAATACCTATCAACAGTTTAAGGTAGAAAAAAAAATGGGTAATGTATGGAACTGTACGGTGTTGGTCCATCAAAATAACGCAACAGTATTTCCCGTGGTCCTGTACGACAACAACTTCTATTCAGCGGCCTATTGCTATATGAAAATTCACGTGAGACAAACAAGTACGTAAGTTAATAATCATTCCCACTAATATGTATTATAAATATGACTGATTGTGAGTTCTGATGTTTGGCACACAGGCACCATAGTAAAATACTTACCTTTGTACATGAAGTAGTTTTCCTAGCATGTGAGTGAAACCGCGGGCTACAGCTAGTAGAATGAAATATCCTAAATTCCCAGTCTAAATTAGAACAAGTAACCCCACAGACTCACCTCAGATGATCCTCGTGAACAAAATGGTACTGAAAGCAGTTCACACAAATCTACCAGAGAAGGACTTCGATTTCACTGCCGAGTACCAATAAGTAGACGGCGATGTAGTCGAAGACAATTGCGTCAACTTCTTGAATTCAGCACAGCTCTCGATGGAATATGCGATGGCAGGCACAATGAGCGGTGAGTTATTACATTCCTTTGTCATACTAATGGTCATCACACACTGTTTGTGGGTTTTGAGGGTGAGGCTTCTTCAATGAACTGTCCTTTTATTTGTAAGGGTTTTAGGCGTTTATTATGGAATTTACATAGGTATGAGATTAAAATTGTAATTGTAATGGTGTACCGACTACCATCTTTTTCTTTGTGTCGAACTGTTGATCCGTGGAACGAAGGAATCGAATGTTCTCGAAGGTTCTTCGGCGACGACCAATCAGCGCTCCCCGTGCGCCACTATCGCTCCCTCCTCTTCCGCCAAGCCTCCGTCTACTCGACGCTAGAGGGTTCCGCGTGTTGTCGTCTTTGCGCCAATAGATGGCGTTAACATATGCCCCCGGCCTTGGAAGTTCCTGCTTCCAACGAAGTACCGATGGCGTTGAATTATTTAATAGATAATGTATGATTATTGTTGATCCGTCTTCTCTTTCTCTTCTTGTGGTAACAAAGGACATATTTTTGAGAATGCCCTTCGCACCATCCCGGTCGCCGTTTTGATGTCAGCGACTCGTGACAGGCCATCCTTCCCAGGAAAAGTATGAAGGATTCTTCCCAAGCGCCACTTGAGAGGTGGAAGATTATCCTCTTTAATAAGCACAAGAGTATTAGGTACTAATTCTTCCTTACTGGTCTTCCACTTCGTTCTGGTCTGAAGCTCCGCTATGTACTCATTTGACCACCTCTGCCAGAACTGCTGGCGCATCTGTTCCACGCGGTCATAACGGGACAGGCGATGTGAAGCTGTAGTCGTCAGGTCTGGGCTGGCGTGTGCGGTGAGCGGTCGGCCAATCAGAAACAGAGAAGGGCTGAGGGGAAGGAGGTCAGTTGGGTCTGTGGACAGTGGGTACATGGGTCGAGAGTTAAGGACGGCCTCGATTTGAGTTAGTATCGTGCTAAACTCCTCGTATGTTAAGTTCGCGTTGCCAATAACACGACGGATGTGATATTTGCAAGACTTTACTCCTGCCTCCCATAATCCCCCAAAATGCGGTGTATATGGAGGTATGAAATTAAATTTTATATTATCATTAGCTAAAATCTCCATAATATTATCACGATTGTTCTTTAGAAATTGTGTAAGTTCATTCATTGCCCCAACAAAATTCTTGCCATTGTCTGAAAATATTTCAGCAGGTTTACCCCGTCGAGACACAAATCGTTTTAGAGCCAATATGTAAGCATCAGTTGTTAAGTTAGTAACTAATTCTAAGTGAACTGCACGCGTTGAGAAACAGACAAATAAACAAATATAGCATTCTCTAGTTTAGCGCCCCTCCCTTTACGGTTCAAAATAAACATGGGTCTTGCATAGTCTACACCGCACCTTATAAACGGATAACCTGGTTCTAGCCTTTCTACAGGTAAGTTACCCATTTGAACTGAAATAGTTTTACCCTTAATACGTGTACATGTCACACATGTGTGTACAACATTTCTAGCCAGATTGCGGCCTCTGAGGGGCCACCAATTCTCTCGTATGCTAGCTAACAGTGATTGAGGACCTGCATGAAGCTGGCGTTTATGCTCATATTGAAATAATAAACGTGTAAAGCTATGTTTACTACATAGTAGGATGGGGTGCTTTTTATTGTATGAAAAACTTAAAGAATTATGTAATCTACCCCCTACTCTAATAATGTTATCATTATCAACAAATATATTAAGACCAGAAATATTACGGGTCGCCTTTAAGGTTACATTCCTCTTTGATGAAATATCAAGATCAGGAAACGATTATTTTGTGACATTTGAGTCAACTTAATAATAGATATCTCTAACTCATCTACTTGAAGCGGGCCGTATTTACGATTTGCCTTTAGTTTATTACGAACGTTATCAATGAAACGTAATATGTAAGCAAATGCACGCTTTAGACGAGTAAATGAAGAGAATCTGTCAAACGGAAACGTATTCTCATTAATTTGTTGTACTAACAGTGTGGTAGTTAATTTAATATCTGGCAACTCGTTAAAATTAACATTATGACAACTATGATCATAACTAAAATTACACAGCCGTTCGTGCAAAAATGTCGGGCCGTGACACCAAATATCAGCTGTGCGCAGCGCGTCCAGCGTGACCCCGCGTGACACCAAATCAGCTGGGTTTGATTTACTTCCTACATGCAACCATGGTGAACTACCAGTGAGTTCATTAATTTGAGCTACCCTGTTTTGTACAAATGTTTTAAGATTGTTAGGTGACATTCGTAGCCATCCCAGCACAATTGTGGAATCAGACCAAAAATAAACATGAGTGAAATTTGAACGTAGTGAATTTATAATTTTTGTGTACAACTTTGCGCCTAATAATGCTCCACATAATTCTAAACGCGGTATAGTTATCGGCTTGACAGGCGCGACTTTCGACTTAGCGCATAACAACGCCACCGATACATTGGTATTGTTATCCGAGTACGTACGTACGTAAGCACAAGCGCCGTAAGCATTTTGAGATGCGTCAGTAAATATGTGCAATTCTATATATTGCATTTTGCTATTTATAACCTGACGTGGTATACGTAATTTACCCAAACAGTCAAGAGTGTCAACGAATTTTTACCAATTAACAAAAATATCATGAGGTACCGGATCGTCCCATCCGATTTTATACGTCCATAATTTCTGTAATAACATTTTTGCAAGTATTATAATAGGCGCTAATAGACCTAACGGATCGTAAATTTGTGAGATTGCCGATAACATGATGCGCTTAGTAACGTGAGTCCCGGTTAATTTAAGTTTAGTCGTATAATGTAACTCATCGGTATTTGCGAACCAACCTAAACCTAAAGTTTTACTTTGACAGGATTCGCCTAAAGATAAATTCTTTGACTCGTTTAACGTTGACAAATCGAAATTGAACAACCATTTTCGTAAATAGAAGCAACCCGATTGTAAAACTGTAGAAACTTTATTACAAATGTCTAGTAATTCCTTTTTATCATCACAACCCGTTATTAAATCGTCTACGTAAAAATCTTTGTAAATAATATTAGCGATGTCGTTATCAGTGCATTCCGACGCCAGCTGTTGCAAGCATCGCATACTTAGGTATGGCGCGGACGCCGTGCCATAAGTAACTGTGTTAAGCCGGTACACACCAAGCGCATCTAACGGATTTTCTCTCCATAAAATTAATTGTAAATATTGTTGATCGGGTTGAATTAATATTTGTCTGTACATTTTTTCGACATCTGCACAGGCAATATACGTGTACTGACGGAATCTTAATAGAATGGCAACAATATCGTTTTGTAAAGACGGGCCAATCAGTTGGATGTCATTTAGCGATTGACCGGAAGTAGTTTTAGCGCTAGCGTCAAAAACTACTCGTAATCTCGTAGTTGTACTATGTTCTCTAAATATACCGTGATGCAGTAAGAAATAATGTGGAGAGGTATAAGTATATATTTTTGTCATATGACCGAGTTCCAAATATTCGCACATAAAATCGAAATATAATTTTTTATAACTCGGTGTGCATCGACCTAACTTGCGTTCGAGCGCGAGGAACCGACTCTCGGCTTGTAAGTATGAATCACCTAGTTGATCAGCTGATTCGCGTAGAGGGATACGCACAGAGAAACGACCCTGACTATCACGTGTAGTTGTTTTTACAAATAAACTTTCGCAATCACACTCTTCTGTGGACATATTATCTGTTTTTGATCGTATCTCCTCTAATTCCCAAAATTTAGATAATTGAATATCTAAGTTATCGTACGTTTGCGTAAAATTGCATTGGACTCGATTAACGGATGAACCTTTTGTATCATGTATGACACCCTGGGGGCCTACTCTCTAAGCACGAAGTCCATAGCTTCGGCCTTCGTTACGGGCGTTTCCTACTCCGTATCACGGGGCCTACTCTCTAAGCACGAAGTCCGTAGCTTCGGCCTTCGTTACGGGCGTTTCCTACTCCGTATCACCTACGGACTTACGATTAGTCCCGAACCCGAACTAAGAACGAATGACAACACGATTTGACTGTTGACCCTACTCCCGATGTGTTTTCGCCCGTCCGAAAAGTTGAATTTGACACTTGTATGGACGGATCGTTATGATACGACATCAAAATAGTTATCGTGCTGCCTACGAAAGTTAAAATTTGGCAAAAACTTGAACCTATGGCTGCATTTTTGAATGCTCGATGAAGCTCTACACGAAGAGCGGAGGCGATGCCGATTATATTTGCGCCAAAACTTTCGGTTGGCGAGTATTTCCGACGTTAAGTTCTTAAAGAACTAAAGGCTGGAATTATTTGAAGACTTGTGTGAGCATATAGTACCTACCTCTTTTGCCTCAACTAATACGAAGAAATTGTGTGGATCCAATAATGAAGGTAATTGTTTGATATAAGAATGAAGGACTAAAGCTAAGGTTATACTTATTTATTGAAGGTTCTGCAATTAATTGAGTTGTATTTACTGGTGATTTTGTATACTTTTAGATCCTTGCTGCACTCAACTTTTATGCTTGGGGGAGGTACCAAGGTGCAGTGGGCCTTAGCATACTTACATTTGGAATTTTAAAAGGCTGATGGAGATGCCTATTAGCAGCTAGAGAGCTGCTTTATAAACCCATCACAGCAGGTATTTGTCACAATTCTATATTTTTCCTTATAATGCATTGAACAGGTGAACAGTATTTTTTTCATAAATTTCAGAGCAAATATTATTTTTGCAGATAAAATTGTCATTGCCTGCTGTCTTACGCAATATGTGTAATCGGGCAGGTTTAGAAACAACTTCCCTCTCTGACTCTCTGAGGAAGACCTACAATTAGAGTGCAGTAGACAGGGAGGATAGCGATATGAGTCTATGCCCGCTCATCAAGCTCTTCAGCAAGGGCAAAGAGCGAGAGACAGATTACCGGAATTGCTGGACAGAAATAGGTACTTATGCAGTCTCACAAGAAAACTACTCTACTAATAAAATATGTCAATAAATACATAAATACATAGGATGTTTGTATTTATAATATTGATTTGAGTATTTATTTTACAAACTGTTTATTTTGTTTTCAGGACATAATGGGTGTTGGGACTGGCGCGGGACGATTCTGTCATAAGAAAAAGATTTCCACAATAAAAATATTGTTTTTATAAACAAAATGTTTTCTTTTTATTTAGCACCAATCAATTTGAAAAAAAAATACATTCAACAACACAATGTAACAATCAAAACATAGATTTTCTTTTATTTATCTATGTAGTCTTAAATTATTCCTAGGAACTTAGTTTGTCTTACTAGTCTACTTCAATATCAAATACCTAATATCTGAATAAAATTTACAATCAACAATACACTATATGTTTTCTTTTATTTATCTATTGAAGTCTTAAATGATTACTAGGAACTTAGTTACTCTTACTAGTCTACTTCAATATCAAATACCTAATATCTGAATAAAATTAACAATCAACAATACACTATAACAATGATAACACAGATTTTCTTTTATGTATCTATTGAAGTCTTAATTTATTACTAGGAACTTAGTTTCTCTTACTTGTCTATTTCAGTCTCAAATACCTAATATCTGAATAAAATTAACAATCAACAATACATAGATTTTCTTTTATTCTAGACTAATCTCAAATTAAGAATCAACATTATACAATCAAAAGATTTTTTTTAAACAATCAACACATACCATTTTCTATTACTTGTATAATTTAATCTTAAATAATTGCTGGTAACAGACAAGCTTTCATTCAGTGAATTATTGAGTTGGAAGACCAGACTCCAAGCAACAAAAGAGATGAGGAGCTCGGGAAATAAATGTTGCAACATTGTGAACAATGTTGCAATTATAGAGCAACGGAGAAAAAAGAAATATGTTACTGCCTGCATCATCCAACTGCTGGGCAGAGGCCTCTCCCTGTGACTTTCAAGAGTTATATGTATAGCTAGCAATTTAAATATTTCTAGTTATGTACTAAGTTACAAAGTTCCACAATGACAACCCTTATTTCATCAGGCACCACATTTCTCCCGGATTCAATTAGTAGTCTTTGTTTTCCACCTCAATACTTCGACTTCTTGCTGAGTCGGCAGTGAGGTGTTGCTGAACTCGTGGATGTGCACGACGAGAATTTAATGCTGTAAACAAATTAAAATAAATCTGTCAGTTTTAAGTAATTTTCTGAAACATGACTTACATAATCTCTTTTCTACTAAACAATAATACTTACTTCACTAATTTTGCATTGGCAGCTCCCGCTCCAGTGCATCAGTGAATATTGAGGGTTGCTCTTGGGAAAGTGGGTTGGCAGGTGTAGCAGCAGATATTTGGGTGGGTGTGATGGCTGCTGGGTCTTGTCTTACAGGTGGACCTACAACAAAAATCAAAATATCATTGACGGGTACAACAAATATATAATTATGTGTTTGTTATTTATTGTTATTGATTTTTTTTAAAGTCATGGCAAAGACTCCATGCAACAGCATTATAAAAGCATTAATGCTTTTGTTTTTACCATTCAAACATACTATCATAAATTATAAATTTAATTATTACTTACCGATGGAAAAGCTGGCACTCTTGCCTTGGCTTGTGGCTGTCCAAAACCCTCTCCCATAATTAATAGTATCCTCAATTCCACTTGGGAGAGGGTTGTTGCTACCGATGGGACTTCACCTGTAGCACATGCTGAACGTCTGGCAGCTTCAGCAGCTTTATTGGCTAAATGTTTGTTATCAGCCCGCACCTAAAAGTTGGTTAATTTTAATTACATAAAAAACGATACACAAGCCAGTATACTCCTACAGATAATCATTTGGAGGATGACTGATTATCATTGTATGCACTTTACTGATGACAAGACTTAAAAATCAAATTAATATTGACGAGTAATGTATTATACTCACCCTTTGCCACTGCTCCACAGACTTTGTGCAACTTCCCATTGAATTAAGGGAGTTGCACAAGTTTTCCAACAGCCTTTTGAACGAATTCTTTCGTCGGCACCCCTCAATAGTCCGCGTGCCAACTCATTATTCTCACTCATGAAATTAAGGAGGGCCTCTATTTGCGCGTGAGTTGCTGCTGGAGTGATTGGGGCCATTTTACAACATTAATTAATATTTAATAACGAAAACATCCCGCGTCGTGTTAATAAATTGCGAATTGATGCAATTATTTAGTGTGGTTGTAAATAATAATAAACACTGACATGACGTTTCATTTGAAAATTGCCGTCAAAAAGAAAAAAGGCAAAGGTATTAACAGGGTAAAGCTACAATCCGGACAAAAATGGCTAAAATAGTTCAGTTCTATATTTGGAAACATAATAAACAGTTTATTGTTAAAAATGTGGTAATTTTATAACGATAACAATATTATTTTTTGTTTATTAAGCTTGAAAACCACAAAGTAAGTAAACCGGTAATCGACCGGTAAAATAGCGCAACTCTATCGTCATGCGCCATTCGTTCACGAATAGTGTCTATGATTCCGTTAGAAACCTAATAGTCCGAAATCCATAGGGAGTAGGGTTTACTGCATCGTATCGGACTACCTTCGGACGGGCCCGTCTCGTCGTTGACGGAGTTAGAGAGTACAACCCAACCTAACTTAGTATTTTGTAGGTATGGGCCGTTTGTAAGTCGAATTAATCCTTTACTCAAAAGCTCCCAAAATTTATCTGCGCCGATTAATAAATCGATTCTATTGGACATAAAAAAATCAGGATCGGCGAGTGATACATTAGTCGGAATCATAAACTTTGCGATATTATGAGTAACGGAAGGTAACGTTGCGGTAATGCAAGGTAGGACGAGACAATTTAAATACGTATTAAATTCACTATTTTTAGATCGCAACTGCACTTTGCATGATTGTGTAGATTGGGTTACCGAATTACCTACTCCTGCGACTTGTATTGTGGACTGTATCAAACGAATTTTTAATTTATCGCATAGCGATTTTGTGATAAATGAATGTTGACTGCCATTATCTAGTATAGCACGAATAGTGTGATACTTGTTATCACGGTCTAAAATTTCTAGTAATGCAGTCGAAAGAATAACGGGTTCTTGAAATGAATACCCACTGTCAACTTGTTGACGCGTTGAAGTTGACGCACTGTGTAGCGCTGTACTGTGTGCGCTGCCCGTCGCTTCGGACTCGCGACACGATGTGGACGCCGGCGCTTGCGCGTCGTGCGGCCCTATTGACTTTGACGTGCTGCCGTTATCACAGCAGTCGCCATGAAGAAGCGAATGGTGTTTACGATTGCATAGCTTGCAGGCGCCGAACCAGCAATGAGACACTGTATGTCCAGCGCGCAAGCAATTTTTACATAGTTTGTTCTCGTCTACGAATAATAATTTGTCCTTCATAGGAAGTTCATTAAACTTACTGCACGAATATAGCGGATGATTCTCTTTACACATATTACACCTTTGGTAACGTTTTGAATCATTGTTCGAATTAGGTTTTTGTGATGATTTAGACGAATTATTATTATTATTACGTGTTGCAACGTAGCTATGTGAGCTAGTATGCTTTGATTGATTGGAAGATGATGATTTCTTTACGGAACCATCGGACGTTTGTTTGCCTGAATCATGTGTACCTTTAATAGATTCTAACATGTCCGCCCTGTCGGTAAGAAATGTAATCATATCGTTTAGTGTTAATTTTTTATTAGCGTGACTTGTTAATTTAGAAAGTGCACTTTAATGGTTTTCCCACTCTTTCTCGGTAGTTGAGTCCAACTTAGTAACAATAAGGAATATGATTAAAGTATCCCATTGATCTGTGGGCTCATCTAGACCTTTAAGAGCACGAATATTTTTTAGTATGTTATCTATCAACTTACGAATATGAAATGCAGATTCTTTGTGTAAAGACTGTAATGAGAACAGAGCTTTAACGTGGTTTTGAACGAGTAATCTATTATTATTAAATCTGTTCTCCAATAAACTCCAGGCTATTGTGTAATTTTCAACAGTAAACTGTAACGATTTTATTATTTGACTAGCAGTGCCAGTGAGCGCGGAACGCAAGTAATGGAATTTTTGAATATCGTCTATAGTTTTCGAATTATGAATCAAAGATATGTAGGTATCTCTAAACTCTAACCACTGTTCAAATGAACCGTCAAAGGAAGGCAATGAAATAGTGGGTAATTTAATGCTAGAGGTCTTGTTGCAGACTTCAACATTGTTATCAATAATTTCTTTACTCTTTAGCATGCATTTCGCCTTAGATGTGATCTCATAAAATAGATTTTCAAAGGTTTCTCTTTCAATTAATTGTTTTTCTAAGTCTAGTTCTGAATCCTGTTGGTGATATTCTATCTCATCCTGAATTGTTGAGAACTGTTCTAATAGTGACATAATATTATTACAACGATCTTCTAGAGCTATCTTCTGAGATTCTGATATTTCTACGTCTTGTAACGATTGGACATATTTAATGAATACAGTAAACTTTCCTTTCACTACACCCCTTTTCTTAATCAAATCTTTATATTGGTCGAATGGCATTTTGGGAGATTATAAGAGGCAAGAGAAAGTACTTACAGTTTTTAACTTGCTTGATCGAACACGAAATCACGCCGCTCAATATCACGGCACGACTAGGTAACTGGAATTTTGCACAAGAATACACGATATTAGCACAAATTATCCTTATGGATGGGTTTGGATAGGAACACTGAATGGCCTGACCGTTTTATTTTCTGCTGGTTGCCGACTTCCACCTGTACTTCTTCTTGAAGCCGCTCCGATCCAGCTCGAAGGTCCAATATGTTTGTGGGTTTTGAGGGTGAGGCTTCTTCAATGAACTGTCCTTTTATTTGTAAGGGTTTTAGGCGTTTATTATGGAATTTACATAGGTATGAGATTAAAATTGTAATTGTAATGGTGGACCGACTACCATCTTTTTCTTTGTGTCGAACCACAGAGTACTTTTTAATTGTCGAACTGTTGATCCGTGGAACGAAGGAATCGAATGTTCTCGAAGGTTCTTCGGCGACGACCAATCAGCGCTCCCCGTGCGCCACTATCGCTCCCTCCTCTTCCGCCAAGCCTCCGTCTACTCGACGATAGAGGGTTCCGCGTGTTGTCGTCTTTGCGCCAATAGATGGCGTTAACACACACTATGCATACATTAACCTCGGCACCACATTGGCATCACCTTGACCCTAGGGTATGAATATCGGAACTTCGTAAGATGGATTTTACGTATTTTTCAATTTCGGAATTGTATAGTAAAAAGAATTGAATAGGATAAGATTTTTTTTACTGTCAGAATTTTTAAATTTCTGTTGGTTAACCGAGACTTGGCAACGCTGCAGAGACTCCAGAACAGATCTAGAGTCTTTGCAACGATGCCAGGTCTACTGACGATATATCCAAGTGCTGGCTGAGATGTCTTTATGATGAAACGACGATGACCGTCGAAACTCAGAACCACACTCTAAACGTATTACTGCATCAAGTGGTGAGACAAGGGGACGTTAACTGTACGAAATTGTTACGGCGATGGCGATGGCGGTGCTCTCGATTTTAAGAAGAAGAGAGAGGGAGATAATTATACAAGTTTGTGGCTCGTTTAGATGCCAATGTATATGTTTTTATAATAAACTTTCTAGCCACATTCAAAATATTAAGCCTTAATAAATTCGAATCTTGTACAAGGCGAAAATTATACCAGAAAGCCTATTATACTATGAAAGACTATATTGAGGACAAAAAACTAAATGTATAAGATTTTCTTTACCAAATGTCAAAAGTACTTATTGTGAGATAGGAATAAATCAAGAGAAACTAGAATTCGTCGATAAAACTGTTATCCTGGGGATCACGCTCGACTCAAAGCTTCAATGGGGTCCTCATTTAACATCCCTTGCAGGACGGCTCAGTTCAGCGGCATATGCTGTGAGAAAAATCCGTCAATTTACTGATGTAGGTACCGTGAGGCTAGTCTATTTTAGTTACTTTCATAGTATTATGTCGTACGGTATTTTACTATGGGGATGGAATGCAGACGTTGAGTCTATTTTTATTCTGCAGAAAAGAGCCATCAGAGCCATATATGGCCTCCGCAGGCGCGACTTTCTAAGGGAACGGTTTAAAGATATTAACATCATGACGGTACCTTGTCAATATATTTATGAAAACATCATATACGTAAGGAAAAATCTACATAGTTTTAGTAAAAGGGGTGAAAGACACAATTATATCACTAGAAATAGGGACCAATTAGTTCAACCAGGTTTCAGGCTGGCTAAAGTAGACTCATCTTTCATGGGGTACTGTTTAAAATGTTACAACAAAATACCTCCCCATATACTCGAACTTCAATTGAATGAAACGAAATTTAAATCCTGTATGAAACGCACACTATGCAGCCAAGCATATTATAAGTTGGGGGATTACATCGCCGATAAAAATGCTTGGTTCAACGCTGGTCCTGCTCCACAAGGGCGCATTAACTAATTTATTAGGATTTGGAACTACTGAAGATTGTAAAAAATGTCTTTACATTGTATAAATTCAGTCTTTTAGTATTGTATAATTGCATAGCACATGTGTGAGTACTATGTACCTACTATAAAGCTACAATTTTCTAGGTTTGTCTTTCATTGACTTGAATGTGCCCTGGCGGCTGAGAGTATGTCATGCTCACTCAAATGTCTCGCTGGTGGTGGCGTGTGTATTGGATCATTAAGTTCCCTTCAAAATGGTTGAGCTAAATGGTGCTGATCCATACGTCATGTTCGTGAACGGGCGCCGTCAGTGGGGACTGGTGATCTCTTGGCTGCCACGGCTCATTTTAATTTAATATTGGAATTGTTTTCGTCTCTTTATTATGGACGCTTTTAACGTTCTGCATCGTTCTCACATGCATAATTTCAACATGAATGATGTAACCAATAATTTGTAACCATATTTTGATTTAATCAGTGGATCAGTCAATAATCACGGCATGGAGAAAATATTTGAGAATCTAAGTTTAATGATTGACGAATTTGTTCATTTTGGCAGTGAAGATGGTATAAACCACTACCTGGACACTGAACAGGAGTGTGAATCATCCCCTCTGTCTCTTTCGAACGCTAAATGTCACGCGAATTGCAACAGAGACAGTAACAGATTTTTTTGTGACTAACCACCTTTATGCAATGCACCAAAATATAGCAGGATTGCTATCAAAAGCAGACTCTCTATCTGTCTGTCTCCAGGAATTATCAGAAAAAGGCATGGAAATCGACATTTTATGCCTACAGAACATTTTATGATGCAGGGATATGAGAATCAATTATGCATAGATAATTATTGTCTGGCAGCATGCTTCAGTAGAAAAGAAAGTAAAAGAGGCGGATCGTGTATACTCGTGAAGAACGGACTCCAATGGAAAGAACTACCAAAAATTGCTAAAATGGCTTCTGTTGGTATATTCGAATTTTGCGCCATAGAGCTGATTAACCATAACACCATTTTTATATGCATTTATAGGGTTCCTAATGGCAAAAATGTATCTCATTTTTTCGAAAAATTAATAACACTATTAAAGACTTGTACTAAGAAATCTCAAAATATTGTCATACCGGGAGATTTTAACATTGACATATTAAAAAGAAACAATAATACAATTGAATTCGAAAATCTGCTATTAAATTTTAACTTAAAACTAGCGCTTAACAAACCTACACGATTGAAGAGCCAAACTTGCTTAGACAATTTTGCTCATTATTTCAATAAGTCCTACAAAACTATAATTCTAGAACTCGCATTGTCTGATCACACGGCGCAACTTCTCAAATTCCCCGTAAGCAAAATTTGCGCAATTAACAAGTGGCGTATAGAAAGACGGGATTATAGTGAAGAAAACTTAGCTAAGTTTAAAAATCATTTAAGCAGCTTGACATTTACAGAGGTATATAATGCTACCGACCCCAATATTGCATATAAGGCTTTTTTAGATTTCTTCATACTACTTTATGATTTATGCTTCCCTAATATTGGGATAACAGTAAATTTAAGGAAAAAAGTAAATTGGGTATCCCGCGGTATAAAAATGTGTAGCAAAAAGAAACAACAATTGCTGTGGAAGTATAGATTAAAACCTAGCCAGACAAATAAAATGAGTCTAAAAAATTACACCAAGCTATATAAAAAAATTATAAAGCTGACACAGTGCGCCCAAAACAATTATAAAATTAAAACATCAACTAATAAATCCAAAACGACATGGCAAATAATTAAACGAAGCAAACTAAATATACCGAAACCTTCTATAGATAAAATTAAAATTAATAATGAATCCATCACAGAGCCAAAACACATAGCGGACATGTTTAACAATTATTTCATCGACAAAATTCAACCCATTGTAAATGCTGGAACTACAGTAACACAAAATATTTTAAATACAAGAGACTCTATGTTTATGGGACCTACACTCGGCGTCACAAAAATCGCACCGCTCCGAAAATAAGTTTCAAGCATGTCCCGCCATCAACGAATACATTAAACCTAATTAATATTAGTATCAATTGAAAGTATATTTAACGACCTTTAAATTAACATTAGTTAGAATTCCTAAACACAACAGATCTCATTAGCACGTAACGTTAAAAAAAATGTTGTCAAAACACGCATTACAACGGCCACTAATTGCACCTCCCTACAAGGGTATAAAAAGGGCGACCCGGGTTAAATGTGGGTCAGGGCATTTCCGGTACCGTGGTCTGGTGGTACTGGTGAGGCGAAGAGTCGTCCATCAGGAACTCCCCTGGCCGTCGCTCAACACATTCTACGCGCTTGGTGTACAGCTGCACATTGCCGGCGAGGACATTAAGATCTACGCCGTCTACAAGCCGCCCGCAGCTCCATTGGACATGACAGAGCTGCGGGCCCTATTAGAACCCGCATCCACTACAGGCGCCACCATCCTCGCCGGTGACTTGAATTCAAAGCACCCAGTGTGGAACTCAGCAAATACGAATACCCAGGGGAGACGGCTCTTCGCGGACGCGGAAGCCTTCGGGTATACGGTGTCCGGCCCGGAGACACCCACCCACTACCCGGACACAACCAGATACTCACCGGACGTGCTGGACATTGTAGTCCACCGAGGGCTACACTGCCAGATCACGCAGCAAGTGATTGACGACGAGTTACAATCTGACCACCTACCTGTACTCGTCGTCATATCGGGAATGCCGGCCCGACTGAAGCCAATAGCGCCACGTCGTACCACGGACTGGAACATGTTCCGAGAGAAAGTAGAGACCACTACGCCGACTCGGCCTATCGTCCCCGCCGCGGACGTAGAACAAGCGGCGGACGATGTCACTGCTTGCATACAAAGCGCCTTGCAAACGGCGACTAGCACGCAGCCGCAGGGGAGAGGGCTACTGCCGCCCCTGCCGGCGCACATTAGCGCAATGATCGCCGTCAAGAGGCGCGTTCGCAAGCAGTGGCAACAATTAAGATGCCCCACAATTAAGAGGGAATTAAACCGTCTCGCGGAGAGGGTGAAGGCCGAGTTACAGGCGCACACCGCCGCGGGGTGGGAGGAACGAATTGATGCCACGACGGACAGCTGGCCATCGATTCATAAACTCTGCGGCCAGCTTACGAATACCCCAGCCCCGGTGCGACCGCTGCTCAACAGCAACGGGGCGCTTAAGTACGTAGCGGAGGACCGGGCGGAGGTCTTCGCCGAGCACCTGGAGCGTCAGTTCGGCCCCAACTCGACCCACGACACCGAACATGTCGCAGCAGTCGAGAAACACCTGGGAGACTACTTCGCAACGCCGATAGCTCCCGATGAAGACGCTATCTATTTCTCGCCGGGCGCAGTCCGACGCGCCATCCTTAAGACGAAGCCCAGGAAGGCCCCCGGTGCTGACGGTATCACCAATACAGTGCTGCGCCACCTGCCGTACCGTATGGTAGCGGCGCTGGCGCGCCTGTTTACGGGGATACTGCGCACGGGGACCTTTCCCGCTTCGTGGAAGGAAGGGCGCGTCATCATGCTGCCCAAGGCGGGAAAGAATATCCTGAAGCCGGAGAGCTATCGGCCGATCACGCTGCTGCCGACGGTCTCCAAGGTGTTCGAAGCACTCCTGCTGCGACATCTCCTACCGCACATTGCGCCGCGCCCAGAGCAGTTTGGGTTCCGGGCGGAGCATAGCACGACGCTCCAGCTGTCGAGGGTACTGCACCACCTCGCAGCCGCAGCCAACAAGAAGGAATACTCGGTGGCAGTATTCCTCGACATGGAGAAGGCCTTCGACCGTGTGTGGCACGACGGCCTTATATACAAGATGGCCACCTCGGACGCGCCCCGTCGCGTTGTTAAAGTGGTCTCTACTTTTCTCTCCCACAGAACATTTAGGGTGGTGGTCGACGGAGCGCTGTCTAGCGCCCGCCCGGTGCTCGCAGGCGTGCCGCAAGGTAGCTGCGTCTCGCCGGCGTGTTACTCGCGTTACACCGACGACAATCCCACAACCCCAGAGTCGACGCTCGCGCTGTACGCTGACGACGCCGCGTACATTACTACCTCGCTTAACGCGAAGTACGCGGCCGTCAAAATGCAGCGCGCCCTGGACCTCCTTCCCGACTGGCTGGCAAAGTGGCGGCTGTCGGTCAACGTGGGTAAGACGCAGGCGATGGTCACCGGGTTTGCGCCCCTCCCACCACCCTTGCAGCTGCAAGGAGTCGACATCGATTGGTCGCCCCGGGTCAAGTACTTGGGTGTGACCATCGACCGTCGGCTCACGATGGGGCAACGTGTCTGCAACGTCGCCGCGCAGAGCAGGGTCGCCCGCAACCTGCTCCGCCCCGTGCTCTCGTCCCGCATCCCGGCGCGCGTCAAGTTGGGCGTGTACAAAGCGTACGTGCGCCCAATCTTGACGTACGCCGCCGCGGCATGGTTCGCCCTCACGAGCGAGTCGAGCCGGAAGCTACTTCGCGCGCAACAAAGCCTTGCGCTGCGGACCATCGTTGACGCTCCTCGTTTCGTGAGGAACGATGTCCTTGCCCGGGACCTCGGGATCGAGAGCCTGGACGAGTTTGTTCGGCGCCTCGCGAAGGGAATGTTCCCGCGTGCCGACGCATCCGCTTGGCCTCATGTCAAGCAGATAGCGCCCTGGCATGCGCGCCCCCCCGACGCGAGACCCCTGCCCCGCGACCTGTTAGCGGACAATTGATCCCATCCGCCGGACTGGACTCCCGAGTAAGCTGCACACAGGTTTCACGCGGCTTACTCGACTCAACTGAACTCTACGATCACCTACATGCACCCGTTGCGTAGCGTGTTCTAAGTTAATATAGGCACGCTACGTCATCGCACCACAGACAAACATGTCTAAACATTCGCCTAAACTCACACGCGAAGGCGCCGCGCGGGCGGCGATTTGCGTTGACACTGAGCGGTGTTACACACAATACAATACCGCTCACACACTCACGACGACTCCTTAGCCCGGACCGTAACCGGCTAGCTCTGGAAGCGGGGCGGGCGGGGGTCATACACCTAACTCTGTAGGAGCGTCGAGTTGGCACCTTCGCCGCTGGTCGTCTTCGTCGGGCCTCCCCCAGGTAACTGGGGGTCTCACCTGGCGGGGACAGACCGCCGAGGTGTCGTGAAGAAAGCGACGCTATGTTATTAGCGTCGCGGCGCGCCTACAGAAATACAAATAGCAAGCACACATATGGGTGCGCGTAGCTACGCGCACTCAATAAGCCGCAAGCACCTGTTGCGCACAACATGAGGGGCCCGTATTGACGGGCCCAAGACATGCTGCCGCGGCCAGAGGGCAAAGCGCCCTGGCACCGCTCGCCACGCCTCCTTGCGGGGGCGTCGCGACTTCCAAGAATGTGGGTCATTCGCTATCCAACCTTTGAAGTGAACACACGTGAACAGCTACAGCAAGAAAATACCCCAGAAAATGGATACCACTGCAGATGAAGCCGCTCAAGTCATTGCATTACTGCAATCAGGGATGCGGCAATGTGATGTTGCTCGGCAACTGAACTTAAGTCGCTTTTCTGTTCGACGAGTATTCCAACGCTTCCAAGAGACTGGTGGCTATATCCGAAGACGTGGATCTGGAAGACAACGGTGCACATCCGAAAGAGACGATCGCTTCATTGTTTCGACGTCTTTACGTAATCGGTTCTCCAATGCTGTTGAGCTTCTGTAAGCGTCTCCACGATTAGAAGAAGAATGCGGGAGAAAAAAATTGCAGCTCACAGGGCTGCTACAGGGCCAAAATTGACTGCACAGCATAGGAGAGACCGGTTGCAATTTGCCCGTGACCATGTGGATTGGACAATAGACCAATGGAGAGCTGTGCTCTTCTCGGATGAGACGAGGGTGTGTCTTTTCTGCAACGACAGGCGTAGAGGAGTGTACAGGAGGCAAGGGGAACGATTCGCACAAGCCTGTATTCAAGAGACAGTGGAATACGGGGTGGCTCGTGCATGTTCTGGGGCGGCATGTCAATCGACGGCAAAACGAACCTTGTGTGTGTTTCTCGGACTGGAAGTGCTCGCGGGCAAGGGTCGCTGACTGCTCATCGGTACATAACAGAGATCTTAGAGGAGCAGGTTGTCCCTTATGCGGGTTTTGTTGGCAGTGGGTTCACGTTAATGCACGATAACGCCCGCTGTGACACCGCATTAATTGTAAGTGACTACCTGCAAGAAGTTGGAATCCCTGTTATGCGCTGGCCGGCACGTAGTCCAGACCTGAACCCTATTGAGCACCTTTGGGATGAACTGAAACGGCGAGTACGGGCACGTGATCCTGCCCCTACCACTCTCCAAGACCTCCAAGATGCCGTCGTTGCAGAATGGGACAACATTCCTCAAGAGACTGTTGTCACATTAATTAGGTCCATGAGAGAATGCATGGAAGCAGTCATCAGGGCTAGGGGGGGTAACACTAGGTTTTAAATTGTTTTTATGGACTTTGTTGCAATTTTTGCTGATAAAATAAAATTAAACTTTTTAATAATTTGCATTAGCTTGCTTTTTTTATTCCCTGGTAAACACAAAACGAAATCTATTGATTTATTCTAAAATTTAAATAAATTGCCATTCCAATGATACCATAGTCATATGTCTACCGTTGATTAATAGAGTTAAAAGGACTTTGAAGGGAATTCTTAAAGAGGTGCGATTTTTGTGACGCCGAGTGTAGTTCACCATATGACATAATAAAAATAATATCAACACTCAAAAATACAAATAGTGTAGGCTACGATGAAATTTCCACAAAAGTACTCAAAGCGGTAGCGGGCGTTATTAGTTCTCCTTTAAGTCACATAATTAATTTGAGTATTAGTGCTGGCATATTCCCAAGCGCACTAAAGACTTCAATAGTAAAACCACTATTTAAGGAAGACGATAAAGAGTTGATGATGAATTATAGACCGATATCGCTCATTCCAGTAATTTCCAAAATTTTTGAGAAATATATTTATAAACAACTCAACTCGTATTAAGAACACAATAAAATCCTTTGCAATGAACAAAAAGGTTTCAGGGAAAAAAAACGATTAATATGGCAATTTATGATTTTTTATATACAGTGATGACGAATATGGATCAACATAAACCGGTATGCAGTATATTCTGCGATATGACTCAGGCGTTTGATTATGTTCAGCACAAAATTTTACTTAAGAAACTCGAAGCGTATGGCATTAGAGGTAATATACTAAAACTATTTGAGTCATATCTTCAAAACAGAAAGCAAATAACGGAAGTCAGTAGGGTAAACATAACTACAAAACGAGAAGAGTCACATCGGTCACAAGAACGTGAAGTTAGGTACGGTGTTCCACAGGGAAGTGTCCTGGGACCTCCTTTGTTTACATTATATATTAATGACTTGCCTAAGTCCACAGAACAACCTATGAGCCTTTTTGCTGATGACAGTGTAGTGACAATCGCGTGTAAGAACCGAGACATATATAAATCTGACATTGATAACTCTCTAATTGCAATTATAGAATGGTTAAATAATAATAATTTAAAAATAAATATAAATAAGACTAAAATCATGCACTTTAATCAGCGCTCCTTGACATTAATTAATAATCTAAATATAAACTATAATAATAATAACATTGACGAAGTTGATACAACAAAATTTTTAGGACTTATTATTGACAAGAAATTAAATTGGAAGGCACATATACAGACTATCAGTAAGAAAATAAGTACCTCAGCATATGCTCTTTACAAACTGGCAGCGGTAATTAGTATAGATGCTTTACTCACCGCATACTGCGGTTTGGTGGAGTCCATTCTAAGGTACGGCGTAAATTTTTGGGGTAACTCGACTGACCGGGAACTTATATTTAAAACTCAAAAGCGTTGTATTAGGTCGATGTTCCAACTTGAAACCACTCAGAGTTGCAAACCTTATTTTCAAAACTACAAAATCTTGACCCTACCTTCACTTTACATATTAGAAAATGCGATGTTCGTAAGATCCAACCCTCTCCTATTTTCTCGCATGGCAGATCGATTCCCTCGTAATAGACGTGACAGTACCCAAATTTGCCTACAACAATATAGAACGGCACTTATGCGCAAAAGTGTCTTTGCATGGCTCCGAAAATTTACAATAAACTTCCAAAAGACTGGAAGCAGTTAAATGATGCAGCGTTCAAAAAGAGAGTTAATAATTTTCTAGCAGATAAGGCTTATTATAATTTGAATGAGTTTTTAGATGAGAAATTTTGATAATATTTTACTTATCTATTGTTCTCTATGTTTTATTATATAAATAATCATAACAATTTTTGAATAATTTGACTCTGAAAGACTTTATAAATTATGATTATTATAGATTCAATTATGATTTTATTAATTACTTTTGACATGACTGTATACTTTGACATGAATTATTAATTCCTCTTTATTTATAATTATGATTTCAACTTTTTTTTTTTTTACTTTTGACATTTATTACCTACTAGTTGCAAATTTTGCAGTCATAGATTAAATTTTGTTTTATTTAATTCTTTTATTCTTGTAATGTATATTTTTTGTTAAAATTGCCTTTTTTTGGACTGAAGGATATAATTATTAAGAAAATCACTTGTAATTCTAAACATTTGCAGGCCGTAGTATGGCAAACATGTCTGAACCAATTTTTCATTATGTTATCCTGCATGCACTTTTTATTATTGTATGTATACACATGTTTGGGCAAATAAATTTTTATCTTATGTTATCTTAAACGAGTGTCCATGGAGTTTCTTGCCCGTTCTTCTCAATAGGTACCTACTACGCTTTGGAATGGGCAACTAACATCATCTTTCTGACTGACCGACCCCTTGTCAATTCAAAAGTGCCTGTAATTGGTTTATTTGAAATAAATGCTTTGAGTTTGAGTTTGAGTTTGAAAAAGGCTTGGGCTGAAAAAGCTGCTCTAATACATTTACACAGTGAATGTTGATTTTTATACTTCTGTTTGCTAACTATTTTAGACATGAATATTTACTGTAAAAAGTATTACATTATTTGAATTATTGTGAATGTAAGGACTATGTGGGTCATTGTTTCAGTTTGAATCATGGTCTGGCCGTTTAAGTAGTCTATGCGGCCAACCCTAATGTCCTTTCTTTGGAAAAGTGTTTGTCGAATCGTTAAGCTCCTTAAGTTCTGAGTTGACCTGTATGATTATGACAAATGTGTGCACTGACTGAACAGTCCACTCAATCTGTGTGGTTCTTTCCTCAAACGACCATTTCAGACTCTAATATACATGGTCTTCACATGGTTTGACCTTGATTATGTCTGGACTTTAACTGTGACCTCAGAGTTTGTTTCGGCCTTTCTTCTCAGAGTAGTCAGATAGGAAACGCCAACCTCATCTATTTAAAAAAATATAGCGCGTCTTATTATTTCGTATTATTGAAACTTCTACCATGAAAGAACTAAAATCATACAAAACAATCGGTTTTCGTGCAAAATTGCGTTCTGGACACAACAACAGTTATATGATATGTATTAATACGGAACCAACTGACTACACCAAAGTTATGGTGAGATTTATAACGCGGCCAGAATTCAGTAAGTTGTTTGTTTTCTATTTTGTTATGTAATTACATACAGTCTCGAGCCAAATCCAGCCAACCAAGAAGCATTACATAAATATGTTTTTATGTAATGCTTCTTGGTTGGCTGGATTTTAGTAATCATTCTCACTTTAATCCCCTCATTAAACATGTAGCATAATTATATAGATACAGAACACCTTAAAGCGACAAACACATAATAATGTCTAATACAAATGAAGGGTGTTTTTCAGTGAGTTTATGAGTGTGTAACGCGTTGGCGAATATTTTATGTACGTGTTTTTTATTTATTTATTTAGTGTTATGCTCTCCGTCAACCAATCACATAATCATACAGTAATATTAGACCACGCAAGTGGAGCTTTAGAATCACAGTTAGTTTTACCAACACATCATGTGTCAAAAAGGATCAACTGTTCCATTCAGAACTTTAATACCTACTCGACCCACATATGTGGACTGTGGGACGGCTGATTACATTTTCGTGGTTACGATGTTGGTCCGTACCAACAACCTTAAATATGACCACACCTTGCTGATAAATGCTGTATAAATATAATATAGCAAAACAGTAAAAAATCAATAACAAAATTGATTTATGAAACGGATAACCTACTTCCACATGCTAAGTATTTAATCATAATTTTGTTTGTTTAGATAACATTATAAGTATCAAAGTTAATGGGATGACTCTACGACCAAAACTTAAGAATCGTCTGAACCGTTATTATGCAATTGAATACAAATATCAAAGAAAACAACGCATAAACGTGGTGTGTGAAGTACAGCGAAAAGACGTGACATTGGTCGTGAAGAGAAGCATCTTGGATAGTAAAGTAATCAGTTACAAAAAACAGGTAATTAGAATACGAATAGTTGTGTCGGCGAAGCTTTTGTGTTTGAAATGCTCAATTGGCGAAATTTTCATAAGTAAGGACGGCGCGCCAAAAAGCGGTCGGATGGTAACTCACCATCCGTCCGCTTTTCGGTACTCCGTCCGGTTGCAATTTTTCCGGACCTTTCGACTTATGGCGTATTCTATTAGAAAATAAAAATGTTAAATTGATACTGTGAAAGAAATATTTAAAAATGTCCGGACTTTTTTGCTAACGTCCGGCTCTTTTCGGGACTATTCAAATTTCGAAGTAGTAAATCTACTTTATATCTGAATCGCTCTGTCGGCGCGAATGTCGTAGAAGAGTTTCAGAATCTAATTTACACGCGTAGATATAGTAGAGCAGACATAGGTACTGACTAAGTTTCCACTTTGAAGGCCCTTGACCTACAGTCCGCTCACAGTTATTCTACCTCTCAGTTTGCATCTATGTCAACATTACAGTGATCTTTACTGCCGTTGCAATAAGGTGGCTGTTGGGTTGCTGCCACTGACAAGTCTGTCAAATTCACAATGATCTTTATCAACTTTACAATAAGGTTGCTATTGGACTGCTGTTTTCAGAGGTAAAATAACTGTGAATACATTATAGTGTTACTCATTTAGTTTTTTTTTTGTTTATGGTCCTGTCCGATATCAAAATTAATAAAAAATATCTGGACCTATAGTCTCTTCTCAAATTATAACTACCTACATGATATATGAGTATTAGTAAGCACACGCTCGTAAGACTCGTCAGTAACAAAAACAGTCACCGTAGCCGAAGTTGGCATGAGTTGGATGTATAATTATTAGTAACACGGCTTACACCAATTTAAACTTCAATTAAACGATATATTTTTCGAGGTACAAGTTTGACATAACTTTACGTACTCCGTTAACAACAGGGGGAGAGTATAACTGTTGAAACAACTTTTTTTTAAATTACAGATACAATACCAGGAAAGAAGGCTGAGATTTCGTTTTATCTCACATCTGTGGATGGCGAGATATTGCGGTGTGGCTCTGATTATATTATTGATGGTTCACTTGCAGAACACGTCGATATTTATTTTACTGAGGGCAAATTCCCTATTGGTAAGTAGAGTGTGGGAGTCTCAGCTGACAGGTGACCCATCTTATATTAATATACAGTCCTTTCACAGTTATTTTACCTCTGACAGCAGCAACCCACCAGCAACCTTATTGTAACGGGAATAAAGCTCATTGTGATTTTGACAGACTTGCCCGTGGCAGCAACCCAATAGCAACCTTACAACTAGGAGAATAAAGATCACTATGGTTTTGACAGGGTTGCAAAACAGGGGTCAAATAACTGTAAAAACACTGTAGCGGTCACTAAATGTCTGCCTGTACTCGTAAGTGCAGTTCCTCAAGATAAGCCTTTGCTGGCGGTCACCCATCGTATGACCCATATTATACAAGTTGTGATACCTTCTTGATTAAGACTTGTCAGAGACTTGTCGTGTGTAAAACATGTATCATACATGTGTTGACGTTGTCTCAGACATGTAATACTACCTCATGGACAAACGAAAAAAGTCGGACAGTTTCTCGCTAACCAAAAAACTGTGTCACTCAAGGCGGCCAGCTCGCTGCACGTACAGGCCGCTGTACGCACACATATACACATTAGTCGGCCGAAGGTCGGCCATTACGCGCGCAAACGGCAACCCTCACACAAATATAAGTTGATGTAAACGATGAACGAACGAGTTGACAAAACATCATGTTTTATTATATACCTTGATGTAATCGTGGGGTGAGGAGGTATTATTGTATTGAGTTCGTGGTCAATACAAAATCTCGTCATTACTCAGTACCTACCTGATAGCCTATTTTAATTTTTAAACTTTGTTCTGTATGTATTACTTCATTAAGTTATAGTATCGCTGACATACGACAAGGATTTAATACCGCAAACAAAATAATTGTTCATAAAACCAAGAGATGGCTAAGTTTTACACTTTACATATTTTGTTTATAGAGAAGCAAATTTAAAGTAATATATATGGAGTTTAGCGAATAAAAATCTCAAGAATTCGCCGTTTACAAATAGTTGTTCAGTATGTACCACTTTTCCTACCAGTGTTTTTTTTACAAAGACCTCATTACATTCTATTTTAAATCTTATATGTATAAATAAAAATGAAATGCTGTTCGTTGGTTATCGCATCACTTGAAAACGACTGGACCGATATGACTATTTTTTATTCTAAAATGATCCTAATAGTCCGAATTAGGTTTTTATGGAAAGAAAAATTGGAAAAGTTCCCGGAAAATGTTTAAATTCGGGAAAAACTAAACATCCTTTTTTCTATGACATTTTTGTATGAGTTATTGAGATTTAGACAACATAACAACTGTCGGCTCAGCTAGTTAAATATTAAAAGCTGTCGACAGCCTGTTAAACGTCTGCCGTTGCGCCATGTTCATATACCCTCATACGTCTTTTCAGATCCATTTCCATTGCACATGGAATTGCCATCAAACGGTACAGTGATGGAACTGTATGATGACAAACTCAAGGTTATTTTCTACGAGTTTAAAGATGGCGAGACATTGCAGTTAAACTGTGGCCCGCTTCCTGATGCATTACCAGTTCTATACCTACAACTTAATAATTCGGGTAAGATATTACAATAATTAAGCTTTCTCACAGTCACAAAACACTGTCAACGTAAGAGATCACAAAGAAATAAAATAAAACCACACTTAGGCAAGATTCACAGATCGCACTTTGACTTTGCTGAGCAAAATTAGCGTTTCAAATAAATATGAACCCTATTTTTATCCGATAAGGTTTATATACGTATAAAACGCTTGTTTACTCAAAACTCAAAGTATTTATTTCAATTAAACCATTTACAGGCACTTTTGAACTGTCAAAGAGTCGGTCAGTTAGTCAAAAAGTTGAAGCTAGTTACAATAGCTTATACGAATTTAACATTATTCGCGTATAATAAGGTTACTATATTTCACAAAAATCTTTTAATATCGGCTTTGCCACCTTCTAAGCCATTTATTAGTGGTTTATAAATTAAACCGGCTCGACTAAACAGTTACTTACCCTGGCGGCGGCGTGTCGGTGACATGGGAGCAAAAACTTAAAACTTCCACTTATATCTCCAACACATTAAAGGGTTTTCGCTTTTTTGGAGCTGGTTTTTTTATAAGACTTCCGTTATAACCACGTAAAAAATTGCGGAGGCGGATGCGAGGTTCCGTTACAACCCTACTTCGCACTACTACTACCTTGCTCTTCTCCACTTCCTCGCTCCGCTCAAACTAATATACTCTCAAATATGAGGCAGATTTTAATATCGGTATGGTCCTCTTTCAGAAATATGCAAGACAAAGGGTTGCACTGTTTCTAAAACATTGCACGTAACTCACAAAGATAAGAATAATGCAATAGTGTGTTATTTAAAAGCAGAGCATGATCCGTCAGATCCCAGTAAATCAGGCGAAGTGTTACGAGAGATCAGAGTGATCCTCCGCGAGAGAGTTCTGACTACTACCTCCACTACTCCCTCTCCTGTTACCGCCCTTACTACAGCATCAAGTAAGTTGTATTTATGTTATTTACAATGAGAAGATGACGTTGTCTTTTACAATACATAAATACGTAAGGAAGAAATATGGCAACCAAATGTACTGAATATGAATCGTCGTTGGTTTTTGGAGAGCAAGAGTAGAAAACCGAGCAACAGTTGTGGCTTGTTCTCTCACTTGAGTAAGGCCTGTGTCCAGCAGAGGTCTGTGAGAGGCTGTATTGGTAGACTGTCTTTCCTAAGCAGCCCCACCATGATAAGCTACATAACATTTTACTTTGCTTTGTCACTTGCGTGTCTTCTCTGGCTCAGCACACACTGATGGGATCGCATAGTAGTGGCAGTCTTTCAGCATTTCTAGGCTTAGACCAACACCGACGGGCACTCATCACCAGCACGACTGGCATGCTGCGTCTGTCTCTTGCTAAAACAGGCACTCTGATATTTTGTCCTAGAAAGTACAACGCAGCATAGATAGTCCTGCTGAGCGCTTCGGTCTGTGGCTTGAGGAAGCTAATGCTAATCTGTGAAGAGTACGGGAGTGGGCACGGCCTTAAATATAATGTGACCAAAAGCCAGTGCATGGTCTTTGAGGCGAGTAGTGCTAAATGCCCGCAAAGTGTACCACCACTTTGTCTCAATAGTGTTCCCCTAGACTGGGTGAAACAATTTAAATACTTGGGGCATTTGGTCACGGCTGGCCTCAGGGATCATGCTGACATCGAAAGGGAGCGGAGGGCTTTGTCAATAAGAGCGAATATGTTGGCAAGCAGGTTTGCACGCTGCTCTGATCAAGTTAAGATATCACTTTTTAAAGCATACTGCACTTCTTTGTACACGTGTAGCCTGTGGGCTAGCTATACACAGGCGAGTTACAGTGCCCTCCGCGTCCAGTACAACAACGCGTTCAGGGCGGTATTGGGGCTGCCCCGTTTCTGCAGTGCCTCGGGCATGTTTGCGGAAGCGCGCACCGACTGTTTTCACACCACAATGCGCAAGCGGTGCGCGTCCTTGGTGCGCAGGGTGCGGGCCAGCTCCAATGCTGTCCTAGTGATGATTGCTGGACGATTGGACTGCCCTTATATGGGGAAATGTTCCAGTAGGCATATAGCCAGGGCATGTTAATGACTGACGTGAGATTTGCTGTTTTTATTAATATATTATGTTATTATTTTTATCTAAAAATTTGCCCAAGACTTTTATTTTTATTTGTATTTTTTGTGATTTTTGTGATTTTATGTCCGGATGTCCGGCTGTTCTCCTCTACAGCACCCTAATTACGTAACACACTATCTATCACAATCTGAATCATTTTGAAGCCTATTGCTAATCCATTGCTTCATATGATGGAAAAAATGATCTGCTCAAAAACATAAATAACGCAATGAACGTTGTTGTTGTTGAACTGTCAAAATGAAACCCATTCTTACTGTTAGTGTGTTACGTAATTACCCCGCAGGTCGCATTTCTAACAGTCTCGTAAAATTTTGTCAGCAGGTTCGATAAATAAAATGATTGTTTTGTAACACCTATGGATGTAATTTTTAAGTCCGAAATAAATATATTTGATTTGATTTGATTTGATAGATCGCAGACACACTTTTCGTTAACTCAGTATCCACCTCTTGGCATTGAATGTCTTATCGAACATTTAGAGTTGTAGTACCTACAATGATCTGTTGGCGCATGGCCGAAATTGGAACTAACACGCTCATCTTGTTTTTCAATACATTTCATAAAACAATTTTACTGCACAAATGTTCACCTGTTAAAGTCATTCGAGCGCCAATAGATCTTAGTCCTGTTTGCAGACTATTGTGGTACATGCAAAGATCTCACAGCCTCTTGTACAGTCACGAGCATAAATAATACATAACTAACTAACTAATTTATTAACAGTACCTATATATAAATGAATGCTCACGTACGGTCAGTACTGTGCATTACTTCGCCCCTCTTATAAAGAAGATAAGATAAGATAAGATAAGATAAGATAAAAATTTATTTGCCCAAACATGTGTATACATACAATAATAAAAAGTGCATGCAGGATAACATAATGAAAAATTGGTTCAGACATGTTTGCCATACTACGGCGTGCAAATGTTTAGAATTACAAGTGATTTTCTTAATAATTATATCCTTCAGTCCAAAAAAGGCAATTTTAACAAAAAATATACATTACAAAAATAAAAGAATTAAATAAAACAAAATTTAATCTATGACTGCAAAATTTGCAACTTGTAGATAATAAATGTCAAAAGTAAAAAAATAAAAAATAAAGTTGAAATCATAATTAAAAATAAAGAGGAATTAATAATTCATGTCAAAGTATACAGTCATATCAAAAGTAATTAATAAAATCATAATTGAATCTATAATAATCATAATTTATAAAGTCTTTCAGAGTCAAATTATTCAAAAATTGTTATGATTATTTATATAATAAAACATAGAGAACAATAGACATGTAAAATATTATCAAAATTTCTCATCTAAAAACTCATTCAAATTATAATAAGCCTTATCTGCTAGAAAATTATTAACTCTCTTTTTGAACGCTGCATCATTTAACTGCTTCCAGTCTTTTGGAAGTTTATTGTAAATTTTCGGAGCCATGCAAAAGACACTTTTGCGCATAAGTGCCGTTCTATATTGTTGTAGGCAAATTTGTGTACTGTCACGTCTATTACGAGGGAATCGATCTGCCATGCGAGAAAATAGGAGAGGGTTGGATCTTACGAACATCGCATTTTCTAATATGTAAAGTGAAGGTAGGGTCAAGATTTTGTATTTTTGAAAATAAGGTTTGCAACTCTGAGTGGTTTCAAGTTGGAACATCGAACTAATACAACGCTTTTGAGTTTTAAATATAAGTTCCCGGTCAGTCGAGTTACCCCAAAAAATTACGCCGTACCTTAGAATGGACTCCACCAAACCGCAGTATCCGGTGAGTAAAGAATCTATACTAATTACCGCTGCCAGTTTGTAAAGAGCATATGCTGAGGTACTTATTTTCTTACTGATAGTCTGTATATGTGCCTTCCAATTTAATTTCTTGTCAATAATAAGTCCTAAAAATTTTGTTGTATCAACTTCGTCAATGTTATTATTATTATAGTTTATATTTAGATTATTAATTAATGTCAAGGAGCGCTGATTAAAGTGCATGATTTTAGTCTTATTTATATTTATTTTTAAATTATTATTATTTAACCATTCTATAATTGCAATTAGTGAGTTATCAATGTCAGATTTATATGTGTCTCGGTTCTTACACGCGATTGTCACTACACTGTCATCAGCAAAAAGGCTCATAGGTTGTTCTGTGGACTTAGGCAAGTCATTAATATATAATGTAAACAAAGGAGGTCCCAGGACACTTCCCTGTGGAACACCGTACCTAACTTCACGTTCTTGTGACCGATGTGACTCTTCTCGTTTTGTAGTTATGTTTACCCTACTGACTTCCGTTATTTGCTTTCTGTTTTGAAGATATGACTCAAATAGTTTTATTATATTACCTCTAATGCCATACGCTTCGAGTTTCTTAAGTAAAATATTGTGCTGAACATAATCAAACGCCTGAGTCATATCGCAGAATATACTGCACACCGGTTTATGTTGATCCATATTCGTCATCACTGTATATAAAAAATCATAAATTGCCATATTAATCGTCTTTTTTTCCCTGAAACCTTTTTGTTCATTGCAAAGGATTTTATTGTGTTCTAAATAAGAGTTGAGTTGTTTATAAATATATTTCTCAAAAATTTTGGAAATTACTGGAATGAGCGATATCGGTCTATAATTCATCATCAACTCTTTATCGTCTTTCTTAAATAGCGGTTTTACTATTGAAGTCTTTAGTGCGCTTGGGAATATGCCAGCACTAATACTCAAATTAATTATGTGACTTAAAGGAGAACTAATAACGCCCGCTACCGCTTTGAGTACTTTTGTGGAAATTTCATCGTAGCCTACACTATTTGTATTTTTGAGTGTTGATATTATTTTTATTATGTCATATGGTGAACTAGGTCCCATAAACATAGAGTCTCTTATATTTAAAATATTTTGTGTTACTCTAGTTCCAGCATTTACAATGGGTTGAATTTTGTCGATGAAATAATTGTTAAACATGTCCGCTATGTGTTTTGGCTCTGTGATGGATTCATTATTAATTTTAATTTTATCTATAGAAGGTTTCGGTATATTTAGTTTGCTTCGTTTAATTATTTGCCATGTCGTTTTGGATTTATTTGTTGATGTTTTAATTTTATAATTGTTTTGGGCGCACTGTGTCAGCTTTATAATTTTTCTATATAGCTTCGTGTAATTTTTTAGACTCATTTTATTTGTCTGGCTAGGTTTTAATCTATAGTTCCACAGCAATTGTCGTTTCTTTTTGCTACACATTTTTATACCGCGGGATACCCAATTTACTTTTTTCCTTAAATTTACTGTTATCCCAATATTAGGGAAGCATAAATCATAAAGTAGTATGAAGAAATCTAAAAAAGCCTTATATGCAATATTGGGGTCGGTAGCATTATATACCTCTGTAAATGTCAAGCTGCTTAAATGATTTTTAAACTTAGCTAAGTTTTCTTCACTATAATCCCGTCTTTCTATACGCCACTTGTCAATTGCGCAAATTTTGCTTACGGGGAATTTAAGAAGTTGCGCCGTGTGATCAGACAATGCGAGTTCTAGAATTATAGTTTTGCAGGACTTATTGAAATTATGAGCAAAATTGTCTATGCAAGTTTGGCTCTTCAATCGTGTAGGTTTGTTAAGCGCTAGTTTTAAGTTAAAATTTAATAGCAGATTTTCGAATTCAATTGTATTATTGTTTCTTTTTAATATGTCAATGTTAAAATCTCCCGCTATGACAATATTTTGAGATTTCTTAGTACAAGTCTTTAATAGTGTTATTAATTTTTCGAAAAAATGAGATACATTTTTGCCATTAGGAACCCTATAAATGCATACAAAAATGGTGTTATGGTTAATCAGCTCTATGGCGCAACATTCGAATATACCAACAGAAGCCATTTTAGCAACTTTTGGTAGTTCTTTCCATTGGAGTCCGTTCTTCACGAGTATACACGATCCGCCTCTTTTACTTTCTTTTCTACTGAAGCATGCTGCCAGACAATAATTATCTATGCATAATTGATTCTCATATCCCTGCATCATAAAATGTTCTGTTATGCATAAAATGTCGATTTCCATGCCCTTTTCTGATAGTTCCTGGAGACAGACAGATAGAGAGTCTGCTTTTGATAGCAATCCTGCTATATTTTGGTGCATTGCATAAAGGTGGTTAGTCACGAAAAAAATCTGTTACTGTCTCTGTTGCAATTCGCGTGACATTTAGCGTTCGAAAGAGATAGAGGGGATGATTCACACTCCTGTTCAGTGTCCAGGCAGTGGTTTATATCATCTTCACTGCCAAAATGAACAAATTCGTCAATCATTAAACTTAGATTCTCAAATATTTTCTCCATGCCGTGATTATTGACTGATCCACTTTTCCTCCAAAACATTTTATAATCATATGTCAAGTAAAAGTTAGTATCGAACAAATGTGCGTAATTGTGAGTACTTGCATCTAGATACATCAGGCTGTTAAAAGTTTCTATTCTGCCGTTAAATAACGTGGAAAAGTCGTTCAATTTAAATGTAGGTGCGCATATTACAACATTTGTGTGTTGTATTTTTAATAGCGTTTCTCGTATGGTAATTATTAGGTCAACGTAGTTGGTAGTTCGTCGAAAGTCCTCTTCACCGATAAAAATCAGGCAGTAGTCGAGCATTGTAAATTTTCTTAATTTCATATCAATGTTATCAATAAGCTTCTTCGTTCCACAATTCGGTGTTAAATAATGGCAAATTTGATAATTTTGAAACATGTCTTCTGCCGTTGTTATAATCTTGTTATTATTATTGGTACTTAAGATACATAGTTTGGGTTTTTAAGAGACTAGGTGGCTTTGTTTGGGTACGAATTTTGGAACGTTACCAGTCGCGCCATCTGTTGGAGATAGATGAGAATCTTTTACAATGTCGTTCCTATTATTGGTACTCAGGTTACTGATCTTACTGTCATTTTTCTGTTGTAGTTTTGCCTCAACAATGCTGGTTTTATATTGTATGCGAGAGGGTGATGACGTATCTTTTTCCGGATTCGATATAAGTAAGGGTTCTGTTTGTGTTCCTTTGTTCTGATTTAAGGATTTCTTTATGGGAGTAGACTTTTTGTGTTTTTTAACTGGGCTGCTAAGTGTTGTGAAGAGATCATTTTTCCTTTGCAAGTCTAAGTTTAACTGCTTAAGGTTGCTATTTTCTAACGAAAGAGACTCGATTTCCTGATGTGCGCTATTTAAATCTAACACAAGCTTGTCAATGTGTTCCTTTAGCTTTGTAATTTTTTGTTGTTTTGCATCATTAATGTCATCATTGGATAAGTCGGGTAGGCTGGAAACAGTATCTTCGAATGTACTATTATTTACTGTATCGGTGACGGTGTTGGAATCCGATTTAGTACGCGTACGGCGCATAGTAATATTCTCGAAGAAATTCATTATATGTTTTTTCGCTCCTTGATGTCGTATCTCACACCTCGTTTGAGGTCAATAATTAGAATTAGTAAAGACAATTTCCTAATTCACAAAAAGTACTGTAATGGGTACGACCAGATTTGAACCTGCGCCACTCTGAGTAGCAGAAGTTGCGTTTTACCTCCGCGCCACCGAAACACTATACGAATTGCCGAAATTGTTGGTCGCTATGTCCACTGAGTCATCCTCAGGCGACGACGGGGAGTAGAGGTGGTAAGTGCGGGGAGTATCGAGCGCACTGCGGGTTGTCGTAGGTCAGTGCCCACGGCCGTTAGATTTATTTCAAATTTTTAGTTTTTTATCACGGTTTATTTTCACTATAACTTTGCTTCACTCAGACGTATAGTCACAAAACTTTCACAGATCGATGAGTTACTTCACTGGCTTTAAGGCAATAGTAATTTAATGTGATAAAGTCTACTTAATACGACTTCTTCTATTTAAAAATTGAAGAGCAAAAAAAATAATAAGCGTTATGTCTCAACTAACTTGGACGACTCCAAGAAGAGGGGAAGAGGGGTCGGGTTATGTAGGTCACTGACTGTACTTTAAGGTGGGTAATTTATACTGGCAGAATAGTCGACATTGGCTTAGTTGCCAAAAACAAAAATATATCGCTTTTTTATTGACATTGCTACTTTTAAACATGATGTCAGATATTTAAGCTTCCAGTGGGATGTCACATATTTTTGCAGAAGGAGTGGCACTGATTGCTATATACGAGAAAACTCGAAATATTATTGTCAGCACAAAGGTGCCAAAATGATATCAAATATTTTCGATCACAACGAGGTATCACATTTTTCTGAATTTAACTGAGTAGGCTGATATTTATAATGCTAGACATGTCCGTTAATATTGCATTGACACCATATTGACACACATTTTTGAAGCCGATGCAGAATTCTATATTTTCGCGACGCTTGTGTCACCAGATGGTTTTGGTGTTCCTTCGAGTTCACGTATTTGTGCTGCCACTTGTATATATATCTACTCATCATAATCAGCTCTATAATGTTTCCACTGCTGGGACACAGGTCTCTTCTCGGTGAGAGGGAGTGGGTCGTAATCCACAACGGGGGCCCAGTGCGGGTTGGTAGATGTAATTCACAAAGGTAACATTGTTTGTATTATGTTATGCTAATATATAACTAGTAGCTTTAATTGTAATTAAGAATGTAACTAAAGACCACGCTACCGCATTAGGATTATTGCCTGTAATGATAGTTGTGTTTGTGATAAATAAATAAATAAATAAATATGTCTTCGATTTTTTTGCATCGTTTTGAGAGCAGTGGTGATGAAATAATTTAGACTAAGTAAAGTGTCCGCCTGGGTTCGAACATACGACCTACAAGTCGTAAGTCTCTGCCGTTTCTGCTAGACCACCACCGCTCTCACATATACTTCCCGTCATATTTTTATGAATGAATCATGTAATCAGATATTGTTGCCGAACATAGTAATATATTTATGCTTGTGACTGCACATGGCCGATGGCGCAATAGCCGGTTCTGCTTCGCGAATACATTTTCTTGTCTTTCTTGGTTTAGCACTTAAATACATCAATTCATGTTTTGTTTTTCAGGTGAAACGTCAACTAACACTCTAGTATATTGTATGTCAGCTGTGGGCGTCGCGGTATTTATACTTTTGGTGATAATATTATACTTGTCAGTAAAGAAACGTTGCTGCTGTAGAAGATCGAGTTCGCAAGAATTGCCACCAACACCGACCGCGAGACCTGACGTAATTTTTTATCTTTTTTTTAGTTCTAACTTCTTAAAAATATTACTGCATACTTTTAAAGAAACAATTCATTAAATGTCCGTTTTTACTTTCAGCCGAATACAGTTTATTATGAGAACCTGTTGTCCGTCTTCAAAACCTTTAACGATCGCGAAGCCGCGGAGCTGGAAAATGCTTATGAGGAAATCTCCTGATAGTGATTTTCCAACTCCGCGTCAAGTAGTGGTTTACTTGACTATTGAATCCAATAGTAAAGTAAACCATTACTTGTCTATTGAATCTCGTTTGTCGCATTGCACATCTTAACGACTCAACACCAACTCAACCCAAAGCAAAGCGTTGACATTGTGAGCTTTATATCGCGTCACGTACAGCAACATCACGGTGAATGACGACGTGTCAACAACTATTGTCACATAATTTTGGAAATGTCATTGTACGGGACTTGATTTTCAGGTCACATTTCAATGTTTTACTTTGAATCGAGTTCGTGATGAGGATGGAGATCCTACGGCTTCTACTGCTACAATCAACGCGGAGGAGAAGACCAGGCGTGGGCAGCGAGGAAGATTCCCCGCAGTCTGAGTCGGGTTAGGTCACTCTGGTCGGGAGAGATAGAACTTTTAGTTAGTTTATTAGATTTTATTGAGTGTTAAATCTGTAAAACATTTTAAATAATATAATAGTAAATTCTAAAATATGCACAATTAATCAAATTCTCGATTGGTTGTTAAAATTGTAAGCAGTAGATGGCCGAATCAGTAGAGCTATTGATAAATGTTAACGAAGATTAATTGTGTATGATTAAGTAAATCTATATTTCGTTTTAATTTATATTTTTAGCTTATCTGTTACTGACATTATTGGAAATAATTTGAGTGCGTATACGAGGAAATACGAGAGGACTCGGAAAAGTTCCGGATGACTGACTGCTAAATATTATACTAGTTGTTTTAATAATCGTCTTTTATAAAATCTACACAGTTAAAATTACTAGATTTAAGTGATGATATTATAAAAATAATTTTAAAATATTAAGAAAATTCTACTAAAAATTTGTAACATGATGTTTATCTCATTTTCTTAAATTTAGATTAATCTTAAATTTTAATTTAGAATTTTCATCTTCCCAGTGCATCAAAGGCAATTTGAATTGTGTCGGCCTAGAATTTGGCTACGAGTTTGTCGCCTGAAAATACGTAATATAATTTTCAGCACTTTAAGTACCTATAATATCGAATAACTCCAGTTATATACACTAAAATTCCTCGAGAACTAAAGAATCTTAATGTTGTTATGTTCAAAAAGAAACTCAAACTCTTTATAATTGATGTGTTACACTGAATAAGTGTTACCACGACTAAATTTATGAAGGATGAAGTGACATTTGGGTAGTGTTGCCTGTAAGTCTTGTAAGTAATTATTTAAAATTGTATTATGTAGCGAAGTAATTTATTTAATAATATCTATTGTAAATTATACCTATCAACGTTGACAAATAAAAACTAAATCATTTATTTTCATTTTATTTGAGTACATGATCCTTTTTTCTGGTTTTTTAATTGTTTTGTTATTTCTCAATATGTTCAACACCGAGTACCTACAATATTGTTTAAGTACAAAGTTTTAATTTATCTATTAATAGTTCCTTTCAAAATTCCTAATTCCCTCTATGAGTTACAGACCGACCAAAAATGGGCTGAAAACGAAAATAAAGATGACGTCATTTGTCGATACTATTGATCGAGAAAAGAATAATTTAAATAAAAGAAATACAGTGTGAATCTTCTAACCGCTGAACCAAAAATTTTCTCAAAAAAAAAAATGAATTGTCAGCATCGATTTCCGAAAGTGGTGCGCGAACGGTTCGAGTGATTTTAGTTGAAACGGTTTAATTTTACTAGGTATAGGTAGGTACTTTCACCAAACAAAAACCAATCGACAATCTTAGAAAAATCTAAAATCTCTAAAAACTAGAATAATGGGAAAAAAGTAATCGTAATTTTGTCAAATCAATCACAAAGACTACTCTAAAAACCTATGAAATAAATACCAGCGGGGTAATTGCGTAACACACTAACAGTAGGAATGGGTTTCATTTTGACAGTTCAACAACATTCATTGCGTTATTTATGTTGTAGAGCAGACAATTTTTTCGAACATATGAAGCAATGGATTAGCAATAGGCTTCAAAATGATTCAGATTGTAATAGATAGTATGTTACGTAATTAGGGTGCTGCAATACTGGTGTGAGCTGTTTAGCTAGTTCCACATGGCTTAATTAGTCGGTGTTTTCTTCGACACGAGATCACTGCACTTCATTCACGAATACTGTTCACCTAAATTTAATAGGTTGCAGTATTAGCAGCATAATTATGAATATGTGATTTCAGCGGTGTCATCAAACCTAAAGATTGTGTAAGTATTCTACACGCCATCTTATCCAGTAACTACACACCATCTGGTCTAGTATAATGGGGGCTACTGTTTTTGTGCTCACCAGTTGGCGCCACTGGCGAGTAAGGTCCTGTTGCTGTACTTTTATTTGATGTTTTGGATATGTTTAAGTACGCATAAATTACCATTACCATTAAATACTAAGTTTATTTTATTACATTTTAAAACTTCAAATGAATATTTAGATTTTATTGTTCCTAAAATTGGCAAGCATGAAGCAAACAAATCTTATTCTTCCTTCAAGTGCTGCGAAATTAGTTCCTAACTTTTTACTTATAATCTTAAGCCATATTTAATCAGGAATGGCACGACCTTTACAACAATTATCAATCACTAGCTTTTGCCCGCGGCTTCGCTCGCGTTAAATTAGACTTTGAATTGATATTCGGGTTATAATTCAATCATGATTCGATAGACAGGTGGCGCCATCTATGATCATAAGAACGTTATTGTTGTTTTTCTCGGGAACAGTACCTTTTTTCGGGAAGAAAGGTACCCTATGTCCGTTTCTGTACCCCTGAAAACGTATATGCAAAATTTCAGGATGATCAGTTCAGTAGTTTAAGCGTGAAAAGGTAACAAACAAACAAACAAACTTACTTTCGCATTTATAATATTAGTTAGGTTTCGTTAAAACCCGTGATAAAAATCACGCAAACAGTGAACGTTCAGTACATATTTTGACATCTAGAGACCTTACTCTCTCTCTTCTCTCCAACTCAAGCGCGGTCGCCCTCATTGTTTCCGACAACTTTACTAAGAGACTTTACTCCATAGGGAACATTCGATATCTCGATGGGCAGAGAAGTTAAAGGTGACGCCATAATAAAATGAGCAGATGTAAGAGGTTCCGGATACGGCTCCTCAGATAAGACACAGAGTGGTCTCGAGTTAAGGACTGCCTCACGTTGAGTGAGAACAGTCAGAAATTCCTCATAAGTGAGAATTTGAGGACCAATGATGCGGTCTAAATGGGTTTAAATAGATTTTATGTTAGATTCCCACAATCCCCCAAAGTGTGGAGCGCGGGTTGGAATAATTTTCAATTCAATGCGGTAGCAATCGGCCAGTAGGTTTTGTAATTGAACTTTAGCTTCAACGAAATTGGTTCTATTATCGGAATATAAACATGAAACAGCGGGGTCAGTGCGTAACACACTAACAGCAGGAACTCATTTTGACAGTTCAACAATATTCATTGCGTTATTTACGTTGTTGAGCAGACAAATTTTCGAACATAATTATGAAGCAATGGATTAGCAATAGGCTTCAAAATGATTCAGATTGTGATAGATAGTGTGTTACGCAATTAGGGTACAGGCCCACGGCGATAATGAAATATTTTAAAAGCGGAAATGAAGGTATCACAAGAAACATTGATAACCAGTTCAATGTGATCGGCTTTTGGTAACAAGGCATATAAACACGCATATACAGGGTGGCAGGGACATCGACGCGCAAACTGTAACCATGAATTCAGCACATGATTCTAGACAAACTAGCCCAAAAAAAAAAAAGCGTGGAATTTTTTTGTCGGTTATTTGAAAAAAAATCTGCTATTAAATAGAAAAGTGCAATACCTACGCGATCAAAATGTACTGCATACAACTTTTTTTTAATAACTGGCGTAACATTTCAACGCAGTGGGGGTTCAGAATCATGTACTGAATCCATGGTAACAGGTTCTGCATGATGTCCCTGGCATCCTGTATATGCCTTTTTACTCCTTTGATCGCGACGTCTACACTAAGTTACTTTTATTGGGCCAGCATAGTCTACACCCGTATGCACAAACGCTTTGGTCTCCTGTACGCGGCAATTTTTGGACTAAGGTTTGAAGGAGAATTTTTAAAACAAAAACTACAAACGTCAAATCCATGGTCTTAAAAAACAAGGTCTGGCGTTCCGGGAGTGACACATGCTTATGTCACTATCCAGTTGCCACTTTATTGCAACACAACACGAATTATGGAAACATTTTGAGTCACCATTCTGTTAAAAAATATATATAAAGCATTTAAATTGTCGTTTCGTTTTTCTAATCAAACGAAACAATTCAATTTAAACATATACCAACGTAATTGTTAGTTAAAACCTCATTGTTTTATTGGATTCGCACAGGTAATAAAGGTGGTTGGGGAGCTATTATTACACACTACTGGTAACAAAGCGGTGATGACGTAGGCTTGTGTCACCCACGTGACCACTGTGTCTCGGAATGCTATACCTGGCGAAGTATATTATTATACTATGGTCAAATCTTTTTATAATGACACTTCTAGACGAGAGTATCCAACACTCCTGACGCAACAGCGAACTTAGAAGGTTGGTTCCAGTATGACAATGAACGCGGTGAAAATAATTAATTAAAAAGTGAGTAATATTTGGGTATTAAAGCGAGGTGCTTCATAAGGAAATCCAGCCATTCTCAAGAGATGCGCTTACCAACGAACAGCATTTCATTTTTAATATACAAAGAATACATGTAATATATAATCAGAATAATCATGTATTACAGTGTTAATAGGTATGGGAGGACAGTGTAGGCCTGTCAACAAGTAACAGGTACTCAACAAAACAGAAAAAGGTCTACCTACCTCTCATGTTGTTTTTGTAAACTTTAGTTTCTAGAAATACATAAACAAACGTGCAGAGGTGGGCACGCATTTTTTTGCTGCTGAACGTGATCACGGGTTAAAGGGCGGGAAGTAGGGCCCCCTAGGCTCAAAGGCGAAGGGTTTACATTTACGACATTCTATATTTGGCAAGTGAACCACACCGTCGCTAGACGAACTATTGGCTCACGCGGATGTGTTTCCCGATTTTCTGAGCCCCGTGACCTCGTGAACGCCTCTTCTCATATTTAGACGTATCTATGTAAAACTTTGTGTGTTAATTCATGTAAGATTTTAAGTCTGTAAATTAAAATTTTCCATTATACTGGTGCAAGTTACTTTCGCCTACACAAGTATCTTCCCTGACCACCTAATCCCTGACAATGGAAACTTGTAGAAAACAGCATAAGCCATCTTCCATTACGATATATGGATAAACCTAGATGGGCACTTATGAAACGTCAGAAGCTAGGTGCACGGTTCAATTGGTCGTTTACTATGGAGAAGAGCCGGCAAGAAACTCCACGGTTACTCTTTTAAAAATAATTGGCTTTTACAATGTTCTCACAGTGTCAATAGGTGTGGGAGGACAGTGTAGGCCTGCCAACAGGTACCAAGTACTTAAAAAAATAGAAAATGGCCAACAAATCGAAACATCTACTACAACAAAGCTTACTATTCTTAGAGGTCACATTGCGGGTTTATTCCGGAACTGAACGATTCAGATAAATCTGACAGTTGGCGATTGACGAACGTTGGTTGGTTGGAGCCAAGTTGGTTCGGCATTTCGAGATTATTCACTTTCTGAGCATTCCGGACGTGTACGCTCGGACTAACAGAATTATGGAACTAAGTTCCTTATTGCTCGTTGTACTCTGGGCACTTGGCGTATGAGAGCTAGACTGACGAGTGTATTTTTTTTATTGTCATAACCCTTTCGTTAAAAGTGTAGTTTCTTCATTCAGTTACTTACAAACGTTGTTAATTTATTTCATGGTGCCTATTTTTTTCGTGTTATAATTTAACTGAGTTGCACTTGAATGAAGTCTGTCATTATGGTGCTGTTTTTAATTTGGATATGAGTGGAAATAAAACCCGCTTCGTTGAAGTGGTTACCTTGGAAGCGCGACATCTGAGCACCGCTTTGGTTTGATCCCCGAGTCGATTGAAGCTAGGCGAATGATTACTCACAGAATATTGCTTGCCCGGTTGATGGCAATGAGGGCTACCGCGCTTGAGTTCGCCGCTAGAGGCGCTAGTGTAGAGTAAGGTCTCTTGATGTCAAAATATGTACTGAAAGTTCAATGTTTGCGGGATTTTTTATCACGGATTATAACGAATGTTTCATAATAGCTGTAATGGTTGTGCCATTCTTGATTAATTATGGCTTAAGACTTTTTAAGACTTTTTTACTTAAGTTAGGATCTAATTTGGTAGCACTTGAAGGAGGAATAAGATTTTTCTGCTTCATGCTTGCCAATTGTAGGAATATTATAATCTAAATATTCATTTAAAGTTTTAAAATGTAATAAAATAAACATAATAAGGGTGCTTAAACATATCCAAAACATCAAATAAAAGTACTGCAACAGGACCTTACTCGACAGTGGCGCCAGCTGGTGAGCACAAAAACGATAGCCGCCATTAGCTCGCCCTCGATTACCTTCAATATGGGACTTGAACATAAGTCGCGAAATGTTGGTAAATTATAATTGCAGCTCTGCCTAACTCTTAGGCGAATACAGGCGTAATGTTATGTCATTGCTTGGGTCACAAATAAAACAAGTAATTTATTTTTCAATTTATTATTTTGTTCAATGTTAACCAATAAGTTTCTTAAGCAAGTTACAGTATGGATATAGCGTAGCATAGTATACTCCCTCTAAAATGTACAGATCCATCAAGTTTGGTCTAACGAACAAATATTACTTAGAACCACCATAACTTGACTCGTCTCAATTACTTTGCTCGAAGACCAAAGAAGAATATTTTTTAATAAATATATTAATTATTAAGTATTTTACAGAGTTACACGAACACACAGAAAGTAAACGGAATTTATTTATATATTTTTTCAGAGGATATCATTTGTTGGTTTCTTTAAAAAAATTACTGAGTACAAAATTATGTTCGCTTCTCAATGTCAAAATATACGTATATTTTCAACGATACATTTATTATGATTTACGAAGGCATTTTCGTAAATAAAGATATTTTTACAAAACACTTTTTTTGCAAAATAATCGTTCATTCGCTTTATACAAGTCGATTGAATGAATAATTATCATTCACTCGTTCATTTTTTGCAGGCTTAAAATCCTTCATTTATGAAATTGTTCTTTTAGATTTACTAGACATAGCTTTGATAAATATTTTATGGTTATGATGACATGGTTTTTCTCTGTGATATGTAAAAATCAGGTCAGGCAGTCAAGGAGAATGTACAAACACAATTTTATTACAACAAAAATAATAAAAATATGGCTTATAGATATTGGATTTGTCAGCAAAGAACTATATTGTTATTTTCATATACTTGTATAACATATTTATTATTAATTAATAACACAATAAAACCTAATAATCAAATACAAATCAATGAAAACATGAAAACTTGTAAAGCCACAAAAAACTTAAATCATTTCTGATATTTTTATCAGCTGATGTTTGCAATAAGAAAAAAGGATAAAAATCCAATTTTTACCAAAAACATATTTTTGTGGCTTTTCAACAAAATAAGCACCTTAGGACAAGTTAATTTCGACAACGATAACATTCATACAAGCACTCCCTTGGCATAACTAATCCACAGAAAAATGATCAACAAGAAATTTACAGACCGACAAAAATGATAAATATACTTACCAAATAAGTAATTTTTAATTTAAACACTTCTTGTTTTTTTTTGTTTTGACCAATCCATTGCATGGACGTTATCGTTGCCGATAAAATTAACAAATAATAAGAATTATACTAACTGGGACTAGAAAGCCACATAATGACTAGAAAATGTTACTATCATTGCAGCAATAATATCAAACATGGTAAATTAAATAGCACTCACAATTATAAGACATTATTTTTGGCCTAAAAAGAAATAATTACAAATAATAGATGGTAATTTAAGGCTAATGTAAGTAAGAGATAACAATTTTGGCCTTGCAAAAAAAGCCTTTTTTTTGGTAAAAGAATATAAACGTTCCGGTTTTTACCGTCTTAAAATTGTAAATGCTACTTCAAGCCTTTTTACTTCGCTAAACGCGACCAAAGGCGTAATCAAAACGTTTTCATACAAAAGCGCTCGACGTATTAATATACTATACAAATTACCTAACTACATACAATATCAGGGAATGTACGATATATGTAAAGCTGTTATTTTATCAACAATATCATTTGATATCACCATTTAATCAAGATAATAAAAATATTTAATAAAATAATGAGATATAAGTTCATAATGTAAGTAAGTACATAACAAAAAGAAAAGGTAAACAATTTGGGAAATAAAAAACGAATCTGCGGGGTAATTGCGTAACACACTAACAGTAGGAATGGCTTTCTTTTGCCAGTTCGACAACATTGATTGCGTTATTTATGTTGTTGAGCAGATTTTTTTTTTAACGTATGAAGGAATGTATTAGCCATAGACTTCAAAATTATTCAGATTGTGTTTGTTAGTGGGTTACGCAATTAGGGTGATGGTCTAATATTTAACTGTACCTGAACTAAAATATACGGAATGCGGGGTGGGAATGATTTGAGAGCCTGTGCAAGAGCAACTTTACCATTCATGTTTTTTTTTATTTAAGTTAGTACTGTATCCTGGCTCTTGTCAGATTTAATATTGAACTGAGTAGGTTAAAATTTCAGCATGATTAATATAGCAATTTACTGTGCGTATTAAGTATTTTTAGAATCACACAACTATACTAGTGAATAACATAACTGAAAATATAATTTAACAAAAAAAAAATGAAAGAAAAAAAACAACAGGAAAATATTATTTCATGCCACTCGTCTAAGATGTATATTTGCATAATATTTACAAAAAACTTAATTTTTTTAACAATAATTTACAAACAAAACGAAAAGGTTGCTTACTAGATGTTTATTTTAATTTTATATAGGTACGTTTTTATATTTATTTTGTAACATATATACGGGTTCAACGTGCAAAATATCGTTTTGTTTTCGCATCTACAATAAACAGTTAAAATTGACATCATTAATACTATTCCATAACGATGTTTTGATTGACTTTTTAAAATACAATAATTTTATAAACAAAAAATGTATAGTTTCCCGAGTAGAGCCTAGTACTCTGTAAATTTTTTACAAGAATTGGATGGAGTAACAGCTTAGACTCCTAAACTACCATGCATGATATTAGGGACACGCATTTATGGACACTTAGAAAAATAACCGTTACCAATTGTGTTATAGTTACCATAGCTTCTAGACTATTTGAAGAACTTGACGTTGCACTGTCATGCACCCAGATAATATTAAAATATTTTGCACGATACAGGATATTAACTGACAATGAACACAGCATGTTATATTTTATATATTAAGACGACTTTATAGATTTAAAACAACTACTATATCGCCCTGAATAAACATTATTTTTACGTTCAGCCTGAAAAATTACTTCGTCAAAAAAATTACTATGTTGAGTATTTTAATAATATTTTTTTAATAAATACACTTGAGTTTATGAGACAGGTAGTACAAAAAAAAATTAGATCATTTAATTTTGTGAAGTAGAATATTTTTTCTATGATGAAAACTAAATTGCGTAACCTAGAAAAACGATCAATGAGCTGTTTTTTATCAGATTTTTGGTCACTTTTCCTTTACATATTTTTTTAGTAACAAACCTAACCGCTGTACATGAATACTAAATTAAGTATACATTTGCTACGAATAATATTGTTCACTCCTTTAAAAAAAAATCCTTCTGTTCGGGCGATATACATAAAGTGCAAGTCTATAGATGCTAGAACTATAGTGTAAGCGTCGTCTATGGCAGTAGGTAAGGATAAACATATACATATATACTTTTTTTTTGCAAAAATACAGCATACATCTCATGCCTTAAACTAATTTAGCATAATTTCAGTACACAGGGGTAGCGTTTTTTAACATTTTAAAAAGTACATGGCCGGTTTCATTATTTTATATAATTTTTTTTTCATTTATTTTAATTAAAATTATTAACACATACTTTAAGCTTACTAAATACAGCTATATGTATACTTATAAAAACAGATTTTGCTAACTTTTTTCGTCGATCGGCGATTTCTTTACAGATGTAACACAATTCCAATTACAAATATTATTTTACCCATTTTTTTTTTACTAAACATATGGATTTTTTTTGGTACAGCCTGTATAGCATTCATACTTAGTACCCCATGCCAGTCAAAATAATAATACTGTTTTTCGAATATTATTATTTTCACCTGCTTCGGTGATGTAGTAAAAAATATTTTTCTCTTAAAATAAAAAAGTTTTTTGTGTTTATAATTACAATCACTCCTCCGAAATACTTAAAAATCTCAATCTTCAAATCTTAAAAAATTATAATAATAATCTCAATATTTATATAATTTACATGAAACAAAATACATTTTCATAACACCATGTCATTGTTTTTTTATTATTTTCAAAAACGACAAAAACTTGGTTGGGAGTATGACAAATGTGTTATTTTTTTTTCAATCGATTTTTGCAAAAATGGTGTCAATTAGGAAGCTTTTGTGTCATCTATATTTTTTTAATATTATGGAAGTACGGTCGTTTCCAAAAACTTTCCTAGTCTTATCCAAACTTTGTGCACTTAACCAGATGTTCTGTCTTCACGGAAAGATATACATAATGAATTACCACAAAATAATAATAGCCGTTAAAGGGGATTGAAGATTTGTATATAATGGAGCCTTGCATAAAATGATTACTTTAAACATTCAAAGTGATTATTTCCAACATCTATGCAACAAGATGTCAGCACGTTCAAAAAATATGGATGTCGCGTGATCAACTTTGAACGTTAATATCTCGGAAACGTGACACTTTACGGGGTTTAGTCTTATTATATTTTCTGTTTGCATTGATGTCAGCTATCAATTTATATAGGTTTCTTATGAGCCCGCCATTTTTAAAACAAAAAAAAACAAAATAGCGGACAATAGGTATGCCACGGACCTTCAAAGCCCGTCGGCGCGAGATAAAATGTTTTTTTTTTCAGAAATTATCATCATAAAAAAAAAACATGGCAGATAAAAATATAGGCCTCTTATTAAAAAAAAAAGTATACATCTTCGGTTTTCTTTTACAAGTTTTTGACATAAACCTCAGTAGGTTAGGCTTATATTATTATCTTGACCAATGCTACTCATCAATCGGGGAAGACAGAACCGTACCCAACATTACGGCACGACCGAATCTCGCGATATTAGCGTACTTAGCAGACTGAATATAACATGACTTTAAACTGAGCTAGAAGACAACTTGGAATTTTAATAAAACACGCCAAAGTGAGATAAGATATTGTATCCGTCATCATCAGAACAGAGATTCAGAACTTTCAGTTAATGAATGAACGAAATAAAAAGGATTCAATTATTCATTCATTCATCAGTTTGGTCAAACTAAGAACAAATGAAATTGATTTTATCATTCACTCTAGGATTGAATAATTCACTCTAATATCATTCACTCCAGGATTTAATCATTCACCCATTCATTCCTTTTTCTCGAAATAAATACCGGCCCTTTACAAACATTTTGTCTCCGTAAAAGTTGTTGTCTAGCTCAATTTGGAGTGAAAACGACAAATTCTGTATAGAACACATACATCGTGTATTAGATTAGCTAAGGCTGAATGTGTCATGGGGAATAAAAGGTGGTAAGAAGAATGTTATCTAATGTAAGTATGCTTTAAAATATTGTAAAGCAGGTAAGTTAAAAATGACCACGACTGTACCTATGTTAGTATTTAAATTTTTTGAAGTATAAAAAGATCGCTTAACAGCGGTAGGCATTCAGTTTCTGCAGGGTTTTTTTTTAATAATGTTGAAAATATCATGTTTCTAACCATTCGTTCACGTATTTCAATTATTTGTTAAGCGTTTTGTTGCAAACTATGTAAACCGGTACATTACATTAGTATTTTCTTTTTCATAATCAACATATACCAGTAACAGTGGAATTTTATCACAATATTCAATGGCGTTGATTTACTTGAAATTTACAAAACAAGCAAATATCGTTTTATTCAAGCAATTCACTAATTCCATAAATTAATTAATAATTTTTTTTTAAGCATTTGCTTCAAATTTCATAAACATTACGGATTTCAACCATTTTTTAGGATGTATGAAAGTACCACGAGTAGCAATACTTAAAAAGGTACGCGATGCGCAACCTGGGCAGTCAGCCCCGCTATCTTGTTGACTGGTTAATACTACACCGGCATGCCTGAACAGGGACAGCCAGGGCCTGGTGACGGGAACCATCATGGGACACTGCTCGCTAAACAAACACTTCCACACATTAGGCACAATGGATAGTACTCTATGCAGGGCTTGCTTAAAGGCTGAGGAAGCCGTTCTCCATGTGCTCTTTGAATGCACAGGCGTCACCCATATCAGGACAGAAACCCTCGGGGTACCCAAAGCTTACACAGATGTTCGTAACAGACCAAGAGATATAATCAACTTCTGGAGGGAGGTGTGCTGATTGGAATAACCACCGACGATCGCCATGGCTCACGCCACGCACTCTGGTCCACCTGAATGACTAAGTGCGAAAACCAAACCTTCTAACATAGAACATAGTGCTACCACGACATGAGCTATGTTTATTTTAATTCCTGCTGTCTGTCAAGCAATTATACAATTAATAGCTGACTAACTAATATTTTTACCACGCATATGGTATTCTCATATAGTTCACACAGCATTTGACTGTCATCTGCCAAGCAATTATCCCATAAAAAGGGGATTCTTTTAGAACTCACTCCTCAGTATTCCCCATCACAATTCGCCAAAACCTTCTAAGATTAGTCTCACGCAATCGACGTAGTAGGCGGTGCGACATCTCTGTCCCGTTGCAACAAGTCACGGCGATTGTCGCGCAGAGAGTTGTTGCGTCGCAGCTCGTCCTTGATGGAGTTGTCGCGGCTGTCGAGTCCGCGTCGAGGCGACGATGTTGCCTCGCGACATTCTGATGAGGAACGCTTTGTGTGGGTGCCTGTGGATTGGGGTATGAATGTAATGGTGATTCTATGGGATGAGTGATTTGAATTTATTGGATATTTTTACGCTCTTTAAAAAAACTTTAGTAATAACTACCTTTAATTTAAAACCTTACAGACCTAAAACATTAAAACTACTCATTTTAATTCATGCCAATAATTATTTCATCACGTTAAACTCAAACTTTCAGCTCGTTATAATGTAACAATCCCAAATACTAATAGGTACACAAAAGAGAAACGGAAACAGATAGAAATGTTTGTTAAAGAGAACGTTAAGTCAACTTTTAAACGTCTAAATTATTGATAATAAATGTGTCTCAAAAGAACTACAGATGCCAGCATTATTTTGTTAAGTCCTGTGTTGTTTAATTATGATATTTGCATGCGTGACGGGTAGCCAACCCTATTAAGAAGGCGTTTATACAGTCAGAGATATGAATTCTTTTCCAAATTGACTTACAACTTAAATTTTTCGCTTATTCAAATCACAACTGTCATTCTGATAGTTCTTTGACAGTTGTGTGGGATATCTATAACACGGCAAATTCAAGTAGTGCGTGAATTTGATAAACAATATATTTCCCTGACTCGAAATATAAAACTAAAATAAGTAAAAACAGACATTAGAGATGTGACAAACCTGGCAGATCTCTGCCGCAGCTCATAATCTCGTGGTCGAGGGAGGCGGAGGCCGGGTCCGCGGCGCGGCGCCCGCGTGCGCCCTGCTGCCGGGCGGAGCCTTGTTACTTGCTTTGCAGTTACGTAAGCACAGTACGGGGCATAGGATACTCGACACCTTACTCAAATTACTCGGTCATTCGATCATCAAGTAGTTCAATAGTTCATTCATGAATTTCACTTAATCATTCCATCACTCTACAGGTCTTTAGTTCAGAACTTCATTCATGAATGTCACCTAGTCATTCCATCGTTCAATAGGTCTCTAGTTCAGAAGTTAATTTGTGAATCACACTCAGTCATTCCATCATCCAATAGAACTCTAGTTCAGAAGTTCAATCGTGAATCACAACCAGTCATTCAATCGTTCAATAGGTCTCTAGTTCAGAAGCTCATTCGTGATCCTACCAGTAAAATCATTCATTCGCTCATTCATTCGGTTACTCTATTCGAGGTGCAAACAGTTGTACAAGGATCTTTTGAGAAGTGGCTACAGTCGAAACTAACGCTGCCATCTTGTTTTTCAATACAACTTTACAAAGTGTGACAGTGTTGTACTTTCTGACAACGCCTCCCTGACAATTTCATTCAAGCGCCTTATGATCTTTGTGGCACTCTAGGATACTTGAAGACTATCGATGCCCGGTTTCTGAGGCACTTTTAACGGTCCATCGTTCAATAAGTCACTAGTTCTGAAGTTTATTCATGAATCACACCAAGTCATTCAATCGCTCACTTATTCAGTCACTATTCGAGAAATAGATGAGGTTTAAATAGTAGAGAAACAAAATCACTGGTAAACATGGTGTAACAAGCCCCATCACATAGCCGTCATCTACGCACTTTGTACATCAAACTAACAAACATTGAGCAACAATTATTGCTGGGAAACAACTTTTATTGTTGGTGTTGAAAATGTAATGCTCAATGATTGTGTGTCATGGGTGCATGCAACTGCAATTGTGGGGGTATTTTAAGTTGAATGAGGTTGAGTAAGATGTTATAACATATATTTAAAAAAAATTTTCGTGAAAAAGCGTTGAAAAAGATGGCACTTTGACCTTCAATATCTCCGTAAACAGAAAGTTCCCAGGTAAGAAAAAACATATCACAATGACAGGTGGAGAGTATAACTGACTCTCGCTTCGTTATGCGTTTTTTGACACCCGTTATTTTCTCTTCCATTTATTACATTTTTCCACATTTGCACAAAATTATACAACTTAATCAATCAACGGGGGCTATCGTTTTTGTGCTCACCAGTTGGCGTCACTGTCGAGTAAGGTCCTGTTGCAGCACTTTTATTTGATGTTTTGGATATGTTTAAGTACCTACCCTTATATTCACAGTATGTTTATTTTATTACATTTTAAAACTTCAAATGAATAGTTAGATTATAATGTTCCTAAAATTGGCAAGCATGAAGCAGACAAATCTTATTCTTCCTTCGAGTGCTACCAAATTAGATTCTAACTTTTTACTTAAAATCTTAAGCCATAATTAATCAAGAATGGCACAACCATTACAGCTATTAAGAATCATTCGTTAAAATCCGTGATAAAAAATCCCGCAAACAGTGAACGTTCAGTACATATTTTGACATCAAGAGACCTTACTCTACACTAGCGCCTCTAGCGCCGAACTCAAGCGCGATAGCCCTCATTAAGTACAGTCCGCGAGATCTAAGCTGAGCTTTGCATTTGTGTGAGTGTCACCTCAGGCCGATTGCCAAAAAGCAGTATAAACCGGTTTAAACCAAGCAAAGGACGCGTTGCGCTTTAGGCCGACGACACACCTGGGTGGATTTAAAATGTTGTCGGAAAATCACGTCGAGGGCACAAAAAAATAAATATTGATCGGGTATCGTAAGTATTTTACATTTACATTCTTTATGTGTCTTTGTTTTACAAAGTGCTTTAACTCAAGCATCTAAAATGTTAATAATCTTTTAACAATTAAATTACTACACGTATCAAAATCATTACCGACTGTGAAAAAAATTAAAGTTAATAATAAAAATTAAAGTTAAGTTTGTCGGCAAAAAAATCGACTACCCTACGTAATAAATAGATTTTAATAATTTGTTACGTTAATCCATAATGTACATAATTCTTAAAAAAAGGAAATCACAATTTCTTCGTTAAATAAATAATTAACAAATAAATAAAAAATTTGCACCGAAAATCGTCAACACCGTCAAGGCGATTTCAAAGTGGAGGTAATTCTGTACGCGAAGTATCTACGCCGCTTGCAATACCCCACCCTGCTTCCTCAGTTCAAAACAAACCGCGAAGCGATACATTACTTGTCGATAACACGCGCTCCGAAAGTAAAAATCGTAGTTTCGACTAGAAAAAAGTATTTTGGACAAAGGTTGCGTCATACCCGTCAGGCTGTGGTTCAAAGTAAGTACATAAAATAACATTAAGACTGATTTAAGCAAGAACTTAGTTTTAAGTCAAGATGTTAAAGAAATTATTGGTATCTTAATATTATTATTACTTTTCAAGACACAGCAACAAAGCGTCTTAATCGTCATCACCATATGCATCATCACCATATGCATCATCACCATATGCATCATCACCATATGCAACATCACCATATGCATCATCACCATATGCATCATCACCATATGCATCATCACCATATGCATCATCACCATATGCATCATCACCATATGCATCATCACCATATGCACCATCACCATATGCATCATCACCATATGCATCATCACCATATGCATCATCCATCACCGTTTACAAATAATGTGTGGTGATGATCTCATGAGCATGGTGATGACGATTTTCATTACTTGTGTCATATTTTACTAAATTTATCTGTTATTTTAAAGAATCGGTACCAATTTTATTGATGTATATATCAATAATATAGAATTGTATCAATAGTGCTTAAGCAATGACAGTTTTGTTAATACATACTTATGTTTAGTTTAATTATAAACGGTGTAATTGTATTATTATGTACACCGTTTATAATTAAGTATAAGTCAATTTTTACTTCAGTTCCGGAATAAACTATGAGTAAATTTTATACAAAATGAAACTAATTTATTACATATTAGTAATAGTTACTAATCGATACATGCCTAACCAAAATCTGTTCCTCTATGTTCTGGAAAATGTTGACGTAACGTATGCCACGTATGAGGGTGGAATTTGGAAAGCTCTGTGTGAAGACTCGGAAAATAAGACAATATATAGAATATTCGAACAACAATTAGATTGGAATCATTATTATGTGTACATTCAAACAACAGGCACCATGGAAACTACGTGTGGTTTTTCAAGTGTTTTTTTTTTGTAATTTTTTTTTTCTTTTTTAGTTATCCTAACTTCCTAACTTCCTAACTAATATCATAAATGCGAAAGTAAGTTTGTTTGTTTGTTTGTTACCTTTTCACGCCTAAACCACTGAACCGATCATCCTGAAATTTTCCATATACGTTGTCAGATGTACACAAACGGACATAGGGTACCTTTTATCCCGAAAAAAAGTACTGTTCCCGAGAAAAACAACAATAACGTTCTTATGATAATAGATGGCGCCACGTGTCTTCCGATCATGATTGAATTATAATCCGAATTGATAGTCAAAGTCTAAATTAACGCGAGCGAAGCCGCGGGCAAAAGCTAGTCGTTAATAATCTTCACAAATAGTTCTATGTCAACATAGGCTTACAGAATTGTGGCCGCTAACAGAATTATATTTCTTTCAGATTACAACAAGCAAAAGGGAGCGAAAGAAGAGAAGAGAAGAGAACTTAAGAGAAGTCCTAAATCTGGGTTATTTGGTACCTAATCAATAGAAGAATTTGGTTAGAAGTACTATTACTAACCAATAGTCGATTACCAAAGAATTTCTTAAATTTTTTTTATACTATCTTAGAAATATGTTGATTACATCATGTTAATTATTAACAGAAAAAAGTTGTCATGTTAATTATTAAGAGAAAAATATCTAAATACGAAAAAAATACTAAAATTAAGATATAAGTAGATTACTACATGTACCTTTTTTTAATATTACCTCTATTGACTGATTACTAAAAAAATTACCAAAGTGCAATTAATATAAAAATATGCGACATGAATAATGTTACAAAAAAAATGTCTAAGACGGTTATTATAATTAAGAGTATTGATTAAATCAGTAAAAGTTGATTTCCTTAAATTTTGTTGTTTTTATTTGACATACATAATATAAAGAGTCATCACCATACACACGATATCATCACCATCCATAGTTAAATCATCGCCATACGACAGCCGTCATCACCATCTCACCTCTTTTTATTAGAATACTGATATCTTCAGTTCTACGCTTACCATGTTGGTCTAAACACAATTTAAGTACATTTTAGTTATCCTACAATGATTTTATCCAGTTTTACTAGCATTCCAATGAGTTTTAATTTTTTTCAATTTATTGTATGAAGAATTTTTTGAAAAAGAAAGAAAAATAGTTTATTCTGCACAAACAAAACGCACCTAACAAATTAACGACATTAATTTAGAGACATACAAAATAGCCAAAAGCCTCGTATTCATGTTACAAAAGTTTCATAATTTTGTCTATTGCTTGATGCCAGAGACCAAAGACCCACCCACCCGCCTACGCTATCTATGCTTACTCACACAAATGCAAAGCTTAGCTTAGACCTCGCGGATTGTACTTTATTTGCTCTGAAGAATATAATGAAGCCTGAAGCAAATTTTTATAAAATTGAATATCTAACCACCTAGGAATGAGATTCTGCTGGTAGAATTCATTATACATAAAATTATCCTTCCGTCACTCACACGCTCATTCACTTGTTCATTCTTCCGTACATACTTTCATTCACTAATTCACTTTATCATTCGGAATGCAATTTTCATTTAATGTGCTCTAATTAATGTTTGATCGTTGTTAATAATGAAGTTTAATAAAAAATATTTATAATAATAGAAAACATATTATAAAAAGTATAAATATTTACTTTGTATCCACTGGACCCGCTTGTGACAGACGAACTCGACCCCAGTGGATGTGTACCGTTCTGAAACATTACAGATTAAATTAAATTAAGGCTGGCAAAAAATATACAATTCAAGTGTTATTTTAAGACTTTTTTATTAGGTTTAATAATAACTTAATTAACTAACAAACTATTAAAATAAAAATATAATAACCTAACCAAGCTAAGTTCTACAAAAAAAAACTAAAATATGGCGTTTCAAAATTCCTCCGCATCGCTGTCGACTGGTAATGTAGTCAAGAGACTGGCGGCATTGCCACGTTGTATGGCAAGGCTTAGTCTATGGCCAAAGTAAAAGCCAGCAGTCGTTTCTCCGACTAGTATATAGTTATCTGTGCAGTAGTTATTTAGCATTGAGACGGGAGGGCTGTGCTGCCGTCCACTAACTAAAAGGCAGCTAAGCGCAAAAAGTAGTTTTCGAGAAAACGCAAAAATAAGTGGGAATTGATGTCTCTTGAAAAGTATGCTACCTAGGAACAAGGTTGCAAGTTATATACGTAGGCATAGTCTTTTTGCACAATATGTGATATATTTCATTCATTTATATTAGTCACATTTTATTTAAATTCATTTTCTAACTTTTAGCTAAGCAATTTTTTTCATTTTTACATAATATACTGCACTATAAGGCCGCTAACCATACCTTAACTGCTTTATAGTATTTATTGTATCTCTAAAACTATAAATCATAGAAAAATGATTCTTACACCAAAATATAGAGCATCGAAAGTTGTATAAGACTACATTACAAAGTGAAAAACGACCAACTGTGGGCTAACGGCCTTTTAGTTAGAGGAGGACGGCAGTGTGTACTCTGTGTAACTAGTTAACTTTTGGGAGCGTTGCCGGAGGAATTTGGAAGTAAAACGAGGAGTCTTACTCGGATGGTGGTTTATTATAGACTAACTTCCTAAAACATATTTCTTACACTAGTTTACTTATCGCTAATAATTCTTAACCTATGTCTGTCAACACTAATTGGCAGACCCTTAAAAATTCGTGGAGTGCCATGGGAACGAAATAGTGCAACCACTATGGCGGCGACGGCACTTAAGTACAAGTGGGCCCTTTTAACACAACCAAACATGAAGTATTGCTAACACAAGGGCGAAATGCATAACTAGCTCGCTGCTCCGTTCCGGCTATCGACCGACTATGCGCATGCGTCTGAGTTAGTGTAAATATTTACAAACTTTTTGTATTAGCTTGCGTTTATAGACTAGCTCGCTGCAGCAGAGGACCCATTTCGATTGTGCGCGTAAGAGCTTTATTTTTGACTATTTTTTTATATGCATTTATAAATATTTTTTTTATATACATTGTAACAATTTACATAAACAAAAAAAATAAAATAGTAATTATAAAATATTGTGTAAATAAAAAGAATATAAGTAAAAATGTTTTTTTTCCCGGGGGATTTGAAATGAAAATCCAAGACGACGGCTGCGAAAATTTAAAAACGTCATCATGGGTTTCGTTTTAATGGTTTTGAGGGTACTTACTAAAAACGATACAGTCAAAGTGAAAATCCAAGTTGTTGAAAACTTAATAAGAGCTTCTAAAAACGTATACTAGATGGCTCTGTATTCAAAACGCGTATTAAATTCACACTTTCCCTCTCTCTCCGTCTCATTCTATTATAATTGGTCAGATTTCCCCAGCTTAGTTACTGCAAGCAATTCAGCATTAAAAGCCACACCAAACGCTTATTTTGACTGCAGATAAGCCATTCTGCATTACGTCTAAACATTAGTAGCAGTTTTGTTACACGTAACGCAATGGCAATCCAGCTGAACGTCGTTCAGTTGTTTTATATAACGGAGCTGTTTTGTAAAACAGCTAGCGGTTATGTAAAACAGCTAGTGGTTATCTAAAACAGCAGATTCGACAATCTATCTGCGACATACAGAGTGTAAAAAGACCCATCACGTGTGCCTTCAACTACGCATTCTGTACATCAGAACAGGCTTCTTCTGGTTTAGCTCACTCCATCGTCGACTTCGTCTGTCACCTCTGACCTAGACTAGAATCAAAAGCAAACCCATCTCAAATAAAAAAGAAAACAAACTAAGTATCACCGCACAAAAATAATTGCTGGGAAGCGACTTTTATTTTTGGTGTGAAAATTTGCTGTTTGCGGTAGTGCGCAATATAACACACGTAAAACATTGTGCTTATGCATGAAACGGTACAGGGTCGTGGTGATATTAAAAGCAAGCAAGCAGTAATGGTCGCAAAGGAGGAGGCGGAACGCGTGTGGAAGAGGCAATCTTTGCGCCCTCACGCCCCTAGTCGTCGCAGGAGGAGACGGCCAGGGCGTCGGGAATCGATAGCCGATTCCCAGCCACCATAGGCGCGGGCTTGCGGACGGCGAGCAATGGGCAGCTCGCCGTCCGGTAAGGACCAGACCCGGGTCGACGGCGCGTCGTGTTCCACGCGCGCTAAAAGAGATGTCTGCACACACGCGGGTCCGTTAGGGCCGATGCCTACCGGGGTCACGAATTTGCCGAAAGGCATACCGTGGCCCTGGCACACAGGCAACTGAAGGAACACTGGTGGGTTTTAGTCAGTAAAAATCTGACACGCCCTCCCGCACTGCCCAGAGCGGGAGAAGTTATTTGAACATTTCCCACACAAAAAAAAAAAAATGGGTGCATGCGGTACAGGAGTCGTAGGGGTAATTAAAGTTGTGCTATAACATTAAAAACTTGTTTTCGAAAAAAAAAAAACGTCAGTAAAAATTGGAATTTTGACCTTCAATATCTCCGTAACCTGAAGGTTCCCAGGTATGGTCCAGTACAAAAAAATAAATTACAATGACGGGCAGTACAAGTGACTCTCAGCGTCGTTAAGTGTCTTTTTACACTCGTTATACACTTTAAGCCGATATGAGTGAAGGGTTCAGTCGAGTGTAGGTTCATTTTAGTTTCATTCCACGTTCACACTACAGTGACAAAATTATGTAGGAATGACCGTTCTTCCACTTCTTCTATTTCATTTTTTGATCATTCGGTAGGCGAGTGAAAGATGCCAAGTGCCGAAATCTAACATCATTGTATCGGTTAGTAATGAATTCATTTTTCAATTTTGATTAATTTTGTGTTCAGACGTTTCTCTTCGACAATGCCGGTTTTAAAATTACGGTTGTGTTTCGGCATCTCCCCTCTCCCCTCTTGAAAAGTAGAGAGGGGCGAAAAATTTCAGCACTCCGCCTAGGTTTTCTTATGTCCATTCATAAAGAAATAGGAGTTACTTTGTCGGCTTATGCAGAAAAGTTTGAGAATTCAGAGAATGTCTGATGCAAGAGCAAGCGAAGAGATCTCAAATTATTTTTTGGTGTTCTTGTGTTCTTTGTTCTAAAACAAAAGTACTCTACAGGCGCCAGAGGTGAAGTGGCACCTAGTCATAACCCCTTCGGCGCCCCTTCACCTCTGGCACCCTGGACGGTCGCCCAGCCGCGCCCTACCCTAACGCCAGCACTACACTTCGAGTGAAAGATGCCGCATGAAAGGCAATAATGAACCAAAATTAAAGCGAAAATATTTCAGTAAGTTTTTATTATCAAGTCAAAGTTTACCTGGTCAAGCTGGTCTATAGAAGTATGGCTAGTAGGACTTTTGATAGTGTCGAACACTGACGAGTCACTGTCGTGGTCTGACTGCTGGTGTGGAGTTTCTGGACTATCTGGAATCTCACCAGCCGCTGAAAAATATAAATAGGAGTTAGGGCTTTTAACCGACTTCAAAAAAAGGAGGAGGTTCTCAAATTGAGAACCTCCTCCTTTTTTTGATGTGTTTTACCTCAGAACTTTTTTCTAGATGAACCACTTTTGACGGTATTTTTTTTTTGTTTGAAAGCGGGTGCTTTCATGTGGTTCCATATAAATTTGATCAAGATCTGACCAGTAGTTTTTGAGTTATCCTTAATAATGCGTATTTTTCCCACTACTATCAACAACATGCTATTTCTCTACGTAGTATACAATACATTTTGTAGCCCTACGAAACCAACAAAATATTAAGAAAGTGAAAAATAAAAACGTTTTTACAAAAAATACAACCAGCTTCCAAAAAAAAACACTAAAAAGTGAAAAATTACTTTAATTTCGGAAGTCGGTGGCAAAAAAAGAAAATACAAAACCAAAGACAATTAAAGTTATTTTTCACTTTGTAGTGTTTTTTTAGAAGACGGATATTTTTTTTTTTTTATGTAATAAAGTTTTTATTGTTCACTTTCTTAATATTTTATTGGTTTTGTAAGGCTAGAAAAAGTACTGTACTACGTAGAGAAATAGCAAGTTGTTGATAGTTCAACGCAGATGCTGTCTTTCACCATCACTCATCACCGTTTAGCCGAATGATGGCTACTGCTTGACAGGATTCCCTCAAGTATCGCCGTGTTCACATCCGATTCCCGCGACCTTAACCAGCTGATCTATTCTGTTAAGGTGCATCCTCAGCTGTAGCCCGCCAAATTCAAATTTTCTTTGAGTTTTTACAAATTTCAACCCTGTTTTACGGCGTAGGTATGTTGATCAAAATGCGATTCGCAACTGTAGGAATGATATATTTACGGAATAATAATCATCAATTTCATGTCAATCGTCAAACTTTAGAAATTTGTTCCACCTAAGAATTTTTAAGAATATTTCATATGAACATTCTTAGGTGGAACAAATTTCCAAAGTTTGACGACCTCTTGGCACGCGGCAAGATGATGTCTATGCTCATGGGGGCTCCACAGCTCCACACCCACTGTTTACCTCTCGTGGGTACTAGAGCCCCCGAGCACCCACGAAGCCGGCGCCCCTGGCGATCATAACTCCAGAAGTTTTTGACCCACTGCCACACACAAGATTTTTCTATAAAAAAAAGGTGAAGTGGTGTTCCTCTGACGAAAGGAAGGATCTTCACGTCAGACGGGCGATTTTGCCTCGACTTGTGGCGATGTATACTCGTGCGGTAGGAAGTGTAAAAGATAGTCTTCCTTGGCAGTAGGGTGTGTTTTGACTTGTGTAGTGCGGTGTGACTTGTGTAGTAAATTGTGTAGGTACTTAAGAAGTAGAGTGTGTTGGTGTGTTACCATGCGGGTGTATATTCCTCCGCTGCGCACGCGGCGAGGGCGGGTGCAGCGCGGGAGCCCTGCCTGCGCCTGGGGCTCGACAAACAGCTGATTGCACCACCTCGCACACGCGGCGGAAGCGACGGATGTTGCCTAAGAGATGAGGTTTAAATTTAAACATCAAAATGATGCTGTAAGGCCTTTTTCACGGCCTCGAGCGATGCGATTTGAGTCCCGACTTGCGTTAAGAGACGCGCGCGCGTCTCTTGTTTCCTTCACGTAGTAACGCGTACAGTCCGTTCAGTTATTCTACCTCTGAGTTTGCATCACTGCCAAAATCACAGTGATCTTTATTGCCGATGCAATAAGGTTGCTGTTGGGTTGCTGCCATTGACAAGTCTGTCAAATTCACAATGATCTTTATAATCGTGAGAATAAGGTTGCTATTGGGTTGCTGCTGTGAGATCGAGGTAAAATAACTGTGAATGGACTGTAGCATGCTCTAAACGAGTTCTTTAATTTGTTTTTTTCCTGTCGCTGTCGCAAGTCGCGTGTCGCTTAAGCGTGTAGCTCTAAGCCACGGAGGTAAAAGGACGTTTTCTCGAGGCTATTTTAATTAATCAACTGGAATTCAGCTTCCGCAAAGGTCGCAATCGAAAATGCAAGAGATCGTGCGAGAATCGCACTCGACACAAAGGCACCGCGTATCGCGCGACGAGCGGTACCTTTGTGTCGCGCGCGATTCGCGTCGCATGTCGCGCTTGTTTACAGGAGCCTTAATTCCCATTTATAAGATCCGTTGATCTTGTAAAATCGAAAACGATCCCCTTAAACTAATAAACGGATTTTAAAAAATAGTATCCCCTTGAAATTATCCCTGGGCTCAGAAATAAAATACTATCGCACTCAGATATTTCTATGTTGAGTACTTAATTAATTACACATAATAATACGTAGGCATAATACTCGTATAAATAGACATAATTAAAACTACCAAATAAAATAATTCAATCGACTAAATTGTTATTGGAGAAATATTCAATAACAGCGCCTTAATTGCGTAACACACTCTTCAATCACAATCTGAATCATTTTGAAGGATATTGCTAATCCATTACTTCATATGTTCGAAATATTTGTCCGCTCAGCAACGTAAATAACGCAATGAATATTGTTGAACTGTCAAAATGAAACTCATTGCTACTGTTAGTATGCCGGTTAGATTATTTTTAACTTGAACTTACCCGATAATAACGTAAATGTGATAGCATATAAATACTCCTTGCCATTCTCTCCTGGAGCTTTTGTAATTGTAGAAATATCGACCTGAAACAACATTATTAACACAAGGCGTAAGCGTCAGGGTAACCCGCGAATCTCAAATTTTCTGAGGTTTTTTGCAATTTGCAGGTCAGTATCAGGTTGTATGTAGATCTAAATATGATTCGCGGCTGTATCATATATTTATTTATAGAATTATAATCATAATAATCACCAATACATCTCTCTAAGTTCATATTACGCTATTGAATGACTATTTCATGATATCATGGCAATTGAGGCCAATTCTAACTTAAGGAGTTGTATTGCTGATTCTAATTATTAAAATTCTGTAAAGCCATATTTGTTACGGTCGCGAATCAAATTTTAATCAAGATACAACCTAATACTTATTGGAGGTCGTATATATGGTATGGCAACTACACTGGCCTGTATGATAATCATATTTACACCTGTCTGTCACCGTTTTTTAAATAAGCATAGTTACGGTTCTGTTTATGTCTGTACATTGTCACTTGTGTGAAAAATATTGACCACGAATATATATAGTAAACTATTAGACCACTGCTGCTGGTTTTATTGCTGCTATTTTCCAATAATACTGACCTGCAAATTGCAAAAAATAGTAAGTAAATTTGAATTTCGCGTGCTACCTTAGCGCATCCCCCTATACATACTACTTATTACTTATTGAAGGGTTCTTGACTAAATAATAACAGCCGCACGTGTCTATCGTAGATTAAGCTACGCTTGCCGAGGTCGGTTCGTGGATGGGTGCTCATTCATAACATATCGAGAACCCTCCATGCCTCGGAAAGCACGTTAGGCCGTTGGTTCCGGCTGTCATTCGTAGATTTTTGACAGTCGTTACGGGTAGTGAGAAGTCTGACAACCAGAAGTGGGTATCGTGTTACCCAGTAACTGGGTTGTGCAGGTCAGATAGGCAGTCGCTCCATGTAAAATATTGGAATTCAGCTGCATCCGGTGGGACTGGAAGCCGTTCCCAACGTAGTTGGAAAAAGGCTAGGCAGATTAATTGACTCATTATTTATTTAAATGGCTAGGGACACTTGAAATTATGAGTTTATAAAAAGCTTTTATATAACTTGTTAAGATATCGATACCAATAATCATACTAACTTGATTTGGCCTTGTATTTTAATAGCAATAACATTCATCATTTCGCTTGTCCGGAAGAATACAGTATCATGTCAAAATTTGGCACTAACTGACTTAATAATACAGTTCGACTAAAAATACTAGTAAATAGAGTAATGTCTTTAGGGATAATTATAGAGTATATACTAATACATATTAATAATTTTAAAAAATCTGTTTATCTTATGGATATACCACAATATTTTTAGTTAAAAACTTTAATCGCTTCTTAAAAAGTACGTTTTTAGAGTTAATACAGTATTCTTGCGGGCAAGCGATTTGTTGCAAATACACAACACACGTTTCATGATATTTTTTTAATGAAAAAAACTGGGATAGGTAAATTGTAGATTCTTGTAGAATCAATACAGGGTTAAAGGGACTTCGACGCGCTAACTGTTACCATGGATTCAGTACATGATTCTGGACCCCATTGGGTTGAAATGTTACGTCCGTTATTTAAAAAAACTGGTGTTTCATATATTTTGACCACGTAGGTAGGTATTTCAATTTTGTATGAAACAACAGATTTTTTTTTAATAACCGATTATTTTAGTTAAGTAGTTTAATTAGTATTGCATTGGTGCCGATTCTCTTGTACACCGAACTAAACTAAACTATCACTGAAATTACATAATTTTGGTTAAAAGAATTTTAAACGCAATTGTACAAACTTAAAAACAATTTCGACACAACTAAAATCGAGTTTGACAATCGCTAAGTTGAGTAGACCATAGACCAAGAGTTGTCGGAAATTAAAATAAAGAGTGAATGAAAGTGAACGAAATAATCCGAAGTACAAAAAATATACTGAGAAAAGTCAAATAATTTTCTTTAATTGTTTATCGATAATTATTTAAATGAAATACAGGGAGCATAATGACGGCGTAAAACTATATTAATGTTTATATTTTATTAAATAACCTGTATTTGGTTTTTAGTATCTGTGACCAATGTGATCCTGCTTGGGTTGTTCACCGAAAACAATTCAGAACTTCGGCGATATTTTTTCGATTTTCAATAAGAAAATACAGCGTTTAAAATTTGATTTAAGTAGCATGATTATCTTGCTATTTATTTCAGCGTAATGAAGTTAATTTACTAATAAAAATGTGATCTTGAGAAATCATAATCCGGTTTTTCATTCAGTGAGTTGAAAATCTCCGGTATTCTTGTCGCCACCGCCTTAGGAAAGCCCTATGAAGGACATCTTGAATTTTTCATCTGAGTCTGTGTGTTTGATAAGTCGTGAATCGACAACAGCTGCAATCACATAAGCTTCCATAATGATTTCCAAACTCACAAGCATACAAACTTTCAAAAACTAGTAGAGAAAATATGCTTTGTAAATTTTAGTTTATGACAACTAATTTTGTTCCACTCCTTTAATCGCGGTTTAAAAATAGTCTGATTTCGTTTGACAATCAAAATTTTTGATGAATAACGGCAAATTCAGAATCGCAAAAAATTCCATTTTCACTAAATTGAATAACTAAGTGACATTAGTACTGTCAAACTATATTGCAGTAAGTTGTGTCACTTTAATCAATTTCAAAATGGGAAACGTCATAAGACAGGAAAAAAACCAAAATTTTGGTGATTTTGAGTCTAGTTTAGAGAATTTTGTGACAAGAGAATCGTCACCATATTCCAATTAAATCGAGCTTGTAACTCTTTTGACTGAATAGGGTCTTACCTGAAATCTCACGTGTCTTTGGAACATGGCGGGTGCATTTGACCCTCTCTTATATTCCACACGAAAGGACATCGGACTCAGCACGCTATGTGATAATTCTGCTATCTGAAAGATTAATAAACAACATAACACCAGGCCTGTATTCGCCGATGGGTCAGGCAGAGGTACACTCACGTTTCGCTAGATGTTAAAATGCCATGTAATAGGAGGCGAGCCTTTTGAACATACCTGATGTAGACATGTTCCATACAATTCTATCCTAACCAAATAGCGACGATGCGAAGGGTTTGTTCAAATTCATAGCCCACGTCTTGTGAAAGTACAATTGTTTAGGATACGATGGGACTGACATACGCTATGCGTAAAAGCCTCTATAAACAAATAAAGAAAAAAAAAAAGGAAGCGAGCCTATTGCCATCAAATCCAGTCGATTGCGGGGCACAAACCCAGTCTCCGGGCTGCTACTGAGAGATTCCAGGTGGAAAAACCCAATAATACTTTGCCCGACCCGGGAATCGAACCCAGGACCTTAAAAGGCAGTTAAAAGGCAGGCAGTTAAAAGTTTAACATGACGGATAAATAGGTATAACTACTTAAATATTGAGTCAGATAGTCACGAATTATTAGGTCATATTTTTGGTGGGATATATCTAAATCTAAAGTATTTACAAGGCAGATGTGAGTGGAAACGCCATGAAGAGTCGATCTAGCGAGGGCATATAGTGACTTTATTGTTGATGTTCTTCAGAATGGTATGGTGCGCACTGTGCGTAGTACTCGCAACCGGCGCGGGCGTGCGTGTATGACCAGACGTAAGAACGTAAACGAGGCAAAAAGAGTATGTAAGGATCGTAGCGGGTGGCGTTTTGTAGTTTCTGGCTACCCCCATAGGAAGAAGGCGTGAGTTAATGTATGTATATCTAAATCTGTAGAATCTCCAACATTAATGGAATCGAAGTCAAAGTCAAATCATTTATTTCAAATAGACACATAAGAGGCACTTTTGAACGTCAAAATTTACAAGAAAAGAAAATAGAATTGATTCTAGTTGCCATTCCAAAAGGTAGTTTCGTATGGAGAAGAATGGGCAAGAAACTCCACCGTCTCAATGAATACTTATTATAAGGCACAGGTATTATTAATTTGCAGCTGGAGGTGAAACTTGGATATTGAAAGGTCCATGATTTCAACATCATAATTTTACCGTTTTTGTGAGATATAAACTTTATATTGTAGCTACATTCAAACGTTCTCCGAAAAAGTTACGAGTAACGAGAGGTTCAAATTCTCTCTTAAGTTTAACTCTCAAGCAGTACTTGCAAGTCGATAGCCGACTCCCGGCTACCGTAGGCGCGGGCTTGCTGACGGCGAGGAATGGGCAGCTCACCGTCCGGTAAGGACCAGGCCCGGGTCGACGGCGCGTCGTGGTTCACGCGCGCCTCAAAGAGATGTCAGCACCATTGACGGGGTCCGTCAATGGTAACGGTAGATGGCGGTGGGGTCCGATAGGGCCGATGCCTGCAGGGGTCGCGGATTGTTCAAAAGAGTTACCGTGGCCCTGGCGCCCTTCCGCTTCACCCAGAGCGGGAGAAATCATTAGACAATTTCACACCCAAAAAATAAAAAAGTTGTACTTGCTGACTAAGAAATCAAATAAGCAAACAAATCGCATTTTGGCTGTTGAAATTCTTCGAAAACCAACCAAATAAGTGGACATGAGATTCAATAACAGATTTTCAGAAACCAGTCGAAATACTTACACTCAAAAAAGCATGTATTAAGTCAGCCTTGACGGTCGCCAGAGGTTTGCCCTTCACCAAAGCGGTGAAGGTTTCCTCCTTGTCAGCTGATAAGAGGAGGGAACCGAACCACGACCTCTTCGTCAGCTCTGGAGACGATTCAGGAGTTAAGTGGACCTCTTCTGACGATGCTGTGGAAGAGAAATATATATGTGGTGTTTGGTAAATACATGCTAAGTCCAAAATTGGTCATTTTCTGTTTTTACATCACTCATACTCAATGCTTTTATAAATTTATTTTGGTCTATTCTTTGTAAATGTCCTGCTGCTACTGTATTTACATGTAACAGTTTGATAAACAAACGTAACTACATATTTCGATTTCTAACTCTAGCACTACTTAAAGTTTCAAATGCTCGTAGAGAAAAATCATATTTTTGGACTTATCATTTCGACACGGATCTCGACACGCAAACTGTAACCATGAACTCAGCACAAATTATTCTAGTCCCCTAGCCTTGAAATTCTGCGACGGCTACCAAAAACAACCAGCTGTGACATAGAAAAGTGCTATACCTATGCGGCCAAAATATTGGACTACAAATTTTTTTTAGACAAACGACGAAAAATTACAACGCAGGGGTTTCAGAATTATGTACTGAATCCATGGTAAACAGGTTGCGCGTCGATGTCCCTGCCACCCTGTATACCAGACACCACACTTATGTTTTTAGATGACTTTATAAAATTATTGTAAGGATGAGGATGCTTTGAGGATTCTTTCCTCAAAAGACCATTTCAGACACTAATCAAACTCAAGAAACTCAAACTCAAAGCATTTATTTCAAACTAGCTGCGCCCCGCGGTTTCACCCGCAGAAATCTCGATCCCGTGGGAATATCGGGATAAAAAGTATCCTATGTCCTAACCCAGGTCATAGTCTACCCATGTGCCAAATTTTATCCAAATCCGTTCAGCCGTTTTAGCGTGATTGAGTAACAAACATCCACACTTTCACATTTATAATATTATATTATATATTATATATTATTATATTATATTATATTATATATATTATATATTATATAGTAGGATAGTAGGAAGTAGGATATTAGTAGGATAAACCAATTACAGGCACTTTTGAATTGTCAAGGGGTCGGTCAGTCAGAAAGATGAAGCTAGATGCCCATTCCAAAGCGTTGTAGGTACCTATGGAGAAGAACGGGCAAGAAACTCCATGGACACTCTTTTAAATCAAAATATTGGTTACATCATTCATGTTGAAATTATGCATGTGAGAACGATGCAGAACGTTAAAATCGTCCGTAATAAAGAGACAAAAACAATTCAAATATTAAATTAAAATAAGCCGTGGCAGCCAAGAGATGACCAGTCCCCACTTATGGGACCCGTTCACGAACATGACGTATGGATCAGCACCATCTACATGGTCTTCACATGATCTGACCAAGATTATGTCTGGATTATAAAAGAGACTGTGACCTCTGAGTTTGTTTCGGCCTTTCTTCTCAGAGTAGTCAGATAGGAAACACTAACGTCATCTAGTTTAAAAATATGATTGACGTGTAAAAGTGTTTGTATAAACCTACTTACAGAAATAAAATCATTTATCATTTATACAACAGAATTTAATTTTTACCTATCTTCATACAAGTTCTTTATAACTCCGTTATTTAAACGAGATACTAAAGCCGATATTTTAGAGTATGAACATTCATATAGGGAACTTAAAACATATGTTAGGCAGCACCCTAATTGCGTAACACACTATCTGTCACAATCTGAATCATTTTGAAGCTTATTGCTAATCCATTGCTTCATATGTTCGAAAAAGGTGTCTGCTCAACAACGTAAATAACGCAATGAATGTTGTTGAACTGTCAAAACGAAAGCCATTCCTACTGTTAGCGTGTTACGCAATTACCCTGCTGGTATCGGTTGCCAACTAGCAGGTTGCCCACCTAAAACACATGCAATCTATAAAAACGTCATCTATAAAAAGCTAAAATCTCATGAATCTCAGTATTCCGGTATAGTATTTTTGTCCGAAGCGACGCGCGCTTTACTTGTGTTTACTAAGTGCACAAATACGCTGTGAATGTCTGTGTAAGCGCAGGAGTTCTCGGTATCATTCGTGACAATGGCGAAGTCGGGAGTGTGTGTGTGTTATGTTCTAACGCTACTCGTCTCCACGCACACATCCACAGCGAGTTTGTACACTTTGTTACCACAAGTAAAGCGCGTGTCGCTTCGTGAGATAAAAATACTTTAATACTGGATGGTGGTAGTATTTTTTGATTGAGCTCCTTCACAAAATGCTCTTATTTCTACTTATAATCATCAGATGAAGCTTATAAAAGGTATACATACTCTGCATTTTCCTCCTGTGGAAGCGCGGAGAACCGAGGAAGGAGTTCTTGATGGTCGCCAGGCGCACGCGCCACGGCGCCGCCGCGCCGCCGCCGCACGGCCCGCCCGGGCACACGCCCGGGGCTACGCCTGCGAACAGACCAACCTTAAAAACCATCCTTATAAGTAAAGGGTTTTTCAACAAGAACTTTGTTTTTTAAAACAAAATAAAACAAAGAATTTAGATGAAAATGATTCAAATTTTATTGTATTAAAAAGAGTAAGGTTTGGCAATTATGAATAAAAAATGATATCGGACAAATGTCCACCACGACCGCGCTCACAGATGTCGATTCTTTCATCAAAATATTCAATCACTTTTTGGCAAAATGGCGGGTCTATTTCGTTAATCACGTCACGATTCATTGCAATTGCAATCGATTGGAGTGGCTCCGTATAGACTCCTTCTTTAACATAGCCCCACAAAAAATAATCCTTGGTGTTAATCGCAACTCGAATCGATTGAAGCCTTAAAACTCAAAATCCCTCACGCGATTAACGAAACAGACCCGCCATTTTGCCAAAAAGTGATTGAAAATTTTGATAAAAGTATCGATATCTGTGAGCGTGGTCGTGGTGGACATTTGTCCGATATCATTTTTCATTAATAATTGCCAAACCTTACTCTTTCTAATACAATAAAATTTTAATCATTTTCATCTAAATTCTTTGTTTTATTTTGTTTAAAAAAACAAAGTTCTTGTTGAAAAACCCTTTATAAATAGATCAGTTAAAGAACACAGGAATCTTCCTGACTAGACCCACTTTATCGATGCTTAAATTACCAGCCCATATTGTCCCACAGCAGTCCTGCCTGAGGGACACTGCATATACGAGTATTTCCCGGGCCCCTGATTAATGATGTAGATATTATAGTAAGGATCTTAAGGCCCGGTCTTACGTACCAAAACCACACCACATCGCAGCGACAAAATGTGGTAAGCAGTGCCGCTGCAACTTCTTACAGACCGTCCAGAGTTACGTGAGAAGAATTTAACATTTCCAGAATTGGATTCATTCAACTTTTTTTAGGCTGAGTGTGGCGCCAATCGTAATATTTTATTAAACTGACCAAGCTTACAACAAATCCGTACAATTATATGTTAATAGGATTCATACTTATTTCAAATTAGCTTATGCCCGCGGCGTCTCCCGCGTTTGTGTCGGAAAATATCCCACGGGAACGTAACGGTTTTCATACAACTCTATATTGGTTTACGCGGCGCACGCCAGTAAAGCTCCAAGTCGGCATGATTTTTTCCCAAATCTTCAACAATCATCGTCCTATTTCATCCAATTTACACAAAACTTTAATTAATTATACACCTACAGCTTCCTCGTAAATCACTCCGTCTATTGGTGAAAACCGTATGAAAATCCGTTCGGTAATATTTGAGTTTATCGCGTTCAGACGTGGCGAGGGGACTTTGTTTTCTTAAAAAAAATGTAGTGATATCTTTTGACTACCTAAAAGGCTGAAGATAATTTACTTACTTTGAATAGTACCTAGGTTGGGGAACAGTGAAGGCTGCGCAGGCGACTGATTAGCACTCGTTGGACCCGGTAGAGATGACCTTTCTCGCACTGTGGAAATAATAATCGATTTATTATAACCATAAAACGCCTTTTTCCAGACCGTAGAAATGTGGCCATACGAAAGAATATTTAGTGCAATTCTTTAAAGAAAAGAAAAGAAAAGAAAAGAAGAAAGAAAAATAGTTTATTCTGCACAAACAAAACGCACCTAACAAATAAACGACATTAATTTAGAGACATACTAAATAGCCAAAAGCCTCGTATTCATGTATCAAAAGTTTCACAATTTTGATAACGTCACTTGGAACCTCAAATGAGCGCACACAATTTGAAAGCGAACTCATTTGTTTTTAAAGTAAATCATCGCAGATTCACAACGAGACACTGTTCGAATTTCGAAGTGATGATTAGAAAATAACAGTACTATTTAAATACTACATTAACACGTTCATTGTCCATGACCCACATGTGGGTCATTTTGGGTTGGAAAGAAACGTCCGTGCCATATACGCACAGCACTTTTCATACAATGGGTTCTTACTTCATGGAAGTAAAAAAAACATACTAGTATTGTACACGAACGTGTGAGCAATTATGTAGGTAAATTAAAAAAGCAATGAGCCATCGATTTTTTTAATTTATTTAGGACTTACAAAACTTTGAAAATTGAACTTAAAAATATAGGAACGAAAAAGTAAAAGTAAATTGGACGTGAGAGTTAATTTCGACATGTTGGCTGGACAGTGAATGTGCAGTGAGGCTAGTTGGAAAATGTAAAGGTGACATGGAAAGGAGAAAATAAAAATAAATGAATTGTTTAATAAAGCAGTGATGACTATAGAACTTGGCGCTCTCGCTCTACCGTGCACATACCTCGATGTGATTGCGAAGGACTGTGCGGTCGCACTGCCACGGACGAGCCCATTATCGGTGATTCATTTATTATAATCACCGCTTCACCAGGCTCGCCACCTGTGGTGATGGTTGTTTATTAAAGACCACCATAAAAAGGGGTCAAGTTTTTCGGAACGAAGTTGAACGAACGAAGGCTAAAGGCTCCTACAAACAGGCGCGACACGCGACGCGAATCGCGGGCGACACAAAAGCACCGCTCGTCGCGCGACGAGCGGCGCTTTTGTGTCGCACTGTCGCGTCGCGCCTGTCTGTGGGAGCCTTAAGGCTTAATTTACACCGCCGCGGAATGGAATGGAACCGACTATTTGCAACGAAATTGTATGCGGGAATTTCTGGGAATGCGCGAGAATTCTCCAAAAGACGCGCGACCTGTTATTTGGCTCGTATCTAGTTTGTACGTTATACTATTCACATAAAGTTCACCATGCTTTGTAAAACAAAAGTCGCTTCGATTCCATTCCGCGGCGGCGTAAATTGCTTTACGGTAGGAGTCGACTGATGGAAATCATCACCTAAGAGAAAAGCGTTATGCCCCTCCATGCGACTTCCTCTCTCTCTCTTTTTCTATTATATACGAGTGTGTGTGCGTGAGAGTATTGCGTAAGGAACTTTCTGGCGGGGGTCCCCCGAACGCACAGGTTTTTTTTTTTTCATAAGAACCAACCTCTAACATTTTACTAGATAATATTTTTAGTCTGTGACTATTAGGTTTTTTATTATTCGCCGGTTATGGCTCGCCTCCTAATATGGGGGACTATTTTAGGAGGCAAACCTATTGCCAGCATCCAGGCACAAATATATCCAGAGATATTTGTAAGGAAAAAACGTTAGGTTTAGAACCCAGGACCTCATGCTTAACAGTACTTAAATAATGCGCTCTGAACATTGGACTGTCACCAAGAAAAAAGGCTATAAACAAGGCGTTTGTCTGCAATGTTATTCTTCAAGATCTGACCCTAATTGCGTAACACATTGATTCTCTTGTCACAAATGCCTCTAAACTAGACTAAAAATCACCAAAATGTAGTTTATTTCTGTCAAACGACGACTTCCCAGTCTGAAATAGACTAAAGTGACACAACTTAACTATATTTTAGTTTGACAGCACTAACATGGCACTGAGTTATTAATTTATTGAAAATGGCAATTTTGCTATTCTGAATTTGACGTTTTTCATCTAAAATTTTGATTGCCTAACTAAATCTGACTATTTTAATCGCGATTAAAAAGGTGTGGAGTAAAATTAGTTGGCATGAACTAAAATTCACACCTACACCTCGAGGACTTCAGGTACAAAAACAGTACTGTATCTTGTTTTTTCTTTTATTTTGCTTACATCTCGAAAATGATGTGTCCTATCGCAAAAATAATGAAAATTTCGATCCTCTTTATAAAACTCATAAACCCCGAAAACTCAACATGTAGGTAATAATGTTTCATATTTTCCAAACAAAAACTGAAAAAAACTTTATAAAACACGTCGAGGCTGCCCAACTGCGCGCCTCGGGCTCTAAAAAAATTTCACGAGGTAGGGCAAACAAGTACGAACGACAGCATATCAAGCTATACATTACCAGTAATAAGTAATAATAAGCTGACTTCTCATTGTACGAAAAGCCTATACAATGCCAGGTCAGCTAAAACTGGAAATGTATAGCCTGATATGTCGCCGTGTGTACCACGTGGAGTCGCGATTGTCAAATTCGTTTTAGTTGTGTCAAAATTATTTTTATAAGAATTATTTTTTGCAGAATAAGTTTAAGATTCTCATAGCCAAAAGTAAGGAATTTTAGTGATAGTTTAGTTAGTTTAGTTCAGTGTACAAGAGAATCGGCATCGCTATCTATCACTATCTGAATCATTTTGAAGCCTATTGCTAATCCATTGCTTCATATGTTCGAAAAATTTGTCTGCTCAAAAACGTAAATAACGTAATGAAGGTCGTTGAACTGTCAAAATGAAAGCTATTCCAACTGTTAGTGTGTTATGTATTCATTTGAATAATTTTCTAAAAATATCTTACTTATATTTAGACTTATTGTAGGTCCTGTGGAGTTTGCTCTCTGGTGATGATGCTCCCGAACTGATGGAGATGCTGAAATTGAATTAATTTATTTGTATAAAAAATAAAACTCAAAAAACGGCACCCTAATTGAGTAACACATTATCAGTCACAATCTGAATCATTTTGAAGCCTATTGTTAATCCATCGCTTCATAAATTCGAAAAATTTGTCTGCTCAACAACGTAAATAACGCAATGAGTGTTGTTGAACTGTCAAAATGAAAGCCATGCCTGCTGTTAGTGTGTTAAGCAATTACTCCGCGGGTTTGCAACTCATTTAGGCCCACTTGCACCACAATCACTAAATACATAACATAACATCACGCCTGTATTTTCCGAAGGGATAGGTAGAGGTCTACCTAATAGTACACCCACATTTCGCCAGTTATGTTAAGGTGAATCCTCCGCAGTAGTCCGCGAAATTAAAATTTTCTGTTTTGTGCAAATTGCAGCTCTGTTTTACGTCGTATGTTGATCAAAATGCGATTCGCGATTGTAGGAATGATATATTTACTGAATAATAATCATCAATTTCATATCAATTGGAAAACTTTGGAAATTCGTCCACCAAAAAAAATGTTTGATGAACATACGACGTAAAACAAAGCTGCAATGTGCAAAAAACCAAAGAAAATGTGAATTTCGCGGGCTACAGATAAGGATCCCCCCCTTAAAGCCTACTGATAATGTTTGACACATGTTTAAGCTATTGCATAGCTTTTATCGCGAGCTTTGAGCGCGGCGAGAGAAGAAATTCCGTAACGAAAATAAAACCTAACACCCCCCACTCCGCCTACCATGTAGCTCGGCCGAGCGTTCGCTTAACGTGTATGTATATGGTACGACTGTTCTTGAATATATATCAAAGAAAAAAAAAACTGCATAAATAAACAATAAATAAATAATTATAATTGCATAAGTTGATAAAAAATGCTATGCAATAGCTTTACCGCGGCAGTCCCCGAGTGCCACACGTGTTTTTTTATTATCAGCCAATCGCATCACTTGATTTGCGTTTAATTTTGACGCGTAGATCATTTTTGTTCTAGAAACCGAGCGTTAGTCATGACATAATTTTAAGGGAGACCCCGATTTTAATAAATAACACAAGTTTATGAACAAAAAATCTTTCTCGATATTCAAAGCACACTGACTCCATAACTACATTATATCTTGAATTCATTCAAAATCTCTTCTAGTCCTAGTAAATAGAGATTTATGTTCACGCTTAACTTGCACTATCAACTTCACTGTTTGTTAATTTCCTAGAAACGGTTTAAAATTTATCTAGTTCACTGTTGTTCTTGTTTGATACCAGATACAGAGAATTCTGAGGGGACGGCGCGTACGCAGTCCCCACTACCAAAAATTACGCATCCGAGTTATCCACATTAGGGATAATCGCAGGGGTCAACCCAACCGCAGTGCAATGGGAAGGCCTCGCCCTGGGGGAACCGCCTTATTGATCACGGTATCCCCTATGCCAGGTAAGTATGATTTTGATACAAAAACGCGCGAAGGTCATTAAACGGCTGAGAATCTTGACACCGCGACTCAGAATCGTGACGTAAATGTACAGCGCCATCTCGTTTGAAATTTGGAACTAAGTCACGCGATAACCCGTGCATAAAGTGCTTTTTGGCGCTTAAATGACATTGACGGAAACGTTGCCGCAGTCCATTCACAGACAATACCTCTAATTTCGCATCACTGTCAATATTACAGTGATCTATAATCTCGTGACAATAAGATTGCTGTTGGTTTGCTACAACTGTCAAGTCTGTAAAAATCACAGTGATCTTTAATGTCGTTGTAATAAGGTTGCTGGTGGGTTGCAGCTGTCAGAGGTAAAATAACTATGAAAGGAATTGTATCGGAAAAATAAGATGGCGGCATTAGTTCTGATGTTTGCCACGCGTCAAAAGATCCTTTTACAGAATAATACACGACATAGACAATGGTTTTTCTTTTTTGATGTGGGTTAGTACGCACGTCTACATTATGAATCTATACATTTCCTGTATAAGCTGACTTCTCATTGTACAAAAAGCTTATACAATGCGAGGTCAGCTAAAACTGGAAATGTATAGCTTGTTATGTAGCCGTGTGCATGTACATTTTTACATAACATTTTGATATTAAGGGGGAAGCGCAAGGGTATGGCTTTACAGAATTATAATCATTAGAATCAGCAATACAACTTCTTAAGTTAGAATTCGCGTCAAATGTCATGATTTAATGAAATAGTCATTTAATACAGTAATATGAACTCAGAGAGATGTATTGCTGATTCTAATGATTATAATTCCGTAAAGCCATATTTGTTACGACCGCGAATCGTATTTTAATCAAAATACAACCTGAGAGTGACCTGCAAATTGCAAAAACCGTAAGTAAATTTGAATTTCGCGGGCTACCCTGAAGGTTCCGCCTTAATAGGTATCATAATAACAAATTGAAATTAAATACATACCCAACGGTGATCCAGGAGTTGCGGGTGTACCTCCTAAAGACGACACCCGATGTGGAGTGTGACCAGCTTTAAGAAAGATAAAAAGTGTAAATTATTTATTCATATTCACGTTTACGTTCAATACCTTAAAAAAATATGTTACAAAATGGCTTATACCTAGGTACAAATGATGGACCCTGTTAGGGTACAGTAACTTATAATCTTCAGGTACATAGGTACTTAATATTGACAAGAACTATTTACGCCAGTCTGATATCTATTGTTAAATTAATTTGAATACTTAGATTTTTTAAATGTTATAATGGTTTCTATTTGTTTTTCACTTCATTTTGCCTTGTTTTTGGACAAAAATTACACTCGCGTGCAAAAAATCGAACCACATCGTGCTTTCTATTTTAGAAACGATAACTCAAAAATATTGTAATTATTTTATTACATTTTAGCAAACTCTAGATCGGCGATTGCAAAGAGGTTGTGTGGCCTGGTGAACATGCCTTGTCAATGATTTTTTTTTTTTAAACCTTGCCCCACACTAGGAATTTCTCCTGTATTGTGGGTGCGTTTATAAACATTTAAAACTCACATACACAAACAGCCAGACCCGGAACAATTACTTGTAGGTCATACAAATATTTGTCCCGTGCGGGAATCGAACCCGCGACACGCAGCGCAGCAGTCAATCGCTTAACCACTGCGCCAACCGTGCCGTCGTCGATTCTATTTGTGTTATATAGTATTTATAGTTATTTCAACTAGAGTTAAACAGTTAATAAGGAACGATGGGGTTGTCATATCCGTGTGGATAGAAACCCCCTTTTGATATCAAAGAATTTAAAAAAACTCACTTGGAGGGCTGGCGGGTAGTTGTGGGGAGCTCCGGCCCTCACCGCGACGCCCCGAGGCAGACCTGCTGCGACCAAACCTGTGCTCAAACCTCGGATATTACACACACTACTACCTAGCATCTACTGTAGGTACCAACAAATGGCATGATGTTGATAGTGGCCTCAATTATGACAAAATGAACCAACCCGTTTCCAAAGTAACTAGACAACAACAAGTAAAACTGTCTGCTGAAGTAACACAGATACGGCTCGCTTTGGCATAACTGGGTCCAAATGATCTTTATTAAGTTGGTGGTTTACTTGTAACACTTGTACGGTCACCAACTGTGATAAGTAACTAGCACCCTAATTACGTAACACACTATCTATCACAATCTGAATCATTTTGAAGCCTATTGCTAATCCATTGCTTCATATGTTCGAAAAATTTGTCCGCTCAACAACGTAAATAACGCAATGAATGTTGTTGAACTGTCAAAATGAAACCCATTCATACTGTCAGTGTGTTACGTAATTACCCCGCAGGGTCGTCGGATATAGTTGGAGTTTAGTAAGAAACCGATGGATGTTTTCGAATGAAATTTAATGTTTTAAATGACCTATTTGTTTTCTATTCATTTTATTTTATTTTATTCGAAAACATTCATCGGTTTCTTACTAAACTTCAACTATATCGCCGACCCTGGTTTTCTTATGTCTTTTGGTAACTGTACACACGGCTAGAATCGGCTCGGCACGGCTCGCATCGTATACGATTTCCGTACAATGAGAGGTCAGCTCATACTGGAAATGTATAGCTTGATATGTAGCCGTGTATACACAACGTTTTGCCAGAAATGGAAGAAACAGGTAGGTATATTTACAGTAGAGTCTTTTCGTAGTTATTTTATCTCTGGTAGCAACCATATAGCAACGAAAATAGGGGTCATTGTGATGCAAAATCACAGGTAAAATACTTTAGAAGGATTGTAAGTCTTGGAGAATAACATAACACATGAACTAAGAGACAAGGAAGATACAGGCGAATATCAATTTATTTCAACGCTGCATTTACTTTTGCAAAGCTGAAATAGGGCAACAATTATAGTTTTGGCTCTGCTTACCCATTTCTGCCTTTAATGAAAGCTGGAAGTGGGAATCGAATCGGCGACCATGTTACATTCGATTCATTTTCATACCCCGCATGCTTTGTGTCAGAGCTAAAATATGTCTTTGTCATATAAACTCATGACAAAGAAAGGTTTTTAACGTGTTCACCAAGTTCACCAAGTAGTGTACACTTTAAAGTGCTACCTACCTATTAATTTACACCAACTTGTTGGCATATTAAGAAACACAAATAAAAACTTAATGGGAACTTAGCGGTACACTACCGTGCACCCAAATTATAATGTCAATTAACAGTAATTATTTATCTGTGTTTATGCCTGACTGCTTACCCTCATAACGAATAACTTGAAGAAATGAATTTGTACTTCGTACCTATACTGTGATCTTCGAGGCGTTATGGGGGAGCCCTCGCTGATCTGACCAAAGTGCGCCGACTGCCCGTTTACCTGAAATAAGTACAAAAATCATCTTTATGACAATTAAGATATATTTATTTTGCAAAACATGTGTGAACAGTACAGCGGGGGCATTGCGTAACACACTAACAGTAGGAATAGCTTTCATTTTGACAGCTCAACAACATTCATTGCGTTATGTACGTGGTTGAGTAGACAAATTTTTCGAACGTATGAAGCAATGGATTAGCAATAAGCTTCAAAATGATTTAGATTGTGATAGATAGTGTGTTACGCAATTAGGGTGCTGGGCCTGCTGTCTCGACATTAGACAGTGACAAAAATCGGTCGCTAAGTCGTATCGTTGTCAAATTCCTTTAATAGATTTTCAACTTTATTTCCAAAGCATAAGGTTAAAAATCTATTAAAGAAATTTGACATCGGTTAGACTTAACGACCGATTTTTGTCGCTGTCTAATGTCGAGACTGCAGGGCCTGGCCTTTTACAAAATTACAATTTGTGCTTTCAGAAAAACTTGAAAGAATATCATTGAGAGTGGATGCAGGGCCACATTTGCCCGGCCAAAACGAAGAATGGCCAATATTCTAATATGCTTGGACATAGCATGCACGGACAAAAAAAATCTTATAAAACGTAACTTGATGATACATAGTATTATAATAATATGTCTTTTCATTTGCTTATTCATTTATAACTAAGTACGGCATTCAATATATTTTATACAGTACGGAAAATAATGTAGTTTTTTCCGCGAGCAAGCTACTCCTGCTCCTCAGCAAAAAAAATAAGGGACAAGCCATATAGTTAAAGTCAGTAGAAGTGTTAACAGACTCCTCCCTAGAACATCAAAGAACATTTCCATACCAATGTCCTTACCCGGCAGGTGTCGAGCCTCTTGCGCGGCGCGTCGGGCGGCGCGGCGGGCGCGGCGGGGCGCGGCTCGTCGTCGCGCGCCGGCCTCCGCCGCTTGCGCTCCAGGAGCAGGAAGTAGATCACTTTCTCTGTGTTGTGGCTGTAGAAGAAAAGTTATATAATGAGGCCGAGAATTAGCAAGTCAAAAGTTACAAAAGAACGGCCACCATTCACTAGTCCCTAGTACATATACTTGAAGGAAGAAGTGGTATTTCAACAAAGTCCACAGGGACATTATTTAGACAATTGATTTAAAAAAAGCCCTGTAGTTAGTTTTATGTACCGCGCTAAGTATCCCAAATGCATCAATTAATAATTAACATAACCAAGATCATACCATTTATTTGTGTGTTACATATAACCCCATTCCAAGTCATGATCATCATCAGCCTTTATCAGTCTCTGCCAGAAATAAAGGCTTCCACATTCGCATGCCACTGACCTGGATCCTCGACCACACTCATCCGTCTATTACCAGCCACCCCACATTCTACATCACAATAACAAAAATATTCACAACATAAAACTCACTGTGGACTCAATAACTCTTGTATAAGTTTCTCCCTCTGCTTAAAGCAGCCCAGGCTACAGATAGCTTGCAGCACATCCGGGTCTATAGCCTCAGCAGACGGCAGCACCCTGGTCTGGACCACCTCCATCATTGGCAACTCCTGTTCCAACTCTCCACGGCCTCCGGCTGTCACCCATGGGTGTCGGGTGATTTCTGCCAACTGGAGAGGAGAAAGATGGTTAATTTTGGTTATAGTTGGTAATTTGACGTAAAGTTGCATCAAATCATTAATATGTCTATATTTTTTGAGTAAAAAATATGAACGTAGACGTTAAATGGCAATTTCCTTGACTTTTGACTGGTCTCTTTCGAATTTGGTAGATACATGAACCCACCATATGAGGTAAATAATAACAGTTTTTAGAGTGCAAGTTAATAAGAATGGTTCAACAAAATCCTATCCTTTTCAAATAAAATGTAAAAGGAATAAATTACAAAGTCAGAACGACTCTCAAACGTACTCTAAGTTGTTCATATTCAAGGATACTATCAGACTTACTTCAAAGCATTAGATTAACTAAAAACGGATTTTTTTTTCTTACCGACATCCGTTTCTCAGGGTTGACTTCTATCATCCCTCGCAGTAGCTGTTGGCAGTCAGGAGGAACGAAATGTGGTACATGGAATACACCACGCTTTACCTGAAAACAAATTTTTTATAGAAGATGAGTAGGTAAAGTTGTACCGAACTTGGCTGACGCACTACCGTGCACACAGATTAAATTAAATAGAATTTAATTTCAATTCTTGAAGTTCTGTTTTGATATTTTTTATTTAAAATGTTTTTTTTTTTAATCTATACATATAATAAAATTGAAACGAATTAATTTTGTCCATTTGTTTGTCTGGATGTTTATTTCGTATTGGCACAAAAACGGCTGAATGGATTTGGATGACACAGATAGTTTATAACCAGGATTAACACGTGGGGTAATTTTAATCCCGATAGTACGTTCCCGTGGGATATTTTCCGACATCTACGCGGGCGAAACCGGTGGCAATAGCTAGTAAAATAATAAATAAATGGCGGGCAGATGAATACTTAAAAAAGCTTTAAACCTATGTAAGCAAGTTCAATTTCACGTACTACTAAATGATGAAAATTACTTTCAATTGTCTTATTTATGAGTTACAGTGCTTCAGGGATCCTTTGGCGGTCGAATGACGTTGACAGGTAGGCACTATGTGAACATTATTTTATTTTGTGAAATGTATAGAAAAAACAAGATGGCAGCCATAGTTCCGATTTTGGCCACGCGTCAAAAGCTCCTTGTACAGCTTTACTTCCTGTATTTTAGCGTAAACACATAGAAAGAATTTATTAAATACCTTTTCAAGTAATTGACGTAAATTATCATCGTCGAAGGGTAACGCACCGACCAGCAGCGCGTAGAGGATTACCCCGCACGACCAAACATCGGCGCGCCGACCGTCGTATTTTTCACCCTGTAAAAAAAAAAAGAATTTTCATAATTTTAATTTAGGTAGGTAATTATAATTAAAAATGATTCAAATTATGGAACCATACTATTCTTCTATGAGCTCTATAATACATTATACTTCAAAGTAAAGAGAAACCAATTTTTTCTAATTTGACAAAAAGCGTAAACTTATCAAGTTATCGGATCGAAACCCATAGTCAAAACCACATCCGAAGGAATTTCTTTTTGTTAAGTTTTTTTTTAGTCTGTGGAATAGGTAAATTTGTAGTCAATGGGGATAGGGTTACCATCTGACCGGATAAATCCGGTCTTGACCGGATTATTAGGTCCTAGACCGGACTCCACCCGGATTTTACGTCAGACCGGATTTCTTACATACACATCCTCGCACACGAGCAGCTCAAGAGTTACAGAATTTCTGAAAATTTGTCAGTATTTTTTTAGTATTTTGCCACACAACGCAAATGTGGAGCGGGTCTTTTCTCTTATGACTTCACAGTGGACCAAAGAAAGAAACAGACTTTCAGTGGAGTCAATAAGAGCCATATTGCTTACGCAATACAACTACAAACATGTGTCATGTGAGCAATTTTTTTGTGAAATAGCTGGAAAAACAATTTTTTTGAAAGCGGTTGCTAGCAATCAGAAATATAAATACTTATAAAATATAATTTGAATAAAAAGAGTAATAAATACGTTGATTTTTATTTGAAACATTATGGCCGGATTTTTTTGTCAAAATCAGGATTTTTAGACTTGGCAGACAGGTTTTTGCATTTTTAGGCCTGGTAACCCTAAATGGGGATAAGAACTGCCACTTGCTCACTTTAGATGTCGCTACTATCGCGGGTCCATGAATTTGGCAGCTAGCTGTCACTTTCCATTCATTTTTTGTAAACGGACTTCTTTTACGCATTATTAATTAATATGCCCCGTTAAGCAGCTGTTGACTGCAAAAATACGGGAACCCATGAATCTGCCAAATATGTTAAAAGATTGAAACTGTGGAAGAAAGCTCTCCGTCGTGACTATATGCTATCCGTTTTAAACCTGAAGACTTATGGGAGAAATTTGTATACAGGTGATGCTCTCAACAAAACAGTCGGTTTTGATTACTTACCATGGCACTTGTGGCGTAATATTATGTAACTTATAGTAAAAGTGTGTGTGTTTTTAATATCATATTAGATCAATGCTAGAATTAACATCTTTGAAGTTTTTCAGTCAGTCATCTCTTAATAGTGCTACACTCCAAGTGGACTTTGTGATCGACAGTTCGATAGAAAAGTAAACTAATACAAAACAATGGCGGTTTGTAGAGGACAACAATGCTGCCATCTATGACGAGCTTTCAGTTTATAATCCCATTTAAATTTTTTGTAACAACTAGAAATTTAAACTATTTTATTTTGGTAATGTTATTTCGTTTATTTTAAATGCACAATAATATTTACCTTATTTTAACTTATTTTTCCAAGATAGTCTCGTGGAACAGAGTACTGTACTATTTAGTAAGTTGGCAGCTTTGTAAGATTGTAGTGTGGCAACCTAAGCGAAGATTTCCCTTAAATAGGGTAATCGCTCTCATGATGAAAAGAAATTTGTCGATATTTATATTTAATATTTATTTGGATTAATATTCTACGACAATTTTGGGTCTTTGGATAAGAATAAAAATATCTTATTTGCAGAAATTAAAAATATTGAAAGGAGTATTTTTACTTTTAAAAACGATTTCTTGGAACATTTATAATAATGGTATGACAAATATCAAAGAAATCATACATTTTCATCTATATTTTGATTATACATAGAATCTTCTCATTTATAACCAATAAGGACAGTACAATCAGCAACACTTTTTTTAACATTCATTCACCTAATTATTTGCTTCATAGTCTTTTAAAATAAACGATAAATTTTCCATCACAATATAAAGTGAATGTCAAGGTCGTGGTTTCTTTTTGTTATTTTTACGGACTTTTCATTTCAAATTATAGCAACATTTCCGTTATGTCAAACTAACTTTAAACGGCCGAGTATTATCCGACCAAATACGGCAGATACCAACTGTCAGCCGTAACACGAGACAACGACATACAAATCTCACGTACTAGAAAGAGATCAGAAACCTCGCAATTCAATTATTGAAATGTTTGTAACATATTGATAATTCATGAACAACCCGAATGACCGTTGCTTTGATTTCATCAATCCGTTGAAAAATATAATTTGTGATAGTGTATGTGATATCAAAATACGTTCAAAATGAAGTCTGCTAAATCGAAACAAAGATTAAACGACATGCGTACGCCAGCTCGGAGTAAACAAAACTTATTTGGGGAGAGAGATCCGGTACAAGTTTATTGCCGACTGCGACCTATGCAAAGGGACTCTGATTCACCATGTATGAAGATAATATCCCCTACCATGGTCCTCCTGACGCCTCCTGCGACTGCTATAACCTACAGAAACGAGAATGCGAAGACTATGAAGTATACTTTCAAAGAGGTATTCCCGCCAGAAACGAGTCAACAAGAAGTGTTCGACAAAGTCGCTTTACCGATAGTTGAAGGGTTAATCAAAGGTAAAAATGGCTTATTATTTACTTACGGTGTCACAGGCAGTGGCAAAACATTCACAATGACCGGAGAACCGCTAAATTGCGGCATTTTACCAAGATGTTTGAATATTATCTTCAAAACTATAAACGAGTTCCAAGCACACAAGTACATTTTCAAACCTGACAAAATGAACATGTTCGATATTCAAACTGAGGCGGAAGCTATGTTGGAGCGGCAGCAAGACCTCCACAAATTCAAAAATGGAAGGAAGAATCATTCAAATCCTGATTTGGCTATGTCATCATCCGATGTTACTAAAATTGAGGGTATTAATGAAGATAATCAATATGCTGTCTTCGTAACTTATGTAGAAATTTATAACAATAGTGTGTTTGATTTACTTGAAGATGGTCCTCCAATAAGTAGAAACTTGCCTGTAAAGATCATCCGTGAAGATGCAGCTCATAACATGTATGTCCATGGTGTAACTGAAGTAGAAATTAAGTCTGCTGAGGAAGCTTTTGAAGCATTTTATTTGGGTTTGAAACGAAAACGTATGGCACATACTTCATTAAACGCAGAATCAAGCAGAAGCCACTCAGTGTTCACAATTCGATTGGTGCAGGCACCTGTAGATGAGATGGGAGAAGCTGTGATCCAAAATAAAAAGTTTCTCAACATAAGTCAGCTTAGCTTAGTTGACTTAGCTGGCAGTGAACGCACAAACAGAACTAAGAACACTGGTCAACGTCTACGAGAAGCTGGTAACATTAACAAGTCTTTGATGACACTTAGAACTTGTTTGGAAGCGCTACGTGAAAATCAGATCAGCGGGGCTAACAACATGGTGCCGTACAGAGAGTCAAAGATTACTCATTTGTTCAAGAATTTCTTTGAAGGTGAAGGCCAAGTACGCATGGTTGTGTGCGCTAACCCAAGAGCTGAAGATTATGATGAGACTCTCCAAGTGATGAGGTTTGCGGAGATGGCTGCTGAGGTTGAAGTGGCTAAACCACAGGTTATTGACATGGCTGCTAATATTGGATTGACATCAGGCCGTCGTAAGGCTAACAGACTGTTCACAACAGCCCGAGACAACATAGTCAGGCCGGAAGCTAAAGACTTAGAGATGGACCTGGGTCTTGTCTACAGTCTTGGACCTGACTTCCCGAGTCTAGAACTGAACAGTTCTCAAGCAGCACATATTATCAAAGAACTCATGGCTCATTTGGAGATGAGAATCAGCCGACGCGAAACTCTGAAACGCAGCAAAGCTATCAAAGACGAAAGGTTGAGGTCTGCTCTATTGGACCTTGAAAAGGACTCCTTGGAAATCAGGAGTGAGAATGCTTCTTTGCGTGGACAGTTGGCAGCATCTGAACGCAGGGTGAGAGCCCTAGAAGAACGCTTGACCTCTACTGAAAATGCATCACTAACACACCAAAGGAAACTAAATGAATTGACGGAGTATACATCTTCATTGAAAAGAGACTTGCAAGAAAAAGAGATGATGTTAAGCCAAAACAAATTCGACAAAGAAAAACAAAAGAAAATTCTAGAAAGGAAATATAATCACAAGATTGCAGCTGAACATGAGAAAGCAAAAGAAATAAATTGCGAGAAGGAAAGATTGAAGAACGCTATTGAAGAAAAAGAGAACAGACTGAGAATAATAGCCGAAGCTCTTAACCGGGGAGATAATGATGATTTTAATAAGCTTACAGGAGAAATGGGTGCACAGACAAGCAACAGAGATGGAAATTTTACTCCAGGGTCTACACCAAGAGCTTTACCAGCCCATCTGCTAACTCCATTCAGCTCTGTCCCACAGACAAATCACAACCAAAAAGAGACACTTACACAGAGAGACACGCCATCGTCATCCCGTCGTGGCATAGCGATTGCCAACCCCAGACACCGTCGCTCTATCTCCGCCGACGGTCGAGGCTGGGTCGAACACGCCCCTAACAAAATAGTCCCGATGGGCACAGTAATGAAGCCGAACATCGTCAACAGCAAGGTCATCAGACAACTAACAAGTGTTAAAGACATAGCTAACTCTAGGACGTCAAAATACTGTCTGATTTCCCAGGAACAAGATACTGATGGGGAGTTAGAAACAAAGTTGTATAAGGGAGATGTGGTACCTACATGTGGTGGAGGCGCCCAAGTGATTTTCAATGATGTTGAGATGCTAAAACAATTCTCTCCGACAAGAGAATCTTCTCACTCACACTCCAATCGTCAGTCTGGTACTAACTGTGCAAGACATTCTGGCAAGCGTCGGGACACAAATAACTCTCCACCGCAGACACCTTCAAATACCAGCAAAAAGCAAAGAGTTGATGATGACAGACTGTAGGTACTGGTAAGATGCTTTCACCATTTTCTTTGTTTGCATTTGTCTGGGATTCCTGATCTAATTTACTTAAAAATATCATTGATTGATAAAACATCTCCAAAAAGTTTGGTAAAAAAAAATCATGATCAGGAATTTCAGATGTATGTCTCTGGTTATTGTTAATTAATATGATTATGATAAATTGGTGAGATAGTTAGAAAGAACATTTTGAGTAGTTAAGACCCAACTATATGTACCTAGATTTTAATATGTGAACTCATTTCATAACTCGTAAGGGGTTTATTCATAAACGTTGCTTAAAGTTAAGTAATAATTAGCGATTGTTTAACCATACATTTTTGGCGTTTAAACTTCATTTAACTTTAAGCAAAGTTTATGAATAAACCCCTAGAACCGTAAGTTCTAAATAAAATTGTGTAGGTTTTACTGTGATTTCTGTGCAGGTTTAGGTTTTACAGATTTTTCAGAGAATAATCTATCTTTCAAAACCTACCCAAAATTTTTGGGTTGGTTAGCAAGCAGCTAGAAAAAACTGTACCTCTTATTAAACCATAGTTGGGTAAAATTATCACAAAAATATTAATTAGTTATTAACTTTAGCACCACAGTTTTTAGTGGTATTTTTAGGAACTAAAGCTATGGTTTCCTAGAAAGCGGTGGCCGTCATATTATAACGCCCGTCATGAAAATCTGGAATTTTGACCAGTACTTGATATTAACTGAGTCAAAAAATGCTCTGTATATGAACAGGCATTTTAATGTGATCGACTGATAGTGTACCGCTTTTTGAAGAAACTAAAGCTTTAATAGTTAATTAATATATCTAACACTTAAGTTTTGTTAAGATTTCTAATTTAGTTGTTGTAGAATTTTTCTATTACATTTTGCAAACTTCTTGAACCCTTTGGCATTGGTTTACCAATTTGATTTTCAGTCAGTGGCTTAATTTCTTAGAAACAAAACTTAAATATAGTAAACTTGTTAATAATATTATTACAAATAAATCCAACACAAACCTTTTGATGAATAAAGGTGTGATGTAATGTTTTGTTATAATGATGTAGTCAGCCAATTTATTAAGGGTAGAAGGCTCCACAAAACACGCTTAAGTATATGGGCTTGTGATTTTTTTTTTTTTGATCCTGTAGAAGACATTTTGACTGTGATTCAAATAAAATTGCTCATTGTACAAGTACATACCATTTTTTTTGTTACATTTTGAAACTGGTTTCATTGACAATGCTTTACTGATGGGTTCCCTGTAGCTAATTGGATTAGTAGATGAATTAGTACAATTAATTATCGTCGTTTTTTTTTAGGCCTATATTTTGTCCCGTTGCTGGGCAAAGAACTCCCCTTTTTCCTTCCAAACCTCTCTGTCTTGTGTGATCTCTGGCCATGTTGGCCCTCCAAACGTTATCAGATTGTCATACCACCTTCGCCGTGGTATACCTCGACGGCGATGCCCTCTCTCAGACGGCTAGTGAGTGACGATCTTTGCCCATCATAATTATTATTATAATTAAAAAATATTCACAACTAGGTACAAAGTACCCAGAGTTAAAATATTTATAATCTTCAACACTTATGAATTTTTAATTTAGTACCTATTAACACTGTAGTTCGAAAACATTTTAAAAGCCAATTATTTTTAAAAGAGTTACCTTGGAGTTTCTTGCTAGCTCTTCTCCATAGGAAACAACCAATTGGAACCGTGCACCTAACTTCTCACGTTTCGTAAGTGCCCATGTAGGTTTATGTGAAATATAACATTTTGAATTTGAAGCCTCTTATAATATCAAGCATTGTCAATGAAATCAGCTACCTACGTTTAGTATACCATAAACTCGCATATATACTTACACATAATAATTATAAGTCTCATTAGGTTTTTCTTTACTTTTTGAAGTAGGTTGAAAAAAAACTATTGTTAGTTTTTTTTTGTAAAGCATTTTGTTATGTTGTATCTAGGTACTGAAAACCTGATTAAGTGATTATGCAGAATATCAACCCATTTTATTTTTGAACTACTTATCTACATATGTTCATCGTAGACTTATTTGAAAATAAACTTTGTTATTTTAACCTTAAGTATGTTCAAAGAATTTGTACTATAATGTAGTAATTACAGCCCTAGGCAAATATAAGCTCTAATATAGATCTGATATACTTACCTAGCTACAATTAGAAAAAACGCAATGTTAAATTGAACTAAAGTGGCTCTCTTATTCATAGATAATTTTCTAAAATAGTCGTATGGTCTTGAATCAGTAGTATTTTCCGAGTCTAGGTCTTAGCCCGGTTCCATTTAATAGGGGCGGATATCATATTTTGTTACGGTCGCGAATCATATTTTGTTCAACATAAAACCTGGCCCTGACTTAAAAATTCAAAATAAAAAAGTAAGAAAATTTGAATTTCGCGGGCTACCCTGGCGCTTCCCCCTTAAACATAGCTGGCAAAATGTGGGTGTACCAAACACTTCTGCTTGTCCCTTCCGGGAACAGGCGTGATGTTGTTTGTCCGTAATATTTAAGAGTCAAAGTTAATTCATTTAACTTCACCGCGGGTGAGTAATTAAACACATTTAAAAAACGGAAATTCATAATCTAATTTAAGGGTGTCTCTTTCCGGTATAGAGGTCGCGTCTAATCAGACCTGTTGAACCATTTCGGTAATCTCATTGTTAGTCAGCAATATTTTAACTGCATCGTTTCAACTGATTTTTTTGTTATGTTAGGTAACTGTTACATTTTTATTTTATTCATTGATTAGAATCTATAACTATTTGTATTATAAATTGAAGTCGCTTTTGTCTGTATGACCGCATTATTCTAAACTACGTAACGGATTTTGATGCGGATCTCATCATCATTTAGAGAATTTGTCCCGGAAGGTTTACGTGTATAATAAGTTTATATTTTAATAAAGAAATCTCGGGTGTTTTGTCAAGTCGTAAAAACCGTGTGAAGTAGGGAAGGGTCGCTAGTTTATCCATACTAATATTATAAATTCGAAAGTAACTCTGCCTGTATATTACCTTTTCACACCTAAACCACTCAACGGATTTCGATAAAATTTGGCAAGGAGATAGATGGTATTCTAGGGAAGGACAGACTGCTTTTTATCGCAATATTCCCACTGGATCGAGACTTGTGCGAGTGAAACCGTTTGGCGCAGCTAGTAGTTTAATAAAAATGAATTGCTGTTCGTTTGTAAGCGCATCACTTGAGCACGGCTCGACAGGTTTGGTAATTTTTTGTTTTAAAATATTCGTTAAAGTACGAATTAGGTTCTCACGGAAAGAAAAATTGGAAATGTTACCCGGATCATTTTCAAATTCGGGAAAAACTGTACGTCCTTTTTCTATGGGAGTTTTGTATGAATTTATTGAAAAGACAGGACATCTGTCGCGTTAGCTAATTAATTAATTATAAAAATCGATACTAAATTGTCCGCCCTTGATAAGTTTTGGGTGCACACCCAAAACTTATCATGGGCGGTCAATTTAGTAACGTGTTTGTGAACGAAAAAACTAAAAAGAAGGTTGTGTGGCGTAAGGCTCTAAGCAACGCGCCTAAGATTGAAAAAGTAGTCAGCATTGTCGATGAAGATTTGAATCACCGCAAAATTTTCAGCGGATGTTTTATTTTAATGATTTTCTTATAGTATGTGTTAATTATTATTTGCAGCCAAGTTTTTTCAAAAAAACTTTTATACCACCTCGAAGTTAGTTTGAATAAGACCAATGACCACAAGCCGCTAAGCCAGGTCAAGACAAGCCTTATTTTGGTTTTCTTAGCCTAGTCTGCATAGTTTCAACGTTTTATGGCTTGCTTATTTTTGCGCAAGCAAATCTAAGGCTTATAACTCTATTACTACGAAAGCTAAGCGCGTATAAGTCATATTAAACAATTTCATAAACATTACTCGTAATTTAAGAGTATACCACTAAGCCCACGCTCAATTTCAAACCCTCTATAACGCCACTTAATTCAATTACAAACACCGTTTTGCGTTCAAAGTACTTAACTAGATAATTATGAGGATATGGGTTATTTAATAAACTTTGGTTTAACTATTTTGTCGACGCCATCTTGTACGTCAATTGTAAGTATTCCCGCCATATTTTTGGCGCGGAATTGTATTAAAATACTTTTCCATTGATGTTGTTGTTTTATTTTTATATTTTGTAGTGGGAATCTATTGTGTCCTACATGCGAACTGACCAATTAACGATCTACAAACGGGAGTTGATGCCAAAATCAAAAATGTTTAGCCGTACAAAAGTCAACGCAGGATAGGTACACTAGTATCTCAAGGATTGCTCACAATGCAGAAAAACAGCTGCATCTAACTTACAGTTTTGTGAAAGTATTATAAATGATATTTATTTCTGTAAATTGGTTCAAGAAAATGTCCAAAAAAAATTTTGTTTTAAAACTAGATGAGTTCAGTGTTTCCTCTCAGACTACTTTGAGAAGAAAAACCGAAAAAATCTCAGATTTATTGCGCTGGCTTAATCTGCTGAAAAATCCATGAGCTATCAAGACTAACGGTAAGCTAACTGCCACATGAATATTGTCTGGCCAACTCTCTCCAGTACCGTTTAACAATTGAACACAACGAACACCCAGTAATTGAATTACGTTCATAAATACAGGATACAGACACTTTATTGTTAAGTATGTAACGGCTCATACTTGTGAGTCGATAGGGAGACCCAATTATAGGACAGAGCTAAACAAATAATGCTATACAGGGTGTCCCGTAAATAATGGATCAAACGTAACAGGAAGCTAGCTCACTTGATTGCCAACAACTAATTTGAATAGTTTAAAAAAAACCGCAATAATATATTTTTTTTATTGAAGACATAATTTTTCTCGAATTTCACCATTTTTTTTACCAGAATTCCGTTTTTTTAATGCTATCGCTGCAAATGATAACATTTTTAGGTATGATTTTTGTTAAACATTTCTGAATAGCTTAATAATGTAATAGGATACCATTTTTATAAATAAAGTTTAATTTGCCTTAGAAAAAAAAAACTTAAATTGAAAAGATTTTTTTTCACCGTGAAAAGACCAAAATTGAAAATAATAAAAAACTTTTCAAATTAGTTGTTGGAAATCAGGTGAGCTGACTACCCGTTACGTTTGATCCATTATTTACGGGACACCCTGTATATTCAAGCTTATGGACATTTTTAAATAAATTAATCAGTGCATGTGCGGTTTTATAATTTCTAACGTGACGATATCATGGACGTCCACTCACGCCATTACGATATCACAGGGAAGTATGCGTAAGCGCAATCAGCCTATAATGTTCCCACTGCTGGGATACAGGCCTCTCTGTGAGTGGTGACATTTTGTGAAAAAATACCAGCAAATCAACCAGACAAAAAATGGAAAATGAATCTCTCATTGAAAGCCATTGTCGCTGCAACACGAGTACTCGCCTGGGTGTGAACAGTCAGCATTTAACTATTATTATATTCTGGAACTATAATCTTTTGTACATTTCTTGAGCGAGAAAATAGCTGAAGAAAGTCGCTTTTTCGGCGGCGGTGGGACACGTTACTCATCGAGGACAAACGACATTTTGTCCATTAATAAAGATGATCAGTATGGAATGTCGTTTGCATACTATAATACCGGTTTTGCTAATGTTGTTGGATGGTAAACAAGCCGCATTCGGATATCTGCAATACCTACTAGGTATTGCTTACCTACTACTTGTAATAGCACCTATACCTCCCCTTCAAACTACAATACAGACAGCGACGCTACGTACTTCCCCTGACGAGTTCCTTCACAAGCTCTATACTACTAGACTTGTCAGCAGGGCTTAAAGCCGATACCAAAAGTACAGGTTCTGTATCTGTACTTAGCAGTTCTTGCCAGGTTCCAGACGGGTACCGGTCCCAGACGGATACCGGTATTCCACCTAACAAGTACCGGTAACCAGTAGCGAAGGGTAAATTTTTGTAAGAAGTAAGCCGGAGTACCTACATGTCTTTTATGTGATTATATTATTTGTCTATAGAATACTGACTGTGCTATTTTTCAAAGGGAAGCTGGTAGGAATCGAGTTGTATGGAACCTTCACCACTGCCGGATCAGGTACCCGGCGCGTACTAATCTCTTATTCGTACAGATGGCTACCTTGAAGTATTTTGTCTAATGCCTATTTTCTATCCTTTTTATACGGTGTACGTACATGGTTTTAAAATATGTATTCTTGATACAATAAGTTAGTAGGCTCGCGTATTTGCACTTTGATCGCAACCTACATTTGGGAATGCATTGTCATACGACGGAGCCTAGATGATGCATTTTTGTACGTAATTTAATTAGTGTTCAATTAGACGTGGTTTGAGTCGGACAACTTGCATTTTTATTTAGATTCATATCCGTTGAGCATTCATTGACATTCCTTACATTATCTTGACATTTTCTGCATACTTGCATCTTGCATTTGCATTGACAAACTTTACTGTTTGGTTACCACACCGAACACTTTTTTACTTACTTTTCTCACTCTAGGTAACTTACGGAAATATTTATTTGGTACCGGTACAGTACCGATATCTGATTAGAAATACCAATAGTACGCACAGCTACATATCAAGCTAATACATTTCCATTAGAAGCTGCGGGGTAATTACGTAACACACTAACAGTAGGAATGGGTTTCATTTTGACAGTTCAACAATATTCATTGCGTTTTTTACGTTGTTGAGAAGACAAATTTTTCGAACATTATGAAGTAATGGATTCGCAATAAGCTTCAAAATGATTCAGATTGCGATAAATAGTGTGTTACGTAATTAGGGTGCTGACCTCTCATTGTACGGAAATCCTACACAATGTGAGATCAGCTTATACTGGAAATATATAGCTTGATATGTAGCCCGGTGTACAGGTGGTACCACTGGTACTGGTACCAATAGTACAGGTACTAATCTGGTTCCGGTACCACACCAAGGCCATGGTACCGGTTCCTAAAAATACCGATATTTCAATCCCTGGCGGGGTAATTGCGTAACACACTAACAGTAGGAATAGCTTTCGTTTTGACAGTTCAACAACATTCATTGCGTTATTTACGTTGTGGAGCAGACAATTTTTTCTAACTTATGAAGCAATGGATTAACAATATCCTTCAAAATGGTTTAGATTCTGATTGATAGTGGTGGGGTGAGGGTGCTGGTCATAGGCAAGTTAGGCAATGTCAGTAGGCAATAACTATGCCATGATCTTAAATATTAAAATTATGTACCTAATTAATAAATCGGGTGCTATTTATTTCCTAATTTATGTTATAGGTACCTAAGTAGGTACTTAAGTATTTTGTACCTGGTCTACCTTTTTTTCGTTTTTCTTTTAGTGGTAACTTGTAAATGGCAAAAATCACTGTGTAAGTTAGCTATATAATTTCCGATTAAAATTAAACAAAAAATATTTTATCTGAATCCTAAAGTTCCGTTTTCATAAGCTGTAGGTAGGTACTTACTCTAATAACTTCGGGGCAGGCGTAGTGCGGACTGCCGCAAGATGTCTCTAAAAGCGAGCCGGCCGGCTGCAGCGATGCCATCCCGAAGTCGGCTATCTTGATGTTGTTCCGCTCGTCCAGAAGTAAGTTCTCGGGTTTTAGGTCGCGGTGGCTGTGAAATTGAAATTAAGTTGTTTAGTTTAGTTGGAATCTTGGTTCTACGAGCTGAGGCCTACAACTGTAATTTACATTAGTTGCGCTACTCGACAATAGATGGCCGTAGCTGTCTTTTATTTTAGGGCTCCTTGCGCAACGCAATCATTCGTCAGCAAGCTTTTACGTGATACGTATGAGAATCTACTTAGGATCAGTTCACCCCGAGACGTGACACTGTGCACACTTTTTAAGGTAGCACAAAGTCTAACTTATTTACTACCCAAACCTGCATCATTTCAGTGCAACCGTGAATGCGAGTCAAAGTACGCAGAGATGCGACGTGCTGCGCAGCGCGTATACCTTATTATTTAGTAAATAAGTTCGATATTGTATCTCTACCTTAAAAAAGGGCGCGCCGCGTCGTGGCACGTCTTGGTTTGAATTGACCCTTAGATTCATTTGCGTATAAATTCCAACGTTTCTATTCAACGAGCACCGCGCGCTTGTTGAATCGACTTCACAAAAACTTCGCGCATGCTTGCTAAAAAGATTTGTAACGCTCGGTTTATCGTAGGTAGGTAGGTATACACTATAGTGCTAGAATCAGAATGCTCTTATTGTAGGAGCACTTTTGATAGGGCTGATTGTTTCCCTAAGGTCTGGTACTCATGATAAAAAATCTGATGCATACCTACTTTCGAATCGCGAGCCTAGAGAATAAAGATTTCTATAACAACTAAGGATGGAAGGGACCTTGCTGTTCTAACACGATTTCCAACATGGATGATGTTACCAATATTTTGATTTAAAAGGGTGTCCGTGGCGTTTTTTGCCCGTATTTCTCCATAGGAACCTACTACGCTTTGGAATGGGCAACTTTATCTTCGAGACTGACCGACTTCTTGACAATTTAAAAGTGTCTACATAAATAGTTTAATTGAAATAAATATTTTAAGTTTTAGTATGAGTTTAGTTTAGTTTAGTTTACATACCATATAGAATGACTGTGACAGAAATCTAGCGCGGATATAATTTGTCTGAAGAACCGGCGCGCCTCTTTAGGAGTCAGCCGCCCTTTCTTCACCAAGTAATCGAACAGCTCTCCACCGCTGACATGTTCTAATACTAAATATCTGGAAAATAAAACATACGCAGGTTAGAATCTTCTATGACATGAGAATTATAACCTAAAGTTGACTGGCAGAAAAAGCTCAAGGTCTCTTCTTTCTATAACATTATGTGCTGAATAAATAAATGATGGAAAATTGCCGATCAGTCGTCATCATTCAGCCAAAAGACGTTCACTTTTTGATAGAGGCTTCTCTCAATATTCGCCACAACGATTGGTCCTACGCTGCCCACTTCAGTTGCCGTTGTAGCGGCATCTACAACGCCACATGCGAGCTACGCGTCAGACTGACGTCACGCAAAATCCTGCATCGCGCAAGCTGTTTACCGCGCAACTAGCATATATACAACGTCCCGACATCAATCGTCGGGCAGTTGCCCACCAGACACAATACCCGTCTGGTCGGAGGATCCTCCCTATTCTATAGAGTATGAGTGAGCTTTACACCCTATTCCTCATACCTCTATACCGTCAACGTGTGGTGCGATCGTCGGTCGTCAATCGTGGGAAACTTATCCCTACTATGCCTTTTGTTATCATAAAGATAACTAGAAGCCCTCGGGAAGAAAACGATGCTTGGTCTGTGCCAAGAACCATGGTATCCCCTTATATCGTGACAACAGTACAGTACCTACCTATAATTCTGTAGTTCATGATTGCCGTGCCAAAAATCAAGCAGTCAACTAGGATGGTGGCGAGACCGCTGCTAAGTACGCACGACGAGATATAAGCTATACATTTCCATTATAAGCTGACCTCTCATTGTACGAAAAGTCTACACAATGCGAGGTCAGCTAAAACTGGAAATGTATAGCTATTTAAAGTCGTCGTGTGTACCGACATGATAAAGTAGAAGAATAGGCATTTAGATACTTACAAATATTTCTTATTTTCGTAAACGTCGGACAGTCCCAATACGTGTGGATGTTCTATCAATTTCATAATTGCTATTTCTCTTTCCACCTGAAAAATATGGAAGGTTTGATTAAAGTAAATCTAAAGTAAGCAATTTTGTTTTGTAAAGGTGTTAGGTACCTACAGAAAACAGAGAGACTTGTAAATTGTAACTCCATATACTGCCAATAGCAATAATTTTAAATATTTTTTCTTATGTTTACCATTAACTGAACGGATACTTAGACTATATAACTTATTATATCGGTATTTAAATATCATAGATTTTTGTAAGTCATTTTATTTTTAAATTAAAAAAACTTAAACAAATAAGTTTTAAAATAGCTAGCCAACAACAGATGGCGCTATTTGAACGTCAAAATTGCATAAGACAATCCCCTAAAACGCACGCCCGTCACCACTTTCTAGTGCTTTAGCTGGGAAGAAGTGGCCCCACAAACTCCCCAACAGCACACATGTCTGTTAAGTTAGAAAAACTAGATTTTATAAGATAAGATAAGATAAAATAATTTATTTATTTGTCCAAAACGTGAGTATACACACAATAATATGTCATGCAAGATGTTCCAAAAAAAAAAAGAAAAGAAAAAAAATGATAATAATAATATTGCACAGTGCATACAGGGATAATCGTCGGTTGGTGCCTCATTCCATTTAAAATTGTCTAAGGGGCCTCTGCGAGTTGGCTTCGGCCCTTCGTACGCCTTCCAAAGGACCGGGATCTCATGACCCCGAGCTATGTTACCATACAAAAAAAAAAAAAAAAAATTATAGTACCTTCATCAACACAGATTCGCTGAGTTTCTCCCTGTTGATGATCTTGATGGCCACCTTCTTGCCCGTCACACAGTGGACACCCAATTTCACTAGACCTGGAAATATGAAACACGATACAATTAGATATTTGAACAAAACCAGTGAATTTTGGGTAGGTACAGTCAGCAAAAAAAGACGATACACTACTCCTTATAAACATCATCTAAATCGATACAAAATTATTCGATACATATAACTTATTTAAGTATTTCTTATTTATATTCTTTTAATTTTACTTTAGTACCGATTTTAATTTAATGCAGGTATTTCTAGTAGAGACACTCTCTCACAAACTAGTGTCACGTGTAGCGTTGAAAATTGCGAAAGATAAATTTGTGTTTTTCGAAACTTTGTATCTTTCTTATAAAATACGTGTAATTTTCTTCACGTTCGTCTGAAAAAATTACAATTACTTGTTAAAGACTGTGTATTTTTCATATTTAACAATCAAAGGGAAAAAATCTTGCGTATTAATATTAATTGAACAGTAATGTAATGTAATTAAGTGATACAATTTCTATCTACTATACTCAACATCATTATAAATTTACTCTCAAAATACCATCTTATTATAATATATTAATGCGAAAAATACACCGCAAAATACATGTAAAAAACATAAACTTGCGAAAGATTCAACCGAAGCTCCGCAAGGAAAGTTTCTGTATTTTATTGAAAAATACAGGGGCATTTGAAAGATAAATGTATTTTACATGTTATTTTCAACGTAGTTTTTAAGCTTGTTTGAAATAACATGATGTCATTGTTTGTGAAGAGAAAATAAATTATTTGAATTTAAAAAACTAAAGTGTTCATCGACTTTTGTCGCTGACTGTAATCTAGTGGTTTTTCTTGTACTCATAAGTGCTCGGTACCCAACAGAGCCACCCGGAGCTGCTTGCCCAGGTTGTTCCAGTGGTAGGTACTGGTTAATTATTGGATTTTTTACGAAGAAATTCCTGACTGACTGTGGTTAAGTATTATGGCAATAGGCTGACTCCTTGTTCGTCCTACTAATATTATAAATGTGAAAGTTTGTGAGGATGGATGGATGTTTGTTACTCTTTCACGCAAAAACTACTGAACGGATTTGTAACACAGATAGTTTATAACCTGCATCCTAATTACGTAACACACTATCTATCACAATCTGAATCATTTTGAAGCCTATTGCTAATCCATTGCTTCTTATGTTCGAAAAATTTGTTTGTTCAACAACGTAAATAACGCAATGCATGTTGTTGAACTGTAAAAATGCAACCCATTCCTACTGTTAGTGTGTTACGTAATTACCCCGCGGGATTAACACGTAGGATACTTTTTATCCCGGTAGTAAGTTCCCGTGAGATAATTTCCGACATCCACGCGGGCGAAGCCGCGAGCTAAACCTAGTATTCCATAAAATTACATATCTGTCAGTAAGGCATCTGTCTACCCCTCGGGAAATACAGGCTCGTGATGACACGAGATTTGTTCAAAGACAAAACTAAATATGCTTTCAGTTTTCGTTGATTTTGCATTATTCCAATCACATTCCAATCATTTTGATGAGAAAATCTTGTTGCGTTACGGAACCTACTTACTTACGGTTTTTCAAAAACTTTGCGTTACGAAAATTGCCGTATTTATCATCGGCTCCTTTAGGGATAATATAGGTAGGTAAGTGATACACGAAATATCATTAAATCATTATGCCGGGTACATACAGCACCCTAATTACGTAACACACTATCAGTCACAATCTGAATTATTTTGAAGGATATTGCTAATCCATTGCTTCATATGTTCGAAAAGGGGGATCCCTTCTTTTCGCATAATGTTCTTTGTCCTAATATACTTCGGCATAACGATTTTGGCACAATTTGTTTTGGCATAATAATACTTCGGCATAATTTTTTTAGGCATACATTTTATGTTGGCATAATCATCTTAAAGACTAATTTGTTTTGGCATAAATTTGATTCGCATAACGTTAGTAGGCCTAATGACTATTAGCATAATATTGTTGGTTAAAAATTTAATTTGCTGTGCAAGAAAAGTTAGTGACAGAACCGAATTGCTACAAAACCGACTCCACGTAGTCTTGTTTGTCCTACCCCTAGAGTGTAATTTAAAATCGCGTAGGCGCGTAGGGGCGAGGCGGCCCACGGGCTGAGGAGCAGGTGGCTGCGAGCGAGCCGCCGTGGCTGAGGCTGGCCGGCAAAGCCGGCCAACAAGCCGAAGCTGCGGTGGTGAGCGAAAGCCGTCTGCGACGATTAGCACGCGTGGCGCCGCCGGAGGCCCGCAGCGCCGGAGCCGTGACAGAAACCCTGCCTGCTGCATGCTTGCTTGTTTGCTGCATGCTTGCTTGCATGCTTGCTTGCATGCTGTATGCTTGCTTGCATGCTGTATGCTTGCTTGCTTCATGCTTCCTACAGCGAAAAAAAAAACCCACAAAATTGTTCATAAAAAAGTTATGCTTTAGAACTTTATGCTTAATAAATTTATGCTTTAGAATATTATGCTTAATCATTATTATGGTTAGAGAAATTATGTTGTGTTTATTATATTAATTATGTATGTAATTAGAGAAATTATATAATATAAAATTATTTCTCTAACCATAATAATGATTAAGCATAATATTCTAAAGCATAAATTTATTAAGCATAAAGTTCTACAGCATAACTTTTTTATGAACAATTTTGTGGGTTTTTTTTTTCGCTGTAGGAAGCATGAAGCAAGCAAGCATACAGCATGCAAGCAAGCATGCAAGCAAGCATGCAGCAAGCAAACAAGCAAGCATGCAGCATGCAAGCAAGCATGCAGAATGCAGCAGGCAGGGTTTATGTCACGGCTCCGGCGCTGCGGGCTTCCGGCGGCCCCATGCGTGCTAATCGTCGCAGACGGTTTTCGCTCACCACCGCAGCTTCGGCTTGTTGGCCGGCTTCGCCGGCCAGCCTCAGCCGCGGCGGCTCGCTCGCAGCCGCCTGCTCCTCAGCCCGCGGGCCGCCTCGCCCCTACGCGCCTACGCGATTTTAAATTACACTCTAGGGGTAGGACAAACAAGACTACGTGGAGTCGGTTTTGCAGCAATTCGGTTCTGTCACTAACTTTTGTTGCACAGCATATTAAATTTTAACCAACAATATTATGCTAATAGTCATTAGGCCTACTAACGTTATGCGAATCAAATTTATGCCAAAACAAATTAGTCTTTAAGATGATTATGCCAACATAAAATGTATGCCTAAAAAAATTATGCCGAAGTATTATTATGCCAAAACAAATTGTGCCAAAATCGTTATGCCGAAGTATATTAGGACAAAGAACATTATGCGAAAAGAAGGGATCCCGTTCGAAAAACGTATCTGCTCAACAACGTAAATAACTCAATGAATGTGGTTGAACTGTCAAAATGAAAGCCATTGATACTGTAAGGCCTGCATTCCTCCTGCGCTGACGTCGATCGCGTACGTCGGTCGCGCGTACGAATATACATTGTTTTCGATATAGCACCACACTGCGACGCTGACGTCAGCGGCGCGTACGTTGCTACAGGTACGCGACCAACCATACGCGACCGACATCAGCGTAGGAGGAATTCAGGCCTTAGTATGTTACGCAATTACCCCGCCAAAGAAATTGTCCGCAGTCAAATTATCCCTCGTTTGCGCAGGCCTTCAATTTCAACAAAATAAACAGAATATTGCTTTCGTTTCTTTCATTCATCAATCATACTAGACTAGACGCTAGACACGCGTGTTCAACACCGCGGCCGTGTCTTGGGTCTACTCTTTAAGTCCTTTAAAGAAGGTACGAGCCCGTCAGAAAGTAGTTGATTCGTCAAAACAAGTGACAATTAAAAAATATCGAACGGGCAAAAATACTTCGCGAGGAGGGGCAACTGTCAAATCGTGTTGTCATTCATTCTTAGTTCGGGCTCCAAAGTAATCTTATGTCCGTAGGTGAAACGGATTAGGAAACAGAGTGCCGGCGGTAGGGTAGGGCGCGGCTGGGCCAGCGCCCAGTATGCCAGAGGTGAAGGTGCGCCGAAGGGGTTGTGACTAGGCGCTCCTTCATCTCTGGCGCCTGCAGAGTAGTGTTGTTTGAGTCCGTTTGGAGTTAGAAAACCAAAAAATATGCTGAGATCTCTTCGCTTGCCCTTGCATCCGAAATTCTCTGAAATCTCAAACTTTTCTGCAAATCCCGAAAAGTAACTCCTTTTTCTTTATGAATGGACAAAAGAGAACCTAGGCGGAGTGCTGAAATTTTTCACCCCTCTCTACTCTCCAAGAGGGGAAAGGGGCGATGTTAAATGTTGTAATGTTAAAACCGGCACTGGAAACACCCGTAACTTCGGCCGTAACTACGGATTTCGTGTTTAAGGAGTAGACCCCTCGCGACAGAGCTAGCAATAATGAAGTAGATGGCCAAAGTAACTAGAAAAAAAAAGAAAGAAAATATGTACATTTATTTGCGGAAAACATGACGCAAAGAAAAAACACACAAACACCAAAAAGAACTAGTTGGGGGAAAATATGCGTCACATTCACGCAAAACGGCACCCAAACCCAGGTAACGGCCTCGTTGTGCTAAATATTTGGTGGTAAAATGGATCGTCCAGTGGTTAAGGCCTCACCTCTCATGCACTTAGTTGTGGGTTCAGATCCGGGCAAGTGAGATGTTCAAGAGTTTATCTTGGATATTACTAACATCGGTGAAGGAAAAACACCGCGAGCTAGACATATCGATAATATAAGTCTGAAATCGCCAACCCGTCTTGAGCAATCGTGGTGATCAATGCTCGTGCCTTCTCTGTATGCGTGCACTGACTGGACAGGTCTACTCAATCTGTGTGGTTCTTTCCTCTAAATACCATTTTAGATACCAATATACATGGTCTTCACATGATCTGACCAAGATTATGTCTGGACTTTAAAAGAGACTGTGACCTCTGAGTTTGTTTCGGCCTTTCTTCTCAGAGTAGTCAGATAGAAAACGCCGACCGCATCGAGTTTAAAAAATATGTTGACGTGTAAAAGTGTTTGTACAAACCTACTTACAAAAATAAAATAATTTATGAGAAAACGCCTTTATCCTGCAATCGAACAATAATAGGCTGGTATTATACAGGGTTACTGGTAACTCGACGTCTTCCTTGCAGGACGTCATAGTAGGGTTAAAATGCAACAAATTAAGCCACCAAATGTTCTACCGAAAATCAGTAGTTTTTGAGTGATTTTTTAATAAAGTAATGACAAAAATTGCGAAAAATAAAATGTTTAATTAGTGATCTTTGCCAAAGTTTTAGACATTTTAGATTTTTAAATATCAACAAAAATCTGCTACAGCATCAGCTACTATAATAACTTAAATTCCAGTATAGTCGCGCCGTAAATCATTTTTAAATTGGATTTTTCATAAAACAACTAAAAACCTTATTATCTTAAAAACTACTGAATTTCGGTATAACATTTGGTGGCTTAATTTGTTGCATTTTAACCCTACTATGACGTTCTGCAAGGAATACGTCGAGTTACCAGTAACCCTGTATAAGACTACCGCAACCCGTCCGTCGGAGAGCTCGTAAAGCCATCGGTCCTGCGCCTGATCTCTCCCCGGTCGTGTCGGATTGTCGTCCTATCAGACTGAAACTATGCATGCATCTGTGATTTCGCACACGCTTGGTGCAATAAAACAGCGCAGTCTCTTTCTCATGCTCTATTACAAATAATTACAATTTACATTTTGACTTAGTCTGTATTGCGCGTTTAGTTTCAATATTTCCTGTTGCAGTATATACTACTTACGTAGAGTGGTTAATACCATTTCTTTTTACAGAAAATGTTCCATTTGTAATTAATAATTAATTAATTAATTTCCATTTTTTTTATTTCATATTTCAGCGGGATTTTTCTCGTATCATACAGAGTAGGATATAGATTTGATCACTATGCTTATTCACTGCATGTTGGTGAATTTTGACCTTATTAGTACACAAGATAAGATTGCCTCACGTTTTTTCCTTCAAATTAAGAATGTGGTACTGTTGCAAATCATAAGAGACTGAACGGGGTCTGAAAGGTACAACGTCGTACTATTGTTTTTTTCTCATGAAGGCGTACGTTTTTTCCTGCCAGGGACGCGGTGAACCTTTTGCAATATATACCTTGAACAGGTGCTTTTATTATGATCATAATAGCTAATATGTCCTCAGCTGGACATCCCTCAGGAAGATCAACGAGCCATGACCATTGCACTGCTCGGCTCGCATTATTTATTTTTAGCCTATGTTGTCCTACTGCAGGGCAAATGCCTCCCTTTCGCCTTTCTACTCCTCTCTGTCTTGAGCTAATGTGGACCAATCCAATCGGCTCGCATGTATTTCCATTATTTCTACCCAATCCCCAATGGGTGTATTAACAGCTCTATGTAAAATCCAATTAGTAACAGAAACCGGAGGAGCATTTGTAGTTAAACACCATTCATACGGAATCCTCGGAAAGAGTAACAAGTGGTAGAATTCAACAATAATGTCATTTATGCACGGGTAAGTGGAAAAATTCACTTTGTGACATACAGAATACTGCGCGCGACCGCAGAGGATACTTCAACTAGAAGTCAGGAATTAGGACAGACAGGATACAAGGGAATAACTTGGTTGTGGATCAAAATAGGTACTTGGGTCCGGCCAAACCCAGTTTCCGGATAAAATAGTTTGCCCTGGCTAAGGTCAGGGCTTGACTGGCAACATATTGTATACTTAGCACTGATTTTAGAAATTTGTTTTATTTTTTAGTCTAGTTACTAGATCTCAATCGCGACTACTGAATGTGGTATGGGTGCGCTTGATCCCTGAGTCAGGTAAAGTCTATAGAGCTATGAGGAACAGAGTGTTAAGTTCACTCACACCTCCATAGAAAAGGGAGAATCCTCCTACCAGACGGGTGTTGTGTCTGGTAGGCAACTGCCCGACGATTGAATTGATGTTGTTTATATGCAAGTTGCGCGGAAAACTCTGCTTGCGCGATGCAGGATTTTGCGTGACGTCAGAGTGACGTGTACCTCGCATGTGGCGTTGTAGATACCGCTACAAGTCGGAAAATTAAGTTTTTTCCATTAGTAAATTTTTCACAGCCCGAAGACTGGATTTATGCATCCTACGGCCTACAATTTAACCGAAAAGCTGGTGTATCTACAATACACTTCTATTTCTTCGGGAATACTGGCGTGAAAATGATATTGTGCTATATTTCTTTACAGGATTTTAATTCTGATGGTCCTCGACATGGTATGCAGCTCTTCGACTGTCATGCATCACACTGCTGCCATCGAAGCGGTGCCACCGAGCATCTCCCTCACTCCCATACGAGATAAACATAATTCGGGCAATTTTATCAATATCAGTAAGTATCCATTTTTAACAGACTTCAAAAACGCAGGTTCTCAATTCGTCGGAATCTTTTTTATAAGTAATAGTATGTTCACCGATTACTCGAAGACGCCTGAACCGATTTGGAAAATTCTTTTTTTGTTTCAAAGGGTATTCTTCCCAGGTAGTCACATTGTCATCAGGTCAGGTTCTGATGATGGAATCCTGGAGAAATTGAGGGAACTCTTCAAATATCATAGGCACACCTATAGTGATTTGTGTATTTTTTATAGCTACTCGTAAATTTGCTCTCGGAAAGCATTATTTGGTGAAGTGAAACTGATGATGAAGACCACAGATGAAGAAGCCGCCGGAACTACTCAATAATAAATATTTCATGGGTTGCGATTCAATTACTTTTGTATGTTTGCTAAGCAATTTATGCCTTTCACAATGCACATGGTGAAGTGGAGCTGATGGTGTAGTACCAGGAGAACTCCCCAACAATTAACGTCCCTGCATCCGGAAAAGCAATATTTTGTAAAAATTGATGAGCAGTTGACATTCGGCTATTGTAACTTAGATAAATGACAAACCGACCCACAAAAAAAGCGAAAAAATATATATTACATAGCAGCAGTGGTATAGGAATTCGTGTGAGGAGTACCACGACAAAAAAGTGAAAAATATTTTTTTTTACAAAAAATGTGTAACTGACTTCCATAAAAACATTACAAAGTGAAAAATAACTAATTTCGGAAGACGGCGGCAAAAAATGAAAATACAAAACCAAATACACCGACTTCCGTAATTAAAGTTATTTTACCGGTAGTGTTTTTTTGGAAGCCGGTTGTTTTTTTTTTTTTTGTAAAAACTTTCTTAAATTGGAGTTCTCAAGTCTAGAGTAAAGACTACTCTTAGGCAACTCGATCTAATCAAATATTTAAAAAAATACCGGCAAGTGCGTGTCAGCGAGCGAAAGTTGTTAAGTATCGTCTGATATCAACAATAGCAAAAAAAAAAATAACAAAATCAAAATATCGCTCATTTGGAGAAACATCGACGTAATTGTAATTTTTCCCAAAAATGAGTTGTCAATATATATTGTGCTCGAAAAAAATTTCAGTGGAGCAGAGGCGTGAAATATTTAGCATGAAATATTTAATATGTTTCGGGATTTATCAACAATTCAGAACGACACGGTAACAGATTCCAAAAAAAAAAAACACTTTAAATCACTCTCCTGTAAAATTTTAAAAGCAGCAGTTACGTCGATGTTTCTCCAGATGAGCGTTATATTATTTCACATACATGTTTTCAATTTACAGTGATAACGTATGGGAGGACAGTGTAACGCCGTAAATAATGCTCGTTTCTATTTAAATAGGTTTAAAGATATTTATTCCCAAAAAAGACACAGTCACTTACATGAGAACAATGCTTAAAATAAATTATATAAATATAAAGTTGGTCACAGACTTCACGGTAGCAATTACGATACAGTCATAGATATAAGAAAGAAGGACACAGTGCATCCAATGCATTCAACTTTTAGGAAGGGTGTTATTTGTGATTAAATACGCAGCCAATTGAGTTTTGAATGCATTCTTCTTCTTCTTCGTGTCGCTGGCACGACTTTTCTCATATTTTGTCGGCCCAAAACTTCGCCACTTCCACGGCGTCATCGGTGGCAGCGCAGAGGTCACTTTGACTGCAAGTTTTGGGACACAGAGGGCAAGATAGAAGGTGGAGCATAGTTTGCGACATAGCTCTACATCCACATCCAGCTGCCGTTCCATCGGTAGGTAGCCCCACTTCACCAGGTTGGAGTTACATCTTCCCACTTGTGTCCGAAGACGGTTCAGGGACTTCCAAGTGGACCACGAAAGGAATGAATTGAATGAGCGCAACCCTTTTATACATGAGGGTATTTTGTTATATAAAATACTTACTTAAAAACCGGCCAAGTGCGTGTCGGACAACGCACAATGAAGGGTTCCGTAGTTAGGATGAATGTATCCCAAGAACTAACTTAAAGTTGTAGTTCAAAAACATTTTCTCCCATACGTTCCAACTGCAAATGTAAGTTGGTCGGCTATTACCCGTTAACTTGTAAAGCCTACTTAGGTGTGATAGTTGTCCATTTAACTTCGTTATAAATACTACTACCGTGAATTTTTTCACATATCTAAAAACTTCCATTTAGCTTGCAGGGGAGGGACACTTGACTCTTAAAAAAATTAGCACTTTAAAGCTTAATATTTCACAAACGGATCCCTTAATCGAAAAATTGTTTCGACAAACCCGCAATATTTTTGAAAGACCTATCCAACGGCACCCCACACCATGGGGTAGACGAGAAAAACAAATATCCTCACTTTACGTGTAGAGGAGGTAACTTGAAGATTTTTTTAATTCAAGATTTAATTTTACCACTTCGTCGGCGTGAGTAATATACATATATATATCCATGCCGGGGGGGGGGGGGGGTGAGGGGGCACACTTACCATCTCAGTGCCCCAAGTCAACCTCACCTACTCGTGGTGCACCCTGCTAAATAACAAACGAGGCTCTGACAACCGACAAATGGCGGTATAACCATTTCAAAATAAAACTTCGTAGTTAAATGGCGCAGACTAGTGACGGGCAGCAGCGTCACTAGTGCGAGAAGCTGTTATCTGCGATCGCCAACCCGCATGCCCACCGTGGCGATTATGGGCAAAACCTTTAATGGCAAGCCAAAATAAACCACGTCCCCCAGTTCCCGGCCACCTCGCTATTCCTGATTTTGATGGCGGTCACGGTAACGGCAAGGTAGGGGGTGCGAAGAATCCCCGGGTTACGAAAGGCCGCCAAACCTGACTGACCTTGGCGACATATAACGGACGCACGTTACGGCTCGACGAACACCTAGTGCAGCTAGAAGAAGAGCTCGGAAAAATAAAGTGGCACATTCTTGGGTTGAGTGAAGTCCGAGGAGGACACAATAACCCTTGAATCGGGCCACCTTTTGTATTTTCGAGAGGGAGACCAGCTATCCCAAGGCGGAGTCGGGTTCCTGGTAAACAAATCCTTTTGTGACAGCGTTGTGGAAGTCTCCAGTGTCTCGAACAGAGTAGCGTACCTGATAGTGAAGCTAACCGAGAGGTACAGCCTCAAGGTTGTTCAGGTGTACGCACCGACCTCGGCACACTCGGATGACGAAGTGGAGGAAATGTTCGAGGACATCTCCAAGGCCTTGCATTCCACCACTAAGGCCCACTACAGCGTTCTCATGGGGGATTTTAACGCTAAAGTGGGAGTACAGGATTGCAACGAATCGGTAGTAGAATCCTACGGGTTTGGCAGCAGAAATCATAGGGGGAAAATGCTAGTCACCTTCCTTGAAAAGGAGGGGCTTTTCTTGATGAATTCGTTCTTTAAGAAACAGCCTCAAAGGAAGTGGACGTGGCGAAGTCCCGACACTATGACGAAAAATGAGATAGACTTCATCATAACGGATAAAAAGCGTATATTCAGGGATGTCTCGGTAATCAACAGGTTTAATACCGGCAGTGATCACAGGCTTGTTAGAGGCTCTCTGAATATCATCTTCAAGCTTGAGCGAACTCGTTTGATGAAGTCTAGGCTCCGTCCAAATATGCTCCAAACCATGCTAGGTTCTGAAGCGTTCCAGTCAGACCTGGAGAACCGATTCGCTACCGTGGAAACCACAAATGACGTCGACCAGGCGCTCGACCAAATGGTGGAAATCCTCAGGGAGGAAGGTGCGCGATTTTGTAAAATGCGGCGTACGGGCAAGAAGTCCAAACTTTCGGAAGAGACTCCGGAGCGTATGACGGAACGACGTGAAAACCCACCTATCACTTCGTCAGAACAGCGGGCACTCAACAAAAATATTAGAAAATTGGTAGGACGCGACCTCCGACGCTCCAATACACGCTCTATAGAGGAAGTGATTGAGCAAAATCGGGGGTCGAAAGTGTTCGTCCAATCCCTTGGGAGGAGCCACCTGACGAAGTTGACCAAATCGAGTGGGGATATTTATTTATTATTTATTTATTTAAACTTCTCGCACACAATAACATACAAAGGCGGACTTAATGCCTTAGGCATTCTCTACCAGTCAACCAAGGGTGGTGTAGAGATAAGATGGCAGGTGCTCTGCTTAACAGGCGTTAATAATAATAAAAAAATATTAAAAAGATAACATAATTAATTATACATGAAATAGGTATACAAGTACCTAAATAGGTTATAAACTTATAATACACATACATATATATTTACTATAATATAAACCTACATTATATAATACATATATATATACTATATATATACACTAAAAGGGATGGAGGTAAATGAGATGACTCTACACTATTTATTTTGAAAATAACTCTGCAATTTTCGCTTAAATGCATACCGACTGGTGGCCGTCCTGATATCAAGAGGAAGCGCATTCCAGAGAACAATGGACTGAATATGAAAGGACGAATGAACGAAATCAGAAGTATGAGGAGGGCAGAGTAGGAGAAGATTATTGGAAGAACGCAGATTCTTAGCGTGTGAAGAACATAAATATTGAAAGTGAGACATAAGATAAGAAGGAGGGGTGGGGGAGTTGAGAAAGGAGAAAAGTGTGGTCAAAGCGCGCAAACTTCTCCTTTGGCGAATGGACATCCACTTGAGCTCAGTCCTATAACTCGACACATGGTCATATTTCCTAAGGTTGAAAATGAACCGGATACCATTGTTGAGCAGTCTGTCGAGCTTATCTAGCAAAACCGCATTCAAGTCAAAGTAGCACACATCACCATAGTCAATGATGGGGAAAATCAAAGTCTGCACAAGCATAGTTTTCGTCTTAGCGGGCAAAAAGTTTCTCAAACGATATAGGGATCGCAGAGTACCATTGACCCTTTGACTAACACTAGAAACCTGGCGCTGCCAGCTAAGTGATATCGATATCGTCGTTTCGAAGCCAGAGATCCTTTCGGAAGTCGAGAACTTCTACAGCCGATTGTACGCATCGCATGCATTTCGACCTGATCCCGAAAATGACGATTCTAGAGCCACCTTGACCCGCCATTTCACGGAAGACCTGCCAGAAGTCAGCCAAGACGAAATCGAGGCGGCTATTAAACAGCTTAAAAATGGAAAAGCCCCTGGTGAGGACAGGATTACGACCGAGCTCCTAAAAGCGGGAGGAATTTCTATATTGAAAGAGCTTCGGGAGCTCTTCAACTCTGTCTTGTTCTCTGGGAGAACTCCGGAAGCGTGGCGAAGGAGCGTGGTCATTATTTTCTTTAAAAAGGATGATAAGACCCTTTTAAAGAATTGCAGACCCATTTCGCTCCTAAGCCACGTATATAAGCTGTTTTCAAGAGTCGTCACGAATCGTCTAGCGCGAAGACTCGACGAGTTTCAGCCACCGGAGCAGGCCGGATTTCGAGGAGGATACAGCACTATAGACCACATCCACACAGTGCGGCAAATTATACAGAAGTCCGAAGAGTATAATCGACCCCTGTGTCTTGCGTTTGTGGACTATGAGAAGGCTTTTGACTCTATCGAGACCTGGTCTGTTTTGGAGTCTCTGCAGCATTGCCAAGTCGACTGGAGATACATCCAAGTCCTGAGATGTCTTTATGAAAACACGACAATGACCGTCCAAACTCAGGACCAGCAAACTGAACATATCCTCCTGCGTCGAGGGGTGAAACAAGGGGACGTTATTTCCCCGAAATTGTACTCTAACGCATTGGAGGATGTGTTTAAGACGCTGAACTGGGAAGGACGCGGCATTAACCAAAAAAACCCAGGTTATGTTCAACAAACACGTCACTCCGGGATCGATTGCGATCAATGTCGGTGCTCTCAAGGTTGTTCGAGAATACGTTTACCTCGGGCAAACTCTGCAGTTAGGTAAGAACAACTTTGAGAAAGAGGCTAACAGAAGAATTCGGCTGGGCTGGGCAGAATTTGGGAAGCTTCGTCGAGTCTTCTCGTCACGTATTCCGCAGAGCCTAAAGACTAAAGTCTTCAATCAGTGCGTCCTGCCTGTTATGACTTACGGAGCCGAAACGTGGACACTCACGATACGGCTGGTCCATAAATTCAAGGTCGCTCAGCGAGCTATGGAACGAGCTATGCTTGGAGTCTCTCTGAGGGATAGAATCCGGAATGAGGTGATCCAGCAGAGAACCAAAGTTGTTGACATAACTCACAGAATAAGGAAGCTGAAGTGGCAGTGGGCCGGCCATATTAGCCTTAGAACCGATGACCGTTGGGGTAGACGTGTTCTTGAGTGGAGACCGCGAATCGGCAAACATAAGGTAGGACGCCCTCAGGCTAGGTGGAGCGACGATCTTCGCAGGGTGGCTGGTAGCAGCTGGATGAGAGTTGCCGGAAATAGAGCTAAATGGCGTGCAATTGGAGAGGCCTATGTCCAGCAGTGGACTGCTGTAGGCTGATGATGATGATGATGATTCATGCCAAATTACAGCTTTCTAGTAAGTACTAAGACTCTCTGAGCTACACGGCGGACAGACGGACGGACGGACTACAGAACTCTAAAAACAGACTACCTTCTGCCCGCTTTCACTAACTCTAGACGACATCTAAATGTATATCCAGCAGTGCATTATATTCAGACATTACGATTAGTGAATACAACATACAATATTTATAATGTTTTTTTTTTTTTTAAGCCAGGTATTGCATAGCTTTTGTCGCGGGCTTTGAGCGCGGCGACCGAATCAAGAAATTCCGTAACGAAAATAAAACCTAACACCCCCCACTCCGCCTACCATGTAGCTCGGCCGAGCGAGCCGAGCCGAGCTTAACGTGTATGTATATGGTACGACTGTACTTGAATTAATATTAAAGAAAAAAAAATACTGCATAACTACTGCATAAATAAATAATTATAATTGCATAAGTTGATAAAAAATGTTATGCAATGGCTTTACCGCGGCAGTCCCCGAGTGCCACACGTGTTTTTTTTTTTTAAGAATGGAACAACGCGTTTGTAACGAGTCGCATTCTTTTGCTTCTTGGCCTATAATAATTTGGATCCTAACTTCGTCCATCGAGTGGCAATACCTTTAACCAATGCGTATGATTGTCAGTAAAAATAACAGCTTTAAAAAGTAGCTGCAAACATTCAGTACCACAACAATACCTACAATGAAATCACCGTGTCTTCACCAGAAAACTATTGCAAAAGGCTGAAAACAGTTTCCCGCCTCTATTTCCTGGGTTCTTGTCAGCTGTCAAGGATTCCGCCATTTTGAATATTTGGGTCACATCGAAGCACTATTGGAAATTCAAACTGTTTGAAAATGGAATGTTTACAGATTTTTACGTTAGTACAGAATACGTTTAAAATTCGAATGGATGATCTCAATTGTTTTCTTTTTTACAAATTCATTTGCCTATAGTGGCGATTATCGTATTGTGTCTTCAATGCAATAATAAAATACGTATCATATTTTTTCACTAAACTGCTTTTACTATTCAGTTTTATACTTCGGTCACAGACTAGAAAAAAAGGACTCCGCGCCACGCGTATCGAAAGTGAAGCACCATACCGATCTATGTGTGTGTGTGTGAATAAGTGTCTTACTTGTGATATGTTATTCCTTGACACTTTTTCTGGGATGTAGCATTATTTTTACACCATTTCACAACACAAGAAGTCATTATTTTATTTTATTACTTGAAGTAAACAGTACCTACAATGACGCCGTAGTGCCGCGTAATGGCACCTTATGATGTAAATGTGTGCGTGGGGCATGTTTATACAAACGGTCCGGGCATACTTAAAGTGCGCAGAGTCCTTCTTTTTTTCTACTCCGTGTTAGTGAGTTAGAAAATTATCTCGGATTAGACCATGTTCGCACGGACGTAAAAATATCGCGGCGGGATTTAATCGCGCATTGGATTTTCAACTCTTCGTGTTGAACCGAACATTGAGAATCCAATAGAGTGCATCCCAGCGCGTCGAAAAAACACATTGTTGGATTTTCAACTCTCGGGGTTAAGCGGTGCGTTAAAGATCCAGTGCGCGAAAAGAACTCGCCGCGATATTTTTACGTCTGTGCTGCGTGGACTTAAGGCTCCCGCAGACAGCCGCGACGCGACAGCGCGGCACAAAGGCACCGCTCGTCGCGCGACAACGGTGCCTGTGTGTCGCGTCGCGTGTCGCAGCTGTGTGTAGGAGCCTTTAGTCGACCGCACGTCGCGTGTCGGAGCTAACACTATGACCGTGAGCTGGCCTGACATAGTACGGAATTTAAATAGAATAAGGGTCTGCGCTCACTGCCACAGGCAGCACGGCAAGGGTTTTTTATGCGACGCCAAGACTTCGTCCACGTGAAATCTTCTTCCCCGACCCACCGCGTATGCGACGCGACGCCAAGACTTCGTCCACGTGAAATCTTCTTCCCCGACCCACCGCGTATGCGACGCGACGCCAAGACTTCGTCCACGTGATATCTTCTTCCCCGACCCACCGCGTATGCGACGCGACGCCAAGACTTCGTCCACGTGAAATCTTGTTCCCCGTTCCCCCGACCCACCTCGTCGCATTACATCGCCTGCCCGCGCTATTTCTTCGTTTTCGCTTAGCGTTCTTTCAATTTTTTTTATTTTTGCTCGGCTTTTAAGGGTCCTAGCGTGATGTTGAGTAGCCTATCTATAGCCGTCCTCAAGAATTGGGCTATCGAATGCAAAAATAATTTTTCAATTCTAACTGGTTATTCCAGAGATTTTTACAGAGACTACCGTTTAAACAAAAAAAAAATTGGACTACGCTGTAAAAAGTTATGGGTGGTCATACATAAAAATAAAAAAATATGTATATACGGGTCGATTTGAGAACCACCTACTTTTTTTCCGTCAGTTAAAAAAACTACTCTTCAGCTTTATTACATACACATACATAAACTCACGCCTTCTTCTAATGGGGGTAGGCAGAAACTACAGAATGCCACCTGCTACGATACTTCCTTCCTTCTTTCTTTTCTTTCTTTCTTTCTAACAATAATACTATATGGACTCAGCGATCATTGTGCCGATAGTCGTAACAGCCAATGGCTTAATAGCCAAGAGCCTCGACCAACACCTGAGGAGACTCGTTGGGCGGCTGGATCAAGGGCTTGATTCAGAAAGCGATACTTCTAGACACGGCTCGCATTGTTAAGAGGTTCGTCCCTCTGGAGCCCTGAGCGCCGGTAGCTTGGACCCTGTTCCCGATACCGGTGGGCTACTATTTTTATATTCTAATATTTAAAAATACAATTTATATGTACATATACAGGGTCAAATTATATTACCTAACGAAACTCTGCGGACATGATGGGTATCAATGTCTGTAGCATTATGCTGAGCGATTGCCGTTTTGCGTGAATGTGACGCATATTTTTCCCCAACTCGTTATTTTTTGTATTTGTGTGTTTTTTCTTTGCGTCATGTTTACCGCAAATAAATGTATTTTCTTTCTTTTTCTTTCTTTTCTTTTTTTTAAACATGATAAACCAAAAAATATATAAATTTGATGTTTTTTTTTGTGGGGTCATCGACCGCAGTTAGTGTAGCCACTTAAACTATCAGTTTGAAAAATCTGTTTTTTTTTTTGTGTAAGCTTCACAGACCTGATGGGTTTCGATATCGAATCACAATAGAACACAAGAAAACAGATTTTCTCAACTCAAACTTCCAAGTAACAAAACTACCAGAGGACGTTGACCCAAAAAAATAACATCAAATCTTTTTATTTTATCATGTTTAGATATCGATCCCCATCACGTCTGCAGTTTGGCTAGCTAATTTAATTTGACCCTGTATATGAAATAAAGGAATAAGTACTATATTATACTATTGTATGTATCTTTATAAACAATGTTTACAGCTGTTTTTACCTGCTGCTGCTGTGCTGTCTGGACTAACCAATGATACCCAAAGTGGTCTATAACGACCCCCATTATTAGGTGTTACACTATTAAATCTGTAATATCTTCTAAGATATTCATTTTAATAATATGCTGTAAAGGGCAATTTTGATCTACATTAAGTGCACAACGTATCTAACGTATTTAATTGGATAAGGATTACTACTGTATTGTTTAAAATAGCTTCGTAAATAACCCATTATTTTTTTGGAATATGTTAAAGATAAAAATGGTTACTGTGGGTTATCCTTAGGAGATAGTCATACACCATCTCGAACTGTTTTTGTAGATCTTTTTAAGATATACAATTCCGTAGAGCATTATTTTGATCTATCTCGTAAGGTTTAGCCAGCGTTTGCAATGTAAGCGCACAAAAATATGTTTTTACGACATCACATTACAAATCTCTTCTCTACTAGAATGTGCATGTATTATACTTAAAACCTTTCTCTTGAATCACTCAGTCTATTGATGAAAACCGCATTAAAATCACGAAAAGCGACTTTGTTATTGTTTTTTTTTTTTTTTGAAGGGCAACTCGCAGTTTTGACCACTGGGGGTCGTGGCTGCTTAACCGGTCTGTCCTGTGGTTGCCTTTCGGATTTTACTCTAAAAGGCCTCCAGCCAGGAGCGGAAAAATTTAAAACTAAACTTAAATGTTAGATGACCGCACGCTAAGGGCACCCCCTGTGGGGTACGGACCTCGGCTTAGGGCGTCATCGGGAGAGGGCAGCGCGATATTGGGGACGGGCTGGATCGAAAGGTTAATATCATGATTATTAATCGGGGAATTTAAAGCTACAGGCTCAGCTACGGCGCGGGCTGAGGCCTCATCGGACTGGGGTTTGTTATTGTACTATGTAGAGATGTTATATTCCGATTCTTCACACAAAAATACCTTGCCGTGCCGTGCCGTACCGCCAATAGACGCAGGCCCTGATTTTGTTACCACCGAGGTTCACTGTGCGTACTGTAGAGGTTATCTGCATGTGTCAACCTTATGTGGACTGGCTGGTAATATATTATCGATGGTTACTCTCGAACAGTCAAGCAAGTTTGTAATAAGCTTTGGATGGAAAAGTGATGGTAGTTTTTTAGAAAGTAGATAGGCAGGGCTAGGGCCTGCCAGTGTATTTTAGGAAAATTCCTTGATAAAATGTAATAATCTAGTTAAACATTAAATATAGTTCCCTTTCTCTTACGCCCCCACTTTCATATATTGAGAAAGGTATAACAGTACCTGCTACATTTAGTTACTGGTGGAAAAGCTGTCCAAAATCAAAAATCTAAATATTTTATTTCACATAAACCAACATGGGCACTTATGAAACGTCAGAAGCTAGGTGCACGGTTCCGATTGGTTGTTTCCTATGGAGAAGAGCCGGCAAGAAACTCCACGGTTACTCTTTTAAAAATAAGGGGCTTTTACAATGTTTCAAATTACAGTGTTGATAATGGGAGGACAGTGTAGGCCTGACAACAAGTAACAGGCACTCAATAAAATATAATAAGGTCTACTAATCTACAGTCTACAAATGCAGTAGTTCACTTTTAATTTATTAGAACGGACACACACTTCCCTATTCTTTTTATTATTCTAGCGTATGGCACTCGTGGGTTGCAGCTGAAAAAGACCGTCAGGTGGTACACCTTGTGTTGTCATCTGACATTATGCTGAGCTGAGGCCCCATTGGCATTATAATCATTGTTCCGTATTTTTTAGTTTTAAGGTGTATTTTTGTTGCTGCAATGCCAATAAACGCATTTTGCTTTCTTTTCTTTCACTTGAAATAAATACCACCTGGCTCTCATGAAACTTAATACCTAAATGCGTCTACCAGTGGTTAAATTTCACGCTATGTTGAAAGTTATTACACAATAACAGTCGACAGTTGGAAAGCTGCCCATTTAATAAGCAAAGAGCGTCAATCAGCTTTATTAACTTGTGCTGTTATTAACAAAATCTAATATATAAAATTCTCGTGTCACAGTTTTCGTTGCCATACTCCTCCGAAACGGCTTAACCGATTTTGATGAAATTTTTTGTGCTTATCCGGTATCTATGAGAATCGGCCAACATCAATTTTATTTTTTTTTTATTTTTTTTATTTTTTATTTTTTTTTTGGTAGGTAGGGTAGGGAGTTAGGGAGGTAGGTAGGTAGGTAGGGTAGGTAGGTAGGTAGGGTAGGTAGGTAGGTAGGGTAGGTAGGTAGGGTAGGTAGGTAGGTAGGGTAGGTAGGTAGGTAGGGTAGGTAGGTAGGTAGAGTAGGTAGGTAGGGTAGGTAGGTAGGGTAGGTAGGGTAGGTAGGTAGGTAGGGTAGGTAGGTAGGGTAGGTAGGTAGGTAGGGTAGGTAGGGTAGGTAGGTAGGGTAGGTAGGTAGGGTAGGTAGGTAGGTAGGGTAGGTAGGTAGGGTAGGTAGGTAGGGTAGGTAGGTAGGTAGGGTAGGTAGGTAGGGTAGGTAGGTAGGGTAGGTAGGTAGGGTAGGTAGGTAGGGTAGGTAGGTAGGGTAGGTAGGTAGGGTAGGTAGGGTAGGTAGGTAGGTAGGGTAGGTAGGTAGGGTAGGTAGGTAGGGTACGCTGTAGATAAGTACCGCAACCCGTGCGAAGCCGGGGCGGGCAGCTAGTCTAATATATAAAATTCTCGTGTCACAGTTTTCGTTGCCATACTCCTCCGAAACGGCTTAACCGATTTTGATGAAATTTTTTGTGCTTATCCGGTATCTATGAGAATCGGCCAACATCAATTTTTTTTTTTTTTTTTTTTTTTTCTTTTCTTTTTTTTTTGGTAGGTAGGGTGGGGAGTTAGGGAGGTAGGTAGGTAGGTAGGGTAGGTAGGTAGGTAGGGTAGGTAGGTAGGGTAGGTAGGTAGGGTAGGTAGGTAGGGTAGGTAGGTAGGGTAGGTAGGTAGGGTAGGTAGGTAGGGTAGGTAGGTAGGGTAGGTAGGTAGGGTAGGTAGGGTAGGTAGGTAGGTAGGGTAGGTAGGTAGGGTACGCCGTAGATAAGTACCGCAACCCGTGCGAAGCCGGGGCGGGCAGCTAGTAGAATATAATATTTTAACGTTAATTAACGAAGTCTGGTTCTGAAGAGGGCCTCGTAGCTACGTAATATAACAGCCGCACTGGTCGTTAGATCGGTCGGTAGATTAGGTTAGGTCGGTCGGTCCGTGGATGGGTGACTATCTTAACATATCGAGACCCCTCCGTGTCTCGGAAAGAACGTTAAGCTGTTTCTCCCGGCTGTCCTTTGTGGATCATTAAAAGTCTTTACCAGTAGTCAGAACCAAAAAATTCTGACAACCAGTCTTACCAAGGAGTATCATGTACCCACTAACTGGGTTGTGGAGGTCAGGTAGAAAATCGTTTCATGTAAAATACTGGTATTTAGCTGCTTCCGGTTAGAATGGAAGTCGACCCCGACATAGTTGGGAGCAGGCTAGGCAGTTTTTTTTTTTTTTTACCCTGGCATAAATCTAGAGATCTAGACTCCGGAGTACTACAGAAGATAGTTCTCTATAGAATGACCCGGGGTCTTAAGTTTTTCTATAGGGAAATTCTCTCGGACGTGCACGCTCAAAAGCTCTACTTGCGATATAGTTGAAGTTTTGTAAGAAACCGATGAATGAAGAGAATGAAGAATAATGTACCCAGGATTTTGTAATATCTTGATTTAAAAAGAGTGTCCTTGGAGTTTCTTGCCCGTTCTTCTCCATAGAGATCTACGTTTTGGAAGGGGCAACTAGCTTCAACTTTCTGACTAACTGACCGACTCTTTGACAATTCAAAAGTGCCTGTAAATGGTTTAATTGAAATAAATGCTTTGAGTTTGAGTTTTGAGTTTGAGTTGAGTTTTGAGTTTGAGTTTGAATGTTTTCGAATAAAATAAAATAAAATTAATAGAAAACAAACATTTATTAAATTAAATTTCATTTGAAAACATCCATCGGTTTCTTACTAAACTTCAACTATATCCGACGACCAGCTGGGTAATTACGTAACACAGTAACAGTAGGAATGGGTTTCATTTTGACAGTTCAACAACATTCAATGCGTTGTTGAGTCGACAAATTTTTCGAACACATGCAGCAATGCATTAGCAATAGGCTTTAAAATGATTCAAAGTCAAAGTCAAATCATTTATTTCAAATAGGCACATAAAAGGCACTTTTGAACGTCAAAATTTACAAAAAAATAGAATTGATTCTAGTTGCCCCTTCCAAAAGGTAGTTTCGTATGGAGAAGAATGGGCAAGAAACTCCACCGTTACTCTTTTAAAATATTTTACAATATTATGTAAGTTCACATTAATTATGTAATCATATGTGAAGACGATGCACCTAGAATAAAATTACTATACCACAATAGGTAAAAAGAATTAAATATAATGCAAAGGCAGGTAAATTAATTATGTGATAGATACATGGTGCTCACATATTTACAAATATTGAAAAGTAGATGATGTTTCCAAAATTTCAACAAGTAATAATTTAGTGTGTGAGTTTAAGTAGTTAAGTACATAATGTAACAATCAATGTCATAAAAATTATAAATTATACAATCAAATTAGCAACCAGTTTGATTTTGTCTAGACTCTAGATTGTCCTATGGAGCAGGACCAGCATGTTTCCAAGCATTCTTATCTAGGATATAATCCTCTAATTTGTAATATGCTTGTTTACAAAGTGTACTTTTTATATGAGTTTTAAATTTTCTTTCATTTAATTGCAATATGTCACAAGGTATTTTGTTGTAACATTTAACACAGTACCCCATAAAAGATGTATGTACTTTAGATAATCTAAAAAATGGTTGATCAATTTTATCTTTATTTCTAGTATTAAAATTATGTCTATCACTTATTTTATTAAAAAGATGTCGATTTTTTCTTACATACATAATATTTTCATAAATGAATTGACAAGGTACCGTCATAATATTAATCTTTTTAAATAGTTCCCTAAGAGATTCGCGACGACATAGATTGTAAATGGCCCTGACAGCTCTCTTTTGCAAAATGAAAATGGATTCAATGTCAGCAGCCCGACCCCACAGTAAAATGCCATATGACATAATGCTGTGGAAGTAGCTAAAATAGACCAAACGCGCGGTTTCTACATCTGTTAACTGTCTTATCTTCCTAACAGCATAAGCGGCCGAGCTTAACCGCCCCGCAAGAGATGTTATATGGGGTCCCCATTGCAATTTCTCGTCTAGCGTGATTCCCAGGAAAACCGTCTGATTAATAAATTCTAGTTTTTCTCCATTCAATATGATGTCATATCATATTGAATGGAGAGGAGAGGAGGAGGAGAGGATTCAGATTGTGGTAGATAGTGTGTTACGTAATTAGGGTGCTGGTTACATATCACATTTGGAGACCGTACTTAGGCAGTAAATAATTATATTTTTCTTTTACAGATCCATTTTTGACCAGTTCCTTGTTGCAAGCTTTGGTGGAAGAATCCGAGAACAAGAAACGTGTTCAGAGATATAGAGATGTTGCGTAATGTCTTTATAATGTCGGTTTAAATAGTAGTTTCACTTATTACTTCGTGTTTTATTGTCACCATCCTCAAAAAAACCGGCCTAGTGCATGTCGGATCCCGCACAATGAAGGGTTCCGCAGTCGGGATGAATTAATCCCAAGAAATTTTCTCCCATACATTGAAATACGTCACGGTCAATTTCTCCAACTGCAAGTGTAAGTTTGTAATCTCGAAAACAAATTGTTTAGCGGATAAAACTACAAATTAACGATTTTCGGAGTTTTTCCTTTACTTGTGTTGTAAGACCTTGCTTCTTGCCAAATTTCATGATTCTAGGTCAAGGAAAAGTACCCTATAAGTTTTTATTTATTATAGAGTATTTTTATTATGTCGCATAATCGGCCGTAGTTTTTTATTGCGTTGACTTAGAAGCGTGATTTTTTTATAAATCCAAGGGACCGTAAACTTACGTATTTGATATTAATTTGAGCTTGATACCTCCACGCATTCCTGAGAAAAAGGGTCTTGATAGACTTTTGAAGATGGACGGACCGACAACGAAGTGATCCTATAAGGGTCCGTTTCTGCTTTTTGTGGTACGAAACCCTAGAAATCTAAAAAATGTCTCCAAAAGTATTTACCTGTTTGTCCTTTTCCCAAGGTCTTCTCCAGCCTGAAAGGTCCCACATACTGGTAGACCTCCGAGGTCCCGGTAGAACCTCCACCCTCCATCTTCACGCTTCACACCAAGTCCAATCACAAACATAAAAAACTTTCACATTTCACCAACATTGTTCAGTCTTTTCGCCGATAGATGGCGTTGTACTAAATTTAAAGTCATTTTATATTTTAAATCAAATTTTCTTTCCGTCGTCGGACGTTCATGCCGGCCGATTACTGTTTTTTTTTTGCGTTTATTGTTTACTTTCGGATTCACTAGTGTTGTTATTTATTCTGTGAATTCAATGGTTGTATTTCATTATTTGTTTACCTATTCATTGATCTTTGAAGTAAATATTCTGGTGCCTCAATATAGGTAAATGAGTGAAGTTCGTCCATTCTAATAGTGGCGTCTGAAAAGTACGCGTTCCTCTGAATGTCTAAGGAATGGCCTTAAAAACAAAAATATGCCACCACGGACGTAGAATAATAATATTGTTAGCCGTATCAATTTTATTCTCGATTGAACAAAATATTATTCAGTCACCACATTTTTTACTGCACGTTTTGTATGTATCGCCACTATTTGACGGGATAGGCTTTATGTAGGTACCTACATTTAAAATCTTATAAGAAGTGATGCATACACATTACAGAATAAAATCTTCTACCTTTAAATAAAATGAACATCTGACCCGAAGGCTGAGCGAAGAATATTTAATGTTCGCCATATAAATGTTACACTCGCTCAAATGAAACAACCTCAGTTCTTCAAACTTGTATTTTAGTTATTTTGAATACGCTTCGAAGGGAATTTCATTACAGAGAGAAAGAGAGAAAGAGAGAACTTGAAAACGTATGAAGTTATGAACTGCAACTACCATATTAATATTGAGCTGTCGTATTAATGTACAATTCTACATAGATCCAGTTCAGGGCCATTCGGGCCAGGCGAGGTCCAGGGAGTTCCATCCAAGATTTTGTGGAGGGTCAGTCCAAGATTTTAGGGGAGTCGACTTGGCTCAAGCACAGTTTTAAAGTCCAAATAGTATATATAGGTAATCACCAGCTTTGGTGATAATTCGGAGCAGGGTTATGATACCTTCCCCTTTTTTTTTTGTTTTTTGGGTGGAAGTCATCAAATGACCTCTCCCGTTCTGGGCGGAGCGGAAGGGCGTATCAGACTCTTATTGACTAAAACCCACCCGTGTTCCTTCAGTTGCCTGTGCGCCAGGGCCACGGTAACTCTTTCGAACAATCCGCGACCCCGGCAGGATGATTCCTTTCCCCTGAGTCCGCGTTTGGTCCAGGCTCAGTGCCCGTGTTAGGTCAGAGCATGCTCCTAAAACGGCCATCAAGTCTCAAAAGAGTTCTGACATAGAATGAAACTGTGTGGTTCTGGCAAAATGTATGCAAGCAGTATTTTTTTGAACACATTTTTAATTAGCTTCACATAGAACTAACAAACAATATAATAAAATCTTAGAAGTCAATTTTAACCTACTTCTAATTGTCCTATTAAAATGAAACTTTTTGTGTACATGTAGTTCAGATGACAAAACTATAATTGAGTATCTTGGACCTGATCTGATGATGGCGCCAGGAGGTAGATAGTGGAACTCTTCAGTGACTAATAATAAACCCCTCGAGTTTGGGCTCATACGATTCGCTTTGACGAGTCCAATATATTGGGCTTAGGCAACGAGGGTCTGATGATGTAGCCAGGAGGTGGATAGTGGAACTCTTCAGTGGCTACTAGTAAACCCCTCGCGTTTGGAGTCATATGATATGTTTTGATGAGTCCATTATATTGCACTTGGTGTTGAGGGTCTGATGATGGAGTCAAGAGGTGGTAGTGGAACTCTTCTGTGACTCCTAGTAAACCCCGCAAGTCATAACTTCGTTGACTTTAGACTTATTAAATAATTGAAGAATCCTATGTAATATTATAAATGCGAAAGTAAATTTGTTTGCTTGTTATGCTTTCACGCTAAAACGGCTGAACAGATTTGGATGAAATTTGGCATATAGATAAACCATGACCTGGGTAAGGAAATCGACTACGTTTCATCCTGGATCGCAGACGAAGTCGCGGGCAACAGCTAGTATAAGTAATAAAAGGAAAAAAAAATTGGTAAAAAAACACTTAAACTTTTTTATTTTATTTAATCATTGGCTATAAAAGAAGAACGAATACAAGTCAATTTAATTATTTGTTGTGCGTGATAAAAGCGGGTCTATTAGTTATTTTTTAACTACAAAGTTTCCATCCCTGACGGGACAGTGAACCTGTCCGTACCGGAGCCTTACTTGCTTAGATATCCGACTATAATTTACTAGTAGCAGTGTGTGTTGCTCATTAGGTAGTTAAGTTAGCATTTCAACAGTGTCACGTCAATAGAGTACCTCTACCTTTACTTGATATTAAGGCTCGTGCACACTGGCGCGACGTGACAGCGCGACACAAACCGCGTGTCGTGCTGTCGTGTCGAGCCTTTTTGAGGGAGCCTTTATTATACACTCTGCTGTAAACTTTCTGACTATTAAACTACTTTTTTGTGGAGTGCTCAGTCTAGTATTAAAAGTTCCAACTCCATTCTACACACGCTTTCTGTAAGCCTTATCATTCCTTTAGACAAGTTGAATCTTTCTGGGATTTAACTCTCTAAGTACGATTTACGATCTGGTTCGATGAGTAAAAATGGCATAGCTTAAGTACTGTTAGCCAAGAACCGTTCGACAAATGACCGATTCCTGCATCGTATCGACCGATAATATCGTAACCTAACTTTACCGATAAACGCAAGGTCCTTAGATTCTCATTAAACTCTGCTATTGGAAGTTGGGTGGAGTTTAGGTCTGACTTTTTTTGTTAAATGTTATATTGTTGACTTCCTGTACAGTTTGGTGTGAACTGTAAATTTGCAGCAAGCAATTATATAAATAAACTAGCTTTTGCCCGCGGCTTCGCTCGCGTTAATTTAGAATTTAACAATCAATTCGGGTTGTTCGAGGAATTATAGTTAGGAGGATGAGAAACCGGTCTATCGACACTCTAGACTCACAAAATGAATTAGATACTTACATAAAAAATAAAAAAGCTCTTAACACACCACTAAAGTTTCTATACCTACTCAATAATACAATTCAATCATGATTCGAAAGACACGTGGCGCCGTCTATTATCATAAGAACGTTATTGTTGTTTTCCTCGGGAACAGTACTTTTTTCGGGATAAAAGGTACCCTATGTCCGTTTCTATACATCTGACAACGTATATGCAAAATTTCAGGATGATCGGTTCCGTGGTTTAGGCGTGAAAGGTGACAAACGAACAAACAAACTTACTTTCGCATTTATAATATTAGTTAGGATTAGTTAGGATAATAATATTAAAATATTAAATATTATAAATAAATAAATGGAGGACTTTCTATGTGAGTAGGAATGGGCCATAGACCATAACTTAGGCCCAGTGCGAGTTAATACTTAGATGAAAAATCTCAGATTTTTGGTTTAAGGATATGTCGGTTTTAACATGAACGATATTTTCCAATGTTAAAATTGCACAAAGTAAACTGCATGCCTGCTTAGGTTCGAACCCATGACCTACAACTCGATAACTCTGGGCCGGTAAAGGCTCCTACAAAAACAGACGCGACACGCGACGCGAATCGCGCGCGGCAGAAAGGCACCGCCCGTCGCGCGCCTAGCGGCGAATTTGTGCCACTCTGTCGCATCGCGCTTGTCTGCGGGAGCCTTGACGCTTGCGCTTAACTGCTCCAAACTCGACGATAAACAAGTTGAAATTAATGCAAAAACAATTACTTATCTAGGATGCCTGTAATATACACTTACCTACTTCCAAATTGACCAATTACCAATTGAATTACAAATTTGATACGATAGTCAAGTCAATATTAACTCAGGGTTGGGCGAAAAACAAACAAGAATGAGGGGTTTATTATTGCATAGTACTGAAGCAGGAAAAGCGAGCCACCCCTATTGTTATTGTCACAAAATATATTATTTGAAGAAGTGAACAGTCATTCCACCAGATGTTAGGGATTGGCAGTGTTGACAGATCACGTCATACTCACTTCACCTAAGTTTTACGGTGAGTTTTTTTACAGAATAGCACACTGTGCTCCAACCTTTTTGAGAAAGCTGCACTTTGAAATTCGAACTGTGTCGAGGTGCGAATCTGTACGTAGGTACCGTTAAACGGGGTGAATAGAGATGCAGGGGTGAATCGAAAAGAAATTTTAACATTGAAATACCTAATATAGTTTGTTGCCAAAAAGGACTCTAGTGTGTTTACTGTATTATAATTAACGATTAAGGGGGAAGCGCAAGGGTAGGCCGCGAAATTCAAATTTTCTTACGTTTTTTGCTATTTGAAGGTCAATGTCAGGTTGTATTTTGATTAAAATATGATTCGCGGCCGTAACAAATATGGCTTTACAGAATTATAATCATTAGAATCAACAATACAACTCCTCAAGTTAGAATTGGCGTCAAATGTCATGATTTCATGAAATAGTCATACAATATAGTAATATGAACTTAGAGAGATGTATTGCTGATTCTAATGATTATAATTCTGTAAAGCCATATTTGTTACGGCCGCGAATCATATTTTAATCAAAATACAACCTGACAGTGACCTGTAAATTGCAAAAAACGTAAGAAAGTTTGAATTTCGCGGGCTGCCCTGAAGATACCGCCTTAAGTGTCCTTCTTGGCAACAAACTATATTATTTCAATGTTAAAATCCCTTTTAAAAATTTCGTCGGATCGCGGATTTACAGTTCGAATCCGTTTGAATTTCGAAGTCATGTTATAAAATACTTATTTACAAGCGTGTTCTAAAAAAGTAAAGATCATAAATGATCCGTCCTCTGTAAATTAAATTGAGGTTTTTTTATCAACAGAGCAAGTAAAATACCTTTGAAAGACGCTAATTATATAAACAATAAGCTTGAATGACGGCTATCCAGTTTAAAAGCAATTAACGTAGCCCTATTACACCGTCTGGGTAACTGAATTGGGTCAACAAAAGAAAGGCTTTTAGCAGTAAGTAGCCCGCATCTTGCTGGATTGTTGCCAGCACTAAAAAAGTCTTAGAACAATGCGTTAGATCACCTATTTCTTTATGTGGAATGAGAACTTATTTGAATGTTAAAATGGAATCCTAAAAACGTTATTTTTTATCTTGGACGGTTGGACCCTGTTCCAAGAAAAGTTTTGCGGTTTGTATGTTAGATGAATAAGCGTGGTGATTAGGTGGTCTATAATCATATTGCTCTGTCCGCTGCTTTTTTTTCTTTCTTGCTAAATGGACCTGCTCTTTACCTCGATTAAGACAATTACCGTCCTTAAGTACCGCACGAGGCATCATAATTTTGCCAAAATGGCGAAACCATTTTTTCTCACACACGATTTGGCTAATTTAATTGTTATTAGTCTCAACCGCTTCCGCTGGCCGAACATTTAGATGAGCTGACGTTACGCTTGAAAAGCAGTTTGGAAATCCTAATATGATGCTGTTAATATTTAATTAAGATTATGCCTACTGGTTCTGTAAAGTCCACGTGGAACAGAAAAAAAAGAAAAGAAGGAAAGAAAATACGTTTATTTGCGGTTAACATAAGAAAAAACACACAAACACAAAGAAGAACGAGTTGGGGGAAAATATGCGTCATATCCACGCAAAACGGCAATCGTTCAGCATAATGCTACGACCCTATGCGAGACAGAGCCCCAGCGTTGGTTTTCAGCGACAGCCGGCGTTGACGTGATGACGTCAACCAGTGCAGCATACGAAAATTAAAAATAAACAAAAAAATATGAAATAAAATAAATACACTAAGTATACCCAGTAACATCACCCAAGTGAGCGCATACAATTTGAAAGCGAATTCATTTGTTTTTAAAGTAAATCATCGCGGATTCAAAAAGAGATACCGTTCGTATTTCAAAATGACGTTACCAGCGACCTAATTTTGAGGCTCCCCTAAGGAAGTATCTTCAGACCCTGCTTACTTATTCCTTATCTACAATCATACGTTCGGTACTAAATTATGTTCTGCAACACCATTGGATATAAATTTGACCGCAAGACACATGTAATATCCTATACATAATCCCTATTTACTCAGCATTATTTTAAATAACAAGTACAAAATTAGGGAATTATTAGGCCCAATTCTAAGCGCGTGCTTAATCAGATTAGGCCCATAAAACTCGGGGTTACCAACGTAGAAAAGTTCAAGGTTTAACGATACGCAGTTGTCAAATGTGTAGGTAGATATTGTCGAATTTTAGGCTCCCGCGGACAGCCGCGACGCAATAGCGCGACGTGACTCTTGTAGAACGATTTCCATGAAGTTTTCATAGAAATTGTTCTACTAGAGTTGCGTTTTTGAACACGAACTTATATTTTTGGCTTGGTTATAAGTAACAATGGCTGTTTTACAAAGCTGGGACAGCCAACTCTACTCTGCAGATCTAGCCAACCCTAGGGTGCGCTATATCTACGGAAGTTTTGTCAATTGTCATCCATAAAGACACTTTTATTGAAGGCTCAAAGAGAAAACATGTAGGTAATGGGCAGATTCGATTATTGGGATATGACAGGTGAGCTCGCTGGTGGTAATCCCGAGAGGCAAATGGATGGGAACATCTGCAGCTCATTATAATTTCTTTTGGAGAAAGTCAATGTCGAAGCCATGCCACGTACGCCTTCCGGATTAAATATGTTTCCCCGTATCTACAGTTAGTGGGTACCTACTGTCCACTGCTGTAATTGATTAGGTTGCATAAAAAAACAGCTGTCCAGTAGAAGAACACCTAGTTACAGTCCAAATCAGCATCCTAACTGCGTAACACACTATCAATCACAATCTGAATCATTTTGAAGTCTATTGCTAATCCACTGCTTCATATGTTTGAAAAAATTGTCTGCTCAACAACGTAAATAACGCAATGAATGTTTTAGAACTGTCAAAATGAAAGTCATTCCTACTGTTAGTGTGTTACGCAATTACCCCGCTGCTATAATATCGCGCTAAATGACCATAAATAAGAGACTGCTGAATATAGGCAAGTCAACGACCTGTATAACAAATGACTGTCTGGCACTACATAATAATAATACCAGCCTATTACTGTCCCACTGCTGGGCAAAGGCATCTTCTCATACAGAGAACGCACGAGCATTGATCACCACGCTTGCTCAAGACTAATCGGCGATTTTAGGCTTATAACCTACCTACTTTACATTCTAAATGTGTAAGTTTGTATCTTTAAATGTTTGTTACTCAATCACGCAAAAACAGCTGAACGGATTTGGATGAAATTTGCTACACAGATACTTTATATAAACTGATTTAACATAAAGGATACCGGTGAAATATGCCAACTTTGCCAATCAAGGTATCTTTTCCCAGCATATATAAGCAAATATAAATTGCTTTTAGGGCAAAGATACTTTGATTGGCAAAGTTGGCATCAAGATATTTTTGCCCTAAAAGCAATTTGTAAGCAAATCCGCTAGATTTGCTTATACATTTCTTTTAGGGCAAAGATACTTTGATTGGCAAAGTTGGCATATTTCACGGTAGTACGTTCCCTTGGCATAATTTCCGACATACGCACGGGCGAAGTCGCTGGCAAAAGCTGGTTAAATACAAGTCCAGGGTTTCCTCACGACATTTTCCTTCACCGATGTCAGTAATGTCCGAGATAAACTCAGAAAGTACAGATTATGAATTGAAAAAGTCACGTTGGTACTTGTCGGAATTTGAACCCACAACCTCATCACTACATAGTACCTACTCATACTATCTATGCATGCTACCTGTAATCACCAGTCCTGGTAGACAGATTACGCGCAGTAAAATGTCTCATAAGAGCGCAAATGGAAGACAGAATAATAATATCAATACTCGCTTGTCAAAGACGTAACACAAAAGGGGTCGTTCAACGGGAAATCCCACTACTTTATGTGCTGAAGACGAGCACCGTGTGTGTGATCTTCCTCCTCTCCTTCCCTTAATGGGCCAAACATAAGATCTATACGGATTCCACAAAAATGTGCATACATACTGCACCAATTAATTTTTACCCGACGGAGGCTAACGTTTTTTCGGAAGTACTAGCCAGGTAGTAAGTACATAAAGCCGAAAAGTATTGATATTATATTTATCTCTGGCCCTCCACTACATTTCCAGATAATTAAAGTTGTTTGAATTCCGGAAATCTGACTGTTTGAAACTACCGTCATAGATATTTGACATTGGTATGACAATATCGGTACAAGTCATTCTCAATGCAATGTCAATACCGATGCGTCCTTGCTCCAATAAAATGGGTAGGCACCTTGGTAGGTTTGTTCTTGGAATCATTACACGGCCGCAGTGACCACTTTAGCGACTTATAGTACAGTCTGAGCAGGGGCCAAAGCCTCTTCTTATGCAGAGAAGAAAAGAATATAATTTAAATTATTGGCTATGGCACCAGTAGGGTGATTCTCTAAACATCACTACGAAATTCGAACGGTGTCGCGAGGTATTGAATCTCGTAAATTTATCCGAAAGATCCGCATTCACTTGAGTGAGATTCGAATTTTAAAAGTGAACTTGACAGAATAGCACCACTGGTTTGCCTAGTCTAGATACACTTCTAAAAGTAATAATTAGTTACATTGTAACGAGCTGATTGGCACAAGAAAAGAGAGAACTTTGTGCAGCAGTGGGTGAAGTCGGGCTGTGGATGATGATGATAATGAAGGAGCTGATAATGTGTTCTTAATAACTTATGTAATCGTTATAAATCGTAGGTACGTTTCAGCAATTACAATTATAGGGAATTTATCAAAGCTATAGCTTTCAACAGGCAAGTATCGTTTAAAGAGTGAAAACACTTTGGAAAATTCAGGTTTTACCGTCACCGATCCATTTTCCATGTAGACTGATTACCTACCTATGATATGAAACTCGGAAGACGATTGATAGTCTTTTATAGAGGTTCATGTTCAGTCAATCAGATGGTCAAATAGCGCGATATTTTTCTTTTTGTTTATCCGAAAATCGATCTAGCGTGGTGGTTAGTAGGTTATATAGAAAGAAAATAGCTATTTATTTCGCGGTCATGGGTGGCATTGCTAGTAGGATGATCGATAAATTAAACACTTTTACCGACGATTTTAGAAAATGTAGTTTATTTTAGATTTTGGTCTAAAATAGTTTTTTTAGGGGTAGAAACTATTTTTAGAATGTAAATATGGCGTCTTTTTTTTGTATGTTATTTTTCAGCTCATTTATGACAAGTTAGTTTTAATTTAAAATCATTCGTTTTATCAAAAAATACTGGTGCGACTTAATTAATTATGAAAAAATTAATGCAGATTTTCACACATTCCCAATTGAGGCACAGGAATCGTTTCAAAGTTCCAATATGATTATTTTATCCGAATTCGCATCACTTTATCGGTAAAATGACTTACTGAATTATTAAAAGCACTACACAATCTAATAATAACACTGTATTCCGCATACAACGTTTTCATCTGCACGTCACTAGAAAATCAATATAGGCAGTCTTGGCCACAGCACTTTAGTTTGACACAGCACACGGATGCGTATCCGAAATAACAAACACTTGACATATTCCCGCGCATTTTCACTTTAATTTTAATGAATTTATTTTGTTAAAAAAATTGTAAAATATTACATAATAATGTGGGTTGAGATTTAATGTTTTCCGTGCGGGCTCCGTACGCTCCCCGCTCGGGTATCATCGGGTTACGTCGGCACTTTTCGTCGGGGGTGGAACGAGTGAGTCATTACCCCTCGAGGGGTGGGTTTTCGTTCCGTTCTACGAACGTGAAATGATAGGGGAACGATTTCTTATTGGAAACTTTTTGAATAACTGGAATATTGTTGACTCCTATTGGAACCAAGTATGGATCGTTACCTTAAAAATAAAATATATTGCTTGCGTTTTTATTCCTATATTTTACACACGACGTGTCTTAAAAAATATGGTAGTAGGTCCCATCAATCCTACTTACCTAATATTTTACAAACACAGTTTCGACATACAATGTTATCAACATTAATTACGTAAATCTAATTGCCAACTTTCTGATCGCATCCTCTTAAATTATCCCTGTCCCATATGAATGCTCAATACCTTCGCTGGAAAGGCGAAAGGCAGCGCCATCTTGTATTCTCAAGATAAACTACATAGGTACCTAGTAAATTTTAAAGACCAATATGTTGTCAAATTGGACTTGCCTATACATTTTTCCGAGAGTACTTACCTAATCTACAAAAAATACCTACCCGACTTTTCGAGGCGATGCGAAGTCAGTTAGGTAGGTATTGACTCATACAACTCCTTGACAGATTAGAATACTCTTTATTATGTACACCACAAAAAAACCCCCAAAAACAATCCAAATCATACAAAAAACCATGGTCTAAAAAAACAAGGTCTGGCATTCCGAGAGTGACACATGCTTACGTCACTATCCAGTTGTCACTTTATTGCAACAAAACACGAATCATGGAAACATTTTCAGTCACCATTCTGTTAAAAAATTTATTTATAGCATTTAAATTGTTGTTTCGTTTTTCTGATCAAATGAAACAATTCAATTTAAACATATAACAACGTAATTGTTAGTTAAAACCTCATTGTCATATCGGATTCGCACAGGTAATAAAGGCGGCTGGGGAGTTATTATTACACACTACTGGTAACACAGCGGTGATGACGTAGGCTTGTGGCACCCTGTGTCTCGGAATGCTATACCTGGCGAAGTATATTATTATACCATGCAAAAAAAACAAATAGATCAAAAACCCCTGCGCTTGTCCCATCATCCAGGTCCATACCGACACCTCACTAAACAATTTATGAACTTATTTAAGTAAATCTATGTCTCTAACAGGTACCTACTGCTTAAGGCTCCCGCAGACAGGCGCGACGCGATGCTTGTAGAACAATTTCCATGAATTTTTCATAGAAATTGTTCTACTAGAGTCGCGTAGACCTGTCGCGTCGCATCTATTTGCGGTTTGCTGTTTGCCGTTACAGGGGACTAGTATTGAGTTTTCACTCATACATTATAATAGGACTTCGAAACAGACATGTCAACCCTCGTCTGGTTAACAATGAATACCTCTTGTCCTTTTTTGTGATACAAAATACTAGCTGCGCCCCACGGTTTCACCCGCATAAGTCTCGATGCCCTGATGATATCGGGATAAAAAGTATCCTTTGTCCTATGCCAGGTCATGGTCTACCCACGTGCCAAATTTCATCCAAATCCGTTCAGCCGTTTTAGCGTGAAAGCGTAACAAACAAAAATTCAAAACATCTAATATTTTTTCTTTAATAATAATAATAATAAGTAATATTAGTTTACATTACTGATGGTACCCTAGTCTAGACATACTAACAAATAATAATAATTAAGTATTACTACAAGGTGTAGGCAGGTAATCGAAATAGCTGAAAACCTCTTCAAACAATGTCCCCATTGTACTCATAATTATGAACAACGATAGAATAATGGGTCCGAACCACAGAGTACATTTATCTATAGGGCAGTTCGAACCCGCCGATTTATTCTGTAAAAATCTCACCGTGAAAACTTAGATAAGTGAAAGTGAGCTATAATGAGGGCTACCGCGCTTGAGTTCGCCGCTAGAGGTGCTAGAGGATTATATCCTAGATAGGAATGCTTGGAAACATGCTGGTCCTGCTCCATAGGACAATCTAGAATCTAGACAAAATCAAAATGGTTGCTAATTTAATTGTATGATTTATATTTTTTATGACATTGATTGTTACATTATGTACTTTAACTCACACACTAAATTATTACTTGTTAAGATTTTGGAAACATCATCTACTTTTCAATATTTGTAAATATGTGAGCAACATGTACCTATCTATCACATAATTAATTTACCTGCCTTTGCATTATATTTAATTCTTTTTACCTATTGTGGTATAGTAATTTTATTCTAGGTGCATCGTCTTCACATATGATTACCTACATAATTAATGTGAACTTACATAATATTGTAAAATATTTTAAAAGAGTAACGGTGGAGTTTCTTGCCCATTCTTCTCCATACGAAACTACCTTTTGGAAGGGGCAACTAGAATCAATTCTATTTTTTTGAAAATTTTGACGTTCAAAAGTGCCTTTTATGTGCCTATTTGAAATAAATGATTTTGACTTTGACTTTGACTTTAGTGTAGAGAAAGGTTTCTAGATGTCAAAATATGTATTGAACGTTCACTGTTTGCGGGATTATTTATCACGGATTTTAACGAATGATTCATAATAGCTGTAATGGTTGTGCCATTCTTGATTATTATGGCTTAAAATTTTAAGTTAAAAGTTAGGATCTAATTTGGTAGCACTTGAAGGAACAATAAGATTTGTCTGCTTCATGCTTGCCAATTTTAGGAACATTATAATCTAAATATTTATTTGAAGATTTAAAATGTAATAAATTAAACATACTATGAATATAAGGGTACTTAAACATATCCAAAACATCAAATAAAAGTACTACAACAGGACCTTACTCGACAGTGGCGCCAACTGGTGAGCATAAAAACGATAGCCCCCATTCCACCTGAGGTTAGGGATTGACACTATTGACAGCTCACGTCAAACTCACTTCACTTTTTACAGAATAGACCAGCAGATATCGCAAAAAAAAGCTGCACCGTAACTCCCTACATATTTGCGACTTATACGAACATATAGAAATGTATGGAGCAGTTGATTTGATTTTTTTAATCGACTTCAAAAAAGGAGGAGGTTCTCAATTCGACTGTGTTTTTAAAAAAATTGTGTTAGCTCAGAACTTCTTCTACGTGAACCGATTTGGATGATTCTTTTTTTATTTGAAAGCTGGTGCTTCTCATGTGGTCCCATATAAATTTGACCAAGTTCTGACTAGTAGGTTTTGAGTTATCCTTAATACTGCATATTTTTTCCACTTAGTGTAAATTGATGATGTTTAAAAAAAATCCTGTCACTGTTATTTACATACCAAGTAGTGGTATACGAATTTGTGTGGGTTAAGTACCACAACTAAAAAGTGCAAAATACGTAAAATCTTTAAACCAAAGACATGGACTTCCGAAATTAAAGTAATTTTTCACTTTTTTGTGTTTTTTTTTTTGGAAGTCGGTTGTGTTTTTTTGTAAACAAGATTTTTTTTTCGCCCCGACTACTTAAAGAAGCGATTCTAACTTCCTCCCGCCCCCCCCCGCCAATTTATCGCCCTCGGAACGCAACAGTTTACCGTGCCGTGATTGGCTTAGCTCAGTCTATGTGTCTTAGAAAGTATTTTGTATGTTCGCAAAAACTTAGGACTTTTCAAAATAAGAAGCGATTTCCATAATATAAATACACGCAGGAAAAATTTAATTGTGATACTCGAATTTAGATTAATTAAACAAGCAATTCATTTCTTATAAACAGTATCCGCTTTTATAACAAGTTGCCAAAGTCAGTTACAGAACTTAGCGATGGAAATTCATAACCCATATCAAACGTATCTTTATCAAAAATGCATATTATAAGATTAAAGACTACGTTGAAGACAAGGAAGTTTGGCAATAATTCCTTCTGCGCATGTGGCTTCCCTGGTACTTCATTAACGGCACCACTATGTAAGGGTCTATTAACTGCTCCCAAATTACGAAAATTATAAAAAAATAATGTTTTTTACTTTCTTCTTTGACATAATCTTTTCATTATTTGTCAAAGTCAAAGTCAAATAATTTATTTCAAATAGGCACATAAAAGGCATTTTGAACGTCAAAATTTACAAAAAAATAGAATTGATTCTAGTTGCCCCTTCCAAAAGGTAGTTTCGTATGGAGAAGAATGGGCAAGAAACTCCACCGTTACTCTTTTAAAATGTTTTACAATATTATGTAGGTTCACATTAATTATATAATTATATGTGAAGACGATGCACCTAGAATAAAATCACTATACCACAATAGGTAAAAATAATTAAATATAATGCAAAGACGTAAATTAGATATGTGATAGATAGGTACATGTTGCTCACATATTTACAAATATTGAAAAGTAGATGATTTTTACAAAAAATTAACACGTAATAATTTAGTGTGTGAGTTAAAGTAGTTAACTACATAGTGTAAAAATCAATGTCATTTTTTTTTATAAATTATACAATTAAATTAGCAACCAGTTTGATTTTGTCTGATTTCACATTATATACCTCCAATTCTTATTTCAACTCTTTACTTATGGCTTTTGTAAACAGGATTTTAATTCAGATGCATTACTTACAGTTGTAATGGCAATCATGTCATTTGGTCTAAATAGGCTTTTATTTTTATATAGATTCTTCTATATTCTGTGAATGTGAGAACGTTGTAGGCCTAACTTGTAGACTGTAGATTTGTTGACCTTTTTATATTTTGTTGAGTGCCTGTTACTTGTTGACAGGCCTACGCCGTCCTCCCATACCTATCAACACTGTAATTTGAAACATTGTGAAAGCCCCTTATTTTTAAAAGAGTAACTATAAAGAGTTTCTTGCCGGCTCTTCTCCATAGCAAACAACCAATTGGAACCGTGCACCTAGCTTCTGACGTTTCATAAGTGCCCATGTTGGTTTATGTGAAATAAAATATTTTGATTTGATTTGATTTCTACAATGAATACCTACACAGTACCTACACTTTAGTACTTACACGCTTAAGGTCGTTTTTTTGGAGGTGACTACTAACTTTAAAACGGGTTATTGTGGCTAAATAGCTTCACGTACGAAGATCGATTTACGAATTAAGCTGCGGATTCCGCGGTCAGTACGTGGATGGGGTCCTTCACTAAATTACATTGGGATGGATCACGTCCGTGGCAAGGGGACTATAACTGCATTGGGAAATGCCAAATTATCGCTTCGCGTTTGCGGTAAAATTTACTTCAAAACAATTTAGTGGACTATGTAATTAAATGTACGATTTATTTACGTACATGTAAATTATGACCTACAATATGTAAATAGGTACCTTCGTTTAAATCAGAATTGATTAAATATGTACTTAATTATTGAATTGTTTAAATGCAAATTCATTGGTACGTAAACTGCATGTTATTTTGTTTCAATGTTTTATTTATTGAATGTCGCCATTTTGACCTCAGGGGTTGCGAACATTTTGTTTGGATTTGAAAACGGAGTGTTCTTACTAAGTAGTCGCTGTCTGCAACTTCTTTAGCATAATATGTAGTATAGGTACCATTACCTTCTATCTTACATCAACACTTCATGGAACGTAGCGTATCTTCTAAATTAAATATTCATAATTTCTATCTTCAGTAGTTTAGGCTGTTCGATAAATACAATCTGTTACCGTCAAGTTTTAAGCCTAGCTATTTCCTGAACACAACTGGCGTAATGTGAGTGTAGGTACTGGGTCAGGAGTCCGTAAATGGCGGACCGGGGACTGGACCCGGACCGCCACGCCACGCTGACCTATTTTGTGCAGACCTTAAGTAAACAGTAGGTAAAAGAACAATGTTCAAAAATGTATGGACACCGTCCCCACCCTTGTAGTACTTTAAAACCTATGTTAATCGAAGGGCCATAGTCATCTTATCATTTTATTGTATGACAGCGAAACAGAAATGTGCATCCGAAAAAAGTTATATCGACATGAAGAAACCGGAATCAGTCACAATAATAATTATGTTTCTGATCACGATGCTGTTCTTTTTTTAATTATTACTGTGTGATGGTTTTGTTCGGAGTTTTCAAACAACTCTTTGGAATTATATGGCGACTCCCGCTCGAGAACAACTCACGGAGCAGAAAAAAGTTCAATGAAGAATTCTGCTGAATATTGTTTTTGTGAGGTAACCATTGACGTTTTTTAGGAGTTTTCAAATAAAATACCCTATTAATTACAAATAAAACCTTTATTCGGTGTTTTCAGTATCTATCACAATATTGTCCCAGGCACTGGCTGGCCCAACGAAATTCTCTAAACGCCTTCCAATCCCAAAGTACCACACGATGCTGACGACATGCGCGCAGGCACCAACTGTCCTCATACCCGTCAAACATGAGCAGTAATATGCCTGAATAGCGTTTATGCCCTGTGCGTTATTCAGTATTAAATACGTGTAATAGGTCGCATTTGACCTATGTCTTGATAAAATTCGACCCCTTAGAAGAGTGCAATCTTCCGTGTCTATACCGTATTGATTCATAATTGGGCTTGGAGTTGTACAAACCTCTATGTTATAGACGCCGCCACGTAAATGTTCGCTGACATAGGAAGCTGCCAGTTTTAGATGATATGTCCCCAAGCTAAACAAAATAATATCTTCGTTTGACAATTCAGGGAACGGCATATTTATGGACTCGTCAGTCAATGTCCTGAACGCAACCCGCTGCCTGTTAACATTTTCTGCAACAACGTAGTTGCCTAAGTCATTGTTGGTATGAATTCTGTGACTGATTCGTTCTACGAAGTCTGTGGCGTAGACACTATCATGAAAAGGCTCCCTGAAGGTGTTGAGAAGCGCTCCAGCAATCCGGAAGTCAGTGAAGACGTGAGGAAGTGATTTATTGAATACCACGTTCCTGAACATTTTAAAGTCGCGTTTAAATCTCCCGTTTATCGCCTCAATGACCCAGCGGACAATTGTTATTAGACGCGATTTATTCGCTTGTTCATTCGTGAGCTGAGTTGCGCTTCTGTCTTTTGTAGGTGGCATGTGAGGCTCATAGCCACATTCTTCGATTGCAGGAATTGAGTCTCTGAAGCCTCTGTCTAATATAAAAGTATCATTCTCGTGGAGAAAGTAATGAATCGGAGAATAAATGTTATTCATTATATCCTTCATAATCTGAGCGTCTGATGTCCTAGCAGAGTAGGGTCCTAGAATATCTATTATATACCCGTCTGGGCACACTAAAAGGAATGGCTTCAATAAGTTTTTGAATTTGTGCAGGCTGTATGTTATTTTCTGGAAAAGGAAATTCTTACTTTTCTGTATATAAATGTACTCGTATGTTCCGTCGAATAATATGATGGCTTTTGAATCTCCATATAATGCTCTCGCAATAGTCGTGCTGTGACTTATTATTTCATCTCGGCCGATGTGGTCGTATCCTAGATGCAGTGCCACAAAGTCTCTCGTTAAGCACTCTCGGGCTGTATTCAGGTAACGTCCCACTGTTGTCCTGCTGACGTTTAGGTGGCAGGCTATTCTGACATCTGGTTCAGCTGACCTTATTTTCATAAGATAGCATGCCAGCACAGTTTTTGGCTGTCTTGTGTGCTGATTTAAAGATGGTGTGTCATTTAAAACAATAGAAAACTGCTCGTGGGTTAGCCCTGTTCTAAAATATAATTCTTCAGGAGAAATGCTGTCTATATTTTCAAAATCCAAGGCTTTTTTGTTATTATACGCATTTCTTAAAACGTCCATCATGTCTTTTAACTGGTCTGGTGAAAATGTCGTATCTGCAGTATCATATAATAGGTTCCATTCATTTGTGCGCATATGATTTGTACAAACCCTTGCACTGGTAGGGACATATAAGCTGTGCTCGATCAGTGAATGTATTTTTAAGAATAGTGGTATTCTATGCAGATCTTGATTTGCACATCCATGAAACGCACAGTGACGAGACGTATTTGCTAACATTTTGTATGTTGGGACTGTAATTAACTGCTCGGAAACTGCTTGTTCATCGGCTTGCTCATCAGGTTGTTCCTCGTTTTGTCCACCTTCATTTCTCATTTGGTGTCGATGTGCTGCCACCCAACAGCGGTAACACATGTACTGCAAGTCGTTATGGGCTGCCTGAAAGATAACATTATTACTGCAGTAAAGAAAAAAATATATATCACACACAATAGCTTACTAATGAGAGCGCCCCACTCATATTTCTTAATAACGCTGTGATAGCTATCTATCATTTTTAATGGGCCAAGTAATAGCATTTAGAAATAAACTAAAATCGTCCTACACACTTAAGACATAAGTCATATTATTTAATACAAATACTGTGAAGCGAGCTACAATCTATTTATTTCTTGAAAAATAGTTGTTTACTAACCTCTTGTACATTCATTCGCTCCAGTACGTACTCGGAGAATCCTGGATGGTTTTCCATGTATTCATGTGTTAGAATGCGCCGATTTCGATCTCGGAATACAGACCGTAAACACGTAACACATTGATGAATTCGTTGATGTTCCATATTGTCAAAACAATGAAATAAATCCAAACCACAGGCACACAAAATCCGTTATTAAGTCCGTAGTCGCTTAAATCAAACTAATTCAACTTAGTCCAACCGTTGGCACAAAATCAAATCCAGTAACAAGTCCAAAGTAGAAGGATAAAACTAGCAATCAAAAGTGGGAGACAAAAATACGCGTACGCTCAAGGAAGTTCCGAAAGGTACTAAATAATAATTACAATAACCAATAAAACCAGCAGCGGCAGACAGGCAAGCGATAAGGGAACAAAGACATACTTCCCTTCTCCCCGCCCTTCCACCACCCCACATTTACTACCTGCTCTGCGTCGTGTGGCGCTGCGCATGCGGCTCTTATTATAACCATTATATATTGCTCACCACTGGCTTATTTGGACTGTGAACGTGTTTTGACTTAAAAAACTTATCAAAATGTAATTATAATTGTAGTAGGTATGGTTACATCATGTCGAAAAAGTATAATAAACGGCAACATAATTGTTACTGATTCCGTTTTCTTCATGTCGATATAACTTTTTTCGGATGTACATTTCAGTTTCGCCGTCGTACAATAAAATGATAAGATGGTTATGGCCCTTCGATTAACATAGGTTTTAAAGTGCTACAAGGGTGGGGACGTTTTGAACATTGTTCTTTATAAATTAGGAAACCGAAAGATAGTAAAAAAAATGTGTTTTAGCTTGCACCAACTTTACTCTAGACTTCATACAGATAGTTTAAACTAAAAATGTCATTCTTCACACTAATTACTTACTTTGTTAATTTTGAGAGGCTCGTGGCTAAATAATAACAGCCGCATGGGCCGATGAAAGGTTAAGCTACGCTTGCCGCGGTCGGTTCGTGGATGGATATTTGACAGTCGTTATTCAGAAGCCCGAAAGTCTGACAACCAGTCTTGCCAAGGGGTATCGTGTTACCTACCCAGTAACTGGGCTGTGGAGGTCAGATAGGCAGTCGATCCTATAGATGGAGCGACTGGTATTTAGCTGCATCCGGTTGGACTGGAAGCCGATCCCAACATAGTTGGAAAGAGGTTAGGCAGATTGACTTACCTACTTCATTATTTTTGATTGTTTGTTTATTACCTAATTAATAAAAAATGTTTCCGTTCGTTTTATTTCTTAATTGATATTTTTAAACTTGGTTGCTAGTACTCGTAATCGTATACCAAACGGATCGCGACAGTCATATAATTTATAAAAATGGACCCCCAATAGAACTAGTGCTAAGTTGGCTAGTCTAGCCTAGTTAACTAGGTAAGAAAGAAAAATAGGTTTATTTGTCATAGAAACACATGCATACAAAAAATATAATTAGCTCTAATAATAAAGAAAATTATAAACAAAATAGGTCAAATCACGAGCACAAAACAGAAATAGTCGACAGCTGCACGTCATGACTGTGACAAGAAGGTTTCCACTCAGCATGATGCTGTGCTATTGGGGACCCACAGTACAGCGCTGATTTTCATTGGTTACTCGAAAAGGCCGCACGGAAACCAAGTCAAGTTTAAAGATCGGTACTATAGGTAACAAAATAAAATAAAATAAACAGTAAGCACAGGTAGTCCATCTCTGCCTAGCCCTTCGGGGAATACAGGCGTAATGTTATGTTATTTGTTATTTCCTAGTGCCTTTTTTATGTTTTTCTAATAAACGTAGCTTTCTTTCTTTTCTTGAATGCGGGTGAAGAAATGTGTCAACTAAAATGCGCATTTATTTTATGTTTAGATTAAGTAGGTATCTAGTAAGTTACTTTGGTAATATCTTTCGTGATGGATCTCTTGTGTTCTTGAATTTCTCTCATCAACTCATTTAGAGTATAAATAATCATTAAACGGTCCTATCCCGCACCCTAATTACGTAACACACTATCTGTCACAATCTGAATCATTTTGAAGCCTATTGCTAATCCATTGCTTCATATGTTCGAAAAATGTGTCTGCTCAACAACGTAAATAACGCAATGAATGTTGTTGAACTGTCAAAATGAAACCCATTCCTACTGTTAGTGTGTTACGTAATTATCGTGTGGTTGACATCCTGCGGGTATGATAGGTACTAATTTATATTCTATAACACATAAAAAAGGTTGGCGATCTCTGCCCATATTGACGGAAACAAAAAAGTACGTATCTAGTAAATTCGAATGTCATTGTTAACGTTCATTTCAAGCTTATTATTCTGGTACTTCACAGGTCTCCGAAAACAAATGTAAGTTTTTAAATCCATTTATTTTTACCTTAGTACGTACCTCGGTTACATACCTACCCGCATTTCGTAGACCACTCAAAACCATGTTGAGTAACATCAGCGAAGCTTTTTTACAAAATGTAGGTAAATAGAAGCCATATAGGTACAGTCACGAGCACTAATATGTATACACTTAGCAGAATTTAAAAGCGATTTTCTCGTGAAACATTGATTGCAACTTTGAGATAAGACCTATTTCATAACTGTATAGGTTCCAAAATACGATATTCGTAACGGCATCAAATTAAAATCAATACAGTAGGAGAAAATCAAATTAAGAAGTTGCTAAGTGTATACATATTAGTGTTCGTGACTGTACAGTCGCCAGTAAGTCCATTTACCACAAACTGTCAGATTTTCTCATTAGATTTAGAACTTAGCTATCAACATTTTAAGGTTTAAAATCGTTTGGAGAAATTTGACAGTTTGGAGTAGCTTGACCCGCTGGCCACTGTACATAATATGTAACAAACTTATCACACTCCCTTAATCATAATCATTTATTTGATATACATATATATATTAAGACAGTTTACATGCAAATGTATAATATATTATATATTGTTAATAGTTATATTATATTTTGCAACTAGCGACCCGCCCCGGCTTCGCCCGGGTAGCAAAGCATAATATAATATAGCCTATGTCACCCGGAGATGGTGTAGCTTCCCAACAATGAAATAATTTTTTAAATCGGTTCAGTAGTTTCGGAGCCTTGTACAAACAAACAATCATGTCTTTTCTCTTTATAAAGCTATCCTATCTTTCAAGTTGGATCAAATTGCACACGGTGTGCAAATCAAATTTAAAATCGATTCAGTAGTTTAGGAGTCCATCGCGGACAAACAACGTGACACGTAATTTTTATATATATAAAGATAATGCAAATTGACGGCACGGTTGGCGCAGTGGTTAAGCGATTGACTGCTGCGCTGCGTGTCGCGGGTTCGATTCCCGCACGGAACAAATATTTGTATGACCTACAAGTAGTTGTTCCGGGTCTGGCTGTTTGTGTATGTGAGTTTGAATGTTTGTAAAACCAACCACAATACAGGAGAAATTCCTAGTGCGGGGCAAAGTTTAAAAAAAAAAAACGTTACAATATAAGTACCCTATTTAATGCTAGAGTATAATATTTATGTCCAACTAGCGTCTGCCTGTGACTACGTCCGCGTGAAATTTCTTGTTCCTCTGACCCACCCCGTCGCATCGCAACTTTCTTAAATTATTTTTCCGTAAGAACCTTCTACAAATTAAGTATTAGAAGACTTAAAAAAAAAATGAATCAAATCAAAATATTTTATTTCACATATACCTACATGGGCACCTATGAAACGTCAGAAGCTAGGTGCCTAGTAATTCCTCTAGAGAGAGGCGCGCGCCGTCTCGGGCCTTTCACTGTTTAGGCAACAAACTCCCCAAGTCTGTTGCCTGCAGGCCTCACCCTAAGGCGGCCGGATATCGTTCCGCGCCCTCCGGCGCCCGGTGCCTCTGCTACGGATTGGAAGGGAGGTTGTATTCTCTCTTTTTCCGCCACCTCCTTTGGGACCCTCACTTCCTCACAGAAGGAGGCGACGGCATCCCACGCACTCTCACTACCGACCATGGACTGGACCATGGCCGGAAGCGAGAGAGTATCCGCAGCATCAACCGCCGGGACGAGGTCACGGCGCTGCACTGCCCAAGTAGGGCATTCCTCAAGGGTGTGCTGTGTCGTGTCGTCGAGACAGTTAGAATGGTGGCAACCGGGTGTCGGTTCCCGGCCTATGCGGCACAGGTACTTTCCGAAGCACTCATGTCCGGATAATACCTGTGTCAGCCGGAAAGTAAGGGCGCCAGGCCGTCTCTCCAGCCACTCCCTCATAAAGAGTCTTACCGCCGCTATAGTGGCGTGTCCTGCGCTGGGTTGCACAAGTCGCTGGTCCCACTCCACCACTAGGGTCTGGCGGAGCTCAGCCCTGTACACCTCAACATGACGAGGCTTCAGGTGCTCGCCGCGCTCCAGCGCGTCCCAGCACCACCGATATAGTGACGCGATTTTGGCGTCAAGAGCCAAGGGTGGTGATTCGGCCAAGACGCTTGCCGCCTCGAACGAGACCGTACGGTATCCTCTTATCACCCTGACGGCCATTGCTCTCTGTGGTCTTCTCAGTATTGCAATGTTGCGGGCCGTCAGGTTATCCACCCATACTGGGCTCCATAGAGCGCCATAGACCGTACGATCCCGGCATAGAGCCTCCGGCAGGAGGTATTTGCCCCGCCCCAGATTAGGCAGCAAACGCGAGAGTGCATTCGCGGTGCCCATCAATCGGGGAGCCACACTGAAAATGCGGCCCGAAGTTCCACCAGCTATCGCGGACGAGTCCTAGATACTTCATCGTCGACTCGATACCGACGTGGACACCTCGTACCATGATGTTGGATCCAGAAGGTGGCGCTTTCCGGGGACCGTGGAAACAAATGGCTTCCGATTTACGCAATGGCACCTGGAGACTCAATCGGCGGATCCTGCCTACGACTTGCGCGACCCCAGCTCTCGCTAAGACAGCCGCCTGACGGAACGTCTTCCCTCGTACCATTACCAGCGTGTCATCGGCGTAACAGATGATGCCGACGCCATGGAGGCAGCATTCAGTCGTATCCGATGTTCCACGGTGGTGGCCCCAAAACCGAACCCTGTGGAACACCGCATGACATTTTCGCCGACTCCATGCTTCCTGGCTCGGGTAAATGACGGATCTATCCATCAGATGAGACCCGATAATGCGGCAGAGGTAGTTTGGCACCTTATGATAAGGGAGTGCCTCCCCAATGCAACTCCAGAGCAAGGCGTTGAAAGCATTGGCAATATCCAAAGACATTGCCACGACGACCTCACCCCGGGCCACTGCTTCCTCCGCCAGGACCCTCACGCGCATGATCGCGTCTATTGTTGAGCGTCCCCGACGGAAATCAAATTGGTTATCCGCCAGATCCCACCCCTCTCTTGCCATGTGTTGGATAAGGCGGTATTCAATAATGCACTCGAAGAGTTTGCCCACCTCATCCAACAATACAATGGGCCGGTAAGCGGATGGAGAGTCCACAGGACTCCCTTCCTTTTTTAACAGGACCAGCTTTCCAGTCTTCCACTGGCGTGGAAACTGGCCCCTCTCCAAACATGCGCTCAAAAGTCTCACTAATCGGGGCCAGAGACCTCTGATGGGCAGAACCCATGCACGCCCAGGAATGCCGTCAGGTCCTGGACCAGTGTTTTTGGCCTGAAGCCTTTGTATTGCAGCTCTCAGTTCTACCTGGGTCACTTCAGGCACTTCGTCATCGTCATTTTCCGCGATGGGCACCATAGTAGACGGAACCATATGAAGTGGTGTGTGCTCCCCTTGTGAGGGGAATAAGGCGCTCACAACTCTCTCCAGCAGCTGCGGCTGTAGGCTACGGGACAGTGGGGGCGCCCACGAGCGAAGTTTGTCCCTAGAAGCAGAGGACCTACTCTCTAAGTCCGTCTACATAGATACGGGCCCATCCGAAAGTAGTTAGATACTTAGAAGTGAACTCTACTTCCGATTAATTCACTTCTTCGGTCGGGCAAACCACATAGGGTATAAGGACAACTTACAAAACATCTTGTCATTAATTTTTAGTTCGGGCCCCGTGCCCCATGCCAATGTTATGTCCGAAAGTAATACGGAGTAGGTAACACACGTAACTTCAGCCGAAACTACGGACATTGTGCTGAAGTAGGCCCCCAGGAAACTCAGACAACCAGTTTTACCAAGGGGTATCGTATTATCCAGAAACTGGGTTGTGGAGGTCAGATAGGCAGTCGCTCTATGTAAAATACTGGTATTCAGCTGCATTTGGTTAGACTGAAGGCCGACCCTATTATAGTTGGGAAAAAGCTAGACACAATTATTTGACTTGGACTTTGATATAGTAGGTACTTTTTCAGCATTCCTCATTGAAGCAATGTCTTAATGGATATGCATTCAGGCCAGTCCATTCAGACGACTCGATTTATTTTAATTAAACCATTTGGGGGGGCGTGCCCCTGTGCCCCCCTCCCTTGGATCCACCCTTGACCACGTACAATCCAATAAGTTCTGTAACCATGGGTTTACCCAGGGGGGGCAGAGGAGGGCATCTGCCTGTAGATGTGTAGATGTGTAGTGTGTAGGCCAAGTTAAAACAAGCGCGGGGGACCCGGCTTAAGAAATTTCTGATTTGCCGCTCGCCCCCCCTGGACCAAAAGCTGGATACGCCCATGTCTGTAACATTTCAAATTGATCAAAAAAAGAAAATCTAACACAGTTCATTAACTTTTCAGCGAAAATGCACGACAAATACTTGGGACTAACACCTGAAGAGCACGCAGACTTGATGGGACGTTACCGTAGCTTCCAAGACGCCTGCAGTGACCCGGATAAGGCACCAGTGAAGGTGTTCGGTCCTATTTCAGAGAAGAGTCTGGCTGAACTCTACCTGATAAGGGAAGTCAGCAAGGATTTGGAGAAGAAGAAGCAGGAAGATATGAAGAAAGCTGCGGTGAGTTGTGATAGCATAACCGCGTAATCAGCTTATAATGTTCCCACTGCTGGGGCACAGGCCTCCTGTCTGTGAGGGGGAATGGTCTATAGCCAGCCTATAATGATCCCACTGCTGGAACACCGGCCTCCTCTCAGTGAATGGGAGCAAGCCATAATCAGCTCATAATGTTCCCACTGCTGGGGCACAGGCCTCCTCTTTGGGCTATGGGTCTGGATTAATTGAATTAATATGAAGATTTTGATTCTTGATTGTCGGTAAACTTATATGTCACAGGATATTTGGAAAAATCTTTTTTCTGCGAAAGTGCATAACTTTTATAACGGCCAATCAATGTTCGTACACTCTTCGTTGTTCGCGTGCTTAGATATGCTGTGTTTTTGTAAAAAGCCTGATAATTACCCTGCATGGGGTATTATTACGAAAATATGTCATAATTTCCAATATAATCGTTTTTCTGCGAACATCCTAGGATTTTCGCAAAAATAGTAGGATTTTCGAGAGAAAAAATAAATTTTCTAATAATCCTGCGACTTACAAGTACTTACAACAGTGAACAATGATTGAGAGTTAGCAAAAATACTGTAGATATGACTTAGAGACAGATAGAACCCACACTGTACAAGAAACATTAGGCATTTCTCGTATATCGTGGCATGGGTTTCAAACACAATACTTAAATAACAAATTTGTTACGATACACATTATACACTACACTACACTTTACAACACTCCTACATCTTACACAACACAACACTTATCATATCTCTCAAAATCGTCAAGCTGTAAATAAACCCCATCTCAATAATTTGTTATAATATTTTTATTTTATTTTTTCACTTGACTTAATTGTGGTCTAACTTTTTCAGTAAGTACTGATGTATCTTAGTTGCTCCGTATCTAAAGTCCTTGTTATGTTCATTGGAAGAGCACAGATTTTCAAGATACAGGTTTTTACCTAGTTTGGAAATCAGGAGTTCATTTAGGTTGGATGCTTGTTATATATTTTAGATGCCTGTTATATGGTATGTTTTTAGTATTGAAACTGTAGTAGGCTAAGTTCTGATTTTGTTCCATAAACGTTATTATTATTATTACTTATGTACCTGCATAGCCATCAATAATTATTCTTACGCTAGCTATCTTCTTTCAACAAACAGTTGATTCAGGTCACAAAGCACTTAGGTACAGTCGCCAGCAGGTCAAGCTACACGAAACTGTCAAATTTCTCCAAACGATTTTAAACCGTAAAATGTTGTTAGTTAAGTTCAAAATCGAATGAGAAAATCTGACAATTTCTGGTAACTCGATGATGTGCTTAGTGCGAACTTAAGTACAGTCGCCAGACTGTACTTAAGTTTTTATTGCGTGAGGAAATCGAACCCGCGACACGTTGCGCAGTAGAGTCACTCAACCGATGCGCCAACCGTTTCGCCGAAATCTGACCCTCAACTATTCTACAAGGACTCTTCTTGTACTCAGAAGGAACGATAGGCAGCCTGTGTATAAACGCTTCACTATGAATAAACGTATCACATTGATTATCGTATCGTATTGGCGATTTGTCCTGATAATAAGTACTTATTCCCTTTCATTTAAATAAATAATAGTGTAAAATTATTTGTTCACAGCAAAAAGCAGAAGAGACAGAAGAAAAGAAAGAAGAGAAGACAGAAGATAAAGCAGAAGAAAAGAAGCCGGAGACAGAGAAGTGAACTGTTTTAGTTTAATTTATTTATTAAAAAGTAGTTAAGCGTATAAGCTATCGTTTTTCTTTTACCTTATTAAAACCCACTTGATTTTATATCAATTGCCAGCTCATAAATCGACAAATAAATACTTGCGACGAATGGGGTCGTGAAATGAAATTTAAAAAAAAAGCGAACATAGGTTCTCAGTCGTATAAATACAACTGAGGCGGCACTTACTGCCAGCCCGCGCCGCGCCGCAGCTAAACCTGTAGCTTTATATTCCCCTGATAATAATAATTCTCAAAATTCCAACCAGCCTGTCCCGCCTTGCTGTCCTCTCCCAAGCGACGCCCTGAGCTGAGGTCCGTACCCCACAGTGCCTTAGCGTGCAGTCACTTAGTAATGTAAGAAATTCGCCCCTGCCTGGAGGCTTTGAGTTCGCTTAAGGCAGCCACAGGATAGCCCGGTTAAGTAGTCACGACCTCACAAGGTCAACTATGATATGTCCATCATCATTTAAAAACGGACACGAAATATTCCAATTCAGCCTGTCCCTTGCGGCCCGGGACTAGCGACGCCCTAAGCTGAGGTCCGTAGGTACCCCACAGGGGGTGCCCTTGGAGTGTATTCGCCTAGTTGTAAGTTTTTTAGCCCTAGCTGGGGCCCTTAATTTATTGAGGCAATTAAAGGCATGACCGGTTAAGTAGCCGACAATCTCCTAGGTTGACTTGCGAGAGAGGCCAAAAAAAGGGGCTCGAAAACATTTGTCTTATTAATCCGACTGGGGCGGTCAATAGGTTAATAATATTTTTCATTTATTAATTCACTGAGAGACAACGTAGGTAAACCGCTGGGCCCTAAAGCGTGAACAAGAGTTCCTTAAATAACGAAGGTGAGCACTAAGGAAGTACTTTCAATTAACCAATCAACCCAGCCTACCGCTGTCCACTGCTGGACTTAGGCCTCTCCCATGTTGCGCTACAACACCCTGTCCTCCGCTCTCAGCATCGCAGTCTATCCCAGCCACCTTTTTGAGGTCGTCGGTCCATCTAGCTGGAGGGCGTCCCACATTACTCTTGCCGATACGAGGTCGCCACTCCAGGACTCGTCTGCTCCACCGGCCATCGGTCCTACGACAAATATGGGCCAGCCCACTGCCACTTCAGCTTGCTTACTCTGCAAGCTATGTCGGTAACTCCGGTCCGGAAAGGACTTTAGAAAGGGTTAAATAAATAGGGGATGAAAGCTTGCATGGAAGTTCGTAATTTCCGAAGAGGGAAACCTCATCAGGCACATGGCTTGTAGAAGAATAATAGCCCTCGGAAAAATGGAACAGGGCCTAACTACGGTTTCCTAGAATAGCGGTGCCGTCATAAAAATTATCGTATCGGGGTTTGACTTTAATTACGGTGTCATCATACATCTCTCTCCAGGGAAACACACCAACGTACTTTCTTGAATAACGTTTCTGTAGCCTATTAATTCTATGGTTTCAGTGACGTCATTCGACAGTAGGTACATTGCGGACGCTATGTGGCGGCCACCGCAGTCTCAGGATACCCTAGCTTTAAGCTACCTACCGGCACGGCGCTAGCGAACCTTCTAACCGAGTATTATAATGATACTCTGTGCTTCTAACAATTATGTGCAATGCGCACCAACTGTGTTGATGTGTTCTTCAATTACCTACATCTGCTGTGACTTTAGCTTTGTTCACATCACACAAACCGCCACTAGATGGCGTCATGAACGTATCCACGGGCTATTGGGGCAGTTGCAGAATAAAACTTAAGAGCACCAAGAATTAGCAAGAACATGAAAAAAAATAGCTTGGGAGTTGTGTGGAAATCGTTTGTCATGGTATGGGCATGTGATGCGGAGGAAAATGTCGTCAGGAATGTTTTGGGTATGAATGTGGATGGCTATAAGAGTAGGGGAAGACCAAAGAAATGGATGGACTGTGTGAGACATGGCAAGGGCTAGAAAGGGCCAAAGGGGGTGGCAACCGAGATGACGACTAATAGGGAAGTAAAGGACAATCATGTTGCGCCGACCAGCGTAACACACTAACAGTAGGAATGGGTTTCATTTTGACAGTTCAACAACATTCACTGCGTTATTTACGTTGTTGAACTGACAAATATTTCGAACATACGAAGCAATGGATGAGCAATAGGCTTCAAAATGTGATAGATAGTGTGTTACGTAATTAGGTTGCAGGACTGGATTATTCACGTAGCAAGTGTAGCGAATGCTATAGGCCCCGCGCTTGGACGTACAAAAGAACTTCATGGTACCTATACCACCGGTAGGTCAAATTGAATATAATGTATGAATGGTCAAAAGAAATGTAACAGCTCTGAGGCGGGGTGTTAAAAATGTTCGACCTGAGTACACTCGCTCAATCCAGTTACTCGTTATTCTTAAACTATAAAGTAACTCCTATGACTGAGACTGATCTCTGAACTAGTTTCAGTCTTTCATCTCAGAGTAATCAGATAGGAAACGCCGACATCTAGTTCTTTAAATAAGATTGACGTGTAAGTGTTTGTACAAACCAACTTACAGAAATAAAATAACTTATTATTATCATCTACGGCGCAAGATTGAAAGAAAGTTGTTTAACAATAGTTAAAATAAAATAATTCACATAAAAATATACTTGTTTTATTCAACTTCATTAAACATAAAAATGGAAGGTTACAGGGAAGTAAATTCATTCAAACTACTTGGCTTATTATAAAAAAGTATAATTATCCATAATAATACGTAGCAAAATGCTGATATACGTGTTATAACTAGGAGTTGTCTGTCATGATCTCTTCGTCCTCATCCTCCGGTTCTGCAAGATCTGGATGACAGACTCTGATATGGAGATTAAGGTTTATTCTCACAATGAAACTTTTACCGCAAGTAGTACACTTATGCGGTCGTTTGACATCGTCATCAACGTGCGGAGGATGAGCTCTTGTGAGATGCGTTCTGAGTAACGACGCATGCATAGTTCGGTCACACTGCGAACATTTCACATGACAGTCTATTGGCTGCCCTTCATGCGTCTGTCTATGCTTCTCCATAGTTATTTTTGACACAAACAACTTGTTACAACAGTCACACTTGAAATTTTTCACTTTTGTATGCTTCTTCATGTGGATTTTCAAGCAGTTTTTTGTAGGAAACATCTCATCGCATTTAGAACATTTGAATTTCTTTATATCATTATGTAGCTGCATGTGGAGCTTCAAGTAAGCTTGTCCTGTGAAGCTTTTGTTACAAATCTCACAGTTTATTGTAGATACTGATGAATGAGTTTGCATATGACTTTTTAGAAATTGAGCGGCAACAAAGCTGCGGTCACAGACCTCACATAAATACTTTTTAGAGGCAACACCTTCATGCTTGCTCCTGTGAATATCCAAGTGGTACTGAGAGTTCACTTTAACGTCACACTGGTCACATTTAAACTTGCGCCTTTTTTTGGGTCCTTCTTTGTGATGTATTGGGGGCTCAGGCTCCATAATCGGCGTATCCTTGTCATTTCCGTGGAACTTTTTATGCAGCATCAAATACTCCATGCCTTCGAACGTGAGATCGCAGACATCGCATCTGTACCTCGGATCATTCTGCTGTTGCTTCATTTCGTATGTTACATTTTCACCACCATTGTATGCTTCGGCCATTTTCTCGCGTTTTACTGACGAACGATTATCTTGTTTGTCGCTGGACGCCGGCTCCATCATACTCTTCATCCAATGGTCTTGAATGCCAATGCCGGATTTCGTCTCCATTTGGTGAATGGACGCTTCGCTGTTGTTAGCGCATATTATCAAGTGTGCGATATTGATCCATAAATCGCGATGCTGTACTCACAATTTCGCGTAAATACACAATTGTAGCGTGCACAACGCTAATCGCGCTTTGTTTACGCGTTGCCTTTGAGGATTTCACGTTAAAATATCAGCGGTAACACAAAAGGGAGCCTTGTTACTGTACCATAAATTCCAAAAGAGAAGCGATGCGCGTTGCTTTTTTTCGGGCGGTTCATTGACAGCGGGAACTTTTTTTATTCTTGACAACTTCATTGTTGCCATTGTAAAATTTTGTTTAACTTAAACACAAACAATACAATTGATCTTCAAATTACAGTTTTAATTGTAGATCTAGCTTTATAGATGGAAATATTTGTATGAACTATTCTTTGCAGATGTGATCAATTAATCATTTTTCCACCCATGAAAATGCCAAGTAAAAAATCTAAATCTGACAGATGAAAAATGGCGTCTGCAATGATATGCGGTGTTTATTTTTATTTATATCCTTGAAAACTTGAGTTTAATCACGATAATAATGACAATGTTTGTGTAGTACCGGTAATAAGTAACGTGTCCGTCGACATGGCTTCTGGTTCTGAGGGTCCTGTGACGACTTATGTCGATAGTTCTTCCGACGATGAATGTTTGTCGGCAGTGAAACGAAAAGCCGAAATTTCTGGCGAAAACAATAGAAGCTGTGGATATGAAGAGGACAGTGATGATGAGCCTATCATGGCTGGGGTGCTGGTTACCGTGGAAGTGGAAGAAATGGACGAGGATTGTCCCCTAGAGTTTAATAAAGTAGGTAACAATATTGACATCAAATTACTTCATTTTCATAGATCCTAACTAAGTTTCAGTCATGTTAACTTGTGTAAATACTTGAAACTAGGTCTGAAAACCACTTTACCACTTATCTGTGCACTGTGTACAGTAAGAACATAATATCATTTAAGTATGTTTGAACATACACATACTTGAAGAACTAATTTATCAATATGCTTCATGCATGAATTTACCGTGGTTGTGAAGTCAAAGTAACACTCGTATAGCTATTGTTTTCATTTTTATTTAACTATTTCCCAATATACCATTGCTTTCATTTGATCAAACAAAATATTTCTATAGGTACTTACATCATTTTATCAAAGGGATGTAACCAGAATTAATATTATTTTGTAAATATACTGATAACATAGTCCTGTTATCATTGAATATTGAAACATTAAACATACTGCCTAAAAATAAGATTGTTTTTGTTATAATAATAACAGTACTTATTAAAGTGATAATTGATCTAACTGATGGGAATATTTTCCCAAACAAATTTAAATAATAATATTATTTAATAATTACAATAGAAAACTTCTGATTGCAAATTAAACAACTGTTTTCTTTTATTTCTATGGAAACTAGGTGCTTTTCAGAAACTTTGTGTAATAGAATTACTTAAGGTTGATAATATCATAGTACCGGTTTGTTGAGAAGCAGGAAAATACCATTGCTACTGTGTTGAATAATTTATCATCTGAGATACAAAGACTGCTAGGTATATATTTGCTATCAAATAATATTACTGTAGACTTACGTAACTTACGTAACTTGTAGACTGTAGACTAGTAAACCTTTTTATATATTTTTTTTATATTTTGTTGAGTGCCTGTTACTTGTTGACAGGCCTACACTGTCCTCCCATTATCAACACTGTAATTTGAAACATTATAAAAGCCCCTTATTTTTAAAAGAGTAACCGTGGAGTTTCTTTTCGGCTCTTCTCCATAGGAAACAACCAATTGGAACCGTGCACCTAGCTTCTGACATTTCATAAGTGCCCATGTTGGTTTATGTGAAATAAAATATTTCGATTTTTTTTTTTTTTTTTTTGATTGATTAATACACTCTGCAAAAAAAGAAACCAGAGCATTCTGGCTTTAGGGCGAATGGCTGAACCCGATTTTTGACTGTCAGAAAACTTTAATGGGCTGCTGTGGCTAAACTTGAAATAAAGGCTCTTTATTCTTTAAAGTCCTACCTAGTGGGAAAATAATCCTACTATATAGTTTGACCGTTAAAGATACTTACAATATTTTAAAATTATAATAAATACAATACAAATATAATAACAATACAATGTGTGTGTTAATTACATTTATTTTTACGTTGTAAGTATTGTAATTTTTTCTAATTGATCTTACATTTTACAGAGTGAGAAACCAAAAAGATCAAAAAGAAGAAAAAAGCAGAAAGAAATTAAGGAGAACGTTAAAAAAGGGAGAACATTCCGATGTACTGAGTGTGATATTGAGTTTGAGAACTCTGCTGACCTCAAGACACATGGGCTTGAACATCAAGTTAAAACTAGGTAATATTTAAGTTAGTAATTCTTATATTTTTTATCTTTCTGGATAAATTTTGAGGTTTCAAGACATTGTTGAGCTCCTTAATTGAGCTGCACGTTTACTGACAAATGCATACACTGACTGCACAGGTCCACTTCTGTGTGGTTTCTGTGTGGTTTTTCCACAAAAGACCATTTCAGACACAAATCTACATGATCTGACCAAGATTATGTCTGGACTTCAAAAGAGACTGTGACCTCTGAGTTTGTTTCGGCCTTTCTTCTCAGAGCAGTCAGATAGGAAACGCCGACCTCATCTAGTTATAAAATATGATTGACATGTAAAAGTGTTTTTACAAGCCTACTTGCAGAAATAAAATAATTTATCACTTATCTGCTTGTAGTAAAAATACTTTTTTGCTGTGATACCTACTCCACACCAATTTGTATACCCCTACTTGCTATGTAAACAACAGTGACAGGAAGTTTTATAACATCATCAACTTATACCAAGTTGATTAAATACGTATACATATTAAATACGTTTTTTATTGAAGCGAAATAAAAAACTACCCAAGCAAAGTTATTAAAATTTATAAGGGACCACTGTGCAGGCTTTTTCAAAAAAATTCAAAATCAGTAACGATTGATGAAAATATTGATGATCATACTTACACAAAAAATACATACAGATGAACATAGAACCTCCTCCATTTTAGAAGTTGGTTAAGAAAATAAATAAGGTACCAGCCATGGTAAATTACCAATCTAGCAAGGTGGTAGCGAGGCTGACAGCCTAGCCTTTAAATGATAAATGATTTTATTTCTGTAGTAGGTTTGTACATACAAACACTTTTACACATCAATCATATTTTTTTAATGGGATGAGGCGGGCATTTACTATATGACTATCCTCAGAAGAATGGCTGAAACAAACTCAGAGGTCACGGACTCTTTTAAAGTCTAGACATAATCTTGGTCAGTTCATGTGAAAACCATGTAGTTTAGTCTCTGAAATCGTCTTTTGAGGATAGAACCACACAGATTGAGTGGACCTGTCCAGTCAGTGCAAGCATTTGTCAGTAATAGTGCAGCTGAACTCGGAGCTTACGGAGCTCAATGATTCGAAGAACAATACCAAAGAAAGGACATTTGAGTAGGCCGCATAAATAACTTAAACTGCCAGATAATGATTAACTCTTCGCATGTCAAATGTACACCATGTGTACCGATAACAATAGAATTTCTATTGTGTCTGTAATTTGACAGTTTAAATGTAACCGAAAAAAATAAATAAAAACAATGACCCACATAGTCCTCACATTCACAATAATTAAAGTAATATAATGCTTTACAAAGTAAATACCAAGTTTAGTCCCTTTCTCTAATAAGGTATACCACAATAGCTTATGCAGCGGTTACAGAAATTGCCAATATGCAAAGTTGTAAAAGATACAAGTAATTTGTTGCTCAAATTTTATTGTATGCCACAGGCAGGAGGTTGCATCATGTAAATGGGGCTTTATGCACAGTGACTATAGAGTTGAAAATAGTGTACAGTCACGAGCACTAATATGTATACACTAAGCAAAATTTTAAAGCGATTTTTTCGTGGAACATTGATTGCAACTTTGAGATAAGACCTATTTCATAATAGTATAGGTTCCAAAATACTATGTTCGTAACAGCATAAAATTACAATCAATACAGTAGGAGAAAATCACGTTTAGACGTTGCTAAGTGTATACACATTAGTGCTTGTGACTGTACACAAACACATTACACATTATGCGCAAGCGTGCCGCGTCCTTGGTGCACAGGGTTCGGGTTAGCCCCAACATCGTACTGGCGATGATAGCGGGAAGGCTGGACTGCCCATTCATTCGGCATTGTTCCAGCAGACATGTAGCTGTACCAGTGTCGGAGAGGCTGTATTAATTTTATTGTTTTGATTATTTATTTTGATTTAATTTTATTTGATTTATTTTTATTTGGTGTTTTTGATTTTATTTTAATTGATCTCATTAATTTATCATTATTTTTATCATTACTATTAATTTGTTAATTTATATCTAGGTGCTATTTACTTACCTGAAAATAAATGAATTTATTATTTATTAAAATTTAGTTGTCATTTAGTTCAACTTATCTATGAAAACTGCTTGGTGTGCCAAAATGGTGGGTAGATGTTGGTATATTCTGCCATCCCCCCTTTTCAACGTCACCTTTCATGTCCCCTTTTCAACCAATCTGCCTAGCCTTTTCCAACTATGTTGGGGTCGGCTTCCAGTCTAACCGGATGCAGCTGAATACCAGTATTTTACATGAAGCAACTGCTTATCTAACCTCCACAACCCAGTTAGTGGGTACATGATACCCGTTGGTAAGACTGACTCAGACTTTTTCGGTTCTCACTACTCGTAACAACCGTTAAAGATTTATGAATGACAGCCGGGACCAATGGCTTATTGTGCTTTGCGAGGCACGGAGGGGTCTCTATATGTAATGGATGGTCATCCATCCACGAACCGACCGCGGCAACCGGTAACTTAACCTTCGATGGCCCAGTGTGGCTGTTAATATTTAGCCACGAGCCCCCAGTCCCCTTTTTAACCATCTTCAACATATTTAATAGCATTCTACACCTGTTTGCAGACATAAATGTGAAATATGCGGCCGGTACTTCAAGAAGGCGTTCAGTCTCCGCATGCACTCTAAAGTGCACATGGAGAAGGCGGCTCCTACATGCCCACTTTGTGGCCTCAAGTTTAATAATAAGAATTATTTGGTAAGTTAATTATTATTTAACACAGGATGCTCCCAAAATTTATTTCTGGGACTCTTTTCCTGAGCCATCTCAAAAAATAGCCCTCGCTGTACGCGTCCAGGTCATCTTGCCATCTCTTTCTAGACCGGCCTCGGCGGTGCTGTCCATCTTCAGGTTCAGGCACTTAGGCCCACATTGCAGCACCTCACTCGAAACTCATGCATTGCTTAAAACTAATTTCAACCAATCAGAATCAAGTAGCTTTTAACTAGCTAGTTTTAAATAAGGTTTGAGTATAAGTATGTATTCATTTCTTATGGAGATCCGCTCTTTAGTGCCTGACGATATTTTCCATCACTGGTCAAAATTCTTTTAAACTACGCAATGGGGGCTATCGTTTTTGTGCTCACCAGTTGGCGCCTCTGTCGAGTAAGGTCCTGTTGCAGTACTTTTATTTGATGTTTTGGATATGTTTTAGTTAGTTACTAGCTGCGCCCCGCGGTTTCACCCGCAGAAATCTCGATCCCGTGGGAATATCGGGATAAAAAGTATCCTATGCCCTAATCCAGATCATAGTCTACCCATGTGCCAAATTTTATCCAAATCCGTTCAGCCGTTTTATCGTGATTGAGTAACAAACATCCAAACATCCACACTTTCAAATTTATAATATTAGTAGGATTTATAATATTAGTAGGATTATGTTTATTTTATTACATTTTAAAACGTCAAATGAATATTTAAATTATAATGTTCCTAAAATTGGCAAGCATGAAGCAGACAAATCTTATTCTTCCTTCAAGTGCTACCAAATTAGATCCTAAGTTTTTGTTTAAAAACTTAAGCCATAATTAATCAAGAATGGCACAACCATTACAGCTATTATGAATCATTCGTTAAAATCCATGATAAAAAATCCCGCAAACAGTGAATGTTTAGAACATATTTTGACATCTAGAGACCTTACTCTACACTAGCGCCTCTAGCGGCGAACTCAAGCGCGATAGCCCTCATTGGCCAGGTTCGTACCCGTAATCTTCTTTATAAATAAAAATCAATAATTGGCAAAAATGTTTGTCTGCGCATCACTTCAAAGCGGCTGCAACAATTTTGGTTATTCTTTTTTTTTGTCGTGTTTTTAACTGTCAGGACAAGGTTTGTATGTTTTATTGAAAATCCTGCCGGTACGTCGGAAATTTGGATGCTAATTTTGTATGAAATTCACCCCGGGCGACGCCGGACACGAACAGTTTGTATGTAATAAATGAAGTCGCCCGCTGTCTTTGTGTCCAGGTTTCATTGCTTAAGCGTTGACTGGCAACTTTATACCATTACTTGCTAACGTAAACTTATTATACATATAGATACATATTTAGCTTTGTCACTACTATTTTTAACCCACGACGCAAAAAGAGGGGTGTTATAAATTTGACCGATATGTGTGTCTGTCTGTGGCACCGTAGCTCTCGGTTGAACCGATTTGGATGCGTTTTATTTTATTTGAAAGCAGGTTTTCTAGCGGTGGTTCTTAGACAAGTTTTATCAAAATCGGTTCAGCCGTTTACATGTGATCAGCTCTTTTTTGTGTCGGTTTTTTTAAATTTTACCTATTATGTGTTATTTCCAGGCGCGACACATGTCTTCCCATGATCGAACAGAAGAGTGTGAGAAGTGTCAAGCCAAGTTCCATACGAACTCACAACTCAAGAATCATACCAAACAAGCGCATTCTAAGAAGAGACAGCAAGAGGATACCCCGAAGTGAGTATTTAGTATACTGCTGGAGTTTGATGCCCGTTTTCAGTAACACTAAGCGACACCTTAATTAATTTCTAAATAAAAGCGCGCTGTTTTTAACCGACTTCGAAAAGGAAGAGGTTCTCAATTTGTCTGTATGTTTTTTTTTGTATGTTGTTACGCGATATCTCCGGTAAGTAATTTTGGATCGCTCTCGAAAATAATTTTTTTAATAGATAGGATATGACTCATGGGTGGTCCCATATAAATTTTATTAACTTTGCTTCAGTAGTTTTTCAGTTAGCTTAAAATAATACGTATTTTTTCCACTTAGTGTATATTGATGATGTTATAATAACTTTCTGTCACTGTTATTTACATAGCAAGTAGTGGTATACGAATTTGTGTGGGGTATTACCACAACAAAAAAAGCGAAAAAAAAAACCGCCTTCCAAAAAAAAAGTCACTACGAAGTGAAAAATAACTTAAGTAATTTCAGAAGTCGGTGGCACAAAACGAAAATACATAACCAAAGAAACCGACTTCCGAAATTACTTAGGTAGTTATTTTTAACGTTGTAGTGTTTTTTTTTGGAAGTCGTAAATATTTTCTTTATGTAAAAATTTTTTTTTAGGTCGATTCGGATTTAAAACTTCCGTCGCTGAGCGGATGTTGAAAATCCAACAGCGCACTTTTATTTAGACAGGCATTTAGTAGTGTTAATGAAAATGGTCATAAGCCCTTCATTAATAAACGCGGAGTATTATATACTAAAGTTAGGCCCACTTGCACCGCCAATCACTAAACACATTTAGCGCTAAACGAATTTAAAACATAATTCTGTTTCTGTCAAATGTTTGAAGATGACAGAGACAGAATGATGTTTAAAACAAATTTAGCGCTAAACGTGTTTAGTGATTGGCGGTGCAAGTAGGATTAAACTTCGAAAAATGTATGGTTAATATAAAGCTAATACTTTGGGGTAATTACGTAACACACTAACAGTAGGAATGGGTTTCATCTTGACAGTTCAACAACACTAATTGCGTTATTTACGTTGTTGAGCAGGCAAATTTTTCGAACATGTGAAGCAATGGATTAGCAATAGGTTTCAAAATGATTCAGATTGTGATAGATAGTGTGTTACGTAATAAGGGTGCGGGTTGTAACTTTACTCCGCGTTTATTAATAAGGGGTTAATATATTTGTTACTTAAGGGGAAAGTGTATATTGATCAAAATATGATTTGCGACCGTAACAAATATGTATTTACAGAATTATAGTCATTAAAATCATCAATGCAACCCGCCCTAAGTTACTTTAACGTAACATCATACCTGTATTCATGAAAGGGGGTAAGCAGAGGAGTTTTTACACCCACATTTAGTCATTTGCGTTATAAGCCGCATGTAATAAGGGCGAGCCTATTGTCACAACCGGGCACCAATCCAGACTTCGGGCTGATATTGAGAAATTCCTAATGGCATAACCCATTCAAAGATTCTTTATAGCAATATTCTCGCATATTAATAATATATATGTATAATAAAATACCTAACAATATTAGAGACCAACTATTTAAAATATTTAAAAAAAACTTAGAAATTACTATTAGGTATATGTTTTTTGATTTAAAAGAGTGTCCATGGAGTTTCTTGCCCGTTCTTCTCCATAGGTACCTACTACGCTTTGGAATGGGCAACTAGCTTCATCTTTCTGACTGACCGCCCCTTGACAGTTCAAAAGTGCCTGTAATTGGTTTATTTGAAATAAATGCTTTGAGTTTTATTTTTTTGAGTTATTATTCTGTAGCTGATTTTTTTGCCGATATTTTATTATAATCAAAATTTGTTTAGATTTAGACCTCTTAAGTTATTTTATTTTTATATTTGTGTAACTATAATGCTCATAGTATTTTTGCATGCCTTAAAGACAGAATGTACAAGAACTCTAACATTAATTTGTAATATCTAATTTGTAATACCTAAATTCTTTGTAAATAAATCCTAACTTCCTAACTATCCTACTTCCTACTAATATTATAAATGCGAAAGTAAGTTTGTTTGTTTGTTTGTTACCTTTTCACGCCTAAACCACTGAACCGATCATCCTGAAATTTTGCATATACGTTGTCAGGTGTACAGAAACGGACATAGGGTACCTTTCATCCCGAAAAAAAGTACTGTTCCCGAGGAAAATAACAATAACGTTCTTATGATAATAGATGGCGCCACGTGTCAAAGTCTAAATTAACGCGAGCGAAGCCGCGGGCAAAAGCTAGTATATTATATTCTATAGTGGTTGGATGGCATTTAAAAAAAATATTGTTGAAATGCCAGTGTAGTAAATACCTCGGCTATACTTTGGGAATAAGAGGCGTGATTGTTTTTGTCTACTAAAAAGTAACAAATTGCTAGAAAATAATTTCCACCATCTTCTTCCAGAAAATCATCCCGCCGCCGAGACCCAAACCAAAGTTCCTCAGCAGGCGATAACACACAATCAGATCAGGACCAAAAGTTATCAGAAGACGAATCTGGTAAGCCACCATTTTTATACAATGAATTTGATGGCTGCCTCAAACGGGAAGATTTGAGTCACCCAACACAATGTGCCATCGTCAGCAAAATGCATAAGGGCAGATCCGTTTCAGATGTATGTAGGTTATACCATCTGACTCCTGAAGTAGTCAACGAAATCTGGGAAGACAGAGAGAAGTATGCGCTACCCAAAAAGGCAGGAAAGCGAACCACGAGATATATGAATAGTGTTTTAGATACCAGGATAGTTGAGTGGTTTCATTCGCAAAGAGCGAATGATATTCAGGTTTCCGGAAAAATGCTTCAAGATGTTGCTGAATCGTTTGCCAAGGAAAGTGGTTTTGTGGCCTTTAATGGCAGCAAAAAATGGCTAGACAGATTCAAGAAAAGGTATAATATAACACTAAGGGGGACTCCATGTAAAAGGGATTATCATAATCAAATGGAATCGAAATGGAAGAACCACTTTTTCAGAGAGCAATGGAGCGATGCGCGGTTAGGTATTCCTGATGAAGATATTTATACTGCAGACGAATTTGGCTTCTATTACAACCCCTCTAAAGGACGAATAAAAAAGTTGGCAGGGAAGAAGTATATACAAGGTTATGTCAAAGACAGATTATCAGTATTCCTTTGCGCGAACATGCCAGGCACAGATAAAAAGAAGCTACTTGTCTGTGGTACGGAAGACCCGTTATTACATTCCTTTAGAGATCCGGATACGTTACCTGTTACCTATATACGTCATTCTCAAGCCCATTTTACTACACAAATGTTTGAAGAATATGTCAAATATTGGAATCGAGAATTGCAAGTGAAAAATCGGAAAGCAATCCTAGTGTTAGACAGAGCAACAATACATTCTAAACTGCAGTTATCACATTTAAAATTAGTTTTTGTTCCTTGGAAAGCGTCTAACGGATTAATACCAATGAAGAATGGTGTGTCAGCGAAATTTCGAGAAGAATTTCGAAGATTAATTTTAGAAGAAAAAGCTATAAATGTACTTAGAGGAGTTGATAGGAACCTTACTTGTTTGGAAGCGTTGAATATGTTAGAAAAAGCATGGGAGAGAACTCCCCCGGATGCAATAACAAAAAGCTTTGTTGATACAGGATATGATGTCACAGTACCAGAGGGGATAAGAGAAATTGACAAGCCAAAAGTCTATGAAAATGACGAGGAAGTTCTAGCCAGTATGTTGAAAGATTATGATGTGGAATCGTACTTCACAAATCTAGGTAACTTAGATCAATATTTGTCTGTAGACGAAGAATTGGTCACAGGCCAAGGGACCAATGGCTCCGTATTTGGCGGGAACCATAAAGTCAATGACCCTTTGAACTATGCTGAGAAAGCGAAGGAGGATTTAATGCCTCTAGCCACAGACAAGCCAGACTCTGAAGAAAAGGAGGTTTTAGTCAAAAAGTCTAGGGCGTTGCAAGACCTAGATATTGTGAGAAAGTATTTACAGTCAAATACAACGTCGTATGATACGTTTTGTTGTTTCATGGAAGTTGAGAAATTCGTTATGCAAACTGTTGTCGGTTGACCTTGGATTTTTTAATTATTTTCGGAACACTTTAGGGTAACTTATGGTGTAACTTCGTGCATTTTAATAGCGCGCGTCACTCCAATTTAAACCTTATGTCAATGTTTATAAAAGTCAAATGACGCGCTCATGTTCTGCAACGACTATACGACAAAATCACGTGATTGGCCCAAGACTATGTAAATAGGCGGAGATAAACCAATAGGCGTCCACGTGGCTAGTCAAACTCTTATGTTATTGGTGCAATTATATGACAAATCGAAAATCGTCTTCCATTTTTGAATGCCCGATTTTTTTATCTGCTGCCCATCGCTGTTCTGTTTGATTGAACAAAATTTCAAAGTTTCAATTTTATATCAATCGTCAATATTTGGAAATTTGTTCCACCTAAGAATTTTTGTATGAAATATTCAGAAAAAATCTTAGATGAAACAAATTTCCAAATTTTGATATGAAATTGATGATTATTATTCAGTAAATATAATTATTCATTCAGTCGCGAATCGCATTTTGAACAACATACGACGTAAAACAGAGCTGCAGTTTGCAAAAAACCAAAGAAAATTTGAAATTGGCGGGCTACAGCTGAGGATTCACTTTAATAAAAATGTTAAATTCACTGAAAGACAACTGTTAGGCTAAATCGCTGGGTCTAGAAGCATGCACAAGAGTTTCTTGTAAAGGAAGGTTAAATAGGCGATGAAAATTTGTATGGAAAATAGTCATTTTTGCAGTAAGAAACGTGGAAGTTGGTACTTAGATTTATGTTTATAAGTAAAACTTTATATTAGGAAACGCATGTCATTAATAGAGTGATGCGTATAAATGTTGATGGATAGACAGGGAGAGGATGGCCAAAGAAAATGGATTGATTGTGTGAGGATTTTTTTTTTTTTTTTTTTCACGAGTGAAGACATACAGTAGTATATTAAAAATAAACTGTAATAACATAGCAAATATACTACTCACTACATTTTTCACAGATTAAAACTTTGATATTTACGAACTGATGGCAAACGTAACTATATTCCATTTGAAATAAGATTAGAAATTGAAATAAACCTTTTTTACAGTCCGTTCAACCGATTTTGACATCTATTACGTAGGCACAAGGATGGCATTAAAAGCAAAAGCGTGGTTACAATACCAACTGTTTACTGCAGCTGCCATTTGTCATGCCATCAACACAATAGAAGTCAATATCGGTTGAACGGACTGTAAAAAAGGTTTATTTAAATTTCTTATCTTATTTCAAATGGAGTTTAAGTCAGGGCAAAATCAATTAAATGCACACAAAGTAAATTAAAAAATAACAAAACTCTTGTTTGTGTATTGCATCCTACGGGTCCTATAATATTAATAATAATTTGCTTCAGCATACGGAATTTACTGCTGATTCCTCAGAATTTTAACTATATTATTTTTTAAAGTATTACAGTTAAGGCGGAACCTTCAGGGTAGCCCGCGAAATTCAAATTTACTTACGGTTTTTGCAATTTGCAGGTCACTGTCAGGTTGTATTTTGATTAAAATATGATTCGCGGTCGTAGCAAATATGGCTTTACAGAATTATAATCATTAGGATCAGCAATACATATCTCTGAGTTCATATTACTGTATTGAATGACTATTTCATGAAATCATGACATTTGACACCAATTCTAACTTAAGGAGTTGTATTGCTGATTCTAATTATTATAATTCTGTAAAGCCATATTTGTTACGGCCGCGAATCATATTTTAATCAAAATACAACCTGACCTTCAAATTGCAAAAAACGTAAGAAAATTTGAATTTCGCGGGCTACCCTTGCGCTTCCCCCTTAAGAAATAGTATGTCGATTTCACTAAATCGCTCATTAAACGTGTCCACTGTTATGAAAGAGAAGGAAGTGAAGGAAGAGAATGATAAGTAAAACATGGTGCGCCAAACCCAAGTAACATAGGACAAGGGCGGGAAAATGATGAAGTAAACGTTAGTTGTATAATCGTTTTTAGGGTTACGTACTCAAAGGGTAAAACGGGACCCTATTACTAAGACTCCGCTGTCCGTCCGTCTGTTACCAGGCTGTATCTCATGAACCGTGATAGTTAGACAGTTGAAATTTTCACAGATGATGTATTTCTGTTGCTGCTATAACAAAAAATACTAAAAACCAGAATAAAATAAATATTTAAGGGGGCTCCCATACAACAGACATGATTGTTTTGCCGTTTTTATAGATAATAGAACGGATGCCTTCGTGCGCGAGTCCAACTCGCTGGTAACTCATCCCCTAAGATTCCTGAAAAGTTGCCCAAGGGAGATCCTATCGGGCACACTGCTTCTAATAATACAGGCTGGCAGGGACATCGACGCGCTAACGGTAACCATGAATTCAGCACAAAACATGGTTCTAGAAGTAGCGTAGAAATTTTCCGTAAAAAACAGCTTTTTCATAGAAAAGTGCAAAACTTACGCGGTCAAAATGTATGGAACAGTAATACTTTTTTTTTTCAACTGACGAAATTTTTTCCAGCTTGTAAGTGTAAGTTGACATGAGATTTCAAGATCTGGCCTTCAGAAATTGGGAGGTAGTCTTGGGCCTTCATTCGGTGAGAAAATCAGGTTTTAGATCCACCATGGGTTATTAATTACCGCCTCCTCGATTAAAAAGTCAAATAATCTTGGATTTGTTAAAAAAAAAAAAATGTCAAAGAGACATTATTTTTTATTTTTGTAAAATTTTCGTTATCAATGGTGTTAAAAATTCTCCTAAGATTCGAGTAGTGAGCTAGCAAAGAGTCAAAATTAGATTTAACTTTTGAAATTCTAGTTTAATGTAAGAATTACAAATTAGGCATTCAAGGCGATAAAAAGGAAAATACATTGTTGTCATAACCACATCTTGTCAATAAAAAATAAATCAATTCAGCTTATCGCAGTCCACTGCTGGACCTAGGCTTCCCCAGGCTGCGCCACAACACCCTGTCCTCCGTCTTCCGCATCCAGTCTGTCTCAGCCACCTTTTGAAGGTCATCGGTCCATCTAGCTGGGGGGTGTTCCAAACTACGCTGTTAAATTGCCACACGCCACATCTTGAAATTTTTTTAAACTGAAACATAACATCCCTGCCTTCTCCGAAGAGGTATCCAGAGGTGTCTACTATACCTTTATTTCGCCAATTATGTTACAAGTTTCCTGTAATAGGAGGCGAGTCTATTCCCATTAACTGGGCTTAAATCCAGACTGTAAACTCAAACTCAAAGCATTTATTTCAATTAAACCATTTACAGGCACTTTTGAATTGTCAAAGAGTCGGTCAGTTAGTCAGAAAGTTGAAGCTAGTTGCCCATTCCAAAACGTAGATCTCTATGGAGAAGAATGGGCAAGAAACTCCAAGGACACTCTTTTTAAATCAAGATATTACAAAATCCTGGGTACATTATTCTTGTTGCTTCTATATGCGAGAACATTGAAAAAAATATATATTAAGAAACAATTCAAAATATAAGATCCTACTATCCTACTATATATATATATATATATATATATATATAATATTATAAATGTGAAAGTGTGGATGTTTGTTACTCAATCACGCTAAAACGGCTGAACGGATTTGGATAAAATTTGGCACATGGGTAGAATATGACCTGAATTAGGACATAGAAATAATTTTTATCCCGATATTCCCACGGGATCTAGATTTCTGCGGGTGAAACCGCGGGGCGCAGCTAGTTAATAATAAAAATAAGCCGTGGCAGTTAAGAGATGACCAGTCTCAACTGACGGCGCCCGTTCACGAACATGTCGCGTGGATCAGCACCATCCAGCTCAACCATTTTGTAGGGAACCGAATGATCCAACACACGCGCCACCAACAGTGAGACATTTAAGTGAGCATGATATTAAATAATGCTAAGGGTACCTAGAACTATATTTCCATCCATACAATATTATAAATTCGAAAGTAACTCTGTCTGTATGTTACCTTTTCACGCCTAAACTACTGAACCGATCGTTATGAAATTTGACAGGTAGGTAGCCTGGAACCTGGAGAAAGACATAGGTTACTTTTCATTCTGGATATTAGTATTTAAAAATGATTAAAATTCAATACAAAATACACGTAGACGAAAGCGCGGGCAACAGCTGGTAGCCATATAACATGACGCGCCGGCTTTTGTCATGGCCTAAGTTGATGTGTCAAGTGTGTGTTGATCTGCCGGGGTCGCGGATTGTTCGAAAGAGTTACCGTGGCCCTGGCGCACAGGCAACTGAAGGAACACGGGTGGGTTTTAGTCAGTAAGAGTCTGACACGCCCTTCCGCTCCGCCCAGAGCGGGAGAGGTCATTTGATGATTTCCCACCCAAAATAAAATGTTGATGTTGACAAGTCTAAAAATAATTATGTGTGGTTATGACAGCAAGTATCGAGTTTTTAGCTCTAATTTCAAATACACTGTTTCAAAGATATTCGAGCAATAAGCCATAACAAAGAAGAATACAAATTCCTTACAAACTTGTATTTAACGATGGCAATATTAAACTTTAATCAACGAATCTAGCTTTTACAGATTTTGAATTTTTATACAATTTTGTCGATGGTTACAATTTAAATATAGTAGTCAAATTTTTGATGTAAAATTAGATAGTTCACTTGATATAGATGTCGCCACTGTTGAATGTTTTTTGATAGGATGAAGCTAGAAATGTTTTTTTTTTATGATTTTTTGCAAGTTTAAGGTACAGGCATATATTAGACAAATATATTTTGTGAAGAAAATAATACATTCTTGGCTTCTGAAAGCCTTATTAAAATCTGCTGACAACTCTCATGTCTGTCCATCATTGGTTTGTGTTGTATATGTGAAACGATCACAACAGCTAACTTGATATTTGACAGCGGATATATATTGATCAAAGACGTGATCAGGCTTTCAAAAGCTGGAAGAAAATATATAAGAATGAATCGCAATACTTATGTTGTCATAAGAAAAACTTACATATTTTGCAAAGTTTCAACTGATGCAACGGTAACGGTTGGCTTAAAATCGACTGAAGCTACGTCCAGATATTTTCTTTTGTCCGTATCATTACTTCGGTCCGTATCCGCGCCGCGTTCCAAGAATACCAGCTTGGACGCCGTTCTGAACGATACGGCATTACGGCGCCTCGGAACGCATCAAAACGCGTCAAAACTAGCGTTCTTGGATCGCGGTGCGGATACGGAACTGAGGAACGGTACGGACAAAAGAACATATCTGGACGCAGCTTTACACGATATTTTTGAGAATTAAGCCGCTATTACATTATCATAATAAAGTAAAATTATGATATCATAGAAATATGACAAAACTATGACAGTGTTAGTTAGTAAAAGTATGAAGCCGAATAAGATCATCATTCAGTATGCCTGCGATACAAAAAAAAAACACAGTCGTTTTCCATTCTTTCAGAAGGGACATGTCGTATGATCAGTGTTAAAATCAATATTAATCATAGCTGTCACAAAATTTTATGACAGCTATGATTTCATGTTTCTACTGTCTATGACGACATATGATAATGTAATAGCGGCCTCAAAAATGAATTCATGAGAGTGGCGCTTCTAGAATAAATTGAAGTCTTTCCTTCTTTTATCTATCTTGCCTGTTTTTGTTATGTACTAAAGTTTTATGTATATACATAGCGAGATTTATTATACATTAAGCAAAAGTTTATATGTTATTTCTTTTTGTAAATAATCTGTAAGTATTTAAGAGAAATTCCAGTTTTATTATAATAGTGAACAGATTTTGAGTATGATTATGGTTGATAGCTTGAATAGCAATAAAGAGAAACCCATTCGATGTATGTATCAAGATTGTCTAAAGTCAAAAAGTCCCGATCAAAAACGATCTGACATTTACAGGAGTGTAGCTACCACGGTATCAGCCGGATCAATTATACGAGGCCTCCAGGCGCGGTCCAATTCTCAAGCTCTTGTATTTATTTAGTAAAATCACAGAAAATCTAATTAGGCATGAAGTGCGCCTATGTACAGTATTTTTTTACTTGTGCATAAATTTTTAATAAATAAAATCTAAGCGATCTAAGTCAGGGTGCTCCAAATTGCTTGCTCTTAATAAGATTACAAAGACCTGTAGGCCTAGACAAAAACTTTTCTGATAGCGTTAACGCCAGACGCTAACGTCAAAATGTATGGCAATGACATTACCTGCGGAAAAGATACGTAATGTCACGTGGTAAGCAAATGTCAAGTCCATACAATTTGATTTTTCCGTTGGCGTTAACGCTTACAGAAAAGGGATTTTGTCTACCCTGAGCTGAATGAGCTTAGCCTTATAAGTCCGTATGCTATTTTGTAAAAATAGCAATACTCTGCTTTGGAGCTTCGCCGCAGTCAAGTAAAGAGTTACCCCAACAAATTTTGATATAGGACTAACCACTGGACATGCATGTCATGTCATTGGTAATTTTTTTCCATGACTGTAATTTGTTTCTATGACACTCAGTTCTAAGAGGATGCAATCTGAAAGTTGGCAACATCGCAAATAGCTGTCAAATATGTCGCTGTTTTGATAAAACAATCAATTACTACATTAAATTATGAAATATCGCTGTGTTGTATTAAAATATTGATTATCAATTGTTTCTCGTTGATTTAAATAACTGCATTTGTCTATAACATTTAAAAATGTTGATATTACATTGAATGGGTTAGTAGTGTTGCCAGACATATTTTTCACCGTTTCAAACATTATTACATTAGTCGCAATCCTTTCTTGTTTTAAAATTGTGAAATGTTATATAACTTTTTAGACTATTTTCCAATTTAATACATTTTCTAATTATTCTCTAGTTCCAAAATTTGAGACTTGCGTATGGCAACACTATTTAAAGGTAAATGCACATTAGTGCAATTTTGCGCTTTTGTGGCACGGGTGAAATTGTGGCGTTATTATTGTAGTCTGTTACAAGTGTTATTTCCTAAAAAAAAGTATTTTAAGAATAAATGATTTAAGTGTCAAGTCTTTATGCTGTTTTATTTAATAAACTACAGAGTGGCAGGTACCTTATAACCGCTGTAATTACAGAAAAATGGTCTTACTTTTTGATCTGCAGTTAACAACACATTTTGAAAAAAAAAGTACAGACAGCAAGAAAATGGGCAATTTTCCAAAAAGTTTTTTTGATTTCAATCTATCCTGTTTCTTATAAGGATCAAGTACAGTACAGTAGTATTCCCAGTCAATTGAAACTTCACTAGTGAAACTTCACGTTGAAACTATCTTACTGACACATTGACAAATAGATCTTGTTGTTTAATGACGTACAAGTGACATTCAATCTTAGGATGGTAAAAAGAGTTCGGCTGTACATTTATGCCGTCGCAACAAGTGTATGGAAACAATTTATTGCATCCTATAATAATAATAAAAGTGTGTAGAGCAAATAAAATTCTTATCATTCCCCTAAATACAAAATTTTACAGACTTGGTTTAAGGGGACGTGCACGAAATCGACTGATTTTGATCAATTTTGTTAAGTTTTTGTGAGAAAAGGAATAATAATTTAAACAATATTGTTTGTGATTTGTTCGTTTAAAACGGATTATTCAAATAAATTTAAGTATTAATGGAAAATAACTAATATTCGCTACACGTTTTCCGAAAAATTATGCGAGACTGACTTTTGATCATCTTTATAGAACACGTTACTAATGATTTTGATCATGAAAAATATCATCAACTTATTGTCTACTTGCATGTGGCTGGACCACTTTTTCAACTTCGATACAAAATATAACAGAAAAATAATTTTGTAATAAACATTTCTTTTTTAAGTTTTAAATTAAAATAATGATTTGCCGATTAATTAACAAAGCTTTCAAGAAATTTAAAAATCACACTTTAGTTTTCAGCTACCCTAGAAATAAAATCAAAATGTTATTTTATGAAAATACAATATCTTCAATGAAGATATTGTATTTTCATAAAATAACATTTTACTTTAACATTTACTTCATGAAGATTCTTCATGAAGTAAATCAAAGGCGTAATTAACTATATTTTCGAGAGCGCTAAGTGATGAAAGTATTAACAGGTAGGTACAGTCCGCGAGATCTAAGCTGAGCTTTGCATTTGTGTGAGTGCTCATATATATAGTGTAGGTGTGACATCGGCCTAAAGAGCAACGCGCCCTTTGTTTGGTTTAAACCGGTTTCTACTGCTTTTTGGCAATCGGCCTAAGGCGCAGTGCGTCCCTAGCGCGACGCAACTCCACCGCGCACCTCACACAAATGCAAAGCTCAGCTTAGATCTCGCGGACTGTACTGCGACTGACACGAATGGTGTTGCGCCACAAAAACTGTACTTTTGTAATCACACAGACCTATGTTTCAATTATTTCAAGCTTTCTCCCAATTAGAAATTGACAAAACGAGATGTTTTTTCGTGCAACGCCTCTTAAGGTAATATTGACCGTCCCGGTCGGATTAATACGACAATTAATGTCGTGCCCGCGCCGCCACAGTAGTATTTATACGACCGAGAACCTATGTTCGCTTTTGTATTTTATTTTATTTCATTGCACGAGCCTATTCGTCGTAGGTATTTATTTGTCTATTTGTGAGCAGCACGCGTAGCATGACCATTATAGAAACGGGTTTTGTCGACGGAAGAATAGACAAAAATGACGTTCCGTGAAGATAGTACGACGGCAGCAAAGTAGAAAGAGTCAACTGCACTTTTTACGAAATTCAGTAGTTTATTCACGTTTTTGTTTTATTTTGCTTATATCTCGAAAATGGTGTGTCCTATCGCAAAAATAATGAAAACTTCGACCCCCTTTATGAAACCTTTAAACCCCTAAAACTAAACATGTAGGTAATACTTTTTCGCATTTTCCATACAAAAAAATTCCAGTTCCAGCAAAGTATAAAAATGGAATCCAAATGGAATGGATTCCATTTTTATACATTCCATTTTTATACTTTGCGGCCGTCGAGTAAAGAGTTTTCTACTGTCTTTAGCATGGCGATTACAAAATCAAATTGTCTTCACTACCTTAGACAACTGACAGTTGTCAGTGTGATTTTGACGTTTGGGATAGAAAACTTTCTTCTGAAATAGTCTACATATAAAAAGACCTACACAACGATCGGTAAAACGAAAGACAAAATGACGGATTTTAGAAGGATTTTTACGGTGCGATGTCAAAAATAGAGAAACGAAATGTCACTTTTTATAGAAATAGCTAAGTCTTGTCTTCCAAGAAACAGAAAGGCGTCATGCTACGCCTGCTGGGTGCTGCGGGCACGGAGATAGGTAACCAATAGGTCAATAGGATATGTAACTTATTGTGTCCCTTATAAGTGTGTAGAGCAAGTAAAATTTTCATCATTAGGGCTTCCTCCTTAATAAAAAAATATTAGATACCTACTTGGTTTGGGGTAAAGTTAACGCTTGTAAACAATATAAGTACAAAAATAAATATAAAATTATTTTAATAATAACAATGTAAAACAATTATGTACAACATTTAAACTGAATTATTCAACTTATTCATATGCTACTAATAATATTATTAGGAAATAGTTGGGGGGAAACATAAATTATTAAATAAATTTGTGAATATTAAACAAAATATTTGCAAACTAAATAATGCTTGTTTTCTTGCAATTTTATTTTCATACGTAGGTATATTTTGTACACGGCCGCCTGTTGGTGGCCGCTCAAAAGGCACCAATGTTTATAAAATAGGCGTGAATTTAATTAAATCTAGACTATGACATGATAATTAAAAATGCTGACTGAGTCACAGACAAGTTTCTAATCTATGTAAAATAATTATTGTAATGTAATGAGTTGAATATTTTACCAACAGCGTTTGTGACAACTGGGCACAGTTGTCCACTAGTAAAAGGGTATTCATATTTTTCTGTATTCAGGCAGTCGTCAGTTTTCAAACTGGCAGCAATTTGGCCTCGTAGACCTAAGCAGATCAGGGAACATTGTTTTATATGACATTGACGACATTGAATAAGAAATTTTATTTTTAGTGACATAAAATGCAAATTTGTATGAATGACGTTTTAGAACACAAATGACACCTCGAAGACTGAGGAGCCATTCATTTTTCAACATAATAAAATACCCAACTCAAACTAACTACTAATATTTTAACATAAATTTAAACACAATGACTAGTTGTTCGTCTGCAGAGACGGTGAAACATTCCTTCCAAGCACATTTTCTTTATATTTCAATTTCTTTACATTGGTTGGATCGTTGAGAGCTTCTTCGTCTACTAAGCGTTCTAATCTCTGGTCTTGAACGGGTTCTGGAATAAGTTAAAGAAAGGAGTTGTAACTTAAAACTGGCTAATAAAGAGTTTATAAGTACTTTTTTATGCTAATTTTCATAATATCTCATGTTTCAGTGCACAAAGGGATAATGTTAAAACTTGTGATAACATGGTACAAGTGCCTTTTTATCATCATCACCTCATTCAGAAACTGTCTGGTTTCTGGACATAGTTTTTCTGGTAAGCATCTGCATCGCCTGCATCTAGCAGATTCCCACGATTATAATTTTTGATGTGTGGAGCTGAACTAATCTGGATATTTTTGTAAGTGTGGAGTTTATAAAATCCTATGTACCCAATGAGTCAGGCACCTTCTATGGTTTCCCCCAGAAAAGGAATCATCATTTTTGGATAGTGTGGGGCCTTACCCAAGCTGCATGTTCTGGAATGCGGTTGCCATTTTGATTTCTACTGCCCCATCAGTCATTCATTCCATGAGTAAGTAATATAAATTTATTTTATAATATTCAATAACTTATTTATAATAATAAGGCCCTAGCCCTGTCACTTGTGCACTTGAGGATCTTATGACTGCATCAGCTAACGGTATTTGAGTGGCTGAATTTTGGACTAAACATATTGTTTTGAATTTTCACAACAAATTTCTTATTTGTTGGTATGCTAAGAAGGTTTAATTGTTTACTTACTATTATATGGTGTATATCTGTCAGACAACAAGCTTTCTAAGTTATATCCTATGACTCCAACAACTGCTGCAACTGGCAACGTGAAGTATGGAGCATTTGACCGTAAAAACTGCAGTAATATTGGCCACATCTGAAAATATCATATTGCTGTATTACATTTACATAGAAAAAAAGAAGATTGGATGTCTTAGGGCTGCACTACATGGATGGGTGACAAATTATAATCTTTAAGGGAATATTTTGGCCACTTACTGGTCAGCAGAGTCGCTTAGGGGGCAGTAACAGGCGGGAACGACAGAAAACCAACTTTATTGGATATATTTCAGTAAGAAATTAAATAAATCTTAAATTTTTTATCAGTTTTACGACTGCTTTCCCACATTACAAGTCGTTAGCAATCTATTATTATCAAGGATTCCTGTGCTGTGATAAAAGTATCAAAAACCGCAAAATGTTATCAAAAGTTTTAAGGTTATGTAAGCGGTTGATAACATTAATTTTGTATTTCAATTCTTAAGTGAGTATTACTTACTTTTGATGTTAATTAAGAGCGCTAATATAGAGATTAATGAATTATTAAACTATTTTCTGTGAAAATAAATATTCTAACACAACGGTATTCACCGAATAACAGCTGACTTATTTGACATGACAACTTGACAACAACTTAAAATTGAAACTGAAAAACAAGACAGATACAAAATTTATTCGATTTGACGTACACAGTGTAGTTTAGAAATCTTTTACTTCGTTGCAGCATCAATTTTCAAAAATATAAAAAAGAAGACGATAATAAAAAGAAGGCCATGGCTTCAAAAACGTGATTATTTCTATTTTCTTATTTTAATTTTAGTGAGAACATGACAAACGCGTGTTGATGTTCTGCTGGTCTGGTTCTGTAGGTTGCAAATGTACCTATACTCCACGCCAGCAGACTAATTAGTCTGTGACGCCAGCTTAGCAGGAAAGTCTAAAACTGGCAAAACATCCCCACTGAATCAAACGTTATTATTACATATGCAATAAGTACCTATTATTATTTTATATGTTTCGAACGATTCGTTTTCCATCTATCTGTCATAGAGAGACGTCAGAGAATAGAAAAACATAACCTCAAATCTTAGACGCAATTTCCGAAGTAAATAAAATAATGTGTTTATAAATAAAATAATCCTTACTAACATATTTATTTATCAAAAATGTCACAAACGCAGCTCCTCAACTGCCTTTCCAGGCTCCATATTTCGGGAAATGAGTCAAAATATTTACGTAACTATGTGCAGGTTTTGGTTCGCAATAATTCTTCCAAAACTGCCAAAAAGAAGACTGCTACGTCTGTTTATCGCACTATGAATATATTTGATAGGAATGCGAAGGCTTTGCAGAGGGAGAGGTCAGCGAGGAGAAATGATTACCACTTGGCAGAGTATATCAAAGAGGAGGTTGGTTGGCGGACTGCCGACCGGGTTTTGGATATCAAACGTGTGTTTACGAATGCTGTTGAGCTTGGTAAGTAAGTTTATTTCCGTTTATAAAGTTAAGTAGCAGTTCCCGAACGGAAACTATAAGTACCTACTGTTTATTCTTGATTTTGCTGATAATACAAGTTAAAATTCATTTTGTTGAGTATCATCTTCTTTTCCAGAGCCTTGTCCCATTACGGCATCGGTACTGCTTGTTTGCCTTCTCTGATTTCGTAACTGATAATCTATCATGTTGCATTATCCATCTATCTTTAGTAATGCAGGAAATTTAGAAAAAATCTTATTATATCATCTTATTACAGTCTGTGCCATCTCTCCTTATGAATGTTTATTTCGGAAGCATTTCCTTTTTAAATATCAATAAAATTAAACATTAAATCTGTCTATCTATGTAAAACTTGGCCAAAAATAACATCTTTACAATGAAATCAATCAAAACAATTATCTAAAACAAGAATAGAATAGAATACTCTTTATTATGTACACCATAAAAATAACAGATATAAATATAGACATTTTACACAGGGTGACACAATGGGCGGTCTTATCGCTAAAAGCGATCTTTTACAGACAACCTTTGGATGGATTCAAGGGAGAAGGAGAGACAATAATGCAGGTAGTCAGTGGTGTACCATTTACATATACAACAAATACATACATACATAAAACATATACTTATCTACATATAATATATACAATAATAAACATGAAACAAGAGCAAGGAAACTAAATGTAATGATGATGTTTAAGGAGAGAGGAAGTGTTTTTTAACCATAATTTTAAAAGTGGACAAAGATTGAGCACGCCTTATCGACTCGGGCAAGGCATTCCATAACCGTACTGCTTGAACTGTAAAAGACTTGTCATAAAAGCTGGTGGAATGCATCGGCATCTCTAGTCTTAAGTTGTCCGATGACCTAAGATATCTATTATGTGTGTCATGAAGGAACTTGAAACATTCTTTAATATAAGAGGGGGTTTTAGGGTTGAATAGAATACTGTAGAGCTGAAACAAGATATGTGAATTCCGGCGAAGACGTATGGGAAGCCAATTGAGCTTTGTACGAAATTCAGAAATGTGATCATATTTGCACAGGCCAAATATAAATCTTATGCAAAAGTTTTGAAGTCGCTCAAGTTTATCTAGTTGTGCCTCAGTGAGATCGAGATAACTGACATCAGCGTAGTCAAGGATGGGAAGTAAAAGGGATTGTGCAAGCGCAGTTTTAGTGGCAGTCGGAAGAAAGTTCCGCAATCGTCTCAGGGACTTACCAGATGCAAAAATTTTGCGACTTACGTCCTGCAACTGAGGACCCCAAGAACGATGTTTGTCGATCCAAACCCCAAGGTTCTTAACCTTTTCGCTGACTGGAATAGCAGCTCTGTTAAATTGTACCTGGGGAAGCTGTGACCAGTTTACCTTGGGTGTCATCCTAGAGCTGCCAACAACAATGACCTGAGTCTTCGATGGATTAACCTGCAACCCATGTGCCTCACTCCACTCGCAAATTGAACCCAAATCTTTATTTACTATATTAATTGCATCAGCCAAATCCGAAAGGGCAGCTTGTCTATATATTTGTAAATCATCTGCATAAAGGTGGTAGGAAGAAAGAAGTTTTTTGGAAATAGAGTTTATAAATATTGCGAAGAGTAAAGGAGATAAAACGCCACCCTGAGGTACACCGGCAGAAGTATAACACCAAGAAGAGCAAGACTCTTCCATGCATATACGCTGCCGGCGGCCAAACAGGTAACTATGAAACCAGTCAATCGCCGTTGGAGATATGTTAAGCGAACGAAGCATGCCAAGCAGGATATCGAAATCGACAGTATTAAACGCGTTACTAAAATCCAGCAAGCAAAGTACCGTCAGATTTCCCGATTCCATGCCTAACCGTATGTCATCAGTGACGTTAACTAAGGCTGTAGCGGTGCTATGACCAGGACGAAAACCGGATTGGAAAGGATTCAGCAGACTATTTTTACAAAGAAAAGCACTGAGCTGATTGTGGACAAGGCGTTCAAGGACTTTTGAGAGGAAAGGCAAGATGGAGATAGGACGGTATTCTGAAAAGGAAGTAGGATTAGATTTTTTAGGTAAAGGAGTGATTTTTGCCTCTTTCCACATCGATGGAAAAACGCCGTAGGTTATAGAGTAGTTTAGGATGTAGCATAGGATAGGAAGGATTTCGTCGAGGACAGGAAGTATCATAACTAACTAACTTAACAAGTAACTAACTAACTAACTAAGTAACTTATTCTTTTAATAATATATTTCAGGTGCAAGTCGTGGATATGTATCCCGTCACTTCCTACCAGACAGTGTGGAAAAGGTGACATTATGTGACACGTCACAAACACATCTGGACAAGGCAATAGTAGGAGATGGAGTCAAGTTTGATAAAAGAGTTATGGATGAGGAGAATATTGATGTAAGTTATTAAATTTGTTTTCTTCAATCTGTCACACATCATCTACAGCCTGACCTCACCCACTGGCATACGGGCATGAGCCTCGTTTTTCTTGTGCCAATCCCAACGCTCCTGTGCCAGTCTCTTCCAAGTTCTATGAGATGCTATCCCATTGCTCGGAAAGGGGCAGCCCCATAATTTGCCAATTTTCTTTGTGTTTTGGCCCCCTAATTAATTTTATTATGAGAACAATACTTCTTAGCTCAACCACCCAGGTGCGGAACTAGGTTTTCGCTCAAGGGGGGGCAAATATTTCTTTCTGAGGAAGGGGGGGATTACTAAAACCTTGAAAGCCTTAAAAAAAAACCTTCACCACCAATACCTACACTCACACACACCTAAACTCAACAATGTGCTCCCCCTTTACGAGGATGACTACAACTTAGCTACTTACCTATATCTACCTATATCTTACCTATATCTTAGTATACCATATACATAGATACAAAATAAAAATACAGGTTAGAACAACTGCACCCATTGCCCCCCCTGTATCCGCTGTTATGCTGTTATCTGTTGTTGGTTGTTGGTTGTATTGGTTGTTAGTTGTAGCGGGGTCTTCAAAGCATAATATTTTAATTTTATACACACTGTGAGGAAAGTTTTTAGTATGAATTTCATTCCACGGCGTCTTCGGTAGCAGCGCAGAGGTCACTTTGACTGCAAGTTTTGGGAAACAGAGGGCAAGATAGAAGGTGGAGCATAGTTTTCGACATAGCTCCACATCCACATCCAGCTGCCGTTTTGAAGTTTTGGGCCAAAAAAAATTGAGAAATGTCATGCCAGCGACACGAAGAAGAAGAAGAGTATGAATGTCGATGGCTATACGAGTTGGGGAAGACCAAAGAAATGATGGATGGACTGTGTAAATGATATATGATAAATGATTTTATTTCTGTAAGTAGGTTTGAACAAACACTTTTACACGTCAATCATATTTTAAAAACTAGATGAAGTCGGCCTTTCCTATCTGACTACTCTGAGAAGAAAGGCCGAAACAAACTCAGCGGTCACAGTCTCTTTTAAAGTCCAGACATAATCTTGTTCAGATCATGTGAAGACCATGTAGATTTGTGTCTGAGATGGTCTTTTGAGGAAAAACCACACAGATTGAGTGGACCTGTCCAGTCAGTGCACGCATTTGTCAGTAATCGTGTAGCTCAACTCAGAACTTAGGAGCTCAACGATTCGACGAACAATACCAAAGAAAAGACATTTGGGTAGGCCACAAAAAATACTCAAACTGCCAGACCATGATTAAAATTAACTGAGGAGAGAAAAAAAAGCAACAATGACCCACATAGTCTTCACATTCACAATATTAAAATGATAATCAATGTAGCCTGAATGCTACTCACTGTGAAATATGATATGGGTAGAAAGGGGGTGACTACCGAGATAACGACTGATAGAGAAGTGTGAAAGAAAAATACATGTTGCGCAGACTCCAAATAAATTGGAATATACAATGACAAGAGTATTTACTTTGTAAAGTATTATATGAAATTAAATTTTATTTATTTGCCAGAATATAGGTAAAACAATTTTAGGATCACTATATTTGACTTATCAGGCATGCATATATTTCTAGTACATGCATAATAATATCATGAAATTACATCAATGTCAGTCATTAGTCATACACATCATAATCTTAATAAAATTTACGGTCTTGCTTCATGAATATTAATTAGGCATATTAACATTATAAAATATATTAAATTAGGTTTTTCAATTATATCTCACAGTCAAGACAGTTCATCAATTTATTGATTAGATTTATAATGTCAGTAATTATAATTTAAATAAATGTTCGTAAATTTATAATCGTAGTTATACATCATGTCTGTTTAATTAAAATTTAAATAATCATCTATTGCATAAAAACAACTGTCACCAAGCCAATGGGGGCTATCGTTTTTGCGCTCTCCAGTTGGCGCCACTGTCGAGTAAGGTCCTGTTGCGGTCCTTTTATTTGATGTTTTGGATATGTTTAAGTACCCTTATATTCATATTATGTTTATTTTATTACATTTTAAAACTCAAATGAATATTTACATTATAATATTCGTAAAATTGGCAAGCATGAAGCAGAAAAATCTTATTCTTCCTTCAAGTGCTACCAAATTAGATCCTAACTTTTTACTTAAAGTCTTAAGCCATAATTAATCAAGAATGGCACAACCATTACAGCTATTATGAATCATTCGATACAATCCGTGATAAAAAATCTCGCAAACAGTGAACGTTCAGTACATATTTTGACATCTAGAGACCTTACTCTACACTAGCGCCTCTAGCGCCGAACTCAAGCGCGGTAGCCCTCATTGTTTAAAGTTCTATTAAATTCTAAGTTATTCATTTATCTTACTTTTTCCGGTAGTTTATTATAAATTTTCACCACCACGGTGTAGCAGTATCTGTTACATAACTTTAATCTGCTTCGAGGTATTACCATGGTATAATAATATACTCCGCCAGGTATAGCATTCCGAGACACTGTGGTCACGTGGGAGACACAAGCCTACGTCATCATTGCTGTGTTACCAGTAGTGTGTAATAATAACTCCCCAACCGCCTTTATTACCTGTGTGAATCCGATAAAACAATGAGGTTTTAATTAACAATTACGTTGGTATATGCTTCAATTGAATTTTTTCGTTTGATTAGAAAAACGAAACGACAATTTAAATGCTTTTTGTTGTGTGTTTCCATAATTCGTGTTATGTTGCAATAAAGTGGCAACTGGGTAGTCACGTAAGCATGTGTCACTCCAGGAATGCCAGACGTTGTTTTTTTAGACCATGGGTACTACCAGAAGTTTGGTAGTATTTTCGTTTTAAATTGGGCCTTATCATCCTGCTTAAAAAGTGATACGTGGTTTCTAACGAATTTACACATTTCAAAAACGTACAGGTATGGAAGGGTAAGAAAATGTTTATCAGTGAATATAGGTTGGCACGAATCAGTCCACTTGCAAAATGACCTTATGCATTTTTTCTGAGCTATAAAAGCTCTCTGGGCGTCTGTAGAGTTACCCCATATGATTGCCCCATACCTCATATTATTATATTATTTTAAGTATTGTGAATGTGAGGACTATGTGAGTCACTGCTTTTTTCTTTTTTTTTCTTATTTCGTTTTAATAATGATTTGGCAGTTTGAGTAATTTATGCGGACTACTCAAATGTACAGCCACCAAAAGAGATAAGTAACCAGGGTCGTCGGATATCCTGCCGGGGTCGCGGATTGTTCGAAAGAGTTACCGTGGCCCTGGCGCACAGGCAACTGAAGGAACACGGGTGGGTTTTAGTCAGTAAGAGTCTGACACGCCCTTCCGCTCCGCCCAGAGCGGGAGAGGTCATTTGATGATTTCCCACCCAAAAAAAAAAGGGTCGTCGGATATAGTTGCAGTTTAGTAAGAAACCGATGGATGTTTTCGAATTAAATTTTATTTGATAAATTAACTCTTTGTCTTCTATTAGTTAAATTAAATTTTATTCGAAAACATCCATCGGTTTCTTACTAAACTTCAACCATATCCGACGACCTGGTTACTTATCAACTTTGGTGACCGTACTTTCTTTGGTATTGTTTGTCGAATCGTTGAGCTCCTTAAGTTCTGAGTTGAGATGCACGATTACTGACACTGAAGAATTAAGTACTTTAATTGTTGTTACGTCAAAACAAAACAACAAAGAATAAAGTACTGAGTCCTGAATTCAAATGATTATACAGGATAAATCTAATAATTGACGGACATGGAATATTCGGTAATGCGATGATTCCCGAGTGACATTAAGAAAATAATTGTACTGTACGTAATTGCTTTTTGTTTAGCTTCCAGATAACAGTGTTGATCTACTAGTGTCTTCATTAGTGCTGCACTGGGTGAATGATCTGCCTGGCTGCTTCGATAAGATCATGAAGTGCTTGAAACCCGATGGGGTAAGTGGCCATAGATATAAACTAAAAATAACTTCTCATCATCTCCCTAGCCTTTTCCAAACTGTTATTGGGGTCGGCTTCCAGTCTCACCAGATGCAGCTGAATACCCGTATTTTAAGTGGAGTGACTGCCTATTTGATCTCCACAACCCAGTTACTGGGTAACACGGTACCCATTGGTAAGGCTGGTTGTCAGACTTTCGGGCTTCTGACGACCCGTATCGACTGTTAAAGATCCACGAATGACAACCGGGACCAAGGGTTTAACATGCTTTCCGAAGCACGGAAGGTATATGGTGTCTCGTTGGATAGATAAAAAGTTGTACATGTTTTTGGAATGTTCCGCCGGTAAAGTACATCCGTGTTTTTTTTTGCAGAAATCGACCATTTTAGCCAAGTAACCTGTGAAAATTGTAACATTTTGTAGCTCTGATTTAAAAACTGTTAAAGATACCTAATTGTCATTTTATTGAGAATGGTTGACTTTTGCATAGGGGTCATACGGGGTAATTTGGTTGCAAATGACCTCCCCTTCAACCCCTTAGGGATTGCCGACATATTACCGATAAGCCTGTACATACAGTGAGCCCAGAATTTGGCTACGAGCTTAACACCTTCAGTAGCGTCTATCAACTCCTGTAGCATGCAGACAACAGGGCCCGCTGGACACGATATTTGTCTTGATTTCATATACGATAGCCGTCATGTCTGTGAAGTTTTGCTAGTCAATTCCACACTCTCAGCAGTTTATTAATTAATTTATTCATTTGCAGCATACCGGTATTTACTTATATATGCAGTGCCCTCCAAAACTTTTACACGTCAATCATATTTTTTTAACTATATAAGGTCGGCGTTTCCTTCTACTCTGAGAAGAAAGGCCGAAACAAACTCAAGAGGTCACAGTCTCTTTTACAGTCCAGACACAATCTTGGTCAGATCATGTGAAGACCATGCAGAGTGGTATCTGACATGGTCTTTTGAGGTAAGAACCACACAGATTGAGAAGACCTGTCCAGTCAGTGCACGCATTTGTCAGTAACCGTGCAGCTCAACTCAGAACTTAAGGAGCTCAACGATTCGACAAATAATACCAAAGAAACGACATTTGGGTAGGCCACATAAACTGCGTAAACTGCCAGACCAAGATTAAAACTGAAACAGTGACCTCATAGTCATATACATACATCGTCCTCATTATAATAAATCATAGTAGTTAGCAGCTTGCTACTCCAGAGACACAAAAAGAGGAGGAGCATGCATATTAGTAAAACACAACCATGAATATAAAGAGCTAGAAGATATCAAGAAGTTATCAGTCCAAGGTGTATTTGAATGTTGTGCAATCGAGCTAACGCAGCATAGTATCATCATCTTGTGTATCTATAGGGTACCTAAATCCAGTAATATTGATACATTTTACTTAAAATTAAATGTTATTCTATCAAAGATTTGTTATAAAAAGCGCAAGAGTGTCATTATATGTGGTGACTTTAATATTAATACATTGAAAAATGATAGGAATTCTCTTGAATTTACAAATTATTTATTAAGCTATAACCTAAAATTGCAAATTCACCAACCAACCAGACTAAAAAGTAACACATGTATTGACAACTTTGCGCATAATTTACAACGAAAGTGTGTCCATCAAGTAATAGATCTTAACATTTCGGATCATACAGCTCAAACTTTAAAAATTCCCGTAAGAAATACTTGTACATTAGACAGTTGGACTATTAAATTACGTGACTACAGCCATGATAACCTTCTAAAATTTAAATCTTGTATAGCTGCATTGTCATTTGGGAATATTTATCATACAAGTGACCCCAATATGGCATACAACGACTTTATTGATTTATTTAAACTGTTTTATGATTTATGTTTCCCCATGAAAAATGTAAAAATTAAGTCAAAGATTGTTCCTGATTGGATAACGCCTGGCATAAAACGTTGCAATAAAGTCAAACGCCGTTGTTTATGGCAATTAAGAAGAAATCCTAATAACGATAACATAAATAAATATAGAAATTATTCACGAAAACTTAAAAAAATTATAAATTTAACTCAAAAAGCTAAAAATAACCATAAAATTTTAACATCCACAAATAAATCAAAGGACACGTGGAAAATCATAAAGGAGAATAAATATCGCTCACCCACTAAAAGCATTACTGAAATAAAGGAAAATGGTATTACATTAACAAGTCCCAGTAATATTGCAAATGCATTCAACGAGTATTTTGTAAATCAACCACGAATACTTTCAAGCACCACAAAGTCTCAATATAACAAGTACCCACACGTGGACCATCCCTTCTTTAGTCAGTCCATGTTTTTAGCCCCTACCACCCCATACGAAGTACATCGTATTATTCTAGACCTAAAAAATAAAACTAGCGTCGGGTATGACGACATTTCGACAAAAGTTTTAAAATTCGTGTCACAAATAATATCAGGTCATATTAGCCATATAATAAACTTATGTATTTCGTCTGGAATATTTCCTGAAAGATTAAAACAGACTATTATAAAACCGCTATTCAAAAAAGGAAATAAATCTCACATGCAAAATTATAGACCTATTGCGCTCATACCTGTTATATCAAAGATATTTGAAAAGGTAATTTACCGATCCTTACAGTCCTACCTAACTAAAAATAAAATTCTAGCAAAGGAACAGAAAGGATTCAGACAAAACATGACAGTGAATGTAGCAATTTATGATTTACTTAATATTGTAGTGCCAGATATGGACAAAAGAACCAGAACCAGTGCAATATTTATGGATATGACGAAAGCATTCGACCTAGTAGACCACGATATATTAATAAATAAGCTCAATATGTATGGAATAAGAGGAAATGTACTCTCGTTAATAAATTCCTACCTTAGTAATAGGAAACAATTCACAGAAATCAGACGAATTTGTAAAAAGTCCAAGAAAGAAATTAAATATATATCTGAAGTATATACAAATTCTTATGGCGTGCCACAAGGCAGCGTGTTAGGCCCTCCGCTTTTCCTTGTGTATATAAATAACTTTCCTAGGCACGTGTATTATCCAATGATTCTTTTTGCTGATGACAGTACATTAGTAGTAAGACAACTTGATGAGAATAACCGCGAGACAGAAATAAAAAATGCATTGAAACAATCGACTGAATGGCTTGACCAAAATAATCTTATCTTAAATTTAAGTAAAACTAAAATTATAAATTTCCGACAAAGAACTGCTTCTACTGCGTCTGATATAATTTTTAATAAGGAAAAAATTGAAGCAGTTTCAAGCACTAAATTTCTAGGCCTAACAATTGACTACAAATTGAATTGGAAAGAACATGCAGCTCTACTAATAGCACGACTTAGTAAATATTCATTTGTTTTATATAAACTTAGCAAAGTAGCCAATAGATCAGCAGTCGTTGCCGCCTATTTTGGTTATGTTGATTCCATACTTCGCTATGGTATAATTTTTTGGGGCAACTCCTGTGAAAAAACCTCTGTTTTCAAGGCACAAAAACGTTGTTTAAGGTCCATATGCAGTTTGAAATCGATAGATAGTTGTAAGCCATATTTTATTGACCTCAAAATATTAACATTACCATGTCTCTATATATATGAAACCGCAATTTTTGTAAAGAAAAATATTGAACTATTTCGCAAAAAAACAGAACATCATCCTAAATCAACAAGACAAGTTTATCGTCATGAATTGTACTTAAGGCCTTCAAAAACCTCCCTCATGCACAATAGCATTCTGTGCATGGCACCTAAAATCTATAACAAATTGCCTAATTCTATTAAAGATTATAATTTATTGCAGTTTAAACGAAAATTATATAATTTATTAATCCACAAATGCTATTATTCAATTACTGAATTTCTTTATGACAAAAATATTTAATTGACAATTTGATTATTTACTTATCTGACATTACTTTATATAGCTTCATGTACCTTGCATAATAATATAATATACTTCAGTAATAATGAACGAATTTTCTTAAAAAAGTGTAAGCCCAATGGGTAGTTTTTTGAGCACAATGTTTGTATTTTATAAGACCATGTAACCTCACCAAAAAACACACTTAATAAATGATTTGATTTGATTTGATAGTCTTGTTATATTTTGAACCTCTTGAAGACTCGTCCGCGTGAGAGCGTCAAAATAATTTAAGGTTAGCTTTATCGCACCCACGGGAGGGTGCGAATTTTTGTTGAATTAGTCAAAATAAAAACGTTAAAAGTGTACAGTTCAAACATTTGATAATAAATAATATTATGATTTAAAATTCTAGTTTCAAATGTTTGAACTGTACACTCTAATTTTTTTATTGACTAATTCAACTACCTATGATTTATGATAGTGGTTAAATCATACGCTTAAGGGGGAAGCGCATGGGTAGCCCGCGAAATTAAAATTTTCTTACGTATTTTGCAATTTGAAGGTCAATGTCAGGTTGTATTTTGATAAAAATATGAATCGCGGTCGTAACAAATATGGCTTTACAGAATTATAATCATTAGAATCAGCAAGACAACTCCTTAAGTTAGAATTGGTGTCAAATTTCATGATTTCATGAAATAGTCATTTAATACAGTAATATGAATTCAGAGATATGTATTGCTGATTCTAATGATTATAATTCCGTAATGCCATATTTGTTACGAACGCGAATCATATTTTAATCAAAATACAACCTGACAGTGACCTGCAAATTGCAAAAACCGTAAGTAAATTTAAATTTTGCGGGCTACCCTGAAGGTTCCGCCTTAAGCGTATGATTTAACCACTATCATAAATCATAGGTAGTTGAATTAGTCAATAAAAAAATTAGAGTGTACAGTTCAAACATTTGAAACTAGAATTTTAAATCATAATATTATTTATTACCAAATGTTTGAACTGTACACTTTGACGTTTTTATTTTGACTAATTCAACAAAAATTCGCACCCTCTCGTGGGTGCGATAAAGCTAACCTTGAATTATTTTGACGCTCTCACGCGGACGAGTCTTCAAGAGGTTCAAAATATAACAAGACTTAATGAAATATTAATTGAAAAAAGTTATTACAAAATTGATGACTTCCTTAATGATGAATCACTGACTGATTGACATGCTATTATTCCATTTGACATTTTTTATTACTGTAACCTTTTTCACATTTGACATTTTTTATTTTTTTTATTACTGTAACGTTGTTAACATTTGACATTTTTGTATTATTATGACATTTTTAATGTATTACTAACCATTTGTATTTTGTATTATTTAATTTTTCTGATTGTTATTTAAAAATTAAAAATTTTAGTAAATTAAATAATAATATGATTTGCATGCCCATGTGACGGTAGAACATGGAGGACTATTATAATAAAACATCTATGTACTAATTATCCATGTTTGCAAACCAATAAATGATTTGATTTGATTTGATTTAAATCATAATGTGGCATCACAGTTGAAGTGGGAAACCGTCAACTTAACTTGGAGGGCACTTTAAATAAAAATGAAATGCTGTTCGTTGGTAAGCGCGTCACTTGAGAACGGCGGGATCGATGTAGCTATTTTTTGTTTTACATTGTTCGTAATAGTCCGAATCAGGTTTTTACGGCAGGAAAAATTTAAAAACTTTTCCTGAAAAAATTCAAATTCGAGAAAAACTAAACGTTCTATTTTCTATGGGATTTTTGTATTGGACGGGACAACATCTGTCGGGTCAGCTAGTAATAAAATAGCTTTCAGAGTTCACAGGGTTAGGTAGGTTCTAAGTCTATGTTTGACTATTAAGGGCACCTACAAATTAGCCGCAAACAGTCGCGACAATGATTGTGTCTAACTTGAAGGCGTTCAAATTATGATAATGGGCAGTCAATGTACTCAGTCCAATGCTAATATTTTCTATCTCCCTCTCTCCAGGTTTTCATGGCATGTGTGTTCGGCGGGGATACTCTGATGGAGTTGCGCCAGGCCCTGCAAATGGCAGAAAGCGAGCGGAGCGGTGGTATTTCACCACACGTATCACCTTTTACAAGGATTAGAGATGTCGGAGGACTGCTGACCGCGTAAGTATGAAAGAGTATTACATAACTTCACGCCTGTATTTTCCGAAGGGTCAGGCAGATGTGCACCTATAGTACACCCACATTTCGCCTGTTATGTTTAAGTCCCATGTAATTGGGGGCCGGGGGAGGGGGGTAGAGTATTATTTACTTACATACATAAACTCTCGCCTTCTTCCCAATGGGGGTAGGCAGAAACTACAGAACGCCACCTGCTACGATCCTTTCATACTGCTTTTGCTTCGTTAACAATTATTTCTTTAAGAGATATGGCTCCAAATCGGATGCGCGGATGAGCAGAAGATTTTCTAATGATATTGATTAATACACCCTAAAACCTGTTACATTAAGTGAAAAGTTGTATAAACATTGGCTTCGACGGAAACATCCAACGGATACACGTTTGACACTGAAAATAAGGTATATGGTAATTTGTTCCACCTAAGAATTTTCATATGAAATTTTCTGATAAATTCTTAGGTGGAACAAATTTCCAAAGTTTGACGATTGATATGAAATTGATGATTATTATTCAGTAAATATATCATTGCTACAGTTGCGAATCTCATTTTGATCAACATACGACGTAAAACAGAGCTGCAATTTGCATAAAAGAATTTGGCGGGCTACAGCTAAGCATCCCCGTCAAGGATCCCATTAAGGATCCCCCTTAATATATTTTTTTCAACATTTTAGGAGCGGCTACACCCTACAAACAGTGGACGTGGATAAAATAGTAGTATGGTATCCCAGTATGTTTGAAGTAATGAGGGATGTCAGAGCCATAGGAGAAAGCAACGCGGCCCATAATCGGCCATTACGACTGTCCAAAGATGTAATGTTCGCCGCAGCTAGCATTTACGATGAAATGTATGGAAAAGTAAGTATTATTATTAGGCATGTAAGTATTTACACACACATACGTACATAAACTCACCTCTCTTCCCTTGGGGGTAGGCAGAAACTACAGAACGCCAACTGCTACGATCTTTACATACTCCTTTTGCTTCGTTTACGTTCACACATCTGGTCGTACACGCACGCCGGTTGGGAGTATTACGCACCTTACCTTTCTGAAGATCATCACCCACCAATAAGGTCACTATATGGCCTAGGCTGTCCCTTCCCGGCGTTTCGAATCGAACCCCAAATAATTCCCATTTTGATTTCCTAAAAATATGAATGGGCACTCCTAATATAATTAATGTGCCTCTTTTTGTGAGCCTCAAATAATTCCCACTTTTGAAGACCTAAAAATACTAAGTGGCCATATAGTAAGTGCTCGCCGACCAGTGAACGTTTTTTTTATCATCATGGGTAGAGACCAGGCCCTGCAGTCTCGACATTAGATAGCGACAAAAATCTGTCGTTAAGTCGTATCGGTGTCAAATTCCTTTAATAGATTTTCAACTTTATTTCCAAAGTATAAGGTTGAAAATCTATTAAAGGAATTTGACATCGATACGACTTAACGACAGATTTTTGTCGCTATCTGATGTCGAGATTGCAGGGACAGATGTTATGCAAATGCATGTTTGCATATGCATTTCCATATTTTGGTACTTTTTTCAAGTTATTGCATTTTTACCTAAAATCTACTGATAGTTCATATTAAGACATGTTTTTTTAACATTTTAAGCCCCATTTACACGGTGCAAGTTTCTGGAACGTTCAAGAGCAATAATCGCACGCCATAAAGCACGTTCAATTATTGGCATTCAAGAATTGCATGCAAGCGTTTACACGCGTACGATTTCCATAAAATGGCATACAATAATTGAATGCAAGTTTTGCTATTCAATAATTGCATGCGACAAGGCATTATTGCATGCAAGTTTTACCTCGTCTAAACACATAGTTGCACGTCCTTGTACATTTCTTTTAGGATTTTTTTGCCTCAAAAGAGCAGCAACGATTAACACACCCTCACTCAACGCACTCGTTATTGTAGGTGCAATTTTATTGTACGTGCGATTTTATTGTACGTGTAATTTTATTGTACGTGCGATTTTATTGTACGTGGAATTTTATTGTACGTGCGCTTTTATTGTAAGTGCTGTTTACACCTATACCAGTTTCGAAAGGCAACTAACTTGCCCGTATCGTGAAAATATTGTACGTGTTGTTTAGACGGTGCCAGTCAATTATTGCTTAAATTGTATGTTATGCCACAGGAAATAAACTTGCGACGTATAAATGGAACTTAACTGTATCTAAATAGAAAAAAAGCCAAAAAAAGAAGTGCCCAGTGACCTCAGTGGATGTAGAATGGTCGTTTTCTAAAACACGGCTTATGGTATTTCCCATGGGCAAAAATTACGAACTTCTATACCCCTATTTCCCCTTTAGGGGGTGAATTTTCATATACCCTTCCTTAGTGCTCACTTTCGTTATATAAGGAACTCTTGTGCTTCTAGACCAGCGATTTAGGTCATGTGTTGTGTGTCAGTGAATTTAAGAATTGTTTTAAGTATTTTTGAATTGATAGAAGGCACAATCTTTCTATTGAGCATTTGAAACAGCACCGTAATTGCGTAACACACTATCTATCACAATCTTGAATCATTTTGAAGCCTATTGCTAATCCATTGCTTCATATGTTCGAAAAATGTGTCGGCTCAACAACGTAAATAAAGCAATGAATGTTCTTGAGCTGTCAAAATGAAAGCCATTCCTACTGTTAGTGTGTTACGCAATTACCCCGCAGTTCTTGTATAATTAACGTTTCCAAGAACAAAAACGATAATATTCGTTAAAAAAGTAGTAAGTTAAGTAATTTGTTTTAAATGTTTTCTGATTTTGTTAACGACAAAAAAGCAGTGTTTTGTTAAAATTTAATAATTCATATTTTGGCACTTTTTGGTGATTTTGTTGCATAATTTCAAGAATTTATGATGTATTACAGAAATCATATGAATTTTTTGTCTTTGTTTTTAGGGTTCCTTACCCAAACGGTGCCCACGGATACCTATTACTAAGCCTCCGCCATCCGTCCGTCCGTCTGTCTGTCAGCGGGCTGTATCTCATGAACAGTAATACATAGACAGTTGAAATTTTCGCAGAATGTGCCGCTATAACAACAAATAATAAAAATAAAATACAGTTTAAAATTACAGGGGGTCCGAATACAAGAAAACTATAAAAAATAAATGTAGTGTTAACTATTGTACAGTGGTAGGCAACCCTTCGTGTGCGAGTCCGACTCGCACTTGGCCAGTGTTTTATATTGTGTGGACCATGGTCTAAAAAAACAAGGTCTGGCACTCCGAGAGTGACACAAGCTTACGTCACTATCCAGTTGCCACTTTATTGCAACAAAACAAGAAGTATGGAAACATTTTCAATCACCATTCTGTAAAAAAAAAATATCAAGCATTTAAATTGTCGTTTTGTTTTTCTAATCAAACGAAACAATTCAATTTAAACTTATACCGACGTAATTGTTAGTTAAAACCTCATTGATTTATCGGATTCGCACAGGTAATAAAGGTGGTTGGGGAGTTATTATTACACACTACTGGTAACACAGCGGTGATGACGTAGGCTTGTGTCTCCCACGTGACCACTGTGTCTCGGAATGCTATACCTGGCGAAGTATATTATTATATCATGGTGTGGACTTACGACATGTGCCTAGTAAACAAATTTTCTTTCCCTCGTATTTCGACCATTTTGAGATGCATTTAATCAATTAATTAATTTCTCAGTAGCAGTCCGAGTACGTATTTGTGCCCGGTTGGTGGCAATAGGCTCGCCCCCTATTACATGGGACTTAAACATACTTATCTCGCGAAATGTGGGTGTACTGTAGGTACACGTCTGCCTAACTCTTTGTAGAATACAGCGTGATGCGTGGCGCGTAATCCGCTCTCTAATTTGGTTCCCTATCCAGTTGCATAATATTTTAAGAAAGAATATACATTGGCATAACGAAATTCAGCATAATGATCATTACGCATAATATTATTACGTATAAAAGTTTTGCCATAAATTAATCTAACCTAACCATTGCATTATGCCAAAGTATTATTATGCCACAGTATCATTATGCTAATAAAAGTTATGCGAAAACCGTTATGCCAAAATATATATGTAGTGTAGGGGATTCGAGTACCAATAAAAATCACTGTAATGCTAACACAACGTTTATTTTCACTGTTTTCTTTAAAGTAAAAATTGATAAATTCGCAACATTTCATGCGCCTGCAGCCTAGGTCGTCCTTCCAGTCCATTTTTTCCATTCATTCCCTTCTTCCTCCTCGTTCGCTCACTCACTCACTCCGTCCTTCACTTACGTTCCGTTCCCTCTATTACTTCCACATTCATTCCCACATTCGGCCGTCCTGCACTCATGTCTGACCTCAGACATTCCTATGATAACAAAACTTATCTAACTTAATACTAACAATACACAATCATCATATCGCTCATACTTCCCATACCTCCACCATGCATACTAGTCTTCTAACTCCTCTACTCTACCATGCTCAGGCCATCTCTTCATCTGGTCGGCCGAACTAGATGTTTTGTTAGGCCCCTCCTCTGAACTGTCTAGTTTCTCCACCTCATAGCGATCATTACGCTTACATTTTGTTATTTTGTAAGGACCTAAATACTTAGGTTTCAATTTAAGTCCAGGGCCAAACTGTGTCCTTTTGATTGCAATAACATCACCTTCCTTGTACTTACAGCTTTCCTTCCTTCTCTTATCATAATTTTTCTTGTTTTCTTCCTGTATCTTTAGAATCTGTTCCTTAGCTTGTAGCCTTATTTCTTCCCTATTTTCATCATACTGCAATGTATTTTCATCCTGTAACAACTGTAACATTTCCAAGTCTTCCTTAGTTTTCATTTTGGTTCCCATTAATAATTCGAAAGGGGTTGCGTTTATGGATCTCTGGAATGTACTGTTCAATGCTCTCTGCACTTTACTGACGTATCTATACCATTCAGCAGGACTTTCCAAACATAATTTGGTCAGAACTGGTATAATTATCCTATGCACCCTCTCTACCTGTCCGTTACCGCGTGGCACGCCGGTGGTAATCTTCACGTGACTTATATTTTCTTCTACACAATATTCTTCAAAGTCGTTACTGGTGAACGCCGTTCCTCTATCAGTTACGATTCTACGGGGATTCCCAAAAATCTGTTGATGCAGCAGAAGTTTATTCAATGTCTCCCTGCTTGAAGTAGTTTTAGTGGGAAACAACCACACAAACTTGGTGAATGCGTCAATAATTGTGAGGATGTAATTATACTGTTTCCTAGTAGCAGACAATGGTCCTACATGATCCAAATGCAAAGTATCAAATGGAACACTTTCCTTTTCAATAGGGTGCAAATACCCTTCTTGCTTACCCTCCTTTCTTGTAGCCAGTAGGCACGGAATACAGCTTAGTAAAAAATCATCTATTTTCTTATTCAGATCTCTGATGTAATAATCTTTATTCAATGCTTCTCTCATTTTGGATTTTCCAAAATGACCCTTGCTGTGTACTCTATTGATAATGTCCTTTTCTAATGATCTTGGTACAACTAACTGCTTCTGGTCACCCTTGTACAGAAGGTGATTTTCTAGCCAATAGTCTTCATATGAATTTTCGTTCAAAATCTCCTTTATTGCCTTTAATCCATCATCCTTGTCCTGTGCTTGTCTCATACTGTCCTGTAACGTTGTAATAACTGCAACTGTGGGTATTCTGCTTAGGGCATCAGTGTGCTTCATTCTGGTGCCAGCTCTATGCTCCACTTCAAAATCATACTCACTAAGGAAGAGTACCCACCTAGCAACCTTTGCTGTCAAGTCCTTTTTATTTAGTGTCATTTCAAATGCCTTGCAATCTGTAACAATTTTAAAATGTATTCCATACAAGTAATGCCGAAATTTTTTGATACCTTCAATTATGGCCAATGACTCTAGCTCATAGCTCGAATACTTGCTTTGCGCTTCGTTTGTCTTCCGACTCATATAGTGTACAGGGTGCAACCCTGAACCGGGATGATTCTGCATGAGTATTGCAGCCAGTGATATACTTGAAGCGTCTGTGTGTACCTCAGTTTTCAACCTGGGATCAAATATTTTTAAAACCGGTCCACTTGCCAATCTATTCTTCAGTGTCTGAAAAGCAATCCGCTCCGCATCATTAAACATAAATTCCTTATCCTTCTTCAATAGATCAGTCAATGGTTTGGCAATTACTGCATAGTTTTGTATGTATTTTCTAAAATAGCTCGTCAATCCCACAAAGCTGTGCAAAGTTTTTAGATTCATCGGCTCCGGATACCTTATCACTGCATCAGTTTTATCGCAACTTGGCCTTACTTCTCCATCCTTGATTCTATGTCCCAAATATTCCACCTCATGTTGCAACAGGTGCGCCTTTTTCCAATTTATCTGCAAGCCATTCCTTGAAGCAACTTCCAACACTTGTTTCAGTCTTGATAGCGCTTGAAACTCGTCAACAGCTGGAATTATTAAGTCATCGATAAATATAAGTATCACACCCTGAGCTATTAGGTCCCTGAAGATTACAGTAACAAACCTGGTAAAAGTTTTAGGGCAATTAGATAGACCAAACGGTGCCCGCAAAAATTCGAATTGACCATGATGGGTTACGAATGATGTGTAACCAATTGATTCTTCGCTGACTCTCAGGTGGAAAAATCCATTCTCCAAATCCAAGACGCTGAAAACCTTTGCACCTTGCAACTTATCAATAAGGTCATCTATCACTGGCAACGGAAACTCATCCTTAATGATCTTTTTGTTTACTAAGCGGTAGTCTACACAGACCCGAACTGAGCCATCCTTTTTCTTGACCAGCACTACTGGACTACTGTATTCAGAAAAACTCACCCGTATAATTCCATTATTCAACCACTCCTCTACTTGCTGTTCTACTATCTGCTGCTCCACTATCGACAAACGTCGAGGCCGCTGTCTGATTGGGATGTCATCCTTCAAAATAATCTTGAGTTGAATGGGTGGCTCCACAGTTTGTAGTGGTTTATACTCCTGAACATACTTCATAATTTCATCCTTCACCGCTGAATTACGTACATGATCAACCACACTATCCACACATCCTGCAAAATAGTTTATTTTAGTTAAATCCCATTCACACCCTTCAGGCAACAAGGTTATGTTTCCTTCATTCATAAATACCTTAACACAGTTCAAAAACTCTTGGCCAATTATCACTTCATAGGGCATAACCTCCTGAGGAACAACGTGAAAGATTACTTTATTATAACTCTGATCATCGATTTGAAGTTCGACCGAAGTTTTACCCTTTGATTTGATTTTACACAGACCTAGACCAGACAAAGTTAAGTTATCATTAACAATTCCCACGTTTAACTTCGAAAATAATGACACTGATAACAAATTTACATCACTGCCCGAGTCTATTAGCGCATTTACAACGAATTTGTTTAATTTTACACTTTTAACCGGTTTTTTTATAAAACCCGGATTGTCTTTGTTTATTTTTCGCTTGACGTCTTCTTCCGATGTCAAGTTGACGGCTGTCAATGTCAACATTTGGTTCACTTCCGTCCTGTCATCCGTGAATGTCCTTGGCTGATCGTCCTTCTCGTTCATCGTTCCGAACATGGCCGTCGATCTCTGACTTCCGCTTCCGCTTGTTGCGACACTAGCGCGACTAGCGCCAGCTTCTGCCACCGCCGCCATCTTTGGCTTTGAGTACTTCGTTATCGCAGGATCTGAACTTGTACATTGTTGACGAATATGTCCGTACTGGTTGCACCCGAAACACTTCACACCATTTTGACATGCACCTGCTTCATGACCGACACTTCCACAGCTATAACACCGCTTTTGTGTAGCCGCCGCCGACGATGATGCTTCATTTTTCGGTCGCTCGCTCCTTTTTGCACGCTCGCTCGCTTTCGCTTTCATTTTCTCATAAATCGCTAATTTTTCCTTTAACGCCGGGAAAGTCGTCACCCCGTATAACATGACTTTGTTATATTCGTAGTCTTCGATTCCATCCACGATGTACTGGATTGCAATATAGTCTGGAAACTTAGCTCGTCTAGCTAATTCCTTCATTGATAACATATATTGAAAGCAGGTTTCGTTTTTCTGCTTTTTCCTGCTAGACATCAGTTCATGCATTTCTTTTATATTAACAGAATCGGGAAATTCTTTGACGAGGGCCGCTTTAAGATCATCGTATGACTTGAAAGTTTTCTCTGACCGCAGCCATAGTGCCGCCGTTCCTGTGAGCGTTCTTCGTGCTATAATCAGAGTCTGCTGAGGCGTCCATTGGAAAACTTCTGCGTTATCTTCTATATCTTGTGTCCATCTGCTTGACGAGTATGTTTTGTCGTCGCCGCTGAATTTCGCTATGCCGTGTAGCCCGTCTGAGAGCCCAAAATTTGTTGCCGCCGTCTGTTTGTCGTCCATTGCCAACGTTTCTCTTTTCTCTGCTCGTTTCCGCACGTGGCCGCCTTGCCGTACTAGTTTCAACTTTTTATTGGACTCGATCCCGGACGAGCCCCCAAAATGTGTAGTGTAGGGGATTCGAGTACCAATAAAAATCACTGTAATGCTAACACAACGTTTATTTTCACTGTTTTCTTTAAAGTAAAAATTGATAAATTCGCAACATTTCATGCGCCTGCAGCCTAGGTCGTCCTTCCAGTCCATTTTTTCCATTCATTCCCTTCTTCCTCCTCGTTCGCTCACTCACTCACTCCGTCCTTCACTTACGTTCCGTTCCCTCTATTACTTCCACATTCATTCCCACATATAAGTATAAAAAAATTATGCGAAAAGAAGGGATCCCCTCTAATTTGGAAAGATTCGCCAGTCAATTTAATTTGACATTGTCTCCCGAATTTTCAGGAAATGCCAGACCGCAAAGAGCGCGGTGTTCCTGCTACATACCAGATAATAAACTTCCTGGGTTGGAAACCTGATCCGACTCAACCTAAACCTATGGAAAGAGGCACTGGGCAGGTATCACTCAAAGACCTGCATAGAATCGATGAAATTATCGACGACCCGAAAATTGTGAAACTAAGAGATGAAGATATGAAATAATAAAAAAAAAATTGGTTTGGTTGTTTCTACCCGCTTTTTTTTAAGAATTAATTTTATTTATTTTAATTTACAGACAAGACTTTGTAAATATTGAGAAGACGATGTTTTTGTAAATAAACTTGTTAAGAGTACTTTGTCAAAGAATTTTTTTATTTAATAATTCTAAAGAAAGAAAAATAAAGAAAGAAAATACATTTATTTGCGGTAAACATGACGCAAAGAAAAAACACACAAACACAAAAAATAACGAGTTGAGTTGAGTTGTTGGGTTGAGTTGGAGTTGGTTGAGTTGGTTGGTTGAGTTGCTACATTCCAATGTATGATTTCGGAATAATAACTTAATTACCGACACAAAGTTTGGTTTCCGCTACACCGTCAATCTTAATTTACGTAATTTTCTATAGTATAAGTAATTCTGAAATCAATTTAATTACGTAGTAGTAGTCATTCTGAAGTAAACTTAATAAACAATGACATAAAGTTGATATTAATTTAACGGCAAATGGAAACATGAATTTATTTATTTAGTTCTACCACACTACTAACATCTTAAAAAACATGCATAAAAAACTTTATACAGTGCAGAAATTACTTAAAGGTAAACACCACATAAATTATGGTAAGTATTTGACAGTTTAGGTACGACGTCAGCTTACAAAAAAAAAAAAAATATATGTAAGGAAAAAAATTTAGTTAATGCTAAAAATAAAATCACCATTAAGACTTCATACCTAATCAGCAAACAGTTCAGGATTTTAGATTTCCTCTTAGTTAGATTTAATTTGAAAATAATGGCTTCAATTTCCCATGGTGGTAGGCAGAAACTTCGGAACACCACCTGCTACGATCCGTACATGGGAAGAAAGCGTGAGTTTATGTTTGTATGTATCTTCATTTTCTTTTTCATCCATCGTGGGGATTCCGAGTTCGACCCCCGGGTATATCAGTCTTAATTTTAACCATGAAATTCTCATTAGATGCTCTAGGCCTGCATTTTGCTATAAAATTACTAGCTGCCCGCCCCGGCTTCGCACGGGTTGCGGTACTTATCTACGGCGTACCCTACCTACCTACCCTACCTACCTACCCTACCTACCTACCCTACCTACCTACCTACCCTACCTACCTACCTACCCTACCTACCTACCCTACCTACCTACCCTACCTACCTACCCTACCTACCTACCCTACCTACCTACCCTACCTACCTACCCTACCTACCTACCTACCCTACCTACCTACCCTACCTACCTACTCTACCTACCTACCTACCCTACCTACCTACCTACCCTACCTACCTACCTACCTACCTCCCTAACTCCCTACACTACCTACCAAAAAAAAAAAAAAAAAATAGATGTTGGCCGATTCTCATAGATACCGGATAAGCACAAAAAATTTCATCAAGATCGATTAAGCCGTTTCGGAGGAGTATGGCAACGAAAACTGTGACACGAGAATTTTATATATTAGATAACTCGATCCGTCAAAATTCACAGAAAAACCAATGGAAATAGTGTACCTACTTAAAATAATTAATTAATTATCCTTTTACAATTTTATTATGTATTACCTACATTGTCTAACCCGTTACATCAAACAAGGAAAATTAAAAATTAATTCAAATACATTCATTTAGTAGCTGTCAATTTTATTTAGGATAATTCGTGTGACCACGGCGACCATTAAATTAGTTTAGTTGGAAAGCGTCTGCGTCAGTGGGATTTTGAAGTGAAAATAATTAGTGAAAAATGTTCATTTTCTTCGTGTTTTTAGTGTCTATGAATTTACTCATGATCAGAACGGACGGTAAGGCACATTGTTTTTTTGTTATTAATTGTAACAAGTCATGATCGTTTTATAATACTGCATGTCGATAAGTGGTTTTACTGTTCATTATGGGATTCAACGAAAGGAATCGTCAAAATTTAGGTATGTCTCGCGCTAGAATTTGGGCGTACATCACGCCCGTATTCCCCGACGGTCTAGGCAGAGGTGTACCTATAGTACATCCACATTATAATAATAATAAATAATAAGGTGACAAATGTGCAGTCATGCATGTAAAGCGAGGGGTATTATGGAATCCGTGGGAATCCAACTTACGGATTCTATACACCTTAGATCCCTCTCTTCAACCGAAATCTACAAGTATTTGGGTATGTCGGTAGCATTAGGCATCAATGCTGCTGACATGAAACAATCGTTGAGGGAGCGCTTTTTTGGCCGCCTGAATAAAGTGTTAAATAGTCTTTTATCAGACGGAAACAAGGTGGGTGCCTTTAACGGTTGGGTCATGCCAATTTTGATGTATACTTTCGGCATACGCAAATGGACCCAGACGGAACTTGATGCTCTAGATAGGAAGGTCCGTACATTGCTGACGGCATATCGGATGCTTCACCCACAGTCATCAGTGATGAGACTGTATATCCCGCGGAAGTGTGGGGTCAAGGTTTCTTAAATGCAAAAACCCTCCACAACCGCGAGATTTGCAGTCTCAGGGAATATTTCCTTCAAACTGACGTGGGGATTGCACCGAGATGTGGTCGCAGTGGACAAGGGCCCCACCCCGCTCTCCTTGGCAAAAGAGAACTGGCGCAAACCAGGGCCGGCAGTCTCGACATTAGACAGCGACAAAAATCGGTCGCTATGTTGTATCGTTGTCAAATTCCTGTAATACATTTTCAACTTTATTTCGAAAGTCTATGGTTGAAAATCTATTAAAGAAATTTGACATCGATTAGACTTAACGACCGATTTTTGTCGTCATATTTATCGAGACTGCAGGGCCTGCAGTACTTGTTACTAACGATCGTAAGGAAGTATGGCGAGGCAAAGTGCTTCACGGACGCTTTTTCCGGGCCCTTTATGGACCTCATGTAGACTTTTTGGCGTCTGTACCCTGGGTGCGTTTCGGCGACCTCTTCGAGGAAACCGAAGGTTTTGTCTGTGCGATTATGGATGAAGTTATCATGACGAATAATTATCGGAAATATATTGTCAAGGACGGCACGGTTGACATCTGTCGGGCATGCCACCGTCCCGGTGAATCAATCCGACATATAGTTTTCGGTTGGTCCCGTCTTGCTAACGGTGAGTACTTGCACAGACACAATCTAGTGGCTAGGATTATCCACCAGCAACTTGCCTTGCAGTACAACCTTGCGGAATCTGAAATACCATACTATAGGTATGTGCCCGACCCAGTTCTCGAAAATGGTCACACCGCATTGTACTGGGATCGATCTATCACCACTAACAGGACTATTGTAGCCAATAAGCCTGATGTTGTGGTGATAGATTGCCGAGAGCGCCGTGCAATGATTGTTGATATCGCTGTACCTCATAACGAGAATTTCGTGAAAGCTGAGAAATATAAAAAAATCAAGTATCTTGGCTTAGCACACGAGGTTCTCGACATGTGGGTCGTGGACTCTGCAATCATTGTACCGATAATCGTTACAGTAAATGGCCTAATAGCGGAGAGCCTCGAGCAACACCTCAGGAGGCTCTCATTGCGCAGCTGGGTCAAGGGCTTGATTCAGAGAGCAGTACTTCTGGATACGGCACGCATAGTGAGGAGATTCCTCTCTCTAGAGCCCTGACCAACGGCACCTTGGACCGTGCTTCTGATGCCAATGGGCCACTATTTATTATATTTTTAAATGTTTTGGTATGATTTTTGTAAAAATTTTCAAAAATGTATTCAATATGTGTTAAGAAAAATAAACGAAATAAATAACAATACCGCCGTATCTCCACGTTGACGTCATGGTGGAGCTTGCGTAACTCTAGGTCTATACCCGTAGAGTTTACTTTGCCGAAACGGGTAGGAGCCAGACCATGAGAGATACAGAAACTCTAAGAGCAGCATGTGGCAAGCTGGTGGATAGTAGCGACCCCACGGAAGCATCTCCCGGGAGAAGTCTTGTTCCTCAACTCTGACTTGCCTTTATCAGCCGGCTGAAACAAACAATGACGAGGAACAGAGCTCCGCTCAGGCTATATTTGTGCTGCAGAAACGAGCCATTCCAGCAATTTATAACCTTAGTTGTAGGCATTCACTGAGGGATAAATTTAAGGAAATAAACATAATGACAGTCGCATCTCAATATGTAGGTATATGAGAACCTGATTTATGTAAAAAAGAATATTAATCTATATTCCAAACACAGCGACGTTCATAACATAAATATTAGAAACAAAGATTTACTTATTGTGCCCACGACTAGGCTCCAAAAAATTTGTAATTCATTTAAGTGCCAAAGTATACGTTTTTTACAACAAACTCCCAAGTCTTGTTAAAGAACTGAGCCTCAATAAATTTAAATCATTTATTAAACAGAAACTCTGTCAAAAAGGTTTCTATAAAGTTAAAGATTACTTGGATGACAAAAAGGCTTGGGGTTAACTAAGCTACTTCAATGTACCCCCAAGCAAGAATCCATTTTATACTATGAATGAGTGTTTTAGAATGTCCTTATATAATAACTTTGGTATTTTTTTATGACTTTTAAATAGAAAACTGTCTGTGATTGTGAGTTGCATTCAGGCTACATTGAATATATGATTATTATTTTAATATTGTGAATGTGAAGACTATGTGGGTCATTGTTGCATTTTTTTTCTCCTCAGTTAATTTTAATCAAGGTCTGGCATTTTGAGTAATTTTTGTGGCCTACCCAAATGTCTTTTCTTTGGTATTGTTCGTCGAATCGTTGAGCTCCTTAAGTTCTGAGTTGAGCTGCACGATTACTGACAAATGCGTGCACTGACTGGACAGGTCCACTCAATCTGTGTGGTTTTTCCTCAAAAGACCATTTCAGACACAAATCTACATGGTCTTCACATGATCTGACCAAGATTATGTCTGGACTATAAAAGAGACTGTGACCTCTGAGTTTGTTTCGGCCTTTCTTCTCAGAGTAGTCAGATAGGAAACGCCGACCTCATCTAGTTTTTAAAATATGATTGACGTGTAAAAGTGTTTGTTCAAACCTACTTACAGAAATAAAATCATTTATCATTTATCCCACCTCTTTCTTGCCTTTATTGGCTGGCTAGAGTGGATATTTGCAAGAGCAAACGTGCTCGGAGGAAGGAAGTATTTCAGTAATATGCTGGTAGGGATCTTGACCGCACTTCCGGGATTGTTCTGATAGCCGTGGGATACCTCTCCACTCCTCATAAGCACTTCAGGACATGTTGCCCTTTTGTCGCTACGACACTACGTGCTAGCGACCGTTTTCGGGGGCCTATTATTGAGTGTGCAAGTCCCCGTCTGCCATTTTATCTGTGTAATTTATACAAAATATTGGCCAGGCAGGGGCCGTAGTCTTTACATAGTCCTAGATAACCAGTCCACTTGTTTGACTGGTTGACTATATTCAGAACTAGGTATATGACGCGCGTGGACTCGTTTTTTCCGTTTATTAAACTTATTTCTACTTTTTGCTGACGGTTGGATAAATAACAAGTAATCAAATCAATAAATATTTCTTTTCAATAATTCCGTAGTTATTGCATTTTTGTATTTGTAATTCGTGATTGACAAAGTCCAAAGCTTTGCTTATGTCAAAGAAGATGACATAATGGAATACGATGATCTAAATGATTAATTATATTTTTTATGAGTTTAAACGCTGCTAATGTAGTTGAATTTCCGCTTTGAAAGCCGTTTTGTTCCTATTTTATAATCTGTTTTTTTTTTCTAAATAGTTTATGAGTCTACGATGCAAGCATGTATGCTGCATGCATGGTTTCTCAAAGATTTTTGATAAGTTAGATATTAATGCACGTGCACCTAGCTTCTGATGTTTCATATGTGCCCATGTTGGTTTATGTGAAATAAAATATTTTGATTTTGATTTTGAATGTTATAGGGCGGTAATTAGATAAGTCTTTTGTGTCACCTTTCTTAAATAAGGGTTTGACAATGAAATAAAAAGAAAAATAGGTTTATGGAATGTTCGAGTTTATCTGGAAAAATACCTTGCCAGAATGAGCGATTTATCAAGTGTTCAATGGTCGGGGGTATAATGGCGGCACAGAATTTGAGAATGTGAGTTGCTATTCCGTCAAATCCAACCGCTTTGGTGTTTTTAAGAGATATTATGGTATTTTGTACTTCATCTTCATAACATAGATGTAAAAACATAGGTTGAGTCATATTCGGTAAATCAATTATATATTTTTTGTCTGATGACGCTTTATTTTTAGTATGGAATTCTTTGGCAATATTTATGAAAAAGCCGTTGAAACATTCAGCACTTTCCAGCCAGCCAGTTTAATTTAGCCAGTTATGTTTACGTCTCATGTAATAGGGACAAGAGGGGGGGTTCTAATTCTGACAAAAGAATGTACCATTATAGTGCGAAATACGCATACATAAATTCACGCCTTTTTTCCATGGGGGCAGGCAAAAACTACAGAAAGCCACCTGCTACGATCCTTACATACTCCTTTGGCCTCGCTTGCGTTCATACATCTGGTTGCGAGTACTACGCACCTGACCTTTCTAAAGAACATCACCAATAAGTGCGAAATAATCCTTATCTAATCCCATAGAGTGTGCGTTATCCCAGCAAAATAATGTCGAACATAGTCATTTTAATGTTATAGATAATTAGTTGCCTAACTTCGGTAATTGTTGCACACATTTTTAAATTTGTTGTACTTATAGTTTTTTAGTTATTTCACAAAAACATTTCCTGCTGGGCTAACGTTCCCGCAGCCAGAAATTTTTGTTTTTATGAGAAAATTTAAATAAATATTCACACAGTACAAAGTCACAGTGCAAAGTCACAGTACAAAGTCACAGTACAAAGTCACAGTACAAAGTCACAGTACAAAGTTCATTGTGTTATGGTTTGATGTTCAAAAAGGTGATGTCATAAATAATGACTAAGCTCAAATAATTTAATTTAACGTTTTGTGTTTCGTAATGTAAATACTTAGCATACTATTGTATAGAACCAAGTTTTTCTAACTGAACAGACAGCTGTGCTACTGCGGGGTTTGTTGCGCCAGTTCTTCTTTCCAGATTAAAACAGTAGGATGTGGTGAAGGGCGGGCGTTTTGGAAAAAATTACATAAGATTCCATCTTATGTAGGTAATTAAGCTATTGCATAGCTTTTATCGCAGGCTTTGAGCGCGGCGACCGAATCAAGAAATTCCGTAACGAAAATAAAACCTAACACCCCCCACTCCGCCTACCATGTAGCTCGGCCGAGCGTTCGCTTATCGTGTATGTATATGGTACGACTGTACTTGAATTAATATCAAAGAAAACAAAAATACTGCATAAATAAAAAATAACAAAAATAATTATAATTGCATAAGTTGATAAAAAATGCTATGCAATAGCTTTACCGCGGCAGTCCCCGAGTGCCACACGTGTTTTTTTTTTCGTTCAAAAAGTAGATACCTACTGATTCTCAGCCTTGTTTGAATAAATTACTTTTCACGCCTCTTGCTCAAAAAGTCCGTCATTTTAGCGTAGGTACTAGAGCGGGGATAAAATAGCATATTTTCCTCCAGGGAATTTTTTTTTTGTCTGTTCCCAACGAGCCTACAAACACGAAAAAGTCATTATTCACAAGTAGAACAATCATGAATAAAAACTCGACTTATTATTGTTTCATAAAAAAGGGCATTTTATTTTTGAAAATGGGACTGAAATAGGCGATCTATTCGGTAGAATGCTTGGCATTGCGTTGCGGCTAGAGATGTAAAGAACTCGAGTTTTTGAGTCCTAAATTTTAGGCTCAGATGACAAATTGCACAGCTCGACTCGTTACAACAACACCCCCAGACTAGAACACTTAAGTCTACATAGAGACTCGAGCGCAACATGGCGCTCAGGTCTTGATTCGAGCTCGAGTCGTTTCACACGACGGGTCGCGCTCAAGTTCTTTTCCATTTGGAGTTCCTTTATAAATAAATAGGGAATAAAATATAAGTCGGAATAAAAATAATATAGGAAGTCGCGGGAAATAGCTAGTGTCAAATAATCTTTCCTATTAAAATAAAAGTGGTAAATATAAGAAAAAATATTTTACTCATCATGAAACATGATTCTAAACATAAACAAATCACATTAAGTAACTAATTACTAAATATACCAATATTTTTTATTATATAAACGTTTAATCAAAAAAGTCTAACCATGATGCTAGACACATTGTAGCTTGTATCGTCTTATTACTAAGTCTGTTTCTTTTTTTTGTGATTAAATTACCAGATCTTGAAAATGCCTGTTCGCTCAGCACACTTGTTGCCGGAATACTGAGTATATCAAACGCACATTTTTGAAGGTGTGGTAATCTATTAGCTTGTTGTGTCCACCATAATATAATATCAGTGTTTTCTGTTTCTATTGGCATTTATGTCTATGTATTTTTAAATAAATCAACCTTGATACGCTCAAGACTCGATACACTCGAGCTCTTTTTAAGACTCGAGTTCTTTTTGAGACGTGAGCTTGTTTTTAAGACTCGAGCTCTTTTTGAAATACGAGTTCTATTTTGGCGCTCGAGTTTTCGAGAAAGGACTGCAGATCGGCTCGACTCAAGGCTCTGAGTTTTGTTAGTACGCCGAGTCTTGTAAAATTGAGCCGAGTCTATCGAATTAAGACTCAAAGACTCGAGTTCTTTACATCTCTAGTTGCGGCTACAAAAGAAATAAAAAAAGTAAACTATTTAATATTGTATTGGATTATTTTAATTTCTCGCAATCGTAGTGAAAAGTAGAGTGACACGGCGCTAAAAACCCATTATAACTCGGTTTCTTTACTCGCTTGCTAAAGCTCGGCAGTAAAACTACCTCTTTTAGAATAATGGGTCATCTCATTCCCTTGTATAACAATCTACTAATGATTTTAATAAACGTGTGGTGAGGCCCGCCCGTAATATACGATGGTTCATACAAAATGTACCTACAAAGGTGATTAGGTTGATTTTTTGCGATGCGGTGCGACGTGGACCCGCCCATGGTCTAAAAAAACAAGGTCTGGCACTCCGGGAGTGACACATGCTTACGTCACTATCCAGTTGTCACTTTTTTGCAACAAAACAAGAAGTATGGAAACATTTTCAGTCACCATTCTGTTAAAACATATATATAAAGCATTTTTTTGCAAAGCACGAAACAATTCAATTTAAACTTATACCAACGTAATTGTTAGTAAAACCTCATTGATTTATCGGATTCGCACAGGTAATAAAGGCGGTTGGGGAGTTATTATTACACACTACTGGTAACACAGCGGTGATGACGTAGGCTTGTGTTACCCACATGACCACTGTGTCTCGGAATGCTATACCTGGCGAAGTATATTATTATACCATGGACCCGCCCAAATCTGCATCATCCTTCAGCGATCATTGTGCTGGTAGTCGTGACAGCCAATGGCATAACAGCCAAGAGCCTAAACCAACACCTCAGGAGACTCTCGTTAGGCAGTTGGATAAGATTCAGAAAGCAATACTTCTGGACACGGATCGTATTGTTAAGAGGTTTCTATCTCTGGGGCCCTGTTCCCGATACTGACAGGCTATATTTGATCTTGTATTATTTTTATAAGATATAACATACCTAGCATCATCATCTGTCTAGACTTTTCCCAAGTATGTTGGGGACGGCTTCCAGTCTAACCGGATGTTGCTGAATACCAGTATTTTATATGAAACGACTGCCTATCTGACCTCCACAACCCAGTTACTGGGTAATACGATACCTCTTGGTAAGACTGGTTGTCAGACTCGGGCTTCTGACGACCCGTAACGACTCAAAGATCCATGAATGACAGCCGGGACCAACGGCTTAACGTGGTTTCCGAGGCACAAAGTGGTCTTGGTATGTAGCGATAGTCACCCATCCAAGAACCAGCCGCGGCAAGTGTAGCTTAACCTGATCGATCGACCCGTGCGGCTGTCATTACTTAAGCACAAGCCCCTCATTCCTCAATGGCATACCTATGGTTTTGAGTTGGAAGTCATCAAATGACCTTTCCCGCTCTGGGCGGAGCGGGAGGATGTGTCAGACTCTTACTGACTAATACCCACCCGTGTTCCTTCAGCTGCCTGTACACCAGGGCCACGGTAACTCTTTCGAACAATTCGCGACCCCGGCAGGCATCGGCCCTTTCGGACCCCGTCAATGATGCTGACATCTCTTTGAGGCGCGCGTGAAACACGACGCGCCGTCGACCCGGGCCTGGTCCTTACCGGACGGCGAGCCGCCCATTGCTCGCCGTCCGCAAGACAGCGCTTACGGTGGCCGGGAGTCGGCAATCGACTCCCGATGCCCAGGGTGTCTCCTGCGGCGACTAGGGGCGTGAGTGCGCAACGATTGTCTCTCCCTCACGCGCTCCGCCTCCTCTTTCGCGAGCATTACTGCTTAGCAGAAAGAGGTGACGGTTTCCCATTCCCTCTCGCTCCGTACCATGGCCTGGACTAGGGCCGGACGCGAGAGATCGCCGACGCCAATCGCCGCCACGAGGACACGGCGGTGCTCCGCCCAAGCCCGGCAGACCTCCACCGTATGCTCCACTGTGCCCTCCGGTCGATCCACATAATGATAACACCCGGGCGTTTCCTCCCGCCTTATCCGAAACAGCCATGTCCGGTGAGGACCTGCGTCAGGCGCAAGGGGAGGACACTGCGGAGCCTCTTAAGCCACTCCTCAAAGAAGGGACTGACCGCCGCAATTGTGGCGTGCCCAGCGCTGGGTTGCGACAGTCGCACTCTCCATGCCGCCATGAGATCCCGCTGGAGCTGTCCGTTGTGCCGCGCTTTCTCGCGGAAGCGGAATTACGCCCGGTTTCGCCTCCTCGCGCTACTCCCAAATATGCGCGAGGACTTTTGCCTCCAGATCCCATGGCGGCAATCTGGCAAGGAGGCGCGCCGCCTCGCTGGAGACCGTGCGGTGTCCCCGGACCAGTCGAATGGCCATAACCCTCTGGGACGCGTTCAACCGGCGGGCTGATCGACGCCTCAAGGAACGCGCCAACACCGGTGCCCCGTAAAGGGCCATGGACCGCACGACCCCCGCGTAGAGCCTCCGGTAGGAGGCGTTTGGACCCCCTAGATTGGGCAGGAGCCGCTTCAAGGCAGCCACGGTCCGCTCCAGTTTGGGAGTCAAACGACGGAAATGCTCCACGAAATTCCACCGGCTGTCGAGGACGAGTCCCAGGTACTTCAACGTCGACTCGAAGCCGATGTGAACCCCTCCTACCGTTATTTGGGAACCCAACAGTGGCGCGTTCCGAGGACCATGAAAACACATGGTCTCGGACTTGTGTAAGGCCACCTCGAGTCCCAATTGCCGGATCCTCTCAACGACTGTCGTAATCCCGCGTGTCATTAACTCGGCCGCCGCCTGGTGCGACATTCCCTGCCTCAGGACCAGCGTGTCGTCAGCGTAGCACACCACGCTGACGCCGCTAGGGAGGTCGGCGCGCAGCACCCAGTCGTACCCGATGTCCCACAGATGCAGCCCCAGGACCGATCCCTGTAGGACACCGCACGACATCTCTCGCCAGTTCCATACTCCCTGGTGACCGGGGTCAGTGGCATACCTAACATATTAATTTTAAACAAATAAATAACATCACACCGGTATCCCCGAAGGCATAGGCAGAGGGGAAAGGATACCCACACACCGCGTGTGAAAGGAGAATGACCAAAAGTAGTACCAAAAAGTCTCATGCATCAAGATACATTGTCCTACGTACTTCTAAAAGTGTAGAACATAATGTAAATAAGCTTGAACCCTTGTATCGTAATCAGCCTATAATGTTCCCACTGCTGGACACAGGCCTCCTCTGGGTGAGAGTGAGTGGGCCAAAATCCACCACGCGGAACCAGCGCGACTTGGTGGATGTCACACGTCTTCGAATTATTGGTTTGATAAACCATTTTGGGCCGGTTTCCTCACGATGTTTTCCTTCGCCGTTCGAGCAATGGTGATGAAATAATTTACACAAAGTAAAGCGCCAGTCTGGGTTCGAACCCGCGACCTACAACTTATAAGTCGGGGCTGTTACCACTGGGCCACCACAGCTTTCTGGAACCCTTGATATAAACCGTTAATTCATGATTTATCTATCATAATAATAACATTATCATCATGGACTTACACGATGGTCTAGGCCTTACCACCAAATCATCATAGCAGACCAGTTTACGTAACTAAGCCCCTTGTAATGACCGAGATCAGCCGGTTGCAACGCAGGAATATGTTCAGTAACGCCTTATAATTTGAAACATTTACCTTGTAAACTAATTGTTTTGGGTAGGTCCTTTAAATTTACTTTATCTGTCCCGTTAAAATCAAACGAGATCAAATTCGATAGTTTATAACTAGTGATGGCGTGATATTTACATGAGACACAGGTATTATTTACATTGCCAATACATATTGCGTCTTCGAGGCTGGAAACACCAAAAATTTTAATCATGTCTAAATTAAATATCAGAAATATCACCTCTGAAGATCTTGCTTGGCGTGCACAATTTGTTTAAACATTGTTTTGTGGAAACTGCACTGGAGATAGAATTTAATAATACTTTTTCAAATATGTATGTTGCATTACAAGCCCAAACTACATTTACTAATTTACCTTTATGCTCTTTAGTAAAATATTCGAGGGCTACACGAGACCTCATTTCATAAACATCTCATTGTGAATGACTATCAGATAAATGTTGAATGTATTTTGCAATCGATACATTTATTTTAAATATCTATACTCTTCTTGATATTTTGGTTTTTATTGTATATTAAAGACAAAAGGTACAGTACGAAATCTAGGCCACATATGTTTATTAATTTCATTTCATTTTCACCGTAACCGACAGAACTACATAAGTAAACATTTGTAATAAATTTCACACAATTTTTTTCTAACATTGATTCGGCTACTTTGGCGTTCTCTCCTTTCCGATTTTCGCTGAAAGAAGGTTCGTCAGAAAATATCGAATCTGTAGGAAATTGTTGACAACTGCTCATTTTGGATTACTTTTTCGCTTTCTGGAAATTTTCGCAACCAGTTTGTTTTTGTTATTTATTTCTTGACATAAATCGCTTAAAGTAATTTTGATTTCTCCGTCTAGATTTTCCAAATGAATTTTCATAAACTGATCAATCCTGTATTTTGTAACTTATCTTTGTTTTAAATATAAGTTTTCTTTTAGTGTTCAAATAACTTTCTACTGAGGATGAGGATGGAGCTTTATTTTCTGAATTGAAAAAGGGACATATCATATTGGGTCATAGCGGCAATTTATACAATATCCTCATTAGTGTAGATAAAAAAGGCGCATAATAATATAAATTAGCATTTTCCTTTATTATGGTTTTATTATTAGAATCGACTAAGTGGTCAAACCACGTCATAAATTTAACGCTCTACATTGTAACCAATTCGTCTTTTTTAACATTTTCTTCTTCAAAAATTTCTTCTTTAATATCATCTGTTGCTGTGGTTGTACCAATTGTTACATCGATAAATTTATCAAGCCGTGTTTTAGATTTAATAATCTTAGCTTTTGCAGATATATCACTATCTTTATACTGTCCTATACACATTTTCACAATATCTTCAGTTATCGGATTTGCAACATCGTACTCCTAGCATTTATCAGCAAAATACAGCGAATATAAAAATAATTTATACGGTGTTCTATGCCATCTTTGAAACACGATAAATTATGTAGTGTTTTTGTGAAGTGGCTAGTGTCAAACCTAATGAAAGTAGTTGGTAAAGTTGCGGTTTTTCCCTCTAAAACTGCAAATAGGTGGTGAATATAGTGTTTTGTACTATTATGCGATGGAAAAGCCTGAGTGATAGAGGATAGCACTGCTGAGGAATCGTCAGTGATTACCTCATGGGGTACGTTAGTTACATCACTCACTCATTGTTTCAAACAATTTGATATTGATGTTGCATTCTGAGAATCTGCTACCATTCGAAGAAAAGGGAGAGATTTTAATTTTTGAGTAGTTGTAATGAGTGCAGCGTACAAAAACAGTGTCTTAGTTAGTCGGGTACCATCAGATAGGCTTATTCTTTTAAAAAAAAGAGCCCGTTGCATCAATTGTGTACTTTGTCACATTTGTTATAATACATTTGTAGTAATTAAATTCTTTATCCGTCTAGTAGTAAACATGAAAATGTGGATAAACATGAATTTCACGGATAGCTTTTACACAATCTGAAGTTTTGGCCATAATTATCGGTGATATCAAAGGATTTGCATCAAGCAATTCTCAAATTTTAGCTTCCGATTTAATTTGTCGTAAAGCGAAAATTTACGGTAACACTGGCGGCTCAATATTGTCATGTCTATCAATAGTAATCAGTTTTGAAGCCATTTCAAGGCGAACCAAAATAGCTGCTTTAAATTTCAAGTTTTTAGCTACTCGATGTCTTGCGTACGGTGAAGCTTTTGATTTTCGTATTGGTTTATGTTTGGTCGATTTTTGTATGGTACAGAAAAATGTTTGTATTTTATCGTTTTTTTTAAAGATGATACTTCAGTTTGTGCAAAACACTGACTAAAATGACCTTTCAAATTAATGTAGTAATACTGAATTTTACTTTTTCAAAACCCACTTACAGCGAAATTTTGATTTTAAACATATTTTCTTTTTAATCATGTCAGACTATTTATACTTAGGTAAAGTTTTGTATGTCCGAAAGATTTAAGATCATATACATTTAGAGCAAACAAAAATGTTTTATTTCGTCTACTTATTTTTACGTTTTCATCATAAGAAATATTAATAGTTGGGGTTGAAGTTACAGAGCTGCGAGCTGCATCTGATATAATATCTGGTGTATTATGCTGTAGTTTTTCGAACTGTAAGCTATTGTATTAGTCCTATATTGTTTAAATGACATATCGCCGGCCTAATTCGTTAACCTGCTAAGTTCATTTTGACATCTTTTACAAGACACAGAAAAATCTGAATAATATCTCTATTAATTTAGCAATCATAATTCTGAAAATCCCGTTGGTTTCTATAGTTTTTCTTGATATTTTAACAATATATGTAGCAGCATAACTTATACACATTTTATAAAATTTAGAAAAATAATTATTTAGCAGTTTGTCGAGGTGAAGTTTCAATTTGCTTGAGGACTTAGCAGTTTTTTATTTAAATTGAGTATGGTGTACAAATTAATGGATTGTGAAGTAAAACGAATTCAATCAGTACCTAATCAAAATATTTAACGTTGCCAGTACAAAACTGAGGTCCCAACAGGATTTAGCAGGTTTGCGTTGTGGAGATTGACTGGTGGTTGGCAAGCAGTTTTTCGGGCATAGCATTTGTCACCTTTTTTGGCTAATATCGCAGTTATTCCTTAAACGATACGGTAGATATTAGATTGAACTTTTTAACTGGTATAAAAAGTAAATTTTGCCAAAAAATGGACTTAGCAGGTTAACGAATTTGGCCGACGATAAATGATAAATAAATGATAAATGATTTTATTTCTGTAAGTAGGTTTGAACAAACACTTTTACACGTCAATCATATTTTAAAAACTAGATGAAGTCGGCGTTTCCTATCTGACTACTCTGAGAAGAAAGGCCGAAACAAACTCAGAGGTCACAGTTTCTTTTAAAGTCCAGACATAATCTTGGTCAGATCATGTGAAGACCATGTAGATTTGTGTCTGAGATGGTGTTTTGAGGAAAAACCACACAGATTGAGTGGACCTGTCCAGTCAGTGCACGCATTTGTCAGTAATCGTGTAGCTCAACTCAGAACTTAAGGAGCTCAACGATTCGACGAACAATACCAAAGAAAAGACATTTGGGTAGGCCACAAAAATTACTTAAACTGCCAGACCATGATTAAAATTAACTGAGGAGAGAAAAAAAAGCAACAATGATCCACATAGTCTTCACATTCACAATATTATATACAAAGCTATTGGTGTCATTTAGGCACCTAGTTCTTGGTCCATAAGTGTGAAGATGGTGTGATTATACTTAACATAAGGTTTCTGTAACTCTTTAGTAAATCTTTGAAATAATTCATTTTCCGTTTTCCTATATACTTGCGGTTTCCGACCCCTCTTTTTCATAGCTTCGCATTCTGAAAATTACGAAATTTTACATAGGGAATAATCACGTTACTCTTCAACAGAATACAGTAATACATATATAAAGAGATGGGTACTTACTTTGATATTTCAAAACGGAAATACTGATGATAATTTTTACTAAATGTTGCACTATAGTAGCGAAGCTATAATTTTAATTACAGGGAAGGCCAAGAAAAAAAAACAGTTTTTATAAACCTAGCGTTTATAACATCAAAATGAATTCCCTCAAAAATTAACGTCAATAATTTACTTTTAGAAATAAAAGCGATAAAATAGGTACCTACGTTTAGTTGCGGCAAACATGACGCAGCGAAAAACGCACAAACAAATAAATAAACGTTTGGGGGAAAATATGCGTCACATCCATGCAAAATGGCAATAGCTTAAACGCTTATCGTCTATTTATAAATTTAATACCATCTATGGTCATGTAGCAGAACCAAAGAGGTGCTATCAATATACAAACAAAATGATCAATGTTTTACAGAAATAAAAGTGTAATAGCTATTACAGATCATAGTTTTATTTCTGAAACACGTTCTGTTATAAATCTATACCAATATAATAAAGCTGAATAGTTTGTTTGTTTTTTTGAACGCGATAATCTCTGGAACTACTCGTACGATTAATTATTTAACGGTTCGCTAATGTTTCACCAAAACACCATTAACACATTTTTAGTTCACTACCAACGTTTTCGTACCCGTATACTATTTATTTCACAAACAACTTATTCCGCAAATGTTTTATTTTATAAACACTCTCTTTACAAACATTTATTTGGCAACTGCTTCTCTTTACAAATGTTTCGGATGATATTTAATCATTTATACATTTTTCATTTAATATTTAGATTATTTTGGAAAAATCAAGTTTACGTTAAATATCGTTTTATACTTAATACATTTTCTACACACAATATTTGAAATGATTATGGAATATGGAGCAGAAAATAACATAGATATTAAGCCGAGAGTTTGCATATTTAGATTTTGAAAAAGCGGATATCTTAAGCTTGCGATCTAATTTTGAAAACGTAATCCTACATGGTTGCAATTTCCATTTGGGTCAAATAATGTACAGGCAAATACTGAAGTTCTTTAAACCTACTAAAGTTTTTTTTTTCTATAAAATCTAGTCGTTTCTGGAACTCGCCGGCCGCTGCCGCGGCACCGCTCGCTTCGCTCGCTCGGCTCGTGCGTAGGGGGTCACAGTTTCATCCTAACCTAACCAATTCGGTTATTTTTAAAAAATAATTAACCTAATCTAACTAGTTCGGTTCCGCGTAGCGAACTAAAAATAATCTCTTTTTTTCTAATAGCGCAAGTCGTTTCTGGCATATCAATTTTGTGCTTATAGAAAACATACCTGAGCCTAAGTTTTTTAATCAAAGAATTCGTAATAATAAGTCAATATGTAAAACGTTTTTATTCCAAACGTTATGAGATAAAATAAAATAAAAAATGAATTGTTTGTTAAATAATACGTTATTTATTTTAATCGGATAATTATTTTCTTAAGTGAATTATTTGGCAAACTTGTTGTTGTATAGTGATGAAATGTCAAATCATGTTTTTGCCAATCGTTGCTTCTCAATTAAAAAATTGTAAAATAATTTTAAGCTATTGCATAGCTTTTATCGCGGGCTTTGAGCGCGGCGACCGAATCAAGAAATTCCGTAACGAAATTAAAACCTAACACCCCCCACTCCGCCTACCATGTAGCTCGGCCGAGCGTTCGCTTAACGTGTATGTATATGGTACGACTGTACTTGAATTAATATCAAATAAATAAAAATACCTACTGCATAAATAAAAAATAAATAGTTAATTATAATTGAATAAGTTGATAAAAAATGCTATGCAATAGCTTTACCGCGGCAGTCCCCGAGTGCCACACGTGTTTTTTTGGTGAACTGACAGGACACCTTAATTAACGTTTCTATGAAGACTATGCACCTGCTGCACTAGTACTAGTAAAAAAACGTGGGTAGGCGTGACATTTACATGTAATTTTGTAGCTTCCTTATTTAATATTTATTTTAAAATAGTTAATTGTTCTTTTTCACTATATTTATGCGCTAATTAACTAATAAACCCACCTTCGCTCGGAACTTTCCTATCACTTTCACTCTTCAACAACCACAACACTCAAAATATACCAACTTAACATGGACAGCAAGCTTGTGCACAGTATGGAGGAACTGGAGAAGCTGTTTAGCTCCCGCATGCGTGAGTACGAAGATAAGCTGCAGAGAGCTACAGCTGGAACTGACCCTGCACACTCAGATCTTGCGGCACTGTCCCTAGACTTTTCTGAGTTTAAATCCTTTGTCTGCAAAACATTCTCTCACTTCAAAATACAAATTGAACTCTTGTCGTTGAGTCTAGACTCACATGAGACTACGATGCGAAGAAAGATTTTGCTGTTTCATGGTATTCCTGAGAAAGCTGATGAAAAGCTGTGCGACTCGATTCTTCTTATTTTATCTAAACAACTGTTGATTGATAATATTAAACAGGAACATTTAGACGTATGCCACAGACTAGGAGCACCCCAAGGTAAAACCAGACCTGTGCTTGTGCGATTTAATGAAATGGAGCATCGTCGGTTAGTTTGGGAGAGTAAAACTACACTCAAAGGCAGCGGCATCACCATTTCGGAGTTCCTGACTAAGACTCGGCACCAGGTATTTATTGCTGCTCGCAAGCACTTTAGCATCAATAGCTGCTGGTCCGCAGAGGGTAAGGTTATTGTCTTGACGCCTGACAAGTCACGCCGGAAGATAGCGTCCATGGGTGAGCTTGAAACGTTAATCGCGTTATTCCCCGCTCCAGCCAGTGCTGCCGCTACCAAGGATCCCGTGCCTGCTGCTTCTATCTCATCCGCCGTGGCATCTTCATCGCCTGTGGCAGCAACCCCCAAACAAAAGATTGTGAGGAAGGCTCGCCGCTAAGTTTACTAATGTAGATGCCCCATGCATGTTTTACATTGATAGCTTTGTGTAGTGTCGGTACACTTTAAATTAAATTCCTCTTTTGTTAATCTACCCATTGCATTTACTTAGTAAAATTTTTTTTTTTCACACATCGTTTAGCTTGCCGGTAGATACATTTATTTTTCTGATATTGTGACGTGACGCCTGTCACTACCGCTGTCATTTTTTGTACAATTGACGTTACGTTTCGTTTCTGCGTTTGTCCGTGTCCGAATGATGTGGCTAATATTTTCATTTGTCAACTTTTAATGTTATTTTCGTATTCATATTTTTTTTTCTCTGTCTTCTAAGATAATTTTTGTTTTGATTTGTTACCTTTACTTTTGTATGTACCTACCTTGTTTATTATTATTATAGTGTGTTAAAATCTCTACCAGCAACAGCGAATAGGTGCTTTTAATAGTTGAGCGTATTTCATTATTGTTTTGTTATTGTTGTTTTGCACTTAGGCAGTTAAGTAGTTTATTTTATTTTTATTTTTTATATTGTTATTTTATTTATTTTTTGGTATTATTTTTGTTCATTAGTATATATATTATAGTTTTTGCAAACTATGTTCGATGCAGATTTTGATAATGATTTTTTCTCTTGTTCTTCCTCTTCTAGCAGTTTCCTTAGTGCGGCGAGTGGTTCTTCCTCTCCTCTTACTCTCGGCGGGCAGATTTCCTCTTTGCTTTCCCACCTCCCCAACAATCTCAACATAGCTCACATCAATGCCCAGAGTGTTCCATGCCATTACTCTGATCTTCTGGCTTCCATTAGCTGTGCTCATATAGATGCCTTGCTGATCTCTGAGTCCTTCCTCAAACCCTCTCTTTTATCTGTTAATTATGCACTTCCTGGTTTTGTTCTTATCCGTAATGATAGAACCGGGAAGGGCGGTGGTGGTGTTGCAATTTACTTGCGTACTGATATTCCCTACAAGATTATCAGCTCATCACCATCTTCCTACTCGGGGACAGCGGAGCATCTGTTTCTCGAAATTTCTTTGCATCACGTTAAAATGCTTCTTGGAGTGATGTACAGTCCTAACCTCAGTATCGACTATTTTGACTCTTTTGATTCACTTTTAAATGATTTCTGTCCCTCTTATGACCACGTAGTTTTGATGGGCGACTTTAATACTTGCCTTCTTAAAAATGACAATCGTACTCACAAACTTCAATCTCTCTTATCTTCTTTTAACCTTAGTATTCTGCCTCTTTCTGCTACTCATCATTTCCCTAACTGCACCCCTTCTCTTTTGGACCTAATGATTGTCTCTAATTCATATAACGTATCTGTCCACGGTCAGCTCACTGCTTGTTTTTCTTATCACGACTTCATCTTTATGTCCTACAAGATTCGCCCTCCTAAGCGTAAGCCGCAGTATATTTTCCTTAGAAACTATAAGGGCGTAGACCTGGAGGCATTGCTGCGTGATGCTAGTAATATCAACTGGACGAACGTCTTAGAGAGCGCATGTATCAACGATATGGTTCACATTTTCAACAGCACAATACTCAGCTTATACGATCGTCATGCCCCTATCCGTCGAGTCAAAGTCAAGTATGTCCCGGCCCCCTGGCTCACCCCTGCCATTAGGGATGTGATGGCTAGTAGGGACAGAGCCAAAAGGAGGTTAAAACGCTGTCCTTCCGAGCGCAACTTGAATGCGTTTAAGTTACTGCGTAATCGCTGCAGTCGTATGTGTAGAGATGCAAAGAGACGCTACTTCCATAAATCTCTCGACAACCGTAACTCTTCTGAAGTCTGGAAGTTTCTGAAAACTGTAGGTATTGGTAAGTCTCCAGTTGTTTCCAGTAATGACATTGACGTGTGTGCTCTTAACAAACATTTCTCACTTCCCCCTGTTACGTTGGATCCACACGTCAAATCAGCTACTTTAAATAAACTTTTCTGTTTGCCAGTACCGCAGTGTCCTTCTTTCGAATTAAGCCCTGTAGGTGAAAGTGAGGTCAAAAAATCTATTTGTGCTATCTCCTCCACTGCAGTTGGTAATGACAATCTTTGCTCAAGAATGATTTCTCCTATCCTCCCGATATTACTTCCCATCTTGACCCACATTTTTAATTTCTCCTTATTTTCTTGTACTGTTCCTGAGCCCTGGAAACAAGCCCATATCATCCCCTTACCCAAAATTCCTAACCCGGTCTCACCGACCGATTTCCGACCCATTTCTATCCTTCCATATCTCTCCAAAGTTCTTGAGCACATTGTTCATCAGCAACTTTCTGCCTTTCTTTCTTTGAATGACCTTCTTAGTCCTTTTCAATCTGGTTTTCGACCTGGTCATAGCACAGTAACGACTCTTTTGAAGGTTACTGATGACATCCGCTGGGCTATGGACCACAAATCTCTCTCCTTACTTGTACTTCTGGACTTTAGCAGTGCCTTTAACTCTGTCGATTTCGATATCCTTCTAGGGATCCTTAAATCTTTCAATTTCTCTTCTTCTACTATTGGTTGGTTCAACTCCTATCTAAAAGGCCGTTCGCAGCGGGTTCGTCTCGATGAATCTTCTTCTGACTGGTGCTCTCTTACCGCGGGTGTGCCTCAGGGTGGCGTTCTCTCTCCTCTTCTCTTTTCTATTTTTATTAACTCTGTCACCAGAGTCATCTCTTCCCACTTCCATCTCTATGCCGACGATCTGCAGCTTTACAATCACTTCTTGGTGCAAGATGCGGACGCCGCTGTGTCTGCTATGAACAGAGACCTGGATTTGATTAGTGAGTGGTCGCGGTCTTTCGGACTGCAGATCAACCCTAAGAAATCCCAGGCTATAATTATCGGCGGCAGGTATATGCGGAATAGGCTCGATGTTGCGTCGCTGTCTCCACTCTGTCTGAATGGAGTTCAGATTGAATACGCAAAAACGGTAAAAAATCTCGGGGTGACCATGGACTCTTACTTATCGTGGACTACCCAAGTTGCTCAAGTCAGTCGCAAAGTGCACTACACGTTCCATTCGTTGAAATGCCTCCAGAGCTTCTTGCCCTTGAACACCAAAATCTCCCTTGCTCAAACTCTCATACAGCCCATCATAGACTACGCTGATGCCTGTTATTTGGATGCCACCGAGGAGCTTTTAAACAAGCTTGAGCGTTTGCAAAATATCTGTATTCGTTTTGTTTTTAACCTTAAAAAGTATGATCACGTTTCTAACTTTCGCAAGATACTCAAGTGGCTCCCTATTCGACTTCGCAGGAACTCTCGGATATTGTGTCTGTTATTCAACCTACTTCACAACCCTAAAACGCCATCCTATCTGCGGGAACGCTTCTCGTACGCCCGTCCTTTTGATGCGCCTTGCAGGTCGCATCTTAGAAATCTCCTCAAATCCCCTCCCCACTCAACCGACTTCTACTCCTACTCTTTCACTGTGCACGCGGTACGATTGTGGAATTCACTTCCGCCTGACATTAGGAACTGCCATACTATTGGAGTATTTAAAAGTAGAGTGAAAGAGCACTATCTTTCCACTTTGTCATAATTGCATATGTATTTATTATTTGAATTACATTATATTGTTATATATTTTAGTGATATTTATTTTAGTAGTATGTATGTATGTAAGTATATTCTCATATTGTATGTTTATATTTAAATTGGAAAATTATTTAAGATTTTATGTATATTGTTTTCCCTTCTACTCTTACACACGTTGTCTACATCTCTTTAATATACTCTCCTATCGCAGGTATGCTGGAAGAGATTTCTTTAGAAATAAGCATCACCTTTGTACGTATTTTTCTGTTCCTTTCTTCTTGTCTGTTTATATATGTGTGTACATAAATGGTTAAATAAATAAATAAATAAATAAATACATTATTGCACAGCACGAAACGTAATCGTATCCGACGGTTCAAGCACCAAATATATTTAGACGCTTAAAAAAATACTTTGTATGAGGGTAGATACAGGTCTGTCCCATAAAATGAGCCTAATCATAACTACCCTACAAAATTTGCTGCTATAAAAAAAATCAAATGTATTACCTCTTAGAGTATGGCATTTAGAACAACGGACAATATGAGTATGTAATTTTTATATAAAAATATAGTAAAAATACTTGATCCAATTTGTATTAATCTATGAGCAACCTCATAGATTGATACAAATTGGATCAAGTTTTTTTACTATATCTTTTATTATTTAAGTTTCAGTTCAAACGTTTTAAGAAAACTCGACTTTCATTTAGGTACGTACATTTAAAATAAAAGTATGCTTTATAGGCAAAAGGGTCTCGTTCACTGTTGGGTACGGAATTCTAAAAAGTACCTAAACAATAAATATTATATACTTACCTAGGTTATTAATTTCGAAATAAGTACTTAAATACTTACTTATGTATGGACTTTCCTCTGTTTATGAAAACTCTATATGGGGCTGTTCCATAGAAAGTGACCACGTTTGACGTAAATGCAAAAAGGGAAATAAAAATAACTCTCCGTATGCATAACCTTTTCCTCATGACCTTTCCAATGTACAATAATAGTTAGGCTCTATATTTAGGTGTTCCCTACTGTTAGTGGAAACGAACACAAGCAAATATAAATAAAATAAAAATATAAAATTTTCTTGACATAAAAACTTCAATATAATTATGCACTGTCTATTCGTAAATGTAATATTTTTTCCCGGAAAAGAATCGAAGGTCACCCAACACTCAATTGATATTTTTGCAATAACTTTATTTGCGTACTAATTCCTGACTTTAACATAGGCATTTGGCAAGACATATTCAATCTACCCAGCCTTTGTCCAACAATGTTGGGGTCAGCTTCCTGTCTAACCGGATGCAGCTGAATACCAGTATTTTACATAGAGCGACTGCCTCTCTGACCACCACAACCCAGTTGCTGGGTAACACGATACCCCTTGTTAAGACTGTTTGTCGGTCTGTTGGGCGTCTGACTACCCGAAACGACTGTCAAAGATCTACGAATGACAGCCGGGACCAGCGGCTTAACGTGCTTTCCGAGGCCCGGAGGGGTCTCGATATATTGTAATGGATCCAGGAACCGACCGCGGCAAGTGTAAGCTTAAAGGGACTACAGAACCTAAACGCAAGTTTTATACTCATAATGCCTAAAAGTATACGATCCACTGCACTAAACAAAATCAGAAAAATATTTGATATTCTTCAGGATAAGTGCTAGTTAGATAGTGTGTTGAAAACATATTACAACTAATTTGATACGAAAGAAAAAAAAACACGAAGATACCTCTACAAATTTCTTTTAACGATTAAAAACCATACTAATATACATGCAATCATTCTGATTTTTTGTCAGATTAACACACCAGCGTTGTGTCATCGCGCCTCTCTTTCTTTTCTATGCAGCCTGACAGTGACCGCGCTTTAGCTGTTGTCAGCCTCTTTACTTTCGATCGACAAGTGCGGCTGTTATCATTGAACCACGAGCCCCTTGCATTTAGCAAGACATGTATCATATCATAATTCTAAATAGTCTACTTCACTTTTTAACGTGAATACGTTTTTAAATTTGCTGTCATAGTGGGAGGCAATTCAAAAAACTGATGATAACAAAATCGGGGGAAGTTTGGTGTTGCAGCTACATATCTATCATCTACATCCAAAATATAATTACATCACTCGATAGCTAATGCATCAAATAATTTGTTACGTTGAGTCAGGATTGTGAAGAACCGCGCGTGGTTGAGGGGGAGGCGCCGCCATTTTGAGGTAATTTCATTGTGTTACATAATTTGCATTTATTATAAATTTTGAAACTACGACGCTCGTTTGAGTTTCAATCGTCAGATCTCACCAAGATCTCGATCACGTAAAACACACGGCCGTGTCCACTACACAGCCATACCACTTTTTGTTTTCGGGGGGAAACCTTCAAAAGGCGCCCGGGCTTTGGGGATAAGACTGGGAAGTCTGGGATTTTTACCTCACTAAAATCACCCTAGTAGTCACCATCTGCACATGGAAAAGGCACCGTTACCTCTCAAAAGACTGATCCGAAACCCCCTCTGTGCAACATCCCTGGGGAGACTGTAAAGGGGTCTCCCCGGAACCTAACTGCAAGTCTGCATGTAAGCACTATGCGCCGTCTTCCCTGAGTTCACTTGGTGGGCGGGCAGAGTCCCCACTGAGCGCATGCAGGCGGGGTTTTGGCGTGTTGGGAGTCGATACAACTGCGTCTCCGACGCCTTTTCCGAGCGAGATTAGCCCTCTTACGATCCCGCTTGGCACCCTCCTTTTGGACCATCATGGTTTCACAGAAGGTCTCTCACACACTCTCTCTCCTCACTTATACCACCTACATGGCCACCTATAAAACGTAAGAAGCGAGGTGCACGGAGGTGGTCGTTACCTATGGGGAAGACCTGGAAGCAACTACACGGTCACTTTATGTGTACTATCGAGTCTTTTGTAATAAAGAAAGAAAAAAGAAAGAAAAATAGTTTATTCTGCACAAACAAAATGCACCTAACAAATGAACGACATTAATTTAGAGACATACAAAATAGCCAAAAGCCTCGTATTCATGTTACAATGTGTCATGTATTTGAGTGATGGACTGTGAACGCACCTGACATAGGATAAATTATCGATATTACCTTATACATAGTGTGGGGCAACATTTATTGTAATCTTTACGATAAAAGGTATCTTGGTATCCGCTAGAAATTCATCATCATTGTCTTGCTCTTATCGCCATTAATTCGGGGTGGGTGACACATCGTCTTTTTCTTCCTTATGTACTTCTCTATTAGTCGTCATCTCCGTAGTCACCCCCTTTATAGCCATATTTCCTTCACAAAGTCGTTCCAACGTTTCTTTTGTTTTCCCCTATTCATAGCCATACTCATACTCAAAACTCTCCTCGCGACATTTTTCTCATTGTTCCGCTTCGCAAGCTCACGAGAAGCAATTTCCACATAATTTTTTTGCTACCGGTGCCACATTTAGACTTCCTCTTATGTACTCATTTGTTATTCTATCCAATCACGTACACCACACGTCCCTTTAGCATTCTCATCTCAGTTGCATGCAATTATGAGTAAAAAATCCTTGTTATTTTTTGTTTTATGATGATTCAGTTCATAATCAATACCAGTCATGTTTGCGAAGTTTCATCTTCTAATTTAATTTAATCCTGTATAACGGATGTAAAAATACCCTTATGAAAGCCAAGAGTCACATGTTCTTCCTATTATTATGATAATTATATTCTACTAGCCCATACTTGGGAACTTTCTGGTTACGGAGATATTGAAGGTCAAAGTTCCAAATTTTTTAAATGTATTTTACGAAAACAAGTTTTAAATGTAAGATCCCCGTAGGTACCGTTGGATGCACCCATAAGAACAATGTTTTGTTTGCGTTATGGGTTACGCACTATAGTAAAATTTCATACCATAAATATACGTCGTTTCCCATCAATTATTTTGCACAGTTACGTAAGTCCGTAATCATGCCTGTAGCTTATACAAAAAAACACGTGTGGCACTCGGGGACTGCCGCGGTAAAGCTATTGCATAGCATTTTTCATCAACTTATGCAATTATAATTATTTATTTATTTTTTATTTATGCAGTATTTTTGTTTTCTTTGATATTAATTCAAGTACAGTCGTACCATATACATACACGTTAAGCGAACGCTCGGCCGAGCTACATGGTAGGCGGAGTGGGGGGTGTTAGGTTTTATTTTCGTTACGGAATTTCTTGATTCGGTCGCCGCGCTCAAAGCCCGCGATAAAAGCTATGCAATAGCTTAAAAATAAGCAAGTAGCTTGCATACCATTGTGACATTCACCAACAAGAAGCTATTAAGCGCGTAATACACACGCCTGCAGCTGGCACAAAAATAAGCAAGTAGCTTGCATGCCATTGTGACATTCACTAACCAGATGTTGGTATGGCTTAATGGCATGCGCAAATTATATTAAAACTTATTATTATTACTATTGTAGTGTAGACTGAAATAGTTGCAGCTGGCCAGCAGGCTTAGTATGCCGCTTTCTATTTCTACTCTACTGTAGAATAGAAATCGCGTGTCTGCAGAAAATGTTCTACTGTCTACACGGAAACGTCATTTTTGTCTACTCTTCCGTCGACAAAACGCTTCTCTTGTTAAGCCTGCAGGTTGTGTCAAGCTGCTAAGACCTTTCTTGTTTTTTATTTATCGAGGATTCTGTTTCCGTCGCTGACAAAAACAAACACAGTAACAACATAATTTGAGATTAATAAAATATGAACCTGCTGCAGCACGCGCCGCTGATGCGCGCCCTGCGTACACTCAATATGGTGTCACAACAGATTGACTGCTTCAATTGTACTCTGAGTGAATTCACACGGGCCGCATTTTGTAAAATTATTCTAAGTTGTTCATTATAAGTAGACTAATTGTATTAGGTTAGCCTGTGATGATAGTTGTATGTGTTTTAAATAAATAAATAAATGAATATTACCCTGCTTGTGTGCTCAAACTCAAAGCATTTATTTCAAATAAACCATTTACAGGCACTTTTGAATTGTCAAGGGGTCGGTCGGTCAAAAAGATGAAGCTAGTTGTCCATCCCAACGCGTAGTGGGTACTAATTGAGAAGAACCGGCACGAAACTCCATGGACACTCTTTTAAATCAAAATATTGTTACAAAAAAGTTGGTTACATTATTCATGTTGAAATTATACATGTGAGAACGATGTAGAAAGACGTGCACGTTAAAAGCGTCCGTAATTAAAAATATAGAAACAAAAAGAAACATTCAGAAATTAAAATAAGCCGTGGCAGCCAAGAGATGACCAGTCCCTACTGACGGCGCCCGTTCACGAAAATGACGTATGGATCAGCACAATTTAGCTCAACAATTTTGAAGGGAAGTTAATGATTCAACACACACGCCACCACCAGCGAGACATGACATACGCATGACATACTCTCAGCCGCCAGGGCACATCAAGTCAATGAAAGACGAATCTAAACGGTGGCATAGTGCTCACACATGTGATCTAATCTGGCTAATCAGACTAATCTAATGTGGCTAATTGGACTAACCTACAAAGTATCGAATAAAAAAATTTGTAGTTATCTAACAAAACTTTGATCTTGGTGTTATTACACGGTTTTCACAAGTGACAAGTGAGTCTACCAAATATAGTAGACTTTATTTAGGCCGTTCGGTACGGCCAATGTGGCATCTAGCCATTTATATTTTACAAAATAATACCATTTGATTGATAGTAAATTTTAAAAAATACACGTCGTCCTAAATAAGTAGAATTCGGTTCTGGTATAGGTAGCAGTCGCAGGTATAACGTTTTTTTTTTTTTTTTTTGGGAACATCAAATGACCTCTCCCATTCTGGGCGGAGCGGAAGGGCGTGTCAGACACTTACTGACTAAAACCCACCCGTGTTCCTTCAGTTGCCTGTGCGCCAGGGCCACGGTAACTCTTTCGGACAATCCGCGACCCCGGCAGGTCGCAGTTGTAACCTAACCTAAACCTAGCCATTTCTGTTCAGATGACCTAAAACAATGCATTTTGTAAAACGTTATTTATGCTTTGCGTTGTTTTACCAATTAACATGATTATAAAAAGATTACTTTGTCAAATGATGTTTTGATGTAATTAAATTTTGTCTTTCAATTATTTGTCAAACGAGTTATTTACAGAAATAATAGTTTTTAAAGTGATAACTTTATCAAATGTTAAATCTAACGTTATTATTTTTCTTGGGTAGAGGCCTTTGCCCAGCAGTGGGATGATGCAGGGTAATAGTACTAGTAGTAGTTATATTTAAAATGAAAATTTTTGTTTCGTTTTTTGTCAAATGACAGGACACCTACATTAAAATGTAACTGATGTTCATTCTACTTGGAGTATTTTTAATGTATTTTATTTCCGATCCTGCAAGATGATGATTAGAAGGTGTTTTTATGACATAGCGGCGACACGTGTACTGTCGCGATTTTTAAACTATTTGATCAAATTTACGGAATACAACGGACAAAGTTTTGTCAATAACGGCGTTCGCCTAAATGGTAGACATATGTTATCGCGGACTTTTTTTTAGACCTATTTATGAGTAACAATCCCACTGTACATTATTTATGTGTACATCTAACGGTTTCTGCACCGCACGCCCAGATAGCTGTCATACGGCAGGATTTCTTCCGACCTCTACAACTATCATTGTCATATTTCAGCCAATTTACAAAAAAACTTTAACGAATTATACACCTAAACCTTCCTCATGAATCACTTCGTCTATTGGTGAAAACCATATGAAAATCCGTTCGGTAGTTTTTGAGTTTATCGCGTACAGACAGACAGACGTGGCGGGGGACATTTGCATAGTTTTGTATACTCAGGCATGTGTACGAGTAATACGGGCTTTAGTTTGATAAATAGTAGTAATCGTAGATGTTCCGGGTCTGGCTGTTTGTGTATGTGAGTTTTAAATGTTTGTAAATGCACCCACAATTAGGGCTTTTTTCAATATCGGATTTTTTCAATATCGGTATCAAAACCGGTATTGGAAAAGTCAATACCGTGATCACGGTATCAATACCGGTATTGAACGCAAGTTCTATTAGGACATTAATAAAGCATTAAAATACGTGTTTTTATTTTCAAGTCAGTCTTTGTAAGGGACTTACGAAATAGTTTGACTAATTTTTTTAATGAGGTTATTGTAAATAAATTCAGGTATTTCTGTTTCGAGCGGTTGTGTTTCAACATAATTCAATCCATCGTCTTCGCCATTATTATTCTGATCAGCGTTGTCGTCTTCACTGTCAGTCTCAAACTCAGTCAGTATTTAGCGGTGAGGCTATTGAGATAGAAGATTGAAACTGGTATTTACACAACACGTCTATAACCGCTAGTTGAATTCCATGCACCAGGCTGACCTGATGGTGACCCTCAAAACTTTTTCCCATTTAATTCATCAACACAACACAATGACAGTCTACGCCTTATTCCATCGCCTTTGCGAAACTGACTAACAATAACAAAAACGACATAAATACTGCTCGATTTCGGGCATTGTCTCAGGCGGGGCACGGGAGATTGAGCTAAAGATAACGGCGGGACGCTTGCGCTGGTGAAAACAAGTGTGAGAATAAGGTCACATCTAATGTTTGTAATACCGTTATCACGGTATTGGAGCGTCAATACCGGTATTGAAAAAGGCCATAATAAATCCATGATCACGGTATTACGGGATCCCGTAATACCGGTATTGAAAGCCCTACACAATACAGGAGAAATTCCTAGTGTGGGGCAAAGTTTAAAAAATATAAAACAACAGATCAGAATGCGTAGATGACGGCTTCCTGAAGGGTCCTGTGACTGGGTGGCAGGGGCATCGACGCGCAAAGTGAAACCATGAATTCAGCACGTGACCGTCGACCCTCTAGCGTAAAAATATTTCCTCGGCTATCCAAAAAAAAAAACTTTTTCATAGAAAAGTTCAATATCTACACGGTCAAAATGTATGACAGAGCAAATTTTTTTTTTTAAATATCCGTCTGTAACTTTCGACGTAGGGGGTTAAAAATCATGTACTGAGTCCATGGTAATAGGTAGTGCGTCGATGTCCTTGCCACCTTCCTGTCCTTGACCTTGTCCTTGTCACTAAGGAGACAATTCCCGTATTTTTTTTAGAACGTTCACATTTCAATCTCAATCTGTCAAAACTGTTTTTGACACTAATTGTCGCCGAGATGAGATCACGACTTGGATTTGAACGTTTTTAAGTACAGTCGCTAGCAGATCAACCTACACGAAACTCAAATTTCTCCAAACTATTTTAAACCTTAAAATGTTGATGGTCAAGTTCAAAATCGACTGAGAAAATCTGACAGTTTGTGTTAACTTGTGCTAGCGTCTGACGAGAATATTCGACCTATTCTGTAAAAATCTCAACGTGAAATCTGTTGATGCTAGGTGATTGACACTATTGAAACTACGAGTATTAGCTCACTTCAAGCTCCCTTTACCTAAGTTGTTACGGCAAGATTTTTACAGAATTTCACGGAAGGTACTTTGCTCATGGGGAGTATACTGACGTGATATTGTTACTTACATATCAAGACAATTGAGTCTACTAGAATCAAAAACCGCAATGTCCATATCCGTGTTTTGGCCACAATACATATATTTTGATTTATTAGTTGTTTGTACATTTTGAGGTTTATGTAGTATAACAAAAATACAGTAAATATATCATGTAATGGTCGCATATTATTGGAATTACGTAGATTCATCACAGTAACAAGAAAATTGAATAAATAGTCTGGACTTTGCTGTTTTTGAAACAAACCACTGGACTTTGCTGTTTTTGTTGCACGCGTCTGATGGACATTGCTTATTTTGAAACATACCTATTGTTATGTACTACGCCTGGTTAGTATTGATACTTTGAATAGCAAAGACTATAATCCTTACATCATTTTATTATAAATTGAAGTCCTTCGGCCGCGTCTGTCTGTCTGTTCGTCGGAATGAACTCATGACATGCCATTTGCCGACATTTAACAGTGTATCCTTTGCGGCGGTTCTCCAGTCAAATACTGTACCTACACTGTGTGAGTATGTAATCAATATGCAACCAAAATAGTTACATACTCACAAAGATCATAACGAGAGGTTATGTTTTATTTAATGTCGATTTACTTTGTTTATATACTGGCTCGTTTGACCAATTAATAGACACAACAGTTAAACAATGGGTCGCGCTCACATTTCAAGCTTCTAGCAGTTTAACGGATATACAGAATTTGAAAATATAAAATATTACTTATTTAATTAAAGAACTAAAATCTGACGCGCATGAGATTAGGACATGTTTGTTCCCCAGCCCATCTCGCCAAACTAAAAATTGTTGACGACCCTGTTTGTGAGTGTAGTACATTATATTGGTGATCTGAATCATTTTAAAAATTGGCGGTACTTTTATTTAAAAATAAAAAATTCTAAGTACATACTTAATGTTTAATTAATTAAAAAAAATAAAATAAAGAAATATCAAACTAAATTATTAATGATGGTAGCTCCTCTTGGACTTGGCACATCGACTCTTCAGGGTTATCGTGGTCTCCGTCGTCACCAACATTATGATGTACAGGAATATCGTGTGGCAGTACTCGAGCAAAATATCCTAAGGTATCTAAACTGCGCCAATCATCGCCGTAATGAGTTTTAAGTAATTAGCCAACGTCCCTCAGTTTTAACTGTTTTATTGTCACTCCTTGTGTCATTAAAGTTGGTGCAATCATTGCAGAGGTTTTATTTTTTTTACAAATACTTTTATACTGACTTAAGTCTTGTCGATAGTGCAATTCACCTCGAAGGCCCACCATGTCACTACATCTGCTGGCTCTTTTTAGATAGAATCTTTTGCATTTAGCAAAAGGTACATGCCACTTACCAACATTTAAAAATATGTCTTTTGACGTGCTTTTCCAGTCGAAGATTTGGCATGTTGTTGCTACGTTAATAACCGTTGCATGTTGACTTACTACATCTATGTATTCACTAGGATTTATTATATTTTCCATTTTTCGCAGTTGCTTTTCAATGTGGGCAAAGACTCGGTCAGCAGGAAGAAATGAGTGACCCACTACGGGGAACACTATTTCTATAATTTTAATTTGCGTTGGTGCATGATGGACTAACCATTTCGAAAGCATAGCTATTAATATAGAGTTTTTATTCTGTCCGGCGCATCCGTCAGCCATAATCCGAAGTAAATTACATTCAGGTGTAAATTCAGTATTACAAAGTCGATGAAAAACTGCAGATGAAATTAGATTTGAATCCTTTGCATATTCATCTTCGGTCCAGCAGTAACTGAATACATTTTGCCTCGTCAATGATGATTTTGAACTGCCTTCTACTATTGTGAAATTAAAAAAATAAAGTTGTCTCGAGTAATAGGTACTCTGATCAGGGATTTTAGGTAGTACCATATTTTTTTGGCAGTCAAAGGATATTATTTTTATTGAAGGGTCTTCTGTTTTCAACATATCAAAAAATGCCTTTGCACGTCTCTTGTGGACCGTTTTTTCAATCATCAACCGACTTTTATCAGGCTCTTTCGCGACTTTAATTTTTTCCGTCAACTGCAAACAAGTTGAACATACATCAACACGTGGTGACCCAAAACCTAAATTGAAACATGTATTAAATATGTTTCGGAAATATAAGGCCTTTACTGTGAGATGTTCGGCTGTCTGGTCATTATATATTTTGGCCATTTTATTTATGCTCAATTCTGACGGCAAATACATACGCTTAGAATTGCCTCTGCAATAGTGAGCTTCAGTGCATTTAAATTTCTTTATGAATGAAATTACATTTTGTTTCTTATCTTTGTATTTATGTGACTTATGGTCACCTCCACGGTTTTCCTTTGGGAATTTGCCTTCTAAATAATACTTCTTTACCACATTTTCTATCCGATACCTTTTAATGTGCAATATTTGTAAAAAAGCTTTTTGGCAAACAAATACCATATTTTTTTTAGATCTACAGTAAATCCTGTACATTCTTTGCATAGCTCTGGTATTGTAATGATTAGTATTAGATCGAGGACGACGACGTTTTGTTTGCACAGCTATAACATGTTTTAATATGAACATATCTTGTTTTACTTTGTCCTTTACGGCATAAAAAGATTCATGAAAAGTTTGTAAGTCATTCATACTAATTTCAGAGCATTGCAGCTTTTTGTCTTTGTGTGAACATGTTGGCTTAAAAGGTAAGTCTTTTGGAGCATATCTGGAACAACAAAATTTCAGATCTGTAGGTAGGTACTCATTTAGTTTGTTTAACATTTTTACCTGCCATTAGAGGGCCTGCCGAACGTTAATCTAATTCTCAGAATATAATACAATATCTAAGTATGAAATTTAGGTGTTGAAATGATGAAAGAATATAGAAGACTTTGATTTTATTCGCAAAGATATTTTAATAGTTTATAAATAAAATACAAACAATCATAAATGAACTGTATAAAAAAATGCAAATTTTATGTTTAAATGGGGTGAAAATTTCATTTTTGTAAATAAATTGTACAATAAAAGACGATACTAAGTCATTATAAACTAAGTTTGAAAACTTTATAAACAAAGTATCAAAACTATCTGATTGTTATTTACTCACCGGTCATTTTTGGCCTTGTTTTTATTCCACTTTTCTCTATCAACTCGGCGTTTTCGAGCATCTTTATTGTCCACCACTTGGGGATAACATTCCATAGTTCATTTATCTATAAAAATTATAGCTTACAAATCTGTTTTATCACATCAAAAACCAAAATAAACGAGAGCACTCCTAACAGCAAATATCATAATCCGCCATATTGTTTACGCGACTGTGATTGGTTGTGATGGACAATGCTTATTCAGATACATACACAAGTGGACAATGCTGTTTTTGTAGCAAACGTTGATTTTTAAATGTGAATTTCTATGAGACATTGCGGTTTTAGTTCCATATTGAATAAATAAATGTTTTATTTTTTCACTGGAGATTCATATGCCATAGACAACACAATTTCAGTTTTTTATGGACATTGCGGTTTTTGATTCTAGTAGACTCAATTGTAGAACAGCGGGGTAATTACGTAACACAGTAACAGTAGGAATGGGTTTCATTTTGACAGTTCAACAACATTCCCTCCTCACATTCCAACAACAACAACAACAAAACAACAACAACATTCAACATTCATCAATAACATCAACAACAACAACACAACAACATACAACAACAACATACACAACATCAACACATCAACACCACCATCACACCAACATCATCATCATTTTTTTCAACATTTTCATTTTTTCATTCAACATTCCTCATTCCTTCCTTCATTCCCTGTTTAAAATGTCTACATTTATATCTGTAATTTTTATGGTGTACATAATAAAGAGTATTCTATTCTATTCTATTCTATTCTATTCTATTCATTGCGTTATCTACGTTATTGAGCAGATACATTTTTCGAACTTAAGAAGCAATGGATTAGCAATAGGCTTCAAAATGAATCAGATTGTAATAGATAGTGTGTTACGTAATTAGGGTGCTGTACATACTTTTTATTTTTCAGAAATCCTTGTCGGGATAAATATCACAGCAGGAGGTCAGCGGAAAACATGTGATGTACGCCCTGAGGTGTACCTCGTTGATGGCAACAACTTCACGTTACTAGTACGAAGTGATTATTTCATCACTAACAGCTCGTAAGTTTTATCTATAATTACCGAAACGTAAGTTGGCCAAAGATTTTGTAGTGGGGGAAGTTTGCGCACGCACAATTTCTTAAATTTTTGCATACGCGAACTTCCCCCACTACAAAATCTTTACCGGTAACTATACCTATATAAAAAAGTCTGCCAAACAGTCTTACCAGGGGGTATCGTGTTACCCAGAAGCTGGATTGTGCAAGACATTTAATAGGTTAATTTGAAATTAGACGGGTTTATTACAAATCAAGATTTATCTTTGAACTCTATTCCGATAAAAAAAAAGTTCTAATTAAGTACAAAAACTGACGTCAAACCCGAGTCTTATGTTGTCAATTTTGTATTAACAAATTTACTGTGCTCTGGGCAAGGTTAAAAATAGAATAACTGGCTCGAAGATTTGGGCTTGGCTTAAAGTTAGATTTCGTTTAGCGGTTATTCCCGATGTCCACCACTTGGTTGTCCACCACTGGGGGACAAATTATTGTAACCTAACCTCAAAACAGTTGCTTCTTCATCGTCTCCGGCGCTGCGGGAAGTGGAATCCCTTCGCCCTTACATAACAAAGGCTATGCACCCATACTTTGCTACAGCGGGCGGGGGTGGTTCTGCCTTCGCGCCTCCAGTTTTTATATACACTCTAGGAGTAGCAGCCAATTGCGGACGGCGAGCAATGGGCAGCTCGCCGTCCGGTAAGGACCAGGCCCGGGTCGACGGCGCGTCGTGTTCCACGCGCGCCTCAAAGAGATGTCAGCACCATTGACGGGGCCGATGCCTGCCGGGGTCGCGGTTTGTCCGAAAGAGTTACCGTGGCCCTGGCGCACAGGCAACTGAAGAAACACGGGTGGGTTTTAGTCAGTAAGAGTCTGACACGCCCTTCCGCTCCGCCCAGAGCGGGAGAGGTCATCTGATGATATCCCACCAAAAAAAAAATATAATAAGAAAAGGCTAGCAGCCAAAAGACTACGTGAAGTCGGGGGTGCCCCGATTCGGTTTTGGAACAGATTCGACCTATTAAAACCAAGAAGTGTCCCCCAGTGGTGAACAACGAGAATAATTTTTAAAAGTTGTTTCTCTGTCCCTCTGTGGTGGCAAAACAAGTGGCGGACATCGGGAATAATCGCTCGTTTTGTAGTAAGACAGAGAGTTAGATTGATGTTTTTAATAATAATTATTCTATAAATACATAGGTATGTGTTACGGTCGCGAATCATATATTTATCAACAAACAACCTATCACTGACCTATATTGCAAAAAACGTAAGAAACTTTGAGTTTTGCGGGTTACCCTGGCGGCGTCGCCTACAAAACTGTTTAATGGTTATGCATAACATTATGTTTAGTGTTAGTGAAAACGTGCATAAGTGCGCGTGTCCAATTCACTCTTTACAGATTTTCTAAATTATTTCAGTTGGTCTCAGAATAATGGTCACAGGAGTATCGATGTAGCCCAACTGCAAGAATTTAAAGATTCAATGTTTAACATAACTTATCTAAGGAGTATATCTTTTGCTGGCACGAAAACTAATACATTGATTTATACTTATTCACATGTAAGTACTTAAATAATAATAACTACTTTTTATGTTTTGCTTCTTGTTATGTTTCGATTTCAAATTCTGAAATCTCTGTAGTAAAAATCTTGAATTAATTAATTAATTCATTCATTCATTCACTGACAAACAACATGTACAGTTTCAACCACTTGGTCTAAAAGCATGAAATTTTGCCGAAGAGTTCCTTTTATAATGTAAGATTAATGAAATAAAATGAATGTTAGGTTTAATAATGGATGGAAATTCGTATGGAATTTTGTAATTTTTGCCGATTAGGTAACCTATCGGATGACCGGCTTGTAGGCATACACTCCGACATATCAAGCTACACATTTTCAGTTTTAGCTGACCTCGCATTGTATAGCCTTTTGCGAATCACATACATACTCTTTGTAAATACTCTTTTAGTTAAGCCATAAATATGTCATGTGTATAAATATAAATGTTACCTTTAACACTTGTAAAGATATAAAAATTTGGTTCCTCCTGTCACATATTATAATTCTCGCCTTTTATTTCCATGATTTGTATCATTCTATTTAGCCCTATGCTAAATATTGGTGACCCCGTCGTGATCAAATAGCGATTGATCCCAACGGTCCCGTTGCCCAAAGATTCGGTGACCCTGTAGCGGTATCTATATCGCCACATGCGAGCTATACGTCACACTGACGTCACGCAAAATCCTGCATCGCGCAAGCAGAGTTTACTGCGCAACTAGCATATATACAACGTCCCGACATCAAAACGTGGGGCAGTTGCCCACCAGACACGATACCCGTCTGTTCGGAGGATCCTCCCTTTTCAATACAGTATGAGTGAGCTTTACACCCTGTTCCTCATACCTCAATACTGGTGACCCCGAACTTGAACGTCAGCGCAGCCTTCGTGCATCTACATCAGCGTGACGTCATCGTCACTTCCTTCAAGCTTTCGAGCGGCGAGTCACACAACCAGCCAGCACCCACGGCTTCCACGGGTATCCTGACCACAAGCATGCAGCGACCGCGCATATCTGGTCATCACCCTCAGCTTCATCAAGCAACCTTGGCACAGCACACTGCACTTTCGGCCGGTCAACAAGAAGAGCTCTTAATCCCTCTCCTGGTCGACGCCAGCAATCAGCCTCAACCCGGCGCTGTACCACATCCGACGCACTGGAGCATAACGCAGCGCCACCCCGACTCACTGGGATACCACCGCAGACAGTTCCGACTCACCGTGACCTATGCGGCACTCGGTTCCGACTCACTGGAACCTCAACTGGCCCTGGCAAGCATCACTATACGAGTATATATAGACTCAGCCCACTACCGGTCTCCGGGGGGGAGTGATGTAGCGGTATCTATATCGCCACATGTGAGCTACGCGTCACACTGACGTCACGCAAAATCCTGTATCGCGCAAGCAGAGTTTACTGCGCAACTAGCATATATACAACGTCCCGACATCAAAACGTGGGGCAGTTGCCCACCAGACACGACACCCGTCTGGTCGGAGGATCCTCCCTTTTCCATAGAGTATGAGTGAACTTCACCAAGTGCCATACTTATAATTGTAGCGAAATGGCTGTACGTATGTTTTTGGTGGAAGAGGCTCTCAGAGAAGAGCGTTTGGAGCGTAGAAGGTATCGCAGACGACTTCGTGACTGCTTCAAGACAAATCTAATGCCTGACCTTGAGTTTGTAGTTAATTACAGACTCAGTCGAACATTTTATGAAAAACTCTGCCAGAACATAGTGCCCCTGTTACCCCGGAAGCGTAATAGCCGTGCAATTGAGCCTGCTACAAAGGTGAGAGGTGAAAGTGAAGGCCGAAAAAATAGTAATTCATATTTTATTGAAGTAATAGAAAGTCAACAATCTTTATTTGAGATAGGTAGATTCATAGTACACTTTCTTAAAAATACAAATATTACTTACTATTAATCAAAAGAGCAAATTATATTTCACAAACAACAGGTTTGCGGCTTTGTCACCTTCCAAACGATTTCTTAGGGGGTTCATAAATTAAGCCAGCTGCACTAAATAATTGTTCACTTGGCACTGAACTTGACGGCGTCGATAAGTACGCGCGAACAATGGGAGCTAAAACTTTATATTTAATGTTATTATTTCTCCATCACAATAAAGGGTCGTCGTCTAATCTGGTTTTCTTTATTATATTCACTCATTAATGATTTCCATATCATGAGGTTACTATTGGGGCTGCTTGATGATTCTGACCGTTTTGCACGCAACACGCAGCCGAGCGGCCACGTCGTCGAGCGTTGCTGCTTCGCGCGTTCTATTACGAATTTACGACGTAAATAAATCTATGTTACAACTCCGTAAAAATTTTGCGGAGGCGGAGGTACGATTTCTTGCGGAACTTCCACAGTAACGGAGGCGGAGGCGCAGTTCCGTTCCAACCCTTTTAAAGTATATTTAGCTTGATTTTTGTTGAAATCTTATAACTTAACTTGAGCACTTTACACTTCAGTCAGCACTTGATAATAAACAACCGAAATATGATTATCGCTTTAACGACAGCGACAGACGAGATTTGGTTTGAGTTTAAGTGCATTTTTTCCTGGATTTTGCAATAATAAAAAACTCGAGCACCGCTTATTTGTTTACTTGTCATCCTTTGACTTTAAATAAAATAAAACGTTCAACTCTAGCACTACATTTCGTTCGGTCCGACACTCTTCCGAATATTGACTATGGTGCCGACCGCACTGAGCCATTGCGAACTTTGTTCGTAGTAGGACAACAATGTAAACTTCGGTCGTGTTTCGGTCAGTCCCGAACATTCGTATGTGCACTTCAGAGTAGACCCCCCTGTTCTTGCATCACCTTCGATCTTTGGCTGGCGATGGTATCGGCGATGACTTTTTACGCAGTTTGTGGTCAAACCGTCTTCCCACCGACGTGCAGGTGTTCATTGCGTTGCATACTACCTCCACTCTTTATGACGTGGCAGAATTGCATAGTTGACAAGGTGTGTAAAGTGACGTCACGCTGAGCAACGCAGGTAACGAGTACATCCGCAATCACATTTCACGATGTGATCAAGAAGATGGAAGATTTGATAACTGAATGCATTAGAACCGAGCGATTCACATCACGTTGCATAGTTTAATTTAAGCGAAAAAAGGTTCCGTTCTCTCTTCAGACGTAAAAGTTCTTCAGGTTCTTTGCGTTTCAGAAGCCGATCAAGGCGTGATACTTCTGGTATGTACTGGTATCATTGAAAATTTGGAGACAAGGCTCAGAAATGCACTTTTCCATGCAATTTCAATTCGGGAAATGCTCCCGAAAGTCAGTAGAGGTGGCAAATGCCTGTCAAATGACTAAGAGCCGCCGTCTTTTTGTGACAGACTGTGCTTCAATGTTACAGTTCCTCATTGATACCGGATCAGACTTCTGTATATTGTTACGTAGACCCGTACGTGATACACAGAAAATGCACCGAGTATATTTTGACAGAGGCCAACGGCAGTTTAATACATACTTATGGCACCATTAAATTACATTAATTTAAATCAGGGGTTGCGCCGAGATTTTAAGTAGAGTTTTGTTCAAAAACCAATACTGGCGCTGATTTCATGTCATACTCATACTATGGATTGCTCTCCGACTACAGGAATTAGCGTTTGCTCGACATTGTGACCTCACTTTCAAGACCAATATTGCTTAAGCTTTGTGAGTTAGAAAGCGTCAAGGCAATCTCAGGGGTCAGAAAGCTGGTGCTCACTGACCATCATTATCATCAGCACCATCATCTCCTGGTGCAGTACCCTACTCTGATTAAACCTTCAGGTATCCACAGAGAGCTAAAACATTCCACCATTCATTATATTAGAACTATGCCCGGCCCACCCGTTTTCTGCAGACCTCGACGCCTTGCTCCAGACCGATTATCCATAGCCAAACAGCAATTCGAAGAGACGCTTCGCGACGGTACTGCTCGTCTTTCAGACTCTCCTTGGTCATCTGCATTACATCTACTACCGAAGAAAGATGCTGGATGACGACCTCGTGGAGATTACCGCGGTCTCAATGCACGTACAATTCCAGACCGATACCCTATCAGACACATAGAAGATTTTTCACTGAGGCTTACAGGTTATTCTTTTTTTCCATTGACCTTGTGAAGGCATATAATCAAATTCCCGTCGCTGTTCACGGTATTCAAAAAACAGCCATTACGATACCTTTTGGAGTTTCTGAGTTTCCGTGTATGTCCTTGGGTCTCAGAAACGCAGCTTTGACTTTGCAAAGATTAATAGACGAAGTTTTTCGAGGCATATAGTTTTGCTATTCAAATATCGATGACGTTCTGATCTTCTGCAGGTCCAGCTCTGAGTACCTCAAACATCTGAAACAGCTGTTCAAAAGATTGAGCACCTACGAAATACTTATCAATGAACCCAGTTGCAATTGGTAAGAGCGAAATCGTTTTCTTAGGCTACAAGGTTTCTGCAGAAGGTATCTATCCACTGGAAAACATGATCCAGACCTTAAATGATTTTCCAGCTCCTAAGACAGCCTAAGGTATGCGCCGGTTCCTCGGCATGTTAAATTTCGATCGCCGTTTTTTGCCCAATGCAGCTGAAGATTAGGCAATTTTAAACGGCATGCTCGCAGGATCGTTCGTAAAGGGTTCAAAATCTTTAATATCGTCTCCAGAACTCCTCCAGCCTTTCAACAATTGTAAGGAAACGCTTTCAAAAACTATTTTACTTTCTCACCCTGTTCCTACCTTCCTACCAAGAATCCTTTAGTAATTCGAGCATTTTGTTAGCTGTAAATGGTGGACTCGTGTTATATTTGGCAACATATCCTTTGACTTGTGCCCATATTAGTTCGATAGCATTATATTGGCAGTGATATGGTGGAAGTCTGAGAACTGTGTGGCGATGCTCTGCTGCCATTTCGTCAACCAAAAGACACAGACAAAAGGGGTCCACAATTTTCTCTTTCAGCCTTCGATTGTCCTCTCAATACATTTCTCTTCGGTATTTTAGAATGTCCGTAAATCTGCGAACTTATTTAAAATGGGGAAAACACTCAGCATACAGAGAAGAAGGTGACTAGCACAGGCCTCTCGTTGCGACTGATAAATGTGAACAAAATGGCGGTGGTGGCATCATGTCAGTGTTGCCAGGACGTCTTTGCCACCATGAACAAGATGTTAATGTATTTTTTTTTTATATAATGTTAGTTATGCATAAAAAACGGTGTGTTATAATATTTAGTAAGTATGTGTATACACACTAAAACATAATTGAGACGACAAAAAAGTGGATACTTTATTTTTACGCAAATTTTTGCTATAAAATTTAAAGTAAGTCGTTAAGTAAACGCAGCAGCTAATTTATATATTATGGTTTTGTATTAAATAATAATAAACACAGGCATAGAAACGGCACATATTTTTATTGGACGGAAATCAATTGATAATCTACATACAAATTAAAGTGCCAATAATCTAAAGTTACGTTGCTGCAATCACTAGTTCCATCTGTCAAAAAACGATTAACCTAATGGACAGAGTGTAGCTGTGCCCTTAGCTAAAGGTTTTCGTGCAATGAGAAGTCAGCCTATAGTGGAAATGTATAGCTTGATATTATTTCGTCGTGCGTACCTACTTAATAATTTTTTGTCACAACCTCCGGAGAAGTTTTGATTAAAAAATTATCTTACAGAGAAAAGTCTTTGTAGTTACTTTATTTTTATTTCTTATTTTATTTTTAGACGCAAAAGGCCGATAGAGATTCAGAAGGAAAATGGGTTTTCAATTTCCATTTGTTGATAAATTACGATCCGTGGTCGTTTTCCACACAAAACAAAGTTTTTGAAGATTGGTCGTGCAATACTACTGTCAAGATCGGTAAGCGAAAATCGTTGCCTTCTGTCCGTTTTTACTAACAATTAAGCCTGGTTCGTACTTTGTTAGTAATTTAGTCAATATGCGAGTAATTTAGCAACTAAACGTTTAGTAACTCACCAAAAATTGTTCGCACTACGGTCGAGCACAGTACACAAGTTTAGTAGTAATTTGCAAGATAAACAGGCTGCAACGGAATAAAGTGAATAAGCCGATGAAGCTTATGATTTTAGAAGAGGCGGATGAAAAAATTCTTATGATAAAGAAAAAAATATCCCGTATATTTTTTTACGAAAAAACGAAAACTGGATGGAAAAGATGAACTAGGAGTTAGTTTTTACAATGTGGGGACTTAACATTCCACAAGCACTATGTTCTACATAGGTATTCAGAAACAAATTTTAAAGTAGTTTCTTCGCTCCAGCGAAACAACATTTTTGCAGCAGCTAATGAATAAACTCGACTAATTTCGACAGGTTCAGACTGGTTTAGCCGATCATCCAGTGAGCAGTGACGTATGGTGGAGAGCACAAAATAGATTGGCTCGACTAAATCACTTACTAAACTAATCGACAAAATGTTTGTTTAGACAGATTTAGGTACTAAATTAAACGCCACTTGACTAAATTACTAAAAGTCCAAACCAGGCTTTATGGATTGATTCGACTAAATCACTTACTAAACTACTCGATAAAATATGTGTTGCTCAGATATATTTCGTTACTAAGTTACTCGCCACTTGACTAAATTAGTAACAAAGTTCAAACCAGGCTTTATGGATTGACTCGCCTAAATCACTTACTTAACCACTAGACAAAATTTTTGCTGTTCAGACATATTTAGTGACTAAATTAATCGCCACGTGACTAAATTACTAACATAGTGCAAACCAGCGGGGTAATTACGTAACACACTAACAGTAGGAATGGGTTTCATTTTGACGGTTCAACAATATTCGTTGCGTTATTTACGTTGTTGAGCAGACAAATTTTTCGAACATATTAAGAAATGGATTAGCAATAGGCTTCAAAATGATTCAGATTGTGATAGATAGTGTGTTACGTAATTAGGGTGCAGGCTTTACGGATTGCTTCGACTAAATCACTTACTAAACTACACGACAAAAATTTTGTTGTTCAGACATATTTAGTCACTAATTTACTCGCCGCTTGACTAAATTAACAACATAGTCTAAACCAGGCTTTATGGATTGACTCGACTAAATCTCTTACACTCTACCTACTACTCAAACAAATTTTTGTGATACAGACATATTCAGTTACTAATTTATTCGCCGCTTGACTAAATTACTAACATAGTCCGAACCAGACTTTAAGAATTGACTCGACTAAATCACTTAAGTTCACAGCAGTTCACGCGCACTTGACAATTTGTCACATAAATTTTGGATCATTTTCGTTCGAGAAACTGAAGCCTAATTGCGTAACACATTTTCGGCAAATGATTGCGACTAGTTTGCTTCATTTCTATCGCAGTTTGCTTACTTTTGACACTTAAGTATTGCGTAATTCCACTACCTATCGTATGAAACAAACTGCAATCTGTTTGAGACGCTAAAGAGTGACCGTTAAGCCAGGAAAAATTGGGCATAAGTCTATTTTTCGAATTGTGTAACCAAAATGACAAGCGACAATTTGTTTAAATCATTGACATGAATCCAGCGGCTAGTCGCATTGAAAACGAAGGCAACCTGCTGCCCGTAATCGTTTTCCGTTCAAAATATTTTAGGATTTACCTAAACGTCTAATCTACATAATAATTTCGAAAAAAATTAAGTGGTACTCTTCCTGATAAATTGTGAATGTGAAACTCAATGATAAATCAATATTAGTGATATATTAAATATCGAGGCAGCGAGGTGAATTTCTTAAAATAATTGCAAAAGTTTTCTTCTATTACAAGTGCTTACAACCAACCGTAACTAAAGATACCTTCATAATATACTTATTATGATTTTGTAGAAACTATATATTTTGGTGACATTTTACCGAACGATACATTCCTACCTCGTACCGTTACAAACTTATCATAAGCCACCAGCTTAGCAACCGTAGATATAGAAAACTAAAAACTGTCTACGTTGGCAACCCAGTCCAGCTTATACTTCATTAGAAAAGCAAGAAGCAATACATTTAAAGAGGAAGACCAAGAAAAGCACACTTTGAAGCAGTTTATGTCAATATGTTCAGTATTTATCAAATAAATATCAAATCAAATCATTTTTATTTTAGGAATCCATCCATATTGAAATCAAACCAAATTACAGATTAATTATTTAAAAAATATTAAATTAATACAAAAACTTTCTTATACTATTTTTTATTGTTACTGGCCACTAGCCTTACCCATGCATGTGTTAAATTAATGTTGCCATTGTAGCGCCACGCTGTATGTAGGTATATCATAGGTACATCGACCTTATCTATTACCTAATAAAATTACTTGCTGAGGTTCTATTAAGTATCTTAGTTTAGGTACTTTTTAGTCGAGTGTGCTTCATCTGTCAATAGAATTCTATGCAACTAGTTGTTGTTTATAGCAGAATATTGCTGTTCTATAAAGTAGATAGATTGTGCATTTAAGTGTTTAAGAGACTGTGGAGGAATGTAATGGGTGATGGAATAAAATGAGGATTTACATAAATTCTTATTGTTAATCTTTCCGGTGTCAGGCTCAACTAAATTATTCAGGAAACAATTATATAAATTATCCATTATGACAGGAAGATTTAGATGCCAAATTCCACCAATCCATATAATATTATATTTGTTCCAATTTCATTTTACCTCATATCCTCTTCATGTTAAATGTGAATAAATGCTATTGTCAATTAAGGTTGTAATGATAATTATACTTAAATAAAGCAGTTCTTTTTTTGGTTTATCATATATTTTTTTCTATTTACCTAAACCTAATATATAAGATCTATTCATACACGAAATATCTGAAGGGGTCATTGTACTCATTATTATGAACAACTATTACTATAGGACAAAACGTGAAAACGCAAAAAAAATCTGCTGTTCCATACATTTTAACGAGTTCTGCGAACATAAATGTAGGGAACAGCTGATTTTTATTCGAGATTTCAGGTTTGGTCCCATAGTAAAAGTTGTTTGTTATGATGAATACAATTACCCCTTAAGAGATTTCGTGTATGAATAGATACACCTTATATACAAAACAAAGAATATGTATTGTATATTTCCGAGTCCACTAGCGGCGTTTCTTGAAACCACCGGAAATAAAACTAGATCAGCCGCAATTTTTTATTTTTATTCCTATTATATTCGGTCGCCATTTTGGAGGTTCATTTGAAGATTTGAGAATTAAATAAAACAGCAATTATATTAGGTTTTATTTATATATCAAATTCGTAGTATTTTTTTAACGTCCACCTACTAATAATATTACAAAATAATTACTTGAAAAAAAAAGAAAAGAAAAAGGAAGAAAGAAAATACATTAAAAAAAGCTAGTGAAGATGTGTGGGTGTTTGTTAGATACACAATAATGGCTTAACGGTTCAATTTTTTATCCCGGAAGTATGTACCCGTGGGATATTTTTTTCGGAATGACGTGTGACGTTGTTTTTCGATCTCCAAACGGGCGCAGCCTGTGTAAATTGAGTCCCGTACGGTATATCGAATTACCCTTGAACGATATAACTGTCTACAGAAAGCATGGTTCACCGACGAACGGTAATACGAGAAAACTATTAGTCGATACCATTATTTAGCGACAGCACGTTTCGCCGAATAACGCTACATAGAATGAATGGTTGGCCGATACCAAGATTTGCCGATGTCATGGTTCGCTGGAACACGCTTGAACTAAATAATCCTTTATCGATAGCCTCCTATTTCTGAATGGCGATAGTAACGATAAGGCGTAGTCGACGGAGCCCCGCTTCGCGGGGCTCCTACTTCTGGGTGGTTTGAAAAAAAATAACCACGAAGGGGATGGCGGGGTCTTTCAGACCCCGCCATCCCCTTCTAACCTAACCTGTCCGAGTCGGAGTCCTCCAAGTGCGGAACTCGCTTCGCTCTCTCTTGCATCCTAAATTCTCCTAGTGCAGTAATATTGCGTTTTGTACCGATCACGAGTGTGAGTATTATGTATGTACGCTCTGGTTAATTTGCTGTGCAGTCAGTATTTAAATGATGGAAATAAATTGATAGGTAATTATTTGTTTTGGATAGGCGGTGTAAGAAAAGGTGTTTTCGATGCAAACTGCTATCGATAAAGGATTATTTAGTTCAAGCGTGTTCCGGCGAACCATGACATCGGCAAATCTTGGTATCGGCCAACCATTCATTCTATGTAGCGTTATTCGGCGAAACGTGCTGTCGCTAAATAATGGTATCGACTAATAGTTTTCTCGTATTACCGTTCGTCGGTGAACCATGCTTTCTGTAGACAGTTATATCGTTCAAGGGTAATTCGATATACCGTACGGGACTGGTGTAAATTCACTATATTCGTCTTGCGGAACACTCTTTAAAAATTAGCGTTCGTATTCGCAGTGTTTTCGGCATTTAAAAGAAATAAATCGTAGATCTACTGACAGGTTTTAGACAAACAATAAATAAATAATGCTATTATCGTGTGATTAAAATATTTTCTCAGTCACAGTTTTAGTAGTTGATGGTAGTATTTTCTACAAAGTGAATTAGACTAACCACTAGACAAAACCACCTGCCACTAAAAGCAAAATTTTGGTTTGCTAGTATGGGTGTCCAAACCTCCAGATTTAGTGGAAATCCCACAAAGTTGACAACACTGCTTTTCTACCATTTTTTCATTGGCCACATATAACTAAAACATGAAATTATAAACGTTTCGTTGCATATTTCAATTATGGTAGTTTTTGGTAGAAAGTGTTTTATAAATTGGTTATACATTTTTTGGCAATCATTGTACAGTCACTAATAGAGATTATCGATTATCGATTATTAGATAATCGGTTGGTATATTTGGAATTGCGTAATTAAAATGATTTCAATTCGGGCAAATTTTATAGGGATGTCAACAATTTCTTGCCCAATAATTCTTGCCTCTTAATCTTTACTTATCTACCGTTTTCGTTCATTATAAAGGAATTATTCGCTTCCGAATAATTTTGCTATAATTTAATTTTGTTTTAATTACAACTGATGGTCTACTACTGCTTATAATTGAAAATGTACGGCCATCAAATGTGATAAGTAACCAGGGTCGTCGGATATAGTTGAAGTTTAGTAAGAAACCGATGGATGTTTTCAAATGAAATTTAATTTGATAAATTAATAGTTTGTTTTCTCTTTATTACGTTAAATTTTATTCGAAAATAGCCATCGGGTTCTTACTAAACTTCAACTATATCCGACGACCCTGGTTACTTATCACATTTGATGGCCGTACATTTTCAATTATAAGCAGTAGTAGACCATCAGTTGTAATTAAAACAAAATTAAATTATAGCAAAATTATTCGGAAGCGAATAATTCCTTTATAATGAACGAAAACGGTAGATAAGTAAAGATTAAGAGGCAAGAATTATTGGGCAAGAAATTGTTGACATCCCTATAAAATTTGCCCGAATTGAAATCATTTTAATTACGCAATTCCAAATATACCAACCGATTCCGAGCGGAGATTGCTTAATTTTGGAATCGCATTCAGAAACAAAATGTATTACGCAATTAGGGCGCAGGCTCTCAAGTTACGAAACCTATTCGATAATGCGTAATGCTTAGGCAACCCTAATCATTAATTAATATGTGTTAATATTGACAGACATCGAAATAGACTTAAAAAACCACAGACAAAATGTAGACTTCGAAGCCAGCGAGTTGCCTACTGAGAAATGAATGTGCTCACATTACAAATTTTTCTCACATAAAGAAACAACAAGATGAATGTACCCAGGATTTTGTAATAACTTTCTATACAAGAGTCTCCCTGCCCCTGCAGTATCGACATTAGACAGCGACAAAAATCGGTCGCTAAGTCGTATCGTTGTCAAATTCCTTTCATAGATTTTCAACTTTATATCTAAAGCATAATGTTGACAATCTATTAAAGAAATTTGACATCAATTAGACTTAACGACCGATTTTTGTCGCTATCTGTGTCGAGACTTCCGGCCCTGGAGTTTCATGGCCGTTCTCCTCTATAAAGATCTACAATTTGGAATGGGCAACTAGTTTCAACTTTCTGACTAACTGAATGACTTCTTGACGATTCAAACGGGCTTGTAATTGAACTAAATGCGTTTGAATGGTGAAAAGGGAGTGGTTGTTTAAGTTAGGCATTACCTCACTAGACGTGACATAACTTGACATTAGTGAAAACGTTCACGTGAATCTACAATTCTACACACACAGTTAAGAGGGCCCTTCCCGATCCGTCTATCGTCAACGCGAGCATGATTGAAAAGCTTGTTGTTTCATACAATGCAATGTTTGAAAAAGAAGCAAGAGTGAGAACGCGATGACATCGAACGAAATTGGCGCGCAGAGATTTCACAAAATTTGTTCCAGGAAATACGTGTTTTTGAAAAGGCCTTAAATTTTTTTGGAAAAAGTGTTTGTCATTTAGAATCTCCATTACATGGGCAAGATTTCTATAACTAGGTTTTTTTTTACTTTTTCTATTTATGAGTACATTATGATCGGCCAAAGTTCAGGTAAAATTTGTGCAAAAAAGCAGAATTTTGGAGGCTTATACTGAATTTGTTTCTCCAAATTTAGATTTTTTGCTTGCATAGAAACCTAGATAAAGTGCACAAGATACCTATTAGTTTAACAATTTCAATGAAAGATGTGTTACAACGCCAGAATCACGTACGAGCGTTTGTATGAAAAGTATGACGGGTTGGCCGCTCTTAAGACCTAACCGCCTTCGTGAGATAAAATATTTAAAGCAGGTCAATTCCGAAAAATCTTACCATGAAAACACTTGAAGTGAGTTGTCATTCCAGCTGATGCTAAGGATTGACATTATTGACAGCTCACTTCGTCCAAGTTTTTGAAAGTGAGATTTTTACAGAATATAAAGTTTGTTGCCAAAGGAACTGTAGAATTGTTACAGACCGCAGTATCGGAGCTTAACACTATGTATTTGTCACTAACCAAAGATTCATTGAAACCAAAGTTCCATAATTTAGTTCATTACCACACTGCTCTAGAAAAATATGGGCCTATCATTTCCTTGTGGTCAATGCGATTTGAACCGAAACATCGAATATTTAAAATAGCTTCAAATGCGTCATGTAACAGAAGGAACATTAACCCTGTAAAGTTCACTTGGAACCTCACTCAAGTGACTGCACACAGTTTGATAACGAGCTCACTTTGTACTTGGTTTTGAATAAAAGGAAATAGTGGGTGTTTGGGGGCCTTGTGAAGATCAGAAGTCTGATTTGAGTCATCATCTGCCTGCCAGCCTTTTTCCAACTATGTTGTGGTCAGCTTCCAGTCTAACCGGATGCAGCTGAATACCAGTTTTTTACATGGAGTGACTGCCTATCTAACCTCCACAACTCAGTTACTGGGTAATACAATATTTTTTGGTAAGGCTGGTCGTCAGACTTTCGGGCTTCTGACGACCCGAACTACTGTCAAAGATCTACGAATGACAGCCGGGACCAACGGCTTAACGTGCTTTCCGAGGCACGGAAGGGCCTTGGTATGTAAATATTCCCCATCCACGGACCAACCGCGGCAAGCGTAGCTTAACCTGATCGACCGAACCGTGCAGCTGTTATTTCTTAGCCACAAGCCCCTCTGAAGCCAATCTACTAGAAGTCTGATTTGGATATTACTGTTTTTTTTTTTCAGATCAATCATCTGCAAAACACTCCGTTATGGCAACGAATGGTGAGTACCTAATACCTGAATACTCATAAGTACTTACCTATTAAAGAATAATGTTCGTTACTTAAATCTGCATGGTGTCGACCCCTAAAATCTGCCTAGCCTTTTCCAAACTATGTTGTGGTTGGCTCCCAGTCTAACCGGATGCAGCTGAATACCAGTATTTTACATGAAGCGACTGCCTATCTGACCTCCACAACCCAGTTATAGTATTTATCTCACGAAGCGACGCGCGATTTACTTGTGAGTGCTAAGTGTACAAACACGTTGTGAATGTGTGCGTGAAAACGAGTAGTGGCAGCAGGTAACACACACGTAATCACCCTCACACACACACACACACACACTGTTCGACTTCGCCATTGTCTCGGAGACACACACATTGACAGCGTGTTTGTACACTTAGTTACCACAAGTAAAGCGCGCGTTGCACGTTGCTTCGTGAGATAAAAATGCTGTACTGGGCAACACGAAATGATACGTAATATGGGGTCGACCCCCACGTCCCCCACTAACTATAAATGTATTTTCTTTTTTTTAAATAAGTGCTTGAAGCTCTTTTTCTCAAATATAATATGTAGGTTGTATCTAAGTCATTCATGGCCGCAATTCGTGACTGAAAAGTCTGACAACCAGTCTTCCCAAGGGGTATCGAGTTATCCAGTAACTGAGTTGTGAAGGTCAGATAGGCAGTCGCTTCATGTAAAATACTGGTATTTTAGCGGCATCCGGTTAGACTGGAAGCCGAATCCAACATGGTTGGGAAAAGCAGGCAGAGGATGATATTAATAGAGTACTTTACATAACACTACTAGTTTCTGTCATCTCTGACCTAGACTAGAGTCAAGAGCAAACCCATCTCCAACAAAAAAAAACTACTTTGATAATCAAAAAATGCCTGATAACCGTTTAATGAATGTAATACATTAAGTTTTTTTTTGTTTACAGGAATCCCAGGAACCAGCACGAGTAATCCTGGTAAGCTTTTAGTCCATCTGAAGGCACCCATTGTGTGGAGTCTCCTGACCTGCACCCTGATTACGTTACAAATTTTGTTTTTTAATGCGATTCCGAAATTAAGCAAACTCCGATCGGAATCGGTTCCTATATTTGGAATTGCGTTACAAAAATCATTCAGATTCTGCTAAATTTGCTAGAGATGCGACAAACCCTTGCCCGCTATTGGCGAACCTATACGTTTTATTTCATCATAAAAGAATTATTCACTTCCGAATAATTTTGCTATAATATAATTTTGTTTTATTCACAACTGATGGTCTACTACTGCTTATAAATAAAAATGTACAATCATTGCCTAAAAATGAAAAACCAATTTATAAAACACTTTCTACCAAAAGCTACCATAATTGAAATACGCAACAAAACGTTTTTATTTTCACCTTTTTGTTATCTGTGGCCAATGAAAAAGTCGTAGAAAAGCAGTGTTGTCAACTTAGTGGAATTTCCACTAAACCTAGGGGTTAGGACCCCTCCGGGCAGACAAAATTTTGCTTTTAGTGGCAGGTAGTTTTGTCCAGTGGTTAGTCTAATTCAATTTGTAGAATATACTATCATCAACTACCAAAACTGTGACTCGAAAAAAAAATATAATAACACTATAATGGCATGTTTTATTGTTTGTCTAGAACATGTGTCAGTAATTTTACGATTGATTTATTTCAAATGCCGAAACCACTCCGGATTCGATCGCTGAATTTTTAAAGCCGTTCAGCATGACGAATAATATTATAAGTAGTGAAGTTACACAGAGGCTGCTCCTATGTGGAGATCGAAAAACGTCATTTCGAAAAAATATTCTACGGGAACATACTTCTGGGATAAAAAATTCAACCGTTAGGCCATTATTGTGCATTTAGCAAACATCCAAACGTCTTCACAAATTTTTCAAGTACCTACATAATTATTTTGTGATACACGGTACACCGCTAGTAGTGGACTCGGGAAAAAAGTTGGCAACACTTGGGTAAATGTTAATAAGAATGTTTTTGTTGATATTTGTTTATGTTTAGTTATTTTATACTTTGCAACATACAAACGCAACACGACCCACTGACCAAAATTATATTTACTATTCCCATACTGATACAGAAACATGGGCCTATTGTTGCAGTTTTGGAACATTTTTCTTGTGGCTTGCTGAAGACGTTTGGCAATAGTGAAACTACAAGTAAGTAAGCCAATATATATAGTAATAACATGTGTAGGAGTTTACCTTCGTATCTCATTCGATTATTGTGGCTGTAGGTACATTATTGGTCAGTCTACATACGGACTACCATTCCTTTTTATTTGTGTAGACTCTCAAACAGCTTACGTGAGGTTAGATATTTATTGCAGCTAAAATAATGATTGTAGTTAGTATATGTCTGTCAACCTCACCTTCTAACAACTGAAATTGTTATTTAATATTTTTGTTGGCGCCTATGTAGACGCTGAAACAGACTAACTATACCTAATAACCACTAATGAAATAACAACTAACTACAAAACATTAATCATAATATTTTTGCAGACGGTGATAGGGCTGAATGGAACACAACCCTACCGACATCAATCTAGTTGACATAGGGGGATTTGCTGTGGCAAGGTTGGGTATGGGAAACCAATCTTCTGTATTAATTATTGAAGGTAAACTTTTGACACATAGTGAAGAATCAAGCAGCAACTCACATAATTATGAATTATTCCTTGAGTGAACTTTCTACCTACATAGTCACATACATAATAATATTTTATGTATACCTAACTAATGATTACCATTCTAATTTAGTGTTACGTTTGATAAAAATATCTGGAGATTGAAAAATCAGCCCTAAATAAAGAAGAAATTAAACTACCTGCAGCAATAAGTAGGATGATGGCTTTTGTCCAGCTATGGGCTGATGAAGGTCTAGTTGATATGCCTAGTTTGCTGCATAATGTTTATGTACTTTATTTGAGCAGAAAATAATTTTGATTTTCTTTTCAAATTGTAGCGGAGTTCCCGGGACATTTCACCTACGAAGACATGAAGGCAGCATGAATGATGTTGCCCCATTGCTGTTCACTTCGGTCACTGCTGCTATTTACTTATGACATTACATTGCTACTGCGGCTCTGCAACTACTTTACTTTTCAAGCTTCTCAAGTACAAAAGTAGAAACTGAAGATTGTTCATAAAAGCTAATGCATTTTATTTTAGAAAACTGTTAATTATAGTCTTGTATAACAGCAATGTAAACATTTGTACCTATTTTGTTAATTGATAACTGTGTAAACTTTAATAAAGAGTGTTTTAATTATGAACTAAAGGTACAAATAAAAATAACATGGTATGAAATATTTAAAATTGAATACTTAGTAAGCTTTTTTTAATATTGAGAAGTGTTTACTATTATAGTGATACTAATTAGAAAAAAGTGGTGTTTAGCTAAATTAACTGTCACTCATTAGGTACAAGTAAATAGAAACATAAACTATGGTAAACAAAGAAAAACTGTTTTATTTATATCATTACAACCTTTTTTTTATTTTTTTTTTGGGTGGGAAATCATCAAATGACCTCTCCCGTTCTGGGCGGAGAGGAAGGGCGTGTCAGACTCTTACTGACTAAAACCCACCCGTGTTCCTTCAGTTGCCTGTGCGCCAGGCCCACGGTAACTCTTTCGAACAATCCGCGACCCCGGCAGGCATCGGCCCTATCGGACCCCGTCAATGGTGCTGACATCTCTTTGAGGCGCGCGTGGAACACGACGCGCCGTCGACCCGGACCTGTTCCTTACCGGACGGCGAGCTGCCCATTGCTCGCCGTCCGCAAGCCCGCGCCTACGGTGGCCGGGAGTCGGCAATCAACTCCCGACGCCCAGGGTGTCTCCTCTTGCGGCTACTAGGGGCGCGAGGACGCAGCGACTGCCTCTGCCTCTCGCGCTCCGCCTCCTCCGTGCATTACTGCTTCGCAGAAGGAGGTGACGGCTTCCCATTCCCTCTCGCTCCGTACCATGGCCTGAACCAGGGCCGGACGCGAAAGGTCGCCGCCGCCGATCGCCGCCACGGCGGTGCTCTGCCCAAGCCGGGCAGACCTCCACCGTATGCTCCACCGTGTCCTCCGGTCGATCCACACAATGGTAACACCCGGGCGTTTCCTCCCGCTTTATCCGAAACAGGAACCTCCCGAAACAGCCATGTCCGGTGAGGACCTCCGTCAGGTGGGAGGTGAGGACGCCGTGGCGCCTCTCAAGCCACTCCTCAAAGAGGGGACTTACCGCCGCAATTGTGGCGTGCCCTGCGCTGGGTTGCGACAGTCGCACTCTTTATATCGCCGTGAGAGCCTGCCGGAGCTCTGTCCGCTGTGCCGCGATTTCTTGTGGCAGCGGAGTTACGCCCCGGCGTTTTGCCTCCTCGCGCCACTCCCAGATGTGCGCGAGGACCTTTGCCTCCAGATCCCATGGCGGCAATCCGGCAAGGAGGCTCGCCGCCTGGCAGGAGACCGTGCGGTATCCCCGGACCAGCCGAATGGCCATGACCCTCTGGGACGCGTTCAACCGGCGGGCTGGCCGGCGCCTCAATGAACGCGCCCACACCGGTGCCCCGTAGAGGGCCATAGACCGCACGACTCCCGCGTAGAGCCTCCGGCAGGAGGCGTTTGGACCCCCTAGATTGCGCAGGAGCCACATCAAGGCAGCCCCGGCCCGCTTCAGTCTGGGAGCCAAACGTCGGAAATGCTCCACGAAGTTCCACCGGCTGCCGAGGATGAGTCCCAGGTACTTCATCGTCGACTCGACGTCGACGTGAACCCCTCCTACCGTTATTTCGGAACCCGACAGTGGCGCGTTCCGAGGACCATGAAAACACATGGCCTCGGACTTGTGCAAGGCCACCTCGAGTCCCAATTGTCGGATCCTCTCGACGACTGTCGCAACTCCGCGTGTCATCAATTCGGCCGCCGCCTGGTGCGACCTCCCCTGTGCCAGGGCCAGCGTGTTGTCAGCGTATCACACCACGCTGACGCCGCTAGGGAGGTCGGCGCGCAGCACCCAGTCGTACCCGATGTCCCACAGATGCGGCCCCAGGACCGATCCCTGTGGGACACCGCACGACATCTCTCGCCGGTTCCAATCTCCCTGGTGATCGGGGTAAATAACCGCCCTATCCGTCAGATAGGCCTCGACTACACGACAGAGGTAGGTCGGCATCCGGTGATACCGGAGGGCCTCCCTGATGCAACTCCAGGGCAGGGTATTGAAGGCATTGGCGATGTCTAGAGACACCGCCAAGACGACCCCACCCCGGGCCACAGCATCCCCCGTCGTGATGGCTCGCACGCGCATGATAGCGTCTACCGTAGAGCGCCCCCTGCGGAAACCAAACTGGCTCTCCGCCAAATGCGGCGCCACCCGCACCAGCTGCCCGACGAGGCGGTCTGCAATGACTCTTTCAAAGAGCTTGCACACCTCGTCATATCATTACAACCTTAACTGATAATAGCATTTATTCACATTTAACTGAATAATGTAGTTGAGCCTGACACCTGAAACCCAAACCCTAATCTATTCACTTTATAAAACAGCAATATTCTGCTATAAACAACAATTAGGTGCCTACAATTCTATCGATAGATGGGTTACTAAGCTTGTGGCTTATGTTAGGTAACTTTGTTACATACGGTACGAGATACGAATTTGTCTTTCATTAAAATGCCAACAAAATATTTCGATTCTGACATATCATTAATTGAAGGTATCTTTAGTTTAGGTTGTAGGTAAGCACTTGTAAGTTGTAACAGAAGAAGACTTTTACAATAATTTTAAGAAATTAACCTCGCTGCCTCAATTTTTAAAATATCATTAATATTGATTTATCATTGAGGTTTTACACAAAAGTACAATCACAATTTATCAGGAAGACTACCACTCACATTTTTTCGAAATAATTATGGAGATTATACGTATAAATCTTAAATTAAGTGGAACAGAAAACTATTGCGAGCAGAAGGTTGCCTTCGGTTTCAATGCGACTAGCCGTTGGTTTCATGTCAACGATCTAAGCAAATTCTCGCTTGTCATTTTAGTTGCGTAATTCGGAAAATAGACGTATGCCCATTTTTTTCCTGCCAATCTTGGCATATCGTTCACTCTTTAGCGTCTCAAACAGACAACAGTTGGTTTCGCACGATAGTGGAGTTACGCAATACGAAAGTCGTAAAATTAAGCAAACTGCTATAGGAACTCTCCCGCTGGTCTTCAAACATTTTGGGGTGTAGGGGTTTGTCAGCGTCGGATTCCTGCAAGTCGGTCTAAACATATTTAGATATCGATACCATCACGGTTGTGGAGTTTCGCTAACCAATTTAATTTGACCTTGTATGAGCATCTTACAGATAAATGTATAACTTCTTCCAAACGCTGCCTAATCGATAAAAATAATATTTTTCTTCTTTTCATTCTTTAAGGTAGGTATCTACTATAAGATATCTCAGAAATAATCAACACTTATTTATTATGTTCACAAATTATTTTTATCAAAACTTATTTCTTAAAATCAATCACCATGGTACAACAACACCATGACCACTCGCTGCCAACTCCCATCGAAAAGTGCCCGATCTGTGCCAAGTCACCGCGACTGTCGCCACCAGTGTCGCCAGTGCAATAAATTCAATCTCCCGATTTTATTTAAATACGCATTTCCGCTGTCAGTATGGCCAGTACAACATTTTTGAACCGTAGATCGATATGATTATTAGATTTTAAGCCGTGTAGTTAAGTTATATTAATAAAACCTTACACTACGAAGTAAATTCATTATTCTTGACTGCTTTTTTTCAGGTGGAGGAGGTGAATGGCTAATAATATTAGTATCTGTGTTTGGGATACTTTTGTTTGTTCAATCATCATTTATCTTATATGGAAAAGTTAGAAGTACGTATTACCAACCTTTAATATATTTTAAAAGTGTTATTCTCTAAAGATTACTTCGAAATTCGAACGGTGTCTCGTTGTAAATTCGCTATGATTAAGAGGGCTCTTCCCGGTCCGTCTATCGTCAACGCGAGCATGATTGAAAAGCTTGTTGTTTTATCCAACGCAATGTTTGAAAAAGAAGCAAGAGTGAGAACGCGATAACATCGAACGAAAATTGACGCGCGTAGATTTCACAAAACTTGTTCCAGGAAATACGTGATTTTTGAAAAACCATTACAAGTTTTTGGAAAAAAATGTTTGTCATTTAGAATCTCCATTACATGTGCGAGGTTTCTATGACGATGTTTTCTTTACTTTTACAATTTATGAGTACATTATGAATGGCCAAAGTTCAGGTAAAATTTGTGCAAAAAAGCAGACTTTTGGAGGCTTATACTGAATTTGTTTCTCCAAATTTTAATTTTTTGCTTGCATAGAAACCTAGATAAAGTGCACAAGATACCTATTAGTTAAACAAATTCAATGAAAGATGTGTTACAACGCCATAATCACGTACGAGCGTTTGTATGAAAAGTATGACGGGTTGGCCGCTCTTAAGTGCACTTGTTCAAAACGTACTGTCAACGTTTCTAGACGTGCCAGCTCTGGACTGATTATACAAAGAAGTCTTGGGATGGTATACGTGTTCAGTACAATAACATGTACAGACACCTAATGGGGTTTAAGCGCTACTGTAGTGCCTCTGGAATGTTCGCGGAGGCGAGGCTGAACGCGTTCAATGCCAATCAGAGAAGCAGAATTGTATCATTCATGTCCAGGGTTGGTACGTATAGAAACAGTATAATTAAGGACCTTGCTGATAGGATGTATGCTACCAAGGGTTTGAAATAGCCGCGTAGGTGTCGTTGTTTTGGTGTGCAAGAGAGAAAAGGCGTGAGTTTGTTTGTGTGCATGTAATGAAGTACCGTCAAACGGGGTGAATAGGGATGCAGGGATGAATCGAGACAAAGTCAAATCATTTATTTCAAATAGGCACATAAAAGGCACTTTTGAACGTCAAAATTTACAAGAAAATAGAATTGGTTCTAGTTGCCCCTTCCAAAAGGTAGTTTCGTATGGAGAAGAATGGGCAAAAATCTCCACTGTTACTCTTTTAAAATGTTTTACAATATTATCTATATATTAATTATATGTGAAGACGATGCACCTAGAATAAAATTACTATATACTACAATAGATAAAAATAATTAAATATAAAGCAATGACAGGTAAATTGATTATGTGATAGATACATGGTGCTCACATATTTACAAATATTGAAAAGTAGATGATTTTTCCAAAATTTTAACAAATAATAATTTAGTGTGTGAGTTAAAGTAGTTACATAATGTAAAAATCAATGTCAAGACGAAACTTTATAAGGGATTTTAACATTGAAATAATATAGTTGTTGTATTTGGTTGTCAAAAAGGACTCTAATGTGTTTATTGTAAGTATTATAATTAACGATTCAGTGCCCTCTTTGGCAACAAACTATATTACTACTTTTTTTTTTAAAGCTTGTTTAATTTGTAGAGGGTTTGATCAAAGTTCAATGTTAAAATCCTTTTAAAGTTTCGTTCCGATTCACCCCTGCATCCCTATTCACCCTATTTGTCGGTATGCCATTTTTTATGGATCATGTCGTCTGCAAAAAAGATTTTTTAAATTTATTATTATTAAAAATAAATTTGAAAGGGAACTCCTTTCGAATTGTGAGGTTCTAAGTGTATATGTTCTAAGTGTGTATATATGAGTACAGAATAGCACTTATTAATTATTTAAAGACTGTTACAATGTGAATATTATATTGATTATGGAAACTTACTTAATATTTGTATTTTTCAGAGCGCAAATCAAACAGAAATAATGACGAAGGTAATATTATTTAAAAAAAACATAATTAAATATTCAGAATTGCATCCTGTGGTCATAATTTCGAGAAATGTCGTTCCGAGGTATCTGTAGTACTATTAGTATGACGGGTTGCGCACTATGATCTATTGCAAAAGTATCTGATGAAAATGTAAACAAATGGAGCAGAAAACGTAAATTTGGTGCCAATTTGTAGTGTCACTTACAAATTGAGTTTCTTGATTTGATTATTTCACTACATAAACCCGAATATCTAATTTAAAATCACCCTAGATGTTTTAATTTGACAATTGAGGTCAATTTTATAACCTCAATTTTCGTCAATGATTTTTCAGTTACTTACCTACAACTAAATAATGATATTCAAACAATTATTGTTGGAAAAAGTGGGGAGATATGAAGTTGAAACCTTCTTAATACATATGAGTGTGTTACTAATTGTCTTTAGTGAGTGATTGCGTAAGAATTAAGCCTGAATAGGGTTTGTTTACACTGTCAGCAGATACTTTTTATTCGGACCGTCATGTCTCAGATTTGAATCCATAGCAGTGTGTAGACGGTCTTACAGTTGAGATATTGTAGGATTTATTTCGGCTACTTACGTTTATAATCAATATTTGCAGATCCAATATCACCAAAGTCACCAAAAACAAAGCGTGGATCCAGTAAGTAACCTTCTTTCATTTTCTACTAGTTTTCACCTTTGATTTCGTTAGCATAGAACATAGAAGAGAGATGCTGCACGTGTCCATAGGCGACAGTGATCCTGATCACAGACCATAACTTATGGGCCACTTGTTTTTTTGACCAATATCATAAATTGTCATTAAAGAAAAAGCTATAAATAAGGGTCCGCAGACACGTACCATAACCACTCTACAACGTCTCCACGTGAACGGGCACTAATTTGTATGAAAATTAATAGTCTATTCACATGGACCACATTTGGACATCAAAATCAACCGTGTGGGCGATACCGACCACATAAAGGCCTCATCGCAGCCACCATGCAACCACAACGCAACTGCAAGAAGTTGCAGCGACACAATCGTTGAGCTCCTTAAGTTCTGAGTTGAGCTGCACGATTACTGACAAATGCGTGCACTGACTGGACAGGTCCACTCAATCTGTGTGGTTTTTCCTCAAAAGATCATTTCAGACACAAATCTACATGGTCTTCAAATGATCTGACCAAGATTATGTTTGGACAAAAAGAGACTGACCTCGAGTTTGTTTCGGCCTTTCTTCTCAGAGTAGTCAGATAGGAAACGTCGACCTCATCTAGTTTTGAAAATATGTTTGACGTGTAAAAGTGTTCGTTTAAACCTACTTACAGAAATGAAATCATTTATCATTAATTTATCATTTATCACTATTCACAGTGACTGTTTGCCGACATTTTGTCACTCCGATGTGTTGTGGTTGTGGTATGTGTGAACGGGCCCTAAGTCGCCATCTTTGATTATTTTGGCAAAGCATGTACTTGTCTTTGGTCCTAATAGCTACAAAACGAAAAAAAAAGTGTATGCAGTTCACACGCAATAAAAGTGAAACTATCAAAAGTATTCTATTTCATTCTCTCGCACGTTAAATCCTATAGATGTAAGCGTTTGTCTATTTTTAATGTCGCTTTTTCGATTCATCGAATTTCAAATCACAACGGGGCTAAAGAAGTTTTCACTTAAAAAAAATACACTAACTGACCTTTATAATGATCTCAATTATTGTTACATAACGTAACATCACGCTTGTATTTTCCGAAGGGTTCGGCAGAGGTGTACCTTTTAGTACACCATTATTTATGTACAGGCTGGCAGGCACAACCTGTTACCATGGATTCAGTACATGATTCTCAACTGCCCTGAGTTGAAATCTTTCGTCAGTTATTAAAAAAAACACGCGTGGCACTCGGGGACTGCCGCGGTAAAGCTATGGCATAGCATTTTTTTATCAACTTATGCAATTATAATTATTATTTTTTATTTACGCAGTATTTTTTTTTCTTTGATATTAATTCAAGTACAGTCGTACCATATACATACACGTTAAGCGAACGCTCGGCCGAGCTACATGGTAGGCGGAGTGGGGGGTGTTAGGTTTTATTTTCGTTACGGAATTTCTTGATTCGGTCGCCGCGCTCAAAGCCCGCGATAAAAGCTATGCAGTAGCTTAAAAAAATACGTACATTTTCACCGCGTAGGTATTGCACTTTTCTATGAAACAGCGGTCTGTTTTTGATAGCTTTCGAAAAATTTCTAAGCTAGGGGGTATAGAATCATGTGCTGAATTCATGGTTACAGTTTTGCGCTTCGATGTCCCTGCCACCCTGTATTTAATTTTTAAAGTTCTCTGGAAAATGAAACCATTTTTGTGTTATTAATTATCATAATTTGATATCGATATTCGTTACATCATTCTGTGAAGTTACGCCAGTCAATATTTTTACAGAGCCTACGAGGAACATAGCTGATCGTCCACCATTACCTTTGCCGCCTGACGTGGTAGAAAATATAGGTACGTTCAAAATGGGCGAGTGTCTGAAAATGTGGTCTGAAAATCTTGCCCTGTGAGTTCTTACTGCCAGGGCAAGATTCTCAGGTCACATTTTAACTTTACTTTGCTAACAGAAGTTAGCGTTTTATACGAATAAGAACCTTATTATAAGCGAATATTTATCTCCACCACTTTCCCACACCGAAGAAAGAATAAAATAATATCTTTAAGAGGTGGGGGTAGGCCCCGTGCACCGTAATTGCGTAACAAACTATCAATCACAATCCGTATAATTTTGAAGGATATTGCTAATCCATTGATTCATATGTTTGAAAACCTAGTTTGCTTTACAACGTAAGTAATGCAATGAATGTTGTTGGATTGTCAAAATTAAAGAGATTGCAATTATTGTTACTGTGTTAAGCAATTATCTCGCTGGTGTAGGTGTGTGTGAGTCAGTGGGATTTTTATCTGCAAACGAAGCGACGAAAGCGGTAATGTGTCGAGCAAGACAGTCAAACGCCGTTCATAGGTTTTTATTAAAATTAACATAAGTAGTGCCTAAGGAAAAAGGTTTTTTTGTTCTGTTTGTAACCACAATTTAGCGCGTCATTACTTTGTGTTTTAAATTCCATAATTTATTTATTTGAAACAAAACATTGTTAAAATATCATTAGGTATATAATTTACAGGCTTCTGCCCGCGACTTTGTGTGCTTGATTTTACATAAAACAAATCCTATGGCACTCGGAAACCAATACTTGTACAAACACACAAAGCCCCTTTAAAATTTTGGTTTAGATTACATTATACATATTCATCTACAAAAAGTATAGGGCCGAGTATAGAACCTTGAAGTATTCCAGTTTTGATTACCATTTTAAATGTAGCCTCATACTGCTTTTTCCCTCAATTGTGGGTGCGAAAATAATAAACACAAAAACCTCCCATAAATGAACTCGTAGACCCGGAAAACGATATGTACTTTAGTCAATTAAATATTAATTGTTCCTAGCGGGAATCGAGGTAACGAGTCGCGACCTTTAGCATAGGAGTAGATTACCAAAGCGCCAATCCTAACTTTTAATCCTAATTTCCTAACTTCCTAATCCTAATCCTAACTTCCTAACTTCCTAACTAATTTTATAAATGCGAAAGTAAGTTTGTTTGTTTGTTTGTTACCTTTTCACGCCTAAACAACTGAACCGATCATCCTGAAATTTTGCATATACATTGTCAGGTCTACAGAAACGGACATAGGGTACCTTTTTATCCCGAAATAAGTACTGTTCCCGAGGAAAACAACATTAACGTCCTTATGATAATAGATGGCGCCACGTGTCTTTCGAATCATGATTGAATTATATTACTATAGAAACTTTAGTGGTGTGTTAAGAGCTTTTATATTTTTTATTAAAGTACCTAATTCATTTTGTGACTCTATAATGTCGATAGACCGGTTTTTCTTCCTCCTAACTATAATTCCCCGAACAATCCGAATTGATTGTCAAATTCTAAATTAACGCGAGCGAAGCCGCGGGCAAAAGCTAGTTCATTATATTCCTGCCCCATGTGAGTTGTGGTCGGCGCAACACGTTACCTTCCATTCTCCTCTGTCAACTATCACGCTATCATTCACTCCTTTTTCTTTTATATCATTGCTCACACACACACAATCTATCTATCTTTTCTTTGGCCTTCCTTCGTCCTTTCTCTCTTTTAGGCACATCACATGCCAAACCAAACGATTTCCTTTCAACTTTTCTGTCACTGGCGCCACTTCCAAACTTCCCTTTATATATATACAGGGTGTAAGGGACAGCCCTCCGCAAACTAACAGGGTGCATTCAGCTCCTTATTTTGAATCATATTTCACCGGAAAATATCTCAGGAAAATTTTCATTTTTAAAATGTTTTTTTCAGTTACTATTCCTTTATTCCAATGTAAAATTACACTCTCTGTATGCAGCACTCCATTTACTTATATAAATAAAACAGCTGAAATAAAAAAATCAGCAATGGATGTTGAAATTTGTGGCGCGAGCGCATTGCCGGCCGTCAGTAACGTTACATTGCGTGTGAGGTAATAAAACAAATTAGTTTTATTGGATTCCCATAACGTTCCTGAAATTATTTCCTGTACTAGTCATCTTAGTATGATATATTGAATTCACCCCATCAGTCTGCGGAGGGCTGTCCGTTACACCCTGTATAATTTCTTACTCTAACTATTCTCGTCACTCCATATATCCTTCTTAACATTTTCATCTTCTTTTTTCATCCGTCTTCTTCATGGCCTAGCATTCCGATCCATACAGTACGACAGGCTTTATCTAAAATTATATTTAATATTATTAAATATATTACTTTGTTTAATTGAATAATTACTTTGTAAAATAGTATATTATTTTAATTATTGTGAACGTGAAGACTATGTAGATCATTGTTTTTTTTTTTCTTTCTTAATTAGTTTTAATCATAGTCTGGCAGTTTGAGTAATTTATGCGGCCTACCCAAATGTCCTTTCTTTGGTATTGTTTGTCGAATCGTTGAGCTCCTTAAGTTTTGAGTTGAGCTGCACGATTACTGACAAATGCGTGCACTGACTGGACAGGTCCACTCATTCTGTGTGGTATTTTTTCCTCAAAAGACCATTTCAGACTTAAATCTCCATGGTCTTCACATGATCTGACCAAGATTGTGTCTGGACTTTAAAAGAAACTGTGACCTTTGAGTTTGGTTCGGCCGTTCTGCTCAGAGTAGTCAGATAGGAAACGCCGACCTCATCTAGTTTTAAAATATGATTGACGTATAAAAGTGTTTGTACAAACCTACTTACAGAAATAAAATCATTTATCATTTATCACGGACTTGCAGATTTTCCCCTTTAATTTGAGGTGCATCCGTAGGTCGCAAGTTGAGCTGAGTTGAGTTGTCAATACGCCAATTGTGCCTTCATAATTAAATCTCGAATATTTGCATATTTCATGACCTTACTGTTTGCGATATTCATTCGTAATATAATTATCATCATCGTCATTATAATTACCCTTCTGCCTTTTATTTATAAAAAAGAAAAGAAAGAAAGAAAAATTGTTTATTCTGCACAAACAAGACGCACATTACAAAAAAATAGACATATTACGAATAAATTTATGTTCGATGTATATAAGTCTTCTTCTTCGAAGTATGTACATCAGTTTCAGTTGTCATCTCACTGTTTACTTGCTAGAAGTCGTCATTCGTCATCATAATTGGTGACAATTATAAATATTGTCTTTTAAATTTTAACAGAGCCCATGCCGCCACCAATGTCACCACTATCAAAACATCATCATTGTGAGTATTAATAAATCATAATCTACCTAGCTTTTTTCCAACACTATGAATAACAGTATTGTACTTGAAGCGAATGCCAATCTGACCTCCACAACCTAGCTACTGGATATTACGATATCTCTTGGTAAGACTGGTTGTCAGACTTTCGGGCTTCTGACTACTCGTAACAAATGTAAAATATAGGTACTATATTTTAATATCTACGTGTAATAAGGTAAAAGGCTCTTCTCATACGGAGAACTATGATCATGCGCATGCGAAGGTTTTAAGGTTTCTTAAATAAAATACTGTACTGAATTATAAATTAATGTATAATGACTTCGATCTGAACTAGATCCGCAAAAAAGTCGCTAGACCCGTTACAAATATGCGTTCGTCGACTGATTGTTAGCGGCTCTCGTGGGCAAGTGTGCGAGTCTCTTCACGATGCCAGCGGAGCCCTGTGCGCGCGCGACGCCGCAGACGCTGCGCTGTTATTGGCTCGGCTGAGGTGGCGTGATCGCGACGTGCAGCCATTGGCCCTCGCGCAAGATGGCGCGCGTTCGGCGCAGCCATTGGATTGCGCTTGGTCGACGTGGAGCTCCACGGAGGCCAGAACAACTATTTCTCATAGGGCTGGTTACGATATTGGTTTCTGACGCCAAGCTAGAGTAATTATGCTCCGATTTGAAGGGTGTGAATTACAATTATTGAAGTGAATTACATGCATGTTCAGTTTTGTTTATGTGATACTTCTGGTATTGGCTTGATAGCCACCGAATCAGGGATTGAAAACTGGTATGAATTTGGGTTCCGGTTCTTCTTTTCGGTACGGTTCCGGTTCAGGTTCCGATTTGGTTCTGGTTCCAAGTACCGGTTCCAAATAAAGGTTCCAATATATCGGTCCCATACTATCCGATTTAAAGGTTTTAAGAACTACCACATGATCTACCAAAGCAAAAGTGCTCCTCTCCCCTCTCACAAAAACTCCAACCTCTTCACCCGCCGGCGGCCGCCCGAAAGCTTCTTTTCTTGCTTTTTATTTCTTTCTTTTCTTGCTTTCCTTTCTTTCTTTTCTTGCTTTCTTTTCTTGCATTCTTTTCTTGCTTTTTATTTCTTTCTTTTCTTGCTTTCTTTTCTTGCTTTTTATTTCTTTCTTTCTTTTCTTGCTTTTTATTTCTTTCTTTCTTTTCTTGCTTTCTTTTCTTGCTTTCTTATCTTTCTTTCTTTTCTTGCTTTCTTATCCTTCTTTCTTTTCTTGCTTTCTTTTCTTGCTCTCTTTTCTTTCTTTTCTTGCTTTCTTATCTTTCTTTCTTTTCTTGCTTTCTTTTCTTTCTTTATTATCTTTCTTTCTTTTATTGCTTTCTTTTCTTGCTTTCCTTTCTTTCTTTTCTTGCTTTCTTTTCTTTCTTTCTTTTCTTACTTTCTTTTCTTTCTTTCTTTTCTTGCTTTCTTTTCTTTCTTTCTTTTCTTGCTTTCCTTTCTTTCTTTTCTTGCTTTCTTTTCTTTCTTTCTTTTCTTGCTTTCTTTTCTTGCTGTCTTTTCTTTCTTTCTTTTCTTGCTTTCTTTTCTTTCTTTCTTTTCTTGCTTTCCTTTCTTTCTTTTCTTGCTTTCTTTTCTTGCTTTCTTTTCTTGCTTTCTTTTCTTGCTTTTTATTTTCTTTCTTTTCTTGCTTTCTTTTCTTTCTTTCTTTTCTTGCTTATTTCTTTCTTTCTTTTCTTGCTTTCTTTTCTTTCTTTCTTTTCTTGCTTTCTTTTCTTTCTTTCTTTTCTTGCTTTTTATTTCTTTCTTTCTTTTCTTGCTTTTTATTTCTTTCTTTCTTTTCTTGCTTTCTTTTCTTGCTTTCTTATCTTTCTTTCTTTTCTTGCTTTCTTATCCTTCTTTCTTTTCTTGCTTTCTTTTCTTGCTCTCTTTTCTTTCTTTTCTTGCTTTCTTATCTTTCTTTCTTTTCTTGCTTTCTTTTCTTTCTTTCTTTTATTGCTTTCTTTTCTTGCTTTCCTTTCTTTCTTTTCTTGCTTTCTTTTCTTTCTTTCTTTTCTTTCTTTTCTTGCTCTCTTTTCTTTCTTTTCTTGCTTTCTTATCTTGCTTTCTTATCTTTCTTTCTTTTCTTTCTTTCTTTTCTTGCTTTCTTTTCTTGCTTTCTTTTCTTGCTTTCTTATCCTTCTTTCTTTTCTTGTTTTCTTATCCTTCTTTCTTTTCTTGCTTTCTTTTCTTTCTTTCTTTTCTTGCTTTCTTATCTTGCTTTCTTATCTATCTTTCTTTCTTTTCTTTCTTTTCTTGCTCTCTTTTCTTTCTTTTCTTGCTTTCTTATCTTTCTTTCTTTTCTTGCTTTCTTTTCGTGCTTTCTTTTCTTGCTTTCTTATCTTTCTTTCTTTTCTTGCTTTCTTTTCTTTCTTTTCTTGCTTTCTTATCTTTCTTTCTTTTCTTGCTTTCTTTTCTTTCTTTCTTTTCTTGCTTTCTTTTCTTTCTTTCTTTTCTTGCTTCTTGCGCTGGGCGTCATCGTATGAACTCGTTCGGACTCGCTTTGAAGAAGAACTGGTAAAATAAAGGTTCCTAAAGGTTACAATTTAGGTTCCTGTTCCAGTTCTGTAACCGGTAACTATTTTAGGAACCTTTTCAATAACTGCACCTAATTACACAAAAAAAATAACAAGCATTGATTACAACGTTTAGGGAGCGATCAAATTGGCAGCTTAGGTGACAGGGACATAGACGCAAACTCTAACCATGAATTCAGTACATGGTTCTTGGCCCTAGCGTAGAAAGTATTCCTAGGATAAAATTTAAAATCTGCTGTTTCATAGAAAAGTGCAGTACTGTTATACCTTTCTCAATATATGAAAGTGGGGGCGTATGAGAAAGGAAACTATATTTAATGTTTAACTAGATTATTATATTTTATCAAGGAACTTTCCTAAAATACACCGGCGGGCCCTAGCCCTGCCTATCTACTTCTCTAAAAAAACTACCATCACTTTTCCTTCCAAAGCTTATTTCAAACTTGTTTGACTGTTCGAGAGTAACCATCGATAATATATTAGCAGCCAGTCAACATAAGGTTGACACCTGCAGATAACCTCTACAGTACCTACGCGGTCAAAATGTAAGGAACAGCAATTTTATTTTTTACGGTAAAGAATTTCAACGCAGGGGTTCAGAATCATGTACTGAATCCTTGGTAACAGGCTGCGCTTCGACACCCCTGTCAACCTATATGTGTTGGCTATATTGAGAGCAATATAATAGTTAACAACTAATTATCTATACAGGGTTATTGGTAAAATACCAGCAACCTCTTAAGGGGTCATTGTACTCATCATTATAAACAACTTTTACTAAGGACAAAACCTGAAATCGCGAAAAAATTATCAGCTGTTCTCTACGTTTTGACGTGTTATGCGAATATAAATGTAGGGAAAATCTGTTTTCTTTTTTCGCAATTTCTGGGTTGGTCCATAGTAAAAGTTGTTTATAATGATGAGTACAATGTCCCCTTAAGAGTTTGCTGGTGTTTTACCAATAACCCTGTATAGCCATGACGCTCGAATCTCATAAATCAAAATGCAATTAAGCTCTTTAATATTAAATAGGTAAGTACTCATCATTTACAGCCCAATTTCAGCCACTGCGAGACAATATCCACCTTCATGTTCCGGCTTCATCCAGGTTTTATACGTCCGCCCATCTCGCCGCAGGACGACCAATACTTTTAAGCTATTGCGTAGCTTTTATCGCGGGCTTTGAGCGCGGCGACCGAATCAAGAAATTGCGTAACGAAAATAAAACCTAACACCCCCCACTCCGCCTACCATGTAGCTCGGCCGAGCGTTCGCTTAACGTGAATGTATATGGTACGACTGTACTTGAATTAATATCAAAGAAAAAAAATACTGCATAAATAAATAATTATAATTGCGTAAGTTGATAAAAAATGCTATGCAATAGCTTTACCGCGGCAGTCCCCGAGTGCCACACGTGTTTTTTTTTAGTACCTACTTGTTATGAGCTCAGGTACAAAACCACGATGCGACGCGATGCGAATTCGCAACTAAAAAAAAAATCCTACCATTAACCTACTTGTCAAGCGTCAAGCTCACAGATTTTTACGATGCGACGCCGCATCGTAGTTTTGGGTTTTGGACCAAATAGCTCTCAATTTGACCGCGTCCTAACTCAGAGGGAGTGGGTTTTTCTTCTTATTAATTTATTACTTTAATAATCTTGTGTATATTTTCAGTTCCTCCGGCTACAGCACCACCTATGCCAGTAGAGAATACTTATAATAACCATACTGCTGGTAAGTTTTTTTCTTATTTAAAGTCGTTTTCTTCGCTGAGCGTGGGGTCCTGGGTTCGATTCCTGGGTTGAGCAAAGTGTTATTTGGTTTTTTCTATCTGGAATTTTTCACCAGCAGCCCCAGTCTGGATTTGTGCCCGGTTGATGGCAATTGGCTCGCCCCATTATAACATGGGATTTAACTGGTGAAATGTTTATGTACTATACGCTTCTCCCTGCCTCTCCAGAGAATACAAGTTCGATTTTATGTTTATTTATTTATTTTATTATTTACTAGCTGCTGTCCGCGGCTTCGCCCGCGTAAATGTCAGAAATTATCCAAGGGGACCGTGCTGCCGGTACAAAAAGTACCCTATGTTACTCCTTATAACATCAGCTATATGCCAGTGAAAGTCCCGTCAAAATCGGTCTAGCCGTTTCGAAGATTACCCGGAACAAACAGACAGACAGACAGATAAAAATTAAAAATATTGGTATTGTGGTATAAGTCCCGTATATACTTTCATATGCATTTAGTAAAAAGCTGTTATTTTAACATAACAAACAGACACTTTAATTTTATTTATTTGTATAGATGTACAGTCGCCAGTAGGTCAAGCTACAGGAAACTGTCAAATTTCTCCAAACGATTTTAAACCATATAATTTTGAAGGTTAAGTTCAAAATCGAATGAGAAAATCTGACAGTTTGTGGTAACTTGGTGTGCTGGCAACTGTACACACAGTAAAATAGATACAGATACGGCATTATAAGTATTAAGTACAAAGGTACTGCTTATTTCTTAAGAAATTTCTTCCAGCAGACTTGCGAAAGGAGAAATGAAAAAAAAGATGTAGACAATAGTATGTGAGAACAAGACGTGAAGAATTTCATTTTGTGTGTGATGTTATATAAATATAAAACTATAACTTACAGGTCCGTTAATACCAATGCAGTCATACAAAAATAAAGGATTAGATACTTCTGACGAAGGGATTAAAAGTCCTGTTATTGGACGGAGGCAAATGGAAGGTTAGAGTGTAATTTGTTCAAAAAGAGGTTATAATTATAGAGGTATGAGGAACAGAGTGTTAAATTCACTCATACTCTATGGAAAAGGGAGGATCCTCCGACCAGACGGGTGTCGTGTCTGGTGGGCAACTGCCCGGCGATTGGTGTCGGGACGTTGTATATATGCTAGTTGCGCGGTAAACTCTGCTTGCGCGATGTAGGATTTTACGTGACGTTAGTGTGACGCGTAACTCGCATGTGGCGTTGTAGATGACGCTACAGATTAGAATGCCTTGTGTAATAGTTTTTCGGAAAAGTACTTTTTAAACTTACGATATTTTCCTTTAAGCGCTAAGGTAGCTCGCTAAATTCAAATTTTCTAAGTTTTTTGGCAATTTGCAGGTCTCTTTTTCGCATTTAATTCGCGATCGCAGCAGATATGTATTCATAAAATTATAATCATTGGAATCATCGTTGTATTGATGATTTTAATGATTATAATTCCAAAAACATATATTAATTACGCTTCTAAATCTTATTTAATTATAAACGTAAGAATTTTTGAATTTCGTGGGCTAGACCCTGGCGCTTTCGCTCTAAAAGAGCGCATTCTAAAAGTTGACAATTAATCAAAATAGTGAAATATTTAACAGTTATTTGTGACGTGGCCAACTATTGGAATTGTAAGACATTTTGCACACTACATCCGACCCGACCCCGAGAAATATCGGCCTGACGTAGCCGTTCTATCTACTATTGGCGCACTAAATCCGAACGCCGTCCGTCTGAGTTTAGAACGTATCTAATTTTGAATGAAATTTGCATTTCAGCTCTTTTAAACTTTTATTTACAGGTCCCTTAATGCCAAAGCAGTCATACATAAACAAGGTATTAGATAATTCAGATGAAGACCTAAGGAGTCCTGGTTTACACCGAAGACATTTGGATGGTAAGCAACAACTATTTGATGTTCAATGTTGGGGTCAACTTCCAATCTAACCGGATGCAGCTGAATATTATTATTTTTATTGTTTCGAAAGCGATGACCCTATGTTTTTTTTTGGCCTAAAATGAAGTTCCATTCATTAAATAAACAACGAAATCATAATATTTACCAGGGTTCTTTGAAAGTTTTGAAATATAAAGAATTTAAAGTATTAATTGACAGAACGAAAGACCGCGGCTCAGATTATAAACTGATTTTCAACCACAGATAATTTTTTAATAATTCCCGATACACACGCACGGATTATGGTAAAAATATGCTAAATTTATCCACCTTTCAAAAGAACCTGGAACGCAAGAGGTGGGTCCACGCATAAAATTCTAAAAAATAAAAAACTAAGAGGCGGGAACGCGCGGTCAGCTGTCATTTTGAAGTGGTGAGTTTTGTGCGTTCGGGCGTTTTAGGGTTTTCTGAACTGGTGACTTTGTAGTTTCGGGCGGTTCAGTGGCTAACACTAAAATTTGATTTCAGATAATTTTCGTTTTTGATTATATTTATATGTTTGTTAAATGCTAAAAGAATCTTCTTGGTTTCAAAATAAATAATTTATTGAAAAACTCGAGTGAAAAAAATTGTTCATTTTAATTGGAAAATAATTTGGGACCGGGGAGGGGCTCCACTCCTTTGTTGCTCCAAGGCCTCCAGACCTCTAAATCCGGCCCTGCATATTATACAATGTGTAACTGAATTGAAGCACATTATAAAAGTAGTTTAATCAGAATCTCTTTCTGTCAATTTTAATTACTTAGGTACATTTTTATGTTAATAAATTAAAACTACGTAAATTACAGTCACACTTCCGCTGTCAAAACAAACCAAAATTGACGAACTACCTACTACGCTAGGCCCTTATACGTGTGCGACTGTGTGCGTGCGTAGATTTGTAATGTGAACACAATTTTCTCCCACAATAGGTATAACTAATTTAATAAATAATACTTATTAGTAAAAATTCATTTTATGTATTATGAATTTATGATTATAACATAATATTCTGATTTGGGCAAGGCAAAGGTGCGGATTAAAAGAAGCTGTAGTGACAAAAACTTAAAAGAGTATGCTTAGATGTATTGGTCATGTTGAGAGGATGAAAGTCGACTCAGAAAAGGTATTTACAAGGCAGGTAAGAATGGAAACGCCAGGAGGGGTGGCCCTAGGAGGACATATAGTGACCTTATTGGTGATGTTCTTCAGAAAGGTCAGGTGCGTAGTACTCGCAACCGGCGTACGTGTATGAACGTAAACGTGGCAAAAGGAGTATGTAAGGATCGTAGCAAGTGGCGGTCTGTAGTTTCTGCCTACCCCCATGGGAAGAAGGCGTGAGTTTATGTATGTATTCTGATTTGGGTGTTTGGTGGCGTGCGTTAATTCTGGGGCATATTATAGATGCCAGTAAACAAGATATTTTCGTTTTCATACTTAAGATATTTTCCATTAAACTTAAGTCAAGGAAATTATCAACACCAAATTATACATTAAATATAGTCTATTCCAAAGGCATTTGATGAAAATGTAAACAAACCCTTTTCAGGGTGAATTCTTACACAATCACTCACTAAAGGACATAAAAACATTCATCTGTATTTAGAAGGGTTCAACTTTATATCTCACCACTTTTTCCAACAACAATATTATTAAATTGTAATTGAAAAGTCATCGACGCAAATTGAGGTTATAAAATTAGCCTCCATTATTGTCTTATGTAAAACTTCTTAGTGTGCATACACACGACCGACAAGCGTCAACGGCAGCGGTAACTGCAGCCGTCGACATGCGTCGACGGCTGCCATCGACACCGGTCGACCGATATCTAAAGTACATACATCTTTTATGGGGTACTGTGTTAAATGTTACAACAAAATACCTTGTGGCATATTGCAATTAAATGAAAGTAAATTTAAAACTCATATAAAAAGTACACTTTGTAAACAAGCATATTACAAATAAGAGGATTATATCCTAGATAAGAATGCTTGGAAACATGCTGGTCCTGCTCCATAGGACAATCTAGAGTCTAGACAAAATCAAACTGGTTGCTAATTTAATTGTATAATTTATAATTTTTATGACATTGATTGTTACATTATGTACTTAACTACTTTAACTCACACACTAAATTATTACTTGTTAAAATTTTGGAAACATCATCTACTTTTCAATATTTGTAAATATGTGAGCACCATGTATCTATCACATAATTAATTTACCTGCCTTTGCATTATATTTAATTCTTTTTACCTATTGTGGTATAGTAATTTTATTCTAGGTGCATCGTCTTCACATATGATTACATAATTAATGTGAACTTACATAATATTGTAAAATATTTTAAAAGAGTAACGGTGGAGTTTCTTGCCCATTCTTCTCCATACGAAACTACCTTTTGGAAGGGGCAACTAGAATCAATTCTATTTTTTTGTAAATTTTGACGTTCAAAAGTGCCTTTTATGTGCCTATTTGAAATAAATGATTTGACTTTGACTTTTGACTTTTGACACCCGCCGTCGACGAGTCGGCGGCTGTCGTCGACAACGTGCCGCTCGTGTGTATGCGTACTTAGAGGTAATTTAAAATTAGAATTTCTGGTTTATGTATAAAATAATCAAATCAAAGCACTCAATTTGTAAAGTGGCACTACAAATTGCCATCCATAGGTACGTTTTCCGATCCATTTGTTTACATTCTCATCAGACACTTTTGGTACATAGTGCAACTTGACAGAGGCAATACTATTTTTTTTTAAATTATTTACAGGTCCCATAGTACCAAAGAAGTCATACCGAAATAAGGCATTAGAACATTCAGACGAAGAACTCGGGAATTTAAGACAAAAAGGTTTCAATATAAATCTATTATTTAAATCAGTCACTGCCTAATTGGTCTAGTGGTCGCAAGTGCAGTTCAGTATGAGGTCCTGGGTTAGATTCCCAGGTCGGGCAAAGTGTTATTGGATTTTTCTATCAGGAATTTCTTAGTAGAAGCCCGGAGTCTGGATTAGTGCTCGGTTGGTGGCACTGGGCTTGCCCCCTATTACATGGGACTTTGTTGCCCCCGCAACAAAGTTATGGCATGCGGACACTGTGATACGCCGCTTCAAAGACAGTTGCCAAGACGCAAATTTCAGCTAGAAAGGGAACGACTGCCGCAAAGTGCTCATAACTTTTAGACTTTTTATTTTGTTTCCTTTTTGTTTATTGAAAGTAAAGCAAAGAATTATGGTTTCCTTGAAAAAAGGTCCATGAAAGATTCAACAGACTTATAGTATTTTTATCTCGCGAAGCGACTGTACTTGTGGTTACCTAGTGTACAAACACGCTTTGAATGTGTGTGTAAGCGCAGGGGCTCTCGGTATCGTCCGAATCACGGGCGAAGTCGAAAGTGTGTGTGTCTGTGTGTGCGTGTGTGTTATGCGCTGACGCTGCTCGTGTTCACGCATACATTCACAGCGTGTTTGTCCACTTGGTTACCACAAGTAAAGCGCGCGTCGCTTCGTGAGATGAGTGGCAAAACGTGGGGAAAAGCTGACAAATTCTGTTTTGATTAATTTGTCAAAACAGCGAACAAGCGAGCGAGCGTTCTGTTTTTTTTTTTCTGAGTGAAATTGTGGAATATCGTGCTGTAATGCACTTTTGATTATGAATTGTAATAATATTCCTTTCTTTTTTATACCTAAACCTAAAACTGTTACAACATCAAATTCAGTTTCAGTGTTATTATTGAAATTCAAAATCAGTATTTAAGTGCCCTACAGAGCGACATTTCATAATTTAATTCAGTAATTTTGACAAATTAATCGAAACATCAAAATATTTGACAGCTGTTTGCGACGTTGCCAACTTTCAGAATGCACCATCTTAAATTTAAACGAAGAAATGATGGCAAAGAACGAACCAGAAGTGAATACCCACAGGTAATATTCACTTCTGGTTCTGGTGGTGGAAGTGAATATTACCCACAGGTAATATTCACTTCTGGTTCTTTCTTTGTTAATATACTTTTATTTGCAGGTCCCTTAGTACCAAAGCAGTCATACAAAAATAAAGCATCAGATAATACAGAAGAAAAACTTAGGACTCCCGATTTTGTTCGAAAACAATTGGAAGGTAATTAATTATCTATCAAAAAAATGTTTTTTCTTTAATAGGTTAATATAACGAATGTAAAAAGACTTAGCACCCAGCCGAAAGTCATTCGATTCCCGCCGGCTTACGTCGGGTTCCCGCTGGCTTACGTCGGGTTCCCGCCGGCTTAAGTCGGGTTCCCGCCATTGCAATTTAAATATTTTTGAACGAGACTAGGTATACCTGGGAACCAACTGGTTATGGAGATAATTCCAACTCGTGTAAGACAAAGCTTAATTTTTAAGGTTCTGTACCCAGAGGGTGCCAACGGGACCCTATTTAGAAATAGGGTCCGGCCCCGCTGTCCGTCCGACCGTCCGTCTGTAACAGGGCTGTATCTTTTAAACCGTTGTGGTTAGACACTTGAAATTTTCACAGAGTGTGTACTATTATGACCGCTACGACAAATAATAAAAATAAAATAAATTTGAAAATGAAAGAGGTCCCCACACAAGAAAACATTTTATTTTTTAATATGTAGTGTTAAATATTGTACTGTAGTACAACCCTTCGTCTGCGAGTTCAAACTCGAGCGGCCAGAGGCGAGTCAACTCGCCTCTGGCCGCTTTTTCTTAGCTTTTGGACCATTTCGAAATTGGTTACAGTTTATGACAAAATTTCATCCACGTCCGTACACCATCTTTAAAAACTATCGCATTTCTACTGTTAGTTGGGATCATGGTCTAAAAAACAAGGTCTGGCATTCCGGGAGTGACACATGCTTACGTCACTATCCAGTTGCCACTTTATTGCAACAAAACACGAATTATGGAAACATTTTCAGTCACCATTCTGTTAAAAAATATATTTATAGCATTTAAGTTGTCGTTTCGTTTTCTAATCAAATGAAACAATTCAATTTAAATATATACCAACGTAATTGTTAGTTAAAACCTCATTGTTATATCGGATTCGCACAGGTAATAAAGGCGGTTGGGGAGATATTATTACACACTACTGGTAACACAGCGGTGATGACGTAGGCTTGTGTCACCCTGTGTCTCAGAATGTTATACCTGGCGAAGTCTATTATTATACCATGGTTGGGATAGTGGAATCACATTAATTTATATTTTCTTTTCCAGCTAAGCTAGCACAATTGCCACCAAAAGGAGGCCCTGCTCGGCAATCTTTTAAACTTCCAAGTAAGTGCGACAATTTTATCATTTATGAATATTATATTACAAATAGTAACTAAGGAATATCATAATTTTTATTACAAATAGTGCTTATTATGTTAACTTCACTTGGAACCTCACTCAAGTGAGCGCACACAATTCGGCGGCAAACTCATTTGTTTTTAAAGTAAATTATCGCGGATTCACAATTAGACACGGTTCGAATTTTGAAGTAGATTATGCACCAAGGGGATAAAGTAGTGTCTTATGTCGCGGGCGCCGTATTGAATCCCGAGCGTAACGAAGGAATCTAGTGTTTCCAAGAATCCTGAGTGCAGTCAGGAATTCAAGCTCGCCCAAGACGAAGGCATGTTTATCGCCGAGGAGGGTCCTATCTACGAGACAATAAAAAGCAATAGTATGTACTAGAATTGAAGTATTTATTACAATTACAATTACAGTTAATATACCTATTTAAGACAATTAAAAGTTAAAGTTAATATTTGATACATTAGACCAGTTGTGGAAAGAAAGTTATGTTTATATTCGGTACATTTAGTAGTGGAGGTAGAGTTTATTTGAGTATTGCTGTTGAGTAAAGTTTCAGAAACTTGGGTCTACTGAGGATCATTTTGGATCGTGAAAGTTGGTGAAGGGTGTACTTGAGGCAGCGGGCTAGATGAATAGTGTTTTGATGTGGATGGTTGCGGTGACAAAGGTGTCCAAGGATCAGTTATCGACGGTGTTTTTAGTTTGATGTTGTCACCAATGCAGCAGCTTATTTTATCCTTACTCTGTATAGAATTTTCAATATAGCCCTCTGCCACTACATCAAATTTCCATCCACCGTGTCTTTTAATCTGGGTCATGTCTGGTCTTAATTCCGCCAACAGAGTAGCCGATGTTCTCCTGAAACAATGGCCCGTGTAGAGCTCAGCATTTGTCAATTTCTTTCGGCATGGCGCTGATCTTATTTTGCCAATGACTTGCCTGTTGCACTTGCCATTATTATAAGCAACGAAAAATTTGTTAGTGTTTATATTAGAGGTACGTAGAGCTTGGTACTTTTCGACAATTCTTACGTATTCTCCACGGACTACGAATGACCGTTCTTTCTTTGATTTTGTGTCTGGTAAATTTTCCAGCAACAATTCTGAATGTTTTTCGATATCTTCGATTTTAATGTTTAAAGAGTTAATTTCCACGATAAGCGTCATTTAATCTAAAAATCAAGGCCACCTGTAACAAAAATAAACAGGTAGGTTAGTAAGTAGGAAGCTAAATTACATAGGTAATTTAATATACAGGGTTATTTGTAACTCGACGTATTCCTTGCACGACGTCATAGTAGGAATAAAATGCAACAAATTAAGCCACCAAATGTTCTACCGAAATTCAGTATTTTTTCGTAATTCTTGACTGATAAAAATAAAAATTAAGGAAAATAAAATGTTTAATTAGTGATCTTTGCCAAAGTTATAGGCATTTTTGAACTTTTAATTATTAACAAAGATCTGCTACGGCATCAGCTATGATAATAACTTAAATTCCAGTATAGTCACGCCGTAAATCATTTTTAAATTGGATTTTTCATTATAAAACTAAAAATCTAATTAACTCAGAAACTACTGAATTTCGGTAGAACATTTAGTGGCTTAATTTGTTGCATTTTAAACCTACTACGACGTCCTGCAAGGAATACGTCGAGTTACAAATAACCCTGTATATTAATTCTCATGTGTTACGACCTATAAACTTTCTTAGATTTGATTGAAACATTATTGTAATAATAGACGTGTAAACCTAACGAATGTTTACTTTAATAATATTTAACTTGGATAGAGCGCAGAAATCTCGACATTTTGGCTTGTCGAAACATTATTCAACGCTTCAGTAGATCGCACACAAGCGATCGATGAATAAACGAGTCGCAAAGGAGTATGTACCTAGCTATTTAAGTTACTTAAAATTAAATCATTAGGTAGATACTGACTGTAGGACTGTGGGCAGCTCGCCGTCCGGTAAGGACCAGGCCCGGGTCGACGGCGCGTCGTGTTCCACACGCGCCTCAAAGAGATGTCAGCACCATTGACGGGGTTCGATAGGGCCGATGCCTGCCGGGGTCGCGGATTGTTCGAAAGAGTTACCGTGGCCCTGGCGCACAGGCAACTGAAGGAACACGGGTGGGTTTGAGTCAGTAAGAGTCTGACACACCCTTCCGCTCCGCCCAGAGCGGGAGAGGTCATTTGATGATTTCCAACCCAAAAAAAAAAAAACATTTGTGGCACTCGGGGACCGCCGCGGTAAAGCTATTGCATAGCATTTTTTATCAACTTATGCAATTATAATTATTTATTTATGCAGTATTTTTTTTCTTTGATATTAATTCAAGTACAGTCGTACCATGTACATACACGTTAAACGAACGCTCGGCCGAGCTACATGGTAGGCGTAGTGGGGGGCGTTTGGTTTTATTTTCGTTACGGAATTTCTTGATTCAGTCGCCGCGCTCAAAGCCCGCGATAAAAGCTATGCAATAGCTTAAAAGGTAGCTACTTACTTTTGTGGCAAGAAAGCTGTGGTCAGGGGCTTCATTTAGAAACGTTTCCACATTTTGAGCTGTGAAAACTTTTGATTTCATAGCACCATGTCGTTCCGATATCCTTTTTAAAAATGCCAGTAATTTGGTGTGTGCATTCATTTGAATATTATGTTCATTGCTTATTGTTGACCTGAGCATCGAATAGATGTACCATAGGGCTAATTGATTACTTTGTATCTATATGATAAATGCTAGAAGTAGACTAAAAAAACTGATTCAGATACAGACTTGACGCCTTTTATAGTTTTTCATTTGTAAAAGTCGTCGTAGGCTTTCATGGACGATTCCTTAGACTTTTCTGGGAGTAGATTATTGGCAATGCCAATAGCTTCGGATTTAATGTACTCCGGAGTCAAATCACAATCGTCACTCGACACTTTTGTTAGAATATGTAGTTTAATTTGTTGTTGAACAGCAAATAGTGGTGGGCGTTTTATTCGGAAACGCTTTTAAAAAACAGTTTGTCAATTAAAAACGAACGAACAGTTTCTACAACATTAGGTTTAAGGCTCGTACACACTGGCGCGACGCGACGCCCGACACAAAGGCACCGCGTGTCGCGCGACGAGCGGCGCCTTTGTGTAGCACTGTCGCGTCGCGCCTATCTGTGGGAGCCTTTAAAAACAAACAGAATGAAAAAACAGCTCTTCATTTCATACTCCGACTGACCGCAATCGCAAAACGAACATCAGCACCCCAATTACGTAACACACTATCTATCACAATCTGAATAAATTTGAAGCCTATTGCTAATCCATTGCTTCATATGTTCGAAAAATTTATCTGTTCAACAACGTAAATAACGCAATGAATGTTGTTGAACTCTCAAAATGAAACCCATTCCTACTGTGAGTGTGTTACGTAATTACCCCGTAGGTTGGTTTATTTGGTACTATGCGTGTGTCGTTTTTATATTGACAGATCTGAATTAATACTCTATGAATATTGCTTTAAGGACTATTATCGTATCAAAGTAAATAGTTAAAAGTAACTATTTTTGATTTGACGTTACGAGTAAGTAAACTAAAATAAATCTTATTTGTATTAACACAGAATTCAATTGTAGTTGTAGAGGTTGAACAAAAACGAATGAACCGAGAAAAACTGGTATTTTTTTTAAAAGTATGAAGGGAGTTTCGTTTTATTATTTTGTAAACGAAAACATGTTGAAGTCTTAAGTACATAGGCCGGAAATTTGTAAAATCTGTTTTTTTTTTTAACTGTGTCTTAGAACGGTTTCTCGTGATTGAAAAACGGTTTCGTTTCGTTTCACGAAAAACCTGGAACGACCCAGCACTAACAGCAAAGCGATTTGCAGTATCCGCGCCATTTTTATTTGTGTTCTATTTTTTTTAAATTTGTTTTTTACTCTTGGTGGCCAGTCCGATTTCCGAACAATTCTTTTTAGTGCAGTTCACAATGGTAAATGCATGGTATTAGTATGTACTATGTAAAATGTTTGTATGCGATTTTTACTTGTGGTTCCAATGTTCTAAATTCAAATCACATTAATGACCAGCGGGTCATAATAAAATTTAGTACAATATTAATGCCCGGCTTTAATTACTTACTTTAGGTTAGGTTTGAAGGACATATAATTTGACTTTGTCATGCAGGCGGTGTGAAAACATCGCATTTACACTAAGTTTCAATAAGTTTTCAATATGTTATTATTTCACTTTGCCCCACCAAAGTGGAATGTACATAATATTTTTTTAGTTATACCCAACTATTCTTATATTCGCCATAATATTTTATTAAATCTATATGTGCCAGCCCTAGTGACTGTGATCTCTGAGTTCGTTTCGGCCTTTCTTTTCAGAGTAGTCAGATAGGAAACGCCGACCTCATCTAGTTTTTAAAATATGATTGACGTGTAAAAAAAGTCTTTGTACAAACCTGCTTACAGAAATAAAATCATTTATCATTTAGTGGGAAAAAGTGTAATTTTCCGAGTGTAATACGAGTGTAATTTGCCTCACCAAAATCAACGCAAAATAGTGGAGAGATTGGTTGGGTTAAATCAACGCAAAATAGTGGAGAGATTGGTTGGGTTAAATCAACGCAAAATAGTGGAGAGATTGGTTGGGTTAAATCAACGCAAAATAGTGGAGAGATTGGTGGAACAGAGTGACATAATTCACATTTTTGACACAAACATTTATATTAAGTATAATTATTTTTGGATAATGTATGTTTTTATATCTAAAATACATTGTAATTATTGCAGAACCTCTACCACGTTCACCGCCATCGCCCCCACCGCAGATGGCCCCAGAATTTTACCCCGCACTTAGAAAAGGTACCTATACTGCGTTCACGACTTAGTTTCCATTGCCTAGCTTATAGTATAAAATCTGTCGACTATTATTTAAAATCTGTAAAAAAAATACAAATTTGCCAATAATATCAAACCTGCCTATAGTAACAAATCCTCAAAGTCCTCAAACCGGTAGTGATAATCATAAGAAAACCTTGGGTCGTTTTTTTTTTTTAATGACAAGCTGCCAGTACTTTTTAACCGACTTCAAAAAAGGAGGAGGTTCTCAATTCGGTTGTTTTTTTGTGTTTGTTACCTCAGAGCCTGGTCATTTATAAACTGATTTCCTGTTATTGTTATTTACTTAGCAAGTGAAGGTATACGAATTTGTGTGGGATAGGTACCACAATTCAAAAACAACCGACTTCCAAAAAAAAAAACACTAAGAAACGTGACAAATAACTTTAATTTCGGAAGTCGGTGTCTTTGGGTGTGTATTTTCGTTTTTGGCCACCGACTTCCGAAATTAAAGTTATTTGTCACGTTTTTTAGTTTTTTTTTTTTTAAGTTTTTTTATAATGCCTAGTTTGTTTGCGTTTGTTACATTATAACTTTAACAGGGTTTGATGTTTCTTGTTCTTGCAATTGTCTATGGCCGTGTTTAGGGTTGCCATATTTCACACACTGGTTTCCTTTACCTCTAGCTACAAATGCTTTTTCCTAGCCGGAAACTGAACTAACCTCAGCACACTCGCTGTTTTTTTTTTAATGTCGTCAATTTTGTTTTAATAATGTCGGCTCTTATGTCGATTCCCGAGTGTTCAATGGCCATTATCATGGCGCATACCTTTCGGGCAATCCTACTAACATTAATGCACCAATCCATTCGCCTGTTAACTTGAAACCTATTCCTTGAAGTCACTGCCCCGTTTCAAGACGGCACGGTTGGCGCAGTGGTTAAGCGATTGACTGCTGCGCTGCGTGTCGTGGGTTCGATTCCCGCACGGAACAAATATTTGTATAACCTACAAGTAGTTGTTCCGGGTCTGGCTGTTTGTGTATGTGAGTTTAAATGTTTGTAAACGCACCTACAATACAGGAGAAATACCTAGTGTGGGGCAAAGTTTAAAAAAATAATACAAAATAATATCTGGGTCACATATTATGTCATGGAGTCACAGTTTTCAAGATGAATATTGATGAGATTTCTAAGCACACTTATTTTTCTCGTATAGCCAAAATCATCAAACGTGGTTTTTAATTTGCCCCAAAAATCATAAGTAGTCGCCGCTTGCTTGATGTGAGCATATGTAACGATTGATCGATTGTTAATATGAGCTCCGCCTTCACTTTAGCGTCTTCTGCTTTCTTCGTCGCACTTGCCGTTGCTGGTAACTTTTCTTCAATGGCTGATGACATGCCTTCCAATACCGGCACATTTTGGGCCGCAAAACACAAATCTTCATAATTCTCACGGCTGCGCAACTTAGGAACGTTAGGTATATAATTGGCCATCATTTTTAGCATATACCTAACTGCACAATACTTAACGCTTCGTCTATTAAAAATTAATTATTATAGTGTGGGCACTTATCCTAAGAAAACACGTTTTATAGTTTTACAATAGACTGATGTTTATTGTCACTTTTAATACCTACAATGATACATAGATGGCGCTAGCAGTTACATGTTTTTGTTACCAACAGACAATTTTTTTTTACCGGCCTAGTCTTAGTCATTCCTATATAAAAAAGAAAATTAATACTTACTATTTTTCCGTCAGTTGATTTGCGTCAATAATTAATAGGCATCAACGCATAATGTATTATTATGCTCATTTGTTATGAATATATCGATAAATTAAATAAGGAAAATTATTTTATATTTACAGAACCAACTCCACACTTGCATCCAAAGAAGGTGCCAGTGTATCCATCGCCTGCCCCTTGTCGGAAACCAGGTTTGTTACATTACCCAGCACCCTTATTGCGTAACATGCTGAAAAATCCATGCTAATAATAATATTACGAATTCGAAAGTAACTCTGTCTTTATGTTACCTTTTCACGCCCAAACCGCTGAACAGATTTCGATAAAATTTGGCAAGGAGATAGATGATATCCTGGAGAAGGACATAGGCTACTTTTTGTCTCGATAGCACGTTCCCGTGGGATAATGTCTGACATCCACGCGGGCGAAGCCGCGGGCATAAGTACTAAAAAAAAAAGACTACAATTAAAAAAATCATAACAACGACACCTGCAAGGAATAACATTGTAATTAATATTTAGTAACTAGTAGAAAAGTCGTGCCAGCGACACGAAGAAGAAGAAGACCTATAGTCTTCTTCTTCTTCGTGTCGCTGGCACGACTTTTCTCATATTTTGTTGGCCCAAAACTTCGCCACTTCCACGGCGTCATCAGTGGCAGCGCAGAGGTCACTTTGACTGCAAGTTTTAGGACACAGAGGGCAAGATAGAAGGTGGAGCATAGTTTGCGACATAGCTCCACATCCACATCCAGCTGCCGTTTCATCGAGGTAGCCCCAATTTACTAGATTGGAATTACATCTTCCCACTTGTGTCCGAAGACGGTTCAGGGACTTCCAAGTGGACCACGAAAGGTTACATCTTGCAGGAAGTATATATGTAATATATATACGAGGTGCATTCAATAAGTACCTAGCCTCATCGCCAGAGGGCGCTGTAGTTTCAAAAGAGTTTTACCACAGTGTAGCACATTCTTTTTTAATTCTTTTTTCAAATTTTCATTCCAATCCCTTCATTTGTTTTAATTTGACAACTTATGGAAGCGAACGTGTCGATCGGTTTTACAAAAATGGAAAAAGAGCAATATCGTTCGGTGATTCGATTCCTATTTTTGGAAGGGAAAACGCGCATCGAAATCAAAGAGCGCTTGGATGCTGTGTACGGTGACTCTTCTCCATCGATGGCCACCGTCAAGAATTGGTTCAACGAGTTTGCACGTGGCCGTACGTCGGTTTTTGATGAACCACGTCCAGGTGCACCGAAAACAGCTGCTACGGAGGAAAACATTAAAAAAATCCATGATCTCGTATTGGCAGATCGCCGATTGAAGGTTCGGGAGCTAGCTGAGACTGTAGGCATTTCAGAAGGAACAGTGCATCATATTCTTCACGAGGAACTCGGCATGAGAAAGCTGTCGGCGCGATGGGTGCCGCGTTTACTCACACCAGAAAACAAGCGCAACCGTGAGACCACATCGGAGACGTGTTTGGCGCTGTTTAAGATGAATCCAGCGGAGTTTTTGCGTCGTTTTGTGACCGTCGATGAAACCTGGATCCACTGGTACATACCAGAGACCAAGGAGCAATCAAAACAATGGATCCAGACCGGGGAACGTGCTCCAAAGAAGGCGAAAACTGTAAAATCGGCCGGAAAAGTTATGGCCACCGTTTTCTGGGATTCACAAGGTGTGATCTACATCGATTACCTCGAGAAGGGTAAAACAATTACAGGGCTTTACTATGCCGATTTATTAGGCCGATTCGACGCCGAATTAAAGAAAAAACGACCCCATCTGGCGAAGAAAAAAGTGCTGTTTCACCACGACAACGCACCGGTTCACACGTCTGCCGTTGCCATGGCCAAATTGGTCGAATTACGCTACGAATTGCTGCCCCATCCACCGTATTCTCCAGATTTGGCCCCTTGTGACTTCTTTCTGTTTCCTAATCTGAAAAAATCACTCGCCGGGAATAGATATGGATCGAATGAGGAGGTCATCGCCGCCACGGAGGCCTATTTTGCAGAGTTTGACAAAAACTATTTTTCGGACGGGTTAAAAAAGTTGGAGCATCGCTGGGCTAAGTGTATCGAACTAAAAGGAGACTATGTTGAAAAATAAATTGCCACTTTTCCAAAATTTTCGTTTACTTTTTGTAGGCTAAGTATTTATTGAATGACCCTCGTACTATAGTAAAGTTATATAATATTAGGTTTTAGTTAAGTTTTTAGTTATATACATATATTAGGTTTAAGTACTGTAAATACTACTTTTTGCTTGTTTGTTTATATAATACTGACTTAATTTACAGAATATACCTTATAATTTAAATAAATAATATATTGAAGAAGTAGCTACGCTACACCCATACCATGTATATTATTAAATTGTCAAAATGAAAATAAATTTTCATTGAAAGTGTGTTACGTTATCATACTTGTCCCTTTTTACTAATATAATACAAGCTAAAGAAAGAAAAAAAAAGATACGGTTTTAAACAACCGACCTTTTGGCATTATAGTAACAAAATATATTATTTTTACAGACCCACGAATGTCCGATGATGATTGGCAATATGAGAAGTTGCAGCCAGCGAGTAAATACCTCGATGATTTTTCTAGTACACCTTATAATAATGTGTAGTTAATTTATTAATTAATTAGGTATATTACTTATCTGTTTGTGGGGTTCGTGGCTAAATACTAACACCCGCATGTGTCTATCGAAGGTTATGCTACGCTTGCTGCGGTCGGCTCGTGATCCATAACTTAACGAGACCCCTGCGTGCCTCGGGAATAGCGTTGAAAATAACATGTAAAATACATGTATCTTTCAAATGCCCCTGTATTTTTCAATAAAATACAGAAACTTTCCGCAAGATTTATTCACTTTGATTTTTAAATATGAAAAATACACAGTATTTAACAAGAATTTACGTGTATGATTGTATTTTTCAGACGAACGTGAAATTAGTTTTTTCGTAAATTACATGTATTTTATAGGAAATATACAAAGTTTCGAAAAAAACAAAATGTATCTTTCGCAATTTTCAACGCTACTCGGAAAGCATGTTAACCCGTTGGTAAGGCTGTCATTCGTAGACCTTTGACAGTCAATACGGGTAGACAGAAGCCCAAAAGTCTGATATACAGTCCTATCAAGGGTATTTTGTTACCCAGTAACTGGGTTGTAGAGGTCAGATAGGCAGTCGATCCATCTAAAATACTGGTATTCAGCTGCATCCGGTTAGACTGGAAGCCGACCTAAGATAGTTGGGAACAGGCTGGGCAGATTGATTGATGCACTTCATAACTAGCGTCGGGCAACGTTTTTTTAAAAAAAAACTAAATAACTAAACAAACTGTTGATTTCTGCCGCCAAGCACCTGCACCAGTGATGCCTCTGGGACCTATTTTTTTTTTACCGAACATTTTGAGTGGTCTTCTAGTATAACCTTTGTCTGAATTTCAGACACTGGCTGAATACCAGTATTTTTTTAAATATGTTCGACTGACATCTGGCCTTCTCGACCCAAATGTGTAAATAATTGGAAATAATTAATTTATAAGCGTAAAAAATAAAAGCATATTTATATGTTATTATTTAAAATAATATGTGTTAAAGTATGTACTTAAATTCATACAATGAACATTGGGTGAACGTGTAAAGACAAAGCTGTAGTATCTTGGTCAGACAGTAGTTCAGACGGTTTATTCAGTAAAAATCTCACCGTGAAATTGTAGGTAAAGTGTGCTTGGAGTGAACTGTCATGCCGTCTGACGCTAGGGATTGGCACCGTTGACAGCTCACGTCAAACTCAGTTCACCTAAGTTGTCACGGTGAGATCGGTCTAATTTTGAGAATTTTCCACCTCGCTGTCTTTGAAGGCCGATTTTAGCCAAAGTAGCCTCATTAAGTATTACTTTTTTTAATGATTATTAAAGCTGAGAGTCTGGCGCATTGTTGAGGCCTACTTAGGAACCATGAAGTCACATGTTTACAATTTTAATTTAAAATTGAAAATTTCAGTCATAATTCACCCAACGTAATTTTTTCACTTTAGACCAACATTTTCATAACTTTCATTAGAATTACGAAGCTGATTATTTTATGCATAAAAGTGCTACTCATGAAAATTCATTTGCAAAAAAACCTCAACGTTTTTTTTTTTTAATTTTTTAAGTTTATCAGGTCGAAAATTCTCAAAAATTTTGAAAAAAGAAATCTTAACGCGAAAACTATGAAAAGTCGCGGAACATACATGGGGATAATTCGGATACCCCAGGATATGAGGAACCAAATCTTTTTTTGGACGACAATTTTCCAGGCACCCTGTATAAGTTTGGATGGATATGGATTGTCTCGTTGTTTATTTCGTTCATGCTGAACTAAATTGACGATGTCATACATGTCATACATGGTTGGTCGACTCTTCACGTGACCAGAGGGCGGGCCTATTTTTAGCCCAAAGAATCAGCATTGCCATCCAACGTGGCAATGCTAATTCTTTTGGTTACTTACACCATTGACAGCGATCGCGGGCGAATTTTTTGATGCTCTATGTTAATGAGTTCTTCCCTTTTTTATTATATACTTGTACATAATATATATATTTTAGTGTTAGCTTGTATATTGTAATCTAATTAGATTGATTAAATAAAAAGTGCTATTTATACTGTTAATAAATATAATTTAACGTTTGAACTGGAATCGATTCGATTCATTATCGTAAATATATTTCTTGTTGTATTGCCCGGTAGTAAAATTGCTATTAGGAGCATGCTAAAAAGAAAACATTTTTGACCACGATCTCTTATATATAATTGGACGTAGTTAAACGAAAAGGATCCAACCCACAAATGGCCGAAAATGAATTGTGATACCAATGTGTGTGTGTTTTGGTATCATTATTCATTTTAGACCATTTGTGGGTTGGATCCTTTTCGTTTAACTACGTCCAATTATTAGTAATAAAAAAAGAATATGTAGTAATAATTGTACAGTAGGTAGCTTTAGAAAGAGGCTGTTACGAGTATACAGTTACATTCCGATTCAAACTTTATGGCGGCTCTGAAGTGGGCTACTCGCTGCGCAGTACCCCACTCCTCACCCCCGCTGTCACGTGAATTTGTTACTGCGCAGCGACTCGCCTCATGTTCCCAGCCGCCATAAAACTTGAATCGGGCTGTATGATAGAGGTGACGCTCTACAAAGCCAAAATTTTTCTTAAACTTTTCCATTTCTATGAGCAGAAACTGTAATATTAAAAAATTATTATCTATGTTAATGTTTATTACTTGGGTAAGTTTTGTAAATAAACTATGTAAAAAATTGTACTTCCTTTGTATTTCTGGATTCAATTGCATCATTCCATTCATCAAACGAAAAGTTAGTAGCGGGGTTTACTGACTACATGTAATAAAAAAAATGTTTTAATGATATAAAAAAGTTGTAACGTTTTCAGTTAAAGATCCTGATTCCTGTGCTAGGTGGTACCCGTATTACAGGAGTCAGTATCTTCACCCGTTTTTGGAACATTAACAATGTGTGCAATAAAATTAGAATAACGTAAAATTAAGAGAATTTTGCGCATGCACGCTCTTGAGTGGAGGGTGTGTTTGTTTGTTGTGTTTAGTGTGTGTGTGTGTGTGTGTGTGTGTGTGTGTGTGTGTGTGTGAGAGTGAGTGTGAGTGTGAGTGGTTGTGCTTGGTAACTGGACTTTGGGTAACATCTGAGAGTTTATTTGCCTACATTGCTATTTAATTATCACGTGTATTGTCCTTAAGTAAGTTTTCCATCTGTGCATAGTCCAGTGTGTGAAGCCGTGTGTTCAGTTTCATTTTAGTTTTATTTTTTGTTAGTGGGTTGATATTGAGAAGTTTATTATAAATTCAAGAATCTAGATAAAGGCGTTGCCGTCGAGCGGATGCGTTCTTACATTTGACTTCGCGACATAAATTTGTGATAGTTCTCTATGTTTGGTTGCGTGATTTACCTGTGTGATTTCATGCTGTTTCATTATGAGATTGAGAAGGTATAGTTGTCTTGTCTCACTGTTAGAACTTCACAATTTTCATTCAGAGTTTTTGTAGGGTACCGGTACGGTTTGAAGGTCATGACTTTTACCAGTGATCTTTGGGCTCTCTCGAGGTGTATCATGTAGGGTTTTACAAGCACCTCTCCATGCCGTGATACAGTAACCTACGATTGTCTATGCTAGTGTTAAATACACCGTACGGAGAAGCCCGCCGTAGTCTCTTAAACGCCCATATAAGTTTCCTAACACGGGAGGCAGTCTGTTCAATCTGGGGACGCCAGCTAAGTCCCTCGTCCAGAATCACACCCAGATACTTCATTGTATTTTAATGAGTAATTGGAAGACATGAGCATGGAAGACTGTTGTTGGGGTCATCACAGGAGTGTACTCTAACGCTTATTACTGCAGGTTTAGTTTTGGCAAAAGTAAATTACAGAAATGAGGTTTTCGAAATATTAAGGGTTAGTAAGTTAATTTCCAGCCAGTGGATTCTTCTACGTAACTCTGTATCTGCAGCTTGCCGTGCCGCGTCCCAACTCTCTCCATGAAACATTAGTACGGTGTCGTCTGCATAGCTAAATATTTTACACTTAGTAAGAGACTGCTGGCATAGGTCATTCACTTAGAGCAGGAAAAGACTCGGAGATAGGCAGCTACCCTGAGGCATACCATAATCAACTCTGGCTTCATTGCTAATGACCTCACCAATCTTAATTTTTGTGTCCGGTTATTGAGAAAGTCTGTAAATATGCTTAAAGCCCTTCCCCGGATTCCAGCATGTTCTAACTTGATCAAAAGGGTTGGAATACTGACAGTGTCAAATGCCTTGGCTAGATCCAGAAAAACACCCAGACATTTTTCCTTTGTGTAATTTTTTTTAGTCACGTAATCAACGAGTTGATTAACTGCGTCTGCGATGCTTTTCCCAGGCCTAAAACCAAATTGTGAGTCCGATATTATTTTTTCGTGCTCTAGATATTTTATGAGTCTACGGTGCAACAATTTTTCTAATATTTTTGACAGTGCTGACAGAACTGAGATAGGTCTATAATTTTTAATGTTATCTTGATTTCCACCGTTTTGAGTTGTGAACAGGTGTGATTAAAGATTTCTTAAAGATTCACAGAAATACATCTTGCTCAAAACAGGCTTCAATAAGCTTTGTAAGAGGTGGAACTAGTACTTCTTTACCCAGTTTGAGGAGTTTAGCCGGAATAGAGGCCCACCCTGTGGCAGAATCATTTTTTAGTTTGTTAATTACTGTCTCTATTTCGGCTTCGTCCGGAGAAAGTAGAACCATAGAATCACGCGCAGGGGGTGTTTCAATTTTGTATGGGGCAAGTGAGGAATTTTTGTTTATGTTAATTTTGTCCGTTAATTGCTTTCCGATTTTCGAAAAATAGTGGTTTTCAAAATAATATTCCATGTTTCTTTACTATCCTTTGAAGTTTTTAAAGCGGAGCTTTCGTGATCGTTTCCTAATTTCTTATGTATGATACCTTTTGTATGATAACTCGACAATTCCGTTTTTTGGGTCTGCCAGGAATGTGACATTTACATCTATGCTGTGTATGTTTGGAACATATCCAGTTAATGAGATAGTTGGGTTTCTCACATGAACAGTCTCAGAGTCGCTAGCTATGGACGTGACTGACGATAGGGGTGGCGTACGCCTCACGTTGTCAATGTTCACATAAACTCTTAGTAACTTGTATCGGTGGCCGACGCGTAGCTCTCTTGAAGCTATGCAGTTTGGAGTGGTAGGACGTAGGTAGGGACGGCCATTATGGAGTGTTCTGTTCTCGCGGAGGTGATTCGGGTGTGCGGTTAGCACACCTTATGAGCTTGGTGACCAGCCGATATCAACCCGTCACTACGCGAATTTGTCCACTTCTCATATTCACATATAGCTAACAATCCCATATGCGGCAGGGATGCTAAATTAATATTATATTTTTAATTTTGAGTTACGTCCACTCTAGGTTACGGACACGGGTGAAGGGGAGCGAACATGTCAGTATACCCAGCTACTAACTTATTTACAACACGTTTATAGAATAAATAAAAGTGTTATTCTCTAAACATCACTTCGAAATCCGAACGGTATCTCGTTGTGAATCTGCGATGAATTAATTTAAAAACAAATGTGTCCGCTTTCGAAATGAGTGTGGTTCCAAGTGAACTTTACAGAATATCGATAAAATTCACTTGAGTGAGGTTCCAAGTGAACTTTACAGAATATCGATAAAATTCACTTGAGTGAGGTTCCAAGTGAACTTTACAGAATATGGATAAAATTCACTTGAGTGAGGTTCCAAGTGAACTTTACAGAATAACGATAAAATAGGCTCGCCGGAGGTACCTTAGTATCGTCCCGTCGCGCATGGTAGAGGCAATCATGGATCCTTATCATGAGAGTAGAGACAACAACGTAAAGAAAGTTTTCAATCTTTTTATTTTATCTAATAACGATACAATTTTGAGCTATTCACATAAAAATAAAGTCATGTCTATACAGGGTCAAATTAAATTAGCTAGCGAAACTCCGGGTATCGATATTTCAACATGATAGAACATATTTTTCAACTCATACTTTATATAACAAAACTACCAGTTTTTGTTGAACCCTAAAAAAACATCAAATCTCTCTTATTTTAATTTGATCATGTTTAGATATTGATACCCATCAGCATTACATCTGAGGAGTTTCGCTATCTAATTTAATTTGACCGTTTATTTTTTTTACTTTACGACTACTTTCAAAATATTATAAATTATTACCTACCCCTATGTTACAAATAAAATTATTTACATAAAATATCTTACATTCTTCATTTACTTAATTAATACTGAATGATGATGTCAAAATAAAATCTTATTTGGTACCTAAATTATTGTGATACAATTAATTTTTAAATGCTTCAATTTAGACTTCGTAACACTTGAGAATTTACAAAAGATAAGTCTAAAGCTTTGGTTTCTTACGAGAGCGATGAACATGCCCTGGCTGTGGGCCTTAATTTATTAGGGCAACCACAGGCATGTCCGGTTAAGCAGCCGACAACCTCCTAGGTTGACCTGCGAGAAGCCAATTTAAAATAAAATTATTATGATACAATTAATTTTTAAATGCTTCAATGAAGACTTCGTAACACTTGAGAATTTACAAAAGAGAAGTCTAAAGGTTTGGTTTCTTACGAGAGCGATGAACAAGCCCTGGCTGGGGGCCTTAATTTATTAGGGCAACCACAGGCATGTCCGGTTAAGCAGCCGACAACCTCCTAGGTTGACCTGCGAGAAGCCAATCACAAAAAAAAAAAAATACAATAAGAGAGACCGGTGAACGGTCTCACAATAACGGCTGTCCAAATCCAGAGCGCTTTTTGACACTTTAAAGTCAAGTAGGTACTGGTGAAAATGACAGATTTTCATGACGCCCGTTATATTATGACGGCCCCCGCTCTCCCAGGAAACCGTAGCTCTAGTGACTAAAAAATAATGTATTACCTAGTTCCCTACTCCATTAAAAGTAATAAATCGTTGGTATATTTTTAAGCTATTGCATAGCTTTTATCGCGGGCTTTGAGCGCGGCGACCGAATCAAGAAATTCCGTAACGAAAATAAAACCTAACACCCCCCACTCCGCCTACCATGTAGCTCGGCCGAGCGTTCCTTTAACGTGTATGTATATGGTAAGACTGTACTTGAATTAATATCAAAGAAAAAAAATACTGCATAAATAAATAATTATAATTGCTAAAAAATAATAAAAAATGCTATGCAAAAGCTTTACCGCGGCAGTCCCCGAGTGCCACACGTGTTTTTTTATTGCAAAATCACTAAGGTCGCATTTTCACATGCGACAAAATGTCTGCGAGATTTGAGAAGGCTTGTCAGAAAAGCAACTCTTAAGTGTACTCTGCAACTAGCAGTTCCAATTACAATTTTTTTTTTTTTGCTCGCTGGGTTTCTAAAAGTGGCACCGGTGACTAAAACGTTGTGTGGAAATCGATTGACAATCGATTTCCACACAACTTTTTATGGTATGTGGTTTTTTTTTTTTTGGTATGTGATGCGGAGGAATGAGGAAAATGTCATGAGGAAAGTTTCGAGTATGAATGTGGATGGCTATAAGAGTAAGGGAAACCAAAAAAACAATGGAAGGACTGTGTGAAAGATGATATGGCTAGAAAGGGGGGTGCCTACCGAGATGTGAACTAATAGAGAAGTATAGAATGGCATGTTGTGTCAAACCGATATAAATTGGAATAACGGTATGAATGAAGCATGAAAATTAAAAAAAAAACCGGCCAAGTTCGAGTCGGACTCGCGCACGAAGGGTTCCGTGCTATTAACTATAAAAACGGCAAAAAAAATCGCGTTTGTTGTATGGGAGCCCCCTTAAATATTTATTTTATTTTGTTTTTAGTATTTGTTGTCATAGCGGCAACAGAAATACATAATTTTTTGAAAATTTCAACTGTCTAGCTATCGCGGTTCTTGAGATACAGCCTGGTGACAGACGGACGGACAGACAGCGAAGCCTTAGTAATAGGGTCCCGTTTTTACCCTTTGGGTACGGAACCCTAAAAATGAAGATGAGAATGATAATGATTTTGCTGTGGAATAAGTTAAGTTTCAAAATTGAGTCTTCTACAAGGAAATATGCTGGCAGTTTAAATCAGACATTTCTTGAAGATTTTTTGCCGTAAGTTGACATGCGATCTTAGTGTATGTGTGTTCGCAAACTGTCCGTACCTTTTGGGAGTGAAGAAAACTGTCATATAATTATTCTAGGTATAAAACTAAAAAACTTTGTTGAAATTCGCCCTTAGCACTGTAATAATTATTACACTGCTAAGGGCGAATTTCAACAAAGTTTTATACCTAGAATAAGTCATGTCCTAAGAATAAATGTTGAATTTATGACAGTTTGTCTATTCTAGAACTGTCAGACGTCAATTTTATTCCACAGATAAAAAAATATCTAGCTTCGGTAAAATCAGCCCTAAGAGGATCTTTAGGCGTTCGAAGGACGTTGACATGGGGGCGCTGTCTGTAAACATTTGTGCAATTGTTATGTGGAATGTATTGAAAAACAAGATGGCGGTGTTAGTTCAAATTTTGGCCACGCGCCAAATACCTTTTATCGCTATATGTCGGTACTAAGTTATCTTCACTTACTTACTATGACAGAAAACATTTAAAGAAACGTGGACTGGACTTGTAAACTGTATTCTGAATCGCCAACACACTTTGAGCGCAGTGAGTCAGGTACAGGCTAGTATTTATCCTACAAGCCTACGATTAATATTCAAATAACCAAATCTTCCGTAAAATAAGGTAAATTATACATTGTACATATTTGTGTCATAACTGTTCAAAGGTTTCAGAGGTTCGTACGTCCATTCTTCGTCTGAAGATGCTTGATTTTCGTTGTAATATATTTCTGAAAAAGAAAACAGTTTTTCAATTATTTATTCCTTGTTGTTATGTGGTCATAAGTGTGACTGTTGAGCTTGTGATCCTGTGTTTTTGTTCCCGTGTCGGACAAAGTGTTATCGTGTTTCTTCATAAAATAAATCCACAGCAGCATCCTGGGGTCTGGATTTCTACCCAACTAATGGAAATAGGCTCTCCCATTATTGCATGGATCGGACCTACTTATCACATACGAGTAACTGAATCAGCCTGGGTGTCATAAACACCTCTGGCTACCTCTTCGGGGTATAATAGCGTGCTGTCATTTTATGAATATGCAGCTAATCTCAATAAGGTGTTTATAATTATTTTACCTTCTTGCACTGGCTGATGGACTGGTGGTCCCCTCGGCGTTGATTTAAGTGCAGTTGGTGGTGGTCCTGTTAATCAAAGTAGTTTATTTAGAGAAGTAATTAACACAACAATAGTACATTACTGCCGAGGTGTGTAATGACTACGTTGCTGGCAGCTTTGATGATGGCCGAAAGCAAAGCTCCAGGCCAACTCAGCGCGGTCAGCGTTGCAGCCCTTAAGAGGGCTCTTCCTGGTCGGTCTATCTTCAATGCGAGCATGATTGAAAAGCTTGTTATTTCATCCAACGTAATGTTTGAAAGAGGAGTTAGAGTGAGAACGCGATAACATCGAATGAAAATTTGCGCGCAGAGATTTCACAAAACTTGTTCCAGGAAATACGTGTTTTTGTAAAAGCCTTACAAGTTTTTGGAAAAAATGCTTATCATTTAGAATATCCATTACATGTGCGAGGTTTCTGTCCAATGTTTTCTTCACGTTTACAATTTATGAGTACATTATAAATGGCCAAAGTTTAGGTAAAATTTGTGCAAAAAAGCAGATTTTTGGAGGCTTATACTGAATTTGTTTCCCCAAATTTAGATTTTTTGCTTTCATAGAAAATAAAGTGCACAAGATGCCTATTAGTTAAAAAAAATCATTGAAGGATGTGTTACAACGCCATAATCACGTACGAGCGTTTGTATGAAAAGTATGACGGGTTGGCCGCTCTTAATGGACAAGCTGCAATAAAGGCAGAGACCGAAGGTTGAGGCTTTTATAGCGCGGACAGCAACGCAGTCCTTGCGGACCAAGGCTTGTATAGCGGTTTACAGAAACAATGCGAGTAATTTAAATAAAATCAGTTTAGTATGGTAAGAATTTATTTAAAGTAAGTAACAATTATTAAAAGTACGGTTACTAAAATTCAGGACCGCCTTTCCAGAGTTTATATTATTTATAGTTTGTGATAATCCTAGTGCGGTGTTTGACTGTTGGATCATTTCTTCATCACGGATTGCCATATCTCCAGCGGTTGGTGATTCAAGAGGCTCTTGTGCAGACGTGGAAGCTTCTTGGTGAGACGTGGTTGGTTTCAAGTTCATAGTTTTGCTGATTTGATTTGTGATCTTACTTTTATTTTCGACTGATTCTTCCATGTAACTTTCGGCCACTCTGTCAGATTTCTATCCGCCATGCCGTTTGAGTGTTATAAGGTTGGCCCCAGTATCAGCAATCCGAGTGGCTGATGATCGCCAGAAACAATGACCTGTAAATTGATCTGGATTGGGCTAAGTATGCCGCAACTATTTTGGGCATTTGTACAATTTTGTGACTTCCCTTTACTTCTTTTGTGCATTTGCAGTTTCTATTATTGAGAAAAATCTATCCATTTTTACATCAACGCGACGAAGTGCTTGATATTTTTGTACTACTGCAAATGAGGTGTCACGGACTACGAAGGTTCGATCTATCTTGGTTTTAGAGTCACGAAGAGTAATCATCATGACATTGTTGTGAATGTCTATGTCATTTACTGTGATATTTGCAATTTCGATACATGCACCGCAAATGCCGAAAATAAGAACCACCCGCAACAAAAACATTATTTTTAGGTATTTATTAGGACCTTCCTACTGATCTTTTTAGAGGTAAAGAATGCACTCAAGTTATAGACACTTACTTTCACCGCCAAGTACTCCGGGTCAGGGGCTTAATTTATAAACTATTCCACATTCGGTCCTGTCAAGACTTTTGATTTTGTACACTTATATCCGTCTGACTGTCTTTTCAGCATACCCGTCAGGTTGTGATAGTCTTTTATGTTCAAATTGTGCTTCAGGAAAACCGTGCACTTCATCATGGAGTAAGTATTCCACAGAGATGAGGGCTTCATTTTCTTTAAAAGGTCGTTAAAATAAGCTATAAAAACTTCCTATAAAGACTTTGACTTTCTGTCGATTTTACATTGCGCAAACTTTTCGTAGGTAAGTTTGTATTAATCCTTTGACTTCGGCGGCAATACATTTTCAATCACTAATTTTGCTTCCTTTTGATTGCCCGGCAGTGTTAAACACAATTAAATTGGAGGATTCGTCGCTATAAGACTTCATTTTTCTATTTTATTTTAAATATCACGAACATTTATGGAAAAATTTATGGAGAATTGCAAAGAATTTCACCGCGCCGCGCTTTTGTTTCTCTACCGCGATTTTTTTTTAAATTAGGCTATGATGATTTTACTGCCTGAACCTATACAGTTAAATTCTGAATAAAATCTTTTTGCGCCATTTGCACCAAAATCCATAATTGTCGAGTTTTGTTTAAAAGATCAGACTATCTTTTAAACAAAACTCGACAATAATGGAAGTTCAGAGGAAATTGCTGGTTGCTAAAACCACAGCAATGAAATTCCATACAACTTTACTGGCGCGTATTCAACTAGTGCGGAAAGGTCGACTTTGCTCAAAGAAGGTTGTCAAAATAATGACCACATTACAAGCATTTTTGAGTAAAGATATAAATTACACAATTTGGCCACTTAATAGTGCTATTCTGTAAAGCTTACTTGGAACCTCACACAAGTGAGTGCAAACAATTCGAAAGCGAAATCATTTGTTTTTAAAGTAATCATCATCGCGGATTGACAACGATACACCGTTCGAATTTCGAAGTAATGTTTAGAGAATAACACTATGGTCGATCATAGACTAAAGAAGACAAATGAGTACTCACTAGAGTTTGGTGATCCCCTCGAAGAGGGATCAGGTATTGACACAATCGGTACTTGCATAACTGTAAAGAACAAAAAATAAATATTATTTTATTTATTATTTGAGGTGCTATGGAGCGAGTTATGTTCGAAGTTTCTTTAGACGATAAGATCTAGAAAAAACTAGTCTGCACTAATTATTGAGTAGTGTGGGTTACTAGGTTTAATAAACCGACGACTTTAAAAGGTGCAGGGACAGATTGCACTTGAAATACGGAGAACTGGGCACTTCTGACCTCGCGTTTGCACCCATATACAAATTGTGACAATTGTTTCTAACAAGTCTTGTAAAAGACTTGTCAACAAATGTGTATAAATAAATGTACAGACCTTGTTGCAGACACGTGCTATTCACCTTTTGGACATTTTTGTCAATTGTAGTGCAACTTTTGAAACGAATTTCCTTAACGCGTCTTGCGCTAGGAGTTGACTGGTAGAAATCGTCACTTAAGGAAAAAGTGTTATGCTCCCTCCATGCGACTTTTTCTCTCTCTCTCTCTATCTCTGTCTCTTTTTATTATATACCAGCGTGTGTGCGTGCGAGTATTGGGAACTTCGTCCCTGACGGGGGTCCCCGACCGCACACGTTTGTTTTTAGTCTTTACCACTTGTTTTGCGTAGAAACGTCCAACGGATTCAGTAGACAATGTTGAGTACCTACATGTTTTACCTTGATGTAAACGCGGGTGAGTAGTAAAGTAGATGGTAGTAAAACTTGTACTGATGACGTATCTGTGACGTCACGTATTGTGCATTTGTGAACGCACAACGCGTTTTGCAATTTTCACACGAAATTCTGAAAGATTCTTAGGTGGAACAAATTTCCAAAGTTTGACGATTGATATGAAATTGATGATTATTTTTCAGTAAATATGTCATTTCTACAGTCGCGAATCGCATTTTGATCAACATACGACGTAAACAGAGCTGAAATTTGCAAAAAAACTAAGAAAATTTGAATTTGACGGGTACAGCTCAGGATTCGCCTTAAGTGGCAACACTAATCCACAATCCGGGTAGCTACCCACCACGTTCTTCAAGTGGCGTCTATCATTGTTTGTCTACTGTCACGGACATGGACGAGATTTTAAGTCATTAGTTTATTTTGTCCCTACTAGTTTAATTCATTATTAAGCTATTGCATAGCTTTTATCGCGGGCTTTGAGCGCGGCGACCGAATCAAGAAATTCCGTAACGAAAAAAAACCTAACTCCCCCCACTCCGCCTACCATGTAGCTCGGCCGAGCGGTCGCTTAACGTGTATGTATATGGTACGACTGTACGAAGCTCGCACCGATCGAGACGAGCTGCTCCGAAATCGGACGAATACGTAAGCAGATTGCATAAGTTGATAAAAACTGCTATGCAATAGCGTTACCGCGGCAGTCCCCGAGTGCCACACGTGTTTTATGACTGTGCTAAATGTCTACCTAACTTTAAACTATAATACGTCTGTGGCACTTATATTATTATTAGGTGCAAGTTGAAGTTTCACTTCCGCTCTTCGATCACAACTTCAACTCCATTACACGTAAGAGGAGACAGATAAACTACTTATCTTTCACCTGCAATGTCTCAAAAAATCCTTACCTTTATTTCTCCTTCTTAAAGCTTCCTCAAGTTCGTTGGTCTGGGCATCACCTGCAAAAGACGTTTTATAACAATTAAGAATTCTTCCGCAAAATCGTATTGTACTAATGACTAAACAAGAAGAAACACCCTACACGTTTATTAGAATATCATAAAATATTGTTTATAAGGGTTAAACTTTTAGGGGTTTCATTTTGCCCCTTTTTGCAAGGGCTTCTTCTTTCTGCTGATACTCGTCATTGACAGATGTATGTTTCGAATAGATTAGCTACGTAATCGAATAGATTAGTTACGTAATCCAATAGATTAGCTACGTATTCGAATAGATTAGCTACGTAATCGAATAGATTAGCTACGTAATCGAAAAGAGTAGCTACGTAATCGAATAGATTTGCTACGTAATCGATTGGATTAGCTACGTAATCAAATAGATTACTACGTAATCGAATAGATTAGCTATATAAAGTCCTTGGCGCGGGACCATGGGAGAGTCGTAAACGTCACTTTCGCTGTAGTCTTCGTCTTCTCCTGTCATCACGAACTATACCTACCTTTACATGAAAATAGCTCACGCTTTAGTTTAGAGGTACCTAGGCTGATTTTCTAGGGTACGTCTGACGGCCCTTATTAAGTACAGTCGCCAGTGGAGGCTCCCTATTCTCCCTAATGTGTTGTAAACACGATGAAATACGCAGCCAGACAAATAGATGCACGCAGTTAATGCGCCAAAGTATCCCGAGAAATTCAAATTGTCTTACGGTTTGTACAATTTGTAGGTTAGTGTGTGTTGTATGTTGATTAAAATATGATTCGCGACCGTAACTTATATGGCTTTACAGAATTATAATAGTTAGAATCAGCAATATAACTCTTTAAGTTAGAACACTGGCCTCAAATGTCATGCATGACCTCATGAAATTGTCATTCAATAGGGTTATATGAACTTAGAGAGTTGTATTGATGATTTTTATGATTATAATTCTGTAAATAAATATTTGATACGGCCGCGAATCTTTAGACCAACATGCAACCTGATACTGACCTGCAAATTGCAAAAAACGTAAAAAAAATTGAATTTCGCCCTAACGCTTTCACGATAACATAAGTAGTCTTTCCTTGTGCTTGTCCTGCGCAATAATAGACCATCGCATTAACCCTGCAGGATGTTCTTCTAGTATTGTACAATAATTTCTTACTTTTAAGCCTTCTTCTGGCCTGCTCTTGCTGCATCGGCGACTTGTGTCCTGGACTGGGTTTTGGCATAATATCTGTAAAATACGAATATAATAAAAAAATTGGTTTGTTTTTTTTTAACTTAATTCTTATTTTAAATCTTGATTATTCTAAATTCGATTTTTTATTTTTATGTTTTATTTTTCAAGTCTTAAAAAAAATATTCTAAATTGTAATTTTAATTTATAACGCATGTTTTGTCATGTCTTTTTTCTATGGACCCTGGTCTGAAAATAAAGTTTATTATAATTTAACAAATCTAGATGGTAGTTGATGTGATCTGAATGGTCATGTTATTAAAAAGCCTCACATGGTGAGATTATTCTTCTAAAACTATTACTATTGATTGTCTCACAGATAATGAACAACACTAACCTCTGAATATAGGAACAGATAGAAGATACAAACCCATCATAGCAGGTCAAACGAGGGATTGAATGTGAACGAAGTAATTGTGGACAAAAACCAATAAGTTATGCAACTTTAAATTGAATTATAATTCTTACCATTGTTCCTCCTTCTAAGAGCCTGTTCGAATTCATTGGCAGTCGTGATATCTGTGAAAGAAAATATTTTATTTCAAGAATGTACCTATTCTTATCACCAGAAGTGCTCTTCTGTAAAGTTCTCGTGGAACCTCACTCAAGTGAGCGCACACAATTCGAAAGCGAACTCATTTGTTTTTAAAGTAAATCATCGCGGATTCACAACGAGACACCGTTCGAATTTCAAAGTGATGTTTAAGTGATAGGAAATTAGTAAAACATCATCAATATATACTAAGTGGAAAAAATACGCAGTATTAAGGATAACTCAAAAACTACTGGTTAGAACTTGATCAAATTTATAGGGGATTACATGAGAAGCACCAGCTTTCAAATAAAAAAAAAAGAATCATCCAAATCGGTTCACCTAGAAAGAAGTTCTGAGCTAACACACATAAAAAAAAAACAGTCGAATTGACAACCTTATCCTTTTATTGAAGTCGGTTAAAAAGAGTATCGGTAGAGTTTCTTGCCCATTCTTCTCCATACGAATCTACCTTTTGGAAGGGGTGACTAGAATCAATTCTATATTAATGCAAATGTTGACGTTCAAAAGTGCCTTTGATGTGCTTATCCTAACTTCCTAACCTCCTAATCCTAACTTTTTTTAATATTATAAATGCGAAAGTAAGTTTGTTTGTTTGTTACCTTTTCACGCCTAAACCACTGAACCGACCATCCTGAAATTTTGCATATACATTGTCAGGTCTACAGAAACTGACATAGGGTACCTTTTATCCCGAAAAAAAGTACTGTTCCCGAGGAAAACAACATTAACGCTCTTATGTTAATAGATGGCGCCACGTGTCTTTCGAATCATGATTAAATTATATTACTAATATTATTATAGAAACTTTAGTAGAGTGTTAAGAGTTTTTTTATTTTTTATTTAAGTACCTACCTATTACATTTTGTGAGTCTAGAGTATCGATAGACCGGTTTTTCATCCTCCTAACTATAATTCCCCGAACAACCCGAATTGATTGTCAAATTCTAAATTAACGCGAGCGAAGCCGCAGGCAAAAGCTAGTGAATAATATTTAATACTTACTGGGTCGAGGCTGTTGTGGCTTCGGTGTGACAGAGGGCTTGTTTCCTTGTCTCATTTTCAGTGTATTTTCTTTCACGTCCAAAAAATTGCCTGCAGGAACTTTCTTTGGTGGCATAGGGAGTCTAGCTGCAATGCAAAAGGGAATATCAGTATACAAATATTACACTAGATAACATTAAACATCACTTTGAAATTCGAACGGTGTCTCGTTAAAAATCCGCGATGATTTACTTTAATAACAAATGAGTTCGCTTTCGAATTGTGTGCGCTCACTTGAGTGAGGTTCCACGGGAACTTTATAGATTGGCACTACCATATGAAGATGGATCAGGAAAACCATGCAATAGTGCGTTACTCAGAGGCTATTAACTCATTAATTATCAGTAATAAACTACATCTAAAAGCACATTATTTATGTTCGATATACTATCACCACACTGCACGTTCTTATTTGTTTTTATGTGTTATAAATACATTTAAAATCTCCTTGTAAAAAAGTGACTTAAATTCTTGATTGCATGCAACTTTTACTAAAGGTGACGTTCTAATAATTTGAGGATTACACTAATGGATAGATCGTTTAAAAATCTCAATAATTCACGTTTTATTTTATATCAAAAGATCGCTTGTCTTTTTTTATTAAAATATTTTTGTGAATTTTTTGATGCGGCGGGCGTGCGGAGGGAGCGTGACAGAGCAAGACTCAGCGATGGGACAGAGAAGGACCGAACGCTCAAGGTCGTTTGGTCGGGGAAGCGCCTTAAAGGTAATTTTTACTTATTAGTAAATTTAGTTACTTACGTGGCATAGTGTTGATAACTGGTGGTGGTTCATAAGTGTTTTCGTCAGATTCCATTTCTGTGATCAAGCATAAATAAAATAAAAAATTAAAATGTAGGTAATTTAGGATTAGTTAAACATCTATTGTTGCTAGACGCTCACATTCTCAAAACTCTTGCATCGCTTTATGAATAGATTGAGGAACCTACTATATTTTTGTCTTTTTTTGGACTTACCTTGAAAAAAGAAAGAAAGAAAGAAAATACATTTATTTGCGGTAAACATGACGCAAAGAAAAAACACACAAACACAAAAAAGAACGAATTGGGGGAAATATGCGTCACATTCACGCAAAACGGCAATCGCTCAGCATAATGCTACGACCCTACACGAGACGGAGCCCCAGCGCTGGTTTTCAGCGATAACCGGCGCTGACGTGATGACGTCAACCAGTGCAGCGTATGAAAATTAAAAATAAACATTAAAATAAGAAATAATATACCTTCGTAATCTTCTTGAACCATATTGTTATACGGATGACCTGGATAAGGATGACCTTGAAGAGGCAACGCCAGTGGAGGTCGGTTCGCTAAACTGATATCACGTTCTGAAAGAAAAGGAACTCAATAAATTAATTGCGTGCACTGACTGGACAGGTCCACTCATATCTGTATGGTTCTTTCCTCAAAAGACCATTTCAGACACCAATTTAACATGGCCCTCAAATGATCTAAGAAAGAAAAAAGAAAAAAAAAATATTTGGGACAAGAACAGGAAATCCAAACAAAAAAAAAGTTTTATAAAAAAATATAAAAAAGGAGTATTTAAAACTTACAATAAAACATACACCTTAACAATAATATTAAAAGTAAATATAAAAGACTTGTGCGAGGCCAAAAAGGCTCCTATCTCAGCATAATGCTGCGATATTTAAAAAATTAATAAATACCGCAACGCTGGTGTTTTGATAGGGTCCGCTGTGATGCCACGGACACACCTACGGACATCCATAAATCCCACTAGGGGATGTTTTTATTTTATTAATATAAATAAACGCAAATAAAGCAAAAAAAAATAGTTTAGAAAAAAAAATATACACAAATAAATAAATAAATAAAAATCATGATTATTTATGTTACGTATTGAATATTAATAGATCGACCCACGCCCGACGCTCCAACATCACTTGTCTATGTTATAGACTGTTGTTTATAGTCTATGTCAAGCGATTAGACGCGGGCGCAGCGACCGTCTGTCAATATTAAAGATACTCTGTGAATGCGTTTAATTCTAAGAAAATAAAATAATGATAGAAATAAAACAGTGAGTGACTGTTAAATGAGGCAAAGAAAGTGGTGCAGATAAATAATGTGAAGTATAGTGGTGTGTTTGACTGACTGTGCTGAGTTGTGAAAGTCGGAAGAAACATATTCAATCACCGAGCAAAACAAAGCGATGGAGGTAAATCATGCTGCCAGGTCACCAATAGCAACTGCGTGCAGTCCCAGGGTGAGTTCATAAACTGGTTTCCCTTTGTACTCGTAACAAGTGTTGTTTATATTTAATTCTAAAAGTTCCAACTATTTTTATAGCACGAAAAGGAGATGGCAAGTCGTTCCAGCAGCGAGAAGCAGCGAATTTAAAGCTTCCACGGAATGCAGCAGTTTTGTGCGTTGAGGCCAACAGGAGGTAAGAGGTAAGCTCTTGTTTTAATTTGATTTATATTTCTGACCAAGTCAATTTCCAATAAAGATATTCCGGTTTTTTTGTGAGAATGCTGCCAAAAGTAGGGTAGCCAGATGAAGCTGTCTGCGATCTGACATTCTCATCAAATTACCTTTATTTAAAAATAGAGTTATGTGAGATCGGGGAGGGACACTGAAGCAAAACCTTGCACAAGCATTCTGCACTCGCTGGATTAATTTTTCACTTCTACCGAGAATGCACGCACCATACTCAGTGTCAGCGTGGTTCAGCATTGATAAAACAAGTGACTCACACAGCATGACACGCATATCCACACTTATGTAGGGCCGTACACGGTACAAAAGCTTAAGACGGTAAAAGCAGTTGCGCACAGCCTCCGTGATGTGAGTCTCAAAATGCAGGTGCTCGTCAAACACCATCCCTAGATTACGGGCTTCTTGCACCCTGTCAATAAAACACCCATCAATCCTCAAGTCCAGAGTGCACCCTAATATTTTATGCAGAAAATCTCGTGACCCCATGAGAATCTTCTTGGACTAAACTGGGTTCAGAACCAGAGAGTTTCTTCCTGACCAAGCTGCAATCCAATCTAAATCCTCATTAATTCTTTTTACAGCACCAGCAGACTGCTGAGGGCGAAAGGAGATATACATCTACAGATCGTCAGCATAAAGGTGGAACTTGGTGTAGATCAGACAGTTGATGATGTCAGCACTGTACAGACTGAAGAGAAGAGGGCCCAGGATCGATCCTTGCGGTACGCCTCGGTTCACTTGCGTAGGACTAGAGGACAAAATATCTCCCTCACTGTCACTTGTCACCTGCACAAACTGAGAATGGTTACTCAAGTAACTCTGAAACCATTGGACTGTTTCAGGCTGACATCCGTAATAAGATAGCTTGGAGAGGAGAAGGGAGGTATTGATTGAGTCGAAGGCACGCGAAAAATCAACCAAGATTAATTCCGGATTTTTATATACCTACACATTGACATTGATGAATTTTATAAATACATTGACATGAATATTTACGTTGTAAAATTGTATATTATTTTAATCATTGTGAATGTAAAGACTATGTGGGTTATTGTTTTTTTTTCTTCTCATTTAATTTTAATCATGGTCTGGCAGTTTGAGTAATTTATGCGGCATACTCAAATGTCCTTTCTTTGGTACTGTTCGTCGAATCGTTGATCTCCTTAAGTCCTCCTTCTGAGTTGAGCTGCACGATTACTGACAAACGCATGCACTGACTGGACATGTCCACTCAATCTGTTTTGTTTTTCCTCAAAATACCATTTCAGATACAAATCTACATGGTCTTCACATGATCTGACCAAGGATATATCTGGACTATAAAAGAGACTGTGACCTCTGAATTTGTTTCGGCCTTTCTTCTCGAGAGTAGTCAGATAGGAATCGCCGATCTCATTTCTTTTTTAAAATATGATTGACATGTGAAAGTGTTTATACAAACCTACTTACAGAAATAAAATCATTTATCACTGTCCCTGAAGAAAAGAAAAAGAAAAGGGTGACTAGTTAAGTACCGAGATGACGACTAATAGAGAAGAAGGAAATAAGAAGACATGTTGCAACGACCACAAATAAATTGAGATAACGGAAAGAGAATGATGATGATGACGTAGATGGCCGCGTTGAGTCGCAGGCCTAGAAAACGATTGCGAGTTGACTTGGATGTAATAATGGCCGAAAAGGCAACACGGAGAATTGTAAAAACTTTTTCCAGCAGTGGCACAATATACACGGTGTAACGCAGCGTACTACGTGGGCGATTCAACGCGAACGCGATTGCGAAGCGATCCGATGCGGTTTACGCGAATTCAACGCGACGAGGCCGCTCTGTCCTACGTGCGCGCGAAGTCGCGTTCGTAAGTCTTAATTTATTTAAAACAACCCACCACACCGCAAGAGTTCACGCGAAAAATATCAAACCAACTGATCGCGTCCGCTTCGCTTCGCACCGCATCCACGTGCGGTTGCTCACATAGGACACCGCAATAGAGTATCATTGTTTGTTCCATTCGCGCCGCTTCGCTTCGTGTTTGCGTTGCGTTCGCGTTAAATCGCCCACGTAGGACGCCGCGTGGGACATTGACGCGCAAACTGCAACCATGACTTCAAAACATGATTCTGGACACCTCACCGTAGAAACTCTACGTTGGTTTAAAAAATAAAAACTGCTGTTTCATACAAAATGGATAGTACTTTGTATGCAACCGTGGATAAGGACTAGGTCCTCATTAAGGCTCTTTAAATAACGAAGATAATACTAAACATGGTCAAAAAAAAATAAAGTCTGGCATTCCGGGGGTGACACATGCTTACGTCACTATCCAGTTGCCACTTTATTGCAACAAAACAAGAATTATGGAAACATTTTCAGTCACCATTCTGTTAAAAAAAATATATAAAGCATTTAAATTGTCGTTTCGTTTTTCTAATCAAACGAAACAATTCTATTTAAACATATACCAACGTAATTGTTAGTTAAAACCTCATTGTTTTATCGGATTCGCACAGTAATACAGGCGATAGGGGAGTTATTATTACACACTACTGGTAACACAGCGGTGATGACGTAGGCTTGTGTCACCCACGTGACCACTGTGTCTCGGAATGCTATTCCTGGTGAAGTATATTATTATACCATGATACTAACCAAGTTTCGGCGTCTGAAAGTTAGGAGGAAAGTTGTCTAACATGGGGCTGCGAGCAGGACTGTGCATTGCTGATGCCAACATCGCTTGTGGACCTATCTTCATGTTGTTGTCTGGCCTAGGGGTGCCTGCAAACATAATTTTATTACATCTTTCAAATGCGCAAGAAACGGGCATGTATTTTGTGATGGCAACTGCGAGTTTTTTGGGGATGCAGCAGACAAATATAGAAACACGTATTTTTTATAAATGAGGTGATATAACTTGCTGTACATTTAATATGTCTATTACTTAAACTGCGAAGCTCTGAAGGTCACGTTCAAGTAAGTGCTGGTGTCCAACGTATCATTACGTTGAGCAAGTTACCCAGTAGCAAAATATGCTTGCTACCGGCGACACCCATTTCTTTTAAAACAAAAGGTAGTGCAGTAAGTATTTATATAGGTGTGAATAAATCTACCACAAAGCCGCTATTTATACTTAAATCTTTTATTTTTGGTGTGAACAATCGTTTTTAGGTAGCGCGCAATGTCACGCACGCAAAACATTGTGCTTACAATTGTGCACAATGTTTTGCGTGTGTTACATTGCGCTCTACCTAAAAAACATTTTTCGGATTTTTCCATACCTATGGATGCATGCAACGGTCCAAGGATCGTGGGGGTATTGTTATAAAATTTGAAATAAGTTGACCTTCATTACCTCCATAGCTAGAAGGTTCCATGGTATGGTTTAATCCAAAAAATTATCACAATATGACGATAAGGACACGTGACTCTCGGCTATGTTAAGAGTCTTTTTAAATCCGTTATATAAGAGGTTATTAGTAGTAGAATCTTCCCAAGGAGAACTATACTTGCCTGCAATAAAATCGACCCACCCCGTGCTCTTCGATTTGAAATAATATAATTTAACAAGGTTTATTAGCAATACCCTAATATATTGTATACTAAAACCTTCCTGAAAGTATGCAGATTACGTTAGTTAAAGAATTATCAAAACTGATTTATAAGTTTATGAAAAAATCACGAACTTTCAAACATGGGGGATCGAATAAACAACCTCCTTTTTTTGAAGTCCGTTGAAAAACCAAGTTACATTTTCATTAAATGAACAGAAATAAACAAAATTAAACTGTTGTCAATTTTATTGGCAAAAAAAAGTCATGCACTTTATCCGAGCAAAAGTGAGTGATGAGGACATCTGAAGAATCGAGTGATCTTTTCAAGAATATTGCTTTTATCCAAATATAGTGTATGTGCAAATAGACTGTACCTTACCTACCTTCACACAATATAAATTAATAAATTATATTCATTAAGATTTTTGAGATATCATCTCTCAAATTGAGAGCACGGGGTGGGCCGATTTTTTTGCACGCAAGAGTATATGAAAAACATAACCCTGTCTTTGCTGGCGCAGTAAAGGAGTTCTAGTACTAAAAATATGAAAAAGAGTCTACTTACGAGGCATAGTCGTTATGGCTGGAGGCTGTGGTGGTTGAATTGGCATTCGTGCTGCGAATGAAATAATAGTTAAGTAAAATTTGTGTCATTGGCGCAGAGGCTGGGATTGAGAGTGCACATTCAATTTCAGCACGGATTTTTTCAAACGAAATTCTTTAACACAGCTTCTGTTGGGAGTAAACTTGTAAAAATCTTCACGTGACAAATATTGTAGAAATCGTCACGTAACGAAAAAGCATTATGCCCCTTCCATGCGACTTTTTGTTATATATAATAGAAAGAGACAGAGAGAGAGATACAGTTTTCATGGTTTTCGAGGGTCCTGAAGCCAATAGTGAGGTCAAAACGAAAATCCAAGATGGTGGCTGCGAATTTTTTTATATTTTTTATCATGGGTGTCGTTTTTATGGTTTTCGAGAGTGCTGAAGCCAATAGCGAGGTCAAAATGAAAATCCACAATGGCGGATGCGAAAATTTAAAAAAAAATCGAGTTGAAGAAAAAGCGTAAGCAACTTATTTCTTGACCCCGAGGCCCCGACCCCACACGCTTTTTTTTATGGACTACAGATATACTTTGTTTTATCGGTCTAAGTTTGGTAAGTTTACACGTCAGCTCTTAATAGACTAACTGTTTGTCTATTCTGTAAAAATGTCACCATTAAAATTTAAGTGAAGTGATCTCAAAGTGCTTTGCCATTCCTTCTGATGCTAGGGAATTACAAGTGCATCCATTTTCTTAATGTCCCTAGGGAATCATCGGATTTCCGAATACAAACGAATGCTTCTTTCCATGTCCATCAATTATTAGATTTATTGTGTATAATAATTTGAAAACAGAACTAAAACAAATAAAAAACAAATATAAAATTTCTGAATTCAAATTATTATACACGATAAATCTAATAATTGATGGACATGGAAATTTGCATTCGTTTGTATTCGGAAATCCGATGATTCCCGAAGGAATTTGGAAAATAGTTATACTGTACGTTATTGACAGCTCACTTCAAGCTTCACCTAAGTTTTCACGGTGAGATTTTTACAGAAAAGACTGGCTGAAGCTGAAATTTCTCTTATCGTACTAACTCATAGAAAAAATGCCAAAAAAAGAAAGAAAATGGTAATGATGATGATGCAGTTAAGCTTTCAGATTCACTTACCATTCCCAGATAATTCGATATTCGGTGCTTCATAGATAACACTATCGCGGTTGTCGTCGTCCACCGGGGCGGGTACTTTCATCATCTTCTGGCCAGGATTGGAACAGTAGCGAGCTGAAGACATACAGAATAAATAATGAACTAAGAATTGTTAAGGCGGAACCTTCAAGGTAGCCCGCGAAATTCAAATTTACTTACGGTTTTTGCAATTTGCAGGTCACTGTCAGGTTGAATTTTGATTAAAATATGATTCGCGGTCGTAACAAATATGGCTTTACGGAATTATAATCATTAGAATCAGCAATACATCTCTCTGAGTCTATATTACTGTATTAAATGACTATTTCATGAAATCATGACATTTGACATCAGTTCTAACTTAAGGAGTTGTCTTGCGATTTAATCCGTCAAGATAATGAGGAACGCTGAAGAATTACCTACTATATCTTCAGCAGTAGTGGCGTAACTATTAAGGTTCAAAGTGGTGTAATCAGTTCGTAGTCGGACACAATGGTGTGCTATGCCAACAATTCACCGGCTTAGAGTCGGCGAGAGGATTTAAAGAACTCAATACTTAATACTCAATTCTTTATTGCATTCCATATGTATTACATAGATGGTCTAACAAGGTAAAAGATCAATATGGACCCTGTCGGGCACAGCAAAATTAGGAGAGAGGAAGAGGGCTAAGCAGCAATTCAATATTATTAAAATTTATTAGATGAGTTTAATTGGGTCTATAATTAAGATAACATATAATGCTAAAAACATAGCGCGGTCAAAGTTTATACGACTTTCCTCAATTCATATTTTTTTTTAGCTAATACAGTAATAGTATGAATGGTCAAAAAAAACCTAACCAAACTAATTCAAGGTATGGTGCTAAATTTATTGAGCTCGCTTTACTCGCTCTTGCAATCCAGGTTCTCAAAATTCATAAACTTTAGCTTACCAGTATCATTTGGCACAGAGTCAGACTTTCTCGATAAGTTGTTATGAGTATTGAGGGTGATCAGTTTTCGAGCTGGAAAATAAAAATTAATGTTTAGGATTTCTGCCCTAAGATTTGATACATCTAAAGAGTTGTAATTGAATTTATTTCGGAAAATTGTGAGATGCTAGAGTTCAGGCGTCATCTTTATATATATAAAAATTACGTGTCACGTTGTTTGTACGCGATGGACTCCTAAACTACTGAACCGATTTTAAATTTGATTTTCACACCGTATGCAATTTGATCCAACTTGAAAGATAGGATAGCATGTATGCTATCCTATCTTTCAAGTTGGTCAATTTATAGTCGCAATATTATTTTATTGCAAATTATTTGTCTATTATTTGACAGTCACAATTATCTGTTAGCTCGAAACGATTCTAACAGATGGCGATATCTGTTGACTGGATTGAGTAAGTATTCAATAGATGGCGCTATGTTAAAAATATAATCGTTTCATATAAGCTACAATTTAATAGCATAACCACCACGTGTTGCTGAGGCTAAGGTATAATCTAAATTTATTTTGTAATAAACGAAATACAGTGAAATTCAATTGTTCTTACTTTTTCAATTTTTGGTTTCTAAAATTCTTTCACTGTTGGGAAGCTACACTATCTCCGGGTGACATAGGCTATATTATATTATGCTTTGCTACCCGGGCGAAGCCGGGGCGGGTCGCTATAATATTATAAAGAGAAAAGATATGATTGTTTGTTTGTATTGAATAGGCTCCGAAACTACTGAACCGATTACAAAAATACTTTCACTGTTGGGAAGCTACACTATCTCCGGGTGACATAGGCTATATTATATTATGCTTTCCTACCCGGGCGAAGCCGGAGCGGGTCGCTAGTATAACTATAAAAATTACTTCACGTCTGTATTCCTATGCATCTTTGTATGTAGGATTGTTTGTATCTTCGAAGCAACCAAACGGCTGGATAGATTTTAATACCCCCTCATGTATTCATATCCTGGGGTCTATCGTCTCGTTTAGATAGAGCGGTTTGTGCGTGTGTTTTGTTTTGTAAAATCAAAATGGCGGATTTTAGAGACGTCGACATGTAATGTCTTGAAAAAAATAATGTTTAGTACTGTGACCATGGTCTTCATATGATCTGACCAAGATTAAGTCTGGACTTCAAAAGAGACTGTGACCTCTGAGTTTGTTTCGGCCTTTCTTCTCAGAGTAGTTAGATAGGAAACGCCGACCTCATCTAGTTTAAAAAATATGATTGACGTGTATAAGTGTTTGTACAAACCTACTCACAAAAAATAAAAATCATTTATCATGTGAGGTATCAAAAAAAAGGGCTTGAGAACACGATCCCAAAAATATAACAAACAAAAATGTTGTAAATTAAAAATAATTAAAAAAATGTTGTTAAGCTATTGCATAGCTTTTATCGCGGGCTTTGAGCGCGGCGACCGAATCATGAAATTCCGTAACGAAAATAAAACCTAACACCCCCCACTCCGCCTACCATGTAGCTCGGCCGAGCGTTCGCTTAACGTGTATGTATATGGTACGACTGTACTTGAATTAATATCAAAGAAAAAAAATACTGCATAAATAAAAAATAAATAAATAATTATAATTGCATAAGTTGATAAAAAATGCTATGCAATAGCTTTACCGCGGCAGTCCCCGAGTGCCACACGTGTTTTAAAAAAAAAAATATTTACTGTTTTTATTGCTTTTGAGGAACGTACCTTTAGCTTTCAGGAAGATGACGTAAGCAGCTTGAGCGATTGTGATGACTAACAGGATTGCACAAACGACACACGCACTGATAAGCATCTTATTATCTGGACCTGAAAATATTAATCATAAATATAAAGGACTAGCTTTCGCCCGCAACTTCGCTCGCGTGGAAGTAAATAACTTCCTACATCTTAACCCAGGTCATTGTCTATCCGTGTGTCAAATTTCAGATAGAGTTACTTTCGTATTTATGCAAGGTGGCAGGTGGCAGGGACATCGACGCACAACCTGGGGGTCTACTCCATAAGCTCGAAGTCCGTAGTTTCGGCCAAAGTTACGTATGTCTTCTACTCCGTATCACTTTCGGACATACCAAGAGTCCGGGACCTAAACTAAAAAATAATGACTATATGACCCAAACTAAAAATTAATGACTATATGACCCAAACTAAAAATTAATGACTATATGACTCAAACTAAAAATTAATGACTATATGACCCAAACAAAAAAAAATATGACAAAACGATTTGACAGTTGTCCTTACTCCCGATGTTTTTTTGCCCGTCCGAAAAAGTTAATTTATTGGGAGTAGGATTCAATTCTAAGTATCGAACGACTTTCGGACGGGCCCGTATCTTCGTTGAAGGACTTAGAAAGTAGGCCCCCTGATACCAAGGATTCAGTAAGTACATGATTCGGAATTCCCCTGCGTTGAAATTTTTCATTGGTTATAAAAATAAATCTTTACAAAATGCCACTGCTGGACAATACAGGTTGGTATTGTCCAGTAGTGGCAACTCATTTGATTTTAAAATAATTATCGGATAAGCTGATCTCTCATCGTACGGTTAGCCTAAACAATGCGAGGCCAGCTTATACTGGAAATGTGCGTATAGCTTAATACCACAGACCACGGAGACGTTTCGGCTGCAGCTGCTAGAGGCGGCAATGCCAACACTTTCAATACAAACCAACCGTGTCATCTTTAACTCGCAATACGACACTTCATCCGCTGTTCATCTGCCGTTTTGCGTGGATGTGACGCATATTTCCCCCCCGCCTCGTTCTTTTTTATATTTGTGTGTTTTCTCTGCGTCATGTTTACCGCATATAAACGTATTTTCTTTCATTCTTTCTTTCTTTCATCATCATTCTCCGGCCCTTATCCCAATTTATTTGGGATCGGCGTAACATGTCTCTTTCTGCCATACTTCGCTATTAGGCGTCATCTGGGTAGTCACCGCCTTTCTACCCATATCATCTTTCACATACTCCATCCATCATTTCTTTGGTATTTCTTTGTATATCATCATCATCAACATCATCATCATAATTTTAGCCAAATGAGATCCAGTGCTGGACATAGGCCACCCCCAAGCACTGCCACTTCGACCGGTTCTGTGGTTCTCGCAACCAGCGGATTCCTGCGGCCTTCATAAGGCCATCGGTCCACCTCGTGGGAGGCCTTACAACGCTTCGTCTTCCTGCACGCGGTCGCTACTCCCTGCCCACTGCCACTTAAATTGGCAATTGAAGGCGATCCTTGACAGAAATTGTGGCGCTCAACACACTTTCGGCGCCAATAATGTTATTAGTACCTACTGCCATCTCTAGACGCTGCGGCGATTCCATGCTCTGTGTTTCATATACATAGTTCGCGTCAAACTTTATGGCAGCTGTGAAGTGCGCTATGACCCATGAATTGTTTGCAGTATTTTTATCTCACGAAGCGACACGCGTTTTATTTGAGGTAACTAAGGGTACAAACATGCTGTGAATGTATGCGTGAAGACGAGTAGCGACAGCACATAAAACACACACACACACACACTTCCGACTTCGCCATTGTCTCGGACGATATCGAGAGCTCCTGCGCTTACACACACATTCACAGCGTGTTCGTACACTTGGTAAACACAAGTAAAGCGCGCGTCGCTTCGTGAAATAAAAATACTGTACCACGTAGCGACTCACCTCATGTACCGAGCCGCCGTAAAGTTTGCACCGGGCTGTCCCTATGTCCTCGTGTATACGAATTTCAGATATAAGGTAAGTACTGTAGCGGCATCTACAACGCCACATGCGAGCTACGCGTCAGACTGACGTCACGCAAAATCCTGCATCGCGCAAGCAGAGTTTACCGCGCAACTAACATATATACAACATCCCGACATCAACCGTCGGGCAGTTGCCCACCAGACACAATACCCGTCTGGTCGGAGGATCCTCCCTTTTCCATAGAGTATGAGTGAACTTTATCACCCTGTTCCTCATACCTCTATAGTACTATTTCAGTGTCCGAATAGGCATTGTTCAACAGATAATTAAATAAATAACTTACTAGTTTGACTTGGAGGATCAGCTTTTGCTGAAAGAAAATACAGGTGATATTATTGACTGGACATCACAAACTAATCTCTAGACTTGCGAATGAAACTGAAACTATCTTTTATAGATACACTCACATTACTGTTAACCGCGCATCACCGGTAAGGGCGTTCGTCAACCGCCGCCGTCACCGGGACGTCACCGAGAAACGAGATTATTTTAAGCGAACGTGACGTCCCGGTGATGACGATCGTGTGTCCACTGGTACCGAACTCGGCATGATAGACAAAACAAAAAAAAATCGCGTGCAGCAGGATGTACACGTGATAGAAGTGAAATTTATTCAAAATAAAGAACAAGAGAGAATCAGGGCCGGTCTGAACATAGGCTCTCCCATGGTATAATAATATACTTCGCCAGGTATAGCATTCCGAGACACAGTGGTCACGTTGATGACACAAGCCTACGTCATAACGGCTGTGTTACCAGTAGTGTGTAATAATAACTCCCCAACCACCTTTATTACCTGTGCGAATCCGATAAAACATTGAGGTTTTAACTAACAATTACGTTCGTATATGATTAAATTAAATTGTTTCGTTTGATTAGAAAAACGAAACGACAATTTAAATGCTTTATATATATTTTTTAACAGAATGGTGACTGATAATGTTTCCATAATTCGTGTTTTGTAGCAATAAAGTGGTAACTGGATAGTGACGTAAGCATGTGTCACTCTCGGAATGCTAGACCTTGTGTTTTTAGACCGTGGGCTCTCCGAACTTTTGCGCATGTTCTTTCACTCATACTCACCTCATGTCACTATTTCGTTCCTAAAAAATGTTATTGCGCAGCCTTCTGCGCAAAGTTCTGACCAACCATGATTCATCAACCGTATTGTAGTTTTTATTCCACTCTAATTCAGCTTAAACAACTAGGCGTTTATCACAACGTGTGTTACATTTCATGTTACGTTTCACCAATGTGTACCCAGCATCACGCCGTGTCCTAATCAGAGCGATCGTCGCGCGAACATGCGACCTTCGCGTTCATTTTACATGAACCCGTAAGAGTTGTCGCGCCGACAGAGAGCGCGTTCCGGATTTCTGAATAAATGAGTGACATATGGACGCGGCAATCACGTATTCGCGCGATCGATAGCTTTGGTTAGGATGCGGTGTCAGTGTGGTCTGCAGGGTAGTTGTGAAACACACAATCATAATGCTTTAATTATGATAGTTCAATCATATTCATTGCGTTATTTACCCCTTGGCCACGACATCACCGCTCGCGCGACCTGCGTCTTGCGTGTGTGACCGCGGCGAGAAGAAATGTTAGAAGTTATTTAGAGAATGCCAGGGGTCGCCACGGTGCGACATACGGAGTGGATAGCGGGGCGGAAACACCCGAGCGACCACGGCCGGCGGGGAGCGGAGAGACGTGCGGTAAAAACAAAGGTACTAGATCACAGCGCGGATGCCACGACACAAGAGCGGGACGACCGGCGCGTAGTACGGACGAATTCAGAGTTGAGCGTCTTGATTAAATATTTTTGTTTTTCCGCCGCGAAATCATGGATAAAGCACTTTTTATAGCAGAAATTATGCAGAGACATATAGATGAGTGAGATGAGATAGAGATATGGATGACAAGGCATTCGCAACACAAAATAAAAATGTAGGTAATTATAAGGTTGTGTGAGCGAAATAACACTACTTTTTATGGACAGGAAGGTAGGTACCTAAATAGTTGTTTTATTTATTTTAACAATCAATTTCAAAGTGGATGAGTTACGCAATAACGTTGAAACTAATCTCTGACAAGAGGCTTCCGCAAACAGGCGCGACGCGACAGCACGACACAAAGGCACCGCTCGTCGCGCGATACGCGGTGCCTTTGTGTCGAGCTGTCGCGATGCGCCGGTGTGCACGAACCTTTACTTGAATTGTAATAAAGACATTTTGAATAAATCCGACGCGGTCGCAGTCCTCGCTGCCACTGGCAGGTCATGGCATAGCGACGCTAGTCGCAGGATGCCCCGCGCCGCAAAACGCACCGCCATAGGGCGTGGCTGAGGCCTTACGCTGTTGAGCGACGAATTTATCAATGAAGAATGAAGAAATGGATAAGCATGGGGATTCAGAGTGTGTTACGCAATTACCCCGCGGGTTAATGACGATTAAAAAAATAATGCCTCTATTCCCATCCAATACCAAGAGCTAATACCATTTGGTATTAGTTTATTTCCGAATTTATTTTCTATTCCCAACGAGTACCACATTTTAAAACCAATACCAAAAAAAAATTGAAGAAATCAGATACAGTCAGGTTCAGTAAAATTAAAATGCTTTGAGTGATTTTAAGTAATGTTTAACCTACCTACCTACCAAATTAACTTCCAGCGATCGATCTCTGGTTGACTATAATACTAACAGCTAAGCTGTGTTAAAATTAATTACCGAACTAAGTTTCCGAAAACATAACAAATGTTCCCGAAAATCCTAACCCTAGACGGCCGACGTCAGTGTCATCCCGAGGTTCGGTTGGTTAGGTTCCTTTAAACCCTTTAGACAGAAATAGGAGCCCCGCGAAGCGGGGCTCCGTCGACCAGCTTATTAACCCTAACCCTATATTTAGATTACCCTAGATTTCGGTAAAACGCAATTTAAATAAAACTTTGTGTAGCTGAGTGTACAAAAAGTCACGCTTTGGTATTCGTTAGTAATAGATTTTTTATTTAAAAAAATGTGGTACTCGTTGGGAATAGAAAATAAATTCGGAAATAAACTAATACCAAATGGTATTAGCTCTTGGTATTGGATTGGAATAGATCGAATAATGTATATGTGCCTCTTTACCTATTATGACATTTATTCTGCACATTGATTCATTGTATGTACTGTTACCGTAAGATATTATATTATTTGCTTTAATATCGTAAATGTCTTTATGATGATAAAATTTAAACTCCCACGTCCCTTCGACCGTTTTGTTGACTAAAGATGTCTGAAAAAAAAAGATGAATAATTAAAAAAAAAAAAAAAATATTTTAATGATTTTTCTAATTTACGATTAGAAAAATCGCCCTCTATGGCGAATATTACGAGAGGCCAAAACATTTTGCCTCATCCTTTTACGACCAAAACCGTATAAAATCGATAGATTTGGATATCTGGCCCTGCAGTCTCGACATTAGATAGCGACAAAAATCTGTCGCTAAGTCTTATCGATGTCAAATTTCTTTAATAGATTTTCAACCTTATGTTTTGGAAATAAAGTTGAAAATCTATTAAAGGAATTTGACAACGTTACGACTTAGCGACAGATTTTTGTCGCTATCTAATGTCGAGACTGCAGGCTCAGGTTAGCCCGCAACATTCAAATCTTACGTTGCAATTTGCAGGTCAGTATCTGTCTGTATGTTGACCAAAATATGATTCACAATTAAAAATATGTACATATTTACAGAATTCTAAACATTAAAATTATCAATCAAAAGTCAAGTAATTTATTCAAACCGTGGACGAACAAAAAAGTCGGACGGAACTCCGCTAAGACAAAACTGAGTCCCATTTATGTGTGAGTATTGCCGTTTGTGCGTGTAATCGCCGACCGTTGCCGGTCGACTAATGTGTGAATGTGTGCGTACAGCGAGCTGGCCGACTCGAGTGACGCAGTTTTTTGTTAGCGAGAATCTGTCCGACTTATTTTGTTCATCCATGATTTAAACTAAGCTGAGAATCAACAGTTGTCGAACGTCAAAATTACATTAGTCAGTCCCCCAAAACGCCCGCCCTTCACCACTTCCTAGTGCTTCAGCTGGGAAGAAAAAGTGGCGCAACAAACTCCCCAGCAATATAGTTGTCTGTTCAGTCAGAAGAACTTGATTCTATACAATAATATGCAAAGTAATTAACATAACGAAACATTATCAAGACAATTCTCTACGTGTAGGCGACAGAGACAACGGTGTACAAAGCCGATTTTTTCTTTTAAGAGGCTTTAACAGCTAAAGCGCGATCATTGTCGGATTGCATAGAAAAGAAAGAGAAGCGTGATGATACAATGCTGGTAATTTATTGCAAAATACGAAGCAATATCTGTTTACAAAAAATCTATTGATTGGATTAAAAAATTAAAACACTATTATGCTAGTATGTTGCTTGTAGAATAATCTGACAAAAAATCAGAATGATTTAATGCATAGTAGTATGGTTTTTAATCGTTATAAGAAATTTTTAGAGGTATTTTCGTGATTTTTTTCTGTCGTATCAAATTAGTTGTATTATGTTTTCAACACACTATCTAATTAGCAAATATCCTGAAGAATAACATATATTTTTCTGATTTTGTTTACTTCAGTGGATCATATACTTTTAGGCATTATAAAACTTACGTTTAGGTCCTGTAGTCCCCTTAACTCAATGTGCTATTTTTCTGCCGAGTACCTACCGACAATCCGCGAGGTTAAAGCTGAGCTTTCCATTTGTGTGAGTGTTTATATTTGTCATGGTATAATAATATACTACGCCAGGTATAGCATTCCGAGACACAGTGGTCACGTGGGTGACACAAGCCTACGTCATCACCGCTGTGTTACCAGTAGTGTGTAATAATAACTCCCCAACCGCCTTTATTACCTGTGCGAATCCGATAAAACGATGAGGTTTTAATTAACAATTACGTTGGTATATGTTTAAATTGAATTGTTTCGTTTGATAAGAAAAACAATTCAACAATTTAAATGCTTTATATATATTTTTCAACAGAATGGTGACTTAAAATGTTTCCATAATTCATGTTTTGTTGCAATAAAGTGGCAACTGGGTAGTGACGTAAGCATGTGTCACTCCCGGAGTGTCAGACCTTGTTTTTTTAGACCATGATATTTGTGTGAGGTGCGCGGCGAAGTTGCATCGCGCTAGGGACGCACCGCGCCTCAGTCCGATTGCTAAAAAGCAGTATAAACCGGTTTAAACCAAGCAAAGGACGCGTCGCGCTCTAGGCTGACGTCACGCCTACACTATCTACCACTCACAGAAATGCAAAGCTCAGCTTAGACCTCGCGGATTGTTCGAAAGAGTTACCGTGGCCCTGGCGCACAGGCAACTGAAGGAACACGGGTGGGTTTTAGTCAGTAAGAGTCTGACACGCCCTTCCGCTCCGCCCAGAGCGGGAGAGGTCATTTGATGACGTTCCAATCAAAAAAAAAAAAAAAACTTTGACGTCGCCGCCTGTACTGTACTTTTTTTCAGTACTATAATTTCACTTACATGTAAAATTAGTTTTTCATCTTTATCTGGTTTATTTTGTTTATTTTCTTCATGTCGTCTAACTGACTTTAATTCGGGAGAGATGATTTTTGACTCAGTTGGACTTATTAGCGTCCACCTGTAAAAAAGGGTTAATTCTTAATTCGAGAAGTTTTTTGGGGTTCTACCGCGCGGGATCGCCTCAGTGCGGCCAGAGGTTCAAAGTTCACATTAAAAACCTCACTCAAGTGATCGCACAAAATACGAAAAAAAAAACATCACTTCGAAATTTGAACGATGTCTCGTTGTGAATCCGCGATAATTTACTTTAAAAACAAAATGAGTTTGCTTTCGAAAAGAATCTTAGAAAAACAAAATACCAAAGTAAAAAAAAAAACTTTAAGTGACGATGTTGTAAGCATTTTAAAGTCTATGCTAGACAGAGACAGTAGTGCTAGCATTTGACGTTACAAGAGAAGCGCCATAGTAACTTCGCGCCATTCAGTACAAGTCGTTTTGCGTGACAAGGATAGAAGAATAACTTCAAAAGCGTGTAACTTCTCCATTTTTCCACAGATTTTTTTTTACTATTCGCCTTTTTGTCATAACATTTTTAAAATAATTATTAATGCATGTATTTTTTTAAGCTATTGCATAGCTTTTATCGCGGGCTTTGAGCGCAGCGACCGAATCAAGAAATTCCGTAACGAAAATAAAACCTAATACCCCCCACTCCGCCTACCATGTAGCTCGGCCGAGCGTTCGCTTAACGTGTATGTATATGGTACGACTGTACTTGAATTAATATCAAAGAAAAAAAAAAACACGTGTGGCACTCGGGCACTGCCGCGGTCACAGAAAACTTAGCCCCGTTGTCTGTGGCCGCGGTAAAGCTATTGCATAGCTTTTTTAACAACTTATGCAATTATAATATTTTTTATTGTTTTTATTTATGCAGTATTTTTTTTCTTTGATATTAATTCAAGTACAGTCGTACCATATACATAGACGTTAAGCGAACGCTCGGCCGAGCTACATGGTAGGCCGAGTGGGGGGTGTTAGGTTTTATTTTCGTTACGGAATTTCTTGATTCGGTCGCCGCGCTCAAAGCCCGCGATAAAAGCTATACAATAGCTTAAAAATACTGCATAAATAAAAAATAAATAAATAATTATAATTGCATAAGTTGATTAAAAAATGCTATGCAATAGCTTTACCGCGGCAGTCCCCGAGTGCCACACGTGTTTTTTTTTATAGTCATCAGATACCCTATTGTGTGTGCTCACATGAGTGAGTTTCCAAGTGAACTTCCAGCTCCCAAGTGACATTTCATCAGAACGGAGAACTTACCAGCCATGGTTTATGTGCGTGTGTGGTGTGATAATCAGATTAACATTTTGTCCATCCTTGAATGTATAAGCATTCTTGTTGATAGTACAGTTGCCCTTTTTTACATCTATTATTATATTACCATTATCTGTAATAAAAAGATTATTAATACATTAAATGCCGGAAGGGGACGCCCTAAATACATATAGTGACCATATTGGTGATGTTCTTCAGAAAGGTCAGGTGCGTAGTACTCGCACCCGGCGTGCGTGTATGACCAGCACCCTAATTACGTAACACACTAACAGTAGGAATGGGTTTCATTTTGACAGTTCAACAACATTCAATGCGTTATTTACGTCGTTGAGCAGACCAATTTGTCGAACATTATGAAGCAATGGATTAGCAATAGGCTTCAAAATGATTCAGATTCTGATAGATAGTGTGTTACGTAATTAGGGTGCAGATGTATGAACGCAAACGAAGCAAAAGGAGTATGTAAGGATCGTAGCAGGAGGCGTTCTGTAGTTTCTGCCTACCCCCTTGGGAAGAAATCATGAGTTTATTTATGTACGTATACAATAGACGACATAACTGCGTGCTATGTCTAAAGTCAGCCAAGACAGCACTTATGCGCAAAATTGTCTACTGCACGGCTCCAGTAATCTTCAACAAAATACCGAAGAGTTCGAAAGAGCTGACGCTTATTTTTATTTAAAAAAAAGACTCCGAAGCTCGTTAGTGGTGAAAGGTTATTATAATATAAGCGAGTTTCTGAATGAAAAAGATGTTTAAGTTAGTGTATTTTTACCGACTTCAAAAAAGGAGGAGGTTCTCAATTCGACTGTATGTTTTTTTTGTTTTATGTGTGTTAGCTTAGAACTTTTTTCTGGATGAACCGATTTGGATGATTCTTTTTTTATTTGAAAGCTGGTGCTTCACATGTGATTTAAATTTGATCAAGTTCTGATCAGTAGTTTTTGAGTTATCCTTAATACTGCGTATTTTTCCACTTAGTTTATATTTATGATGTTATAATAATTTCCTGTCACTGTTATTTACATATCAAGTAGTGGTATAAGAATTTGTGTGGGGTAGATACCACAACTAAAAAATTAAAAAGAAACTTTTTTACAAAAAACAGCCGACTTCCAAAAAAAAATACCACAAAAAACGTGAATAATAACTTTAATTTTGGAAGTCGGTGGCCAAAAACGAAAATACAAAACTAAAGTCACCGATTTCCGAAATTAAAATTATTTTTCAAGGTTTTTTATGTTTTTTTTTTTTTTGGAAGTCGGTTGTTTTTTGTAAAAAAGTTTTTATCGTGTATATTTTGCATGCCTACATGGTAAAATATGACTGAACTTGTCATCATTTTTGTTATCCTTTATACCCGTATATGCAAAATAAAATTTATCTTTATCTGTATTATCAATATCGCGCCTGTTTTCTTAGAGTTGTATATTTCCAGAAGGTTCCTATTCCTATGTATGGAGCTTGGAAACTGTGGTCACATCTAAGGGTGTGGTACAGGCCATCAAACTGAACTAATATTATACAACATTTTAAAAGAGTAACGGTGGAGTTTCTTGCCCATTCTTCTCCATACGAAACTACCTGTTGGAAGGGGCAACTAGAATCAATTCAATTTTTTTGTACATTTTGATGTTCAAAATGCCTTTTATGTGCCTATTTGAAATAAATGATTTGACTTTTGACTTTGACTTTGAACAACTTTCTCAATGTTACCAAAGTCCTACACGAGAAAAAAAAATTCAGCTGTCCCTTACGTTTGGCTCGAGTAGAAAAAGCTTTAGGCTAATCTTAAGGCGCTTCCCCGACCAAACGACCTTGAGCGTTCGGTCCTTCTCTGTCCCGTCGCCGAGTCTCGCTCTGTCCCGTTCCCTGCGCATGCCCATTTATCAAAGAATTCACAAAAAAAAAAAATGGAATTATTTTAATAAAAAAAGACAAGCGATCTTTTGAAATAAAATAAAACGTGAATTATAGAGATTTTTAAATGATCTATCCATTAGTGTAACCCTCAAATTATTAGAACGTCACCCTTAGTAAAAGATGCATGCAATCAAGAATTTTAGTCGCTTTTTTACAAGAAGTTTTTAAACGTATTATAACACATTTAAAACAAACAAGAACGTGCAATGTGATGATAGGATAGCTAACATTAATAATGTGCTTTTAGATGTAGTTTATTACTGGTAATTAATGAGTTAATAGCCTCTGAATAACGCACTATTGCAAGGTTTTGCTCGGGATGGCGCCTTAAAATGTAAGAAGGACGTTCACGACTTATGCGTTTAAGAAAATAGGAAAGTTCTATGTTTAAGTAAGTTTTATTTGGTACTTTTGAGTTAATTAAAAGTTTGTTTCTAAAAAGGGTTTAAGCTATTGCATAGCTTTTATCGCGGGCTTTGAGCGCGGCGACCGAATCAAGAAATTCCGTAACGAAAATAAAACCGAACACCCCTCACTCCGCCTACCATGTAGCTCGGCCGAGCGTTCGCTTAACGTGTATGTATATGGTACGACTGTACTTGAATTAATATCAAAGAAAAAAAAAAAAACTGCATAAATAAAAAATAAATAAATAATTATAATTGCATAAGTTGATAAAAAATGCTATGCAATAGCTTTACCGCGGCAGTCCCCGAGTGCCACACGTGTTTTTTTACAAATTTTTTATTGTATATGGCCGGTCGACATACTCAAAACTTTTTAACTACATCTTTATTTAGCCTTTTCTCGACTACGTTGTGGTCTGGCTCCAGTCTAACCGGATGCAACTGTATACCAGTTTTTCTCATGAAGCGATTGCTTACTTGACCTCCACAACCCAGTTACTGGATAACACAATACCTCTGGTAAGATTGGTTGTCAGACATAATTTACGATATTACACTATCACACATGCTCATATTATCACCCGACGTTACCAATGAGGCACTTACTAAGTTTTAAACATAACATCACGCTGGTTTTCCCGCAGGTTTAGGCAGAGTTGTACCTATAGTACACCAATTAAGTATATATAATAAGAAAATGTTAAGTGTGTGGCGAGAGCAATCAAAATCCTGCATCGCGCAAACAAAGTTTGCCGCGCAAATAGCATATAAAGTCGCAAGCAATTTTCAAAATTCTTCATTATATATACGGCGCTGTCCATTTGCACACTTTCGGCATTATGTAAAATTCCTAAGGCAAAATGTAAATCGCCTACGCTTTGTGTAAAAGTCCTTGAAACCCAATGGATGATTCGAACGCCGTATACATAATGCCTAGGCAAATTGATACTACTAGTTCTACTTTTTACCACCTGTGGCACTGTTAAAAAAAAAACAACAATAATGGCATCGAATTGTGCAAGTAGTTCCGAAAATAAAGATGAAAACCACTTCGTGCCGCAAGAAGCAAGTGATTTTAAAGACGTTTACTATAAACAATATTGAACAATTATTACAAAGGTCAAACGGGGTCATTAAAAAAGCCGTGGACTAGAGAAAAAGTTTTTGGAAGTTATCCTTCTCGAAAAACACGCTCAATTGTCCATGCAATCTGGTGTTCGGTGGACTCCTGCTAATAAATAAAGGGTAATAATTTTGACAACTGTTAATCAAACATTAGGTAGGCTATTTGACCAGTTGAAAAAAATAGCGGGATGTCATTTTATTTTTCGGTGGTTGGTAAATTAGTGTCATAGTAAAACATTAACAGTAATACAAATAAATAATTGGTTGGTTATTTTATTCTACTACTAGCTGCGCCCCGCGGTTTCACCCGCATAAGTCTCGATCCCGATGAAATATCGGGATAGTAAGTATCCTATGTTTTAATCCAAGTCATGGTCTACCTATGTGCCAAATTTCATCCAAATCCGTTCAGCCGTTTTTGCGTGATTCAGTAACAAACATCCACACTTTCACATTTATAATATTATATATTATATATATATATATATATATATAATATATATATATATAATATATATATATAGTAGGATAGGATGTCAGTATAAAAAATACTCAAGTAGTATAATAAATGAATGGACAGTAAAAATGTTGGTATGGGCAGTTAGGTAAATAGTTCGACAGTTCATAGGTCCGGTTGGAACTGTGACCAAACACGCGCGAGCCGAATTGGTCGCAGTAACTAAGCCTGGGCACCCCGACCAAATGGGTTAGGTTAGAACTGTGAAAAACTACGCGCGAGCCGAGCGAGCAAAGCGAGCGGTGCCGCGGCAGCGGCCGGCGCGGCGGCGAGCGCTACTTCTAAGTTAGATTTCTTAGTGACTAATTCCGATTTGTTAACTACCCACATTTTACTGCTCGTTAAGCCTTTTTACTTCTTAATATTTATTTAATTAGGTAGGTACCCATTTAAATATCTGTTATGAGTAATTTTATTTAGTTTACTGCTCAGTTATAACTACCGAACTTGTTAATCATGGTTACCCTAAAATGGATGCGACCAGAAGCGTCATAAGAACAATGGCGAGGAAATTGTTGATAGAATTAGTAAGCGTCTACTTATGTGACCGTGATAGATACCGACGAAATAATTTACTAAGTTTTATCAAATCAAGCTTTTGGCCTATCGAAGTCTGGCAAAAAAATCGTCATTAATGAATACTTAGTTGACTAGTTTCTTAATGATAAAAATAATCATGGCTTAGTTTTATTTTTCTGGCTTGACTTCATGACTTTTGGCTAAGCTGAACTTTTAATGTTGCCATGTAATAAAAATCTTGGCAAGTTACATAAAATGCTTTGCTTTACGTATTGTATTAATATACTTAGGAAATACATTTCTGCATCAGAATATAAATATGAAGATAAATATAATTGTTTGTGCTTAGAATAAAGCGGTCATCATTTGACTTGACATCATTTGACATCACGGAAATGAGTGTAATTCGAGTATGGTAACATCGCCAATAAAAAACAGATGACATTTCTTCTGTCAATCAACCGGCCGACCTACTGACAACCACAGAGTACAATTTTCTGACAACTTGTCCTTTGTTGCTTGCGCGTGTTTCTCGTTATTTTGTGTTTCCCATCGATTTGCCGTGATTTTCTACTTTATCGACTGCTTCTGCTTATGGACTCTGAGATTTACTGTTAACTAGTGCTTGCCTAAGGATTCTGATTATTTGCCTATACGACGACATTTTTCTGTGGCTCTGGATTATGATTCTGCCTGATATCTTGGATTTTGTTGTGTGTGCATCTATTTGTTTACCACGATGAGAAGCCGTGTAAGGCCTACAAGCTTACACGCATCATGTATGTCTACTGCAACATCATGTGTAAATAAATTGCGCCGATACCCGACATTGGCACTTACACGATAGTCGCTGCTTTAATCTGCAGCTGGGTATACCCTCAAATTGTAAGTATTTCTGGCGACTAGTCGTTACAAGATAGTGATTATCTACATTGCATAAAACTGTGTAACAAGTATAGTACAAGATTATTTACCCTAGCTGAAAACATTGTTTGATTTCTGTTAGGGGCCAACTATTAAAAATCATGATTTTAAATGAAATATGTAGCCGTTTAAAGCTGTGTAATAAATAAAGGTCAAAGGAGTGTTTTTTTTTTAATATGAGTAACGTATTTTGCTTTTACCATAAATATCTTGAACTACAATTGACAAGTTTTTAATTACTAAGTACGTCTATGACATTGGTCTAGAAATATTAATAAATCATTCTAACTTATTAAGAGTATTATCGTTTATGTTTTTTAGATTTTGGAAGATGACTATGTCTACGAGGCATGCAGAGATCTTGCAATGGCTGCAGTTAATAATAACTTACAAAGAGAAGTTTCTGGCAGAGAAGAAGCTGAACCAAGTACAAGGGGGTCGAGCAGGAATAATAGAGTACTGTGGTAGTTGTTTAGTTGCAAGACGAACTGTTGGATGTTGCACTTATACATTCACTGTAATTATGGTATCTAGGATGGGCCAGACATTACGCAAATAAATTAGCACCTGCAGGTTTTCTTGATGATGTTGTGAATGATGAGAAATATTTATTAAAAAATATACATAGTTTGTTTTTTTAATCTATCCCCTATACCCGTACCATATAATGAATCATATATATATGACGGAGAAGGTACGTCTCTCTCGTTGTCATTAGCCATATTTTAACTACTGTGGGCGTACTATGGGAAGTGTTGGTTATTGCGCAATAGAAAGACCGTTTGCTGTTCAAACCAAATTATAATTTACGCACAAATTAATCACACTACCGAATCACACACTGTAGAGACACGACACAACTATAAGTACACAACGCCAAGGAGTAATAGTGTTCTGTGCAGAACACGCGACGGTTTCTAAACGTGTTCACTGCTTGACCGCCACCGACCAACTCTGCTTTTACTCTTTTTTTTTGTGATTGGCTTCTCGCAGGTCAACCTAGGAGGTTGTCGACTGCTTAATTGGACATGTCTGTGGTTGCCATAGAAGACTTACAAACTAGGCGACAACACGCTAAGGGCACCCGCTGCGGGGTACGAGCCTCGGTTTAGGGCTACGCTGGGAGAGGGCAGCAAGGGACAGGCTGGTTCGGAATTATTATTAGGGGACGAATTTAAAGCTACAGGCTCAGCGGCGCGGGCTGGCTCTAGCAAGGGTCGGGGCGGACGTGGATTGGAACGTCGCGGCGGGCCTGAGCGGCGAGGACGGAAGGACGACGGTCTGTGTTTGTGTATCTTTAAAGTACTGGTGGCCTTACTACTCTCCTGGAGGAGGGTAGTGGCGTCGTCGGGGTCGACTAAGGTATGCCTCGGGCGGCGAATTTTACTAATGCGAGAGGGAGTGTAGCAGGCGGCTGCTTTAATTAGGGGGTTGGGGTGTTTTATGCCGCAGTCGAAGAAACGCTTTGAAAGGCGTTTCATGAACGGTTGGATGGTGGGAATTCGGAGGTCTAAGTGAAGATTCACACTTCGGACATAGACGGGGGCTCCCGTAACCTTTCTGAGGAAACGGTTCTGTAGGGTCTGCATCCTATGAAGATGGTGGGGCTTTGCGTTTGCAAATACATCGCAGGCATAGATCATGATGGGACGGATGACTGCGGTGTAGATGCGCAATTTGGATTTGAGAGACAATTTACTGCGGGCGGTTAATAGGGATTGAAGTCTACCGAGAGCGAAGGCGGCGCGCGAGCGAACCATCCTTATGTGCTCACTGAAGGTAAGGTGGTGGTCGAGGACCACATCTAGGTATTTAGCTCGCTTCTCCTAAGGGATCAGCTAGCCATACATAGTGATCGGACTGGTCTGCTTTTACCCTCTTTACTCGAGCATTATATTGTAGACTCTGTCGAGCACTGCCTGGTGGCGTTGGCGTCCCGATTAGTCAAAGTAAAGTACCTACGTCACATGTGGGCTATGTGGCAGACCTTCGCACGTCGCGATCGGCTAGACTTATAATTCTGAAGCCGTAGTCCGTAGTTTATTTTGCAAAAAAAATGCATTTCTATGAATTATATTTTAAGTGGTAAGTAGTATTTCTATATTTCTTTTTCGATTAGGGTCTGTTGTTGACTAGACATAACCTCTAGAACTTCAAACTGGAATATCTTTAATTCCTGACTTCCTATAAAAGTATGACTGAAGACAAAACTGTTTAGGGATTCGAACTCTGTATTTTTACATATTTTTCATAGGCAGACGCAAAAAAAAATGTCAACAAAATTTTGTTTGGGCGGTTGCCATTGTCCTTTAGGCATTATAAATAACGACGACACCATGAAAATGGACGGTGCCGTATGTATAATGACGAATTATACAATCTGCCTGCGATATATACAACGTCCCGACATTAATCGTCGGGCTTTGATTCGATCCAGCCTGTTCCTTGCTGCCCTTCCCCAGATCCGACCCCAGCTTCTAAACTTAGCGTGTAGTCGCTTAGTTTTGTGGTTTTATGATCAGCACCCTAATTACGTAACGCTCTATCTATCACAATCTGAATAATTTTGAAGCCTATTGCTAATCCATTGCTTCATATGTTCGAAAAATTTGTCTGCGCAACAACGTAAATAACGCAACGAATGTTGTTGAACTGTCAAAATGAAACCCATTCCTATTGTTAGTGTGTTACGTAATTACGCCGCTGGTTGGAGGCCTTAATTTATTAAGGCATCTACAGGATAGCCCGGTTAAGTAGCCGACAACCTCCTAGTTGGACCTGCGAGATGCTATTCCCAAAAGCAAAAAAAAAAACAATCGTCGGACCAACCCACCAGACACAATACCCGTCTCGTCGGAGGATTATTTTCTATGGAGGATGACGAACTTTACACAATGTTTCTCATACCTCTTAAGTGATAAGCGAATAGGTATATTCAGTGCAGTAAAGCGAATCATACAAAGCATCTGTTTGTATGAATCACTCGAGTTATTATTAAGTTGTTGTGGTATTAAAAAGTATCACTTTTGAGTACTTAATTAAATTAATACAGTGATTTTTTTAACCTAATTCAGTGCTCCTAATATTGAATACAAGCCGTGTTCCCGATGGAATTTTCCATTGGCAATAATGACGAACTTTCATTGCCTCTTTAACTCCTTTTGGGGACGAATTTTCAAGAAGCCTTCCTTTGTGTGGAGCACTGGTAGCCCGATGGTATCGACCCCGACTTATGAGTTTATAGGTCGTGAGTTCAAACCAAAGGAAGCGCTTTACATTGTCATACATACATACATACACCTACATAAACTCACGCCTTCTTCCCATGGGGATAGGCAGCCACCTGATACGATCCTTAGGAGAGATGTAGGTCCTGCCGGGGTCGCGGATTGTTCGAAAGAGTTACCGTAGCCCTGGCGCACAGGCAACTGAAGGAACACGGGTGGGTTTTAGTAAGTAAGAGTCTGACACGCCCTTCCGCTCCGCCCAGAGCGGGAGAGGTCATTTGATGATTTCCCACCCAAATAAAAAAAGGGGAGATGTAGGTAATGGGACTCACTTAAGCGAGACTTGGAATAAAAGCAAGTCTATAAATCAATTATGTATTGCTTTAGCCGTATAACAAACTTTGCTTAACTATGTAACTATCAATTGAAATCATCAATCACCTTTAATCACTTTGGCTTAATACTTTAGGAACTATAATTATATATAAAAAAAACAGGTTTGATCACCATTGTCAACATCGGTTGGCAATGGTGATCGGTGCGCGTACAATGGTAGTCAACACATATCGCATACATAATTGCGGGCCGAGTCCCATCCAGTGCAATCTGCATGAGCCCAAAGCCCAGAAGAAATGCACCGAAACCACATTTTGTTGCCTCGCCCGAAGTCGTCACATACAAGACACTGGTTACCAGAGTCTTCTACATCATCATCTTCGTCGCCCTGGCACAAGTCATCTGTATTCACCTCTGACATCGAAGAATCCTTCGATTCCTGCAGAATTTGCTTCTTTACTTTCTCAGGACCCACCTTCTGAGGCCTGCTTTTATTTTCTACTCCTTTTCCCTTGCTTTTCACAGCTTTAGCCTCTTATAAGGCGTGAGGTGGTTTTATTATAATTTTTCGAAAATGACTCGTTGTTGTGTTCCTAAGTACTCCGAAATTGGGAGTCCAACTTTTCCCGAAAGATCTTAAAATTAGAACATTGTGGCTTAAGAAATACGTCTACATTTTTTTAAATTAAACAGTGTTCGAGGGTCTGTCGGAATCATTTTGAAGAAATTGATTACGAGGAAATATTTAAGGTATAAAATTCTCTGACACTTTACATGTCAAATACTTAATTTAAAATATTGAAATCACCTAAAATAACGAAATATGGACATCAAATTAAACTCGTGAATGAACACGAAATGGAACGTATAAACGAAATGTCAAATTTTTTGTAGGCCAGAAGAACCTAGCTATGATGACGCCATCTATAATTAGTTTAGTCCGACCTTCCCCATTCAAAAGTGACTGTAAATGGTGTAATTTAAATGCTTAGCGTTTGAGTTGGATATAGAACATTATAAGACGTTTTGATCAGACTGTAAGGACCATCCTCCACGACGGTCCTCGAAAGTAAGCAGTAAAAAATCCAAACACCAACATCCATTCTGGCTACTTAGCCAAAATGTCACAGCACAAGTCACAGGCAACCAATCACAAACTACTTAATAACGTGTTAGTATGTCGTGCGTTGTGGGGCTCGTGGCTAAAAGATAACAGCCACAAGGTTCGATTTTGTGGATGGTTGACCACCAATTACATATCGAGACGTCTCCGTGCCTCGGAAAGCACGCTAAGCTGTAAGTCCCGGCTGTCATTCGTAGATCTTTGAAAGCCGTAACGGGTAATCAGAAGTCCAAAAGTCGGACAACCAGTCTTATCAAGGGGTATCGTGTTACCCAGTAAGTGGGTTGTGGAGGTCAGATAGGCAGTCGCTCCATGTAAAATACTGTTATTCAGCTGCATCCGGCTAGACTGGCAGCTGACCCCAAAACAATTAGAAAAAGGCTTGGCAGATTTTAGTATGTGGTGTGTCATTGGTGATTTGAGTTTCAAACATGTAGCGGTATCTACATCGCCACATGTGAGCTACACGTCACAATGACGTCACGCAAGACCCTGCATCGCGCAACTGTTTTAGCATATATTCAACGTACCGACATCAAACGTCGGGCAGTTGCCCACCAGACACAACACCCGTCTGGTCGGAGGATCCTCCCTTTTCCATAGAGTATGAGTGCTTTACACCCTGTTCCTCATAACTCTGTAATATTACTCTTGAGTCGCGCCGCGGACGATGGGCCTGATTTCTCGATTCGGACGTTAGAGTTACAAATTCATATTGCATTACTTATTGCTTGTCTGTGGTTAAATTAATTGACGTTCAGTAATATGACTAGAGGATGAATGAACTATGAGAGGATGAATGAATGGCGACTAACAGGCAGATGTGAGTGGAAACGCCGGTAGGGGACACCCTAGGAAGACATATAGTGACCTTATTGGTGATGTTCTTCAGAAACGTCAGGTGCGTAGTACGCGCAACGTCGTGCGTGTATGACCAGATGTATGAACGTAAACGAGGCAAAAGGAGTATGTAAGGATCGTAGCAGGTGCCTTTCTATAGTTTCTGCCTACCCCCATGGGAAGACGGCGTGAGTTCATGTATGTATGTAATATGACTAGAGTTATTATGGGAGAAAATAGGGAGTATTCCCGTTTGAGCACCTATTTTGAGGGCACCTATGGTGCATGGGAATACCTATGGTGCTCAATGCATAGGTATTCCCATTTATTTCAATTAAACCATTTACAGGCATTTCTGAATTGTCAAAAAGTCGATAAATTAGTCAGAAATTTGAAGATAGTTGCTCATTTCAAAACGTAAATCTCTATGGAGAAGAATGGCCAAGAAACTCCAAGGACACACTTTTAAATCAAGATATTACAAATCCTAGGTACATTATTCTTGTAGCTTCTATACGTGAGCACAATGTAAAAAAGTTAATAATTAAGAAACAATTCAAAATATAAGATTTAAAATAAAAATAAGCCCTGGCAGTTAAGAGATGACCAGTCTCCACCGACGGCGCCCGTTCACGAACATGACGTGTGGATCAGCACAACCCAGCTCAACCATTTTGTAGAGGACAGTTTGGACATTACAACATAGGACATAGCTTGGCCAGGAGCTCTGCATTCGCACTGGGTGTCGGTTGTGTCAAAGTCGCGTTGATACGGTCAAAGTTTGCTTGAACATAGTACTGTTCAAGAAAACTGTCGCACTATTGCTAAATATTAATTTCTCATCAAACTGATTTGATGACTTATTAACAGTACAGTAATTGGTAAGTGTTTGGATACAGGTAGGCATAACCTATAAAGGACTACTGTTTTTATGCAAACGTACTTTGAACGTAGGTAAATGACGGCTTCCAGTAGGTAGGTACAATGAGAGGTCAGCATAAACTGGAAAGGTTTAGATCGATAATAATTATATCATCGTGCGTACAGTGAGTGCCTTGTACTCTGAACTCATGTATACAGCACTATAGAAGTATGAGGAACAGGGTGTAAAGTTCACTCATACCTCCATAGAAAAAGGAGGATCCTTCGACCAGACGGGTGTCGTGTCTGGTGGGCAACTGCCCGACGATTGATGTCGAGAAGTTGTATTATATGCTAGTTGCACGGTAAACTCTGCTTGCGCGATGCAGGATTTTGCGTAACGTCAGTGTGACGCGTAGCTCGCATGTGGCGTTGTAGATGCCGCTACAGTATTATCCAAATTAGTAGTAATATAGTGAGAATGATAGTAAGCTAGTGTGATAGATAAAGAGAAAATAGAACTAGTAAAAATAGAACCCCATCCTGTTAGGGTTCTATTTTTGAGGTAGTAGCGCCTCCCTTCACTGATTTTACTATCCTGGCTTGGGTTCTGCCTCGTGTGGCCGGCAAAGCTAGTAGGTTTATTTTAGTATTTTAGTAGGGATTATTTTATTGCATGGACTATGTCACCGCAATGGCTTATTAAGTCCCATCTGCTTAAGTGCCTCAAATGTCCGTTCACCTACACCCTTGACGATCCAATGCTTCTGACAGAGCAATAAACAAAATCAAAATCAAAAGTCATTTATTTAAACTAAGCTGAGAATTAGCATTCATTGAACGTGAAAATTACATGAGACGTTCCCCAAAACGCCCGCCCTTCACCACTTCCTAGTGGTTTAGCACTGAAGAAGAAGTGGTGCAAAAAGCTCCTCAACAGCATAGCTGACTCTTCAGTCAGAAGAACTTGATTCTATAGAATAGTAAGTAATAAACATGACGAAACACAAAACATTAAATTAAATTATTTGCCATATTATTATGTCAGCTAGCACATGCCAATATATCAACATGGCCACCTACCTGGGCCGGCAGTCTCTACATTAGATAGCGACAAAAATCTGTCGCTAAGTCGTATCGATGTCAAATTGCTTTAATATATTTTCAACTTTAAATCCAAAGGATAAGGTTGAAAATCTATTAAAGAAATTTGACATCTATTAGACTTAACGACTTAACGATTTTTGTCGCTAAGTATATATGTCGAGACTGCAGGCCCTGGGCTATCCCAGATAGTACGGTACCTCTATATGTACCGTTTCATTTCCTAACATCGTGTATCAGGTCTAGCGTGTGCCACACCTGCAGGATAGTATACCAGGCCCTGCAGTCTCGACATGAATAGCGACAAAAATCGGTCGCTAAGTCGTATCGATGGCAAATTTCTTTAATAGATTTTGAACTTTATTTCCAACGCATAAGGTTAAAAATCTATTAAAGAAATTTGACATCGATACGACTTAGCGACAGATTTTGTCGCTATCTAATGTCGAGACTGCCGGCCCTGGATATCACTTGTTTGCGATCTTAGCTTGATAAACTAGCCTCGTGTGACCCGCACATTTATCAGAAATAGCAACAATCTCATTTTAATGTAGTTGATGATCAATACAATAATCATGGAAATTACAATTCGGGGTGCGAGGCTGGTGATCAGTCACATAGGGTATCCTAGTATGGACGCCAGTCTCTCACAATGGATCATATTATGTGTATTGTTGTCGAAACACTTGTCCATAGAAACAATCGTTTCGTAAAAATATTTGAACCTTTGTGAAAAGAGAAAACAAAGATATATTATTACTACTATACCAGCGACCCGCCCCAGCTTCGCCCGGGTAGCATTTTATTTATACTTCAGTCTAAGTAACACGTGGCCGGCTATGCTAACACCAAAAATTTAAAAAGTAAGAACAATTGAATTTCACTGTACTTCGGCTATTACAAAATAAATTTAGGTTATACCTTAGCCTCAGCAACACGTGGTGGTTATGCTATTAAGTTGTAGCTTATGTGAAACGTTTGTATTTTTAACATAGCGAGCTATTGAATACTTAGTCAATCCAGTCAACAGATATCGCCAACTGTTAGAATCGTTTGGAGCTAACAGATAATTGTGACTGTCAAATAATAGACAAATAATTTGCAATAAAATAATATTGCGACTATAAATTGAGATGTAAGCTATCCTATCTTTCAAGTTGGATCAAATTGCACACGGTGTGCAAATCAAATTTAAAATCGGTTCAGTAGTCTAGGAGTCCATCGCGGACAAACAACGTGATACGTAATTTTTATATATATAAAGATAATGATTCGAAAGACACGTGGCGCCATCTATTATTATAAGAACGTTATTGTTGTTTTCCTCGGGAACAGTACTTTTTTTCGGGATGAAAGGTACCCTATGTCCGTTTCTGCACCCCTGACAACGTATATGCAAAATTTCATAATGATCGGTTCAGTAGTTCAGGCGTGAAAAGGTAACAAACAAACTTACTTTCGCTTTTATAATATTAGTTAGGATAACTCCCATACCGTTAAGGAAAATACCAAAACACAATTATTTTAACAGAGATATAACCATTGGAACAATAAAGCTACATAACCACATTACAATGGTTTTCCTATTAGCAATCACGTAATGTCAAAGTTTATGATGTAGGTAATAATTATAATTAATGGTATGAAATAGGTACTAGGTATACAGAAATTTAAGGAAGTCCTCTATGTTTTCTCTTGTTCAGCGATATATGAGAACAGCAGCTCATGCCGATGCCGTGGTCAAAATATCTACTAGTCAGAGTGGAGGTACGGAAATGACTCTCATTGCTACGGCGTAGCCTCGTAGCCTCGTAGCCTCGTTGCAGAGAAATTCGTAACCCCAAGGTTACGAATTTTGCAGTACGTCATCATTATCACCTGCCTATGCATATGATGCAGCTGAATACCAGTTGTTTAAATGCTTATCTGACCTCCACAACCCAGTTACTGGGTAATGCGATGCCCTACAGTAAGACTGGTTGTCAGATTTTCGGAGGAATTACATCTATACTAATTATTATTATAATTACTCTATCTGTCTGTTACCTGTTCAGGCCTGAAAGGATTTTTATGAAATTTGGCACACAGGGTGACCATAACCTGGGTTAGGACATAGGATACATTTTAAACTTTTTTTTTTTTGTGTGGGAAATCATCAAATGACCTCTCCCGCTCTGGGCGGAGCGGAAGGGCGTGTCAGACTCTTACTGACTAAAACCCACCCGTGTTCCTTCAGTTGCCTGTGCGCCAGGGCCACGGTAACTCTTTCGAACAATCCGCGACCCCGGCAGGCTTACACGTTTTACCCTGGTAGTTCGGTCCCGTAGGATGATTACCAGCCTCCACGCGAGCGAAGCAGCGTGCAAATGCTATATATTACTGTGACTCTGATTTGACTAAAAGAGTTTTCAATTATTTGTTTTTAAAATGTTGAAAAGTAAAGGTTTTTACCCTTTGTGATACCTAGTTGCAGTGGATGGGTTTTTCCTTCCCGCATGAGAAATGACGTATTGTTATTACTTATTTTTAATAAGTATATACCTATATATATATATATATTTAAATAAATATAATAATAATAATTTAAATATATATATATTTAAATTATTATTATTATATTTATAATGATCTAACAAAATCACGAGAAAAAATCTTTTGAAATGTAAGATCCTATGGACAATAGCAGAAAATAAAATGCAATAAATTAAAATTAAAATAATAATTGGGTCAAAATGGTATTGTTGACATATATAATACCACATTTAGGTAAATAATTGCCTTGTTTTGAGCACCCTACGCTCACACACTTATTTCCAAACTGTAAACACTTCTATAGCTAATAAATTAAAGAAACAAAGAAAAACAAACTCACCTTCTGATTTATTACACTAAAGAAAATTAACAATCACTCACAAACCAACAAGAAACATTTTTACTTTTAATTTAATGTCTTTTTCGACATTTTCAACCGATAAGGACGACTTGTTAAGAATAAAAAACAAACTCACCTTCAGATTTAATCAACAAAAAGTTTGAACACAAAAACATAAAATATAGAAGGAAAAACATTTTTACTTAAAAGTTCCCACAGAAAAAAAAGCACTACTGCCCCGTATAATATTATAAGTGACACTGCAAATGGCGGCCGAGTACGGTGACAATAAATTCCCATACGATTCCCGGAAAATACGTCATACAAAGATATGGTTGGCATATAAAAACGTTACAAAAATGTCAACAGAAGGTTAATTAAATTGCTATTGTTTTTAAGTTATGCGATTGAGGGTATTATGTGTAAATAGAATTTATTTTGCCGTTTACGTAAAGAAGGACTTTTTAAGAGAAATATGTTATACTAGCTTTTGCTCGCGGCTTCGCTCGCGTTAATTTAGACTTTGCCTATCAATTCGGGTTATATAACATATATCTGGTAGATATTCCCCAGGGTTAGAACTTGGAACTTACGACCTATCGCTTGACTGACTGTGCCAACTTTGGACTATAGATATAATGTCAATGAAGTGACACGAATAGAATCTTCTATAAAGTCCATTGCTGTCACTCCATCGATATGATATTGATTAGGATAGGTAGCGTCCGCATAATTACTAATCTGCACCCTAATTGCGTAACACACTATCAATCACAAACTGAATAATTTTGAAGATTTCTGCTAATTCATTGCTTCATATGTTCGAAAACTTTGTCTGGTCAACAACGTAAATAACGCAATTAATGTTGTTGAACTGTCCAATACAAAACCATTCCTACCTATAGTGTGTTACGCAATTACCCCGCAGGTGAGATAGTGATCAAACGTGAGTCTTTAAAAAGCACTGGGTTAGGCAAAAAAAAACAGGTATTTGTTTTTTTCAAAAATAAACTTAAAAAAAACGCACATAAAACCACGTGCTGTAACCAATTTTTTTTACTTCATCCACGGTCATACATCATCATTTGCCTGTCACGGTACAGAATGTCCTAAAGAAATCATAAATCTGGTCACCCTAACAGTCAACATGACTATGAAAACAGGATAAAAGCCCAAATATCCTGATTTAATAAAATGTAGCATTTAATTGGGTTTTCCTCATAAAGTTACTCATTGTGTACTTTTCATGACAATTTTTGTTTATAAACATAATTATATTGATTTGAAGCCAGCCTGAGTCAATAAAATGAAAGACATGACTCATTTTTTCAGTTATGTAGACGTCGAGACAGAAGTCTTCATTTTGCAGTAGTTCAATTTTGTAAAGTTCATTCGGAACCTCACTCAAGTGAGCGCACACAATTCGAAAGCGAACTCATTTGTTTTTAAAGTAATTCTTCGAGGATTCGCAACGGGACACCGCCCGTTCGAATTTCGAAATTATGTTTATAGGATACATAAGCCCGAAAGTCTGCCAACCAGTCTTACCAAGGGGTATCGTGTTACCCAGTAACTGGGTTGTGGAGGTCAGATAGGCAGTCGCTCCATGTAAAATACTGGTATTCAACTGCAGCCGGTTAGACTGGAAGCTGACCCCAATATAGTTGGGAAAGGCTACGTAGATGACGCAGATGATGACGTGCAGAGATTAAATAAATACTGTTTATGGTTTATGCCCATTAAGTTATATTCTAAGAATAAAGACAGAAGTAAACTACCTTTGTTTCGTTGTGGTTGGTTTTCTTCATACTACGGTTTGTTATTGTTTTTTTATTTGAAATACCTGAAGATGAATCATGTATTCTGTAGTATTTAAGCTTCGATCATTAAGTCAATTAATATAATGCTTCCGTACTCATATTTAACTAACATAACATACATACCGAGGTATCGTGTTATGTATCGCCCCATTTTTACCCGACTACGGCAAAGCCAAAATAAAGGGTAATGTTTTTAGAAGTCTATGTATGTTTGTATTTACTTACACACCAATTTATCTCGTCTGCTCGACGTCCGTATCTCACTGCAGGGATCCAGCAGAATATCAGCGTCAGGTATATTTGCCTGAGCCGGGGCTGCCTTGAAGCGGCTCCTGCCAAATCTAGGGGGACCAAACGCCTCCTGCCGGAGGCTCTACGCGGGAGTCATACGCATGGCCCTTTACGGGGCACCGGTGTGGGTGCGTCTACTGAGGCACCGATAAGCCCGCCGGTTGAACGCGTCCCAGAGAGTCATGGCCATCCGGCTGGTCCGGGGTACCGCACGGTCTCCGGTGATGTGGCGAGCCTCCTTGCCGGATTGCCGCCACGGGATCTGGAGGCAAAAGTCCTCACGCACATATGGGAGTGGTGCGAGGAGGCAAAATGCCGGGGTGTAACTCTGCTGCCGCGAGAAATCGCGGCACAGCGGACAGAGCTCCAGTGGGATCTCATGGCGGCATGGAGAGTGCGACTGTCGCAACCCAGTACTGGGCACGCCAAAATTGCGGCCGTAAGTCCCCTCTTTAAGGAGTGAATTGAGAGGCGCCACGGCGTCCTCACTTTCTGCCTGACGCAGGTACTCACTGGTTACGGTTATTTTGGGAGGTTAGTGTTTCGCATAATGCAGGAGGAAACGCCCGGGTGTTACCACTGTGTACGTCGCCCGGAGGACATGGTGGAGTATACGGTGGAGTATATGGTGGAGGTCTGCCCGGCTTGGGCGGAGCACCACCGTGTCCTTACAGAGGTGATCGACGGCAGCGATCTGTCGCGTCCGGCCCTGGTCCAAGCCATGTTACGGAGCGAGATGGCATGGAAAGCCGTCACATCCTACTGCGAAGCAGTAATGCTCGCGAAGGAGGAGGCGGAGCACGTGAGGGAGAGTCAATCGTTGCGCCCTCACGCCCCTAGTCGCCGTAGGAGGAGACGCCTTGAGCGTCGGGAGTTAAGAGCCGATTCCCGGCCACCACAGGCGCGGGCTTGCGGACGGCGAGTAATGGGCAGCTCGCCGTCCGGTAAGGACCAAGCCCGGGTCTATGGCGCGTCGTGTTCCACGCGTGCCTCAAAGAGATGTCAGGACTAATTGACGGGATCCGATAGGGCCGATGCCTGCCAGGGTCACGGATTGTTCGAAAGAGTTACCGTGGCCTTGGCGCACAGGCAACTGAAGGAACACGGGTGGGTTTTAGTCAGTAAAAGTCTGACACGCCCTCCCGAACATATGAAGCAATGGATTAGCAAAAGGCTTCAAAATGATTCAGGTTGTGATCGATAGTGTGTCACGCAATTAGGGTGCTGGGCTGTTTCTATCGGGATAACTTAGATTCATCTTTATAAGATAATATTCATTTGAAAGTTTACGTAATTTAGCGGTCATGAACTTAAAACCGATTGCAATCGATTCCCTAGTTCGGAAACCAAAATAGTACGTAACAAAGATTTACCATCCGATGTACGTAATTACCTTGTTTTTTCGTTATCCCTTTTCATTTAGGCGAAATTATTTGTTCCGCAACTGTTTTAGTGATATTTAATTTAACCTTCTTTTTTTGGATGCTATTCTTTTATAACTATTAAATTATTATACCTACGTGTTAAAGATGTCAATTTTCATTTATATTTCGCTACTTTTCATAGGTACTAGGTATTAATCAATTGTGTTTTAATAGACATTTATAAATAAACCTACAAACACACAATACAAGGATTATAAAAGGTACCTAATATTAGAACTAATTGCGCATAGATATTTAAAACATGCTTTACAGCATTATTATTCCCAATACTGTAAACAGCGCCATCTATCTTGTTTTGCGTGAAACACATACTCGAAGCGAGTGCTAGCGTACATTTCGCATGACTAGCTTTTCACGCCACTGACTTTTCACGGGACTGTTTGTTACCTCAAGAAAGCAATGAGTATGATGAAGGTAGTTTAATATTTGTTAAGTTTGGGAAATTACTGTCAATATACTGACATTTTAGAAAATGGATATATATTATGTCTAGATATTTTGTAAGTCTGCTCTACATTTTTCAATCTATCGTTGTAAACATGTGGCGGTAAAAAATCTATTTTCATAAAAAAAAATACCTAAAAAGCGACCGTCATAATATTTTATTTTTTGCAAAACATCAAACACTAACAAGACTCCGCCAATAAAATTAAAATATGGGAAACGCGTTAATTTTTTTCCTAAAAAAGAATTTCCTTTAAAAATTCGGCCAGCCTCAAAAAATTACGATAGTAACATTTAGCTAAGAGGGTTTCAAGTCTTCCATATATTCTGTTGTACTCATCTATTCGAGCATAGAGATTTGGGCGGCTCTTGGCGCATGCGTACAAAACAGTGCCCTGCTTATCCAGTCGGAGACAAAATGGCTACCCGACGGACCGTCTGCAATTGATTTTTTTTCCCCACGAAACTAGTAACCCACATTTCAGCCTTACTGTGTTTAAATAAATTATTTAAAATTAACCGCGTACCACATACCGAGTTAGTGTAAAAATAAATTGTTGTGTTAAAGCTCGCAGGTTATAACTGTGTCGTGTGTTTAAATCGTTATTACATGTTAAATCGTCGGTTTTCTAACAAATGCATAGACTTAAGTGTTTTATGTCACCCCGTGGTCGATGCAGCACACGTAAGTAAATTATCCTTCATTTAATTCACCAGTTTAGTTCAGTTCGTGTGACCTAAAATCTGTCTAATGCAGTTAGTAACAGACCGACTAATGTTAAGGCGTCAACGGTGCCGCGTTAGCTAAAGAAAAAAAAAGTGACGGTTAATTTTTGCCGCATTTTCTTTTAATTTCGAACTGGAATATTATAATTCGAATTCAAGTGTTCCAATTACGAAAAAAGTGTGACGTATTCGAGTTGAAGGATTTAAAAAATGGCACGAATGACATAACATTAATGTGTTATAATGTTCGGCAGCCAAAGTGGTTTTCCCTGAATTTTAGGAATCCTATTGGTTTCTCCCTCTGACTCCTATTGCGGTCTCGTTCTGGCTACGTTCCTGAATGGGTGTTAAGCATGCGCTGTCCTATCCTGGTGATGTCTGGACGATTTAGTGAGGATTTTCATGTTTCACGGGCGATATTTTCGCCAATGTCAAAGTTGACACATATTCCGATGCGAATGTGTGAGTGACGAGAAATTATGTGTAAGGTTAATCTGATTATTGGTCATTGTAACTATGTAATCGTATTAAGTAATCTAAGATATGAACACAAAATTTTTGCGGATCGATCCTACTAGCAAAAATAGGTTAGAATTTTGGGCTGAGAAAGTTTTGACAATTCATTTCGACATACAAAATTTCGTCGATGCCGTACCTAATTATTCTTCCTTTTAACACTTCTGTTTTCAGGATCGAAAGACTATTTTGAACCATAGTTTAATGTATAAATGACCTATTTTTGAGCGCTAATTACTCGTTCACAATTACGTCAATCTCGGCAAAAATAGCGTCACTTTCGTCATTAGTACTGTATGTACGATGAATAATACTTTTTTAACGCTAATAACAATTAGCTATCTATCCCGTTGAGCTTGTCAAAATATGTCCGTCTGTGCGTATTATTGTCTACTGAAATCATCATCTGCCTAGTTTTTCCCCAACTATGTTAGGGTTGGCTACCAGTCCAACCAATGCAGCTGAATAAAATATTTTACATGGAGCTGACCTCTACAACCCAGTTACTGGGTAACACAATACCCCTTGGTAAGACTGTCAATGACTGAAATATACTTATAATATTATTTACGTTTAATAAGTAATCTAATCTAAACTAATAATATAAAGAGAAAAGATTTAATTGTTTGTATGCTTGTTTGTTACGCTTTCACGCCAAAACGGCTGAACGGATTTGGATGAAATTTGGCACATGGGTAGATCATGACCTGGATTAGGACATAGAATATAATATAATATATAATATTATATTATTATATATATTATAATAATATATAATAATATAATATATAATATTATATTATTATATATATTATAATAATATATAATAATACTTTTTATCCCGATATTCCCAGGGGATCGAGACTTATGCGGGTGAAACCGCATGACACAGCTACTTAGTAACAAACTTTGTAGGATTTTGATCACAATGACCTTGGGAATAACTCCCATTTTTAACCGAACCGTATGCATTAATGAAAAAGCCGTCATTTATCTAATAATGGTGATTATAAAAGACGACTCAGCGATGATAACAAGACGTACTTATAGCAGTGGTAAAAACCAGTATTAATTGGCCTCGGATTCTAAATATTAGATCCTCGTAGTCTTGAAGCTCCGTACTTGGCTAGGCTGGCTCCAGGTCAAAGTGTTACCCCCAACTTTCGGTCGACTGAGCATCATTCTTTCTGCTAATACTTGCCAAAAAACTTCGATCACCAATTTGTTTTCCAAGTATGGTGATTAGTGTTTTTGGAGTACACCGAAACAGTATCCTCTAGCATTGATAATAGGTATGTCAGGTATATTTTATGACTAGTCCATCTTGCCACCACCCTTGATTACTGCCTACACATTTCATACTCATACGCACGATCGGTAACTTCAACACACCAAAAAAAAGTGTCAAGGGATCAGGGTATTCAAAAAAAAAAAAATGCCCTATTGAAATTAAATAAAAATGGCTATCTATATTGATTAAATAAAATGTTTTCGTATAATGTAGTTGGACGAACTATTCTCTGGTTTTGCATTCATAAAGATTTTTCGCGATTTTTGCTTATGCTAGATTTTTTACCGTAGTTAATCCTGACATTAAAATGTGATAAAAAGAAAAGTTTTTAAATGTTTTTATTGCGTAAAATAAATATTTAGTAGTCTGTATTTCATCCCTGAAGTGAAGCCTCGTAACCAACATCACACACTCACACACACATCACACATTCATACACACATCACACACTCACACACACATCCCATCATCGCGGTCATTGTACGATTTCGTCGAGCAGTAAGTAATTTGTATGTAGCGATCTTGTCTGCGTGTGGTGATGCGAGCTCGTCCTCCATGTCGCTCTGCCGCGCTGCCAGTGATGCGGTAACGTGTCCAAAATCGACCTATAACACTCCGCGTAATGCCCAGAGCGATAACCACAGCACGTTGTCGAAAACCAGCTTCCAACATTCCCAGGGCTCTGATAATTTCTTCTCGGCTCAATTGTCGTCTTCTCTCCATAATAAAGTTCTTTTGTATTGATGCCACTCAGAAATATGACAGAAATTTTACTGATATGGCCTCAAACCCGTTGCAGGATTATATAGGAATACGAATTGATAGAAGATTGTCATCTTTTGACCGAAATTCAAAAAGTATTCCCTTTTGAAATGACGAAATTTACTAAAAAGTATCAATAGGAGACACAAAAAATATAATTAAAAAGTTTCGTTTTTTTTTAACTAGCAAAAACGTGCGTGATCCCTAGATACTTTTGATGTGTTTATAAACTGAGTATTACCCATGTTTGCAAACTAATAAATAATTTAATTTTGATTTAATGAGAGAAGTCAAATGGAAATAAAATTACAGCTTTTTCATTATCACCAATCTTCGCATATATATCTTTTCCTACAGACAGGAGTGAAATTGGCACGCGTTGATTGCAAATTGCAATACGTGTGGTCCATTTGACAAACATATGGCAAAAAAAAAACTCTCTGAATGTCCGTAAGATAGTTTGTCACCAGCTAGATACAGCCTTGACTATTTATTAATTAAATACTTTAAGCAGACACATGTGCAGAGGCGAACTTAAAGCCATCAATAGGCATTTTCTACCAGTCAACCTTTGGGTGACGCAGAGACAAACAGTGGTAGGTGAAAATTAAATAATGAAAATTAAGGAATAAATATTTATTTTTAACCGACTTCACAAAAAGGACGAGGTTCTCAATTCGACTGTATATTTTTTAGTTTATTTTATTTGTGTTAGCTCAGAACTTTTTTCTGGGTGAACCGATTTGGATGATTCTTTTTTTATTTGAAAGCTGGTGCTTTACATGTGGTTCCATTTAAATTTGATCAAGTTCTGACTAGTAGTTTTTGAGTTATCCTTAATACTGCATATTTTTTCCACTTAGTTTATATTGATGATGTTTTAATAATTTCCCGTCACGGTTATTTACATATCAAGTAGTGGTTTATGAATGTGTGTGGAGCAGGTACCACAACTAAAAAGTGTAAAATAAAAACATTTTTACAAAAAAAACAACCGACTTCCAAAAAATAACGAAAAAAGTGAAAAATTACTTTAATCTCGGAAGTCGGTGGCCAAAAACGAAAATACACAACCAAAAACACCGACTTCCGAAATTAAAGTTATTTTTGACGTTTTTGGTGTTTTTTTTGGAAGTCGGTTGTTTTTTTGTAAAAATGTTTTTATTAATATAAAACTATACATACAGGGTGTAAAAAGACCCATCACATAGCCGTCAACTACGCATTATGTACATCAAACTAAGTGACATTGTACAAAAATAATTGCTGGGAAACGAATTAGATTTTTGGTGTGAACGCTGTTTACCGTAGTGCGCAATGTAACGCACGCAAAACATTGTGCTTATGGGTGCATGCAACGGTACAAGGGTCGTGGGGGTATTTAAAGTTGTGTTACAACATTAAAAACTTGTTTTCGTAAAAAAAACATCAGTAAAAGTTGGAATTTTGACCTTCACCTATTGTGGTATAGTAATTTTATTCTAGGTGCATCGTCTTCACATATAATTACATAATTAATGTGAACCTACATAATATTGTAAAACATTTTAAAAGAGTAACGGTGGAGTTTCTTGCCCATTCTTCTCCATACGAAACTACCTTTTGGAAGGGGCAACTAGAATCAATTCTATTTTTTTGTAAATTTTGACGTTCAACAGTGCCTTTTATGTGCCTATTTGAAATAAATGATTTGACTTTGACTTCAATATCTCCGTAACCAGAAGGTACCCGGCTATGGTCCAGTACAAAAAGTGATTACTATGACGGAGAGTACAAGTGAATCTCGGCTTCGTTAGGTGACTTTTTACACTCGTTATGCCTATTAAAACTATAAATATAATATATATACCTAATTCAACACACAATTAAATTGAATTTAACTAGATAGTGCCGTATGAATTGTCCTACTCCAGACAGTGTATTTAATCTTAACCCGTTTGACCTCACACGAAATACAATATGGCGGAACCGAATGTTCTTAAGAATTTTTCATTTCATATTTATTCTAACCGTTGTATATTTTCAGAAACGATACAAAATTAAACAGATATTATGTCGTTCTCTAAACATCATTTCGAAATTCGAACGGTGTCTCGTTGTTAATCCGCGATGATTTACTTTAAAAACAAATGAGTTCGCTTTCGATTTGTGTGCGCTCACTTGGGTGAGGTTCCAAGTGAACTCTACAGAATAGGAATATCTACAGTTCTTTGAATGTTGAGTTTTCGCAGTGGTTGGCATAACAATTATGTTGTTGTTATGCGCTCAGGCTAACCCCAATTATTTTATGTCGGAGTCGGTCCATTCTCTCCGGATGCTGTTGAATATCTAAAGACATTATTGCGGTTCAGGAGCCCTTCAAATTGTTCATCAATATTGTTTTTTACTTCAAGATTTTTTTGTATGACAGTTGTTATTTTGTTGAGAAAGGGAGAAAGCAATAACCTCCCATAAACGCCCCGCCAAACAAGCGCGACGCGCAACGCGAATCACGCGCGACACAAAGGCATCGCTTGTCGCGCGACGAGTGCCGCCTTTTTGTCGCGCTGTCGCGTCGCGCCTGTATGAGGGAGCCTTAACTTTTGCTAGCTTTTACCCGCGGCTGTGACCGCATTGAAGTCAAAAATTATCCTACGGGAACTTACTACCAGGATTAAAAAAAATATCCTATATTCTAAACCAACTCATGGTCTAATTGTATGCCGAATTGCATCTAAATCTTTTCAGCCGTTAAGGCATGAAAAATTAAAAGACAGACAAATAGATTAACTCTTACGTTTATAATATTAGTATGAATTATCGTTACCTTACATGGTTTATATCTACGTTTTTAAATACTGAAATAATTTAAGTAATAGCCCTCATGAATTTCTACAAATAACTTTTTTATTATACTCGTACTACCGTCAAATCGATCAATTATTTAGGTAATTAAATGTCAAAGGGTAATCAAACATTGTTTTAAATCCGTTCAAATGAAAAGGAAAATAAATCGTTACATAATTAAAATAGCATCACACTTGTATTTTCCAAAGAGGTAGACAGTAATGGGTCTATGGGTACAAACTCAAATTCCAACTCAAAGTATTTATTTCAATTAAACTTTTACAGGGACATTTGAAATTGTCAAGGAGTCGGTCAGTTAGTCAGAAAGTTGAAGTTAGTTGGCCATACCAAAACTTAGATCTCTATGGAGAAGAACGGGCAAGAAACTCCGACAATCACCTTTCTCCAAATATAATATTATACAGACAGGGTGGCGGGGTCATCGACACAGAACCTGTTACCATGGATTCAGTAAGTACATGAAACTGAACCCCCCAGCGACGAAATCTTGTTTTTTTATTTTTTTTAAGAAAACATTGCCCCACTCTAGGAATTTATCCTGTATTGTGATTCAGTAAGTACATGATTCTGAACCCCCAGCGACGAAATCTTGTTCTTTTATTTTTTTTAAGAAAACCTTGCCCCACACTAGGAATTTATCCTGTTTTGTGGGTGCGTTTACATACATTCAAACTCACATACACAAACAGCCAGACCCGGAACAACTACTTGTAGGTCATACAAATATTTGTTCCGTGCGGGAATCGAACCCGCGACACACAGCGCAGCAGTCAATCGCTTAACCATTGCGCCAACCGTGCCGACATTAGTGCCGAATTTATCGTAGGTTATTAAAAAAAAAGCTGTTCAGTACGCCTAGACAAAAACTTTTCTGATAGCGTTAACGCCAGACGCTAACGTCAAAATGTATGGCAATGACATTACCTGCGGAAAAGATACGTAATGTCACGTGGTAAGCAAATGTCAACTCCATACAATTTGAATTTCCGTTGGCGTTAACGCTTACAGAAAAGGGATTTTGTCTAGGCCCCCAGTACACTTTGACCGCGTAAGTACTTATTGCACTTTTAAGAAACAGTAGATTTTGTTTTTGATAATCGACGAAAAACTTCTACGCTTAGGGGGTCTAGAATCATGTGCTGAATTCATGGTTACAGTTTGCGCGTCCATGTGCCTGCCATGGTGTATTTATGGACCCATGTAATATTGCCACTAACCGGGCCCAAATCTTCGCCCCAGTCTGCTAATAAGGCTGAGATCTACAAACGTTACTTAGCACGTCGGAAATTTAAAGCGAAAGCAAAGCGTCACTGTCACACGACGTCAAACTACATACAAGTGCAAGATAGAGCCGGGAATATGTTTTAGACAAAGCACGTGCTAAGTGACGTTTATAGATCTTGGCCTGAAAATTTCCTAGCTAAAACACCTACTCGAGGATCGAACCGAGGACTCCACGCAAAAAAGTTGCCATTACAAACACAAGACCAACGCCGCATTCTATAAATACGTACAGAACAATGGAAATAAGAATAATCTCTAAGAGTTTATTGTTATTCTATGACTAACATTCCAGATGTCGATCTAAAACGATTATAATTCTCGTAATACACTCATTTATTTAAATAATAGTTCTTTCGTATGAGTCATTGTTCGGGCATTTCCTATGTCCCATTTGTTTCATATAACTGTCGCCACAAATCGTAATGAGAATAGATCATCGCATAATCAGCGAATTACTTTCCAACTGCTGGGACACAGGCCTCCTCTCTGTGAGGGGAAGTGGGCCGAAATTCACCACACGGGCCCAGTGCGGGATGGTGGACGTGTCGTGGTTCTGTCCTCCCATTATCAACACTGTAATTTGAAACATTGTAGAAGCCCCTTATTTTTAAAAGATTAACCGTGGAGTTTCTTGCCGGCTCTTCTCCATAGGAAACAACCAATTGGAACCGTGCACCTAGCTTCTGACGTTTCATAAGTGCCCATGTTGGTTCATGTGAATTTTGATTTAAGACATACCGGATTCGTCACCATGTTTTCCTTCACCGTTTTGAGAGCAGTGGTGATGAAACAAATTACACAAGGTGCCTGCTTGGGTCGAACCCACGACCTAAAACTCGTAAGCTGTGACCGATACTACTAGACCACCATTGCTATGCTGCAATATAAATATGCTAAGGTCAGGTCATCTTATTAGCGTAGCAATAATCAGCCTATAATGTTCCCACTGCTGGGACACAGGCCTCCTCTCTGTGAGAGGAAATGGGCCATAATCCCCACGCGGGCCCAGTGCGGGTTGGCAGATGTCACATGTCTTCGAATTTTTTGGTTCTAGGACATGCCGGTTTCCTCACGATATTTTCCTTCACCGTTTTGAAAGCACTGGTGATGAAATAATGTATACAAAGTAAATCGACTTTCTGGGTTTGAGCCTACAACCTACAACTCGTAAGTCGCGGCTGTTACCACTTGGTCATCACTGCTCTTAGCGTATCGATGGCCAAAAGTTCAAACATGTTTGGCCCAAAATTCATCTGCGTGAACTCCGCTCACTGACGCAGTCATAAGATCATCAAGTGCACAGGTGACAGGGCATGCGGCACAGGATGGAAGGTGGGCCATTTTCTGTGGGGAGATGCCGCAAACGCACTTGAGTTCTGACCCGTGCATGAACCCCCATGAGTGGAGATTGTCTTTGCTCCGGCTGACTTCAAAATATTAGTCACTCATCTAGGTGACAGCGGGGCTAAATGGAACAGCGCGTTGTCTACATTCATTTGTCTTTCGACAAGTTTGAGACCTGTATGCTTAGTGTGAGTTTATCAACATTGTTCGAATGACTTCACCATCGAGTAAATCGAGTTAACGTCAAACTTATCGACAACCGTATGCAAGCGAGTGCGAGTTACCATCAAAGCTAACCATCCAATACGCGTTTGGTCACCGTGAATTGCGATCATTATTTTTCTTATGTTGGTGTCGCGTACGCGTCGTCCGATAAACCGACCAAATAGAATGACATTCAAATTCAGTGTTCATAGTGAAAGCGGCTGTATATCAAAATTGTGCTGGTTATAACGACTTTGTTTATGTTTCGTGTATGTTTGAAGCTAGTGTGATTTGCATTATATTGGATTCTATTAATTAAAAATGAAGACAAGTTCGTCCCAATTTTTTATGATGGCGACATTTATGATTTATTAAGTACCTTATCTTCCAAGGTTACCCGTTGAGAAGACTTTAAACCAGTCGGCTGTCTCAGCTCTCGGCATAAAAAACCTGACCGCTTTCTTAGGAAGCCGATATCTTCTCTTAAATTCGGCCTCCGGAAGATCTTTTAGGGGATTTCTAGAAGTACGGGCTTTAGCACGAACACAGGACATGTAATTACAATCATTTTGAGCCCTAGCGATCTCAAACATCTTCCAAACAAAATATAAACGTGATGCCATAGTTATCTATAATCCACACAACGAATTAAAATAAAATAATTTTGATAATTCACCACATTTTCAAGGCTCTCACTACAAATCCTTCAGTGAACACTTTACTTATTCGAAAGTGAACAAGTTTCTCAAACAAGCTGTCAAAAATGTCGAAATTGTAACTCACACTCGCGATAACACGGAGTCATGCTAATTTACGAGCTCACTTTCGAGTGCGAATCTATCGTCACCATCTACAAAGTAAAATAATAAACCTACACTCACAATTGTTTGTTTTCGCGTATGGCACCAGGTGGCGCTAGCTCAGCGCCATATAAATCTGAGTATACTCTTACACGATGGTGAAGTTAAAAAAACTCACACTAAGCACACTGAAAATAAACAAAATACCGTTTAAAATCCGTTCAGGTTTACCGCAACCGCAACGTCAACTTCAAGGCGTTTGTGGTGCGAGTACCAAATTGTTACTTGTCCGTCGTCTTGGAAGTAAACTTTTGGCCGCAGGACGTGGTGTTACGTCGCTTCCGCGGCCAAATACCACAGGACAGCACAAGGACAAGCTAGTGAAGTGCTACTAACATAGTTTTAAGCAATATTTATTAACACAAGTTTTACTTTTATTATGTAGTAGTTTGTTATTTTGTAATTTGTGTATTTTATCTATGGCCTTCAGTTGCCTGACAATAAAGGAATAATAATTATTATCGTCTTTTGATATTTCTCGGGACCCTGGGGTCCCGGACCTTTGGAAGGCGTACGAGGGGCCGAAGCAAACTCGCAGAGGGCCGTTAGACTTTTTTAATGAAATATTATTAATGGTCTGAAATCAACAGTATGTAGTGGGCAAGCTTGCTACCTTATCAATGATCGTTCATATTCATATTCGTTTATTTGCGTTCCACAAGGTAAAAAAAAAGACGTTAACATAAGGCTTAGAGCTAAGAGCCGTTGTAGAGCCTGTTAGGGCACAGCAAAAAGTATTGTTTGTTACTTAACTAACATATTTCTTAAAGTTAAAAATCTAAATCGTAGTAACTGAAACTTCAAAATTAAAATTATACATAAACAGCAATTCAATTCCGATGAAAAGTAAATAACAATAATATAATAATAACATAATTAGTCAGCTTCTCATCTTCATCTTTGCATGAGAAGAGGCTTTTACCAGCAGTGAGACAGTTACCTTACATTACAGGCTGTTATAATTCATGTCTGGCGAAGTGTTATTGGGTTTTTCCATCAGGAATTTTTCAGTAGCAGCCCGGAGTCTGGATTTGTGCCCGATTGATGGCAATAGGCTCGCCCCCTATTGCATGGGACTTAAACATAACTGGCGAAATGTGGGTGTCTCATAGGTACACCTCTGCCTCTCCTTCGGGGATTGCAGGCGTAAGTTATGAGATGTAAATGTAGATATAGTAAAAACTTGCTTTGCCCGTGGCTTCGCCCGCGTGGATGTCGGAAATTATCCCAAAGGAACGTGCTGCTTACTGAGACAAAAAGTTTATTTTACTCCTTATAAGATCAGCTATCTGCCTGTGAAAGTCCCGTCAAAATCGGCTCAGCCAGCCATTTCGGAGATAAGCCGGAAATAACAGAAAGACGGAGAGACAAAAAAAAAACTTTTTGCTGTTTAAGTACCACAGACAAAAAAAAAAGAAAAAAAAAAACTGTGGCAGGGCCATCGATGCACAACCTGTGACTATGAATTCAGTAAGTACATGATTCTGAAACCTGCATTGAAATTGTTCGTGGGTTATTTAAAAAAAATTAACCCTGCCATAGATTTTTACCGCGTAGGCGTACTTTTCTATGAAACAGCAGATTTTTTTTTTCGAGAAATTTCTACTCTTGCGGGAGGAGGGGTCTAGAACCATGTGCTCAATTCATGGTTTCAGTTTTCGCGTCCATGCCCCTGCCACCCTGCATACTTTCCATGCATTTAGTAAAAAGTTGTTATTTTGACATTACAAACAGACACTTCAATTTTATTTATTTGTATAAATCAGCACCCTAATTGCGTAACACACTATCTATCACAATCTGAATCATTTTGAAGCCTATTGCTAATCCATTGCTAGATATGTTCGAAAAAAAAATCTGCTCTACAACGTAAATAACGCAATGAATGTTGTTGAACTGTCAAAATGAAAGCTATTCCTAGTGTTAGTGTGTTACGCAATTACCCCGCTGTTCTTAAATAGTTCATGCCAATACTGGTGAAGGCTGTACTTATACCGATTGTTTTTCATTCAAGCCTTTGGGAAATCACTCTAAGCTACCAGTAGGTACTGAGATTTTGAAACAGAACAACAAAACAAAAGTTTAATCTCAGAAAAAGTGTCACGGCCAATCCCTTGAAGAGTAACTTAAGCCAAGTTATTGTTTATCAATGTAATATATTTGTACCAAAAATTCCTTTGAAGGAGCTCGTCTGGGTGAAGGAGCTGGGGTCGTAAGATTATAACCATCATTCATATTTCGCCAAGTAGTACTCGTAGTGTCATGTCATTTCTAAACAGAACTTTGAAATTCGAACGTTCACAACGGCGGGGTAATGAGGGCTATCGCGCTTGAGTTCGCCGCTAGAGGCGCTAGTGTACAGTAAGGTCTCTAGATGTCAAAATATGTACTGAACGTTTACTGTTTGCGGGATTTTTTATCATGGATTTTAACGAATGATTCATAAAATAGCTGTAATGTTTGTGCCATTCTTGATAAATTAGGGCTTAAGATTTAAGTAAAAAGTTAGGATCTAATTTGGTAACACTTGAAGGAAGAATTAGATTTGTCTGCTTCATGCTTGCCAATTTTAGGAACATTATAATCTAAATATTCATTTAAAGTTTTCAAAATGTAATAAAATAAACATAATATGAATATAAGGGTACTTAAACATATCCAAAACATCAAATAAAAGTACTGCAACAGGACCTTACTCGACAGTGGCGCCAACTGGTGAACACAAAAACGGTAGCCCCCATTGCGTAACACACAAACATTAGGAATAGCTTTAATTTTGACAGATCAACAACATTCATTGCGTTATTTACGTTGTTGAGAACACAAATTTTTCGAACATATGAAGCAATGGCTTAGCGATAGGCTTCAAAATTATTCAGATTGTGATAGATAGTGTGTTACGTAATTAGGGTGCTTGACATTTATTTTATTTATCCGCGATGAGTTACATAAATGAGTTCGCTTTCGAATTGTGTGCGCTCACATGAGTGTAGTTCCGAGTGAGCTTTACATATCTCAACAACAATATCGTAGTGTTCCGGTTCTAAGTAAAAATGAGACTTGAGATTTTTCAGGGATTATTTTATCGTCAAAATCATACATTTGATCGTCACTTATCGAACTATGAAATCATCAAAATACAAGAAAGGTTGGTGATTCATTATTTAATTCGTCAAATGACCGCTACACAGTGGCCGGCGTAAGTCAGACGTACAATTGTGTCATCCAATTAGACGTATTTGCTTACGTGCGGTGCACGTGCGGCTGTGTTAAATGGCACAGTGTATAAACGAGCAGGACTAGATGTTGCCTGAAAACATACAATGTAAATGAAAGGAAAAACAAAGAAAGAAAATACGTTTAAAAAAAACCGAAAACGATGAACGAAAGAAATGATGGTTATAATATAAATAACATGAATATTTAAAGCGAGGTCAATATTCTGTGGCATGGCCAGTGGAGGTCCAATGAAAACGGCTGCGTCTTACGAGTTTTACGTCTTAGGTACAAACCCTCAGGCCATGGTACGGAGCGAGATGGCATGGGAAGCCGTCACCTCCTTCTGCGAAGCAGTAATGCTCGCGAAGGAGGAGGCGGAGCGCGCGAGAGAGGAGACACCCTGGGCGTCGGGAATCGATAGCCGATTCCCGGCCAGCGTAGTCGCGAGCTTGCGGATGGCGAGCAATGGGTACTTGGGTAGCTCGCCGTCCAGCAAGGACCAGGCCCGAGTCGACGGCGCATTGTGTTCCACGCGCGCTTCAATGATATCAGCACTAAATGACAGGGTCCGATAGGGCCGATGCCTGCCAGGTTCGCGGATTGTTCGAAAGGGTTACCGTGGCGCACAGGCAAAACAAGGAAGGAACACGGGTGGGTTTTAGTCAGTAAGAGTCTGACAGGCCCTCGCGCTCCTCCCAGTTATTTGATGCTTTCCCAAACAAAAAAAATAGGTACAAACCCTCAAACACAGACAGGCACTTTACTTTGTGAAAATTAATTTATCACCACATTCACCATTGCTCTCAACCGGTGAAGAAAAACATCGTAAGGAAACTCCTATATTTTAGAACCAACATTTCGAAGACATGTGACATGTGATAATCCACCACACAGAGCCAGCGCTGGTTGGTACATCTACCAACCCGAGCTGTGTCTGCCTGGTGGATTACGGTCCACTCCCTCTCACATTGAAAGAAAGAAAGAAAGAAAAATATTTTATTTGGGACACGCACAGGAAATACAAAGGGTTAAAAAAAAAGAAAGAAAAGTAAAATAAAAAGGAGCGAGGAGAGGAGTTCGAGGGGGGCGGAGGAGGAGGAGGAGGAGGCCTGTGTCCCAGCAGTGGGAACATTATATGCTAACTATTCTCTGCTTAAGTTATATTTTGTAAATAAATCTGTTCTTGCTTTTTATTTTATATCTATTCAGTTCAAGTTATACGTTCTTCCACAATGTTGTGTTATTAATATTTTGGTAAGCAACTCCCACGAATTACTTATCAAAATATTATCACAGATAAATTATAAGCTATTTTTAATATTAAACGTGATTAGTTATTGTGAATAACAGTCCGAACCTAAGTACTACAATCTAACCGCATATTGTTGCTGTATCATCATCTGCCGAGCCTTTTCCAACTATGTTGGGGTCAGCTTCCAGTCTAACTGGATGCAGCTACCCGTATTACCCGACCTGTATTTTACATGGAGCGACTGCCTATTTAACCTCCACAACCCAGTTACTGGGTAATACGATACCCGTGGTAAGACTGGTTGTCAGACTTTCGGGCTTCTGACGACCCGTAACGACTGTCAAAGATCCACGAATGACAGCTGGGACCAATGGGTAAACGTCTTGTTATGTAAAGATGATCACCCATCCACAAACCAACCGCGGCAAGCGTAGCTTAACCTAGTCGATTCACCCGCCTGTCTGTTATTACTTAGCCACAAGCCCTGCATAATGTCACTTATAGTCCAACAAATTAAAAAAATTGGGATTAAACAGCTCACTCTGGCTATCCCCGGAATTTTCATAAGTCGTATAATTTATAAAACTGCACGCCCCTCCACTAAATTTTCTATTCAAACATTTGAAATGTCTATGCAACAAGCAGTCGAGGGGCGTTCAATTTTAAACTGCACCCTAATTACGTAACACACTATCTATCACAATCTGAAACATTTTGAAGCCTATTGGTAATCCATTGCTTCATATGTTCGAAGAATTTGTCTGCTCAACAAAGTAAACAACGCAATGAATGTTGTTGAACGGTCAAAATGAAACCCATTCCTACTGTTAGTGTGTTACGTAATTACCCCGCTGGACGATCTCAACCTTAATAGAGCGATGAATCTTCATATTGAGTTAGATTAAAATTTTAACTCGAGCATACCTCCGAAGAGAAAATATTACTTCTTCTATAAGAGTAATCAAAGTCATGTCCACAAAAAAAAAAATTGCAGACGTCCTTCCTTTTCTATTTTTTGAATGAAGTTAAGGAGAGTCCGTTAGTTTTTTGAAGAAGTAATGTAGAATACCTGGATAGGTTTTATTACATAAATTATGAACCTTTTTATAATCAATTCTAAATCTCTTTTTTGTGCAGCCAATTCTGTCCCACTGGCAAAGGTCACCCCAACTCCTTCCAGAAACTGTTTTCACGCGCCCCCTCAAGCCAGCCATATTAAATCTACAAATTTTAAAACACCGAGTGCCACAAGACGGCTAAAATAACATAGCTGGAATTTTTTATTTTTATTAACCGACTTCAATAAAAGGAGGAGGTTCTCAATTCGACTGTATTTTTTTTTAATGTGTTAAAAAAATTTAGAGGTAACCCTCTAAACTTTTTTTTAGGTGAACTGATTTTGATGATTCTTTTTTATATGAAAGCTGGTGCTTCACATGTGGTCCCATATAAATTTGATCAAGATCTGACCAGTAATTTTTGAGTTATCCTTAATAATGCGTATTTTTTCCACTTAGTATTTATATTGATGATGTTTTAATAACTTCCTGTCACTGCTATTTACATATCAAGTAGTGGTATACGAATTTGTGTGGGGTAGGTACCACAGCTAGAAAATGAAAAATAAAAACTTTTTTACACAAAAAACAACCGACTTCCAAAAACAAAACACTAGGTACAAACTGAAAAATAACTTTAATTTCGAAAGTCGGTGGCAAAAAACGAAAATAAAAAACCAAAGACACCGACTTCCGAAATTAAAGCTATTTTTCACTTTGTAGAGTTTTTTTTTGGAAGACAGTTTTTTTTTTTTGTAAATGTTTTTTTTTGTTTGTTCAGGCTTTACCAGAAACACAGCAAATGGTAAAAGGCTATTTCACCTCTGACACTCATAATATTTATTATTTTTACTTAAAAATAACTAGGTATACTCTATTAACAGCACAGCTTTTAAAATGACTTATGTCCATAAATTTTCCAACAAATTACTCTCATGTGTCTCGTGGGCCGCGATATATACAGAGTTGCCAGTCGGTTAGACTCACGAGAATTATGTCATCCAATTAAGAGGTATTACCGGCCTGCATCTGTACTAGCAATGCACGTACGTAATCGGCTATATTACTTGATTTCTTTGTATTTTTGCCTTAAAAAGGACAAAGAAAACAAATTCGTTGTCCTACGCAGAGTTGTCGTTTGCGTCTGCGACTAGTCGTTACGACAGACGTCGTTCTGGAAGCAATAATTTTCATTGAGTATTCGAAGCGCTTCGACGTCCAATTTGAAAACATCGACTTCAAGATTCGCAATACAAACACACGTGCACCTTCCTCAGCGCTCACAGTAAGACTGACGTTGACCTGTCGCATATGACAGTCGGTGAGTGTGCGCATGCACCGTGTATCTAGTCGTTGCGACAAGTAGCGAGAGCGTGCGGCTCCCCTAACCTATCATGCGACTCTGCAACTACACGCCAAGTGTACGGAACTTTGAACAAAATATGTGAAATTTGTCGGCTGCGGCCTGTCGTGGCGTCTAGTCACTGAGCTATCGTAGTCGCATGTCGAATAGTGTGTGCCATGTCTTAAGCACATTAAAGCACTTGTTTTAATTTTGAAAATTAATTGTTGAATGTAATATTTGATCAGTCTGTTTTATTGAATGCAAATTCTCTGTTCTACATATCTTTTAAATCGGTTTGTACAAAAAGTCAGAAGGGATCGAGTTAAAGGCAGATTAAGTCAGTCATTTCAAGATAAAGGCAAGTTAAGTCATAAGTCATTTATTCATTTGTTTAACAAAGGTACAATAATAATGGTATATAAAGGCTCAGGCGCGTCGGCACAGCGCGACGCAACTCTATTTAAACAATTTCTATGAAAACTTCATGGATATCGTTATAATAATATTCTAATATTGGATATTGTTCTTTGTCGCGTCGCGCCTGTTTGTGGGCCCCTTAATGGTAATAAAGAATGCACTATGTTATGCCAGAGGGCGTAAAAATGTTTGTAATTAAGTACTCAAGCCAGTCAACTCTCAATAATTAAATAAAAAGCATGAACAATAAAAAAAAATAACAATTACTTATTATAAAGATTTACACATTCTTCTCATTCATTCTTCATTGTTTCTTAATCAAAGTCATAACTGAGAATAATAGGCATTACTTCTACCCATATAATGCTATGGTTATTATGATGTGCCGGGTATCTCCGCTATGAAGAAAAATTTATTTTCACCCTTTTTCTCCTGACATCAGGTAGGTACTAGCTGCCATAAGAAAATAAGGGCAGATAGCTTTTACCTCCACATGGTAATTTTTTTTAATGTGGGCATTGGCAGGGGATCGTGGCTAACAGCTGCACGGGTCGATTGAAGGTTAAGCTACGCTTGCCGCGGTCGGTTCATAGATGGGTGACCATCCATTACTTAACGTGCTTTCCAAGGCACGGACGGGTCCGTGCCTTGGAAAGCACGTTAAGCCGCTGGTCCCGGCTGTCATTCGTAAATCTTTTGCAGTCATTACGGGTAGTCAGAAGCCCAGTCTCGCAACCAGTCTTACCAATGGGTATCGTGTTACCCAATAACTGGGTTTTGGAGGTCAGATAAGCAGACGCTCCATGTATAATACTGGTATTCAGCTGTCATTCATGGAACTTTAACAGTCGTTACGGGTAGTCAGAAGCCTAAGTCTGACAACCAGTCCTACTAAGGGGTATTGTGGTACCCGGTTACTGGGTTTTGAAGGTCAGTTAGGCAGTCGCTCCATGTAAAATACTGGTATTCAGCTGCATCTGGTAAGACTGGAAGCCGACTCCATCATAGCTGACAAGAGTTGTAAGTTGTGTGGTAAGACTTGGCATAGGTACACCTCTGCCACAACCTCTGGCTGACCCTTTGGAGAAAACAAGCGTGATGTTATGTAATGTATGTTATGAATTGAATAATAGCCACATTGTTTTCCATACTCCTCGTGACCGGAGATGTATTTATAGTGTGTATCTAAACAATACATATTTTTTAACTGGCAACATTTTTTTGCACGTATTTGTAATCTATTAATAGGTAACCCCTACTAGCAGTCATTGTTAGGAACGATTTATGGGAGAACAACATTAAAAGGTCATATCAAAGGACGACTGGTTTGAGGGGTTAAGCTATGTTTGACTAGGTTATTTTTTTGGATGGGTGTCCATTTGTTCGATAAATCTGCCTAGCCTTGTCCCAACTATGTTGGGGTCGATTTCCGGTCTAACTGGATGCAGCTGAGTACCAGTATTTTATACAGAGTGACTGCCTATCTGACCTCCACAACCCAGTTACTGGGTAATACGATATTTACCCCTTGGTAAGACTGGTTGTCAGACTTTGGGCTTCTGACACCCGTAACGACTGTCGAAAATCTACGAATGGCAGCCGGGACCAGCGGCTTAACGTGCTTTCCAAAGCAAAGATGGTCACCCATCCACGGACCAACCGCGGCAACGGTTGCTTAACCTGATCGGTCGACCCGTGCGGCTGTTATTACTTAGCCACAAGCCCCTACGACCAGTTATACATAATAAGAAACGATTTATAGAAGAATACCATTAATATAGTCCTCCAGACCGTATTTCGGCCATGGCGGCCAATCTCAACGGAGACTAGCCTTCGGCGCGGGAGATATTACAGTGCACAAGTGTGTGCGCAGACACAGGTGCACTCTCTCTTCCCTCACTTTCATAGTTCGATGGGACGGCAATCCGACACGACCGGAGAGAGATCAGGCGCAGGACCAATGGTTTAATACCATTAAACGGTCATAGCAAAGGATGGTACAGTTACCCGTACATTAATGGTACCAATTTGACATGGACAGCACCTATATGTCGTAGTAGTAAAGGCGATTTTCTTAGTGCAAGTATCGCTGAGGTGCAGTTGACTGTAGTACTACTTTGGGATGGTACATAGTTGGGTTGGTTAATTGGTTGGTTGGTTGTTAGTCGGTTGGTGGTTTTTTGGTTGGTTGGTTAGTTGGTGGTAATTGGTTTGGGTTGCTGTTGGGGCTGGTGAGTTATTTGAGAGGTTAAGCTGTATTGGAAGAGGTTTTTTTTTGGATGGGTGTCCATTGTTGACTAAAGGCTGTTGTATCTTCCAAGTACATCTTGAAAGCTGAAAGCTAATCGCACATCGTCGTTAGTAGCTAGTAGTCAGTTTTTTAATCTTCGGAAGTGTTTTCAAGAAAATTGCCACTCGACAAAAACAAAAAAAAAAGTAGGTCCATCTGTAGATAATTCGTCCGCAAAACGTCTCGTTTTTGATAGGCAATTAAAGAAAACGTTTACAAAATCCATGGCAAGATTTTGAAGAAAGGATCTAGTGACCGAATGACTTCCATCGAGTCCTTTCACAGTTATTCTAACTCTGTTTTTGCATCACTGTTAAAATCAAAGTGGCATAGGCCTCTCTTTTCTAGTGCCAATTTCGATGCTCCCGTACCAGCCTTATCCAGGTTCTACCCGTGATGGCAATAATGTCGCCCACCCATCTCGCCGCCGGACGACCGACACTTCGTCTTCCAGTCCTTGGACGCCACTCAGTCACTGCCTTATTCCACCTGTCACCACAGCGCCTTGCCAGGTGTCCTGCCGAACTCCATTTGAGTTCTGTAGCGGTATCTACAACGCCACATGCGAGCTACGCGTCATAATGACGTCACGCAAAATCCTGCATCGCGCAAGCAGAGTTTACCGCGTAACTAGCATATATACAACATCCCGAGATCAATCGTCGGGCAGTTGCCCACCAGACACAACACCCGTCTGGTCGGAGGATCCTCCCTTTTCTATGGAGGTTTGAGTGAACTTTACACCCTGTTCCTCATACCTCTATAGTTCCACAAATCGTTTTCGAATATCGAAAACCTTTGTACGTCTTCGGGTCTCGAGGTTTGGAACTCAATCTAATAGTCTTATGCCAAGCTTAGAACGCTCCATGGCTCTCTCTGAGGAATTCTTACCCTGCACACAGTTTCCTGCGTGAGCGTCCACGTCTCAGCACCGTACGTCATGGTGGGCAGAACCTACTGGTTATATATGCGGGACTTCAGACATAGTGGAATTTTCTCACATTCTCTTATCGGGTGTAAAAATACCTTTAACGAAGCCGGGAGTCACTTGTTCTACCCCTTAAGCCTACTTGCACGTTTAGTCGGGTTAAATGAAGAAATATAGTTTGTAAACTCGGAGTTAAGTAGTTATCATTTTAACTCTTAATACGCGTTCTGCCACTAAAAAGTAACACCGGGTTAGTAAACCTGATATTTGTGTTTTTTGAGTTGGAAACATTGCAGGTCAATCGACGAAACATAAAATAGAATTGCCATGTCTATACCAAGATAAGTAATCCGACCAAAAATGAATGAACGAACATAGAATGGAAATTATATATCCTTCTCTTTTACACTACCAACCTATTTAAGACATCATTCTGTCTCTGTCATTTTCGTCAATTTGGCAACGTACAACTGCCCATTGGTCTCGTGATTGCAAGCGCGACTGCTGAGCGTGGGGTCCTGGGTTCGATTCTCAGGTCGGGCAAAGTGTTATTAGGTTTTTCGATTAGGAATTTCTTAGTAACACCTCGGAGTTTGGAAGTCGGCGGTGTGATACTCCCGTGCCTCGGAAAGCACGTTAAGCCGTTGGTCCTGCGCCTGATCTCTCTCCGGTCGTGTCGGATTGCCGTTCCATCGGACTATGAAAGTGAAGGAAGAGAGAGTGTACCTGCGTCTCGCACACACTTGTGCACTACAATATCTCCCGCGCCGAAAGCAAGTCTCCGTTAAGTTTGGCCGCCACGGCCGAAATACAGTCTAGAGGAATATATGTATATATATATACAATTGACAGCACCAGAACGATGTGTTAAATAGTTTTAACGCAAAACATAATCAGTGATTCGTTGAGTAAGCGGGCCTTAGAATGTGTCATGTCAATCATCACATCACCTATATTACAATCTTTAGAGGGCAGTCTATTCTCTGCTTAGAACTCCACGTGGTATTAAAGAGCCAGGAATGAAATCAGTCTAGGCTTATAAATAAATATTGTTATTATTAGACAGTCGTCTAAGCAGTTAGGGCGCGTTCTCACTGTGTAGTGACAATTAATTTATCGTTGGACGAAAGAAAGAAAAAAAAATACGTTTATTTGCGGTAAACATGACGCAAAGAAAAAACACACAAACACAAAAAAGAACGAGTTGGGGGAAAATATGCGCTACGACCCTATGCGAGACAGAGCCCCAGCGCTGGTTTTCAACGATAGCCGGCGTTGACGTGATGACGTCAACCAGTGCAGCATACGAAAATTAAAAATAACCAAAAAAAAAAGAAATAAAATAAATACACTAAACCTAGTTCAAAATGTATATCGCTGTATGTTGTCGTCCCTAGCTGTTCCCATTATATCGACCCATTATCGTCATTGCGTCGTCGTCGAAATATTTTATCGTTGTACGACTGTGGTATCTACCTGCACTCTAATTACGTAAGACACTCTATCATAATCTGAATCAATTTTAAGCCTTTTGCTAATTCATTGCTTCATATGTTCGAAAAATGTGTCTGCTCAACAACGTAAATAACCCAATGAATGTTATTGAACTGTCAAAACGTAACCCATTCCTACTGTTAGTGTGTTACGTAATTACCCAGCTGTTCCCATTGGATCGTGACGACATTTTTACTGTTCACGGCAGTCGCCTTGTCGTTTGCACAGCAGTCGCCTCTACATTCCTTTGAAGAACGAGACAATATTTTTATCGTGGCTACGATGGATAGTCGCAATAACGACACATGATTTGCCGTCACAATAAGTCGTGACGTTTTCTTATCGTTTTACGTCTGTCGTGCTAGCCGTTCCCATTAACTTGACAATCCGTCAAAAAAAAAAGTCGTGGACGATAATGAATCGTGTCGTCTCATATGTGAACACCCCCATTTAAATACACAAGCCACGACGCTTTAAACTACACCATAATCTGTCGTCATGACATAGTAGAAACGGGGCTTTAGTTAAGGCGCTTCCCCGACCAAACGACCTCGAGCGTTCGGTCCTTCTCTGTCCCGTCGCTGAGTCTCGCTCTGTCCTGCTCCCTCCGCACGCCCATTTATCAGTGTTCACAAAAAATGAGGAATTATTTTAATAAAAAAAGACAAGCGATCTTTTGAAATAAAATAAAACGTGAATTATTGAGATTTTTAAATGATCTATCCATTAGTGTAATCCTCAAATTATTAGAACGTCACCTTTAGTAAACGATGCATGCAATCAAGAATTTTAGTTACTTTTTTACAAGAAGATTTTAAATGTATTATAACACATAAAAACAAATAAGAACGTGCAGTGTGGTGATAGGATATCGAACATAAATAATGTGCTTTTAGATGTAGTTTATTACTGATAAATTAATGAGTTAATAGCCTCTGAATAACGCACTATTGCATGGTTTTGCTCGGGGTAGCGCTTTAAACTGACAAATGCGTGCACTGACTGGACAGGTCCACTCATTCTGTGTGGTATTTTTTCCTCAAAATTACCATTTCAGACTCAAATCTACATGGTCTTCACATGATCTGACCAAGATTATGTCTGGACTTTAAAAGAGACTGTGACCTCTGAGTTTGTTTCGGCCTTTCTTCTCAAAGTAGTCAGATAGGAAACGCCGACCTCATCTAGTTTTCAAATATGATTGACGTGTAAAAGTGATTTTATTTCTGTAAGTAGGTTTGTACAAACGTACAAACCTACTTACAGAAATAAAATCATTTATCATTTATCATTTAAACAGAAGCCTGCAAAATGTCCTATCTCGTGGTGCTCCGAAGGTTTTGAATCACCACCATGTAGTGCTGTTATGTAAAGTTCACTTGGAACCTCACTCAAGTAAGCGCATACAATTCGAAAGCGAACTCAATTGTTTTAATTTTTTTTAAAAGAAACATCGTTCGAATTTCTAAGTGATGTTTAGAGAATCATTTTCCAGACATTATCAAAATTTATTAGTGGTTGGCACAGCGTGTCTTCTTCTTCTTTCAAAGGTTGTCTTTAAAAGATTGCTTTTAGCGATAGGACCGCCCATTGTGTCACCCTATGTAAAATTTCTACTTTTATATCTGTAATTTTTATGGTGTACATTACTGCAGTGGTCGACAAAAGAGGCATTAATGGACGAACGTGAAAATCTGGGCCGAGACACACATACGTGGGTCCATCAATGCCTGGTTGCGGCCAAGGCCTGTATAGTATATATATGTAGTATGTATATATATGTATGCCTGTATATACTTTTCTCAAATAATGCGCGGAAATTCAAACTAAGTAAATTAATTATACATTTTTGAATCAATGACATACAACGATACCTTTTCTCGCGCCAATATGTTCGTTTGTTTCTTTTTCACTTTAAACAGCTCTATTTGCTAAGCCAGTTCGAGATTTAAATAAAATCTTTGATAATAAGTTACCTCCTTGGTTGTCATAGGTCGAGGTAAAAATTCGTTCCATTTTTAAATTACACGACGGATATGAGTTTTCGTAGTAATTTATTCGGCCCCTAAACACGACAGATATGGATTTTCATATTAACATTGCCGGCCACTAAACACGACAGATATGGATTTTCATAATAACATTGCCGACCACTAAACAGGACAGATATGGATTTTCAAACCAACATTGCCGGCCACTGCTCGCATGTATTTGACCAGTACAGCATTTTCTATTTATCTCGAAGAAGGTTGTCAAAATAATGCTTAAATATCCAAGCATGTTTGAGAAAATAGTATTCTATTCATTGATAATTCTATTCTATTTTATATCAGACATCACCTCAGTAGTCAACCTCTTTATAGTAATTATCATCTTTCAGACATCCCATCCATTTTTACTTTGGCATACCATTACTGTGGGGTAATTGCGTAACACACTAACAGCTTTCATCTTGACAGTTCATCCACATTCATTGCTTTATTTACGTTTTTGAGCAGACAAGTTTTTCAAACATATGAAGCAATGGATTAGCAAAGGGCTTCAAAATGATTCAGATTGTGATTAATAGAGTGTTACGCAATTAAGGTGCAGGTCTACGACTCAAAGAAGTTCTTAAGCGAAAACGTGGTGACGTAGTCGTTGGTGTTCATTTCATACAAATGTATTGATCTGTTTTCTCCCTGGCTCATGATACTAGAGCAAATATTTCTTCACGATATATTGTAATATCTACCACAGCCATGTCCCTAGGATTTGTTTTTTTGCGTACTAAAATTTATTTTAAACAAAACAACACGTGTGGCACTCGGGGACTGCCGGGGTAAAGTTATTGCATAGCATTTTTTATCAACTTATGCAATTATAATTACTTTGCTTTTTTATGCTGTATTTTTTTTTCTTTGATATTAATTCAAGTACAGTCGTACCATATACATACACGTTACGCGAACGCTCGGCCGAGCTACATGGTAGGCCGAGTGGGGAGTGTTAGGTTTTATTTTCGTTACGGAATTTCTTGATTCGGTCGCCGCGCTCAAAGCCCGCGATAAAAGCTATGCAATAGCTTAAAAAAATATGGAGAAAGAAACCAAAGATCCGAACATGGCCCCGTTAGATATTGATCGTTTCGTAAAAAACATTAGTTTTAAAGTCATTATCAAGGAAGAAATGAAAGGATTACGTTTAAATATAGAATGAACTCCAATGACCACGTGACTGCGTTTCCTCTAAAGAATGCTATTCTAAACGGTCACGAGGGTATTGCCATAATCATTGCGTTAGACTAACGGATGGTCCCGCCTTCTCTCCCCGAGTGACGCAAAAGGATACTAAGATACCTCGTGACAAAATAGGAGTCTATTTTTAGTACTGCTGTAACAAATCTCATAGTTACCGCTGCACTCACAGACGTTTATTTCCGTTAATGAGCTATTATTTAGCAGTGAACATTGACATACATTTTTGCCAGACGGCAATAATTGCCGGCGGTAGTGGACAAGCTTTTTTCATTGCCAAGAATAGCCTAAATTGTTTCAGCAATATTGCCTCTAATTGCTCCATCTATTCTATATTGTTAAGTGTCGCTGCAAGGAATTGCTGAATATTTAAGGGGTATGCGTATGGTATAATAAAAAGACACAAAAATTGTTTATCTTGCGCAAACGAAACAAACATTACAAAAAAATAACAAAATATTCACACAGAAAGTAGCCAAAAGCTTCGTATTCAAGCAATAATAGTTTGACAATTTTGCCGTTTGATATTATTGCCGGCAATAATGGTTGCAAACATTGTCCAGGTAAGCGCAGCTTAATGACAATGATTGTTTATCAGTTTAGTTGTTAATCAGATTAGTTTAGAAGTTATCTGTGTTCTTGTCGCTGAAAATACGTATTTGTGGCGTAAACCAACTCAATACAATAGGGACGGGAATGGCGGGAATAACAAGAAAGAAACGAAAACCAAACTAAAAAATAAAAAATAATTGACAATCATGGAAATCGTTGTCAAGAAATATGAAAATAAGTACCTAGCTAAATATTCTTTGTTCTTTGTATCAAGTTTGTACCTGGAAAAGTGGAAACCTAAATTATCTAAGCCCAAACCAACGCGAGTGAATTAAGTGAATTGTGTAGTGAAAGTGTTGTGCTAAATAATACCTCCCGCCGCTTGACAGAATTATTAAAAGATAAGACTTGTTATCGAGCAATATATAAATATATTAAAAACACTTTCGAAGAAATATAGTGAAGGAAATTAAATAAACTAAAGACTTGGCTAAAAGGTCTTAGCAACCAGGCCATAAAAATACTTATAAAAAAAAATACGAATTTGTGCCGTAAACCAACTCAATAGAATGGGTGTTGTTGAACACTCAAAATCAAAGTAATTTTCATCAGAAGTATGTTACGCAATGAAATTTTGCTGATCTTTAATTATGTTAAAAACCAAATGCATTTATTATTTTATAATTTCGACAGCCAAGATTATAATATATACTTAATTATATTTTTATTATTTATTTAACTAGGGCATTTTACAATCGCAATGTGTATAACAGTCCCATTGTACCATAAATACACACTGATGAGAATTCAATTTGGACCGTGAACCTGAACAGACTCTTCGCATCATCACCATTTGATTGAGACAGAATTCTTTGGAATGTGCCAAAATGAAGTCTCTTCGACCTCAAGACCACAAACAGATCATTTCTATCAGACTCATATCGAACACAGTCCATCAGTAAGTGACGTACTTACGTCTTCCACAACTCCACACTCCAAAAATATATTCGTTACCCTTACTGGTTAGTTAATGCATCATTAACTATCATTCAATTCTGTGAGTGCGGCAGTAAGAGCCGGTTAAGGCCGCCGAATACATTACAAACTAGACCACGGGTTCAAAGATTCACGATCTGGACAATAATATTAATAAAAAAATTACTAACTGTCAGACAGTGCATTGACCTATTGACATTAATTTTAAAAGTACGGTCTGCAAAACAAATGTTTGCGCCGAAAAGATTAATATTGATGTCCGAAATTAATATGAATTCGGCAGTTAGTGTGAAAAACAAATCAATAAACATTGATATGTTTGTAAAATATTAAACAGTAAGGAAATTTGACAGTATAGGTACATATTTTGTCCAGTCTTTTTGCCCTATGGTATGTGTGTGCCCATCGTACAATCCTAATTTATCATTATCTGTCTAGCGTTTTCGCAATTCTGTTGGGGTCGACTTCCAGTCTAATCGAATGTAGCTAAATACCAGCGGGGTAATTGCGTAACACACTAACAGTAGGAATGGGTTTAATTTTGACAGTTCAACAACATTCATTGCGTTATTTACGTTGTTGAGCAGACACATTTTTCGAACATTATGAAGCACTGCACCCTAATCGCGTAACACACTATCTATCACAATCTGAATCATTTTGAAGCCTATTGCTAATCCATTGCTTCATATGTTCGAAAAAATTGTCTGCTTAACAAAGTAAATAACGCAATGAATGTTGTTGAACTGTCAAAATGAAACCCATTCCTACTGTTAGTGTGTTACGTAATTACCCCGCTGGATTAGCAATAGGCTTCAAAATGATTCAGATTGTGACTGATAGTGTGTTACGCAATTAGCGTGCAGTATTTTACATAGAACGACTGCCTCTCTGATCACCACAACCCAGTTGCTGGGTAACACGATACCCTTTGATAAGACTGTTTGTCGGACTTTTGGACTTTTGACTGCCCGTAACGACTGTCAAAGATCTACGAATGACACCCGGCTTAACGTGCTTTCCGAGGCACGGAGGGGTCTCCATATGTAATGGATGGTCACCCATCCACGAACTGACAGTGGCAAGCGTAGCTTAACCTTCAATCGACCCGTGAGGCTAATAATATTTAGCCACAAGTTCCTAAATAAAGAGATGTATAATAAACCTATTGGCTGATTCAAACTTGGACAATATTTATAAAACCTTTGTTTAATTATTCAACTAAGTAAGTACTGATTTGCAAATGCAAATAAAAAATAAAACACCGTAAAAATACGTTTTCACTACGCGAAGTCAAACAAACTGTAATAAAACTTATATTTGTCACATTGCTATAATTTTTATAGCATTTTTTTATAGTGAGTAAGAGTGTTATATTGAAACCATCACCCTAATTACGTAACACACTATCTATCACAAACTGAATCATTTTGAAGCCGATTGCTAATCCATTGCTTCATATGTTTGAAAAATTTGTCTGCTCAACAGCGTAAATAACGCAAAGAATACTGTTGAACTTTCAAAACGAAACCCACTCCTACTGTTAGTGTGTTACGTAATTACCCCGCCGATGTGCTTTTGTGCAATCAAATTGGACTATATTTGATTTTTACAGCTGGATTAGCACATTAAGGCTTCCGGGAACAGGCGCGACGCCACAGCGCGACCCGACTCTGGTAGAACAATTTCTACGAAAACTTCATGGACATTGTTCTACAAGAGTCGTGTCGCGCCTGTCTGGAGCCTTTAAAGGATTGACTTGGATGCAATAGACCACATGTGAGTGGTAACGCTTTAACATAGAGTTGACTTTTTTTTGTTTTATGGGGAAACCTTCAAAAGGCATCCGGCCTCTGGGGACGGAGGTCGGGGAGTATGGGATTTTTACCTCACTAAACCAACCCGGTGATCACCATCAGCACAAAGAGGGGTCCCGGTTCTTCTTAAAATACCAATTCCGGAACCCCTGTGTAACGCCTGTAAAGCACATCCCTGGGGAGACTGTAAAGGGGCCTCCTCTGAGCCTCGCTATGCACGGCAGCATGTGACCACAGTGCCACCGTCTTCCCTGGGGTTACGACGTGGAGCTGACCTAGCGAAGTAGGGACTTTCAATAGAATAAGAGGCCAGCTTAAACTGCATAACACACTAACAGTAAGGAATGGGTTTCATTTTGACAGTTCAACAACATTCATGGCGTTATTCACGTTGCTGAACAGACAAATTTTTGGAACATATGAAGCGATGGATTAGCAATAGGCTTCAAAATGATTCAGATTGTGATTGATAGTGTGTTACATAATTAGAGTGCTGGTTATGTTACCACTAGTGCGGCCTACTGTACTAACTACGGAGCATCGTTTTTATGGTTCCGTACCCAAAGGGTGCCAACGGAACCCTATTGCAAAGCCTACGCCGTCCGTCCGTCAATCTGTCAGCGGGCTGTACCTCATGAACCGTAATAGATAGACAGTTGAAATTTTCACACAGTGTATTTTCTGATTGTCGCTATAACAACAAATAAAATAAGGTTTAAAATTAAAGAGGGTCTCCATACAACAAACGTATTTTTTTCGACGTTTTTTGCCTGTGGTACGGAACCGTTCGTGTGCGAGTCCGACTTGCACTAGGCTGGTTTTTTTTATCGTCACACGTTACAAAAAATTATGGGGCGTGACTTACGAGTTATAGGTCGTACGTTCAAACCTAGACAGGCGCTTTACTTTGTGTAAATTATTTCATCACCACTACTCTCAAAACGGTGAAAGAAAACATCTTAAGGAAACCGGCATGTCCTAGAACCAAAAATTCGAAGACATGTGACATCTACCAACCCGCACTGGACCCGCGTGGTTGATTACAGCCCACTCTCTCTCACCGAGAGGAGGGCTATGTCCCAGCAGTAGGAACATTATCGGCTGATTATGTACAAATATTTATAACTAGCGGATACCCGGCGTGTGCTACTACAACAAAACAATGCATTAGGCACATTCGGTCCATTCATGTTCAAGTCTTTTTTAGGTTTCCGTACCCAAAGGGTAAAAACGGGACTAACTAACACTTCGCTGTCTGTGCGTCCGTCTGTCTGTCACCAGGCTGTATCTTAAGAACCGTGATAGCTAGACAGTTGAAATTTTCACAAATTATGTATTTCTGTTGCCGCTATAACAACGAATACTAAAAACAAAATAAAATAAATATTTAAGGGTCCGATACAACAAACGCCATATTTTGCCTATTTTTTTTTTATAGATAATAGTACGGAACCCTTCGTGCGCGAGTCCGACTCGCACTTGGCCGGTTTTTTTTTCTACTCTTTTAGTGGTCTAAAACCATCTTTGCATTATTGCCTTTTTAATGAAACCGGGGCACATCGGTTGGATGGTTTCAAAGTCTATAACGGACATAGGTAGAAACAATTTTCACCTACTGTTTCTATAACAACAGGTTTCGTCAGTTGTCATACGTATCATCACAAAATGAGCAGACTATAGTATGTACAGTCACCAAAAGAGATAAGTAACGAGAGTCGTCGGATACATTTGAATTTTAATAAGAAACCGATGGATATTTCGAATGAAATTTTGTTTAATAAATTAACTGTAATTTTTTCTATTAATTAAATTAATTTTATTCGAAAACGTCCAACAACAACCCTGGTTACTTATCAGTATTTGTGATCGTACTCATATGAGAACATACGTTATGATTATGATTATGATACTGATATCAAATATCATTAGTTAGTTAGCTTGTTACGCTGTCGGTACATAAACTATGCCTAACTGTGGGTCCCTATTTATATTCGTCTGAATTGAGGATATCCTACGGTAGGGCTCGCTAAATATGTGATCTTTGCCCCTTGTGGGTAGGTAGAGAATGTAGTACCTTTGGTAAAAATTCTATAAGAAAAAACATAACATCAAAATCAAAATAGGTATTTTATTTCACATAAACCTACATGGGCACTTATGAAACGAAGCTAGGTGCACGGTTCCAATTGGTTGTTTCCTATAGAGAAGAGCCGGCAAGAAACTGCACGGTTACTCTTGGCTTTAACAATGTTTTCAAATTACAGTGTTAATAGGTATGGGAGGATCACGTCGGTTACCCCGAAGGATAAGATAAGGTATACCTATAGTACACCCACATTTCGCCAGTTATGTTTAAGTCCCATGTCATAGAGGAGAGCCTATTGCCACTAACTGGGCACAAATCTTGGCTCCGAGCTTTAATAAATCAATCCACTCTGATTATCGCAGTCCACTGCTGGACATAGGCCCCTCCCAGGCTGCGCCACAACACCCTGTCCTCGTATTCCACATCCAGTCTGTCCCAGCCACTTTCTTAAGGTCATCGGTGCATTTAGCTCCGGGGCGTCCCACACTACGTTTGCCGATATGCGGTCTCCACTCCAGGACTCGTCTACTCCACCGGCTATCGGTCCTTCAACAAACATGGCCAGCCCACTGCCACTTCAGTTTGCTTACTCTGAAAGCTATGTCGGTAACTTCGGTTCTTATCCGGATAACTTCATTTCTGATTTTATTCTTCAAAGAAACCGAGCTTCGAGGTTCCTAATAGAGAACTAGAAATTCCTGAAAGAGAAACCCAATAATACTTTGCCCGACCAGGGAATCAAACCGAGGACCTCATGCTCAGCGTAGCGCTTGCGATAACTACACCAATAAGGCAATAACTTTAAAAAAACACTACAAAGTGAAAAATAACTTTAATTTCGGAAGACGTTGTCTTTGGTTTTGTATTTTTTGTCACTGACTTCCGAAATTAAAGTTATTTTTCACTTTCGACGCGCCGTCGCCCGGGCCTGGTCCTTACCGGACGGCGTGCTGCCCATTGCTCGCCGTCCGCAAGCCCGCGTCTACGGTGGCGGGGAGTCGGCAAACGACTCCCGACGCCCAGGGTGTCTCCTGCGGCGACTAGGGGCGCGAGGGCGCAGCGATTGCCTCTCCCTCACGTGCTCCGCCTCCTCTATCGCGAGCATTACTGCTTCGCAGAAGGAGATGACGGCTTCCCATTCCCTCTCGCTCCATACCATGGCCTAAACTAGGGCCAGACGTGGGAGGTCGCCGCCACCGATCGCCGCCACATTTAGGGCCTGTTTTACCATTTTCGGATAAGTTTCTGTGAATTTGTCTAGCAGATTTCAAATAATACTTGTTCTATGTATTAATTACTAGCTGTGCCCCATGGTTTCACCCGCAGTTCAAGGCTCCTAAGGGTCGCAGCGTGATAGCCTTCCTCAAGAATTTGGCTATCAAATGCAAAAATATTTTTTCAAATCCGACTGGCAGTTCCAGAGATTAGCGCGTTCAAACAATAAAAAAAAACCCCCTCAGCTTTGTTATTAGAATATAATCCTACTAATATTACAAATGTAAAAGTTTGTATGTTTGGATGTTTAGATGTTTGGATGTTTGTTACTCAATCACGCAAAAACGACTAAACGGATTTGGATGAAATTTGGCACACCGATAGTTTATAACCTGGATTAACACATATGGTACTTTTAATCTCGGTAGTACGTTCCCGAGGGATATTTTCCAACATACATGCGGGCGAAGCCGCGGGCAAAAGCTAGTCATACAAAAAGTTTTTGTTATCCACTGCAGTATACAAAATCAGAAAAATATATGATATTCTTCAGGGCTAGTTAAATTAGTGTGTTGAAAACATACCACAACTAATTTGACCGATAGAAAAAAATCACGAAGATACCTCTAAAAATTTCTTTTAACGATTAAAATCCATACTAATATAAATACAATCATTCTGATTTTCTGTCAGATTATTCTACAAGCAACATATTAATGCAAAAGTATTCTAATTTTTTAGTCCAATCAATAGATTTTTGTAAATAGATAATTGCTTCATATTTTGCAATAAATTACCAACGTTGTGTCATCGCGATTCTCTTTCTTTTCCATGCAGTCCGACAGTGACCGCGCTTTAGCTGTTGTCAGGCTCGTAAGAGGCATCGATAATGTTGATGAAATCAGATAACGCTTTGATTCATTCTAAAGGACCAATAAGATGCTGTTAGCCTTTTCGGGTATTAATGACAACCGGAAGGTTTTATAAGTTATTTGCCATTGCTTAATATTTATGTCATAAATGGTCATAAACATGTAATCAAAATGACGTTTCAAGGTAAATCTATGTCAATCTAAGGTTATCTATACCATAAACATGGTGAATCTATGCGTTACCTTGAATTAAAACTTTTATTATATTTGACATTATTGGTTACTGCCACGGTCAGCTGAAATTGTACAGTACAACTATTTTCTTAAAGTCCCTCGGCAAACTTCGTGTTTCGTCAGTCGTCGGACTTCTATCAGTTGTCCTTGCACTAGGTGCAGAGCGGACGCTCTGAATCGACTTGGAAGTATATGGAGTAGTTAATACTCTTCTAACTTAATGTAATTTATTTAAAAAATTGGAGGAAACTGACGAAACACGAAGTTTGCCTTGGTACAATAAGAAAATAGTTGTACTGTACGTAATTTTTAGACGGGTATCAGGAGTAGGCATGTTATTTTCTGGGGGAGTGTAAGGAGTATGATTTTTTAGAGAATTCGGAGTATTTTTTATAGAGCCTAGCAAGGATGTGTTAGTTTCTAGGGGTATGCGTAGGCGCAGACTAGGTGATATGTCGAGATTGGACAATGTAAAAAAAAACTGAAATTATTACAGGTAGAGAAAGTCCAACTGGCAATTAGAATAAATCCCGCTCAAAAGCCTCTAACAGGTTGTTGGGGTTTAGAACAATGATTTATTTAACACACACTCGGGAGAAAAATATAGCGGAGACTAAAAATGAATGTCGTAAGAGAAGACGCACAAGCATACAAAAAAAAAACACGAGTGGCACTCGGGGACTGCCGCGGTAAAGCTATTGCATAGCATTTTTTATCAACTTATGCAATGATAATTATTTATTTATTCTTTATTTATGCAGTATTTTTTTTTCTTTGATATTAATTTAAGTACTGTCGTACAATATGCATACACGTTATGCGAACGCTCGGCCGAGCTACATGGTAGGCGGAGTGGGGGGTGTTAGGTTTTATTTTCGTTACGGAATTTCTTGATTCGGTCGCCGCGCTCAAAGCCCGCGATAAAAGCTATGTAATAGCTTAAAAATACATTTACACGCAAATTATGTATCAAATACGCAATGACGGGAAAATATATGAATTTATAAAATTTCACGACTTTTTCGACTTTATTAATTAAAATTTTTTGTAAACATAAAAACCACTCATTCCATAATAAATAATATATTGAAAGAATGCGTATGAGAAAGAATGGCATTTTCCTTATATACTGTTGTCAATGGTTAAGTTACAATATGAATTGAACTATTTTATTGTATGGTTCCACGCCTTTGTTCTTTTCGGAATGAGGTAAACAATGGTAGTTTGCAGAATATCAGTGCAGTAAAAAGCAGTGGTGGCCCAGCGGTAAGCTCTATTCCCATCCAATACCAAGAGCTAATACCATTTGGTATTAGTTTATTTCCGAATTTATTTTCTATTCCCAACGAGTACCACATTTTAAAACCAATACCAAAACAAGTTTGAAGAAATCAGATACAGTCAGGTTCAGTAAAATTAAAATGCTTTGAGTGATTTTAAGTAATGTTTAACCTACCTACCTACCAAATTAACTTCCAGCGATCGATCTCTGGTTGACTGTAATACTAAAAGCTAAGCTGTGTTAAAATGAATTACCGAACTAAGTTTCCGAAAACATAATAAATGTTTCCGAAAATCCTAACCCTAGACGGTCGACGTCAGTGGCATCCCGAGGTTCGGTTTGTTAGGTTCCTTTAAACCCTTTAGACGGAAATAGGAGCCCCGCGAAGCGGGGCTCCGTCGACCAGCTTATTAACCCTAACCCTATATTTAGATTACCCTAGATTTCGGTAAAACGCAATTTAAATAAAACTTTGTGTAGCTGAGTGTACAAAAAGTCACGCTTTGGTATTCGTTAGTAATAGATATTTTATTTAAAAAAATGTGGTACTCGTTGGGAATAGAAAATAAATTCGGAAATAAACTAATACCAAATGGTATTAGCTCTTGGTATTGAATGGGAATAGATCAGCGGTAATGGACCCGACTTTACAGTAGTCGAGCTATACAAAGTCATGCCCGGGCAGGCAATTTATTAAAGATAAAGATAATTTAATTTGTCAAAACATGCGTGTACATGCAAATTATGCATCCAGCACCCTAATTACGTAACACACTATCTATCACAATCTCAATAATTTTGAAGCCTATTGCTAATCCATTACTTCATATGTTCGAAAAAATTGTCAGCTCAACAACGTAAATAACGCAATTAATGTTGTTGAACTGTCAAAATGAAACCCATTCCTACTGTTAGTGTGTTACGTAACTACCCGCAGGATGTCATAATATGAATAGTTCGTACGTACATGTTTCACCCGTAAGGCGTACAAATTTATAAAATTTACAAAAAAATACAAATGCCTTCGCGAGTACTGCACTGAGATTCCTGAACACTACTACTCGATACCTGGAGTCCATTGCTACTCCCAGTACAAGTCCTTGGAGTAAATATGTTATTAATGATTTTATTCCAATTTTGTCACAATTCTATCAATTTATTTTTTCTCTAATTTTATCTAATGTTATCTAATTTTTATCTAATTTTGTCTAATTTCATCAAATTGTGACTACTTTTATGTACTTTAACCTAATTTTATGATTGTATGTGTAATTACTAGTATTGACCGATAACCTGTAGGTGTGGTGCAAACTGTAAATATAAGTTAGTTATTAATAAATAAAACTAAATTACAAAATAAAAACTAAATTACTAAAGGCACTTCAATCCAAGTACATAATAGTCAGTAATAAACATTGATAAGTCAGTAAAATAAATAAATTATAATATGTCACAAAAATTTAAGTATAATAATATAATAAAAAATGTCAAATATGGTGTCATTCAAAAAGTCATTTAAGTTATAATAACACTAGACTGTTAATAAATTTCGTATCTTTTTTTAAACTTATATGACTGGTAATTTATTAGAAATTTTAGGAGCCACACAGACAACGCTTTTTCCCATTAATGCAGTCTATGACGTATGCGAACACAGTTGATTATTGTCACGTCTGTTACGGGGGAAGGTGTCAGCCAGTCTGGAAATAGAAATTGATTTATCCAAACAAATGCCGCAATTTTCAAAATATACAGCGATGGTAGAGTTAATAATTTGTGTTCTTTAAATAATGGCATACAGCTGTCGGTCGACTCCAATTTGAACAAAAAGCTAAAGCTCTGGTTTCTTACGAAAGCGGTGAATAGTCACACAATGGCGTCTGTCCAAATACAGAGCATTTTCTGCCACCTTATTGTCAAATACTGATAAAAATTACCCATTTTCATAACAGCCGTAATAATATGACGGAATCACTCTTCAAGGTTCAACACCACTTCTCTCAAAACGGTGGAGGAAAATACATGTGTTTCCACCAACCACCAACCCATACTGGGTCCACGTCCGGCAGTGGGGACACTGTAGCGGCATCTACAAACGCCACATGCGAGCTACACGTCACACTGACGTCACGCAAAATCCTGCATCGCGCAAGCATAGTTTACCGCCCAACTAGCGTATATACAACGTCCTGACATCAAACGTCGGGCAGTTGCCCACCAGACACGACACCCGTCTGGTCGGAGGATCCTCCCTTTTCTATGGAGGTTTGAGTGAACTTTGCACCGTTCTGCATACCTCTATAATACTATAGGCTGATTATGCTATGCACCATACTTTTTATGGGAAAGCCGGGCAAAGCTAATTCTAGATGGCGTGATCATAGATAGGTCCCTACTGCCAGCAATCAATTTGACATTTCGTTCATTCATTCCATTTCGTGTTCATTCACAGCTTTGGTTTTATTTCAATATTTTAAATTAAGTGTTTGACATGGAAAGTGTCAGAATGTTAAACCTTAAATATTCCCTCGTAATCACTTTCTTCACAATGATTCCGACAGAACCCCGAACTCTTTTTAATTTTTTTAAATCTTTACGTATAGCTTTAAGCCACGATCTTCTAATTTTAGGATCTTTCGGGATAAATGATAAATGATTTTATTTCTGTAAGTAGGTTTGAACAAACACTTTTACACGTCAATCATATTTTAGAAACTAGATGAGGTCGGCGTTTCCTATCTGACTACTCTGAGAAGAAAGGCCGAAACAAACTCCGAGGTCACAGTCTCTTTTAAAGTCCAGACATAATCTTGGTCAGATCATGTGAAGACCATGTAGATTTGTGTCTGAAATGGTCTTTTGAGGAAAGAATCACACAGATTGAGTGGACCTGTCCAGTCAGTGCACGCAATTGTCAGTAATCGTGCAGCTCAACTCAGAACTTAAGGAGCTCAACGATTCGACAAACAACTAAGTTCTAAGTTAACTCAGGAAAAAGTGGACTCCAACTTCGGAGTAATTAGGAATATAACAACGCGTCATTTTCGCAAAAATGAAATAAAACCACCTCACGCCTTATATTATTCGCTTGTTTTGGGAATTAGCTTCGACAGCGCCATTTTGACAACTGCCTTCCCCATTATAAAGGTCATAAGGTCATAAGTGCCTTTATGCATTCCTTTATCTCCTTCAAAATGGGGCACAGCTTTGTCAGTTGAGCTGCTCTCTTCAATACTAAGTTTGAAGTTTTGAATGCAATATTGGCAAGGCATTTTGGCATGCGTACTGAATTCTGATTCCCACTATAGTGGCATGAACCTTTTCCTTCACACTCATTCATTGTGCTAGCCCATTCTTTTGCTTAACAATTTTTGGGTTTTTCTCCTAGGTCTTATTCATATTCATATTGGTTTATTTGTGTTCCACAAGGTAAAACAAGATGTTAATAACGAAAGTCTTAGAGCTAAGAGCAGTTGTAGACCCTGTTAGAGACAGCAAAAGGTATTGTTTGATACTTAACTAAAATATTTCTTAAAGTTAAAAATCTAAATCGTAGTAAGTAAAATTTCAAAATTAAAATTGTACATAAACTGAGCAATTCAATTCCGATAAAAAGTAATTGGTCAGCTATTTTCAAAAAAATACTTAATGTTTTTACATTTAGATAAAGTTATATTTAGGTAATTAATACAAACACATATTTAATAAGAGATCATATTTTGTTTTTTTAAGATTACCAATAATAATAATAATACATAATAATATACTTATACTTACTCAGCCAAGACAGCACTTATGCGCAAAAGTGTCTACTGCATGGCTCCATTCATTTATAACAAATTGCCAAAGACGTGGAAAAAGCTTCCGCTTTCATTATTTAAAAAGAGACTCCGAAGCTTTTTAGTGGCGAAAGCATATTATAATATTAAGGAGTTCTTAATTGAGAAAGATTTTTTAAGATAGTGTACTTATATATATTATTTTCTGAACTTATTCATTGTGTAATATTAAAATTGTATTTAATTATTTAGTTATAAGTTGAATGTTTTAAATCTTTTGCATGCCTACATGGTAAAATATGGCTGAACTTTTATATTATTGGTCATCATTTAATGTTACCTATATTTGCAAAATAAAATTATCTTTATCTTATCTTTATAACTATAGAGGTATGAGGAACAGGGTGTTAAGTTCACTCATACCTCCATAGAAAAGGGAGGATCCTCCGACCAGACGGGTGTTCTGTCTGGTGGGCAACTGCCCGACGTTTGATGTTGGGACATTGTATATATGCTAGTTGCGCGGTAAACTCTGATTGCGCGATGCAGGATTTTGCGTGACGTCAGTGTGACGTGTAACTCGCATGTGGCGATGTAGATACCGCTACATAATAATGTATAATATACATCCTCCACTAATACTAGGTACTTATAATTAAATGCTAGAGTGAACTTGTTGCTTTGTCACATTTTTTATGTTTTATATTTTTCCTATTTATTTTGGGAAATGCACGGTGCTAGTGTGACTGACTACGGGGACGAAGCTGCACGTGAAACCTACAGTATTTTTACATTGATTAATTGCGATCTTAAAGTCTTTTTTGTCTGTAAATCAATCATTTCATTCATCATCATCATTCATCGTAATGGTAATCATGTCATTTGGTTTAAATAGGCTATTTTTTTTTTTTATAGATTCGTCTATATTTTGTGAATGTGAGAACGTTGTAGGCCCAACTTGTAGACTGTAGATTTGTAGACCTTTTTATATTTTTTGAGTACCTGTTACTTGCTGACAGGCTTACACTGTCCTTCAATATTTATCAACACTGTAATTTGAAACATTGTAAAAACCCCTTATTTTTAAAAGAGTAACCGTGGTGTTTCTTGCCGACTCTTCTCCATAAGAAACAACCAATTGGAACCGTGCACCTAGCTTCTGACGTTTCATAAGTGCCCATGTAGTTTTATGTGAAATAGAATATTTTGATTTGATTTATCGTAAGATTTTTATCTAGAAATATACATATGTGGATGACCTGATAAATTTAAATTAGCTTCTACATCTTCGAAACCTACGCTAAAAATCTAACTGTGGTCTTAATCCAGCTCAGTGGTATTAGCTGTATGTTGTCTATCAGTCACACAACTCATCATCTCTCTAGCCTTTTCCTAACCATATTGTGGTTGGCTTCCAGTCTAACCCAATGCAGCTTAAAACCAGTATTTTACATAGAGCCACTGCGTCAGACCTCCAGAACCCAGTTACTGGGTAACGATACCACTTGGCTATACTGACACAGTCAGTCACAGAACTGTATTTATAAAAAAACTTAGATGACCTCAAACTTTCAATATGAATTTACCTCCTTCATCTTGGATGTCCTCTTAGTCAAAAATCTTATATAAAGAAACCATTTTCTATCTAGCTCAGTGGTTCCTTGAATCACAAGATTGTTTACTAGAAAAATATATTTAGATGATCTGAGTTTTAATTAAAAATTACCTTCTTCAACATCAAATCCTACGCATCTGTCTTCGTCAAAAATCTTATTGGTTTCTCTATCTAGCTCAGTAGTTCATTCAATCGCAAGATTACTAAATAGGAAAAGATGTTTAGATGACCTCAGATTTAATTGTAAATTACCGTCTACATCTTCGAATCCTACGCACCTGTCTTTGTCAAAAATCTTATTGGTTTCTCTATCTAGCTCAGTAGTTCCTTCAACCACAGCAACAAGTACAAAAAACTACATTGTTTTTCTCCAACTAGAAACAATATACTAACTTTGACGCCTCGTTGATATAGTGATCGCAAACGCTATATATATAACGCCATACATACATATTTTTTTGTATTGTTCTCACATTTTTTTTATTTTCTAATATTTTGATTTAAAAAGTGACCTTGGAGTTTATTGGCCGTTTTTCTCCATAGAAATCTACGTTTTGGAATGGGCAACTAGCTTCAACTTTCTGACCGACTCTTTGATAATTCAAAAGTGCTTGTAAAAGATTTAATTGAAATAACTGCTTCGAGTTTGAGTTTGAGTTTGAACAACTGCTGAGCATGATGTCCTGGGTTCGATTCCCGGGTCGACCGAAGTGTTATTTGGTGTTTCCATCTGGAATTTCTCAATACCAGCCCGGAGTCTGGATTTGTGTCTGATTGATGGAAGTATACCCGCCCCCTATTACATGGGACTACTATATATGGGTGTACTATAGATACACCTCTGCTCTACCCTTCGAGGAATAAAGGCGTGATGTTTATGTTAAAAAGATGTTCAGATGACCTTAGTTTTAATTCAAATTTACCTTCGTCATCACCAATAACGCACCCCTCTTTGTCAAAAATGTCGCTGTTGTGTCTAGCTGATTATGTTACGCTATTATAAGCTATAGTCCGTCCCGCGCGCGGTCAGTTGCGTCTCGGCACCGTCCGAACAACGACGTTACCTTTCTCTTACCAACCGCGAAGTAACGTATTCGACACGTGTGCTAGTGGAAGTGATAAAAGAATTATTAATTTTGTTAATTTTTTCCTATTGACTCGAAAAGTTTTTATTTTATTTTTTCCCGTTTACTCGAAAAGTTTTTTTTTTTGGGAAAGTTTTTTTTTGTGTGCGGTGTGTTTTGGAGGTTTCTCTTTTTCTTGGTGGGTATTTTAGTTTTAATTTATTTTGTTTATTTTTAATTATAGTAAATTATTTAGTTTTTGGGTTCAAAAAATTGAGGCAAAACAATTAGTACTAAGAGTTAATTAATAATAAAAAATCATAAATTAATAATAAAGAAATAAACTACATCGCAAAGGTTATATTAAAAACTTTAAGTTATACAACTACAACATTTAATTTAAATAAGATTAATTCTGCTAAAATTGGCAAAGTTTTCTTTCCTTTTTATTAATATTTATTTATATCATCCTTATCCTGTTTCCTCTACAAAATAAGTTTTAGGATCCTTTTCCTCTTCTGGTAAAATGTTTCGGTTATAACTAGATTTCCTGAAGTAAATTAATCTAGATTTCAGCGGTGACAACAAAGTCAGTATTTAATATTATGACTAAGATAGGAATTTAGACTGTTAAAGAAAACATCGGATGGAGACAACTAAGATATTTTATCTAAGCTAATATTTCTAAAAATCAATTAGAATGAAGTTAATTTAATATACCTACTTGCGATTATATTTTTAATATTCTTTTACGCAATTTTAAATACGTAACAGATTTGTTAATTTCAAAATTATCGATTTATTAATAAAAAACTGTACCAAAAGCATATGCTTTTGGTACACTTTTTTATTAAGATTTTATATATGATATTTTTATTTAGTTATTTTTTCTTGAGATATCTCAAGAAATAATAAACATAACATAGCATTACGAATGTAATTCCCGAAGGGTTAGGCAGATGTGTACCCATAGTACAACCACATTTCGCCAATTATATTAAGGGGACTACAGGACCTAAACGTAAGGTTTATAATGCCTAAAAGTATATGATCCACTGCACTAAACAAAATGAGAAAAATATATGTTATTCTTCAGGATATTTGCTAATTAGATAGTGTGTTGAAAACATAATACAACCAATTTGATACTATAGAAAAAAATCACGAAGATACCTCTAAAAATTTCTTTTAACGATTAAAAACCATACTACTATGCATTAAATCATTCTGATTTTTTGTCAAATTATTCTACAAACAACATACTAACGTAAAAGTGTTTTAATTTTTTAATCCAATCACTAGATTTTTTGTAAATAGATAATTACTTCGTATTTTGCAATAAATTACCAGCGTTGTGTCATCGCGCTTCTCTTTCTTTTCTATGCAGTCCGACAGTGACCGCGCTTTAGCTGTTGTAAGACTCTTAAGTCCCATGTAATAGGAGTGAGCCTATTGCTATCAACTGGGCACAAATCCATGCTCCTGACTGCTACTCCACAAATAATAAAATAATTGGAAAACAGATTTTAGAAAACACATGCAATTTTAATTACTTACAACCGCTTTCCAATTGATTTTCTTCATGTAGTAGAAAACTTAGAAACTTTAACCTCTTAACTATAATAAAAATAACAGGCACAATGAAATAAACTAACAACGTTTGAGAGTAACTAAATAAAAAAAGAAATAACAGGCACAATGAAATAAATTGACAACGTTTGAGAAAAACTAAATGAAAAAAATATATAAACAGGCATAATTAAATAAATTAACAACGTTTGATAAAAACTAAATGAAAAAAATTAATAAACAGGCACAATTAAATATATTGACAACGTTTGAGAAAAACTAAATGAAAAAATAAATAAACAGGCACAATTAAATAAATTGACAACGTTTGAGAAAACCCAAATGAAAACTCAGTCAGTCAAAAAGTTACACTTTCTCGGTCTAGCTCACATTTGCCAAGTGTACAGAATACGTGCGTTAAGAACTTCGTTCCAATAAACAACGCTCTACTGTAATCTTCCCTTTCCTAATTTAATTTAATTATAATAATAAAACTTTCCCTTAAATCGGCCATTCAAATGACCTCGTCACGAAATCGAAATCACGATTTCGAAATCGTACTAAAGAAAATAATGTGGTTTACTGTACCTTACTAACGATGTTGAGAATCGTGCGTGTAATTTTGATGTTCCATTTCTTGAGATTCATCTTCTATACACGCACACACATAACATCACGGCTGTATTCTCCGAGGGGTTAGGCAGAGTTGTAATTATAGTAGACCCACATTTCGCCAGTAATGTTTAAGTCCCATGTAATAGGGGGCGAGCCTATTGCTATCAACCGGGCACAAATACAGACTCCGGGCTGCTAATGAGAAATTCCAGATGGAAAAACCCAATAACACTTTGCCCGATCCGGGAATCGAACCCAGGACCTCTAGCTCAGCAGTAGCGCTTTCGACCACTAGACCAACGAGGCAGACTAGGCTTCTGTGTATATACATATAATATAATTGTAACGAAGGCAAAACTGTACATTGAATATATTTGAAAAAAGTAATTGCTACTAGGTGTGGGAACAAAGCTGATGACGAAATTATAATTTTTTGAATTTGCGTCCGTTTGTCTGTTTGTCTGGATGTATGTTCCGGATTGGCATAAAAACGGCTAAACGGATTTGCATTAAATTTGGCACACAGGTAGTTTATAACCTGCAGGGTAATTGCTTAACACACTAACAGTAGGAATGGGTTTCATTTTGACAGTTCAACAACATTCATTGCGTTATTGGCGTTGTTGAGCAGACAAATTTTTCAAACATATGAAGCGATGTTTTAGCAATATGCCCAGTCCAAAGCGTAGTAGGTACCTATGGAGAAAAACGGGCAAGAAACTCCATGGACACTCTTTTAAATCAACATATTGAAATTATACATGTGAGAGCGATGTAAAGACGTGCACGTTAAAAGCGTCCGTAATTAAAAATAGAAAAACCAGAAAAAAAAAACTATTCAGAAATTAAAATAAGCCGTGGCAGCTAAGAGATGACCAGTCCCTACTGACGGCGCCCGCTCACGAACATGACGTATGGATCAGCACCATTTAGCTCAGCCATTTTGCAGGGAACTTTATGATTCAACATATAAATTTATAGTCACAAAACGTTACATATTGGGTAGTTAACAGCTTCACATGGATATACTATTATGAGACACACATTGTTGACAACCAAATTAATTCTTGACGATGTATAATCTTGTGTGCGTTTAATGGCGCAGCCACGGCGATATTAAAAAAAAAAAAAAACAATACCAAGATTTTGTAAAAAAGATATGTAAAAGATTATTCCCAAAATCATAAATTTGTCAAAGTTATGGTTAAAAAGTTAGAAGACTTTGAACGTGGCCGCGCTATTGAAACGCGGAGAACCGCGCGGCCACGGAGATCTTTAAAAGTAAGCGTTGCAGACACCTGAAATTTAGGTAAATAACAGATAGAATTTGTAAAAAAAGTTGTAATAATATAGAAAACAATCCTATCCTAAAATCCTCTAAGACCATCTAGATATCTCTCATCAGTCAACAACATACGAACTACAATACAAGAATACTACATGGTAGCCTATCTCATACTGATTTTCCAGCCTACATCTGATCGGTGAAGATGCACTCGACATTTTCAAGTGCAGACGGCTTTTATAGGCTCTAACTATACTAGAAAGCGAAACGAAAGAGATGTTAACTTACACGTATAGGTAATGAAATAAAACCAGCCTGTAAAACTGTCCCACTGTAAGGCACAATCCTTATGAGTAAGGACAGTGGTTGCTCAGCGCTAACGACCGCGACTTATGAGTCGAAAGTTGTAAGTTCGAACCCAGACAGGTGCTTTACTTTGAGTAAATAATTTCATCACCACTGCTCTCAAAAACGGTGAAGGAAAACATCGTGAGGAAACCGGCATGTCCTAGAACCAAAATCCGAAGACATGTGACATATACCAACCCGCACTGGGCCCGCGTGGTGGATTACGGCCCACTTCCTCTCACCGAGAGGAGGAGGCTTGTGTCCTAGCAGTGGGAATATTATAGGCTTATACGAGAAGCCACAAGCCTCTTCTCATGCAAAATCAAACAATCATTGCTTTAAAACAAACGCGCGAATGCACATTCTATCGCTACTTTACTAAATTATTTTTGTGTAAATTGTGATAGAGCATCCTTTCGTTAGTCTATCAATACTAAAATGTCATGCATATTTGGGCATTCTGGCTAGTTGCAGGCAGTTCCTCAAGATGTTTTTCAGTTTTTCATTTTAATCATCTTCCTGCCCTCATCCCAAGTAATAAGTCTTTAAAGCTCATCTAGTTTAGATATTAATAAAAAAAAATATCCTATAATTAATATATAGCTATAGTACTGTCAAATTATTGATTAATTAACTGATAAAACAGGCTCATTTATCCATAGCGATTTTTTGCAATCGACGTCTTCTCAGTTCATCAGCTGCAACCACATCAGTCTTGTCTAGGTAGGGCTGCTCTATCGTCGAAGCCGAATAACTTGGCTATTGGTTTAAATTTATGCCTTGTGCCGCGAATGCACATGCTAGTGGCACGGATTATTGAGATGATGATCCTTGATCTTAGCCAACCCATCACTACGCTGAACGACCAATTCCAGTGTTCAGCGATTGCAACCCCAAGATGTTTTATGAAGGTAGACATTTGTGGAGCCAAGACTTCGTCAACGGACACAATAAGGGGACTGAATGTCGCATGTCACATTTCACAAGCGTTTGAATATTTCCTTATTTTTTCTTCTACGGCGTATTTTATTACAGAGGCGAAGTAATTAGTGGTCGGGGTAGCATGTCTTCTCCTTCCTTAAATCTTTATTAATCAACATCTCAGTAATCAATTACTTTCTAGCCTGCTTGCAGCTTGCTTTCAGTTTTTCAATCTATTTCTGAAAACAAAGTCGATTTTTGTGCCTCCCCGTTTGTCCGCTTAGTTCTTCAAAACTATATAAGGATTTCGATGTGGTTTTCTCCACCGTCAGAGCCTATATACATTGATGCAGTATTCTAGAGCATGAATTTTATTGTACACAATCAAGTTAGCCTGCCGGGGTCGCGGATTGTTCGAAAGAGTTACCGTGGCCCTGGCGCACAGGCAACTGAAGGAACACGGGTGTGTTTTAGTCAACAAGAGTCTGACACGCCCTTCCGTCAGTCATTTGATGGTTTCGCACTCAAAAAAAAGGATCTTGTATTCCGATAGGTTTATGTGTAATATGGAACTTAGATATTCTCGTTGCACAATAATCCCTGTTTTAACATGCCACATCAGTAGATTGCACCTGTCCAAAGCTGGGGGTCTACATTATAAGCAAGAAATCCGTAGTTTCGGCAAACGTTACGGACGTTTCTTATTCCGTATCACCCACGGACATAAGATTAGTTCGGACCCCGGCCTAAGAATGAATAACACCACGATGCAACAGTTGTCCCTACCTGTTGTACCTATTTTTCGTTTTTTTTTACTCCCGTGGTTTTTTTACCTGTCCGAAAAAAAATATTAATCGGGTATAGGGTCAACTCCAAAGATTCAAACTACTTTAAGACAGGCTCGTATCTACGTTGACGGACTTAGGAAGTAAGCCCCCAGTGACGGGTCGCTAGTTGTAATATCAACATCATTCTCCTGCCTATCCCAATTTATTTGTGGTCAGCGGGAACATGTCATTTCCTTTCATACTTCTCTATTAGTCGTCTTCTATCCATATCATCTTTCACACAGTCCATCCATCTCTTCTTTGATCTTCCCCTACTCTTGCAACTAACTAAAAAAAAAGGTAGGTAGGTCAAACATTTGGCCTTTTGACTGAACTTATACCATAAAATGGAAAAGGACGATCCTGGGGTCGGGCCACGGAACAAAAACAACAGTGACGGACAGACAATTGATTTCTATAAATTATTACTTGATAATATAATTTGTTGGATTATTACAATTGGTACAAGTTGTACAAATGTTAAGTTAGCACTTGCTAGAGGAACACTTTGTAAATCATTTTATTTTATTATGGCAATGAAAACTTAATAAGTACTTTTTGATATCCAAAGACTGACTGATTGCTTGCAAAAATTTTAATAAGCTTGTTTGGAAATATTGTCAATTTGAAAAATTATAAATAAAAATAAGCTGACCGTTTAGCGCGAAAAAAGTATCTAACCGCTTTGCAAGCAAAAAGTATGTAACTGCAGGAATAATGCTGCAGTATGTAAGTATGTATATTTGACAGATATTATAAATTCCAATGACGAATATTAACTAAACGCCATATATTTAAACTTAAAACCATAAGCATAATCAGCCATAGTTCCCACTGCTCGGACACAGGCCTCCACTCGGTGAGAGGGAGTGGGCCAAAATCCACCACGCGAGCCCTGTGCGGGTTGGTAGATGGGACATGTCTTTGAATCGTGCATAATCTTTTGACCCGCCACTAAATATTATTAGAATATTAATAAAGACATAACATATTATATGATTTAGTTGATAAATTACTTTAAAATATTATTTAAGTAATTTATTGACATCATATATCACGAGATGGTTATTAAAGATTAAATATCAAACTATTTAGGTATTTTAAGGCTAAATCTAACATCATATTTTGCACTATTGAATTTTAATTAAGGTTGTATTGAATGGTTTAGATGACGTAGTTTAGGCCTGCCTTTGTTGAGGGTCATAGTTTGATATCCGGCTCTTCTCTCATTTCGAACATTTCAAGAAGACGATTTCTATTTTTTTAATTTTTGCCTACCAACTGCTGACTATGGAATGAATACTCACCTACTTTAAGATGGGTAATCCATATTGGCAGGATAGTCGACATCGGCTCAGTTGCCTAAAACAAAACAAATTGCCTATTACAGACATTTCTGTTTTCAAACAAATTTTTCAGATATTTATGCTTCCAGTGGGATGTCACATTTTTTTGCAATATCAACGGGACTGATAGCCATATAGAAGAAAACTCGTAACACATTACTGTCAGATTTTAATGCTGCCAAAGTGATTTGAGATATTTTTGATCACAACGAAGTATCACATTCTTCTGAATTAACTGAATAGGCAGATATTTATAACGTAAGACATGTCCCATAATATTGCATTCCAAGAGGTGCCACATCTTTTTGAAGTCAACGCGGCTTCCTTTATTTTGGCGTCGCTTGTCTCTTCAGATAGTTTTGGTGTTATTTCGATGTCACACATTTGCCATCATCTTGACGACAGATTTTAATAGAAGTCAGAAATCAGATATTTTTGTCGACCTGTCCATTATTAATATCATCAGTATTAACCTATATCCAGACATGTTGCGCCATCCTCAAATAAATTAATATAACGATAGGTTCTGTGGTTTAGGTATGAAACAGACAGATAAAGATACTAGTATGGATTGTAAATATAACTATAAAGTAAAAAAACAATTAGAAATAACTCTATTTTAAACAAACAGTCTTTTTCCCTTGAGTTCCTTTACATCATTCTTTTGCTCCGTCCACGCTCATACATCTTATCATAGACGCTGGATTTAACTACCACGTAATGCACCTGACCTTTTGAAGTACTCATCATTTGCTTAACTGTTTCCTAACTATGTTGAAGTCGTCTTCCAGTCTAACCAGATCCAGCTGAATACCTGTATTCAGCACATGGAGTGACAGCCTATCTGACCTCCGCAACCCAATTACTGGGCAATACGATTCCCCTGGACAAGACTTGTTGTCGCGCTTTGGACTTTTGACTTCCCATAAAGCCTGTCAAAGATTTATAAATGACTGCCGAGATCGACGGATTAACGTGCTTACTGAGACATGGAGGGGTGTCAGATGTACATAGATATCTCAACCCCAACATATTAAATGGAAGGAGTTAGGATGACGTAACTCTAGGTTTCTAAAGTTCACCCTTTACCATTCAGTCTGCCTACCCAGCAAGGGTAAATATTGTGAATATAAACTTCACCAACTAACATAGCCGTTTGTAATCAATATGAATGCTGTAGAAAGTGACATCCCAGTCACGCACCGACACAGAGGAGGGAGTGAATGGAGTGTGCACAAATGACACTGACACAAATAACCACGCGTATTGCCTTCGCTTCTGCGTTACAGTTTGCGATATATTCTCCTAAACGTTCAATGTTGAAAAGACATTGAACGTTTAGGAGACCGACATCGTTGTTCACTTTAATGTATTGGGTGACCTGTCGAACTGTATTAAAATTTTAAATACTCGTTTCACACATAAGATTAACCTACTTAGTTTTAAGACTTTATCCATATCTATCGCACACATTGTCGCAATAATTTTAACTGAAATGTTATGAGATAGTTATATTTTCGATCGAATTAACGTTACGATTACGTCCCGCGGTCGTGCGAGTCCCACAAGTCACCCAACACATTGTATTGAACTACGAGACGATGTAAATTGTCTCTCCAATATCATGTAATAGCTGTGGCCTCTTTTCAGCATTGGACGTTAAGGACAATATATTGCCTCTGCTGCATTTAGAAACGGAACTTTAAAGATAATTTGTGACCCTTTATCGCTGAGGTCTATTTTCTGCAGTTAGGTACCAGTAAATGTATCTGCTTCTTTGAGATTCTAGGGAAATATTATTTTGTCAATATTGGCACTCCATTTGTTACCTACCTCGTGCTCACAGAACACTCCTCAATACTGTTTAACATTTACATTGCATTGCGCTTTTGCTTTCCATATGAGGTGAGCAGACATACAGCTCTGTAGTTTATATAAATATATATTAAACAATAATTTTAACGATGATTCTATTAGGAGAATTGCTTGATAATACCATGTGATGAGTTTTGGAGATAGAATTATTGTTTTCTTTAAAAATCCTCCTGCGCTATCCCAATTTAATTCAGGTCAGCGCAGTGCGTCTTTTCACTTCATACAACTCTATTAGCCGTCCTATCAGTAGTTATTTACTTCCTTCTTAGCTTCTGCCAATCTTTTTATACCTGCAGCCTGTGGGCTAGCTGCACGCAGCGGGTCGTGAGTGCTCTGAGAGTTCAGTACAACAATGGCTTCAGGGTGTTGATTGGACTGCCTCGCTATTGCAGTGCGTCAGCGATGTTTGCAGAATCACAAGTGGATGGCTATTATGCCATAATTAGGAACAGAGCAGCATCGTTGATGCGCAGAGTGAGAGACAGTCCTAACAGCTACCTGAGGGTCATTGCTGAACGTGTTGAGAGTCCTATCTGGAGGCACTGGATTCGCCTACACATAGGATAATTATTATAGTTTGTTTTTGTATGTGTGTATTACTAACATAGTTCTAAGCTTCAATGTATTACTAACTCTATATGGACAAAAGTCAGAATTAAATTATTATTATTATTAGCTAATAATATCTTTCACACAATCCATCTGTTCTTTCTGCCTCTTTTCTTATATCCATCTACATGGATATTTACCACTTCCCTTGTCACATGCTTGTTGGTCCTCCGCATCAAATACCTGTACCACGACTATTGGTCCTTCCTCTGCTTTATTAAAGGAATTTTGAGCTCCTCTACCAACACCATCCCCACCATCTGACTAACCTTTGTCCAACTATATTGGAGTCGGCTTCCTGTCTTACCGGATGTAGCTGAATACCAGTATTATACATGGAATGACTGCCTATCTGATCTCCACTACCCAGTTGCTGGGTAACACGATGGTAAAACTAGTTGTCAGACTTTCGGGTTTCTGACTAAACGGAACGCTTTGCTAAGACTGGTCGTCAGATTTTTAGGCTACCCGTAATGTCTGTCTGAAAATTACGAATGACAGCTAAAATTAACGATTTGACTTCCTATATATAAGTGTATAATCTATGCTTGACGTGTTTTCTGCATCGTAGTCTTGTCTTTTTTTTGTTTTTTTGGATGGAATATCATCAAATGACCTCGCCCGCTCTGGGCGGAGCGGAAAGGCGTGTCGGACTCTTACTGACTAAAACCCACCCGTGTACCTTCAGTGGCCCGTGCGCCAGGGCCACGGTAACTCTTTCAAACAATCCGCGACCCCGGCAGGATCATAGTTTTGTCTACGGCCACAATTTTTCACGCTATTTTTTTTACGCCCTCTTTCGGTAACTTTTGTTGCTCTATATTGAATGATGCGGCTGTTACATCACTCCAAGTAAAAAGTGGGATATTAGATTGTCGTTATCACAGGCTGTTATCTTATCATTACTGATAAGAAATACGTCATCATAACAGTTTCACACGTTTCCTGTGAATTAAGGTTTGGTTATTTCCGATTTATTTGACAGCGATAACCTGCACCTTTGGCAAAGAGATTTTTGAATTTTATGACTTTTAAAACTAATATTGGCTGATAGCAGCTGGATGAGAGTTGCCGAGAATCAAACTGAATAGCGTGCAATTGGAGACGCCTATGTCCAGCTGTGGACTGCTGTAGGCTGATGATGGTGATGAAAAATAATATTGAATTCCATGCCTATTAACTAACGAGCTGCTGACGGCAACATGCCTGTCCAGTGGCATATTTATGAGCAGTTAGTCTAAGCCACAGAACAGATCTTTACGAAATTTGACAAATAGGTAGCTTGGGACCTGGAGAAGGACATAGGCTACTTTTCATCCTGGATGTTTGTATAAAAAAACCGGCCAAGTGCGATTCGGACTCACGCATGAAGGGCTCCGTACCATTATCTATTAAAACGGCAAAAAAATCATGTCTGTTGTATAGGAGCCCCCTTAAATATTTATTTTACTCTGTTTTTTAGTGTTTGTTGATAACAACAAACACTAAAAAATGACGTATTTCTGTTGCCGCTATAAAGCGGCAACAGAAATACATCATTTGTGAAAATTTCAACTGTCTAACTATCACTGTTCATGAGATACAGCCTGGTGACAGGCGGACAGACAGACGGTTTTACCCTTTGGGTGCGGAACCCTAAAAATTATGAAATACAAACTACACGCAGGCGAAGTCGTGGGCAGTAAATTGTTTCTTAGTACGGTCTATTATGATAGTTGTGTCTAGTCCTAACTATTTCTCTGCTGATATAAAACCCAATAGCAAGCGCAAACATAGCCGTATTTGAACGTTTAACTATATTGCAGTTCATAATCTGTGATCCACAGACCATACGACCAATTTGAAAAGCCTATTACGTAACCCAACCTCTGATACTGATGAAATAATTTCTGAGAATCCAACAGTCATCTTTACAATTAATTTAAAGTATGTTACATGCAGGAAAAAACTCTTAGTCTCAATGAAGCTCAGAGAAAGCTGGTTGAGTTACTGAGTCAGCAAGTCAGCAATTTGTGTGATAACGTAACGCAAACGAAACGTAAACGTCATTGCGGCAATCACCGAATTGAGAGTATGGTGGATGTCAAAATGTTGTTGATGGCGAACAAAAGTGTTAAGTGAATTATAATAAATAATAAATAAAATAAAATCCATTTATTTCAGGTTCTCCCATATTTACATGATTGTAATCACAAGTATTACAATTACAAACACGAGATAAATACAAATCACAATATAAAAATAAATAAAATGTCAAATAAAAATAAGCAACTCAATGTCAAATAAAAATAAAAATTAAAAATAATAATTTTAAATAAAATTTTAAAAATTAACCGGAAATTAATAATATAAAATAAAAATAAAAGTAAAATAGTTTTTTTTCGATGTTTATCTTTATTTTGTCCGTTTTAGTTTGTTAAAAGTTTTAGTTAAGTTAGGATATTATATTTTTATTTTTATTAATTAATTTGGCATAAATTATATGTACTTAATTGCAAAATGTTAATCTTATTTGTCTTTGTGTGAGAAATAACATAAGTACAAAAAATTGTTTGATAGATGGTCTAAATGACACATTAATTAGTTAAGCTTAAATTATATAGACAATAAAGAGGAAGAGTACCATCAACACGAAAAGAAGTGTTTGTTTTAGAGCAATTTAGTTTTTTATTTGGTATTTTATATGCGAAATGATGAAGTAGATAATTATCTTCATTGTATGAAGATTTTACGGTCCTATCATATATCAAATTAACAGTGTTTTTTTTTTAGATTTTTATTCAAACATTTTTAGCTCAAAAGATCTAGAAAATAGTTCTTAAGTACATAAGATACACAAGCAATTATAAGTTTAAGTTTAAGCTAACTCCACATAGCCCGGTGTATCGTGCTTAGATTTAAATAGCTCACTCGGTTAAGTTACTTCAAGTTCTTTCTAAGTAGGCCAAGTAACATCGGAAACAAAAGTTTTACACGCATAATTTAATCACATTTTGAACTATTCATAAAGAATTAAAAAGGAGACACTTGGCAAAATAATAACAGTCGCACGGGTCGAACTTCAAGGTTAAGCAACGCTTGCTGAGGTCAGTCCGTGGATGGGTGACCATCCATTACATACCGAGACTCCTCCGTGCTTCGGAAAGTACGTTAAGCTATTCCCAACTGTCATTTGTAGATATTTGACAGTCGTTAGGGGTAGTCACAAGCCCAAAAGTCTGGCAATCAGTCTTTCCAAGGGGTATTGTAGTACCCAGTAATTGGGTGGTGGAGGTCATAAAGGTGGTCGCTCTACGTAAAATACTGGTATTCAGCTGCATCCGGTTAGACTGGAAGCCAACCCAAGATAGTTGGAAAAAGGCTAGGCAGATTGATTTCGCTATTCTGGTGCCAATATTCGATCCTATTGAATAGGGCAAGCCTATTACTTTTAGTCACTATGATCCTATCTCAGGTTTGTCACTAACCTAGTCGCCGCAGAAGGAGACACCCTAGGCGTCGGGAGTCGATTGCCGACTCCCGGCCACCGTAGGCGCGGGCTTGCGGACGGCGAGCAATGGGCAGCTCGCCGTCCGGTAAGGACCAGGCCCGGGTCGATGGCGCGTCGTGTTCCACGCGCGCCTCAAAGAGATGTCAGCAAAATTGACGGGGTCCGATAGGACCGATGCCTGCCGGGGTCGCGGATTGTTCGAAAGAGTTACCGTGGCCCTGGCGCACAGGCAACTGAAGGAACACGGGTGGGTTTTAGTCAGTAAGAGTCTGACACGCCCTTCCGCTCCGCCCAGAGCGGGAGAGGTCATTTGATGATTTCCCACACAAAAAAAAAGAAAAAGGTTTGTCTCTGAGCTTCGTAACAGCCAAGCTCAAATAATTGACTGATTAATACCTATATGGATTTATAGTGACCTTATTGGTGATGTTCTTCAGAAAGGTCAGGTGCGTAGTACTCGCAACCGGCGTGCGTGTATGACCAGCACCCTAATTACGTAACACACTATCTATCACAATCTGAATAATTTTGAAGCCTGTTGCTAATCCATTGCTCCATATGTTCGAAAAACTTATTAGCTCAACAACGTAAATAACGCAATGAATGTTGTTGAACTGTCAAAATGAAACCCATTCCTAGTGTTAGTGTGTTACGTAATTACCCCGCAGATGTATGAACGCAAATGAAACAAAAGAAGTATGTAAGGATCGTAGCAGGAGGAGTTCTGTAGTTTCTGCCTACCCCATGGGAAGAAAGCGTGAGTTTATATATTATGTACGTATGTTAATTAAACATTGAAGGTGGTTTTTCTTTTAAGAATGATTCCTTTAAGTTGCTTGTTTTCGCAATGTTGATGATTCAAATGTCATTAATTTACCGTGTTGTCAAGAGGATTTTAACGTCATTAAAACGCATTGTTGTGTCGTTTTTATAAAAAAAACCGGTCAAGTGCGAGTTGGACTCGCACACGAAGAGTTACGTACCACCACTGTACAATGTTTAACACATTTTTTTTATTTTTTTACTTTAGGTAAAATTCCTTTTTTTAACGATTATTTTTCTTTATTAGATTTTTATTATTTTTTGTTATAGCAACCATAGTAGTACAAACTCTGTGAAAATTTTCAAGTGTCTACCTATAACGGTTCAAAAGATGCAGCCCTGTGAGTGTGCCAGACGGCCTGACGGACGGACGGACAGTGGAACCTTAGTAATAGGATCCCGTTGGCACTCTTCGAGTACGGAATCCTAAAAAATCAACGTTTTCTAAGGAACATGTCTAATTAATTAGTATGGGTGTTAGCGCTCGAAAATTTAAATGATAATATTATTATAATTTTATTATCTCCTGAATTACAAAAAAAATGCATAAAAACGCACAAAAATAATATAAACGTACAGTTCAAGGTGGTCAAAGGTTACATTAAAAAAAAATAACAATGTAATAAAATTATAATTTGGAATTTCTCACAAAATTAACATGATGCACATCTAATTGTATTAAAGTATTACCTATACATATATGCTTTTAATGGCGACATTATTTTAACACACGGATACGGTTCCGCGTTTACGTTTTATGAATATATTTTAATTTCATTAAACCTTATTATTTATTGATAAATTTTCAATTTGCAAAAATAGCGTCTTGGAGCAACCTGTACTTAACTGTAGCGCATAGGTCATTTGCCGGGGTCACGGATCATAACTTCGCATCACTGAAATTAAAACAAGTAACGTGCAAAGAGTAGGCGAATTGAAGGAAAACCCTATGTAGGGCACGACCAGCGCAGGCGGTAGTTTTGAATTTACGAATTATTTTATCTTATTAATTTTTTTATATCTACTATCACTCAATCTGTGTGGTTTTTCCTCAAAAGGCCATTTCAGACACAAATCTACATGGTCTTCACATGATCTGACCAAGATTATGTCTGGACTTTAACAGAGACTGTGACCTCTGAGTTTGTTTCGGCCTTTCTTCTCAGAGTAGTCAGATAGGAAACGCCGACCTCATTTAACCTAGTTTAAAAAATATGATTGACGTGTTAAAGTGTTTGTACAAACCTACTTACTGAAATTAAGTCATTTATCACTTAACCAGCCGTTTGGAGATTTTACTGAAGAAACCATGAGCACTCGGATCCCACAGCCCGAGGGCTTTTTTCTACTCAAAATAATATAATCATGATATCACCAAAATCCTCAAAACGTGGTGACTATGGCAATCCACAAACAAAGACAGGCTGATTTTGAATTAAACTAAAGGCTTTCAATTATTAATAATACTAACAATACAGAGTAAATAACCTTTACAATGGTTGTATGTACCTATATACGTAACCAAAATAATGTTTTAGTCGAAAGGTATTGTTCTCCTAATGCTGGTTGGTAATCAATGTCAAATTCAGGATATCTTACAGAAATCTCATAAATTATTAGATATTTACGTAAAAGATATTGTATATTTATAACAATAAGGTTTAAAAGGGTATGAGATATGAATATTGTTTATTCTTCTATAGAAACTTTGGACATCTTTGTGAGTCGTTAATATACTATATATACCTACTATATTTATATACTGTAGTCCTCCAGACCGTATTTCGGCCATGGCGGCCCATCTCAACGGAGACTTGCCTTCGACGTGAGAGATATTGTATAACACCTGTGGTGCACTCTCTCTTCCCTCACTCTCATAGTCCGATGGGACGGCAATCCGACACGACCGGAGAGAGATCAGGCGCAGGACCCACGGCTTAACGTGCTTTCCGAGGCACGGGGGCACACCGCTAACTTCCAAACACCGGGCTGTTACTAAGAAATTCCTAATGGAAAAACCCAATAACACTTTGCCTGACCTGGAAATCGAACTCAGGACCCCACGACCAGCAGTTGCGCTTGCAACCACGAGACCAACGGAGAAGTTATATAGTTAGTTACATATATATAATAATAATAATAATATAAATAAGAAAATAACTCTGTTTGTCTGTTACCTTTTCACGCCTGTACGGACGGATTTAGACGAAATTTGGCACACGGATAGACCATGACCTGAGTTAGGACATAGGGTGGGTAAAACCTAGTTATAACATAAACTTTAAACAGACAAAAAGATCAACAATCATTACATAAATTTACAACATAAGACCAGCTTCATTAACTACATTGCATAAGCGACAACTCAACTGCTGATCATAACCATACCTATAGACCACTACACCTGTCATACTTTTTTACCCACTTTCATACAGTGCAGTGTTGGCCCACAATGGTATCGGCCCCGACTTACCGAGTTGTAGGTCGTGGGCTCGAACCCAGGCAGACGCTTTACTTTATATAATTTATTTATATCATCACTATACTGCTCTCAATACGATGAAGGAAAACATTATGTATGAAAACAGTATTTCCTAGAACCAAAAATTCCAAGAAATGTGACATCTACCAACCCGCACTGAGGCCGCGTGGTGAATTACGGTCAACTATTTAATAGGTATTATTTGTTTTTTGAATGTAGGTTTACTACAGTTAAATATATCCAAAATAGACCCGAATCTCCCCTCTGGACCCCTAACCTCTTTTAACTTAGATCTTACCAACAAATTGTTCAACAATTACAAAACTATGTCATCATCAAAGAATGAAAGAACAATCTCAAATTAAACAACATCATGTAACCACGCGATAATTAAAACAGTATGCCATAACAAAATGTAATAAAAAATAAGCAAGATTGCAGCTAAAACAAAAAAAAACATCGCAATTCTCGACAAATCACCGCTGTGCTCGACTGTACAGGCGCGTGGGCACTTTCTCCGCTAGGTCAATGTACAGTAGAATAGAATCCGTCTTGTAAAGGCGAGTACTCATTGACTGACGAACGAAAAATTGTTTTGAGCACTCGCTCACTCAATACTTCAGATTTAGAACCCTAGTATACATATAAAACACATTTGGCGTTCGATTCCCTCGGATTTTGTGACTTGTTTAATTTTGTATTGATTTACTACTAGCTTCTGCCCGCGAAATCGTCCGCGTGAAATTTCTTGTTATAGCTAACATAAGAAAATATCCCGTTACTTCGTTTTCGCTTAGTTTTGAATGATGAAATAGCCTATAATCTTCCTCAAGAATTGGGCTATCAAATGCATAAATAATTTTTCAAATCCGAGAGCTAGTTCCTAAGATTAGCGCGTTCAAACAAAATACAAACAAACTTTTCAGCTTTATTTCGGCTATTTAAATTATATAGACTTATTCGAAACCAGTATCAACAATAAAACAAACAATAACTACTTACTGATTACCTGCCTCATTGGTCTAGTGTTGCGATTGCTGAACGTGGAACGTGGTTTTGGCTTCGATTCCAAGATTTCCATGGATGGGCAAAGTCTAGTTTTATTGGTCTATTGGTTTTATTGGTTCGTGAACGTTTGCCGTCAGTAAGGACTGGTCATCTCTTAGCTGCCACGGCTTATTTTAATTTAATTTAATATTTGAATTGTTTTTGTCTCTTTATTACGGACGCTTTTAACGTTCTGCATCGTTCTCACATGCATAATTTCAACATGATTGATGTAATCAATATTTTGTAACCATATTTTGATTTAAAAGAGTGTCCATGGAGTTTCTTGCCCGTTCTTCTCCATAGGTACCTATTACGCTTTGGAATGGGCAACTAGCTTCATCTTTCTGACTGACGGACCCCTTGACAATTCAAAAGTGCCTGTAATTGGTTTATTTGAAATAAATGCTTTGAGTTTGAGTTTACCATAAAAAATCGTCAGTAGCAATTACTACAACAGCTCGTAGTTTAGATTTGTACTCGGTTAATGCAAATAGGCCCGCCACCAACACGCACTAGACCCGCGTGGTGGATTACGGCCCACTCCCTCTCATAGAGAGGAGGCCTGTATCCCAGCAGTGGGAACATTATAGGCTGATTATGCTATGTTACTAACAATAGCTGACTGATGCGACTGACCATAGCTAATCCACAACATTCTGACTTTATTTTACTAAGCAAAAAAAGCGTCGCATACGAATGTAAACACTATCTGTATAGTATTAATGTTCATATTCGAATGAAACGCTTACTTAACTTAGTAAAGTAAAATTGCGATCTGTGATTCTTGCCCTTATTGTCTAATTTGAAGTGATAATGTGTATGGTAAAACATGCGTAAATATTTTATCATGTTAATTAATTCTTACCCAATCGATCCGGTAATCGCACTTCTGAATCCGGGGCAGTGCAGTCAGTGTACACGCAGCTTAACCTTCAAGTAAAATTCACCGTACGACGTTGGTACAGTCACGCACCATTTGTGGACATTCGCGACCATTGTTCTGATCGTTTCGGAGCGGTAGTAATTGTCACAATATCCTACTTAACTATTTTGTATTGGCAGAGAATTTTAGAGACAGTTGTTGTAGTATTTTTGAGCCAAAAAAAAAAAAACTGAATTGTCGTTAGATTTTATTGTTTAAAAAAAATATATCTCACTGACTGTTGTCTAATTTTGAACGTTGTGATCACCAGAGCAACACAAGATTATTTACTATTGGTAAATGGCTTGTAGGTTAATCTTCATTTTTAACCATTTGGAATTTCTCAGTAGCTGCCCGATTCTGGATTTGTACGCAGCTGATGGCAAAAGGCTCGCCTCCTATTACATGGGACTTAAATATAACTGCCATACTTTATAAAAAAAACTCGAAGGTGGTGAATAAAATCCTAAATATGTTCATCATGGCAATATTCTTAATAACCATACTATAAAGTAGGGCTAGTAGTAAAGCTGAAGTGGCAATGGGCTGGTCACATCTCTCGCAGAACCGACAATCGTTGGGGAAAACGAGTTCTAGAGTGGAGACCGCGTTTAGGCAAACGTAGTGTGGGACGCTCGCCGGCCAGGTGGAGTAACGACTTGCGAAAGGCGGCTGGCAGAGACTGGATGAGGAGAGCCGAAGATCGGGCTCAGAGGCGTTCACTAGGAGAGGCCTACGTCCAGCAGTGGATTAATATAGGCTGATGATGTGAGTTGTGATACTGTAAAGCCATTGGCTCTTCTCCATAAGAAACGACCAATATTGGAACTGTGCCTTCTGACCTTTTGTAAGTACCGTGGGTTTATGTGAACTAAAATATTTTGAACTAGCTTTCGCCCGTGACTTAGTTCGCGTGTAGTTTCTTTGTTACAACATAAAACATATCCTAATGCACTTCGCAATAGATTATATTAGCTTTCTATCAATGAAAGAAGGTTTGTAATCGCGTCAGTAATTCTGAAGATTACCCCCTACATAGAAACTCACAAATAGGTATCTTTTTATAATATTATTACTAGCTTCTGCCCACGAATTCGCCCGTGTTAAATTTCTGGTACCCCCGACCTGCCCCGTCGCATCGCATCGCCCGCCCCCGCTATTAATCAGTTTTCGCTTAGCGTTCTTCCTGCCTTATTTTTGCTCGTCTCCTAAGGGTTCTAGCGTTGAATTACGTTTTTCTACGTTTAGGACCTGTTTCACTATTTCCGGATAAGTTTCTGTGAATTTGTCTAGCAGATTTCAAATAATACTTGTTCTATGTATTAATTACTAGATGTGCCCCACGGTTTCACCCGCAGTTTAAGGTTCCTAAGGGTCGCAGCGTGACGTAAAATAGCCTTTCTCGGGAATTGGGCTATCAAATGCAAAAAGACATTTTGAAATCCGACTGCTAGTTCCAAAGATTACCTCCTACATACAAGCGTACAAATTTTACAAACTTACCTCTTTATAATATTACTAGCAACCCGCCCCGGCTTCGCCCGGGTAGCCAAGCATAATATAATATAGCCTATGTCACCCGGAGATAGTGTAGCTTCCCAACAGTGAAAGAATTTTTGAAATAGGTTCAGTAGTTTCGGAGCCTATTCAATACAAACAAACAATCATATCTTTTCTCTTTATAAAGCTATCCTATTTTTCAAGTCGGATCAAATTGCACACGGTGTGCAAATCAAATTTAAAATCGGTTCAGTAGTTTAGGAGTCCATCGCGGAAAAACAACGTGACACGTAATGTTTATATATATAAAGATTATTAGTAGAGATAGTACAGATTTCATTGTAAAAGATTTATGCTCACCTTTGGACGATACAAAGATATAGAGAAAGTTTCACAAAATGGGTCAGTCTCGTGCTCGTTTCGGCTTTCTTAAAGGATGACTAAGGTTCTAAGAATGTCATGTCTTATATGAAGACGGAACGGTGTTTTGTGGCATTCTATGTTGACTCACGATTGATTTTTGGAAGCCTAATCAAGTGTTATCAAATCTTATGTTACTTGTTATTATTGGTTAATCAAAATAACAATAATTTATTCCTTTTCGCAGTACAACAAATTTTTTCAGAGTTTAGTTATGGTACCTACAAGCTATTGTAAGGACTTTTAAATGCAATCATGGTATACCATTTTGATTATCGTACACCATAACAGTTGACAAGCCAATACTATGCATCAGCTTAAATACAATTTATTTTCTTTCATACAAAAACACAGCCTGAACAATAAGGTGTAAAATCAGCCTATAATATTTATTTATTTATTAAAACATTATGCCCAAGTAAAAAAACAATACTGTACAAAGGCGGACTTAATGCCTGAGGCATTTTCTACCAGTCTATAATGTTCCCACTGCTGGGACACAGGCCTCCTCTCTGTGAGAGGCAGTGGGCCATAATCCATCACGCGGGCCCTGTGCGGGTTGGTAGTTGTCACATGTCTTCGAATTTTTGGTTCTAGGACATGCCGGTTCCCTCACGATGTTTTCCTTCACCGTATTGAGAGCAAAGTGTTGATGAAATAAATTACAAAAAGTAAAACGCCTACCTGGGTTCGAACCCACGACTCACATCTCGTAAGTCGGGGCTGTTACTACTGGGACACCACTGCTCCAAATAATAAGGTGACATTAGATTAAATGGAACCTTTTTGGAAGTTGGGGACATAATCAGAAGTTATAGCCACCATTGTTGCAGTGGTGGAGATAGATGACCAATATGCCATCTCATTTTCACAATGTCGCAATGGCTGGCTTTAACACTTCACACCACAGGGTCTTGGTAGACCACGAAGGAGATGGTGGAGTGAATTAGAAGTCTTCTTAAGAATTGCCAGGAAGTAGCGAAGATTCGTGGTCAATGGAAGGAATGTAGAGATACCTTTGCCCAGCAGTTGTACAAGACGGATTAGATATTATCATCACAATTTCAATCTGGAATTTGTCACTGCTGGTAATAGGGCTACTTTTCGCCGTACTGCCCGGCTAGCACGAAAGAAGATGACATGCTGAGCCAACCACAAATAAATTGGGATTAAGGCAGAAGAATGAAGAGGAAAATGTCGTGAAGAAAGTTTTGAGTTTGAATGTAGTGTAAGGGAACCAAAGAAACGATGAATGGACCGTGTGAAAGATGATATGGTTGGAAGGGGGGTCACTACCTAGATGACGACTAATAGAGAAGTAGGGAGAAAAAGATATGGCGCGCTGACCCAAAATAAATTGGATTAAGGGCAGATGAATGACGAAGGGCAGAATAATGATAGTCACACAAAACAGGAAGAAGCTGTTTATACCAATTTCTAAACACTCATACAAACTAAGACTACATAACAAATGTGATAGCTAATAATCTGATGTATGCGGATCTCTTATGGATATAGGAATAGGAACCGCTCACATGATTGCTAATGAGCCCGCGACGAATGCATCGGCTAAGCTGTCTACAATAATCTCTCACGATTCTCGTACTACTATGTGTTGGCACAATTATACAACACACTCTAGAGGCCATACACAGCACGGAGACGCCTCGGCGGCCGCCTCTAGCAGCGATAGTCGAGGCATCAATTATTATTTCGTCATAACTGCATTGTCAAGTTGGGTTGTATGATAAATGATATTAATTTCTGTAAATTGGTTTAAAAAAACACACTTTTACACGTCATTTAATAATGTTTTCAAAACTAGATGAGTTTGATGTTTCCTATCCGACTACTCTGAGAAGAAAGACCGAAACAAACTCAGAGTGTGTTAAATTGCTGTGTTCGTTGGTTGTGCTTCGAGTCTCATTGACCTATTTTTAAAGAGGGATCACCCAGAAAACTGTTAAATATTGAAAGTAACTAATCTTGCTGTGATAATTCCAAGTGCTTTCTAAATGACTCGAAAGTGAAAACACTCGTCTTTGATGTCACCTAAATAATGTTGCTCAATCCATTGACCGCAAAGAGTGTTTTATTAGGCTAGAACTTCTGTTTTTTTTTGTTGTACTAGATTAACAGTCTCACTGGTCTTGTCATAAGCGCAACTGCCAGTAGCAGCCCGGAGACTGGATTTGCGCTCGGTTGATGGCAATAGGCTCGCCCTGTATTATTTGGGACTTAAGGCGAAATGTGGGAGTACTGTAGGTACACCTCTGCCCAACTCTTTGGGGAAATAAGGCGTGATGTTATGTTATGTTAGCTTCTGCCCGCAACGTCGCCCGCGTGGATGTCGAAAATTATCCCTCGGGAACGTGGTACGAGGACAAGAAGTAGCCAATATCCTTCCCCAGGATGCCATCTATCTCCTTGCCAAATTTTATCGAAATCCGTTCAGTGGTTAAGGCGTGAAAAGGTAACATACAGACAGAGTTACTTTTGAATTTATAGTATTAGTATGGATAGTATGCATGTACTGCCTCCTTGATCTTGAGTGCAACTGGTCAGCGTGAGATATTGAATATGATACCCAGATCTGGTAAAATGTTAGTGGGATATTTCATCAGAGTTTTCAATGTGGGTTAGTGATTGCATAGAAGTTCAAGTTTCCTCACAATGGTTTTTCTTTGCCGTCACTCGGCTCTCCCTTTATCATACTTACAGCGAAAGAACAAATCGATCACCACACTTTCCCACTACGTAGAACACGGACTATAAAGACCCATACAATAAAAAATACAGTCAAAATATTCGGCAAACCAACAAACAGAAAAAGGCGTGAGACATGCTTGGTTTAGCCCCCGGCTTTGCACGGGCTCAAATCGCTCGGGAGCCATTAAATTGGTTCACAAAAACACCCTGCATTTTAGCGATTTTCAATCCATTCCGGTGCCAAGTTTCTTTGAGAAATATCCGACTGGGACCTAACTGAGCTTGAATTGTGTTTTTGTTTTATTTGTTGTATAGGCAGTTATTTTAGGAGAAATGCGTACTTACAATACTACATTTTATTTTTATTTTTAAGATTTTAAAGGTTCTCGGTTTAATCAAGGAAGGTATTCCCCAGGGGTCTACCCAAAGTCTAGGTCTACCCAAGGGAGGTGCTATTTTTAACCCCACTTAGCTTGGAACTAGCATCTCCGACAGAGAATCTTAGGAACACTCGATTGTCATTGTATGGAACATTTATTTAGAGGAATGAGGGCCATTTAAATGATATATATTCCTCCAGACCGTATTTCGGCCATGGCGGCCAATCTCAACGGAAACTAGCCTTCACCGCGGGAAATATTATAGTCCACAAGTGTGTGCGCAGACACAGATGCACTCTCTCTTCCCTCTCTCTCTTTCTTATCTTCTTCTCTTCTCTTAATGTTGTATGGATGTGTGAACGATGATATACCTAGGAAGGAAGTAAACTCTGAGATGACGACTACTAGAGATGTATGGAAGAAACGTGCGTCCCGCCAAATAAATGGAGAATAAGCAGAGAATTATGAAAATTATTCTTGCTCTGATATAATACATATTTAGGTATATCAGAGTAATCCAGCAGCGGACCGTAGCATCAAAGTTGTTAAATACAAATAGTTTATTTTTCTTAACAAGGTTTGTACTACAGAGCTAGTGATTAAGCAAATAAATGCCTGTATTAGGACACTCCACTTTTCCGCAACTTAAATTTACTTAATGTACATTCGCATACAAAAATGATCGCAGTATTTACTATTTATACAATTTTGAGAAAGTAAAAGTGAAATTAATGGATAAGGTACGAAACACGCCGCAGCGCTTGCTATAAATCACTGACGTTACTTGTAAAGCCGCTAATCTTACCTGGAATTAGTCTGCCCACATTTGCTGTATGCCAGCTAACCTGTAGCCATATTATCCACATATATATAGTCCTCCAGACCGCATTTCGGTCATGGCGGCCAATCTCAACGGAGACAAGCCTTCGGCGCGGGAGATATTATAGTGCACAAGTGTGTGCGCAGACACAGGTGCATTCTCTCTTCCTAGTCTTTCATAGTCCAATGGGACGGCAGTCCGACACGACCGGAGAGAGATCAGGCGCAAGACCAACGGCTTAAATTGCTTTCCGAAGCACGGGGGTATCACACCGCCAACTTTGAAACTCCAGGCTGTTACTAATAAAATCCTAATGGAAAAACCCAATAACACTGTCCGATCTGGGAATCGAAACCAGGACCCCACGCTCAGCAATCGCGCTCGCAACCATGAGACCAACGGCAGTTAGATTAACCACATCGAGGAGCACGGAACAGCAAAGCGGCGTTAAGTCAGACCACGAAGGCGTTCGCGAAACTGGGTAGGCAGATTTATTTAAGACGATTTCGACAGTGCTGAACCGTGCAGTTTGTAAATGAAGGGGAGAGGCATTCGACCAGTAGCTTTACTATACTAATATAACAGCCGCACGCGTCGATCGAAGGTTAAGCTACGCTTGCCGCAGTCGATTCGTGGATGGGTGATCATCCATTTCATATCAAGACCCCTCCGTGCCTCCGATAAGCTGTTGATCCCGGCTGTCATTCGTAGATCTAGACAATTGTTACGGGTAGTCAGAAGCCCAAAAGTCTGGCAACCAGTCTTACCAAGGGTTATCGTGGTAAACAGTAACTGGGTTGTGGATGTCTGATAGGCAGTTGCTCCATGTAAAATACTGGTATTCAGCTGCATCCGGGTAGAATAGAAGCTGACCCCAAAATTGTTAGAAAAAAGCTAGGCAGATTGATTGCAGTGCAGATGATGTGGACAGGTCAAGATGACAATAAAAAAACATTAAAAAAAACACTATAAAACGTGAAAAATAACTTTAATTTCGAAGTCGGTGTATTTGGTTAAGTATTTTCGTTTTTGGCCATGGACTTCCGAAATTAAAGTTATTTTTCACGTTATTTTAGTGTTTTTTGTTAAATATGTTTTTATTTTACACTTTTTAATTGTGGTACCTGCCCCACACACATTCGTAAACCACTACTTGATATGTAAATAACCGTGACAGGAAATTATTATAACATCATCAATATAAACTAAGTGGAAAAAATACGCAGTATTAAGGATAACTCAAAAACTACTGGTCAGATCTTGATCAAATTTAAATGGGACTATATGTAAAGCACCAGCTTTCAAATAAAAAAAGAATCATCCAGATCGGTTCACCCAGAAAAAAGTTCTGAGCTAACAAACATTTAAAAAAAAAACCCTCGAATTGAGAACCTCCTCCTTTTAGTGAAGTTGGTTAAAAATACGCCGTACATGGCACAAAGCTCATGACACGTCACCTTTTGTCTAATATCGATCTGCTATAAGAGTGTATTGGTAGCACTGCAGTAAGATGTTTCAGGCAATAGTATAAAATACTAACGTTGCAGTAAATCACAGCATATACTTTTCCAGCATAAATCCGTGCAAGCTGAAGTACCAATGTGACTTTTCAATTCATGTTCTTTCAAAATTTATCTTGAACATTATTGAAATCGGTGCAGGAATAGCATCGTAAGGAAACCAGGGGGTCTAGACAAAGTAACATTCGATTAGCGACGACGCTAGTAGAAAAGCCAAAAAATATATGGGGTTGACATAAGCTATCGAAATGTCACGTGATCATAGGTCGACAATTCGAAATTAGCTAGACAATGCTAACATCATTCGATTCTATGAAACGAACCACGCCGTCGAACGATTACTTCCATAGAGATGCGTAGCCAAATGGCACTTTTTAACAAGCGTTATCGCTAGTTTTCGATTCGTATGATGGAAACATTAGCGAAAGCGATAGCGATTGTAGAAATAGAATTGCTCCGAAGCGAATGCCATTTGTCTAGGCCCTCTGGACTTTATAGTTAATATAAGTTTAAAATCTTCCACCCGTCTTGAGCAAGCGCGTGTCTTTCTCTATATGAGAACAGGTCTTTGCCCTGCAGTAGGACAGTATTATAATTTTTATTATTTTATACATTTCACTGTACTATTTGTTAAAATCTTGAAGAGTAAAGTTTCTAACTTTTCATAATCCACTCTCACTATGCCTGTAGGACTTTTGATTATAACCTTCTTTTCAGTCAGTTTTATTTGTCAACATACCTGCTAATTCGCCTAGTAACGCTTTGGCTCCAAATTTTTTTATCTAAGTGCAGAATCCGACGCTCACCGAAAGGATTTGAAAACAACTTACAACACTTGTGCACAATTCAAAATCAAGACATTGTGGAATTTACAGTCAAATAGCAATATAAAACAAGTGATAAACAGGCTGGTCCGTGGATTTAAATGGCACTTATTCGCAAGTAGGTTGCCTGTTTAGATAAATGTCATCCGTCGAATGATATGAGACCCAAAATGGAGCGTGGGTGTAATAGAGTCGCAAGAGATCATCGTTTAAGTGGCTCTACTTTCTAAGGCAGTGGGCTGTAAAAGGAATTGTAAATAGTTTGGCACGGCTGCACTTTTGGCTTATCCTGGGACTGAGTCCTCTCTGTGAGCGAGCGAGCCGTATAGACGACGTGGGCCTTGTACAGGTTAATTCAAAACTCAAAGGATTTATTCCAATTAAACCATTTACAGGCAGTTTTGAATTGTCAAAGGAGTAGGTAAGCCAGAAAGATGAAGCTAGTTGCCCATTCCATACCCGTAGTAGGTGCCTATGGAGACGAACGGGTAAGAAACTCCACGGACACTTTTTTAATATATATTGTTACAAAAACGTTGAAAAATGTTACGGTTGGTTAGTATAATTTATAGAAGTGACATCATCACATTTTTTCTAGTTTTTGGTGCTAGGAAATGCGGGCTTCCTCAGGATAACGACACACAGCACGAATATTATGCAAAATTTATTGTGAAAAGTCATCAAACTATTTAATTACCCAAATAAAACAATATTGTGTATCAGTCGGGTTGGTCTACAAATTCAAGGTTGCTCAGCGCGCTATGGAGCGACCTGTGCTCGGAGTTTCTTTGAAGGATAACATCCGGAACGAAATTACCGGCAAAATTACTGAAATCACGGTCATAGCTTGCAGAGTTAGCAAGCTGAAGCGGCAGTAGGCCGGTCATGTCTATCGAAGGCCGTTAGAACTGTAGCGGCATCTACAACGCCACATGCGAGCTACGCGTCAGACTGACGTCACGCAAAAATCCTGCATCGCGCAATCAGAGTTTACCGCGCAACTAGCATATATACAACATCCCGACATCAACCGTCGGGCAGTTGCCCACCAGACACGACACCCATCTGGTCGGAGGATCCTCCCTTTTCTATAGAGTATGAGTGAACTTTACACCCTGTTCCTCATACCTCTATACTGGTGACCCCGAAAATGAACGTCAGCGCAGCCTTCGTGCAAGTACATCAGCGTGACGTCATCATTACTTCCTTCAAGCTTTCGAGCGGCGAGTCACACAGCCAGCCAGCACCCACGGCTTCAACGGGTATCCTGACCACCAGCATGCAGCGACCACGCATACCTGGTCATCACCCTCAGCCTCATCGGCAACCTTGGCACAGCACACTGCACTCTCGGCCGGTCTACAAGCAGAGCCTTCAAATCCTCTCCTGGTCGACGCCAGCAGTCAGCCTCAACTCGGCGCTGTACCACATCCGACGCACTGGAGCATAACGCAGCGCCACCCCGACTCACTGGGGTACCACCGCAGACAGTTCCGACTCACCGTGAACTATGCGGCACCCGGTTCCGACTCACTGGAACCTCACCTGGCCCTGGCAAGCATCGCAAGATACACGACTCAGCCCACTATCGACCTCCGGTCTCCGGGGGGGAGTGATGTAGCGGCATCTACAACGCCACATGCGAGCTACGCGTCAGACTGACGTCACGCAAAAATCCTGCATCGCGCAATCAGAGTTTACCGCGCAACTAGCATATATACAACATCCCGACATCAACCGTCGGGCAGTTGCCCACCAGACACGACACCCATCTGGTCGGAGGATCCTCCCTTTTCTATAGAGTATGAGTGAACTTTACACCCTGTTCCTCATACCTCTATAGAACAGACGAATCCTTGAGAGGAAACCGCAAATCGGCAAGCGTGGGGTCGCCTCTCGGCTTCATGGACCGACGACCTTAAAAAGGAACAGACTATATGGATGCGGAAGGTTGAGACGTTGTGGCGGAATTTCGAAGAAGTCTATGTCACACAAATAGTGAAAACAGCTGCACGTATAGTACGATTCAAACTTAATGGCGGCTCGAAACATGAGGCGAGTCGCTGCGCAGTAACCAATTTAAGTATCAGCGGGGGTCAGGGGTGAGGTACTGCGCAGCGAATTGCGAACTTCACAGCCGCCATTAAGTTTGAATCGAACTGTACACATTGATGCGTACATACGGTGATTTCAAATTATCTCAGACGAATGCCGGTTGTGAGTGCGCTTGCACTCACTGTTCGTGAAGTGTCTCTATGTGTGTGTGTACGTTTTCGCTCAGTGTTAGGAGACGACCTTCTGTACTATTATGTGCCTATGCCTAGAGGGGCTCGTGGCTAAATGATAACAGACACAGTAGTCGATCGAAGGTTAAGCTAAGCTTGCCGCGGTCGGTTCGTGGATAGGTGACCATCCATAACATATTGAGACCCCTCCGTGTTTCCGAAACTACGTTAAGCCGTTGGTCACGGCCGTCATTCGTAGATCTTCAACAGTAAATATGGGTAGTCAGAACCCCAAGTCTGACAACCAGTCTTACCGAGTGGTATCGTGGTAGCCCAGTACCAGGGTTGTTGAGGTCAAATGGGCAGTCACTCCATGTAAAATATTGGTATTCTGTTGCATCTGGTTGGACTGGAAGCTGACCCCAACAGCTTTGTTATCTTTAATTTCTTTTTTATTATAAGCTCCTGCAATATCTAGCTAGATTCACCAATATTATCTACGACATTTATCTAACATTGTGAGTACTTCGGCACCCTAATTACGTAACACACTATCAATCACAATCTGAATCATTTTGAAGCCTATTGCTAATGCATTGCTTCATATGTTCGAAAAATTTGTGCGCTCAACAGCGTAAATAACGCAATGAACGTTGTGGAACTGTCAAAATGAAAGCCATTTCTACTGTTAGTGTGTTACGCAATTACTCCGCAGTTCTACATTTTGTTCCAACTTCCCGCATAGACGCATTTGAGTGTTACGAGAGACGGCACATTCACATTGATAGAGTAACTTGCCTGGTACTTATGGGACAGTAATTTCTATTACTCTGTGTATTAACTTCTCCGAATCCCACTTTGGATGTTTTTTTTTTATAATTACTCAAGTCGTTTTCAAGATTTACAGCTATTTTTGGATTGAGTACACCCAGCTTCAATGCGTTGATATTTTTATACTAGTAAGTTCTTGTTCAACAAGTAACAGAAATATGTATCCGGCTACTTTGAGCTATAGAGAACAAAAATCGCTGTCTCGCATTCACTTAGTAGACTCATAGTAAAAGTACTATTTATCGTAGAAATGTACGTAATATGTAACCATATTTGAGACATTTCAAAACTAATTCAGATTGGCATACAAGGCTCTTAATTTCGTTCTTTTCAAATACAGTCAATCTGGGTAACTTAACCATTCAATATAACATCAGCCCGAAATTCTATTAACAAAATTTCAATTTTACAAACTTTGCAAAAAGTTTGTTACAATTATACTAGGCATAAACTAAAAAAGAAAGAAAGTCTCAAATATAATTTTCGGCTAATCTTATATTGAAGGTTTAAGTTACCCAGATTGACTGTAACTCTTTCGATACAGTAAATTAATTCGGTTTCAAATGTCACTTTCAACGGCAATGCCAGCTCTCTGCGCCAGTGTCACCAAGCCAGTAGGTCGCCCCACTTACTCTCCTGGGCGTAAACGACACGTAAAGTTCCCTAGTCCTTCGCCCGGCCCTGGGCGTCGACGCCGGGTACTTGGGGGCATCGTACGACCTTGTCCTTATTGATTCTATTCGTCTAACGGTACGCACGCTTTCTAGTTTGAGGGGTTAGCAGGAATCTTCGTTTTGTATAGTCTGTTCCAAAAGTATTTGATGAAAATGTAAATAAATGTATCGGCAAACGTATCTTTGGGTGTTAATTGAGTGCTTTGATTTGATTATTTGCATATTCAAATTATAATTTAAAATCACCTTAAAGATATTTTTGATTTCAATTGATCTGATTTGATTTCTAGATTTATTTTAATAAATTTCTATTTGAACAAAATGTTTCATATGTTTGGCTTGTGAGAATACCTCTTAAGTAATTATGAAATATTTATTTTTTATCACTATTAGCTTAATTAAAACAGTTATTGGTAATTAAACAATAGTTTCAAAGCTTTTATTATAATTTTTTTTTATTGAAAACTAAGTCCAATATGCCACTAAGACAAAATAAAATTAAAATAATGAAAGCAAAAGTGACACTTTAATATAAATAACGATAAAATGTAAATATACACAAGTAAATATTTTTTTTTGTTTTTCTCAAATCTAAGATACAACCTTTACCCATAATTTTATATCAAAGAATAACTAATTTTGCATGAATTCTTACGTATCAGTCATATTCATACCACAAAAAACGTGTTTTAACTCTCCTGAAAAATTAACTATTTTGGATAGTGTCAGTATTGGATTAAGCGTGCGAAATGTCACATATGTACGTGTGTATGTATTTAAAATTGCAAAATATGTTACGTCACATCACACCAGGGTACACAAATATGTCTACCTGTGACTAGAGAGGGGCGTCTCGAAAACTTATGAAAATTCGTATGACGTCATTTAGGTATGGGTGGCTCCTAAAAGCACCACTCTTTTTTATCGCGTGATGGATTTATTCACAGCTTCCAAGTCATTCATGGAATAAAATTAAGGACACAACACATTCACAAATTAATAATTGGATATAATTTTGTTACCTTCTTATACTGCCTTCGCTATCTAGTTTCCAAACATGTAAACACATAAGTGTTTTTCGAAAAACAACTTTAAAATTCACAAATAAAATTCAATTTGCGCTACAATTTTAAAGATTGTTGTAGTTTTTTCAATGTCACTTTGAAATCAACTTAATTAACAGGACCATAAAGTTGACATTAATAAATAACATAAATTGGAAACAATGATTTGAATAGACTTTACACACAAACAGCTTTTGCGACAATGATAATATTCATACTGGATAAGCTTGAATTAGACCACTATCTCAGCATAATACAGTCTACATTGGTGCAAACTTACCATTGTTTATTCTTGTATAATTTTGACAGGGATGCAAAAGTAGCAACCGACCAGCAACCTTATTGCAACGAAAATAAAAATCACTTTTATTTTGACAAGGATGCTAAATAAAGGCGTTCCCTCACCGGAGCATTCGCACAGGCGAATGACATTACAGACTATAACTATCCAATATTCGATTTTGAGCATTACGTTACATTACGGCCTCACTGACTGACGAGCAATCGCCTGTAATGTACCAATCCAAGACTCGATAAGTTTTGCATTCATGTTACAATTTGTATCACGGGTGCTCCAACTCACTACAATCATTACAGGCGAATGGTCACGGTGAATATAATTTTGTAATGTAAAAATTACAAATTGTATCATTACGGGTTGCGCACTGTAATGCTCGTTTCTCCTCACTCACTGATGTCATGCTCGAATCTGCACTGTTACATTACAGGCGAATGCTCCCGATGAGGGAGCGCCTTAAGAGTAAAATAATTATGAAAGGACTGAAGAAGAGTTACCTATTCACTGGAGACTTGAAGACTTTCAGTACCTGAGATGTTGTTTTTCATTTAAGTGATATACACCGTTTATCGGAAGGTGTGGTCTACAAAGGTGTGGTACTTACCATTAAAACACACACAACAGATATAACTGAACAGACATTGAACAGGTTTCTCCATGGGACCATCGTAACATTGTAATCGTGATAAAATGATCAACTGTCCCATAAAAAACTTCAATCAATCAATCAATCAAAATATTTTATTTCACATAAACCTACATGGGCACTTATGAAACCACAGAAGCTAGATGCGCGGTTCCAATTGGTCGTTTCCTATGGAGAAAGGCCGGCAAGAAACTCCACGGTTACTCTTTTAAAAACCTGTGGCTTTTATAATGTTTTTAAATTACAGTGTTAATAGGTATGGGAGGACAGTGTAGGCCTGTCAACAAGTAACAGGTACTCATCGAAATAGAAAAGGTTAACAAATATACAGTCTACAAGTTAGGCCTACAACGTTCTCACATTCACAAAATATAGGAGAATATCTCCAATATCTCCTCGACCCAAATGTATGGGATGGTTAATATTTTTTAGTCCCATGGAGAAATTTGTTCAATTTGATGGTCAGTCACCACACCCTTAAATATGACCACACCTTTGTGATACTTGCTGTATAGAACGTAATCCATTATCAAGCCGTATACGAATTAAAACACCCCACGAGCCACCGATATGAAAATGTGTCCTAATTCGTACGCCAAGCCTGCTAGTAATGGTATTATCCTGCCAAAATCAGTTGTATCGGTTTATAGGAAGGGCTATTTAGCGGGGACATCTATTGAATATATAAGTGTATTATTTAATGAAAGTGCAAAGACCACAAAACGATATATTGAAACAAATATCCAACGCACTATGGCTTATCAAAACAACAGAGATCCATGAAATCTTCAATATTCCGATGGTCAATGAGGAGATGATAAGTACAAATGGTGACAGCTACAAATTCCGTCTGCTAAACCACCCGAATCGTCTTACGAGGCAGCTTACTACCCCAGAAAGCATCCGATATTTTTGACCAGAACAGTCAGTCCGAAGAATGACTTCGAAAAGATAGGGCATACTCTGCTGGGAGTAGCGCCCTACATGCTAACAGGACCATCTCATCTGCTCAGTCTAAAATACTGATCGCTAGATAAAAAGGGGGAACAACTTTGAAAGTTTGACGATTGATATGAAATTTATGATTATTATTCCGTGAATATATATAATTTCTACAGTCGCAAATCGCATTTTCAACATACGACGTACAACAAAGCTGCTATTTGCGAAAAACCAGTGGAAATTTGAATTTGGCGGGCTACAGCTGAGGATTCACCTTAAAGGACAGACAATATGGGACTGGGGAGAATAATCCGATCCAGCTTGTCCCTTGCTACCCACCCCCAGCAACACCCTCAGCCGAGGTCTATACCCTACAAGGGGTGCCCTTAGCGTATAGTCGCTTAGTTTTTAAGTCTTCTAAGCCTTGGCTGGAGGTCTTAATTTATTGATGCACCCACAGGCAAGCCCGGTTAACTAACCGACAACCTCCTAGGTTGACATGCGAAATGCCATTAAAAAAAAGGCTCGGAAGAGGCTAAGTCATAACAGCCGCATGGGTCGTTCAGAACTCGGGAGAACCAAGGTAACCGACATAGCCCAAAGACTAAGCAAGCTGAAGTGGTAACGGGCTGGTCACATCTCTCGCAGAACCGACAATCGTTGGGGAAAACGCGTTCTAGAGTGGAGACCGCGTTTAGGCAAACGTAGTGTGGGACGCCCGCCGGCCAGGTGGAGTGACGACTTGCGAAAGGCGGCTGGCAGACTCGATAAGAAGACCCGAAGATCGGGCTCAGTGGCGTTTACTAGGACAGGCCTACGTCCAGCAGTGGACGAATTTAGGCAAATGATGACGGGTCGTTCAAGGTAAAGCTACGCTTGTCGAGATCACTCTTTGGATGGGTGATCATCCATTTGCCCCATGTAATATACTGGTATTGTAAACTAGAAGCCGACCTCGTCATAGGTGGGGAAAGGCTAATTAGATTATGATGTTGATTAAAAAAATCTACCTATGATATGTCAAGTTTCAAGTCTAGCCTTCTCACCTTCTGTTTTGACAACCTGATCCATCAAAATAAATCATATTCCTTTTGAAATCAATAAGATTTATAATCAATATCACAATCTTGAATTCTACTCATCCTTTTAACAAAAATGAAGCGTGAATAATTCCATAATATTAACAGATTAGTATAGTATATTTATGACACTCAATTTATATAAATTGAGTGTCATAATGTATATATCCGGTAATAGTTAACACCTTATGTAGATATTCATTTTAAAACTGTGCCACGGTCATATGAATTAATTTCGCTGTGTTTTTAACACACTGATAAGCGGGTATATAGTTTTAAACTATGTTATAATAATATGCTATTTGTTGTTCAACCTCGTGGGTTTAAAGTTTTAGGATATCTATATATATAAAAATTAATCCCTATTTCCCTTGGTCACGCCATAACTTCAGAACGGCTTTACCGATTTCATCCATCTTTTTTAAAATAGTTGTCTAATATTTTGTAGAACGTTCTTACGAAAAAAAAAAACGTTGCGAGATTTATGCGGATGAAACCGCTGGGCGCAGCTAGTAACCAATAAAAATAATAAGCAATAATATCCTGCATATAATTGAGGGGCTCGTGGCTAAGTAGTACCAGCCACACGGGGCTATCGATCTACGGGGTATTTGCGTAACACACTAACAGTAGGAATAACTTTCATTTTGACAGTTCAACAATATTCATTGCGTTATTTACGTTGTGGAGCAGACAAATTTTTCGAACATATGAAGCAATGGATTAGCAATAGGCTTCAAAATGATTCAGATTGTGATTGATGGTGTGTTACGCAGTTAGGGTTAAGCTACGCTCGCCGCGAAAGATCCGTGGATGGGTGACCATCTTTACATACCGAGATCCCTCCGTGCTAATCCCGACCGTCATTCTTGGATCTTTGACCGTCGTTATGGGTCGTCAGAAGCCCGAAAGGCTGACAACCAGTCTTAGCAATAGGAATGGTATTACTCAGTAAGGAACTGTGTTGTGGAAGTCGCTCCATGTAAAATACTGGTATTGAGCTGCATTCGGTTTGACTGGAAGCCGACCATAACAGAGTTGGAAAAAGTCTAAGCATATGATCCTGACTATAATTGCCCCACTGCAAGGCAAATGCCTCGTCTCATACAGGGATAAAATTAGCATTGATCACCACGCTAACTCAATGCATGTTGGCAATTTCTAAAACCTGTAATTCCTGGGTTCTAGCCCCGGATTGTTCAAAGTGTCATTGAGTTTATTTTTTTAAACTCATTAAGTAGTAACCCTATTTTTTTTTTGGTTGCGAAATCATCAAATGACCTCTCCGGCTCTGGGCGGAGCAGAAGGGCGTGTCAGACTCTTACTGACTAAAACCCACCCGTGTTCCTTCAGTTGTCTGTGCGCCAGGGCCACGGTAACTCTTTCGAACAATCCGCGACCCCGGCAGACCATAGCTTTACCTGGCCCTGCAGTCTCGACATAGATAGCGACAAAAATCTGTCGTTAAGTCTAACCGATGTCAAATTTCTTTAATAGATTTTCAACCTTATGCTTTGGAAATAAAGTTGAAAATCTATTAGAGGAATTTGACATCGATACGACTTAGCGACAGATTTTTGTCGCTATCTAATGTCGAGACTGCCGGCCCTGGACACTTCTGTTTGACCCTTGTAGAAATACAGACAAGGTGTTACGTGCTATCCCTCACGAAAACTTATACCAAAGCATACAAACAGTTGGTTACTATATTTAGGTATGATACTCGATTATCAACCGATAAGCTATGCCCATAGGAATCCTATGTTTGTGCAGAGTGATAAAAAAAACATGCTAAAGAAATCTGTCCCCAATTTTCGGTTATCAATCAAGATGATAGGCGTAAGCATAAAAGTAATCAGCAATTTTTATTTAGGTAGTAGTTTTTAGGATTCCGTACCCAAAGGTTAAAACGGGACCCTTTTACTAAGACTCCGCTGTCCGTCCGTATGTCTGTCCGTCTGCCACCAAGCTGTAGTTCCCGTTAAGATATGTATGCCGCAGCCATCTGATTAAATTAGCTAGCTAATTGGACGGCTAGGCCGTTTATTAAACGCCGCATCCAATTAAATAGCTGAAGGACAATTAGCCAAGTCATTGAGCGCAACGTTTAACGAGATGGCTGAATGTCTTGTAGTCATTTAGTTAAATTGGATATTGATGAATTTGTGATGTTTGGTTAGGTTAGTTTGAGTCACTCGGCTGAGTCTTGGTCAGTAATCTTTAAGGGCCCAGTCATCTTCAAAGGGCTGACTTTCAATACGCCAAGTTGTTAAATGTTGAATGATTTTATTTCAATTAACTATCGGCCTAGGCATCCAATGAGGGCTATCGCGCTTGAATTCGCCGCTAGAGGCGCTAGTGTAGAGTAAGGTCTCTAGATGTCAAAATATGTACTGAAAGTTCACTGTTTGCGGGATTTTTTATCACGGATTTTATCGAATGATTCATAATAGCTGTAATGGTTGTGACATTCTTGATGAATTATAGCTTAAGATTTTAAGTAAAAAGTTAGGAACTAATTTAGTAGCACTTGGAGAAAGAATAAGATTTTTCTGCTTCATGCTTGCCAATTTTAGGAACATTATAATCTAAATATTCATTTGAACTTTTAAAATGTAATAAAATAAACATAATATGAATATAAGGGTACTTAAACATATCCAAAACATCAAATAAAAGTACTGCAACAGGACCTTACTCGACAGTGGCGCCAACTGGTGAGCACAAAAACGATAGCCCCCATTGGATGCCGCCGGCGTTTAATGAACGGCCTAGGCGTCCAATTAGGTTGCTAATTTATCCAGATGGCTGCGACATTTACATGACGTTTCGAATCTGTATGCTTCAAAATGGCACACCTGCGGGGTAATTACGTAACACACTAACAGTAGGAATGGGTTTCATTTTGACAGTTCAACAACATTCATAGCGTTATTTACGTTATTGAGCAGACAAATTTTTCGAACATATGAAGCAATGGATTAGCAATAGGCTTCAAAATGATTCAGATTGTGATAGATAGTGTGTTACGTAATTAGGGTGCCGGACTCTCTTTTTTCCCATATTATTATTATACTCTCTGGCCGCAAGTCGGTAGACTACAGTGTTGCCAACCCTACTATGTAATATAGTATCCTACTATATAAGAAGCCTAAATACAAAATTTCGAAAAACTATTATATTTCCGAAGAAAATTTAAATGACATTATTTTATTAAAATAAGTGTAAGTGTAAAACGAAATGCACCCGTTACCTCTTTTTGAAATTTGTATTCAGAAATAAATCAATTTAATAAAATTCTGGGTAGTTATTGCTCTTTCTGACCAAACATGTTCCTCAGTGATTCTGACTTTCTTTATATTTTCAAAATAGTAAGTATCATTTCTTCTTTCTATACCAGAAACTTCAGCTTTTACTGAGCGTATATTTTCAGTGATGAGTACAAAATTGCGAGATGAGCGCAATAGGGCCAGTAATTAATCTCGAAAAGGTGTAACCATAATTTAATTTTATAGTTTAATAATAGTTATGAGACATTTAAAAAAAACATGTTAATAAAGGCTCAAAGTAGAAAAAAACATGCATATAATTATTATTTTTAAACATATCTAACTACAATATTTTTTATTTTTTTCATTATGTACCAAATTTTTACAGGTAATGGCTTCGAAAATACTATATTTGATATAAAAAAAGTTGGCAACCCTCGTAGACTGTGACCGTGCCTGTAAAAATAAGGAAATAGCTAAATACAATTGACTTTAAACTTATAAGGAAGTTGAAAATCAACACAGTTTCATCAGAACAGTCCCTGATGGTCATCGTTCATCGCTTTCATAACGGACAAACTCTGGACTTTGACGCAAGAGTAGAACAGACGGGTCACAAAAAGATTCTCCTCAAATAAACAGCAATGGGATGATTTAAAAGACACAGCTTTTTCTTCATGATCATCATCATCGGCAGCCGTGTTCTACCCACTGTTGAGTATAGGCACCCTCCCTGTTGCGCCATGTTTCTTTGGTCTATGCGAGTCTAATCCAGGTCTTTCCCGCGATCTTCTGTCTGTCATCCACCCACCTGGCTATTGGTCTGCCGGTTCTCGGCAACCATTCCATAAGGGCTTTGCTCCACCTGCCATAAGCCCTAGGCAAGTGTCCAGCCCACTTCCACTCCAGAGCTTTTTTATAAGTATTATTTTTCTTATTGCAAGGCCGATGGTCGCAATTTTTAGCTATTCAATCAGCCAATTAGCCATTAAGTACAGCCTGTAAATAATGGAAGGATTTCGAAACCATCGGTATTATTTATAACCTTTAATAAATTAATTCATAAATGTCCGCCTGATTGCGTAAGGGGAAAAGATTATCATTATTAAATTTATTTTTAAAACTATATGACATGAATTAGTAGATAGGTGATGTTATAATAATGATAGAAATCCCATGATAGAGTAATGATTAAAGTTCGTTCGGTCCTGAATAGTCATTTAATGCATCAATCCCTATCAGATTCATTGAAAGATGTTTCTGATGATAATAAATTAGTTAAATAAATCATTTTTAAAACTACAATAAACGCTTCAAATTCTTATGCTACATAATTTAGGCGAATTCACGTTATTTCAAAGTTAACTCCAACCTCGACCTCATTTCCGAAACTGGCCAAAACCAAGAAAATAAAAATATAAAAAATGACTGGAGACGTCAAAATGAAGTCATAGATTACGCCTATCTTATGAAAACCGATAAAATAAAAATTTAATGATTGATAAACTTGTACATGAACTTATACTATTTACATCGGGTCGTGCTTGTGACTATTAAAAATGTACCTGAAAGCAAAATACAAGTGGTTTGGCTGTTGCATACTTTGATTCTACATGTATTGACGTTTTGTTGTTTCAAGAGAAAAGTGTTATTTTTTTTTGTACGGCTATATTGGTGAGAATGGATTTCGTGATATTTGGATTCAGATTTCCAGATTTTTTTTATTACCTAGAAAACCCGCATCACTTAATGTGAGAGGTTAGGAGTACAAATTGAATAAATTAATCAATGTCGTGAATCCATTGCAATCCAATGCTGGACAAAGGTCTAGATTCCAAAAACAACTAGTCCTCAGCTGTTTAGATTTGTGAAATATTATTTTCTTTTGTCGACATTACTTTAAACTTAAAAAATTTATATGAATGTTTGGGAAACATCTGGAGAGTGATCTAGGATTTCTGTAATAATCAATTCCTTTGTTTTTCAACTACAATTTGCTAGTCAAACAATCAGTTGGTTTGAACTTTAATGTCCCATGAAATGGATACGTCTTATGAGACACGATATACCACCTATAAGTGCGCTCAAATATAGCTCATAAGAGAAGCAGATGACAATAATACATTTAGGACTTGCTAGTGTTTTCATCTCCATGGCACAACCAAAAATAGAATAAGATTTATTTATTTTACTGGAGATCACTTTAGGAAATATTCTTGAATGAAAACTGCACATTGGTATGATATGGTTGCAGCGTAAATAATTTAGTAGTTTCAATTGCTAATAACATTCTATTGATTCCTTTGCAGAACGTTGTCTATTTTAAGAAGATTAACTTGCGCTACGGTGATTTTAAGTTATTTCTATAGGTATGTATGTATAATAATACGTAAACTTCGTAATTTCAAGAACTTAGTTTTGGAATCTGCTAAAACTACTATCGACCCGCCCCTGCTTCGCTCAGGTGCAATGGCGACATGTCAAAACATCGACATTTCTGTTGTAAATCTAAGTTTTTCAATTAATTTGTAAAACTCATAAACCTTCCTGAATAAATGCTCAAAATTAAGGTGCAACCGCATCAAAATCCATTACGTAGTTTGGAAGATCTAAGCGCTCAGAGAGACAAGCACAAAAAGTGACTTTGTTTTATACTATATATACCTTTAGATAATGTAGCTTCGGAATCATTAAGGGTCTCCCTTCACACAAGGTGTTCGATAAATGCTAGTATCACGAGGCCCTAAATTCTTCATCGTTTTCAGCAACAGATTTTTCTAAAGCATCTAATCTCAGACCTAATAAAAAATCAAGACAGCGCTGCGAACAATACAGTGAAACATGCAAAACTACACCTTGCTCTGTGCGTACACGCTCACACGCCCACGTTTACAACCAAACTACACCTCACTAAGTGCACACATGTTTAAGAAACCGGCTTCACGTAATTGTTGACAGCGTTATGTCTTGAATTTTTTATTTGGTCTGAGCATCTAATCTTGGTGGCCTGTATTGTCCCATTGTATGGCTTCCTTCTCCCTTTTCCATACATTTCTGTGTTTTGCTAGTCCCCGCCAGCCCTCGGTAGGAGTCAACCTCGTGAATGCAAAAATATCCTTATGCATTTTGCAAGTGTAGGTGTTATTCAATTTCTTTGATTAATGCTCTACCGTAGGTTCAATTTTTCTTGATAAAAATACTGAATTGATTTTGGCAGCTAATCTTCTATGATCTATGTGACGTAAGATCATTGATAGTCACGTTTTATTTTCTGAATGAAACCACAATTTCTAAACGATTTTTAGACTACTTAAGAATTTTAAAAATTATGTAATCAACTTGTTGTTTACTACCAGTTGTTAAAATTTGGCAATTAATATAATCATAGGCATGTTAGCGACCTTAATAAATATGCAATTTAGCCGGAAGAACTTTGTGATTGCAATTATGTAAGTGCATATTTTATGTTTTTTTTATGAATATTTATGTGACCTACAGAGCTTTTATACGACTTGGCCTTAAACTTGTTAACACCTTGGCATTTGTGATGACATAGAGAATTTTTAGAACATTTTTGTTACATTGGCATTGTGTATCCTTGTTAGTCTTTTCTATAGTTTATTGCTTAATGCTGGTTTAAAGCTGGCACTCCATTGCGGAGTGGAGTGGAGCAGAGCCGAGAAAATTAAACATATAATTAAAATACTTTATGGTCGTTCCTAAATTATGTGGTGGGGTTGCTGCTGCCTCTGTTAAAATAACTGTAAAAGGATTGTACGTACCCACATATTAGATGTTAGTTCTCTTTTTTGCAAATTTGGATCCATGCCACTATATAACTGCCGCTTTCGGAGATGTCTCTTAATTATAATTACTTAATATTTAATTGCAATTGATGTTTTTTTTTCAACTGAATATTCATACACTCAACTTTGTGATCATGTATGCTGTATGCTATAAGGGCCCCGAGCGAAAATTCGTAAAGTGTTTTCCGCAACCTCAAATCCTTATTGATAAAAGGCCTAGGATTAATGAATAGCTAATGAAAATATGAAAAAGAACGTAATTTAATAATGCCTTGCAAAGGTTTCAAGCTACAGGTGCGGTCTGATTCCCAAGCTTTTGTATTTATTTAGTAAAATCACATAGAAAACCTAATCTATCCGAGTCAAGATGGTCCAATTTTCGAGCTCGCTCTTGATTTTTTCTCTGAGTAGAATCTCAATAACAGCTTTACCTATCCCAATTAGGATTCTCCAGTTTTCTAGCTCGCTCCGCTCACTCTTGCATTCTCTAAGTAAGATCACAATGACAGCTTAAACTTCTGAGTCAAAATGCTATTTTATTTATTTTGTAAAAAAAACGATCCGCCTTCTTCAGAACTAATCGTGTAAAAAGGAGCCCTAATTTTTTTCTGAACTGGCCACCCTACTGATCGTTCCAAAAGTATGAACCTTATATAATTCCTGGTATACATTTTGCTAATAAATCTTTACTCAAAGCTAATGAACTTAAAAGTTTTAGCGAACTAGTCGGCCTTATAATTGCAAGGATGTTTTGGCAATATAAAAACACGATTTTTGGTAACTTTTGTAATAGATACGAAGGTTGAGGTTAGAAGGAGTTTAACTTAAGTTTATACTTCCTATTTATTTATGATATGCAGTTAAGATAAATAAGATGATTATGGTGTTAAATAGTGTCAATGAAGCAGGGTTATTAATACGAAAATAGTCGAAGGCGATGAGCCGATAGCACTTGTTCAAGGTCCCTGCTGCTTGGTTGCTGCCTAAGTTGCCCGTTTTTGTTAACAATATAGTTTACTTTGAAGAAAATTATTGAGCCTAGAGGAGAGGGGCTCGTGGCTAAATGATAAATAACAGCACACAACACCGGTCGACCGTAAGTTAAGTTACGCTTGCCACGGTCGGTTCATGGATAGTTGACCATTCATTACAATTGAGACCCCTCCGTACCTCGGAAAGTACGTTAAGACGTTTGTTCGGTACGGGTACTCAGAAGCCGAAAAGTCTGACAACCAGCCTTACCAAAGGGTTATCGTGTTACCCAGTAACTTGGTTGTGGAGGTCAGATAGGCAGTCACTCCAAGTAAAATACTGATATTCAGCTGCATCCGTATAGACTGGAAGCCGATCCCAACATAGTTGGAAAAAGGCTATCCTTAGGCATATTAGTTGATTGTGCCTTACATGCAAAACAATTGCATGCTCTGCAAAACAATATGGAATCAAATACCTACCTAAATAAAATTTTACGAAATACAACCAATTTAAATAAGCACTTAGAACTTTATTTACAGTGAACTACTTATTTTATAATAACTTTTAACTGTAAGTTGACGCTAGTAAAAATTGGAGTACCGCAAGGGAGTATTCTAGGGCTGTTCCTATTTTTACGCGTGTTGGCAATAGGTACGGCCAGGGTTGAAATAAAATATGGTACTAATGTTTGACAAAAACTATTTAAAACTGATCGGAACAGTACCTCGGGATCATCAGAATAGCATTACGTTTTACAAGAGCAACGAATTAAAGGTCTTAATTTTTTCGTCTAGTGCATCGTAATCTCAACCACTCTGACTGCCCCGTTGGTCTCGTGGTCGCAAGCGCGGCTGTTTTGCTTGGGGTCCTGGGTTTGATTCCCAGGTCGGGCAAAGTGTTATTGGGTTTTTCTATTAGGAATATCTCAGTAGCAGCCCAAAATTTGGAAGTTGGTCGTGTGATACCCTCATGCCTCGGAAAGCACGTAAAGCCGTTAACCCCGCGCCTGAACACTCTCTGGTCTTGTCGGATTGTAGTCCCGTCACGTGACAGTAAAGGAACAGAGAGTGCACCTGTGTTTGCGCACACACTTGTGCACTATAATACCTCCTGCGTACCTTGCGAATCTCCGTTAAGATTGGCCACAGTGACTGAAATCGGTCGGGAGGATATTATTATTATTGTTATAACCTCAACAACCAACTAACCTATTTCTCTATCTTTCCAGGTGTAAACAAACAACCATGTTGAAACAACCTGTAACCTATTAATACACTAGTCCAACACAACCGGAGAACCTGTGAAAACCCGCACATGTTATTTGGAATTAGACAAGTTTTGATGTATTTAGCAAGTGTTCAAGCGTGAGATTTGTGAAGGGAAAGTAATTCAAAATGGCGTCCTGTTTGTCTGGTGGGCATTATGTACCTGGGAGTCAGGAGTACGTGCCGGTTGCTGAGTTTTATGCTGATAAGTCTGTTTTTGTCACTGGTGGTACCGGTTTCATGGGGAAGGTAAGAACAACCTTTTATGCTTAAGCAAGCAACGATTTTCTAAAAGGAGGAACATAAAGCTAAGGATTCCTAAGACAGAGGTGGACAGAGGTGGCCATCGGCTGCAGTAACGGTTGTCATGCAAAAGATGGCTGCAGGGTTTGAAATTACGGTGTCAGAAACGCTTTCTAGGAACACCAACTAACTTCCATTGGTAACGTTTCAGTGACGTCATTTGCCGGTGAATTGCGGACGCTATGTGGCGAGCACAGCAGTCTTAGGAAACCCTAGCTTTATATACCTCCGGTTGCTGAAAGCCTTCGTCAATTCTTGTCTTAAATTGTTTCACAGATAAATTGTTTGAAAGTTTTGGCAGGTCTAAAAATCAAGAGATTAATTTGACCAGCGGAGTAATTGCGTAACACACTAACAGTAGGAATAGCTTTCATTTTGAGAGTTCAACAATATTCCTTGCGTTATTTACATTGCTGAGCAGATAATTTCTTCGAACGTATTATGTAATTATCAATAGGATTAGCAATAGGCTTCAAAATGATTCTGATTGTGATAGATAGTGTGTTACGCAATTTGGGCGCAGGTTTTCAAAAACCAAGGGTTAGACTGCTATTATATATTTGATAAATTTAATTTTATATTGAAATATTTATTATTAAAAGTCCTCATAACTGTCACTCGAGTTTTTGAGAGTCTGATGCTGATGATCGACTGGACAACCTTGTCAAACATACAGTTCGCGCAAAAATGTATGAGCTCTCGGAAGTTGCAGCGAGTGGCTGCGCAGTATGCATAATTACAGGTGTTCTAGGGAACTCTCTCACTCTCACTCAACTGTACCATGCGCAGTTTCGTTCTCGGGCCTACGTTCAGAGGGCTCATAAAGTTTTGCGCGAACTGTCAAATCAGATGACGTGTTTGTCAGTTTGACTATTATTTTTAATCCTTACAATGTGGATTACATTACTTAACAGTTTTTTTCTAAGCTTAATATGTATACTTGCGAAAGGACTACAACTGATGGGGATCCAACTCTCAAATTCTCGCTCACCGGTCTTTCGCCTTATATTCTAGATTATTATTTATCACAATAGGCCTAAATATTTCAGCCATGTGTTCAAAAACGATATACCTCAAAAGAATACTTCATCTAACAATGTTGCAAGTTAACACGATACACCCAGCTGCTTTGTCCTTAACCCTGATACCAGAGAGGTCCTCATTAATGTCGGGAAAAAACTAGATTTCTTTAGTTAACTCTCATATAATGTGGCATCACACAGAAGACGGTTGTATATTTCATGCAATTTCTGGATAATACTTTTCATGGGATTGATTTTTCCATACAGTTTCTTTCAATTTAAGAACTTCGGTTTTCTTTCCGTCATTCGTCTTAAAGATAGAAGCTCCCAAACGTCAATTACTTACAGAAATATAAAAAAAATGGAAGTGTTTTTTTGCTCATTTCGTAGTTGATTGTATATTTCTCGCGTTGTATCAATAAATCGATCTTTTAAGAACTATACAAATGTAAAAGTCACAAACTTTTTGTTTTCAAATCTAGTCGGCTGGATCGTATTGGAACTTTGCCCATAGGCAGCACAAAATGATGTAATATATGTCATGAACACCGGTACTGTTATCAAAATAATATTAATTTGATAATACCGTTATCAATGCAAGTTTTAAGTGATTAACGAATTAGTCACTATTAACACTACGTTGGCTTTATCTAATCAGGTCGCTTTCGGAAACAAGATTAATTAATTGAATATTCGACTGCTGACGTAAGAATATACGGCCGACAGGGACTGACCCGAGTACTGATTTTTTCTAAACATCACTATCGAAATTCAAATGATGTTAATTAAAACAAATCAGTTCGCTTTCGAGCTTGGCGTTGTCACTTAGGTGAGGTTCCAGGTCAAGTTTATAGAATAGCACTGCTTGGGCAAACTAGCCACATGAGTTTAACAGAAACCAATCCTCATATACTATGATACTTCTATATAGCAAAGTTGCTACAGAATTACCTAAGATGAAGCGGAAAGAAAGAGCAGCAATATCCCTCAGTATAAATTCATCATGAAATGTCATGATGACTTCATTTTGAAAGTAAATACTGCCTGACTAGGGGTCGTGATTTTGGACTCCATCAGTTGCACTATTAACGCGAAAGCCTAGCGCATATACAGGGTTAGTTTTCAAAGACCTGCCAAATTTTCAAATATGATTCAAAATCGATAATATTTTCAATTTAGGAAATATACATTTTGTTTTACAACGATTACTACGATGTTTTGTTATAAGTTATATATTAGGTAGGAATTCACGACGATTAAAACATCAAACTTCACATTTGAAAGTTAAAGTAACAATTCAAATAAAAAAAACAGATATTTAAATGCGTATCAAGAAAGGAGTCCGGCGTGAGCGGTAGGGATGCGTAGACGACCCATGTGCGCCGACGGATGCGAACCAATACAATGATGCGGATTCGTGTTTGTGTGTGCGTTGCCGAATTATGATCCAAGTACTTACAAGCGCGTGTGGTCTGGGTTGTTGAACTGAATTGATTTCCACACATTCTGTTTTTAGAAGCGGACAGGACTAAAAATGTTGTAAAAGAATATTATTATTTTTATTTCATAAATTGAAAATATTATTGATTCTGAATCATGTCTGAAAATTTGACAGGTCTTTGAAAAATAAACCCTGTATATTTACAATATCTGAATTTATTTTTCATTTATAATAATTATATTTATTTTATATTTAATATAGATTACAATATACAAGCTAAAACTAAAATATATATACCTACTATTTACATGAGTATAATCAAAAAAAAAAAAATTAAGGCAAGAGCTGATAGGGCATCAAAATACCTGAATTTTAATATTTTACATTGAGCTTTAAAAAAAGACTCTCACGCAAGTAGGCAAAACAAAGATGACGTTCTACTAAGCAGGACTTTTGTTGAAACTCGATGTGCCATTTTTACAGCCGAGTATGTACAGCATTTAGTTAAGTTGAAGAGGATATTACTAATATGAAGACATTTCTTTTAAGTTGATCATTATGTCTTTATTCCACAGGTGCTGGTTGAAAAGCTGTTAAGGAGTTGTCCAAAAATTAAGAAGATCTACCTGTTGATGAGGCCGAAGCGAGGACAGGATGTTGCCTCACGCCTCACCGAGCTAACACAGTCACCGGTCAGTTGTTCACTCATTTGTTCTTCTTTCATTCATTCATCATACGCATATTTCTGTTTATATTTATTTATATTTAACGACCCGCCCTGCTGCGCACGGTGTTTACTACTTGACAAAACATGACGATTTATTTATTATACTTAAGTTAAATATTATTATACTAGCGACCCGCCCCGGCTTCGCCCGGGTAGCAAAGCATAATATAATATAGCCTATGCCACCCGGAGATAGTGTGGCTTCCCAACAGTGAAAGAATTTTTGAAATTGGTTCAGTAGTTTCGGAGCCTATTCAATACAAACAAACAAACAATCATATCTTTTCTCTTTATGCTATTATTTCACTGTATTTCGTTTATTACAAAATATATTTAGGTTATACTTTAGCCTCAGCAACACGTGGTGGTTATGCTATTAAATTGTAGCTTATATGAAACGTTTCTAATTTTAACAGAGCGCCATCTATTGAATACTTACTCAATCCAGTCAACAGATATCGCCATCTGTTAGAATAGTTTAGATCTAACAGATAATTGTGACTGTCAAATAATAGACAAATAATTTACAATAAAATAATATTGCGACTATAAATTGAGATGTAAGCTGTCCTATCTTTCAAGTTGGATCAAATTGCACACGGTGTGCAAATCAAATTTAAAATCGGTTCAGTAGTTTAGGAGTCCATCGCGGACAAACAACGTGACACGTAATTTTTATATATATAAAGACTAGTGGCTCTGTGAGCTATAGACCTCGCGAGTCTGTCCTTACATAGTTTAAAACTGAATAAATGTTCACCGCGCACCTTAAAAAAAAAACGCGCAAAGAGCGCGAAATAGCTGAAATATGTTTTTTTTGTATGTTTTGAAACCCCAGATCTCAACAATTTTGAAAAATTTATTCGACAAAAGAACTCCATATAATTATCGAATTTGCTCACAAAATTTCACGAGAATCGGTTCAGAAATGCGACCTGTAGAGGAGAACAGCCGGACATCCGGACATACGAAAGCATTTTCGCCCAAGCTGAAACGGAGACGCTTTGCGCTCGCTCGGTTAATTAATATAGACTGTGTGATAGATGATATGGCAAGAAAGAGGGTGACTACCAAGTTGACGACTAATACAGAAGTATGGAAGAAAAATACATGTTGCTGTGACCCCAAATAAATTGGGGGTCAGGAGAACGATGGTGATGATCTCAGTTAAATATTACTGTATTATACGCATAAACGGAATAAATTCTCTATTAAATGATGTTGAATAACGCATCAAAATCCGTTGCAAAGTTGAGAAGTAAAATGCGGTCACACAGACAGACGAAAAGCGACTTAAATTTTTAATATGTAAAATCAAAATCAAAATATTTTATTTCACATAAACCTACATGGGCACTTATGAAACGTCAGAAACTAGGTGCACGGTAACAATTAATCGTTTCCTATGGAGAAGAGCCGGCAAGAAACTCCACGGTTACTCATTTAAAAATAAGGGGCTTCTTCTTTCTTTTTAACAATGTTTCAAATTACAGTGTCAATAGGTATGGGAGGACAGTTTAGGCCTGTCAACAAGTAACAGGTACTTAACAAAATAGAAAAAGGTCTACAAATCTACAGTCTACAAGTTAAGCCTATAAGTTAGGCCTGTAAGTATAGATATACATATATTGATAGATAGATCGTTTATTTGGTGAACACAAGAGACATAACACAACATACAAAGCACGATTAAATAATAAAATTTAACGTGATCACAATTTAGTTAAGTAGGTACAAAGTGCCAATATACAACAAGAGAAAAAAATGAAAGGAAGACATAAAATAGTGACGATGACATTTTGTGTCACAAATTAAAATATAAATGAAAATAACGTGCGGTGGAATACAAAAGTGCGGTGTGCGTCTCAAAGTGGCACCAAATGGGAATCCAGCTCAGCATGTGTCAGATAAATATACCTGACGCTGGTATTCTGCTGGATCCCTGTAGTGACCTACGGACATCAGACGGACGGATTGGTCAGTTGTTCCGTCAATATTTTCAATCGTTCCATGTTTTTTTTTTGGTTGTTCTATTTTTAAGTCTACCAATGATTGAATACCCGTTGTATTCCAATCATTGATCCTTTTTTTATTAATTTATTATTCGATGGTTCATTCTTTTTAAATTCATCGGTAATTCTTTCAAGTCGCCATAGTAAATAAATTTTGATGAGTAATTTTTCAGTTATCCTTAATACTGCGTATTGTTTCCACTTAGTTTACATTGATGATGTGTTAATAACTTCCTGTCACTGTTATTTACAAATGGTATACGAATTTGTGTGGGGTAGGTACCACAACTAAAAAGTGGTTTTTTTTGCAATAATGCAACCGACTTTCAAAAAAAAAACAGAAAGAGAAGCGAAAAATAACTTTAATTTCGGAAGTCGGTGGCAAAAAACGAAAATACAAAAACCAAAGACACCGACTTCCGAAATTAAAGTATTTTTTTTTTTTGAATTCGTTTGTGTTTTTGCATAAAAGTTTTTTCGCAGTACTTTTTGTCAGTCATAGTCCTGATATTTATTTCTCGCTCTGATTAATAAAGCCTTATGAACCCGCACTAAGCCCGCGTAGTAGATTACGGCCAACTCTTTTTCTCACAGAGAGGAGGCTTGTGCCCCAGCAGTGGGAACATTATAGGCTGATTATGCTTAAAAGCTACTATGCTATATGCCCCCCATCAGTAAAGTTTTATTTCTTTTACTGACTGCACGACAGCAAGACAGGGTCATGTTTTTAACTGTCGTCATTAGACGTTCAAATGACATCGATGTCTTTTTTAATAACATTTTATTTAAAAAAAAACTATCTACATTTTTTTTTATGTAAGGAGCTTTCATTTGTTATATTCGTACGTACGTTGTGTCGAATTTGTTAAATTCATCATTCATTTCCTCATTCAAAATTTCATTCATATTTTATTCATGAAATGAAATTGAATGTAAATATTTAACTGATTTAGTTTTTATTATTTACTAGCTGTTGGTGCCTGGCGTCGCCCGGGTCATTTCATGTATTTTTATTGAGATTTTCGTACAAAAATACCATCCAAATTTCTGACTTATTCGATGGATTTTCCAAAAAAAAAACTTTCATACAAATCTTGCCCGTGACAATTAACTTAATTAAATTAATTAATCAACTAAAATCAGCCAAATCGGTCAAGCCGTTCTCAGGTGATACATGCGGCAATTAATTTTTATTTGTATACTAACTGCGCCCAGCGGTTTCACTCGCATAAACAACATCACGCAACTTTCTTTAAAAAAAAATCCGTAAGAACCTTCTACAACTACTAGAAACCTAGTAAAAAAAGATGGATGAAATCAGTAAAGTTGTTCTCAAGTTATGGCGTGACCAAGGGAAACAGGGATTCATTTTTATACATACTCGTATAGATATAGATATTTTGTTGTTTATTTTACAATTCAGCTTTATGCTTTGCATAAGTAAATGTAAACACAAATGAATGTAATAAATAAAATTAAAATAAAATAAAATCCATTTATTTCAGGTTCTCCCATATTACAATCACAAGTATTACAATTACAAACACGAAATAAATACAAATCACAATATAAAAATAAATATAATGTCATCAAATTATAAATACAATGTCAAATAATGTAGTAGTAATGAAATGAAAAAAAAACACATACATATCTATTAATCAATTAATTAACTAAGTGAAATGAAATAAACTGTTTGATGGGCTCGTGGCAAAGAAATAACAGCCGCACGCGTCGATCTTCAAGGTTAAGCGACACTTGCCGAGGTCGGTTCTTGGATAGGTGACCTACCGAGGTTCTGTACCTCAGAAATGCTAATATAGGGGACGAAAGTTTCTATGGGAAACTTAGAATCTCTTGAGTTAGGAATATCCAAATTTAAATGTATGCTTGTGGATAAAAAATATTTGATTTTGTGTTTTTGTAAAATCATCCCCCAAGCCTAAGGGGAGGGGGGTAATATAGGGGATCATTTTACAATTCACAAATTTTTGTGTACTTATTTTAAAGAGACTTAAGGAATTGGAAATATTGTCAGAACCCGTATCTTAATGTATTATTTATTTTTGTATTTATTTCATTTAAACCGCCCCATCCGCGTAATAGTTATTACAATTCGAAGTTATAAAATAAATTAGCTTATATGTAGGCAATACGTGGCCCATGGCGGCGCTAGAACATTTAAAATTAATTATTATAATATTAAAATGAATTATTATTATTTTTGATTTAGACATTTAGAATCATAAAAAACTGTTTAATAAAAATAAAATAATCCAAATTTTTTCATTTATTATCCATCTGTCTGTTACCTTATGACGCTTTAACTGCTGAATCGATTTTGATGATAGGATACTATTTATTTATCCCGGTAGCTCGTTCCCGTGGGATAATTTCCGTAGGAGTTTGTTAGCATAAGTTTTGGAATCACTGACTCCCAAGTCACAGGCAATAAACCTAGTTTGGGAGCCAGGAGATTAATTAGTCTCACATCTCTGTACCAAATTATTGTACAATTGTTTTTGTCACCAATTTATATATAGATAAATAAAGAATTATTATTATACTTATTATTATTCACGCGGGCGAAACCGCGAGCAGAAGCTAGTAATAATGTACATTTTTGTTGTCCTTATTTTCGCTGTCAGATTTTCTAGACAAAGCACCATTGGAATATTGCAAGTTTGTACTTTAAAGTCTTTATGTACTTCACATATATACTCTTAACACTAAGGATTAAAGCCGTGACGACCATTTAAATATTGTGTAGCTTCCTTATTTCAAAGAAGTAATTTATTTACCTATTTATTTATTTCAATGGACTGAAATTTGCATTGTGTACTTAAGTGCTGTAATTATGTATTCTTATTTTATGCATTTATGAAGTATTTGCTTCTTTAAGTTGTGGTTTTTCCGCCCTTATACAAAGTCGAGACTCTAGATCTAGACAAAAGTCTTTTGACTTTGGACTGCAAAGATTTTATTGCATTGGTACCTACGAACGATCAGCTTTACAATGAGGGCTACCGCGCTTGAGTTCGCCGCTAGAGGCGCTAGTATAGAGGAAGGTCTTTAGATGTCAAAATATGTACTGAACGTTCACTGTTTGCGGGATTTTTATCACGGATGTATAGTTATTGTAATGGCTGCGCCATTCCTGATTAATTATGGCTTAAGATTTTATGTAAAAAGTTAGGATCTAATTTGGTAACACTTAAGGGAGCATAGTGTTTGTCTGCTTCATGCTTGCCAAATTTAGGAACATTGTAATCTAAATATTCATTTGAAATTTTAAAATGTAATAAAATAAACATATTATGAATTTATGGAAACTTAAACATATCCAAAACATCAAATAAAATTACTGACAAGACCTTACTCGCCAGTGGCGCCAACTGGTGAGCACAAAAACGATAGCCCCCATTGCTTAACAGACTAGCATTCGAAATACCTACCTTTAATAAGTCTAAAATTGACAGCACGTCTTGATCAAACGTGGTGATTAATGCTTGTGTCTTCTCTGTATAAGAAGAAGCCTCTTCTCTGCCGTGGGACAGTAATAATAAGCTGGTATTATTCACTATCACTCAGCATATGCATACTCTTTTCCCAACTACGTTAGGTCGGCTTCCAGTCTTACCGGATGCCGCTAAATATGAGTAGTTTACATGGAGTGACTGCTTATTTGACCTCCACAACCCAGTTACTGGGTAACTAATCTTACCAAGAAGTATCGTACCCCTTGATAAGACTGGTTGTCAGACTTTCGGGCTTTTGACAACCCGTAACAACTGTCAAAGATCTACGAACAACAGCAGAGACCAAGCGGTTCCAATTTTCATCGTATTTTGTAGGGAGTCCACGATTATTTATGTTCTTCTTAACCAATTACTGATAAAGGATATATCTTCTCCAGTTGTTCGAGACTTTACGGAGAGAGCGGCCTCAGGAGCTGAATAAGATAGTCCCAATAGTGGGCGACATCACCGAACCAGAGCTGGGCATCAGCGCTGCAGATCAGGCTATGCTTTGCCAGAAGGTAAGACAGAATCCTTTCTATCACCCTCTGAACGCGGTAATAGGTTGTGGTGGAGCAAAATTAAAGTGATAAGTAGTGGACTGTATAACAAGTATATTAAGAAAGATGAAATTACAACGCTAATAAAAGGTTGGTTTAAAATTAAAACGCGCAAGCGCAGCCGTGCGTGGAGGCGTGCAACAGCTGACTGGTCTGGTCCGGGGGCCCGCGCTCGGCCGTTGGCTGGCTGACTCCCCGCTGTCCCCGTACCCCTTGTTTACTGCCGCCTGTACGCGACGATATTGAGAGGAACGGTCGCAACACCCTTATCTGGCTATAACAGCTCACTGGTGGACATAATATGCCTCTCTGATCTATTCTCTGAGTTATATGAAAAAAAACAAAAAACTAAGTTACTTTCAGGAATTAGGACCCAAGTCCCGAGAATAGTACCAACTACTTTTTACTGTGGTCAGAAAATTAAATAACATCCCGATACAGAGTAAAAGTAATGAGCTTTCTAATATTCTAAATAAACGAATACATTATGGAAAAAAATACCTAGTTTCTTTTGAATTTTTTTGACGTTTGACATCATTTGTCAATCATTTACTATAACTTTACTCAGCTGTTTCAGTAGTTTGATGGAAAACATCCCTATTTTGCTTTCCTTCGTTCTTCTTCACCGTGTAGGTGTTTGCATTTATGCTACCTAAATAAGTTTGCACAGATCATGCGCTGTATGAAAATAATACTTGTACCTACAGTTACCTATATTCTCCATTATTCTCCACCAGATATCAGTGGTGTTCCATTCGGCGGCGACGGTGAAGTTCGACGAGAAGCTCAAGCTGTCCGTCACCATCAACATGCTGGGCACGCAGCAGCTTGTGCAGCTCTGCCATCGTATGCTTAGCCTTGAGGTAAGGACCTTAAGTTTTAAGTAGTAGTGGACCCGTATATTGCAAAACTGGAGCCCTGATATAGCCAAACGTTGGGGGACGGTAGACCGAGAAGAAGATTGTGGGACGCCTTGGATGGCTTCCTCAAGAATTGGCGAGATAAAGCATAACATCGAGAGAGTGGAAGAAATGGGGGAAGCATTTGCACAAGAAGGGGAAAATTTCGGTAAACAAAATAAAAATGGTCTTTGTGAAGGAGCTGGTCATGGCTCCCTCAGGAAGTCAACTACCAGCATAGGTATACAAGGTGGCAGGGACATCGATGCTCAACCTGTTACCATGGATTCAGTACATGATTCTGAAATCACTGCGTTGGAATTTTTAGGCGGTTATTAAAAAAAATATTTGCTGTTCAGTACATTTATACCGTGTAGGTAAAGCACTTTTCTATGTAATAGCATTTTTTTTTTGATAACCGACGGTAATTTTCTTCGCTAGAGGGTCTAGCATCATGTGCTGAATTCTTGGTTACAGTTTGCGCGTGCCATCCTGTATATTTCTGCCGCCAAAAACCATTGCTGTGTTCCATTTGAAGGTTATTGGTGCCGAAGTAATTACAGGCATATGAGACATTTTTGTATCTGAGATGGTAATGTATCTGTTTTGCTTATGATAAAGGGAACATTACGCAAAACTCTGCGTAGGGGGCGCCACTAGCACAAACCTTAAACAAACCGCCATGATTCCTCATGTCATATTTATTAGTAACAAATAATTAGTGAAAACGTGTTAAATTATAATAGTTTTATTATTATTCATGTATTAAAAAACCTGCACTGTAATATTATGGCATCCTAAGGACATTTAAAACTGTTTATGGTTTGTGCTAGTGCTGCACTCTGATGGCAGAACATTGCAGTAATACTCCTTATTGCAGATCTTCATAGGCAGTGTTGACACTTAGCATCTTGTAGACTGTAGAGTTGTTTGCCATAGAAAAATATTTAAAAAATATCTTTAATGACTGTTATGGACTGCCTTTAACTAATGTAATTGGCCGATTGCTGTTTTATGCAAAAGTAAAATAAATCTTGGAAAACAAAAAAATTATATTAATAAGAATAGCGGGAGCGCAGGCTTGAATAAAAAAAAAACATTTATTTTGGAGCTCATTAAAATAGACGATCCATTGTAAGATCGTCTGGTGGTTAGCTTGGGTAAGTATTTATAGTATAAAACAATTAATAATTCGATCGAATTTTCGCATAATACGTTTAGCGATGTTCATCTCTGATAAATAATGAATCACTTTAAAATGACTCATAGACGTTATCGTGAATTTCAATGACTGTATTTATTGAAACATTTTGTCTATAAAAACGTCGCTTTTAGCGATAAGACCGATCAATGATACATCCTATCTAACATTTATCATAGGATGTAAATTAAATGTAAAAATTATAACTTCGAAGTAAATAATTTTCATTATGACTAATCACCGTTTTCTGGAACCGTGAATTTGTTGTCAAATGTCATTTCAAAAGACTTTTTTCATACTTAGGTTTTTCTCAGAAACCGGTACCGTTATAATAATATTACGGACTTCAGCTGATGATTATCTTGAAAATCCATCATTTTTATCGGTGTTTAACATAACGGCTTCAAAAATTGGACGGCTGTCATTAAATTATGACTGCACCGTTTTCATAGGGACCCCAATCTCTATAAAAGCGAACATAACATCTGATACTTGATTAGGCTATAAGACGATTATCGAATCATGGATCTAACATACGTTGTCTCACTTACCGGGCTCTGTCTCTTTTTCTAGCTTTAGTCCTATAAACTGATGAGGATAGCCATCAGCTTCTATCAAATCTTTACCCAGATTCATATTATATACTAGCGACCCGCTCCGGCTTCGCCCGGGTAGCAAAGCATAATATAATATAGCCTATGTCACCCGGAGATAGTGTAGCTTCCCAACAGTGAAATAATTTTTGAAACCAAAAATTGAAAAAGTAAGAACAATTGCATTTCACTGTATTTCGTTTATTACAAAATAAATTTAGGTTATACCTTAGCCTCAGCAACACATGGTGGTCATGCTATTCAATTGTAGGTTACATATATGAAACGTTTGTATTTTTAACATAGCACCGTCTATTGAATACTTACTCAATCCAGTCAACAGATATCGCCATCTGTTAGAATCGTTTGGAGCTAACAGATAATTGTAACTGTCAAATAATAACAACAAACAACTGTAAAATAATTTGCAATAAAATAATATTGTGACCATAAATTGAGATGTAAGCTATCCTATCTTTCAAGTTGGATCAAATTGCACACGGTGTGCAAATCAAAGGAAAATGCCCAGTCTTCTACTGACCGTCGTTGCGCATTTTTTTTTTTGTATAATGCCATAAATTGGATATAAAAGAGGGGTGATGTCGTACTGTCAAAGGAAATAAAAATTATCCATTTATTTTGTGGGATTTTTGTTGGTCTTTGATTTTCTGTTCAGTTTTGAGGTTAGTGTTGTAACGTGACTTACACCAAAAAAAGCAGTCCTTTACAACAATATGATTTGAATTCACATAAGACAAAAGAAAATAGTTCCAAAAAACCAATGTATGATCCCAAATAAAAAGTATTACATAGGTAAGTCATACTAAATGTATGTTTGTATAGGTAGAAAATCAAAATGCTTGATGAAAGAATGAAATAGTTTTATTCGTCCATATCTCTACATAGTATAAAAAAAGGCGTTCCCGCTGTCTGTACGCTTAGATCTTTTAATCTACGCAACGGATTTTAATACGGTTTTCATCAATAGACAGAGTGATTCAAGAGGAAGGTTTATCTTTAGAAATACATGCATATAATAGTATTGCCAACGCTGGCTAAACCTTACGAGATAGATCAGAATAATGTACTACAGAATTGTATATCTTAAAAAGATTTACAAAATATTCCGCGATGGTATATGTCTATCTCCTAAGGATAACCCACAGTAACCATTTCTATCTTTTACATATTACTAAAAAAGTATGGGTTATTTACGAAGCTATAAGAAGAAGTTATTTAGATGATGACTGCATATACGGGCACTAGCTGGTACATACAATTTATGCTCTTACAGTAACATTTTCTTTATAGCAGATGGTACCAACAAACGTTCTGTATTCCTACACTCTCCAAAAATACAATGCCGTGATGATGCAGCAGCTCTTTTATAAATACGTGAGATAATTTTAAGGTGGTGTTCAACATTATGATCCTGATGCAATTGCTGAATGGGTTGTGGTGGTGGTGTAGGTATTGAGAAATTCCTTGAAGTCATAGATGTTTCTGATACACTGACCGCCTCGTGTCTTGATGTAGGAACATCCCTATTATCTTGTGCTGCAACAGTCTCTTCATGACCAAGCTGCTGTTGCCTATGCTGATCATACTGAGTCTATCTCTTTACACTTCTATAGGCATTAGTCCAACAACGTAAGCAAACTCTTTCAAGTCTGTGTACCTATAAAATAAAAATAAAAGCATACCCAACATGACCACCATGACCATGATGAACCCATACATGCTAGACTAACATTTATATAGAGAGGGTCTAAAACAATTGTGGTATGTGAAATAAAGGACAAATACACATGCACAACTTGGAAATAGCATGCTCCATATGTCATGAGGTGTTTCTGTATAATCCGGGAACTATTACATTATTTTAATGCAGCAAGTATTATTAAAAGTATAGATACCTGCTGAGTAGGTATGCACGACATGATGACATTTCCTTCAGGGCTATCAATTGTTACTTTGTGTGTCTTAGCTCTTAATATGGAAGATCCACAGACAAAGCACACTTGTTGTTGTCCATAAGCTCTTACAACTGTTGATCCACTTGACAAGTTTTGAGATGCTCTTTCTAGTATTGTAAAACATTCTTGACAAAGGACATCCTCTACTGACATCTAAAAATAAATATATTAGATAAATAATATAATCTGTTAAGATATTAATCTTAGCCTCAGTTTTATAGAAAATATACATATTATTGTCACAGACAGGCCAAAGCAAAACAAAATAAACAACCACACAAACTAAGAAAACTATAACTGGTGGTTCTCATCTCATCATGACGCATTTATATATATGTATATTTGAACACAGTTAAACAGTTTCTAGTATCGGCTGTAAAACTTAACTGTAAACAAAAAAATACAAGTAGTGCTGAAAGACTTGTGGCACAGTTTCTTAGTATTCATATTATCTATATTATCAATACAATATTATTGATAATATAACATAATATACGTATCTACCTTTGCACATACGTCTAAAAAGTGTGTGTTTTAAGAAAAGTGAAAAACAATTACAATAATACATAACTGAATAATTAAGAGATACTAACCGTTTGCTGGAGTAATCCAGGATCGTAAAATTCTAAACATTACATCAGTTGCCTCCCCGACTTGACGACGGGGTAGAGGATGTACCATAGAAAGGGAACAATTCACACAGCGTGACATTTTTAACGAAATCGTTGGTGATTTACTGCACAGAGGACACGGACCGTAGTCGTAAAAACGTTCGACACAATCCACACCACCAGCACAGAAACAGTACAAATGGTCTTCAAAAGAGTTCTTGATCGTGCATGAATCTGAAGACTTGACTGAACACGAACTTAACGCAATGATAATATAATTATTAGGACAACAAACTCAACAACTATCAATGCATAGGTAAAGAAAAAAGGTCGCTGCCGAGTGACATGATGCTTTGATTGACAAATTAATAGTGACACTTTTGACAGTCCACCTTTCACAGTGCCCGTGATAGTGTTACCAACAGTTAATCTAAATCACCCTGACTATGAGTGATTTGTCAACCACAGGAAGATTTTTAATTAGTAAAATAATATTATTTTAAAGATTTTAACTAAAAATGATAATATTGTAATTATCTTTATTAGAAATAAAAATATTAATAACGAGGAAAAATGTCATAGTTGAAATTATTTTTTAAACTCAGCGTCTGCCCTTATACTTCCGTTATGACAGAGTATGGGAAGATTCTTAAAATTGACAACACTGCTTTCACTAAAATACGCCAATAGAAAAGTATGCAATAATATTCAATAAATAACTAATTAAATACAAAATATTAACCCCACATACGATTTTGATCAAATGAACTAAGAAAAGTTAAAAAAAAGTTTTATAATTTGTGAGTATATTTTTATGGCCATACTCTTTTACTATAAAGTGATTATGATTTCGGTCAATCTCCTTTAAAATCGGTTCAATAGTTTAGGAGTCCATCGCGGACAAACAACGTGACACGTAATTTTTATATATATATAAAGATTTTTCTTAATATTCCAGGCTCTAGTGCACGTATCGACCGCCTACTGCAACTGTGAGCGTGAACGTGTGGAGGAGACGGTGTACGCGCCACCTGCACATCCTGAGCACGTCGTGACGCTCGTCCAAACGCTGCCGGATGAACTGGTGGATAGAATCACACCGGATTTAGTCGGTGAGTGAACAGAGAGGATGGTCTTTTATTCACTACAAGTGAACAACATGATGATGATGAAAAAGTGAATTGAAAAAGCGGTAGTTAAAGAATAAGTGACGAAAATAGCTCGCAATTGGTTAAAAAAACATCTCCACTACTGTATTCCCCGAAGAGGATAGACAAGGTGTAAAATGGGACTTAAAATTATAACATGGCAACAACCTAGAAAAAAAAATCTGTTTACACTAATAGGGTCAAAATCGCAACCTGTAAGCTGCTTTTAAGAAGTTCATAATGAGAAAATCTAATGAAACTTTGCCAGACCTGGAGATCACCACAGTAAATAATTAGATTAACGAGTCAGCAATACAGTGCGATTGTGAGAGCGTTTTGATGCTCGTCTATAGAGGTATGAGGAACAGGGTGTAAAGCTCACTCATACCTCCATAGAAAAGGGAGGATCCTCTGACTAGACGGGTGTCGTGTCTGGTGGGCAACTGCCCAACGGTTGATGTCCGGATGTTGTATAATGCTAGTTGCGCGGTAAATTCTGCTTGCGCGATGCAGGATTTTGCGTGACGTCATTGTGACGTGTAGCTCACATGTGGCGTTTGTAAATGCCGCTACACGTCTACTTTAAAATATTTATAATAATATATTCTTCTTCTACATTTCAGGTGACAGGCCTAACACATACACATTCACAAAGGCTCTAGCAGAGGATATGCTTATAAAGGAGAGCGGTAACCTACCCGTCTCCATTGTTCGGCCTTCTATCGGTAAGATTATCATTTATTACCCAGTATACAATTCAATTTATATATTCTAAAAAGTAGCGGAAAAAGAGAGTGTAAAAATCGGCTTATCCGTTTGGAAGCTACTATGCCACAAATACTATATACTTAACTATACAGGGTGGCATAGACATCGAGGCGTAAACTCCTATAGTAGCTTATACATGTTTAGGCGGTTACCAAAAGAAATCTGCTGTTTCATAGAAAAATGCAATACCTACGCGATCAAAAAGTATGAAAAAGCCATTTTTCTTTTGTTAAGAATCAGGTACTGCATCCATGGTAACAGGTTGTGTGTCGATGTATACCAGCCTGTATGTACCTTTATAAAACTTGTTCCCTCTTTTTGCGTTAGGGGTTATTTATTTATTTATTTATTCAGTAGTACACATATATATTATAATAATAATAATGTATTTATTTCAAAAAGTGTGGTACAGTCTGTTACAATAAATACAATTTTACAGTTTATGGACAAATCCAAAAGGGAGTAACAATTAACGGAATTGAATCTGACGTCCTAGCTAGGTTACATGGTAACCTGTATTAAGGTACGCCAGCCCAGGTTCCCAGAAAAGGAGTACAAAAACAATTTAATAGGGAGTGCTTAGGACTATAAAGTGCAGAACTGCAAAACGTATGGTAACTTATACAAGGTGTTACCATACGTATATTATACAGGGTGATTGGAAGATGGGTGCAAAGCTTTAAGGCGAAGATAGTACAGACAATTTAGAACCATTTAAGCCATGGTTGTCTTAGACGAAGTCTTACCAAATATTTTTAACCAAATTTTTAAGTTTTTTTTCGGAAATTCTCAAAATTTAATGTAAACTGCATAATTATGGCCAAATTGAATGATACATGAATTAATTTTTTATTTATTTAATTAAAGTAATGTGTAAGCAATCAAGCAAAACATGTTTTAGGCTTCTGTGTCATTAGACATTTTTTTTACAGATATTTAAAGCTCAGAAAAAATAAAAAAATTGTACAATACGTCTTTTAAACCTTACTTAAAAAAAAAACGGAGGGTGCTTTTTTTGTTCAAACCTTTTTGAAGACATGCTTGATAATCGCTCTTTCTTTTGAGGTATCATTTATGCGGATATCTTAAAAATTATTGAAATTAGGGCTTACAAACCAATTTGAGGGAGACATTTTTTATTTTAGGCAGACTAATTAAAACAACATTTGAATTAAAATTATTTATTTTTCATGTTCAAAATGACGGCCGTGATTCCTAATACAAGCACGGCCCCGTCTTCTAACTTCTGTAGTCGTTATTTTCAACATCATCTCCTGCTTCATTGTCTCAAACGCTGAATTTATTCTTTGTATCAATTCTTCTCTAGTGTTTATTTCTATGTTGTTATACACCAGTTCCTTGGCCCGGCCCCACACGAAAAAGTCCAACGGGGTCAGATCTGGGGAGCGAGCGGGCCAAGGGATGGGTCCATCCCTGCCGATCCAGCTATCAGGAAAGCAATTGTTGAGGTGTTCCCTTACATTTAAAGTCCAATGCGCTGGACAGCCGTCTTGCTGAAAGATGACTGTTCGGTCTCTTTCGAAGATCGGGACACCTGATTCCTCTACCAGCAGTGGTAAATCAATTTGCAGAAATTGCAAATAATTTTCGCCATTCAATGGATCAGGCAAAAAGTGGGGCCCAATCAATGTTCTGCCAATTATTCCAGCCCATACATTCACAGAGAATTTCATCTGAAATGACACCTGCTTCTTAAAATGTGGATTGTTGTCTGCGTCGGCCCATTCATGGATGTTGTGAAAGTTTGTAATACCTTCCCTTGAAAATTTACTTTCATCCGTCCACAAGATTGATTTCAGAAACCACGCATCTTCGATGTCTCTGTTGAGGAGGAAACGGCAGAACTGAATTCTTCTTTGAGGATCTTGCTCTACTAGACCTTGCACACTCCTGCCATGGAACGGATACTTATCATTTTGGTGCATTGTATGCCACACCTTCCATTGAGAAATGTTTCAATTTCGAGCTACTGCTCTAGTACTGGTAGTAGGATCCGCTTGAAATGCTGCTAAAATGTCTTCGTCGACGGCAGTTTCGTGTCTGCCCGGGTTGACTCCAGGTTCCACGCGGTGAAACCCATCTTGGGCAAGACGACGAAACGTGTTGTAAAACACTCGGACATTCGGTATCCTGCGATTCGGATAGCGCTCTTGATACATCCGTCGCGCCAAAGATCCATTGCCGTCTGCTCTACCGTACATAAATACGATATCCGCATATTCTTGATTGGAAAAAGTAGCCATAGTCACTTAACAATTAAGAAAAACGGCGTAGGAGCGCACTAAATGTCAACTCAACACAAGTCAAAAATCAACACGTGCAGGAGCGCGAGGCTACGACTGGACACGGTGAAACAAAAAAGTTCAAAACTAACGCAAACAACACGTGCAGGAACGCAAAGGGCTACAACTGAACACGGTAAATTGTGAATCAACACGACAACGTCCACTCACAAGGGCAGTAGTTTGACTAATAAGTAAAAGATGTAACGGCTTCATCACAGACCGACTGACCCTGACTAAAGAAAAACGACTTTGTTGCCGCAGTAACTAAGACCATTTTGCTGTAAAAACCAACTCTTATCGCTTTTTGCTATTCATTGGGCGTTCTACCTGGAAATGCCGTCGCACCGCGCTCGGTGGCCATTGTTTAGAGAATCCCCTCAATGGGTTCCCCTCAATTGGTTCCTGCATGTGCCAAAAATTCTTAGAATTGAACAATGTTATCATTTCGAGCACATAAAGTATTCTTTTAAGCAAAAATTTTGTGTTTTGTTAGACTGCCTAAAATTTAAAATTTCTCCCTCGAATTGGTTTGTAGGTCCTAATTTCAATAATTTGTAAGATATCCGCATAAATTATACCTCAAAAGAAAGAGCGATTATCAAGCATGTCTTCAAAAAGGTTTGAACAAAAAAAGCACCCTCCGTTTTTTTTTTAAGTAAGGTTTAAAAGACGTATTGTACATTTTTTTTTTATTTTTTCTGAGCTTTAAATATCTGTAAAAAAAATGTCTAATGACACAGAAGCCTAAAACATGTTTTGCTTGGTTGCTTACACATTACTTTAATTAAATAAATAAAAAATTAATCCATTTATCATTCAATTTGGCCATAATTATGCAGTTAACATTAAATTTTGAGAATTTCCGAAAAAAAACTTAAAAATTTGGTTAAAAAAATTTGGTAAGACTTCGTCCAAGACAACCATGGCTTAAATGGTTCTAAATTGTCTATACTATCTTCACCTTAAAGCTTTGCACCCATCTTCCAATCACCCTGTATATTATTTATTTTATTTATTCATTATATATTTAAGTTGGTGCCAACATAAACTCATTAGAGTTTTACCGTGCACCAAAGTCATCGACTATATAATTTAGAGCATCAAAACCACCTAAGAAGGTACTAAAGGCAATGGGGAAAATTTCAACAAACTGCTAACTACTGTAACTCCTGTAAGCCAGAATTTACATAAATTTACAACTAACCAAGAAAACTGCATTGATAATTAAATACGGAAAGTCCCAGATAAATAATTATTGAAGTGTCCTGGAAACTGAACAATTATGATAAAATAAAATAGCTGTAATACGAAATAATTAAAGTTTCAAATCAAAACAATCATCAAATAGAAAAGGCAAAGGTAAAGAATGATCGCAGCATGAATGAAATAAAACTTGTAAGATACGAAGTAAAAAAAGCAGTAAGCATGAATTTGATTCATCAATTAAAAGAGATACTTTGAAGTAAAAACAACAGTAAGCATGAATTTGATTCATCGATTAAAAGAGATACTTTGAAGTAAAAACAACAGTAAGCATGCATTTTATTCATCAATTAAAAGAGATACTTGTAAGAGACGAAGTAAAAACAGCAGTAAGTATGAATTTGATTCATCAATTAAAAGAGATACTTTGAAGTAAAAACAACAGTAAGCATGAATTTGATTCATCAATTAAAAGAGAATACTTGTACGATACGAAGTAAAAATAGCAGTAAAAATTTCAAGTATAAATGGGTTAAAATAGAGATCCATTGACTTATTATTTGGTTATCTCCATATCCTTATGATTGCATATCTCGATGATGTGGTCATGTTAAGACTGAGTGCATTTGGCATGTGAATAAAATATTTAGTCGGTTATCAACCCAGGTACGAATTCTACCAATGAAACGGACCGCGATCAGCGCATCTAAACCAACTTCAAGAGCTGGGTCCTTGTTGTTGTGGAATATCGACACTGACAGGTCTTAAACGCGATTTAGATGTGCTAATTGTGTTCAGTTTAATTGGTGAAATTCAGCCTATGCATTTTTGTTTATTGTGTACACCATGAACAACATTTATGTTGTTTGAATAAATTATTTATAAATGAAAATTTTGCATAACTACAGACTTATTTGTATGCCGATGAAATTATATAGATGCTCATAAAATATATTATGAGTTGATAATACATTTACCTACATTAGTAATCAGACTGTTTGTTTCGTTAACTTTATCGGATATTCGCTTAAATCGATTAGTAAATGGCCTTGGGGCAAATGCTAAATATTACGTATATATTGCTTTTAGGTTAGCCTGCTTCATTTATGCAATGCAAGGATAAATTTTCGGCAGTAATTAGTTTTACAACATGATTTTTTCAGATGTCTATGGCTGAAAACATTATTGCGATAGCCGTAGACAGAGTATACTGACTGAACAACTCCACTCAATCTGCGTGGTTTTTCCTCAAACGAAAATTTCAGACACAAATCTACAAGGTCTTCACATGATCTGACCAAGATCATGTCTGGACTTTAAAAGAGACTGTGACCTCTGAGTTTGTTTCGGCCTTTCTTCTCAGAGTAGTCAGATAGGAAACGCCGACCTCATCTAGTTTAAAAAATATGATTGACGTGTAAAAGTGTTTGTACAAACCTATTTACAGAAATAAAATCATTTATCATTTATAGCAATAGACAACTCACTTAATAAAAACAATAATGACGGGAACCTCGTGGAAGCCAAGAAAGATAAAAAAATCAAGTATCTTGACTTGGCTCGCAAGGTAGTCGACATTTGGGACGTGGACTCAGCGATCATTTTGCCATTAGCCGTGACAGCCAATGGTTTAATAGCCAAGAGCCTCGACCAGAACCTAAGGAGGCTCTCGTTGAGCAGCTAGATCAAGGGCTTGATTCAGAAAGCGATACTTCTGGAAACGGCTCGCATGGTTAGGCAGTTCATCTCTCTGGAGCCCTGACCGCGTACTTGGACCCTGTTCCCGATACCGATAGGCTACTTTTTATACTTTTAAATGTTTTTATAATCTAATATTTATAAATTTGGTTTATATATATATATAATGAAATAAAAGAAATAATAATGAGACAAGGAGACACTTATTAGATCCAATAGCAAAAGTAAACGAGACAGAAATATATTTTTTCAATCTCCTTCACGTATGCAAACTTGTTTGGCTCCAGTTGTAAGTCAAAGACTGAAGCTCAACTCTGGCCCCACAAACATCGGCTATCACTGATTTCTTTGTAAGTATTATCCGACCACATTAGATAGTACCAGTAAAGAAGTGACTGTCAAAAACAATCGCTATCTTATAAGGCATACGCTGACACCTAATCTATACAACACTATCAAAATCAAAATATTTTATTTCACATAAACCTACATGGGCATTTATGAAACGTCAGAAGCTAGGTGCACGATTCTAATTTGTCGTTTCCTATGGAGAAGAGCCGGCAAGAAACTCCACGGTTACTCTTTTAAAAATAATTGGCTTTTAAACTGTTTTAAAATTACAGTGTTAATAGGTATGGGAGGACAGTGCGGCCTGTCAAAAAGTAACAGGTACTTAACAAAATAAAAAAAGGTCTACAAATTAATTTCCTACATACAATTTGTCTACAAGTTAGGCCTACAACGTTCTCACATTATATAAAAGATAAATAAAATGATAAAAATAAAAGCCTATTTAAACCACATGACATGATTGCCATTACAACTGTAACAAAACTGAATTAAAATCCTGTCTACATCAGCCGTCCACCGTCAACAATCCGTATCAACGGTGATGGTCCATTTTGCCCCAGAATAATAGCTATGATTTGTGGACGGTATACATGCGATAGGAGTAGGAACAGTTAATGGCGTTGCTTTGCATTCTAAAATGAATATGAATCTAATAAGATCTATCGATATCCGTGATAGTGATCTATAGACCTACAGGGATAGTAATGATAATAGTCCATTTATTTGTCAGAATATTGTTAGAGAGATGTTACATAATTTTTCAAGTTCATAATATTCTGCCGGTTCCGGCGTACAAATACAATTTCAGGGTTTTGGTTGATTTCTTAGATATAACATTGAATTAAATTAATGAGGATAACATTCGAATTGCAAATTAGTCAGATATGAGTTATAGAAATGTCAAAAATATTAAATTAAGTCAAAGAGATAATAAAGATAAGAATATTATAATTATTTCCTAATATTTAAATCTAATAGCTCTAACACGCAAAAACACTAAAATATGGAGCACCGTGCTCCATATTTTCTTTTTATGCTGAATATCTTGGCACAGTCATCCAAAGCCACACCCTTTTTTTTTTTGGTTGGGAAATCATCAAATGACCTCTCCAGCTCTGGGCGGAGCGGAAGGGCGTGTTACTCTTACTGACTAAAACCCACCCGTGTTCCTTTAGTTGCCTGTGCGCCAGGGCCACGGTAACTCTTTCGAACAATCCGCGACTCCGACAGATCCAAAGTCCCACCTAGCCCTGCAGTCTCGACATAGATAGCGACAAAAATCTGTCGCTAAGTCGTATCGATGTCAAATTCCTTTAATAGATTTTCAACTTTATTTCCAAAGCATAAGGTTGAAAATCTATTAAAGAAATTTGACATCGATACGACTTAGCGACAGATTTTTGTCGCTATTCATGTCGAGACTGCAGGGCCTGAAATTTAACTATTGTATTATCTAATGGGTAATATTAATGTAGTTGTGTCAAAACTATCGCTGTAGTGTCCACTAACGTCTGATGATTATAGTGGGTAATTTCAATATTAACATTCAATTGCTTTTCAATTGGTTTTGATACCTATGTTGAGCTCTTCCTCCTTTGGCCTTCTGTGCAGCTATGCTGTGTGTGCCCACTGGGGTCCATTTTTAATACCCCGCCAACTTTTTAGATATTAGGAAAAAAAAATAAAGTCATAAAATTTATTTCAAGTAGGCCATTAAAAGGCCCCTTCCAAAAGTTAGTTTGAAAAAAAAAAAACTACTTATGTACTATTTTTTTACATATACACAAATATATATTATATTATATTACGTCATCCATTAAAAATACTATTGATTCAATATAGTCGTATCAATTCGACGTATCGTATCGACGTTGAAACATAATTGACATCACAACGTTGGTACAAATTCAAACTTTCATGTAGCCAAATACAATATTTAAAAAAAACATGATAAAGTTATCATGACGTATGTTACTGTTACTAATTTCACCATTTTCCTTATTCCAGCAGGAGTTGCTATGTAAATGTAACTTTGACTATTTAATGGCGAGTCAATCATCATAGAATAGAATAAGATACTCATCACCATCAACACTCACTCAGCACTCACCACTCACTCATCACTCACCACTCACTCATCACTCACCACTCACTCATCACTCACCACTCACTCATCACCTTCTTGTACTTGGCCCATGTTACTTGGGGTCGGCGCAACACGTATTTAGGGTTCCATACCCAAACGGAGCCAACGGGACCCTATTACTAAACTCCCACTGTCCGGCCGTCCGTCCATCCATCCGTCTGTCTGTCAGCGGGATGTATCTCATGAACCGTAATAGGTAGACAGTTGCAATATTCACAATGTGTGTTTCTATTATTGCCGCTTTAAAAACAAATAATAAAATAAAATAAAGTAAAAAATTAAAGGGGGCGGTCCCCATACAAGAAAGGCTTTTTTTAAATATGTAGTGTATATATAGTATACATGTATATTGTATGGTGGTAACCCTTCGTGTGCGAATCCAACTCGCACTTGGCCGGTTTTTTTTCTTTCATTCTCCTCTATCAACCATCACTCTTATCATTCACTCCTTTTTCTCATACTATTCATCTTTTCTTTTGGTCTTCCTCTCCCTCTCCATCCATCAACATTTATTTTCATCACTCTTTTTGACCGAACGAACGCGAAGCGCGAGCGAAGCGTCTCCGTTTCAACTTGGGCAAAAATGCTTTCATATGTCCGGATGTCTGTTCTCTTCTACAGGTCGCATTTCTCAACTGACTCTCGTGAAATTCTGTGAGCAGGTTCGATAATTATATAGATTCTTTTTGTGGATTCAGATTTTCTAAATTTTTCAAAATGTCGGAGATATGGGGGTTGAAAACATATTTCAACAATTTAACTCGCGAAGTCTACAGCTCACAGAGACGTTATATGTGTTTACAGCGAGTAATTAATGTCTTAATTTAAATAAGGATTATTCCTCGTATATCCTCCAGAACATGCTGAATAATTTCGTTGCTGGTCCAAAAATCATTTTTTTTTTAAATTAAGTTGCTTCAGCCCGCGACATTGTGCGCCTGAAATTTCTTGTTTTAACTTAAAATTAATCCTATCCCTATCAATACTGGAGACACACGGCAATACTTCTTTCACTAATGGGACATTAGTGAAAGAATTTTCGGAATCAGATCTACTGTTCCGAAGATTACCCGTCCGCCCTGCATACAAATTACAAAGTCATAAATTTTATCTCTTTTTTAACCCCCGACGGTAAAAGAAGGATGTTATGAGTTTAACGTGTCTATCTGTGTGTCTGTCTGCGGCATCGTAGCTCCCAAACGGCTGACCCGATTTTGTTTTACTTGTTCAAGAGTGTTCTTAGCTAAAATAAAAACAAAGAAAGAAGATCTTTTCAGCCGTTTTTATTTTGTGTCGGGGTCTTTTTAATTTTAAATTTAATATTTCCTTTTATTTTATATGTAATTGATTTCAATATGGGGCTTAAGATTGTTCCTTGGGGCACACCTTACTTCAAAGTTCAGGGTTTAATGTAAATTAAAACTATAATTTCTTATCCGTATATTCATGTGTTTCGTCTAATCAGATACTAAACAAATATCATCACTATCGTTACTAAATATTTACTGTCTTATTCATAATAAAGTCATTCGCTTCATAAACCTATTTTAGCTATCGAACTGTTTTGTCCCTTTCTGTCGAACTTCATTTTAACTTGACAGAAAGGAACAAAACAGTTCGATAGCTAAAATAGGTTTATGAAGCGAATAGCTTTATTATGAATAAGACGGTTAATCTATATTATATTTATAAGTTAAGAATTGTGTTACAACGCTATCCAAAATTTCGATATTATCATCTACCTTATCATTGATGAATCGAGTAGGCGTAAGTGTTACTGATCGTGATAAGATTATGTAATTTTATGCTGAAGTATGTAGATAGGAATTGCGTAATATGATCAGCTGATTATTTGTCACCTATGGTATAAAGACTTAGGATAATGTAATGTAGGGTAACAGGTTACCTAATAAAGGATCATCAGAAGTCTTCGTGGGCCCCGCAAAAAATATGTTTTAGAGTAATCTGTACACTTTCTATCTTCGCTTAGGACTGAAAACAGCCTATTACAGTCGACTACTCAATGTTTCATTTAAATTATCGTTCATGTTCTGCTATTCTGTCGATGATCTATGTTCTTCATGTCGTTGGTTAATCCAAAGCATATTGCGTAACAATCACAATCCTTCTTAACCGACTTCAAAAAAAGGACGAGGTCCTCAATACTTACGACTGTATTTTTTTTAATATGTTTTACCTCAATACTTTTTTCTAGGTGAACCGATTTGGATGTTTTTTTTTTATTATTTGAAATCTGGTGCTTCTCATGTGATCCCATGTTAATTTGGTCAAATTCTGATCAGTAGTTTTTGAGGTATCCTTAATACTGCGTATTTTTTCCACTTAGTGTATATTGATGATGTTTTAATAATTTCCTGTCACTGTTATTTACATATCAAATAGTGGTATATAAATTTGTGTGGGGTAGGTACCACAACTAACAAGTGAAAAATAAAAACTAGGTATTTTATTTAAAAAAACTACCGACTTACAAAAAAAAACACAAAAAAACTGAAAAATGGCTTTAATTTCGGAAGTCGATAGCAAAAAACGAAAATACAAAACCAAATAAGTTTTTTTATTTGGCCATTATAAAAATAACCATTGCGTTTTTTAATTTATCGAGCAGGCGAATTTTCCAAGCTTAAAAAACAATGCCTGTTAGAACTTTGTATTAGGTTATAAAAAAAAAATCTGCTGTTTCATAGAAAAGTGCAATACATACGCGGTCAAAATTTATGGCAGACAGATTTTTGTTTTTATTACTGACAAAAAATTTCAACGCAGGGGTTCAGAATCATGTACTAAATCCATGGTAACGTAACAGGTTGTGCGTCCATTTCCCTGCCACACTGTATATATGAATCCCCTTCAAAATGAAAAGGATTGTGATCGCAAGTGTGTTACGCAATGGAATACTGGTTGAAAGCGGACCAACGCAGTAATTACTCATTCCAGCTGTTTAAAAACGTAATTTCCTTCTTTTCCAGTGCTCTCATCAGCCCGAGAGCCAGTAAAAGGTTGGGTGGACAATTGGAATGGTCCCAACGGTATCATCGCAGCGGTGGGCAAGGGAATCTTCCGTACGATGCTGGGAACAGGCACGAAGGTTGCAGACTTGGTACCCGTCGATACTGTTATCAATCTTATGATTGTTTGCGCGTGGAGGACGCATTTGAGACGGTAAGTGAATAAAAAAATGTTTGAGGAAATTATTAGACTTTTTAGAGGAATACCAAAGAAACGATGAATTGATTGTGAGAAAGATGATATAGCTAGAAAGAGGGTTAATACTGAGTTGACGTTTGGAAGAAGCAGACATGGTACGCTAACTCCAAATAAATTAGAACAATCGAAGGAGTATATGATATGTCCTATACTTTCCTTGTATTGGATCAGCTATAGCGATATTTTCTTAATTCTCGGCGAGAATATTTTCAAAAAAGGCGAATAAATCCTATATGAAACAAACTAGTGCCAAGAAATGATTAGACTTTTTAGAGGAATACCAAAGAAACGATGAATTGATTGTGAGAAAGATGATATAGCTAGAAAGAGGGTTAATACTGAGTTGACGTTTGGAAGAAGCAGACATGGTATGCTAACTCCAAATAAATTGGAACAATCGAAGGAGTATATGATATGTCCTATACTTTCCTTGTATTGGATCAGCTATAGTGATATTTTCTTAATTCTCGTCGAGAATATTTTCCAAAAAGTCGAATAAATCCTATATGAAACAAACTAGTGCTAGCGATATTTTAAGCCCTAAATACTTTGGTCTTCGATGACAAGCTAGAACTCTTTATTACCATTTATTGGTAGTTAAATCTAATAAAGTACGATATGGATAATCAATGACTAAGCTAGCTTTGCTAAGCCAATGTACAATCACTTTACTAAAACGTTGATTACTATTGAACTTAGTCACATTAAACTGCCTGGTGTCTTATCACTTTTGTATAACTTCGTTGATGCGTCATTTTTGACGACGCCATTTGTATTCTAATATATTTAAGGCGTGTGTAACTTTTTACGGAACCGACTCGCTCACACACATTGAAGTGATTCCAAAGTTGGTTCAGTAACAACGATTCAAACGCATCATTTGGATCTGAAACATTAGTTTGCTGTATACTTTTTCCGCGCGACGCGTCGCGTCGCTTGCGAGGCAACTAACCAGCGAGCGAGAGAGGGAGACTGAGTTACTAGTGGCTCGCGAATCGCGAGTGAGCGGGTGGCATGTTACAATCTATATAAGTCAGAAAGAGATACCAAATGAGATGTGTATCACTCTCAGAGTTCGTCAAAATTGCCACTAAGACGCTTACATATCAAATTTAATACTAAAGAAAGAAAGAAAGAAAGAAATAAATAAATAAAAGTAGGTTTATTTGTCACAGAAACACGTGCATACAAAAAAAGATAATTAGATCTGGTAATAATGTAAAATAAAAAAAAACAAATTAGATCTATAATCACGAGCACAAAACAGAAATAGTCGACAGCTGCACGTCATGACTGTGACAAGAAGGCTTCCACTCAGCATGATGCATATGCATGATATATGCATGATAAGGTCGTTTTTTGCATATAATATTTGTAATAACAAGTTATCGTTCGTAAGTGTATACGTAACATTTTGTATTTTATATCCTTTGAGCCGATGATCCAAATGAAACATATCAGTGTTTCGGATCATTTTGGTGATCTAGATGCAATTTATGTTCCAATCGCAAAAATTATACACTTTGCCCACGCCTAATAAGTTTTCAAGTTCATCTGTACCTCCGCTGTAAATTTTTTGGGCTTAAAAGTCTCAACTACATACTTTGGTTTTGAAGGATGTTGTACATGTTTTTAATCCTACCAATGCACTTCAGCAGCCTACAGCAGGCCATTGCCGGATACGCCTCTCAAATCGCCCCTTTTTTTTTTGGGTGGGAAATCATCAAATGACCTCTCCCGCTCTGGGCGGAGCGGAAGGGCGTGTCAGTCTCTTACTGACAAAACCCACCCGTGTTCCTTCAGTGGCCTGTGCGCCAGGGCCACGGTAACTCTTTCGAACAATCCGCGACCCCGGCAGTCATCGGCCCTATCGGACCCCGTCAATGTTGCTGACATCTCTTTGAGGTGCGCGTGGAACACGACGCGCTGTCGACCCGGGCCTGGTCCTTACCGGACGGCGAGCTATACCGGCCACCCTGTGATGATCGTATTGCTTCCCCTAGCTTCTGGGCGTACTACCAATGCGCTGCTGGCTTTCTGTTTTATTATATGATTCATATATTTTCTCTTTATTTGCAGAGGTGAAGGAGTAGTGGTGTACAACTGTTGCACCGGGCAGCAGAACCCCATCACGTGGCAACGATTTGTGAAGACGAGCTTCAAATACATGCGAAAACATCCGTTCAGTAAGTATTTTATTATTTATTTTATTATTTATGTACACACAGTAAAATAGATACAGATTCGGCATATTAGTATTAAGTACAAAGGTACGTAAGGTAAGTATATGCGCTTTCATAGTTTTCTGTTCATGTCGGTGTAAACTTAGAAGGTTATAAGGTTAAGGATATATCGATGTTCATCAAGCAATAGATTACTCTTTGACTTGACAGCTGAAATTGACGGCGGTGACCCATATACAGTACAACTATTTTCTTAATGTCCCTCCGGAATTATCGCATTTCCGAATACAAACGAATGCTAATTTCAATGACCATCAATTATTAGATTTATCGTGTTTAGTCATTTGAATTCAGAACTAAGTACTTTATTGTTGTTTTGTTTTGACGTAACAAACAATAAAGTACTTAGTTCTGGATTCAAATTATTATACACGATAAATCTAATAATTGATGGACATGGACGAGGACATTAAGAACATAGTTTTACTGTATAGTTAATGTAAACTGGAAGAGGGGAACCACTTATTTCAAGCAAATCTTTGCTTAACTCTTTCACGAGCGTTGGCAAAATATTTGCCACAGCGGTATTTTGAGTCTGGCGCGTAATCGATTTGGCAGAATAATATTTTTAATCTACGTACATAAAAATTACCAAAACAAATATATTGCCACCCCCCATAAAAGTAAATAGGGATATCTAGGGGGAGGAATTGTTCAGAAATGATTTGTAGGGGGCCTCTAACTACATCAACACTCATTAAAACAAAAAAAAAACTACGTACTTCGTACTCCCCGTTAAAGGGTTAAAAAGGTGACTGCAAAGTTAATGTAATTTACATATATTGAGGTTTTTTTTTTAATGTTGATCCTTTGATGTATTTTTTTAATGATGATCCTTTTACTTCCAGACGAAGTCTTATGGTACCCAGGAGGAGACATAACAAGCAATAGATTGAAGCACGGTACGCTGTCGTTGTTGCAACATCGCGCTCCCGCCGCCATCATGGATCTCATTGCCACTGCTACTGGCAAGAAACCCATGTATGTACACCATTAAGTAACTATGCTCTTTATACTTGGCTTGCGCACTATTTATATTTTAAATATCTTCATTTTTTTTTAAACGTACGCTGTTAAACGTAGGCTGTACCGAAATAATGGATTATAAATAATGGATTTGGATGGTCGGCAGTTCACCTGATTTTCAACAACCTAATTTGAAAAGTCTTTTACTTTTTTTCAATTTTGGTCAGTTCACAGTAAAAAAAAAAATCTATTCGAGATTTTTTTTCTAAGGCAAATAAAACGTTATTTTCAAAAATTATATATTATTACATTAGTAAGCTATTCAGAAATGTTTAACAAAAATCATACCTAAAAATGTTATCATTTGCAGTGACAGCACTAAAAAACTGAATTTTGGTAGAGAAGATGGTAAAATTCGAAAAAATTTATACCGTAGCGGTTTTTTTTAAACTATTCAAAGTACTTGATGAAAATCAAGTGAGCTAACTACCCGTTACGTTTGATCCATTATTTACGGGACACCCTGTATTATAAAACTGGCCAAGTGAGAGTCGGAGTTACACACGAAGGGTTCCGTACCACCGTACAATATTTAATACTGAGCATAAGTTTAAATTTACGTGATTGATTTTTGATTGAATGATTGATTTAGGAGTTGATTTCACTCTAAGCAGATGCAGTTTAATTGACAGAAGTCATTTTATATAGCAGCATTTGGCGTCTGACTAAAAACTTGGAAACCATTAAAACCTCAAAGATTTTTATTTTTTTATCATTTATTAAAAAGAACCAGGTTCTTACTGATTCATTACAATCTAGCCTATAAGACTAATAAGCAATTTTAGTCTAAATATTTTTTTTTCGTGATAATTATTTTAAGACTTAGAATAGTGTTGATTGTACTTTACAAGTCCGTTCCACTTTTTTAGAGTCTGATATAACATTTTTTACCCCAACAATATTTTTTTTTTCTATTTTTTACATCACGGAATGGGCCTTCTCTTGACTACCAAATCTGTTGAGAAATGTAAATTTTTTGAACATAATAAATTTTCTAAGATTAACGTTCACCCGTTTCTTTGCTTTATGCTCTCCGATCCATTTGATCTCTTGAAAGAATATTTTGGTTTCCTATATGATGTTTCTCAATCCCATCTTCTCTTCCAGGATGGTTCGCGTGCAGAACAAGTTAGAGAAAGCGGCTGCATGTCTGGAGTACTTCACTACGCGCCAGTGGGCTTTCGCCGATGATAACGTGCAGGGTCTCTGTGCGTCGCTTTCGCCTGACGATCGCAGGTAAGACGACAATAAATGATAAATGATTTTATTTCTGTAAGTAGATTTGTACAAACACTTTTACACGTCAATCATATTTTTTAAACTAGATGAGGTCGGCGTTTCCTATCTGACTACTCTGAGAAGAAAGGCCGAAACAAACTCAGAGGTCACAGTCCTTTTAAAGTCCAGCCATAATCTTGGCCAGATCATGTGAAGACCATGTAGATTAGTGTCTGAAATGGTCTTTTGAAGGAAGAACCATACAAATTGAGTGGACCTGTCCAGTCAGTGCACGCATCTGTCAGTAATCGTGCAGCGATGCGATGATTATGGATATCTTAGTGAAATAGCTTACTAACCTTCTACATGGAAAAGAAAGACACTTTCTTTTATTTGGGGTTAGGAGATAGTCGCCGCAGGAGGAGACACCCGATGCGTCGGGAGTCGATAGCCGACTCCCGGCCACTGTAGGCGCGGGCTTGCGGACGGCGAGTAATGGGCAGCTCGCCGTCCGGTAAGGACCAGGCCCGGGTCGACGGCGCGTCGTGTTCCACGCGCGCCTCAAAGAGATGTCAGCACCATTGACGGGGTCCGATAGGGCCGATGCCTGCCGGGGTCGCGGAGTGTTCGAAAGAGTTACCGTGGCCCTGGCGCACAGGCAATTGAAGGAACACGGGTGGGTTTTAGTCAGTAAGAGTCTGACACGCCCTTTCGCTCCGCCCAGAGCGGGAGAGGTCAATTGATGATTTCCCACCAAAAACAAAGAGAGAAGTTTTGTCAGAAGATATGTCATGTGTTAGATTGCTCGTGGCACTAATTATGACTTATTTGGTAACGTGTAAGGGCGAACTGCGTTCAAGAGCAGTCATTGTCATCTTTTTTGTTGAATAACACTGGAGAAATTCGCTCTTAAACGTTTCCAAATATCACGTTTTTAGCGTGACATTATTAATTTTTAAATGTTTATTTCGAAATTCACTCTTTCGAGCATCAATTCTTTATTTACTCCCTCAAGAACTTAGTTATCTTCAGTAACAAGAAACCACGACTGAAGCATAGTATAATCCACCCTTAGATTATCAGTTATAATACGGTCTTTGTGATCCTTAATCGCCGTTGCTGCAACATTTGCCTGGTAGTTATAATAGTCGTTTTGTTTTCTATAACCTTCTTAATTAAATATCTGTGTCCAGGACTTTCGACTTCAACGTGCGAAACATCGACTGGGACGCGTACATCGAGTCGTACGTGCTCGGCATCAGGAGATTCCTCTTCAAGGAGAGCCCAGACACATTGCCGAAGTCCAGGACCGTGCTGCGAAGGTATATCTTTATTTATTTAACTTTATTTACTTAAAATACTGGCTTCAGGGCTCAACTCAGTTTATACAAATCCATCTACTCGATAAGAAGAATTAGAGACTTAAACTACTCTCTGGTATCCCGGAGGTGTTGAAAATTTTTGAAACTTAATTTGAATCCAACTTCCTTTAGACTTTTTGATAGAATTTAATTGAAATTATCTGATAAATGATAATGATAAAATGATAAATGATATTTGTTTTGTAAATGGGTAAAAAAATAACACTTTTACAAGACAATTTTTGTAAAAACTAGACGAGATTGGTGCACTCTAAAAATGAGCACCAAAGCAGAGATCAGTCTGTTTTCAACTTATTAATAATACTTTAATGGTCAGACCATTTATGAGGACCATGTAGATTAATTTCTGAGGTGGTCTGTCACATTGTAGAAGACTTTCAAATTGATTAAAGCTAGTCGTCACTAGGCGATAACTTCAATGCTAATATATATATATAACAATATGATTTTGTTTACAGATTACACATAGTTCACATTCTAACTCAAGTAGCCACGGTGTTCTTCCTATGGAGATTTCTGTTTTCACGCTCCAACGCGCTGCGTAACGTTTGGCGACGTGTCCTAGAACTGTTAACGAGGGCAGCTCGACTTTTAGCTATAGCCTGATGTCTTCTGCAAACGAAGCTATCCTCTTTAACGCCTCTTCGTTTCAAGCTTCCAATCACGCCACGATAAACAAACCAATTTTGGCATTTGACATTAGTTTGACATTTGTTACAAGATGGCGACTCCCGCCAATTCAACATTGACACCAATAGATAATTGTTAAGTACACAGGCAAATAATTTAGGTAATATATTTTTCTCTTTAAAAATAAGCTTTTACGGGGCTGTTATATTGGCTTCGGGATTTACACTGTGTTGTGTAAAAATGTATATTGTGATTGTTGCAATGATCGACGTGGATTATTTGAAAATATACGTACATCATGTAAGGCCAGTACTGAAACTTAACATAAAATTCCTATATCCTTCCCTATTGTCTTTCATGTATAAAAGTTAAGATAAATAGGTCTATTATTGTAAAATAGTAACAGCAACTCTCTCCTGTGTAAAAACTTGTTGAAATCTGTTCCTAAGTACTTTAGAGGCGTTGGTTATAAAATTTGTATCTTGGACGTTGTAAAAAGCATTAATAATGACCATATTTTCCATAACACAGTGTATCTCTACTACTTCCCAAGCGCTAGGCTGTTAGTTATGGATCGTTATAAGTAATAGAGATTCCAATAATTTTGTACCTTTAACAGCTCAATATCTAATGAATTCAATTCTGTTATCGCCTAGTTTTAATAACAATAGCGAAATGTATTGATATTCATGTTGAACTCGTGAGATTATATTTTTAAAGTCGGTTATTGTGCCAATGATTTCTCAAGTCTTCTATTAATTTAAATGTCATGCTTCCATGAAATGTCATTTAAAACTCATCGATCGGCTTTTGGATTGGTTGGTCCTCATCAGTAATGTTGATTAACGAATCTTTGATTCTATATAACTGTTAATTGACATTGATAATATAATATTCAAAGAATCAATTAAGGTGGACGGTTTTAAGACACAAGAAGACAAAAGATTTGACCAGCACTTAACTGACACGATAGTCAAAGTTTGTAAATTTCGGGGCTACAGATGCCTGAAGAGCGAATGCTTTGTACCTTTAGTTTTTGATTGAAATGCTTTCTGTTATCCGCTGGAGATTCATTCTGATGTTATAGCAAGTTGAAAACATTACGTTTAGTGGACGCGTGTATATTTTTCCAAGATCGCAATTAGGATTTCTGATGGCTCAATAATAAATAGAAGTTTATGAACTAGTCAAATGCATTCGTTTTAAAGAACAACTCTTATGTTAGTCTTGAGAATTAGTTGAGCTGTTTTATCACAATTGTTCGTACATATTGATATATTATTATAATTAATATAATACTTTGGACACTTGCTAAATACATAGAGTTGTTCTTGAACGCAGAAATATATATTATATATAGGCACCCATGTAAAATAAAGATTCCAAAATAAAATTGTTAAACAAACGACTTAGCGAAAATATTTATGAAGTGTAATTGTGGCATCTTCTAATTTCTTGTCTACTTGTAATATACCTTTTGCATCTTCAATCTTCTATATTATATGACGAATTGAGTAAAATTTGAGTTTGCGATCAGTAGGTGGCCTTATAACATCAGATTTACCGGTCCAATCAGTAGACTGGTCAGGTTTAAATAGGTTATAATGTTCAAGTTGAATCATTTGTAAAATCTTTTTGTCATTATATTAGGCTAGTTTTGTCTATTATTGGACTAAGGTTAAATCCAACTGTTCTTCTGAATATGTATTCAGTTCTTGGCCATCTAAAAGACGCTTTTCGAAAGTCTTAAGTAGAAACATTACAATTTCTTACGATTTCTATAGAAATATGATAATGGTAATTGATTAGAAGGTGTCATAAAGTAATGATTATAAAGGATCGTGCGATTTGATAGCGGCTAGGAGCGTAGTGGTTCGTGGTAATGTATGAAATGTAGGAACGCAATGAGAAGAATGCGGAAATTCACACTCGTGATTTTTTAGAATGTTTTACCGCCAACGCTGAAAAACCCACTTTGAAGAATTTGTAAAGATATTCTAGTGGGTTTTATTTTTGTCCTAAAAGTTTTCCATTTTGTAATTTCGATACCCCGCATAAGAGCCATTTGCGGCCGATTGATATTTGATCGATCGTGATCGAAGCTTTGCAATTGATAATTTGGCTCCTACTATTCCTTATTTTGGCTGTAATAAAGCTCAATTTCATATTCTTCCTTATTCACATGCTATTTTGAATGGCTTTTACATAAAGATGTATGTATCAGACCGTGTCTATTAATACGTAACAAATTTTTGAAAAATAATGGAGATCCCATGTCATAAATTTTGATATTAAAATAAAATACGTGGGAATTTTAAACATAGGAATTAATGCAATTATCAAATTCAACACGCCTGAGGCCTATAAAGTTAAGAAATAGACAAGATTAATATAGATTTTTATTGCATTAATCTTAGATTTAGATTCTGGTTTCTTCCAAATACCTATAACTTTTGTAATGGATTGCTAATCCAGTTCTCATCATTCAAAAGAGTGACAATTATTGTGTAAAACTGATGAAAATCATTAGTTTCTCACAAACTAGCACTCCTTGCTACAAAAAAAACTTCCAATATTGAATTTTTTATATTTTTGTTTACCTTGATGACTTAATAGATGTAAAATTTACGTGAAAATACATATTTTGAACCCTTTGTCACTCAGTAACAATGTTTTGCAACCCCAAATACTTTGAATGTTTACCATTGTTATGAAAACGAAATATTATAGTGAATACTCCGTTCTCTAAAGACATACCTCAAGAATGATGGATGTGTTTAGAAATTCCATTCTGAAATGGAAAATATTTTCACGTTTAGAGATAGAGCAGTCAGCTAGATATTTAATTAATAAAAATAAAACATGACATGGGTCCTTCTAAGTGCTTAGTTAACGCAAGCAAACATTTAAAAAAAATAAAAATAAAATTCGTTCCAAAATGACGCTTCCTTAGTGATAATTAACGTAGGTATTTATTGATTTTTTATATAAAGTAAAAATTTCAGTTTGTATATCTATGCTAGGAAACATGTAGACTACAGGACTTCTGCCCCTCGACTATTCCCAATGCGTACTTATATCTTGGTTGTTCGTACCAAAAAACGCAACTTATCTTCATAATCCCATAATAATCGGTGTAAGCGGTACTTGTTAAGTAATGCCTAAGTTTATACGACATGTTATTTAAGTGTTAGCATTTTTTCTTATTGTATAAGTCTAACGCAGGACACTTTGGCTCACACTGTTTTTCTTATATCACAATAAATGTAAGTAAATGATGGATTGTTTCCGCAAAGTTGGAGTTTGATTAACACCATAGCTTCATTGATAAATTGTAATGTTTTTAATCTTCAACTCTATGTTTGTCATTCTAAAGTTAACATTAGTTAGTTTTCCTTTTGTGTTACTAGCATATTTTGATATAAGATTTGTTGAACATGCGATTGAAATGGATTCGTTAGAATAATCTATGGATTAAAAGGTATAGTTATTTTGATGGCACATCGATCCTAGCTGATAAACCATTGTTGTTTCTAAATCGTTATTTGTTTCTATTATTCTATGTAACTTCGAATTCCTTTTCGCCCTCTTCAATTACTCCAAATATGTCTTCTCTTAACATTGAAATAACCTAATCTTTATTTAAAACTAGGAAAATATTATCAAACTCAATCCCAACTTTGCGAATACCGTTCCAATTTTCTTCCAGTGTCGAATTAATTTAAGTTCTCTTAGTGTAACTTTAAAACTTATAGATTCCTAAAAATGGAAGTGAATTCGAGAGTGGTGAAACTAGAATTTATCGAAGTCATTGATTAAATTGTCAAGAAGTCAGTGACTTCGATAAATAATTGAAACTAGTGCGTACGTAAATATTTGTTTTTGTCTGTAAGTATATTATATGTACATTTTGAAAAAGAAATACTTCAGTCATGTTGTTATTATTTCGCGCTTTCTGTTTAGTACTGTTTTGTATTTAATTAAGATAAGAAGATAATTATTGTTCGGGAGACTTCCGGTGAAATTGTCCGTGCTGAATTATTATTGTGTATATAGAATTTAGTTACCCCAAAGTTAAATCCAAATATATACATGCGGGAATATTTTTTCATTTTTTCGCTGTATCTTTATAATGTAGACATGTTTTGGAGTGGTATAAGGTTTTGGCGGTTTTCGAACGAACTTTCAATATAGCGGTCGATATTGGATGAGATTAAAAAATAATTTAGATTTTTGCAAATTTTGTAATTTTCCGGGTTACTGAATGCTCTATATGTGTGCACACACCCGTTATAAGTGTTGAGGAAAACCTACACGATTTGTCGATGTGTATGAGAGAAAGTTTATGGCCAACTAACCTGGTAAAACTTTGATGTTAATTCGGAAGTCGTTTCTTCTACTTTAATGGCTGAGTAGATAGTAAAAATTTTACCAACTTTAACGTAAATTTTGAACTAACAAATAGTACAAAAAATATAACGAACCATATTAAATAAAATATTGCTGTTTATTTATTTACAAGAAAAAAAATTGGATGTCGTTTGAAATTTTATACGATTGCGCCGAAATTTTGACTGTATAAAAAATGGCGGCTAATGTTCGAAAACCGCATAATAATGCTTTAAATAAAATTTGTTTTGCTTAGACGCCAGCGGTTAATGGCTATGGTAATTCAGTAAGACCATGATGGGATGAAAAAAATACTGCAGGAAAGAAATATGCTCAAAGGTTGAAAGTCTTCGTCTCGACTGGCTGGGTATCGCGTGGCATTTTGAATGATAAACTAATCTATATAATATATTTGGAATCTTTAAAACGAAATTTGGGAACGTCTAAAAAAATTTTGTGATATTGAAGTTCTAAGGTCTTATTTTGCATTTAATTGAAATTCTGTGCATTTTCATCTTGCTTTTATTTTGTAGTATCTACCTAATTAACAAAAATATCGTAACGTAAATAATCAACGAATCAGTATCATCTAAAAATGCATTTATCACAAATAAAAAATTCCAACACCCTGGATAGCCTCCAGTTCTACTAGAGCGAGACAACGCTATACGCAAATGCCCAGCTAGAAAAGGACGGTGATAGTCCGCAGGCAGGAGAAACGTGTCTCGGTGATAGGTCGGTATATACATGGGGGGGTTTATTTATTATTCCATACTGTAATAAAACGAATGTAAAGTTTATTATGTTTAATTGGAAACACCTAGCCAATCGAAATTCCTAGAATCCTTCCTAATTCCTACGAAATCCCCAAAGCACAGAAAAGGTCACTGTAGACAGAACAGCAAAAAGATTGAGCAGTTCTTTATCGGTAATTGAAAGTGAACTAAATCACAACCGAAACAGAGTTCAAAATAGCATGCAAGAGATGATTCCCTGTGGCGTTTATTCGGGCATGCTTACATACTCTCAAATCATGACTGCAAATAACATGCTTCAGCATTTTCCTGCTGCATGTGCGCTAAACTAAAGGTATTGCTGACTACAACAAAATTACATTTTGACAGTTAAATGGATTAAATAAATAATTAATACCTAGATCAGGAATTACTTAGGAACAGCCCGGAGTCTTTTGTACCCGGTTGATGGCAACAAGGTTACCCCCTATTAATTGGCACCTACACATAACTGTCGAAATGTGGGTGTACTATAGGTACACCTCTGCCTAACCCGTCGGAGATTACAGGCGTGATATTGTTTGTGTTGTGATACCTCTAATAAAAGAAATACCTAAATACTTTTTAGATAAGGCTCAAGCAGAAGTTTCAATGAGGATATAATAATGATATCGCACCTTCGGTGCAACAGTCACAATTCAGGACACTTTTTTTTGTTGTCTTTTATTAGGATTTTTTTTAATAATTCAAAATATGCTTTTTACGTGAAAATATAGCAAAAGTAATAAATAATAAATTTAATAAAGATTTCAAACCTACTACTAATAGGAATCCAGGAATAAGTCAATAAATGCGAAAAAAATCTTAAAAGTCCTCTCCTGTAAAATTTAAAAATGAGCTGTTGTGACTTTGTTGCACCGATATGTTACACTTACAAATAACAAGGTACAGAAATTAAAGTGGAGAATTACCACCCCAAAAAAAACTTACAAGGTATCAAAAACAGCGACTCGTATGGGAAGCTTTAAAACTACCTAGTTACTACTGAAAAGTAAAATAAAATGAAATTAATAATTGTTAAATAATTTTATTTAAAGTTAATAACATTGAACATGTTTATACTACAAATAAAAATATAAACGATTACAATACATACTTCAGAAAGAGAATTCTTTTGCTTGACTCGAATCAAAACCACATAAGCTTAGTTCTGATCAAATAACAGCAATATGCTGCCACTTTGGCGAATGTTTTTAAAGCTGTCTCGTTGCACTGTTTGTCTGCATCACTGTCAAAATCACAACGATCTTTATCCTCCTTAAAATAAGGTTGCTGTTGGATTGCAGCCACTGACAAGTCTGTCAAAATCACAGTGATCTTTATTCCCGTTATAATAAGGTTGCTGTTAGGTTATCCGCCAGAGAACCAAGCCCAAACCGACAACCGACATAGCCCAAAGACTAAGCAAGCTGAAGTGGCAGTGGGCTGGTCACATCTCTCGGAGAACCGACAATCGTTGGGAAAAACCATGGTCTAAAAAAACAAGGTCCGGCATTCCGGGTGTGACACATGCTCACGTCACTATCCAGTTGTCACTTTATTGCAACAAAACACGAATTATGGAAACATTTTCAGTCACCATTCTGTTAAAAAATATATTTATAGTATTTAAATAGTCGTTTCGTTTTTCTAGTCAAATGAAACAATTCAATTTAAACATATAACGACGTAATTTTTAGTTTAAAACCTCATTGTTATATCGGATTCTCACAGGTAATAAAGGCGGTTGGGGAGTTATTACTACACACTACTGGTAACACAGCGGTGATAACGTAGGCTTGTGTCACCCTGTCTCGGAATGCTATACCTGGCGAAGTATATTATTATACCATGGGAAAAACGAGTTCTAGAGTAGAGACCGCGTTTAGGCAAACGTAGTGTGGGTCACCTGCCGGCCAGGTGGAGTGACGACGCGCGAAAGGCGGCTAGCAGAGACTGGATTAGGAGAGCCGAAGATTAGGCTCAGTGGCGTTCACTAGGATAGGTCTACGTCCAGCAGTGGCTGATGGTGAAGGTTGCTGTTAAGTTGCTACCGCCAGAGGTAAGATAACTGTGGAAGCACGCATTTTAGCGAATGTTTTTGAAGCTGGCATTACGTTGCTTGTCTGTGCATTGAACAGTCAAAATCTAAGCTCGCATTTATTTGACCACTAGGTAATCAAATCAGATTCCTCAGCTATTTCTGATCGTATCAGAATAAATGTTGACATTCGTTTGTTCCTACGATTTGGATCTTAAGAGTTTTCTAAATAATGTCCCTCGGGAATCATTGCATTTCTGAATACAAACGAATGCCATTTTCCATGTCCATCAATTATTAGATTTATCGTGTATAATAGAATAGAATAGAATATTTATTATTACGCGTTATGTACACCATAAAAATTACAGAACACAGACAGATTTTAAATCATTTGAATTCAGAACAAATACCTACTTTAAGTGTTGTTACGTCAAAACAAAACAACAATTCTGAATTCAAATTATTACACACAATAAATCTAATAATTGATGGACATGGAAATTAGCATTCGTTTGTATTCGGAAATGCGACGATTCCCGAGGGATATTATGAAAATAGTTGTACTGTACAGAGTGAGCTGTTACTGCAACCCTGATTCGAACCAAGACAAGAGAAGAGTTTAAGGTTTTTAGAGTTGAAATTATTTTTTTGGAACACAGAGACTGCGCTGAACGCATCTGCGTTTGAGTCATTTCTTATGACATACGTGGACGAGAGGTGTTTCTAATCAGATATTCAACAGTTTGAGGGACAGTAAACGCCCATAGGCGTATAGAGGTATGAGGAACAGGGTGTAAAGTTCGCTCATACATCCATAGAAAAGGGAGGATCCTCCGACCAGACGCGTGTCGTGTCTGGCGGGCAACTGCCCGACGATTGATGTCGGGATGTTTTATATATGCTAGTTGCGCGGTAAACTCTGCTTGCGCGATGCAGGATCTTGCGTGACGTCATTGTGACGTGTAGCTCGCATGTGGCGATGTAGATACCGCTACAGGCGTAAAAATAAAACTTCTACTGTTTCTCGTTGACTGTCCTTCAACCGTTTAATTTTATAGGTTAGCTCAACCAGCGGCACCTTATGATAGCGCCTGTGGCAGTTGAATCACAAATATTTAACGTATCGATTCGATAAATAATAAACCCTGCGGTAACACGTCATTACTGCGGCCGGTACGACAATATAGTCAGGCATCTTTCTCTGTACATTTAACAATTTACGTAAATTCATTAATACATCCAAACGTCATGAACCATCTTATAGTGCCACCATTGTAGTAAGTGCATGGATACGTACAGTCCGTTGACAGTTATTTACCTCTGAGTTTGCATCACTGTCAAAATCACACTAATCTTTATTGCCGTTGCAATAGGGTTGCTATTGGGTTGCTGCTATTGACAAGTCTGTCAAATTCACAATGATCTTTATAATCGTTACAATAAGGTTGCTATTGGGTTGCTACAGTCAGAGGTAAGTGTGTTAGGTACATTATTATCTACTGACAAAATTATTCAGTATTATTCTCACTAAAGTTCCGTGTGAAAGGGTTTAAGATCCATTGTAGATCATGGCTTCGGTGTGACACATCTTACTTTGGACTTGTTGGTTTTGAAGCTAAAATATTGTTTTAACTTGTTAGATAAAATATTCACCTGTTAAATTAAAATACTAAAGTACAATATTCACGGTCATATTCGAATGACACACAACCATTAGTAAGACATTGCAATGTAACTCTTATCTCGGTAAGGTAGGGTATAAATAAGAATTACGATCGATAAGAGTTTTATCAAAGTCATGGCAATCATTCTAATTCATACTTTATTATAGTGAGTTAAGAGTTACATTGCAATGACTTACTAGTGGTTTTACATCGATCGTGAATGTCCTGCCTGAGTACAACAGACCGGTTATTTCGTTTATCCAGGTGGATTTTCAGGCATGTGTTACCCTAGGCCTAGGGTGGTTTCTCGGACATGTGTTACCCTAGGCCTAGGCCTAGGGTGAATTCTCGGACATGTGTTTCAGAAATGTGTTACCCTAGGCCTAGGCCTAGGGTATATTTTCAGACATGTGTTTCCGCGTATCCCCCTTAGGGTAGATTTTTTAGAGTGCATAAAGGGAATGACCCCAACAGACTACTAATTAGTGCACGTAACAAAGGTACGTTAATTATGGTGAAATAGTGCTTATAGACAAACTGATTAACAGTGCTAACAACGTCTTGACTAAGGATAATATTATTATAGATTAAGGCGAAAGCGTCAGGGTAGCCCGCGAAATTAAAATTTCTTACGTTTTTCGCAATTTGCAGGTCAGTATCAGGTTGTATGTTCATCTAAATATGATTCGCGGCCGTAACAAATATTTATTTCTATAATTATAATCATAAAAATCATCAATAACTACATCTCTCTAAGTTCATATTACCCTATTGGATGACTATTTATTTAATGAAATCATGACATTTGAGGCCAAGTCTAACTTAAGGAGTTGTATTGCTGATTCTAATGATTATAATTCTGTAAAGCCATAATAATAGGTCTTTACCTATGAAATTGCCGTTTTGTATGAAAAAATTTAAACGAATTTTTTTCATGAATTTTTTATTTGTATTAATCGAAGTAATCACCCATGCAATCAATGCATCTTTGCCATCGCAGTGGCAGTTTATTGATGCCCTTCTTAAAGAAATCAGCTGGACGGGAGGCAACAAATTCTTCAAAGGCATTTTGTACTGCCTCTCGGGTATTAAATTTTTTTCCCGCCAAGAAGTTATCCAAATTCTGGAAAAAGTAGTAGTCTGTAGGCGCAAGGTCTGGTGAGTAGGGCGGATGACGGAGAGCTTCCAACCCCAGTTCTTGCAACTTGGAGACCGTCTGCTGTGCAGTATGAGGTCGCGCGTTGTCGTGCAGGAGCAGCGGAGACGAGCGATTGACCAATGCTGGTTGGAGATGCGCCAGCTTCTCCATCATTGTGTTCAGTTCTTCACAGTACACATCTGCAGTAATGCTCACCCCGTTTGGTAAGAAGCTGTGATGAATCACACCGGCGCTAGACCACCAAACAGTGACCATCACTTTTCTAGGGGTAAGTTTTCGTTTAGGGCATTGTTTAGGTGCTGAACCAGGATCCAACCAACTTGCTGAGCGCTTACGGTTATCAAACAGAATCCATTTTTCATCGCAGGTAACAATGCGGTTCAAAATTCCTTCATTTGTGTGTCTGTTGAGCAGTGCAAGGCACGTCTCGACGCGTACTTCGCGCTGGCGATCATTGAGTTCGTGGGGCACCCATTTGTCAAGCTTTTTTACCTTGCCAATTTGACGCAAATGGACCAATATTGTTTTGACGCTAACGTCGAAAGCTGCTGCTAATTCAGCCGTAGATTGTGTATCATCAGCTTCCACAATCGCCTTTAATTCGTCATTGTCGACCAAAGTCTTCGGACGACCGCGAGGTTCATTTTTCAGGTCGAAATTTCCAGAACGGAAGCGAGCAAACCAATAACAGGTGGTGCGTTGGTTTGTAGAGTTAGCTCCGTAAACGTCGTTGATGTTGCGTGCCGCTTGTGCCGCGTTGCTGCCACGACGGTACTCATATTCCATAATTACTCGAATTTTTAACGTATCCATGATGACGAAAAAGATTGAAATGCGATGAAAATGTAACACTAATCAATAAAGAAATGACTACTTTTAGAAAAAAAAATCCATGTTTTTAAAATAAAATTAATTTGAAATTAGAATTCATAGCCAAACAAAAATTATTTTGATTTGAAATGGCCAGTACTGCAGAACGGCAATTTCATAGGTAAAGACCTAATATTTGTTACGGTCGCGAATCATATTTTAATAAACATGCAACCTGACACTGACCTGCAAATTGCAAAAAAATGTAAGTAAATTAGAATTTCGCGGGCTACCTTAGTGCATCAGGCTTAATATCACGAATTCTCTTGCTGCATAACTTTTTCGTGGTGTTCTAATATACTTAAATGGATAATGCAATCAAACGGTCCATAAGGATTATTTTACGCGCCATTTCAAATACTTTTTAAATTTCTTTTATGTAAGTGCTTGTAACAAAATTGACATCTATGGTCTATTGGCAGTGTAACCAACATTATAACGTAAATTTTTGTTCCGATTCCGAATCAACCAACCTTAGAATAATCAAATGAAGAATGGGGCGTTCGAAGTACAATAATAACTAGTCTATATTTAAATGGAACTTAGGTTCATAGTTTTTATTCTGTAATAACACCACCTGTAGCGACTTCTTCTTTCATAGGTACATCATTTGCTGCGTAATCAGTTTCAGTGTATCTGAAAGATTATAAACAAAAAATAAGTATCTAAGACTTATATAAATACACAATAGTATAAAAGAAAGCATGCAATACAGCATGGCAGTAGAGACTATGTCATGCTCACTTAAATGTCTCACTGTTGGTGGCGCGTGTGTTGGATCATTCAGTTCCCTACAAAATGGTTGAGCTGAATGGTGCTGATCCACGCGTCATGTTCGTGAACGGGCGCCGTCAGTTGAGACTGGTCATCTCTTAACTGCCACGGCTTATTTTTATTATTAATCTTATATTTTGAATTGTTTTTTTACATATTTTTTTTCATTGTTCTCGCATATAGAAGCAACACGAATAATGTACCCAGGATTTTGTAATATCTTGATTTAAAAAGAGTGTCCTTGGAGTTTCTTGCCCGTACTGCTCCATAGAGATCTACGTTTTGGAATGGGCAACTAGCTTCAACTTTCTGACTAACTGACCGACTCTTTGACAATTCAAAAGTGCCTGTAAATGGTTTAATTGAAATAAATGCTTTGAGTTTGAGTTTGAGTTTGAAAGTCGGTTTTCGTGTCCCTTGTGTAACAGTATGGGTCTTCGTTCAGGCTACCATGTTAGCCCAAAACTTTTTAACTCGCAATGGATTTTGATGCGGTTTTACACCATTATTCAGAGAATTTATTCCGGAAGTTTTATGTGCTTATAAACGGATGGCTCAAAATTAATATCATAATGTGCATGAGCCATAATTTTTAATGAACATGTGCTTTTTGAAATCTCGCGTTTACCACAACAAACCACGAACCTTGCAAGACTTGAAAGCTAACATGTTTTGCGAGCAACAATTCAAAATGCCGTAAAACGAGCACAATTGTGCATCAACTCGGGAGGTTGCCATTTGAGCGATATATTTTTATTCAATTAATGTCATCAATTTTAGACCTCCATATAAACTTTTCATGAAAACAGAATCCAATTTTTTTCATTTTTAACAAAATGGCAGCCAATTCTAATTATGACATTACTTTTGTACATTAATATTTAACTTAGCTGAAGCACAGAAACACTACGATATTTTCGATCTTGATATGAATGCACACTCTTGTCACCCGTGTGAAGTAGGGGATTGCTATTTAAGGATGGGGTAGGGGGGGTTAAGGTTTTGTAAAAAAGAAAGATCTCAAAAGATTAACTTACTTCTCAAGCGGTGGGCAGAGGAAATGCCTGATGTTCCTAGGCATCACCATTTCTGCCTGAACCTTGCAGACTTCATTGATATACTCCACGAAGTCTGATAAGAGGTCATCGTCCACTGGACCCCCAATACCAGGAACGGCGTATACCATTGTGATCTGTGCTCAAATTAAAAATCATCTTCTAGAGTTTTAAAGATTATTCTAGAGTAGATTTTCCGAGATAATATAAATAAATAGAGGTAGACTAATTTAAGTGCTTTCTAAGGTTGCCTTTCTACCAGAGACGTGCTTAGCTAAGCAGCTATGAATATGTATTACAGTGAAACCTGGTTAAGTGGGACCTGGATAAGTGAGACACCTCTATTATTGAGAATTCCAATGAGGTCCCGGCACTTTTTCATCCAATTACCTCTGTTAATGGGACTTCACGAACCTGGTTAAATAAGATTTGATTTCTAGGATTTTTTCGATGTTTACCTCTATAATTGGGACTCTTTAGCTCAATTCCCTGTATAAGTGAGACATTTTATCAGGTTGGGACAGGTTTCGACATGAACTACAACAAATAACACCAAAAATACGCATTTTTATTAACATTTCCACCTCTATAAATGGAATAACAGTACATTTCGACCTCTATAAGCGGGGGCCTCTGTAAATGAGACAACAATAATTTTAAACCTGTCTAATTGGAAAACTGGATAAATGAAAACCTCTTTAAATGGTACAAAATCCTTGGTCCCTTGAGATCCCAATTAACCAGGTTTCACTGTATATAGGGAGGCAGAAACATCGACGTACAAAATGTTACCATGGATTCAGCATAATCATGATTCTAGACCCGCTGTGTAGAATTCACTTGCAGGTTATCAAAAAAAAAAATTGCTGTTTAATAGAAAAGTGCAAAACCTACGCGGTCTAAATGTACGTAACAGCAATTTTTTTTTAATTACCGTCGAAAAATTTCAACACAGTGGAGGTTCATAATCATGTACTAAATCCATTGTAAGTTTGTATATCGACGTCCCTGCCACCCTGTATAAACTGTCAGGATATAGGATCGTTTTTTATAGCGTAGGTTAAGACAAGCAATTTTGAAAAGGGGTCAACAACGCTAAGTTTTTCACAAACGCATCTTTATAAGCTCATGGCACATCATACTCGCTCCTCTACACCACTTAGCCCTGTTACAACTAATCATATCGTTTTGTAGCTTAGGAAGGTAATTAATGAACTTTACCTCCTCGTATTTTATTTATTATTTTTTTGAGATGAGATTGCTCTTGACTCTAGTCTAGGTGACAGAGACAAAGTTGACGATGGAGTGAGCTTACCCAGAAGAAGCCTGTTCACTCTCACTTTGAAGAGATTTGGGTTGTATGCGTTCGGAAACACAGACGCAAGTAGATAGCTCCACTCTTTTGCTGGCAGTTCGTATATCTCTGGCAGAAGGAATTCTTTAAAACAGACTCCGGATCCAAGTAGGCCGATACAAGGAAAACATGTTTAAATGGAGTTTTAGGGATAACTCCACCCTGGAGTGTAAATGTGGTGCTGTTTCTCCAACAACGACGCACTTAATATCTTGTCCTGCATGTCCTGTCGTCTGCACGTAACATGGAACTTCTGGACCGACTCCATTTCGATTGTCATCGACACGCTAAGAGACATAAAATAGTAGACAGCATTACCTCTGGCATAGGCTCCTCTTCCTCCTCCACTTCTTCAATTTCGGGCACAATTAGATCCATGTTATCGTCTAAGAACATTTCCATGAGTTCTCGAATCATCACCACTTCTTCCGGCTTTGCCTGTTTCACAAGGAAGTATGTTTTGTTAGAAAAACTTATAAGAAATTTCAAAAAAAGGCTATCAAATTTAATTTTATGAGTCTCGTCGTTTTTTATTTAATTCTCACTCGAAAATAACTATAGAACTTTTTTATAAAATTTGACAAATTTTATTGCTTACTGCCGCACTCAGAGTCGTTACTTAAAATTAGTGTCCAACCAAAACACGATTTTCAACCGAAACCGAAACCGTAACCGAATCTTCGGCTTCTCTTCTAGTTTCGGCCAAAACCGAAACCGAATCCGAACCTTCAATATTTGTTAAATTGACATTATTTTCTGAGACCCATAGTTTTTGGAGGTTTATAATAAAGAAAATTTAGATTTATTTTACCCAAAGATAAAATTAACCTTTGGCAGACTTTGTGTAAAAAACTGACAATATTTCATAAAACGATTAGTGATTTAGTAGTTTTTCGGAATAATATCAATACAGCGACTGACGCATAATTTTAGTTTAGATTTAATGGCTTTCGTAGTTTTCGAAGTTTGATACAACGACAAAATTCGACCTCACCGCCAAAAAATCCGTCAGCATCGTTAGAAAACGTAATTTTTAAACCGTACTCAAACGAAACGAGTCACCAAAATACGATGTAGCTTCGAAGAAATCACTGAAAAGTGTGAATTTGCTATCACTAGCGAACGCAGAGTCGCTAAAATGCATCTGCTGGTACCCCTACTCGCTGATAGTAAAATCAGCTTGTTTGCTAGGAATATAAATGATACAAAAAGGGTGAAAATGGGACTCCATTACTAAGTATGTGCTGTATAACGATCTATCATCTGTTCTATCAAAGCTCACGAACGCCAGTTTCATTCGGGCCGACGATTCGGCCCCTTTTTGGCCTAATCCAAAACTGGCCGAAGCCGCAACCGACCGTTCGGTCGAACACTAATTTATATAAATCTTTAATTGGACAACATAATTATACAGTACAAAATAATATTTTCTTAATGTCCCTTGGCAAACTTCGTATTTCGTCACCAAGTGCAAAGGGTAACTGATAGAAATCCGACGACTGACGATACACGAAGTTTGCTGAGGGACATTAAGAAAATAGTTGTACTGTACTTAACTTGACACGTCAATAAAATTGAAATGGTTCGAATTTTCATAATTCTTTTTAAGTGGTGGCGTTCTTTATGCGTTACAACAGACAAGCCTTGTGCCCATTGGGACTTCCCATCGCCAGAAACGACAAACTTTGATCCCCCATTTAACCATCTTAGGGGGTGAATTTTCAAAAATCCTGCCTTCGTAGTGCTCACCATCGTTATACAAGGAACTTTGATGCGAAATTTCGTGCTTCAAGACCCAGCGGTTTAAGCTGTGCGGTGTAAGCATTAAATGATAAATGATTTTACTTCTGTAAGTAGTTTTGTCAAACATATTAAGTGGACCTGTCCAGTCAATGCACGCATTTGTCAGTAACCGTGCAGCTCAACTCAGAACTTAAGGAGCTCAACGATTCGACGAGCAATACCAAAGAAAGGACAAATTATCTTTACCTTCTTCTTTTTCAGATCAGGATCAGGCAATATGGCGATCTGTTCATCAATGTAGTCCATTATCTCCTTCTCAATATGCTGGACGATGAACTCTCCACTAGTTGTTGACATCTGACGGCCAGCCACCATACCTATGAGCACATCACATTCAATATAATAACAATCTACATAAGAAAAAGACTACTCCGAAATTGAAAAGCAGGATAATAGATAAAACGTCATTGCTGACAATAAGGGCTAAGATAATGTAGATATAGAAATTAGAAACAAAGATACGGTGACGGCGCCATGCTGTAGTGCCGCCGTGTCGTCAACAAACGTCCTTAGTGATCCATACAACACTGGCAACCGTACCTACACACGGCGAATAAACCATAGTTTTCACGGCTAGAAAAACGTACAACGGGCCCAATAGACTTCCACGTCCTTTTTCTCATTTTCATTATTGTTCCCACGCCAAAATATGGAGGAATGAGGGACATTGTGTGAGTTTCTTTTTTGGTATTAATGTAAATGGGGGAAGGAATATAGAAACTAAAAATAGGGAAGGTGGTGTTAGTGATGCATTGTAAAAAAAGACATTATATATTGCACCGACCACAAATAAACAGAGGAGGAGAAATATGACGAATATAAATAATACGGGTATGAGATCCAAACGTCGAGATCCGAAGACGTACAAAGGTTTTCGATATGGGAAAACGAGTTATGGAACTCAAATGGAGTTGGACAGGACACCTGGCATAGCAGGTGGAGTAAAGCAGTGACCGCGTGGCGTCCAAGGGCTGGAATACGAAGTGTCGCACGTCCAGGGGCAAGATCGGTGGACGATATTGTTGATCTCGCTGGTAGAACCTGGACGAGACTGTCACAGGAGCGTGGGGATTGCCCAGCAGTGGGTGAAGCGGGATGATGATGTCTGATGGATGATGATGAAATAATATGTTATAGGAAATTTTAGGTAAGGCAAAGGATGCTAACCAAGATCATAGTTAGCAGATTTGAACTTTTGCACAAGCGCATGTATTTCATCGAAGGTGGTAGAACCTGGACGAGACAGTCACAGCAGCATGGGGATTGCCCAGCAGTGGGTGAAGCTGGATGATGATGTCTGATGGATGATGATGAAATAATACATTATAGGAAATGTTAGGTAAGGCAAAGGATGCTAACCAAGATCATAGTTAGCAGATTTGAACTTTTGCACAAGTGCATGTATTTCATCGAAGGTATTCTCAAGATCCAATAAACGTTCCTGGCGCGCTCTTTCAACCTAGGGCAGAGAGGACAGAAATGAAGGATTAAGGAAAGGAGTAATAAAATAGTCATTCTTAAAATTAATTCATATAATTGTCTACAATCTATGTTTCTTAATATTGTATCAATGCGGTGCCATAAAACCGTACACATTGGGTACTTAATTGTAGCTACACGTTATTGATTCAACATTATGGAACACAATTTGTAAACAATCAAATGATTTTTTGTCGATTTTTGCATGTTTTTAAAGCTGAGTGTACCAGAGTCAATAATAATGCTAGTTTTATAGAATGTGTTATTATACGAAAATTTGGTAGGAAAAAAAAATGCGTGAATACGTTCAGAATATCCTAAAAACGGTAATTAAAATTGAAACTAATAAACAAATTAACTAAATACTAAACTAAGCATAATCAGCCTATAATTTTCCTGCTTCTGGGACACAGGCCTCTTCTCTTCGTGAGGGAGTGGGCTGTAATCTCCCACGCGTGCCAAGTGCGAGTTGGTAGATGTCACATGTCTTCGAATTTTTGGTTCTAGAACATGCCAGTTTCCTCACGATGTTTTCCTTCACCGTTTCGACAGCAGTGGTGATGAAATTATTTACACAATGTAAAGCCCTTGCCTGGGTTCGAACCCACAACCTACAACTCGTAAGTCTGGGCCAATACCACCGGGCTACTACTGCTGCTCTACTAAACTATCTTACTAAAAATAGAGTATCCAATTTAGTAGATGGAAAACCAAAAGAACGCGACAAGAGACAGTTGGCAAGGCCTCGTCATTAAAATAGTGGGTATTTTAATGAATACCGTGAAGACTTTGCTAAGACAATATTTAAACATGATACAATTTTGTAAAATAAAGTGAGTCAAACTCAAAGCATTTATTTCAAATAAAGCGGCTGCCACGCATTCTGCAGATCAGGGATACCGTCCTTTTGCGAATGATGACATTAATATACGTACCTACTATAAAGCTATCATTTACTAGGTTTGTCTTTCATTGACTTGAATGTGCCCTGGCGGCTGAGAGTATGTCATGCTCACTCAAATGTCTCGCTGGTGGTGGCGTGTGTGTTGGATCATTAAGTTCCCTTCAAAATGGTTGACCTGAATGGTGCTAATCCATGCGTCATGTTCGTGAACGGGCGCCGTCAGTAGCTACTGGTTATTTCTTAGCTGCCACGGCTTATTTTAGTTTAATTTAATATTTGAATTGTTCTTGTCTTTTTATTACGGACGCTTTTAAAATTCTGCATCGTTCTCATATGCATAATTTCAACATGAATAATGTAACCAATATTTTGTAACCATATTTTGATTTAAAACAGTGTCCATGGAGTTTCTTGCCCGTTCTTCTCCATAGGGACCTACTACGCTTTGGAACGGGCAGCTAGCTCCATCTTTCTGACTGACCGACCCCTTGACAATTCAAAAGTGCCTGTAATTGGTTTATTTGAAATAAATGCTTTGAGTTTGAGTTAAAAGCCATCAGTTGCAAAACAGCGCACACATCCCCGATGCACTACAGAAACGTGGCAGCCCCAACATCATCCTGAAGATATTACTATACTAGATGCGCAAGGTATCCAGCGATCTTTTGGTGTGACAGACCCAAAGACTTCCAATATTATGTTAGAGTTAAATAAATAAATCAGCAAAATCGTAATCGAACATTACTTCATCTAAATAAGGCTGTATTTTCTCTGCTTCAGTTGGGACGTGGACTTCTTCTACTATCTTGATGTCATCGTCCATTAGGTTGTAATCTGACTCAGATACTTCCTCATGCAGCTCCTCCTTTGGTTCTCCTGAGGCCGTATTGTGATGTTATACCATCATTATTTCAGTGCAAGAGAGAGATAACGTATATATGTAATAACACTATCCTTTTTTGTCAACGGTACAATAATGACTTCTGAGGGCCTAGACAAATAGCATTCGCTTCAGAGCGATTCTATTTCTACAATCGCTATCGCTTTCGCTAATGTTGCCATCATACGAAACGAAAACTAGCGATAACGCTTGTCAAAAAGTGCCACTTAGCTACGCATCTCTATGGAAGTAATCGTTCGACGCTGTCGATTCGTTTCACAGAATCGAACGATGTTAAAATTGTCTAGCTAATTTCTATTCCTTGACCCATGATCACGTGACATTTCGATAGCTTATGTCAACCCCATACATTTTTTGGCTTTTCTACTAGCGTCATCGCTAATCGAATGTTTCTTTGTCTAAGCCTTCAGGCCTGTAGTGCTATTCTGTAAAATCTGACCGTGAAACTTAAGTGAAGTGAGTTAGATGTGAGCTGTCAATCCCTAGCGTCCGGTGGGATGACAGTTGACTTCAAGCTCACTTCACTGAATTCATTTTTACAGAATAGATAGGCTGTTGTTAAGTTTGGATTATATCACGACTGGTCTAGAATCTCTACTTCTTTTACTACGAGACGTGACTATCTAAAATGTCTATTCAAAGTAGAAAAGAGTCACGATACTGTATTATTTCACTGATCTGCTAGAACTAAAACTACTGACTAATTTAATGAAACGGCTTTTTCTACATACCGACTAAGTACTTTATATTTATTTAGCCAATATCTTAAAAAAATCGAAAAAAATATTAATAAGACTGTTTTGTTACAGATTACAATCAAACTACAATACATTTTAGTTAATAACATTATACCGAAGCGCAAACCTTTTGTGGTACAATTGTACTTTAAGACAAAAAAATACTAATAAGTACAAAATTATTCTAGTTTTAACCAACTATGCCTAGTTTTATTGTGTAATAAATTCTCGAGCCTTTTACATTCTTTACATAAATACCTAATTAATTGACAAACTACTTTTTACAAAATAATCAACTTATACAATACTTATTAAAATAGAAGGTTCAACTACTATCTAGAATTCCATTCACAAATTGCAGATTTTATAATAATACAGGATGGCCATACATCGACCCGCAAACTGTAACCATGAATTCAGCACTAACTTCCAAATTGTTTGCCAGTTAAAAAAAATCTGCTGTTTCATAGAAAAGTGCGATACTTACGTAGTTAAAATGTATGGAAAATCATTTTATTTTTTAAATAACTGGCGAAAATTTTCAACGCAGGGGTTTCCGACTCCCGGCCACCGTAGGCGTGGGCTTGCGGACGGCGAGCAATGGGCAGCTCGCCGTCCGGTAAGGACCAGGCCCGGGTCGACGGTGCGTCGTGTTCCACGCGCGTCTCAAAGAGATGTCAGCATAATTGACGGAGTCCGATAGGGCCGATGCCTGCCGGGGTCGCGGATTGTTCGAAAGAGTTACCGTGGCCCTGGCGCACAGGCAACTGAAGGAACACGGGTGGGTTTTAGTCAGTAAGAGTCTGACACGCCCTTCCGCTCCGTCCAGAGCGGGAGAGGTCATTTGATGATTTACCATACAAAAAAAAAGGGATTTCAGAATCAACGATTGACGGGGTCCGCTAGGGCCGATGCCTGCCAGGGTCGCGGTTTGTTCGAAAGAGTTACCGTGGCCCTGGCGCACAGGCAACTGAAGGAACACGGGTGGGATATTTTCTATTCCACACACAAAAAAAACAGGTTTCAGAGTCATGTACTGAATCCATCGTAACAGGCTGCACGTCGATGTCCCTGCCACCCTATATACCTCAGCATGAAGATGGATCCGATCCATGTAACGTTATCTATACTACATACTTATTAAAAATAAAAATAAATAAAGTGCCTGTTAGTAATGTCAAAATAACCGCTTTTTACTAAATGCATAAGAAAATATATACGGTATTTTTACGAAAAATTCTTTTTTTTTTAATTTTTGTCTGTCTGTCCGTCTGTTTATTCCGGCTAATCTCCGAAACGGCTGGATCAAATTTGACGAGACTTTGACTGGCAGATAGCTGATGTGTCCCGGTAGCATGTTGCCATGGGATAATTGCTTAAATACACGCGGGCGAAGCCGTGGACAGCAGCTTGTCGTAAAATATAAAATAAATCACAAAATTCTGTTATTATGGTGAGATTTTTGAGAATTCCCATGTTCCCGGAATTCCTGTAACGCGTCAAGTCATATCACTGACTTCTTTTCCAAATGGACAAGTCATGTTTGTAAAATGTCTCCCAAAAAATAAAAATTAAATGCTGTTCGTTTGTAAGCGCATAACTTGAGAACGGTTGGACCAAAATGGCAATTTTTTTTGTTTTAATATTACCTTTTAGTCCAAATAAGGTTTTAAGGTACACTCATTCTGTGTGATTTTTCCTCAAAAGACCATTTCACACACAAATCTACATGGTCTTCACATGATCTAACCAAGATTATGTCTGGACTTTAAAAGAGACTGTGACCCTCTGAGTTTGTTTCGGCCTTCCTTCTCAGAGTAGTCAGATAGGAAACGCCGAACTCATCTAGTTTTAAAATATGATTGACGTGTAAAAGTGTTTGTACAAACCTACTTATAGAAATAAAATCATTTATCATTTAAGTGAATGAATTTTTTTTAACATTTTCTCGGAAAATTTCAAAAAAAGGGAATATCTGAAAAAGAAGTTTTAGATTTTTCTATGAGTTTTTTGTATGAACTCTTGTTTGGACAGAACAAAGTCTATCGCGTCAGCTAGTATCTAACTAAATCTGCAATATGCGATGGCTTTTAATAAATATATAAAACATTTAAAACCGTATATTTCATATTCCACAGGTTGCTCGTCTTCATCGTAAACGAATATGTCAATAACATCTCTCTTGTCAGAGTCCTTTACTTCTTCTATCGGTTTTTCTAGTAAAATATTCACAAGTTTTATAAATCTAGTTTTATAGCGCTATTCTCTAAACCTGCACCCTAATTACGTAACACACTATCTATCACAATCTGAATCATTTTGAAGCCTATTGCTAATCCATTGTTTCATATGTTCGAAAAGTTTGTCTGCTCAACAACGTAAATAACGCAATGAAAGTTGTTGAACTGTCAAAATGAAACCCATTCCTACTGTTAGTGTGTTATGTAACTACCCCGCTGATATCAGGCTTCACAGGAGTGAATGTTTATGTTTGTTTCATTCCACATTCACACGCCATAGACAAGATTACATAGGAATGAACATTCTTGGACCTATTTTATTCCATTGAGGCGAGTGCAAAATACAACACGGTTGAATCGGTTCACTCATGAATTCATTTTTCATTTGATTCATTTTATGTTCAGACGTTTCACTTCGCGTGAAAGATGAAATCGAGTGAAAGAAAGAAAGAAAAATTTAAAAAATTGTGAAGCGTCTGATAGCTGCAAAAACATCACTTCGAAATTCGAACGGTGTCTCGTTGTGAATCCGCGATAATTTACAAATGAGTTCGCTTTGAATCGTATTCGTTCACTTGAGTGAGATTCCAGGTGAACTTTACAGGGCTTGCGGACGGCGAGCAATGGGCAGCTCGCCGTCCGGTAAGGACCAGGCCCGGGTCGACGGCGCGTCGTGTTACACGCGCGCCTCAAAGAGATGTCAGCACCATTGACGGGGTCCGATAGGACCGAAGCCTGCCGGGGTCGCGGATTGTTCGAAAGAGTTACCGTGGCCCTGGCGCACAGGCAACTGAAGGAACACGGGTGGGTTTTAGTCAGTAAGAGTCTGACACGCCCTTCCGCTCCGCCCAGAGCGGGAGACGTCATTTGATGATTTCCCACCCAAAAAAAAAAAAAAAAAAAAAAAAGGTGAACTTTACAGCATAGCGCAATGGTTTCGAATCGGAGCTAACCTCAGATTCAGAACAAAGACACACAGTGGGACAATTATTATATTATATAAAATTATAGTAAACTAAATAAAACACTGCCGTAGGACAAAATACATACAGAGAGGGAACGGAATCAGAAAACATTCCTTTAATAATAACATTATGGTTGAGGTAAATACACTTAGCGAAGCAACTAGAGATTAAACCAACTAGAAAATCTACTTGGTACCTATTCTCATTTAAAAATCCCATAGCATAGCTGTATTTTCTTCACAAATTCGCGTTAAGGGGCACGCGCGAGGGTAGCCCGCGAAATTCAAATTTGCTTACGTTTTTTGCAATTTGCAGGTTAGTGTTAGATTGTATATTGATTACAATATAATTCGCGACCGCAACAAATATGGCTTTACAGACTTATAATAATTAGAATCAGAAATATAACTCCTTAATTTAGAATTGGCCTCAAATGTCATGGTATCATGAAACAGTCATTCAATAGGGTAATATGAACTTAGAGAGATGTATTGATCACCGTAGGCGCGGGCTTGCGGACGGCGAGCAATGGGCAGCTCGCCGTCCGGTAAGGACCAGGCCCGAGTCGACGGCGCGTCGTGTTCCACGCGCGCCTCAAAGAGATGTCAGCAAAACTGACGGGGTCCGATAGGACCGATGCCTGCTGGGGCTGCGGATTGTTCGAAAGAGTTACCGTGGCCCTGGCGCACAGGCAACTCAAGGAACACGGGTGGGTTTAGTCAGTAAGAGTCTGACACGCCCTTCCGCTCCGCCCAGAGCGGGAGAGGTCATTTGATGATTTACCATCCAAAAAAAAAAAAAAAAAAGATATATTGATGATTTTTATAATTATAATTCTATAAACACATATCTGTTTCGGCCACGAATCATATTTAGATCAACATACAACCTGATACTGACTTGCAAATTGCGAAAAACGTAAGAAAATTTGAATTTCGCGGGCTACCCTGACGCTTTCGCCTTAAGGCTTGGGCCACATTTTCTACCATGGAGTGTTTAATGTCGTTATCTAATATCTTTACTAGTATGTATCTTATATATTTATAAACTCACCAAGTTTCTTGGCTTCTCCATCGACATTCGGCATCATCATAGAACTCATCTCCCTCAGCTTTTTCTGAAAAATTTATACAAAATTACAGTTTTGTTGGGCAGCAATTTAAGTCCCGGCTAGGGTTCCTATTTCGAAATATGAAAAGTCCTGACAAAAAGCCGGACATTTGCAAAGAACTCCGGACATTTTACTTTTTAATCTTTCTATTACAGTATTAATTATTATTTTTATAATTTCTAATAAAAACCCTCTTATGTCAAAAAGTCCGGACGGTGGGCCTTAAAGCCGCACATGTCCGGACAAATCTGGACGGATGGTAACCCTAGTCGGCTGTAAATATGGCACATCAAGGTAAGGAAACCTATAAGCTACACAGTACAAGAATATCTAACGGATAAACTCAATAATAATACATAATTGTAAATAACAGATATGTAATAAGTAAAATAACAAAATTAAATTACATTAAATACTTAATAATTATAATACACTAATATCAATGAACAAATTTTAAGCGAGTAAACGAATAAGCATTTTTTAAATTGTATACTAAAATAAATAATAAATGAATAGGTAGATTTACATATAAAAAGTAAACAAATTGAAAAAAAAATAAGTAAAAAAAGAATAGTAAAAAAAAAGAAGAAAGTAGTAAAAAAAAGAAGTAGGAAGGAGAGTAGGAAGTAGTAAAAAGAATAAGTAAATTTATAGAAATATAAAATACATAATAGGATATAAATTAATTCAAATTTAATAACAAGGAAAATTAATAAAGCGCTCTTCCTCTCTCAACTTATCTAAAAAAATTGCTGTGCCCGACAGGGTCCATAATTGTTTCTATTATTTTTTATGTACTACCTGTAAGTGTACATTATGGATTGCAATAAACGATTTGAGATTTGAAAAGTTCTATATTGTAGAGCTTCGTCAATCTCACTGCTTCTGCTACTTATGTGACAGACTCTTTCGAAAGCTCAATGTGTCATATTGTCCGGCGGGGTAATTGCTTAACACACTAACAGTAGAAATAGCATTTCATTTTGACAGTTCAACAACATTCATTGCGTTAATTACGTTACTAAGCAGTCAAATTTTTCGAACATTGAAGCAATTCAAAAAAAAATTCAACAAAGTTCAAAATGGTTCAAATTGTGATAGATGGTTATGTTATACAATTAGGGTGCGGGTATAGGTAGTATATTTTATTATACAGGGTCAAATTAAATTAGCTTGCGAAACTCGGCAGACATGATGGGTATCGATACCTAAACACAATAAAATAGCAACAAAAAAGGTTTGATGTTTTTTTAGGGGTCAACGACCTCTGGTAGTGTTGTTACATGAAGTATGAGTTGAAATATGTTTATCATGTTTAGGTATTGACACCAATCACGTCTGTGAAGTTAACACAAAAAGAAAAATACAGATTTTTTCAAACTGATATTTCAAGTGAATACACAACTGCAGTCGATAACCCCACAAAAAACATCGAATTTATTTATTTTTGTTTTATTATGTTGAGATATCGATACCCATCACGACTGCGAAGTTTCGCTAGCTAATTTAATTTACCCTGTAGACTAAAGACTTTTTTATATAGCAATAGCAAGTCAACTAATCCACATACTTTCATTCTACATTATTTTATATATTTAAAGAATATTCAAGGAATAAAGTAGGTCATTTCAACTTTAACTTTAAGATCACTAAGTTGATTTTAGAACGACAATTTATCAGGGAGACAATTTTCCCTGCCAAGTGGTCTAAAACTACGAAAAAGCATGTTGGTACAGTGGAAATAAGTACTTTCTATAATTTTAAAATAGAAAGAAGAAAGAAAGAAAAATGTTTTATTTGGGAAATGGTAGCCATAATCAAATTAAGAGTTACTGTAACACGAAATGAAACTAACATTAATTTCTTCAGACGGCTCTGGTTTCCCTGAAAATGACACATACAATAAACAAAAGAACCTTTAAGAGTGACGATACTAAGTTGGTACAGTGAGGAAAATTAATCTTCTATTATTATTATCTATATATATAAAAACGAATTGCTGTTCGTTAGTCTTGCTAAAACTCAGAAACGGCTTGACCGATTTGAATATTTTTATTTTTATTTTACTCACCTTTTTACTGGGGTAGTTTAAAAGAAAAAGAAAATAGGAAAAACCCAAAGGATTTTTTTTTACAGGACAACATCTGACGGGTCAGCTAGGTAGGTAGCTAGATAGAGTAGGTAGGCAGGTAGCGTAGGTAGGTAGGGTAGGTAGGGTAGATAGGTACGGTAGGGTAGGTAGGATAGGTAGGTAGGGTAGGTAGGGTAGGTAGGGTAAGTAGGTAGGGTAAGTAGGTAGGGTAGGCAAGTAGGTAGGTAAGTAGGTAGGTAGATAGGTAGGTAGATAGGTAGGTAGATAGGGTAGGTGTAAGATACTTAGTGCTACCTGTGCGAAGCTGGACCGGGTAAAGCTAGTATATATATAAATAAAAATCAATTACCAAAAATGTTTGTATATTAATTTGTAGGTATTCTCTTGATGCATGTTTAGGCAAAAATCATGGAGAACTGATTTGAGAGCTCTCATTTGCAGATTCTGTTAAAAATAATCCATCAAAACCATTTTTCTCGCTTTACAAGTGAGTGACAGAGAACAAAAAGGTATTCTATTATTATAAAAGTAATCCTATACTTTTATAATAATAGAATACATTTTTGTTATATGCCTTATATATAAACATAACCTGCGTAATACCTATGGGTGTACTATAAATACACCTCTGCCTAACCCGTCCGGGAAACACAAGCATGAGGTTTTGTTATTCTAACATCTATTCTACCAAAATATAAACAAGAGAACCTGTTCTCTGCCTCGTATAGTTTTCTCTTTCAATTTGTGTCATCCTTTCAATGGAAGGCGATCTTTCAATCCTTCCAAGGGTAGGACGGTTCAATCGTATGCTGATTCGAGCTGTTCGGTCTACAGTGTCATTTATCAAGGATAACCTTTGCAGTTCGTCGGCATCCCAATAATTATCTTCATCTGAATCTCCCTGGGTGTGAAGGGCGATGAACTTCATCCAATGTTTATTGATTTTAGTAACTACTTTCTTGATGGAATACGGATGATTTTGCTAGCTATTAGAGATGATGGAATAAGGGAAGGTATATACAGTAAAACCTGGATAAGTGAGAAACCTCTATTTAGACTCGTACACACTGGCGCGACGCGACGCCCGACACAAAGGCGCCGCTCGTCGCGCGACACGCGGTGCCTTTGTGGCGGGCGTCGCATCGCGCCAGTGTGAACGAGCCTTTATTGAGAATGCCAATGTGGTCCCGGCACTTTTTCATCCAATTACCTCTGTTAATGGGACTTCACGAACCAGCGGGGTAATTACGTAACACACTAACAGTAGGAATGGGTTTCAATTTGACAGTTCAACACCATTCATTGTGTTATTTACGTTGTTGAGCAGATACATTTTTTGAACTAATGAAGCAATGTATTAGCAATAGGCTTCAAAATGATTCAGATTGTGATAGATAGTGTGTTACGTAATTAGGATGCAGGCCCTGCAGTCTCGACAAATATAACGACAAAACTCGGTCGTTAAGTCTAATCGATGTCAAATTTCTTTAATAGATTTGTAGCGGCATCTACAATCGCCACATGCGAGCTACACGTCACAAAGACGTCACGCAAAATCCTGCATCGCGCAAGCAGAGTTTACCGCGCAACTAGCATATATACAACGTCCCGACATCAAACGTCGGGCAGTTGCCCACCAGACACGACACCCGTCTGGTCGGAGGATCCTCCCTTTTCTATGGAGGTGTGAGTGAACTTTACACCCTGTTCCTCATACCTCTATAGATTTTCAACCTTATGCTTTGGAAATAAAGTTGAAAATCTATTAAAGGGATTTGACAACGATACGACTTAGTTACGGATTTTTGTCGCTATCTAATGTCGAGACTGCAAGGCCTGGTTAAATAAGATTTGATTTCTAGGATTTTTTCGATGTTTACCTCCATTATTGGGACTCTGTAGCTCAATTCCCTGTATAAGTCAGACATTTTATCAGGTTAGGACAGATTTCGACACGTAACAACAACAAATAACACCAAAAATACGCATTTTTATTAACATTTCCACGTCTATAGATGGAATAACAGTACATTTCGACCTCTATAAGAGGGAGCCTCTGTAAATGAGACAACAATAATTTTAAACCTGTCTAATTGGAAAACTGGATAAATGAAAACCTCTTTAAATGGTACAAAATCCTTGGTCCCTTGAGATCCCAATTAATCAGGTTTCACTGTAATAGCTATCATACGATGTTTGGTAGGGTCTAAACTTGGAACAATTTACAAAACAGATGACAGTCGCATGATGGAAAATACTGATCTAGCCGCCCCTTTTTTTTTTTTCGTCTGGGGAATCATCAAATGACCTCTCCCGCTCTGGGCGGAGCGGAAGGGCGTGTCAGACTCTTTACTGACTAAAACCCACCCGTGTTCCTTCATTTGCCTGTGCGCCAGGGCCACGGTAACTCTTTCGAACAATCCGCGACGCCGGCAGGATCTAGCCGCCCCTGAATTGGTATTACTGGCAAACTCTCATCTCTAAACATCATCATCATCATGCCTAACCTTTTCCCAACTATATTGGTCGGCTTCCAGTCTAACCGGATGCAGCTGAATATCACTATTTTACATGGAGCGACTGCCTATCTGACCTCCACAATCTTTCATTTCTAAATATCTCTTCGAAATTCGAACGGCGTCTCGTTGTGAATCCGCGATGATTTACTTGAAAAACAAATGAGTTCCCTTTCGAATTATGTGCGCTAACTTGAGTGAGGTTCCAAGTGAACTTTACTACAGAATACTACGTCTTGTAATGACTACTTAGTAGTGACTAGACTTGTTTAGACGATACCTAAGTACTTATGAAATAAGAACATAAAGATGACATAATGATTATAGGAGATTTAGTACTGAATGAAAATAAAATTATAAGTTTCAGGACTCACGATAAGCTTGGTAACATCCTACAGACAATAGAAACAAGAAGAAAAAGATATTAAAACACGAAAAACCGTTGCATTGGAATACCTAAATAAACAGGGTGGTCTGTTGAGATCTGTTGAGACAAATCTTAAACCATCAGAGGTACAGTATTTTAATCTCACGAAGCCACGCGTGCTTTACTTGTGGTAACCGCTGTGAAGGTCTGCGTGAAGATGAGTAGCGTCAGCTCATAACACACACACTTCCGACTTCGCCATTGTCTCGGACGGTACCGAGAGCTCCTGCGCTTACACACACAATCACAGCGTGTTTGTACTTTTGGTTAACACAAGTAAAACGGGCGTCGCTTCGTGAGATAAAAATACTGTAACGAAAATTACAAGGAGCCTTTTGGTAGATTTTCAGATCAACATAAAGGTAGGTCTTGTATAATAACTTGTCACAGTTTCAGATCTTGAAATTCTTTGTCTGTTAATTTATTCTTAGATAAATATTTCACTTACTTGATCTGATTCGCTTGACTCTTCCTCAATTTCATGCTCCGACTCTGGTTTAGACCCTAAAACACAATTAAATTTATTCGGATTTAACAAATTATGTTTGCTTTTGATAACCCAATTCTTGAGGAAGGTTACAGGCTCCACGCAGGATTTAGATTAGAACGAATGCTAATTTCCATGTCCATCAATTATTAGATTTATCGTGTATAATAATTTGAATTCAGAACTAAATTCTTTATTGTGTCGTTACGTCAAAACAAAGCAACAGTTCTGAATTCAAATTATTACACACGATAAATCTAATAATTGATGGACATGGAAATTAGCATTCGTTTGTATTCGGAAATGCGATAATTCCCGAGAGATATTATGAAAATAGTTGTACTATACATACAAATAAATAAAATTAAAGTGTCCGTTTGTAAAATAACAGCTTTTTACAAAATGCATATAAAAGTTTATACGGTACATATAACTTTTTTCTGTCTTTCTGTCTGTCTGTTTGTTCCGGCTAATCTCCGAAACGGCTGAACCGATTTTGACGGGACTTTCAATGGCAGATAGATGTTGTTATAAGGAGTAATATAGCTATTTCTTGTCCCGGTAGCTCGTTCCCGTGGGATAATTTCCGACATTCACGCGGGCGAAGCCGCGGTCACCAGCTAGTTTTGTAATATTAGGAAATAGTAAAGATGCAGGGGCTCGTGGGTAAGTGATAACATCGCCCGTTGGGATAATTGCGTAACACACTAACAATAGAATTGGCTTTCATTTTGACAATTCAACAACATTCATTGCGTTATTTACGTTGTTGAGAAGACAAATTTTTCGATCATATGAAGCAATGGATTAGCAGTATCCTTCAAAATGATTCAGATTATGTTTGATTGTGTATTACGCAACTAGGGTGCAGGTTTATCAAGATTAAGCTACATTTGCCGATTTCGGACTGTGAAAGATGCCACAGAAGTCCGAAGGTCTTACCAAGGAGTATCGTGTTACCCAGATACTGGATTTAGGAGTTCATAGAAAGAAAGAAAAATAGTTTATTCTGCGCAAACTAAACGCACCTAACAAATGAACGACATGAATTTAGAGACATACAAAATAGCCAAAAGCCGCGCATTCAAGTTATAAAAGTTTCACAATTTTGTCTATTGTTTGATGCTAAAGCCAGGGACCAAAGACAATACACATTGCTCTGTGTTGCGACACTGGCAAATGACAACAAACAAACGATCAAAACAAAAACCAAATGCCGATTGCAGTGTGGAAAAATGACTATTAGTACCGTACTACTGACTGACTACTGTCATACAGGCAGTCGCTCCACGTGTGAAATACTGGTATCCACCAGCATTCAGTTAGACTGGAAGCCGACCTTCACATAGTTGGAAAAAGACTAGGCAGATGTCATAGTAAAGAGTATATATTAAAAAATTAGGTACCTTCCCTATACCCGTCGTGGTACTCGACGTTTTTGGAGGCATCCATGACAGCCAAGTACCGGTACATCGTCAGAAACTCCTCCACTGGTATAGCTGCTGATCCTCCATCGGGCTCCTTGGTTAATGACTCGCAGAGCAGAATCATTGTGTGGGTCAGACACTGTGGAAAATAATACCAGATTTATAAAAAGGTTTTTAGGGTTCCATGCCCAAAGGTTGCCAACAGAACCCGATTACTAAGGCTCCGCTGTCCGTCCGTCTGTCACAGGGCTGTATCTTTTGAACGGTAATAAGTAGATACTTGAAATTTTCAGAGTATGTACTACTGTGGCCGCTATAACAACAAATAAAAATAAAGTTGTTAAAGATATAAATGAAATGTGACTCGATTGGAAATAAGTTGATTTAATACCGAATTTCGGATACAAATATAATTTAAAGGGATCGCACGGTGCGTCCGCTGATGACCGTATCTGTCCGCGAGTTGTCGTGGAGGCGCGGTCGGTGGTTCGATCAGCTGTGTCTGACCCCTTCACCCGCGCATCCCCCCCTGCTGCTGGTACACGCGTATGATGCGTGAACAAAGTTAAAAATTAACGGGGTCTCTATACAAGGAACGTGTTTTGTTTTCGGTGTTTTTATTTACAAAAAAAAAATGTAATGTTAATTATTTTACGGTGGTACAGGACCCTTCCTTCGCAAGTCTAACTCACACTCGTCCGCCTTTTATCTCATTCTTAAAGGCTTTGTCCGTGTCATCTCATAACATTTTAGTCAGTTATATTATAACCCTTCAGAAACGAAGTTATCCGGAAAAGAACCGGAGTTACTGACATAGCTTGCAGAGTAAGCAAGCTGAAGTGGCAGTGGGCTGGCCATGTTTGTCGGAGGACCGATGGCCGGTGGAGCAGACGGGTCCTAGAGTGGAGACCGCGTATCGGCAAGCATAGTGTGGGACGCCCCCAGCTAGATGGACCGACGACCTCAAAAAGGTGGCTGGGACAGACTGGATGCGGAAGGCGGAGGACAGGGTGTGCTGGTGCAGCATGGGAGAGGCCTATGTCCAGCAGTGGTCTGCGATAGGCTGAGTTGATTTTTTGATTGAACCCTTCAGGCCCTGGTAAATGGATCAGTGATAAGAAGAAAAACCAATCGCCCTATATTTTCTGTAAGTTTAAAAAAGCTATGGAATTCTGCATACTTATCATGTTTGCAATCTGTTGCTGTGGCCGATACCACGACATTGTCAAATAAAAACGCAAGACTGATTAAGTAAGCTGTTTCTTCAGCCTTCCTAATACTTGCATTATACTGCCCTTATGCCAATGGGGGCTATCGTTTTTGTGCTCACCAGTTGGCGCCACTGGCGAGTAAGGTCCTGTCAGTACTTTTATTTGACGTTTTGGATATGTTTATGTACCCATAAACTCATATTAAGTTTATTTTATTACGTTTTAAGACTTCAAATTAATATTTAGATTATAATGTTCCTAAAATTGGCAAGCATGAAGCAGACAAATATTATTCTTCTTTCAAGTGCTACCAAATTGGATCCTAACTTTTTACTTAAAATCTAAAGCCATAATTAATCAGGAATGGTACAAACATTATAACAATTATGAATCATTAGTTAAAATCCATGATAAAAGATCCCGCAAACAGTGAACGTTCAGTACAATTGACATCTAAAGACCTTACTCTAGACTAGCGCCTCTAGTGGCGAACGTGATAGCCCTCGTTTATTTGTGGTTTTTGCTGCATTCTTTTTTTTTCCATACATCTCTATCAGTATTGCCACCTTTTCTATAATTATCATACTTCAAACAATGTTAGTCTTTAAGGGGACTACAGGACCTAAACGCAAGTCTTATAATGCCTAAAATTATATGATCCCCTGCAGTAAACAAAATCAGAAAAATATATGATATTCTTCAGGATATATCCTAGTTAGATACTGTGTTGAAAACATAATAAAACTAATTTGATATTATAGAAAAACATCACGAAAACCATACTAATACATGCAATCATTCTGATTTTTTGTCAGATTATTCTACAAATAACTTATTAATTATTAGGTTTTTTGTAAATAGATAATTGCTTCATATTTTGCAATAAATTACCAGCGTTGTGTCATCGCGCTTCTCTTTCTTTTATATGCAGTCCGACAGTGACCGCGCTTTAGCTGTTGTCAGACTCTTAACATATCTATGACTAACAGGTGAAACAGAAACCTCACAAAAATAAACATACAGTAGAACTATTTTTTAAATAATTCTAAGAAACAATTCAAAATATAAGATTAATAATAAAAATAAGCCGTGGCAGTTAAGAGATGACCAGTCTCAACTGACGGCGCCCGTTCACGAACATGACGCGTGGATCAGCACCATCCAGCTCAACCATTTTGTAGGGAACCGAATGATCCAACACACGCGCCACCAACAGTGGGACATAAATATATGTGAGCATGACATAGACTCAAATGCCATGCTTTCAAATCACATTTTCAAATTTAGGACTAAGTACTTTATTGTTGTTTTCTTTTGACGTAAAAACAATAAAGTACTTAGTTCTGAATTCAAATTGTTATACACGATAAATGTAATAATTGATGGACATGGAAATCAGCATTCGTTTGTATTCGGAAATGCGATGATTCCCGAGGGTCATTAAGAAAATAGTTGTACCTTCTGTAATACAATATTTGTCGAAAACAACCAACCTTAGTCAGCATCCCTCCAGCGACTGCCAAGAAGTGGAAGAAAGGCACTTCTTCCGCTCGAAGGTACACCTCACAGAGACACAGGATTCTTTTTAGTTCCACTCGGTCCAGGCAAAATCCCTGCCAGGCTTGTTTCAAGACAAATATTGGGATTTCTGACATGCCGTGTAGCTGAGAACAAAAAAAAATGTTATGGATTAACAACATAGTCACACAATATAACTGTATTTTTTTTTTCTGGTGCATACCCTATAAATCTTTGTCCGACACAGAAATCGAACTCAGGGCCTCAAGTTCAGCAATCACGCTTGCGAACACAATTTTTACGAGCTGTGTTGGAATTGGGCTCTCAGAAAATTATTGTCTGTAGCGGCATCTACAACGCCACATGCGAGCTACTCGTCGGACTAACGTCACGCAAAATCCTGCATCGCGCAAGCAGAGTTTACCGCGCAACTAGCATATATACAACATCCCGACATCAATCGTTGGGCAGTTGCCCACCAGACACAACACCCGTCTGGTCGGAGGATCCTCCCTTTTCTATGGAGGTGTGAGTGAACTTTACACCCTGTTCCTCATACCTCTACATGTCTATGGAACGTAAAAAGATACTACTTGTCCAAAACTATACTACGTTTTCTTTTTATATCGATTTTTAACCGACTTCTAAAAAAGGAGGAGTTTCTCAATTCGACTGTAGGTTGTTTTTTTTTTTTTATGCTCATAATTTTTTCTAGGTGAACCGATTTGGAGGTTTTTTTTATGTATTTGAAAGCTGGTTTTTCCCATGTGGTCACATATTAATTTGATCAATTTCTGACCAATAGGTAGGTTAGGACCTGATGAGCCAGCACCTTCAGACAGCCCCTGGTGAGCCCCACCTTATTGCTGTAAATGGGGTAGTCCAGCCTCAGCTTGACGCGTGGAAGCCTGTGTTCCAGCAGTGGGAACATTAGAGGCTTACTATTACCTGATGAGCCAGCACCTTCAGACAGCCCCGGGTGAGCCCCCCCTCAGTGCTGTAAATGGGGTACTCCAGCCTCAGCTTGACAGGTGGAGGCCGGTGCTCCGCCAAAGCCTTGAAGTATTCGAACGACCAGCGGAGAAGGTCATATGGTTGGGTTTTTATTGCAGCTGTTGAAAGACAAAGATGATGACAGAAGGCAACATAATAAGTATTTATTTGACCAGCACCATAATTGCGTAACACATTATCTATCACAATCTAAATCATTTTGATGCCTATTGCTAATCCATTGCTTCATATGTTCGAAAAAAAAATCCGCTCACCAACGTAAATAACGCAATGAATGTTGTGGAAATGTCAAAATGAAATCTATTCGTACTGTTAGTGTGTTACGCAATTATCCCGCAGTTCTTTACAGAATACGTAACTATTATCACGTATCTTTATGATTTCGATATTAAATGCTCACTAAAGCTGAACTAGGAGAACCTGTGTTGCACAATATAGCCACCAAATCCGACAAAATTAAAGCTATAGCCTGTTACTGTTACTGTTAGCCTGCATCATCTCACTGCTGGGCAAAGGCCTCTCGCCATGACTTCCAGCTCTTTCGTTCTAGGGCTAAAGTGGACCACTAGTCGTTTGTTTCATCTAGGTCGTCCCGCTATTTTTTACGGGGTCTGCCGCGACGCCTTCTGGCTGTGTCAGGGCTCCACGTAGTGGTTATTTTGGTTCACAGCTCATTGGGCATACGGCAGACGTGGCCAGCCCAGTCCCACTTCAGCTGAGCGGCTTTTTGAGTAACGTCAGTAATCTATCTTTTGGAGCGCAGTGTGGTGTTGCGAATATCGTCTGTCATTTTGGCGCCTAGAATACTGCGCTCCATTGCACACATAATCTGATAACAAAAATTTAATATCTGTATCTAGATCGTACTCATTATTGAGCGGCGAAGGATAATATCAAGACAAAACTTGTACATGACAACACCCACCCTAAATTCCCCAAAGTAGGAAGGGTTGTATACCACACCCACATTTTGCAAGTTATGTTTAAGGTCCTTGTAAAATTGTAACAGATGGCGACACTATTGCCATTTTTTTTAAACCTTCATTGTCTCACTACTGGGCAAAATTCTCCCCCATAACTTTTCATTGTTCCTTTTGCATTGCCGTTTTAAAATAAAACTCCTTTTTTTGTGATAGCACAAAAAACTGAATGTTTTAGTTTCAAAGAAAGAACGGATGACAGAGATGAAAGAGATGACAGTTATTATAGGTGGCAGCACAAGTCCTTAATTTAGAAATATAATATTGTAACACCCCCACTATTTCAATATGCAGGACATACACATGTAAATAAAAATACAATAAAAGCATTACAGCTAGTAAATATTAAACATTCTGAACACCTAATTTTTCCATGAAATAATAATGTATAACACTAACAAAATTTTAGTTATATGTCTGTTTGTATAGGTGGCAGCACAAGTCTTTCATTTAGAAATATAATTAAACCACTTGGACAAGGTATACAGGGTTATTGGTAAAACACCAGCAACCTCTTAAGGGGTTATTGTACTCATCATTATAAACAACTTTTACTATGGACCAAACCAGAAATCACGAAAAAAGAAAACAGATTTTCCCTATATTTATATTCGCATAACACGTCAAAACGTAGGGAACAGCTGATATTTTTTTCGCGATTTCAGGTTTGGTCCATAGTAAAAGTTGTTTATAATGATGAGCACAACGACCCCTTAAGAGGTTTCTGGTGTTTTACCAATAACCCTGTATAGTCTTAAAACGCGAAACCGCAGTAAGCAAGCGCAGTGCTCATTCGTTTTCTGTATGACAAAACGCTTTTACTCTACCCACAGTCAAAATACAGGCTGTTGTTTTATATCAGTCCAGAAAGATAATCTTACCTTTACAATATCTCTTAAGTATGTACGGGTACTTCGGCGGAATGACGATCTGCTGGGAGCAGTACATTTGCTCTATTAGCTCCGGCATCTTGAGAAGTTTATTTCAACTTGCTATAACTGGAAAAATAACATTTTACTAGTTTTTTCCCGCGTATATATATATGTCGGAAAATATCCCACGGGAACGGACTACCAGGATAACAAGAATCTTATGTCGTAACCCAGGTCAAGGCCTATCTGTGTGCCATTTCATCAAAATCCGTTTAGCCGTTTAGGCGTGAGACGGTAACAGACAGGCAAGCGGACAGGCCGACAGACAAACACAGTCACTTTCGCATTTATAATATTAGTATGGATTTGCAAGAAGGCAGATGTGAGTGCACCGCCGAGAGGGGTCACCTTAGGAGGACATTTATTATAGTGACCTTATTGGTGTTGTTCTTCAGAAAGGTCAGGTGCGTAGTACTGGCAACCGGCGTGCGTTTATGACCAGATGTATGCACGTAAACGAGGCAAAAGGAGTATGTAACGATCGTAGCAGGTGGCGTTCTGTAGTTTCTGCCTACCACCATGGAATGAAGGCGTGAGTTTATGTTTGTATATATGTTTCATGCGGAACTAACAACGCAATAGATGAAGAATTGTAATTTTCATCACCTGCCTGCTTCCAATGTAAATGGGTGCAGTTGAATATTAGTATTTTACATTGAGCGACTGCCTATCTGACCTCCACAACCCAGTTACTGGATCACATAATACCCCTAAGAACTGTATTTATTTTATCAGAACTTTAAAAAACATATTTCAAACATATTATTTAGGTATCTTTATTTTTCAACTCAATGTTTGCAAGTGAATGTCAGTGTAGTTTAAACTTAGCAGCATAGATGGCGCTACTAGTATGTAGAGTCTGAAATATATCCACTTGTAATCTCGGCTCCTCTAAGTTATCCTGGAAGCTGCCATAATCTTGTAACTTAGGCAGGAATGTAGAAATTTTAATTATATAAAACATGAGTACGCCTCTGCTTATCCCCTACTAATGCCTTAGTCACCTGTTCACATTTTTTGACAATAAAGTTAGTATTTTTTTTTTTTGGTTGGGAAATCATCAAATAACCTCTTCCGCTCTGGGCGGAGCGGAAGGACGTGTCAGACTCTTACTGACTAAAACCCACCCGTGTTCCTTCAGTTGCCTGTGCGCCAGGGCCACGGTAACTCTTTCGAACAATCCGCAGCCCCGGCAGAATAAAGTTAGTCTGTAGGAAAATGTCGTGAGGAAAGTGGCATGAGGAAAGTTTTGAGTACGAATGTGGGTGGCTATAAGAGTAGGGGAAGACCAAAGAATCGATGGATGGACTGTGTGGAAGATGATATGGTTAGAAAGGGGGGGACTAGAGAGATGACGACTAATAGAGAAAGAAGTATGGATGAAAACATGCTGCGCCAACCCCAAATAAATATTAGTATAAAGGCAGGAGAATTATGGTTTTAAGTGCGTCTGGCGCTCTGGACAGTCAGCCCTATTATCACCTTGCTGTCAGTACATTTTATACATACACATACATACATCAACTCACGCACTCTTCCCATGGATGTAGGCAGAAACTACAGAACGCCACCTGCTACGATCCTTACATACTCCTTTTGCCTCGTTTACGTTCATACATCTGCGTAACACACTAACAGTAGGAATGGGTTTCATTTTGACTGTTCAACGACATTTACGTTGTTGAGCAGACAAATTTTTCGAACATATGAAGCAATGGATTAGCAATAGGCTTCAAAATTATTCGGATTGTGATAGATAGTGTGTTACGTAATTAGGGTGCTAGTCATACAAGCACGCCGGTTGCGAGTACTACGCCCCTGACTTTCTGAAGAACATCACCAATAATGTCACTATATGTCTTCCTAGAGTGTCCCCTCCCGGCGTTTCCATTCACATCTGCCTTGTAAATACGTTTTGTTAGTCGCCCTTCATTGATCCTCTCAACTTGACCAAACCATCTAAGCATACCTTTATACCTCTCTATAAACATATAAATTAAAGTCACTGGTCATGTCTGTTTGTGTAATCGCATTGTTCTTCTAAACCACGCAACGGATTTTGATGATAAATGATGTTATTTCTGTAAGTAGGTTTGTACAAACACTTTTACACGTCAATCATATTTTTTAAACTAGATGAGGTCGGCGTTTCCTATCTGACTACTCTGAGAAGAAAGGCCGAAACAAACTCAGAGGTCACAGTCTCTTTTAAAGTCCAGACATAATCTTGGTCAGATCGTGCGAAGACCATGTAGATTGGTATCAGAAATGGTCTTTTGAGGAAAGAACCACATAGATTGAGTGGACTGGTCCAGTCAGTGCACGCATTTGTCAGTAATCGTACAGCTCGACTCAGGAAGTCAGGACTTAAGGAGCTCAACGATTCGACGAACAATACGATTCGGTTTTCACTTCACCATCATTTAGATAATTTATTTCGGAAAGTTTCTGTGTAGAATACATTCAATCATTTATATTACACTTGTATCTATCTACTTATATAAATAAAAATCAATTGCCCAAAATGTTTGTCCGCGCATCCCTTCAAACCGGCTGCACCTATTTGGCCAATTCTTTTGTTTTTGTTGTGTTTGTAATTGCCTGGACAAGGTTTGCATGAAAGAAATTTTTTGGAAAATCCACCGGGAATGTCGGAAATTTTGATGCTATTTTTGTATGAAATAACCCCGGGCAACGCTGGGCACGAACAGCTTATATATTATATACGTATACTAAAGAAATCCAGATGTTTACCAAGTCATAAAAACCGTGCAAAGCCGAGGCGGGTCGCTAGTTCTTGTGTACCTATGTACCTACCTAGTAAACTCGTGTCAATATAAAAAAAGTGAAATTGAATCCTTTATTTGTTAAAATTTAGGGCTCGGGAGCACGTGAAACAATACTTTTTGCACAACTTATTTGATACCTACAATATAAACTAACTTAACACGGTTAAGTTAACCTATTAAATTATATAGCTAACTCACTTACCTTATTTTTCAATGGAAAATACAAAGAATTTAACTTACCACATAAAAATGAATAGAACAAATTGAGTTTACACAATGCGTTGCTATGGCAACTGTCACCAAAATACCTCGACAAGATTTTTGACATTTGGTATACATTTTTATACACAATGGTTGATGCTGGAGACATTAAAACCTCTATACATGCTTGTAGATCATTGACAGTCGTTACAAATAGTCAGAAGCCCAAGACTGATAACCGGTATTACCAAGGGGTATATTATTCCCCAGTAATTGGGTTGTAGAGGTCAGTTAGTCCTTCTATGTAAAATACTGGTATTCAGCTGCATCCGGTTAGACTTGAAGCTGACCCCAACATAGAAAGATTAGGCAGATTGATACATACGTAACTTCACGACTGTTTATGTACCCCTTGGGAAAGTAGGAGGGTAGGGGGTAGGCAGAAACTGTACTGAAAACCAAGTACTTCGTAGTATACTTCGTGTATGTTCGTCTTGACCTTTGAACCTGATCTTTTTGAAGAACATCAACAATTAGTTCAGTGTATGAAAAAAGTGAAAGAAAGAAAAATAGGTTTATAAGTCACAGAGACACGTACATACAAAAAGATGATTAACTCGAACAATAAAGTAAAATATAATATAATATAATCTGTGGACTCTGCAATCAGTGTAACGATAATCGTAACAGTAAAAGGCCTAATAGCAGAGAGCCTCGAGTAACACCTCAGGAGGCTCTCATTGCGAAGCTGGGTCAAGGGCTTGATTCAGAGAGCAGTACTTCTGGACACGGCTCGCATTGTTAGGAGGTTCCTGGTTCTCTGGATCTTTGACCGCCGCGCCGGTAGCTTGGACCCTGTTCCCGATACCAGTGGGCTACAATTTTTTATATTTTTAAATGATTTTATATTCTAATATTTAAAAATATAATTTATATGTATAGAATGAAATAAAGGATAAAAACAAAAATAACAAAAATTTCTATTAAAAACGGCTGAACAAATTTTCTTCTTTGTTTTTTAATTATATTTTTCTAGCTAAATAACACGCCTCGATCAAGTAACCTTTCAAACAAAACAACAAGAAAACAAGAACTTGATCTCTCTCCGGTCGTGTCGCATGGCCGTCCCATCGGACTATGAAAGTGTTGGAAAAGAGAGTGCACCTGTGTCTGCGCATGCACTTGTGCACTGCAATATCTCCCGCGCCGAAGGCTAGTTTCCGTTGAAATTGGCCGCCATGGCCGAAATACGGTCTGGAGGACTATATATATATTTGCGAAGTTACTGAAAACATAACACATCCTGTATTCCCCGAAGGGTTCGGCAGAGAGACATTTCGCCAGTTATGTTTAAGTCCCATGTCCCAGGGGGCGAGCCCATTGCCATCAACCGGGCACAAATCCACTTTCCGGGCTGCCACTGAGAATTTCTAGTTGGAAAACCCAATATCACTGCCCGACCCGGGAATCGAACCCGGGACGAAGAAAGAGGCATTTGTCCTTTAGTGAAACAGCTAATTACTACATCCTTGACAAAGGTCATTGACCAACTGACCTGACTTAGTTTCCGTACGTCGTTTTTGGGTGACCATTGAAAATCAGCGTTATGCTGAGTGGAAGCCTTCTTGTCACAGTCACGACGTGCAGGCACGAAATAAAGAACAATAGAGCTATGAGTAAGTATCTATTTTGATTTTTAACCCCCGACGGAAAAAGTAGAATAGAATAGAATAGAAAAGAATACTCTTTATTATGTACACCATAAAAATAAATAAATAAAAATAGGGTGTTACTGACATAATTTGACAAATACTTGACATTTTAAATTGAATAACTATGATTTATGTACCAATTTTATGAGCTTCATTTATTTAAGTAATGTAACAATAACTTTGCATGCTAGTTCTAGCGAACCGTTTTAAAAACTGTTTAAAAAAACCCGACCATCTGTATGTACTACAATTCTTGCAAATTTTCGCTTTTCTAAACGTTGCCCCACACTAGGAATTTCTCCTGTATTGTTTGCGTTTACAAACATTCAAACTCACATACACAAACAGTTAGACCGAGAACAACTACTTGTAGGTCATACAAATATTTGTTCCGTGTGGGAATGGAACCCGCGACACGCAGCGCAGCAGTCAATCGCTTAACCACTGCGCCAAACGTGCCGCGTGTGTATCTGCGTGGGTCTGCGGCATCGTTGCTCCCAAACTTCTGACAGGCGCAGGAATAATGGCTTAACGTGCTTTCCTAAGCACGGAGGTATCACCGCCAGCTTCCAAACTCCGGGCTGTTATTCTAAGAAATACAAATACAAAGATTTTCACAATCATAAACTGCCCAGCCTTTTCCAAACTATTTTGGGGTCAGGTTCCAGTCTAACCGGATGCAGCAAAATATTTTTTACATGGAGCGACTGCCTATCTGACCTCCACAACCCAATTACTGGGTAAAGGCTCCCACAGACAGGCGCGACGCGATAGCGCTACACAAAGGCGCCGCTCGTCGCGCGACACGCGGTGCCTTTGTGTCGGGCGTCGCGTCGCGCCAGTGTGTACGAGCCTTAACACGATGGGTAGGTACCCCTGGGTAAGACAGTCAGACTTTCGGGCTTCTGACGTAAGTACCTAAGTACTATAATAAGCTGGGTTTCAAGCCGGGAATCTGATACATATCCGCACAAACACTCGTAAACTTACGCCATTTTCCTATGGGGTAGGCAGAAACTAAAGATCGTTACGTGCTGAATCCTCACGGAAATCAATAGGAATTTCGTGGATGTCTTAAAAATTAGAAAAATATGAAATAATAATAATAAATTCATTTATTTTCAGGTAAATAACACCCATAGCCAGATATAAATTAACAAATTAATAGATTAATGATAATGAAAAATATTACGAAGCTAAGTATTTTTTTTTTTTTTTTTTTTTAAAAACCTCGTGAAAATTGTAGGGGTGAGTTGGGGACTAAACAGACCAATCATTGGTATTGGTATTTTTGTGGGTAGTTAAAGTATCAATGTTTTGTTTTGTTTTTTATTTATTAAAAGTTAATGTGGCCCCGTAAACAAGGCATAAACTAGACAAACGGCTACTCACAAATTATATATTCAATTTTTTTTTTTCAGTTATTATGCCAAAATGTTCCGATGACCAATACATACATAAATCATGAATGCTTTTATTTTCCTAAAAGAAAAACAATCCGTTGAAATGAAGATTTAATATTTGAGTTTTAACAAGACGCTTTCGTGGTAGGTACAATATGTGAAGGTATTTTATGTATATTTTTTACCAAACTCTTTCCAGGCTCATTTTATTTTTAAAATTAAAATTTTATAAATAACAACCGTTGACCTTAAAATTAACTGTAGACACATAAAACCACACAGCTAAAAGTCGTCGGCCGCTGCGTTATCGCCAATTTTTCTAATCAACATAAAATGAAATTCATTTCATATGAAAATATTCAATATGCCAATAAAATTTCCATGGTTGATTCACGTGAAGAAATAATCTATAAACCTGCCGGTTGGATTTAATTACTTTTAGCTCTGATTTCTTACGCCGCATGTGCTGCCATCTAGCGATTCGCGGCCGAACTACGTTCTAATAGTCGATACCGTCACGTGGTAAGGACTTGATCGAGAAGAAAAAAAAACAAAACCTGTTTGGCTGTTTAGTAGAGTGACGTTTCTCATGTTTTTGTGTCGTGTGTGATTCGGGGAAGAAGTTTATGTGATTTAAGCGTGAAATTCTTATAGATAAACCTTTAACAATCACTTCTGTTTGATAAAAACTAAGATTTACTTGTATTTTGAGAAGATTTCGACCGTAATTTGTAAAAGGAACGCAAGTGATTGTCATTTCGACCTGTAAACCTCGGGTGAATGAAACCAATGTGATAGTGTCTAGTGATTTAATCATAAATACGGGAAAAAATGTACAATCAGTGACATTTGTTAACAATAACCAGTAATAATGTGCGAACATACTTTTGTAAAATTGGTTTTATGTGTAAAATAGTGTCAAAGAAATGGGTGACAGATTGAAACATCCATTTAAAGTGAAAAGAACATTTGTAGTTTGTGTTTTATTAGAAAAATGGATGTGATAACTGGATTATCCCCTCTAAGTGAGTATGACTTTCTATAGGAAAAGGGTCACTTAACAGTTGATTAGTATTCAATGCACGCTATTAGGGTCTATGACCATACATTGGAATTCGTGGAATTTGCATACGGCGTTAGCCTGGCCAAAACTTATTGTTGTTTTTAAGAAAAAAAAATTGGTTGAAATGTTATTTTTTTTTTCGTTTAAAAGCTTTTGATCTACCGTTTTGTTTTTGACGTCATAAACCCGACATCCTTTTAATTTCCTCATACCGTTTTTGTCTAGGTGAGCGGAGACTGTTTTTTTTTTTTCATAATTTTATGAAACTTAAGAAAAAATACGCCATATTTTTTGTAAATTTATAAACTGTATTATTTTCCTTCATTTCTTACCAGGCAAGTAAGTACAAAAAATAGACAGAAAAAAGTTGTAAAGACTTTGTCAAACTTGCACATGTAGTTGATTAATACCAGGTGGCGCCTCTGTCACCGTCGAAGTTATTATTACATACCTATGTTTACTATCAACGTCTCAGTTATGGGTTACCTAATGATACCCATTTCGCGTTCATACTACTGTTATGGTATGAAAGACACCTTGCTTAATCTTTTATGTCTTGAATTTATTATTAGCTCATGAATCATCATCTTCTTACTATTTTGTGCTATCTGTATTATATTAAAACTAGTTTAATGCTAGCTGCATTATATTAAAACAAGTTTACTTCCAATCGTGATTGAAAAGTCGTGACTAGGTACGGACTTGCGACATTGTCTTTAGTTTATTTTAATAAACTAGCTTCTGCCGGCGACTTCGTACGCGTGAATTTTCTTATTTTAACATAAAATACATAGGTACCGGCAAACGGGGTGAATAGGAATGCAGGGGTGAATCGGAACGAAACTTTAAAATGGATTTTAACGTTGAAATAATATAGTTTGTTGCCAACAAGGGCACTTAATTGTAAATTATTAATTTATAATACATTAAACACATTAGAGTCATTTTTGGCGACTAATTATATTATTTCAATATTAACATCCCTTTTAAAGTTTCGTTTCGCTTCACCCCTGCATTCCTATTCACCCCATTTGACGATAGATACTATGATACTCGGAAATTCTGTATTTTCCCATTAGAGAAAGAATTTTCGAAATCGGATCAGTTAATTCCAAAGATTACCCCAACATACCTACCTACCAACATACCTACCAACAAGCTCACAAATGTTTCCTCTTTATAATATTATTAGGTAGTATAGAAATAGAAACCTGCAAAGTGCAAACTAGTTTTTTAAGTTAATAAAAATAATAAAATTAAAACCTGTTTCAAGTTGCGTAGAAAAATGTTAAATGATATTTTAAAACTTCGACACGAAGGCATGGGAAAATATTTTGAAAATAAATAATATATGACTGTGAAGTAATGTGGAATGTAATTCATTAGAAACTTTCAGTATCTAGGGAGGTATGTGAGAAGAGTTAGATGTGAGTTAAGGCACGTACAGTCAGCCAAGGAGATAAGTATCCAGGGTCGCCGGTATAGTTGAAATTTAGTAAGGAACTGATGAATATTTTCGAATGAATTAATTTGATAAATGACCAGTTTGTTTTCTATTGGATTTATTTTATTTTATTCGAAAACATTCATCGGTTTCTTACTAAACTTCAACTATATCCGGCGACCTTGGATACTTATCTCTCTTGCTGACTGTACACACTGCGCGATGCGACAGCGCGACATAAGGCACCGCCTGTCTCGCGACGAGCGGTGCCATTGTGTCGCGCTGTCGCGTCTTGCCTGTTTGTGGGAGCCTTTAGTAATAACAACTTTTTTTTTCTGGCATTTGTTGTCGTTCTGCGTGGATAAGTAAATTAATAACTAGGTCCTCCCGTAAAAATCCATGTAAGATGAATTACCAAGCTGGTCAAAAATTTGGAAACGTAGAATACTAAATAACAATTAACAAAATAATATAGTTCATTTTACCCCTTCTTCTCCATAGAGACTAACCGTAGAATTACGATGTAAATTCGGGTTTGCATAATTGGGGTGAAATGAGATGAAAATATGGAGAAAAAGAAAGTAACTTATGATATTAAAAAAAATATCTATAATAAATTAATATAATACATAATCTATCGACTGCCCCGTTGGTCTAGTGCTCGCAACCGCTACAGCAAAGCATGAGGTCCTGAGTTCGATTCCCAGATCGCGCAGTGTTATGGGGTTTTCCATTAGAAATGTCTCTGTAGTTGCCCGGAGTCTGGGGGCCTACTCTGTAAGTCCGTCAACGAAAATGCGACCCCGTCCGAAACTAGTTCGATACTTCGAAATGAACCCTACTCCCGATTAATTGACTTTATCGGACGGGCAATAACACATCAGGATTAAGGAAAACTGTCAAATCATATTGTCATTAATTCTCAGTTCGGGCCCCGAACTAGTCTAATGTCCGTAGGTGATACGGAGTAGGAAACACCCGTTACTTCGGCCAAAACTACGGATAACGTGCTTAGAGAGTATAACCCCTGAATTCGTCCCCGGTTGATGGCAATAGGCTCGCCTTCTATTACATGGGACTTAAACATAACTGGCGAAATGTCATGCTCAATTAAATGTCTCACTGTTGGTGGCGCGTGTGTTGGATCATTCGGTTCCCTACAAAATGGTTGAGCTGGATGGTGCTGATCCACGCGACATGTTCGTGAACGGACGCCGTCAGTTGAGACTGGTCATCTCTTAACTGCCACGGCTTATTTTTATTATTAATCTTATATTTTGAATTGTTTCTTAATATATATTTTATTTTTCATTGTTCTCGCATATAGAAGCAACAAGAATAATGTACCCAGGATTTTGTAATATCTTTATTTAAAAAGAGTGTCCTTGGAGTTTCTTGCCCGTTCTTCTCCATAGAGATCTACGTTTTGGAATGGGCAACTAGCTTCAACTTTCTGACTAACTGACCGACTCTTTGACCATTCAAAAGTGCCTGTAAATGGTTTAATTGAAATAAATGCTTTGAGTTTGAGTCTCATGTTATGAATGAATCTTATGTTATGTTTATTTGTTAGTTATATCTCAGACTGTTGTGCCTGACCCGAGAGCGGAATTTGACCTCAAAAGCGTAACCACGACTGCCACGCTCACTAACTCGATCAAATTACGCACAATGTTAATTGAATTGTCTGTCACTGACTGGACAGCCCCTGCAGTCTGGACATTAGACAGCGACAAAAATCGGTCGTTAAGTCTAATCGATGTCAAATTTCTTTAATAGATTTTCAACCTTTATACTTTCGAAATAAAGTTAAAATTCTATTAAAGGAATTTGACAACGATACGACTTAGCGACCGATTTTTGTCGCTGTCTAATGTCGAGACTGCCGGCCCAGGCCCTGCAGTCTCGACATTAGATAGCGACAAAAATCGGTCGTTAAGTCTAATCGATGTCAAATTTATTTAATAGATTTTCAAACTTATACTTTCGAAATAAAGTTGAAATTCTATTAAAGGAATTTGACAACGATACGACTTAGCGACCGATTTTTGTCGCTGTCTAATGTCGAGACTGTCGGCCCAGGTCCACTCAATCTGTGTGGGTCTTTCCTCAGAAGACCATTTCAGACATAAATCTACATGGTCTTCAAACATTATTACCGAATTTATATATACACATTGACATTGATAAATTTTATATATACAATGACTGATGAGTATTTTCTTGTAAAGTACCTATTATGTTATTTTAATTATTGTGAATGTGAGGACTATGTGGGTAATTGCTTTCTTTTTTTTCTTATTTAATTTTAATCATGATCTGGCAGTTTGAGTAATTTATGCGGCCTACCCAAATGTCCTTTCTTTGGTATTATTCGTCGAATCGTTGAGCTCCTTAAGTCCTGACTTCCTGAGTCGAGCTGTGCGATTACTGACATATGCGTACACTGACTGGACAGGTCCACTCAATCTGTGTGGTTCTTTCCTCAAAAGACCATTTCAGGTAACAATCAACATGGTCTTCACATGATCTGACCAAGATTATGTCTGGACTTTAAAAGAGACTGTGACCTCTGAGTTTGTTTCGGCGTTTCTTCTCAGAGTAGTCAGATAGGAAACGCCGACCTCATCTAGTTTAAAAAATATGATTGACGTGTAAAAGTGTTTGTACAAACCTATTTACTGAAATAAAATCATTTATCACACTGATTCTAAAAGCCTGGCTGTTGTGATTGGTTAAGGGAGATCCTCAGCTGTAGCCCGCCAAATAAAAATTTTCTTTGGTTTTTTACAAATTGCAGCTCTGTTTTACGTTGTATGTTGATCAAAATACGATTCGCGACTGTAGGAATTATATATTTACCGAATAATAATCATCAATTTCATATCAATCGTCAAACTTTGAAAATTTGTTCCACTTAAATATTTTGACATGAAATATTCTGAAAGAATAATTCAATTTGATTCTGATTGATTTTGTTTCCTAGATGAGTGGTTAGGTAGGGTCTGAACTGTAACCAACCACGCGCAAGCCGAATTGGTCTCGGTAACTCACCTAGGGCATCCCAACCCACTGGGTTAGTTTAGGTTAGAACTGTGAGGAACCGCGTGCGAGCCGAGCGAGCGAAGCGAACGGTGACGCGGCAGAGTGGCCGGTGAGCGCTACATTCAAGTTGGTCGCAGTTAGGTACTTGGCTACTTAATTTTTAGAACCCCAAAATAAGAATTGTAAAGGTCCACAAAAAGAAACGCGTTCAATAAACATTAGAGTTTAATATAAGTTTGTTTGTTAATATAAGTGTTCAATAATATTTTTAGGCAAATAAAATGGGAACTAATTAAGTATTTGATGTTCGTATTCAATAAATACACGCCAAAATTTACCTCGAAAAACAACAAAAGATGTTAAACAACTTCTCCCAGGAGGCACTAAACTCCGTAATTGGGTTGAATCCACTCGCGCTTACCTAATCTACATAAATGATGATGTCATAACAATTCACTATTACGCTGTATTAAATATTGTATCGGAAACATAATATCAAATTCTCTAAATTAGGAATTTTGTCTGATACGTTATCATTTCGCGTATTTCTGTGCGTAACATAGACCGCTGGACGTTCTGTTTCGCACTGACGCAGATGATGGACATGATAAAATTCCAAACACTTTTTTATCGACGAAAAAAGGGGGAGGTTCTCAAGTCGTCGCTCATATTTTTTCTTGTGTGATCACTCATAACTTTGTAAAAGAGTGTTCCGATTTTGACGATTCTTTTATGTTGAATAGGATTTCATTTTGCCAGTTCAACAACATTCATTGCGTTATTTACGTTGTTGAGCAGACAAATATTTCGAACATATGAAGCAATGGATTAGCAATAGGCTTTATAATAGGCTTACTACAGCGCCTGCATGGTAGTGACAACAGCATTCTAAAAATGATCGCTGCCAGACCGGACTGTCCCTTTCAGGGACACTGGGTGGGGACAGTCATTGGTCTATATAAATGAATTTAGTTCGTGTAAACTAACAATACTAACCTACTTTAAGCACCATTGTTACTAAAACCAAAATACTAACATAAATATGGACCTTAGTCTGAAATAAAGTTTTATTATTATTATTATTATTATTATAATGATTCAGATTGTGATTGATAGTTTGTTACGCAATTAGGGTGCAGGATAATGACAGGAGGATAGTAAGTAGGTTCTGGGGAAACAAAAAACACAGGTTTTTTAATCATAAAAGTTTTGTCCTTGTTGAGAAGGGACAATTTCCCTTTCAATAAGGACAAACTTTACCCAGAACGATAACCATAACGATAAAGAATCAGAGGTCCGGGTCGACGGCGCGTCGTGTTCCACGCGCGCCTCAAAGAGATGTCAGCAAAATTGACGGGGTCCGATAGGACCGATGCCCGTCGGGGCTGCGGATTGTTCGAAAGAGTTACCGTTGCCCTGGCGCACAGGCAATTGAAGGAACACGGGTGGGTTTTAGTCAGTAAGAGTCTGACACGCCCTTCCGCTCCTCCCAGAGCGGGAGACGTCATTTGATGATTACCCACCCAAAAAAAAAAAAAAAAAAGGTGCACAGAAACGAACATAGGGTACCTTACATCCCGTAAAAAAGTACTGTTTCCGAGGAAAACAACAATAACGTTCTTATGATAATGGATGGTGCCACGTGTCTTTCGAATCATGATTGAATTATAGCCCGAATTGATAGTCAAATGTCTAAATGAACGCGAGCGAAGCCGCGGTCAAAAGCTAGTTATTTATAAATAGTATCTTCTGCCCGCCGCTGCGCCCGCGTCGATGACGGAAGTTATCCCACGGGAACGTGCTATACCGGGACAAAAAGTAGCCTATGTCCTTCCCCAGGATGCCATCTATCTCCTTGCCAAATTTTATCGAAATCCGTTCAGTGGTTTAGGCGTGAAAAGGGAATATACAGACAGAGTTACCCTCGAATTTATAATATTACTTACTGCGCCCCGCGGTTTCACCCGCAGCGGTATGCAATATACTTTACGACCTATTCTCAGACCTACCAAATATACACAAAAAATTTCATAAAAATCGGTCAAGCCGTTTCGGAGGATTTCGATAACAAACACTGTGACAGAAGATTTTTATAAATTAGATATTTAGTATACTTATACAGGTGACTTGTAAATTGACGTATTCCTTGATGTTTTAGAACATTTGAATACATCGAAAGGTTGTTAAGGTATTGGGTCCCCAATAGAATAGCAATGAAGGCTATTCAATTTGGGAGTTTACAGAAAAGTGATATTTAGTAAAGAATTCAGGCAAATTTTCAAAAATTCATAAAAATTGAGTTTTCTCGGGTACCATGACGTTTCGCCTAGGCTTTATGGGGTGCTTAATTGTTGCAATTGGCCCACACTGTCACGTAATGGCCCTGCAGTCTCGACAAATATAACGACAAAAATCGGTCGTTAAGTCTAATTGATGTCAAATTTCTTTAATAGATTTTCAACCTATGCTTTCGAAATAAAGTTGAAAATCTATTAAAGGTATTTGACAACGATACGAATTAGCGACCGATTTTTGTCGCTGTCTAATGTCGAGACTGCAGGGGCTAGAAGGAATAGGGTCAAATTACAAGTCACCTTGTATATAGTGGATCAAACTGCCTACATAATATTTTATGTTAGTACATATTTGTATCGCTCTTGAAAATAAGGAAAAGTCGTGTGTATTCTTTATTGTTAGTGTGCTGATAGACGGTTTTTCCTGCTGTTGTCATCTTAAGAGGGCGCAGCAAGACAGAACCAAAAACAAGTTTCACCCGCGCCTCTTTGCCTACCCCTCTCATCAAACACGACAAAAACAAAACACAATCCCTTCCCGCCAGCAGAAACTTTTCGCCCGGCGTATATTTAGGCATTTGAATTTGAATTTTGTGTGTAGTGTGTATACGCAAAATAACCAGATGAAACTGTTTTATTTAATGTACCTATGTATGATTGCTGTGTACAAGTATGTACATTATTCAATATTATTGTGTGTCCTTGAATCTGTTACCGATGCTGGTGGGTTGTTAGATTGGAGAGTAGAACGACTTAAATGAAATAAAGACTAAATGTTACTTCAAGATACGGCCCATAAATTTTCGATTCCGAATTGAAAGACAAACCTAAAAATTGTAGTTGAAAAAATATTCTTCCATACATTATGTAACATAACTACAATTGAACAATTTTCAGATACTTTCCTGTACCTATTTGTGCTGTGAGACCTTACTAGACACCTACGCGTAATCCAAATTCATCCGTAGATCCTTCCTACCGGTTTTGGGGATTTCGATGAATTATGTGAGCATCGGCTAGAAACAGACATAGTTACATATAAAAGAAAAAAAAAAGAATAAAACAAAAAGAAAAAGACAAAAAAAAGATATCTAATTTTAATACTATAATATTTGATATCTTTTCTGGGTAGGTACAAGAGTTATAAGCAGAGATCGGATATTCGAATGCATATTAATCTAAAGTAGAGATGTTGGCTGATATAGAATGCGCTTTTGTATCGAAAATAACTTAACTTTAACTAACACACACCACCTCTCCTCTTACACCCTACATACACATATTTGCATCGGGGTTTAAACATTAATTTTAAATAAATATTCATCTGAATAATTAGGTATCCAATCCAAGAACCCCGGGTTTTTTTGTTTTTGATAAATATTTTTTTAGAAGTCGTGTCCATACTATAAACCCGACTAGTTATGCGTTCTCGGTGTTCCTGGCATCCCGGGACTTTTTTACAAAAAATATTTTTTTAAGAAGCCGCTTTCATACTTTCATAACCAAAAATTAACTTTAGGTAAATATGCATCCAAATATCCAATCTCTGGTTATAAGCGTAAATTTATCTCCACAATAAATTATATTTAATTATGATCGTATTACCTACCCAGTAACTGGGTTGTGGAGGACGGATAGGCAGTCGTTCCATCCTAACTTCCTAACTAATATTATAAATGCAAAAGTAAGTTTGTTTGTTTGTTTGTTACCTTTTCACGCCTAAACCACTGAACCGATCATCCTGAAATTTTGCATATACGTTGTCACGTGTACAGAAACGGACATAGGGTACCTTTCATCCCGCAAAAAAGTACTGTTCCCGAGGAAAACAACAATAACGTTCTTATGACAATTGATGGCGCCACGTGTCTTTCGAATCATGATTGAATTATAACCCGAATTTATAGTCAAAGTCTAAACTAACGCGAGCGAAGCCGCGGGCAAAAGCTAGTGTTAAATACTGCTTCTGGTTAGACTGGAAGCCAACCCTAACACAGATGGGAAGAAGCTAGGGAGATGATATCAATGATGATATATGCGCTAGTTCAATGCGCATTCAACGCACCCTGGGCAGTTCACTCCCCTACCACCTGCTGACTGGCAAATATTCTAAGTTAATATATAAAACAAAATGGGCTTGTCTTTATCGTGTACCTTTTTAACCCCGACGGAAAAAGAGGGATGTTATAAGTTTAACGTGTACATCTGTGTGTCTGTCTGCGGCCTCGTAACTCCCAAACGGCTGAACCAATTATGTTTTTTTTTTTTGTTTGAAAGGTGACTTGATCGAGAGTGTTCTTACATTTAAAAAAATGTTTAAAAAACCAGCCTTTTTTAGTGGTTTTTGTTTGTGTCGAGAGTTTTTTTTACTTTAAATTTATTAAGTATGTGGAATAGGGATTGAGCACACAGCATGGGCTCATCTCAGACAGCTCAATACTAAATCTAATATTTAGGCACTCTTCCTCTTTCCTATTCAACTATAGTTGAACTTCTGAATGAATTTAAGCAGGTAGGTTAATCCATGGTATAATAATATACTTCGCCAGGTATAGCATTCCGAGACACAGTGGTCACGTGGGAGACACAAGCCTACGTCATCACTGCTGTGTTACCAGTAGTGTGTAATAATAATTTCCCAACCGCCTTTATGCGAAACACCCGTGCGAATCCGATAAAACAATGGGGTTTTAACTAAAAATTACGTTAGTATATGTTTAAATTGAATAGTTTCGTTTGATTAGAAGAACGAAACGACAATTTAAATGCTTTATATATATTTTATAACATAATGGTGACTGAAAATGTTTCCATAATTCGTGTTTTGTTGCAATAAAGTGGCAACTGGATAGTGACGTAGACATGTGTCACTATCGGAGTGCCAGACCTTGTTTTTTTAGACCATGGGTTAGTCTATATCTTTACCCATAACATAGCCGTCAACTACGCATTCTGTACATCAAACTAAGTGACATTGCACAAAAATAATTGCTGGGAAACGACTCTTATTGTTAATCAACTTCAAAAAGGAGGAGGTTCTCAATTCGTCTGTATATTTTTTTTGTATTTTCTTTACGCGATATCCCCGGAAATTGTGGATCGATTTCGGAATTTTTTTTTTTTAGTAGATAGGGTATACCTCAAGGGTGGTCCCATATAAATTTTATTAACTTTACTTCGGTAGTTTTTCAGTTAGCGTCAATAACACGTATTGTTTCCACTTAGTGTATATTGATGATGTTATAATACATTTCTGTCACTGTTATTTACATAGCAAGTAGTGGTAAACGAATTTGTGTGGGGTAGGTACCCCACCAAAAAAGTGAAAAATAAAAACACTTTTTTTGTCAAAGAAAACAAGCGACTAACTCGGTGGCAAAAAACGAAAAATACAAAACGAAATACTTAAGAGGCTTACAACAGCTAAAGCGCGGTCACTGTCGGACTGCATAGAAAATAAAGAGATGCGCGATGACACAACGCTGGTAATTTATTGCAAAATATTAAGCAATTATCAATTTACGAAAAATCTATTGATTGGATTAAAAAATTAAAACACTATTACGTTAGTATGTTGCTTGTAGAATAATCTGACAAAAAATCAGAATGATTTAATGCATAGTAGTATGGTTTTTAATCGTTATAAGAATTTTTTAGAGGTATCTTCGTGATTTTTTCTATCGTATCAAATTAGTTGTATTATGTTTTCAACACACTACCTAATTAGCAAATATCCTGAAGAATATCATATATTTTTCTGATTTTGTTTACTGCAGTGGATCATATACTTTTAGGCGTTATAAAACTTACATTTAGGTCCTGTAGTCCCCTTAAACCAGCGGCACTATGATGGTTTCTGCGACAACTTAGCATAAGCATAATCAGTCTATAATCTTCCCACTGCTGGGACAGGCCTCCTCTCGGAAGCTCCAACAGTATCTTGAGGGTGTTTGCTGAAAGGCTGGATGGGTCTACCATGGGTAGGTTTATCAAGCTTCGTGTATTGCGTGGGACTTGATGAAACTATCTATGGTCGATATACACTCGAGAGCAATGAATCCGGGTCACTTAAAGAATCCTAAAAATCTCGGAAGCTAAAAATGCTAGGTTAATGCAATAAATTGTATTTAATAGACAATGTAATACTCCTTAAATGAAGGTATTAAAACTTCTTAGTTATTGTAAAGTTATATCATAAAAAAATCAAATTTGAAAAAGGGCCACTTTCGAAGATGGAACTACGAAATTACAGCATTTGGTTTTGCTTTTGTTTGTAATCTGTCATTTATGTGGGTACATAAACCATGTTGATAGTGCTCTATATTCATTATTCAAGCTGAAATTATGTCGCTTACGCCTGAAGAATGCACCAGAATACTTACAATGCTGGAAACCGGCCGGAGTCAGCGCGATACAGCCAGGACTGTCGGTGTGTCGCTGTCAACAGTACAAAGAGTTCTCCGACGTTACGAAGAAACTGGTTCTAACCTACGCAGACCAGGAACGGGCAGAACCAGGTGTACCACAGCACGAGAAGACCGATACTTGGTGAACACCATGCTTCGAAATCGCTTTCTCACAGGAACTGAACTCACAAATCAGTTTCGACGCCTCGGAGGAAGTAACCCAAGTGCATGGACAGTAAGACGTCGGCTTGCTGAATCTAACTTAAAACCCCTTAGACCTGCAAACGGCCCTAAACTGGAGCGTGGGCATCGTATTTCAAGACTAAGATATGCCCAGAGCCACGTAAATTGGAGTATTGAAGATTGGTCAAAAGTTATGTTCTCCGACGAATCAAAATTTATGCTCTACAAGCACGATGGAAGACACAGAGTGTATCGAAGACCAGGGGAAAGATTCAAGCAAGCATGCATCGAAGAAAAAGTAGCCTACGGTGGTGGGTCTGTACTTGTGTGGGCCGGAATTTCTTCTGAAAGTCGCACAGAGCTGGTGATCATAGAAAACGGCTCTTTAACTAGCGTAAGATATGTGGAAGAAATCCTCAATGATCACGTTGGTCCATTTATGGTCAATTTAGGTGAGGATGCTATATTTATGCATGACAATGCCCGACCTCATACAGGTAGGATTGTGAATGACTACCTTCAAGAGATGAACATTACTCGTATGGAGTGGCCAGCGCGCAGCCCGGATATCAACCCGATCGAGCATGCTTGGGACGAGCTAGGCAGATGCGTAAAACAACGAAACCCTCCCCCAATCACGCTTCGTGAGCTCAAAATTGCTCTCACAGAGGAATGGGAGAATATTCCCCAAAATCGTATAAGGAACTTGGTGTACAGCATGCCAAACCGCGTAAACGCAGTAATGGAAGCACGAGGAGGCAATACGAAGTATTAAAATTCAAGAAAATCGTAATAAAGTTCAAAAATTTCATGTTTCCTATTTTTGTTTTAAGGAGAGATCAGCAGTTTTTTTCTTTATGTAATTTTGTGTTAAAAAAATGTATGGTGACTCATATTTTTTTTACCTTCATTTAAGGAGTATTACATTGTCTATTAAATACAATTTATTGCATTAACCTATCATTTTTAGTTTCCGAGATTTTTAACATTCTTTAAGTGACCCGGATTCATTGCTCTCGAGTGTATTATCACCTACTTTTTCTTTTTTTTGTGTTCTAATTTTAATTAGATAATTTAGATACTAACACAATGTGGGCCTATGTAGTTTGTAAATAAAAGACTTATTATTATTCATGCATAATTTCAACATGAATGATGAAACCAATATTTTGTAACCATATTTTGATTTAAAAGAGTGTCCATGGAGTTTCTTGCCAGTTCTTCTCAATAGGTACCTACTACGCTTTGGAATGGGCAACTAGCTTCATCTTTCTGACTGACCGACCTCTTGACAATTCAAAAGTGCCTGTAATTGGTTTATTTGTAATAAATGCTTTGAGTTTGAGTTGAGTTTGAGTTTATTAGTATAATACACCACGCGGGCCCAGTGCGGGTTGGTAGAATTCACATGTCTTCGAATTTTCGGTTTTAGGACATGCTGGTTTCCTCACAATGTTTTCTTTCACCGTCTTGAAAGTAGTGCTGATGAAATATAACATTAAGAAATCCAATAAACAATGGGTAGTATAGAGGCTATTATTAGAGGGTAAGTAATGTATGATATAATTACAAAATCTCTAATATGTACAAGATATATAACAACTGAATCTATAATTTTATTTGATATATTGAACAGTTAATATAATAAACAATTGATATAATTTTAAAAGAACTAATTTTTATATCTAATTAATTAACCTAACCTAACTAAAACTATTAACAAACTAAAAAATGGCGTCAAAAAAATCCTCCGCATAAACAATTGAGTACGCAGAGTTCGTGTTGATAAAAAGAAGATACCATTACCATTTAACATTTCTTACGGCTGTCATCCGCAGTCAATTGGATGATGATGCGAATGATGTCAAGGCATACAAAGGTACTAGAAATTCGTCTGCCCTAACTGCGGTACAATGGACGAACGCTGGAACCAGATCGGCTATTATCTAGTATGTTTTGTGTGGTGATGTATAGGTCGAGTTACGAACGTAGAGAGTGCGGAGATTTTTACGAAATTCGTATGTAAGAAAAGAAAGAAAATAAATTTATTGGCGGTAAACATAACGCAAAGAAAAAAAACACAAAAAAGAACGAGTTTGGGGAAAATATGCGTCACATTCACGCAGAACGGCAATCGCTCAGCATAATGCTACGACCCTATGCGAGGCAGAGCCCCAGCGCTGGTTTTCAGCGATAGCCGGCGCTGACGTGATGATGTCAACCAGTGCAGTATACGAAAATTAAAAAACAAACAAGAAAAAAAAATGTACCGTGCAGTACAGTACTATAGAGTACTGTGCAATAGTATAATACTAGCGGAATTTAATGCGCAAAAAATGTATTGTGTGGGATACTAGCTTCAGCCCGCGGCTTCACCCGCGTGGATGTCAGACATAAATCCACGGGATCGTGCTACCGGGACAAAAAGTAGCCTATGTCCTTCCCCAGGATGCCATCTATCTCCTTGCCAAATTTTATCTAAATTCATTCTGTGGTTTCGGCGTGAAAAGGTAACATATAGACAGAGTTACTTTCGAATTTATAATATTAGTATATGTATACAGTATGGTTGAGACATTTCGAGTTCGTTAATAAGGTTGAAGATGCTGTGGCAATTTTTTTATACTGTGGAAGTGCAATGTCAGCAGTAAACCACTTAGGAAAATAAACGTTTTCAAATTAATGGAGGGATTTGTAAATCTTAATTGACGTCTATTAGATAATAATATAATATGGGTTGAGTTTAAAGCCTGTCCTTGGAGTTTCTTGCCCGTTCTTCTCCATAGAGATCTACGTTTTAGAATGGGCAACTAGATTCAATTTTCTGAGTAACTGACCGACGCTTTGACAATTCAAAAGTGCCTGTAAATGGTTTAATTAAAATTAATGCTTTGAGTTTGAGTTTGAAGTATTCGCACGATTCATACCTTTTATAGTATACTTAAATTAGTCATTTTATGGATTTTCAGGTAAAAAACTAAACTTTAATTTTAAGTAAAAATTCAATTCATAAAGTTATGTTAGTTATAGAGCTATCCTTGCAACATTGCAGCAAATTAAAATTTGTCTCCAAAAATATTTTCAGCCCATCAAATGATTGGCAATAAACCGCTGTCGCTTATGCCTTGGACCTCGTCCTGCTTATCTGCATGTGTTCGGTTCGCATTCACAGAGTAGGCCAAGAGGTTCACAAACACCTGATGTTTGTCTATCAATACATCATTAGGCTATTATTCATTAATTATCAATCACTTTAATGAATGAATTACTTGGGTAACCAATGAAAATCAGCGCTGTGCTGTGGATCCCCCATAGCACAGCATCATGCTGAGTGGAAGCCTTCTTGTCACAGTCATGACGTGCAGCTGTCGATTTCTGTTTTGTGCTCGTGATTATAGATCTATTTTGTTTGTTTTTATTTTAAATTATTACCAGAGCTAATTATTTTTTTTGGAATGCACGTGTTTCTGTGACAAATAAACATATTTTTCTTTCTTTTCTATATCCTAAAGGAAACTACTACGTGTACAGTCACCAAAAGTAATAATTAACCAGGGTCGTCGATATAGTTGATGTTTAGGTAGAAACCGATGAATGCTTTCTAATAAAATTTAATTTAATTAATAGAAAACAAACGGATAATTTATCAAATTAAATTTCATTTGAAAACATCCATCGGTCTCTTGCTAAACTTCAACTATATCCGACGACCCTGGTTACTTATCTCTTTTGGTGACTGTAAATAAAACCCCTTTATTTATAAACGCTGCTTAAAGTTAAGTAGTGATAAACGATTGACACACTATACATTTTTGACGTTTAAACATCTCTTAATTTTAATAATCGGTTATAAATAAACTCCAAAGTATCCTAAGTGTTGATCCAGCGAGTGAATTGCGTAACACACTAACAGTAGGAATGGCTTTCATTTTGACAGTTCAACAACATTCATTGCGTTATTTACGTTGTTGAGCTGACAATTTTTTTGATCATATGAAGCAATGGATTAGCAGTATCCTTCAAAATGATTCAGATTGTGATTGATAGTGTGTTACGTAATTAGGGTGCTGATCATAGTCTACATGATTGCTAAATTGCATCTAAATCTGTTCAGACGTTGCAGCGTGATTAAGTAACAGATATCCTAACTCAGTAACATAAAAACTATATATACGTTTACGATATTATAAGTAGGTAGGATTGGTGTTAATTTGAATGGTGTTATTACATAGATATTGTATTTTTGGTACCGCGAAATATGCCAACTTTTCCAATCAATGTATCTTTGCCCTAAAATCAATTTATATTTGTTTATATATGCTGGGCAAAGATACCTTAATTGGCAAAGTTGGCATATTTCATCGGTACAGGATAAAAAGGTCACCTTATGTCAAAAACGTTCTGACATGAAAGTCACTCCACACAAAATTCACAGGGTCCAGAAATGTGACGTGCATTAAAATGCTTTTACGAGTGATAAAGGCTCCCGCAAACAGGCGCGACGCGACAGCGCGACGCTACTGTAGTAGAACTATTCCTATGACAACTTCATGGAAATTGTTTTACAAAAGGAGCGTCAAAGGAGCCAAAACAAAAGTACACTAAAGCATCGAAGTACTCGTCCTCATCGCTGAAGACAGGCAGCATTGCCACGTTAATGTCAAGGTATGTACCTTAATTTTTCATCTGAAATTCAGCTTACTCGATGCATAACATACAGGTGTTCAGCTAGAATAACGTCGGCATGTAATCAGTGCCGGCACAATGGTGAGTCTAGCTCGTTTTGTGGACCATTGTCTTTGAGTACGTGGGAATATTGCGTAGAACAGACACGGCACAGTAGGTCCAGTCATAAGAAGAAAGATATTCCACAATATTCGACCAATATGGGCATAAGAGATATTGCCCAATATTGGACCAATATGGGCATAAGAGTTATTGCCCAATATTGGACCAATATAGGGCATAAGAGTTATTGCCCAATATTGGACTAATATTTGCCAAACAGTGAAGTGTAATACTATTACTATTACACGCGTATACGACGTAAGGACAAATTGCGCACAGTAGCTAGCAACACTCATGAAAGTATCTTTTGTACAGCTTCACGCATCTTTAATAATATTCCGGGGCCTATTAGAATAATTACGGAAATTAAAAAAAATAAAAATAATGATAAATGATAAATGATTTTATTTCTGTAAGTAGATTTGTACAAACACTTTTACACGTCAATCATGTTTTTTAAACTGGATGAGGTCGGCGTTTCCTATCTGACTACTCTGAGAAGAAAGGCCGAAACAAACTCAGAGGTCACAGTCTCTTTAAAGTCCAGACATAATCTTGGTCAGGTCATGCGAAGACCATGCAGATTGGTATCTGAAATGGTCTTTTGAGGAAAGAACCACACGGATTGAGTGGACCTGTCCAGTCAGTGCACGCATTTGTCAGTAATCGTGCAGCTCCGAGCAGCATCTCCATGATCTATTAGTATACAAATGCTACTCTATAAAAGACTTTCTAGCAGACAAATCACTGCTCCAATATAGTCCTCCTCGGTCATGATGCGTTCAGTGGCCCACTGATGTGTACCTACCTTGATTCGTTCCTTTTTATTTTTATATTTTATGTGAAATAATAATAATTTGTAACAATAATTGTAAATTTAATTTTTACTATGTAATTATTGTATGCCCCAAGGGCGGGAAGTAGCTGATCACAATTTAACAATTTAAGACCTGCACCCTAATTACGTAACACACTATTTATCACAATCTGAATCATTTTGAAGCCTATTGCTAGTCCATTACTTCATATGTTCGAAAAAATTGTCAGCTCAACAACGTTAATAACGCAATGAATGTTGTTGAACTGTCAAAATGAAACCCATTCCTACTGTTAGTGTGTTACGTAATTACCCCGCGGTATTATGTACTTACCTATGATCCATAATAAAGATATTGAATTGAATTGTAATGCGAAGTGTCAAACGATTTCGACCCATTTCTGGTGAACTATTGATAGTGCACCAGAAATGGGTCGAATGGATGGGTGTGAGCCCGCGTCACATTGATGTGACGCGGGCTCGATATTAAAAATTGAAAACTATTTTTTCCCATGCTGTTCTTTAGTGATTAATTGAGGCAGTTAGCTCATTTAGGGTGATGCAGAGGTCAACGAGGTTTGCGGGATTGTAAAATACAAAGATCAGCTAGAACATACTTATGGTTATTATTATGGTATAGAGGTATGAGGAACAGGGTGTACAGTTCACTCATACCTCAATAGAAAAAGGAGGATCCTCCGACCAGACGGGTATTGTGTCTGGTGGACAACTGCCCGACGACGTTGTATATATGCTAGTTGCGCGGTAAACTCTGCTTGCGCGATGCAGGATTTTGCGTGACGTCAGTGTGACGCATAGCTCGCATGTGGCGTTGTGGGCGTTGTAGATACCGCTACAATGGTAACTTTAAGTTCTTGCGCTATCTTACTGAAATAATGAATAGTGGTACGCCTAGAATACCACGTCCGTAGGTTGGTAAGTAATTCCAGGGGTACAAGCGTCCACCAACGTCAAAAAACCGGCCAAGTCTGAGCCGGACTCACACGCGATGGGTTCCGTACCGCCGTACATTATTTAACACTACATAATTATAAAAAAACACATTTCTTGTATGGGGGACCCCTTTTAATTTTTTACTTTATTTTTATAAATTTTTGTTATAAGGGCAATAGAAATACACACAGAAAATTTCAACTGCCTAACTATTACGGTTCATGAGATACAGCCCGCTGATAGACAGACGGACGGACAGCCGAGGCTAAGTAATAGGGTTCCGTTGGCACCCTTTGGGTATGGAACCCCAAAAAGCGAAATAAGTATGTTTTGACAAAGAGTCAGTTATTTTAACCTAATTTGTCTTTTACACGACCCGGCACCAAACTGCACACCTCAACAACAAAAATCAATGTTCCAACCTTTTAAACACATCTATATTAACGCTCTAATAAGCGTGAGAAAACAAACGATACATAACTTCGCTTTTTCCTTAACCGACAACGCATAGTTTTATGGCATATTAAGAAGCCGTTTCCATAAAATAAAATATTATTGCGCGTTTTTATGACGTCTGTTATTACGTACTTTATATAAATATTTGATTTTATACGATTGTTGTAGGAAAAATATCTATGATAGTGAAAGGCATGTTTCCCATGGTGGTAGGCAGCAACTATAGATTATTTTAATTATTTTATTATAAGCCTGTGTGGTCCCATTGTAGGGCAAAGGCCAGCTTACCTCTTTCCACTTTTCCCGGTCTATTGCGATTGCGGGCCGATCTTTTAAGAAGGAGTCGAGCTCATCTTGCCATATTGCCTGGGGCTGCCGTGTTGTCCTGCACGCATAGCATGACCATTATAGAAACGGGTTTTGTCAACGGAAGAATAGACAAAAATGACGTTCCGTGAAGACAGTACGATGGCAGCAAAGTAGAAAGAGTCAACTGCACTTTTTACGAAATTCAGTAGTTTATTCACGTTTTTCTTTTATTTTGCTTATATCTCGAAAATGGTGTGTCCTATCGCAAAAAACACGGCTCAACTATACGGAACGCGCGACAGTTTCTAAACGTGTTCACTGCTTAGCCGCCAACAACAAACTCTTGCTTTGTCTGGTCAAGCGTTAGCGTTATAGACTCTGTCCAGCGCCACCTGGTGGCGCTGGCGTCCCTATTAGTCAAAGCCAAACGATTGATTTAACGTATTTCCGACATATTTTAGTGATAGCTTGTATTTTGTTATTTATTTAGATTGATTAAATAATTCATAACTAAAACAAAAAAGTATGAAAGTAGTAATAAAATATTAATTAATAAAAAATTATCAGCCCTACATACATAAACATACTCACGCCTTCTTCCCATGAGGGTAGGCAGAAACTACAGAGCGCCACCTGCTACGATCCAGCACCATTGTCTCGCAAGATATCAACCAAACCTTCTGGCATAAGTTGTGTTATGACTAAAATTAAGTAGTCATTTAATCGTTTGTAAATTATTAAGTAAGGTGCTGAGAAAAATGTTGCTAACTCTTTCCCTCTAAGAAGCAGCTGATTAAATACGATGATAAATTTTTTAATGATTGTCCAAAGACACTTCTTTGGACAACTCTTAAGGCCGGAGCAGACGATGGACAATTTGACTGCGGACAATTTGTCCGCGAAGATAGAATGTATGGAAATCTATACAATAACGCACACGTGGGACAAATAGACTCCCACTGTCAACTTTAGCCCGAGCCTAAACCTTCGAGCCAATTTTTGTATTTCTTTATTGCCGACTTTAGTAAAAATAAATTAAATTGTTAATTCGTTCTTAATACAAAATTGACAACTGTCAGTTTTTTAAAGGAACTGTATTTCGATATCTGTTAGGTTCTTTGTGTAGCGCTGTCGCGTCGCGCCTGTCTGTGGGAGCCTTAAATGTTCGCAGACACTTTCCGTATTTATATTACACAAAGCGTCTGTACAATTCTTTTTTTTTGTAAGTACTTGCAAGTACCTATACCGTTTTGTACGCACGACGACAAATCAGCTATACATTTCCAGTATAAGCTGACTTCTCATTGTACGAAAAACCTATACAATGCGAGGTCAGGTAAAACTGGAAATTAATAGCTTGATATGTAGCCGTGTGTACTTATTGGCTCATGCTATGGCTACATTGTCGCGATAACGGCACCTACAAACAGGCGCGACACGCGACGCGAATCGCACGCGACACAAAGGCACCGCTCGTCGCGCGACAGGCGGTGCCTTTGTGTCGCGTCCCGTGTCGCGCCTGTTTGTAGGAGCCTTAACGCGCTCTCTGTTGTACAATGAGACGCGTCGAGCGGTGTGCGAGAGAAAGCGCGCGAAGTGTAGTTCATGTTATCGCGATAATGTAGCCGTAGCGTCACAAATAAATTGATATGAAAGTACAGGAAGACATATTTAGCCCGCGGCTTCGCCCGCGTGTATGTCGAAAATTATCCCATTGGAACGCTCTATCGGGTTAAAAATACGTATTCTACGTGTTAATCCAGGTTATAAGCTATTTGTGTTCCAAATTCTATCCAAATCCGTTCAGTAGTTTTTGCGTGAAAGAGTAACGAACATCCATCCATCCATCCTCACAAACTTTCACATTTATAATATTAGTAGGATTGAGATTAGGGTATAGAGTAAAAACTGACACTAGAAAAAAATTATCAAGAAAAGTGGTCAACGGCACAATGAGCTCGATTTTGAACGGTGTAAGAATCTTTTAACTTAACTAATCATTCAGAAACTCTGCTTACATACATTAGGGTTATCCCCAGCTCCCCTTTCTCATCAAAATCAAATCGTATTTATTAGCTGTTGTGTTTTGTTGACCAAAATAACAACAACCAGTCATACTAGTTGTGAATGTGTCTGGTGTGTGTGTGTTGTTGTGTCTGTGTAGTTGTGTCTGTGTTATTTGGTGTGTGTGTCTGTTGTTGTGTTTGCGTTGTGTAAGTTGTGTTGTGTGTCTTGTGACTGTGTTTGTCAAAAGATTTATCAGAAACTATCAGGCTTAGGGTACTCGCTCATGAGCCACTTGCCACTTATGGTCAGCGACAGCGACATTTCAAGTAATTTCAACTCTTCGCATCAAACACTGCCCGTTATGACTTACGGCGCCGAAGCGTGGATACTGATAGTCGGGCTGATCCACAAATTCAAGGGCTTTGCTCGGAGTTACTTTGAAGGATAAAATCAGAAGTTAAATTATCCGGAAAAGAACCGGAGTTACCGACATAGCTTGCAGAGTAAGCAAGCTGAAGTGGCGGTGGGCTTGCCATGTATGTCGAAGGACTGGTGGCCGGTGGAACAGACGAGTGGAGACCGCGTATCGGTAAGAGTAGTGTGGGACGGCCCCCAGCTAGATGGACCGACGACCTCAAAAAAGTGGCTGGGACAGACTGGATGCGGAAGGCGGAGGACAGGGTGTTGTAGCGCAGCATGGGAGAGGCCTATGTCCAGCAGTGGACTGCGATAGACTGAGTTGATTGACATCAAACATTTAGCAAGTGGACAGTAGCTATGTACGAGGAGTGCCCTAGAAAACAAAAGAACAGTGCAAAAAGTGGATGTCACATCACGAGTGGGACATGTGCGGTTAACCTTAGTTTAAAATTCATAGGTCTGTCTGTACATTCCAATGTATCCCAAGTTTTCAGCGGACGTACCTAATGTACAGTATGTCCCTCGGAAATTATCGCATTTCGGAATACAAACGAATGCTAATTTCCATGTCCATCAATTATTGGATTAATCGTGTGTAATAATTTGAATTCAGAACTAAGTACTATATTGTTGTTTTGTTTTGATGTAACAATAATTAAAGTACTTAGTTCTGAATTCAAATTATTATACACGATAAATCTAATAAATGATGGACATGGAAATTAGCATTCGTTTGTATTCCGAAATGCGATAACTGCCGAGGGACATTAAAAAATTGTTGTACTGTACTGTATTTGTGCAATACCACAATAGCTGCCCTACCTTTAAATGTCATAGTTTCACAGCGTTCCGATAACTGTTGTACGGTTAAACTACTAAAACTACAGACTGTTATTCGGACTAGTAATTTATTGAGGAAGGTAAACGTTTTTGAGCGAGGTTTTGACCTTCGACACTGATGAAATGAATCGAATATGGAGTCGTGATTACTGTCTTCAAGGTCACTTAAAAAATAAATAAACGTTTATTAGATTACCATTATTGACAAAAAAATTGTATAGCGAAAAAGGGATTTAAAAAAAACAAAAGAAAATGAAATTCCGGAACCTCGTATCTTTTCAAAGATTTTGTAGTTATGAACAATCGTAACGCTATAATTTTTCAGTGTGAATGGTAGTATCTAAGATAATTATAACAGGGTGCATTTATGTAGCCTCCGTGACACGTCACCTTCTACAAATCTAAAACACAACATTTAAAAAAGTAACCATAAAAATGTAGAGGCTGCCCCAAATGACATAATTAAATCTTGAATTCAAGACTCTTTTTACGAGATCAAGATTTAATTTTAAGCAAAAAATTTAAGGTCAATAAAAAAAAACAATGTCAAGTCCACAAAAAAAGGAAAAAAAAAACACCAAATATAAAAGATTTCACACTATATCAGTATCTGTTCAGCCATTTTAAAGATACAAGGGTAAAGACGAACAGACAGATTACACAAAAAATTACAACAGCCTTCAGATACAACTATTCAATTATTTTTTAACAGAAAAAAACGTAAAAAAAAGGATTCGTCATGCAGCAATGAATTTCAAGTCGCAATATTTAAGGCAGCACAAAATGTGCCAACTCTTTAGTTGTCGTGGTTGGATTTGTAATTGAAGGCTGACCAATGCCAAGGTTTTGTATTGTGAAAAAAAGTAGGTTTTAGGACATTACCGTATTATTATTGTGTATCCGATGTATCCGAGGTGATCCGGCAGAGAACCAAAGTTGTTGACATAGCTCACAGAATAAGCAAGCTGAAGTGGCAGTGGACCGGCCATATTAGCCGTAGAACCGATGACCGTTGGGGTAGACGTGTTCTTGAGTGGAGACCGCGAATCGGCAAACGTAAGGTAGGACGCCCTCAGGCTAGGTGGAGCGACGATCTTCGCAGGGTGGCTGGTAGCAGCTGGATGAGAGTTGCTGAAAATGGCGTGCAATTGGTGAGGCCTATGTCCAGCAGTGGACTGCTGTAGGCTGATGATGATGATGATGATGATGATGACCCGATGTATGTATTGGTGTACTAGCAAGGGGCTCGTGGCTAAATGATAACAGCCATACGGGTCCATCGAAGACTTAGCTACCATATCCATTACATATTGAGACCCCTTCGTGTCTCGGAGAGACCGTTAAGAGGCTGACAACATCTAAAGCTTTTCTGACTCCTGACATACAGGTACACCTAGTTCAGGAGTCAGAGGCTTCAAACAAGTTTCTGTAACTTATTATGTCAATAAAGAATATTATTATTATTAATTCTACGTGATCACCACACACGCTATATTGACTTGGCTTGGGCCCGTTAATCTAGCTTAAACTAGCCAAAGAGCTAAGAAACAAAATTTGTTTACCAAAAATTATAATAATATACTTTATTTTCAGACCGTGGTCCATAGAAAAAGAAAAGACAAAACAAGCGTTATAAATTAAAATTACAATTCAGCATTAAAAAAAAAAATAAAGCACTTGAAAAATAAAACATGAAAATAAAAATAAATATTCGGATTTAAAATAATCAAGATTTAAAATTAGAATTAAGTTAAAAAATAAATAATCATCAGAATAAAAAAATAAAAAATATGAAATTGATTAACAATACAAAACAATCATAATTTAAATAAAAATTGGAATTTTGTAAAATAACAATAATAATAATAAAACGTCAATATTATATTATTTATTTAAGAGCGGCCAACCCGCCATACTTTTCATACAAACGCTCGTATGTGATTATGGTGTTGTAACACATCTTTCATTGAATTTTTTGAACTAATAGGTATCTTGTGCACTTTATCTAGGTTTCTACGCAAGCAAAAAATCTACATTTGGATAAACAAATTCAGTATAAGCCACCAAAAATCTGCTTTTTTGCACAAATTTCACCTGAATTTGGGCCTCTCATAATGTACTCATAAATTGTAAAAGCAAAGAAAACATCTTCACAGAAACCTCACACATGTAATGGAGATTCTAAATGATAAACATTTTACCCAAAAACTTTTAAGGTTTTTTCAAAAACACGTATTTCCTGGAACGAGTTTTGTGAAATCTGCGCGCCAATTTTCTTTCGATGTTATCGCGTTCTCAGTCTTGCTTCTTTTTCAAACATTGCGTTGGATGAAACAACAAGCTTTTTAATCATGCTCGCGTTGACGATAGTCGGACCGGGAAGGGCCCTCTTAAAACTAACAAAAACAACAATAAACAAGTAAGAAACCTGTGCGAGCCCAAAAAGGTTCCTATCTCAGCATAATGCTGGTGGTGTGCGTTAGCTTCGGGACATGTTGTATAATGTTTCCACTGCTGGGACTCGGACCTCCTCTCTCTCTGAGAGGAAATGGACCATTAATCGACTATGCGGGTTGACTCAGCTTCGTTTGGAGTCGGTTCTTTACCACTGGGCCAATATCGTTATTCTAAACATCACTTCGAAATTCGAACGCTGTCTCGTTGTGAATCCGCGATGATTTACTTTAAAAACAAATGAGTTCGCTTTCGAATTGTGTGCGCTCACTTGAGTGAGGTTCCAAGTGAACTTTACAGAACAGCACTGTACATTTGTTTATCTTTTATTTTCGTAAACCCGTCGTGAAGAATGGAAGAGTGATTCACAGCCATTTGATTAGCATATTAGGGTGTTTTCTTTTCCACACATATCAATAGAGGGGGTTACTATGACAGTGGCAAGCCATTATGTATAATGGCAACCTATTCTATATCGAAAGCTCTACTATGAATTTTGTTCGATAACTGTATCTATGGTTCGGTTTTTGTAGAAGACAAATAGGCCTTCGTTTCTAAAAGCTTATCTAATTTTATCTGTCGTGCCTGGAGTTATTTTGGTCAACCGATCACAACAGCTCAAACTCAAAGCATTTTTATTGCAATAGAGAGAAAAAAACAAAAAAACGTGAAAAATAACTTTAATTTGGAAGTCGGTGGCCAAAAACGAAAATACGCAACCAATGACACCCGACTTCCAAATTAAAGTTATTTTTCACGTTTTTTTGTGTTTTTTTGGAAGTCGATTGTTTTTTTTTTTTTCGTTAAAAAGTTTTTATTTTTCAGTTTTTTGTTGTGGTACCTACCCACTCACATTCGTATACCACTAATTGATATGTTAATAACCGTGACAGGAAATTATTAAAACATCATCAATAAAAACTAAATGGAAAAAATACGGATAACTCAAAAATTACTGGTCAGAACTTGATCAAATTTAAATGGGACCACATGTGAAGCACCTCCTTTCAAATAAAAAAAAGAATCATCCAAATCGGTTCACTCAGAAAAAAGTTCTGAGCTAGCAGACATAAAAAATAAAAAAATACAGTTGAATTGAGAACCTCCTCCTTTTTTTAAAGTCGGTTAAAATATTATAATAATACATTTATTTGCGGTAAACATGACGCAGAGCAAAACACACAAATACAAAAAAGAACGAGTTAGGGGAAAATATGCGTCACATCCACGCAAAACGGCAAACGCTCAGCATAATGCTACGACCCTATGCGAGACAGAGCCCAAGCGCTGGTTTTCAGCGTCAGCCGGCGTTGACGTGATGACGTCAACCAGTGCAGCATATGAAAATATAAAAATAACAATACAAATAAGAAATAAAATAAATACACTCTAACTAATTCTAAATGTTTATACAGTGAAACCTGGTTAAGTGGGACCTGGATAAGTGAGAAACCTCTATTATTGAGAATTTCAATGAGGTCCCGGCACTTTTTCATCCAATTACCTCTGTTAATGGGACTTTACGAACCTGGTTAAATAAGATCTGATTTCTAGGATTTTTTCGATGTTTACCTCTATAATTGGGAGTCTGTAGCTCAATTCCCTGTATAAGTGAGACATTTATCAGGTTGGGACAGGGTTCGACACGTAACAATAACAAATAACACCAAAAATACGCACCTTTCCACCTCTATAAATGGAATAACAGTACATTTCGACCTCTATAAGCGGGGGCCTCTGTAAATGAGACAACGATAATTTTAAACCTCTCTATTTGGAAAACTGGATAAATGAAAACCTCTTTAAATGGTACAAAATCCTTGGTCCCTTGAGATCCCAATTAACCAGGTTTCACTGTATATAAAAATAATATTTATAAAATGGTAACATCTTCCGCACAGTCCATCCGTTTATCTGGTCGTTCCCTACTCTTATTGGGTATTCCCCTCTTACATTAAGGCCTGTGTACACGGCACGGTTTCTTCACGGTACGGCGTACAAGTTGCACCGTAGAAAAAAAGTGCCCGTCAACAAGCTTCCATAGTGATCCATAAAACACTGACGATCATGCCTATACAAGGCGAAAAACCGTAGATTTTCACGGCAAGAACAACGTGTTTGTACAAAGGGCCTGATACTCAAAACGTTCCTCACGACATTTTCCTCATTCGTCGGCATCACAATAATATGTCCATACCAAGACAACCGGTTTCCACAGTCACCGCACCGAACTCGCACTTATTCCCTTTAGTGTCAGAGAAGTTTGTTCGAAATAGACGTGACAATAGCAAGTTTTGTTTCCCTCAATCCAAGACGGCTTTATTGCGCAAAAGCATATTCTGTATGGCACCAATTCTTTATAATACGTTGCCAAAACATTGGAGGGAATATACTACCAAACAATTGCGAAATAGACTAAAAAGCCTTTTGTTAGAAAAAGTGTATTACAGAATTGATGAGTTTTTAAATGATAAGTTAATTAGATTTGTATGACATTTAATCTGCACGTTTTATTTTTATGTTTATTTTATTGTATTCTGTTTTTTTTTTTTTTAATATTGACATCTCTAAGACCACTATATTTTGAATTGAATTATTAATTGACACTTGTATAACTTAATGTACTATACCTCTAAATTTTTACGCCGTAAAGGCAAAACATGACTGTGACATAATTTATTGTAACATCTTGCATGCCTTGTGTGTGTATACTCGTGTTTTGGACAAATAAATGACTTACTTACTTACTTACCGCTGTCATTTTTAGACTTCCTCTTACACTAAAAGTAAACACTAAACAAAATATATTGAAATAAAATGTTATCCGACTGTATATAAAAAGAACATACTTACATAAACTCACGCCTTCTTCCCATGGGGGTAGGCTGAAACTACAGAACGCCACCTGCTACGATCCTTACATACTCCTTTTGCCTCGTTTACGCTCATATATCTGGTCATACCAGAACCGGGCCCTATCAGAATACCAGCGCTGCGGTATTTATTTTTTAAATATCGTAGCCTTATGCTGAGATAGGAGCCTTTTTGGCCTCGCACAGGTTTTTTACTTGTTTATTGTTGTTTTTTTTTTAATTTATTTTTTGTTGTTAATTTTGTTAGTTTTATTTGCTCCTTTTATTTATTATTTATTTATTTATTTATCACAAACACAACTATCATTACAGGCAATAATCCTAATGCGGTAGCGTGGTCTTTAGTTACATTCTTAATTACAATTAAAGCTACTAGTTATATATTAGCATAACATAATACAAACAATGTTATGTTGTTATGTTGTTTTATTTTTACTCTTTGTATTTCCTGTGCGTGTCCCAAATAAAATATTTTTCTTTCTTTTCTTTCTCTTTCTTTCATACACGCACTTCGGTTGCTACTAGTACTACGCAAAAAAAAAAAACTTATGTCTATACACCTGTACACCACTGCTTACCTCTCTGTGATCCAGTCGTGACGAGTAAACAAAAATGTCCTTCGTATCTTAAAAATCTTACAATTAGTTTGTTTGTGAAAAACTACGGGTTAATAATAAGTAATTTATGTCGTTTCGTGTTTACTAACGTCGCGTCGTTTCAAGACATGGCAGTGAAAATTTATCATACCGTGATGTCATTAGCTTATACAGGCTGTTGAGAAAACATTTTTTACCAAAACTCCCTTTATTACCTGTATCAATAAGAAATTGAAACCTTTGGTGTATATTTCTATTTAGAAAAATCAGGTAGCGTATAATAAAGATCACATAAAAGAAATACAGAAGGCGTCCAAAAAAAAACACGACGTAGTGCAAAATAACTTGAAATTCGGAAGTCGTTGTTTTTTCGTTTTCGGGTCGGAATACCAAAATACGTCTGATCCGTGCTCTAGTTCTTGCCACCTTTTTATATGGCAGGGAAACGTGGTGTATCAAAAGCCGCGAAAGCAGTAAGATTTCTTCGTACACCATGGACCGCCATGAGAACAAATGAATCCATACTGGAGGAACGCAACAGTACCAAGCGGCTATCTACAACACGCCAGGAGCGTCCTCTCAGCTTTTTCGGACTTATTATTGCGTTCACCTAAGCATGGTCTGGAAAGACTTATGATACTGGTATAGAGGTATGAGGAACAGGGTGTAAAGTTCACTCATACTCTATGGAAAAGGGAGGATCCTCCGACCAGACGGGTGTTGTGTCTGGTGGGCAACTGCCCAACGATTGATGTCGGGATGTTGTATATATGCTAGTTGCGCGGTAGACTCTGCTTGCGCGATGCAGGATTTTGTGTGACGTCAGTGTGACGCACGTGGCGATGTAGATACCGCTACACTGGTCTGGGTAGAAGGAAAACGCGCTCAAGACAGCACCGGCAACATGGTCAGATGCGATCAAAAAGGCCGTTGGAGGCGGCATCTACCGAGCGGTTCACACTGCAGAAGACTGCATAACTTGGAGACGCGTCGTATGTGGTCGCGATACTCAGAGTTGAGAGAACGACGAAGAAAAATAGAAGACCTAATTCAATTAAGAACTCTCAAATTATTATCAACTAAACTGGGTATGTTCGTTCGTATTACAAAAAACCGGTCATGTGCGTGTCGGACCACGAACAATGAAGGGATCCCAAGAACTAACTTAACATTTTAGTTGAAAAACATGTTTTCCTAGACGTTCCAACTGCAAATGTAAGTTGGTCGACTATTACTCGTTAACTTGTAAAGCCTACTTAGCTGTGATAGTTTTCTTTACAACTTCGTTATAGATACTACTACTGTGAATTCTTTCACATATCCAAAAATAACTATTTAAAGGGCAGGGCGGGGGGCACTTGACTCTAACAAAAATTAGCAATTTAAAGCTTAATATTTCACAAACCGATCCATTAATCGAAAAATTGTTTGGACAAACCCGCAATATTTTTGAAAGACCTATCCAACAACACCCCACACCATGAGATAGACGAAAAAAAAAAAACTTCCCCACTTTACGTGTAGAGGAGGTACCCAACCAATAATTCAAAATTTTATTTTACCGCTTTATCGGTGTGACTAATATGTATATCCATGCCAAGTTACAGCTTTCTAGTATTAAGAGTCTCTGACCTAAGCTGCGGACAGACGGACGGACATGGCGAAACTATAAGGGTTCCTTGTTGACTACGGATCCCTAAAAACGTACATAATAAATGTACATTTTAGACTTGTTGGTATACAAAGACAGCCGTTCTCCTTGACATATTGGTACAATCATCTGAAAGTACCTGCTTGTATTAGTTTTGCGTTTAAAGACGTCAAAATGTTTAAGTAGAGTTTAAGTAATGGTAGAACTTAATTTATGTGAAGGAAAAGGTTCGTAGAAGGGACTAATGAAGATCCAGCGGGTAATTGCGCAACACACTTACAATGGCAATGCCTTCCATTTTGACAATTCAACAACATTTTTCGTGTTATTGACGTTGTCAAACTGATGATTTTTTGAAACATGAAGCATTGGATTAAGAATTAATAGTTTGTTAGGTTTTAAGAAAAACCGTGAGAACCGAGCGGTTAAAGTCTAAGGCTTAGCGCGCACTACGAATTTTAATCGTTGCGGATAATAATCGCAAATCTGTGAACAATACCAATAAACTAGAGTCCGTGCACTAAGGTAAAAAATCGTTTGAGAATTCGCTTGGAAAATTATTATCGTTTGCGATTTTATTTCGCATCTTAAAAATCGCAACGATTGAAGTCGCCCTTAGAAATAGTTGTATACTGGGTTCAGTCCGCTCTAAGGCAAATATAAAAAAAAAATAGTATTCAACATCATTATCCACAGCCCGAGTTCGCCGATTGTTGAAGATAGGCCTCCCGTTTCTTGTGCCAATCCCCACGCTCCTGTGCCAGTCTCATCCAGGTTCTACCCGCGCCGCGATGGCAACAATGTTGTCCAACGATCTCGCCACTAAACAACTGACATAGTATTAAACAGACCTACTTAAATTGGAAACACTACAAACTATGATTGTAAACCATCCTGTATACAACTGTTTTGATTTTGACGATACGTCAATTTTTGACGTTATAAAGTAGCGACGCATCGGGCACGCGTTCTCAATTTAAAGCCCTTGCTCCCTATTGGTTAAAACCACACAAAAGGTTGGGGTAAGTCCCGCCCACCTATAACTACAGGTTGCTACTTTATTTGGTCGATGTTGGTATGGTAGTCAAATACCTTGAATTTTAACGATTTTAGCCGAGTAGATACGAAGTAACCCGATCAAAAGATCAAGTACAAAGGTAAAAATATCATGAACTCCGTTTTACTGCGAGCCATTTTTAGGGTGTAGACGTGAACAAAGCAACCATTAGCTTAAATGTCAAAGAACTGGGTTTTATAAGTGTTCTGCAACGGTTAAGTATAAGTTAAGTTGAGTAAAAGGTCTAACTAAAGTAATGCATCTAGTTTGCTTAGATGTTTAATACCACTTATAACTCGGAAACCTAGTAGCTCTTAATAAACTATTCTCATTATTATGGTCCCAGAATTTATCTATCAAACTAGAGCTTCGTTTGAAAAGTAATTTTGGAAACATTAGTCACCAAGGTTGAAACTTGAAAGCGAGGTTGACTGCTAAGTAACATTTTTTTTTTTTAATAACTTTTTTTATTTTAGAACAAAGCAAATTGACATAAGAATTACAATGAAAACGACGATAATTAAACAAAAAAAATATGTATTTGTCTGAGAATCTACACTTCCTGAACGTCAAAAGTTACAAAAGATAGTCTGCAAAAACGCCCATTTCTAGTATTTCGATCATTTGCGAGAAGCTTGACATAATTCAAAAAGAGCAATTGTTGGATTTATGATGATTTAAAAGTTCAAAAGTAGTGGAAAGAGTGCGACGAAGCATAAACTCACATCTTCCTAACTCCCTCATTTTTAGGCTTTAGAGTAATGTCCTTTTTTTAGCAAAAGTAATAAAATGCTGCGTTCACCTCAAAATTGCTGATTTTTGAGTTATGTCACCCGTCCTGCCAAAGAGCGATTTGAGCTGGGAACTAGTTGAGCAACAAACTCCTAAACAATTGTCACTATAATTACTCATTGGAGGGTTTTTAATGCGACGCTGCCGCTCATCGTCCTAATATTAAGGCGTCCACACACACAGGGTATAGGTTTATTTTTAAAGTAAATCATCCCGCATACGCAACGAGACACCGCCCGTTCGAATTTCGAAATGATGTTTAGAGAATATAAGCACGAAAGTCTGCCAGCCAGTCTTATAAAGGGGTATCGTGTTACCCAGTAACTGGGTTGTGGAGGTCAGATAGACAGTCGCTCCATGTAAAATACTGGTATTCAGCTGCATCTGGTTAGACTGGAAGCCGACCACAACAAAGTTGTGGAAAGGCGAGGCAGATGATAGTCAGATAATAATAATCAAATAATTATCTTTAATTGTTTATCAACAAATTATTTAAATGAAATACAGGCAGCATAATGACGGCGTAAAAGCTTAGATACAATAACCTCTATTTGTTTTTATTATCTGTGACCAATATAATCCTGCTAGGGATGTACAATCGCTAGCACATCAAATTACCCCAAACTGTCAGATTTTCTCATTCGATTTTGAACTTAACCATCAACATTTTAAGGTTTAAAATCGTTTGGAGAAATTTGACAGTTTCGTGTACCATGACCTGCTGGCGATTGTACAGTCACGAGCACTAATACGTATACACTTAGCAAAATTTAAAAGCGATTCTTTCGTGGAACATTGATGATAGATGGAGAAGAAATAACCATTTTCTCAAAAAAGCGATATACTGCTGCTTCCCATAATTATATTCCAGTAAATACCTACCACACCACGGTGAAAGTGATGCGTTGCCTCTTGAAGTCACTTTCACTGGTTTATCGAGTCTAATGCTGTATATTTTTGTACTATGTGGTCCTCATATTAATTAGAACGATATTATCAGTCCACAGCCTATCAGTCAGGACGATGTCCGACTTCAGAATTAATGGCTCCCGCAAAAAGGCGTGACACGACAGCGCGACGCGACTCTAGTATAACAATTTCTATGAAAACTTCTTGTAAATTGTTCTACAAGAGTCAATCATATTTTTTAAACTAGATGAGGTCGGCGTTTCCTATCTGACTACTCTGAGAAGAAAAGCCGAAACAAACGCAGAGGACACAGTCTCCTTTAAAGTCCAGACATAATCTTGGTTAAATCATGTGAAGACCATATAGATTGGTGTCTGAAATGGTCTTTTGAGGAAAGAACGACACAGATTGAGTGGACCTGTCCAGTCATTGCACGCATTTGTCAGTAATCGTGCAGCTCAACTCAGAATTTAAGGAGCTCAACGATTATACCTACCACAGAAGTATACCTAACCCACAGGCGAAAGAAGAAAGGAGTTAACACTGACATGCATGCCCTTTTGCCGTGGTCATCTTTAGCCTAGTAGGTACCTAGTCTGTTTGTCAAAATTCTGCTTCAAAGTACCAACTTACGCAGTCAGTTTCTCCCGATAAATAGCTATCGTATAGCTCACCACATATTGAAAAAAATATTTTACAAGTCACACATGAAATTACACGTTTTTAATGCACGAAAAAATAGAATAGAATACTCTTTATACACCATAAAAATTACAGATATAAACGTAGAAATTTTACATAGTTATTTTAAGGGTGACACAATGGGCGGTCTTATCGCTAAAAGCGATCTATTACAGACAACCTTTGAATGTATTAAAGGGAGAAGGAGAGACAATAATGCACGTAGTCAGTTGTGTACCATTTACATATACAATAAATACATACATACATAAAACATACTCATCTATAAATAATATAGGTATACCATAATAAACATGAAACAAGAGCAAGGAAACTAAATGTAATGATGATGTTTAAGTGTTTTTTAACCAGAATTTGAAAACTGGACAGAGATTGAGCACGCCTTTAGACACGGCAAGGCATTCCATAACCGTACTGCTTGAACTGTAAAAGAGTTGTCATAAAAACTGGTGGAATGCATCGGCACACAAGATTGGCATGATTTTTTTTTGACCCCCCCCCCCCCCCCCCTCCCCCCGATCGAACCTTACGTGATTACAGGACGACCCCAAACCTAATTGAGGAAAATCCTAGGCAGATAATGTTGTTGATATAATAGGTACCGGTAAATTGGGGGTGTATTGCAACTACTGGGGTGAAAAACAACATTTTTTTAAAAAAAGTTCATCTTTATAATGACAAAATTAACATTCTCTATAAGATATGTATTATTTTATGTTATTATTTTACATTTTGAGGTGTTAGCCAAATTGTTTATTGTAATGTCGAAATACTATTGATGAAATGTAAATTTATTATTGTTGATGTAATTTGTATGAAATTCAAATGTAATTTATTTTAGTGTATATACTGTACTTAATTGTGTAATTTTTGGGTGTAATTTGTGATAAGTGTTGTAATTTTGTGTGTAGATTCCGATACAAGTTACTTGTTTGTGAATAAATGACTATGACTATGACTAATAAAAATTAATATGGCAATACTTATTTGGTTTTAATATAGAGAGTGTTAAATGTTATCATAAAGAAGATTTTTTTTCTAAAAAAACGTTTTTCACCCCATTAGTTGCAATACACATACCAATGTACGGTATTGTACAACCTGCATAGTACTCGTACTACTTTTCGTTCTTCGTTTCAACCAGATACATCAAAATATTATAATTTTACGCCCCAATCAACATAGAGTCTCCTATAATGTCATGGGCAGAGCATAGCTGCCTCAGGCTGGTATCGACCAAACTTTACTTCGGCGAGGCGGCAACGGTTTCATGTTGCGATGACGTGGTTCACGATCAGAACGAACGTTGTAAACCAAAGCTAATGTTGTGAGGACTTGGGGGTCTACTAAGAGTTTCAGACAAAAGGAAGAATACAATAACTGCAAGGTCTAAATATAAATAGTTCCACATATTTTATTTACTTACTTTTGCATACCAAAATACCACACACACATACATACGCCATACTCACGCCTTCTTCCCATGGGGGTAGGCAGAAACTACAGAACGCCACCTGCTACAATCCTTAGGCCTAATTTGTAGACTGTAGATTTGTAGACCTTTTTATATTTTGTTGAGTGCCTGTTACTTGTTGACAGGCCTACGCTGTCCTCCCATACCTAACCTATCAACACTGTAATTTGAAACATTGTTAAAGCCCCTTATTTTTAAAAGAGTAACCGTGGAGTTTCTTGCCGGCTCTTCTCCATAGGAAACAACCAATTGGAACCGTGCACCTAGCTTCCGACGTTTCATAAGTGCCCGTGTTGGTTTATGTGAAATAAAATATTTTGATTTGATTTGATTTGACTTATATACTCATTTTGCCTCGTTTGCGCACGCACGTTGGTTGCAAACATACCTTAAAATAAAATTATAGGAAAAAACAATTACTTACTAGTAAGATCATTTGATCAAAAATACCTTTAAAAGTTTGGTTTGGCAAAAGTCAATAAATGACATCATGTCCGTATTCCGCGAGGGGCTAAGCAGAGGTGTAGGAATATAAGTAATGACCATATTTCGCCAGTTTTGAGTGCCATGTTATAGAGAGAGAACCTACTGCCACAAATCCAAACTCCTGGTTACTACTGAGAAACTCCTATTGATTAAACCCAAGGACACTTTTCCCGATCTAGGAAGTGGGAATCGAACTCGGCGTCTTGGGTTCGATTTCCAGCTCAGCACTGCTCAGCACTTGGTTGACCCACAATTGATTCTGAAAAACAAAAGACGGTAGACACTCGATTGTTCTGAATTCAACCGAAATATAGAATTCAGTCAAAAAGTAGACCTCCTAATCAAAATTACTGATTGCAATCATGTATTAATTTCATTCCGAGATTTTGACCTTAAAATACGTCTTCTTTTATCGTTGACAATTTGTAAATTAGTTATGCTAATGTCCATAAAATTTTACCGAAAAAATATGGCGGATATGGCTGACAATTAATTTTTGTGGCTGGTAAATCAGTATTATTATTTTTTCTTTGTGACAACAGGAATGAATTTGAGATGAGTTTTAAAAATACGTATATCGAATCAATTAAACAAAACGTTTGATTGATTCGATACACGTTTTGCCTGTATTATATTCTAGACCTAGGTACAAATCTGCCTAACCCTTTGTCTCAATTATGTTGGGGTTGGCTTCCAGTCCAACCAGACGCACCTGAATACCAGTATTTTAAAAGGGACAATTGCCTATCTGACCTCCACAACTCAGTACTGGGTAACACGATACCCTTTGGTAAGACTGGTTCTAGGTACTAAATCATGGTTTCAAAAATACCAAATTCTGTACGCATTTAAAAGCATACCAAGTTTGCATATTATCTCAAATTCCTTTGATCTATCACAAAAATATCGCTAGATCTTGAGTTTTTCAACTGGTAAGTAAACCCAAATAAAAATAAACGATTAATTTACAAACACAGGGGTGTCAAACAATTTACATAATTACTGTAATGTAGTAATGGCTGACGGGTCAGTCGCACGACCCCGTTTGACGCGTATATCCGTTCATAATTGGTGTGACACCCCTAACTCATGATAGTAGGGTGATCAGGGAAATTAATTATAGGATCAGGGATGTCAATGATTAGATATTTGGAGCTTTCCTTTTGTGAAATTTTTGTAGTATCAACCTGCATTATTAAGTTATCACCAACGTTAGCCTTTCGTATTTAGACTTTGGTCGGCTTCTAGTCTTACCAAATACGGCTGAACATCAATATTTTACATCCAGTCGCTCCATGTACAGCTCACCGTCCGGTAAGGAGCAGGCCCGGGTCGACGGCGCGTCGTATTCCACGCGCGCCTCAAAGAGATATCAGCACCATTGACGGGGTCCGATAGGGCCGATGCCAGCCGGGGTCGCGGATTGTTCGAAAGAGTTACCGTGGCCCTGGCGCACAGGCAACTGAAGGAACACGGCTGGGTTTGAGTCAGTAAGAGTCTGACACGCCCTTCCGCTCCGCCCAGAGCGGGAGAAGTCATTTGATGATGTCCCAGCTTGTAAAATCTGGTATTAAGCAACATCCAGTTAGACTGGAAGCGACCCCAACATGGCTGAGAAAAGGATTGGCAAATGGTGCTAATGACTACATGAAGCGAGTGCTATACGACTTCCACATTCAAATCAAATCAAATCATTTATTTTTTTTGCCAACATGGGTAGGGGTATAGATGTTATACATGTTTTGATAATGTTCTCCATCCTCTGCCGTCACTTGGGCATGCAAAATTTTACACATAAATTAACAATCTACTATCAAAATAACATGCTGAATAACAATAAAATTCCCATTACTGAGCACCTGATATTTAGACCTGTATGGAGAGTTTCGGGCTTTTTAGTCTACACGTTTGAAGTCGTTACGGCACTAAAGACTGCTATACTTAGATATTTGACTGAAAACCCTAGCAAGACTGTTGGTTCCAAACTCACGATTTTTTAAGGAAATCCACGCAAACATTTTTTTTTTTTTGGGAGCTTGTTGGAAATCCTCATGATGTCCTCCGTCCTGGGGAGGGTGGAAGGGTCTGTCAGACTTTTTCTGACTAAAACCACCCCGTGTTCCTTCGCACACTTGTTACGGGGGCTACGGGGGCACTTAAGCCCTCTTCAACGCAGCCCCCGACTGGTTCCGGCCCGCCTCTGAGGGCTCCGTCTGGTCAAGCGGGGGAGTGAGGTGTTTTGACTACCCCCGTGACGTCTAAGAGTGGCGCGCGTGGAAAATAACACACAGCCACCTCGGGTCTTATATGATAGGGGGCGGCGGAAATCCCCGAGTCCGCCAACCCTGGACCCAAAGTTCACCCAAACCTTTTTTTTTTTTTTTTTGTTCCGGGGTGGAAAATCCTCATGGATGTCCTCCGCCCTGGGGGGGCGGAGGGGTCTGTCAGACTCTTACTGACTAAAAACCACCCCGGTGTTCCGTCTCACACCTACGCCGGGGGTCGCGGGAACGTACAAATGTTCCGCAACCCCCGGCCGGTGCCGGCCCGCCTCTGCGGGCCCCGTCCGGTCGAGCGGGGGAGTGAGGTGTTGACTCCCCCCGCGACGTCTAAGCGGGGCGCGCGTGGAACACTACGCGCCGCCACCTCGGCCAAACCTAGCTTAACCTAGCAGATCAAACGAACAGTACACTTTTCTTTTAATCTTGATCCCCACTATAATTGTGTTCAGAGATGAACTTTCCTGCAATTTTTTTTCGGGTATCGCTAAAGACGACTTCTTTTGACCCGTTTGGGGTGGAACCCCAAAAGAAAGGTAATGTTTTAGATTACATTTTAAAGGTTCTTTATCTAACCAGAAACAACTGAACATCTGTAACTCACCTGCACATCCTCACACCGAAAATAACATAAATTATGCTCAAAGCCAAACGCCCGTTCATATCAAAAAGGTCACCACTGCCCAGCCCCCTATTGTGTAGTCGTTATAATGACTGGCGTGGGAACCTAACAAGACTACTGCTGATTGTTTTTTGTAATTATGCGTGAGTTGTGACAGTAGGTAGATGATTATTTACTGGGGAATATGTTCCGAGAAAATCCGTACATTTTTAAACTCAAACTCATACTTTCTCAAACTCAACGAATTTATTGCAAATGAACCAATTGTTAAGGGTCGGCCAGTCAGAAAAATGAAGCTAGTTGCCCATTCCAAAGCGTAGTAGATACCTATGGAGAAGAACGGGCACGAAACTCCACGGACACTCTTTAAATCAGAATATTGTTACGAAAATTGGTTACATCATTTCGTGTTGGAGAACGATGTTGAAAGACGTACACGTTAATAGCAACCGTAATTAAAAAGATAATACCAAAAAAGCAAATCAGAAATTAAAGTACGCCGTGGCAGCTAAGAGATGACCAGTCCCTACTGACGGCGTCCGTTCACGAACATGACGTATGGATCACCACCATTCAGCCCAACACACACGCCACCACCAGCGAGACATTTGAGTGAGCATGACATACTCTCAGCCGCCAGGGCATATTCAAGTCATTGAAAGACGAACCCAGTAAATGGTAGCTTTATAGTACCTAAGTATATAATACTCACATATGTGCTATGCAATTATACAATACTTAGAGATGGAATTTATACAATGCAAAGATAGTTTTTACAATCTTCAGCAGCTCCAACAATATTTTCGAATACTAAACAATTAGTTTATGCGCCCTTGTGGAGCAGGACCAGCGTTGAGCCAAGTATTTTTGTTAGCGATGTTATCCCCCAACCTATAATATGCTTTGCTGCATAGTGTGCGTTTTATACAAGATTTATATCTCGTTTCATTCATTTGCAGTATGTGGGGAGGTATTTTATTGTAACATTTTAAACAGTACCCCATGAAGGATGAACTTTAGCCAGGCTGAAATGTGGTTGAACTAATTGGTCCCTATTTCTAGTCCTATAGTTGTGTCTTTTACCTCTTTTACTGAAAAGATTTAAAAAAATCCTTACGTACATGATGTTTTCATAGATATATTGAAAAGGTACCGTCATGATGTTAATATCTTTAAACAGTTCCTTTAGAGAATCGCGCCTGCGGAGGCACTATATTGCTCTGATGGCTCTTTGCTGCAGAATAAAAATAGACTCGATATCTGCAGCCCGTCCCCATAGTAAAATACCGTAAGACATGTCACTATGAAAGTAACTGAAATAGACTAGCCTCGCGGTATCTACATTAGTAAATTGACGGATTTTTCTTACAGACTCTTACTTTCTTTCGGATTTACTGAAACTACTTATACCCTTTTTGATAAATGATAAAATGATAAATGATTTTATTTCTGTAAGTAGGTTTGTACAAACTCTTTTACACGTCAATCATATTTTAAAACTAGATGAGGTCAGCGTTTCCTATCTGACTACTCTGAGAAGAAAAGCCGAAACAAACTCAGAGGTCACAGTCTCTTTTAAAGTCCAGACATAATCTTGGTCAGATCATGTGAAGACCATGTAGATTTGAGTCTGAAATGGTCTTTTGAGGAAAAACCACACAGAATGAGTGGACCTGTCCAGTCAGTCCACGCATTTGTCAGTAATCGTGCAGCTCAACTCAAAACTTAAGGAGCTCAACGACTCGACGAACAATACCAAAGAATGGACATTTGGGTAGGCCGCATAAATTACTCAAACTGCCAGACTATGATTAAAACTAATTAAGAAAGAAAAAAAAAACAATGATCTACATAGTCTTTACATTCACAATATTTAAAATAATATTTTACTATAAAAGTGGATGCTCAAAAGTAGCCTGCAAAATTCTAATTTTCTTCACATAGGCATATCACCATCATTTTAGCCAAAAGACGTCCACTGCTTGACATAGGCCTCCCCAAAGCTTCGCTAAATCGACCGATCCTGTGCTTCATTTAGTGGATACGAGAAGTCATATCAAGTTGAAACTCTAGTTACACTTATTTCGTTCCGATGAAGGATAGTCTGATGCTGCAGCCTATTTAAGAGGGAACTCTTTAAGGCACCCGCAGACAGGCGCGACGCGACTCGTGTAAAAATATTTCCATGAAGTTTCCATAGAAATTATGGTCTGGTGGTATTATTATACCAGCGCTGCGGTACTTATTTATTTTTTTAAATATCACAGCATTATGCTGCGATAGGAGCCTGTTTGGCCTCGCACAGGTTTTTTACTTGTTTATTGTTGTTTATTTTTATAAAGTTAATTTTGTTAGTTTTAAATGCTCCTTTTTTATTTTTACTCTTTGTATTTCCTGTGCCTGTCCCAAATAAATTTTTCTTTCTTTCTTTCAAATTGTTCTACTAGAGCCCCGTCGCTCCTGTAGGTGAGTCTTGTCGATGACATGCGACATTTTATCAAGTTTTAATTTACTCTGTTTTGTATAAAAACAAAAGACAGCTGTCGTCACCGTTCATTGATTTGATCAGCACCTGATATGTACTCTAATTTATTCCCTATACCGACGAGATGTAACGCACCATTGAATCGAACCGGTGAACTACTGGACAGCAACTTATTGGTCAGTGAGCACCTGTGATATGGTCTAATACACAGTGTCAGTTAGAAGATGAATTGGTTATATGTCGAGAATCCATTAAGGGGATGTAGGAGAGGTAATTTGCAACAAAATTACCCCTGATGACCCCCATGCAAATGTCAACCATTTTCGAGAAATTAGACATTTTATATTTTTTTGCGGTCCACAAATTTCAAAATTTATTTTATAATAACAATGCATGGTTTTTTAAATTATTATTGTCTGCTTCTACTTCAATACATAATAATCAAACATAAAATGATAATTATCTTTAATAGTTTTACAAATCGTTACAATTTTCTACCATTTTGAGCAGGTTATTTGACTTAAATAAACACGAAAGTACTTTATCGGCAAAATATTCCAAAAACATGTACAACTTCTCAGCTATCCAACGAGATACAATAAGATATACCAGATATCTTCAAAAAAATATAAAATGTCAAATTACTCGAAAATGGTTCACATTTGCATCGGGGTCATCGGGGTCAATCGGTTGCAAATGACCTCTCCTACATCGCCTTAACAGATTGCCGACTTATAACTAATAACCTTGTATAAGGTGTAATAATGTCACTCTATTGTTCCACTGCAGGGAAAAGGCCTCTTCTCATACATAAAAGAAAGAAAGAAAGAAAAATAGGTCTAAAAGGAATTTGCATTGTTCACCACGCCTGATTACTGCTTAAATATACTGAAGTTTGTGTATTGGTAACTCGTTTGATACAAATGCCAGCCTATATGAAACGCGGCGACCTCTCGCGTCCGGCCCTGATTCAGGCCATGGTACGGAGCTAGAGGGAATGGGAAGCCGTCACCTCCTTCTGCGAAGCAGTAATGCTCGCGAAGGAGGAGGCGGAGCGCGTGAGGGAGAGGCAATCGCTGCGCCCTCGCGCCCCTAGTCGCCGCAGGAGGAGACACCCTGGGCGTCGGGAGTCGATTGCCGACTCCCGGCCACCGTAGGCGCGGGCTTGCGGACGGCGAGCAAAGGGCAGGTCGCCGTCCGGTAAGGACCAGGCCCGGGTCGACGACGCGTCGTGTTCCACGCGCGCCTCAAAGAGATGTCAGCACCATTGACGGGGTCCGATAGGGCCGATGCCTGCCGGGGTCGCGGATTGTTCGAAAGAGTTACCGTGGCCCTGGCGCACAGGCAACTGAAGGAACACGGGTGGGTTTTAGTCAGTAAGAGTCTGACACGCCCTTCCGTTCCGCCCAGAGCGGGAGAGGTCATTTGACGATGTCCCACCCAAAAAAAAAAGCCTATAAGAAACGGGGCAGGCTTAAGAAAAGATGGTGTAAAAGATGATATAGCAAAGATGGCAGTGAGAGCACTGGCATGATAGCAGATAGAGATGTATGAAAGAAAAAGACGTGTTGTGCCGATCCCATTTATTATATCAACGATAATAATCATTATTATTAAAAAAGAACCAACCGATAAAAAAAAAATAACACTATAAAATGAAAAATAACTTTAAGTAATTTCGGAACTCGGTCTCTTTGTTTTTGTATTTTCGTTTTTTGCCACCGACTTCCGAAATTACTTGAAGTAATTTTTCAGTTTGACGTTTTTTTTTGGAAGTCTTTTTGTTTTTTGTAAATATAGTTTTTATTTTTTACTTTTTAGTTGTGGTACCTACCCCACACAAATTCGTATACCACTACTTGCTATGTAAATAACAGTGACAGAAAGTTATTATAACATCATCAATATACACAAAGTGGAAAAACTACGTATTATTGAAGCTAACTGAAAAACTACCAAAACAAAGTTAATAAAATTTATATGGGACCACCCCTGAAGCATACCCTATCTATAAATAATTTTCGAAATCGATTCACAATTGCCGGAGATATCGCGTAACAAATATAGGTACAAAAAAAAAACATACAGACGAATTGAGAAGCTCCTTCTTTTTGAAGTCGGTTAAAAACAGAGTACAAGTTCCATAAACTCAAAGCTACAATTGTAATACTTGCACAAACATCTTTTTTCTTACTAAACTTAATTCAACTCTCCATAAGATCCAGCTAAAATCTAACTTTACTACACACGTCCAGTCTCGAAAAGAGATAAGTAACCAGGGTCATCGGGTATAGTTGAAGTTTACTAAGAAACCGATGGATGTTTCCGAATGAAATTTAATTTGATAAATTACCTATTTGTTTTCTATTAATTTAATTTAATTATATTCGAAAATATCCATCGGTTTCTTGCTAAACTTCAACTAAATCTGACGACCCTGGTTACTTATCGCATTTGGTGACCGTACGTACTATTTATAATTCTTTACAAGTAACAGAAGTAAGAGTCCTAACACTATGGATTGAATATAAAATAGAACAATAAATGTAAGGAAATAAATATTAATGACCCGAGTATACCTAGAAACGGTAATCGATGGTTTAGTGTCCTAGGTTCGATAGCCAGCTCAGGCAGAGTAGGGAAATGAGCCGTACTGGTGTCTACAATGACATGAGTATTTACTTTGTAAAGTATTATATTATTTGAATTATTGTGAATGTGAGGAGTATGTGGGTCATTCCTTTTTTTTTCTCATTTAGTTTTAATCATGATCTGGCAGTTTTAGTCATTTATGCGGCCTACCCAAATGTCCTTTCTTTGGTATTGTTCGTCGAATCGTTGAGCTCCTTAAGTTTCGAGTTGAGCTGCACGATTACTGACAAATGCGTGCACTGGACAGGTCCACTCAATCTGTGTGGTTCTTCTCTCAAAAGACCATTTCAGACACTAATCTACATGGTCTTCACATGATCTTACCAAGATTATGTCTGGACTTTAAAAGAGACTGTGACCTCTGAGTTGGTTTCGGCCTTTCGTCTCGGAGAAGTCAGATAGGAAACGCCGACCTCATTCTAGGATAAAAAATATGATTGACGTGTAAAAGTGTTTGTACAAACCTACTTACAGAAATAAAATTATTTATCATTTATCTACCAGTAAATACAACAACAATTCATTCATTATTTTCTGCAGGGCAAGTATGGAGACAATGGTTGTCTAATTTATTTATTTATTCTAAACTTAATAGTATAAAGAGAAAACATTTGTTTTTTTTTTTATGTTTGTTTGTTACGCTTCCACGCTAAAAACGGCTGAATCGATTTGGACGAAATTGAACACAAGAGTAGACCATGACCTGGATTAGGACATATGATACTATTTATCTCGCTTATGCAGGTAGAACCACAGGACGCAGCTAGTTGCAGATAAGTCTAAAGGCTCGTACACACTGGAGCGACGCGACGCCCGACACAAAGGCACCGCGTGTCGCGCGACGAGCGGCGCCTTTGTGTAGCGCTGCCGCGTCGCGCCTGTCTGTGGGAACCTTTATCAAGCCTATCAAGTCATTATAAATTTGAATACCGTTAAGACTCTCGCAGACAGGCGCGACGCGACGGTGCTACACGATTCTGGTAGAACAATTTACATGAAGTTTTCATAGAAATTGTTCTACTAGATTCGTGTCGCGTTGTCGCGTCGTGCCTGTCTGTGGCAGCTTTTAAGCGACAGCCGAGCAATTATAAATTAACTTCTAGCTTCTAGCTTCCTACACTACTTATGAGTGGCTCGTGGCTAAATAAAAACAGGTGCACGGTTCCATCGAAGGTTAAGCTATGCTTGCCGCGGTCTGTTCATAGATGGGTGACCATCCATTACATATAGAGACCCCTCACTGCCTCGGAAAGTACGTTAAGCCGTTGATCCCGGTGTCATTCGTAGATCTTTGACAGTCGTTACGGGTAGTCAGAAGTCCAAAAAGTTTGACAAGCAGTCTTACTAAAGAAAGAAAGAAAGAAAGAAAGAAAAATATTTTATTTGGGACAGGCACAGGAAATACAAAGAGTAAAAAATAAAAAAGGAGGATTTAAAACTAACAAAATTAACAATAAAAAAGAAAAAAAATAAAACAACAATAAACAAGTAAAAAACCTGTGCGAGGCCAAAAAGGCTCCTCTCTCAGCATAATGCTACGATATTTAAAAAATAAATACCGCAGCGCTGGTATTCTGATAGGGCCCGAAAAGGGGGTCGTGTTGCCTACCCAGTAACTGTGTCGTGGAGGTCAGATAGGCAGTCGCTCCATGCTAAATACTGGTATTCAGCTGCAACCAGTTAGACTGGAAGCCAACCCTAACATAGTTGAGAATAGGCTAGGCAGATAGATTTGACTTATGCACCTCCAAATACCAACAAACCTAATAAATACTAAAGAAAATAGCTGGAAAATCTTGACAAACATGTGTTATATTATTTTACTTACTACACACGCCAGGTAAATAATCGTCCACCCCAATATTCAAATTACGAAAATCATCCCCCTACCGTTTAACTCGTAAAAGGAAAATCACGCTATTGGTCAACATTTTCCCTCTAAACCGCCAATGTTTTCCGTGGAAACCGTGGAAAGGCAAACACACCTGTCCCGTTCTAACTCATCGTCACGGTCATTTAACTGTCTCTCCGTCTCTTTTTAACGCAAGGGGTGAAACGCAGTGTTGACGTTTGTTGTTAGTGCCTTCTAAGTTTAAACTAATGACGGACGTACGGAGACAAACAAAAGAGTTTTTAAATTAAGAACAATAAAAAAAGTAAATAAAAAACAACGAGTGTTACAAGTGTTAAAAACAGTGAATAAACTGTTTTTGTCGTATTTAAATTCGCTGCACACTAGCCGAATCGTGACGGTTCGACGCTCATACTAATTTCACTGTGAAATGTGATTTAAAAGTGAAAACGCAATTCTATAAAAAACAACAATATACGCTCGTGATGTGGTAACAATTAACGGCAAAGCGGAAAAGTATTAAATTCACGGAATATCCGTTTCTAGGAACTTTACAAAAGATAATTAAAAAAAAAGAATACAAAAAAGACATTCAAAATTTGACGTTTCCCGCAATGTGTCATATCGGGTTCGTTCTCGATGCCACGTGAAATAAAATACAGATAAGAAATGTATGTTTTCTGAACTAAGATGGAATATACTTGGCACATGGAGGAAGCCGGGCAGGAATCGAACTCACGGACCACCCGGTCGCAGAGCAGAAGCCAAGGTAAAATATTATCTTAGAGTTTTAACTAGAGATTGCTTAGATTCAATTTTTTTTGGGCAACTACTGTTTGCCTGCAGCGTCGCCCGCGTGTGATCCGGGAATTATTCCACGGGAACGCACTACCGGGATAAAAAGTATCCTACGTGTTAATCGAGGTTATAAACTATCTGTGTTCCAAATTCGATCCAAATCCGTTCAGTAGTTTTTGCGTGAAAGAGTAACAAACATCCATCCATCCATCCACCCTCACAAACTTTTACATTTATAATATTGGTAGGATAAGTATGGGTAAGTATAACAATGAGGCTTGCCTCTACTAACATATAAGTGTTTGTCTACAGTATTAAATAGATTATTATTATTAGAGCAGTGGCCAGTGAAAAAGAAAAAGAAAGAAAGAAAGAAAAATAGTTTATTCTGCACAAACAAAACGCACATTACAAATGAACGACATTCATTTAATAGACACATACAAAATAGCCAAAAGCCTCGCATTCAAGCTCACGAAACAGCGACACGAATTGTGGCTCGTTGGTTCGAAGCCAGGCCGGCGCTTAACTCTGTGTAATTTATTTCATCACCACTGCTCTCAAAACGGTGAAGGAAAGAAAACATCATGAGGAAACAAAATTCAAAAAAAGACAAAAATTTAAAGACATGGAACATCTACCAACCCGCAAGAGGCCCGCGTGGTGGATTATGGCCCGTTCCCTCTCGCAGATAGGAAGCCTGTGTCCCGGCAGTGGGAACATTATAGGCTGATTATGGCCCAGTCCCTCTTACAGAGTGGAGGCCTGTGTCCCAGCAGTGGAAACATAGGCTAATTATGGCCCGTTCCCTCACATAGAGAGGAGGCCTGTGTCCCAGCAGTGGGAACATTATAGGCTGATTATAATGATGAGATTGATTATTAAAAGCAACAGTAATAGAATAGAAATAAAACATACAGTCTGCATTAACAAACCTCAGATGACGCTTGGAACAAAAGAATGCGTTTTGTTTAAAAAAATGGCATTCCCATATTATTCAAAACAGAAAATATTACTTATAATGTAATTTTATATTGATCAGTGTTCGGTAAGTCAGTTACACGTGTCTATTTGCCATGATGTACAGTCTGGGAACTGGATTATTGCGCAGATCGAAATACTACATAAATTTGCCGTGTTATAACTATTAACGACAGTTGTGACCTGAATTTTCGGACAATTTAAGTTGATTAGTCATTTCAATTTGGATAAGGAGTTGGGATAAAAGCAAGAAAATAATGATGACATTGATAGTCATTGCTATTTGCTTATCAATCAATTTGGAGCCATATCTTAGCAAATTCTTATTTAAGAGGCTTACAACAGCTAAAGCGCGTTCACTGTGGGACTGCATACAAAAGAAAGAGAAGCGAGATGACACAACGCTGGTACCTAATTTATTGCAAAATATGAAGCAATTATCTGTTTACAAAAAATCTATTGATTGGATTAAAAAATTAAAACACTATACGTTAGTATGTTGCTTGTAGAATAATCTGACAAAAAATCAGAATGATTTAATGCATAGTAGTATGGTTTTTAATCGTTAAAAGAAATTTTTAGAGGCATCTTCGTGTTTTTTTTTCTATCGTATCAAATTAGTTGTATTATGTTTTCAACACACTATCTAATTAGCAAATATCCTGAAGAATATCATATATTTTTCTGATTTTGTTTACTGCAGTGGATCATATACTTTTAGGCATTATAAAACTTACGTTTATGTCCTGTAGTCCCCTTAAGTAATGAATGTTCTGAAGTTATTTGTTCATTTAACTCTTATAGAAGTGGTCAATTAAATATTTAAAAGAGGATTTACACCTCGTTGCAGTCAGATAAATTGCGGTTTGAAATTATGATAGCTATTATATATTTTGATGATGGCTTTATTGATTGGCGAATTTGCGATCCTAGCATAATTCGCCTATAACGTTCCCACTGCTGGGACACAGGCCTCTAGGTGAGAGGGTGTGGCCTATAATTCGCCACGTGTGCTCAGTGCGGGTTGGTAGATGTCACATGTCTTCGAATTTTGGTTCTAGGACTAAAGTTGACTCTATTCTAATCTTTAATTTACTCAGCCCATGACAGTTCACTGGGCATAGACGTCTTCCAAATTACGCCACAACACCCAGTCCCAACTGCCGAAAAAAATAAGGAGTAAGAAATACTACGTTAGTTTTAACGAACCAGAGAGCCTAGACAAAGTGACTTTATATCTGCGATAACAATGATGAAAGTCAAAAATGTATTGGACCGACGACGTAAGCTACCGAAAACCTTATGTCAATGCTGTTGAAAGTCGTTGCAGAAATAAGAAACGCTTTGAAAGCGATTGCCACTAGTCTGGGCCCTCATGACACGTACAAGGAGAAAACGAAGTTATGCAGTATAGGCAAAGATCACGGAAAATACATTTTGTGTTCATTGGTAATTCCGCTAGAATCATTTGTTGAAATTATCCAATTAAGGACGATTACATTTTTGACTGTTTCTAGAAAGACTGATTCAAGTTCATGTGTTAATCTGCTGCCATATCTAATGCTTACTGTTGCATAATATGGTTGAACAAAATAACAAAAAAAAAACTACCGACTTCCAAAAAAAAAACACTTCAAATTAAAAATAACTTTGGTTTCGAAAATCGGTGGCTTTCACTCCTCTGAAATCTGAAATCGGTTCAAAACAATTGACAAAGAATGAATGAATGAATGAATGAAAAATGAATAGCTCTTCAAATCGAAGGTGAACCTGTTGTCATATTTTCATGTTAGTAATTGTTGTGATTCCATAATCAGTCTATAACGTTTTCACTGCTGCAACACAGGCCTCCTCCCTGTGAAAGAGAGCGACACATAATCCGCCATTCAGACCCAGGGGTCTTCTCTCTAAGTCCGTCAACGAAAATACGGGCCCGGCTGAGTGTAGCTTATCCGTCAAACAAGGGACAAATTAAATTTTTCGGACGGGCAAGAACTGTTCTGGAGTAGGGTAGGTTCAACTGGGTAGGTTCAACTGTCAAATCGTATTGTCATTCAGTTTCCGTCTGGGCCCCGAACTAATCTTATGTCAGGAAGTAGAGCTAGGAGGTGGATGTCACGTGTCTTCGATCTTTTGGTTCAAGGATATGCCGGTTTCCTCACTCTTCACCGTTTTGAGAGTTGTGCAGAGCTCTGTAATTTATTTCATCACCATTGTTGAAACCGGTTGACTAAAAATGACACCCCAATCTGCATATAACTTTAATAAAAATGTATTTCAGCAACCTTTTTTGTTTTGTTTTTCTCAGTTATTTTTAATCATGATCTGGCAGTTTGAGTAATTTATGCGGCCAACCCAAATGTCCTTTCTTTGGTATTGTTCATCGAATCGTTGAGCTCTTTAAGTCCTAACTTCCTGAGTCGAGCTCCACGATTACTGACAAATGCCTACACTGACTGGACAGGTCCACTCAATCTGTGTGGTTCTTTCCTCAAAAGACCATTTCAGATACCAATCTACATGGTCTTCACATGATCTGACCAAGGTAAATAAAAGGTATATATAATAAATAAGTATATCTGGACTTTAAAAGAGACTGCGACCTCTGAGTTTGTTTCGGCCTTTCTTCTCAGAGTAGTCAGATAATAAACGCCGACCTCATCTAGTTTAAAAAAATATGATTGACATGTAAAAGTGTTTGTACAAACCTACTTACAGAAATAAAATCATTTATCATAACTGGCAACACTTTCTTCCTTACACACGTTACATCAACTATGAAAACATCGATAGTTATTATTGTATCTCTAATGTCTAACTCACTACAAATTACTACTGACGCCTGACTCGGTCAAAACATTCAACACTCACTTTAAACGAGTAGAGTTAATTCAAACGTTACCTGTCTCATTGCTGGCAAGGTTACGAATGCTAAATGACGTAGGTAATATTGTCCTTATTACGTACGTAATTTCGCATTCGTTTACATTAATAAACTCAAACTCAAAGCATTTATTTCAAATAAACCAATTACAGGCACTTTTGAATTGTCAAGGGGTCGGTCAGTCAGAAAGATGAAGCTAGTTGCCCGTTCCAAAGCGTAGTAGGTACCTATGAAGAAGAACGGGCAAGAAACTCCATGGATACTCTTTTAAATCAAAATATGATTAAAAAATATTGGCTACATCATTCATGTTAAAATTATGCATGTGAGAACGATGCAGAACGGTAAAAGCGTCCGTAATAAAGAGACAAAAACAATTCAAATATTAAATTAAATTAAAATTAGCCGTGGCAGCTAAGAGATGACCAGTCCCTACTGACGGCGCCCACTCACGCACATGACGTAATCAGCTCTGGGAGCCAGGAGTTATTTCTATAAAAGAGTGTAGACCATAATCTACAACGCTGGTCCAGTGTGTGTGCATGCGTTACGAAGTTTTCCTCCACCGTTTAAAACCCTACAGGTTGACTTTAAATAGAGCATCATCTTCAGGACAGGGATACCTTTTAGTTTGGGACCAACTCTGAAATAATATTTGCTGTTTCATACCGAATTGCAATACATAGCCAATGGAAATTATTGTAACAGAAAAATATCATATGCCATTTAACTATTGCCAAAAATAAAATAGAAAAATCACACGATTAGTAAGTACTTATTAATTCCATGCAATTTGTAATCAAGAACGAACTTCAAAATCCGAACTCGAAACCTAATTCTGCAAAAATATGCTACCGTCGCATTTTTACCGCAAAATATTACAGAATATCACACAAGCTAGTTAATGGAGCGTTGCCCGCTTTCGTACCGAGTATTTAAATAGAATTATTAATTCGTACATACATACCGGTTTCGTTAATACGATCGATATGACCATCGTGCCGTGTAAATGGAATCTGCGCAATTTTTATTAAGTCTACCTTTAATAACGTCCTCATGTTGTTTTTTTGAATTAAAAAAGTTAATTTGTCCTCGGAAAGCACACTCATCAATCGTTAATGAGACACAATTGATTATCTATTGTTTTGGCCCTCTAGCGGGCCACCTCGGGCCTGACTAGTTACGCCGTTGGTCCCGGCTGTCATTTTGTAGATCAGTGCTGACAAATATCTACAAAGCATTAGTAGCACAAACCGTGGAAAGCCAAAAGAAAAATAAAGCCTCTGTATCAGTCGTTACGGTTAGTCAGAAGTCCGAAGGTGTGACAACCAGTTTTACCAAGGATATCGTATTACCCAGTAACTGGGTTGTGGAGGTCAGATAGGCAAGCGCTCCATGTAAAATATTGGTATTTAGCCCATAGCTGCATCTGAGGGCCTAGACAAATGGCATTCGCTTCAGAACGATTCTATTTCTACAAACGCTATCGCTTTTGCTAATGTTTCGATCATACGAATCGAAAAATAGCGATAACGCTTGTCAAAAAGTGCCACTTGGCTACGCATCTCTTTGGAAGTTATCGTTTGATGCTGTCGGAATCGAATAATGTTAACATTGTCTAACTAATTTCTATGCGTTGACCTTTGAGCACGTGACATTTCGATAGCTTATGTCAACCCATAATTGTTTTGGCTTTTCTACGAGCGTCATCGCTAATCGAATGTTACTTCGTCTAGGCCCTCAGTGTCGCTATCGAGCCCGATAGCGATATCTCTTATATCTGAATAAGCCTTAAATCCCAGTTTTGTATTAGCCTCTTTTTACAAAGAGGTCGAGAGTGAGGAGTGAGTAGGCGTAGTGCGGTAGTCTACCACGCGGGCTCAGTGCAGGTTGGTGGACGTCACATGTCATGTTTTCGAATTTTTGATAAGTACAGCGCTGCAAGGCTATTTTGGCGCGTGGCCAAGATCGGTACTAAAGCCGCCATATTGCTTTTTTAACACATTTCAAGTGACAGTTCACAAAACGTGCAATAGTTTTGTGAAACGTCACTTGAAATGTGTTAGATGAGTTGTTTACCAACAGCGCCCCCATGCCAACATCATTCGAGGCTAAGATCCTTGTAGGTGTGAACCTACTCTCAAATTAGTCATTAAAGGTAAAAATAAAATATTATACGGAACTTATGCAGTAATACAGGATTATAATCAATTAAATAGTTAACATTTCAGTTAACTTCAATCAAACATTGAGGTAACCGTGATATGTTATTGCAGTATTTAACAATAAACACTTAACCGCGTCAGTTAACTCAACAGTGTAATTAACGTAACCTAATTAATTGATGTTGTTAATGTAACGTAATAAGCTCAGGTGAAATTAATTATTTAGGTACATACATTGTTAAGCTTTGATTAATTTGAGACATGAAAACGAACTATAGCTGCATACAACTAAGAAAAAAATAGACCAATTTCGTGCACTTCAAATTCACAAACGCCACTTAAATTTAGGCGCTGTGGTGGCCAAGTGGTAACGACCGCGACTTACGAGTTGTAGATCGTATAAATTATTTAATCACCACTGCTCTCAAAACGGTGAAGGAAATCATCGTGAGAAAACCGGCATGTCCTAGAACCAAAAAAATCGAAGACGTGACATCTACCAACCCGCACTGGACCTGCGTGGTGGCGGCCCACTCCCTATAATCGAGAGGAGGCCTGTGTCCTAGCAGTAGGAACATTATAGGCTGATCATGATAAATGATAAATGATTTTATTTCTGTAAGTAGGTTTAAACAAACACTTTTGCATGTCAAACATATTTAAACAAAATCTAGATGAGGTCGGCGTTTCCTATCTGACTACTCTGAGAAGAAAGGCCGAAACAAACTCAGAGGTCACAGTCTCTTTTAAAGTCCAGACATAATCTTGGTCAGATCACGAGAAGACCATGTAGATTTGTGTCTGAAATTGTCTTTTGAGGAAAAACCACACAAATTGAGTGGACCTGTCCAGTCAGTGCACGCATTTGTCAGTAATCGTGCAGCTCAACTCAGAACTTAAGGAGCTCAACGATTCGACGAACAATACTAAAGAAAAGACATTTGGGTAGGCCACAAAAATTACTCATCATTACTCACATGCTTATTCTACCTAACTTTAAAAAGTTTTTGGAAATCTTTCTTCTTCTCAGCGTCTCAATTACACATTGACGTAAGTATTATCAAGTTTACAGTCTTAATAGTGTCAGTTTAGAACTTAAGAAAGTCATGTCCCTATGACATAATCAGCTTATAATGGGTAACTTCGTGAGGGAGTAGGCTTTATTTAATCCACCACGCGGACCCAGTGCGAGTTAGTGATGCCACAAATGTTGTAGAGCTGTTGGTTCTAGAAAACAGGTAGGAATTCCTAAGAGCGCTTCATTATTTAAAAAAGAAAGAAAAGGTATTTATTTGGGACTCGCACAGGATTATCACAAACTAAACGAAACACATTCTTAAAAAAAAAACACGTGTGGCACTCGGGGACTGCCGCGGTAAAGCTATTGCATAGCATTTTTTATCAACTTATGCAATTATAATTATTTATTAATTTTTTATTTTATTTATGCAGTTTTTTTTTTCTTTGGTATTAATTCAAGTACAGTCGTACCATATACATACACGTTAAGCGAACGCTCGGCCGAGCTACATGGTAGGCGGAGTGGGGGGTGTTAGGTTTTATTTTCGTTACGGAATTTCTTGATTCGGTCGCCGCGCTCAAAGCCCGCGATAAAAGCTATGCAATAGCTTTAAAAAAAGTAATATGAAAATAAAAACAGAAAGTCCTGTTCGAGGCCAAAAGGCGTCTATCTCAGCATGAAGCCGCGACATTTAAAAATAGGTGTCGCAGCGCTGGTATTCTGATAGGGCCCGCTGCTGTGATGTCACGGACAAAGGAGACACACGGATTAAAGGCGTTCACCTCATCCCATTATCTTCGACAGGTGTCACGTTCGCTTGGCATATCAGAGTTTGGCCCTGCATTGGTCGTCTGACATCCATATCCAATTATCCATACTTACATAAACATACTAAATATTATAAATTCGAAAGTAACTCTGTCTGTATGTTACCTTTTCACGCCTAAACCACTGAACGGATTTCGATAAAATTTGGCAAGGAGATAGATGGCATCCTGGGGAAGGACATAGGCTACTTTTTCCCAGTAGCACGTTCCCGTGGCATAATTTCCGACATCCACGAGAGCGAAGCCGTGGACAGAAGCTAGTGTATAATATGAATGCGAAAGACAGTCTATCTGTCCGTCTGTCTGTTGTCTGTTACCTTTTCACGCTTTAACGGCTAGAGGAATTTAGATGAAATTTAGCATACAGGTAGACCATGACTTGGGTTAGGACATAGGATAGATTAGTAGACCTTTTTTAAATATTTTGTTGAGTGCCTGTTACTTGTTGTCAGGCCTACACTGTCCTCCCATTATCAACACTGTAATTTGAAACATTGTAAAAGCCCTTTATTTTTAAAAGAGTAACCGTGGAGTTTCTTGCCGGCTCTTCTCCATAGGAAACAACCAATTGGAACCGTGCTAGGTGCACGGTTCCAATTGGTTGTTTCTTCTGAAGTTTCATAAGTGCCCATGTTGGTTTATATGAAATAAAATATTTTGACTTTGGATAGTTTTTTGTCCCGGTAGTAGTTTCCCGTGGGATAATTTTCGACTTCCAAGCGGGCGGAACCGCGGGCAAAAGCTAGTTAAATATAATTATTTTTATTGTTAACTAGCTGGCGCCCGCGACTTCGTCTGCGATCCAGGATTAAAAGTAGCCTATGTGTTTCTCCATGTCATGATCTACCCATGTGCCAAATTTCATCCTAATCCGTTCAGCCATTTTAGCGTTAAAGCGTAACAAACAAACTCACTTTCACATTTATAATATTTATATGATGATAGTAAGGATAGTACACACGGCTACATATCAGCTATACATTTCCAGTTTTACCTGACCTCGCATTGTATAGGCTTTTCGTACAATGAGAAGTCAGCTTATACTGGAAATGTACATTTACATTGCATTTATTTATAGTTAATTAACACGGTACAATACCAACTACATTAATTAACGTAGAAATAAAACAAAACTATGCAATGCAGACAGTTGTGTCATAAACAATTATTCGCTACTTACTAACATGGAACAGTGGACACCCTCGCGTACCGTTTCTCACAGAACATAAGACATACGCGCTTAATTTTACTCCATTCGTCCGCAAACACATCACATTTAGGGTTGGCCATCAGCGGTGCTATTCTCTAAAGATACAGCCTTGCGAACAGCGCTGGCACAGCGGCGAAACAATTTGTTTCGTCGATGCGCCAGCGCTGCGCGCAAGTCTGTATCCTTAGAGAATAGCAGCGCAGGAGGGCATTGAGCGTCCTTAAAGTACGACCACAGACAACTTAGCCCCGGGGCTAAGTTGTCTGTGAGTACGACACACAGGAGATTCAGTTCCGGCGACTGTTCTGCAAGGCAGTTGCGCGAAAAGATTGTGTCGGCGACTTTGGCGGTGACCGATGTATTTGTCGGGCACAAATAGTCGACAGAAAAGGTCATAAAGCTCAGGGCAGTCGATACGACCGTTAAGCGCCTTACAGCCTACCGTGAGCTCAGCTCGCCGTCCGGTAAGGACCAGGCCCGGGTCGACGGCGCGTCGTGTTCCACGCGCGCCTCAAAGAGATGTCAGCACCATTGACGGGGTCCGATAGGGCCGATGCCTGCCGGGGTCGCGGATTGTTCGAAAGAGTTACCGTGGCCCTGGCGCACAGGCAACTGAAGGAACACGGGTGGGTTTTAGTCAGTAAGAGTCTGACACGCCCTTCCGCTCCGCCCAGAGCGGGAGAGGTCATTTAAAGATTCCCCAGCAAAAAAAAAAAACACGTGTGGCACTCGGGGACTGCCGCGGTAAAGCTATTGCATAGCATTTTTTATCAACTTATGCAATTATAATTATTTTTTATTTTTTTATTTATGCAGTATTTTTTTTTTTATATTAATTCAAGTACAGTCGTACCATATACATACACGTTAAGCGAACGCTCGGCCGAGCTACATGGTAGGCGGAGTGGGGGGTGTTAGGTTTTATTTTCGTTACGGAATTTCTTGATTCGGTCGCCGCGCTCAAAGCCCGCGATAAAAGCTATGCAATAGCTTAAAAAAAAAGGCTACCGTGAGCTGATTAAGGCCTCTTCTTACCTCCAACGAGTACGTTATGTCGTCCTGCGTACCTAGCTGGTACGATTTGTCCTTTTGATCGTCTGACATACGTCACAATTCTCCGATACAAACTCACATTAACCGCAGTAAGTAGGTGACCGGTTACGAATGCCTGATGAAACTTGACAAGTTGGTAATTAAATAATTAGCCGCTTGATTACTGAGGCCGTCATCTATCATAGACTAACGGGGTAAACAGGTGGAGTGGGTAGTGGAAAGTTAGACCTAATTAGAGATGTTTTACAATGTATGTATACAGGGTTTTTGGTTATAATTATGTCAGCAATCCATTAAGGGGATATAGGAGAGGTCATTTGCAACAAAATGACCCCTGATGACCCCTATGCAAATGTCAACCATTTTCGAGTAATTTGACATTATATATTCATTTAGCGGTACACAACAGGAATTTAATAAAAAAAAAAACAATGCATGATTTTTTTTAAATTATTTTTATCTGCTTCTACTTCAAAACATAATAATCAACCATAAAATGACAATTATCCTTAATAGTTTTACAAATCGTTACAGTTTTCTATCATTTTGAGCAGGTTATTTGACTATAATAGTCGATTTCTGCAAAAAAAACACGGAAGTACTTTATCGGCAGAACAACATTCCAAAAACATGTAAAACTTCTCAGCTATCCAACGAGATACCTACATTAAGATACGAGATATCTTCAAAGAAATATAAAATGTCAAATTACTCAAAAATGGTTGACATTTGCATAGAATGGCATACAATACAATACAAATACATTTGCATAGAGGTCATCAGGGGTCATTCGGTTGCAAATGACCTCTCCTACATCCCGTTAACGGGTTGCCGACATTAAAACCATTACATATAAATTATTATAGACGATATTTTAAGTGCTATAAAACCTTGCAGTGCCGGTAAGTTTAAAATCTAGGTGTGGTTAGTTTTGGGTTTTGGTCTATTTTTCATAAGCATGATTCAAGGTAGTCGGCCGCTCAATAAACTCACACTCTAACCTAGTAATTGGGAGAATTCATAAAAAAACACACGATGATATAGAATTAAAATCTAGGTCTGAAGACACGTTGAATAAAAACCCTAAGTACCTACATGTTTCGTGACAGATGTTTCAGATTTAATGGAGAGAGTGGACAATCAACCAATACTCACAAAGAAATGAAAAAAAAGGTGAAAACACACAATGTAACAATGTGTATTTAAATTGGAAAATTATTTCAGATTTTATGTATTTTGTTTTCCCTTCTACTCTTACACACGTTGTCTACATCTCTTTAATAAACTCTCCTATCGCAGGTATGCTGGAAGAGATTTCTCTAGAAATAAGCATCACCTTTGTACGTATTTTTCTGTTCCTTTCTTCTTGTCTGTTTATATATGTGTGTACATAAATAAATAAATAATATCCAAAGGAAATCCAAACATAAAAGCCATGTGTTAACTGCCTGATCTTCCTTCCTCTTAATCTCCATAAAGATCTTCTCTTATTCTCTCACCTCAATATGAGCCAAATAAGAATAGCTACAGTCAAGCCGTCGAAAGAATGCGTTCCTGACACCTGTCAATTTAATACAAACGAATACGTGTTTTGCGAATTTGATCTTTATTTGTTACCTACTAGAATTGTCGCGCTGAGAGGTGGCAGGAACGCATTCTTTCGACGGCCGGACTGTAAATGCCGTAGTAAAAACCATTGGTCGGTTAGGCTAGGAGCAAACGAGCCACCGGCTACAGCTAGTGTTGCCCAAATGCAAGACCAAGACGAGACTTAGCGAGTCTTGGTCTTGGTCTTGCGTCAATACACCTGGTCTTGGTCTTGCGCTCTCAGTCTTGGTCTTGGTCTTGGTGTTGCAGCAAGAGTCTCGCAAGTCTTGCAAATACCTATTAGCCTATTGCTATTTATTAAACACGTTAGTTTAGATCTTAGAACAACGTTACAGAGTAGGTAAATGTTGAGCTTAAATTGACATAGGCATAGTGAACCTCCAAATTAATTAAATTAACATGATAATAATTTAAAAAAAAAACGCAATTTAGTACCGAAGCGTAATTACTAACTTTAGGTAGGTAGCTATAATGATTTTCTGTACGTGTTTAGTGGCTATCTTAAAGTCTTCACAAACAGCTAGCGGAATAATTATCACTTACATACTTTTCATCTTCATCTCGACTTGATACTTCTAACTAATAAAATTTGTCGTCGGCTAGACTTTTAATTACCAGCACACACATCTAAAACATGAATGAAATTTTTGATACTCCACAATGTATCAGACATGTCATTTTTTGAGCGAGTCAATAACCTTAGTTGATACAGCAGGCGAAGTGTAGATAGTTAGGTACGGACGACGCACGTACGCTGCGAGTGCTGCGACGTAGGTAACTAACTCGTGGCGGTACTACTGGATTTCATGCATTTTGCGAATATTACGTTATCACTTCCTATTTTTCTTATTTTAAGGGCTACATTGCTGTGTAGGTTGTTGATGAATAGTATTTTGTAAGTTAAACCACCCGTCCAAGGGATTAAAACGATCAAAATGTAACAGTGTATAATAATCAATACAATACCTTTTAGTGTTATGACGATACGGTTTTGAGACTGGGGAACGTCTATCAAAATCGTGATTGAAACCAAATACCTACTTAATAACGCCCAAATCCCAATTTGACTTAACTGCAAGACGCAAGACTCTCGCAGGCTTAGTCTTGTCTTGCTCAAATCTTGCATGTATCAGTCTTGGTCTTGGTCTTGCGAAAATGCAAGAACAAGACCTAGACTGCAAGACCAAGACCGATTTTGGGCAACACTAGCTACAGCCACCGGTAACCCTGTGACAAGCAGTTCACATGCTCTTCATACGTTTTGTATGGATTCGTCGTAGACGTGTGGCCGGTGGCGGCCACCCGCTACAGCAGTACTCAACACCGCAGCAAGAGGCGACATCCACCGGTGGTTGTGGCTGGTGGCTCGTGTGCGCTAACCCTTAGCAAGGTGGCAGTGTCACTGACTGCACATTTTTTTTATCTATACTATTATTATAAAAAGAAGAAAAGTGTATTTTTGTATGTTTGTTTGTATATTTGTTACGCTTTCACGCTAAAACGGCTGAACGGATTTGAGTGAAACTTGGCACATGAGTAGACCATGACCTGGATTAGGACATAGGATAATTTTTATCCCGATATTTCTTCGGAATCAAGACTTATGTGGGTGAAACCGCAGGGCGCAGCTAGTCCTTTATTAAAAAGAACCAGGTTCTTAATAATTAATTTAATTTACAATCTAGCCTTTAAGCAATTTTAATTTAACTTAAATTTTGACTTGATAATTAACGGTGAGGTTGACTGCACATAATTTACCTGATTGACGCATGTATACATCGTGTGACGCGTGTATCTTCTCTCGTGAACGCAATTACCCCACTTTACCGCTCCATAACAGATGCAATCTTACTTTTTAATTATTAATTCATAGAACCACATAATAATAAAAAACTCTACTTTATTATTTGCGCACTATTGCAAGATATAACACAATAATTATTTGCACGTGTTTGCTTTGTGTAATCAAATTATCATAATTGATAGAACTTGCAGTGAAAATCTCAGATGGCTCGTGGCTAGTGGCCATAATCGTGCTGAACAAGGGATTTTTCATCATAATTATACTTGACTAGCTTTTGCTCGCGGCTTTGCCAGCATGGAGGTCGAAAATATTATGCCACAGGAACGTATCGTATTAATGTTATATTTTGAATTGTTTCTTTATATATATTTTTTTTTCATAGTTCTCGCATATAGAAGCAACAAGAATAATGTACCCAGGATTTTGTAATATCTTGATTTAAAAAGAGTGTCCTTGGAGTTTCTTGCCCGTTCTTCTCCATAGAGATCTACGTTTTGGAATGGGCAACTAGCTTCAACTTTCTGACTAACTGACCGGCTCTGACAATTCAAAAGTGCCTGTAAATGGTTTAATTGAAATAAATGCTTTGAGTTTGAGTTTGAGTCGTATTACCGGAAATAAAAGTAAAAGTATAAGTATCCTATGTCCTAACCCAGGTCATGGTCTACCTGTGTGCCAAATTTCATCGAAATCTGTTCAGCCGTGAAAAGGCAACACACAGTCAAACAGACAGATGGATAAACAGATACGAGTTACTTTCACATTTCACTACATACAGGGTGTAAAAAGACTCATCACTTAGCCGTCAACTACTCAGCTGCCTCCGGTAAGTCTGGGAGCCGACTCCAAAATAATCGGAAAAGGCTAAGCAAATGATGAGTAGTTGAACTCTTTTGTGAAGGAGGTGTCCCGGGGAAGTACTTCCAGCTACTAGCTACTAAGTATTGTGGTTTTCTGGACAGACCGTTAGTAAAAAGCGACTATTTTACTCAAATAACCTGCTCAAAATGATGAAAATTGTAACGATTTGTAGCTCGAATTCAAAAACTATTAAAGACTGGCTTTTGCCCGCGGCTTCGCTCGCGTTAATTTAGACTTTGACTATCAATTCGGGTTATAATAAAATTCAATCATGATTCGAAAGACACGTGGCGCCATCTATTATCATAAGAACGTTATTGTTGTTTTTCTCGGGTACAGTACTTTTTTTCGGGATGAAAGGTACCCTATGTCCGTTTCTGTACACCTGACAATGTATACTTATGCAAAATTTCAGGATGATCGGTTCAGTGGTTTAGGCGTGAAAAGGTAACAAACACACAAACAAACTTACTTTCGCATTTATAATATTATACTAGTTAGGAAGTTAGGATAACATAACATCACGCCTATATTTTCCGAAAGGTTAGGCAGAGGTGCACCTATAGTACACCCATCCCTATTAAATATAACTGTCGTTTTATGGTTGACTAGCTGCTGCCCGCGGCTTCGCCCATGTGGATGTCAGAAATTATCCAACGGGACCGTGCTGCTGGCACAAAAAGTACCCTATGTTACTCCTTATAACATCAGCTATATGTCAGTGAAAGTCCCGTCAAAATCGGTCCAGCCGTTTCGGAGATTACTCGGAACAAACAGACAGACAGACAGACAGAAATACTTTTTTTTTAAATTGGTAATTTTTTTATAAGTCCCATTTATACTTTCATATGCATTTAGTAAAAAGCTTTTATTTTGAAATTACAAACAGACACTTCAATTTTATGTATTTGTTTTGTATAGATTATTATGTATTGAAGTAGAAGCAGATAATTAAAAAAAAAATATGCATTGCTTTTTTTTTTAAATACATTTTCAAAGTTGTGAACCGCCAATAACAAAAAAAATACTCGAAAATGGTTGACATTTGCTTAAGGTCATCAGGGGTCATTTTGTTGCAAATGACCTCTCCTACATCCCCTTAATGGATCGCCGACATATAACCAATAACCCTTAATACAGTTTAGCGTACTTACCTGTATGTGAAAAAGAGTAAATTATAAATTATGTAAGTATTATAAATGTTTAAAAAAAGGAGCCACGTCTGCCAACAAACTGCTTTGCAGTTTGGCAGAGGTAGGTAACATATTTTGTTATAAAAATATTACTGCGAATAAACACCTTGTTTTTTCATTTCATCTTTGACTCTTGATTAGCAAAGCACCTGCGAAACCTCTTTTATTGCACATAGGTTCGGACCGCGATTCTTCCGCGTGTTTCTTGTTATATCTTATGGCACTGGCAATACTGTAGCTTCGCATTAGTGAAAAAAAATGGAGTCGGATCACTAGTTCCGAATTTTACCCCCTACTTACAAACTCACAAATTTTACCTCTTTATAATATTAGTGAAGATTACGTAAACGAGACAAAAGGTGTATGTAAGGATCGTAGCAGGTGGCGTTCTGTAGTTTCTGCCTACCCCCATGGCAAGAAAGCGTGAGTTTATATATGTATGTATAATCTAATATACAATAAAAATCTCGTGTCACGAATTCCTCCGAAACAGCTTGACCGATTTTTATGTTTTCTTTTTTGTGTATATTTTGTAGGTCTGAGAATATGTCGTAAAGTAAATTTCATACCGCAGCGGGTGAAACCGCGGGGCGCAGCTAGTATAAGTATATTAGCGGCGAAGACCATTGATTGGGACTCGCACAGAAAGATTAGAGAAACTAAATAGTATGACACTTGTGTCATATATTTATTTTACTTGCTTTTTATTCTTAAATAGAAGAATAAAAAACTATAGGAGATCTGAGGGCCTAGTCAAATGGCATTCGTTTCGGAGCGATTCTATTTCTACAATCGCTATCGCTTTCGCTAATGTTTCCATTATACGAATCGAAAACTAGCGATAATGCTTGTCAAAAAGTGCCACTTGACTACGCATCTCTATGGAAGTAATCGTTCAACGCTATCGATTCGTTTCATAGAATCGAATGATGTTAACATTGTCTAGCTAATTTCTATTCGTTGACCTATGATCACGTGACATTTCGATAGCTTATGTCAACCCCATACATTTTTTGGCTTTTCTACTAGCGTCATCGCTAAAGTTACTTCGTCTAGGTCCTCTGATAGTGTTTACTCTTGTAGGCTCTTTACATCATCCAAAATATTTCTAATAGGAAAAACATTAACATTTAGTTAACGATAATTATTTGTTTTCCCCATCAAAATAACCAGAAAAATGTAATAGTGAAACTGACGATATCGCCTTGTATTACGGGCTGGCCAGTAATACGATCCGTCTGGCCGCAGATAAGGCCGTGTCGACGTACTGTCGTTCAGTTTAGATTTTGTTAGTACATAATACGTGTATGTATAGAGTATTTTATTGTATATTTTTTCCTTAAACGTTTTCTTTTCTTATGCTGACGTTTGAGCACTCTCTATTGATTTTACCAAAGCGGTGACGAGTGTAAGCTTGTGTAGAAGTAAACACGATAGTACCAAAATATTGTTATTAATTATGATCATTATCATACTTCTACCATTCCCATTATCCCTAATTATGTGGTCGGAGCATTTTTTTTTTGGGATTGTCTTCTCGCAGGTCAAACTAGGAGGTTGTCGGCTGCTTAAGTGGACATGCCTGTGGTTGCCTTAATAAATTAAGGCCCCCAGCCAGGACTTAAAAAAATTACAAACTAGAAGATTACACGCTAAGGGCACCCCCTGTGGGGTACGGACCTCGGCTTAGGGCGTCGCTGGGGGAGGGCAGCAAGGGACAGCCCTTTGTTTTTTTTTTTTTTCTGGTGGGATATCATCAAATGACTTCTCCCGCTCTGGGCGGAGCGAAAGGGCGTGTCAGACTCTTACTGACTAAATCCCACCCGTGTTCGTTCGGTTGCCTGTGCGCCAGGGCCACGGTAATTCTATCGAACAATCCGCGACCCCGACAGGCATCAGCCCTTTCGGACCCCGTCAATGATGCTAACATCTCTTTGAGGCGCGCGTGGAACACGACGCGCCGTCGACCCGGGCCTGGTACTTACCGGACGGCGAGCTGCCCATTGCTCGCCGTCCGCAAGCCCGCGCTTACGATGGCCGGGAGTCGGCAATCGACTCCCAGCAATGGACAGGCTGGATCGGAATTATGCGGTCGGAGCAGCATGTCTTTTTCATTTGTACATCACCATCAGTACTATCGTCTCTTTTGCCTTCGTGTATTCTTATAGTCATTCATATTATTATATTTTCTCACGATATTGTTACCCTTCACTGTTCTGTTCCTCAGCATCACAAGCCCATACAAGAAACGCAGGATTCTTTAAAAAAAAACAGTGTTTGCGATTTCGGTAGACTGTGACACATATTTAGGGATTCCAACGGCGCAAATACGTTACAAAAATGCCAACCTGGCTTTGATAAAGCTTTTAAATGTTTTTTTCGGTTATCTATACGTTTTTACACGAGTTTTGAAATGGCACCAATGACGTCAGGAAACGACGCAAAACCGCATTCAATAAAATATATTTTTAAGAGGAATGACGTGATAGCGTTGTGCTTTAAAAAAAGATCTAGTGACAAAAATTTAAAAGTGTTTGCTCAGATGGGTTTGTCATGTTGAGAGGATGAATGAATGGCGACTATCATGGTATTGACAAGGCAGATGTGAGTGGAAATGCTGGGTGTGGACGTTCTAGAATGACATAAAAATACCATATTGGTGATGTTCTTCAGAACGGTCTGGTGCGTAGTACTCGCAAACGGCGTGCGTGTATGATCTGATGTATGAACGTAAATGAAGCTAAAGGAGTATGTAAGGATCGTAGCAGGTGGAGTTCTGTAGATTCTGTATAACCCCATGGGAGGAAGGCGTGATTTTGTGTATATTATCGCCCTCTTGCCAATTCCCAATTCATTGAATTCGGCGCAAGTTACTTTTTCCAAACTATCTATCAGCTGCCAACTCGGTTTTTAGCCATTATCATCTGTCACACAATCCATTCATCGTCTCTTAGATCTTCTCCATGTCATGTACAGAATCTTGCATCCTCATTCATACTCAAAACATTCCTAACGACATTTGCTACTCTTTCTTCCGTACTAATGCCAATATCATAACAACTGCGGGGTAATTGCGTAACACACACAGTAGGAATAGCTTTCATTTTGACAGATCAACAACATTCATTGCGTTATTTACATTGTTGAGCAGACAAATTTTTCGTTCATATGAAGCAATGGATTAGCAATATGCTTCAAAATTATACAGATTGTGATAGCTAGTGTGTTACGTAATTAGGGTACTGATTTATACTCCCAATTTTTATTTAGCTTTAGTTTAGTGGATTAAGATGTATTTAAATTAAGTTCAACAGCTGTCTTAGTTGAAACATATCAAATTGTTCCCTTTTCAATGATAACAGCTTTACTACAGCAATATCTGATACTGCAGATCGATTCGCATATAAGTAATGTATATATCACAGGCTGATTGTAAGATTCGACATTATACATAACGGCGACACGTTATGTATAATGCCTAAGGCAAATTGATGACGATTCTGATCGTATCCATTTCGTCAAGAGAAATAATGTTAGGGTAATGATTATTAACAACTGAGCAGTAAACTAAATAAAAATAAGTAAAAACAAATATTTAAATGGGTAATTAAATAAATGTTCAGCAGTAAGGCTTAACGGGCAGTTACGTGTGGGCAGTTAAGAAATCAGAATTAGTCGGTAAGCAATCAAATTTTTATTGTATTGATTAGTAGCGCAGGTGGTAGAAAATAAAGCTTCTCGAATCAATTCGCCTAGGCAATAATCATCAATTGGGTTTCAAGGAATTTTACACAATGCCTGAGCGTTATACAGTTCGCCTTAGGAATTATACATATCGGCTAAAGTAAGGAAACAGACGGCGCCATATGTATAAAGACGAATTATGGAATCTGCCTTCGACACATACAAAATATTGTAAAACATTTTAAAAGAGTAACTGTGGAGTTTTTCCCCCATTCTTCTCCATACAGAACTACCTTTTTAAAAGGGCAACTAGAATCAATTATATTTTCTTGTAAATTTTGACGTTCAAAAGTGCCTTTTATGTGCCTATTCTATCCTAGTAATATTATAAATATGAAAGTTTGTGAGGATGGATGGATGGATGGATGGATGTTTATTACTCTTTCACGGAAAAACTACTGAACGGATTTGGATGGAATTCGAAACACAGATAGTTTATAACCTGGATTAACACGTAGGATACTTTTTATCCCGGTAGTACGTTCCCGTGGGATAATTTCTGACATCCACGCGGGCGGGCGAAGCCGAGGGCAAAAGCTAGTTTGAAATAAACGATTTGACTTTAATATTGCAGAAATACACTTTAAGATCGGATAGCAACAGAAATATTCTTATTGATGACCTGCGTCTTTTTAAAATAAAATCGTTCTTGTAAACCACTTAGATGCATACGTCAGTAGTTTTAAATAAATTATAATCAGAAAAAAAAGTGTTGAATGGCGTATGTAACCGTGTGGGGAAACCCATGTTGGTTTTGTAGATGCACAATGATAAACACCGGTTCTTTACTGCCATACTTTTTTTGCCTTTTCAATTCTTTTTATTTACTAGTCGTTGCCTTCGAGTTCAAGGTGACCATCTAGATAGATGGTCACCGGTCTCCGTGCTTTTCAAAGTACCTACGTTGACCCGCTTGATCCCGGCTGTCATTCGTAAATCGCGTAAATAATTTTATTTCTGTAAGTAGGTTTGTACAAACACTTCTATACTTCAATCATATTTATTAAACTAAATGAGGTCGGCGTTCCTATCTGACTACTCTGAGAAGAAAGGCCGAAACAAACTCAGAGATCACAGTCTCTTTTAAAGTCCAGACATAATCTTGGTCAGATCACGTGAAGATCATGTAGATTGGTATCTGGAATGGTCTTTTGAGGAAAGAACCACACAGATTGAGTGGATCTGTCCAGTCAGTGCAGGCATTTATCAATAATCGAGCAGCTCAACTCAGAACTTACGGAGCTCAACAATTCGACGAACCATACCAAAGAATCCCGTATATCTTTGACAGTCATTAAGTGTAGTCAAAAGCCTGACAACCAGTCTTACCAGGGGGTATCGTGTTACCCAGTAATTGGGTTGTGGAGATCGGATAGGCAGTCGCTCCTTATACAAAACTTGTATTCAGCTGCATCCGGTTAGACTGGAAGCAGACCCCAACGAAGTTACGAAAAGGGTAGGTAGATGATGAGGTGCCATATTTACGCCGAGTTCTATAATGTCGGTACCAAAAGTACCCGAATAACATTATTAAATTGTAATTAAAAAATCATCGACGAAAATTGAGGTTATAAAATTAACCACAATAATTGTGGTTAATTTTATAAAATATCTAAAGATATTAATATGAGATATTTATTATTATTTAAACCACCCTAAAAGGTGGGTTAAAATTATTTTTTTCGTTTAAGTATACCAATAATCAAAGCAAAGAGAAAAAAAAGAAAAAAATAAAAATGGTTTATTCTGCACAAACAAAACGCACATTACAAAAAAAAAAAACATAGAATACACATACAAATAAGCCAAAAGCCTCGTATTCAAACAATAAAAGTATTTTTTTTTCTATTACTTGATGTCAGGGCCAGGAACTACTTTATGGGTAATTATATTTTGTGGACCAAAGACAATTCACTTAAGCCACTTAACTTTTAATTGGCACTACAAATTAACAGCCACATATACGTTTTTTGAGCCATTTGTTTACATTTTCATCAGATACTTTTGGAACGAACCATAGTAATTTTCGTAACAACGATAACAAGATTTTGACCGTCCTATCCCGTGTAAGTATGATCCATTCATCAATTTCAATTATAGTGATTGTTCAATTGGCCTTTTGTTAACCGGTTTGTGAATGGACATCAACATTCATTGATAAACAGCGAATTCCCTGGTATTTGTAATGTTTGTTGAGGTCATAAAAGGTAATACATTTTGACCTTTACAAACGTAATAATAAGAATTTAAAATTTGGTCTTAAAATGTATGTAGCAATTCGAAACGGTCGATCGATCTATGAAGTCTGAATATTAAATGAGCTAGGATATTACTGAATTACTCTCGAACGGATTTGGATGAAACTTGGCATACAGGTAGACTATGATCTGGATTGACATAATTATATGATACTTTTCATCAGGATACAATAAGTAATTGTTTTCCTAGAACGCGATTGTAACCAAATGTGAACTGGGCTTGAATCATAGATAAAAGAACGTTTAAAAAAAACACCACGAAAAAAAAACACAAGCCACTTTCTCCGACACCATTCCACAAAAAAATAATACGTAAATTACAACGATTAGTACCAGATGCATTTTCACGGATCACTAGTTTTCAACCCCCTGGCGTGGGGTGTACACAATTTAGTTTACAAATTAGCATGGGGTGTCCACAATATTACCCTGCTCGGTCAACTGTGTGATTTGCTCAAATAAAACATTATTTACCTTTACAAAGGGTAGTTTTTGAGGGGAAACAGGTGTAGTTTTCGTTATGGTTTTGATATAGTAGATAAAGGTGATTTGTAGTATATTGTAAAATCATAGCTTTCTTTTGAATAACAGAAGAAATAAAAAAAGAAAATACGTTTATTGCGGTAAACATGTCGCAGAGAAAAACACACAAACAAAAAAGAACATGTTGGGGAAAAATATGCGTCACATCCACGCAAAACGGCAAATCGCTCAGCATAATGCTACGACCCTATGCGAGACAGAGCCCCACCGCTGGTTGTCAGCAACAGCCGGCGTTGACGTGATGACGTCAACCGGTGCAGCACACGAAAAGATAAAAATATAATAAATACACAATACCTAGTTCTAAATGTTTATATAAACATAGGTAATATTAATAGAAACTCGACTAATCAATTCTTCTGTAGGATGAGAATGGGAAAGGAATCTGCTGACTCCAGATTCGCAGATTTCAGCAGACAAACTAAGCTAATTCTTTATTAAAAAGCACTTTGTTGTGTGCCATAAAAACAGACAGCCCATCTGATGGTAAGTGATCACAGCCACCTATCAACAATACAGCTATTTTAAAGGCATTGCAGATGGGTTACCACCACAGAGACAGAGCTGAAATTAATGTCTTATGCACCTGTAAATACACCAAGATCCATACCTAACCTTCAAACCGGAACATCCTCAAAAATACGTGTATTAGTAAGCGGAAGAAAGGGCCTATACAAAGTAAAATTTGATTAGAGGTGACGCTAGTAGAAAACCCAAAAAAAATATGGGGTTAACATAAGCTATCGAAATGTCACGTGTATGGTCACGTGACATTTCGATAGCTTATGTTAACCCCATATTTTTTTTGTCAACGAAAAGAAATTATCGTCATTATCAATTCTATGAAATATATCTACAGCTTCTATTCTTCTAACGATTACTTCCATAGAGATGCGTAGCCAAGTGGCACTTGAAACACAGGTTCGAATTAACCTAGATCGGGCGGGTCTCTACCTTATATTGTAATTCCGAATCATCATTACTTGCACCTGTAATCAAATTTTAGTTTTAGTTCATTTTATGCACTATAATTGTATGGAAAATATTACTACTGTTGGCTAAATGTACACTTTTTGTAAATGTTTTATTCGATAAATATTATTATTTATTATTATTATTACTTTTTGACAAGCGTTATCGCTAGTTTTCGGTTCGTAGGATGGAACATTAGCGAAAGCGATAGCGTCTGTAGAAATAGAATCGCTCCGAAGCGAATGCTATTTGTCTAGGCCCTTTGCTTCTTTAAAGATAGTGGAAACTACCAATTAAGTAACAAGACAGAAACAGATCTTTAAACAAATCAAATGAAATCGAAAGTCAGTTATTCAAACTAGGCTGACAATAAGCACTTTTTGAACATCAAAATTACACAGACAGTCCCCCAAAACTCCCGCCCTTTACCACTTCCTAGTGTTTTATTCATGGTATAATAATATACTACGCCAGGTATAGCATTCCGAGACACAGTGGTCACTTGGGTGACACAAGCCTACGTCATCACCGCTGTGATACCAATAGTGTGTATAATAACTCCCCAACCGCCTTTACTACCTGTGAGAATCCGATAAAACAATGAGGTTTTAACTAAAAATTACATTAAGTATATAAATTGAATTGTTTCGTTTGATTAGAAAAACGAAAGGACAATTTAAATGCTTTATATATATTTTTAACAGAATGGTGAGTGAAAATGTTTCCATACTTCTTGTTATGTTGCAATAAAGTGGCAACTGGATAGTGACGTAAGCATGTGTCACTCCCGGAATGCCAGACCTTGTTTTTTTAGACCATGGTTTTAGCTAGGAAGAAGATGTCGCGCAACAAACTCCCCAGCAGTACAGCTGTCTGTTCAGTTAGAAGAACTTGATTCTATACAATATTAAATAATTAGCATTACAAAACACAAAACATTAAATTAATTGCCACATTCAATATGACAGCTAGCACACGCCGATATACCAACAAAAACATTGAAAACTATACTCAAGCATAATCTATACAAATAAATAAAATTGAAGTGTCTGTAATGTCAAAATAACAGCTTTTTACTAAATGCATATGAAAGTATATACGGTACTCATAACAATTATTTTAAATTGTCTGTCTGTTTGTTCTGGCTAATCTCCGAAACAGCTGGACCGATTTTAACATGACTTTCACTGGCAGATAGCTGAAGTTGTACGGAGTATCTGACGCTACTTTTATTTTAGAAAACGAATAAGGGCTTCGCTCAAAAAGACAAAACTTAAAAAGAGAAAAATAATCTTGCTTTTCAATGGAGGTGTGGTACCTACCTTCTCTAGGCGACACATTATTGATACCCGACGTCAATGCGAAAGAAGTCGCGGGCACAGCTAGTGAATAATGAAAACGCTAACAGAACTGAATGCCTAAATAAAAGCCTCCAGGCATAAAGGGCGTTCCCGCTTACATATGCAATACTGCACTATGTTCATATTAAGGTGCATTATAAGAACGCCCCACCAGAGTGCTGGGCCCGCTCAGCCCCGCTGACTGGAAAATCTTTTGACCATTGATCTTTTCTTGTATCTATATCTCGTGCTGTCACGAGTAGCATGTTCAGTCTATTATGTTCCCACTGTTGATACACAGGCCTCCTCTCTCCGAGGAGTGGGCTATAATCTACCACGCGGGCCCAGTGCGGGTTGGTAGATGTCATATATCTTCAAATTTTTGGTTCTAGGCCATGCCAGTTTCCTCACGATGTTTTCCTTCACCGTTTTGAGAGAGAAGTCGTGATGAAATTATTTACACAAAGTAAAACGCCTGCCTGGGTTCAAACCTACAACTCGTAAGTCGGGCCGTTACTACTGGGCCACCACCGCTTTTACTACATAATTGAAACAAATACTTAAAAATGACGAGACTTTATTGATTATGTTCATACGATCATACGATTTTGAAGGATACTGCTAATCCATTGCTTCATATTATGTTCAAAAAAAATGTCTGCCCAACAACGTATATAACGTAATGAATGTTTTTGAACTGTCAAGAAAGCCATTCCTTCTGAAAGTGTGTTACGCCAACACACCGCTGGTTCACGTCATCAGTTTGGCCCCGTGTGTCGTTGTGAATTCGCGACATTAAAATCAAATGAGTGACACGCGTAAGAATCGGGATATGTATAATAACATGTTTATTTTTAGAATTATGTTGACTGACCCAGAAATTAATTTTAAGTGCAAAATGATAAGAATATTTGGTCAAGGATAGTTTATTTATTTAGTGATAACCTCTGCAATTGAGACCTTATGATGTTATTGTTAGATTTGTTTATTGTTTACAGAAAATTCTGAAGGATAAGTAATTATTTGCAAATCTTTCAGTGCCTTTACTTAATATTCCCGAGGCTTTTCTTATGTGGAGCTTATTAATTTATCATTGAATAAATCATCGTCATTATCTTGCTCTGCGGGGTAATTCCGTAACACACTAAACAGTAAAAATATCTTTTATTTTGACAGTTCAACAACATTCATTGCGTTATTTACGTTGTTGAGCAGTAAAATTTTTCGAACGTATGAAGCAATGGATTAGCAATAGGCTTTAAAATTATTCAGATTGTGATAAATGATTTTAATTCTGTAAGTAGGTTTGTACAAACACTTTTACACGTCAATCATGTTTTTTAAACTAGATGAGGTCGGCGTTTGCTATCTGACTACTCTGAGAAGAAAGGCCAATCTCAGAGGTCACAGTCTCTTTTAAAGTCCAGACATAATCTTGGTCAGATCATGAGAAGACCATGTAGATCTGTGTCTGAAATTGTCTTTTGAGGAAAAACCACACAAATTGAGTGGACCTGTCCAGTCAGTGCACGCATTTGTCAGTAATCGTGCAGCTCAACTCAGAACTTAAGGAGCTCAACGATTCGACGAACAATACTAAAGAAAAGACATTTGGGTAGGCCACAAAAATTACTTATCATTACTCACATGCTTATTCTACCTAACTTTAAAAAGTTTTTGGAAATCTTTCTTCTTCTCAGCGTCTCAATTACACATTGACGTAAGTATTATCAAGTTTACAGTCTTAATAGTGTCAGTTTAGAACTTAAGAAAGTCATGTCCCTATGACATAATCAGCTTATAATGGGTAACTTCGTGAGGGAGTAGGCTTTATTTAATCCACCACGCGGACCCAGTGCGAGTTGGTGATGCCACAAATGTTGTAGAGCACAGTTAGGAACTGCTAAGAGCGCTTCATTATTAAAGAAAGGACGAAAAAGTATTTATTTGGGGCTCGCACAGGATTATCACAAACTAAACGAAACACATACTTAAAAGAAAAAAGTAATATGAAAATAAAAACAGAAAGTCCTGTTCGAGGCCAAAAGGCCTCTATCTCAGCATGAAGCCGCGACATTTAAAAATAGGTGTCGCAGCGCTGGTATTCTGATAGGGCCCGCTGCTGTGATGTCCCGGACAATTTATTATATATACCTTTTATTTACCTTGGTCAGATCATGCGAAGACCATGCAGATTGTTATCTGAAATGGTCTTTTGAGGAAAGAACCACACAGATTGAGTGGACCTGTCCAGTCAGTGCACGCAATTGTCAGTAGATAATCGTGCAGCTCAACTCAGGAAGTCAGGACTTAAGGATAGATAGTGTGTTACGCAATTAGGGTTCTGATCCCAATTAATTTGTGGTCTGTGCTACATACCTTTTTCTTCCACACTTCTCTATTAGTCGTCCTTTCGGTAGTCATTAGTATCATTGAATAAATCACCATGAATTTATTGGATTCTCCATACCAAACCACACATAATCTAATTCTATCTTGAATACCTGTTAAAGAGGCAAAGCACAAACCAACTACTGACTCACAGATTGTAAAAATAACTGAATTCTTGGGAATATATAATAGAAGAAAGAAGACAGAAAGAAACATATTTTATTTGGGACACGCACAGGAACTCCAAATTAAAAAAAAATATTAATAAAATATATATATATATATGTATATAAAAAGGAGCATTTAAACCTAATAAAAATAACATAAAAACAACAATAAACAAGTAAAAATAAAAGACCTGTACGAGGTCAAAAAGGCTCCTATCTCAGCATAATGCTGCGATATTTAAAAATAAATAAATACCGCAAGGCTGGTATTCTGATAGGGTCCGCTGTGATGCCACGGACACGCCTAATCTAAAATAGAAATCAATCTGATGTTTATCTATTAAAAAGTTGTAGTTGGAAATGAGAAAAGGAATCCTATTTGACTTGCTGTCAGGGCTCCAAACACCCAAACTCAAACTCAAAGTATTTATTTCCAATAAACCAATGCGGGCTATCGTTTTTGTGCTCACCAGTTGGCGCCACTGTCGAGTAAGGTCCTGTTGCAGTACTTTTATTTGATGTTTTGGATATGTTTCAGTACCCTTATATTCATAGTATGTTTATTTTATTACATTTTAAAACTTCAAATGATAATTTAGATTATAATGTTCCTAAAATTGGCAATCACGAAGCAGACAAATCTTATTCTTCCTTCAAGTGCTACCAAATTAGATTCTAATTTTTTACTTAAAATCTTAAGCCATAATTAATCAAGAATGGCACAACCATTACAGATATTATGAATCATTCGTTAAAATCCGTGATAAAAAATCCCGCAAACAGTGAACGTTCAGTACATATTTTGACATCTAGAGACCTTACTGGACGCTAGCGCCTCTAGCAGCGAACTTGCTTTGAATTGTCAAGGGGTCCATCAGTCAGAAAGATGAAGCTAGTTGCCCATTCCAAAGCGTAGATCATTCTTTTGTACATCTCTATCAGCTGTCTTCCGTCATCCCTGTGTTCATTTCCTGTAAAGCCAATTAGCCATATCTAACACACAATTAAGTCTTATTATCATTTTACTTCCAAATTGACACAAAAATACAAATAATTTGGCACATAAGCATAATTTATTAGCACTCTCGTGTCATTGATTGCCTTGACCTAAAATCTGAGATGATATCATACTCGATTCGAGTTTAGTTAATGTTTAGTAACTGATAATACCTAATGCTGTGTATTTCTCATAATAATTATTATGCTAGTTTGTTTTGATTTTTTTTTTCATTATAATTACGCTAGTTCATCAAATCATCTCTCGCTTTTCTTGTGCCAATCCCGACGCTCCCGTGGCAACCTCATCCAGGTTCTAACCGCGATGGCATCAATATCGTCCGCCCATTTAGCCGCCGCTATTACGCCAGTTATGTTTATTAAAATATAAAAATACTGTTTCTTTTTCTTTCGAACCATTTTTGCCATCATGTTTCTTTCACTAATTATGTTTGTAAGTGACGGATATGAGAGATTGTTCCCTTGATGTAAGCTGTTAGCTTTGCCTTTTATATTTATAACTGCAATACCTCGTAGATCACTTCCGCCCAGGACCTTCCACAGGCTAACTAAGTTGATAAGTTTCAAGTACTTGTCTTAATCTTCAAACTGGAACACTGCCTCAACATGATCCTGGCCTTAATCCAATTTACTTCCTAACTGTCCTTTCCATCTATCACTACCCAGTTCTTTATCAGCCGTAATCTTCGTGTCTACTTTCCTCTTTGCCATCATCTTTTATACCATCGGCAGTCCATATAGGTACAGGCGTATAGAGGTATGAGGAACAGGGTGTAAAGTTCACTCTTACCTCCATAGAAAAGGGAGGATCCTTCGACCGGACGGGTGTTGTGTCTGGTGGCCAACTGCCTGACGTTTGATGTCGGGACGTTGTATATATGCTAGTTGCACGGTAAACTCTGCTTGCGCGATGCAGGATTTTGCGTAACGTCAATGTGACGCGTAGCTCGCATGTGGCGTGGTAGATACCGCTACAGGTGCAATCAATGTTTTAGTTTGAGTACAGTTAGTTAATTATTCTCGTGCCATTATCACAATTTTTAAAGGTCGGCAACATGTCTTTATCTTCCATATTTCTCTATTAATCATCATCTCTGTAGTCCCCCCCTTTTTAACCATATCATCTTCCACACAGTCCATCTATCATTTCTTTAGGCTTCCCCTACTCGTATAGCCATCCACATTCATACTCAAATCTTTCCTAACGACATTTGCCTCATTTTGAGAACAGTTCTGAAACACAGGTTTGAATTAACCTAGATCGGGCGGGTCTCTACCTTATATTGAAATTCCGAATCATCATTACTTGCACCTGTAATCAAATTTTAGTTTTAGTTTATTTTTAGGCACTATAACTGTATGGAAAATATTACTATTGTTGGCTAAAAGTACACTTTTTGTAAATGTTTTATTCAATAAAATAAAAAAATATTAGTTACCAGCCGTAATGTCAAATCTGTTAGAATAAATAGAAAATTTAAGACTGGCCACAATAAGTATGTTAGTTTAATTGTTGCCTCCAGATGGCGCCTTTCTTTATATTATCTGTAGCTCCAGTGTTCTTGTTAATGAAAATCGTAATGTGCATCTTTGAACATAATACATACATTGTTTCTCTGAAAACCAAAGCAATTAACCTACAGGTTATGTGCCCAATGTACTGGGCAAATAGAAGTACACAAGAACACGGCAAAGAAAAGGTTACAATAATTTTATAAAATAATTGACGCCGTAGACGGAAAAAAATCCAAGATGGATCCCACACGGTCAATGAATTTAGAAAAGTTTGATAGAAATAACATCAGACAATGGAAGTACCAGACCAAGTGTGTCTTGAAGCTAAAGGAATAGACATTTCACTGCCAAAACCAGCAGGGTAATTACGTAACACACTAACAGTAGGAATGGGTTTCATTTTGACAGTTCAACAACGTTCATTGCGTTACTTACGTTGCTAGGCACACAATTTTTTCGGACTTAAGGAGCAATGCATTAGCAATAGGCTTCAAAATGATTCAGATTGTGATAAATAGTGTGTTACGTAATTAGGGTGCAGAAACAAAGAGTACCGACTGGTTGAAAAATTATGGCATGGCGGCGTATATTGTAACCTCGTCGATGGATTTCAAGAGTTTTACTTTGTAGAGCGTCATCATAAGGTGTGTCGTCCCCTGTCACTCATACGTATTTGTCTCTTTCTAATAGCTCGATGTGTCATATTACCAACCAGCACCCCAATTACGTAATACACTATCTATCACAATCTGAATCACTTTGAAGCCTATTGCTAATCCATTGCTTCACATGTTTGATAAATTTGTCTGCTCAACCACGTAAATAACGCAATGAACGTTATTGAACTGTCAAAATGAAACCCATTCCTACTGTTAGTGTGTTACGTAATTACCCTGCTGAACTACAATAGGTTCATAAAACATTTCATCAGTAGCATAGTGTTGCAATCTAAAAGCCAGAGGCAACAGTCGCTTAATGATATTCATCCTAGCTAAGAAATCGGATGAGTAGTCACGACATGTCGTTGGTTTTGATTTTTTAGCATGCATTAAGTAATGACTTTTATATCATAAGATCATGATTCTTTGAAATCGAGATTTTAATCTTCAAATGATACTCGAATTTAGGTGATTCGTACATTGTTTGCCAGCACAGTTTTAGTCTTCTCTCAAATCTGCCCGAACTTTTCCAGAATAGAAGCTTCGTTTCGTTTCGCAACCTTTTCCACTGAAATGTCTATAGGCCTTCCTACATCCTATACCTATGTAAGCATAACCACGTCTATCTCTACTCTACGAAGATAAAGTGACATATTTTCTTTTCTCAATTTTTGACATCGCGCCGAAGATATCTATCTACAATCTGCCATTTTGTATTTCGCAAAATAGTACATACTAATTCCACGGTATTTCGTTTCTGCTGTTTCTATGGTGTTCATGCTAGGCAGGCTATGGTTCGATGATAACCTACGAAAATGTTATTATGACACTGCCATGATACATGTAGGAATTTGAACCATTACCCTTTGGACTCCTGTCCCGTGAATCACATCATGAACATTTTGTAACCATTTGATTTAAAAGAGTATCCGTGGAGTTTCTTTCCCGTTCCTCCATAGGTACCTACTACGCTTTGGTATGGGAAACTGGCTTCATCTTTCTGATCAATGTTTCTGATTAACCGACTCCTTGCTAGTTCAAAAGCGCCTGTAATTGGTTTATTTGAAATAAATGCTTTAAGTTTTGAGTTTTTTAATCATATTAAGTAAAATATAAAATACATTTTTCTTGTTACATTTATACAATCACTGTACATATTCTACTATTCTCTCCCTATTATGGCTTGAAGTGTAAATAAAGTAATATAAAATTAAAATGATTCCACCATTGCCGGGAGCTGGATGACAACACACCACGTTGAAGATTCAGTAATAAGTCGATAGTAAACAAAAAATAGAAGTACTACTTCATGCAATACTTAAAACCCTGCCGGGGCTGCGGATTGTTCGAAAGAGTTATCGTGGCCCTGGCGCACAGGCAACTGAAGGAACACGGGTGGGTTTTAGTCAGTAAGAGTCTGACACGCCCTTCCGCTCCGCCCAGAGCGGGAGAGGTCATTTGATGATTTCCCACCCAAAAAAATAAATAAAATAAATAAAAAAAATAAATAGAGTTAGAAAAATGTAAAGAGGAAATAAAAACTTAATTTATCGTGCATTTGCGATAGGTTCTGTTCATGAATTTATATACCCAGAATAACGTGATGATCCGGGTAAAGGGACTCACTAGTAGACCATTAGGTTGCGAGCTTACACCTGGAAAGTGTCAAAGTACTTATAAAAAAGAAAAAAAATATTGTCAGGCATCTAGGCCCATAGGGTGTTAGTATTACATCTTACTGAAAAACTATATTAGTAACATGCAGGAACACTAAAAAGAAAGAAAAATCAAATCAAATCACAGGAAGGTTTAACAAGCTTTGTTGCCAACGTGTAGCTTGGTAAACCTCCCCATTGTAGGTCCATCCAGCCTCTCAGCAAACTTACCTTATTCGATTTCAATAACACGAGCTTCTACTTTTAAAGAAAATATGTACTTTTGAGTAAAGAACTACACAGATTTTCACGCATTTATCAGTAATCGTGTAGCTCAACTCAAAAACTAAGGAGCTCAACGACTCGACAAACAGTAGTAAAGAAAGGACAGACGGGTAGGCCGCATAAGTACTGAAAATACCAGACCATCATTAAAACAATCTGGAAAATAAAATACCTACAGTCCTCACATTCACAAATCCTAGGCATCACTGACTAAATATGGTTAAGAAACAGTAAGTCTGATATCGCTATCCTGCACTGAATTTGCATAGTTAGGATTCCTAGTTCCTTCGCTGTATGAGAAAGAGGTATTTGTCCTGCATTGAGACAACTTGTGGCACCTAGGAGGCGCCCCTCCTGTTTCAATGAAGCTTTGTAGTAAAAGAAAATAAAGAAAGAAGAAGTATTTATTGGGACTCGCACAGGGTTATCACAAAATAAACTATACACACTCTTAAAAACGAAAGAAAAAACAATAGTAAAATGAAAATAACAACATAAAGTCCTGTCGAGGCCAAAACACCCCTATCTCAGCATGATGCTGCGACATTTAAAAATAAGTGTCGCAGCGCTGGTAGTGCACTCAGAGTAAATTTTATCGCTGATGTAATGAGGGCTATCGCGCTTAAGTTCGCCACTAGAGGCGCTAGTGTAGAGTAAGGTCTCTAGATGTCAAAATATGTACTGATCGTTCACTGTTTGCGGGATTTTTTATCACGGATTTTAACTAATGATTCATAATATTTGTAATGGTTGTGCCATTCTTGATTAATTATGGCTTATGATTTTATGTAAAAAGTTAGGATCTAATTTGGTAGCACTTGAAGGAGGAATAAAATTTGTCTGCTTCATGCTTGCCAATTTTAGGAACATTATAATCTAAATATTCATTTGAAGTTTGAAAATGTAATAAAATGAACATAATATGAATTTATGCGTACTTAAACATATTTAAAAATTCAAATAAAAGGATTGCAACAGGATCTTACTCGCCAGTGCACAGTGGCGCCAACTGGTAAGCACAAAAACGATAACCCCCATTGATCCACCGTCAGCTGCAGCAGCGAAAATATTTAGTGCTCATATACACGTGCACGTTAGCGGTAGAGGCAACTGCAGCCGTCAACACTCGTCGGCGGCAGTCGTAGACGCGTCGACGGCTGCAGTTGCCTCAGCGATGGCACGTGCCGCTCCTATATATTATTACAGCCTGGCCGCTATCAAGCTCGTCATGTTCGTGAACGGGCGCCATCAGTTGAGACTGGTCATCTCTTAACTGCCTCGGCTTATTTTTATTATTAATCTTATATTTTGAATTGTTTCTTAATACATATGTTTTTTTTTTCATTGTTCTCGCATATAGAAGCAACAAGAATAATTTACCCAGGATTTTGTAACATCATGATTTAAAAAGAGTGTCCTTGGAGTTTCTTGCCCGTTCTTCTCCATAGAGATCCACGTTTTGGAATGGGCAACTAGCTTCAACTTTCTGACTAACTGACCGACTCTTTGACAATTCAAAAGTGCCTGTAAATGGTTTTATTTAAATAAATGCTTTCAGTTTGAGTTTGTGTTTGATCAGCGGTAGCTTAGCGCTGGGCGGCGAGCGGTAAAAACAAATACTTATATAGGGTGTTTGGTAGCTGGGTGCAAAGCCTTAAGGGGGTGAAAGTTGAGACCATTTAAAGCATTTTGAGCCATACATTTCATAGACGAAGTCGATTTTATTTTTTATTTTTTGGCTGCTACTTCTAGGTTTTTTTAGGAAAAGGTATAACAGTTAAAAATAAAAAAAACAAACTTCGTCTTAGACATGTATGGCTCAAAATTCTCTAAATGGTGTCAACTATCACCCCCTTAAGGCTTTGCACCCAACTACCAAACACCCTGTATAAAAATGTATGGATTATGCCACGAAGCACCGCTCGCAGCGGCAACGATAGCGATATTTGCCGAGCTGTTCGCGGCAGCGGTGAGCGGCGCGGGGCGCGGCTTGAACAATTGTACGGGCGAGTGGTTGAGATGCCACCACTCAGAGCTGTACGGACAGCGGCAGACTCAGCGGCGGCTCGACGATTAAAATATTTTAGACGATTTCGTAGCGGAAAATGAACTCCGAAGCATTTACATATCACAGAAATTTTAAATCGACCACCTATTATAGGCCGATAGAAAATTTGTCAATAGAGTATTATGTACTTAGATTGGATTATTTACAAAATAATTTCTGTACTGTAGGCCTAGACAAAAACTTTTCTGATAGCATTAACGCCAGACGCTAACGTCAAAATGTATGGCAATGACATTACCTGCGGAAAAAGATCCGTATTGTCACGTGGTAAGCAAATGTCAACTCCATACAATTTGATTTTCCGTTGGCGTTACAGAAAAGGGATTTTGTCTAGGCCCCCTGATCGTGTATGCGCATATGCCCCGCCTGCTGCGCCGCTTGCCGCTAAGCCAAAAATCCTGGCCAGGCTGTTAATACTTAGTGCCTAATGGTACTTCTGCATCTCCATCTACAATAAACTAGTCGTGCATAAGCCATTCACCTCAGTCCTTTCACTACTTCATCACTTATTCATTCAATCAGTGTCGATGACTTTACTTCACATGGTTATCTGCAGGGTTCCCTGAGGTTAAGATTAATTATTATATATCGTAATTAATGTTGCATAATGTCACTTTAATTAATGTATTAAGTTGAGGTATTCACATCTTTCTCTACATATTATAATCTAGCACAGTTCTTTTCTTTTTTTTTTTGTCGTATCGTGGCCCTACTTAAGAACTGCTTATGTTTTTTTTTAAAAAGCTAAGTCAGTCGGTAAGGTAGCCTTAGTGAGAGTTCCGTGTCCTAGCAGATTAAAAGATTTTTATAAAAAATCCTTAAAGTCAGTTGTATATGGACCATGTTACAGCGTAATGTGGATGCACTTACCTGATGTACAATAATATAATATCGCACACCCACATTTTGCCGCTTATTTGTTTAAGCTCCACGTAATGATTCCGGGCCGCCACAGAGAATTTTCTTATGGCAAAATCTCATAACACTTTGGGTGTCCAACCCAGAGATAGAACCTTGGATTCCATGCTCAGTAATCGCGGTTGCGGTACTAAGCAACTAGACAATCCTCCTAACTTTAATAAATACCTATGGAACCTTCGTGCCTACAACACAACTCAAAGAAGTTTTTCCCACATACATGATTAAAGGCAATAGGATTTGCAAATATCTGGATAATTGATGCAGTTACTGCCTGATCACCGGTCACGCACTGCCGCATCGTGGAAACTATAGTACAGGCAAAGTTTATTGAAATTATGCGCGTAGGTAACCGATTTATGATGACGGTAGAAGAAAATGTGCGTAGAAACTACCACTCGGGGGTGGGAAAATACGAAAGAAAAGAAGGAGAGGTATTCAATCTTGGTTATTACTGATCAAAGGCCTCTTGCATCAAATTGGGCAGTTTTCATTGAATTGTGGGTTAAATCAAAGAGGTCTCACAAGTGACGGTTCTAAGCCTTAGTCTAGACCCAAGCAGGTACCAAGTAGTCCGGGCAAGAGCTTGACCATTTTTATCTGTACTTAACGAAGACAAATTTTCATTTCTTTTCTTCATTTTACTGCATATCTTTGTACAATCTAAAATGTTGTCTCTCTTTTCTTCTGTTTCTTACGTAGTCATGCTAAGCGTGCTGCTGTCCAACTTATCGGTAAAGAAAAGAAAACATTGCATTGCAATTACATGCATGAGCTAATAATACAGATGACACGAGACAAGAAAGGACGAGGATGCCAAGACACGTCGCCATTAACATCATCCGCCAAAACAGTTGCTACTTTTGAGAGTGGTATTTGGAATATTACGAAAAATAAAGTCAATATTGGAAGCACCGACAGCGCATTTAGGGTCCACCCATGGTCTAAAAAAACAAGGTCTGGCACTCCGGGAGTGACACATGCTTACGTCACTATCCAGTTGCCACTTTATTGCAACGAAACACGAATTATGGAAACAGTTTCAGTCACCATCTGTAAAAAAAATATTTAAACCATTTAAATTGTTGTTTCGTTTTTTTAATCAAACGAAACAATTCAATTTAAACATATACCAACGTAACTGTTAGTTAAAACCTCATTGTTTTATCGGATTCGCACAGGTAATATACGCGACTGGGGAGTTATTATTACACACTACTGGTAACACAGCGGTGATGACGTAGGCTTGTGTCACCCACGTGACCACTGTGTCTCGGAATGCTATACCTGGCGAAGTATATTATTATACCATGGGTCCACCACTCTTTCTATATTGGCGACGTCGTTTGTCTGTCCAGGCAACGTCCTATGCTACTTATGCAGTCGCAGTTTCTACTCCAGGACTTGTCTGCCGGTAGAATTCCTTATGTCTTTCTTCCATTTCTTTTATGTCTTGTGCAATTACTTACATAAGGAACTCATCCATATTACGCATATTATTCCGTTATGTTTTACCATGCAACTCCAGTGACTGCTTGCGTGTTTCAATTGTAGATGTTTACGCATCAACGACAGTGTCGTAAGCGCATGATTGTCGATCAATGATAAAAAATATAGTTGTTCCCGATGGAAGGCTAAAAAGTAGAAAAATAAATAGTTTACTTCGAATGGAAGTGAATCTGGGGTTATCATACGGCCCGGAGCATTAGGCTAACTTAAGACTAGAGATGCCGATGCATTCCACCAGCTTTTATGACAAGTCTTTTACAGTTCAAGCAGTACGGTTATGGAATGCCTTGCCCGAGTCGATAAGGCGTGCTCAATCTTTGTCCACTTTTAAAATTATGGTTAAAAAACACTTCCTTTCTCCTTAAACATCATCATTACATTTAGTTTCCATGCTCTTGTTTCATGTTTATTATTGTATATATTATATGTAGATAAGTATATGTTTTATGTATGTATGTATTTGTTGTATATGTAAATGGTACACCACTGACTACCTGCATTATTGTCTCTCCTTCTCCCTTGAATCCATCCAAAGGTTGTCTGTAAAAGATCGCTTTTAGCGATAAGACCGCCCATTGTGTCACCCTGTGTAAAATGTCTACATTTATATCTGTTATTTTTTATGGTGTACATAATAAAGAGTATTCTATTCTATTCTATTCTAACAGCGCGATTTTGGATCGTACTCGTATGATAGGTTCAACCAGTCAGGATAGTTCCCGGTAAAACTCTGACTGGTTGGAAGATATTTCTATATCTCTTGCGAGTGGCACTCGTAAATTGATTGTGGACAAACAAAGATTACAATGTGTCTCAAAAATACCGCAGAAAATAAGGCAATATTGGTAGCAGAACTGATCATATACGATGTGCCTGAGAAGTATTGTCATTTTTGAAGTGAAACTTCTTTTGCAGCGATTCGATAATTGGACAAGAATTTAAAGTGAAATTTCAGGGACGCGTCACTTTTAGACACATTTCGTTACAAGAGAAAGAAGAAAGATATAACTCTGTCTATCTCTCACACTAAATCTCTCTTATTCTTTATTTTTGAAGAACTTCACGTGTACGGAGCTATACGTGCAATTTTTTGGATATGTACCAAAGTTACACCAAAGAAACTCGGGAGCGTGAAAGATGGTAAATACTGAGACCAAAGGGGGGACGTAACGTTCAGTCCTTCCACAGCTATTTTACCTCTGATTTTGCATCACAGTCAAAATCACATTGATCTTTATTGCCGTTGCAATAAGGTTTCTGTTGGGATGCAGCTGCCAGAGGTAAAATATCTAACTGCTAAAGAACTGTAGAAAGGAGAAGGAAGACTTTTGAAGACTTAACAGACATCGTGCAAATCATTCAGCGCTCCTCCTCCACATTTATAATAAGCACAGCCTAAGTGTGGAACTCTGCCAGCGTCTGTGTTCCCTTCCACGTCTATAACCCGTAAGCTTTTAAAGCAAAACTGAATATTCATCTTCTGGGCTTGCCTGTTCCATCATAGACCTCATCCGTCGCTTTCAAGAGCTAGCACATTTCGAAAAAAAAAAACATTCACACCGCTTAAGCTCGCTGGCGAGTGGCTATAAGATCTCAATCTCATGCTACACAGTAGTCCGTATCATGCGTGCGCGCACTTATAAGGGAGGGTGCGGAAGCGCTGGTCGAATGCGTAAACAATTGCGTGTATTTCGCAAGCACAGACAAGCAGTATCTATTGTATATCAAGCCGCGCAAGTTGTGCTATAGTTAATTAATAGTATAGTTTAAATGTACTGTGCGCGTGTTTTGAAAACGATGGTCTGTTTTCCTTTTAAGTTCTGAAGGTTCAGACTTTGTTGTGATGTGGAATCGTGCAGTGTAGTGATTCTTTTGTTTTTCTTAAGCGTCTTTTCCGTGTAGGATGAATTTCTTGAAGAATTTACGTCACCAACAAAGTTGTGAGATCTCTCTAAATAGGATGTCATAAATCATGTAGAAATTCGTTTAGATTTTGGGCCAATTGTTTTTTTATTTTTATTAATAGCCTAGAGAAGATAGATTTAAAGTGTGACCACATTTTGTGTGGCTAACGATTTTGAATGACTCAAAAAATGGTTACATGAACAAATCAAACTACCTGACAAATATATACCTACTTGAAGTTACTTATTCATTTGAATACGATCGTCCTTCTAACTTTAGCATAGCTGTTTTTACTACTAATTTAATATTATGAGGGCCTAAACGAAGTGTCATTCTATCAGCACGATGATCGAAAAATCAAAAATAGTATGGAACTGACAGGCACTATCGAAAACCTTGTACCGTTGAAAGTCGTTGAAGAAACACAAAACGCTTTGAAATCGATTGCCATTTGTCGAAGTTCTAAGTTCTACTTTAGTGTAGGAACCTATTTTCACATAAATATAAGCTCTATTCCCATCCAATACCAAGAGCTAATACCATTTGGTATTAGTTTATTTCCGAATTTATTTTCTATTCCCAACGAGTACCACATTTTAAAACCAATACCAAAACAAGTTTGAAGAAATCAGATACAGTCAGGTTCAGTAAAATTAAAATGCTTTGAGTGACGAACTAAGTTTCCGAAAACATAATAAATGATCCCGAAAATCCTAACCCTAGACGGTCGACGTCAGTGGCATCCCGAGGTTCGGTTGGTTAGGTTCCTTTAAACCCTTTTGACAGAAACCGTCGACCAGCTTATTAACCCTAACCCTATATTTAGATTACCCTAGATTTCGGTAAAACGCAATTTAAATAAAACTTTGTGTAGCTGAGTGCCCAAAAAGTCACGCTTTGGTATTCGTTAGTAATAGATTTTTTATTTAAAAAAATGTGGTACTCGTTGGGAATAGAAAATAAATTCGGAAATAAACTAATACCAAATGGTATTAGCTGTTGGTATTGGATGGGAATAGATCAAATATAATTACAAACACACATTAATATGACACCTATTCCCAAAAGGGGTAGATATAAACTAAAATTCAAGACGCATACTATTCTATTGTTTCGCCTATCTTCCTTCATACAGGGTGTCCGTGAAATCGACCCACATGGCTGGCTGACATGGCTGGTGATAGCTTTGGTCAAACCCTCTCGAAATAAAAAAACATTTATGTTCCGCAAAATCTTAAAGTTTCGAGTTTACTAGATTTAAAAAAAAAAAAGAATACCACCTTGCGTCATTCTTTTGACTCTCATGTGTAAATGAAATCTTTTTATTAATACATTTTTCCATCAAAATATTATTAAATTATTACTTTTTACAACGATTGTTTGTTTGGACCTCTATGGACTCCGAAAGGGATATCCGTAATTACTTTGATTCTCCATAAAAACTCGCAAATTCAACATAAATTCACTATTATTTGATTTTTTTCCTCAAAATTTTTTTTTTTGTTAGTGAATTATATTAATTTAAAAAACTATAAGATTTTGCGAAACATACGTTATGTTATTTTGGAAGCACTTGACCAAAGCTATCACCGCCTTAGAGTATGTCGGTCGATTTCTGGGACACCTGTATAACACAACAAATTCTATTTTTAATGCAGTTTTCATGTGCGTCAATGGGGAATGGGCAAAATAAATTGTAAATCACGTAAGTGAATTAATATACGATAACACACATAACATCACGCCACTATTTTCCGAAGGGTTAAGCACAGGTATATCTATAGTACACCCATATATAATATTTCGCCCGCTATGTTTTTAAGTCCCATGTAATAGGGGGCGAGCCTATTGCCACCAACCGGCCACGAATCCAGACTCCGGGCTGCTTCTAATAAATTCCAGATGGAAAAACCCAAAAGCTTTTTGCCCGACCCGGGAATCGAACCCAGGACCTCATGCTCAGCAGTAATGCTAGCGACTACGATGGAAAATCCCAAAAAAAAATTGCCCTACCCGGGAATCGAACCCAATACCTCATGCTCAGCAGTAATGCTAGCGACCGACTAGGCCGAAGAGACAGTCACGATAAAAATATTTGTTTATAATTATTTGCGTTTGTGAAAGTGACTGTGCGGAGTGATTGGCGGGAAATGAAAAGTTATTGACTTCGAGCTAATCGATACAGTATCGATGCATATGGATTGAAAACGTCAAATACTATCACTCTTATGAAAACCCTCAACTCAAACTCAAAGTATTTATTTCAAACTTGCTTTTGCCCGCGGCTTCGCTCGCGTTAATTTAGAATTTGACAATCAATTCAGGTTGTTCGGGGAATTATAGTTAGGAGGATGAAAAACCGGTCTATTGACACTATAGACTCACAAAAACTATTAAGTAATTAAAAGAGCATTAATTTAAAAAAAAAAGTTTCTATAATAATATAATTCAATCATGATTCGTAAGACACGTGGCGCCATCTATTATCATAACAACGTTATTGTTGGTTTCCTCGGGAACAGTACTTTTTTTCGGGATGAAAGGAACCCTATGTCCGTTTCTATACACCTGACAACGTATATGCAAAAGTTCAGGATGATCGTTTCAGTGGTTTAGGCGTGAAAAGGTAACAAACAAACAAACAAACTTACTTTCGCATTTATAATATTAATAAAAAAATAAAAATAAAATATAATAAAATAATAAAGTTAGGAAGTTAGGATAAACCAATTACAGGCACATTTGAATTGTCAAGGGGTCGATCAGTCAGAAAGATGAAGCTAGTTGCCCATTCCAAAGCTTAGTAGGTACCTATGGAGAAGAACGGGCAAGACACTCCACGGACACGCTTTTGAATCAAACTATGGTTACAAAAATATTGGTTACATCATTCATGTTGAAATTATGCATGTGAGAACGATGCAGAACGTTAAAAGCGTCCGTAATAAACAGAAAAACAATTAAAATATTAAATTAAATTAAAATAAGCTGTGGCAGCTAAGAGATGACCAGTCCCTACTGACGGCGCCCGTTCACAAACATGACCCTGTCATGTCATTATAACATGACCAACCTTAACCAATCGTTGTCAGGATGAAACAAATTAGCCTCCTGTTTTATACCCTTGTATAAACAGGAGGATAATTTGTATAATTTAAGTGATAAACGTATGATAGCTTGCTGCTCCTTGGCAGCTAGCTATCATACGTTCATTACCTATTAGCTTTAGCCCGCGGCTTCGCCCACGTGGATGTCGGAAATTACCCCGCGGGAACTTACTACCGGGATTAAAAATATCCTGTATTAATCCAGGTTTATTAACTATCTGTGGGCCAAATGTCATCCAAATCCGTTCAGTCGTTTTTGCGTGATTGAATAACAAACATCCAAACTTTGACATTTATAACACAGGGTCAAATAAAATTAGGTAGCGAAACTCCGCAGACGTAATGGGTATCGATATCTAAACATGATAACATAAAAAATAAATTAATTTGATGTTTCTTTTTTGTGACTGCTGCTTCACTTGAAATATCAGTTTAAAAAAACAGTTTTTTTTTTCTGTAAACTTCACAAACGTGATTGGTATCGATATCTAAACACGATAAAACATATTTTTTCGATTCATACTTCGTGTAACAACACTACAAGCGGTCGTTGACCCCTAAAAAAAACATCAAATATTTTTTCTTTATTTTATCAAAAAAAAAAGAGTTTTTCGCATTCAGTTATTTTTTTACGTTTTTGGGGCTATCTGAGTATCTTTTGTCCACGAGTGTTAAGTTTTTCTGCTATACGCGACAGGGTCAAACCTTTTCCTACAGTAGTAGGCAGATACTATAGAAATCAGTGTACTAACGATCAGCTTACATTGTATCCTTTCATACAAGCGCGTATTTGACGGTATTTTATCTCTTCTACCTGGAGTTCTCCATCCCTACATTTACCAAGATCTTCCTCAACTCTTCTCGTACTAATAGCATTATTCCCTTTGTTCCAGGTCCGGGCTTCATCGAAGAGTTGGACATAGAGGCGTACATGAGCTCCGTCGGCGAGGGCTGTTATGCAACCCAAACTATCGACCCGCGCCGGACTGGGTAAGCACATCTTCCATTCAGAAATAGAACAACATTTATCCAATGAGGATGACAGAAGTAAAAGAAAAATTACAAAAAATTTTATGCAAGGAATGAAAGAACATAACAATCATATTGCTCTGAGCATGCCTATACCGAAAAGATCATAACCACTTGGTTTTTTGTAGACAATTTTATAGGCTATGTTCTATCGCGCATAGGTCCAGTGCCCTTGCATGGAGTCACTTCGTGGTGCATGAGGATACGTCACAAGGAGACTTCAGACGTTCATTTAGTGTCGCTCAGAAACCCACGAAAGTTAGAAGACGAATTATTGCCCCCGACAACGAGCAATTTCTACATAACTGCGGCGTTACAATGGTGATCTCGGCATCCCTCGGCATGTACCAAGGACGGTAGTGTTTCTAAGAAGATGTCCGACATAGCCCTCGGTAGTTCTTAGCATTGTCTTCCCTTGGTGCAGTAAAAACATAAGGATTTCGCCACGAAAAAACATGGTGCACCTCAAACAGGCTAAGGATACAGCTTTTTCCAGAACCTAAGCAAACAACATCATCGTGTTTAGTAAAGTAATACAATCCTTTTTCCAATTTCAGGGGCCACCAACTCCCGGAGAGTCCACCAGACTCAGGATCAGAGAATCCCTACAGCCCATCAGAGACCCAGGTCTCCCACGCCATAGCGGTACCCCAAACAGTCCTCAGTTCCGACTACATGCTGGTCCACGACCACATACCTCCCCACGAGATCCTGCAACAGAATAACGATTACATCTACGAAGAGTTGAAGACGGATAGTATTGACCATGAGGTGTTGAGGAGCAATCTGAATGATGTGGTCGTGCTGCCCCAAGATTCGAATATTGTGGAGCTTGGGATCAGGACTGTAAGACATGATTTAGGGCTTGGTGATGTTTATCAGAACAGGTGAGATACAGTATTTATATTTTTTTCTCACCGAATACAATACTTGTGGTAATAATTAACCGGGTCAGCAAGGTGGTAGCACACTGCCTAGGGTGCGCTGGATGTACATACATTTAAGCCACTCATGGTGCCTATTTCAATTTGTAACAAATCAATGATATAGATCAGTAAACCTTTGCTAGATACCAATTTAAACTATTATTTATTAACGACACGACCCAAAATTGACAAGACACATTTTAATGGAAACCAGTAATTTTTCTGTGTTCTCACTGCTTTCTTACTGTAAGTAAGAAACTAAAAGGCCTCCACGAGTATCGATACTTCAGAACGTCCACATAACCCTAACAAGTGACAAGCCACCTTGATGACTGCTGAATTCTCAATCATTACCAAAGATGATGATTTTGTACCGTCAATACAAACAGAGACTAAATTTTGCACTTCGCCCCAGATACAGTCAGATGAGGGTAGACATGCCAGAGCTGGAGCAAGGCATGATAAACCCACAGCTGGTGGCGTTGGGTCACGAGACCCTGACGCCAGTGTACACCAGTCTGCAGGAACCCAGCACGAAGAAAAGGAAGCATTCACAGGATACAAACTCTCAAGTGAAGTGTGAGCCCGGTAAGTTTTTAGCGATTATTTAAAAACTGAAGTAAATGTATAGCGAGCAAAAAATTTTAGGCACTTAATTATACTACTTTTAAACAATGTGTTCCCAAATCTTATTATCATTCAACTGAGAAAAAATATTAATATGTGACTTGCCGTAAAAGGATGGCTGAAATAAGCGTTTTAAGCATTCAATTTCATCTTTAATTATAAGTACTGAGCATTAAAAACTGAGGCGGGGAATTTTAGTCCTTACAGCAGATGAACATGTAATAAATAGCCTTCGAAAGGCCACAAATTTCCTTTTTAATCTAGATTCTTCTATTACGAAAATAAGATCAAGAATAGCAGGCTCAATACAGAATTTTCATTTATGCATGATTACTCCTGATCCTACTAGTGTAGGAGTCTATTATACACTAGTGAAGTAAAAACACAAAATGACCCTAATTATTACCTTGATATTTCTTTCACCAGCGGCCCTTTCACCTGAGAGTGTAACCCACGTCCCCCGCCCCGCGCCCCCCTCTGTGGACGGCTCTGAGGCGGGTGACGATGCTCCTCTACAGTGCATCAGGTTTGGTAACTTCCAGCAGAACGTCTGGCATTCGTTGTACGACTGCAATTTGAAGCCACTGTGAGTATTTATTGTTATCATTAACCTGTTACCATTCGAACCTTAGGACTGAAAACTTTGATAAATAACTTTTGAAAGCCTGTATTTCGTCAAAGTTAAACAACGATTTGTTAAAGCGAGATTCTAGACCCATTATCAGAGCAGATTTTAACGCATAAAAAAAGAGATAACGACTGAATTTATTTGTTTTAAAGCGGATTTAAATTGTGATAGCCCAGATAGATATACCGTCAAACAGGGAGAATAGGGATGCAGGAGTGAATCGAGACGAAACATTAAAAAGGATTTTAACATTGAAATAATATAGTTTGTTGCCAAACAGGACTCTAATGCGTTTACTGTATTTTAATTAATGATTAAGTGCCCTTGTTGCCAACAAACTATATTATTTCAATGTTAAAATCCCTTAAAGTTTCCCGATTCACCCCTGCATATCTTTCCACCCCGTTTGACGGTACTTCGTCCAGTCACTTCTTGATTCCCTTTGGCCCTACTATAACCTGACAAAGCCAAAGAAGTCAAGGGATAACTTATCAGGTAAAGCCCTTTCGGGACAGTCGAAATTAAAATTCTTAATCTTTTGAGCCAAAAAACATTAAAACGCCTGCGACCGCTGCTAGAGGCAGCAAGGGCAACACTTTCCATAATTAACATATTGATGGCTTTGAATGGCAGCCGCGATAGAAGTAATGCGCTCAGTACACCTTCAGCGCAATTTTATTAGTTCTGCCGACTCTAACTAGACGCTGCTGGAGCGGTGATTCTACGCTCTGTGTTATAACCTAAAGTAGCGAAGCTTTTCTCTAGAAAGATAGACTAAGTCATTTTAATCCAACTAGCATATCAATTTATCTTCCAGTCAGCCTCCTTCCTACGTCGTGGGAGCCGACAAAGGCTTCAACTTCTCCCAAATAGACGAGGCTTTCGTTTGCCAGAAGAAGAACCATTTCCAGGTCACCTGTCAGATACAGATGCAGGGCGACCCTCACTATGTGAAGACCGGTGAGGGGTTCAAGAAGATCAGCAATTTCTGTTTGCACTTCTACGGGGTTAAGGTGAGGAAAATATTTTATATGCACTCACCGGCAGTATATGTGGCCTAAGCCTAACCCCTAAACGTGAATTTGTGATTAAAGTAAACTTATTCTTGAACTGCGATGGACATGACTCCCTCACAGCGAATAATTGTGACCCAAATAGCAAAAAAAATGGTGCTATAGAGGAATGAGGAAAGGGTGTAAAGTTCAATCATATCCCCATAGAAAAGGGAGGATGCTCCGACAAGACGGGTGTCGTGTCTGGTGGGCAACTACCCGATCATTGATGTCGGGACGTTCTACATATGCTAGTTGCGCGGTAAACACTGCTTGCGCGATGCAGGATTTTATGTGACGTCAGTGTGACGCGTTGTTCGCATTTGGCGTTGTAGTTGCTGCTATAGTGCCTTGACGAGATCGCAGTATCTGGCCTGCTGCAATCTGTGGATCGAAATGGATGAATTCCTTAAAACTGCAAAGTAGAAGTTCGGGATCTTATAGTTTTAAAAACACATAAAACTTTCTTCGTTTTTCTATAATCTTGTATACTTGAGGTATTTTTAGAAGCATGTTACATTACAGGCGGAGGACCCAAGTCAAGAAGTGAGAATTGAACAAAGTCAATCGGACAGAACAAAGAAACCCTTTCATCCTGTACCGTAAGTATCCTCATGATAACCCATTCTGTCGAACTGCAATTAAATACAGAATAGATGTGACAAATAGACGTGTTTTTTTTATATTATTACAAGCATTGCGCATTGTTTTATAATGTCACGTCTTAAATCCAAAGACACTGTTGATAAAATTAAGAAAAAATTACTATCTTTTTTATTTTATTTTATTGAGAAGGAACAACAAACAGCTACAATATAAAACATGAAATATGAAATACACAAAACACATATACAATATTGTAGCCCACGACGCAGTTCACAGATTAACCATGGGATAAAAATAATAAAATAATAATCGCTAGGTTTACAAATATATATAGTTTTTTTTTTCTAACTAATTAACTATCGCGTTTAAGATATAAATAGTATGTATTGAAATCTTGTAGTCATGTGCAATTCTTAGTCCAAATGGTTTTGCGGATTAAAAAATTAAGTGACAGTGCCGTGGTTATGAAAGGTCATACCAATTTTCCAAATAACGCGGCAATATGTAGTCGGAAAATTAATCTGCCACAACTAGAACACACACGTTCCAAGCAATCGCAACATTTCCCAGGGACTCTTTGTCTCGGCACTTGGTCGCCACTGCAGATTCTTCCTTACAAGAGTTAAAATTTTTGGACAATAATCTTGGGGCCTTTAATTTGACTTATCCAAAATATATTTCCGTTTCCTCAGAGTCGAAATCCGCCGCGAAGGTGCAAAAGTGACAGTCGGCCGGCTCCACTTCGCCGAAACCACAAACAATAACATGAGAAAGAAAGGAAGGCCCAACCCTGACCAGAGACACTTTCAGTTGGTGGTAGCTTTGAGGGCGCATGTGGGGCATACTGACTTCATCATCGCCGCGTCTGCTAGTGATAGGATCATTGTGCGGGTAAGTCATGTTAGTTGTTGATTTTATTATTATTATGAAATTATTTTTATTGGCTTTTTCACTAACATTTGCACACTTAGATGATTTTTCCCTGTCTGTTGTGACGTCAGATATTCATCCTTGTTTGAAGTGTCGTGGCTTGCTGTTTTTATATTTCCGTATAATATGAATAGCACAGCTATACAATTCACGATATACGGTAGTCATTAAGTCGATTTGTAATTTCTATTAACATCTTTCAATGTCACGACCCATGACCCAGTTCGAATAGTAAAAAATTACAGTGGTCCAATTATAAAAATCGTTACCTGCCTTAGATAGCAATAAAGATTTAAGAGCGACGGTGTGTCGATAAAAAAATAAACATCGATCATAGTTCTCTTAAAAATATTGGCTTTGGCTTAAGAGTTCCACAAGGTCCGATCTTTGGTCCAAACATATTTTTTGAAAGATTTTAAAATCAGTACTTGATCATGTCAGAGTCGACGCTCTACAAAGCCGTACTTCCTCAAACAATTAAAGTGCCATGTTTACCCGGCTATAAACATGACACCTTACTTTTTCAACTTATTACTTTACCATCTTTACCTTCTTCAATGGTAACGCAAACTATTTTATCCTACAGGCATCAAACCCCGGTCAGTTCGAGTCAGACTGCACGGAGAGCTGGTGGCAGCGAGGAGTGTCAGACAACAGCGTGCATTTCACTGGCAGGGTTGGCATCAATACTGATAGGCCGGATGAGTCCTGTGTTGTTAACGGTAAGGAATAAAGAAAATACATTTTTCACTCCTCTTGTTCAAAAAGTCCGTCATTGTAGCGTACTAAAGCGGGGATAAAACAGAATATTTTCCTCTAGGGCAAAAAGATTTTTTTTTGTCTGTTACCAACGAGCCTATAAAAATGACAAAGTCTTTAAGACATAAGTAGAATAATCATGAATAAAGACTCGACCTATTACTTTTTCATAAAAAAAGAATATTTTATTTTTGAAAATGGAACTAAAAGCGGCGATCTCTTCAGTAAAATGCGTGCATTGCGTTGGGGCTACAGAGGAAATTTAAAAAATGTAAACTATTTAATATATTGTATTGAATTATTTTATTTTCTCGCTAACGTAGTGAAAAGTAGAGTGTAACACACGGCTCTAAAAACCCATCATAACTCGGTTCCTATTTACTCCCTCGCCACTACCTCGTACATAATGGGTCATTTTAGCCCCTTGTATAACAATCAACCATTTAACACACACATGTACTGTTAACGTTTATTGATCACTACAAATTACATATTTGTATTGTAAAACTTTGGGTTCGGGGCAAAGATAGGAAGTTCTTTTATGGTAGATTTATAAATCTAAGATAAAGAGAAAAGATTAAGTTTTTTGTATGTTTGTTTGTTATGTTTTCACGCTAAAACGGCTGAACGGATTTGGATGTAATTTGGACCATGGGTAGACCATGACCAGGATTGGGACAAATAATACTTTTATCCCGATATTCCCACGGGATCGAGCTTTATGCGGGTGAAACCGCGGGGCGCAGCTAGTCCCTAACTATGTGCTATTCAGTACATAATATCTAACGTACCTACTGCTCAATCTGTAAACGTCAAACGGCAGAATTTTCTACAATTCAACCTCTAAATTTTCCCTTAATTACCACTATTTCTTTATGCCCCAGGTAACCTAAAAGTGATGGGCCACATCCTGCACCCGTCAGACGCTCGCGCCAAGCACAATATTGAGGAACTCGACTCGGAGCAGCAACTGAAGAATATACAGAGCATCAGAGTTGTCAAGTTAGTAGTCATCTTCAAAATAATCCAACACATATACCAGAAAGGACTCCAAATTTGCTATCAGACTTTCTGACTGACTTTTAACATGAGTCAAAAGAAAAATATGCGCGTCGGTAATCTTCGTGTTTTTGAATTAATACGAACGTTGCACCACAGAATAAGGGCAAGCGCACACCTGGCGAGACGCGGTTGTCACTGACAAACAAATGTCAACGTTATGTGCCTAAAAATAAAAATAAAGTTGAGAATAAATAATTTGAGACGCGCCTCTTTCCGCTTAGACACGCTCTCGAGCTAATGGAAGTTTATTTATTTTCAACTTTAAATTAACTGTTGTAAGGTCGATATTTGTTTGGCAGTGACCAATGCGCTGCGCTACGCCGGCCCTAACCCCCACAGAGGCAATATTTCTAAGTTTTCTACGCGCTTTTTAGTAGGGCACCTATCATGGCGCATTTGTATGAAGTTTTCTCTCTGTCGGGTTACCTACTCCAGTCTCTGATCGTCATTTGTCACTAAAAAGTTTTGAAAATTATTTTGGAACTCCATAGAGTTATTGATCTATAATTTTGCAATACAAAATAGCCAAGTAGGTACTTCCAGACTTGTAACAGCTGTATTAGATCTCACTATCGCGTGTTCGTAATTCCGAAGATAGACGCTAATTCTCGAAGCGTATACTTTTCTTCGGAACGCTGTATTTAAATTAGACCGTTAAAGGGAAACCCAAACTGCGTGAAAATAGTGGGGTTTGCCAACATAATTTTGACGGTATTTCCCTCCAACCAGATTCAACTACGACCCGTCATTCGCGGAGCACTCCGGCCTGCTGGGCTATGACCCGTCCCGCCCCACGCCGCAGCTGGACACCGGCGTCATCGCGCAGGAGGTGCGGCGCGTGCTGCCCGAGGCCGTGAAGGAGGCGGGAGACGTCACGCTGCCCAACGGAGATACTATTCACAAATTTCTTGTGGTTAATAAGGTGAGGGGTTTAGGGTAGATGAAGGTCAAAAGCTGTGTTGATTAGATCAATGAAGATATAGAACTAAGTTTCTGTTTGACAATAAGGTAAAAAAAGTAAACGAAAACAAGAAGGTAAGAAATAGTAATTAGATAGATATGACCACATGCTATGCAAATACCGAGAAAATGCAAATTGTGAAGATGTCTTAAAAAATTTAAGAAATCTAAGTAAAAAAAACCGCCTTCAAGGCACAAAAAAGATGCATTCGAGCGATGTTTAAACTTTAAACCACGGATAACTGTGTACAGTATTTAGAAAAGGACAAAATATTAAAATTACCTTATCTGTACATAATAGAAGTAGCTGTGTTTGTGAAGACAAACCCGAGTCGTTTTAAGCGCAGGCCACACCGCTAGCTAGCGAGCGAGCTGGCGGGCGAAGCGAGGCGAGGGAAACTATATAACCTAAGCGAAGCTTTGGCGAGCTAAACTATGTAGGTGCACATCGAAAACTACGGACGGACGAGCGAGCGAGGGGAGCGTTCCGTCTCAAGCGCAGGCCACACCGCCAGCTAGCGAGCGAGCGAGTCGGGCGAGCATCGTTTACCTCTTTTCATACTTCGGTTCACATCGTGACCGCAGTTAGTGTATTCACTTGAAAACACTAACTGCGGTCAATGACCCCACAAAAAAGCATCAAATTAATGTATTTTTTGTTTTGTCATGTTTAGATAGGTATCGACACCCACCACGTCTGCGGAGTTTCGCTAGCTAATTTAATTTGCCCTTTATATCCTTCTATTGAATCCCCCTTCGCATAGGAAACAGGAAGAAAACACCCTAAAAACCATAAATAACATCCAATTAGATGTTTCCGAGAATAAAAGAAACTTTCGACTGTGCCTTCGAAAAACAAAAAAAAAACACGTGTGGCACTCGGGGACTGCCGCGGTAAAGCTATTGCATAGCATGTTTTTATCAACTTAAGCAATTATAATTACTTATTTATTTATGCAATATTTATGCAATATTTTTTTTTCTTTTATATTAACTCAAGTACAGTCGTACCATATACATACACGTTAAGCGAACGCTCGGCCGAGCTACATGGTAGGCGGAGTGGGGGGTGTTAGGTTTTATTTTCGTTACGGAATTTCTTGATTCGGTCGCCGCGCTCAAAGCCCGCGATAAATGCTATGCAATAGCTTAAAAATCGCCATGGACAAGAATCTTTGATTATAATCTTACATACTGAATCCGTTCCACTTTTGTTGCCAGGACCGAATCTTTATGGAAAATCTGGGAGCTGTCAAGGAACTGTGCAAGGTGACCGGCAACTTGGAGTCCAGGATCGACCAGCTTGAGAGGATCAACAAGAAACTGTGCAAGATCAGCGTGTTGCAGAGGAGGGATAGCTCACGATCTAGTGTTAGTAATGGTAAGTGAAGAATTTAAATGTACTTAGAACATTCATCAAACTTAACCGACAGTTGTGCTTCTGGAGAGTTTGTTACGCCACTTCTTTCCAGCTAAAGCACTATAGGAAGTGTTAAAGGGCGGACGATTTGGGGGATTGTCTTATGTAATTTTGTCGTTCAAAAAGTGCTGATTCTTAGACTAGTTTAGTAAATGACTTTTGATTAAATTTTTACATAAATAACACTTTGCATGGAAGTGAAAATCCTGCTCAAAACGCGTTCAAAGAGCGCTATGTTATCAACCGACCAATCTGTCAGTAGGAGGTGATTTAGCGTCAGAATAGTACCCTAATTGCGTAACACACTATTTATCACAACCCGAATCATTTTGAAGCCTATTGCTAATCCATTGCTTCATTAATCGAATAATTTGTCTGCTCAACAACGTAAATAACGCAATGAATGTTGTAGAACTGTCAAAAATGAAAGCTATTCCTACTGTCAGTGTGTTACGCAATTACCCCGCAGCTTCAACGAATCTCACTGACGTATTTTGTTTCAGATTCCCGCTACTCAGCAATGTCAAACTCATCAAGATCCCTATACAGTGACGGAAACATATCCATAGACCAAATCAGAGACATAGCACGCAACATCAGAAAGCACGAGTGTTGCCATAAACTAAGCCATAACTCCCCGAAATATACCAGAAAACAGTGCAAAAACTGTCACGGAAACTACTCGAAATATGGGAAATACTACAACTATAATAAAACTTGTGTAAGATACCATTCAAATAAACTTGAAAAACCGGAAAATGTTGAAAATCCGACTTATGCTGAGCCTATACAAAAATACCCGGACGAAAGCTACGAAAGTACTTTGACAAAGAAAAAGGATACTTGTCTATGGTTGAAGAGTGACGATAATTTTTCATATGGCAACTCTAAATTGGGTATTTGCTGTCGGAAAGAGTATGGGGATACCAGCAGTGAATTGATTTCTAATAAGTTTCTACAAATTGTTATTACTATATTGATTTTCATTATGGCTGTGTGGTGAGTGTTTACATAGTTATTTCTTAATTTTTATAAATATACCGACTGCCTCGGTGATCCCTGGGTCGGGCAAAGTAGTATTGGACTTTTCCATCGGAAAAATTTCACTAGCATCCCGAATTCCGCTTGTGCTCGGTTGCAATAGGCATGCTCACTGTTTCAAGAAGCGCGTATGATAATTGCCCATATGTGGGTATACCTCTGTTGTTAACTAATCGAATTGGTCAACGCATTATACATACCATAGATTATCTAGCAGTTTTTTAATGTCTTTATTTAAATGGGGACTTTTATTTAGTTTTGTTTGTCAAAACAAATTTGTTTTATTTAGTCATTCTGGGACTCGACTGGACGGTTTTAATATTTTTATAATCGCCACACTTGACAATCAGTGTCTCTTTTTAAACTTAACTAGAATAATACCGTCTATCCTCTACCTCCCAGTTTCAGTCTTGACATTTATCAATAAATCCGTATTTATTCCAGCCTCGTAGTAATGTCAGCCCTATACTTCCGCGAGCATCAAGAGTTGATATCGATGAAGGAGATCCGTGTCTACGACAAGATGCACTACCCGCACTACGGAAAGCTGAACAATGAGCCGCCCGCGCACAGGACGCACCCCGACCCCAACCAGATACAGGTATTAAGAAATGTAAAAATTAAAAAAATAACATTTATTTAGCATAGACAAAAATCGGTTATATTGGCATAATCAGTAATGTTGCCATGATTAGTAATGTTAACATAATCGGTAATGTTGGCGTGATCAGTAATGTTGATATAATCGGTAATGTTGGCATGATCAGTAATGTTGACATAATCGGTAATGTTGGCATGATCAGTAATGTTGACATAATCGGTAATGTTGGCTTGATCAGTAATGTCTACATAATCGGTAATGTTGGCAAGATCAGTACTGTTGACATAATCGGTAATGTTGGCATGATGAGTAATGTCGACATAATCGGTAATGTTGGCATGATCAGTAATGTTGTCATAATCGGTAATGTTGGCATGATCAGTAATGTTGACATAATCGGTAATGTTGGCATGATCAGTAATGTTGACATAATCGGTAATGTTGGCAAGATCAGTAATGTTGACATAATCGGTAATGTTGGCAAGATCAGTACTATTGACATAATCGGTAATGTTGGCATGATCAGTAATGTTGTCATAATCGGTAATGTTGGCATGATCAGTAATGTTGACATAATCGGTAATGTTGGCATGATGAGTAATGTTGACATAATCGGTAATGTTGGCATGATCAGTAATGTTGTCATAATCGGTATTGTTGCTATACTCGTTAATGTTGCCATGATCGGTAAAGTAGGCATAATCAGTAAATGTACTGTTAGCATAATCGATAATGTTGTCATATACGGGTATATTGATATAACCTGAAATATTGCCATGCTGAGATAAATAGACTTTTAAGGGAATATTGTTTCAATCACCAACCAGTAATCAATTAATTTCATATCTATCTCGGTTTTTAAAACTGTGGGTTATTTTGTTTCAGAATATAAAATCACAACACACGGCTTCAAAGAAAACTGCAAAAGGTAAGCTACTATCGTTTATTAATAACATTCGAACTAAAAACCCATAGAAATAAAAATTGATAATTTGTTACTAATCATGTGACACAGTTAAGGTGTTCAATATATAAATACTAACACACCAAAACTATGTGATGCAGAAGCTTCTACTGTTAAAATAAACTGGCGAAAAAAATTCACAAACTGACTCACTGTCTTATTAAAACCTCGATGTTCTGTAAATAATTAATTTCACCCATGCACTGACCGCAGCATACACAGCTTTACCTAACAAATTGATCAACCCACTTATTTGCAAACATTATTTCAGAGAAAGGTCCTCACAAGACTACTCAAGAGTACATAACTACAGCGCCAACAGAATCACCCCATACAATATCCACTTCTGCTCTACCTACGAAGAATTATGGAAGTAATCTCATAAGTAAGTACTACAGCATTGCTAAAGGCTTTTTAATAGTCCTACTATAATATTATAAACGTGAAAGTTTGTGACGATGGATGGATGTTTGTTACTCTTTCACGCAAAAACTACTCAACGGATTTGGATGGAATTTAGAACACAGATAGTTTATAACCTGGATTAACAAGTAGGATACTTTTTATCCCGGTAATACGTTCCCGTGGGATAATTTCCGATCTCCACGCGGGCGAAGCCGCGGGCAAAAGCTAGTCAGATGTAATTATCATGTATAAGTATGCGAACCACTTAAAACTGCATTGTTTGTTTAATGGTCACAAACGCTACTACTGTAGGACTCAAACTCAAACTCAAAGCATTTATTTCAAGTAAACCATTTACAGGCACTTTTGAATTGTCAAAGAGTCGGTCAGTTAGTCAGAAAGTTGAAGCTAGTCGCCCATTCCAAAACGTAGATCTCTATGGAGAAGAACGGGCAAGGAACTCCAAGGACACTCTTTTTAAATCAAGATATTACAAAATCCTGGGTACATTATTCTTGTTGCTTCTATATGTTAGAACAATGAAAAAAAAAATTATATTAGGAAACAATTCAAAATATAAGATTAATAATAAAAATAAGCCGTGGCAGTTAAGAGATGACCAGTCTCAACTGACGGCGCCCGCTCACGAACATGACGCGTGGATCAGCACCATCCAGCTCAACCATTTTGTAGGGAACTGAATGATCCAACACATGCGCCACCAACAGTGAGACATTTAAGTGAGCATGACAAAGTTTTATTGGATTTTTCGATCAGGAATTTCTAAGTAGTCGCCTGAAGTCTTAGAGCCCGGTTGATGGCAATAGGCTCGCTCCGAATTACGTTGATTTTCAACATAACTGAAATTTTGTGAAATGTGGGTATACTATAGGGACTTCTCTGCCTAACCTTTTAGGGATTACAGGCGTGATGTATGTTATGTGTTATGTAATTATAGGCTAGCAAAAGCCTGATGGACATCGGTTACCACTGCCTAAAGACCTGCATAACCAAGGGAACCGTCGAAACGTTGCCAGGCCCTGGAGTCTCGACATTAGACAGCGACAAAAATCGGTTGCTAAGTCGTATCGTTGTCAAATTCCTTTAATAGATTTTCAACTTTATTTCGAAAGCTTATGATTGAAAATCTATTAAAGAAATTTGTCATCGGTTAGACTTAACGACCGATTTTTGTCGTTATATTTGTCGAGATTGCAGGCCCTGCAGTCTCGACATGAATAGCGACAAAAATCTGTCGCTAAGTCGTATCGATGTCAAATTTCTTTAATAGATTTTCAACCTTATGCTTTGGACATAAAGTTGAAAATCTATTAAAGGAATTTAACAACGTTACGACTTAGCGACAGATTTTTGTCGCTATCTAATGTCGAGACTGCCGGCCCAGGGCCAGCAAGCCAATCGTAGAAGCAAAGTTGAAATGTCTCACTAAAAATCAAAAATATATCGTCTACCATTGAAATAGACATCCTTCTATTTTCAGATACAGTACCTACCCTACAATCTATACAAACTGAGCGTCCGATCGTAACAAGGATCGCCGACGTCATCGGAGGTGGTTGCTCTTTCGCAGCCAACACTAATAATGAATTGGATTCTGAATGTCAGGTATGAAAACTACACAGACAATTATTCATTATACTGTAATGTTTACTTGGAACCTTAATCAAGTGAGCGCACACAATGAGGGCTTTCGCGCTTGAGTTCGCCGTTAGAGGCGCTAGTGTAGAGTAAGGTCTCTAGATGTCAAAATATGTACTGAACGTTCACTGTTTTCTGGATTTTTATCACGGATTTTAACGAATGATATTCATAATTGTTGTGCCATTCCTGATTAATTATGGCTTAAGATTTTAAGTACAAAGTTAGGATCTAATTTGGTAGCACTTGCAGGAAGAATAAGATTTTTCTGCTTCATCCTTGCCAATTTTAGGAACAGTAAAATTTAAATATTCATTTGAAGTTTCAAAATGTAATAAAATAAACATAATATGAATTTATGGGTACTTAAACATATCGAAAACATCAAATAAAAGTACTGCAACAGGACCTTACTCGCCATTGGCGCCAACTAGTGAGCATAAAAACGATAGCCCCTATTGGAAAGCGAACTCATTTGCTTTTAAAGTAAATCATCGCGAAATCACAACGAAACAGCGTTCGAATTTCGAAGTAATGTTTAGAGAATAACAATGGGTAGTCTGATCTGGGCCGACAGTCTCGACATTAGATAGCGACAAAAATCTGTCGCTAAGTCGTATCGATGTCAAAATCCTTTAATAGATTTTCAACTTTATTTCCAAAGCATAAGGTTGAAAATCTATTAAAGAAATTTGACATCGATTGGACTTAACGACAGATTTTTGTCGTTATCTAATGTCGAGACTGCAGGGCCAGGACCCTAATTCACTATGACCACTTAACGATTCCTTACTTCGAAACCACGTCAATTCCTTATCTAACCACGACATCTGCTAATAACGTATTCTCTATGATACAATGAACGAAACCGTTTGTACAAGACACGATATTGACGTGGTTTGCACGTGGTAAGATGGTGGTTACGCGGGAAATAATAATTACCACACAGAATTGGCCAGTTCAAAGCCACCATACGTTACACTAAAATTATTTTGATATCATATTGTATGCTTAAAATTATTTACACGCTGCTTCCAAAGGATATATTAAGGATCGCAGCATGGATCAGAGCAATGTTGGTAAGAAATCATTATAATTTTCAGAATTATGATGTGTGTTGGCAAGGTTTTCTTGGCATAGACATCTTTTAGGGTCGAAAAATCGTCGAAAGTCAACTAGATGAGAAGATAAAGGGTTAGACGTTCATAAAAAAAAAAATTAGCTTCTTGTTCGTCCAGAACCCAAAAAAAAAAAATATCTGTAATGATTTGATATCGTTTCATATGGACAACCCTATTTCGTAAAAAAAATACTTTATTAATAGCTAAAAAAGGCAGCAACGGGACAACACAGGCGGATTCAGAAATTGAATAGCTAACGTTAAAATATCTGTCTTGAATAATTATTTATGCTTCAAGACAGAGTGAAGATATTTCGCCCAAGAAAATCACAGATAAACTATCGATCAATATATCTCACAACACTACCAAAATACTAAACAATTTTTTTTTTCCAGTCACCATGCGGCCTGGACGCTGCACAAAATAATTACGACAACCCAGAGCCTTTAGAAAGGTCTAAACCCGAAAAGGACCTGAACGACACGTTCATAAAACCTTTAGAACCTCTCCCAAGAGACAAACTACCCAGCATGCCAGTAATTCCAGAAAAAAACAACACGGATAGTCTTAATACCGAATCAGAATCGCTGAGAAACGAAAACGATTCTTTCAAAGACGAGATTATAGCAAATTATTTGGATCCTACTAAACAAAATGGGACCGAGAATGGGAGTAGAGTGAAAAGAGATGTAAGAAATAAAAGAGAGACCAGAGAAGAGTTGACCAACAGTTCTGATGAGATGCATTTGAGTGAGCTACACTCGTATGAGAATAGTGGGTCTCATGGTAATGGTAAGTTTGAAATTGTTTGATTATTCGTACTTATGGTTTCGTGGCTAAGTATTAAAAGCCACACGGGTAGATCAAAGGTTAAATGATAAATGATTTTATTTCTGTAAGTAGGTTTGTACAAACACTTTTACACGTCAATAATATTTTTTAAACTAGATGAGGACGGCGTTCGCTATTTGACTACACTGAGAAGAAAGACAGAAACCAACTCAGAGGTCACAGTCTCTTTTAAAGTCCAGACATAATCTTGGTCAGATCATGCGAAGACCATGCAGATTGATATCTGAAATGGTCTTTTGAGGAAAGAACCACACAGATTGAGTGGACCTGTCCAATCAGTGCACGCATTTGTCAGTAACCGTGCAGCTCAACTCAGGTTAACTGCAGGTTAAGCTACGCTTGCCGCGGTCGATCTGTGAATAGGTGGCCATCTTCACATACCGGAGTCCCTCCGTGCCTCGGAAAGCCCATTAAGCCGTTGATCCCGACTGTCATTCGATCTCCGAATCGATGTCGATGAATCTTTGACAGACGTGACGGGACGTCACAAGCCCAAGCGTCTGACATCCAGTCTTAGCAAGTTAAATCGTATTACCCAGTAACTAGGTTGTGAAGGTCAGATAGGCAGTCGCTCCATGTCAAATACTGGTATTCAGGTGCTTCCGGTTAGACTTGAAACCGACCTTAATAACACTGGCGTGCAAAAAAATCGGCCCACCGCGTGCTTTCAATTTGAGAGACGATATCTCAAAAGTCTTAATGAATATAATTTATTAATTTATATTGTGTGAAGGTAGGTAAGGTACAGTCTATTTGCACATACACTATATTTGGATAAAAGCAATATTCTTGATAAGATCGACTCAATTATTCAGATGGCCTCATCGCTCACTTTTGCTCGGATAATGTGCTTGACTTTTTTTTGCCAATGAAATTGACAAAAGAATAGTTTTGTTTATTTATGTTCGTTTAATGAACATTTAACTTGATTTTTTAACGGACTTCAAAAAAAGCAGGTTCTTTATTCGAACCCCCATGTTTGTAAGTTCGTGATTTTTTCATAAACTTATTTAATCAGTTTTGATAATTCTTTAACTAGCGTAATCTGCATACTTTCAGGAAGGTTTTAGTATACAATATATTAGGTTATTGTTAGTAAACCTTGTTGAATTATATTGTTTCAAATCGAAGAACATGGGGTGGGTCGATTTTATTGCACGCCAGTGTAGCTGGGAAAATGCTAGGCAGATGATGACTTATGGCAAGTCCATACAAACGTCTCTCTCATACAGGGAGTAGACAATAAGTAGTAAAATCCTGTCTCTTTTGTAGACAGGCGTTTAATTCAGATTTGTTACAGTTGTAATGGCAATCATGTCATGTGTTCTAAATAGGCTTTTATTTTTATATAGATTCTTCTATACATTGTGAATGCGAGAATGTTGTAGGCCTAACTTGTAGACTGTAGATTTGTAGACCTTTTCTATTTTGTTGAGTACCTGTTACTTGCTGACAGGCCTACACTGTCCTCGCATACCTATCAACACTGTAATTTGAAACATTGTAAAAGCCCCCTTTTTTTTAAAAGAGTAACCGTGGAGTTTCTTGCCGGCTCTTCTCCATAGGAAACAACCAATTGGAACCGTGCACCTAGCTTCTGACGTTTCATAAGTGCCCATGTAGGTTTGTATGAAATCAAATATTTTAATTTGATTTGATTTGAGGGAGAGAACGAGATTTATCCACAACGCTTGCGTAGGTCGATATCTGATGCTTCACTCGACTGAACGGTTCACTCAACTGAAGCTTCATTTATGTTTCTTTCTACGTTCACACTGCAGCGACAAAATTAATAGGAACAGCTTCTGCTCGCGGCTTAACTCACGTGGATGTCGGAAATTATCCCACAAGAACGTGCTACCAGGACCAAAAGTAGCCTATGTCCTTCCCCAGGATGCTATCTATGTCCTTGCCAAATTTTATCGAAATCCGTTCAGTGGTTTAGGCGTGACAAGGTGACATACAGACAGAGCTACTTTTGAATTTATAATATTAGTATAGATGAATGTTCATCTGCTCCTTTCTTTTTTTTTGGAACCAAGTTTCTTATCGCACGGTTCGGACTTGGCAGATGGGGGCTAGGCGAAAGAAAGTTTAAGAGTTTTCCGACACGACCCTTTTTTCTTAGGGTAGACGGTTATCCATAGCGCGTATGCGCGTATGGCTGTGCCCAGTCATAGGTGCGCGCTTATTGGTTCAAGGCAGCCAGTAAGTTCGCACCGGCTTAGTAGCAGGTATAGTTTTTTTTTTGTTTTTTGACGAAAGGAATTTCGTTCCAACCGAGTGTTCCACGACACTCACGCATTTTTTTTTTCAATCATTCGATAGGCTAGTTTAATATGCCGAGTTCCGAACGAAATCCAACATCCGAATTAATTTTTTACCGTTGAAGTTTTTTTTTTTTTGTGTTCGTACGTTTCACTTCGAGTGAAAGATGCCAAATGAAAGCCAAAAATGAACAAAAAGTGAAGCGTCTGTTATCTGCTTCATCATGCATTATGCGTATTATCCAGAATCTTTTACATTCCGAAAGGCATACGAGTATACGGAACAACGCTCGCATTCAGATTTGCAATCAGAAAAACATTGTTTGTTATTTGAGTACAATAATTGTAATTATTTTTAACCAGTAGTAATAATAATATATATATACTTTATAATCAACCTATAACGTTCCCACTGCTGGGACACAGGCCTCCTCTCTGTGAGAGGGAGTGGGCCGTAATCCTCCACGCAGGCCTAGTGCGGGTTGGCGGATATCACTAGTCTTCGAATTTTTAGTTCTAGAACATGCCGGTTTCCTCACGATGAAAACTCACATAACAGCGAAGGAAAATCTTCGCCGTTATGAGAGCAGTGGTGATAAAATAATTTACACAAAATAAAGTGCCTGCCTGGGTTCGAACCTCGCGGCTGTTTCTACCAGGCCACCACTGCACATTTCAATCAGTAACCAGTCCAATTTTATTAAAGCTCTAACACAACCTTCTCCGTTTTCCAGAATGCGACACAGTGCGCGTGGGCATCTCGAGCAAGTCCGTTATCAACTCGTCCCTCTTCGCGGAGCACGTCTGTGCCAACAACATACATAATTTTACATACACTGTGCCTCTATCACACTGCCTGAGTCACAAGCATGTCGATTTGACGTTCAGGTAAGGATTGGATTTACATTTATATATTTTTTTTTTCTTTTAAAAACGTTGCCCCACACTAGGAATTTCTCCTGTATTGTGGGTGCGTTTACAAACATTCAAACGCACGTACACAAACAGCCAGACCCGGAACAACGAATTATTGGTCATACAAATATTTGTTCCGTGCGGGAATCGAACCCGCGCCACGCAGCGCAGCAGTCAATTGCTTAAGAGGGCGCAGCAAGACAGAAAAAAATCAAGTTTCACCCGCGCCTCTTTGCCTACCCCTCTCATCAAACACGATAAAAACAAAACACAATCCCTTCCCGCCAGCAGAAACTTTTCGCCCGGCGTATATTTAGGCATTTGAATTTGAATCTTGTGTGTAGTGTGTATACGCAAAATAATCAGATGAAACTGTTTTATTCAATTTACCTATGTGTACAAATAGGTATATTATTAAATATTATTGTATGTCCGTAAATCTGTAACCGATGCTGGTGGGATGTTAGATTGGAGATTAGACTGACTTAAATGAAATAAAGACTAAATGTTACTTCAAGATACGGCCTATAAATTTTCGATACCGAATTGAAAGACAAACCTAACGTTGTAGTTGAAAAAATATTGTTCCATACATTATGTAACATAACTACAATTGAACAATTTTCAGATACTTTCCTGTACCTATTACTGTACCTTGCTTCTTGTCAAATTTCATGATTCTAGGTCAACGACATGTATCTTATGGATTTTAATTTATTTGCGAGTGTCAAGATATGCGAAATGAATGTCAATTTATGCCAAGATACTAAGTCAACGTCTTAGAAGCTCGTTTTTTTTTACAGCTCCAAAGGACCGTTCATGTAAGTATTTGATATCAATTTCAACTTGATACCCCCACGCATTCCTGAGATAAGCGGTCAGATAGATGGATAACAAAGTGATCCCATAAGGGTTTCGATTTTTCTTTTGAGGTACCGAACTCTAAAAAGCAAAGCACTTCCATCAAAGTACTATAATACTACATACTCATGATACTACCTACATGATGGTGAAATCAATTTCGATAAAATTGCTTTTTTGATGATATAAAAGCGTATAATTATAATCGCATCACTTACCTTCCGCTTTTTTACTTAGAGAAAATGAAATCAATGGAACAAAAATGTCAATAAAATAATAAAATAAACATTCGCAAATAAATTAAAATCCATATGATACATCCCGTTGACCTAGAATCATGATTTTTTGGCAAGAAGCAAGGTCTCATAGCACAAATAGGTACCTGGAATGGTTTTTCAATTAACATATTTAAACGAAGTATTGTCCACTCCCTTTATTTTCAATGAAATTCTTCAGTAGGTAAAACATCTGTTTATTTTGCCTATACTATACGCTAAGCTTGAATTCATAATCTTAGATCATAGTCATGTTTTGGAACTAGAAACTCAATGCTGGCGTGACAAAGTTCAAATTCCAATGTAACCAAATTTTATTTAGGGCCTTGTACAAGTTGGAGGTCACAACGTCTTCGTGGAAACCAGTGTTAACCAGGTAAAAAAATATAATGGTATATCGTGGATATTGCATTGCAGGATCGTGCAAATTCAATTAGCAACAGTGTTACCAAGTAAAAAATTATATTGGTATGGTGGATTTTGCACTGTATTGTGCAAAGTCAAATGGCATGTGTCATGAAAACCTATCCTGCGCGGAGCGCGAGTAGAAAAAAGTCCTCGCCGAAAACATTTGTGAAAAACAGGCCAATTTCGGAACAAATAACTAGGGTACATTAGTCGGCTTTACCGACAAAATAATTGGCATCTATTTATATGGGTGCCAAAGAAAGTCGAAAGTTTATTAGGTTCCTCTTTTGTAACTGTTGAAACTTTAGCTTTGAAAAGCAAGCCGACAGACCCAAATATTGTGATCCGTCACAATCTTTACTCATCCCCACCATAAGAAGGGATCTAGTCTCGAGAACACTATCCGTATGAAAACTGTCATGTCCCGTGCACACCGTTTCGTACTTGTGTCCGCAATAAACCCTATTTTAGTTTTCCGATTTATTTATTTTGTAAACTCCAATATAATTATACCAATAACCTACCGATATGTTAAATTTTGAGTTTCAACTTGATTCGGGGGTTTTGGTCAAAAGTCACTCGAAATGGGTCGTCTAAGGTTACCCTTACAAGAAGTTTGTCAACGAAAGTGGGAGTAAACGAATTTGGTTCTTTATTTAATAGTAATAAGATCTGAAATCTCCAGCACGAACTCTATGTTGTAAATTTTCTCCGCAAGCAAATTGACTGAAGTGGAGAATAATGGCGCTAGTTGTACTATACCAGTCAAAAATCTGTCAAATAATTGTGTCATCTTGAGTTTTCAAATATCAACATTGAATTATTATAATATTTTTATTTTATAGTTTAGCCGTGGTATTTATTTAGTTTATCAATTCTTAAAGATTTTAATAATCGTTTCGGAAGTGGTTTTAGTGATTTTTTCATGTTTTGTATTTCACAGTTTCATTTTAACAATGTGATAAATTACGAAAATATTATTTACGCAAATAAATTAAATCGCAGAGCAGTAGAAAATTCAAGTGCAGTCCTCTAGTCTCAACAGAGCGACGGCGACTGATTTGTGAAACAAAAATATGCTTGAAGTTCCCGCAACGTGCGACGGAAGATGACTTCTTCCACGAACTAAAAACGTCGTAAGTGCTTAAAGCTTCTAGTCGTAATAATTCCAAAAATAAAAGGAATTTCAAAAAACGCCTGCACAATTTTTTTCGCCTTGTCTTGATACAGATAATCATTAAAAAATTATCCTATTAGTCATTAGCATATTAAGTACAAATTGAAAAAACGTGAAAATTAGGGGTAACTTCGTGATGTTATTTTATCGAGAAAATTTTAACGTATTGTGTTTCTGTTCCACAAAAAGTTTCAAAATATCATGTAGTTACTCATATTATTTTTATTTTATACCTAAGTCTTATGAATTTCATGAAAAATTAAATTGAAGATAGGCAATTTTGGTTACTACCCGCTCTTAACCACTGCGCCAACACTTCTTTGTAACAATAAAAATGTCTAAACTCAAAAAACATCAACTCTCCAGGTCCTTAAAAATTAAGGAGTTCCGTCTCTGCGACCCGCAATGCAACTATGACTCGTCCAAATCCTGCCAGTCTGCCAAGGAAACTCCTAAGCCAGCACTGGCTGATGACACCTGGAGCATCAAGATGGCTCTAGAGTGTAATGTCGACAGGATGCTGAGGGTCAGGGCCAGCTTCCTGCCTTTGAAGATGCTGTTCCCTAATAAGGTTTGTAGATTATAGGTTGGTTGGCCATCATAGGATACCACTGACTACCTGCATTATTGTCTCTCCTTATCCCTTGAATCCATCCAAAGGTTGTCTGTAAAAGGTCGCTTTTAGCGATAGGACCGCCCATTGTGTCACCCTGTGTAAAATGTCTAAATTTATATTTGTAATTTTTATGGTGTACATAATAAAGAGTATTCTATTCTATTCTACCCTCAGGCTAGGTAGACCGATGATTTTTGAGGGGAGTTAGACGGCGTGTGATTAGAAAGGGTTATGTCCAGCAATATGGAAACTGGAAAGGTTTCGTTGCAAAGGCATCTGCAGATACTATAGCCCAATCTGTAAAAGCTTTGGATTGGTGCATATATTATAAGCAAAAAAAAGACAATTTTGTTGTATTGGCAGATGGCCTCAAAAATATTGCAAAATCATGGATCCAATACACAAACTGGATGAACTTGACCTACATAATAATATGATCAAATTACATGGATCAACCAAATGGAATTGCTTTGATTAAAAACCAGAGAAACGTAATGTTTTAATTTTATTTTCTTTAAATTCAGTTGCTTTAACCAAATTGAAAGACTAAAGTGAACGAGTCATTTAGCACATAGAATAGAATAGAATAGAATACTCTTTCTTTCTTTTTCTCTTTCTTTCTTTTTTTTCTTTCTTCTTTTTTTGTCGAAAGTCAAAGTCAAATCATTTATTTCAAATAGGCACATAAAAGGCACTTTTGAACGTCAAAATTTACAAGAAAATAGAATTGATTCTAGTTGCCCCTTCCAAAAGGTAGTTTCGTATGGAGAAGAATGGACAAGAAACTCCACCGTTACTCTTTTAAAATGGTTTACAATATTATATAGGTATGCGATAACAATATTTTATTTAAAAAAAAGGTATACATTAATTATATAATTTAAATATTACAATTAAAATGTACTCCTGGTATCTTTACTCCCACATACTTTTTCTCAATACATAATAAAAACAAAACCCAATACTTCTTTTTCAGGACCTGTGTTACCCGATCAACGAACATAAAATACCCTTCATAGAATACAACATACGTATCCGCAGAGATTGTCACAACTAATGTCACAGACTAACTTAATTGTATGGATAAAACATTATACATCTGTATGACCTTATTGATAAATATTTATACTGTGTTATGGGTGAAATTGGTATGTCCTAAGGCACCTGTCCCACTGCCGGTGATTTTCGAGAAGCGAATAGAGCTAGCACCTTAAACCGAGTTGGCGATCAGCGAGTGCGCGACGGCGACGAGCAATTACTCGCTAGTTAGCATATGTACCGGGGCATAGTTAGCTAAGTCTCGACATAGAAACCGACAAAAATCGGCCGTTAAGTCCAATCGATGTCAAATTTCTTTAATAGATTTTCAACCTTATGCTTCGGAAATAAAGTTGAAAATCTATTAAAGGAATTTGACATCGATACGACTTAGCGACAGATTTTTGTCGCTATCTAATGTCGAGACTGGCCCTGGCGTGAGTCTCTCAGCGTGTGTCTTGTCCGCCAAGCGAGCGTCGCTGAGCGAGTACTCTCTTTGATAGCTCTTGGCGCTGCGACAAACGAGTACTCGCCAGCGGTGTGAACAGTCAGCGATCAATTATTAATATATGTATCTCTTTTACTTACACGGGAGTTACAATCTTTTGTACGTTTCTTGAGCGAGAAAATCGTTGATAGCTTGTTGCATCCTCGTCGACGCGACGCACAGTGTTGTTTTTGCCTCGAAAAACGGACATCCTCTTTTTATCAACTTATCCGATAGAGCAGGTTATTTTAAGAGTAAGAGTAAAATACCCGTGTGCCAATTTTACACCAAACACGAGTAAAAAAATGTTTAATTTATTTTTAAACTTTTCTAAATTAATTAATTACAAAAACATTACGCATTATTTTACCCTTTTCTTTATTATGTGTAATAAAACTATATAAAAGCTATTTAAAAAGAAATACAAAAGAGTACTAACTAGTACAGATGTAAAGAAATATGCTTTTTTTGTGTTTTTAGATTTTGATTTTTCATGGTTGTACCTTTGCTTAGTTGGATTCAATATTTATTGTAAATCATACTCAGATCCCAACCAATCACTAAAAAAAAAAACACATCCATATCTCGCGGTATCTAGGAGTAATTCACTTCTAAAGTTTTTTCTGATAATTTTGATTTTAGGGTCATCACTTCACAAAAAATAATAATTTTTGTTTATAGGTTTAAATTTTATATTGGATTCAATTTAACATAGAATAATACTTATCTACGTATACATATTACCACCCACTCTCATAAATTTTACAAATAATGTTCCTATATATTTTTATTATTTTTACATCGAACTAAACATACAACTAAAGTAAAGTAATTATTTATACTAATGTTTTTTCATGCTTTATTGCATGTCAAGCCAAGTTCAGAGATGAACAGGGTGAAGCACACCTTACACGAACTATTTCGAGCTACTTTCCACCACCTAAATCTATTAGACCTACGAAAATATCTCTAAATTTAAAAATAATTTTGACGCAATTAAAATTTAATTTGACAATCGCGACTCCACGTGGTACTTGTTTGCCCTAGCCCGTGATTTTTTTTTAATGCCGGAGGCGCGCATTGGGGCAGCCTCGACGTGTTTTATATGGAATTTTCCACTTTTTGTATGGAAAATATGAAAAATAATAACCTACATGTAAAGTTTTAGGGGTGTATTTGTTTCGTAGAGGGGTTCGAAATTTTCATCAGTTTTGCGATAGGACACACTATTTTCGAGATATAAGCAAAATATGAGAAAAAAGAGATACATTACTGTTTTTGCACCTGCAGGCGTTAAAAAAAAGGCGTAGCATGACGCTTTCTATTTCTTGGAAGACAAGACATAGCTATTTCCATACAAAGTGACATTTCGTTTCTCTATTTTTGACATCGCACCGAAAAAATCCTTCTAAAATCCGTAATTTTGTCTTTTGTTTTACTGATCGTTGTCTAGGTCTTTTTATATGTAGACTATTTCAGAAGAAAGTTTTCTATCCCAAACGTCAAAATCACACTGACAACTGTCAGTTGTCTAAGGTAGTGAAGACAATTTGATTTTTTAATCGCCATGCTAAAGACAGTAGAAAACTTTTTACTCGACGGCCGCAAAGTATAAAAATGGAATGGAAAAATGGAATTTTTCACTTTTTGTATGAAAAATGTGAAAAAGTATTACCTACATGTTTAGATTTAGGGGTTTAAGGGTTTCATAAAGGGGGTCGAAATTTTCATTATTTTTGCGATCGGACACACCATTTTCGAGATATAAGCAAAATAAAAGAAAAACGTGAATAAACTACTGAATTTCGTAAAAAGTGCAGTTGACTCTTTCTACTTTACTGCCGTCGTACTGTCTTCACGGATCGTCATTTTTGTCTATTCTTCCGTCGACAAAACCCGTTTCTATAATGGTCATGCTACGCGTGCTGAAGTCGAGGTGTTGTGGTGAATTTTAGTTCATGACAACTAATTTTATTCCACACCTTTTATTCGCGATTAAAAATAGTCAGATATAGTTAGGTAACCAAATTTATAGGTGAAAAATGTCAAATTCAGAATAGCAAAATTGCCACTTTCACTAAATTACTAACTCAGTGCCATCTTAGTGATGTCAAACTTATAGTTAAGTTGTGTCACTTTAGTCTACTTCAGAATGGGAAATCGTCGTTTGACAGGAATAAACAAAATTTTTGTGATTTTTAGTCTAGTTTAGAGAATTTTGTGACAAGAGAATCGGCACCATTAGTAAACTAATAAATATCCAAACAAATATCTAAAAGGCTAAAAAATTGTACATTTATAAAACTAGTAGGATTACTAGCATTATAATTCTGTTTATTCATTTTAATTTAATTTGTTTTTAATTATTTATAAAATAATATAAAAATAGTTGGATTTATCATTAACAATGTGAAAATCAATGATATTGTAACATCTTTCAGATAACCATGTTATTATGTCCTTTATTTATTTTTAAACATATTATTTTACATTTTAAACATTTCTTAAAAATAAATACATATAAACAATTAAAAAATAGTAGCCCATCGGTATCGGGAACAGGGCTCCATTATCATATTGTTTTTATTTTTTCAATAATAAAACATTTTTTTAAATACGACTTGTGTCAACCCTAGCGCCAAAATTTCAGAATCCTGTAAATTCTAGATACCATAAGATATGGATATGATATTTTAAATAGGTACTTCTTAGTGCTAAAGCAACAGCTTGTCTTGATATTGAATCCAGATTCCATGAAATAAGCCCATAAAAAAATAAAATCGATAATATGTAAAATTTGATGTTACTCACTTCCGGTTAACGATAAAAATTTAGAGTTTGCTTGATAATTTACTTAATATAAAGCATCAAGTAATTGCAATCAAAGATATAACAAAAACCGATTGGATCTAAAGTTATTGCGATTTCTATGGTTTTTATGGAAACCATAGAAAAAAAATGAAAAAAATTATATCTCCAGATTGGGGCAAAATTGTCACTCGGGTGTTCTAGTCTTGCTTTTAGAATGACCTGTTTTATCGGATAAGCTAATAAAATGGGGATGTCCGTTTTTTGAAGCAAAAGCAATACTGTGCGACGGTGGGAAAGGTATCTAAAAATTGATATATTTTTGTTTGATATTATTTTGACAGCTCTCTAAAATATTATGAAACTAAAAGATTTCTCCAATAACTTAATTACGAAAATAATAATGAAATCATTATATTAATATTTAAATAAAATTTGCTTCTAAAAAAAGGTTTTAATGCCAGAGACTTTATCCAGTGAATGACAAATACATATATATTTTATGTATTATTTAAAATTAAATAAAAACCCAGTGAAATCACAAAAGATTAGATTTTATTGCATAAAAATTAAATTAACTGAACATTTACAAACAAGGTCAAATAATAACACAATTATTATATGTATTATTAATTATATTAGTACTATTAGATATATGAATAGTGAAAAATTATATTATTATAATATTACACATTCCATAAGTGCAATTATGTAATTATTATCCGTCCTAATATATTATTATAGCCCATTATATAGCCTGTAGACCGATTTAAGGCTATTAATTCGTAAAATAGCCAAAACGGCTATAAACATGTTTTTGACAATGCTGAATAAGCAGCCTATTATTTTCTCATAATTACATTGACATCACAATTATTTTGTCATGATCATTAATGATACCTGGCAATATTATTCCTGTTTTGACATTTAATATTTTAATAATATTGATAACGCTCCATTTATATTATATACGTTATTAAACGTTATTTGTGACGATATTGATATTATTATTTGGAAAATAGACCTTTTGGTGCTTATTAAGAACTGTCACAATTTTACAAGAACATAATTATTTTTTGTAATATTTCAATATCTGATTTTACAGCTGAGAAATAAATAAAAAAGCGATGTCAAGTTAATTTTGGCTCAAATACAATCGAAGGATTTACGATAGAAATATGACATCGCCATGAAAAAATAGTGACATTACTTTGAAAGAAATGTTTTAAATGTATGTAGATTTAAATACAGCGGTTTTAGCGGCGTGAATCTATAGTTTTACAACTTAGATAACTGCCTATCCCAAAAGGGATTAAGTAAAAATAAGTTACAATTTTGAATATAATATTTAAAGGAATTGGATTGTTTTTTTTATTTTGTTTATTAAATAATATTTTTATACAATTTAAACTAGAAATGGTGGTAGCTACTATTATTATTTTTAGTACATAACAGGATCTTTTATTGTAATAAAGAATTTATTTTACTATTATTTTAAGTATTTTTGCAGCTTTATTTTTAGTTTTTAGTTATTATTTTTTTAATAGTTTTAAGTTGTATTGTTTGAAATTATGTAAGTTTAATACTCAGATAATGAAATATCTTTTTTTATTTTTGAACCATGGATGAGCCATATATCATATCAGAAGGATTTACTATTATTAATACTTATTATATAAATAATTCGTTAAAGAAAACACTAATTAAGAACAGATTAGATATGATTCAACATAAACTTCTGAATTATTGAATCTCTTTTTGAAACAAGTGTTTTTCTGAGAAATTTCATTTTTTTCTAGTGTCCATTTCTTTATTGGTGTTTTTCTCAACGAATTGATAAAATTTCAATAATACGTAGATATAGTATCGATGCATTCCAAGCCAGTACTTAATTAGTATATAAGTATTTGTAAAATCGATGTAACTTACTTTCATAAAAAATATATCACAAAATGGCGTCGCATTCCATCAAATAGTTCAGATGTTTTTTATCAATAACACAAAAAGAAACATGTCAAGAATGTGATCATGGTAACGGCCGCGACTTACGAGTTGTAGGTCGTGGGTTCGAACCCAAGCAGGCACTTGGTGTAAATTATTTCTTCACCACTGCTCTCATACGGTGAAGGAAAGCATCGTGAGGAAATGTTCATCCAAAAATTCGAAGACATGACATGTGACATCCGCCAACCCGCACTGGGCACGCGTGGTGGATTATGGCCCACTCCCTCCTACACAGAGGCTTCAGTCCCAGCAATGGGAACATTATAGGCTGATTATGCTGTTTTATTTAAAACACGAATTCTACTTTTCGAAAAAATAGACGCCATATTATAATTAAAAAGCTCTCAATAGATTTAAAACTATATTCATCACAGAATCTCAGTGTCATTTTTTGGCTTTAAAAACCTTTATACTTCGCAGCGTAATGTTGATATTATTAAAACATAAAATAATAATTATTACTATTATTTTTATTTTTACGTATATCGTTAGTCATGTCTATTGTATTTAGAAACAGGAGAAATAAATAAAAAAGTAAAATAATTGCATACTTACCATCTTAACTGAGTAATATTAAAAAAGAATAAGAAATTATAAGTCCATGACCAAACGAAACAAGAACTCTTTATCTTTATTAGATCTTAAAATTATAACTAATATTAATGACATCACATAAATAATATTTCCAAAACAAAATTACAAATCTTTTTGTAACAATTTTTTTTTCCAAATATTTTTGTAGAATATTATTTTAAATGTTCTATTCCTAAACACATCAGAGCCGGTCACGAAGCGATAACATAAAAGAGTGTGACTTGTCAAAAAAAATCCTTATTAAACCTTCAGCTTCGAGTTGTCGGGGTTGAATTGTCCGGGTCGAGTTGTCCCAGGGTTGAATTGTGACGTGGTCGAGTGGTCCGGGTCGAGTTGTCGTGATAACATTCTCATCCTGAATCAGCATCTTCTAAAGTTATACCTAAAAATATTCCTGACTACAAAAGGTCACCTGTATAAGGGTGAATAGTACAGAACAGTTTGGACCTTTACAAAATAAGCTTAAAATAATCTAGGCTAGTATTTTTTCTTGCCATATTACTAAATAAAACATCACAAATTATTTATTTCTGCAATTCAATTATTATATTCAGCGTTTTCACAAAAACCGGCCGAGTGTGAGTCGGACTCACACACGAAGGGTTCCGTAACACTACATATATATTAAATACATATTTTAGTTTAAATAAAACTCGTTTCTTGTATTGAGAGACCCCTTTTAATTTCTGAACTTTATTTTATTTTTATTATTTGTTGTTATAGCAGCCAAAGTGTAAAAATTACAAATCTTTACCTACTATGGTTCAAAAGATACATCCTTGTGGCAGACGGACGAATAGCGGAGAATAGGCACTGGCACCCTTTGGGTACGGAACCCTAAAACTGAGGTTTTATTTAGGCCATAGAAAAGTTTGTTGCTTGCAGCTTTTTTCTACTTAGGGCAGCTATTTAAAAGACATGGCTTTTAAAAAAATGTATCCGTAATATTAGTTTTTTGCTCCAAAATGAATTTATCAAGAAAAGGTATCTAATCATAATTTTTATTTTATACGAACATAGATTATTTTATTTTTTAATTATGTAAGGAATTTATTATTTGTAAATTTTGTCGTCTTTCATTTGTTAAAAAAGGACAGGAAGCCCTTTTATTATAGCACTATTAGAATTATATTATAAGCTTAAATAATTTTACTATTGTAATAATAAAGATGCGTATTATTATTTTTTTCACATCGCATGTTTTTTTAATGAATTAGAAAATCTCATTTTATTTAGATGGATAAATTAAAGTACCTAGTAATTTTAGTTACATTTAGTGACTAATTTTAGACATGTTTAGTATAAAAGTTACGATGGATTTGATTTTTCATGATTACTTTTTTAAGAATACAGTGTATTTAAAAAAAAACCTTTATTTTTTAATTTTTACAAAAAACAAGATAACATCAACATATTTTTTTTATTAATAATTATCTTTCCGAGACGTTTTTCATTCAGCTGTTTAAAAAAAAACGTTTTTGTTTTGTTTTTAAAACCCTAGACTATACCTGTCTAAAATCGTCCACATCTCTAGCCCGTACTGTAGTATTTATATTATGTAATGTAATAATATACCTATCTTATATTTACCTAAAGCCAGGTCTGCCTATGTCGCAAGACCCAGGCGTAATAAGTATGTAGTTACAAGTTAATTATAAGAATCAACAAAATTTGTATTCAGTAAGATACAAAATTAAATTGTAGATGTTTACTTTTGAAGTTTTATTTTATTCTAACAAGAATTCAAACTCAAACTCAAAGCATTTATTTCAAATAAACCAATTACAGGCACTTTTGAATTGTCAAGGGGTCGGTCGGTTAGAAAGATGAAGCTAGTTGCCCATTCCAAAGAAAATACGTTAATGGTAAATATAATGAAGAAAGTTTTTGAGTAAGGATGTAGATGGCTTTAAGAGTAAGAAAAGACCAAAGAAACGGTAGATGGAAAGTGTTAAAGATGAATGGATGGAAAGCCGGTGATTATCGAGATGACGACTAATTGAGAAGTAAGGGAGAAAAAGAAAGTTGAATGTTGCACCAACCTCAAATAAATTGATATAAGTGCAGGAGGATAATAAATAAAAAAAACACGTGTGGCACTCGGGGACTGCCGCGGTAAAGCTATTGCATAGCATTTTTTATCAACTTATGCAATTATAATTATTTATTTATTTTTCTTTATGCAGTATTTTTTTTTCTTCGATAATAATTCAAGTACAGTCGTACCATATACATACACGTTAAGCGAACGCTCGACCGAGCTATATGGTAGGCGGAGTGGGCGGTGTTAAGTTTTATTTTCGTTACAGAATTTCTTGATTCGGTCGCCGCGCTCAAAGCCCGCGATAAAAGCTATGCAATAGCTTAAAATTAAATTAAATTTGTTTATTTCAAGCAACAAGACTCATATGTAAACAGATACATAAAAGGAAACAGACGGGACAACAAGCACAGACAAAAACGAACACTCACAAGGATATAAGAGATAATGATGAAAAGAAACTACGTCATTTACTCAGATAAAATGTATCGTATTATATTATTCCAAGGCATGGTCTCTGAGTTTATCTAAGGCATTACTGACATCGGTGAAGGAAAATATTGTGAGGAAACCTGGACTTATAGTTAACCAGCTGTTGCCCGCGAGTTCGTCTGCGATCTAGGATGAAAAGTAGTCTATGTCTTAACCCAGGTCACGGTCTACCCACGTTCTGCCGTTTTAGCGTTAAAGCGTAACAAACTCACTTTCGCATTTATAATATTAAATAATTATAAATATATGTATATAAGTCGGAAATACGTTAAGTCAATCGTTTGACTTTGACTAATCGGGACGCCAGCGCCACCAGGTGGCGCCCTACAGAGTCTATAACAGAACGCTTGACCAAAGTAAAGCAGAGTTTGTTGTTGGTGGTTAAGAGCGGCCAGCCCGTCATACTTTTCATACAACCGCTCGTACGTAGCGTTGTAACCCATCTTTCACTGAAATTTTTGAACTAACAGGTATCTAGTGCACTTTATCTAGGTTCCTATGCAAATAAAAAATCAAAATTTGGAGAAAAAAAAAATTTTTTTTGCACAAATTTTACCTAAACTTTGGCCGTTCATAATGTACTCATAAATTGTAAAAGTAAAGAAAACATCTGCATAGAAAACCTCGCACATGTAATGGAGATTCTAAATGACTAACATTTTTTCCAAAAACTTGTAAGGCTTTTTCAAAAACACGTATTTCCTGGCACAAGTTTTGTGAAATCTTTGCGCGCCAATTTTCGTTCAATGTTATCGCGTTCTCACTCTTGCTTCTTTTTCAAACATTGCGTTGGATGAAACAACAAGCTTTTCAATCATGCTCGCGTTGACGATAGACGGATCGAGAAGGGCCCTCATAAGCAGTGAACACGTTTAGAAACAGTCGCGCGTTCTGTATAGTTGTGTCATCAATCTACAGTGTGTCGCTAGTGTGATTAATTTGTTCGTAAATTATAATTTGATTTTAACTGTTGTTTTCTGTTTTGTTTTCTATTGCGCAATAACCAACACTTCCTATAGTATGCCCACAGTAATTAAAATATGGCTGATGATAACGAGAGAGACATACCTTCTCCATCATATATATTATTTAATACTAGCGACCCGCCCCGGCTTCGCCCGGGTAGCAAAGCATAATATAAAATAGCCTATGTCACCCGGAGACAGTGTAGCTTCCCAACAGTGAAAGAATTTTTGAAATCGGTTCAGTAGTTTCGGAGCCTATTCAATACAAACAAACAATCATATATTTTATCTTTATAAAGCTATCCTATCTTTCAAGTTGGATCAAATTGCACAGGGTGTGCAAATCAAATTTAAAATCGGTTCAGTAGTTTAGGAGTCCATCGCGGACAAACAACGTGACACGTAATTTTTATATATACATATAAAGATTATTACAAGTTAGGATTAAGATATAGGTCTGATCAAAGCTTGTGCCTTCTCTGTATGAAAAGAGGCCTTTGCCCAGCAGTGGGACAATAATAGGCGGGTATTATTGAATTTTTGCCTCTACCGTGTGCAAGAATTTCATCTTAATTTGTTCAACCGTTTACGAGTGATTGAGTTAAGTACAAACAAACCTGAAAACACTCACTTATAGATTATTGTTTTTAGGACAAACTCCTACATTCGAGCAAAAAATTGGTAGGTATTAGTCAAGTGTGTACAATGTACGTATTTTACGTAAGAACAATTAGCAACCATGCATGGTTCTTGAGTGTACTATAGTTAATTGTTAATTACTATCACACGGCTAGCTATCAAGTAATTACTGTAATCTTTATACATGTAATTATGTAAAAATTATGATGTTCATGGTGTAATTATTCAATACTAGCGATCCGCCCCTGCTTCTTCTTTATTATATATTAAAGTGTATTATCTATACTAATCTATACTAATAATAAAGCTGAAGAGTTTGTTTGTTTGTTTGTTTGTTTGCTTGAACGCGCTAATCTCAGGAACTGCTGGTCCGATTTGAAAAATTCTTTCAGTGTTAGATAGCTCATTTATCGAGGAAGGCTATAGGCTATATATCATCACGCTAAGACCAATAGGGACGGAGCATCAATGAGCAATGTTTCAAAATCGTAGGTTATTTTTTTCCTTTTGAGAGCTTCCGCTGCGTGCGCTGCGTAAACGGTTAAAGTTTCACAAAAATCATGTATTACAGAATTGTTCCCCTTTAAAAGTCCTAAAAAAAAGTCTGCGACAGCTTATGTCTATCTTTTAAGGTTGGCTCACTATGAACTTTTTTGTTCTAACCAAATTTGTTCTAAAATGATGCATTATTTGCGAAGGTGTTTTTATAAACATGATATTAATCCTTATCCAAATAAATACGTTATTCATCACAAGTATTTAATTTAAAACAAAATTGCCCTTTACATCATTTGATTTCAATGAATATCTTAGGAGATATCGCAGTATTAAAATAACATCGCAGCAAAATAATGGTGCAAGGCCGGCGGCGGGTGGTCATGACGGGGAAGGGCGGTGGCCCCAGTTACCTCTGCGAGATACCAAAAATGACGTTTAGTACCCCAGTAAAAATTGAATCGGTAACCCAGTAAAATTTCTAAAACCTTTAAAAAAAATTGTTCTAGAATTTGTATTGGGTAACCCGGTAAATTTTCTTGGATTTGCACATATTATGGTCCCGCGTTACTGCAGAGCCCCAGTAAAAATTCATAAACTCCCCAGAAATATTTTAAGAAATTATTTCTCCGTGTACTGATAAAAGCGTGATGTAGGTACCTAAAACAGCTCCTTAACGTACTTATTATTTTAAAATATTTCCACCCTCTACGTAAACGAAGTCGCGGGTTAAAGTTAGCGTTAGCCCACTATTCCACGCGAAGTCGCGGGCAGAAGCTAGTTACTTATAAAGTTAGACATTTAGAATAAAAAAAACGTGGTCAATAAAAAAAAAAAGATTTTATATATGCATTTATTATCTGTCCGTCTGTCGTTACCTGTTTCTGTTTCCTGTGTCCTGTTTGTCTGTGTCCTATTCACGCTTTAACGGCTGAATGGAATTGGATAATAGGATAATTTATCCCGGTAGCACGTTCCCGTGGGACAATTTATCCCGGTAGCACGTTCCCGTGGGATAATTTACCCCGGTAGCACGTTCCCGTGGGATAATTTATCCCGGTAGCACGTTCTCGTGGGACAATTTATCACGGTAGCACGTTCCCGTGGGATAATTTATCCCGGTAGCACGTTCCCGTGGGATAATTTATCCCGGTAGCACGTTCCCGTGGGATAATTTATCCCGGTAGCACGTTCCCGTGGGATAATTTATCCCGGTAGCACGTTCCCGTGGGATAATTTATCCCGGTAGCACGTTCCCGTGGGATAATTTATCCCGGTAGCACGTTCCCGTGGGATAATTTATCCCGGTAGCACGTTCCCGTGGGATAATTTATCCCGGTAGCACGTTCTCGTGGGACAATTTATCACGGTAGCACGTCCCCGTGGGATAATTTATCCCGGTAGCACGTTCTCGTGGGACAATTTATCACGGTAGCACGTTCCCGTGGGATAATTTATCCCGGTAGCACGTTCTCGTGGGACAATTTATCACGGTAGCACGTCCCCGTGGGATAATTTATCCCGGTAGCACGTTCTCGTGGGACAATTTATCACGGTAGCACGTTCCCGTGGGATAATTTATCCCGGTAGCACGTTCCCGTGGGATAATTTATCCCGGTAGCACGTTCCCGTGGGATAATTTATCCCGGTAGCACGTTCCCGTGGGATAATTTATCCCGGTAGCACGTTCCCGTGGGATAATTTATCCCGGTAGCACGTTCCCGTGGGATAATTTATCCCGGTAGCACGTTCCCGTGGGATAATTTATCCCGGTAGCACGTTCCCGTGGGATAATTTATCCCGGTAGCACGTTCTCGTGGGACAATTTATCACGGTAGCACGTCCCCGTGGGATAATTTATCCCGGTAGCACGTTCCCGTGGGATAATTTATCCCGGTAGCACGTTTCCGTGGGATAATTTACCCCGGTAGCACGTTCCCGTGGCATAATTTATCCCGGTAGCACGTTCCCGTGGGATAATTTACCCCAGTAGCACGTTCCCGTGGGATAATTTATCCCGGTAGCACGTTCCCGTGGGATAATTTACCCCGGTAGCACGTTCCCGTGGGATAATTTATCCCGGTAGCACGTTCTCGTGGGATAATTTATCCCGGTAGCACGTTCCCGTGGGACAATTTATCCCGGTAGCACGTTCTCGTGGGATAATTTATCCCGGTAGCACGTTCCCGTGGGATAATTTATCCCGGTAGCACGTTCCCGTGGAATAATTTATCCCGGTAGCACGTTCCCGTGGGATAATTTCCGACATCCACGCGGGTGAAGCCGCGGGCAGAAGCTAGTGAATTTATATAACATGAAATACAACCCTGAACCTTTCGGAATAAATTCTCATAATTTTGGTGAAACCACGCGTTCACACAGACAGAAGAAACTATACTTACTTTATTTATCATATACACCTATCTGTATAAGGACGATAGAGCACACACTCGAGCACTCGAGTGCCTAAAACCGAAGCGTTCAGCAGGCCCGGATGGTATTCCAGCCTTTCTATTCAGGGATTGTGGTAGGGTATTAGCGGCACCTCTGCACTTATCCTAATCCTAACTAATATTATAAATGCGAAAGTAAGTTTGTTTGTTTGTTACCTTTTCACGCCTAAACCACTGAACCGATCATCCTTAAATTTTGCATATACGTTGTCAGGTGTACAGAAACGGACATAGTGTACCTTTCATCCCGCAAAAAAGTACTGATCCCGAGGAAAACAACAATAACGTTCTTATGATAATAGATGGCGCCACGTGTCCTTCGAATCATGATTGAATTATAACCCGAATTTATAGTCAGTCTAAATTAACGCGAGCGAAGCCGCGGGCATAAACTAGTATTTAATACATGTCTCCAATCAGCGACATTTCCAGTTCAATGGAAGATAACGCGTGTCATTCCAGTCCCCAAAGGTAAGGCAGGATCGGACATCAGTGGATATAGACCGGTGGCCGTGTTGTCGATGCCGGCCAAGGTTTTCGAATCCAGCGCAGCATGCAGGAGCAGGGCCGCGCTCAGCTATCGCATGCGCAGCACGGGTTCCGACCGGGGCGCAGCACTGCCACCAATCTCCTTAACTTCATGTCACAGGTGATGCCAGCGGTGGATGCTGGTGTGCAGGTTGATGCTGCTTATTTTGACTTCAAAAAAGCGTTCGACACCGTCGATAACGACATATTATTACATAAGTTAGCAGAAATCGGTGGCACACCACATCTATTGCAGTTCTTAGCCAGCTATATGCAAGATGGACAACAGTATGTTGACTGCAACGGCTGCGCGTCCGATCCAGTCAGAGATAGTCCGGGGTGAATCAAGGCAGCAACACGAGGCCTCTGGAATTTATAATAATGATAAACAATTTACCAGAAGTCGTCAAGAATGGATCTTGTTTGTTATTCGCAGATGACCTCAAGTTGCTGTTGGAGGTCAGGACAGAGTCTGATTGCAGACGTTTGCAGGACGACATTGATAGGATAGTGGAATGGAGTCATGAGAACAAGCTCTACTTCAACGTATCCAAATGCTCGGTGATAAGTTTCACCCGCGCACGTGCACCCTTACTCTACGAATACGTAGTGGATGCAGTACCGATGCGACGAGTCACGCAGGTAAGTGATTTAGGGGTTGTTCTCACTCCCGATCTTTCGTTTCGCGATCATATTACTAAGATCTGCAAAAAGGCATATAGAAACTTGGGGTTTGTTCTGAGGCAGACGCGAGACTTTACCAGCATCACAGCCATAAGAGTCCTGTATGACGCATTAGTCAGGAGTCATTTGGAACCTGTACAAGAAACTTTATGGGGTATACCCTTTTTATCCTTTGATGTACCCCACTCTATTCGTACTGGGTATGGTGGGGTACAATCAACTCGGGGTGCGACGGGAATTTGCACTGGTGTCGTACATGGTGAACCTAATCCGAGGCATAGAGCACAACACGAGAGTGCTACAGCGGTTGCACTTGTACGTACCCGACCGTTATGTGTGGAGGCGACGGCCCCCGCTACTGCTGGCCGTACCATCAACCAGGACTAACTTGCTGGCCAAAACCCCTCTGACTCGAGAAATTCAGCACCCTAATTACGTAACACACTATCTATCACAATCTGAATCATTTTGAAGTCTATTGCTAATCCATTGCTTCATATGCTCGAAAAATTTGTCTGCTCAACAACGTAAAGAACGCAATGAATGTTGTTGAATTGTCAAAATGAAACCCATTCCTACTGTTATTGTGTTACGTAATTACCCCGCAGGTCGAAATTGATATATTTACATGTCACTGGGCTGAATTCGCAAAAGTACTATTGTTTACACTGTGTTACAAACAATGATCTATATGATCTTCAGATGTATTTTGTGCTTTAATTTTAATTTTGTGTGTGTGACATGGCTATCGCATTAGGTTAAGACCTGTAATGATAGTTTTAAGGCATTTAAATAAATAATAAAAAGTATTATTTATAGACAGGGTGTATATTCAATCACATTTCACCACGATTAAATTGGCAATAATACTATAGAGGTATGAGGAAAGGAACAGGGTGTAAAGTTCACTTATACCTCCATAGAAAATAGAGGATCCTCCGACCAGACTGGTATCGTGTCTGGTGGGCAACTGCCCGAACTATTGATGTCGGGACGTTGTATATCTATATTCCAGTTGCGCGGTAAACTCTGCTTGCGCGATGCAGGATTTTGCGTGACGCCAGTGTGACGCGTAACTCGCATGTGGCGTTGTAGATGCCGCTACATTACGTATAGCTCACTGCTCAGACAGGTTCAAAAGTATGTAAAATAGCTAGTTTAACTAAAATCTCACCCAAGTTTCATGCTCTGACCTAAACTATACAAAAACCAATTACTTAACACAATCTCAAAATAACTCTTAATACCTACTTTACAAGAGTACAGCCCGAGAAATTAATTGTTTATCAAAGTGACACACTACCTCAATTTGCCGTTTGTAATTTGAATACACAGACAATCTAAGTTGGTAGTCAATTTGGTAAAAATTAATTTCCCTGACTTTACCTACATAAGAAATCCGGTCATTGCAAGATTTACCACTTAGCACAAAAAGTACACACAATCAAATAACAAAAAAGGCAATGCATTGCCTTGGCAAGGCTTTGCGCATGTGCGGTCAATGATGACCGCACATGCGCAAGCGTTCACTTGAAGTACGCAAAAAGAGTTTTAAGGTTGGCATAAATAAATTGGTCCTGTATGGTATAATAAATTTTAAGGTTCCGTATTTTTTGCCAAATTATATAAAGTCAGCTTCGTTTGTCTACTGCTGAGCATGGCCTGGCCCTGCAGTCTCGACATGAATAGCGACAAAAATCGGTCGTTAAGTCGTATCGTTGTCAAATTTCTTTAATAGATTTTCAACCTTATGCTTTGGAAATAAAGTTGAAAATCTGTTAAAGGAATTTGACATCGATACGACTTATCGACAGATTTTTGTCGCTATCTAATGTCGAGACTGCTGGCCCTGCATACTGGTCCTGCACCCTAATTACATAACACGCTATCTATAAAAATCTGAATCAGTTTGAAGCCTATTGCTAATCCATTGCTTCATATGTTCGAAAAATGTGTCTGCTCAACAACGTAAATAACGCAATGAATGTTGTTGAACTGTCAAAATGAAACCCGCGGGGTAATTACGTAACACACTTACAGTAGGAATGGGTTTCATTTTGACAGTTCAGTAACATTCATTGCGTTATTCACGTTGTTGAGCAGACAAATTTTTCGAACATATGAAGCAATGGATTAGCAATAGGCTTCAAAATGATTCAGATTGTGATAGATTGTGTGTTACGTAATTAGAGTGCCGTTCCTACTGCTAGTGTGTTACGTAATTACCCCGCTGGTTTGGTTCCTAGGTTGGGCAAAGTGTCATTGGGTTGTTTCATCAGGATTTTCTCAGTAGCAGCCCGAAGTCTGGATTTGTGCCCGGTTTATGGCAATAGGCTCCCTATCACATGGAACTTAAACACAACTGCGAAATGTGGGTATACTATAGGTAGACCTCTGCCTAAACATTTGGGAGTCACAGGCGTAGGTAATGTTGTTATACAAAGTATTTATTTTCACTGGAGTAAGAAGTGTTTGCCAAAAGAGTTGTTTTCAAATTCATGTCCTGCATGCTAATAGTGTAACACACTATCTATCACAATCTGAATCATTTTGACGCCTATTAGAAGCTAATCCATTGATTCATATGTGCGAAAAAATCGTCTGCTCAACAATGTAAATAACGCAATGAATGTTGATGAACTGTCAAAATGAAAGACATTCCTACTGTTAGTGTGTTACGCAATTACCCCGCAGTTTTGCGCTCATATGTAATACCTACCTAATATTGAATGCACGGCTGAAATATTGAAATGAGAAAATTAAATAATTACAGAAATTATGGAACTTTAGTACTTAAATATTTATATTGTTAGAATTTCCTGCCTATTTACCGATATGACACGGGATACTTACAGACAACTAAATAATAATATGTAGTCAAAATTGCCACGAAATACATTGTGCAAACTTTACCAACGTTATTTCAACAACTGTCGCCTTGCAGTACGCAAACTACCCGCCAAGCTTGCAAACCGCTAATTTACCTTGGAAATAAATGAACCTCGTTTTATGGATCCGTAGGTTAATAATGTACTTTAAATTTTGTGTTTCGTAGAACTACATTTAGAGTTCATTTATCGAATGAATGTGTTAGAATAGAGAAATAAAAGTAATATTAAAGGGCAATTAATTAGCTCTACATTAAATACACATAGTTATATACTCAAAGAATATTATTATTTTTAGAACAGAATAGTGAAATGAAAGTACTTTGTTCAGGAAACATAATATTTTAATTTAATATTTCATAAAAACTAGTTATATAATAATATACATTTATTTATTAAAAATAGCCTTTCATAGTTATACTTATCTATTATTTTCTTCGGGAGCTCCGTACCGGTCAACGTTTCAAGCCAAAAGACCTTTAATGTATTTTTTTTTTTTTTTTTTTGGAAGGGCAACTCGCAGTTTTGACCACTGGGGGTCGTGGCTGCTTAACCGGTCTGTCCTGTGGTTGCCTTTCGGATTTTACTCTAAAAGGCCTCCAGCCAGGAGCGGAAAAATTTAAAACTAAAACTTAAATGATAGATGACCGCACGCTAAGGGCACCCCCTGTGGGGTACGGACCTCGGCTTAGGGCGTCATCGGGAGAGGGCAGCGCGATATTGGGGACGGGCTGGATCAAAGGATTTATAGTATCATGATTATTAAACGGGGAGTTTAAAGCTACAGGCTCAGCTACGGCGCGGGCTGAGGCCTCATCGGACTGGGGACGGGGGGAACGGATGCGGGGGGGTCGTCGCGTGGGACCTCGTCGGCGAGGTCGGAACGATGGCGGTCTGTGTTTGTGCACTGTACTTGTGGCCCTACTGCTCTCCTGGAGGAGGGTTATGGGGTCATCGGGGTCGACTAGGACATGCCGGGGACGGCGGGTATGACTGATTCGGGAGGGGACATAACTGGCGGCCGCGACAACCAGAGGGTTGCGGTGAGTGGCGGCGGAGTCGAAGAAACGCTTGGATAGGCGTTTCATGAACTGACTGATGGTCGGGATTTTAAGATCGAGATGGAGACTTTCGTTCCGAACGAACCAAGGGGCACCGGTCGCCCTGCGGAGGAACCGGTTTTGGAGGGTCTGCATCCTATGGATGTGATGGGGCTTCGCTTGTGCGAATACTACGCTCGCATAGGTCATGATGGGGCGAATGCACGCTGTGTAAATGCGCAATTTGCACCTAAGTGACAATTTGCTGCGTGCATTCAGGACGGAGTGGAGCCTACCGAGAGCGAAAGCGGCGCGCGAGCGCGCCTGCTTTATGTGCTCCGAGAAGGAGAGGTGCTGGTCTAGGACGACGCCCAAGTATTTGGCTCGCTTCTCCCAAGGGATAGGCTTGCCGTACATGGTCAGCGGACGGGGAAGGAGGGGTTTGAGTCGCGGTTTCGAAAAGAACACCGCTTGACTCTTATCGGGATTGACTTCGATTCTCCACTTCCTAAACCAGTCACCGAGCTGGTTGACTGAGGTTTGGAGAATGCGAGAGATCGAGTCGCGGCCGAAGCCGGTGTAGTAAATGGCCGTATCGTCTGCGAACAGAGCCAACTGAGCCTTTCTACTTTTGGGGATATCGCTGGTGAATAGCGTGAAAATGAGGGGGGCGAGCACGGAGCCCTGAGGGACTCCGGCGCGGATTGGGCGGGGGGAGGATAGCGCACCTTCGATGCGATAGCGAAACGTGCGATTCGACAAAAAGTCTCGTAAGATGAGCACGAGACGATCTGGCACTTTAAGTTTGTACAGCTTATATAATAAGCCGTCGTGCCAGACTTTGTCGAACGCTTTCGCTATATCGAAAAACACGGCACCGGTCAAAGAACCGCGTTGGAAACCGACGCTTATGTGTTCGATGATCCGGTGGACCTGTTGCACGCACGAGTGTTGGGTTCGAAAACCGAACTGCTCGTTGGGAATGAGGCCCTTCGTCTCGGCGTAGTCTCTGAGACGCTTATAAATAAGCCTCTCATAGATTTTGCCGAGGACGTTGAGCAGACTGATGGGACGGTAGCTGGAGGGAGCGGACTTGGGCTTGCCTGGCTTGGGAATACCAATGACAGTGGCCTGTTTCCACGATTGGGGGAAGATGTTATTGCTCATGGCACCATTGAAGATGGTGGTCATGAGCATGATCAGATGAGCGGGGAGGAGCTGTATCACCCTATTGGTGATACCGTCCGAACCGGGGGCTTTGCGGGGCTTTAGACCCTTTATGAGATCGTGCACTTCGTCGGGAGTGACGGGAGGCAGAGGAAACTCGGGGTCTTCTACGGGGGGGAGGGAAGCTCTCCTTTCGATTTCGGCTTCCACCTCAGAGAGGTGGGCCTGGTCTACTGGTTGAGTGCTGGGCGAGCATTGGGCCTCTAGACTATCGGCGAGGCATTCGGCCTTGTCGGCATCGTCGAAGGCGACGGTGCCGTCAGGGCGGGTCAGGGGGGGCATGGGGGCTACTTCGCGGGATTTGAGTTTCCTCTGAAGCTCCCAGAATGCCAGGTGGGTGGGCTCGAGTTCGCTCAGCATCTTGTCCCAGCCCGCGTTACGTACTTCCGCCACGCGGTTCCTTACAGTTCGCTGCAAGTAGCGCATGTGGGTTCGGTTCGCGGAGCAGGGAAAGTTGCTGTACGCACGGACGGCCGCGTTCTTCTCGGTCAACAGCTCACGTACATCGTCCGGCAATTTCCAGCGATAGTCATCTATCGCTGGAACTTCCCTTGAACAATCGTTCAGGACGGATTGTACGTGTTCTGTGAACGAGCCGATCGCGGCCGTCGTGTCTGCGACTGAGTCGAAGAGGTCTGGGATAGAGTCTAAGTGGGGGGACGTGTTGGCTTTCAGGCGTTCGCTTACTAACCTCCAGTCCGTTACCACTCTCGTGAGGGGGGGTTGGTCGGGGTCGGGGAGACCTATGCGAGGGGCTAGTCTCATTACGACTGGTCGGTGGTCAGAGTCTAGCTCTTGTAGCACTTCTATAGAGGCCAACCGTAGGTTGATATTCTTTAGGAGTGCTACATCGAGCAACGTTAGCGGGGAAGTGGGTGGGGGTCATCGGGGCGATGACGTCGAAGTTAAGAAGAGGACTGAGGTCGAACAAGTGTCTCCCTCGGGTAGAGATAACGGCACTATTCCATGCGGTGTGCTTGGCATTGAGATCGCCCGCTATGATAACGGAGTCACTCAAGCCGAGCAGGAGGGTCAGGTCGTCAGTCAGTAATTGAAAGTTCTCTGAGGTATTGGTGGGGGGGAGGTAAGCCGACACCAGAGTGATCGGCTGGTGACCCGTCATGCCTAGTCGACATATTGACACTTATAATCGTGAGAGGGGAGGGGGGTCTATTGGGATGCAATAGAGCGAAGCCCTGTAGTAGATCAGGGTACCGCCCCGGTGACACCGAATCCTGTCGTTGCGGACTACGCGATAGTTTGCGATGGACGGCCTACGGTGATGGGGTTTAAGGAACGTCTCCTGTACGAGGAGGACGTCTATATTGTGATCGCGGAGGAAGGTCGCGATTTCGTCACGCTGACCTATGATGCCATTGGCATTGAAATACCCCAGTCTGAGGGATCGGGGTTTAATACGCGCAATGATTCCTTTATCCATTAATTGATTTTAGGTTGGTTGGAGAAGGTCATCAGGGTTTGCGTAATCTCCGGATACGCATTGTATATTTGCTGGATAGCGAAAAGGTCACAGGAATTTCTTGCTGTGACGATTTCGCTAGCCATCTTTCGGGCGCGAGGGGTGAGGAAGACGAGGAATGTGCTCGAGATCACATTGAACGCGTCGAGAGGGTTAGGCCCGACCACTGGAGGAGTGGGTGCGGGCGGGCGGGGTGCGACCGGCGCGGGGGGAGCGGCTTTAGGAGCCGGGGGTGGGTTAGCGCGAGGGGGCGCGGGCACGGGCGCGGGCGCGGGCGCGGGCGCGGGTGCGTGAGCACGGATGCGGGGGTCCATCAGCGGAGGGATGGGAGGAGGGGGAGGTTGTTGATAGCGCCCCAAGGCCGGGAAGGCCTGTTGGTGGTGCAGGAGATGCCAAGGACTGGGTCTTTGGGGACTCAGTCGCTCGGGAAGTTGAGAGGGGGGGGCTTCCCTTTGCTGACGGGCGTCGGTACGCTTCGTCAGCTTAGGGGCGGTCGATTTGGGGGCTTTGGGACAGCCACGGTAGTTGGCTGGGTGCCCGGAGTTCCCGCAGAGCACGCAGCTGGGTGGCTCCGTGCACAAAGTTCTGTCTTTGGGGCGGGAGCAGTCAGAAGTGCCGTGCTCGCCCAGGCACTTGACGCACCTGGGTGTCGCATGACAATTCCGCTGGGAATGGCCATAGAGTTGGCACCGGTGGCATTGCCCGACGATGCCAGTTTTACGCGGCTTCTGGATATCGAATCCAGTAAGGCTACAAATCGACTTTATAGTGAAGATCGGGTGGTGTCCCTCGACGGCGGGGCATACAACAAGGATCATATTGTATGCCTCTCCGCTTCGGGCGCGGTGCATGCGGTGCACTTCCGCGACGGGGACGTTTTGCGACAGAAGGTCGTCTTTTATGTCAGAGGTCGCGATCTCTTTAGGGATGCGGTTTATGACCACGCGGGTCTGTCGGTCCTCCGGAAGGGAGTAAGTATGAAACGAAACTCCCCTATCTCGGAGGAGTTTCGTGAGAGCCCTATAATCGGAAGAGTTAGGGACTTGGACTTTGATGCCCTGCTCTGTGGCACGGGCACTGGTGAAGCCGATCCGGAGATCGACGCACCATTTGGACACGACGGTCCACTTCCCCTTGTCCTGAATGAACACAGGGGGCGGAGAGGGGGCCTGTTTGGATTGGCCATCGGAAGCCTTAGACAGGGTGGGGGGGGTTGACGCGGCGGCGGAGGGAGCGGGGCGCGCGGTCGGGGCGGGGACAACGGGGGTCGGTGTCACGGGGGCGGCGGGGGAGCCTATCTTGGGGGTTTTCCCTGCCTGGGAAGAAGAGACTACGTTCTTCTTCCTCTTAGCGGCGGAGGTGACGGTTTGGAAGCCGTCATCCTCGGACGAGGAGGCTGAGGAGAATTGGGGCTCCGTACCATAAGGATACGGAGTGACCGGGCGTTTGATGGAGGCTACTTCAGTGTCCATGGGACCTGAGGAATCCTCCGAGTCTATGACGGGCATAGAGCACGGAGGGGAGGGGGGTTCTAGAGCATCGCTAAAGCTAGCGATGGCTGGAGTGTCGGAGGGACAGGGGGTGGGGGGCTGCATAGTAGCGAAACGGGCGCCATATTTGGCGAGAAATTCGGGGTCCTTTAAGAGGACCTCCCTAACGAACGTCAGAAGGACAGCATCCCCCATGGTTGGGGGTGCGGGAGGGTTGGTTTGGGGGGGATGGCGGAACAGAAGGTTCCCTCCTATCTTCCCTATGCCTAGCTCCCCGGGTGGAAATGCCCGGGGATGTGTCACACCCTCCCTGTCGGGTATAGACAGGGAGGTTGAGTGCCTATGGGTGAGCCCTAAGCTTGTATACCCGTCGCCAATCTTAATGTGCGAACGGGGCCCTGACAGTCTAGCGCGAAGGGTGTAGACACACCCTAAAGACACTAGGTGAGTAGCTGAGAAAGGAAAACTGTCACCAGAGCCGACTAGGAGATCCCCCAAGGCCGGTTAACTCTGGGACCCGTCCAACTGACTGCCTAGCCCTGAAGGGGTTCGGCGGGTGTGATTGGGTCAACACCCCACTCGGTTTCGTTGGCACCGTAAGGTATCCACCGAGGACCACGAAACTGTGGTTTTGCCCGGAAGGGGCCTAGTGAAGCTACTCACACAAACGCGCACGTTAAAGAAACAGTAGAACCTGCCTTGAAAAAGGCAATTTTTATAATTGATCAAAAACGATTGATTAATTAAAATGAATTAATTAATCGATCGATGATCGAATACAGCCGGGGCGGCTGCGAGGGCGTTACGTAAACGTAACGAGGAAGAATTAGGCTAGCGCCACTGAGTCATGAACGGGGGAGCGTAAGCACGACCGTTCAGGACGAGTGTCGAGAGCGTAATGGGCCACCTTTAATGTAGTCGGAACACTCGCTTTTATAGGCGGCGACAAACAAGTATGACTCATGTTTCCATAAACGATGACAAGCAAACATGATTCATACTTATTTGCTATACAAAATTTAAACACTCCTTATTCTATTTAAAATGATGTTATTTACTATACTTTTACTGCATTTAATTAGAAATATATTATTACTTTATATTACAACACGAAATACGTTGTTATGTATTAATTATATCGGTATAAATCTAACACGGCCATACTGACAAGTACTTCGCTCTCGAAGTACAAACACATTATTCTTATTAATTAAAGGTACATTTTGTTTACATAATATCTGTAATCGTTTCATAATCATCATGCTATAATCAATAATCAGACCTTACTGGGCAGACCAAACCCCCGCAGTCAGTGAAGCTTAATCACCCGCAGCCAGTGAATGTCATACCACAGCTAAGGTTTTAATCCATCCATAATAATACAATCATCTCTTAAACTAATATTATAATCAATAATCAGACCTTACTGGGCAGACCAAACCCCGGCAGTCAGTGAAGCTTAATCACCCGCAGCCAGTGAATGTCATACCTCAGCTAAGGTTTTAATCCATCCGTAATAATACAATCATCTCTTGAACTAATATTATAATAAACCTTCTTCTACAGCTAAGGTTTTAATCCATCTATAATATAATCATGTCTTAAACTAATATTATAATAAACCTTCTACTACAGCGTTTTGTTCAGTCCACTCTCCAGGCCACAGGCGAATTTTTTCTTTTGCAACTATTATATTTCTTAAATTTCCAATACCCCTTAATGAGAATCTGTCATTATCCAATATGTTCATAATTTCGTAAGGTCCCTTAAATTTTGCAGTTAGTTTGTCATGTCGCCTATGGTCTTGATTTACAAAAACAGTGTCTCCTACGCTATAACTTATGTTATCTCTACGCGTTTGGTCAAAGCGGTCTTTGAATTTATCGGCAACAATTTTAAGACGCTGATGTGCTAGTTGACGATCGGCCGTTACGTCAATAATTATATTATCATCTTGGATTATCTCATCTAATCGAGTTTGTATACACGGGATGTTCGAGTTTCTGCCAATAAGCAGCCTAATAGGTGAAAAGCCAGTTGATTGCTGTACAGTAGTGTTTAAGGATAATTGGACTTTCCACAAAACGCTCGGCCAGTCTGACACATCAGTACAAGAAGTGCTTATCATGTTAGTTATTGTGGATACGTACCGTTCGACTTGGCCGTTCCCCCGCGGGCTACCGGTTGCTATCATGTGATGCCTAGTTTGCCACTCATCAAATAATTGTCTCAACTGTCTTGAACAAAAATTTGTTCCACGATCGGTTATTATTAAGGATGGTGTGCCGTAGTCCGTAAGAGAACTTCGTAAAATCTCGACTAGTTCCTCAGCACCCATTGTTTTCAAAGGTTTTAATATACAAAATTTTGTGAACCCGTCAATTATTATGAGCAAATGTTTATGACCATTGTTAGACTGCGGAAAAGGGCCTGTACAGTCCAAATGTACTGTATGAAAAGGTACTGGGGTTTTTTCTATTGGATGCAGCATTCCTTGTTTTGGTCCATGATGAGTTTTCTTTTCGACACAAACTAGGCAATGTGCTATGTATTTTTTGATAAATTTTGACATGCCAGGAAACCAAAAGTAATCTGATAACTTATGGTATGTTTTCCCAAAACCCACATGGCAATTCTCATCATGGAATAAACGAAGAATGTCGAGCCTACTCCCTTTTGGTACAAACAACTTAGTCGCAGACATTGAGTCGTTTTTGTAATATAATAAATTATTTTGAACTATATATTGATTACAATCCAAGTCGCCCGTCCGAACCTTTTCTATAAGGGTTTGAGTTTCAGAATCCCTATCTTGAGCTACCTCTAACCAAGATCGTGGCAAGTCTATTGGGTTAATTGAAACATTTTGTGGAGGGTTGGATAAAACAGCTACATTTTGGGAAGAACTTAAGCTTGGTTCTGGGTTTCTACTAAGGTAATCTACGTGACTAACGTATTGGCCTTTTCTATATATAATTTCAAAAGAAAAGTCTTGCATATAGGTCCACCATCGTGCTACTCGAGATGAAATGTCCTTTTTAGTTACTGTGGACTTTATAGCATTACAATCAGTAATTATCTTAAAGTTGATACCCAATAGGTAAACACGAAAATGTTTTAATGCATTATAAACAGCAAGCGTCTCCAATTCATAGGAATGGTAACGGGATTCGCAGGGACTTGTTCTCTTACTATAATATGCAACTACCCGATTTAATGAGTCATTTTTTTGTAATAGTATAGCACCAAACCCTATAGCACTGGCATCTGTATGTAATTCTGTTTGTAAGTCTGGGTTAAAGATTGATAATAAAGGTTCCTTTGTCAAATGATTCAAAACATAATCACGAGCCATTTCTTGTTCTGGTCCCCATTCCCATTTTTGGTTATTTCTAACAAGTTTTGTAATAGAAGTAGTCCGGGAAGCAAATTCTGGTATAAACCGCCTAAAATAACTAGCAAGCCCCATAAATTGTCTAACCTGTCTTACGTTGGTTGGGAGTGGAGAGTTTACTAAAGCAGATACTTTTCTATGACTGGGTTTTACTCCTTCCTGCGAGATAATACGGCCTAGGTATTCAATGCTGGTTTCGAAAAAGCTACATTTGCTAAGATTAATAGTAAATCCGGCATTAGTTAAAGCGTTAAGGGTTTGATCTAAATAATCGAGCCCTTCTGGTATTGTGCTAAAAGGGATTAGCAGGTCATCAATATAAACTAATATGAATTTAAGGTGCTTAACTGCTTTGGTAATAGCCTTTTGAAAAACTGAGGGACCGTTACATATACCAAAAGGCATTTTCAGGAATTCAAAATGTCCATCAGGTGTAACAAAAGCCGTGTATTTTGTAGACTGTGGCTCAATGGCAATCTGATAAAACCCATTTTTCATATCGATAGCAATGTAATATTTAGCCTTACCTAGTCGATCTATTTGGTCTTCGATGAGAGGGAGGGGATATCGTTCTTTTTCAATAATTTGATTTAATGCTCTATAATCTATGCAAAGTCTGTCACTTCCATCCTTCTTTTTTACAAGCAGGATAGGGCTCGCATATTCAGATTCACTTTCCTGTATGATTCTTTTTTCGAGTAAATCGTCAATTATTTGTTTAACCTTCTCCCTCTCAATCGGGGCCAAACGGTACGGGCGGTAGTTTATCATTTTATTAGTCTTTAATCGAATTTTAAGCTGACCTGTTGTTACTGTACTTATATTGTTATCTGTTGGTAAAATATGAGGATACTTTTGAAAGATATTAATTATACTACTTTGTAAGGATGTGTCTAGATGGGCAAGAGCAATCGAGAGAGAGTTTATATCTATACCAGAATTTATCTGCGTTTGAAGTGATCCAATTACCAATTGAGGCGTATAAGTATTAATGTTAACTAACTTGGTACTTAAGGAATCTAATACAATTGCTACATTGGGATGTTTAACAGCGTCACGGCCGATTATACAATCGTAATGGAAATCTTTATCTGCTGCTACATAAAATTCTATATCAATACACAAGTCTCGGCATTGAACGGGAACGTTTATTTTTGCAAAAACATGAAGTTTACCATGACCTATGCCGTCTAAATATAATGAACATGGTATTAAGTTACATCGTAGGCGCCTTGCTACACATTCTCTTATTAAACTACAGTCAGCCCCAGTGTCTAACAAAGAATTAATTTCGATACCGTTTATGTGAATTTTAGTAAATTTGCTAGATAGTCATTTGGTTTCTGCAGTATTAATGTTTTTATTTTGCTCAATTTTATGAAAACACCTGTCGGGTGAATGCCCCGTCTTGTTACAAACCGCGCAAGCTACTCGATGAAAGCATTTTTCAAAGGAATGACCCTCTTTCTTACAAAAAGAACAAGTAATTCTAATGGTTCGCAAAGTCCTTGAAGAATTTGACTCTTTATTACTGGAGTGGGCTTCAAGCTTTGGACAACGAGCAATCAGATGGCCACTATTTCCACATGAGTAACATGTTTTTGCTTCCCTGTGCCCGACCTCAATGTTAGGTTTAAAACGTTTAGTACCGTTTAGTGCTGCGTTTGTAGCTATCTCTAAAGATCTCTTTTTGGGGGCTTTTTCATAGGTAGATAATAGCGTAATTAAGTCTGGTACGGAACCTATCGAACTATTTAAGCTTGACATTCTTACGTTAACTTCGCTAATGCCACCACAAATAAGTTCAATCAACTGCGATTCCGTAAAAGCTACTTTTGTGCCTCGTAATAGCCTGACTTTCTCCCTAGCATATTCACAATATGTGTCAGTGAGTTCAGATGTATATAAAATGGCCTTTGACATCTTTTCGGTTAAATTCTTCTTTGCTGGATATAAATCTATTATATCCTTACGCAAAGCTTCCCAAGACCGTTCGGTATCTGGTTCCCATGTCTCGAACCATTTTAATGCGGAACCTCGTAGGGCCTTACCGGCTGTGGCAGCTTGCTGGATACTGGTCCACTTGAATTCAGCGCCAAGTTTCTCTATGCTCCGACACCAACCTTCAGCACCATTATCATTTTTCTCTGGGTCGAAGATAGGCAAGGCGATGTCATCGGAGCGCCGATTTGAGGTTATTGCTTCCTGAATGGCTTTCACCAGACCTTCCAGTAGTTGGGACGGCTCCATGATCTGTACATAAACATACACATGTTATTATGGGCTAATTAGGCGATATCCCACTTCTGATGTTAGAATAGAGAAATAAAAGTAACATTAAAGGGCAATTAATTAGCTCTACATTAAATACACATAGTTATATACTCAAAGAATATTATTATTTTTAGAACAGAATAGTGAAATGAAAGTACTTTGTTCAGGAAACATAATATTTTAATTTAATATTTCATAAAAACTAGTTATATAATAATATACATTTATTTATTAAAAATAGCCTTTCATAGTTATACTTATCTATTATTTTCTTCGGGAGCTCCGTACCGGTCAACGTTTCAAGCCAAAAGACCTTTAATGTATTTTTTTTTTTTTTTTTTTTTTGATTGGCAACTCGCAGTTTTGACCACTGGGGGTCGTGGCTGCTTAACCGGTCTGTCCTGTGGTTGCCTTTCGGATTTTACTCTAAAAGGCCTCCAGCCAGGAGCGGAAAAATTTAAAACTAAAACTTAAATGATAGATGACCGCACGCTAAGGGCACCCCCTGTGGGGTACGGACCTCGGCTTAGGGCGTCATCGGGAGAGGGCAGCGCGATATTGGGGACGGGCTGGATCAAAGGGTTTATGGTATCATGATTATTAAACGGGGAGTTTAAAGCTACAGGCTCAGCTACGGCGCGGGCTGAGGCCTCATCGGACTGGGGACGGGGGGAACGGATGCGGGGGGGTCGTCGCGTGGGACCTCGTCGGCGAGGTCGGAACGATGGCGGTCTGTGTCTGTGCACTGTACTTGTGGCCCTACTGCTCTCCTGGAGGAGGGTTATGGGGTCATCGGGGTCGACTAGGACATGCCGGGGACGGCGGGTATGACTAATTCGGGAGGGGACATAACTGGCGGCCGCGACAACCAGAGGGTTGCGGTGAGTGGCGGCGGAGTCGAAGAAACGCTTGGATAGGCGTTTCATGAACTGACTGATGGTCGGGATTTTAAGATCGAGATGGAGACTTTCGTTCCGAACGAACCAAGGGGCACCGGTCGCCCTGCGGAGGAACCGGTTTTGAAGGGTCTGCATCCTATGGATGTGGTGGGGCTTCGCTTGTGCGAATACTACGCTCGCATAGGTCATGATGGGGCGAATGCACGCTGTGTAAATGCGCAATTTGCACCTAAGTGACAATTTGCTGCGTGCATTCAGGACGGAGTGGAGCCTACCGAGAGCGAAAGCGGCGCGCGAGCGCGCCTGCTTTATGTGCTCCGAGAAGGAGAGGTGCTGGTCTAGGACGACGCCCAAGTATTTGGCTCGCTTCTCCCAAGGGATAGGCTTGCCGTACATGGTCAGCGGACGGGGAAGGAGGGGTTTGAGTCGCGGTTTCGAAAAGAACACCGCTTGACTCTTATCGGGATTGACTTCGATTCTCCACTTCCTAAACCAGTCACCGAGCTGGTTGACTGAGGTTTGGAGAATGCGAGAGATCGAGTCGTGGCCGAAGCCGGTGTAGTAAATGGCCGTATCGTCTGCGAACAGAGCCAACTGAGCCTTTCTACTTTTGGGGATATCGCTGGTGAATAGCGTGAAAATGAGGGGGGCGAGCACGGAGCCCTGAGGGACTCCGGCGCGGATTGGGCGGGGGGAGGATAGCGCTCCTTCGATGCGATAGCGAAACGTGCGATTCGACAAAAAGTCTCGTAAGATGAGCACGAGACGATCTGGCACTTTAAGTTTGTACAGCTTATATAATAAGCCGTCGTGCCAGACTTTGTCGAACGCTTTCGCTATATCGAAAAACACGGCACCGGTCAAAGAACCGCGTTGGAAACCGACGCTTATGTGTTCGATGATCCGGTGGACCTGTTGCACGCACGAGTGCTGGGTTCGAAAACCGAACTGCTCGTTGGGAATGAGGCCCTTCGTCTCGGCGTAGTCTCTGAGACGCTTATAAATAAGCCTCTCATAGATTTTGCCGAGGACGTTGAGCAGACTGATGGGACGGTAGCTGGAGGGAGCGGACTTGGGCTTGCCTGGCTTGGGAATACCAATGACAGTGGCCTGTTTCCACGATTGGGGGAAGATGTTATTGCTCATGGCACCATTGAAGATGGTGGTCATGAGCATGATCAGATGGGCGGGGAGGAGCTGTATCACCCTATTGGTGATACCGTCCGAACCGGGGGCGACCTTTAATGTAGTCGGAACACTCGCTTTTATAGGCGGCGACAAACAAGTATGACTCATGTTTCCATAAACGATGACAAGCAAACATGATTCATACTTATTTGCTATACAAAATTTAAACACTCCTTATTCTATTTAAAATGATGTTATTTACTATACTTTTACTGCATTTAATTAGAAATATATTATTACTTTATATTACAACACGAAATACGTTGTTATGTATTAATTATATCGGTATAAATCTAACAAATGCGTAATAGCAGCAAATATTAATATTTTAATATTATTAGATATTTAGAAACATTGTATAATTTAGAAGCATTTTTTGTATTTTGTAAATGTGAGTAGCATGGATTCGTTTATTATATAATTATAATATGTTGACTTGACAGCATGGCAGTTGAGACTATGTCATGCTCACTTAAATGTCTCACTGTTAGTGGCGCGTGTGTCTGATCATTCAGTTCCCTACAAAATGGTTGAGCTGGATGGTGCTGATCCACGCGTCATGTTCGCGAATGAGCGCCGTCAGTTGAGACTGGTCATCTCTTAACTACCACGGCTTATTTTTTTCATTAATCTTATATTTTGAACTGTTTCTTAATATACATATTTTTTTCATTGTTCTCGCATATAGAAGCAACAAGAATAATGTACCTACCCAGGATTTTGTAATTTATCTTGATTTAAAAAGAGTGTCCTTGGAGTTTCTTGCCCGTTCTTCTCCATAGAGATCTACGTTTTGGAATGGGCAACTAGCTTCAACTTCCTGAATAACTGACCGACTCTTTGACAATTCAAAAGTGCCTGTAAATGGTTTAATTGAAATAAATGGTTTGAATTTGAGTTTGAGTTTATTATTATTTGCCGTTGTAATGTTATTACAACGGCAAACGTAAGGTAGGACTTACTCCGATCCAGCCTGTCCCTGCTGCCCTCCCCCAGCGACGCCCTTAGCGTGTAGTCGCCTACTTTTTAAGTTTTAAGCCGTGGCCGTGGAGGCCTTTATTTATTGAGGCTTATTTATTGAACTGGGCTTGCAAGCCAAGCTGGGTACAAGCAAGCCTAGTTAAGCAGCCGACAATCTTCAAGGTTTACCTGCGATATGCCATACGCAAAACACACCCATCACATAGCCGTCAACTACGCATTCTATACTTCAAAATAAGTAACATTGCAAAAAAAACACGTGTGGCACTCGGGGACTGCCGCGGTAAAGCTATTGCATAACATTTTTTATCAACTTATGCAATTATAATTATGTATTTATTTTTTATTTATGCAGTATTTTTTTTTTCTTTGATATTAATTCAAGTACAGTCGTACCATATACATACACGTTAAGCGAACGCTCGGCCGAGCTACATGGTAGGCGGAGTGGGGGGTGTTAGGTTTTATTTTCGTTACGGAATTTCTTGATTCGGTCGCCGCGCTCAAAGCCCGCGATAAAACCTATGCAATAGCTTAAAAATTATTTCTGGAAAACCACTTTTGATTTTGGTAAGAAAATTTGCTGTGTGCGATAGTGCGCAAAACATTGTGATTATGAGTGCATGCAACGGTACAGGGGTCGGGGGTTATTTAAAGTTGTGTAATAAATAACACTTAACATTAAAAACTTGTTTTGGTAAAAAAACGTCAGTAAAAGTTGAAATTTTGACCTTCAATATCTCCGTAGACAGGTTTCCAGGTATGGTCCGGAACAAAAATATTATTGAAATGACGTGCAGTACAAGTGACTCTCGGCTTCGTTAAGTGTCTTTTCGTTATTTAAAATAAATAAAAAACCTAATGAAGGACGCCCTCCGGCTGGGTGGAGCGACGATCTTGACAGGGTCTCTGGTAACAGCTGGATGAGAGTGGCCGAGGATCGAGTTAAATGGATTACGATTGGAGAGAGCTGCGTCCAGCAGTGGACTGCTGTACGCTGGCGATGATGATGACAAAAAACAAAAAAAAGTTTATAAATAATAATAATTAATTAATTAATTTAATTATTATTAAAATAATTAATAATCAATTATTATTATATGTATATTATTAAAATTTCTACATTTATATCTGTAATTTTTGTGGTGTAGGTACATGAGAAAGAGTACCATATAATATAATGATATTAGGTATCTACTTTATAGACAGAGATCGATCCGTGTGACAATCTGGCTAAACAAAAAGGCATACTACTCGGTAAATGAATTCCTTGAGGAAAAATAATTACTGTGTTACGACATTATTTTTAAAATTATCAATGTATCCTAAATATTTTTAATACTGTATGTTATATTTGATGTAGTGTGATAAATGTATAATTAATATAATGTAATGATTAATGCATGACTTATATAATGAACATAATATAATAATAATAACAATGATAAATATATGAATAATGGTATTAATATAATATTATGTAAACTGTTTATTAACGGAGATTGTTTTTTGGAAAGCTGTGTAAATTGCAATGCCTGAACAGGCAACTAAGTTCTAAGAACCTACCTATTATAACATCTTTGTATACCTACACTTAGTTCGCAATAAAGAAATTTGAATTTGAATTTGAAACATATTTTCCGTGGTAGGTAGAAACAGTAACATCTTAAAATAGACAATATTTATAGTGAAAAGAGCGGCCTTTTTTCTAGCAGTGAGACATGACATGGATTGTAATTTTTTTAGGGAAGGAATAAGTCTCTGGAGAAGAACTACCTACTACGCTCAAACTTTAAAGTTTTCTTCTTACCTACTTCAGCGCCAGACAATATCCAAGCTCTGCCAATGTGCAAAAATCCAAGTTTGCAATCAAAGAAAATATTACACAAATATACAGAATTCTAAATTTTAATCATCCATCTCCGTATACAATCTCCAGCAGTTTTAATTCTGATCGCAAGGCTCTCCAAAGCGCGGTAAACCGAGATGCTTCACCAAACAGTGACTCTTGCGCTATCGACGCGCGCGCACGCCTCTATACAAACTAAATATTTAAAGTGAAATAACTGGACTATACACTGACTACAACCGGTAAGTTATGTCTTTTATTGTTTTTATTTTGAGAGTGATTTTTCCGTAGCAAATATTTCGCTTGTGAAAAATTCATTATGCGATGAATATCTTATAAAGTAAGCTTGTGATCTTGTTTTCTAAGTGTTACACGCAAAACGGTACTACTACGAGCTGTTATAGAAATTGTATACTCATTTGTTTTTGTTTTACGAGTAGCACGGAAAGGAATTTCTTTGGTGTAGCATTGTTGGTCATATTATCAATCGATTTTTTTATTATCGTAATAATATTATCGATAGTAGTTTTAGTATCGTAATAATATTAGCTTTTTATTAGACACTTAGTTTTCTTTGGAATTAGGTAGGTAGGTAGGTATACTTATTTGGTAAAAAAGGAATAAAAATGATCTACATATTAAAAAAAATACGAAAAAATCTAAAACACAAAATATTATTAAAATCATCGTTATCACATCTTGTAGGTATACTTAAATAATATTTTTTTCTATTAATTTTTTTAGTAAACAATTGTACGCATGAATTTACATAATATTTTCATAATCATTGAGTATGTACGTGTAGGTACCTACCTACAATTAAATGAGTCGGAATAAATAAATAATTATTCTTTTATTATTATATCAATTACACGTAATCCCGGAAACTACTACATATAAATTACTATGTACACCTACAGTTTCCACCTATTTGCATTTTTGCAGTAGGCAGTGTTATGTCAAGTAGGCAATAAAATTTACATAAACTCACTGTAGACAATGTGCATGTGAGACACACACACACACACACACACACACACACACACACACACACACACACACACACACACACACACACACACACACACACACACACACACACACACACACACAAAAAACACACACACACACACACTATACAGAGTGGCAGAGACATCGACGCGTAAACTGAAACCATAAAATCAGCACATGATTCTAGACCCCCTAGCCTAGATTATAAGAAACTATTAGTTGGGTATTAAAGAAAAGACAGCTGGTTCATAGAACATACCTAAGCGGTCATGTTTGGAACAGCATTTTTTTTTAATAAGCTACAAAAAAATTCAACGCAGCGAGGCTCAGAATCATATGTACTGAATCCATGTTAACAGGTTGCGCGTCGACGTTTCTGCCACCTTCTATAGACTGTGCGCAAATGTGTACTCAAATCAAATACAATTTAAAGCGAGGATAGATTTTATTGACTAAATGGTATTTCGGGTCATAATTAGTGACCTCCTGCATGTCACCTTTGGAAACTAACGAAGCTTTAAATGCATCCTGTATAAATTACTAGCTTTTGCCCGCGACTTCCCCCGCGTGGAGGTCGGAAAAAATCCTGTAAATCCTTCTCCTTTAAAAATTCATATATACTTACCTATGTTCCAACTTTCATGTTGTTCGGTCAAACGGTGTTGTCGTTCACTCTAGACTCACAAAATGTATGCTATATTAAAAAAAAGTGAGCCGTCGCGAGACGCCTGGCAGATGTGAAACATCGAAACTATTTTGTATAGAAAATATAGCGTGGCGACGCGTCGCAACGCCATGCATCGCCACGCCAACAATCGGTTTTACCCGCGGCTATAGATATTTCACATCAAAAATAAACTCAATAAGCATAACACACTACTAAAGTTTATAATAATATAATTCAGTCATGATTCGAAAGACACGTAGCGCCATCTAGCGTCATAAAGCAATTGTGACCATCTTAACACATACATACATACATAAACTCACGCCTTCTTCCCATGGGGGTAGGCAGACACTACAGAACGCCACCTGCTACGATCCTTACATACGCCTTTTGCCACGTTTACGTTCATACATCTGGTCATACACGCACGCTGGTTGCGAGTACTACGCACCTGACCTTTCTGAAGAAGATCACCATCAAGTAAAAATTATAGTTCCTCCTATAATGACCTTAGTTATTATTTTTAACCGACTTCAAAAAAGGAGGTTTCTTATACCCTTTTTTGTGAGTTGATCTTTCAATATAATACCTACAATCTTATTTAATTTTTTATGGTTCCGTACCCAAAGGCTGCCAACGGGACCTTATTACTAAGGCTCCGCTGTCCGTTCGTCCCTCCGTCCGTCTGTCCGTCTGTCACAGGGCAGTATCTTTTGAACCGTTACTGCACGCGTACCATGAACACCATAGAAACGGGTTTTGTCGACGGAAGAATAGACAAAATGAAAGATTGTAGAAACATTTCTTTAGAAATCTGTCAACAATCTGTCATTTTGTTTATTCTTCCGTCGTTAAAAACCAGTTTCTATGGTGTTCATGGTACGCGTCTTGAAATATTCCGGAATGTGTACACACGGCTACATATCAAGCTATACATTTCTAGTTTAAGTTGATCTCGCATTGTACGGAAATCCTATATAATGCGATATCACTTTATACTGGAAATGTATAGCTTGATATTTAGCCGTGTTTACTAACGATGGCCGCTATAACAACAAATAATAAAAATAAAATTAAGTTTAACATGAAAGGGGGTAGACCCATACAAACAAAAAGTATTTCTATTGCCGTTGTTAGGAAATATTGTTATGTACGGTGGTACCGAACCCTTCGTTTGCGAGTCCGACTCGCACTTAGCCGTTTTTTTTATCAAGAATACGTCCAATGTTTAATGTTTAAGTAATTTAATATTAACTACTGTATCACGGAAGTAAGCCCAGTAACTTGCCGTCAAAAAATTCAAGTCAATAATAAAATAGCGGTTAGATACGTCATGAGTTCATGAACGACCTTCATTTTTTAATAAAAAACTGTATTCTGTAAACCAGCGGGGTAATTACGTAACACACTAACAGTAGGAATGGGTTTCATTTTGACAGTTCAACAACATTCATTGCGTTATTTACGTTGTTGAGCAGACAATTTTTTCGAACATATGAAGCAATGGATTAGCAATAGGCTTCAAAATGATTCAGATTGTGATAGATAGTGTGTTACGTAATTAGGGTGCAGTTGGTCATGCGACCAACAGGCGACGCCCGACTCAAAGGCACCGCGAGTCGCGCGACGAGCGGCGCCTTTGTGTAGCGCTGTCGCGTCGTGCCTGTCTGTGGGAACTTTTATACAGGGGTGAGGAACCTTAAAGGCTCCTTCAAAGAGGTCCGACACGCGACGCCACACAAAGGCACCACTCGTCGCGCGACAGGCGATGACTTTGTGTCGCGTCGCGAGTCGCGCCTGTTTGAAGGAGCCTTAATACAGAGTTTTATTTTAAACTTTTAAAGTACTTAACACAAATTGTTAAAAGAAAAACCCATTTAAAAACATTTATTATAAAGGGTCAAAAATACACTTAACGACGACGCCGAGACTCATTTAATTGTACCTACTCCCCGTCATTGTAATATTTTTCTCTTGTACTGGACTTTACCTGGAAACCTGTTTACGTAGATATTGAAGGTCAAAATTCCAAGTTGTAGTGGCGTTTTTTTACGAAAACAATTTTTTAATGTTATAACTTTATAAGTTATAACCAGTGATCGGAATAGGCTGACTATATTTGCCTAAACTTCGGAGAACAGAGACAAAAAGTGGAGACTTCCTTACGACTGTTTTTTTTTTCCCGGGATTCGGAAAAAATCTTCAGTAAGTTGAAAATAAGGTTTATTTAAGACGTGTATGGCTATTTTTAACAAAACTTGCAATTAACAAATTTTCACTAAAACTAATCTAACTGAAATCATGTATTAGAATTATCCTTAAACTGACCGTTGTTGCATCAAATCTTTCAATACATAAAATTTGTCAATGTGTAACACCCAAGTAAAACTAATTTCTAATTGCATTAAAGGTACTTCGATATGTATTTCAAACGTAGGTGTACTGTAGATTTACGAAAATTCTTCCGGGATCTTAAAACTATTGCATTATCTTTTTGTGAACTATACAAATTAAGTATTTACTCTTTCCCTAGTTCACTACTAGTGTCAGTGTAATAGTCGTAAGGAAGTCTCCACTTTCTGTCTCTGTTCTCCGAAGTTTAGGCAAATATAGTCAGCCTATTCCGATCACTGGACTTATAACATTAAAACCTTGTTTTCGTAATAAGTTTTAAGTATAACACAACTTTAAATACCCCACGACCCCTGTATCATGCATGCACCCCTAAGCACAATGTTTTGCGTGCGTTACAATGCGCACTACCGTAAACAACAAACACACCAAAAATAAAAGTCGTTTCCCAGCAATTATTTTTGTGCAATGTCACTTAGTTTAATGTACAGAATGCGTAGTTGACGGCTATGTGATGGGTCTTTTTACATCCTGCGGGGTAATTACGTAACACACTAACAGTAGGAATGGGTTTCATTTTGACAGTTACCTACCTACCATACCTATACCTGCGTTGTATTTGCACACGCAAATCCCTGCCATCTTCATAAGATGCAGACCCTTCAGAACCGTCTCCTCAGAAAGGTTACGGGAGCCTCCCTCTATGTCCGAAATGTGAATCTTCACACAGACCTTGGAATGCCCACCATCCAACAGTTCATGAAACGCCTTTCAAAGCGTTTTTTCGACTGCGGCGTAAAACTCCCCAACCCCCTGATTAAAGCAGCCGCCTGCTACCTACACTCACTTCCGCATTTGTAAGATTCGCCGCCCGAGGCATACCTTAGTCGACCCCGACGACGGCGACGCCACTACCCTCCTCCAGGAGAGTAGTAAGGCCACCACTACCTTAAAGATACATAAACACAGACCGACGTCCTTCCGTCCTCACCGCCGAGGCCCGCCGCGACGCCCCAATCCACGTCCGCCCCAACACTTGCTCGAGCCAGCCTGCGCCGCTGAGCCTGTAGCTTGAAATTTGTCCCCTAATAATCATAATTCCGATCCAGTTTGTCTCCTGCTGCCCTCTCCCAGCGACGCCCTAAGCCGAGGCTCGTACCCCGCAAGGGGGTGCCCTTAGCATGTTGTCGCCTAGTTTGTAAGTTTTTAAGCCCTTGCTGGGGGCCTTAATTTATTAGGGCAACTACAGACATGACCGGTTAAGCAGCTGACAACCTCCTAGGTTGACCTGCGAGAAGCCAATCACAAAAAAAGAAAAAAGAACAAACGTCGGGCAGTTGCCCATCAGACACGACACCCGTCTGGGCCCTTATTCACTATGACAACATAACGATTCCTTACTTTGAAGCCACCGCAATTCCTTATCTAACCACGACATGTGCTAATAACGTATTCTCTATGATGCAATAAACGAAACCGTTTCTACAAGACACGATATTGACGTGGTAACATTACGCGGGGAATAATAATTACCGTACAGAATTGGGGCCCGTCGAAGGATCCTTCCTTTTCCATAGAGTATGAGTGAACTTTACACCCTGTTCCTCATACCTCTATACGGGCTTCAGTCTACCCAGTAACGACTATCAAAGAGTGAACTCATTTTGTTTTCGGACTACTTGAAGCAAATAAAACGTCGTATAGGTAGGTATTGTGTTTGTCTGACCAAACTGACACATATTCGCCTTTTCAGTTTGCCCTCATACAGAAGTGTCTCATTGTAAATCTGCGATAATTTAATTATTTATTTTTTTACAAAAAAATACAACCGACTTCCAAAAAAACACTACCAAGTGAAAAAATACTTTAATTTCGGAAGTCGGTGGCAAAAAACGAAAATAAAAAACCAAAGACACCGACTTCCGAAATTAAAGTTATTTTTCACTTCTTAGCTGTCGTACCTACCCCAAACAAATTCGTATACCACTACTTGATATGTAAATAACGGTGACAGGAAATTATTAAAACATCATCAATATAAACTAAAAGGAAAAAATACGCAAAAACTACTGGTCAGAACTTGATCAAATTTAAATGGAACCACATGAGAAGCACCAGCTTTCAAATAAAAAAAGAATAAACAAAATTGGTTAATTTATAAAAAAGTTCTGAGATAACACACATTTTAAAAACATACAGTCGCATTTATAACCTCCTCGTTGTTTTGGAGTCTGTTAAAAACAAATGAGTTTCTCTTTCGAATTATGTGCACTCACTTGAGCAGGTTCCAAGTGAACGTTATTAACAGTTATTTTAGCCTCCGTGAGTCGTGAAGTTATGCCTCTATACGTGTTATGTAATGTGTGGTTAAAAATAAAGCCACCGTGACCATGGTTTTTACGGTAAACATCACAATAATTGAGTGAAGGGCCGATGTTGGGAGTTACCATGACTAGATATGAGACAATATTATTGATTGGGAGTCGGTAATTTGCTTGTAATGGACGCAAGATGAGAGGTCCCGTAATAAATTCGTTTCTATTAACACCAACAGTACCCATCAAGTTTTTCTTAGAAAACAAGTATTTTTAATTTTTATTCTTAAATTTTGTAGGAGGCTTTATCCACAATGGCATGCCAGCCTCATCATAACTTAAACTATTCTAAACTAAATAATATATAATATCCATACAACGTGGCAATGCCGCCAGTCTCTTGGGTACATTACCAGTCGACAGCGATGCGGAGGAATTTTTTGACGCCATTTTTTAGTTTGTTAATAGTTTTTGTTAGGTTAGGTTAATTAATTAGATGTAAGTTGTTATTTATGTACATATAATTTCAATTCTGAATAAATAGAGGAAAAAATAAAAAATAAAAATTGTAAACTACAAATACAATATACATTATTAACGTCTAAAAAAATCAGTAAGTAGGTTTGCTATCTCAGGTGAAGACTGCGCTAAAACTTTAACATATTGACCAATATCATATTCGTTTACTTTTATTCTGCTCAACAGTGTCTCTCTTTCCTTCTTTGTCTTAGTACACTCCATAAGTAGATGGTGAACATCTTCAACCGTTCCGCATGTTTCACAATTGGGAGAATTCAGTTTCTTCATCAAATAACCAAACTTGCGGGATGGGTAAGATTAATATTATTTAAATAATAATAATATTAAATTAATATTATTTAAATAATAATAATATTAAATTAATATTACCAGAGCGTAATCTATGAAGCAGAACAATATGATACCCACTCATTTCCTTGGTAGCTCACCACGGTATTCGAGGAAGCTGATATTGTATAGTTTTATACCAAATACCATTTTCCCTACTTCCTTCGTCAAAGTACTCCTTGAACCTATCATAACAAATTCTTTTGCAATTACGTACATAATTGTTCTGAATAATTAGGTAGTATACAAAAAGAAAACAAGATTTGCTACGGACATAAGATCACTTTGGAACCCGAGCTAATAATGAATGACAACACTATTTGACAGTTGCCCCTCCCCGCGATGTGTTTTGCCCGTTCGAAAATTTTAATTTGTCGCTTGTTTTGATGGATCGGGCCCGTATTGTTGACGGACTTCGAGAGTAGACCCCCAGGCCATTACTAAAACATTTGCTCCTACAATTTGGCAACAAAACAAACTTTTTCCTAGCTATTAAAGTGTCATCAGCAGACAGGTTATTGCCCGGTTATTATGTAAAATGCGGTAAGTCGGCACGCTTTCTAGCCATGCAACAACTGAGGAATGGTTGACATCCGGGGTCCGGAGAAATTTCTACCTACTACATTTTGGAACGGGCAACTCTTACCAAGGGGTATCGTGTTACCCAGTAACTGGGCTGTGGAAGTCAGATAGGCAGTCGCTTCATTTAAAATACTTGTATACAGCTGCATCCGCGGGGTAATTACGTAACACACTAACAGTAGGAATGGGTTTCATTTTGACAGTTCAACAACATTCATTACGTTATTTACGTTGACGAGCAGAGAAATTTTTCGAACATATGAAGTAATGGATTAGCAATAGGTTTCAAAATTATTCAGATTGTGATAGAAAGTGTATTACGTAATTAGGGTGCCGGTCAGACTGGAAACTGACCACAACATTGTTGAAAAAAGGCTAGGCAGATTGATTGCTTTCCAATGGGCAAATACCTTTATTTTTCTGACTGACCGACTCCTTGACAATTTAAAAGTGCCTGTGAAGGCTGATGCAGGGGGCCTACTTTCTTAGACAAAGTCCGTAGTTTCGGGCAAAGGCAGGGGCGCTTCCTACACCTTATCACTTACGGATATAAGATTAGTTCGGGACCCGTACAAAAAATTAATGACAACACGATTTGACAGTTGTCCGTACTCCCGATGTGTTTTGATCGTCCGAAACAGATAATTAATCGGAGTAGGGTTCATTCCGAAGTATCGAATTACTTTCGGACTGGCCCGTCTCTTCGTTGACGGACATATAGAGCCCCCAGAAGTGACTCCCCTACTCGCTGCGCAGTACCTCACCCCTCACCCCCGCTGACACGTGGATTTGTAACTGCACAGCGAGTCGCCTCATGTTCCGCGCCGACTTAAGGTTTGTATCGGGCTGTAATTAGCTAGCCTGTGCACAATCAGCCTACAAAGAAAGAAAAGAAAGAAAATACGTTTATTTGTGGTAAACATGACGCATGACAAAGTTCCCATTGCTGGGACACAGCCCTCTCTGAGAGAGAGACTGGGCCATAATCCATCAAGCGGTCCCAATGCGCAGCTGGCCTGCTGTTACTTGAAACTATAAGTTTAGAAGTTTTATTATAATTTTATCATAATTTTATCGATATCGATATCCATCACGTCTGTGAAGTTTTACCAGATTTTTGTGCTTTATTTGATCATGTATTTTTATGACAAAAATACATATTTAAATAAACGCGATTAAATCAATAGGTATCATTCTAAAGGTTAATTGATAGATAATCTACAATCGGTATTGGTACCCAGGTCGTGTGCAAGTTGCGCCGGTATTTTATTTTTATTTTGATTCAGAAGTTTTATTATTAGACTAATGATAACTCAGCTTCCGTCCTCACATTATCTGACCAAGATTATGTCAGCACCCTAATTACGTAACACACTATCTATCACAATCTGAAGTATTTTGAAGCCTTTTGCTAATCTATTGCTTCATAGGTTCGAAAAATTTGTCAGCTCAACAACTTAAATAACGCAATGAATGTTGTTGACCTGTCAAAATGAAACCCATTCCTACTGTTAGTGTGTTACGTAATTTCCTCGCTGGACTTTAAAAAGAGACAGGGGTCAGAGTCAGGGGTAGGCAGATAGGAGTGTCGACTCCATCTTGCTTATTCTTTATTTTTGAAGTGAAAGCTTCTTTAGCCGCGTTGAGCGATTTTAGGTAGCGGCAACACTTATGGGTTCGCGTCACCGACATGCTAATGTGACGTGTTGCGCCAGACTGGCGGGCGATGCGCAGTGACCTGTTGTACATTTTGGGGTTTTCACATGAATCTGTCGGCAGTCCCAAAGACTAAAAAGTGAAAAATAAAAACTTTTTTACAAAAAAAGACCCAACTTCGTTCACACCTTTCAACGTGAAAAATAACTTTAATTTCGGAAGTCGGTGTCTTTGGTTTTGTATTTTCGTTTTTGTCCACCGACTTCCGAAATTAAAGTTATTTTTCATGTTTTTAGTGTTTTTCGTGGAAGTCGGTTGTTTTTTTTTTTTGTAAAAATGTTATTTGAAGTGAAAACTTCCTTTAGCCGCATTGAGCAATTTATCGTAGGCGCAAAACTTATTGGTTCGCGTCACCGACATGCCAATGTCACGTGTTGCGCCAGACTGGACGCGCAGCGATCTGTGTACATTTTGGGGTTTTCACTTCTGTCGGCACTCGGCAGTCCCCATGACTTCTAATTTTTTTATACAATGACGTGTAAAAGTGATTATGATGTCCTATTTACAAAATAAACAATTTCATTTCAATCATTGAGAGGCTAACGGTCATTTTAATAGCGAAAAATAATGAAAATTGGTATTGCAATTCTAAACCAAGATACTTACTTTTTATTTACAGGTAGTAGTATTTCATGCAAACGCATAATAATTACTTTGATGATCATATTTCGTTATTTGTTTAAATTAAAAGACTTAAAATGCAATTTCAATTAATTGCATAAAATAGGTACCTACGTTTATACATATTTTATATATTATTTTCTTTCTAGTAATAACAATAAAAAAACACTTTATAGTATTCATATTTATTAAAGTAGTATATTACTATCTAGTTCAACAATGATGTGAAAATCTAACATTTTTGTAATGTCAATGAACTTGCAACAAAAATCAACTACACTACGGGATTCTACTGCGCACTGAAATTTCAACTCTCGGTGTTGTTGAGCCGAGCATTGAGAATCCAACAGAGTGCATCCCAGCGCGTCGAAAAAACACACTGTTGGATTTTCAACTCTCGGCGCTAAGCAGTGCGTTGAAGATCCAGTGCGCGACAAAATCCCGCAGCGATATTTTTACGTCCGTGCGAATATGGACTTGGGTTACACGTTAAAGGCTCCTACAAACAGGCGCGACATGCGACGCGAATCGCGCGCGACTCATAGGCACCGCTCGTCGCGCGACGAGCGTCTCCTTAGTGTCGCTCTGTCGTGTCGCGCCTGTCTGCGGCAGCCTTAAGGCTCCTAAAAACAGGCGCGACACGCGACGCGAATCGCTTGCGTCACAAAGGCACCTTTCTGTCGCGCTGTCGCGTCGCGCCTGTCTGAGGGAGCCTTTTCGATATCCCTTGGTATGACTGGAGGTCAGACTTTCGGGCTTCTGAATAAAGACTAGGTCTTCAATCAGTGCGATATATATTACTTACGAGGATCGAGACATGGACACTCACGGTACGGCTGGTCCACAAATTCGTTTTAATTATTTGCATTCATATTTTGATTTATAAGAGTATCCATGGAGTTTCTTGCCCGTTCTTTTCCTGCTACGCTTTGTAATGGGCAACTAATTGTTGAGTGGTGTGTTTTCCTAGAGAGCGTTTTTAACCGACTTCAAAAATAACAAAAAAAAAACATACAAACGAATTGAGAACGGTTCTCAATTCGTTCAGTTCAAATATCTCCGGCAATAATTGTGGATCGATTCGAAAATTCTTTTTTAATAGATAGGGTATGCCTCAGGGTTGGACCCATATAAATTTTATTAAATGTGGTTGGGTAGTTTTTCAGTTAGCTTCAATAATACCTACGTATTTTTTCCACTTAGTGTATATTGATGATGTTATAATAACTTCCTGTCACTATTATTTACATAGCAAGTAGTGGTATACGAATTTGTGTGGGGTAGGTACCACAACTAATATGCGAAACATATTTTTTTTTACAAAAAAAAAAAAAAGCATTCTTAAAAAAAAAAACACTACAAAGTGAAAAATAACTTTAACTTCGGAAGTTCGTGGCAAAAAAACGAAAATACAAAACCAGACACCAATTTCCGAAATTAAAATTATTTTTTACTTTGTAGTGTTTTTTTTTGGAAGTGGCTTTGTTTTTAGGTAAAAATGATTTTTTTTACACCGTAAAGTCAAACCCCGCTACCACCATTTTTACACCGTAAAGTCAAACCCCGCTACCACCATTTTCATGACAACCGTCACTGCGGCCGTTATGTAGCGGCCACCGCTCTTCTATCAAACCGTAGCTAAAGGACTTTAGCTGCAGGTTTAGCGTGACGCTTTCTATTTCTACGAAGAATAGACACGACTCTTTCTACACAAAGTGACATTTCGTTTCTCCATTTTTGATATCGCACCGTAGAAATCCTTCTACAATCTAAAGAAAAAAAAAAAGAAAGAAAGAAAATACATTTGCAATTTGCGTTTTGTGCATTTTTTTTATATGTCATTTTGTCTTTCATTTCCAACGATCTTTGTCTAGGCCCTTTTTATGTAGACTATTTCAGAAGCAAGTTTTCAAAGACAATTTGATTTTGTAACCGCCATGCTAAAGACAGTAGAAAGGTTTCTACTGTCTACACGGAACGTCAATTTTGTCTACTCTTCCGTCGAACAAAACGGTGCTCGTGTTAAGCCTGCTGATGACGTTGAAGTTCGATGTGTGAATTAAAGGAGTGTATATAAATTGACGTGTCTGCGCGCGTCAATTGTTTTAAGGATTTATGAAATCACGCGCATATTGGCGCCCGTGTTAACACCTCCATACAATTTAGTTAACACCATCAAAGAGAGATAATTACATCCCGCATCCCGCGCAGTATTCATACCTATTCAGCTATATCCGGTTAGACTGGATGCCAACTCCAACATAGTTGGGAAAAGGCTAAGGCAGATGTTGAAACCGCTGCGCCGTGCCAGTCCGAGCTCCGTCAGGTCTTGGTGGCAGAATGGCGGGACAGGCATCTGCGCCCTACCGCTGGCCTCGTCACCATCGGGGCGGTCCGGCCGGTGCTCGATGACTGGCTCGGAAGGAGGCACAGCTCCCAGACAATTAGGGCGACGCAGGTGCTCTCGGGGCACGGCTGCTTCGGGAGGTACCTGCGTTGCATAGGCAGGGAGCCAGACGCTCGGTGTCATCACTGCGTCCATTGCCGGGAGGACACGGCGTGGCATATGCTTGCAGAGTGTGCAGTTTAGGAGGAGCCACGCTATGACTTCATTTCGGAAGTGGGAACCGACCTGTCGCTGCCGGCTGTGAATAATTCTATGGTCGGCGGCGCAGCGCCGTGGGACGCGGTGATCTCCTTCTGCGAAAATATCATGTCGCAGAAGGAGGCAGCGGAAAGGGAGAGGAAGATGTCGAATGCTTTCCCAGCCCGCAGCAGGCGCACCGGGCGGCAGCAGAGGGCAGATAATGCCCTAATGATAATGGTCCAGAGACGGCGGTCTTGGGCACGTCCGCCGCCCCCCTATAATATAAGACCGGAGGTGGCGGCGCGTAATGTTCCATGCGCGCCCCTCTTAGACATCGCGGGGGGAGTCAAACACCTCACTCCCTCTTCACCAGACGGGGCCCGCAGAGGCGGGCCGGCACCAGTCGGGGGTTGCGTTGAAGAGTGCTTAGGTGACCTCATAGCTCCTGGTGCAAGTGTGCGAGGGAACACGGGGTGGTTTTAGCCACTATAAGTCTGACAGACCCCTCCGCCCGCCCCAGGGCGGAGGATATCCATGAGGAATTCCACGCCGAAAACAAAAAAGATTACGAATCCGCGACGGATTCGCCTCAGTTTATACAGAGATTTATTGATTTTTTATGTGACAAACATGCTTAACGTTTTTTTATTTTACTTACTTATTTACTTTACAATTATGTGAGAAGGTCGTTAGCTTTGACACAGCACTTAAATTAACCTGTTGGCTCATGTTCAATGTACCTACTTAAGTTGATTGATTTTATCACATACTTGAAGTATATAAATGCAGTGTCATTCTGTATTTTTGCAACGTTATTATACTTACTATTACTACTAAAATACTATTATTAATAATATTATTGCTATTACTGCAATACTGCTAGATAGATTTCTATGATTTTTGGAACATAACATCGAAATCTGTCTAGCAGTTTTGCAGGTCGACTCTCTGCACGAGGTCTGTTGTCTCGGCCGAAGTTACGGGCGTTTATTTCTCCTTATCACTTACGAACATAAGATTAGTTCGGAGCTCGAACTTAAAATTAATGACAACACGATTTGACACTGGTCCTTAATCCCGATGTGTTTTTGCCTGTCCCAAAAAGTTAATTAATCGGGAGCAGGATTTACTTCTAAGTAACGAACTGCTTTCGGACGGGCCCATATTTTTGCTGACGGGCTTCGAGAGTAGGCCCCCTTAGGGCCTAGACAAATAGCATTCGCTTCGGAGCGATTCTATTTCTACAATCGCTATCGCCTTCGTTAATGTTTCTATCATACCAATCAAAAACTAGCGATAACGCTTGTCAAAAAGTGCCACATGGCTACGCATCTCTATGGAAGTAATCGTTCGACGCTGTCGATTCGTTTCATAGAATCGAATGATGTTCGAAGAAATAGAATCGCTCCGAAGCGAATGATATAGTATGCATATCTAATGCCCCTCAAAATATGTCTTTGTTGAAAGATTTTTTACATTCTCAGGCCCATTTCTGTACAATAGATTAAATAAAAAACTAAGTAGGTATCTATAAATTAAATTACTATAGCTGTAAAAACAATATACTTAAGTATTTACTAACCATCAATTATGCACAGACAGAAGATCTACTTGTTGTCTGCAAATATGTCGCTAATATGCTATTTTACTTTTATTTAGGTACCTAACTTTTATTTTAGTTGTAACTTTATAGTCATTGTTAATTTATTACATTATGTATTTATGCACTTTCTAGCCTGAAGCTCAGGTTCAACTTAGTTCAGGCAAATCAGCAACTGTGCTCTATTTTAATTGTTAAGGTATTTATTGTAAATGTGTCCCTCTTATAAATAAACGATTTTATTATATTATATTATATTATTATAATGCCATTTGTCTAGGCCCTCAGGTTCCTTATCGCACGTTATACTAACACACACACACACACACACACACACACACACACACACACACACACACACACACACACACACACACACTTGGCGAATAAGAGCTAGATCGATAAAAAGTGTAGCATTTTGGCCGTCACGAGCATGCATGACACTTTTGCTATACCTAGTACCTACCTACCTAAGCTTTTTTTTTTCATTTATTAACTTTTAATATTTGTTAATTTATTTAAATTTATTGGCCCTTTTATTTAATCTTTCTATACTCTATACTATACTAATACTAAAGATAAAGCTGAAGAGTTTGTTTGTTTGTTTAAACGCGCTAATCTCGCCTCATGTTCCGAGCCGCCATTAAGTTTGAATCGTACTATAGGTACCTATCATTTATATGGAATAGTTTAAAAACTTAGCACGTAATAGCATCACAGACATAAATAAATAATCCTAAAACGAAAAGAAAGAAAATACGTTTATTTGCAGTAAGATATGACGCAAAGAAAAAACATAACCACAAAAAATAAAAAGTTGGGGTAAATTTGCGTCATGTCTACGCAAAACGGCCATGGATCCTACAACTATTAACTTGTCAAACACTTTCTGCCTACATTAAAATAAAACCTTTAAAAAACCTATATTAACATTAAATAGTCACACACAAATGACGCAGGTGTTTGATGTCATCCATTAAGTGTAAGGTCCATAATACAAAACGTTCCTCAAGTCCAATCCATGGACGTACAAGTGTTTGTCCATGGTTATTGTAATAATCTACTTCTCCAAATATATCAATTTTCAAAGTCAAAGTCAAAGTTATTTTGATAGTAAGTAATAATAATAATAAGAAATTTATTTCAGACGAAGTCCATATACTGTTAGTAACATAAAAACCTTATAAAGCTATTGTTAGTAAACAGGAAGAAATAAAAATAATAAATAAAAATCACAAAGTGGCACCGCACAGGATTGCCAGTTTATGCCAAGCCCTGGACGCTTCCACCCGCAGTGTGTAGTCGCATCCAGTGCCGCCACATCGGCGAGTCCCAGCGGCCCACGAACACGCTCAGAAGGCCGTTCGAGCTGGCCTGCATGCGGTTCATAAGCGACGCACAACGCTTCCGCATGATAGCATGACAACCATCCACGCTTTTCACCGCAAACATTGCTGAAGCGCTGCAATGGCGCGGCAGCCCGAACAGTATCCTGAACGAGAGTAATACTTACTTGAATTCCGCAACAATATTAATTAATAGACTCGAAAACGCAGATAAAAAGAACATAAATTGACATGACAATCTATACTCAAGCGCGGTCTCGACCACACTTGGGTGATTATCATTTGGTTATATCATGGTGTGATTCTGATTACAGATCCAATCACTGCTTGGCTTCGATTCACGAACTGACTAACGATCAAGAATAAACTCAAACTCAGCTGGGCCGGCAGTCTCGACATAGATAGCGACAAAAATCGGTCGTTAAGTCCAATCGATGTCAAATTTCTTTAATAGATTTTCAACCTTATGCTTTGGAAATAAAGTTGAAAATCTATTAAAGGCATTTGACATCGCTACGACTTAGCGACAGATTTTTGTCGCTATCTAATGTCGAGACTGCCGGCCCTGAACAATCAATGAATCTATGCTTGAGGATCCTTCTAAAATTAAAACTTGACTCAAAACTAGTTTCAATGCTTGAGTTTCCTTCTGTAATACGGACCTAAAGAAAAGAAAGAAAGAAAAATGCGTTTATTGGCATTGCAGCAACAAAAATACACCTTAAAACTAAAAAATACGGAAAACAATGATTTATTATGCCAATGGGAATTACCTAAGAATTCCTTTATATTCCTCCGTCCGAAGATCTTCACGAGTTAAAAAAGATGGTGAAGGTGAAAACAACTGTAACCGAAGTACCTTCATACCTACTGTTTAGATAAAGACTGGATTTGCTGGCAAATTAGGTACGTTACACAAGTCAAGAAAAACATGCGCGTCAAATAAACGGTCTCCTTTTTTGAAGTAGCTTAAAAATTGAAGACGATCTACTCACATCCTTTATTTTCCTTTCACCGGCTGTCAGGATATTATACTCTACAGTTAGTTCAATGGGGAAGAAAACTGTCAATTAGGTCCGCGTAGATGGCGCTAAGTGTTTGTTACAAACGAACTGTCAAACTCCTAAGAAATTAAACAGTATTTGTTTTTTTGTGACTTGTATCAATATAATGAGTCATTGTGTAGCCTTTGGATGCAAAGAAATAGGCGTTGTCAAATTCCCAAGTAATTTGCACATGAAGAGAAAGTGAAAAACGCACTGAAATTAAAAAATAACGTGACGCTATTAACATCACGAAACATTGCCTCCTCTGGCAATTCGATCTTGGATTCAGTACTGTTACACACACTGTCGTCGAAGTTGAAATTATGTCGTAAGCTTCAACATGTGAAGAAAAAAATGGTTTCTTTTCTAAAGAGCTAAGTATTCTAGTTTTCTAAAGAGCGAGTAAGCTTACGTCTTCTTTATCATCAGTAGAGGAAGGGGTGGTAATTTGGAACCCTACTTTGTTTCTTAAGTATTTTAGCAAAACTATTTAACTAATCGTTACGAAAAATTACTTTATATACTAAAAAACTTATTAACTTTTATATTAGGAACGAATTAACGAAATAAAACCACTCATTAAGGGAAATAATTTGCTTTATTGAAAAATTTAAAAAAATGAGTTCGGAGCTCTGGTGCTGGTATTATGGAACCCGGGTTCCAAATTACAAGTATGGAATAAATTTATTTACAAAAATCACAAATATAATATTCTGCGTCGCATCTTGAGCATTCAATATGTGCCCACAACCCACATGATTGGCACTGAATCCAAGTTTCACCACGTCGATCGTTGGAGTAATTTTCAGAGCAAAAAATGCAACAAGCGTCATCTTCGTTTGTGGGCTGGGCATGTGCGGTAGCATTTTCTGACACTACAGTGTCACCAGAAGAAACTGATGATTGAGAATCCGATGATGTAGATTCCTGTCTGCTCGGAGGAGTTCTAGAAGAGTTTGCTGTTCTCTGCCTACCACTACGTCCACGAGCTCTTCCCCGGCCTCTTCCTCTCTGCGCTATAGACTTGATTGACTCCTCGACTTGCTGTTTATAGGGAGATCCGGTCAATAAAGTAGCGGCAGATGACTTGCGGCCTCTGTTAGATTTTTTATTCTTTGGTGTCGGTACCGGTAAGATATCTTCAGGGAAAACAACAGGGTTGCTGATCACTTGCTGGGAAGCTCGATTTGCCTGTCCACTAGCGCCTGGTCGAGGTTGTGCCTGTGGCATTTGAACAGCAACAGGCGTACTGGTAGACGGTAGATGAGGGTCATCATCAGTAGCTTGAGGAGTGGTCCCACTTGAGCTTGCTATGTAGTCGGCTTCAGTAAATACGTTTCTGTTCATCGGGTAAATACCAGTTACTCTGAACCCATTCACAGCAATAGCTCCAGTTTGGCACCTGGGATAAGCACGTCCCAGCAATTCAGCTATTTCGTATGGAGTCAACATCCGGTTAGAATTGAGTAACCACTGTCTAATTTCTTCGCTGTAATAAGTTTTCAAGGGACCCATAAAAGACCGGTCAAGAGGTTGCATCTTGTGTGTTGAATGTGGAGGTAAACTAATAATTGTGACATTATTAGCTCTAGCTGCCATCAAAATATCCAAATTGCGTTTGTGTGAATAATGCCCATCAAGAATTAACAGAACAGGTGATGCTTCTGTTGGGTGGGTCTTTTCAATAAAATGATGGAACCAGTCCGTAAACAGATTTCCCTGAATCCATCCTGATGGATGGCATCTTCCGATAGAACCTGGCGGAGCTCCTTTCATCAACGTTTGCGTCATGTTTTTGCGTGGGAATATCAGCAGCGGTGGAATAAATATGCCACTTCGCGCTTATGCGCTCATCGCTGATACCACTATCACCAATGATCCACGTTCAGCCGCAGTAATGCTACCTACTTGTCTTTTCCCTCGCAGACCAATTACTTTAACCATTTTACTCTGCACGATAGATAGCCCGGTTTCGTCGACATTAAAGATTCTCTCTGGTGGATAATTATGTTTTTGGAATTCTTCTTCAAGGATGTCAAAGAACTTATCCACTGCTTCTTTATTGAAACCTTGAGCCCGAGCATTGGAAGTTCCTGTTGGTGATCGAATAGAAAGCTTATCTTTGTGGCGTAATAAGAAATGATCAAGCCAAGCTCGACCGGCTATGTTATTTCTAAACGAATGTTCGACATTATTTTTCACAGCCAACTGATAGGCCATTTTACGAACATCCTGACGGGTCAAGCCATAGAATTTACTTTCCATAACGAGAAGGTATGACACAAGGCTTTCTTCAAGGTGAGATGGCAGGACAGGTCTTCTTCCTATAGTAGTATTTACAACCTCATCGGGAGGCTGGTCACTGTGCACAAACCTTTGCAGAGTAGTTTTTGGAACATTATAAAGCTTGACCGCTTTTTTCAAACCCATTTTCTTTTCTCTTACTGTTTTTACAGCTTCAATCATATTATTCCTGGCCCAAGTTTTTCTTTTCGACTTCGGCTTTGGTGACAATTGAGTTCGAGGCATGACTGGAATCAGGAAAAAAGTGATGTTAATGCACTGCGGGTAATTTGGAACCCGGTTCCATATTACCCGCACCTATGGGGTTCCAAATTCAAAACCTTACTATGTTATCAAATAATTAAGAAAACTAAAACTCGTTAAAACAAACCTTAAAACTTACCTTTGACAATTTGAACTTATGCGTAAAGTACTTCCCTTAACACCCACTGTATTAGTTTTAGACTAAAATAAAAACTTTTGACAATATAAACGAATAAAAGAAAAAACGTTTGCCGGTGACATAAAATTTCAACTTTGAATGACAGGTTCAAACTTGATGCAAAACTGGCGCTAGTGGCAGTGAATACATTCTATGATACCAGTTCAACGTAATTGCATAGTTTTTTAACAGATGTCGCTGTCTGTTTCTGAGATATTAAGGGGTTCCAAATTAACAGCGGGTTCCAAATTACCACCCCTTCCTCTATCATTAAAAAAGCAAAAAGTTAGTGAGTTAAGTTTATTTTATAACTTATAAAACCATAATACCGTTCAGAATACCGCTAAAAGTTGATAAAATATTCAATATAATGTATCTTAAGACAAGTTCGGTTTTCTTTCCTTGTCGCGATGCTCTTCGTTTTTCCAACTCTTCCTTCATTTGGGCGATACGCCAGGCCCTGCAGTCTCGACATTAGATAGCGACAAAAATCTGTCGCTAAGTCGTATCGATGTCAAATTCCTTTAATAGATTTTCAACCTTATTTCTAAAGCATAAGGTTGAAAATCTATTAAAGAAATTTAACATCGATAGGACTTAGCGACAGATTTTTGTCGCTATCTAATGTCGAGACTGCAGGGCCAGGTAGAATACATTGTAAAGCAAATGTAAGCAACACAAATTAACGTCAAAAAAAACGCAAATACTTAAAAAATCGTCCACACAATGTACCCGTTTCTATCAACAAATTTTGACAGGTAACAAACACACAGCGCCATCTTTCGGCGAAGCTTCCGGGAAACAACCCCATTGTCACCGTATGCTAAGTAAAATAGGGCTTTGACCTTAACCTGTGCCTTAAGGGGACTACAGGACCTAAACGCAAGTTTTATAATGCCTAAAAGTGTATGATCCACTGCAGTAAACAAAATCAGAAAAATATATGATATTCTTCAGGATATATCCTAGTTAGATAGTGTTTTGAAAACATAATATAACTAATTCGATACGACAGAAAAAAATCACGAAGATACCTCTAAAAATTTCTTATAACGATTAAAAACCATACTACTATGCAGTAAATCATTCTGATTTTTTGGCAGATTATTCTACAAGCAACATACTAACGTAATAGTGTTTTATTTTTTTTATCCAATCAATAGATTTTTTGTAAATAGATAATTGCTTCGTATTTTGCAATAAATTACCAGCGTTGTGTCATCGCGCTTCTCTTTCTTTTCTATGCAGTCCGACAGTGACCACGCTTCAGCTGTTGTAAGCCTCTTAACTACTTTAGATGCCAGAGAATCCTGCATACATAAGGTACAAGGTCGCCGACCTTTGAACGCATTGCGCGTGTGTAGCGAAAACAAATAATTATTTCAGAATTTAATTATGATGCTAATCCATGCGTCATGTTCATGAACGTGCGCCGTCAGTAGGGACTGGTCATCTCTTAGCTGCCACGGCTTATTTTAATTTAATTTAATTTTCGAATTGTTGTTGTCTTTTTATTACGGACGCTTTTAACTTTCTGCATCGTTCTCACATGCATAATTTCAACATGAATGATGTAACCAATATTTTGTAACCATATTTTGATCTATAAAAGAGTGTCCATGAAGTTTCTTGCCGTTCTTCCCCGTAGGTACCGTACCTACTACGCTTTGGAATGGGCAACTAGCTTCATTGTTCTGACTGACTGACCGCGACCCCTTGACAATTCAAAAGTGCCTGTAATTTTTTTTATTTGAAATAAATGCTTTTATTTTAAGTTTGGTCGTTTTGTTGCGAAACTAGGCCTAAAAATGTTCAACTGCCAAAACAAATGGAAATCGGAAAAAATCCCCAGTAACAGCAGTCAGTGAAATAAGATTCGGGAAAGTACTTACAAATTCCATCTGGATTCCGGTGATAGGATTAGAAAATAAAATAAGTTGCTGAGAAGCTAATATTGTGTAACTGGAATAATTCTGGTAGAAAGTTAAAAAACTACCTACGAATTTTCAACTTAGTAAAAATGTCAAAGAAAAACAAAAAACTAAATCGTAAAAAGGCGGGAATTTATAATGGCGGAAGTCAAGCGGTAGTAAAAATTAATAGGCTCAGGAAATCATTTTGACAGCCTCAACAAGAGGTTTTTACCTTCGCAGTAGTCACCTTAAATATTGGGTATGAATTACGGTAAAAATCGAAGACGACTATTACTAGTTTGAGGCATATGTGAGGTAAGAATCTTGCCTTTTAGGGCTAAAACTAGTTCTAACGACCATAGTAAGCCATCACTTAGAAATACCTACTTAACATTCAAAACGACCATGAAATTGTCATAAAACGAGCAAGTTTACAAAGAAAACATAAAAATAAAAAAAATGTAAAACTTGAAGACGAAGGAAAAATCCATTAGAACGGACTTTGCAACCATTCATAATAAATTATTGGCAAATCGGACTATAAAAATAATTTTAGAATGACGAAACACACGAATAGAAAATTTTTCCATGATATTACCTACTGCCGAGCATTAATAGATGTTATTATGCACGATTTGGTATGTTTTGGGTCCATGCTTGTTTTGAAAGTTTGTTTTTAAACCGTTTTCGCCGCAAATAGCCGGCAGCGGCAAGGCGAAACGCCTTTTTTTATTAGGTACCTACCTCTTGGAAATGGCATAAAGGCTCACACTAGGGTTACCACCCGTACTTTAAAATAGAGTATTATCCTCTTTTTCGTGTAGGTGTACTTTATAATCTATGACACCAATAAAGTACGCTAAAATACTCTATTTACGTAACTCTGACTTTTACTGACTTTTTCTCCCTTATGAATGTAAAGTGGAGAGACGAAAGGAACAAAGCTTCCCTAAACGTATTTAAAAACGATCTGATCACATATTTAAATTTAAAGTTTGATTTCAAAGAGGCTGTAACTACCTTCAAAAAAGACAATATTTGTTGAATGTTGCGAAAAGTAACGAAAAGTGTTTTTATTACAGATAAGCGTGCAGTACGTATACTGAAACGCCATTATGTCACATTAGTTGGTCTCAAAACCATTGACAATTATCTCAAAACAAATATAGACCTTGACGTTTTTTATACTTTGCGTTTGTGTCGGACTTTGACCTCTTCTGACGTCAAAGCGGTTCTCACAGGGTTCGCTTTGAAGAAGGTTAACTGGCACAGGGCTGCCATATACCACGATAAAACATTCCCAAATGATGAGGAGAATACCTTTAATTTGCTAACTTTAGATACAAAAGAGGTTAAGTGTGTTTTTTATGACTAATAAAATATTATTGTATATAATGCTAGTAAAAAGTAATTAAGTAGCTGTTAATAGTTAAGCTGACTACTATGTTTGATTTTTATGGTCTAGAAAAAACAGAGAATTTATTTTTAAGTACATATTAAAAATAATTAAAGTGGCTTTTCGTGTCTGTGTGACCACGTTATTCTTTTCATAATCATAATCATAATCATTTATTTGTCAGAATATGGTACATTATAATGGTCTTAAGATTAGTCAGTGGTATAAAACCAAGTGGCCAAGTGGCAAGTGGTGGTGGTGTTTTAAACTACGCATAGGATTTTGATGCGGTTTTCACCATAACTTTGAGAATTTATTCTGGAAGCTAAGTACCTACTAGCGCTTAGTTCTAGTACTTACACATACAGGAAGAAACAAACTGTAGCCATGAATTCAGCATATGACTCTAGACCCCTAGCGTAGAAATTTTTGGTAGGTTATAAAAAAAAAATGTTGTTCCATACATTTTGACCGCGTAGGTATTGCGGTCCATGGCCCTTTACGGGGCACCGGTGTGGGCGCGTTCATTGAGGCGCCGACCAGCCCGCCGGCTGAACGCGTCCCAGAGGGTCATGGCCATCCGGCTGGTCCGGGAATACCGCACGGACTTCTGCGAGGCGACAAATCTCCTTGCCGGATTGCTGCTATGGGATCTGGAAGCAAAAGTCCTCGCGCACATTTGGGAGTGGTGCGAGGAGGCGAAACGCCGGGGCATTACTCCATTGCCGCGAGAAATCGCGGCACAGCGGACAGAGCTCCGGCGGGATCTCATGGCGGCATGGAGAGTGCGACTGTCGCAACCCAGTGCTGGACACGCCACAATTGCGGCGGTAAGTCCCCTCTTTGAGGAGTGGCTTGAGAGTCGCCACGGCATCCTCACCTTCCGCCTGACGCAGTTCCTCACCGGACATGGCTGTTTCGGGAGGTTTCGGTTAAGGCGGGAAGAAACGCCCGGGTGTTATCATTGTGTGGATCGACCGGAGGACACGGTGGAGCATACGGAGAAGGTGGAGGTCTGCCCGGCTTGGGCGGAGCACCGCCGTGTCCTCGTGGCGGCGATCGGCGGCGGCGATCTCTCGCGTCCGGCTTTGGTCCAGGCCATGGTACGGAGCGAGAAGGAATGGAAAGCCGTCACCTCCTTCTGCGAAGCAGTAATGCTTGCGAAGGAGGAGACGGTGCGCGTGAGAGAGAGGCAATCGTTGAGCCCTCACCCCTCTGGCCGCCTCAGGAGGAGACACCCTGGGCGTCAGGAGTCGACAGCCGACTCCCGGTCACCGTGGCGCGGGCTTGCGGACGGCGAGCAATAGGCAGCTCGCCGTCCGGTAAGGACCAGGCCCGGGTCGACGACGGCGCGTTGTGTTCCACGCGCCCCTCAAAGGGATATCAGCATAATTGACGGGGTTCGATAGGGTCGATGCCTGCCGGGGTCGCGGATTGTTTGAATGAATTACCGTGGCCCTGGCGCACAAGCAACTGAAGGAACACGGGTGGGTTTTAGTCAGTAAGAGTCTCACACGCCCTCCCGCCGCGCCCAGCGGGAGAGACAATTTGATGATTTCACACCGAAAAAAAAAAGAATAGGTATTGCACTTTTCTATGAAACAGCAGATTTCTTTTTTGGTACTTAAACGACGAAAAATTTCTATGCTATACGTAGCATAGAAATTTTTTGTCGGTTAATCAGCATAATTATGATTCCAGACTGTGGTCTAGAATCATAATTATGCTGAATTCATGGCCATAGTTTGCGCACTGGTTAAAATTTATTTCTGTTTATTTAGTCTCGATGTTATGTCAAGTCGTAAAAAACACGTATGAAGCTGGGGCGTTAGTTATGAAATAATTGTGACGATAATGAAAAGAGAAAACAGAGAACGTTATAATAACCAAAATTATTAACATAATAATAATATGTCACTTTATTAAAAAAAAGGAATCAATTTTAAATAATTTAATACAACAACCAAAATCATTACGTAAAAGTTGTTGACGTAGTTTCAGAGTCCACTTAGAGAGTCATAAAATATAAAGCTAACACTGTCTAACATGACTCGATTTAAAGTCAATATTTAAACTCAAGTAGGTACATTTACATGTAATGTCTGTATAGGTAGGTACCTATATTTCGAATCCGGCTCAATATCATTTTGCTTTTTAGTAGGTGTATTATTGTACTTACCTGTAGGAAAAACAAACAAAATAAAAAAGATCACATGTATGCTGTGTAAAAAAACACAACACGTTGACTTTTGCCAATTCTCAGTGCCCTGAGCTGGCGAGAGGTGAGCAGCAGTACGACTACAATTTTGACCTTTAAAGCGTAGAGACTACTTATAGACAAATAACAAGAAAAACAAATACAATTGCTCCATAATTAGGGTTGCTAACTTTTTTTGAGAAAAATAACGTATCGAATTCTTTGAATAGGTACGGTAAAATAAAAGTATTTGAAAGAAAAAAAAAGTATTTTTAAATTTATGCGTGCTTTAAGCAAACGCTAACAATTTTTTGTTGTCTTAACCACAATTTAGATTTAAATAAATGAATAAATCATTTTTATGGACGATTTGTTTCTCTCTTCTTTGCACTACGAGTACAACAGATCCACGCGTTACCGGAAAAACTCTTAGTGAAAGCTAAAGTGGCGGACAGTAAATAAGTAAAAAAAAACATTTGCTAAGCTAGGTGTCAGACTGATATTACAATTTGTCAACGATATTTTTCTTTGAAAAATCTTTATCAATATTAATAGATTTTCTTTTTTGACTGATCAGTATTATCGACACATAGTTTAGTAATTAAATTAGCCATATAAGTGTTTTGTTTTACGAATTACAGTAAATATTAGAAATAAAGTATATTTATCGAAAATAAAGTAGAATACGTTATTATAAAGTGTGGTTGGCAACCCTTTCCATAATAGAACCAGTATATCCACAACAAATTAAAGACTTCCCTTAAAAACTACATGTTTTCTTGTCTGACATGTAACCTGTTTATGTACAAAGCAAAGTAAATAGAGCCTTGGAACGTGTTATGTTAGTAATATTACCGGTTTACCTATCAGTACATTTCATTCGAAATTCTTTATTGATCGATCATTAGCAATTTTAATAGTATCCTAACGTTTCTATTTAACCGATAGAATCCCGGTGGCCCTCTGTAGGGCCGGTATGTCGTGAAACAAGACAGTTCATCAGCCCATACAGTGAAATGCTCATAAGACGATATTAGCCATCATTTAGAAGCAATAATGATGATTTAACCGCGCAACCCTCTAGAGGGCCAGCGGGGCTTGACGGTATGGGTGACATACCGGCCCTACAGAGGGCCACCGGGATTATATCAGTGGTAGTATTCAAAGCAGTTTTGCAGCTGCATGTTTACATGCTCTTTTTTTTGTGACCGTTATGTATTGCTTGAATATGTAAAAACATTAAGTTTCTGGTGTCAGTCAGGTTTACATAACAGAGTATAAAAGAAGGAAAACCCATTTAGTAATATAGCAACATTTTCTTTTCTGTCATGGGACTCATGGATAAAAGTCCTAAAACCCAAGGCCGAATTGTGATCATTGTTCTTTGTTATGGGTACATTCCGAATTACGTCATAATTGCTCACAGCGCTCCCATCAATAATTTGCGTTCCGATTTAATTATCACGATTATGGTAGCTGAGAGCTGTCAACAATTCGGAACGCTCGTAAACGCGCTCACAGCGCTCGCTCAATGTCAACCCCAAACCTTACACAACAAAGAAAGACCGAAAGGATATTTTTTTGAAAATGGAAGTTCGACGCATTGGCACTTGTTTTGTTGGTTGAGATGTATGAGACCTAAGATGCGACTCAAAATAACTCAACAGCACAACTTAGAACTGTCATTTTGGACAATGCTCAAGATGATATTATTATAAGGCATGGTCAGCGTTATCGTAAGATGGCGCATGTCATGAGGTCATCAATGACGATTCACAAGACATCGTTATCGCGTTCACGCTAATTCGGAACGACGCACGGTGTATCGAAAATCGGCTGTAGAAGACATAGGATCTCGATTTCTTAAATGTTATTTTTTTTGCTGGAAATGACTTCTGCTGATCATTACTATGTACAAAAATGACACCCGAGTTAATTCTGCCCAAAATCGAAGGAAATATATTTTTTTTACGAAAAATTTGTATGAAGCTAGTATGAAAAATCGAATTATCTCCTAAACGGCATGTTTAACCGTAATATCCTTGGAGGTGGTCATAGTGCTAATTATTTATGATTTTTTGGTTGCCGATTTGACGAAAAATTTAATGCCGTTTTTTTTTTAAAATCGTCAAAATATTTTTATTTATTTTTACATGTAAAACGATCCCTTTTAGTGTCCAAGTTAAAAAGTTCGATATGTTATTAACCCAAATATTAAGAACACACAAAACAAGAAAAATTCAATAAAAAAATTGCTGTTTTTTGACACATTTTTATTAATTTAAATAAAAAAAGATTATCAAACTCTTATTTAAGTAACATATAAAGTTATATTATATACAAAATAATTTAATTTAAGGAATTAATACTAAGCATTTGTAAAATAAAGTAAAATAAATAAAAAAAAGACAAAACATCATTAAATATTACAAAAAAAAAAACCCAAACAGACTCAAATACAAATTTACAAATAAGTACATATATAATTTTTTTACAAATTTTCCTTATCACTCTCGTTGTCAGACTCCAATTCTGAGTCAGCATCCAGATTGGATATATCCAAAAACTCGAACTCAGTTTCCTGAAATTGAATTAAGTCGAGAGTTTCAGCAAAAAAGCTCTGCTTTTTCTTGGCATCTAACTTAGGCCTTTGTGCACTTACCAAAGGATCCGAAGAAACAACAAGCATATTTAAAATGTCTTGACTGGAATCCTGCCTGCTTCTTTTCCGCGAATGATGTTCTCGAAACCTCCTAAAATCTTTGTTTCGAGACTCTGAGGCTTCTTCCGAGAGAGTCCCAATCGGCACAATATTATTTTTCTCAATTATGTCAGCCCCATGGATTAATAATTTATGAACGGTTGACGACATGTAGTACCAGTCGTATAATAATACATACTTTTCTGCTGTTTTGCGGGCATAATCTCTAAATTTTATTATATCGACCTGCTCTCCAGATGTAATTGCTTGTAAAATTACAGCAAATCTTTTGATGAGGTCTTCATCCAAACCGGTTATAGCTGCGGTTTTATTAGGAAACTCAAAGAATTTTCTTGCAGTATTCCCGTCATTCGTGGTTCCCGAGCCTTGTTTTACTATATCAATCAACAGATTGAGCTCATCTTTGAATTTATTTTGAATTATTTTCTTCCTTGTCTGTAGCATTTCTTTGTGCTCATCACTTCTCGCTGCCCACCGTTTGAAGTCGAGCCTGTATGCAATGTGTAACAGACATTCCATACAATTTATACGGGCGTGTAGGGATGACAAGCCAAATTCATACAGGTCAGAACACACAATTTTTGATGTTACAGCATCTAAGCGGTTCATTTCTGTAGGCTTTGCTAAGCACAGGTAGCACGATGCATTTGATCTAGCTTCAGAAAGGTAAGTGCAAACTTTAGCGTCGATCATCGTCATCATTGGTTCATGAGTCACCCTATTATTATTATTGCACTCTGTGGGGATAAGGGCCTCAATTTCTTCATCCATTTGTTTTTTCAGCTCAAGGACAACTGCTTCACTCTCCTTTACAAAAGTAAACTGAACTGGACGACAATACAAAACTGAGCATGGTTTTGGGTTCGTCCATAAGATGTTGTCTCCATCTGTCAGTTTAAGTGGCACCAAGGAGGTCATGAAAATGCTCGAGTCATCTTCCTCACCCTCCATTTTCTGCTTGTAGCTGCTTTGGTTAGAAGCACCATCAAATCCCCACTTGGATATCAGCTTCAACTGCTTGTTATGCTCTTCCTTAGAAAGGCTTTGAAGGATTCTTGTAACTGTGATATCAAGTAAAGCTTGAAGTGTAATCCTAGCCGATGAATCAGTAACTGTCACTGATTGCTTCGGAGGGTAGCAATCAAGCTTAGTTTGTTGCACTTTATAGTAAGATGGATAAATATCCTTAGCACCTTCCCGAATGGCAGCCTCTCGCAACGTAATATATTGCCACTTTGAGAGTTTTAGCGAAAGAAGCAATCCAAGCGCCTTTTCTGACGTAAATATGATTGTTTTCGCTGGTTTCTTAAGCGTTTCATTTAATTTAGCGGCTGCTTCAGGATTTTTCATCATGTATTCGATGACAGAGGCGATATCTCCATGCCCTTCTTCTTTTAAACGTGCTGCAGCTGCATATGCCAATTCACTGGAATCTTCGCCTGTGTGTTCATCAGATCTTCTCTTTTTTTGTTTACTTCCCAGATCTTCGAATGGTTTACGGGATCTTTTCGTCATTGTTCCAATGGACGTTGATGTCGACGGTTCTGGAGAGACTGAGGGCGCTCTTGGTATCTCATCAACACTTGGTTCTTGATTAACTAAAGTTTGCACAAAACTCGGCCAATCAATATTTGCTCCCAACCAATTCTCGTACTTTCTCCTGAAATTATCAAGGAATCGGTTGGATTTCTGCCACCTTTGTAAAGCGGCTCGCGTAAATCTCCGACAAAATTCTTTGAGAACAACACGATCTTCGTCAGACAGGCAATCGCCTATGCGGGATACAACTGCACTGAACAATACTTCATGATCAAATGAAGTACTCTCACTTCGTAGAAGAACAAACAAGTCTAAATTCGTGATTAAACTTTCCATTCTAAGATTTTATAGTCGCAGATTTAGTGTTAGCAGTTACACAGTTGTGAACAAACTAAATTATAAAACTAAACTTTAGCCCTTTTATTGAAAAACGCCAATAATTAGGTAACTACCCTCATTAATTATCTTCTCATTAGCTAATGAAAATTTATAATTGTCACTAACTATTCTTAGAACTCATAGCACTGCTAATTAACAAATTAGCTTACTTATCAGGAAAAGTTGAATGTAATCCATAGTTGGTATTGTCGTGAGATATTGAAAATCATTAAATCACCTATAAAGACTCATTAGAAGACCTAATCAGTGTAGTTACTTAATCACTTCTTTTCGGACTCATTAGAAGAGTAAACAATTGGTAATTTGGTTGTATGAAAAGTTTTAAAACTCATGATGTGTTGATAAATATCTAGCTCAAGCATAGTTGTCTACGTGTGGGTGTACTATAAACCTCTGCCAACTCCTTCGGAAATATAGGAGTGATGCTATTTTATGTTACGTGTAGTTAAAAGTCCGTGTTCTTCAACATAAACACTAAAAGGAATCGTTTCATATGAAAAAACAAATGAAAATATTTTGACGATTTTTAAAAAAAAAAACGGCACGAAATTTTTCGTCAAATCCGCAACCAAAAAATTATAAATAATTAGCACTATGACCACCTCCAAGGATATTACGGTTAAACATGCCGTTTAGGAGATAATTCAATTTTTCATACTAGCTCCATACATTTTTTTCTTATAAAAATTATAACTCTTCCATTTGTGCACACATTTACTTCATATGACATTTTATAGAACAGTAATGATCAGCAGAAGTCATTTCCAGCAAAAAAAAAAATAACATTTAAGAAATCGAGATCCTATGTCTTCTACAGCCGATTTTCGATCCACCGTGCGACGCGCGACGGGTGTAAGCACGCTCAAATCGATTACAGTGCAATTCGGAACGTACCCTGGAGGCGTACCGTTTAAAGATGGGTTAATACCGATATTTATCAGTATTAGGTAATATGAATATATTCATCTAGTAATATTATAATATCTTAACTAATATTTGAGTATCAGTGATATTTAACTTAGACCTAATATTATGTATCACTGCTGTATTAAATTAGTGTTCAAATAGACTGTATCTCGGTATTTATTATTGATATCTAGTTATTTATGTTAAATTGTTAATACTGTTACTAATGAATGACACAAAATTTAACACATCGTATCGTGGTGTGGGGTCGGAATAAATAAAAAAAATATCTCAAGAACTTACTTTTTATTTGTGTTTAAAAACGTTAATTTTTAACCTTCCCTGATGATAGCCGAGTACGTCGGTCGGAAATCAGCTCTACAGATTTAGAAAAAATCCTTTCTCAAAGCACTGAAGTCGCCAGTACCTACACAACAGTGTTTTTGAATAATTTGCTGAGGTTAGGATATAATAAAGAATATTCACGCCACCAATCATTCGGGCTCGCGTTTATTAATATTAATAAATATTTGAAAGTCAACTAGAGCGTAAGACATTTTATACCAGTGTTGTTGTTTGAAATAAATTTTTAAAATCGCCACCATAATGACTGTTTTTCTCGCCCGTAGATATTCGATCCGCAGATCATTCGACATTCGTTCACTAATATAGTAATCTGTGGAGTGAATCCGATCCGTGCAATGTGAAATGAATCCCAGATTATGTGAATATTAAATATTAGCATATGACAGTTCATCGGATTACTAATACGTGAATCCATAGAATATTACTAATCTCTTAACTGTTACCAATATATTAGTCACACCATTAGTACCGTTTGTAAAATATCCAGTGTATCCCTTCGTATGTAATTGTCATATTTTTGAGTTTGACAGGAACGGAAAAAGTTTTACATTTGCGTGTGAACATTTTAAAACTTAATGTTTATTCCAGTTTTCTCACAAAGTTTTTAAACTCTCTTTTATTTGGTTACAGGATTTAAATCAAAGATAGAAGAAAAACCTCGAAAATGCCTGATGACTCGCAAGTTCGTGCATTTTACGCGGGCAAAAACTTTTTTATTACCGGCGGCACTGGATTTGTCGGTCTGTGTCTTATTGAAAAGATTCTACGATGTATGCCTGATGTAGGAAAGATATACCTGCTAATGAGACCTAAGAAAGGTAAAGAAATAGCCGAGAGGCTCCAGGAGTTTCCTAAAAACCCGGTAAGTAAAAATTTTTTTTTGGTTTGATGTCTGTAATTTGCCATGAGATTAATTTTGCCATTTCATTCAAGATTCCTGCAGTAGTTTGTCAATTTTCTTTTTGTTTACTTACAAAACTGACCAGTTCATCACCCTTCATTGATCGCTTATTACCTTTGAACTTCTTTGTAGAGTATGACTCACATCCACTTAGAATATTCCAAGTTCAGTACTCTTTGCCACCTAGAGGCAACATTGAAAAGTCTGATTTGCTTTAATTCCACTGGCTCTCAAACTAGTCTTACCCTGGTCACACACTTATGCACATATTTTAGGCCCCTGTATACTTTTGTCAATGTTCTGGAATTTGCCGAAGTTTTGTGCTAATATGTGTGCAGTAGACCGGTCTTGCCAAGGAGTATCATGTTACCCAGTTAACTGGGTTGTGGAGGTCAGATATGTAGTCACTCCATATAAAATATTGGTATTCAGCTGCATCCGGTAAGACTGGAAGCCGACCCCAACAGTTGGGACAAGATTAGGCACATGACTGTAGGTTGGTGATAATATTTTGACGTTGAGTTGCCCTAGCGTAGTACTGTTAAAATAGAATGCAAGGCTAGCTTATTCGGTTTTGTTGCCATGTGTTTGGTGTGACCTATTGTACTTATAAAAGATTACTGTCAAACAGGGTGTATAGGAATGCAGGGGTGAATCGAGACGAAACTTCAAAGGGGATTTTAACATTGAAATAATATATTTTGTTGCCAAAAAGGACTAACGTGTTTACTGTATTATAATTAAAGATTAAGTGCACTTGTTGGCAAAAAACTATATTATTTCAATGATATAATCCCTTTTAACGTTTTGTCTTGATTCACCCCTGCATTCCTGTTCACCCCGTTTGATGGTACTACATTAGAAATATTTTTTTTTTACCCAACTCTAGCTTTTAAAAGATAAATATAAAATAAAAACACAGACAAGAAGGTCCTTAGCATTTTATAATATAGTTAATTTGCGAGAAGCTCGACATAATTCAAAAAGAGCAATTGTTGGATATGATGATTTAAAAGTTCAAAAGTAATGGTAAGAGTGCGACGAAGCATAAACTCACATCTCTCTAGCTCCCTCATTTTTAAGCTTTAGCGTAATGTTGTTTGTGTAGCAAAAATAATAAAATTTGCTGCGTTCACCTGTATAGTTAACTCAAAAGTGCTGATTTTTTAGTTCTGTCATCCTTCTTACCAATGAGCGATATTATTAAAGACAAACAACCAGTTTCTCGTCATATATTTTATTAATTCTAATCACTGTTAACAAATTCTCTCATCAAATAATTTTTATTGTACATAGTTTAAATGCTTTTAAGCATGCTTACATAGCCTTCACACCGTTCTTAACTGTTCAGTAGAAGTAGTAAAATAAACATTAAGGCTTATGTCAATGTTTCATAAAAAATGCGTTGTTAGGTAAAATAATACTATTAATGATATTATAACTGCTTCATAAAATTTTATTAGGTACATTGTTTGAAGGTCGTATTTTAATGAAGAGGCCATTTTAAAAGCCGCTCATTTGTTTTTAATAACAGCCTTTTATTATAGTACTTACTACCAAAATAAGTATAAAATTGACCTATTATGGAGTCATAAATGACAGGCCACCATTTATTTAATTGTTTCTCATTTATGTAGTAGTCGCAAGAGCACCCCATGACCCACGAATCGAACTCAGGACCTTATCCTGAGATAAGGTCCTGAGTTCGATTCGTGGGTCGGGCAGTGTTATTTGGTATTTCCATCTACAATTTCTCAGTAGCAGCATCGTGTCTGGATTTGTGCCCGGTTAATGGCAATAGACTCCCCCCTATCATATGGTACTTAAACATAACTGGAGCAATGTGGGTGTGCCTTACACCTCTGCCTGCCTCTGCTTATCTTATCTTGTTTTATATGAAAAACTATTATAAGAAATAGCTTTTTCTCTGGGATGTTTAAGCAAGTGAAACATTTCAGCTTTGTGTCTGGGACGTTATAGTCGACTGAAACGTTTTAACTTTGTCTGGGAGATGTTATAGGCAATGGAAACATTTTCCACTTTGTCTCTGGGCTATTATAGGCTACTGAAACTTTTCAGCTTCATCTCTGGGATAGCAATGATGCTGCAGTATACGTCCATGAGCAGTTGACCACTTACCATGAGGTGGGCGGTCTTCTTGTTTGCCATCCAATAACTTAAATATTAAACAATAAATATTTACCACATTCCAGGTCTTCGAAAAACTCCTAGAAAGCCAAACAGCGGACGTTTTCCAGAAACTAATCCCCATAGCTGGTGATGTCGGTGAAGAGAACCTGGGGTTAAGTCCTCAGGATCGTCAGACACTAGTGGACAATGTTAATGTGGTCATTCATTCGGCTGCTACCCTGGACTTTCAAGAGAGTTTGAGGCCTACAGTCAATATCAATCTGCTTGGAACCAGAAGAATTATGGAGCTTTGTAAAGATACTAAGAATTTGAAGGTAATTAATTATTCATTGTTTCAATGGGTACAGTACCAGAACTTCTGGACTGTCCAGGAGTAAATATGTGTTTTAAAAAGAGTCTGTCACACTGGTATTTACGAATGAAAGGAACAATACACTGCAAATAACCATTTTATGACTAGGTACTGAGTGTGACTCTTAATATATAGTAGAAACGACTGCTTTGTTAGAAAGGATAATGGTCGCAAGCGCAACTGTTAAGGGTGGGGGGGTGATAACCCACTCGGACAAAGTATTATTTTGTTAATCCATCAGGATTCTCTCAGTAGCAAACTGTAGTCGTGGTTTGTGCAAAGTAATGCTTATGAAATCAATCACCTTTTTTCTATCTTTTTATATGTGTGTACGGTCACCAAAAGTGATAACTAACCTGGGTCATCAGATATAGTTGAAGTTTAGTAAGAAACCGATGGATGTTTTCGAATAAAATTTAATGTAATTAATAGAAAATAAACAATTAATTTATCAAATTAAATTACATTCCAAAATGTCCATCGGTTTCTTACTAAACTTCAACTATATCCGACGACCCTGGTTACTTATCTCTTTTGGTGACTGACTGTACATAAATGGTTAAATAAATAAATAAACAAATAAACATAATAGGTCAAAATTATTATTAACAGCCATACAAAATGGAAGAGGAAATTCCTCTTCCGTTTTGTGCCATATTTCCTTCGTCTTTAGTCTGTATAAGGAAACTAATGAAAAAAAATATTAGCACAATGCTATGCAATTATTTATTTATTTATTTTTTGCATAATGTACACTCAGTTACAGGCTAGGCTAAAACTTAAGAGTACATGACCCCGTTGGGGGCAGCGAGAATTATTACATTTAACTTAAATCTAGGTTAAATACTTAAAAGTTAACATTATATTGCATACCTACTAGATATCAATATCAAAACATTCATTGTTACTACTAATACATGAACTGTTTCTAAAATAATATATTTAACTTATAATTATTAAAGTAATCTATACATACAAAAAAATAAAATTGTAGTGTCTGTTTGTAAAGTCAAAATACCAGCTTTTTACTAAATGCATATGAAAGTCTTATAACAAAATACCATTTTTTATATTTTTTATCTGTCTGGCTGTCTGTCTGTCTGTTTGTTCCGGGTAATCTCCGAAACGACTGGGCCGATTTTGACGGGTGTTTCACTGGCATGTAGCTGATGTTATAAGGAGTAATATAGGCTACTTTTTGTACCGGCAGCACGGTCCCGTTGGATAATTTCCGACATCCACGCGAGCGAAGCCGCGGGCAGCAGCTAGTTTTAAATATATAGTAACATTAATAAAACAATTTTATACATAGATAGATACATAATATTTGTCCTTTATTTTAGCTGCTTATCTTCCATAAACACTTTAATATTATAATAAGTTTTTTATAAAAGTAATGACTTAAGTCTAAATTTAAATATGCAAAGTGTTTTTGTGGATCTTATATGTTCAGCACGCGTAGCATGACCATTATAGAAACGGGTTTTGTCGACGGAAGAATAGACAAAAATGACGTTCCGTGAAGACAGTACGACGGCAGCAAAGTGGAAAGAGTCAACTGCACTTTTTACGAAATTCACTAGTTTATTAACGTTTTTCTTTTAGTTTGCTTATATCTCGAAAATGGTGTGTCCTATCGCAAAAATAATGAAAATTTCGACCCCCTTTATGAAGCCTTTAAACCCCTAAAACTAAACATGTAGGTAAACATTTTTCACATTTTCCATACAAAAAGTGAAAATTTCCATTTTTCCATTCCATTTTTATACTTTGTGGCCGTCGAGTTAAAAGTTTTCTACCGTCTTTAGCATGGCGATTACAAAATCAAATTGTCTTCACTACCTTAGACAACTGTCAGTTGTCAGAGTGATTTTGACGTTTGGGATAGAAAACTTTCTTCTGAAATAGTCTACATATAAAAGGACCTAGACAACGATCGGTAGAAACGAAAGACAAAATGACGGATTGTAGAAGGATTTTTACGGTGCGATGTCAAAAATGGAGAAACGAAATGTCACTTTGTATAGAAATAGCTATGTCTTATCTTCCAAGAACTAGAAAGCGTCATGCTACGCCTGCCTGCAGATAATTTATTATATATTTTGATGCTTCGGTATTCTGGGCTATTTCTATACTTCTCTAGTCTAGGTACTGGTAAAATTAATTTAGTTTTTATTAATTACTAGCGACCCGCCCCGGCTTCGCCCGGGTAGCAAAGCATAATATAATATAGCCTATGTCACCCGGAGATAGTGTAGCTTCCCAACAGTGAAAGAATTTTTGAAATCGGTTCAGGAGTTTCGGAGCCTGTTCAATACAAACAAACAATCATATCTTTTCTCTTTATAAAGCTATCCTATCTTTCAAGTTGGATCAAATTGCACAAGGTGTGCAAATCAAATTTAAAATCGGTTCAGTAGTTTAGGAGTCCATCGCGGACAAACAACGTGACACGTAATTTTTATATACAGGGTTATTGGTAAAACACCAGCAACCTCTTAAGGGGTCATTGTACTTATCATTATAAACAACTTTTACTATGGGACCAAACCTGCAATCGCGAAAAAAATATCAGCTGTTTCCTACGTTTTGACGTGTTATGCGAAATAAATGTAGGGAAAATCTGTTCTTTTTTTCGCGATTTCTGGTTTGGTCCATAGTAAAAGTTGTTTATAATGATGAGTACAATGAGCCCTTAAGAGGTTGCTGGTGTTTTACCAATAACCCTGTATATAAAGATTATTACCAGCACTGCTATGTATACAGGGTGGCAGGGACATCGACGGCAACCTGTTACCATGGATTCAGTACATGATTTTGAACACCCCTGCATTGAAACGTTTCGTCCATTATTTTAAAAAAAATTTCGCTATGGGTCTAGATTTATGTGCTGAATTCATGGTTTCAGTTTGCGTTTAGACGTCCCTGCCACCGTTTGCGCTTTTATTATTATTATTTTATTTATCCTTTATATTTTCTGAATGTGAGAACGTTGTAGGCCATTTTTATTAAGCTATTGCATAGCTTTTATCGCGGGCTTTGAGCGCGGCGACCGAATCAAGAAATTCCGTAACGAAAATAAAACCTAACTCCCCCCACTCCGCCTACCATGTAGCTCGGCCGAGCGTTCGCTTAACGTGTATGTATATGGTACGACTGTACTTGAATTAATATCAAAGAAAAAAAATACTGCATAAATAAAAAATAATTATAATTGCATAAGTTGATAAAAAATGCTATGCAATAGCTATACCGCGGCAGTCCCCGAGTGCCACACGTGTTTTATTTTTATTTTGGGTGGGTTATCATCAAATGACCTCTCCCGCTCTGGGCGGAGCGGAAGGGCGTGTCAGACTCTTACTGACTAAAACCCACCCGTGTTCCTTCAGTTGCCTGTGCGCCAGGGCCACGGTAACTCTTTCGAACAATCCGCGACCCCGGAACCCATTTTGTGCTGCCTGCATAAATTCATACTTAATTCTTTTGTTGACCATACATTATAATCAAGTACAAATTCCGGGCACAGCGTTGGAAGGCCTCCCACAGGGAATGAGGGAGGGACTTTACGAAAGCAACGAGAATCGACTGGAAGTGAAAAGCACAGGACCGGTCGATGTGGCAATACTTGGGGGGAGGCCTATGTCTAACAGCGAACGTCTTCTTGCTGAAATGATGATGTTAGCAAATACAATAATTTTCCTATCTAATTCCCAGGTGATGATCCATGTTTCATCAGCTTATGTGAACTCGTTCCTGACTGAAGCTCATGAGAAGGTGTATGAGGCACCGGAAGATGCTGAGAAGGTGATATCCTTAGTGGGAACGCTGAATGATGAGGCTTTACTCGAGATTGAGCCTAAGTAAGTACGGCTTGTGATAACGTAATTTACTTTACTGAGAGTACATAGAAAATAGAATACTCTTTAAACCACATTCAAAAGATTAAAATAATTAGTTGGTGCCGTTAAACGGGGTGAATAGGGATGCAGGGGTGAATCGAGACGAACCTTTTTTTAAGATAGATAAGATATGATATTTATTTCGCATATATGGGTACAAAACAAGGTGACATAAAACATAAAATTAGCAACAGCCATATTTCACCAGAAGGCATGCAAAAGTACACGAGAGATACTAAGTACATGATAATAAAGTTATACAATGTCAATAATAAAGATTGATTAACCATATTTACATTATACACAACAGTCAACTTATTTCATATTGGAATTAAATAAATAAAAAATTAAATGTCATATTTTCAATGTCTAATCATTATAGAAGTAATTAAGAAATTCCTTTATCCATTAAAAATTCCGTCACACTATAATACGCTTTGTCTATAAAAATAAACGAACTTTTCTTTTAAATAACATCAAGTTTAGCTTTAAAAGGGATTTTAACATTGAAATAATATAGTTAGTTGCCAAAGAGGACTCTAATGTGTTTACTGTTTTACTGTATTATAATTAACGATTAAGTGTCCTTGTTGGCAACAAACTATATTATTTCAATGTTAAAACGCCTTTTAAAGCTTCCTCGAAAATTAATTTTAAAACAGATGTCTAAAAATTTTTTTATTAATTAAATGCATATTAGTATGTTTGTTTATTTGACTACCTATAAAGCAGGATCTCCTGCGTGTGTCCCCTACACGCTACTTACACCTAATATTTCGTGTACCTGTCATCGTGTAGTCTGTGGGCCAGAGTAAAACAAGCGCATGGACCCGGCTTAAGTAATTTCTGATTTGCCCCCCCCCCCCCCCCCCCCACCCCGCCTCTGGGCCAAAAGCTGGGTACGTCCAAATCAAATCAAATCAAATTATTTTATTTCACATAAACCAACATGGGCACTTATGAAACGTCAGAAGCTAGGTGCACGGTTCCAATTGGTTGTTTCCTATGGAGAAGAGCCGGCAAGAAACTCCACGGTTACTCTTTTAAAAATAAGGGGCTTTTACAATGTTTCAAATTACAGTGTTGATAATGGGAGGACAGTGTAGGCCTGACGACAAATAACCTAGCCCATGACTTAATCCTTTATTTAATCATTTCTGCTTCATTTCACAGATTACTGAAGAGTCATCCTAACACATACACTTTTACAAAGCATTTAGCAGAACATGAAGTTGTAAAATGCGCAGATTTGTTCCCCTGCACCATTGTTAGGCCTACCATGAGTGAGTTTTTATTATTATTTAAGTCATTTAAAAAATTTAGGCTATAGACTTTCATTCAAAAGTAGTTTTAACTGTAGCGGCATCTACAAACGCCACGTGCGAGCTACGCGTCACACTGAAGTCACGCAAAATCCTGCATCGCGCAAGCAGAGTTTACCGCGCAACTAGCATATCGCACATCCTCTAAAAAAATTGATTGAAAAACAGTATCATATTGTAATACTACAGTTTTCACTCCTAAATTAGCAAGTAATGCAAAGAAACTTATCTAAAATATTGTCACAAGGCAGTTTATGGCGATTTTTTAGAGCACTGACATACGTTCACACGACACAAGCTCTGATACGTCACTGTTGTTGAGGAGAGAGCGCGCGTTCTGGTTCCATAAAAACGGACACTAACTCCATCTAGTAGCTTTTTTTCACACTACAATTACGGCGGTTTTTTCATTGATAGAAGATGAAAAACGTAATATGACTGTGTTTTTATCTGTGTTCTTTATTTTTGTGTTATGACAGTTTTTTAGAGGATGTGCGATATATACAACGTCCCGACATCAAACGTCGGGCAGTTGCCCACTAAACACGACACCCATCTGTTCGGAGGATTCTTCCTTTTCTATGGAGGTATGAGTGAACTTTACACCCTGTGCCTCATACCTCTATATAACCATTATTTTCACCTTTGGTCTAGTGGTCGTGGTCCTGCGTTCGATTCGCAGGTCGGGTAAAATGTTCTTAGATTTTCCACCAGGAAATTCTCAGTAGCAGCCCGGAGTCTGGATTTGAGCCAGGTTGTTGGCAATAGGCTCGCCTCCTATTAAATGACATTTGGAGAAATGTAGGTGTGCAATAAAGATTAACGCACATTACAGCCGCAGCGAGCCGTATTTCAATTTAAAAAATATAAAAACCGGCCAAGTACGAGTCGGACTCGCACACGACGGGTTCTATACCACCGTACAATATTTAACACTACTTTTTTTTAATTCGCGTTTCTTGTATGTGGTTCTTGTTCTTCTCTTTAATTTTTAACTTTATTTTTATTTTATTATTTGTTGTTAAACCGGCAATAGAAATACACACTCAGTGAAAATTTCAACTGTCTATAACCTATTACGGTTCATGAGATACAGACCGTTGACAGACAGACGGACAGACAGTGGAGGCTTAGTAATAGGGTTCCGTTGGCACTCTTTGGGTACGGAACCCTAAAACCACAGTGCGACTCGCCTGTTGTGTGTGCGTTCGTATTAAATGCAAGACGATTTTTGCAATACGGTGCGGCCCACCCAACTGTTCGTCAGTCTTAACACCTCTATCTACCTTTTCGGATTACACGCGTAATGATATCGACAGTGGAAAGGTAAAATTGTTAAAGCGCCACTGTCGATATGTAATGTTATTTTAAATATAATTATTTTTCAGTTGTCGCGGCGTGGAAGGAACCGTTACCAGGCTGGACGTGCTCCAAAGTGGGACCACAAGGTTTCCTAATGGGAGCAGCTAAAGGTAAACTTTCAATATATTTTTTTTATCCCCCCGTCCAAATTTCGGACATCGCGGCCAATAGAGGTGAATTCTTCCCTCACTGGGGGCTATGGTGGCCCAGTAGTAACGGCCTCGACTTACGGGTTAGGATTTTAAAAGTCGTACATGCCATGGCCCAGTAGTAACAGTAATATGAACTTGGAGAGTTGTATTGCTGATTCTAATTCAGTAAAGCCATATTTGTTACGGTCGCGAATCATATTTTAATCAAAATACCACCTGACAATTGATCTTCAAATTGCAAAAACGTAAGAAAATTTTAATTTCGCGGGCTACCCTTGCGCTTCCCCCTTAAGGTATAGATCTAGAATACTGACTTATACTTACAATTAAAATGTTAGTTGTGATTAAGCTTTTACGTCTATATTTTCAGGCGTAGTCCGTCGTTTACCGTTGGCTAAAGAAAACGTAGCAGATTACATACCAGTGGATGTGGTCATCAATGAATTATTGGTAGCAGGATGGGAAGCAGGAAAATCTACGTAAGTTATATACTTCTTGAGTTATTTATTGAAGCTTTCTGATTCCCATTTTTTCCTCAAACATTCATCTTCATCAGCTGCCAAGCCTTTTCTCAGCTATGTTGTGGTCAGCTTCCAGTCTAACCGGATGCAGCTGAATAACAGTGTCTTACATGAAGCGATTGCCTATCTGACCTCCACAACCCAGTTGCAATACAATACCACTTTTTTAGACTGGTTGTCAGACTTTCTTATAATTCTGAAAATACATACTTGTCACGGTCGAAAGTCATATTTAGGTCAACCTGACACTGACCTGCACATTGCAAAAAAACGTAAGAAGATTTGAATTTTGCGAGCTACCTGACGCTTCCCCCTTAAGTATTATGTAGTCTAAGATTATGTTGATTTTTAAGTAAATAAAAAACGTGTTATAAATGTTGTTTGCGTTGGAATTTGAACTTTGTCATTGAGTTTGTTGTTTCTAAACTTGATAATTGTCTCAGATTTTAAATTCAAATATAGTATTATCGTCACCATTCGCCTGCAATAGGGTATTTGACTGCTATCAAAAATATACATGAATTAATACGTATTTTATAGATGTTACAAAAACGATTTGCAAAAATAAAAATAACATCGGTGGAAAAATGGAGAAGTTACCCAGTTTTGAAATTATTTTTCTATTCTGACAACGCAAAACGATCATTGTACTGAATGGCGCGAAGTTTCTATGACGTTCCCTTGTTTCGACGTCAGATGCTAATAATGCTGTCTCTGTCTAGCATCGTAATGCTGTCTCTGTCTAGCATCGACTTTAAAACACATAGAAATTCACCACTTTTTTTGGGATATTTAAAAAAAAAATCTTTACTGTGCCTTAATATTTTTCTAGGAATCGAAAAATCGAATTTAAAAAAATACAGTCAAATAGTCTTTTTATTTTTATCGGCTCCGCAGTTTTTCTTCCATTCATTTATATTAGCAGTCTTCTCAACCTTTCCAGCCATATAATTTCTCACGGTATACTAAAAAATGGAAAATGGCGTGAATTTATGTATGTTTGTATGGGTACTTACTGAAACTAATGAATAATTTTAGCAATATACGAGGTCAAATTAAATTAGCTAGTGAAACTCCGCAGGCGAGATGGGTATTGATATCTATGTATAGACGATAAAAAAAAAAGATTTGATTTGTTTTTTTAGGGGTCAACGACCGCTGGTTGTGTGGTTACATGAAGTACGAGTTGAAAAAATGTGTTTTATCCTGTTTAGATATACCAATCACGTCTGTGAAGTTAACACAAAAAACAGATTTTTTTAACTGATATTTCAATTGAATACACAAAAAAAATCATGAAAAAATAATTTAATTTTAGTTTAATAATGTTTAGATACATACCTATCACGTCTGCAGAGTTTCGCTAGCTAATTTAATTTGACCCTGTGCCCTGTATAGACTCCCAGTACGAAACAGTTCACTTAAAAAAAATCATACGTAACAGGTACATCTTACCATTAAGGATGTCCTGCTTACCCCTTTAAATAATGTAGTCATAAATTATAAAGGTTAATTTTATTTTTTTAGATCCGGTTTGACAATATATCATTGTTCCTCGTCAACTTGCAAGCCATTCTCGTGGTCCATGATTGACAAAACTGTCAATGAACTGCTGCATAAGTACCCTTTGAAGAGTGCCGTGTGGTAAGTACATGTCTATTTAATTTATAAAAGTGTATGTTTGTTTGTCGTCATAGCTCGCAGCGACGGGACAAGGGATCGACGGGAATTTTTGCATAGAAAATGTTTGTGGGCCGGAGAGTTATATAAATTACTAGCTTTTGCCCGTGGCTTCGCTAGCGTTAATTTAGAATTTGACAATCAATTCGGGTTGTTCAGGGAATTATAGTTAAGAGGATAAAAAATCGGTCTATCGACACTCGAGACTCACAAAATGTATTAAGTACTTAAATTAAAAAAAACTCTTAACACACTACTAAAGTTTCTACAATAATATAATTCAATCATGATTCGAAAGACACGTGGCGCCATCTATTATCATAAGAACGTTATTGTTGTTTTCCTCGGGAACAGTACTTTTTTTCGGGATGAAAGGTACCCTATGTCCGTTTCTGTACACCTGACAACGTATATGCAAAATTTCAGGATGATTGGTTCAGTGGTTTAGGCGTGAAAAGGTAACAAACAAACAAACTAAACTTACTTTCGCATTTATAATATTAGTTAGGAGTTAAGATTAGGATAAATTATTTTATTTCTGTAATTAGGTTTGTACAAACACTTTTACACGTCAATCATATTTTTTAAAAACTAGATGAGGTCGGCGGTTTCTATCTGACTACTCTGAGAAGAAAGGCCGAAACTCAGAGGTCACAGTCTCTTTTGAAGTCTAGACATAATCTTGGTCAGAGATCCATGTTGATCCATGAGACCATTTGAGACACAAATCTACATAGATTTGTGTCTGAAATGGTCTTTTGAGGAGAACCACACAGATTGAGTGGACCTGTCCATTCAGTGCACGCATTTGTCAGTAAACGTGCAGCTCAACTCAGAACTTAAGGAGCTCAACGATTCGACGAACAATACCAAAGAAAGGACATTTGGGTAGGCCGCATAAACTACTTAAACTGCCAGACCAAGAATAAAACTGAAACAATTACACACATAGTCCTCATATTCACAATAATGAAAATAATATAATACTTTTTGTAGTAAATATTTATGTCTAAAATAGTTAGCAAAATAAAATCAACATTCACTGTGTAAATTTATTGGAGCAGCTCAATCCCAAGCCTTTTTGTCGTCAATATAGTCTTTCACAGTGTAATAGGCTTTCTGGCATAGTTAGCAGGCAACAGTATAGGATTGTTATCCCGGAAAATACATGATTCTTGAGTAATTTTCCACGAGAGCGAAGCTCCAGGTGAAAGCTAGTAGTGTCTTATACAACATAGCTTCATTATATTTGAAGACTTCTTTAAAGATTGCTGTGACACGTAACTTACCTAGTATATCAAAGTGAAAATTATAAAATATGTTCATTTTTTTCAAATGAAACTACTGTTTCGAATGTGCTTGTGCAACTCTCGTTATAACACTTAGTCGCCTGATCTCCGGTCTTGTTGGATTACGTACCGTCCCATCGGACTATGAGAGCGAGGGAAGAGAGAGTGTACCTGTGTCTGCGCACACACTTGTGCACTATAATATCTCCCGCGCCAAGGCTAGTCTCCGTTGAGATTGGCCTCCATAGCCGAAATACGGTCTGGAGGACTATACAGGGTTAGTTTTCAAAAACCTGCCAAATTTTCAGAGATGATTCAGAATCGATAATATTTTCAATTTATGAAATAAAAAATAATTTTTAATCCTGTCCGCTTCTAAAAACAGAACGTGTGGAATTCAATTCAGTTCAAAAACCTACACCGCACGCGCTTATAAGTACTTGTAACATAATTCGGCAACACACACTCACACACACACTCACTCACTCACTCACTCACACACTCACAACACACACACACATACACACTCACACACACACACACACACACACAAACACGAATCCGCATTATTGTATTGATTACCATCCGTCGGCGCACACGGGTCGTCTACACATACCAACCTCTCACGCCTCCCCCTACCTCCCCTTTCTTAATGTGCATTCCAATATCTGGTTTATGATTTGAATTGTTACTTGTAAGTTTCAAACGTGAAGTTTGATATTTTAACTGTCGTGGATTACTACCTAATATATCACTTATAACAAAACTTTTAAATTATTATCAATTCTGAATCATCTCTAAAAATTTGGCAGCTCTTTGAAAACTAACCCTGTATATTACACAATTTTTTAATTTTTGTCCGTTTAAAATATCATTAAGCAGGCACTGGTTGACGTCATCACGTCAGCGCCGGCTATCGCTGAAAACCAGCGCTGGAGCTCTGTCTCGCATAGGGTCGTAGCATTATGCTGAGCGATTGCCGTTATGCGTGAATGTGACGCATATTTTCCCCCAACTCGTTCTTTTTTGTGTTTGTATGTTTTTTCTTTGCGTCATGTTTACCGCAAATAAATGTATTTTCTTTCTTTCTTTTTTCTTTCACTTTTGTTCTTGACTTCTTGTAATTATTTATGTTATTTCAGGTACCCACACCTAAAATTCGTGCCGTCCCTGCTAATGTTCCGTATTTCTGCAATCTTCGTGCATTTCTTCCCGGCTTTGTTACTGGACACCATGTTAAGATTTACTGGAGGAAAACCTATGTGAGTATCATTGGTACCTCAGTGGTTTGTTTAAAAAAACTTTTTTACAAAAAAAACAACCGACTTCCAAAAAACAAACACTACAAAACGTGAAAAATAACTTTAATTTCGGAAGTCGGTTGTTTTTTTTGTAAAAAAAGTTTTATTTTTCAGTTTTTAGTTGTGGTAACCACCTCACACACATTCGTATACCACTACTTGATATGTAAATAACCGTGACAGGAAATTATTATAACATCATCAATATAAACTAAGTGGAAAAAATACGCATTATCTATACTAATAATAAAGCTGAAGAGTTTGTTTGTTTGTTTGTTTGCTTGAACGCGCTAATCTCAGGAACTGCTGGTCCGATTTGAAAGATTCTTTCAGTGTTAGATAGCTCATTTATCGAGGAAGGCTATAGGCTATATATCATCACGCTAAGACCAATAGAACCGGAGCACTAATGAGCAATGTTTCAAAATCGTGGGTTTTTTTTTCCTTTTGAGAGCTTCCGCTGCGTGCGCTGCGTAAACGGTTAAAGTTTCGCAAAAATCATGTATTACAGAATTGTTCCTCTTTAAAAGTTCTAAAAAAAAGTCTGCGACAGCTTGTCTATCTTTTAAGGTTGGCTCACTATAAACTTTTTTATGCTAACCAATTTGTTCTAAAATAATGCATTATTTGCGAAGGTGTTTTTATAAACATGATATTAATCCTTATCCAAATAAATACGTTATTCATCACAAGTATTTAATTTAAAACAAAATTGCCCTTTACATCATTTGATTTCAATGAATATCTTAGGAGATATCGCAGTTTTAAAGTTCCACTCTTACACGGAGAAAAGATTTCTTGAAATATTCCAGCAGGCTTAGCACGAGCACCGTTTTGTTGACGGCAAAATAGACAAAAATGACGTTTAATACCCCAGTAAAAATTTTATCGGTAACCCAGTAAAGTTTCTAAGACCTTAATAAATTTTTTTCCTAGAATTTGTACTGGGTAACCCGGTAAATTTTCTTGGGTTTGCTCATATGGTCCCGCGTTACTGCAGAGCCCCAGTAAAAATTCATAAACTCCCCAGGAATATTTTAAGAAATCTTTTCTCCGTGTACTGATAAAAGCGTGATGTTCCTAAAACAGCTCCTTAACGTACGTATTATTTAAATATATTTTCACCCTCTACGTAAACGAAGTCGCGGGTTAAAGTTAGCGTTAGCCCAAAGTAACTATTCCACGCGGACGAAGTCGCGGGCAGAAGCTAGTTAAGGATAACTCAAAAACTACTGGTCAGTACTTGATCAAATTTAAATGGGACCACATGTGAATGAAGCACCAGCTTTTAAATAAAAAAAGAATCATACAAACGGTTCACCAAGAAAAAAGTTCTGAGCTAACACACATAAAAAAACATACAGTCGAATTGAGAACCTCCTCCTTTTTTTTGAAGTCTGTTAAAAATAGTCTCTACGAGCGGCGGTAATTAAATGTACATCAAAAATCCAGCGGGGTAATTGCGTAACACACTAACAGTACTGTAACTAACTTTGCTTTTTTAGTAATAAATAAAAATATAGACAAAAAAAAATACATTGGTAAAAAGGTACTTACATTAAAATGAATAAAAAATTATGAAATTCAGACCAAAAATTATAAAATTAGTAAAGGTAAAATTGATTATTCTTTGACATTGATAACCTTGGTCAAATCTATTACAATTAAATATAAATAAAATAGATAAATTAATAACATTAAGTAAATTAATAAAATTTTATAAATTTTTAGCATTGGCAAGTACATAGAGGTTAACTTAATATTAATGATCAACAAAACATTCAAATTTATTGAATTAAATTGATAACATTAGTAAAAATAAAATTAATAAATTAATAACAGTAGTAAAATTGACACAATTCATATACTTGATTAGGATTAGGGATTGCTCGGTAAAAGATGAATAATGAAATCAAATGCACCAACTTGCAAAACTATACCACATATATTTCTAGTCTCTTACATATTTGCCACGCACTACATTTCTCTAACTTTCCTCACAAATCAAGATTCAAAAATATTTCTCTTATTTTTCAGCCTAATCCGTCTCCACAAGAACGTATGGAACTCTCTCAGCCGCCTACAACGCTTCATCTTCAGTGAATGGAAGTTCTACAACCCGAACACTTTAGAATTGGCCAAGAAATTGAACGAAACGGATAAGGAGTTGTTCTTTATTGATATATCTACGCTCTATGTAAGTATTACTAGTATTTTTTACCTGAGATGAGACGGATATTAGGAAAATATCCAGTATCCGGCCAGATATCTGGTCAATATAGGGCGGATGTTATGAGGCCTGTATCCCAGCAATGGGAACAGCCAATAAATTCTGAAAAAATCTCGCCGCGTAAACTTAGGTGGAGTGAGTTATACACTATACCTAGTACTAAATGTTAGGAAAAATTACATCGGTTGATACGATATTTGAGGACTTGATGTCAGGCCCAGTATACACTTTGTAGGATATCTACTCGTAGTATCCGACCAAACAGCTATCAGTTTAATGGTGCCGATTCTGTTCACCGAATAAAACTAACTAAACTATCACTAAAATTCCTTACTTTTGGCTACGAGTATCTTGAAGCTATTCTGCAACAAAATATCTCTAAATTTTAATATAATTTTGACGGAACTAAAATTTATTTATTTATTTATTTTATTTATTTAACCATTTATGTACACACATATATAAACAGACAAGAAGAAAGGAACAGAAAAATACGTACAAAGGTGATGCTTATTTCTAAAGAAATCTCTTGCAGCATACCTGCGATAGGAGAGTATTTTAAAGAGATGTAGACAACGTGTGTAAGAGTAGAAGGGAAAACAATATACATAAAATCTTAAATAATTTTCCAATTTAAATATAAACATACAATATGAGAATATACTTACATACATACATACTACTAAAATTTAATTTGACACTCGCGACTCCACGTGGTACTTGTTTGCCCTACCCTGTGATTTTTTTTAGAGCCGGAGGCTCGTATGGGGGGCAGCCTCGACGTGTTTTATATGGAATTTTTCACTTTTTGTATGGAAAATATAAAAGTTATTACCTACATGTGTAGTGTTTTATGGGTTTAAGGGTCGAAATTTTCATTATTTTTGCGATAGGATACACCGTTTTCGAGATATATGCAAAATAAAATAAAAAAAGATACAGTACTATTTTTGCCCCTGAAGTCGAGGTGTTGTGGTGAATTTTAGTTCATGACAACAAATTTTATTCCACACCTTTTTAATAGCGATTAAAAGTAGCCAGATTTAGTTAGACAACCAAAATTTTAGTTTCAAAACGTCAAATTCAGAATAGCTAAATTGGCATTTTCACTAAATTAATAACTCAGTGCCATATTAGTGCTGTCAAACTAAAATATAGTTATAGTTGTGTCACTTTAGGCTATTTCAGAATGGGAAATCGTTGTTTGACTGGAATAAACTAAATTTTAGTGTTTTTTAGTCTAGTTTAGAGAAATTTGTGACAAGAGAATCTGCACCAATGTCTAATTTTGTACCAGGGCATAAGCTATTCGGTGCCGATACGTGCAGTATGCAAGTATTTTGGTTCTATATTAAAAACCTTTATTTTAATTTCAGTGGGTAGAATACTTCAGAACTCTACATTTGGGCGTCAGACGATACTTGAACCGTGAAAAGGAGGCTTCTTTACCAGCCGCACGGAAAAGGGATATGGTGTAAGTAAACACATTATAACCTACAGTACAACTATTTTCTTATTGTCCCTCGGGAATCATCGCATTTCCGAATACACACGAATGCTAATTTATATGTCCATCAGTTATTAGATTTATCGTGTACAAAAATTTGAATTCAGAACTAAGTACTTTATTGTGTTGTTACGCCAAAATAAAACAACGATAAATCTAATAATTGATGGACATATAAATTAGCATTCGTTTGTATTCGGAAATGCGATGATTCTCGAGGGACAATAAGAAAATGGTTATACTGTACAATAATATAAGAAGACACACACAAGATGGACCGACAGTACTAGTTGTGGCTATATTTGGGGGAGACCTATGTCCCGCATTGGATGACTTTCGGCTGAATTTAAGTAAAAAAAAATATGAACCTGAAAGAAACAATAATAATAGGATTGTTGAATCTATAGCCAGAGGTATTGAGAAGTGATACCAGCCCGCCGAAAATTTAGCCCAATGCGGCTTGATAAATAATCGTGTTTTAGACTTACCCAAAAAAATCACTTAGGGACCAAATAAGGGACTCACTTATCGATAGGGTGTCGAGTCGCTTCCCCCGAAACGAAACGAGGCGAATGAGGTTTTATTTTTTGTTAACCCGCACACTGATTGCGTAACACTATCTATCACAATCTGAATCATTTTGAAGCTAATCCATTGCTTCATATGTTCAAAAAATTTGTCTGCTCAACAAGGTAAATAACGCAATGAATGTTGTTGAACTGTCAAAATGAAAGCCATTCATACTGTTAGTGTGTTACGCAATTAACCCGCTGTATTGTGTACCACTGCTGGGCAAAGACCTTCGCTTTTTCCTTCCAAACCTCCCTGTCTTGTGCGATCTCTGGCCATGAGTTTGTTTCGGCCTTACTTCTCAGAGTAGTCATAGGAAACGCCGACCTCATCTAGTTTAAAAAACATGATTGACGTGTAAAAGTGTTTGTCCAAACCTACTTACAGAAATAAAATCATTTATCATTTATCATGTTGCCCTGCAAACTTTATCAGATCGTGCGATCTCGATAGGGATGTCCTCCCTCAAGCGTCCAGGAGTAACGATCTTTGCCTATTTCTCCGGGTGCATTCGTGAGACGTGTCCGGCTCACTCCCACTTCCGCCCGATTTTTTTCCAACATCGCCTACTTCGTGTAATCCCGTTCGTCCCCTCGACTTCGTCCACCTAGTGGGACGAACGGGATCCCGTTATATTTTTGTATGCCGATCGTCCACCTGATTTTGTTGGTGGGACGAACGGGGATTTTTTTTGGTCCCATTGGTCCCACCAAACAATTTCAAACTGGTTATTATTTAGTGGGACGAATGGCACTATAGTCTAAGAAAATATTCCCATTCGTCCCTCTTATATTCCAAGTGGGACGATCGGGAACAAATTGAATTTTACACATAACAACATCACGCCTGTATTACCCGAAGGGTTAGGCAGAGGTGTACCTATAGTACTTATAGTAGACCCACATTTCGCCAGTTATGTTTAAGTCCCATGTAATAGGGGGCGAGCCTATTGCCATCAACCGGGCACAAATTCAGACTCCGGGCTGCAACTGAGAAATTCCAGATGGAAAAACCCAATAACACTTTGTCCGACCTGGGAATCGAACCCAGGACTTCCTGCTTAGCAGTAGCGCTTGCAACCACTGGACCAACGAGGCAGTATTTTTTTTTATTAAATTAGAAATTTAATATTATTTTCTTATTATTCCCGTTCGTCCCACTAGGTGGACGAAGTCAGGGGGACGAACGTGAATACACGCGCTACTTGAGTTATGCAAGGAGACTTCTTATTCGCTTTTATGGCATGGACATAAAGCTCTTCCGGACCAGCCCCTGCAGTCTCGACATTAGACAGCTACAAAAATCGGTCGCTAAGTCGTATCGCTGTCAAATTCCTTTAATAGATTTTCAACTTTATTTCGAAAGCATAAGGTTGAAAATCTATTAAAGAAATTTGACATCGATTAGACTTAACGACCGATTTTTGTCGTTATATTTGTCGAGACTGCAGGGCCAGCTGAAGCCGATTCCGTGTCGATAAGTGCAGTCACTCGCTACAAATTCACAGCCTTAGAAAATCTTGTGATCATTACTCTTGCGCCACCTATTTAAATATTTATATGACGTAGAAGGCACGTCTATCTCGTTATCATCAGCCTTATTTTAACTACTGTGGGCGTACTATGGGAAGTGTTGGTTATTGCGTAATAGAAAAACCGTTTGCAGTTCAAATCAAATTATAATTTACGGACAAATTAATCACACTCTGTAGGTTCACGACACAAGTATACAGAACGCGCGACAGTTTCTTAACGTGTTCACTGCTTGACCGCCACCGACCAACTCTGCTTTAACTCTAGTCGAGCGTTATGTTGTAGACTCTGTCGAGCGCCGCCTGGTGGCGCTGGCGTCCCGATTAGTCAAAGTAAAACGATTGATTTAATGTAATTCAAACATATACATTTGTTTTTTGTTTCAGTCTTCTGATGTTCCACGTAATATGGCAGCTTTTCATCATGGGTCTTCTGTGGTATATATTCGCGTGTCTGACAGGCTTGACACTCGCACATTGTGCCTGGATAGCCCCTGTCATATATATATTGTTTAGTTACCTATAAATATGTTGAAAAAAAAAACAATTTTTAACCAATTTCAAAATAAGGTGTCAGTGCAAAATAACTTTGGATTAGGGAGATCGTGGCAAAAAAAAAACAATCTAACGAAAACTTCTGACTTCCGAAATTAAAGTTATTTTGCACTTTATAATGTTTTTTATTTTAAGATTTTGAGAACATTTTTGAATATTTTTTGATAATATTTTTTTATTATTGAGTTGAATAAGTATTATCTTATTTTGTATGAGTTTTTAAGGGTCCGACCTAAAAAGGAAAAACGGAACTTTTATAGGATCGCTTTTTATGTAAGGAAATTGGTTTTGTATGAGAAAATTTACAACATCAAGTCTGTTCCCTGAAGGGTCGTGCAGAGGTTTAGTACACTCACATTCCGCCGGTTATGTTTAAGTCGCGTGTCCTATTGCAATTAACCATAATATCACGAAAAATTTCAGTATATTATTTACTTCTTCTTTTACCTACATCTCGTTTAATTAATAAAATTTGTAATATTTTAGGAATCTCATTTTAAAACATCGTAATTTTATTATAACTTTGATATTCACCTTAAAAAATAACTAGTAAGTAAGTAAAAATTGAAATAAAAAGGAATCTGTAATTCGATGGAAAATAGGAAAAACTAAAATATTCTTAAGATACTTAAACATGTATAATTATGATAAGAATAAAATAATAATAAATAATATAAAGACATAAAAATCATCATCATTCTAATCATTTGCCCAGCCTTTTCTCAACTATGTTGCGGTCAGCTTCCAGTCTTACCGGATGCAGCTGAATACCAGTATTTTACATGGAGCGACTGCCTATCTGACCTCCACAACCCAGTTACTGGGTAATACGATACCCTTGGTAAGGCTGGTTGTCAGACTTTCGAGCAAAATAATATAAAATAATAAGAAAAAGTTGCACTAGTAAACATAATTAAAGGATGCTTAAACACGTGACGAGTAAAAATATGTATCTACTCATTGAAATTCAAAGATTTTGCTTCTAAATTATTGTCCTTCGAAAAATCACAAAAATAAGTTGCTGGCTATCAAAAAACGTCACGAAAGAAAGGAGTCCGATCAAACGGACAGCTTACATAAAAAATTACGGTCTATTTGCAAAGAGAAACCACGTTTAAATATGCCTCATACCATTACAAAGTATACTGCTACCATAGACAATACACTATTAGACAGCACGCGTAGAATGACCACCATAGAAACGGGTTTTGTCGACGAAAGAATAGACAAAATGACAGATTTCTAAAGAAATTTTTCCACAATCTATTATTTTGTCTATTCTTCCGTCGACAAAACCGGTTTCTATGGTGGTCATGCTACGCGTGTAAGAAGACTGCCACAGGAATCTTTTGGCGCGTGGCCAAAATTGGAACTTACGCCGCCATTTTGCTTTTTCATTACATTTAAAAAAACGATCGTACAACCATAGTCTAAAAAAACAAGGTCTGGCACATGGTTACGTCACTATCCAGTTGCCTCTTTATTGCAAATAAACACGAATTATGGAAACATTTTTAGTCACCATCCTGTTAAAAAATATATACAAAACATTTAAATCGTCGTTTCGTTTTTCTAATCAAACGAAAAAATTCAAATTTAAACTTATAACCAACGTAATTGTTAGTTAACACCTTAATATTTTATCGGATTCGCACAGGTACTAAAGGCGGTTGGGGAGTTATTATTACACACTACTGGTAACACAGCGGTGATGACGTAGGCTTGTGTCACCCACGTGACCACTGTGTCTCGCGGAATGCTATACTTGGCGAAGTATATTATTATACCAAGCGTACAACCATTAAAAAAAGTGCTTGTAGCATTAGGTGAAAATGAGATGCGCGATAGGTTTCTCTCTAGCCGTTCTTTTACCCGACTGCCCCGGAAAGAGGGTAATATTTTTCTATGTAATATTTTTGTCGATGAAAGTAACTTTTGTATTTCGCAGTGTGTCCGTCATCTTATACGTTAATGTAACTTAATTGATATTTTTTATAATTATTTATATTTATACATTCCTGTATTGGTGCGTTGTAATGAATAATAAACGTTTTGTTAAATTATTTATATTTTTCATTTTTATTCATCACCATCCTCTTCCTTTATCCTAAACTCAATCTTTTTTTACAATCATGTTCAATTCCAGACACCGATGGTAAGTAGTTCCTACGCCAATGGAACGCATGCCGCAATCCTCTTACGCAGAGCGCACAGATTGCTCCTTACAGAACGTAGATGTCGGCCTTGTTCACAGAACAATATTACTACTAACGGAGGCCTTGTTCACCTTGCCGGAGAGCATAAGGCTAATCCTCGCCGCAGATGAGTATATGTTCCTTGTAGGGTTACCACCCGTACTCTAGAGTATTGTCCTCTTTTTCGTGTAGGTGTACTTTATAATCTATGACACCAATAAGTACGCTAAAATACTCTATTTACGTAACTCTGACTGTTACTGACTTTTTCTCCCTCATGAATGTAAAGTGGAGAGACGTAAGGAACAAAGCTTCCCTAAACTTAATTAAAATCGAGCTGATCAAATGTTGCACTAAAAAGTTTGATGGCAACGAGGCTGTAACTATCTTCAAGAAAGCCAATATTTGTTGAATGTTGCGAAAAGTAACAAAGTGTTTTAAAGATAAATAAGTAGTAAAAAATAAATAAGTAGGTACCTACTCTTTTTTATGCTGTGTACTTGATTTTCGTTCTACCGAAACGAAAAAATACTTTATTCGTCCCAAAGAAAAGGTGACAACCCTAGTTCCATGGGTTAATCAGGGGGTCTATTTTCTAGCATGAAAATCAGTAATTTCGGCCGAAGACACGGGTGTTTGCTCCTCCGTATCACCTACGGACATAAGATTACTTCGAGGCCCGAACTAAGAGTGAATGACAATGGGGCCGATTCTCTTGTCACAAAATTCTTTAAACTAGACAAAAAATCACTAAAATTTAGTTTATTCATGTCGAACGACGATTTCCCATTCTGAAATAGACTAAAGTGACACAACTTCACTATATTTTAGTTTGACAGCTCTAAACTGGCACTGAGTTATTAATTTAGTGAAAATGGCAGTTGAGCTATTCTGAATTTAGCGTTTTTAACTTAAAATTTTGGTGGTTTAACTAAATCTGGCTATTTTTAATCGCGATTAAAAATAGCCAGATTTAGTTGAGTTTGTGTGGAATAAAATTTGTTGTCATGGACTAAAATTCACCACAGCACCTCGACTTCAGGTGCAAAAATAGTACTGGGTCTTTTTTATTTTGCTTATATCTCGACAACGGTGTATCCTATCGCAAAAATAATGAAAATTTCGACCCTCTTTATGAAACCCGTAAACCCACAAAATTCTACATGTAGGTAATAATTTTTAATATTTTTCAAAAATCACTGGGTAGGGTAAACAAGTACCACGTGGAGTCGCGATTGTCAAATTAAAGTTTAGTTGCGACAAAATTATTTTTAAATTTAGAGATATTATTTGCAGAATAGCTTTAAGATTCTCATAGCCAAAATAAGGAATTTTAGTGATAGTTTAGTTCGGTTTACAAGAGAATCGGCACCAATACCAGTTGGCAGTTGTCTTTACTCCCGATGTGTTTTTGCACTTCCAAAAAGGTTAATTAATCGGGAGTAGGGGTCATTCTGAATTCTGAAGTATCGAACTACTTTCGGACGGGCTCGTATCTCAGAGCAGGGCCCTAGAGCTGTGAGCTTCTACCAATGGCAACTCAGCAGCTTCGCTGGCACCTGGACTGATAAGGTCCGCCAACGGAGCCGCTCCGGAAGGAGCAGAATTTGGGACGAAACTAACGATTATATTTTTGAATCCCTAGACCACAAAATTCAGCCAGTAGAATAAGCGTTTTAGACATTCTCATGACATTTTGCCAAATTTAGACAAAGGTCACGATCATTGTTAAATAAAGGTCATCCATTAATCAGGTGACAAAATCCCGGGGGGTGTTATACAAGGGGGAGACCAGAATTTTATTATTTTTAGCATAGGACGTCTAGTTTTTGAGATATTTAAGAAAAACTCAAATGAGGGATTTCAATTTATTCATAAGAAATACAAAGTTAAAAAAAATAGGGAGCAGGATATTATTAAAACCACAAAAATACGTTACAGCCTTATTTATTTTTTACAATACATATTAGCATATAAATCACTCATATATTTCAATATTTTTCTTTTTATATTAAGTTATACAATATATTTGTGACAACACCGCACAATGTGACATTAAGATTTTACATAGAAATTGACAATTTTGAAGAGTTTTAGACAAAATAATATTTTTCACTTCAGTAGCTCAAACATGTAGGTTTTGCTGCCTGAAATCAGTGAGCAAAATGCGATTTTGCTCACTGAGTGAGACCAAGTAACTTTTTAATTATTTTGTTTCAGAAAGCCGCGAATATCTTATTCATCCTTGGGTTAATCATACAATTCGAAACATTCAAACTCTATCTCTTTTCCGCCATTAGAAAGAGAGAGAGACAAAGACCAGCCCTTTCGAAGTTCCGATTTTGAATTCGACCTCAAAGACAAACACGTTCGGAATTTCATACTAACTAAAGTAATTTTTCAAAAAGATAATGATGTCTTTTAATGTAATTTATTGAATTTTTAACTTATTGTTGTATTTAAACGAAAATAAGTATTTACTGCAAATAAAACTGATATTTAACATGTACATATTTATTTCTAGTTTCAATAATGTTACGTAATATATTTTGAATAATAAAATATCATGGGTGCTATTTCCGAACACGCCTTAATTTAAATAAAAGAGCGGGTTACTTTTAATTTGCAGAATTGCAGTAATTTTACTTTTAACTTTTAAAATGTTCCATTTTATTGAATTGGTACCTCTACCTACAATGTTAATTATTTTGATTCACAATAAATAGTTATTTCAATCTATTCCTGTTTATTATTTTATCTCCTAAAGTGTTCTCGGTACTGAAGTGAAAAGTTATGTGTGTTACACGAGAGCAAAGTTTTTTGCATCTCGTGCCTTTGAATCCCTCGCCACACTCAGGATTCAACTTTAGAATCACTCGCTACGCTCGTGATTCAATCGTTGAATCCTTCGCTTGCTCAGGATTCAAAATCAGCACTCGCAGCAAAAAACGACTTTGCTCTCTTGTTGCACAAATAACTTTTAAGCTGCCGGGTCTATTTTTTTAAAATCTTACCATGAAAACGTAGATGTAGTGAGCTGTCAATCCACCTAATACTAGACATTGACACTATTGACTTGACAAATAACTTCAAGTTCACTTTGACTAAGTTTTCACAATGAGATTTTTACAGACCGGCTGATATCAGATACTTCACTCGAATGAATGTTCATTTTTGTATCATTTCATTTCACAGTCACACGACAGTGATAAAATTACATAGGAATGAACGTTCATCTGCTCATTTAATTTCATTTTTAGATCATTCGGTAGGCGAGTGAAAGATGCCGAGTGTTGTAATTCAACATCGTCGGATCGGTTCCATAATGAATTCATATAATTTTTTTGTGATCAGATATTTAACTTCGAGTGATAGACAAAAATGAACAAAAAGTGAAGCGTCTGATATCTGGTTTATTGACAGGAACCTACTTCTAGCACAATTTTGTAAAGCTTGCAAGGTATAAGTAATATCTCATAAAATATTTACTGACATTGCGATACAAAAAAAATATTCAAAAAAAAAATCGTACATAAAGCCATGGAAATTCATTGTTTCGCAAATTAAATACAACCAATTTAAATTATCCGTATATTCAAATCACAAATATCATACTTTGACAGTTGTATAAAATGGCTTTAACACGGCAAATTGGCATACTGTGTCAATTTCATACACAATTAATTTTCCTGACTGTACATGAATATAGATAAAGCATTTTTTTTTTAAATATGTCTGTTACTGAAGTGAAAAACTTTGAATCGCAGCCAAATGTATAAACTTTTTCAAAGCGCGTCTTAGTTTAATATTTATAGGATCCGTAATATCATGCATATTATATTTTTAATAACGTTATTTTAATTTAAATGGCAACAAAAAATTAACTGGAATGATTCAAACACTTAAGTTCTGGAAACTTATAAATATCTTAGAAAACTAAATTTAAAATGTCTGTACCTTTTAGTGATGTAACAACTAGATTTTTGTCAATATGACAAAAAAAAGCCTCTTGGTTTGAAAACTTGTCAAAGAAATAAAAATATTACGGACCCAAAATATTGAATAGCTTTGGGAAAGAAGCATTACCAGAAGATTATTTAATAAAACCGACAAACCGATTTTTTTTTACAAATTTTTTACAGTAATTTTCTGCTTTAATAAAAAACCAATTAACTGCCAAGAAAATCTGACAAATATGTCTCATTGTCAGTTACCCTACACCCTAATTGCGAAACACACTTGCATTCAAAACCCGAGGGTTTTGAAGGAAATTCTTAATTCATTGCTTCATTGGTTTGAAGAATTCATCTGCTCAACATCATAAATAACGCAATAAACGTGTATGAATTGTCAAAATTAAAGGTATTGCAATCGATGGTTATTGTATGTGTGTGACGCAATTACCCCGCTGGTTAAACGCAACACTGACCGGTTAACTGCTAAAGGAACATAGTCAAACTAAATAAGAAAAATTAAAGTAATCATAATCAGTTATTCCACACATCGACCGGTTATTCCTAGTAATGTCCTATATTCCTATTAAATAAGCGATTAAGTAACATTTAATTATTAAAAATTAATTTAAATTCTAATCACAACTTGTGAACTTGTGAAGTCTTACCTAATAAAGGCTGACATAAACGCTAGGAACTTGCGATTTTTTAATCGCAAGTGGGTCACGGTCCTAAACTCAACTTAATTGATTACGGGTAACCTATGATGTAAAATGTAGCTACAGTACAACTATTTTCTTAATGTCCCTCGGAAATCATCGCATTTCCGAATACAAACGAATGCTAATTTCCCTGTCCATCAATTATTAGATTTATCGAGTGTAATTTGAATTCAGAACTAAGTACTTTATTGTTGTTTTGTTTATATAGTTCACACGGAAATCAAAACAAAATAACAATAAAGTACTTAGTTCGGAATTCAAATTATTATACACGATAAATGTAATAATTGATGGACATGGAAATTAGCATTCGTTTGTATTCGGAAATGCGATGATTCCGGAGGGATATTAAGAAAATTGTTCTACTGTAGGTGTGCGAAGGCAGCGATAAAAACAAAATTGCATGTACTGACAACAAAAGAGGTATAGCGCTACAAAATTGGCGCGTGGCAGAAACTGGAACTAACGCCGCCATCTTGTTTTTCAATACAATTCACAAATGTTTACCAACATCGCCTCCCTGTCAACGTAATTCGAGCGCCAAACATGATTTGTAAATTTTACTGAAAAACAAAATGGCGGCGTTAGTCCTGATTTTCGCCATGCGCCTGGTGATTCCCGTACAGCTGTACAGTTTGCTAGAAGACGGGTAGTCCCCCCTCATACCGTTTGCAATGTATCGGCGAATGACGTCACTGAAACTTTTTAATATGAAAGTAAGTTGGTGTGTTTTCCTAGAGAACGTTTTTGACACCGTAATGTCAAACTCCGGTGCTGTCATTTTGATGTCAGCCGTCATGTCGCAGCAACCATTGTTCTAGGAAACCGCGTAACTTTAGCAGGCAGCTAACTACAATTTAATTACGAACTTAGGGGTTTATTCATAAACGTTGCTTAAAGTTAAATGACGTTTAAACGTCAAAAATGTATGGTTAAAACAGTCGCTAATCATTACCTAACTTTAAGCAACGTTTATGAATAAACCCCTTAACCGATAGAATCCCGGTGGCCCTCTATGGGGCCGGGGTGGCGCCACCGTCAAGCCCCGCTGGCCCGCTAGTCTCTGGTCGTGCGGTTAAATAATCATCATTAATGCTTCTAAATGAGGGCTAATATCGTGTTTTGAGCATTTCACTGTAAGGGCTTTTTTTTTTTTGGGCTGACTAGCTTTCTTGTTCCACGACATACCGGTGGCGCCACCCCGGCCCTACAGAGGGCCACCGGGTTTCTATCGGTTAATGTTCTACCTTAGCCATTAATTGTTTTAATATTGTGATGTAATTTTTATTAACACTACCCGGGCGAAGCATTAAAAAGAGACACAAGTACAGTATTTTTTTTCTGATGAAGCGACGCGCGCTTTACTTGTGTTTACCAAGTGTACAAACGCTGTGAATGTGTTATGTGCTGTCGCTATTCGTCTTCAGGCACACTCACACACACGACCGACTTCGCCACTAGCTCGGACGGTACTGAGCACAGAGTACCTTTATGTGCCGAGAGCTCTTGCGCTTGCACACATTCACAGCGTAAAGCGCGCGTCGCTTCGTGATATAAAAATACTCTAAGAATGCCAAATGCGCCGCTCTAAAAAGTCGAACTTTTTCGAAGACTCGGTGACCCATATTTACGGGCGGGTCCTATAGTTTGTTATTTGATCCTAGATATTTAAAAATACTATGTTTTGAAATTTGTAATTAGTTTTCTTCTATGAGAGAAGGCCTGTATTAATAATACCTACCTTCCTTGGTTAATGACTAAGTTAAATACGACATTTCTTAAAACGGGTAATTCTCAAAATGGCGAAATAGTAAAGGGACTATAGTTTCAAAATGTAAAAACTAAGGACCAAATCTTAAAATTGACAATTCATTTAAAGACTAAATCGCAAAATTGCCCATTCTTACGACACTTAATACTCATTCACCAAATTGATTATGTACAGTCACGAGCACTAATATGTCAACACTTGGCAACTTTCAATTGCAATTTTTTTGTGAAATAACGAATGCAACGTTAAAATACGAAATATTACATAAACCTATGGTTTCGAAAATACTATGCTCGTAACACCATAAAATTTCATTAAAAAATTAATGAGAAAATCGATTTTGAATTTAGCCAAGTGTATACATATTTATGCTCGTGACTGTACTTAGTAACAAATATTTATAAATATCTAAAATCAGTTTTTAAGTAGACACACCTTTTCCTATTTGCAATTATTAATACATCTCTTAATTTTATTTAAACACCATTTTCAAAAAGCCTATTAAATTTAATGTAGTCAAATATCATGTGAAGTTATATTAATACGTTTGGTTTATATATATTTCAGTCAAAAAGCGCGGGAAGCCGACTGCCATTTGTAGATCTTTGACAGTCGTTCCTGGGTAGTTAGAAGAAGCCTGAAAGTCTGACCACCAGTCTTACCAAGGGGTATCGTGTTAACCAGTAACTGGATTGTGAAGGTCAGATAGGCAGTCGCTCCATGTAAAATACTAGTATTCAGCTGAATTCGGTTAGACTGGAAGCCGACCCTAACGTAGTTGAGAAAAGGCTAGGTGGATGTTTTTATTTTAGTCAACATGAGATTTGATTTAGATTAAGAGGCTTTCAAAAATCTAGCTGAATTAAATCTCTCTAAAAGAGAACTTAATCTTACAAACTCGAATTATTCTAATCACTTAATATTACATTAAAAATAATTGTGATTTAAACGTGATACACTGTAAAAAATTATCTATGGAAAAATAGACAATTTTGTTTTTGTAAACAAAAATATTATTTGTGTTTGTTTTCCTGAATCTATGAATTTTGATATTATATTTACCAATTAACTAGACAAAAATTTTGTTACACATAATATTTTTGTTATAAACATTTATTTATGTAAATTACACTTTTTTTTTTGGTATTTTCCAATAATTATATTGAGTTATAAGCAAATGAAACAAGGACAAAACATGTGGAGACATATAAAATAATATCTCGATTTTTATTGAAGTCATTTTCTTTATTCCTTTTGACGCGCTTCTAAATAGTATAAAACAAAATATGTTTTTTTATTTAAATGGGCTTTTGTGACGGCGCTACACGAGGTAGGTCACCACCTAACCGAAGCGATCCCCGCGCGAACACGCGACCGCCGCGTTTTGACCACTTTGTCCGGCGAACCCAAACGCGTGATTGCGCTGACAGAGGGCGCTTTCCGGATTTCCGAACAAAAAAATTACGCTATGGTTAGGACGCCGGTTACACCAAAAGTGTCAAATACACTTCTTTCTTAAGTTTTGAGTTGAGCTGCACGATTACTGACAAATGCGTGCACTGACTGGACAGGTCCACTCATTCTGCGTGGTTTTAAAACTTAAGACTAGAGATGCCGATGCATTCCACCAGCTTTTATGACAAGTCCTTTACAGTTCAAGCAGTACGGTTATGGAATGCCTTGCCCGAGTCGATAAGGCGTGCTCAATCTTTGTCCACTTTTAAAATTATGGTTAAAAAACACTTCCTCTCTCCTTAAACATCATCATTACATTTAGTTTCCTTGCTCTTGTTTCATGTTTATTATTGTATATATTATATGTAGATAAGTATATGTTTTATGTATGTATGTATTTGTTGTATATGTAAATGGTACACCACTGACTACCTGCATTATTGTCTCTCCTTCTCCCTTGAATCCATCCAAAGGTTGTCTGTAAAAGATCGCTTTTAGCGATAAGACCGCCCATTGTGTCACCCTGTGTAAAATGTCTACATTTATATCTGTTATTTTTTATGGTGTACATAATAAAGAGTATTCTATTCTATTCTATTCTATTTTTTTCCCTCAAAAGACCATTTCAGACTCAAATCTACATGGTCTTCACATGATCTGACAAAGATTATGTCTGGACTTTAAAAGAGACTGTAACCTCTGAGTTTGTTTCGGCCTTTCTTCTCAGAGTAGTCAGATAGGAAACGCCGACCTCATCTAGTACTAAAATATGATGTTTGTACAAACCTACTTACAGAAATAAAATCATTTATCATTTAACACTATAATTATTGAAAAGTACCAAAAAAAAAAACAACATCAAAACTACCAACAACACCAACTAGATGGCGTTAACACCAAAAAAGTGCAAAAACAATCACATACAAAGTTCTTTCACTACTTCTCGTCATTTCGTATATTCACGACGTCTGCAGGCGGCTGCCGCTTTTAGATCAGGCGCTAACTTTGTTTCTTCTGCTCAACAGGGGATTATTGCTCTGTCCTAAATCTTTGATTTTTACCTGTAAATTAGAATTTTGTTGGTTAGTTAGTGTTTTTTAGTCCATTTTTTTATTAAACTAAACGGTTTTAGATTTTTTTTCTATTAATCTCATATACAGGATGTTTGGAAGGTGGTTGCAAAGCCTTAAGGGGGTGATAGTTGACACCATTTTTTTTATTTTTAGCTGCTATACCTTTACCTAACAAAACCTAGAAATAGCAGCCAAAAATAAAAATAAAATCGACTTCGTCTAAGAAATGTATGGCTCAAAATGCTCTAAATGGTGTCAATTTTCACCCCCTTAAGGCTTTGCACCCAGCTACCAAACACCCTATATATTAATAATAATACCAGCCTATTATGTCCCACTGTAGGGATAAACCAAGGCATGAGCATTGATCACCAGTTCTCCACGCTTGATCAAAATTGATCAATTAGCGTTTTTACACTTCTGTTAATTATATGTCAAGGTTTCCTCACGATATTTCTCATATCCGGAACAATATCTATACATCATACAAGTGTTCTGTGTAGGAGTCGAACCCGCATTCAGGAGTATAGGTTTAAATAATAAGTTTCAAGGTTAACAACCCTTCAAGGCCTGGCCCTGCAGTCTCGACATTAGATAGCGACAAAAACTTGTCGCTAAGTCGTAACGATGTCAAATTCCTTTAAGAGATTTTCAACCTTATGCTTTGGAAATAAAGCTGAAAATCTATTAAAGGAATTTGACATCGATACGACTTAGCGACAGATTTTTGTCGCTAGCTAATGTCGAGACTGCAGGGCCTGGGATGCGAAACCAGAGTAGCGCTTCACAAATAAGTTAAATTATCCTAAAGTTAATTTACAAGTTTAGTACAAAAATACATATAAAATTAGCCACAGAAAGCAATATTTACAATGTTAATTAAAAAGAAAATCCCCTTTGTATTCAGCCACGAGCCCCCTATTGACTAATAAACTAATAATGAGATAAGAATAATAGCCATGGGAGCTCGTAGCCCTACAAAGGCGGACCTTTCTATAGCCACGCGCCCCCGTTTATTTAGACACGAGCCCCTCTTTAATTAGTCACGCGACCCCCTCTATTTAGCCACGAGCCCCTCTACTTACTAAGCCACGAGCCGATCTCTACTTAGACCCGAGATCATTTTTTTTTGCCACATTCAGTCACAAGCCCCCCTTTTGCTAATAAACTAACAAAAACCACGTGTAAACACTCGCCGTCACCTAATCGTAGTCGACTCGCATGGTGGCCAGTGACCGAGTCATTTTGTCCTGTACGTCTGCCCATACTTCGCCACTTTCGCAAAGTAGTGTGTGTGAGCCCCTCTTTCTTTAGCCACGAGCCCCCTATATTTAGCTACTAACCCCAGTTTTTTAGCCAAGAGCCCCACTTTTGTTTGCACGAACCCCTCTTTCACTACTAAACTAATAAAAAACACGTGTGAACACTCGCCGTCACCTGATTGTAGTCGACTCGCAAGGTGGCCAGTAACCGAGTCATTTCATCCTGCACGTCTGCCCATACTTCGCCGCTTTCGCAAAGTAGTGTGTGTGAGCCCCTCTTTATTTAGCCACGAGCCCCCTATATTTAGCTACTAACCCCACTTTTTTAGCCACGAGCCCCACTTTTTTAGCCACGAGCCCCACTTTTGTTTGCACGAACCCCCCTTTCACTACTAAACTAATAAAAAACACGTGTAAACACTCGCCGTCACCTGATCGTAGTCGACTCGCATGGTGGCCAGTGACCGAGTCATTTCATCCTGCACGTCTGCCCATACTTCGCCGCTTTCACGAAGTAGTGTGTGAGTGTATAATGGTGTTTGGGGCACTTGAGTGAACTGACGGATCCAGGGGCTTGACATGACCTGGAAAAATAATGGTTTCCGGTTAATGTATGTAGGAACAGAGCCTGTCAGGACAGTGAAAGGAGATCTGAAGATGAATGACAGATATGAAGCATAAACGAGTGACAGAGATGAATGTACGAAATAGTCAAGGATTGAAAGAGATAGTGAATTAATGTTTTAAATGGAGAATGAGTAAAAAAAAAAACACGTGTGGCACTCGGGGACTGCCGCGGTAAAGCTATTGCATAGCATTTTTTATCAATTTATGCAATTATAATTATTTATTTATGCAGTATTTTTTTTTTCTTTGATATTAATTCCAAGTACAGTCGTACCATATACATACACGTTAAGCGAACGCTCGGCCGAGCTACATGGTAGGCGGAGTGGGGGGTGTTAGGTTTTATTTTCGTTAAGGAATTTCTTGATTCGGTCGCCGCGCTCAAAGCCCGCGATAAAAGCTATGCAATAGCTTAAAAAGAACGGAGATTAGGAAGAAAATGGTGAAAGACGTAAGACGATTGTGAAGACGAAAATAAAATTAAAATAAGTAATCAGTGGTTTCATTTAACTTGAATATAGCTAATACCAGATGTATGATTGTTATGATGTTTGGGAGTTTAATAACCTTTTTTATGATGATTTTTCACCCAAAAAAAGTTATAGGTTTAAACTAATATTTGTATTCACAAAAATTATTTATAACTTAAGCTAATTCTACAAATATTATAAATGTGAAAGTTTGTGAGGATGGATGGATGGGTGGATGTTTGTTACTCTTTCACGCAAAAACTACTGAACGGATTTGGATGGAATTTGGAACACAGATAGTTTATAACCTGAATTAACACGTAGAATACTTTTTATCCTGGTAGTAAGAAGTTTTACGAACGTTTAAACGTTTGTAAGGTTTCTTTTTTCGAAGTTTTTATGTTTCACTTTTTAGTTGTGGTACCTACCCCATACAAATTCGTACACCACTACTTGCTATGTAAATAATAGTGACAGGAAATTATTATAACATTATCAATATTAAACTAAATGGAAAAAATACGCAATATTAAGGATAACTCAAAAACTACTGGTCAGAACTTGATCAAATTTAAATGGGACCACACGTGAAGCACCAGCTTTCAAATAAAAAAATCATCCAAATCGGTTCACCAAGAAAAAAATTCTGAGCTAACACACATTTAAAAAAAATGCTGTCGAATTGAGAACCTCCTCCCTTTTTGGAAGTCGATTATAAATTAGGGTGCAAGAATCAATTTTTGCAAGATTCCTAGTCGTAAAATGTGTAGTATCAAGTTTTAGAAAGAAAATAAAAAAATATAAGGACGAAATAACAACAGTACAGTTAGTGTTAATATGATACATCGAGCTTTAAGACTTACACAAATGTGATTAAGGGGGAAGCGCCAGGTAGCCCGCGAAATTAAAAATTTCTTATGTTTTCTGCAATTTGCAGGTCAGTGTCAGGTTGTATGTTAAACAAAATATGATTCGCGACCGTAACAAGTACCTATGTATTTACACAATGAGGGCTATCGTGTTTGAGTTTGCCGCTAGAGGCGCTAGTGTAGAGTAAGGTCTCTAGATGTCAAAATATGTACTGAACGTTCACTGTTTGCGGGATTTTTTATCACGGATTTTAACAAATAATTCATAATAGCTGTAATGGTTGTGCCATTCTTGATTAATTATGGCTTAAGATTTTAAGTAAAAAGTTAGGATCGAATTTGGTAGCACCTGAAGGAAGAATAAGATTTGTCTGCTTCATGCTTGCCAATTTTAGGAACATTATAATCTAAATATTTATTTGAAGTTTAAATATGTAATAAAATAAATATACTATGATTATAAGGGTACTTAAAATTATCCAAAACATCAAATAAAAGTACTGCAACAGGACCCGACTCGACAGTGGCGCCAACTGGTAAGCACAAAAACGATAGCCCCCCATTATACTCATCAATACAACCTTCTAAGTTGATATAATCCTATTGTTTGATATTTTATGAAATTGTCATTCAATAGGATTATATGATTTTTTGACGGACCAACTACTTTCTTACGAGCCCGTATCTCCGTTGACGAACTAAGAGAGTAGACCCACTGGCCACAACGTCGCAGAGACTTGACTTGATCGCAGGGAAACAAAACTATCGTATGAGCTCTCTTCTCAAAATGCACCCTTTTTTGTGCGACTTAGTACGTTGAGAGCAAATCTAACGATTTAAATCTTTGTGTATGTTCGAATAAATGTGCATAAAATACTTACTTGCTGAATGGTTAATCTCTTAGCGGGGTCAACTGACAGCATTCCACGGATGAGATTCTTGGCTTCAGATGAAACATTGGACCACTCCGGCTCAGGGAAATCGTACTGGCCTAGTCTGATGCGCTGGAAATTCAGTAAAACTGTTAGTCAAAAGGAATATAACAAAACATCACGCCTGTATGCCTCAAGGGGGTAGGCACGGATGTGTAAATAAAAACATCCACGTTTCGCTAATTATTTTGAAGCCAAAATAATAGAGGGCGACCCTCAATCAGGCGAATAATCGGAATTTTTTGTATAAACCTTTCGTTTCTAGTGCAGGGATGAAGTTACTAAATCTGCCAGGGTCGCGGATTATTCGAAAGAGTTACCGTGGCCCTGGCGCACACGCAACTGAAGGAACACGGGTGGGTTTTAGTCAGTAAGAGTCTGACACGCCCTCCCGCTCCGCCCAGAGCGGGAGAAGTTATTTGATGATTTCCCAACCAAAAAAAAAAGTACCTATGCTTTTTTCAAACTTAAAAAAAAAATCACTTATTTAAAAAAAAAAATACACCTTTAATGTTTTTATAGATTTTATAATGTTTCAGTCAGAAAAATAAGACTCATCACATAAGCAACTAAAAATAGATCTACTGATGCTTACTCAACCTTTTCATTCCTCGACTGGAAACAAAAGTAGGTACATTTTGTGACTAACCTTTTTCATGCCAGGGGATATAGCGAGCCCGTGGTTGGAGTAGAATGGGGGGAAACCACACAGTAAGATGTACATCACGACTCCTAGTGACCAGATGTCGCAGGATTTGTCATATTTCTCCGGACCTAGCACCTGAAATCAAACAAAATGGAATTAAATAACATTTTTATATCACGCTTGTATTTCACGAAGGGGCAGGCAGTGTATAGCACACCTACATTTCGCCAGTTATGTTAAAGTCCCATGTCACAAATCTAGGCTCTGGGGTGCTACTGAGAAATTCCTATTGGAAAAGCCAATGGTGCCGATTCTCTTGTACACCGAACTAAACTAACTAAAGTCTGCAGTGTATCAGCAGGAGTCAAGGTCTCCTTAGCAAAGCCGAAGTCTGTCAGCTGTATTGCGTTCGGTCGCGTGCTCGTGTACAGCAAGTTCTAAGGTTTGATGTCCCGGTGAGCAATGTTTGAATCATCACTTACCATCAGGTAAGATATGGTCAAACGCCAGACCAAGATTATCTGCATAGCATTTTTCCGATGATGATGTGGTCAGCTTCCAGTCTAACTGGATGCAGCTGCATACTCTGCTATTACTTTAAATGCGAAAGATTTCGCGGGTAAACTTCGCTTGCGCGATGTAGGATTTGTGAAATTGTGAGACGTCAGATGTCATGCGTAGTTCGTATGTGTCCGTATAGATGTCGCCACAGTGTGTTTGTATGTTTGTCCTTCTTTACGTAGTAACGGAGAAACTAATCGTTGTGATTTTTTGCATAGAGATAACTTATGTATAATATGTATAAATTATGGGATAGAAAATGACATAGGATACTATGTCATTTTCTATCCCATAATTTATACATATACACATATTATACATTTACATTTATATACATATACATTTTTTTTAATGCATTTTTGCGACGTTCTGGGCTAGACCAGGCCAGCGAAGCCGCAGTAAAACCGGGTCAGTATATTTTCTTATTTTTTTTTTTTTGTATCTTACCTCCGGAGCCACATAATACGGTGTATAACAAGGAGTCTGAAGTGTATCAGCAGGAGTCAAGGTCTCCTTAGCAAAGCCGAAGTCTGTTAGCTTCAGTACTCCGTTCGGTTGAGTGCTGGTGTACAGCAAGTTCTCAGGTTTGATATCCCGGTGGGCTATGTTTGAGTCGTGGAGGTGGCGGACTGCGACGCAGATTGAGTGCATTATCTGTAATTGAAACAAGGTTTAAATTTAGTAATGGGAAGATGATTAGAAATGGGTTCTCCTGATTAAAAACGCTTGTTTAAGAGGCTTACAACAGCTAAAGCGCGGTCACTGTCGGACTACATAGAAAAGAAAGAGAATCGCGATGACACAACTCTGGTAATTTATTCCAAATACGAAGCAATTATCTATGTACAAAAAATCTATTGATTGGATTAAAAAATTAAAACACTATTACGTTAGTATGTTGCTTGTAGAATAATCTGACAAAAAATCAGAATTATTTAATGCATAGTAGTATGGTTTTTAATCGTTATAAGAAATTTTTAGAGGTATCTTCGTGATTTTTTTCTATCGTATCAAATTAGTTGTATTATGTTTTCAACACACTATCTAATTAGCAAATATCCTGAAGAATAACATATATTTTTTTGATTTTGTTTAGTGCAGTGGATCATATAATTTTAGGCATTATAAAACTTACATTTAGGTCCTGTAGTCCCCTTAAATAATTTATTTAGGTTTATAGATGAGGAACAGGGTGTAAAGTTCACTCATACCTGAATGGAAAAGGCAGGATCCTCTGACCAGACGGGTGTCGTGTCTGGTGGGCAACTGCCCGACGTTTGATGTCATGACGTTGTATATTATATGATAGTTGCGCGGTAAACTCTGCTTGCGCGATGCAGGATTTTGCGTGACGTCATTGTGACGCGTAGCTCGCATGTGGCGATGTAGATACCGCTACAGGTTTGTATTGTTTGGGTGGTATTAATTAGGTTTTGTTAAAATGTTGCTGGTCATCATTTGTGATGTTGTTGGAATTTTTTTTATGAAGATAAAAAAAAACTCTTTAGTCCTTCAAATAGAAGTGAGCTACACGACAAATAATGGATGTGCACTCGGGAACTAGTCAATGGCGTTTTCTTCAAAACTCCGTTCCATACTTTGCCTAGCATAGCTCACGTAATTAATGAATGAATTAATTAATAATATACAATAGTTATGAACAAACAAAGCTCACATTTATTCTAATTTATATTAGAATAAATGGGTTGGCTTTTGCAGCAATTATGAGTTCTGAATTTGTTTACGCTTTTCAGAAATCTTCAGTTAGGAAATATTTACGTCTATATTTAAGGCTCCTACAAACAGGTGCGACCCAAAGGCACCGCTCGTCGCGCGACACGCGGTGCCTTTGGGTCGTGTGCGATTGGTGTCGCGTCAGTCTGAACGAGCCTTTCAGTGATTTTTTTAAACTAGATAGTGGATCTACTTTGTAAGCCACATATAAATTTCGTGTAACATTGCCTTTTAAGATGTAGGTAAACTTGCAGAAATAAATAATTACCTAATCATGCGAAAAACGATTTTAATGATGTAGATTAGGTGGCAATAAACCGCATGTATTACCTCAGCGGCCTGTCGTTCAGTGAAAGCCCCTTCTCTGTTGTCCTGTATTCTTTGGAACAGCTCCCCTCCATCCATGCACTCCATGACTACTAGGAGACATCCTCGGCCGCCGTAGGAGTTCTCATACACATCTATGACCTGGAAAATTGAGAAAGAAGTGGATAAGCATCAGGGGCGACGACTTTTAGAAAACCTTGTGGGTGTTCATTCTCATGCCCGACTTGCGATTCTTTTTTTTTTCTTCTTTCATTCCTAAAATCGCATCTAAATCCGTCCAGTAAAACTCATGTTCAGCGAACAGATAGGCACAATCTTCACTCTTAAGAAATTACTAATTAATTAAGTTTATAAAATACTAGCTTCAGCCCGCGGCTTCGCCCGCGTCTTCGCCCGCGTGGTTACCGGAAATTATCCCACGGGAACGTGGTACCGGGACAAAAAGTAGCCTATGTCCTTCCCCAGGATGCCATCTATCTGCTTGCCAAATTTTATCCAAATCCGTTCAGTGGTTTAAGCGTGAAAAGGTAACATACAGACAGAGTTACTTTCGAATTTATAATATAAGTATGGATGGATTGAAGAAAATCTACGATGCAAGAGCGAGCGAAGCGAGCTCCGCAATATTTGCATCTCGGTTTAAAATGTTATACCTAACGAAGTGACGTGATTTTAAAAAGACATCGGACAAAGCCGATTGACTGATCAGTGTTGATGTCTATGCTAATGGATGCTCCACCCTCATTATTTACCTCTCGTGGGTGCTGGAACCCCGGAGCACCCACGGAGTCGGCGCCCCTGATAAGCATAACTTATTAATATAATTATATTCCCATGGTGATTTCGACCACGGTCACTATTTCTGTTTTTACAGCTATATGGGTTACGGTAGTAACAACACATAGTCTAGTCGACTTACGAAAACCTTATCTGTACCAACTTAGAACCTTCTTTTATTTTGAAAATTGTGACGTAAGTATTACATTGGCCGACAAGTAAAGAAAAAATCTTTGTTAATTCTATTACAGTTACAACTATAGGTTGTTACGCTTAAAGTATAACATATTTTTATATTACTGTGTTATTAAAGAAATAAAAATCTTAACTTTATATGTATTTGTTAGTATTGTGTGTTATTATTATCTTCAAAGTTTACATTTTCTCTATGTAACGAGCCCCTGAGGCGGTAAAAGACTCCTCCGAAGGTTTCCAATAGTCCCGTAGTCTGGCTACTAATAACACCTACCACCAACAGAACGTTAAAAGCTTCCGTGATATAAAGACAAAAAACAATTCAAATATTAAATTAAATTAAAATTAGCCGTGGCAGCTAAGAAATGACCAGTCCCTAATGAGGGGCCCGTTCACGAACATGACGAATGGTTAATTTTATCTTTACTTTGCGATTCAATGTATTTTTATTTAATAATTAATTACTTAAGTAATTTTACGTAATTTGTATTAATATAATTATTAATTACACTTGATATTTACTGAATTTGATGTCTATTTATTTTGTTAAATTTTGATGAGAAAGTGATGCTAAGTTTACTCATTTAACCAACCGCAAAGTTTTTAAATTGGTAAGTATTTTGTATCAATCGGAAAAAAACTAGAGATAGGATTTTTAAAGTACTTTGGCTATGGGAGTTTGAGAGATCTATTCCCATCCAATACCAAGAGCTAATACCATTTGGTATTAGTTTATTTCCGAATTTATTTTCTATTCCCAACGAGTACCACATTTTTTTAAATAAAAAATCTATTACTAACGAATACCAAAGCGTGACTTTTTGTACACTCAGCTACACAAAGTTTTATTTAAATTGCGTTTTACCGAAATCTAGGGTAATCTAAATATAGGGTTAGGGTTAATAAGCTGGTCGACGGAGCCCCGCTTCGCGGGGCTCCTATTTCTGTCTAAAGGGTTTAAAGGAACCTAACCAACCGAACCTCGGGATGCCACTGACGTCGACCGTCTAGGGTTAGGATTTTCGGGAACATTTATTATGTTTTCGGAAACTTAGTTCGTCACTCAAAGCATTTTAATTTTACTGAACCTGACTATCTGATTTCTTCAAACTTGTTTTGGTATTGGTTTTAAAATGTGGTACTCGTTGGGAATAGAAAATAAATTCGGAAATAAACTAATACCAAATGGTATTAGCTTTGGTATTGGATGGGAATAGAGCATTTGAGATATCAGTTCATTTTGAAAAAGGGGTCTCTAGCCCAAAATAGTTTGGGAATCCCTGGTTTAGACGATACAACTGTTACTGTCCTTCGATTATCAACACTGTAATTTGAAACATTGTAAAAACCCCTTATTTTTAAAACAGTAACCGTGGAGTTTCTTGCCGCTACTTCTCCATAGGAAACGACCAATTGGAACCGTGCACCTAGCTTCTGACGTTTCATAAGTGCCCATGTTGGTTTATGTGAAATAAAATATTTTGGTTTTGATTTTATTTTGATTGTTCCTTCAACTTGCCACAGTTTATGAAATCGCACGGTGTAAACAAGACAGTATTTATAATTTACAGACACAACGCTCTACAAAGCCGAACTTTAAGACTCCCGCAAACAGGCGCGACGCGACGGTGCGTTGCGAATCTGGTAGAACAATTTCCATGCAGTTTTCATAGAAATTGTTCTACAAGAGACGAGTCGCGCTGTCGCGTCGCACCTCCCTGCGGGAGCCTTTACCTTCAACTCCATGTGCCATATTTACGGTCGCGTAATCTAAGCCTTAGATACGGGCGCTTTTTTATGGCACACTTGATTTTCAACTCTCGCTGTTAAACCGAGAATTGAGATTCCTACAGAGAGCATCCCAGCGCGTCAAAAAAACACTTGGATTTTCAACTCTCCGCCCTAAGCAGTGCGTTGAAAATCCAGTGCGCGAAAAATCGCTCGTGGGTACGATAGATAAGTAGTAATGTAGGTTTCCGTATAATAAAGTTTATGTAATTGCATTCTTATCAGTGACTGCCCACATCGATAGTGCAGATTTAATGCATAATTGCTGCCTTATCACTCTTATCAGGTACATATCGGAGTTGAGTCGTAATATCGCGATTTATCTCGATTGTTACTAGTTTTCTACACTCAATGTGTAGGTGGCATATTCAGCATTTAAGTACGCCTTCAATACCTAACTAACGTGAAACTCCACGTATTATTGAAGCTAACTGAAAAACTACCGAAGCAAAGTTAATAAAATTTATATGAGACCACCCCTGAGGCATACCCTATCTATTAAAAAATATATTTTCGAAATCGATCCACAATTTCCGGAGATATTGCGTAACATACATACAAAAAAAAATCTTACTAATATTATAAATGTGAAAGATTGTGAGGATGGATGTATGGATGGATGTTTGTTACTGTTTCACGCAAAAAACTACAGAACGGATTTGGATGTAATTTGGAACATAGATAGTTTATAACCTGGATTAACACGTAGGTTACTTTTTATCCCGGTAATAGTTTTCCGTGGGATAATTTCTGACCTCCATGCGAGCGAAGCCGCGGGCAAAAGCTAGTATATAAATATACAGACGAATTGATAACCTCTTCCTTTTTGAAGTCGGTTGTAAAATCACAGCTCGAGCCTGGCGAGTCTCGTATTCGAGATTTTGTTTCTCCCTGGTTTTTTTTCATTCTGATGATCATTTTATTTGCAATTTTGATTTTAATTCTGATGTTTATTTTTTTAACTTAATTCTAATTTTAAATCTTGATTATTCTAAATTCGAATTTTAATTTTTATTTATGTTTTATTTTTAAAGTGTCTTAAAAATGTTAGTCTAAATTGTAATTTTAATTTATAACGCATGTTTTGTCTTTTCTTTTTCTATGGACCCTGGTCTGAAAATAAAGTATATTATTAGTATTATTATACTGGAAAACAGAAGCTTGAGAATCTAAGAACCAGTCTTACCAAGGGGTATCATGTCACCCGGTAACTGGGTTGTGGAGGTCAGATAGGTAGTCGCTCCATATAAAATACTGGTATTCATCCAGTTGCATCCGTTTTGACTGGAAGCCGACTCATAGTTGGAAAAAGGCTAGTTAGATGATGTTTGAGTGTACGGTCACCAAAACTGATAAGTAACCAGGGTAGTCAGATATAGTTAAAGTTTAGTAAGAAACCGATGGATATTTTCGAATAAAATTTAATTGAATTAATAGAAAATAAACATTTAATTTATCAAATTAAATTAAATTTAAAATAAATCTATCAGTTTCTTACCAAACTTCAACTGTATCTGACGACCGTGATTACTTATCTCTTTTGGTGACTGTACCTATACACATAAGTGCGACAATCGCATGGCAAACCTCGTCTAAACGAGTCTCGCACAGACATCTTACCTCTCGACGACGGTCGAGCAGACAGGCACGACTCGACAGTGCGACGCGACTCTAGTAGAATAATTTCTATGAAAATTTAACGTAAATTGTTCTACCAGTATCGCGTCGCGCCATCGCGCCGCGCCTGTCTGCGGGAGCCTTAACTATCTTTCTGTTAACGAGTCGAAATTAAATAAACACTTTGATTGATTACCTGATTCTAATGCGCCTTACTTTCGACCAGTCATTGTTTTTAGTAGTTTTAGGAAAAATAACTTTGTTTATTCGCTTTCTCATCAATCATTGAGGCAATCAATCATTTTGTGGGCGTGGTGCTCGATCTACTTCGTTTAGTTCATCACCATGCACAATGATAAAATGTATTATTAAGCTATTGCATAGCTCTTATCGCGGGCTTTGAGCGCGGCGACCGAATCAAGAAATTCCGTAACGAAAATAAAACCTAACACCCCCACTCCGCCTACCATGTAGCTCGGCCGAGCGTTCGCTTAACGTGTATGTATATGGTGCGACTGTACTTGAACTAATATCAAAGAAACAAACATACTGCATAAATAAATAATTATAATTGCATAAGTTGATAAAAAATGCTATGCAATAGCTTTACCGCGGCAGTCCCCGAGTGCCACACGTGTTTTGTTTATGAAGTGGACTTATGCCGTTATACAATATATTACAATTTGTTTGTCTGTTACACACGGCTAGATGTCAAGTTATAAATTTCCAGTATAAATTGACGTCTCTTTGTACGGAAATCCTATACAATGCGAGATCAGCTTATACTGGCTATGTATAGCTTGATATGTAGCCGTGTGTCTATCTATACGCGGAAACGGATTAATAAGCTAATTAATTTAAATTATTCGTAAGTTACTCGTAACGCGTCAATGTCTCAACAATCCTAACTATCCTAACTTCCTAACTAATATTATAAATGCGAAAGTAAGTTTGTTTGTTTGTTACCTTTTCACACCTAAACCACTGAACTGATCATCATGAAATTTTGCATATACGTTTTCAGGTGTACAGAAACGGACATAGGGTACCTTTTATGCCGAAAAAAAGTACTGTTTCTGAGGAAAACAACAATAACGTTCTTATGATAATAGATGGCGCCACGTGTCTTTCGAATCATGATTGAATTATATTATTATAGAAACTTTAGTGGTGTGTTAAGAGCTTTTTTATTTTTTATTTAAGTACCTAATACATTTTGTGAGTCTAGAGTGTCGATAGACCGGTTTTTCATCCTCCTGACTATAATTCCCCGAACAACCCGAATTGATTGACAAATTCTAAATTAACGCGAGCGAAGCCGCGGGCAAAAGCTAGTTAAGAATAATTATTGGATTTTTCGGTTACATTGTAGTTTTCTTTTCTAAATTACTCGACGTCACTTTGTTGGTCTGCATCATGCCTCTAAGGACGGTTCACACGAAACGTATCGCCCGCTCACAGTCAATATTCAGTCATCTATTCATGGTTTTATCACTACCATAAAACCATGCACGGTCACCAAATGTGATAAGTAACTAAGGTCGTCGGATATAGTTGAAGTTTAGTAAGAAACCGATGGATGTTTTCGAATGAAATTTAATTTGATAAATGACCTGTTTGTTTTCTAAATATTAAATTAAATTTTATTCGAAAACATTCATCGGTTTCTTACTAAACTTCGACTATATCCGACGACCCTGGTTACTTGTCTCTTTTGGTGACTATACATACCTGTGGGGTTTGACGTTAGAGACTGGCATTAAGGCTCCTACAAACAGGCGCGACACAAAGGCACTGCGTGTCGCGAGACGAGCGGTGCCTTTTTGTCGCGTGTCGCGCCTGTTTGCAGGGGCCTTTAGACGTTTTGAACCCTTTTTTTTCGTAGTTTTTGTGGTAAGACCATAAGGTTTTTACAACAAATTCACAATACTACGTTAGTTAATTTATCTAATGGCACCGTTCGGTGTGAACGTTATTGAGCCGACAAATTTTTCGAACTTATGAAGCAATGGATTAGCAATATAGTTTTATGACAGCTGCGCGCACAGATTATTAAAGGCCGGCGGCGCATGAGTCGTTGCCCGGAATGTTACCAGTTTATAAATATTATGTTTATACAAACATTTAGATCTAGGTATAGCGTATTTATTTTATTTCTTATTTTTTTGTTATTTTTATATTTTCGTATGCTGCACTGGTTGACGTCATCACGTCAACGCCGGCTGTCGCTGAAAACCAGCGCTGGGGCTCTGTCTCGCATTATGCTGTGCGATTGCTGTTTTGCGTGGATGTGACGCATATTTTCCCCCAACTCATTATTTTTTGTATTTGTGTGTTTTTCTTTGCATCATGTTTACCGGATATCAAAGTATTTTCTTTCTTTCTTTCTATATATATATATCCTTCAAAATAATTCAGATTGTGTTTGAAAGTGTGCTACGCAATTAGAGTGCCGGGTCCATTTAGGGTATTTCTCACTATACCTGAACAATGTGAATACAGCCTCTTGCTCTCCAATGCAGCTCTACTTCGCGACGTGCTTTGGTGTTGTCGTGCAGGACCTTCAACGCACGCTTGGCTCCCGTTGTCTTTTCTTTACATTCCACGACCTGAAATCAATAAAAAAAGAAATTTAGAGTCGTCTACGCAGTAAATCTCGATTTACGGGTGGCGATGCTAAAATGTACAGTAGGCTGGACGACAAACTAGTAGAAGCTGGCCTTCTATTACAAGCTTTTATTTAACTTGCAACGTATGTTCATATGAAGCTCCGTCTACGCTAGTGTGAGCTGACCACGGGGCCTAGACAAAATGCCTTTTCTGTAAGCGTTAACGCCAACGGAAAAATCAAATTGTATGGCGTTGACATTTGCTTACCACGTGACATTACGTATCTTTTCCGCAGGTAATGTCATTGCCATACATTTTGACGTTAGCGTCTGGCGTTAACGCTCTCAGAAAAGTTTTTGTCTAGGCCTACAGAGAGCCTAGACAAATGGTACTCGCTTCGGAGCGATTCTATTTCTACAATCGCTATCGCTTTCGCTAAAGTTTCCATCATACGAACCGAAAACTAGCGACAACGCTTGTCAAAAAGTGCCACTTGACTACGCATCTCTATGGAAATAATCGTTCGACGCTGTCGATTCGTTTCATAGAATCGAATGATGTTAACATTGTCTAGCTAATTTCTATTCGTTGACCTATGATCACGTGACATTTCGATAGCTTATGTTAATCCTATACATTTTTTGGCTTTTCTACTAGCGTCATTTACTTATCGAATGTTACTTTGTCTAGGCCCTCTGGTTTAAGTGGTCAAAGTTTTACCTCCGACGTGCGCTTATTATTTTAACTCCGGCATGAACTATTTTCACATACTTGGCTGATACAAAGTCAAAGTCGAAGCATTTATTTCAAATGAGCACATGACAGGCAATTTTGAACGTCGACATTTACATTAAAATAGAATTTATTCTAGTCGCCCCTTCCAAAAGGTTGTTACGTATGGAGAAAAATAGGCAAGAAATTCCACCGTTACTCTTTTAAAATACTTTACTTACAATATTTTGTATAGGTTTTTTATTTGTTTTTAAACTTTGCCTCATACTAGGAATTTCTCCTGTATTATGGGTGCGTATACAAACATTTAAACTCACATACACAAACAGCCAGACCCGGAACAACTACTTGTAGGTCATACAAATATTTGTTCCGTGCGGGAATCGAACCCGTGACACGCAGCGCAGCAATCAATCGCTTAACAACTGCGCCAACCGTGCCGTCAATTAATTCTATAATTATAATATGTGAAGACGATGCATCTAGAATAAAATAACTATACCCCAATAGGTGAAAAGAATTAAAAAGGAAGTATTGACAGATAAATTAATTATGTGATATATATATGGTGCTCACATATTTACAAACACTGTAAAAGTATACGGTACAAGGAAAGTAGTAAGTTGTTTAGAGCAGACAAGTCCTTGAGTAGAGATCGTGAATTAGCAAGCGTAGCATACCCTGGGATTGGCCCAGTTAGACTAACCTTGGGCACAACGGCTTTTATCGCGTGTGGAAAATCTCATGGAAGTGTAAAGTCAGGGAACATGATTGCTTATTAAACATGTTGACTGTCGACTAAATTGTCCAAAAATTCTAATCTGATTCTACTTTACCGTCATTTTAGACATTTTATCAGTCATAAGAAATGGCTATTATAAACACGGCGAATTGAAGTGTGCTCAAACCATCAAGTCACATAGTAGCGTGCTGAGTGGAAGCTTTCTTGTCACAGTCATGACGTGCAGCTGTCAACTAATTCTGTTTTGTGCTCGTGATTATAGATCTATTTTGTTTTTTATTTTTATTTATTATTAAACCTAATTATCTTTTATGTATGCACGTGTTTCTGTGACAAATAAACCTATTTTTCTTTTTTTTTTTCAAGTTCCTTGACTGTACATTCCTATTGCAGCTATTGCATAGCTTTTATTGCGGGCTTTGAGCGCGGCGACCGAATCAAGAAATTCCGTAACGAAAATAAAACCTAACACCCTCCACTCCGCCTACCATGTAGCTCGGCCGAGCGTTCGCTTAACGTGTATGTATATGGTACGACTGTACGAAGCTCGCACGGATCGAGACGAGCTGCTCCGAAATCGGACGAATACGTAAGCAGCTGTTTGTGAGAAAGTATATAGGTGTATAGGTATCTATCATATCTTTATAATGCCACACTCACCGCATAAACAATAAAATAAAAATATTTTAAACGATATTAACTTGTCATTTATACAATAAAAGAAAAATAAATGTTTTCTTATCGGTCACCACGCTCAAAAAGTGTAACTTGAATTAATATCAAAGAAAAAACTTGAATTAATATCAAAACAAAAACTTGAATTAATATCAAAGAAAAAAAATACTACATAAATAAATAATTATAATTGCATAAGTTGATAAAAAATGCTATGCAATAGCTTTACCGCGGCAGTCCCCGAGTGCCACACGTGTATTTTTTTATACAAATTTTTTTTTTGCTGTCGTCAGTACTCAGTGAGATCAGTGCCCGATGTAAAGGAATGATCTCATTATTACATAACATGATAAATTAAACGCCAACGCCAACATTTTTGGCGCATGTATGTTGCGCCAAACTTGACCTAAATTGTAACGCATTTATATCGGACTATCTGAGCTTTCTTTAACGTCTTGATTTGAGAATGTGTCGTCAAAGATTTTTGTCACGAGTTTTGTACAAATATTGTTTGGGTGATGTGACAAAATTCGTGAGCTGGAATAATGTCTCGTCTTGTCAGCTGCTCTATTTAGGTATTTATTTTTATTTATTTAGCTTGAGGTTAATAGTGGGTGTTTTATAAAAGCTTTAGAGAATGTTTCCGGATATTTTGAATGAATGTGAAATAGACAGTGATAAACATTTTATTTTGAAGGTCACATGGCAGTCCTTCTGTGTAAAATATTGATATTAAAGCCGAAACGAGTCCAGAATTCGAAATGAGAAATTCCTGATGTAAAAAAAACAGTAACACGATGCTCAACCATTTTTTTTTCTTAGCGAAATCATCAAATCATCATCGCTCTGCGCGGAGCGGGAGGGCGTGTCAGACTTTTATTGACTAACACCTACCCGTGTTCCTTCAGTTGCCTGACTGCCAGGGCCACGGTGACCCTTTCGGACAAACCCGCGACCCTGGCACGATTAAAGCCCCTGCGCTCAGCAGTCGCCTTTGCGATCACTGGCGCCCGAAATTACCTATGTATTTAGTCCCAATGTTGGTCTTGCAGACATTGACTACTGCTTATCACTGCGCAGGCAGAGACTATAGAGGCCTTGGATTGATTTGATTCATTAAACCAGGAAACTAATGAGTTTCATGGTTTATTTATAGCTTGCCTATAAACAGTTAAAAGGATTGCTAAATGGCAAACTTCACAAAAAAAGTTAAGTGCCACATACATTAAGTTTCACTCCATTTAAACTTTTTTTTCAAGCCTTCTCTGTCCCACTCCTGGGCGACGGCCGGGCTCCCCACTTCTTCCAAAATTCGCGAGCGCGTGCGGCCTCCTTCCAGCTTTGACGGAACTTACCCAGTTTGACCCGCCATCTTCTATCACCCGTTATTAGTAGACGTCAAAAAATCAATCTAGGATTGCCTGTGGGTTGTGGTTATCAATTTCGGACGTAAACCATCACGTCAGTCACGTTTGCAGAGATAAGAATGACGGATGACGTATTTGTACAATTTATTGACATTGTGTTTCACAATGACGCACAAGACTTGTTACAATAATGACAACACTGTCAGTGGCGATGACGACATGGACAAAAATATTTCATTTCTGGTGTCGACTTATGAAATCAATTCCTTTGTAGTTTCCTTGTGTAATACGGATGCAACTTTTCCAGTTTCGAACATAATTCGCGCATTGCATCGGCATCCGAATCAGAGTTCCATTCGAATTGAAAATATTCTAAATTCAAATGGATAAATTTCGAACGCAGTGCGACGATTGAATAAAGAATGATTTTATAAAAATAAATAGCTTCTACTTAGATAATGGCCATAATAGACGGTTCAACCAAATTGATTAATTTTGGTTGAAAGTCGTGGTCCGCGGAAATGAAAGGATGATACTGAATTAATGATTCACTTTTACGTTTATATGATTCAACTCTAATCCAAATTGTGAAATCGACGAGGCAGTCTCTTTATCAATATGTTTAGTTGTGTCTCTAGGACAATAGTTACAATAGCTTAAAGGCTCCTTTGAACAGGCGCGACACGCGACGGGACACCAAGGCACCGCCTACGCCTGTCGCGCGACGAGCGGTGCCTTTGCGTCGCGTGTCGCGCCTGTTTGAAGGAGCCTTAACAACTAATGGTTATGCTTTTAATCTCTAAAACATTGCGCGATGTTTTGCGTAGACTGTCTCCGAAATACCAACGACAATTATTCAGGCCAAAGTCATACATGCAAAGTTCAATTTGAACAGACGAGCCTACGTCAGTTTGGTTTGATCGAGTGCACATACGCGAAACAGTAAATCTGCAGGGTAATTGCATAACACAGGTACAATGGTAATGCCTTTCATTTTGACGGTTCAACAACATTCATTGCGTTATTTTCGTTGTTGAGCAGATTTTTTTTTTAAATTAACGATTTCCATTAAAATCTTTAGGATTGTGATTTTACACAATTAGGGTGTTAATTAGTTTTAACGATTTGCTTCAAGGATTTCAGTCGCATCGTGAGCGCTTTCGCCTTCCTTGAGGCTGTAAATAACATCCATACACGGAACGGATTTTTAGATAGTCAGATGTAACTGGACATTTATAAAAGTAGCCATAACACAAATATCTATGGTCAAATCTAATTTACCTCACGTAATTATGGAAATCATTTCTATGTAACAAGCCTCGAAAAACATCGCACACCGGCTCACACAGCGCTGCATAATATTATCTCAATGACGTAGAAATTCCAACCCGCACTGGGCCCGCGTGGATTATGGCCCACTCCCTCTCACCGAGAGGAGGCCTGTGTCCCAGCAGTGGGAACATTAGTTATAGACTGTTTATGCAATGTCGTAGAAATCTTGTTCCTTTGTTGCAAACATAGATAACGTAAGCATTTTCTTAGTCTGTCAACGCATAGACAATATTATGCTAATGTCTATGCAATGAGGTGCAAAGACTTACAAGTTTCCATGAATGGAAATCCTTGTGGTTTTTGTTGTCGTTGGATATATTTCTAAGCATTGAAATTAAATCCTTAGCGAACAAAAAGAATATTCTAACGTGTTGATTACTAAAACTTTAATTTACAATCCACTTTCGAAGTTGGGACGTTACCAATGACGATTTCAAAGATACAGAGAACCGGAGAAGTTTTAATGAGCGAACGGGAACTAATTAATCCGCTCAACTTTTCGCACTTACAGGCAGACATACAGAAAAGTTAAATTACATGGACAATGAGGAGTAAATGTATGTATAACTAGCTTTTGTCCGCGGCTTCGCCCGCGTGTATCTCGGAAATTATCCCACGGGAACGGATCACCGGGATAAAAAGTATCCTACATGTTAATCCAGGTTATAAACTATCGGTCTTCCAAATTCCATCCAAATCTGTTCAGTAGTTTTTGCGTGAAAGAGTAACAAACATCCATCCATCCATCCATCCTCAAAAACTCACATTTATAATATTAGTAGCAAGTAGGATGGTAATGGAATGAAATCGTTTACTGTCCAACTTACAATAAATATATATAATACACATAACTAGATAATGTAATAAATATAAACAGTAGGTACAACATAACACATTTAATAAGGAAGGATGAGGTAACACGAGACGTGCAAAAACTCCGTTACAAAAGGTAGAATGCCTCGCTAACTTTTTGTACGTCGCAGACTCATCGTCTGCATGACGCTTAATGAGCCCTTATCAGATCTTCACTTAAAAATAACTCATAATTTGTTGTTTATGCCACGAAAATAATGAAACTGTTTAAATTGTTTTGGCCATTCTTTCGAGATTTTACTCCATCTTGAAGTTTCTAGTTATTAAAATGTTTTCAAGGTTCAGAAGGCCATATCTATCTACATATCGCTCATTTGGAGAAACATCGACGTCACTGCTGCTTTTAAAATTTTACAGGAGAGTGATTTAAAGTCGTTTTTTTTTGTAATCTGTTACCGTCTCGTTCTGAAATGTTGATAAATCCCAAAACCATATTAAATATTTCACGCTAAATATTTAACGCCTCTGTTCCTCTGAAAATTTTTTCGAGCCCAATATATATCGACAACTAATTTTTGGGAAAATTACATTTACGTCGATGTTTCTCCAAATGAGCGATACCTATATAAAAATGAATTGCTGTTCGTTAGTCTCGCTAAAATTCAGAAACGGCTTGACCGATTTGATTTTATTTTTGTTTTATTCACCTCTTTACTGGGGTGGTCGGTTTAAAAGAAAAAAATAAATAGAAAAACCTAAAACGAATATTTTTGACAGGACAACGTTTGACGGGTCAGCTAGGTAGAGTAGGTAGGTAGATAGGGTAGGTAGGGTAGGTTGGTAGGGTAGGTTGGTAGGGTAGGTTGGTAGGGTAGGTTGGTAGGGTAGGTTGGTAGGGTAGGTTATTAGGGTAGGTTGGTAGGGTAGGTAGGATAGGTGTTAGATAGGTAGGATAGATACTAAGTGCTACCTGTGCGAAGCCGGGCCGGGTAAAGCTAGTAAGTATTAAAATTATCTGGCTTTCTCGCAATAAGAGTTCAAATATACCTATCATGGCTATAGGTATATACCATCTCGCCTGTAATCCCCTAAGGGGGTGGCGTGCATACCCACATTTCGCTCCTTATTTTTTAAAACCAATTTTTTTTTCTAAAAATTTCAATACAAGTTGACTTTTCGAGCAGTTTGATGCAATTAGTGGCAGTTATTTTAGTTCAATCTCAGATAAAAATATACTTTCTATACGCATGAAAAACATAACTAACCCTGTATTTGCTGCCCCGCAATGATACGAGTCCCGACTCCGGACTGCTACTGTTCAAACTCAAACTTAAAGCATTTATTTCAAATAAACCAATTACAGGCACTTTTGAATTGTCAAGGGGTCGGTCAGTCAGAAAAATGAAGCTCGTTGCCCATTCCAAAGCGTAGTAGGTACCTATGGAGAAGAACGGGCAAGAAACTCCACGGACACTCTTTTAAATCAACGTATAGTTACCTCATTCATGTTGAAATTATACATGTGAGTACGATGTAGAAAGACGTGCACGTTAAAAGCGTCCGTAATATAAAAGACAGAAACAAAAAAAAAAGTAAACAATTCTGAAATTAAAATAACCTGTGGCAGCTAAAAGATGACCAGTCCCTACTGACGGCGCCCGTTCACGAACATGACATATGGATCAGCACCATTCAGCTCAACCATTTTGAAGGGAACTTAGTGATCCAATACACACGCCACCATCAGCGAGACATTTGCTCTAATGGAAAAGCCCTATAATCTCTGCCTGTCCAGGACATAACCTAAGCCTTATGCTTAGCAGCCGTACTTGTGACCAGTAGACCAACGAGACAATGCTGCTGACTTCTCATGACAGTTTTGAAACCTCAACAATATCCATTGCGCCGTAGTTTTAAAATCCGTATTCACGACACGGACTAGAAAAAAAAGAAGGACTCCGCGCCACGCACGTCGAAAGTGAAGTACCGTACCGATATGTGTGTGTGTGTGTGTGTGTGTGTGTGTGTGTGTGTGTGTGTGTGTGTGTGTGTGTGTGTGTGTGTGTGTAAATAAGTGTCTTACTTGTGATATGCTATTCCTTGACACTTTTTCTGGGATGTAGAATTATTATTACACCATTTCACAACACAAGAAGGCATTATTTTATTTTATTACTTGACGTAAACAGTATCTTCAATGCTGTCGTAGTGACGCGTAATGGCACCTTATGATGTAAATGTGTGCGTGAGGCATGTTGGTACAAACGGTCCTATACCTAAAGTGCTTCACTTTCGATACGCGTGGCGCGGAGTCCTTTTTTTTTCTTGTCCGTGATTCACGATAACAAACTCAACCCAATAATTCTCAAATTGAAATCGTCATTAGTAGTGCTTAATTCAATTAGGGTGCTACTCCATTTATCTCTGGTTACATGATAACAGCGTAATTCGTACATGTGTCGTGTCGAGACACGTGTCCTTTGTTCACGTGTTAATTCAGCGTGTGTCTGGTCTGCTCAATTAATCAGTCTAGTTTCTGTTAATTGGTAAGTCATGTTAGTAATGTTGTGAATGCCTCGTACATAGAGTAAAACATTCTGGAATGCTGGTAAAGAAATAAACATGCACTTAAGAAACAGTAAAAGCTCTTTATTCGCGGGGTATATGTTCCGTAAATATGCCGCGAATACAGAAACCGTGAATATGGAATAGTAACTTATATGGGATTATAGTTGATACGTTCCTAGGTGCCCAAATAAAAAAACACGTGTGGCACTCTGGGACTGCCGCGGTAAAGCTATTGCATAGCATTTTTTTATCAACTTATGCAATTATAATTATTTATTGATGCAGTATTTTTTTTCTTTGATATTAATTCTAGTACAGTCGTACCATATACATACACGTTAAGCGAACGCTCGGCCGAGCTACATGGTAGGCGGAGTGGGGGGTGTTAGGTTTTATTTTCGTTACGGAATTTCTTGATTCGGTCGCCGCGCTCAAAGCCCACGATAAAAGCTATGCAATAGCTTAAAAACAAATATGTAAAAAAGTCAATTTAATTGAAGTTTTTGACCATATTGATTAATTATTATCTTCAGGCTTAGGCAATGGTTTAAAGAATTTTGTAAGCTTTTCTTGCTTGGCAGTTTTTAAAAGCTCCTTCAATTCGGACTGATATTCGGCAGCGGCATTAGCAATTTGCCTCTTAAAAATAAGACTTCGTTTCATGGACTGATCAATTTTCATAAAGAAATCACAAAGCTCATTTGCCATTCTTAAACCTTCACTAAAAATTTTCAAGTTAAATGTCACGTTTCCAGTGCTTGTTGAAGCCTCTTCTTCAATGGGCTGTGAATTTAACATTTCCTCCAAGTCGGTTTCAGTCAAATCTTCATCTTGCGATTCAAGCAACTCCTTCATGTCACTTGATTCTATCTGTTCGAACTCATATCGTCCTCTTCCATTCGCAGTTTCGGCCATGTTTGCAGTCAAAGTTTGAATTTGTACAGACTCTTGTATGTATGTACTGATTAGATCCGCGAATAAAGATTTTTTTTGCCGCGAATTTAGAAATTGGGTCGCATTTTTTTAAACTCGAGGCAAACTCGCTGTCAAATTAAACTCGAGGCACCCCAGTATTATGACATCATACATAACATGCACTAACAATTGGTTAGTTTATTTCCTCTTAGCATTTTCCGCGTTTGTTTTGGTCGTTGGTTTTCACTGGTCAATGTATGCAGTTGAATATTATTATAACAAAACATCACGACAGTATTGTGATATGTTTAAGTCCTAAGTAATAGGGGCTGAGTCTATAGACGGGGCACAAATTACAATATTTTAATTTAAAAGAGTTCCAAGTTTCCATCGCGGTAATGAACTTCGCAACTATGATTTACACTCCCTCAATCTAAATATAATAAGTAAGAGCCTTAATTAATTAAATAATTACACAACACAGGGATTACATAAATCTGTGACCTATAAGATCACAGGAGTACTTCGAGTTGGTACCTCGTGTGGAAAATATCTAACAACTTTGATTGCTACCCTCGCAATATTCTCGCTAATCAAGCTTCGAAAGCATCAATGCACGAAATTAAATAATTGGAACTGAACTTTGAACTTTGTATTTGTAGGTCGGCAATTATAAGTTAATCAGTAACTTATAATTGCGATCTAAAAATACAAATACGATCTTGGGAGAAGGCTTAAATTTAATTGGATGAAATCTAAGAATTGGGTCATTGCAATTTTTACCCAACAGCAAAGACAGGGTTATGTTTTTATGAATTGATTGTTTGTGTGGGAACGTGTCCTAAAAGGGCCATTGAAACGATAATTTCTTAACTTAAAATTACCGAGATTTCGATTCAACTCAACTATATAAACTAAACGACATAAACTTTTATAGCTTGAATACAAGACCATTATGTATGTGTCTATTAAATTAATGCCATTCATTTGTAAGGTGCGTTTTGTTTGTGCAGAATAAACTATTTTTCTTTCTTGCTGAGATTCATTTGTCAATTTCTTAAATATGATTTTTTGGATGATCAGTGGAAATTAATAAATTCTATAATATACAGGGTGGATTTTTGAGATGGGGCAGCAAGGGCAGCTACCTGTACCGTTGTAGCTACAGGAAAACGGTCTTAGGAGACTTTCTTTAACTTTTTGAGAAATTTTGATTTACATTCACAAATTTTGAAAAAAAATTACAATCAGCAGGAAAATGGGCAATGTTCACAAAAACTTTTTTTTATGCTGCAGTATTTATTTTTTAAATATCGCAGCATTATGCTGAGATAGGAGCCTTTTTGGCCTCGCATAGGTTTTTACTTGTTTATTGTTGTTTTTTTATTGTTAATTTTGTTAGTTTTAAATGCTCCTTCTTATTGTTAAATTTGTTAGTTTTAAATGCTCCTTTTTATTTTTACTCTTTGTATAAGTATCCTGTGCGATCCCAAATAAAAAAAAAAAAAATCTTTCTTTCCATACATTTCGTAGGAAATGAGACAACTTACTGTTTTACCATCGATAAACTGACAGCTATAATAAGCAGCTATAATAGATAATTACCCGGCACACCAAGTTTTAGAAAAAGTATCGTTCCTGTCACTTAAATCCCTTTTTTTCAAAAGCTCAATATGCCATATTTGCCGCCACATACTGTCATCGTACTACATCGTGAGCAAACCAGGATGTCCTAGAACAAAAAATTCAAAGACATGTGACATCTACCAACCCGCACTGGGCCCGCGTGGTGGATTACGGCCCACTCCCTCTCACAGAGAGGAGGCCTTTGTCCAGCAGTGGGAACGTTATAGGCCGATTATACTGTATATCCACGTGTCGTATGAACACCTCATAATATCACCACTCCCACGGGACGCTATACAGATGAATCATGCCCGAAATCGCTTAAACGTTCAACGGCATGACATAGTTTAAATATACAGAAGGTGTGCTGGCAATCCAACCATTGAAATAATAACATAAAGACTGTTGCCAACTTTCTTGTGTAAACATAACGTGTCAACGGTTGGTTTTACGGGGCATTTATTTTGAATTAAACAATCAACTCAGCTTGCTGATATCTGAGGTCATCGGAAAACTAGACTAGATATTTTTTTCTTTGGGTGGGAACTCATCAAATAACTTCTCTTGCACTGGGCGGAGCGGGAGGGCGTGTCAGACTTTTACTGACTAAATAAAACCCACCCGTGTTCTTGCAGTTGTCTGTGTGCCAGGGCCACGGTAACCCTTTCGGACAAACCCGCGACCCTGGCAGAAGACTAGAGATGCCGATGCATTCCACCAGCTTTTATGACAAGTCTTTTACAGTTCAAGCAGTACGGTTATGGAATGCCTTGCCCGTGTCGATAAGGCGTGCTCAATATTTGTCCTTTTTAAAATAATGGGTATAAAACACTTCCTCTCTCCTTAAACATCATCATTACATTTAGTTTCCTTGCTCTTGTTTCATGTTTATTATTGTAATATATGTAGATAAATATATGTTTTATGTATGTATTTATTGTATATGTAAATGGTATCAGAATTAGAACTTTATTTGCTATGAATGTAGGTACAGGTATAAGATGTTGTACATAAATTAATGAGATCGGCTACAGTCTGGGTACCTTACGGCTTGCAAATTATTACATAAATTCAAATATTATACAAACAAAACAATACAGAAATGAAAGTGAAGTCCAATTAATAATATTATAGCCAGTCACATAAGTCTAACATGGTCTTTGCAATTAATGATAACACACCAGTGACTACCTGCAGTATTGTCTCACCTCACTTTAATCCATCTAAAGGTTGTCTGTAAAAGATCGCTTTTAGCGATAAGACCGCCCATTGTGTTACCCTATGTAATTTTTTTACATTTATATCTGTAATTTTATGGTGTGTACATAATAAAGAGTATTCTATTCTTTGTAAAGAATTTCGGGAATCTGCTGGATCGAGAAGCATAGGATCGGTCGATGTGGCGATGCTAGGGGAGGGGCGAATGTCCAGCAGTGGATGATTTTTGACTGAAATCGTGATGATGACGAATCAAGTCTGTCGATTGCAATTTGCTGCTCGCCTCTTCTAAGTTGCGCCACAACGCATCATTCTCCGCCTTCCGCATCCAGTCAGTACCAGCTGCCTTTTTAAGATCGTCGGTACATTTATCTGGAAGGAGTTCCACGCTACGCTTGGTTATTTTAATTACCGAGTTTCTGTCTTCTGCGAAAAGCTGTAGCGGCAACTACGACGCCACATGCGAGCTACGCGTCACACTGACGTCACGCAAAATCCTGCATCGCGCAAGCAGAGTTTACCGCGCAACTAGCATATATCACCGTCCTGACATCAATCGTCGGGCAGTTGCCCACCAGACACGACACCCGTCTGTTCGGAGGATCCTCCCTTTTCTATAGAGGATGGGTGAACTTTACACCCTGTTCCTAATACCTCTATAAAGCTTTTGTATTGCAAATTCTGCCACGGAGTGTAGGGTGCAGGCTGAGGTATCGTGTTTAGAGGTAGGAGCAGAATGTTCAGCATTAAAATACTTAAGAAAAGAGTGTCAATTAATGAATGTTAGTCTAACAGCCGTTAAACTACGTCATTTCCTCGGGTACAAATATGGCAATTATTTTACGTAACACCATGAGCGCACGCTCATTATCACAGTAAGTCTGGATATGACAGCTCAACAGTACAATGCATCGAGACTGAAGTGGGTTAACAATTTTTATAATATAGATATTTGTATGTTTAAATATAATACTTTATTATACGACGCTATAGAAACAGTAGAACTGTCAAAATTAAGGTGATTCAAGTTGATGAATCAATTTTGGTCCAGCGGGGTAATTGCGTAACACACGAACAGTAGGAATGCTTTCATTTTGACAGTTCAATAGCATTCATCGCGTTATTTACGTTGTTCAGCAGACAAATTTTTCGAACTTATGAAGCAATGGATTAGCAATAGGCTTCAAAATGATTCAGATTGTGATTGATAGTGTGTTACGCACTTAGGGTGTTGGTTTAAGCAAAGAAGAATAAGAAAAGACAAGCAGAAATAGTGCAGGGGCTCGTGGTTAAGTAATAACAGCCGCACGGGTCGATAGATCGGGTTAAGCTACGCTTGCCGCGGTCGATTCATGGATGGGTGACTATCTATACCAAGAGCCCTCCGTGCCTTGTAAAGCTCGTTAAGCCATTGGTCCCGGCTGTCATTGGTGGATCTTTGATAGTCGTTACGGGTCGTCAGAAGCCTGAAAGTCTGTCAACCAGTCTTACCAAGGGGTATCGTATTACCCAGTAACTAGGTTGTGGAGGTCAGATAAGCAGTCGCTCGATGTAAAATACTGGTATTCAGCTGCATCCGGTTAGACTGGAAGCCGAACCCAAATATAGTTGGGAAAAGGCTAGGTAGATGACGCAGCAAGAGTGTTGCTGTGCTTTGACTTGAATGATAATATGTATATATGTATGTATGTATGTATGTATGGGTGCCAGTGTAATTACAGGCTCATGAAGTATTTCAGCTGTCTCAGTGATTGCATAGCATCTGTGATATTTTCGGCAGGGCGCGGACTCTGTGGGTGCTCGGGGGCTCCAGCACCCACGAGAGGTAAATAGTGGGGGCGGAGCACCCATGAGCATAGACATCAAAACTGATGAGTCAATCGGCTTTGTCCGATCTCTCTTTAAAATCACGTGAATTCGTTAGGTATAACCTTATAAACCGGGGTGCTAATATTGTGGAGCTCGCTTCGCTCGCTCTTGCATCGTAGGTTTTTTTTCAATTCATATTTTATCAACTTAATTAATTAGTAAGTTCTTAAGGGTGAAGACGGTGCCTGTCTGTTCGCTGAATATGGGTTTTACTGGACGGATTTAGATGCGATTTTAGGGATTAATCAGGCCGTAAAAAAGAACTCCCAGTCGGGCATGACAATGAGTACCCACAAGATTTTCTAAAAGTCGGCGCCCCTGATCTTTAGTATTGCCGATATCCATTGGCAACGGTGTCAGCTTACAATCAAATGGATTTGTTTCAATCCAATATTACAAAAAACAGATTTAATGTCTAACGAATCACGTAACGGTTGACATATAATTCAATTAATAACAATATGACAAAATGCGGCAACCTTCGCAATATAACAAGAGTGTGATAAATTTATTATTATAGTCGCTGTAACTAGATGACAGTATTAGTAATCATACAATAAATAAAGTTGTTAGGAACAATTTGTATTGCTGATCTGTTATTGAGTATGTGTGAAGCTGTGAATTATTAGCAGGATAACATACTACGTATAGTTTTTGAATGTCAATAAAAATCCCCACCGGTCGTCATCATCATCCAATAGTTTAAAGACAAAGGCCTCTCCAATCGTAGCCATTTATTTCGATTCCCAGCTACTCTCATCCAGGTGCTACCCTGCGAAGACGATCTTCGCAGGTCCTCTTTAGGTAAAAAGCTGAATGTCTATTAAAAAAGCCTCCACGAGAAAAACCCGTTTGATATGAGGATTTCCATTCTTACATTTCCATCGGAAAATAACAATTCTTCGTCCCTTTCACCAGTTTCGAGCAGCACAAAAGTATTCACCTTTAGAATGATAAAATCATTGCATGATCAAACATTTCGCAAGAGATAAAACTCAGACATACAACAAACAAACATTTGCAGATAATATAACATGCGAGTGCTATCATTATTTTTAGAGGTATGTACTTCGGACACCAGTGGGGTAATTGCGTAACACACTAACAGTAGGAATGGTTTTCATTGTGACAGTTCAACAAAATTCATTGCGTTATTTACGTTGTTGAGCAGACAAATTTTAAAGAACTTATGAAGCAATTGATTAGCGATAGGCTTCAAAATGATTCAGTTTGTGATTGTGTGTTACGCAATAAGGGTACAGTACCCAATATTATCATCTGCAGTATTTTATCAGCAAGAGATGTGGAAGGCGACCGAGGCCTTTGCTCAGCAGGCCATTACACAGCTAGACATTAGTCTTATAACATACATACATAAACTCATGGTTTCTTCCCATGGGGAAGAAATAGGCAGACACTACAGGACGCCACCCGCTACGATCCTTACATACTCCTTTTGCTTCGTTTACATTCATACATCTGGTCATACACGTACGCCGGTTGCGAGTACCACGCAGCGCACCTGACCTTTCTAAAGAACATCATCAATAAGGTCACTATGGTTTGTTACTGCCTTGTTAGTTATAATGGATCATGGGTTTGGGTTTGGAGCCCCCCAGGAACAGGCAATGTCATTTTGCTTTTCGATTAGGAATTTCCTGTCTCGTTGGTCTAGCGCCCCATGGTTAGTATCTAATCGCCGTCCTAGGATCGAGTCTCAGGACTGGTAAAGTGGAGGGATAGCCCATCAGCAAATTCTCAGTAGCAGCCTCTTGCTTTGTATCCTGTTGATAGCAAAGGCCTTCCATATTACGTGGGAAACGGACAGCAGTCGGTTCAGTATCACCACCTGGTCAAAATTGAAGATATTTCAAAAGAAAAAGTCTGTTGATTTCTTCTCAAACCCAGGATTTATAGATCCCATAATATCACGATTACCACAACATCATATCGTGTGCACTATCGTAACCAATGTGTTACGCTAATATGTACTTTACTGATAAGTCTGCAGCGTTAACGGTGAACTGATGTTTTCGCTAGTATATTATCACTGTGCAAACGTGTGGATCTCGTCATATGATAACAAGCTCACAATGTAATGGGGTTTAACCCCATTAATATGGTGTAATTCTTTTATCAACGGGTTTTAGGCGGCTTGTGCTTTAAGTTGGATTTACGATTTGGCGGTGTATGTCGTGACGCGACGAATTCACCTGTAGCGGCATCTACAACGCCACATGCGAGCTACGTGTCACACTGACGTCACGCAAAATCCTGCATCGCGCAAGCAGAGTTTACCGCGCAACTAGCATATATACAAAGTCCAGACATCGATCGTCGGGCAGTTGCCTACCAGACACGATACCCGTCTGGTCGGAGGATCCTCCCTTTTCTATGGAGCTATGAGTGAACTTTAAGCCCTGTTCCGCTATACTCCGAAGGATTGATGAGTAGCGTTTAGTATAACTACAGTCGGTATTGGGGACCGAGTCTACTGCCATTAACCTGACACAAATACAGACTTCCGGGCGGCTACTGAAAAATTCCTGAAGAAAATAACACTTTGCTTGACTTGAGAACCGAATTGGCCGCACTTGCGACCACTAAATCTGAAAGAGGCTGTGACCTTTGAGGTTGTTTCGGTCTTATATCTCAGAGTATTCGGAGAGAAAACACCGAAATCATCTAGTTTTAAAACATAATTTATTTTTGACGTGTAAATGTGTTTTTTGAACCGATTTACAAAAATAAATAATATAATTTATACCAACGAGGCAGTCAGTCGTGATGACGTCATCTGATACGTTTTAAATATATGAATTTATTGATCGGAGATTCACACTATTGTCAGGTTATATCGTAAGAGTCACGCGTCATCATACCGGCACCCACCATACCCTTCAAATCAGAACACAGCAACACTGCTTGGAGGCATAAATAAATATGGTGGAGGCAGCACTACTTCCCCGGACGAGGTCTTTCATAAAGAGCTCTACTACATTATTTTCAGTTATTTTTTTCAGACAGCAGCAACCCAACAGCAACCTTATTCTAACGAGAATAAAGATCATTGTGATTTTGACAGACTTGCAAGAGGCAACAATACAACAACAACCTTTTTATAACGAGAATAAAGATCATTGTGATTTTGACAAACTTACAAGTGGCAACAATCCAAAATCAACTATATTATTACGAGAATAAAGATCACTGTGTTTTTGACAGACTTGCAAGTGGCAGCCCAACAGCAACCTTATTGTAACGAGAATAAAGATCATTGTGATTTTGACAGACTTGCAAGAGGCAACAATCCAACAACAACCTTTTTATAACGAGAATAAAGATCATTGTGATTTTGACAAACTTACAAGTGGCAACAATCCAAAATCAACTATATTATTACGAGAACAAAGATCACTGTGATTTTGACAGACTTGCAAGTGGCAATAATCCAACATCAACTATATTATAACGAGAATAAAGATCACTGTGATTTTGACAGACTTGCAAGTGGCAATAATCCAATAGCAACCTTATTGCAACGATAATAAAGATCACTGTGATTTTGACAGACTGGTCAGTGGCAGCAACCTTATTATGACGAGATAAAGATCATTGTGATTATGACAGACTTGCAAGTGGCAACAATCCAAAATCAACTGTGTTATAACGAGAATAAAGATAATTGTGATTTTGACAGACTTGCAAGTGGCAACAATCCAACAACAGCCTTATTAAAACGAGAATACAGGTCGTCACTGTGATTTTGACAGTGATGCAAAATCAGAAGTAAAATACTTTGAAAGAAGCAGTATAAGTGTATTTTTTCATAATTATGAAAGGCCGTGGTTACAAACATAAAAAATATGTAACCGACTAATAGACAATGAATGAGTTGTTTATGCGTCTACTACGGACCGTTACTACACTACGGACAGTTCGCTTAGATCAATTTTATAAATAAACTTTAATAGACTGATTGATCAACGAATTGAGTTGTTTGTGTATTTATGGCAGGTGCTTCTGTAGGAGCACGTTACTTTAGTTTGATGTACTTTGAAATACAGATGGCATGCTCAATTATAAGCGTTCTGTTAAATTCGTTTAAGACTATTTGGATCTTGGGCACAAGCTACACACTGAGGGTATTTTATTTATTAAAAGGAAAAACAAACAATATAAAACATGAAATATGAAATAAACAAAACTCAGTCTATATTGCAGCCCACATCGCTGTTCACAGAATAACTATGGGATAAAATAACAGTGAAAATAATAAAAATAATAATCGCTAGTTTTACAAAAACCATATTGTTTTTACTAACCAATAAATTAAATATCGTGTTTAAGATATAAATAGCATATATAATATATATACTCACAAAAGCAATGGCACGAAAAAGAAAAATGTAGAAAGAATATTCAAGACAACTCCTTATGTACCTATAAGATTGTCGTCGTATCGTATCATGTCCTATCGTATCGTGTCGTATCGTCCTTATCCTCCTTATCTTATCGTCCTTGTCCTCCTCTTATCCCAATTTGTTAGTAGTAGGCGCAGCATGGTCTTCTTCCATAATTCTCTATTAACCTTCGTCTTCGTTTTCACCTCCTTTCTAGTCTTATCAACCATTGTTTCCTTGCTCTTCCTCTACTCACCCATCTACATTCATACTCAAAACGGTATACTGAGGATACTAATCATGAAACGGCTTACACCAAGAGATTTCTAAATTCAAATTATTTTATTTGACATTAGCCTACATGGGCACTTATAAAACGTCAGAAGTTAGGTGCACGATTCCAAATTGGTCTTTTCCTATGTAGAAGAGTCGGCCAGGACTCCATATTTTGTGGAAACTGTTAAAAAACAAATATTTTTAAATCAGAATCCTGGAAACAAGGCAGTAAACATCGGTAAGACGCAGGAAACCAGCTGATTTTACTGCCCACGCTAAATGATGTATTAGCAGGCATGAATCATACCAATTTTCCGAGAACAAGTTTATATGTATATACAACGGCCATATAGAGCGAATGTGATAATTAATGTTTCTTTGAACGCTGCTTGCGATATTGATTGATTTTTTCCGTGACTGTTATTCAAAACAGATATATTGCAAGACGTGCATTTTTGTTTGAATGTCGACAACGGCCGGCCTGAAGAGAACTGTGTTTTTTCTGTGAGAAAATCCTCATTAATATCCTTTCTCAAGTGAGAATGGAGGATCATGTCGGACTCCTACCGACCTTAAACCACATGGTTCTTACTGCTACCACCACCTTTAACACCAAGAGGTTTGGCGATGTATTCCGAAATAAAGAGACGAAAGTTGAAGTCTCATGTGCACGAAATTAGACCGGTACTCATACTCCTCAAACTGGAAAATGGCAATTAAGAGAAATTGAAAAGCAATGCAGTTTGGTAACTACAAAAAAAAAAAAAACGAGACGCGTTGGGCTGAAGACAACGCCAGTTTCCGAAAAAACCTAAACGAGGACGCACGGATTCGCATGGAATGATGACTGGTAAAATCAAAGGTCATTTATTCAAACTAGGCTGAGAATCAGGAGTTTTCGAATGTCAAAATTACATTAAACAGTCCCCCGAAACAGCCGCCCTTCACCACTTCCTAGTGCGATATGATGATGATGACGAGTACTTCACCAAAAAACTTTTACCAAAGCTTCAGGGATTTTGTTCTGACTTCTGGGTATAATATACTATAGCTATATATTTACCTTATCTTATATAACGGTACTTATTATTTGCCAACCTGCCTTAAATTGTATTGTTTGTAACTCTCTAGCCTTAAAATTCCGTGAACGAATTCCATCGTGATACAATTTCCAAGTAATTTCGAAATCCTTGCACGATCGGAGTCTTTGTTTCTTAAAACCCAAAAAGGAATGTAAACTTTGCCTTACATGGGACCAGTATGACGTTATCTGTGACGTCAAAAACAGCTATAAAATACCGTTACATAGAATTGAACGTAGAAAATTGCAGTCATTAGTCATAGTAAAATGGACCAATTTATCTTATCCGTGGCGTTCATTCAATCTGCCCAGCCTTTTGTAAACTATGTTGGGGTCGGCTTCCAGTCTAACCGGATGCAGCTGAATCACAGTATTTTACATGGAGCGACTGCCTATCTGACCTCCATAACCCAGTTACTGGGTAATACGATACCCCTTGGTAAGACTGGTTGTCGGACTGTCGGGCTTCTGACGATCTGTCGACTGCCAAAGATCCGCGAATGACAGCTGGGAACAACGGCTTAACATGCTTTCCGAGGGACGGAGGGGTCTCAATTATGATATCAACACAATTGGTATTAGTCAAAACTGTAGCTGAAGTATTAATAGTTTAAAACAATAACTATTCTAGGTATATCTGTCCTTTTCTGTACCAGGTGAAAAGTCTAGCTGTCTCACTCTGTGGCTTTTTATGAATGGGTGGGTGGAATTCAAGGATGACCAAGGAAAATATATGTTGACATGACACACTTTCGTACTAAAAACATTCGTTAGAAGCTTACTCTTAGTAGAAAAATTTGCTTATCAAAATACATTGTCTTAAAATGTTTTGCATAATTTTATTAATGTTTGGTTTCTTTTTCATAGTGAAACGACGCGCTTCTTAGCCTGATTGGGACCGCAGAAACCCGTGATCTCGCATTTGAGGCTAAATTAAAGTGTAACTATAAAGCTAAAGAGTTTGTTTGTTTGAACGCGCTAATCTCTGGAACTACCAGTCGCCTTTGAAAAAATCTTTGTGCCTTTGATAGCCCAATTCTTGAGGAAGGAAATTTGTTTCACCTAAGAATTTTCATATGAAATATTCTGAAAAATTCTTAGTTGGAACAAATTTCCAAAGTTTGACAATTGATATAAAATGTATGATTATTATTCAGTAAATATGTATATCATTCCTACAGTAGCAAGTCGCATTTTGATCAACATACGACGTAAAACAGAGCTGCAATTTGCACTAAACCAAAGAAAATTTGAATTTGGCGGACTACAACTGAGGATTCACCTTAATGGCGGTTTAAAATTGAAAGGGTTTTGGAGATTTGACCATCAGCTCAATGAGAACAGGCAGAGTTAAAGATATATTATATGCGTTTGCAGCTCGTTGGGAGTTGCAAACGCATCCTAATCCTAACTAATATTATAAATGCGAAAGTAAGTTTGTTTGTTTGTTTGCTACCTCATTACGCCTAAACCACTGAACCGATCAGCATGAAATTTTGCATATACGTTGTCAGGGCTACAAAAAGGACATAGGGTACCTTTAGTCCAGAAAAAAAGTACTGTTCTCGAGGGAAAGAACATTAACTTTCGACGGTCACAATTGTTTTAGGACGCTAGATGGTGTTACGTGTCTTTCGAATCATGATTAAATTATATTATTAGAAACTTTAGTAGTGTGTTAAGAATTATTTTGTTTAAAAGTAAGTACTTAATACATTTTGTGAGTCTAGAGTGAACTCCAACACCGTTTGACCAAACTCCATGAAAATTGGCACATAGGTAGGTAAGTATATAAATATGTATTTTACATGGAGAAGGATTTACAGGATTTTTTTCGACCACCACGCGGGCGTAGACATGCGCAAAAGCTAGTATAATATATAACATTGACATCTTGCCGTGCATCACAAACCAGGTCATGGCCTCACGGATTTCCCCATTGACGACGAACGTAAGTAGAAATACTTAGAAATAATCCAGTCATAACCACTGCAATAGAAAGAACTATTTGTGGATTGGTAGTTGTCACCGTATCTGTAGATAAAGACAAGGGTTTAAGGATTTCGATTTCTTTTTATTATCATTATGGCCTTCATTTTTAGTTTTCATTAACATTTTATCAGCATTTTTTTTCATCCTCTGCTAAGGCGAAGACTGCCAATACTGCTTGCCTATTCTTAATATTTTAGGGGATCCTTTAAAGGCAAGCAGCTTTCTGTCTCAAAATGCGTCATGAAATATTTCAAAAACTTCAGTTCGACTCTGAAAATGAATAGCACAGCACCCTAATTGCGTAACACACTATCAATCTGAATCTGAATCATTATGAAGGATATTGCTAATCCATTGCTTCATATGTTCCAAAAATTTGTCTACTTAACAACGTAAATAACGCAATGAATGGTATTGAACTGTCAAAATGAAAGCCATTCCTACTGTTAGTGTGTTACGCAATTACCCCGCAGGACCGAGGCGAATTGATTTATTATTGTTAAACCTAGCAGGATATTAAATATCCAAATCGAATGGCACATAGGTGTCCCCCTTTTCTATCTAGCGGCTTCACGTGACCTAAATCACTTCCTCTATCCATTTAATGTCGCCAAAAACGTCCATTACCCCCCATAACCGGCCCCCTTTCGTATGCAGCGATTCCCATGATCTTAAACACATCCTTCCTCAGTTTCATGAGGCCGAAACTTTGGGCTTTCGTCCAATAATCGACCCCCTTTTGTATCCACTGCCTTCCCATGACCTTAATCACATGTTTAGTCCATTTAATTGGACCCCATTACCGTCTCTCCAAATTCTAGCCTCAGCCAAATTACTTTGACTTTGAAGCATTTATGGGAATAACGTTTATTTATAAATAAAAGTTAGCCTGCGGCTTCGTCCGCGTGAAATTTTTTGTTCCCCCGACCCACTATCCCGCATCGCATCACCTGCTCGTGTTATTGCTTCGTTTTCGCTTAGCGTTCTTTCTTACTTGTTTTGTTTTTGCTCGGCTCCTAAGGGTCATAGCGTGATGCTAAATAGCCTATAGCCTTCCTCAAGAATTGGGCTATCAAATGCAAAAATATTTTTTCCTAGTAAAATAGTAGTTCCTCCTACATACAAACAAACAAACTTTACCTCTTTCTATTATTAGTATAATGATCTCATAACACGACACGGTTCAATCAACTGACCTAACCAATGTCGATCTTAAGGACGCAGTTTGATGATTTTAATGGTTCTCAATACTCAATATATTTGTCAACATTCAACAAAGTGAAATTAAGTGGTAGGTTTTACAAAGACATGATAATTTTGGACCTTGTCGGGCACAGCAAAGTAGGAGAGCTTTGCAATGGGCTTTTTGACGGGTCTTGGCATTTACTGCTTAAGGGCGAAATCCAACAAACTTTTATACTTAGAATAAGTGTTATCACATAACAAAACATCACGCCTGTATTCCCCGAAGGGTTAGGCAGAGGTGCACCTATAGTACCTACACCCACATTTCGCCAGTTATGTTTAAGTCCCATGTAGCAGGGGGCGAGCCTATTGCCATCAACTGGGCACAAATCCAAAATCCAGGGTGCTACTGAGATGCGGGCCAGGGGACTGGCCCGTGAGGAGTCGCTGGGGACTCTGAACAGGGACCCGTGGGGACGCCCATATAAGGTGGTGCGGGAGAAACTCCGCCCATGGGCTCCCCCGCTGACGCAGAGTCTCCGGCCCCAGCTCGTGGAGGGCGTGGTGAGCGCTTTGTTCCCTTCGCGGGGGGGGCATACTCCCCCGCCCATGGCTCCGCCTCCTGCGGTGCCAACTGCGGACCACATGACCGACGATGACGACGTTGCTCCTGAGGTGACCGAGGTAAGAGTTGAGAGCGGCGGTACGCAGGCTGAGTGCCAAAAATACCGCCCCAGGACCCGACGGCTTACCGGGAAAAGCCTGGGTCCTGGCCTCGGAGGCTCTCGGGCCTCGACTAACAGGGCTCCTAAGCGCATGCTTGGAGGAGGGCCAGTTCCCACTTCGTTGGAAGACGGGGAAACTGGTCCTCATTAAGAAACCGGGGCGCCCGGCGGACTCTCCGTCCGCTTACCGGCCCATCGTGCTGCTCGACGAGGTGGGCAAGCTCTTTGAAAGAGTTATTGCAGACCGCCTCGTCGGGCAGCTGGTGCGGGTGGGGCCGGATTTGGCGGAGAGCCAGTTTGGTTTCCGCAGGGGGCGCTCCACGGTGGATGCCATCATGCGCGTGCGAGCCCTCACGACGGGGGATGCTGTGGCCCGGGGTGGGGTCGTCTTGGCGGTGTCTCTAGACATCGCCAATGCCTTCAATACCCTGCCCTGGAGTTGCATCCGGGAGGCATTCCGGTATCACCGGATGCCGACCTATCTCTGTCGTGTAGTCGAGGCCTATTTGGCGGATAGAGCAATTATCTACCCCGGTCACCAGGGAGAATGGAACCGGCGAGAGATGTCGTGCGGTGTCCCACAGGGATCGGTCTTGGGGCCGCATCTGTGGGACATCGGGTACGACTGGGTGCTGCGCGCCGACCTCCCTAGTGGCGTCAGCGTGGTGTGCTACGCTGACGACACGCTGGTCCTGGCGCAGGGGAGGTCGCACCAGGCGGCGGCCGAACTGATAACACGCGGGGTTGCGACAGTCGTCGAGAGGATCCGGCAATTGGGACTCGAGGTGGCCTTGCACAAGTCCGAGGCCATGTGTTTTCATGGTCCTCGGAACGCGCCACTGTCGGGTTCCGAAATAACGGTAGGAGGGGTTCACATCGGCGTCGAGTCGACGATGAGGTACCTGGGACTCGTCCTCGACAGCCGGTGGAACTTCGTGGAGCATTTCCGACGTTTGGCTCCCAGACTGCAGCGGGCCGGGGCTGCTTTGAAGCGGCTCTTGCCCAATCTGGGGGGGCCAAACGCCTCCTGCCGGAGGCTCTACGCGGGGTCGTGCGGTCCATGGCCCTTTACGGGGCACCGGTGTGGGCGCGTTCGCTAAGGCTCCGGCCAGCCCGCCGGTTGAAAGCGTCCCAAAGGGTCATGGCCATCCGGATGGTACGGGGATACCGCACGGTCTCCTGCGAGGCGGCGAGCCTCCTTGCCGGATTGCCGCCGTGGGATCTGGAGGCAAAGGTCCTCGCGCACGTTTGGGAGTGGCGCGAGGAGGCGAAACGCCGGGGCGTAACTCCGCTGCCGCGAGAAATCACGGCACAGCGGACAGAGCTCCGGCGGGATCTCATGGCGGCATGGAGAGTGCGACTGTTGCAACCCAGCGCAGGGCACGCCACAATTGCGGCGGTAAGACCCCTCTTTGAGGAGTGGCTTGAGAGGCGCCACGGCGTCCTCACCTTCCGCCTGACGCAGGTCCTCACCGGACATGGCTGTTTCGGGAGGTTCCTGTTTCGTATAAGGCGGGAGGAAACGCCCGGGTGTTATCATTGCGTGGATCGACCGGAGGACACGGTGGAGCATACGGTGGAGGTCTGCCCGGCTTGGGCGGAGCACCGCCGTGTCCTCGTGGCGGCGATCGGCGGCGGCGACCTCTCGCGTCCGGCCCTGGTTCAGGCCATGGTACGGAGCGAGAGGGAATGGGAAGCCGTCACCTCCTTCTGCGAAGCAGTAATGCTCGCGAAGGAGGAGGCGGAGCGCGAGAGGGAGAGGCAATCACTGCGCCCTCGCGCCCCTAGCCGCCGCAGGAGGAGGAGACACCCTGGGCGTCGGGAGTCGATTGCCGACTCCCGGCCACCGTAGGCGCGGGCTTGCGGACGGCGAGCAATGGGCAGCTCGTCGTCCGGTAAGGACCAGGCCCGGGTCGACGGCGCGTCGTGTTCCACGCGCGCCTCAAAGAGATGTCAGCAAAATTGACGGGGTCCGATAGGACCGATGCCTGCCGGGGCTGCGGATTGTTCGAAAGAGTTACCGTGGCCCTGGCGCACAGGCAACTGAAGGAACACGGGTGGGTTTTAGTCAGTAAGAGTCTGACACGCCCTTCCGCTCCGCCCAGAGCGGGAGACGTCATTTGATGATTTCCCACCCAAAAAAAAAAAAAAAAAAGGGTGCTACTGAGAAATTCCAGATGGAAAACCCAATAACACTTTGCCCGACCTGGGAATCGAACCCAGGACCATCATGAATTAGTCTTATCCTGCGAAAGATTTTTGAATTTTCAACAGTTTTTCCATACTTGAACTTGTCAGACGTCAATTTTATTCAGCGGATAAAAGATATCTGACTTTGGTAAAATCAGCCCTTACTGTGAAGCGTAAAGATGTCTTTATCTAATAATCAGACTACAATTGTCCCACTGCAGAGCCCATACGTTTGGTTGATAACCAATTGACCATGTTTGCTCACTAGGTCTTCGCGTATTCAGACATTAAATGATAAATGATTTTATTTCTGTAAGTAGGTTTGTACAAACACTTTTACACGTCAATCATATTTTAAAACTAGATGAGGTCGGCGTTTCCTATCTGACTACTCTGAGAAGAAAGGCCGAAACAAACTCAGAGGTCACAGTCTCTTTTAAAGTCCAGACATAATCTTGGTCAGGTCATGCGAAGACCATGCAGACTGGTATCTGAAATGGTCTGAAATTAAACTTGATATCCCGTCATCGCTATATTTGGCAAATAGATAATTTAGCTACGACAAACCACTTATTTGTACTTCCTCTTTACTCATTCCCAGAGACTGCATCTAATCGATTCCGGGAAAACCTTTGTTAAAAAGCAGTAACGATACTAATGATTCATGTTTTCGCAATAAATAATCACATTGTTGAACAACATTAAAAAAATTATTGGGAAATTACGCAAATTAGCCGGATAGGTGACGACGTAATTGAAAAAAAAATGGAAATACCCTATTGTGAAGAAGTAATCTCAATCTATTAGTAGTGTAATTAAAATTGTTTTACTTTAAGCCTTCAAGGCCAGAGCTTAATCGGACATTCTGAAATCGATCCGGGACCTTATAGATTTTATCGTCAACATGCGAACTTCATAACAACGTTTTCCTTCATAGTATAAAATAATAATATTAAATACTGTTACCTCAATTAAAAGTTTAACGATTTTGGCAATGAGATCTGCATATTAATGTCATACCGTGTGTGGTCTCTGCTAAGAATAGGGATAACGACTTCCTGTGAGGTTAGACAGACAAGAAGATATGCATTACTAACCTTGTTTTTCTGAGAAAACCTGTGAATACTTGAAGATGTTGTACACAAAGGAAAAATGTAGCTATCTATGTATCTACGGCAGAACTGGGAGCTTGATTTAGTTAACCAATACTGCAAGACAAAGGCTCTAAGGAAAGGAATTATTTGAAATTTTAAAAAATTCCTTACTTTAAATATAATATTTCTACACAAGGAAATCCTTGTGTAGAAATATTATACCTTTCCTTTCTTCTCAGAGTAGTCAGATAGGAAACGCCGACCTCATCTAGTTTTAAAATATGATTGACGTGTAAAAGTGTTTGTACAAACCTACTTACAGAAATAAAATCATTTATCATTTATATTTCTCAAGTAACAACACTAAATCAGTCCCAATTAATTGGACATATCCACGTAATTGACTCATAACTATTATATCATCAAGGTGTAACATTAGAACTTTTAAGTGCGATAACATTTAAAAGTTGTTTAATAATCATTACTAAAACGATTAAAATAACCCACCATTAACCTAACAAAGCGACCCAGACACACAAAATGTTATAAGTAAACATACAAATCTAGTTTAGGTAAAAAAAGTAACCTTGAGCGAAGGCCGAAGTAAAATCCACTCGATCGCGAGTAAATTTTGCACTTTAAACTTATTTTTATGAAAGGTCATGTTACTAAATAGGGTTATCGCTTTAAAAGCGGGGGAAGCCGGATTATGAGGTACTTTTATGATGTCATAATTATTGGCAGTAAATGTCGGATAAAAACTTGTAAGACATAGTATGATCTCCGTGGATCGAGTCGAATGGCGTGCAGTTGAAGACGCTTTGTCCAGCAGCGGACTGCTATCAGCTGGTGATGATGAATGGTCAGACCATTAGTATAGGATAGAATACTCTTTATTATGTACACTATAAAAATTACAGATATAAATTTAGACCATTCATCTTCACCAGTCGATAGCGATGTGTATTTGTAATCCAAGCCTTAAGTATCCTGTCCTGAGCATGTCAAAGTCAAATCATTTATTTCAAATAGTCACATAAAAGGCACTTTTGAACGTCAACATTTACATTAAAATAGAATTGATTCTAGTCGCCCCTTCCAAAAGTAGTTTCTTCAAAGTGCTGCATTGAAGCATCGTGACTACATAATCTAAGTTTTGCAAACTACACTGGCGTGCAATAAAATCGACCCACCCCGTGCCCTTCGATTTGAAACCATATAATTCAACAAGGTTTACTAAAAATAACCTAAAATATTGTATACTAAAACCTTCCTGAAAGTATGTAGATTACGTTAGTTAAAGAATTATCACAACTGATTTATAAGTTTATGAAAAAATTACGAACTTACGGACATGGGGGCTCGAATAAAGAACCTCCTTTTATTGAAGTCCGTTAAAAAATGAAGTTAAATTTTCATTAAACGAACAGAAATAAACAAAATTATTCTTTTGTCAATTTCATTGGCAAAAACAAGTTTCGCACTTTATCCGAGTAAAAGTGAGCGATGAGGCCATCTGAAGAATTGAGTCGATTTTGTCAAGAATATTGCTTTTATCCAAATATAGTGTATGTGCAAATAGACTGTACCTTACCTACCTTCACACAACATAAAATAATAAATTATATTCATTAAAATTTCTGAGATATCGTCTCTCAAATTGAAAGCACGTGGTGGGCTGATTTTTTGCACGCCAGTGTACTAAAACCACAAAGAAAAAATCTGGTAAATTGGCTGATCGCTTTTCAAGTTATAATAATAGGTTTTAGCAGATTTTGTGCTTTATAAATATGCAGCTATGGAAGACTTAAGAAACCCACGATATGGAAGTGAATAGTCTTTACCTTGACCGCTAGGAGAGCCAAACCTATTAAATTTAAGTGGTAGTTAGCCGGAAATCAAGCGTGGAATATATGCACTAAAGCCACTGTTTGATTGCGTAAAACCCATTACAAAACAATAAGAAAAATAAGTGGGATTGTTTCATAATAGACATATTGTTAAGATCCCGTTTAGAAGAGGGCCGTAAGATCAATCGTAGTTTAAACCGCGGGATAGAGTTTAATCTCTGGGCATCGATTATTTCATAAGATCAATTGTAGTTGATCGATTAGTTTAAACTGGCCCAAAGGTAAGTTTAAACTCCTTTGTATCGATTTAACTGACCGTAGACTGACCAGGCCCTGCAGTCTCGACATTAGATAGCGACAAAAATCTGTCGCTAAGTCGTATCGATGTCAAATTTCTTCAATAGATTTTCAACTTTATTTCCAAAGCATAAGGTTGAAAATCTATTAAAGAAATTTGACATCGATACGACTTAGCGACAGATTTTTGTCGCTATTCATGTCGAGACTGCAGGCCCTGGTGGCATATATTGACGTGACAATTTTTTTTAATTGCTGCATCTGTGTACCTTTTTCTGCCTGCTTCAAACATTTCTACGTATCTATTCATTAAAGCTTTGTTTTATGGTTATTAAAATGGACAATTTTAACAGTGATTCGGATTTAGATATCGAAATAATACACACGTTGAACTATATAAATATTTGTGATAGTAGATCGTATTTCGTTAGATCAAGATAAAATCATTGCAATCAATAGGATGATATAGAATTCATACGTCGTTTTCGTGTGTCCAAATATTCAGCAAGAGCTATTTCAAGCGAAGTCGGAAGTGAAATTTGAAGATACTTCCTACTGAAGATAAATTTTATTTAAATTAACATTAGGTAAAATGACAGTAAATAAACCCTTTTTTTTGGGTAGGAAATCATCAAATCACCTCTCCCGCTCTGGGCGGAGCGGATGGGCGTGTCAGACTCTTACTGACTAAAACCCACCTGTGTTCCTTCAGTTGCCTGTGCGCCAGGGCCACGGTAACTCTTTCGAACAATCCGCAGCCCCGGCAGGAGTAAATAAACCCTAAAGAGTATTCTAGAGATACGTCCTACTGATGCCTGTTATTTTTTTTTTTTTTTCTAAATTGTCGTGACGTTTAAACACGACACAAGAAACAAAGAAATTAAATACCACATGAAGACATGAATAATAATAAAACGTAAACGTCATAGACTCACAGACGTAAAATGTCAGTGTAAATGTCAAATGGATCTATTTGTTGCCATTATTTTAATGAACGGATGAAAGACCTTCGAAAAAACTAGAGAATGTTGCCATGTGTAAAAGACTAATCGAAGTGTAGCTAATCTGTTCATATTTTCCATCAGATCTAAGGACAGTACATTAAACCATCGATTATATTTTATCGTAGATTCCGATATCCATAGTTTAAACTGTGTTTGATCAAAGCAGATCAAAAGCAGTTTAGCTAGATATCGTGCCTTTTAAAAGTTAATAAAGTTCGTCAAAAAGACCCAGTATTTCAATTTACAATCCATATAATTTGATGTGAATCAAATACAAAATATGATACCTCGGGCTACCAACTATCCACGTTTTACCAACTTAAATCTTTATTGGCAGATTTAATTTAGCGAAGATTCTTAAACAAAAAATTTCGTTCCATTGACTCCTAAACAAAGGTTTTATATATTATTGCAAAAGAAGCGATCGTTGTTCGGTCGTTGTAACTCAGGGCCTGCAGTCTCGACATTAGATAGCGACAAAAATCTGTCGCTAAGTCGTATCGATGTCAAATTCCTTTAATAGATTTTCAACCTTATACTTTGGTAATAAAGTTGAAAATCTATTAAAGGAATTTGACATCGATACGACTTAGCGACAGATTTTTGTCGCTATCTAATGTCGATACTGCAGGGCCAGGATGCGACATGTCATTATGTACCATAATGGAATGGTACATTAACCAACGAGATATACTAGTCATAAAACAGTGACAGTGAAATAAACATAACTAGTAACAAAATGTCCGTATGAGATAAGTAACCTACCACAACGAGTACAGTTAAGTTTAATGGTTTCTCATAACGATTGACGTCATGTTTCTATTGGCTTGGGAAAAATTGTAATTAGGTACTTACACTTGTTTTGTTTCATCAATCTCAGCCTTTGTGCTTTATATTAATAATGATTGTTTGGATTTGCTGTGAGACTCGAGGTTTTTCCTAGAAAGAGTTCGGAGTTTGCAATGTTTTATCGACTATTCTACAAGACTTAGAGATTAGAGATTATAGGAACTGTTTGTATAGTTTTAATCATCATCAATTTAGCCAAAAGAATTCCACTGCTGGGCATTGACTGCATCGAAGTATGACCACAACCACCGGTTATACGGGACTTAAGGGACCTCCAAACAGGCGCGACATGCGACGCGACACAACGGCACCGCTTCTCGCGCGACGAGCGGTGCCTTTGAGTCGCCTGTTTGCAGGAGCCTTTAAACATAACAGGTCTATACCTACACCTCTTCCCAAATCTTCGGGGAATGCAGACGTCATGTACTTACTGAAGTTAATTAAAAGTAATCATCTGTCTAGCTTTCCCAAGTATGTTAGGGTCAACTTCCAGTCTAACCTGATGCAGGTGAATACCAGAATTTTACTTGGAGCGACTGCCTATCTGATCACCCAAACTCAAAACTCTAAACATTTATTTCAAATAAACCAATTACAGGCACTTTTGAATTGTCAAGGGGTCGGTCAGTCAGAAAGATGAAGCTAGTTGCCCATTCCAAAGCGTAGTAGGTACCTATGGAGAAGAACGGGCAAGAAACTCCATGGACAGTCTTTTAAATCAAAATATGGTTACAAAATATTGGTTACATCATTCATGTTGAAATTATGCATGGGAGAACGATGCAGAACGTTAAAAGCGTCCGTAATAAAGAGACAAAAACAATTCAAATACATATAAAATTAAATTAAAATAAGCCGTGGCAGCCAAGAGATAACCAGTCCCCACTGACGGCACCCGTTCACGAACATGATGTATGTATCAGCACCATTTAGCTCAACCATTTTGAAGGGAACTTAATGATCCACCACATCCCAGGTACTGGGATACCCCTTGGTACGACTGGTTGTCAGACTTTCGGGCTTCTGACTACTCGTAACGACTGTCAAAGATCTACAAATGACAGCCGGAACCAACAGTTTAACATGCTTTCCGAGGCACGGAGGGGTCTCGATATGTCCTGGATGGTTACCCATCCACGGACCGGCCTCGGCAACCGATACCTTCCATCGACCCGTTCATACATACATACATACATACATAATTAGCCTATAATGTTCCCACTGCTGGGACACAGGCCTCCATCCTTTGAGAGGGACTGGGCTGTAATCTATCACGCGGGCCCAGTGCGGGTAGGTAGATGTCACATGTCTTCGAATTTTTGGTTCTAGGACATGCCGGTTTCCTCACGATGTTTTCCTTCACCGTTTTGAGAGCAGTGGTGATGAATTTATTTACACAAAGTAAAGCGCCTGCTTGGGATCGAACCCACGACCTACGACTCGGTAAGTCGGAGCCAATACCACTGGGTCACCACTGCTCGATCGACCCGTTCGGCTGTTATTATTTAGCCACAGGCCCCACATACTGAAGTTAATTAATATAAAAGTAAGAAAAAAAAAGAAATTAGGAATAAACTGCTAGACGTCATCCTTGAACACAAGTTCCAATATAACATCAAAATTATCCCTAACAGGATAAACCTGACGCCGTCATTGTCTGACATCCTGTATATCCAGAACTTGGTAAAAAAACGTCAGAAGGAACAGTTATCATGTTTCAGGGAATTCTATTACGAGATTATGTGTTTACGTGTTCATTTTCCTTAATGGTAGGGACAGATCTGAAAGGAAAAACGCTGAACGTGGGTGATGAAGTCACACAGAATTTTTCGCCTATATACATAATTACAACAGCCAACTGCCAGAACCAACCTGTTGTCAAAGACACCCCTCAACCGCACAATATGTGTACTAAATGAAGTGCATGAGAGGATTGACATATTTTCGTGCAATATGAGTGAATTCGCAAGAGTTTTATTGAATTTCGTCAGTTATTTTAAATATTAATATTCTGTGATAAGTCTGATTTTGTATTTTAGGTTAAGATTTTTAGTTTGATAATTATTACATATGTACATATAATTCTGTAGTCCGACTTTAGATTGTGTTTTATTAGAGTTTAGTGTTGCTTTCTGCATATTTTTAAAGTTTAGTTTTTTAAGTATTAGCCGTAAGTTATTTTTCAATTTATCTGGTGTGTGTTTGCAATCGACTATTGTATTGGGGTCATCCTGTAAAGATAGTGTGTGTGTGTAAGTTTAATAATAATAAATAAAAAAATAAAAAATAAATAACAGCACCTGCAAGATATTAAACTTTCGAGTGGAATTAAACGCCCGTTTTGTCTGCTCAGATTTGCTATCAGCATAAATGATAAATGATAAATGATTTTATTTCTGTAAGTAGGTTTGTACAAACACTTTTACACGTCAATCATGTTTTTTAAACTAGATGAGGTCGGCGTTTCCTATCTGACTACTCTGAGAAGAAAGGCCGAAACAAACTCAGAGGTCACAGTCTCTTTTAAAGTCCAGACATAATCTTGGTCAGGTCATGCGAAGACCATGCAGATTGGTATCTGAAATGGTCTTTTGAGGAGAGAACCACACAGTTTAAAATTATATTAAAATTTTCAGAAAATGGAGTCGGCTTCCAATCATTCTGGGTGCAACCAGATGAATACCAGTACTTTACTGACTGCCTATCTGAGGCCTTAGTCAAATAATTTACAAACCTTTCATTGCCATTGTGAGTTTTGACAGATTTTGTATGCCAAATCTACAAATTAACTCATTGGAGCGTTTGTAATAATTTACAAACGCTGCAATGATCTCTCCATTGTGAGTCTAATAATTTAGACTTGGCCCCCTGAACTCCACATTCCAGTTATTGGGTAATTTTCAACTCATTAAGCATCGCTAATGAGACACAATTGATTGTCTATTGTTATGGCCCGCTAGAGGCCCACCTGGGGCCTGACTAACTGGACTGACCAGATATAGGCGAAAAATCGTTTCTGAGACCTTAACACGATCAGCAGAAGTACGCGCGCGTTTTTCGCTCAGTCCGGCCCCTAGCCTTAGCTGATAAAAATTCTGCGTAGTTCCAAAGAACTTGAGCGTACCACGTTCTAATAATACTGTCTGTTGTTCTACAATTGCTTATTGATAAATTTCATTGAATTCAGCTGTAACAAGAAGCCTAAATTTTCATTAGGTATTTATTCAATGTGTAGTTAAGATATCTTCGTGATGTTACTGCGGTGAATGTTGAGTTGGTAAATATTATTACATCCTATTCTTAGCTCCTCGGCACTAGGTATTTAGTTGACATTTCAGATACGTACTAACAAGTACCAAGTCGAAGGATTCGAGTATTGACTCCTAAATTTATTTTCTGATAAGCCTCCTAAGGTCCTGAGGGCCTAGACAAAGTAACATTTGATTAGCGATGACGCTAGTAGAAAAACCCAAAAAATTATGGGGTTGGCATAAGCTATCGAAATGTCACGTGATCATAGGTCAACGAATAGAAATTAGCTAGACAATATTAACATCATTCGATTTTATTAAAAGAATCGGCAGCGTCGAAAGATTACTTCTTTATAGATGCGTAGCCGAATCGCAGTTTTTGACTAGCGTTATCGCTAGTTTTCGATTCGTATGATGGTAAAATTAGCGAAAGCGATAGCGATTGTAGAAATAGAATCGCTCCGAAGCGAATGCCATTTGTCTAGGCCCTCTGGTCATGACTGACGCGAAAAACGCGCCCAAAGAGTTAAGTACTGTTGATAGGTCCCCAATCACTTTTTGACCATTTCTCACACGGCATTAGCTATTCTGTAGTTCTGATACGTGCGAAGCAGAAGACTAGAAAAAAGACAAATGATGTACTCGTGAAGAGGCATGTTCTAGAATCAAAAATTCGAGAGAGACAAGAGTCATCCTCCAGCCCGGGTTCACGTGGTGGATTTAATTTTGGGCTCCTCTCACAGAGAGGAGACCTCAGTCCCAGCAGTGGGAACATTATAGGCTGATTATAAAGAAGGATGTGTGATTGGAATATTTATACTCCAAAGCATCTGCGAGAAGTCAGGGTCACTGGTCCCGTTGCGGATGTTTACATCCGAATCTGATGTTTACGTTGATTCGGATATGTACTGGCATTTACTACAGCGAATCATTTGAAATAGTGACTGATATGTTTGTATTACTTTGTATTTCATGAATCAGGTCTAAATTAGGATCGACACGAGGTCTTGTTTTCCTCCGGGACTGCGTCACGATTCGCCTAATAGATTACTAATATATGGAGCTACGTCAAAACAGTTTTCTTTTGTCTTAAGTAACGTCATGGATATCTTTCCATGGAAGGCGGAGGTGTATGTATATCCGTCATCGACCGTACAACTGCGGATGTTTTTAACCGATTTCAAAAAAGAGGAGGTTCTCAATTTCATCTGTACCTATGTTTGTTACGCAATATCTCCATAGATTTAGTCGATAGTCCATATGTCGATAGATTTTGTTTTTTTTTTTAATAGTTGTGGTATGCCTCAGAGGTGGTCCCATATAAATCTTAATAACTTTGGTTCGGTAGTTTTTCAGTTAGCTTCAATAATACGTATTTTTTCCACTTTGTGTATATTGATGATGTTATATTAACTTTCTGTCACTATTTTACGTAGCAAGTAGTGGTAGGTACCACGACTCAAAAGTGAATAATAATAACGTTTTTACAAACAAAAAAAAACAACCATCTTCCAAAAAAACACTACAAAGTGAAAATTAACTTTTAGTGATTTCGGAAGTCGATGGCAAAAAACGAAAATACAAAACCAAAGACATCGACTTCCGAAATTACTTACAGTTATTTTTCACTTATTAGTGTTTTTTTTGGAAGTCGGTTGTTTTTTAGCATACAAGAAAGCTTTGGAAACTTTAGGAAGCCTTCACTAGCGTAGGCGTTTGCTGAATATACATATACGCAGCGCAAACGCCGCGTCACCGCGACGTAAACCAATGACAGATGCGAAGGCACAGTTAGTAACACACCTTTACGACATTTAGAGTATAAAACAGAAATGTTCTTCTAAGTGACCTTAAAGAATTTTCCAGGAGACGTAATATTGTGATACCAAGATCCTATCTAAATATACATGATATTGGATATATGTAGGTGTTAATATAAACGGTAAACCTCCTTAAATAAAGGTCAGGTAGATATCACGTAGAACGTAAGTATTTGGTGCGTCTGCAAATCAAAATTCGGAAGAGTTTTAAGATCAAATGTTGTTTTTGGAGGAAACCTACCCTCCAAAAATTTTAAATTTCACGGGTAGGTAACCTGCAGGGTAATTACGTAACACACTAACAGTAGGACGGGCTTTCATTTTGACAGTTCAACAACATTCATTGCGTTATTTACGTTGTTGAGCAGACAACATTTTCGAACATATGAAGCAATGGATTAGTAATATCCTTCAAAATGATTAAGATTGTGATTGATAGTGTTACGCAATTAGGGTGCAGGGCGGAGTCATCTGTGAATCTCCACCTCAGCAGGTTTTCCTTGCTTCGGCCTACCTGGGTCTGGAGTCTATGATGACATCATAGACAACACATACACACACACACACACATACAAACACAACACATAGACGATAATCTACAAAACACGATGCAATAAATTCTTCAGTACACACCTTCAAGGCTCCTAAGTCTTAACAGTAACTTATTGTCATAAGTAATAGATGGATTGTATTCGGTTATTGCTAATTCAAATTGCGAGACCATTTGAGTATTATTTTTTCCTGGGCCGGCAGTCTCGTCATTAGATAGCAACAAAAATCTGTCGCTAAGTCGTAACGATGTCAAATTCCTTTAATAGATTTTCAACTTTATTTCTAAAGCATAAGGTTGAAAATCTATTAAAGAAATTTGACATCGATACGACTTAGCGACAGATTTTTGTCGCTATTCATGTCGAGACTGCAGGGCCTGGTGGCTTTACAAACCGAATTGTATTAGCGACTTAGGATTTAATGATAATTTCGGAAGTCGGTGTGTTTGGTTTTGTATTTTCGTTTTTTGCCATCGACTTCCGAAATTACTTTTTCAATTGGTAGTGTTTTTTTTTTGAAGCCAGTTGTTTTTTTTTGTATATTTTTTTTTTCCCTTTTTAGTTGTGGTACCTACCCCAGACAAATTCGTATACCACTACTTGCTATGTAAATAACAGTGACAGAATGTTATTATAACATCATTAATATATTAATGATGTTATAATAACTTTCCATCACTAAAAAACACGTATTATTGAAGGTAACTGAAAAACTAGCGATTCCATATATAGCGGCTATATCTATAGGCTATCTATAGATAGATAGCGGCTTTAACAATGTTTTCAAATTACAATGTTAATAGGGATGGGAGGACAGTGTAGGCCTGTCAACAGGTACTCAACAAAATAGAAAAAGGTCTACAAATCTAAGAGTCTACAAGTTAGGCCTACAACTTTCTCACATTCACAATATATTTAAACCAAATGACATGATTGCCATTACAACTTTAACTAATCTGAATTAAAATCCTGTCTACAAAAGCCATTAGTAAAGAGTTGAAATAAGAATTGGAGATTTATTGCCTCATGAACGACACAGCAGGATACTTTGAAGTCCTGCCTTAATGCTTCTTTTTTTCGAGTCGATGGTAAAAGTTTATTGTGTTAAATGAGTTGGGTCCAGTAGGTGGCCAAGCCAATTGAGGCATCAGTGGCATTTCTTAGATCCTTAGAAGTGAAGGTGTAGGGACACTATGCACACTCCAACATCGCACCGGCGTCGGTGCAACAAAGTCACAATTCAGGACACTTCTTTTTGTTGTCTTTTATTAGGATTTTTTGAATAGTTCAAAATAAGCTTTTTACGTGAAACTATAGCAAAAGCAATAAACAATACATTTTATAAAGATTTCCAACCTACTACAAATTGTAATCCAGTAATAAGGCAATAAATGCGAAAAAATTCTTAAAAGTCCTCTCCTGTAAAATTTAAAAATGAGCTGTTGTGACTTTGTTGCACCGAAGGGTGCAGATCTTTATTGACCTCAGCATTTCCCATATCATGGGAAATGCTGAGGTCAATAAAGATCTGCACCCTGATTGCGTAAAACACTTTTAATCCAACTGATATTGCTAATCCATTGCTTCATATATTCGAACAATTTGTCGGCTCAACAACGTAAATAACGCAATAAATGCTGTTGAACAGTCAAAATGAAAGCCATTGCTATTGTTATTGTGTTACGCAATTACCCCGCTGGTCGGATAAGAAAATGTAATCGGAACGGGTATTAAGAAAAGGGACAATCCAAAGAAAAGATGACTTAATTAATGGATGGCTAGGTAGGATTTGAGCACAGGGTTGACGACGGGCAGATATACAGATGTATGGACGAAAAAAACTTAAGTCTTACTGCGCCGATACCAAATACAATTGGCATAATGATGTGGGATTTCAGAAATGCTGCTATTCGTATCAATGGTACGGAGTTTGCATAAACAGTAGATGAGTAAAGTAATATCCGTCAAGCGTCTGTTCCCAAGAGGGTAAGGCAAATCTCCCAGAAATAACAAGCCCAATGACGGTATTGAGCCAGATGTAATAGGACAATCCTAAGACATGACATCAGACTAGACTATAAAAATTGTGAGAACCTTGGCATTGGCCCATAAATTCAGTATACTGTTTACAAATTACAGATTCCAGAAACTAGTTTTATAACAAACTCAGATTCCATTCTGACATGTGTGCATGTAAGGAAAGGTATTAATTTGCCGTGGAAAAATAATTGATGTCAATGTACTCTGTGGGGTGACGTCATATTTCACAGAGTGATAACTGACATAGAGGTAGCATTAGTTTATCGCATTGAATACCGGCTCACAATACTAAGATTGTTAAAAGCAGTCCAGTTGTTCGAATGTCTGATGACCAATTGTCATAGAATAAAATTGAATATAAAATAATTGAATCTCTTTTTTATCAACACCATCATATACAGGTAAACTAAGTAACATTGCACAAAAATATCGCTGGGAAACGAATTTTATTTTTGGTGTGAAAATTTTCTGTTTGCGGTAGTGCGCAATGTAACACACGCAAAGTGCTTATGGGTGCATGCAACGGTACAAGGGTCGTGGCGGTATATAAAGTTTGTTTTCGTAAAAAAACGTCAGTAAAAGTTGGAATTTTGACCTTCAATATCCCGTAACCAGAAGGTTCCAAGGCATGGCCCTGTACAGAAAAAAAAAACCATGAAGGGAAGTACAAGTGACTCTCGGCTTCGTTAAGTGTCTTTTTACACTCTTTATAAATATAAATGTAGTAATTTTACATAGGGTGACACAACGGGCGGTTTTATAGCTAACATGTCATCATTATCCTCTTGCCTTTATCCTTATTTGGGGTCCATACTTCTGTATAAGTCGTCATCTCATCTCAGTACTCACTCCCTTCCAACCATAACATCTTTCATACAGTCTATCCATCGTTTTTCTGGTCTTCCCCTACATTTATAGCCATCCACATTCAGACCCAAAACATTCCTCACGACATTTTCCTCATTCCCCAAATCACATGCCCATACCACGACAACCGATTTCCACACAACTTTTCCGTCACCGGTGGCACTTTTAGACTTCCTCATACTGCTGGTGACCAAAAGTCTACAGTCGAAATTGAGCTACAGGGGACAAAAGTATAGGGTATTCTTTCTAGCCCACAGGATGTTTTGTAAGGATGAAAGAGACAGGTGTACTGTATTGACTATCCTCTGAGGTCTACGTCGTGATGACGAATGTAGGGCGATGCGGTTCAATGAGCATGTAACAGTAATTGAACGATCTACGATTACTATCGATTCGAGTAGGTTGATCGAGTGCTTAACCGTGCGAAGTTGAGTTTACAAATATGCCCGAAGCACGAATGCTTTTGGACTTTTTTGGCGAGACAAAAAACAATTTTGGGTAGTGAATTATGACTGTCTCGTTGGTCTAAAGTTCGTAAGCTGCTAATTCTAAGGTCTTGAGCTCCATTCCCTATCCCAGGGAAGGGAATGTTGTTGGTTTTTTCTATTAGCAATATCTCAGTAGCAGCCCGGAGTTTGGATTTATGCCCAGTTAATAACAATACATGGGGGGGGGGGCTTGGGGTGTTACATATGGGACTTCTAACAAAACCGACGAAACGTGGGTCTCTTCGTCTAACCCTTCAAGATGTCTGGTCACGCATGTAAGTATTTACAAGCGTGATAAAATAAGTTAAACCACGTACCAACAGGAATGGAAATGAACTCACAATTCAACAATGAGCAGTTATTTCGACTTGTCACGATTACCACATGTGGTGTTCGGGCTCTCCAGTTGAATGAACTGGTGACTGACCCCACATTTGAACGGCCTACAAAGTACAGATGTTTCCAAAACCGTACATACATTGATTGATTACTGCCGATTTAGTACATTACCGTCATAAATATGATCATTTATCATTTGGAAAGTATTAGGCGCACATTCGGATGGTTACGGAGGACGAAAATAAAGTTGGATTAATTGCGTGAAAGATAATATGGTTAATAAAAAGGGGGGGGGGGGGGTGAATACTGAGATAATGTCTGACATAGAATATAATATATTTATTTGACATAAGAAAGTACACAGATACAGGTAGTTACTTAATTTAAGCGTGCAGGGGTCATCCATCCGTCCATTATGGATGTTATAATAATTACTTACAAGTTAGTAATGTGTAATTTTATAAAAAAAAACAAAACTAGGCTAATACAATTCATTTTGAGGGTAAGAAACGGGGGGATGAGAGTACAAGGAGTTTAAATGAATTAATAACGCGAAAAAGGGAGTATCTATTTGGGTGCCGGGTGTGTGTGTGTGTGTGTTTGTGTGTGTGTGTGTGTGTGTAGCTGTGTGTGTGTGTAGCTGTGTATGTGTGAGTGGGTGCTTGAATTTGCTTAAGTTATGGTTAGAAGTAGGCAATATGAGACTTGCTGCGTCAACCTGGAAGTAAATTGCGATAGGACAAGAAGAGGATAGTGATACAATCGTTCATCTCCATAAAATTCAAAAAGAAGGACAATTTAGCTCTTATGTTTACTATTAACTTTATTTTAAACAACAAATTATTAGGCGACTAAGAAATCACTGGTGAATCCTCAGCTGTAGCCCACCAAATTGCAAAAGTATATAATATGTCTTTATCTCTGCCAGTTCTCATTGAGCTGATGGTCAAATCTCCAAAACCCGTTCAATTTTAAACCGCCATTAAGCTGAATCCTCAGTTGTAGCCCGCCAAATTCAAATTTTCGTTGGTGTTTTGCAAATTGCAGCTCCGTTTTAGGTCGTATGTTGATCAAAATGCATTTCGCGATTGTAAAAATGATATATTTACTGAATAATAATCATCAATTTCATATCAATCGTCAAACTATGGAAATTGGTCCCACCTAAGAGTTTTCATATGATATTATGTTGTGAAAGATTCTTAGGTGGAATAAATTTCGAAGGTTTGACGATTGATGTGAAATTGATGATAAAGGCTCCCATAGACAGGCGCGACGCGACAGTGAGACACAAAGGGGCCACTCGTTGCGTGCCGCTCCTGTTTGTAGGAGCCTTAAGTATATGATTCCTACAGTCGCGCATCTCATTTTGATCAACATACGACGTAAAACAGAGCGGTCATTTGCAAAAACCAAAGAAAATTTGAATTTGGCGGGCTACAGCTGAGGATTCACCTTAAGCGCAATTGATTGAAATTGCCTTTACGCAGGCAGTCAGTCTCCTACCACCCTGTTGACTGACTAAGAAAAATGTTAACATGAATTCAGTACACGATTCTAAACCCCCACCGTAGAAATGTATAGCCGGTTATTTCTTTTTAAATCACCTGTTCCATTTTTGAAAGCATAGGGATTGCACTTTTGTATGAAAGTGTATTTAAAAAAAAAAATAACCTACCAAAAATTTCTACACGGGGGGGTTTAGAATCATGTACTGAACTCAGGGTACAAGTTTGCGCGTCGCCTTGACACCCTGTAAATTTTTACCACGGCATGAGAAGTTCGTCCCAATACGAAAAAAGAAGAACGCGAGTTAGGCAACAGCGTCTTCCTATCTGACTTAACATAACATAACGCTTGTACTCCCCGAAGGGTAAGACAGAGGTGCACCTTTTTTTTTGTTTTCGGGGGGAAACCTTCAAAAGGCACCCGACCTCTGGGGATGGAGGTCGGGGAGTGTGGGATTTTTACCTCACTAAAACCACCCCGGTGATCACCATCAGCACATAGAGGGGGTCCCGGTGTCCTCTTAAAAGACCAATTCCGGAACCCCCCCTGTGCAACGCCTGGAAAGCATATCCCTGGGGAGACTGTAAAGGGGCCTCCCCTGAGCCTCACTATGCGCGGCAGCACGTGACTACTGTGCCGCCGTCTTAAGACAGAGGTGCACCTATAGTACACCAAAACACATTTCGCCAGTCATGTTTGAGTTCCAAGTAAGCCCTTTTTTTTTTTTTGTGTGGGATATCATCAGATGACCTCTCCCGCTCTGGGCGGAGCGGAAGGGCGTGTCAGACTCTTACTGACTAAAACCCACCCGTGTTCCTTCAGTTTCCTGTGCGCCAGGGCCACGGTATCTCTTTCGAACAATCCGCAGCCCCGGCAGGCATCGGTCCTATAAGACGCCGTCAATTGTGCTGACATCTCTTTGAGGCGCGCGTGGAACACGACGCGCCGTCGATCCGGGCCTGGTCCTTACCGGACGGCGAGCTGCCCATTGCTCGCCGATACTGTGTTAAGCGGACGCCCGCGCGGTGCTCAGTCGCGGGGACCCGCGCGGGCGTCCGTCGCGGGGAGGCAAGCCCCGCGCCCACGCAATAGGGCCCCACTCCGTGTGATGAAATCCATTTCGGGGGCACGCACGAGGCCCTAACAATAGTAATAATATCCCCACCACCTTGTCTTTCTTTATTCTTCCCACGAACTCCATTAGCGTGTCCACGCGCGTAGACACGCGACGGATGCCCGTTCCGGGCGCCCGCTTAACGCAGTTTCAAGCCTAATAGGGGGCAAGCCTATTGCGATCAACCGGGCACAAATCTAGCCTCAGGCTGCTACTAAGAAATTCCTGATAGAAAAACCCAACAACACTTTGCACGACTTGGGAATCGAACCCAGGACCTCAGTAGCAGAGTTTGCGACCAATAGACCGAGGCAGTCTGAACGGGGTTAGGCAGCAGGGTCTTCTTGTCTGAGAATAACAAAAAGTTGCGATTGTAGCGGCATCTACAACGCCACATGCGAGCTACGCGTCAGACTGACGTCACGCAAACTCCTGCATCGCGCAAGCAGAGTTTACCGCGCAACTAGCATATATACAACATCCCGACATCAATCGTCGGGCAGTTACCCACCAGACACGACACCCGTCTGGTCGGAGGATCCTCCCTTTTCCATATAGTATGAGTGAACTTTACACCCTATTCCTCATACCTCTATACGATCATCAATCATTTCGGAAAATTTCTATTTGGCCTTTTATTGTAGCTGTTACTGTTAAATCCATAATCCATATTTAGCTTCAGAGAAGATTCTGACATAAAACTGAATCTGTATTTTGTATTTTCTAACAAGCGTCTGCAAATTGTTATGATTATATTTTATACTTTTTATAACAGATTTATTGATCTTGCCAAGAAAGGTTATTTTAAAACTTTGTTTACAGCCTTTGGAGCAAAGGTTCTCAACCTTATTTTGCCCGCCCACTTTAAGATTTTTTTTTCTAGAGCCCTCTATATTTTTACGTACCATCTGTCGCCAATCTGATACAGCTATTGCCACGATTATATTTAAACGTGTATAACGTGGACATCGACCCGCAAACGGTAACTAAACTAACTAACAATTCAGCACATGATTCTACACCCCCCAGCGTAGAAATATTTAGTCGGTCACTAATACCTATGCGGTCAAAACGTATGGAACAGCATTTTTTTGAAGGTCGCGTACCCAAAGGGTAAAACGGAACCCTATTACTAAGACTCCGCTGTCCGTCCGTCTGTCACCAGGCTGTATCTCTTGAACGGTAATAGTTAGACAGTTGAAATTTTCACAGATGATATATTTCTGTTACCGCTATAACAACAAATACTAAAAAACAGAATAAAATAAATATTTAAGGGGGCTTGCATACAACAGACATGATTTTTTTTTCCATTTTAATAGATAATGGTACGAAACCCTTCGTGCGCGCGTCGCACTCGAACTTGGCCGGTTTATTTTTAATAACCGACGAAAAATTTCGACGCCTCTGGGTTTAAAATCATGTACCTACTGAATCCATGGTTAAAATTTGCGCGTCGATGTCTCCAACATCCTGTATAGTAGTAAGATCCCACCTCAACGCCCCTATAAGTTTTTCTGGGTCTTCTACTGCCCCCCTGAAAGTCTCAAACGAGCACCCACGGGGGGCGTTGTCGCCCACGTTGAGAACCTATGCTGTAGAGGGTAGTTGGACAGTTTATTGATAAATATTCAAGATTTTTGTAAAGTTTGGGTACGCTTCAATGGAATATTGATTGGATTTGTGATTTTTGTGTTTGGGCTTACACTCGCCTTATGTCTGATGCGGACCCTCTGCATTAAAGGTTACCAGTACCATAATATTCAAGAACATGTCTGTTTAAACTAATCAGATTTACGTGATTCTTATGTCAATTTATAAGTATTTTCTCTAGCTTAATTTTAATCGAATTGCAAATGTCGTGCAGTTCTCCAAACGATAGGACACTTAAAATTATGTTCTAATCACACATAACACAATATCACGCCTCTATTCGCCGAAGGGTTAGGCAGAGGAGTACCTATAGTACCTACACCCAAATTTCCAACATGTCCTAATCTTGAATGTGAATTTCCTTGCACGTTGGAAGCAGTTATAGACACTACTGTCAATACAATACTCGTGCTAAGTACAGCACTAATTGCGTAACAATCATTAAATCACAATCATTTTGAAGCCTATTGCTAATCCATTGCTTCATATGTTCGAAAAAATTGTCTGCTCAACAACGTAAATAACGCAATGAATGTTGTTGAACTGTCAAAATGAAAGCTATTCCTACTGTTAGTGTGTTACGCAATTACCCCACTGGGCTAAGTACATGTCAAGAAGAAATCCACAAAAGCAGAGTCGGGGGCACATCTACTATTACGTAACCGTAAATAATGGCTGTTGACCACACTTTAACCTTTTTATTACTATAGCCATAAGGGTAAAAATTGTTTGCTTCTTCCTACACGAGGGCATTATCAAAACCAACACTAATCTACGCCATAAAACTATGATTGATGTTCCCTTTAAAAATATCAAAAGGTGAACGAACTATAGAAAATAAGAGACGAATGACGCCACATACCCTACGGTTCAGTCATCAGTCGACACCCAAATAACTTTGAATGTGTCGAAAATATTTTTTATGACTCACTTTGCGTTATTCCTCACGTTTCGAAGTCCAACCATTATCTATTGATTCGTCATTAGGAAATCGAAGTTATTTAATTGATAGGACTTCCCCGAAAACGAGGATATGACGTTACGTGAAGTTCTGAGTTGAGCTGCACGATTACTGACAAATGCGTGCCCTGACTGGACAGGTCAACTCAGTCAGTGTGGTTCTTTCCTCCCAAGGCCATTTCAGACACCAATCTACATGGTCTTCACATGATCTGACCAAGATTATGTCTGGACTATTATAAAAGAGACTGTGACCTCTGAGTTCGTTTCGGCCTTTCTTCTCAGAGTAGTCAGTTATGAAACGCCGACGTCATCTAGTTTATTAAGTTTAGTTTATTAAATAAATTAATTTATCATTAACATTATCCAGACTTTCTCCAACTAGGTTGGCATTGACGTAATACATTTTTCGTTTCGAAGCCACATTAGGTAAGTCCTGAAAATCCACGAATTCGAGGCGTATATGTCCACTTTCAAACAAAATAACGCTATTGTTCGTATTTATAATTTCTGACTTGACGATATTATCGTGGACGTTCACGTCCACGTTACGGTAATACGATAACACAAGGAAGTAAAATGTATGGAAATATATAAGGAAACTTAAATTTCCGTCCACTGATAACGTTATAACGTGCACATATTTACATACATTTTATGGACGTAGATGTCCACGATGATGTCGTCACGTAAAAAAATATAAAAGCTCACATTAGCTTAAAATCATATAGCGCTTTCGTAGCGTTCGAAAAAGTTCTTAAGCGCCAATTTCACCAAACTCTGCTGTTACTAAATGCCATGCTAAGCATTTTGACGGACTAATTTTCGTGGTGAGATAATCCATCAAATGGCATAACGGGACATCCTAACTATCCTAACTAATATTATAAATGCGAAAGTAAGTTTGTTTGTTTGTTTGTTACCTTTTCACGCCTAAACCACTGAACCGATCATCCTGAAATTTTGCAAATTCGTTGTCAGCCGTACAGAAACGGACATAGGGTACCTTTCATCCCGAAAAAAAGTACTGTTCTCGAGGAAAACAACAATAACGTTCTTATGATAATAGTGGCGCCACGTGTCTTCCGATCATGATTGAATTATAACCCGAATTGATAGTCAAAGTCTAAATTGACGCGACCGAACCCGCGGGCAAAAGCTAGTTTAGAATAAACACAGTATGGTGAAATTGGCCCTTAGGCTATGTCCTAGACCCAGGCCAGGGTCGACGGCGCCTTGTATTCCACGCGCGCCTCAAAGAGATGTCAGCACCATTGACGGGGTCCGATAGGGCCGATGCCTGCCAGGGTCGCGGATTTGTCCGCAAGGGTTACCGTAGCCCTGGCACACAGGCAGCTGAAGGAACACGGGTGGGTTTTAGTCAGAAAAAGTTGACAAGTTGGGAATTCATGTCAAGTTTTAAACCAATGGTTATATTGATAATGTCAGATATTATCATAATAAATTGAAGGCGCTGACTGCTATTTTAGGCACACTTGGATAATTTAACGACATTTAAGATAAAATTATGATGACTCATATATTTTTCCATTTTCTGCATTACCGTCGCAACTTTTACGCAATAATGTGTAAGAATTGCTTTCTTATCTGGAGTATCTTTGATAAGGAAAAGCAATGGTTAAAGATGAGTTCAATTGAAAAACTACATACATACATACATAAACTCACACCTTCCCATGGGGGTGGCAGAAACTACAGAACGCCGCCTGCTACGATCCTTAGATACTACTTTCGCCTCGTTTACGTTCATACATCTGCGGGGTAAATGCGTAACGCACAAAGAGTAGCAATGGATTTCATTTTGAAAGTTCAACAACATTTATTGCGTTATTTACGTTGTTGAGCAGACAAATTTTTAAGAAGCAATGGATTAGCAATATCCTTGAAAATTAATCAGATTGTGATTGATAGTGTGTTACGGAATTAGGGTGGTGGTCATACACGCACGCTGGTTGCGAGTGGTACGTACTTGACTTTTGTAAAGAAAAACACCAATACGGTCAAGAAGAAGGCAAAGAAAGAGGAAAGGGTGAGGGGAAGGGGTGAGGTCAAGAGGAAGGGTAAGAGTATTCTATTCTATTATAAGGTCACAAATGTCCTATTGAAAATTCTATTTTAGAAATATTTAGTAGAAAAAGGAAAATCTATAGTCGTTGCAAATCACGAGCGCACGTTATGGGACTTTTAGGTCACTAACGTAAGGTTTTCCGCGTTAGTTCAAACTGCAACAACTATATTGTACGTACCAATAATAATAATATCTAGCTAAAGTTCACAATAATTAAAGGCGCACAAAAGTTGAAACCCTGACTCCCAAAGCAGGAATACTTGTGACTTAGCAGTCAGTGTTCTAATGCCACTTGGACACTATAAACCCTTATGGAAATTAAGAGCGTAAACTAATATTATACCAAAAAGAATATAATTTATTATGTATGATTTATGTAATGAGTATAGTATAGACTACATTATGACAAGAAGAAAATCCTATACTTTCCCATTCTAAAAAGGAATCACTTAAAATGTGGGTAGGTGTATATTTTTACAGTAAAGTCTTATTACAAACTACCCTCTTTTTGTATCACATGCTGGGATTCAGGCCTTGTCTCTGTGAAAGGAAGTGGCCATAGACAATCACGCGGGCCCATTGCGGTTCGGTGGACGTCACAATACATGTTGATTTGTATGTCTACGCCTTTGAATAAGGCATAGGCATGGAATTCAGACAACCTAAATAGGTAATTACACATTTAGCGGGTCCTTATTTACCTAGAATTCTAGACTTTTAAAATGATAAATACACTTGTACACGTCAATCATATTTTTTAAACTAGATGAGGTCGGCGTGTCCTATCTGTCTACTCTGAGAAGAAAGGTCGAAACAAACTCAGAGGTCACAGTCTCTTTTAAAGTCCAGACATAATGTTGGTCAGATCACTCATTTAACTCACTAAGCATCGCTAATGAGACACAATTGATTTTCTATTGTTATGTCCCTCTAGCGGGCCTTCTGCACGCGTAGAAACGGGTTTTGTCGTCGGAAGAATAGACAAAATGATAGATTGTAGAAAAATTTCTTTAGACATCTGTCAACAATCTGTCATTTTGTCTATTCTGCCGTTGAGAAAACCCGTCTCTATGGTGGTCATGCTACGCGTGCTGAGGCCTGTGACCTTACTATGACGTGTTAAAACCATCATTTTTCCAGCGTGAAAGAGAGACGGAGCTATATATGACCGATAGCACTATCCCTTTTTCGCCATGGAACCATGATGGTATTAACGCCTCATAGTACGGCTACTGACTGGCTAAGGAAGTCGACGCGACGTAATTAATAATGTTATCAACTTTACAATGTACGAGTTTGCCGTTTATTGTGCTATATTACACAGTACAGAAGTCTATTGAGGAAAACTGTTAGTTTTTATAATGGGCTCATTATTATTGCAAACTGCCCATTGTGATCTTTACCGTAGGATATATTGAAACCATAACTTACAGGAAGGAAAATGTTGTGAGGAAAATTGCTTACGCAGTTGTGCAAGCGTGGTGATAAATGCGGAGAAGAGGATGTAAGAGAAGAGTATTTTGGACTGCAGTAGGACTATTACAGGCGCACAGTCCCATCGACGTGTGTCTGTTATTTTTTTTCTGCAAATATTGTCAATGTTTTCTTAACCAGCGAGGTAATTGCGTAACACACTAACAGTAGGAATGGCTCTCATTTTGACAGTTCAACAAAATTAATTACGTTAGTTACGTTGTTGAGCAAACAAATTTTTCGATCATATGAAGCAATAGATTAGTAATATCCTTCAAAATGATTCAGATTGTAATTGATAGTGTGTTACGCAATTAGGTGCCGGTTTAGGCGGTTCATGTCAGCCTCATGTACAGTCTGGGAAACTAATTGGTAACCAAAATTGTTTAGCACTTCGTCAAATGAAGCGGTTTGAGTGGCATAGAAAAATTGTACTTAAGTACATATCTGGAAAAACTTGGGGGAGGTATTTTCGCAACAAGAAGATAGAATAGTAAAAAACAGACTATTGAATTTCCTGGTTTGGACTTTGTAAGATTACTTTAACTTACATAAATTGATGAAAAGGAACGTTGTACCCATTAGAGATACCGATGTCATATCTTTATCATTCATTTAATCGTAATTCGATAAGCTATCAGACATAGATTTGATGGGGAACGGAACGACTTATCATAATATTGATATTGCTGTAGCGCCAGAATTAAATCATATTTCGTTTACGAATTTCACCTTCTTAAAGCGACTTCTCCAGAACTCTAATTTCATGGAAGTAGTCAATCAATCTTAGCCTATAGCAGTCCACTGCTGGATAAAGGCCTCTCACATGCTGCGCCACAACACCCTGTCCTCCGCCTTCCGCATCCAGTCTGTTCCTTACACCATTTTCAGGTCCTCGGTCCATCTAGTTGAGGGGGCGTAATACATTAAGCTTGCCGATACGCGCTCTTCACTCCAGGACTCGTCTGCTCCACCGGCCATCGGTCCTTCGACAAACATGGCCAGCCCACTGCCACTTCAGCTTGCTAACTCTGCAAGCTATGTCGGTAACTCCGGTTCTTTACCGGATAATTTAATTTCTGATTTTGCAAGTACTTAGTGCAAAATGCAAATACATGGGTAGAATTTTGTATAACGTCATGTGATGGTATATATCAAGTATTTGTACAGAACAAGAAACGATTCTTCGTACAGAGCAAAAGTCTCATTGGCATTCAACATTCAATCGGCAAGCGTAGTGTGAGACGCCCCCCAGATAGTCGATCAGGCGACCTTAAAAAGATGGCTTGGGCAGACTAGATGCGGAAGGTGGATAACAGGGTGTTGTGGCGCAGCCTGGGAGAGGCGAGACCTATGGCCAGCAGTGGACTGCGATAAGCTGAGTTGATTGAATCGGTGTTAAATTATACTGCCGTCAGTAATGTGATCTCGTGAAAAGATAATCCGGTTTTTCGTCCAATACATTAAAAAATCTCCGGTATTCTTGTCGCCGCCGTAGAAAAGCCCTATCAAGGTCATCTTGAATTTGTCGGGGTCTGTCTGTTTGTTATATGTCAGTGTATGTAGTAAGTGGATGTAGGTAATACTATCAGTCTCATACCTACGCCTCGAAGCTATAGACTAATAGCGTCTTTTTTTTATTTAAACTTTCGGATAATATGATTATGTTCAACCAGTCTTCTGACTAGTTTTTGGCGGGAATTCGGCTTCTATGAAGTATTATTAATTTAAAACATTATTTTTTGAATTTGGAATATTTTAGAACTATCATCAAGTAGGTATCTTGCCAAATGTATGGGAATTCCCGGTGAAAAACAAGTTATAGGTAATAAAAAAAAGTTAAGTAAGTACGTAGATCAATGTTCGTGTAAGGGGTCCAAACAGTCGTAACTACATTTTGAAATCATTTAAACGAGTCCCCGGCGCTGCGGAACTAAAAAAACAAAGATTAACGACTATGAAGTAATATTTCCATAAAACTGGATTCTGCCATGTATGACCTCATTCTAAGGCTCCTGTCCCACCGCTGGCGATTAAAGTGAAGCGAGTAGAGTTGTAGCATTGACGGCCCAGTAGTATCGGCCCCGACTTACGAGTCGAGTCGTGAGTTCGAACCCAGGCAGGCACTTTATAATAATAATAATAATAAAACTTTATTTCAGACTAAGGTCCATATTTTTGTTAGTATTTTGGTTTTAGTAACAATGGTGCTTAAAGTAGGTTAGTATTGTTAGTTTACACGAACTAAATTCATTTATATATAGATTTCATTTATAGACCTATGACTGTCCCCACCCAGTGTCCCTGAAAGGGACAGTCCGGTCTGGCAGCGATCATTTTTAGAATGCTGTTGTCACTACCATGCAGGCGCTGTAGTAAGGAGGCCGCTTTCTTTCGCAGGATGGCATGGAAACCATCTGTGCGAGCCTCCGCGAACATTCCCGAGGCGCTACAACGCCATGGCAGTCCCAACAGCATCCTAAAAGCATTATTAAATTGAACACGCAAGACGTTGTATGCTCGGCGCGTGTATGATACCCACAGGCCACTCGCGTAAAAGGACTGACAGAACGCCTTAAACAGGGTTACTTTGACGTCTGTAGTACAACGAGCGAACCTACGGGCTCTATTACGGGCTATATTGCTCCTCACAGACAACGCCCTGCGCTCCCTCTCTATATCTACGTCATCTCTTAGGTCGCTCGTAACAATGTGGCCAAGGTACCTAAAACTATTAACAATTTTTAGTGCTACTCCGTTGAGACTTATGGGCGGAACACTGCGCGGCTGCTGCTTAGGTGCCTTAAATACAAGAAGCTCACTCTTCTTCGAGTTGTATATTAAGCCATGCTCCTCCGCATAGGTCTCGCAGGTGGATAACAACTTCTTCAACCCACCCACCGAGGGACTGAGAAGCACCATGTCGTCCGCATAGCTTATATTGTTGACACACGTTCCGTCAATGTGGCAGCCGACATGTGTACCGCTCAGTCGCTCGATGAGCCGGTTGATATAGAGGTTAAACAGCAGAGGCGAGCTTAACCCCCCTTGTCTGACTCCGCATTCCAGCCTGTACTCGTCCGACAGAGTACCCACCCACCTCACCCGATTTTTTTGGTTAGAGTACCAATATTTGAGAAGGGAGGTGTACTCCGCCGACACTCCCGCGTCCCTCAACTTGTCCCACAGTACATCATATGCAACCAGATCAAATGCTTTTGACAAGTCGAGGAAACACGCCAGTACCGGCGTCCTTCTCGCTGTGTAGTACATGACAGTTCGCTTCAGACTCAGAATAGCGCTTTCTGTTGAGACTCCTGCTTTGAACCCGAACTGGGCATCGTGCAACCCAACCTGTGCTGTGAGGCGACTACTCAGCAGACTGTCAAGTACCTTTGCTACTGTGGTAGCGAGTGAGATGGGCCGGTAGTTACCAATATCAGACGTATCACCCGTCTTATATTTTAATATCGGAACGACTATGGTCCGCATTAGCGGCTCCGGCAAATACGAGTGACCTATGCACAGACTGAAAAACATAGACAGTACTCGCGGCAAATGAACGCCCGCATATTTATAATGCTCGATACTGAGCCCATCGTGACCAGGCGACTTTCCACGCTGCATTTTTCTAATAATTTTAGCCACACTGTTCGCTTTACCGTTCACTTTACCTCGTGTTTTTAATTTCAAGACCATTGTTGTTCTCAAAACGGTAAAGGAAAACATCGTGAAGAAACCGGCATGTCCTAGAACCAAAAAAATCGAAGACATGTGACATCCACCAACCCGCACCGCGCCCGCGTAGTGGATTACGCCCCATTCCCTCTTACAGAGAGGAGGCCTGAGTCCCAGCAGTGGGAACGTTATAGGTTGATTATGAGTAGATCTAGCAACTAGCAACGAGCAGCGAATGCGCGACCGGGACGAGCGATTACTCGCTGGTATGCGAATGTTCCAAGTGTGAGTCTCTCAGCGAGTGTTCTGCCCGCCAAGCGAGGGTTGCTGAGCGAGTACTCTCTTTGATAGCTCTTGTTGCTGCGACAAACGAGTACTCGCCAGCTGTGTGATTGTGTGAACAGTCAGCAATCAACTATTATATGTGTACCGTCAAACGGGGTGAACAGGGATGCAGCGGTGAATCGGGACGAAACTTTAAAATGGATTTTAACATTGAAATAATATAGTTTGTTGATAACAAGAGCACTTAATCGTTAATTATAATACAGTAAACACATTAGAGTCCTTTTTGACAAAAAACTATATTATTTCAATGCTAAAATCCCTTTTAAAGTTTCGTCTCGATTCACCCTTGCATCCCTATTCACCCCGTTTGACGGTATCTCTTTTACATACACGGGTCCTAGACTCTTTTTTACGTTTCTAAGCGATAATATCGTTAATAGCTAGTTGCTGCCTCGTCGGCGGTGGGACAGGTGCCTAACAATGAATATTTCGCAGTCAGTTTTACTATTTACATATTTTTTTGTAAACTAGTACAACCGGGTCTGAGTCATGGCTAACAAAATAATGTGTAACGTCTTTTTTTTGTTATTGTTTAAATAAGACTAGGATAGTTAGTACGTGTTCTGTTATGAATATGATTCCCTATCTCTTCTGCAGTGGAGTGTCGTACAACTACATTCGTTTGATCAAAGAAATGGGGGCGAGTCTGTTGCAACAAACATATAGCTTTAGTTTGTAATTTTTTTTTTTTTATCATCACACTGTGATATAATTACCTACATAAGTACTTATTTGCTTAATATCTTTTAATCTTTTCTAAGAGATAAGAGCATTTTTTATTACTTAATGCAATACTTTAAAAATAATCAAGGACTGAATAAGATTAGATTAGCATTGAAATACAAATAATCTGGACAGTAATTTTCACCTATTTCCCTTTATAAAAAGTATTTGCCTCGTGTCTACTCTGTTTGAGAAGAGGCTTTTGGCTTGCAGTGGGACAATGATTGGCAGGTATTATTCTTATTATATTATGAATTATTATTACTAATTATTGTCATTTATTTATTTATATACTTATTAAATACATTTTTAAATATTTTTATAAAAACATTTAAAAATATAAAAAATAGTGGTCCGCCGGTATCGGGAGCAGGGTCCAAGCTACCGGTGGTTAAGACTCCAGACATAGGAACCTCCTCACAATGCGAGCCGTATCAAGGAGTACTGCCTTCTGGATCAGGCTCTTGATCCAACCGTCTAACGAGAGCCTCGAGAGATGCTGGTCGAGGCTTTCGGCCATCAGGCCATTGGCTGATACGACAATCGGCACAATGATAGCCGAGTTAACATTCCACATGTCAACAACCTCGTGTGCTAAGTCGAGATATTTAATTTGTTTCTCTTTCTCAGCTTTCACGAGGTTCTCGTCATGTGGAATGGTAATATCGACAATCACTATAATAATTATTATTATTATTATATTATTAATAATTTTACAAAACATAACACACACACACACATTTTTTATTAATTAACTGGTGAAATGTGGGTGTACTACAGGTACATATCTGCCCAACCCGTCAGGAAAACAAGGCGTGATATTATGTTATATTATTAATTATTTTACGTACTTATATTTTTAGCTGTTTTAAAATAGCCTCCATAAGGAGCAAAATGGCAAAAATTCAATGTACAGTAGAGGAATAAAAAGGCTAAACATCTTTACTGTTTTTCTGACTGTGTACCTGCTGTCAACAGTTCAAAGGATGACAAGGCTTCATTTTTAATTCTTTTTACCTGTTGTGTTATAGTAATTTTTTCCCAGGTAAGTACATCATCTTCCCATATAATTATATAGTAATTAATGTACCTATACAAAATACTGTGGAGTTTCATGCTCATTCTTTTCCAAACGAATCTACCTTTTAGAAGGGGCAACTAGAATGAATTATATTTTCTTGTAAATGTTGATGTTCAAAATTGCTTTCTATGTGCCTATTTTAAATAAATTATTTGACTGCGAAAAGGAAAGGAATTTTAAATGTACATTTGAAAAGTGGTCAACCTTTTCGTGCCGCCTCTGTACGTCTGGCGCATTCTGACCTTTCATTTCGTCCCCAGTTTGTCACAGTCACACTAAGTTTGCCCCCAGTTTGTCACAGTCACACTGTGTCACAGTCATATTTACTAAACCTTAGTTTTTTTTAAACAGTAAAATGTCTGCTTCACGTCTACTTACAAAATAAATTATCTATTACTATGGTTTTGTAGAAAATTGACTGCTGAATATTAATTACTTTTTAGTAGTATGTAAAGGCTGTTAAAAGTAATTAGTTTTATAAATCTCAAATAATTAATTAAATGACTAGGTATTTGTCCCTTTAGCAATACTGGATCCCACTTGGAAGTCTCTGAACCGCTTTCGAACCCAAGATGGAACTACAACCTTGCAAAGTGGGGCTATTTTGACGGTACGGCAGCAGAGTGTGGATGTGGAGCTGTGCCGCAAACTATGTCCTATATTCTATCCTGCTTCCCTATGCTCCAAAAACTGCAGCCATAGAGACCTCTGCGCTGCCACCGACAATGCTATGCAAGTTGCGAAGTGTTGGATCAACAAAATTTGATACACTGTGGTGCCATCGACACCACGAAGAAGAATACTAGACACTTATCACATTTTGTCATTAAAATAAAGGAAAACGCTATTCAAGCATGAGTTTCAAATTTAAAATCGATAGATTTATTATTATACTTTGCTTATTTCATGATTTCTGATATCACACATGCTGAATGACAATGACAATCTATGGTAAAGCATTAAATAAAACTTTTTTTTTTTTTGCCGTTGACTAGCCCTGCCCGTGGTAGCCCTCTAGCAGCTATAACAATAGAAAATCAATTGTGTCTCATTAGCGATGCTTAATGTGTTAATACTAGCCAAACATCACAGACGTGCTGTCAACCCAAAAACAAAGTTGAAATGTTTTTTGTGCCTGTAATTACACGGTCGCCCATCCTTTATATCGCAGGAACATTGCTTGGAGGTAGAAATAATTTAGTAGATATGATTATTTTTACCCCCAACTACCGCAGAAAGAGGGTACCTAATAAAATTGTTGTTTTGTGTCATTCATAAAAATAACAAAGTAAACTCAAAACTCAAACTCAAAGCATTTATTTCAAATTAACCAATTACAGGCACTTTTGAATTGTCAAGGGATCGGTCAGTCAGAAAGATGAAGCTAGTTGCCCATTCCAAAGCATAGTAGGTACCTATGGAGAAGAACGTAAGAACGAAGTAATTACTATCATCGAAGAAGACGGATGTTAATGGATGGAGAGGGAGAGGAAGGCTATAGAACGGATTTCGTGAGGAATGATATGAAAGAGAAGGTCGTGAATGATAGCATAATGGTTGAAGTCACATGGAACAAGGTCAGGAAAATGATGATTAAGTACAGTCATTAAAGAATCATTAAACATGTTCAATTTGAGTGCGAAATGACTAGTGTTATTAATTACATTGTTCTCTTCACAATCAAATTGAGTGTAAAGCAGTAAATGAAATACTAGGAACACGTAATTAGTTGTTTGTGTACAACAGATGATTATTGAGTTCAATAACATTTTTATGACCAATTTAACGTAAATAGACTCTGATGCAGTTTTATTTACATATTACTGTCTTATGGGATACTAAACTTATACACATCGTATACTGAGTCACTCCTACAACACATGACTTAACATACACACACATACCCCCACACCACACACAGCCACACCACTCACAAAAGTCAGTCACTTTCACTTTCATATCACATCACACCACATCACTCACATCACATCACATCACATCACATCACATCACATCACATCACACCACTTACACACTTACACCCCCACACTCCTCCTACATGACAAGCCAACACACATACTATATCTTTTGTAATATCACCTTTTATCCTACCTAAGAAAGAGCGGCGTCTTCTAACACAGGCATTATCTGCTTACAAGGAGGCGCCATTCACTAACAAAATGTTAACAACTATGGTCAAGAAATAAACATTTTTGTATTTTTTGTAAACTTTACCATAAATTAATACTGGTATTCAGCTGCATCCGGTTACACTGAAAGCTGACTTCAACATAGTTGGGGTAGCCAGACGAGGATGGGATATTATATTTTATTTTATTTTGTTTATTAATAACTAGCTAATTACTAGATTAAAAAGACAATTTACTATTTGAATTTTAATAAAGAACTTCTTTCTGTATCTATAATACCTGTTACAGTTTCTGTAAACAACTTTAATGTTTAGAAGGTTTTTTTTTTCATCTTTTCGAAAAATAGTAAATCGTAACGAGTTCTCATTTGAGTACATTATTGCACGACAAATAAAGGTAAAACAAACTTTCACAAACTTTCTTGGGATTTAACACAAAAGTTTTTCTATAATTGGAAAAACCAGATTTCTACAGGGAAATCCCTAAGTTTTATTTATTTGTCATCAGATCTAGTTCTATCAGTATTGTCCGTACATTCCCAATTGTAATATTGTGCAATAAGTATACTAACATCGTTTTTATCTGACATTTTAGCTAAATCTGATAATATGAGGCTGTATGAGCTCAAGACCTTTGCCAGTTTACAATTACACAATTTAAGCAGCGTGTTCTGTTTGCCGCGTAGGTCTTAACGCGTGAAGCTGCGTTTATTTCGAATTAGTCTAGGTAAAAGTTCATATTACTTTAAATGTGTAAGTACGTTTGTTATTCATTCATAAACCCGTATTCCGCGAAGATTTAAAACAAGATGATGTAAAAAAACGTATTTCAGTATGACGCAAACCTCGCGATGCGGAGATGTAAAAACCAGAGCTAATTTTAATTCGTTTGTCATTCCGGCGTGATGAGATAAAGGTAACAACGGGCTAATTTTATAATGTGACGTCATATGTAAACAACGTTAAGAATAACAGTTTAAAAAGTTATAAAATAACTTTCCAAATGAAAACTTACCTTTCCATTGATGCCAAGGCCGAGTACTGTATTAGAGATCTCGTAGTCATCCGTGATAGGCGTAGTTTTGATAAACTTTGTGAAATTACTCATCTTGATTCACTTCACTATTTTGAAACACAAAACAAAAATAATTTCAACACTTTGTCAACACAAAACCACTTCAACACTGTTTTAAGTTTTAACAGTAAAATATTTTTTGTTTTATTATTATTGCACACGTACACTACAATTCAAAATAACTTTTTATTTGGTTCCGTGTGTGACTGACAATGACCTACGGTGTCACGTCGTTGAGCAATCGCAGCACAGTGCTGCCAAAAACGCCAAACAAGCCAAACTGTCTGTCGAAGACTAGCGCTGTCATTGTCAAACTGCGCAAAACTTCGTTCGAAAAGTTTTCTATGCATTTCAAAATAATTTGAATAGAATATAGTTATGGTAGGTGGTCAAAATTAAACAAGTATCTCCACAACATACCTGTAGGATATACAATAATAAGAAAATAAATAAAAAGAATATTCTAACATGGATAGGATAGGACTTAACGGAAAACTAAACTATATTTAATTTTGAACTGAGCATTTAATTTCTGAACGAACATGCGTCGTTGTTTGTTAGCGTAATGTTGGTAGCATTGAGTAAATTTGGGTAGCTTGTATCGCTATCTGTTGACAGATATTTATCACTGAACCGCGTAGAGGCAGTTTTTTAAAGCTTTCTAGCATTTAGTATAGATGGCGGTATAACAAATTTTAATCAAAATAATCCTATCCAACATTTTTTTAATTTAATTTTCATAATGTTAAGATCAAAATCGAAGGAGAAAATCTGACAGTTTGTGGTAACTTGATGTCGACTGTACAAACAAATACGTACACTACGGAATTCGTGGACAAGCTGCTGATCTTGTTCTTTCCTATCTATCAAACAGGCAGCAAAAAGTAAACGTTAACGGGGCGACGTCCTCGGGATCCTTAGTTAAGATAGGCGTACCTCAAGGTTCAACACTGTAATTTGAAACATTGTAAAAGCCCCTTATTTTAAAAGAGTTACCGTGCAGTATATTGCAGGCTCTTCTCCATAGAAAACAACCAATTGGAACCGTGCACCTAGCTTCTGACGTTTCATAAGTGGCCATGTAGGTTTATGTGAAATAAAATATTTTGATTTTGAAATGCACTTTCGTTCTAAAATTCGCATAATTCAATTATAAGTAACTACCTACGTTGTTAGCCGTTAATTCCTGTTTCATCTTACGTAATTATTGCTATTCACTAATTAGAATTGCAAAGAGTTGCTAATCAAGTTATAATAACGATATTACGTAGTGTATACAGTTCCTTTGAATAAAATGTTGTAATTATTCAATGCATACAAACTAAGGATTATAAATCGTAATTTTATCGACAGGTAAACTTGCTTACGTTCTTATGTTTTTCTTTTCTTCAAGCAGGAATCGAACTTACAAACCGTACCGTGAGATATGCCAACTTTGCCAATTCAAGGTATTTGTGCCCTAAAAGCAATTCATAAGCAAATCTCGCGGATTTGCTTATAAATTGCTTTTAGGCCAAAGATACCTTGATGCCAACTTTGCCAATCAAAGTATCTTTGCCCTAAAAGCAATTTATATCTGCTTATCTATGCTGGGAAAAGATACCTTGATTGGCAAAGTTGGCATATTTCACCGGTACTTAAGTAAGGACTTTAGTATGGTAACGTCCTAACGTCTCGTCTGTCTGTTCCAAAATTAACTGATAAAAATTATCTGATAGGTAATTTTGGAACAGACATAGATGCTATGATTTGATTACTTGAATACTCGAATCCGATATTCTAATTTGAAATCAATCACATTTCATATGACATGAGATGCATAGATTAAAGTTGTCTCTCAAAGTCACAAAGATTTCTAAGCTATGCGTAAAATATTTGAAATTTCCGAATGTACTGACTGTGCCGCCATCTAGCGAGAAAGTGGCTGGGAGATCGTCTCAATTTTCTTTGGTGATTTTTCAATCACAATTTAATAATGTTATTCAAACAGTAGGTAATTGTAGGTAAAAAGTGGTCAGATATAAAGTTGAAACCTTCTAAATACAGATGAATGAGTAACTAATTCCCTTTGGCGAATGTGCGTACGAATTTACCAAGAACAGCGGGGTAATTGCGTAACACACTAATAGTAGGAATGGCATCCATTTTGACAGTTCAACAACATTCATTGCGTTACGTTGTAGAGCAGACAAATTTTTGAAACACGTGAAGCAATGGATTAGCAATATCCTTCAAAATGATTCAGATTGTGATTGATAGTGTGTTACGCAATAGGGTGCAAGCACGGGTTTGTTTACGCTTTCATCACTTTTGGAACAACTTTTAGGTATAGGTATGTACTGCCAACTACTAAAGTAGGCATAATAAAATTAGGTTAGGTTTGTATCACTAATTTAATTTTCCATTATACGCAACAAAACGACCTACCTATGATATGATTCATGATCTAGTTTGGAGGGTAACCATTTGGACTAGAAAAAAACCAGCCAAGTACGAATCGAACTCGCGCACGAAGGGTTCCGTACGATTATCTATCAAAACGGCAAAAAAATCATGTCTGTTGTATGGGAGCCCCATTAAATATTATTTTAGACTGTGTTTTAGTATTTGTTGTTATAGCGGCAACAAAAATACATCATCTGTGAAAATTTCAACTGTCTAACTAGCACGGTTCTTGAGATACAGCCTGGTGACAGACGGACAGACAGACGGGCGGACAGCGGAGTCTTAGTAATAGGGTCCCGTTTTACCTTTTGGGTACGGAACCTTAAAAAGAACGCACACATTTACACCATAAGGTGCCATTACGCGGCACTACGGCGTCATTGTAGGTACTGTTTACGTCAAGTAATAAAATAAAATAATGCCTTCTTGTGTTGTGGAAAATGGTGTAAAAATAATTCTATATCCCAGAAAAAGTGTCAAGGAATAACATATCACAAGTAAGACACTTATTTGCACACACACACACACACACACACACACACATAGATCGGTACAGTGCTTCACTTTCGATATGCGTGGCGCGGAATCCTTCTTTTTTTTCTAGTCCGTGGGTAATCATTATAATATTTGGACAAACCATGTTTTTTTTTTGTCTAAAATCTTCACGCTATGTGCATTTGGGTGACGAGTAATCTAATAACAGCCTTGGCACAGTTGAGTACTCTACTGTAAAAATTGCTGTTTTTTTTTTTCGTTATGTGGGATGTTCTGATTTGTATAACATTCTGATATTATTCTGATAATATGGTATCCATGCTTCATCATGACTAGCCTTTGGATGTGAAACCATAAAATAACTTCTTCCGCTCTGGGAGGGCGTGTGCGACTTTTACTAATTAAAACCTACCCGTGTTCCTTCAGTTGCCTGTGAGCCAGGGCCACGGTAACCCTTTCGGACAAACGCGCGACCCTGGCAGGCATCGGCTCTAACGGACCCCGTCAGTGTGTGCTGACATCTCTTTAAGGCGCGCGTGGAACACGACGCGCCGTCGACCCACGCCTGGGTCCCTACCGGACGGCGAGCTGCCCATTGGTCGCCGTCCGCAAGCCCGCGCCTACAGTGGCCGGGAATCAGTTATCAAGTCCCGACCGATGCCCAGGGCTTTTCCTGCGGCGACTAGGAGCGTGAGGGCGCGAAGATTGCCTCTGCCTCACGCTTTCCGCCTTCTCCTTCGCGAATCACGCCTAGCTTGGGGTTGGCTTTCAGTCTAACCGAATGCAGCTGAATATCAGTATTTTACAGTGCGCTTTTATTTAGGTATTCATAACATAGCATACCTACGCGACCGGCACATTCGCTATGTGGGCCGGGACGGTAGCGTTCAGCGGAGGGAGATTACGTGTGGGGTTCCGCAGGGGTCGGTTCTAGGTCCTCTCTTGTGGAACCTAGCATACGACGTGGTCCTGCGTGTCGATCTCCCCGTCGGCGTTAATATCGTTTGCTACGCAGACGATACTCTGGTGTTGGCCGGCGGGGACACCTTTGAGGAGACCATCCAGCTTTCTGAGCTCGGGGTGGCAAAAGTCCTGGCATCAATCCGTGAGCTGGGTCTGGAGATAGCGCCCCAGAAAACGGAGGCGTTATGGTTCCATAAGCTGCCAAGGAGCAGAGAGCCACCCAGCTCGTTGCTCCATGTCGGAGATGCGTAAGTTCAGGTGGGCCGATACATAAAGTACCTTGGCCTTATCCTGGACGGTCGGTGGGGCTTCGAAGAGCACTTTGAGCGCCTGGTTCCCCGGATCGAGAAGGCAGTGGGTGCTTTGCATAGACTGCTGCCCAATCTCGGGGGACCTCGGGAGGAAGTTCGCCGTCTCTACGCGGGTGTCGTGCGGTCGATGGTCCTTTACGGGGCGCCTGTTTGGTCAGGTAGACTGTCAGGCGTCCGACGCTGCAGGACTAAAGTCAATAGACTGCAGCAGAAAATGGCCATTCGTATCGCACGAGGATATCGAACGATATCCTTTGAGGCGGCAACTCTCCTGGCACGCTTTCCGCCGCTGGACATCCTGGCGGATATGGACGCGAAGGTTTACAACCAGATTCGGGATATCCGCCAAAGCGGGAATAGTGTGCCAGGAAGCGCATTTGTAAGGCTGAGGCGACGGGAGCGGCGACACGCGCTCGAGCGGTGGCGCGAGCGGCTACAGCAGCCGCAATATTCGCGCAAGCGCGTTGTCGAAGCCGTTCTGCCGCACTTCGAAGCCTGGCTGAAAAGAGGGAAGCGCATCTCCTTCAGGCTCACCCAGGTGCTCACCGGACATGGTTGCTTTGGTGAGTACCTGAACAGAATTGGGCGAGAGGCCACGGCAAATTGCCACCACTGCGGAGGTAGCCTAGATTCCGCACAACACACGCCGAGGAGTGCCCTGCGTGGGCCTCCGAGCGGCGGGTCCTGGTTGCCAGGATTGGGCGAGACCTATCTCTGCCGGCAGTAGTGTCTCTGCCGCCGAGCGGGATCGGGAGAGGGCTGATCCTGCTCGGAGAAGAAGGCGTCGGGGAGGCAACCGCCTTGGCGCCTAATACGCCGAAACCCACTTACATATCAAGGTAGGTGGACCTTTGGGGTCGCAGGCGCACAGAGTGGGGACTCTGTCCGCCCACTGAGTGACCCCAGGGAAGACGGCGGCACAGTGGTCACGTGCTGCCGCGCATAGCGAGGCTCAGGGGAGGCCCCTTTACAGTCTCCCCAGGGATGTGCTTTTCAGGCGTTGCACAGGGGGGGGTTCCGGAATTGGTCTTTTAAGAGGAACCGGGACCCCCTCTATGTGCTGATGGTGATCACCGGGGTGGTTTTAGTGAGGTAAAAATCCCACACTCCCCGACCTCCATCCCCAGAGGTCGAGTGCCTTTTGAAGGTTTCCCCCCGAAAACAAAAAAAAAAAAAAAGGTATTCATAATATAAAATAACGTCACGACTATAATCCTCGAAGGGTAAGGTAGAAGTGATTTATAGTACACCCACATTTCGCCAGTTATGTGTAAGTCCCATGTAATAGGGCGCGAGCCTATTGCCATCAACCGAGCACAAATCCAGACTCCAGGGACTCAGGGAAATTCCTGATGGAAAAATCCATTAAAAATTTGCCCGACCCTCCTTTTTTAGGGTTCCGTACCCAAAGGGTAAAACGGGACCCTATTACTAAGACTTCGCCGTCCGTCTGTCCGTCTGTCCATCTGTCACCAGGCTGTATCTCATGAACCGTGATAGTTAGACAGTTGAAATTTTCACAGATGATGTATTTCTGTTGCCGCTATAACAACAAGTACTAAAAACGGAATAAAATAAATATTTAAGCGGGCTCCTATACAACATACATGATTTTTTTGCCGTTTTTGTAGATAATGGTAAGGAACCCTTCGTGCGCGAGTTCGACATGCACTTGGCCGGTTTTTTATTTATCTAAGCAGTAAAATATATATTATACAATCATAATTACGCACAAACAAAGAACAAAAGGGGGAAGGAATCATAGGTCACCTAAAAATTCGTCCTCGTCACTGTCAACAGGAGAAGTGCCCAAAAGGCTGAGATTTGCCACTTTCTTGACTTTCTTCATAGTCTTAACCCTTTTTATTAGCACAAGTTTTGTTTATATCTAATATATAAAATTCTCGTGTCACAGTTTTCGTTGCCATACTCCTCCGAAACGGCTTAACCGATTTTGATGAAATTTTTTGTGCTTATCCGGTATCTATGAGAATCGGCCAACATCAATTTTTTTTTTTTTTTTTTTTTTTTTTTTTTTTTTTTTTTTTTTTTTTTTTTTTTGGTAGGTAGGGTAGGGAGTTAGGGAGGTAGGTAGGTAGGTAGGGTAGGTAGGTAGGTAGGTAGGGTAGGTAGGTAGGTAGGGTAGGTAGGTAGGTAGAGTAGGTAGGTAGGGTAGGTAGGTAGGTAGGGTAGGTAGGTAGGTACGGTAGGTAGGTAGGGTAGGTAGGTAGGGTAGGTAGGTAGGTAGGGTAGGTAGGTAGGGTAGGTAGGTAGGGTAGGTAGGTAGGTAGGGTAGGTAGGTAGGGTAGGTAGGTAGGGTAGGTAGGTAGGGTAGGTAGGTAGGGTACGCCGTAGATAAGTACCGCAACCCGTGCGAAGCCGGGGCGGGTCGCTAGTAAAAATATATATGTTTAGGTTAAGGTATTTTTCTATGGGCCTGTGTCGCCTGAAATAAATGATATTATTATTATTAAAATCTCTTTTTGCTTGTTATTTCTTCGTTATTTTAGACCAAATATGATTATATCTGGGTGTTCCCTCAGTCTTCAGTATAAGAAGTATTATGCTCTTCAGTCATTGCTATTACATCTTCAGAATCTCCTAATTTCTATTTCTGCCATGTTTGTGAACGGGCGCCGTCAGTAGGGACTGGTCATCTCTTAGCTGCCACGGCTTATTTTAATTTAATTTAATATTTGAATTGTTTTTGTATTTTTATTAACGAAGGTTTTTACGTTCTGCATCGTTCTCACATGCATGATTTCAACATGAATGATGTAACCATTATTTTGTAACCATATTTTGATTTAAAAGAGTGTCCGTGGAGTTTCTTGCCCGTTCTTCTCCATAGGTACCTACAACGCTTTGGAATGGGCAACTAGCTTCATCTTTCTGACTGACCGACCCCTTGACAATTCAAATGTGCCTGTAATTTGTTTATTTTTAACTAGCTTTTGCTCGCGGCTTCGCTCGCGTTAATTTAGACTTTGACTATCAATTCGGGTTATAATTCAATCATGATTCGAAAGACACGTGGCGCCTATTATCATAAGGACGTTATTGTTGTTTTCCTCGGAAACAGTACTTTTTTGCGGGATGAAAGGTACCTTATGTCCGTTTCTGTACACCTGACAACGTATATGCAAAATTTTAGGATGATCGGTTCAGTGGTTTAGGCGTGATAAGGTAACAAACAATCAAAGAACCTTACTTTCGCATTTATAATATTAGTCCTGTAGTGGGAGCCTTTAAGTTTAAGGCTCGTACGCATTGGCGCGACGCGGCGCCCGAGACAGAGGCACCGCGTGTCGCGCGACGAGCGGCGCCTTTGTGTAGCGCTGTCGCGTCGCGCCTGTCACTGGAGACCTTTAAGTTTAAGGCTCGTACGCATTGGCGCGACGCGGCGCCCGAGACAAAGGCACCGCGTGTCGCGCGACGAGCGGCGCCTTTGTGTAGCGTTGTCGCGTCGGGCCTGTCTGTGGGAGCCTTTACTCCAAAATCGAAAGCGTAAGTACCTACATGATGTGTCATAAGTTTATGACGACGCAAATACACGTATACCTAAAATTAATGTTATAAAATGCCAAAAATAATGACCATGTCATACTGCACGGTCTGCACGTAACACGACATTTTAGTTGAAACAAAATTTATCGTGCACTGACAAATATTGAGGATTTTATCGTCGCTGTTGCGAGAGCCGAGACTGTCTGACTGTGTTTTGTGTGGGGCTATGAAAGTGGCGACAGAAATGAGTCTTTGTTGGGTTTGTGCATTTTTTTAAGCTGTTTTAATGAGACTCGCTTCGACAAGCGGTATAGGACGTCGAGAATCGCTAGTGCATCTTAACGTTTAGCCATGATTAACGTCAGTGTAAACATATTCTTTTTGTATAAGTGTACATATGATTGTCTATGCTATACTATATCTTTATACGTATATATAAAAATTACGTGTCACGTTGTTTGTCCGCGATGGATTTCTAAACTACTGAACCGATTTTAAATTTGATTTGCACACCGAATGCAATTTGATCCAACTTGAAAGATAGGATAGCTTGCATCTCAATTTATAGTCGCGATATTATTTTATTGCAAATTATTTGTCTATTATTTGACAGTCACAATTATCTGTTAATTCCAAACGATTCTAACAGATGGCGATGTCTGTTGACTGGATTGCGTAAGTATTCAATAGATGGCGCTATGTTAAGCGCATATAAGCTACAATTTAATAGCATAACCACCACGTGTTGCTGAGGCTAAGGTATACCCTAAATTTATTTTGTAATAAACGAAATACAGTGAAATTCAATTGTTCTTACTTTTTAAATTTTTGGTTTCAAAAATTCTTTCACTGTTGGGAAGCTACACTTTTTCCGGGTGACATAGGCTATATTATACTTACACTTACTTATACTTTGCTACCCGGGCGAAGCCGGGGCGGGTCGCTAGTATAATAATATAATAATACACATAATAGATATCTTAGGTCATCGGAAAACTTAAGACTAGAGATGCCGATGCATTCCACCAGCTTTTATGACAAGTCTTTTACAGTTCAAGCAGTACGGTTATGGAATGCCTTGCCCGAGTCGATAAGGCGTGCTCAATCTTTGTCCACTTTTAAAATTATGGTTAAAAAACACTTCCTCTCTCCTTAAACATCATCATTACATTTAGTTTCCTTGCTCTTGTTTCATGTTTATTATTGTATATATTATATGTAGATAAGTATATGTTTTATGTATGTATGTATTTGTTGTATATGTAAATGGTACACCACTGACTACCTGCATTATTGTCTCTCCTTCTCCCTTGAATCCATCCAAAGGTTGTCTGTAAAAGATCGCTTTTAGCGATAAGACCGCCCATTGTGTCACCCTGTGTAAAATGTCTACATTTATATCTGTTATTTTTTATGGTGTACATAATAAAGAGTATTCTATTCTATAATATAATATTATAAAGAGGTATAGTTTGTGTTTTTATATGTTTGTATGTAGGGGATAATCTCTGGAACTACCGTTCGGATTTGACAAAATCTTTTTGAATTTGATAGCCCAATTTTTGAGGAGGATATTTAACATCACGCTATGAGCCTAAGGAGCTAAGCAAAAAGAAAAAAGTCAGAACGCTACACGAAAAACGTAACATTACGGGGTAATTATGTAATACACTAACAGTAGGAATGGGTTTCATTTTGACAGTTCAACAACATTCATTGCGTTATTTACGTTGTTGAGCAGACAATTCTTTCGAATATATGAAGCAATGGATTAGCAATAGGTTTCAAAATGATTCAGATTGTGATAGATAGTGTGTTACGTAATTAGGGTGCAGGCCCGGGTCGACGGCGCGTCGTGTTCCACGCACGCTTCTAAGAGATGTCAACATAATTGACGGGGTCCGCTAGGGCCGATGCCTGCTGGGGTCGCGGATTGTTCGAAAGAGTTACCAAGGCCCTGGCGCACAGGCAACTGAAGGAACACGGGTGGGTTTTAGTAAATTTTTGACACGCCCTCCCACTCCGCCCAGAGCGGGAAAAGTTATTTGATGATTGCACAACCAACAAAAATAAATGGGGTTGAAAAGTGCGCTTTCTAGCCTGCTTCGAATAAATGATGGATAGTGTGTACTTACCTTCTATATTACTAGAAAGTGAACAGGTTCAATCCACTATGTCACCTGGGGATGAGGCAGTTGACGATCTGTTTAGTATTCTATCTGTTTCTATTCTATCTGTTTAGTATATTTTTATTTAATAACATAGTTAAATACAATATAAAATCTAACACTAGAATACATATTATGTCCAAGTACATAAAGGGAAAAAAAAGGCAAAACTCATTGGGTATCAAAAAATTCGTCCGCATCGCTGTCAGTGGGAACAGTGCCCAAAAGGCTGGCCATTGCCACGTTGGATGGCAATACTGATAAATTGACCTAAAAAAGGCAGCCCTCTAGTCACGTGAAGAGTCGACCAACTGCTTGGTGATGTCCCGGAATACTCGATGAGCAATCGGACCCCATGGTCCTAGTGTTTCAACCCCAAACGGCTCAAACATATAACTCCCAATAAGGTTGCTATATTTGCGCTGTTTGAGGTTTTCTGCATCTGCATCCGCCACCCCAGCACAGCCCGCCGTACTAGGAAGATGGGGTGGCGCGAGGGTGTAGACACAGGTCGCATCCCACATCAAGGGCCTACTCAACTTCAAAGGCTTTATGGTCATTCTGTCTGGCCTCTTCCCATCGTCGCGTGCCAAGCCATTGGGTTCTAAAACAGCTGGCACCTCGGCGGTGACAACAGCCCAGCGGATGATGTCATTAATGCTGGCGTGCCGTGCCAACCGACCAGCACTTTTGCTGCAGGAAAGGCCATGGTGTCCGAGGCAGTCGACTGCATCACGGTGCTACTGTGATGCCGTGACACACACAAGGAGCGCCCAGACGCAGATTTAGACTTGTATTGAGAGATTTGTACTTTAGAAAAAACTAAAATTAATTAAAGCGGAATCAGCCTATAACGTTCCCACTGCAGGGATACAGACCTCCTCTCTGTGAGATGGAGTGGTCCGTAATCCACCACATGGACCCATCGCTGGTTGGTGGATGTCACGTCTTCGATTTTTTGATACTAGGACCGCTGGTTTCCTCACAATGTTTTTCTTCACCGTTTTGAGAGCAGTGCTGATGAAATAGTTTACACAAAGTAAAGTGCCTGCCTAGGCTTGACACGCAGCCTACAACTTGTATGTAAGTAGTAAAATTTTGTTGACTGAGCGAGCGCGAAGCGCGAGCAAAGCGTCTCCGTTTCAGCTTGGACAAAAATGTTTTCGTATGTCCGGATGTCCGGCGGATGGCTGTTCTCCTCTACAGGTCGCATTTCTCAACCGACTCTCGTGAAATTTTGTAAGCAGGTTCGATAATTTGAACTTTTTCGTCGATTTAGATTTTCGAAATTTTTCAAAATGGCCGAGATATGGGGGATGAAAACGTAAAAAAAAAACATATTTCAGCTAATTCGCTCTTTTTGTTTTAAGGATTTGGTTTTAAGGTGCGCGGTGAACATTTATTCAGTTTTAAGCTATGTGAAGACAGACTCGTGAGGTCTACAGCTCACAGAGCCACTAGTAGAGGTATATTTTTACCAATTAGTACTAATTAGTACTAGTATAGATATATTTTTACCAATACTAAAAAAAATGCTATTTTTACCAATAAATTTAAAAAAATATTACTAAATAAATGTTATTACAATATAAATGAATATTTAATTTATATTTATATTTAATTGAATAATCCATAGAACTGGCACAATAATATAAATGAATAATAAATATTTTGATTTAATTAATTTAATTAACAAAATATTACCTTTAATTTTAAATAGAATAAGTTTTTTCTTTTTTTTTGCATGTATAAGTTAGTCCTCTTCCTTCAAATTTTTATTTTGCTGTGCCCGACAGGGTCCACGATCGGTACAACTAATGTTTACTTACCACCTAAGCAAATTGTGGAATGCAATAAATGATTGAGTATTGAGTATTTTAATTTAGTTAGCAAAACTAAAGTCGCCTGTTTCATAGCCCAACACCGGTGAGTCACGGCATCCGCTCACGACAGAGAAAGTTGCACTGACGTCATCTAGTACGAAACGTGGGACGACATGACGGTACTCTTAAACAAAGGCGAACCGTCTCACCAGGTCTGTTTGTTCAATAATTATATTGCCTGTATTCCCCGAAAGGGGTAGGCACATGTGTAGGTACCTACCTATATATGTAGTGCACTCTCTAGCCCGTCTTACCACGGGGAATCGTGTAACTGGGCTTTGGAGGTCAGACTGGTAGCCGTTTTATGTAAAATACTGGTATTTAGTTGCATCCGGTTGGACTGGAAGCTGACTCCGACATAAACCAAAAGGCTAGGCAAATGACGAAGTCTGCCATTTGCCATTTTTAGGGTTCCGTACGTCAAACGGAAAAAACGGCACACTTCGTTGTCCGTCCGTCCCGCGTCTGTCCGTCCGTGTCTCTGTTTGTCAGTCAAGAACCTTTTTTTCAGGTACGCGTGGAGGTATCAAGTTGAAATTAATAACAAATACGTAGGTCTAAGGTCCCTAGGAGTTTTAAAAAGTCAAGCTTCTAAATCGACGCAATAAAAAAGTACCGCTATATTTGCGACATATTTTAATACTCGCAAATAAATGAAAACCTATCCTATAATATACTGACCTAAAATCATGAAATTTGGCAAGAAGCAAGGTCTCACAGTACAAGTAAAGGAAAAAGTCTTAAATTCGTTAATTTGTTGTTTTATCACAGATTTTTTTATGGCGATTACAAACTTACATATTTTGCGGTTGGAGAATTGACCGTGACGTATATCAATGTATGGGAGAACATCTTTTCAACCACAAAGTTAGTTATGTATTTTGTTTTCCCTTCTACTCTTACACACGTTGTCTACATCTCTTTAATATACTCTCCTATCGCAGGTATGCTGGAAGAGATTTCTTTAGAAATAAGCATCACCTTTGTACGTATTTTTCTGTTCCTTTCTTCTTGTCTGTTTATATATGTGTGTACATAAATGGTTAAATAAATAAATAAATAAAGTTATGTTTGTTCTTGGGATAAATTCATCCCAACTACGGAACCCTTCATTGTTCGTGGTCCGACACGCACTTGACCGGTAATTGTTTTTTCAAAAATCTGTACTGTCCCACTGCAGGGCATACTTCACTATTTGTTGCCATTCCTGGCCAATCCGTGATAAACGCTTTCAAGTCATTACTCCAGCGGTTCCTAGACCTGAGTGAAGATTCTGGCTCTTCTATGACCCAGAATCTAAAAGCATTTCACTGCTGAATAAAGGCATCTGTTCTCGCACGTTTTATTCGATCCTCGGTTACTCTTCTTTTTTTTATGGTGTGAAATCATCAAATAACTTCTACCGCTCTGGGCGGAGCGGGAGAGCGAGTTAGACTTTTACTGACTAAAACCCACCCGTGTTCCTTCAGTTGTCTGTGCGCCAGGTTCACGGTAACTCTATCGAACAATCCGCGACCCCGGCAGGTATCGGCCCTATCGGACTCTGTCAATTAGTGCTGACATCACTTTGAGGCGCCCGTGGAACACGACGCGCCGTCGACCCGGATCTGGTCCTTATCGGACGGCGAGCTACCCATTGTTCGCCGTCCGCAAGCCCGCGCCTACGGTGGCCGGGGATCGGCTATCAACTCTCGACGCCCAGGGTGTCTCCTCCTGCGGCGACTAGGGGCGTGAGGGCGCAACGATTGCCTCACCCTCACGCACTCCGCCTCCTCCTTCGCGAGCATTACTGCTTCGCAGAAGGAGGTGACGGCGTCCCATGCCCTCACGCTCCGTACCATGGCCTGGACCAGGGTCGGACGCGAGAGATCGCCGCCACGAGGACACGACGGTGCTCCGCCTAAGCCAGGTAGACCTCCACCGTAACAACCCGGGCGTTTACTCCCGCCTTATTCGAAACAGGAACTCTTCTCTCTTCTAATTCAAAGTTTTAAACTAACCTATTGCACATGGCATAAAGCCAGCGGCAGCGGGGTAATTGCGTCACACAAATCCCTCTAATGGTGATGGAAACTGTGTTACGCAATTATTGGGGTGCAGGCTGTTACTGAAAATTACGTAAAGGAAAAACCCAACGACATTTTTTTCCGAAGGGGATACAGGCAGTTATTGTTGCACGCGCTACACCAACGAGGCAGTAAATTAAGCAAGAATAAAGGGTAATAAATATGCTAATTACTCCATTGATTTGTACTAGACATTGTATGAGGTTTCAGTGGGGTCATAGGCTAAGGAAGTTGTAAGTACTTAACTACTTCCCTGTCTATAAGAGTGCATGGTATAATAATATACTTCGCCAGGTATGGCATTCCGAGACAGTGGTCACGTGGGTGACACAAGCCTACGTCATCACCGCTGTGTTACCAGTAGTGTGTAATAATAACTCCCCAGCCGCCTTTATTACCTGTGCGAATCCGGTAGAACAATGGAGTTTTATCTAACAATTACATTGGTATATGTTTAAATTGAATTGTTTCGTTTGATTAGAAAAACGAAACGACAATTTAAATGCTTTATATATATTTTTTTACAGGATGGTGACTGAAAATGTTTCCATAATTCGTATTTTGTTGCAATAAAGTGGCAACTGGATAGTGACGTAAGCATGTGTCACTCTCGGAGTGCCAGACCTTGTTTTTTTAGACTATGTAAGAGTGGTTTGTTTTGTTTTCGCTCCGCCCCTGACTTTGCTTGTATCATTTGGGATTTTGATCTGAAATCGAGTACTGTTTCGATTCCCAGGTCGGGCAAAGTATAATTAGGATTTTCCGTTAGGACGCGACACAAAGGCACCGCCTGTCGCGCGACGAGCGATGCCTTTGAATCGCGTGCGATTCGCGTCGCGTGTCGCGCCTGTTTGTAGGAGCCTTTATGAATTTCTCAGTAGCGGTGTCCGATAAATGGGTAATAGGACCACCCCCTCCTATTTGTGACTTGAACATAACTGACGAAATGTAGGTGTACTATTATATCACTGTCTACCCCCTTCAAGGAATACAGGCGTTATGTTATGTTTCAATCTTCATAATTTTAGACTGTCTGTTGTCTGTCTGTTTGTCAAACCAATTCCAAAAACTACATTTTGCAACTTCGTGGCTACTTTTCAAACTAGGTTATAACTTAGTATGTTACTAGCTTCTGTCCACGGCTTCGCCCGCGTGGATATCGGCAATTATCCCTCGGAAACGTGCTACCGGGACAAAAAGTGGCCCATGCCCTTCCTCAGGACGCCATCTATCTCCTTACCAAAAGAGATGTTCCAAAATGTATGGAGCGTGGGCCAGCACCCTAATTACGTAACACACTATCTATCACAATCTGAATCATTTTGAAGCCTATTGCTAATCTATTGCTTCATATATTATGTTCGAAAATTGTCTGCTCAACAACGTAAATAACGCAATGAATGTTGTTGAACTGTCAAAATGAAACCCATTCCTACCGTTAGTGTGTTACGTAATTACCGCGCAGGTCCTTGTACACTATATTTAATACGAATAGGGAAACACATTTAAAACAGTTCTCAAATGTACATTTACTTTAAAATGGCTTTGTTTGCTGGTAAACCACAAGAAATTACACTTGAAATTGCAACACACAACAAAAACCCGTCATGGCGGAAAGCTGTATTTTTGATTGATTATTGACGTTTGACATGTTTATTGACAGTGTTGTGACAGCTGATAGTTCTCTTTCTATGATCAATGGTCAATCTATGGTTTACTGTCATTGTTTTTAAGCACAGAGCAACTAAATCGGTGAGACGCCATGTTGAAAGTCGATAAAATAATTGATACCTAAATATCAATTAACTACCACAACAGTATACATTTAAATTAATTATCTGTATTGTTCTCGAATTCTATGGATTTTTCTCTTTCTTTTGACGTAGTGTACATAAACCTGGCCCATTTTGAAACATCTCCTTTTATCGAAATCCGTTCAGTGGTTTAGGCCTGAAAAGGTAACACAGACAGAGTTACTTTCGAATTTATAATATTAGTATGGATTGACCAATCCAAGCCTAACATGCGTTTATAAAATGACAGTTGAACATAAATAACTACAAACCAGTTAATAATGTAATTGGGTATATGACTTAATTATCTAGTTTACATAATATATCTACTTGTTATGTTGTAGGTGTTAATGCCACGCGATATGTGATGATAATACTTATAGCATAATATCACCCCTGTTTTCTTCAAAGGTATTAGATAGAGGTGTATAAAAAAAACACACAAACCTACAAGGGCACTCCTTGTCCGATGAGGCCTCAGCCCGCGTCGTAGCTGAGCCTGTGGCTTTAAATTCCCCTATTAATAATCATAATATTATAAACCTTTCGATCCAGTCTGTCCCCACTCGCTGCCCTCTCTCAGTGACGCCCTAAGCCGAGGTCCGTACCCCACAGGGGGTGCCCTTAGCGTGCGGTCATTTAAACATAAGTTTAGTATTAAATCTTGCTCCTGGCTGGAGGCTTTTCGAGTAAAATCTTAAGGCACCCACAGGACAGTTCGGTTAAGTAGCCAAGACCTCAGTGGTCAAAACTACGAAATGCCATTTAAAAAAAAATAAAAAAAATATGGCACCTATGAAACGTCAGAAGCTAGGTGCACGGTTCCAATTGGTTGTTTCCTATGGAGAAGAGCCGGCAAGAAACTCCACGGTTAATCTTTTAAAAATAAGTGGCTTTTACAATGTTTTCAAATTACAGTGTTAATAGGTATGGGAGGACAGTGTAGGCCTGTCAACAAGTGACAGGTACTAAACAAAATAGAAAAAGGTTTTCAAATCTAGTCTACAAGTTAGGCCTACAACTTTCTCACATTCAGAAACACTCTACGAGTGGTAATTTGTAAGTTTATCGTGGCCATTCGTGGGTAGTCAGCCCCGCTACATGCTAATCTTAGGTTCCGTCAAACGGGGTGAATAGGGAGGCAGGAGCGAATTGAGATGAAACTTTAAAAGGGATTTTAACATTGAAATAATATAGTTTGTAGCCAAAAAGGACTCTAATGTGTTTACTGTATTATAATTAATGAATAAGTAGCCTTGTTGTATTGTATACAGATAGATTATACATAAAAACTGAAAAATAGTTGACACGGTAACTTTTAATTTTTGCACATATTTTAATTATTGTTGTAATAACTTTTTATTACAACAATAATTAAAATATGTGCAAAAATTAAAAGTCATAATAATGTTCCTTGTCCGTATTTCTCACTAATTATCTTTATAATTAGTGAGAAATACGGACAAGGAACATTATTATGGAGATACCAAATTGTTTTTAACATCATTTTTGTTTTAACTAAAAATAAAATAAATCACTAAAATTTTTTACTCAAAACTAAAAACCACTCTCAGTAAAATATTTATCTAAATAATATAATAAAAATAATACTTTGTTTCTATATTATTATTAAATTGAAATTTCGAAATCCTTAGCAAGCTCTGGCTATGGGCTAGGGCAGGCTCTACATTTTCTAGGGCAGGCTAAGCCTACCCTGGCGTACCCCTGGCAACGGGCCTATTTCAACCACAGCACAAAATATGCTCAAAAATTACATACCTACGTTTCTTTTGGCAAAACACACAGTTTTAAGTTTTTCCTTATGTACCAATGATATTTTTATGTACATAATATGAGTCACTCAGTTACTAGGAACTTCTTATAACTCAGAATATGTTTTTTTTGGTCGTCAACATAATATTTATCTACCTACTTATATTAGTTCAATGACAGCAAGCTTGTTAACAAATGTTAAGGTCTTAAGTTGTCTATCCGGTTCAGACAAACGAGTGACATTGTAAAAGTTCTCAAACGGATCTGTATTGCAGAACTTTGGGAACGTGGGTTTCACCTCAACCCTTAGGGTTAGGATTGTTATATACAGAGTGGCAGGGACATCGACGCGCAACCTGTTACTAAGGATTCAGTACATGATTCTAAACCTCCTGCGATGAAATTTTTCGAGATTGCTGGATGTCCTACGCGTCCAATAAAACAATGCTTTCAGGATGTTGTTGGGGCTGCCTCGTTACTGTAGCGCGTCGGAAATGTTTGCGCAAGCCCGCTCCGTCAGCTTCTATGCAATTATACGCAAAAAAACTGCGTCGCTACTGAGGAGAGTGAGGGGCAGTCGGAACAGCATCCTGCAAACTGTAGCCGAGAGCTTCGGCTCTCCGATTGTACGGCAGTTTGTACGGAGGTTGATTTTTACTAACACTAGGCAATAAGTAATTTTTTGTATGTTACTAACACTATACCTATGGATATTAGTGTCCGAAAAAAGCGATTATTATTATAAAATAAATTAGCTGTGCCTGGATACATTTGACGGTGTAGGTACTGCACTTTTCTATGGAACAGCAGATTTTTTATTTTTGATAGCCGACGAAAAATTTCTAGGCTAAGGGGTCTAGAATCATTTACTGAATCCATGGTAACAGATTGCGCGTCGATGTTCCTGCCACCCTGTATATTACAATCCTAACCCTAAGGGTTGGGGCGAAACCCACCTTGCCAAAGATCTGCAATACAGATCCGTATCGAGACGCCTCCGTGCCTCGGAAAGCACGTAAAACCTTTGGTCCTAGCTGTCTTTTGTAGATCTTTGACAGTAGTTACGAGTAGTCAGAGGCCCGAAAATCTGACCAAGGGGTATCTTGTTACCCAGTAACTGGGTTGTGGAGGTCAGATAGGCAGTCGCTCCATCTAAAATACTGGTATTCAGCTGCATCCGGTTATACTGGAAGCTGACCCCAACATAGGATTAGGCCAGGCAGATGATGATGGTTGAAGAACACATATTTAGCGCTTTGCCATCCTGTCTTGTACAGCCTTTAAAATAAATGTTTGAAGCTATTTTGGTTGCTTATTTAGTATTGACTGGTTGCCTTGGCAACCAAAGTATTAATAACATAACAAACACATAACATCACGGCTGTATTCCCCGAAGGGTTAGGCAGAGGTGTACCTATAGTACACCCACATTTCACCAGTTATGTTTAAGTCCCATGTAATAGGGGGCGTGCCTATTGCCATCAACCGGGCACAAATCTAGACTCCGGGCTGCTACTGAGAAATTCCAGATGGAAAAACCCAATAACACTTTGCCCAACCCGGGAATCGAACCCAGGACCAAATGCTCAGCAGTAGCGCTTGCGACCACTAGACTAACGAGGTATAAATGCAAGAGCATTGAGGCAAGTATAAATATTAAAAGAATGTAAATCTATGGATCGAGAGCAACAGAAACATGTTTTTTGTTTTAAATAAAATTAGCTATCAAACGGTATTATTATATAAAAACTCGTTTATGGGCCTTTTATTTAGATCTGAGACGTCCATTTTTTTATAATTATATTGTTAGTAATGTTATGTCATATTAAAAATGGGGGCTCGTCGCAACATGATAAAAATCTAGATTCAAGAAGGAAACTAATTTATGAATAACCATTTGAAACTAAATAAAACATCATACTAGCACCGTAATTACGTAACACACTAACTATCACAATCTGAATCATTTTGAAGCCTATTGCTAATCCATTGCTTCATATGTTCGAAAAATTTGTCTCCTTAACAACGCAAATAACGCAATGAATGTTGTTGAACTGTCAAAATGAAACCCATGTCTACTGTTAGCGTGTTACGTAATTACCCCGCTGTGGGTATCTATGCTAAAAACGCTACACAATTTTGTTAGTTACTCCCCTTATAATATGGGCAAGCCCATTGCCATTAATCGGGAACAAATACAGATTCTGGGCTGCTACTGAGATTTCAAGAAAAAATACTGAATAGCTAGGTATCATTTTGTCCGACCTGCATATCTATTCACAACCATTTGATACGCTTCCGTGTCGAATCGAACATCAATCAATGTTATCGAAGGAGTCCTCTAAACGCTGTTCACAACGCTGCCATTTCGACTTGCTGTCGGGGTAAGGTACTTAAAAACTCAAACTCAAAGCATTTATTTAAAATAAACCAATTACAGTCATTTTTGAATTGTCAAGGGATCGGTCGGTCAGAAAGATGAAGCTAGTTGCCCATTCCAAAGCGTAATAGGTACCTTTAGAGAAGAACGGCCAAGAAACTCCACGGACACTCTTTTAAATCAAAATATTGTTACAAAAATTGGTCAAATAATTCATGTTGATATTATACATATCAGATGAGAACGATGTAGAAAGACTTGCATGTTAAAATCGACCGTAATTAAAAAGATAAAAACAAGATAAAACTATTCAGAGATTAAAATAAGCCGTGGCAGTTAAGAGATGACCAGTCTCTACTGAAGGCGCCCGTTCACAAACATGACGTTATGGATCAGCACCATTCAGCTCAACCATTTTGAAGGGAACTTAATGATCCAATACACACGCCACCACACCGGCGAGACATTTGAGTGAGCATGACATACTCTCAGCCGCCAGGGCACATTCAAGTCAATGAAAGACGAACCCAGTAAATGGTAGCTTTATAGTAGGTACATATTGCTCACATATACTTAAAAGTACCTACGTACCTACCACACGTACAGTCAGCAAAAGAGATAAGTCCAGGGTCCAGGGTCGCCGGATATAGTTGATGTTTAGTAAGAAACCGATGAATGTTTTCGAATGAAATTTAATTTGATAAATGACCTGTTGGTTTTCTATTAATTTAATTTAATTTTAATCGAAAATATTCATCGGTTCAACTATATCCGGCGACTCTGGATACTCGTCTCTTTTGCTGACTGTACCTAAATTAGGTAACTGAAAATGAGTAGTTTATGACAAGGCAGCCTGACGAATGGTTGTGAATAGTATGCTGGATTGGTAACCAGTGGGGTAATTGCGTAACACACTAACAGTAGGAATGGCTTTCATTTTGACAGATCAACAACATTCATTGCGTTATATACAAAGTTGAGCAGACAAATTTTTCGAACTTTTGAAGTAATGGATTAGCAATGTCCTTCAAAATGATTCAGATTATGTTTAATAGTGTGATACGCAATTTGCGTGCTGAACTCCAAAGCCCGCTGTCGTGGTTGTGGTTATGATTACTTGACCGACTAACGAGGCAGTAATTTAAGAGGGCGCACACCGGTCCACTATCGACACTCCTTTAAAAATCTATTATCTCGTGACTCAGAAGAAATTTTGAATAACAGGTACTCAATACCTCAGTAAATGTGTCTAGAATTTTCTAATACATTTTATAAACTTTCATATTGAGACACGAAGCAACAAAATTCTATCTAAAGAAATGCGGCCACATTCCTGTAGATCAAATTTTGTTGCTTCGTGTCTCAATATGAATGTTTAGAAAAGGTATTAGAAAATTCTAGACACACTTACCGAGGGTGCTTATTGAGCCGTTATTCAAAATTCCTTCTGAGTCACGGGATATAATATTTTTAAGGAGTGGCGCTAGTGGACCGGTATGCGCCCTCTTAAAGATCACTAGAAAATAAATTACAAAACCTCTATAAGACAGCAGTCGCAGTTTCTTCCGTATTATTCGTTACAGATCATAAATCTATGAAATTGCTCAAATTAATTATTATTATGTAAGAAAATGTAACAGTTTTGAGATAAATTTGAATATTTTAACGGATTTAATGTTAGTTCTGACACGCGATTCTCAGGTGCTTTCGATTTCATTTTGAACGTTAAAGTTTATTTTATCTAAGCAGAGACTGTAGAATGCATTGAAGTGTAGTAAAGTTGACTTGGAACCTCACTGCAGAAGTGTGCGCAATTTGAAAGCGAACTCATTTGTTTTTAAAGTAAATCATAGCGGATTCACAAGGAGACGAAGTGATGTCAATGGTGTTTAGATGATGGTAAGTGGCCAGTGTGTACCAGAGGCCCGTTCTTCGAAGCAAACCACCACGCCAACCACCAAAGCCATGCCAGCCACCACGCCTTGGAATGGGCAACTACCTTTATATTTCTGACTGACCGTTTAATTTAAATAATTGCTTTGAGTTTGAATTTGAGGCATCACAGGGCCATTACATTGTGATTAGAGACTGTAATTTCGCGCTGCTTGGCGGTAATTCTTGTTAAGATAGTACACTCACGAGCATAAATATGTATACATTTGGCTAAATTCAAAATCTATTTTCTCCTTAATTTTTTAGAATAGAAGAATAGAATAGAATACTCTTTATTATGTACACCATAAAAATTACAGATATAAATGTAGACATTTTACACAGGGTGACGCAATGGGCGGTCTTATCGCTAAAAGCGATCTTTTACAGACAACCTTTTGATGGATTCAAGGGAGAAGGAGAGACAATAATGCAGGTAGTCAATGGTGTACCATTTACATATACAACAAATACATAAAACATATACTTACAATTGTTGGCACGCACAATGGTCCGCTTGAAGGACTAAGTGCGGAAACCAAAATCCTAAAGAAGAAGAAGAACATATACTTATCTACATATAATATATACAATAATAAACATGAAACAAGAGCAAGGAAACTAAATGTAATGATGATGTTTTTTTAATGAAATTTTATGTTGTTACGAACATAGTATTTTCGAAACCATAGGTTTATGTAATAAGTCGTATTTTAACGTTGCATTCGTTGTTTCACAAAAAAATCGCAATTGAAAGTTGCCAAGTGTTGACATATTATTAGTGCTTGTAACTGTACACCTTCGTATAGCTTCTTCTCTTCAAAGAGCTCTACTTAGCTACTGGTGAGCTGATGGCTTATTTGCCACCAAATGAATAGCAGGTCTTGAGCATGAGGTCCTGGGTTTGATTCCAGGGGGGGGCAAACTACGGCGCGTCGTGTTCCACGCGCGCCTCAAAGAGATGTCAGCACAATTGACGGGGTCCGATAGGGCCGATGCCTGCCGGGGTCGCGGATTGTTCGAAAGAGTTACCGTGGCCCTGGCGCACAGGCAACTGAAGGAACACGGGTGGGTTTTAGTCAGTAAGAGTCTGACACGCCCTTCCGCTCCGCCCAGAGCGGGAGAGGTCATTTGATTATTACTCAACTCGAAAAAAAAAAAGGGTGGCCAAACTGTAATTTTTTTATTTTATTTTTATTTGGGATGGGTTTGCTCTTGACTCTAGTCTAGGTCAGAGATGACAGAGACAAAGTCGACGATGGAGTGAGCTTACCCAGAAGAAGTCTGTTCACTCTCACTTTGAAGAGATTTGGGTTGTATGCGTTTGGAAACACAGACGTAGGTAAAGAGTTCCACTCTTTTGCTGTGCGCATTGTAAAAGACATATATTCGTTTATGTTTTTTGGTTATTGGATTTTTTCATCAGGAATTTCTCAGTAGCAGCCCGGAGTCTGGATTCGTGCCTGTGTTGAAGTTAATAGGCTCGCTATTATGGGATTTTAACATAACTGGCGAAATGTGGGTGTAGTTACTATATTATGGTACACCTCTGCCAAACCCTTCGAGAATTGCAGGTGTGAAGTTATGTTAAGTAACACAAAAAAAACCTAAACTCACCTTAAAGTCTTCTTCAAAAGGGCGCTACACGCGACGCGACAAAAAAGGCACCACCATTGCCAGTCGTGCGCCGAGCGGTGCCTTTGTGTCGCGTGTTGCGTGTCGCGCCTGTTTGGAGAAGACTTAATGGTGATCATCTTCAGAAAAGTCAGGTGCGTAGTACTCGCAACCGGCTTGCGTGTAGAATCTATGACCCATATTAAGATGAATGTAAACGAAGCAAACGGATAGTAGCAGATGGCGTTCTGTAGTTTCTACCTACTCCCATGGGAAGAAGGCGTGAGTTTATTTATGTAAATGTGTATGTAAAAAACTCATGACAAAGACCTCGTCATCCACGGAATTCCACATTGTCAAACACACAATTATTTTCCTAAAAGCGTTTTTTTCTGCCGAAAAACTCTGCAAAACAAAAGAGGCCTCATTTGGCGGAAAACCCATGTATTCTGAACAATATAATTAGTGACCTTAAAACTAGAGTCATGTTTATAATGTGGTCACAAGCCGTGTTAAGGTCTGTAGCGTATATTTTTGGTAGCTTTTGTGTGTGCGAAATCCACGGGAAAGTGTTGTGGGCGTGACTGCTTGAGTTTGTCTGAAAAATATATTGCAGACATTGAGTATTTTATATTTTATTGGTTCGTCGACAATTGTTGACATTAGCTTTATGTTAAAGATAACATACAAAGATGTATATCGACGGTGAAATATCAATATCTGATAACTAACATTTTTGCCATTTTCACTTTTTCACTTTTTTGCATATTCGTAGGTAAAATATGAAAGTCCTCGTACTTGCAAAGGCATACGAGTACAATCTGAAATCATGATCACCATCACAAGCGTTACCTACTATTTAAAAAAATTTAAGTAATTTTTTGATTAGAATTTTAAAACTTTAGAAATTAAACGTTTTTTTCGCCTCCTGTAAAATCATGGTTTTGTAGATATTAGATATTGATTCTACACCGTTGATATGCAAAATTGCAACAATTACTTTCAGACAAACTTCGCATGCACACATATGTATACATTCTACTTAAGAGGCTGACAACAGCTAAAGCGCGGTCACTGTCGGACTGCATAGAAAATAAAGAGAAGCGCGATGACACAACGCTGGTAATTTATTGCAAAATATGAAGCAATTATCTATTTACAAAAAATCTATTGATTGGACGAAAAAATTCAAACACTATTACGTTAATATGTTGCTTGTAGAATAATCTGACAAAAAATCAGAATGATAGCATGTACCTCTATTAGTATGGTTTTTAATCGTTAAAATAATTTTTTAGAGGCATCTTCGTGATTTTTTTCTATCATATCAAATTAATTGTATTAAGTTTTCAACACACTATCTAACTAGCATATATCCAAAAGAATATCATTTTTTTTTTCATTTTGTTTACTGCAGTGGATCATATACTTTTAGGCATTAATAAAACTTGCATTTAGGTCCAGTAGTCCCCTTAATAAACATCTGAAATTCACCGGCAGACAACGCACGACCAAAACAGCTGGCTTTAGAAGCATCAATTTTTGCACGAGAGTACCTTATACGGGGTGGAAAAAATCAATGGGCCCTGAAGGGAAACCACTTTAAATCCTTAAGATAGATTATTTTACTTAAAGGAAATATTCCTTTATTTTTTAAAGAGAAAAAGTCTATACCACGGCACCGTTGAAATTTGAATTTTATTGTCATACCAGTATGTTATATTTCTATTTGTCGCATACAAATCCCATGCCGTGCCGTGCCGCCAGAGGGCGCCGCCCCTTTAGGGGATGAAAGTTCGTCATTTTTGCCCATGAGAAACCCCATTAGGCACACGACTTGTAGTATTAAAACATAACATATATACACTCGAGAGCAATGAATCCGGGTCACTTAAAGAATCCTAAAAATCTCGGAAGCTAAAAATGCTAGGTTAATGCAATAAATTGTATTTAATAGACAATGTAATACTCCTTAAATGAAGGTATTAAAACTTCTTAGTTATTGTAAAGTTATATCATAAAAAAATCAAATTTGAAAAAGGGCCACTTTCGAAGATGGAACTACGAAATTACAGCATTTGGTTTTGCTTTTGTTTGTAATCTGTCATTTATGTGGGTACATAAACCATGTTGATAGTGCTCTATATTCATTATTCAAGCTGAAATTATGTCGCTTACGCCTGAAGAATGCACCAGAATACTTACAATGCTGGAAACCGGCCGGAGTCAGCGCGATACAGCCAGGACTGTCGGTGTGTCGCTGTCAACAGTACAAAGAGTTCTCCGACGTTACGAAGAAACTGGTTCTAACCTACGCAGACCAGGAACGGGCAGAACCAGGTGTACCACAGCACGAGAAGACCGATACTTGGTGAACACCATGCTTCGAAATCGCTTTCTCACAGGAACTGAACTCACAAATCAGTTTCGACGCCTCGGAGGAAGTAACCCAAGTGCATGGACAGTAAGACGTCGGCTTGCTGAATCTAACTTAAAACCCCTTAGACCTGCAAACGGCCCTAAACTGGAGCGTGGGCATCGTATTTCAAGACTAAGATATGCCCAGAGCCACGTAAATTGGAGTATTGAAGATTGGTCAAAAGTTATGTTCTCCGACGAATCAAAATTTATGCTCTACAAGCACGATGGAAGACACAGAGTGTATCGAAGACCAGGGGAAAGATTCAAGCAAGCATGCATCGAAGAAAAAGTAGCCTACGGTGGTGGGTCTGTACTTGTGTGGGCCGGAATTTCTTCTGAAAGTCGCACAGAGCTGGTGATCATAGAAAACGGCTCTTTAACTAGCGTAAGATATGTGGAAGAAATCCTCAATGATCACGTTGGTCCATTTATGGTCAATTTAGGTGAGGATGCTATATTTATGCATAACAATGCCCGACCTCATACAGGTAGGATTGTGAATGACTACCTTCAAGAGATGAACATTACTCGTATGGAGTGGCCAGCGCGCAGCCCGGATATCAACCCGATCGAGCATGCTTGGGACGAGCTAGGCAGATGCGTAAAACAACGAAACCCTCCCCCAATCACGCTTCGTGAGCTCAAAATTGCTCTCACAGAGGAATGGGAGAATATTCCCCAAAATCGTATAAGGAACTTGGTGTACAGCATGCCAAACCGCGTAAACGCAGTAATGGAAGCACGAGGAGGCAATACGAAGTATTAAAATTCAAGAAAATCGTAATAAAGTTCAAAAATTTCATGTTTCCTATTTTTGTTTTAAGGAGAGATCAGCAGTTTTTTTCTTTATGTAATTTTGTGTTAATAAAATGTATGGTGACTCATATTTTTTTTACTTTCATTTAAGGAGTATTACATTGTCTATTAAATACAATTTATTGCATTAACCTATCATTTTTAGTTTCCGAGATTTTTAACATTCTTTAAGTGACCCGGATTCATTGCTCTCGAGTGTATATTAATATTTGATTGAATAAAACATTTACAAAAAGTGTACATTTAGCCAACAGTAGCAATATTTTCCATACAGTTATAGTGACTAAAATAAAAAATTAGATTACAGGTGCAAGTAATGATGATTCGGAATTACAATATAAGGTAGAGAAAACGGAAAATAAAAAGAAAAGGTCTCACCAAGAAGTGAATCGTTGTAGTTGAGTAAAGTTTTAATAAATAATTCGATACACCAACATTTATTGCTATTTTGCAATACACTCGTTTGTTACCTCCTCCATAGATTTACCCCTGTCACCGGTCACTTACATGCGCGAAAAAAAATTCGTTCGAGGTTCACTTTGATGTGCGTCAAAAACCGATACGGCTTGGAATACCGAGAATGGGGTAAAAACTGTCTTATTCATTTGCGAATGTCGTCTTAAGGCTCGTACACACTGGCGCGACGCGACGCCCGACACACAGGCACCGCGTGTCGCGCAACGAGCGGCGCTTTTGTGTAGCGCTGTCGCGTCGCGCTTGTCTGTGGGAGCCTTTACACTTGTGGGTTCGCGTATTCAAGCGAATGTGAGTGACCAGCATCGGCATTAGAATTGCTAGATTTTTTTGTCAAGGGACTGAATTTGGCATTAATTATCTTTGTAGTTGTAATAACAATAATAATAACGTTAATTTAGACACAATAATATTTAGCCTAATACAGTTATATTACTAAGAACTAGGATATCTACAAATAATGTAGGTGAGTAGACGGTTAAACTATATAGAAAGAAAGAAAGAAAGAAAGAAAAAGTATTTATTGAGACTCGCACAGGATTATCAGAAACTAAACTAAACACTCATAAAAATAAAAATAATAAAATTAAAACTCCTGAAGTCAAAACTAGTTAAAGACATTGGAAATCAGTTCCTTAATTGCGTAACACACTATCAGTCACAATCCGAATAATTTTGAAGGATATTACTAACCCATTGCTTCATATGTTCGAATTTGTCTGCTCAACATACCTACGTTAATAACGCAATGAATGTTGTTGAACTGTCAAAATGAAACCCATTCCTACTGTTAGCGTGTTACGCAATTACCCCGCAGTTCCTGTTAGATAAATGGATTGGGAAGCGACAATCGTATCAAACTAAAACTCAAACTCAAAACATTTATTTCAATTAAACCATTTAAAGGCACTTTTAAATTGTCAAAGAGTCGGTCAGTTAGTCAGAAAGTTGAAGCTAGTTGCCCATTCAACAACGTAGATGTCTATGGGGAAGAACGGGCAAGAAACTCCAAGGACACTCTTTTTAAATCAAGATATTACAAAATCCTGGGTAAATTATTCTTGTAGCTTCTATATGCGAGAAAATTGAAAAAAAAAATATTAAGAAACAATTCAAAATATAAGATTAATAATAAAAAAAGCCGTGGCAGTTAAGAGATGACCCGTCTCAACTGACGGCGCCCGTTCACGAACATGACATGATGGTGGTATTTTAACTGTAATACCATTTTTTACTCCGTAAACCTTGAAACCAAATCTTCATCGTCCCTCATACTTAGTACACAAAGCAATTATATTATTTCTCAACTGTAAATTGTCGACAGATAAAGTTCACGCCTGCTTCGCTATTAAGCAGTGAATTATACACAATTGTATATACTTTCAGATTCGATGCACTCAAGTAATGATTGTAGCAAAAAGATAAATGGTTTTTAATGTTGTTGGTTTACTAAATACGGAACGCTATTACTTACTTACGGTTAATCTTAGTTTTTTTAAGGTTTGTATCTAATCAAACTTCAAAAAACTCCCATTTTGCAATACTCTAATAAAAATATAGCATCTCTTTTTGTGAACCTCTAATCATTCCTATTTTGGAGTCCTAAAAATACTAAATAGCCAAGTAACTGCGATCGACTTGGATGTAGCGCTCGCCGGCCGCTGCTGCGGCACCGCTCGCATCGCTCGCTCAGCTCGCTTTCGGTTGATCACAGTTCTTCTTCTTCGTGTCGCTGGCACGACTTTTCTCATATTTTGTCGGCCCAAAACTTCGCCACTTCCACGGCGTCATCGGTGGCAGCGCAGAGGTCACTTTGACTGCAAGTTTTGGGACACAGAGGGCAATATAGAAGGTGGAGCATAGTTTGCGACATAGCTCCACATCCACATCCAACTGCCGTTCCATCCAGGTAGCCCCACTTTACCAGGTTGGAGTTACATCTTCCCACTTGTGTCCGGAGACGGTTCAGGCACTTCCAAGTGGACCACAAAAGGTTACACCCTGCAGGAAGATGCTCCTTTGGTGGTAGATAGTAAGTGGGAGGGGGAATAGTGTCTTGCCACAGTTTGCAACGAGTGTCGGCCGGGTTTCCTCGTAGAGACGCTGTCATTGTCATGTCATCACAGTTCTAACCTATACTGACCCGTTTGGTCGGAGAATCCTAGCTTAGTTGCTGCGACTAATTGTGGGAAAAGGCCAGAAATTTAAAAAGAGGCTCATTCATTTTAAAAAGCGTCCATCAATAGAAGTCTAACAAGTTTTTAGAGGTACATTAATTTAAAAAAGTGTACATCATTAGAAGGTCAATAAGTTTTTAGAGGATCAGTTAAACATTTCCCTATTTTTAATGGCGTGGTATCTTGTACACAAATAATACAGTAATATACTGAAGATTATCTTTGTTTTGTCGATACAGGGATTAATTATACATTGATCGCGGTTTGTCGCATAATTTGATCATAAAATCGAGCAACTATGGCGGCTTCTTAAATTGTCCAATTAAAACAGTAAAAAAACAATAAAATCTTTTCTACACAACCATAGAAAGATTAATACCTATACTAAAACCTCCGTGCCTCGGAAAGCACGTTAAAGCGCTATCCACACATTTCCGGGTCAGGGCTATCCGTGTTCCGAGTGGTTCGTTTCTGTGTTACCGTCAGGGACGTGCCGTCCGTCACCCGTGTTCGATGATAAAGAATACAACATTCTAGAATTACTAGATAATAGAGTTGAGAATCGAAACTCAAGAATCATTTAATAGAGTTTTGGATAATCTCTTTTAAAGCCCTGATTATTGGTCGGAGCCAAAGAATACAAAATTCAAGAGTTAGGTACAAGATAAGGTTAGAGAATCAAAACTCAAGAATTGTTAATTAATAGAGTTGTAGATCAACTCTCTTGAAGGTCTATAGACAGTCCCAAGGCGCCCACCCTTCATCACTTCCTAGTGTTTGAGCTGGGGAGAAGAAGTGGTGCAACAAACTCCCCAGCAACAGTCTCTGTCTGATAAGTTATAAGAACCAATTAACTACTAACTCCATCAGCCCAGGATAGTTATCACAATGAAAGACTCACCCAGTCGCACCAACAAACACACACACACACTGCTAAAATACTAGAATAGGTTAATCTGGGCTTCAATCCAACCATATTTAACTTATTTGATATTAATCGCTCTCACGAGAACCCACTCAGACATCGCCTTTTCACATTCACCAAATCTCCTAACTGAACTAGCCCAGCCTATCGTGTCTATCACTTCTCAGGGTCCTAAGTCGACTGACCATACCATTCGTTTCTTTACATCTTCTAACATCCCCATCACTACACCAGCCTCCTGTTTTTTTGTAACATAAACCCAAATTCTCGCAAGTTCGCAGAATACGTTTCTGTAGAATTCCTCAATTGTTTTAAGTGTTCGTTTGGTATCAAGTTTTGGCGGCCAGATGTCAATAATCGCTTTCTTTCTTTAGAAATAGTTGAATTATTGCATCCTAACTGACGTCAAATATTGCCCTTCGACTAATGGCTGGCATAAGTGCCACCCATTATACAATTTCAAGTAAATAAGTGTTTTGTTATTAATTAGGGTAACATGTCAAACTGACAGATCATAAAATAGAGATTTAATGTGTCTCTAAGAGTCCCGAAATCGTGGGAAAGTTTTAAAACAAATATAATATTTTGTTATTAATTAGGAATAGGTGACAGACAGTCACATCATCAACGTACCTAGATAAAAATCGGATAGCACTGTCAGAGCGTCCGTACATCCGAGCGTGCTCCGGGACACTGAGGATCCGGATGCGCCTGACACGGAACTATGTGAACAAGTTCGTACAAGTTGTACGTAACCGATTTTTTCCCCGTCCCTGACGGAACACGGCAGGGCCGGGTACCCGAAAATGTGTGGATAGCCCTTTAGACTTTGGTCCCGGCTGTCATTTATAGATCTTTGACAGTCGTTACGGATAGTCAACCAGTCTTACCAATGGGTATCGTATTACCCAGTAACTGGGTTGTGGAGGTCAGATAGGCAGTCGTTCCATGTAAAATACTGGTATTCAGCTGCATTCTGTTAGACTGGAAATCGAACCCAACGTGGTTGGGATAACGCTAGGTGAAAATCTAGCGGTCCCGCCCGTTCTACCGCTCAATATGTTTCCACAATAATCTACTTAAAATCACAGCAAAAAAAAAAACTGAACTCTTTTGTTACTTTATGTCACCTTCAAGAACATAACAATAACTATGTATTTGATACCTTTTGTATTTTAATAGAACGTTGGTGTCGTGGCAGCAAGGCCGATTGCTGAGTATGGGGTCCAAGGTCTCCAAGCACGGAATACATAGTTTCGGCCGAAGTTATGGTCGTTCCCTACTCCGTATCACCTAGGGATGTGAGATTAGTTTGGGGCCCGAACTAAAAATGAATGACAACACGTTTTGACAGTTGTCGTTGTTCGCGATGTGTTTTGCCCCGTCCGGAAAGCTAATTTGTCGGGAGTAGGATACACTCTAATGTATCGACCTATTTTTGGACGGACCCGTAAATATTCGTTGACGGACCTAAAGAGTAGGCAACCTGGTTTAGATTCCCAGCGGCGGAAATTGGAGAACACACTAACAGTAGGAATAGCTTTCATTTTGACAGTTCAACAACATTCATTGCGTTATTTACGTTGTTGAGCAGACGAAGCAATGGATTAGCAATAGGCTTCAAAATGATTCAGATTGTACTATATAGTGTTACGCAAATATGGTGCGGGAAGCTACTGAGAAATTCCTAATTGGAAACCCAATATCAGATCAGCGTAGTTAGACACAACCATTCGACTAATTTAGCCGTAATTGCGTACCACACTCACAATTTCAATGTGATTTATTTTGACAATTCGATAACATTCATTGCGTTATTTACGCTGTCGAGCAGACGAATTTTTCAAATATCTTATTATGAAGTACAAAATGTGTTACACAATTGGGGTGCTTATTTGCCTAGTCCCCGACAGCAATTAGCCGTCACAAGAAACAGTAGTCCTTCATTTGATTTAAACCTTAAAAAAAAACACGTGTGGCACTCGGGGACTGCCGCGGTAAAGCTATTGCATAGCATTTTTTATCAACTTATGCAATTATAATTATTTATTTATGCAGTATTTTTTTTTCTTTGATATTAATTCAAGTACAGTCGTACCATATACATACACGTTAAGCGAACGCTCGGCCGAGCTACATGGTAGGCGCAGCGGGGGGTGTTAGGTTTTATTTTCGTTACGGAATTTCTTGATTCGGTCGCCGCGCTCAAAGCCCGCGATAAAAGCTATGCAATAGCTTAAAACAGATTTCGGATAACTGAACAGCATTTGGAGGGCTCCTTCGTTATTGATGTTCGATTCGGCACTGAAGCGTATCGAATGGTTGTGAATAGCTATGCAACAGCGGCGCTTCCAATCATTCTGGACCAATGAGACGATTATAAGGTGATTGAATTACGACAGAGTTAAGAGGCTGACAACATCTAAAGCGCTGTCACTGTCGGACTGTATAGAAAAGAAAGGGAAGCGCGATGACAGAACGCTGGTAATGTATTGCAAAATATGAAGCTATTATGTATGTACAAAAAATTTATTGATTGGACTAAAAAATTAAAACACTATTACTAACGTAATATATTATGTTGCTTGTAGAATAATCTGACAAAAAATCAGAATGATTGCATGTATATGCATGGTTTTTAATCGTTAAAATACATTTTTAGAAGTATATTCGTGATTTTTTTCTATAGTATCAAATTAGTTGTATTATGTTTTCAACACACTATCTTAACCAGAATATATATCCCGAAGAATATCATATTGTAGCGGTATTTACATCGCCACATGCGAGCTACACGTCACACTGACGTCGCAAAATCCTGCATCGCGCAAGCAGAGTTTACCGCGCAACTAGCATATATACGCCCACCAGACACGACACCCGTCTGGTCGGAGGATCCTCCCTTTTCTATGGAGGTTTGCGTGAACTTTACACCCTGTTCCTCATACCTCTATAATATAACTTTCTGATTTTGTTTACTGCAGGGGATCATATACTTTTAGGCATTATAAAACTTGCGTTTAGGTCCTGTAGTCCCGTTCAGAGGGAGTATACTGTGCGATACTTCGTCCCTACAAGCCGTTTAAATATATATCTATATGTCGGAAATACGTTAAATCAATCGTTTGATTTTGACTAATCGGGAAGCCAGCGCCACCAGGTGGCGCTCGACAGAGTCTATAACATAACGCTTGAGAAAGAGTTTGTTGTTGGCGGCTAAGCAGTGAACAAGTTTAGAAACTGTCGCGCGTTCTGTATAGTTTCGTCGTGTACCTACAGTGTGTGATTCGCTAGTGTGATAAATTTGATCGTTAATTATAATTTGGTTTGAACTGCAACTTTCTATTGCGCAATAATCAACAGTTCCCATAGTACACCCGCAGTAGTTAAAATATGGCTGATAATAACGAAAGAGACACCTTCTCCGTCATATATTATATATAATACATATAATAAAGTTGTAGAGTTTATTTGCTTTTTTGTTTCACCGCGCTTTTTTCCGGAACGGAAATTCTTGAGGTAGGTTAAAGGCTATTTAACATCACGCTATGACCCTTTTTTTTTTTTTTTTTTTTTGGGTGGGAAATCATCAAATGACGTCTCCCGCTCTGGGCGGAGCGCTATGACCCTTAGAAGTCGAGCAAAAATAAAAAAAAATAGTCAGAAATAACGCTAAGCGAAAACTAAGTGATAGCGCGGGCAGGCAATAATTTCACGCGGACGAAGTCGCGGGCTGAGGCTAGTGTCTAGATAAGATTCAGATAAACCGCAAATAAATTGCAATTTTTATCTGACCTATGTAATGAATAGCAAATTGAGCAATTATATGACTCTTGCAATAGTAATACTGAAAGTCAAGTCTAGTCGAATGTGAATCTAATTTAATTTATTCAGTCTTTTAGAAGTAGGGTACCAGCTATCAGGATTTGTCTGAAGAGAAGGTATATACACGGCAGGTGTGAGTGGCAACGCCGGGAGGGGACGCCCTAGTAGGACATAATACTGACCTTATAGGTGATGTTCTTCAGAAAGGTCAAGTGCGTAGTACTCAAAACTCAAAATATTTATTGCTTCCACATGTGAACTTAGGTGGTAGGTTACAAAAATATGACCATTGTGGACCCTGTCGGGCACAGCAAAAGTAGGAGAGAGGAAGAGCGCTTTTATTTGACTGCTTGGTTGTTACAATAACTATATTGTGACAATAAAAAAATTGTCATTTAAATATTCATTGATATTGTAACAGCATTTTGATAATAGAAAAAATTTAAATGTATTTATGAATGTATTAAATTTTTGTGCTTCTTTAGTTTTTTCTGGTAGTTTATTATATAATAGGTCTTTACCTATGAAATTGCCGTTTTGTATGAAAAAATTTAAACGAATTTTTTTCATGAATTTTTTATTTGTATTAATCGAAGTAATCACCCATGCAATCAATGCATCTTTGCCATCGCAGTGGCAGTTTATTGATGCCCTTCTTAAAGAAATCAGCTGGACGGGAGGCAACAAATTCTTCAAAGGCATTTTGTACTGCCTCTCGGGTATTAAATTTTTTTCCCGCCAAGAAGTTATCCAAATTCTGGAAAAAGTAGTAGTCTGTAGGCGCAAGGTCTGGTGAGTAGGGCGGATGACGGAGAGCTTCCAACCCCAGTTCTTGCAACTTGGAGACCGTCTGCTGTGCAGTATGAGGTCGCGCGTTGTCGTGCAGGAGCAGCGGAGACGAGCGATTGACCAATGCTGGTTGGAGATGCGCCAGCTTCTCCATCATTGTGTTCAGTTCTTCACAGTACACATCTGCAGTAATGCTCACCCCGTTTGGTAAGAAGCTGTGATGAATCACACCGGCGCTAGACCACCAAACAGTGACCATCACTTTTCTAGGGGTAAGTTTTCGTTTAGGGCATTGTTTAGGTGCTGAACCAGGATCCAACCAACTTGCTGAGCGCTTACGGTTATCAAACAGAATCCATTTTTCATCGCAGGTAACAATGCGGTTCAAAATTCCTTCATTTGTGTGTCTGTTGAGCAGTGCAAGGCACGTCTCGACGCGTACTTCGCGCTGGCGATCATTGAGTTCGTGGGGCACCCATTTGTCAAGCTTTTTTACCTTGCCAATTTGACGCAAATGGACCAATATTGTTTTGACGCTAACGTCGAAAGCTGCTGCTAATTCAGCCGTAGATTGTGTATCATCAGCTTCCACAATCGCCTTTAATTCGTCATTGTCGACCAAAGTCTTCGGACGACCGCGAGGTTCATTTTTCAGGTCGAAATTTCCAGAACGGAAGCGAGCAAACCAATAACAGGTGGTGCGTTGGTTTGTAGAGTTAGCTCCGTAAACGTCGTTGATGTTGCGTGCCGCTTGTGCCGCGTTGCTGCCACGACGGTACTCATATTCCATAATTACTCGAATTTTTAACGTATCCATGATGACGAAAAAGATTGAAATGCGATGAAAATGTAACACTAATCAATAAAGAAATGACTACTTTTAGAAAAAAAAATCCATGTTTTTAAAATAAAATTAATTTGAAATTAGAATTCATAGCCAAACAAAAATTATTTTGATTTGAAATGGCCAGTACTGCAGAACGGCAATTTCATAGGTAAAGACCTAATATTTTCATGGACATTACTAGTGTACTTGTTGAGTGCATTTTTAGCCTAGAGCCTGGTAAGTCTCGCAACCGGCGTGCGTGTATGACAAAATATATGAACGTAAACGAAGCTAAAGGAGTATGTAAGGATTGTAGCAGGTGGCGTTCTGTAGTTTCTGCCTACCCCCATTGGAAGGTGTAATTTTACGTACCAATGTACGTAAAAGAAAATGAGTTGCGAAAAAGAAACTTAAACAAATAAAAAGTCCGGACTTCTCCGCAAGTGTTTTTGTCAGGACTTCTCAAATTTCCATATGGTAACCCTACCAAGGAGGCTATATGATGGAAATTATTGCCAAGCTTTAATGTCAAGGGGCGGGTACATTGCTCGCAGAACGGATGGCCGATGAGACAAAGCTTCTGGGTAGGCGACCACGAAAAGGAGGGTATAGCATGGATAGACCCCCCACAAGATAGACTGATAACCTGTACCCTAATTGCGGAACACGCTTTCACCCACAATCCGAGGGTTTTAACGGATATTCCTAATCCATTGCTTCGTAAGTATGAGAAGTTCGTCTGCTCAGCAACGTAAATAACGCAATGAACACGGCTGGACTGTCATATTGAAAGGCATTGCGATATTCTGCTATTCTATGTGTGTTACGTAATTACCTCGCCGGTGAAGGTCGTGTGAATCCGCTGGATACAGGAGGTCTGGAGGAGGCCTATATCCAGTTGTGGACGTCTTTTGGCTGACTGATGGTTACGACACAGTGGCACGTCTATTCCACTTCCAAATTTTTTATCTGTATTTGGAAGTGGAATAGACAATTATGCATCTATAACGGGTGTAAAGAGACACTTAACGAAGTCGAGAGTCACGTGTACTCCCCGTCATTGTAATATTTTTAAGCTATTGCATAGCTTTTATCGCGGGCTTTGAGCGCGGCGACCGAATCAAGAAATTCCGTAACGAAAATAAAACCTAACACCCCCCACTCCGCCTACCATGTAGCTCGGCCGAGCGTTCGCTTAACGTGTATGTATATGGTACGACTGTACTTGAATTAATATCAAAGAAAAAAAAAATACTGCATAAATAAATCATTATAATTGCATAAGTTGATAAAAAATGCTATGCAATAGCTTTACCGCGGCAGTCCCCGAGTGCCACACGTGTTTTTTTTTTGTACTGGACCATACCTGGGAAACTTCTGGTTACGGAGGTATTGAAGGTCCAAATTCCAACTTTTACTGTTAATTTTTCACGAAAACCAGTTTTTAATGTTATAATTTATAACAAAACTTTAAATACCCCTACGACCCCTGTACCGTTGCATGCAATAAGCACAATTTTTTGCGTGCGTTACGTTGTGCACTACCGCAAACAGCGAAATTGCACATACAAAATAAAAGTCGTTTCCCAGCAATTATTTTTGTGATATATTACTTAGCTTGATATACAGAATGCATAGTTGACGGTTATGTTATTGGTCTTTTTACACCCTATAGATGCCATACGGAACCCTAATCTTATGTAGAGCAACAAGCAACTGTTGCTCAACCATACAACAAATGAAAATTAACAGCTTTTTCAAACGTTACGAGATATTCACTGAATTGTCTTTGCATGTGCTAAAGTATAAAAAATATTGCATGGTGGGAACTATGTGCTAATCTCTTGCTAAATGTTAAGCTATATTCGCACTAGTTTTACTAGCGTCTTCGCCTGTAAGAACAGTGCTATTCTGTAAAGCTCACTTGGGACCTCACTCAAGTGAGCGCACACAATTCGAAAGCGAACTCATTTGTGTTTAAAGTAAATCATCGCGGATTCACAACGAGACACCGTTCGAATTTCGAAGTGATGCAGTTTATTGGGTACTAGTCTTTTGTTGGATGTTTTAATAATAATAAAATACACAAATTAAAAAATAACAAACTAATGTATAATACAACTAAAACTTGTGTTAATAAATATTGCTTAAAACAATGTTAGTAGCACTTAACTACACTAGCTTGTCCTTGTGCTGTCCTGTGGTATTTGCCCGCGGAAGCGACGGAACACCACGTCCTGCGGCCAAAAGTCTTCTTCCAAGACCGTTAGTCGGTCAGTCTAGTCTTCTTAATACGTTTCAATATTCAACCGTTTCGAAGTGATAGACTAATAGGCATGAAAGTAGAAAAAATGCTGTAGAAATGCGTTCCTTGCGAAGCATGTGTTGTGAAACTATGAATCATAGGCAGAGGAGTTAAGGCTCCCACCGATAGGCGCGACGCGACAGTCATACACAAAGGCGCCGCTCGTCGCGCGACACGCGTTGCCTTTGTGTCGGGTGTCGCGTCGCGCCAGTGTGTACGAGCCTTTATAAGAGATACGGCAACGATGCGGTTTAAAAGAAGATGTAGTGACAAAAAAACAAAAAAGTAGGTATGCTTAGATAGTTTTGTTCATGTTTAGAGGATGAATGAAAGGCGACTAACAAAAGGTATTTACAAGGCAGATGTGAGTGGAAATGCCCTAGAAGGACATGTAGTAACTTTATTGGTGATGTTCTCCAGAAAGGTCAGGTGCGTAGTACTTGCAACTGGCGTGCGTGTATGACCAGCACCCTAATTACGTAACACACAATCTATCACAATCTGAATCATTTTGAAGCCTATTGCTAATCCATTGCTTCATATGTTTGAATAATTTGTCTGCTCAACAACGTAAATAACGCAATGAATGTTGTTGAACCGTCAAAATGAAACCCATTCTTACTGTTAGCGTGTTACGTAATTACCCCGCAGATGTATGAACGTAAACGAAGCAAAAGGAGTATGCAAGGATCCTAGCAGCTGGCGTTTTGTAGTTTCTACCTGGGAAGAAGGCGTGAGACTAACAAACATACATACATACTGTAGTTCTGATTATTATAATTAATTTTAATAAAACAACCGACGGTATTGCGGTAAACTAGTTTTTTATGCGTCATTGTGTTTTGGAAACACCGTTTTCCGTATTCCGGATAAAATATGAGATCAAAATCTTATTAGCCTTGTGCGGTGATACGGAAGAAATATAGAGCAGTCGAGCTGATCTAAGTACATGTTAAACTTCAACGCGTTTATTGTAGCATTTAATATTGTGAATGTGAAGACTATGTGGGTCAATGTTGTTTTTTTTTTTGTCCTTCTCAGTTAATTTTAATCATGGTCTGGCAGTTTGAGTAATTTTTGTGGCCTACCCAAGTGTCCTTTCTTTGTATTGTTCGTCGAATCGTTGAGCTCCTTAAGTTCTGAGTTGAGTTGCACGATTACTGACAAATGCGTGCACTGACTGGACAGGTCCACTCAATCTGTGTGGTTTTTCCTCAAAAGACCATTTCAGACACAAATCTACATGGTCTTCACATGATCTGACCAAGACTATGTCTGGACTTTAAAATAGACTGTGACCTCTGAGTTTGTTTCGGCCTGTTTTCTCAGAGTAGTCAGAGAAGAAACGCCGACCTCATCTAGTTTTTAAAATATGATTGACGTGTATAAACCTACTTACAGAAATAAAATTATTTATCATTTAATTAATAGTGGTAACTGTTAAAATGGACGTTCACTAAAGATACGGTGTACAAAGACTACGTTTTAGAAAGGGCGATGAAGCACGCCATGATAGGCCTATCATTGAAAGACCGAATTCGTAACGCAGAGTTTCGACATAGAACTAAAGTTCAAGACATCGGACAACAGGTAGCAGCTCTAAAATGGAAGTAGGCTGGACACTTGGCTAGACGTGGTGATGGCAGATGGAGCAGGGTCTAACGGAATTGTTGCCAAGAGACGGTAGCAGGAGCGTTGGCACACCAACGGCCAGGTGGGCGGACGATCTACAAAAGATCGTGGGGAAGACCTGAATGAGAGTCGCACAGACCAGGGAAGCATGGCATAAAAGGGAGGGAGGCCAATACTCAGCAACTGGTCGAACAAGGCTGCAAATGATGATGACTGTTAAAATCGGAAGGTGGCAATGTATTTACTTCTCTTGTATTAACACGAACTATATACCAAAAAAATAGCTTATGTTCTGGTAAAAATATGAGCCAGTCAGCAAGGTGGTAACAGACCCACCTGTTGTTCATTTCAGTATCAAGTTTGGAAAGTATTTTAATACATCCTTTACCTATAAGCTCCTACTTATTTATGACTATCTTTTTTTTTTGTGTGGGACGTCGTGAAATAACTTCTCCCGCTCTGGGCGGAGCGGGAGGGCGTGTCAGAATTTTACTGACTAAAACACACCCGTGTTCCTTCAGTGGCCTGTGTGCTAGGGCTACGGTAACCTTTTCGGACAAACCCGCGACCCTGGCAGGATTTATGGCAGCCTGGTACTTCATGGCATGAGTCGTTTTCTAACTAACATACCCATGCGAAACTCTCGCGTCGAAAACATTTATCTATTTCTATCACTTTTCTCGTTGCCCTAAAAAATACTCGACTCGCTCTGTCAAACGTGATATTTCCTCGACAAACCCTAACATATTTTCTAAACCTAGTCTTTTTACAAATATCTCTACCGCTATAAACATCACTTCGAAATTCGAATGGAGTCTCGTTGTGAATCCGCGATGATTTACTATAAAATCAAAGAGTTTGCTTTCGAATTGTGTGCGCTCACTTGAGTGAGGTTCCAAGTGAACTGTACGGAATAGTTCTACTGGTTTCTAATTAGTGAGCTAGTGGAATGAATAGCAAGTGGCATAGTTATTGCCTGACGGTTTCCGTCATCTTTGGTATGGCGAAATATAACTTCTAATCTTTCGTATTTTGTTGCGATATCGCTGCCATTTTGAAACAGATTAACACGCTTTGTTAAATGTATGTGTTAGATATTTTGGATTACAATATTAAAACTGTCTCGTTGAATTTAGGCTCCCACAAACAGGCGCGACGCGACAGCCCGACGCGATCTTAGTAGAACAATTTCTATGAAAACTTCATGGAAATTGTTCGCCTTTAGGCAGTCTTTAGTGGTCACAAGTGCTACTGCTAAGCATGAGTTACTGGGTTCGATTCCGGGGTCAGAGAACCTGTAATTGGGTATTTCCATCTGGAATTTCTCAGTAGCACCCCGGAGTCTGGATTTGTGCCCCACAGGACCCTCGGCCCCTATTATTAAATGGAATGCTGGGACTTATACATAACTGGCGAAATGTGGGTGTGCTATGGGTGCTCCTCTGCCGAACCCTTCGGGAAATAGAGGCGTGATTTTAATGGTAAATGATAAATGATTTTATTTCTGTAAGTAGGTTTGTACAAACACTTTTACACGTCAATCATATTTTAAAAACTAGATGAGGTCGGCGTTTCTTATCTGACTACTCTGAGAAGAAAGGTCGAAACAAACACAGCGGTCACAGTCTCTTTTAAAGTCCAGACATAATCTTGATCAGATCATGTGAAGACCATGTAGATTTGTGTCTTAAATGGTATTTTGAGGAAAAACGACACAGATTGAGTGGACTTGTCCAGTCAGTGCACGCATTTGTCAGTAATCGTGCAGCTGAACTCAGAACTTAAGGAGCTCAACGATTCGACGAACAATACCAAAGAAAGGACCGGACTAGGAGGGTAGGCCGCATAAATTACTAAAACTGCCAGACCATGATTAAAACTAATTAAGAAAGAAAAAAAAAACTTAAGTTAGACTGGAAGCCAACCCCAACTAGTTGGAAAAAGGCTAAGCGGATTTTTTATTCACGTCTGCTTTACCCAGTGATCAATACAGGCGTGAATACTGTTATGTTACCTACATAACAAGCTGAATTTGTGACTTAGTTCCGTAACTACTCTCATGTAAGTAATTATCCATTCCCAGGTACGAGTTAAGTAAGTTTTCATACAAACTTGTCCATTAAGTTGTTGTAAGCGAAGTTCTTGTTAGTACATATTAAGTAAATGTAAGTAAATACGCAAAGGTCCTGTATTGCGTAATATTATTATTATGAGTAGAAAGCAAAATTCGTGTATGTTTATTATAACCTTTATATATGAGGAGGTTAGTATCAAAACCACTTTTTTGAATAAGGAAGAAATAAAAAAAGAAACTTAATAAAAAGTGAGCACATATTTTTTTTAAAAGGAGCTCAATGTTATGCATGTATATTAAAAAATAAAAACTTTTTTACAAAACTACAACCGACTTCAAAAAATAAAACACATAAAACGTGAAAAATAACTTTAATTTCGGAAATCGGTGTCATTTTTCACTTTTTAGTTGTGGTACCTACCCCAGACAAATTCTTATACCACTACTTGATATGTAAATAACCGTGACAGGAAATTATTAAAACATCATCAATATAAACTAAATGGAAAAAAAATACGCAGTATTAAGGATAACTCAAAAACTTCTGGTCAGAACTTGATCAAATTGAAATGGGACCACATGTAAAGCACCAGCTTTCAAATAAAAGAATCTTCCAAATCCGTTCACCCAGAAAAAAGTTCTGAGCTAACACACATAAAAAAAAAAATATATACAGTCGAATTAATAATAATAATAATAATACCATTTATTTCAGGCGACACAGGCCCATAGAAAAATACCTTAACCTAAACATACATATTTAGTCATCTGTGTCAAGATGCTAAGAGACGCTATTTCCACGATCAACTCAATAATCGCAGTTCTTCCGATGTATGGAAATTTCTCAAATCTGTAGGCATAGGCAAATCACCTACTAACCAGTGTAAGGATGTGAACCTCAATGATCTCAATAAGTATTTCTCTATCCTTCCCTTTTCTCTTGATCCGTCTGTCAAAGCTGCTACACTATCGAGTCTTGCTAGTTTGCCGTTACCGCAATGTTCTAAATTTAAGCTTAGCGATGTTACTGAGGATGACGTCAAGAAATCTGTACTTGCGATTACTTCTTCAGCAGTCGGTAATGATAAGTTGTGTTCAAGAATGATAACTCTTATCCTTCCCTCTTTACTTCCTGTTCTCACTCACATCTTTAATCACTCATTTTCCTCTTGCTCCTTTCCGTCAGTTTGGAAACAGGCTCACATTATACCTCTACCTAAAACTAACGATCCTTCTTTAGTAACCCACTTTAGACCTATTTCTATTCTCCCATTTCTCTCTAAAGTTTTTGAGCACATAGTTCATAGACAATTATCATTTTTCTTGACATCAAACTCAATAATATCCCCTTTTCAATCCGGTTTTCGCCCAGGTCACAGTACTGTATCAGCGCTTCTGAAAGTAACTGACGACATCCGCTGGGCAATGGAGAATAAGTCCCTTACTGTCCTTGTATTGCTTGACTTTAGTAGCGCCTTTAACTCAGTGGATTTCGACATTTTGCTAGGCATCCTCACATCTATCAATTTCTCTTCTTCCTCCCTAGCCTGGTTCAATTCTTATCTTCGGGGCCGCTCTCAGTGTGTTCACCTTGAGGAGTCTTTCTCTGATTGGTGTAGCCTCACGGAGGGCGTTCCTCAGGGTAGCGTTCTCTCTCCTCTCCTTTTTTCAATTTTCATAAACTTTGTTACCAGAGTAATTTCTTCTAGTTTCCATCTCTACGCAGATGACTTGCAGCTATACCGACATTTTACTGTAGCCGACGCGGGGTCTGCAATTGCTGCTATGAATCATGACCTGGCCTGTATCAGCGCTTGGGCGCAGTCTTTTGGTTTGCAAGTTAACCCTTCTAAATCCCAGGCCATGATCATAGGCAGCAGATTCGTTCGCAATGCGGCTGATGTTGCATCTCTGATGCCTTTATATCTCGGTGGTGTTCAAATTGACTATACCGAAACAGCCAAAGACTTGGGTGTAATTATCGACTCCAATCTTTCGTGGCGTGCTCAGGTCAATGAGGTCAGTCGAAAGGTACATTTTTCATTTCATTCGCTGAAATGCCTTCAAAGTCTACTGCCCTTGAAGACTAAAATTTCTTTGGCACAGACACTTATTCAGCCGATTATAGATTATGCCGACGCCTGCTACTTGGATGCTACTGAGGAGCTATTAAACAAGCTTGAGCGCTTGCAAAACTTGTGCATTCGCTTTGTTTTCGGTCTGCGAAAATATGACCATGTTTCTCACCTTCGCAAGGAACTCAAGTGGCTCCCGATCCGCTTACGCAGGAACACTCGGATTTTATGTCTCCTCTTCAACATCTTACACAACCCATCTTATCCTTCCTATCTGCGTGAGCGTTTTTCTTACGCACGCCCTCGCGACGCACCGTGTAGATCACATCTTAGATCCCTTCTTAAATCCCATCCTCATAAAACCAGCTACTATTCTTATTCCTTCTCTGTTCATGCTGTAAGATTGTGGAACTCACTTCCGCCTAGCATTCGAGATTTAAAATCTATTTCTCATTTCAAATACCGAGTAAAAGAGCATTACCTTTCCTTTTAACTGTGAGAATTTTATATATTTATATATATACGTTTATTTATTTTAGCATTATGTATTTATTTGAGTATATGTTATTTTTATTTTGCATTATATGTAAGTATATTTAATATTCTAGTTTAAGACGTCACAAATCAAATTCTTCTCTTCTTGTTCTCACACACTATTGTCTACATTTCTTTTTCATTTCTCCTTTCGCAGGTCTGCTGGAAGAAATTTCTTAAGAAATAAGCAGTACCTTTGTACTTAATACTAATATGCCGTATCTGTATCTATTTTACTGTGTGTACATAAATAATAAAATAAATAAATAAACAAATAAATATTTTTATATAAACAAAACGTGTGTTAACAAAAAGGCTTAAAACTATGTAACTATGTAATTGAGAACCTCCTTCTTTTTTGGAAGTCGGTTAAAAACTACTCAGTAGTTTGTGTCCAAAATTAACGCTATGCTGTCCAAACTTCACAATGGCGCACTTATTTGTTTTTAGGGCTGAATTCCTGCTACGCTGATATCGGTCGCGTACGGTCGGTCGCGTACCAGCGTAGCAACGTACGCGCCGCTGACGTCAGTGTCGCAGTGTGGTGCTATATCGAAAACAATGTATATTCGTACGCGCGACCGACGTACGCGACCGACATCAGCGCAGGAGGAATGCAGGCCTTAAAGTAAATCATTGGATACATTCCACGAGTGATACTTAAATGTATGCTATTCTGTGAAGTTGATATGAAACCTCACTCAAGTGAATGAGGGCTATCGCGCTTGAGTTCGCCGCTAGAGGCGCTAGTGTAAGGTCTCTAGATGTTAAATGTACTGAACGTTTACTGTTTGCGGGATTTTTTATCACGAATTTTAACTAATGATACATAATTGTTGTAATGGTTGTGCCATTCCTGCTTACTTATGGCTTAAGATTTTAAGTAAAAAGTTAGGATCTAATTTGGTAGCACTTAAAGGAAGAATACTATTTGTCTGTTTCATGCTTGCCAATTTTAGGATACATAATTATAATCAAAATATTAATTTGAAATTTTTAAATGTAATAAAATAAACATAATATGAATTTATGGTTACATAAACATATCCAAAACATCAAATATAAAAGTACTGGCAGGACCTCACTCGCCAGTGGCGCCATCTGGTGAGCACAAAAACAATGGCCCCCATTCGAAAGCGAAATAATTTGTTTTTAAAGTAAATCATCGCGGATTTACAATGAGACACAGTTCGAATTTCGAATACTCGTAGTACTTATTTATTTGTTTTGTATTGCATCACTTTGTATCCTCAGTTTGGTCTGGTTTCGACACCAATCTTCCTATAATGGTACCAGACATTATGCAGACCAACTCAAAGCTTACTTACAACTAATATATTGCGCATGCACAGATCAGGGCTCTCACTTTCGCTCATTCCGGTCTATACGCAGCCAATGAGCCATTCACTAGACGATCGATTGTTTACATACTCAATGATTGCGTCGATGTTTATTCAGCCAATAAAATAGATGGAATACAGTCATACCCATTTTCACTAACACTAGGTAACACCTAAAAGCGCGCTGTTGGATTTTCAATGCTCGGCTCAGCGCCAAAAATTGAAAATCCATCAGCGAGTTTTTTTTTTTTGGTTTCATTTAGGTGTTGTCAAGTGTAAGTGAATATGGGTATTAGTTATTTATTAACTTCTTTCTGTATCCTTTAAAAATAATTAAACTTCCTGGTTTTAAACATGTAGGGATCCAGTATTGCACAGACACTACCCCTTAAAAGGACTACAGGACCTAAACGCAACTTTTACAATGCCTAAAAGTATATGATCTACTGCAGTAAACAAAATCAGAAAAATACATGATATTCTTCAGGATATATGCTAGTTAGATAGTGTGTTAAAAACATAATACAACTAATTTCATATGATAGAAAAAAAAACACGAAAATACCTCTAAAAAATTATTTTAACAATTATATACTGTACTCAATATCAAGTATCAATGACCTTATTAAATGATAAATGATAAATGATTTTATTTCTGTAAGTAGGTTTGAACAAACACTTTTACACGTCAATCATATTTTAAAAACTAGATGAGGTCGGCGTTTCCTATCTGACTACTCTGAGAAGAAAGGCCGAAACAAACTCAGAGGTCACAGTCTCTTTTAAAGTCCAGACATAATCTTGGTCAGATCATGTGAAGACCATGTAGATTTGTGTCTGAGATGGTCTTTTGAGGAAAAACCACACAGATTGAGTGGACCTGTCCAGCCAGTGCACGCATTTATCAGTAATCGTGTAGCTCAACTCAGAACTTAAGGAGCTCAACGATTCGACGAACAATACCAAAGAAAAGACATTTGGGTAGGCCACAAAAATTACTCAAACTGCCATTATATATGATTGACTAATATACATGCAATCATTCAGATATTTTTTTCTGATTATTCTACAAGCAACATATTAACGTAATAGTGTTTTATGTTTTTAGATAAATCAATAGTTTTTGGACATCCACTGGTTGGTCACAATTGCATGTGTAGCACCATTCACTTTATTTCCCGCATTTACTCTTCTTTCCACATCTCCATCAATCTTTCCATCCCTTGTAAACAGACTCCTCAATTATACGAACTCACTTACTTGCTCCACACTCTTATCATTTAATTTCACATCACATACCGATACATCCTCTTCTCTTTCAAACACCATGACCTTCGTCTTATTCACATTAATATTCATCCCTTTCATTTTATATGATTCATCCACCACAGTCACAATGTCTTGAAACTCTTCTGTCCATATTAAACTCTGGCCAAATTGTGACGAACCCCGCGCGGAATGGGGGCGAAATTCAACTCGCGCTGATTGTGTCAACTGACTTGTATAAAGGTGTTACAACAGCACCTCAGTGTTGCCAGAGCTTTAAGGCTCTTACAAACCCGCGCGTCACAAAGGCGCCGCCGCCGCGCCGCTCGTCGCGCGACTGGCGGTGCCTTTGTGTCGCGTCGCATGTCGCGCCTGTTTGCAGGAGCCTTTATTGTATCGGTCTGCCTCGGTGCTCGAGCATGTGATTTTTTTTTAATGGAAAACAAGATGGCGACCCACCTGATGGCAGGTGATCACCGCTGCCATCCCAAAATAAAAACTATTTGGTCATTTTGTAAATTTTCTAGTTTTCTATGAAAACATTGCAATTAGAAACTTATGTTTTTTCGTAAAATCATCATCATCTACTAACCTTTTTCCCAACTATGTCGGGGTCAGCTTGGATGTTTACGAATAAAATTTAATTTGATAAATGACCTGTTTGTTAACTATTAAATTAATTAAATTTTATTCGAAAACATTCATCGGTTTCTTATTAAACTTCATATATATCCGACGACCCTGCACGCGTAGCATGACCATTATAGAAACGGGTTTTGTCGATGGAAGAATAGACAAAAATGACGTTCCGTGAAGACAGTAAGACGGCAGCAAAGTAGAAAGAGTCAACTGCACTTTTTACGAAATTCAGTAGTTTATTTACGTTTTTATTTTATTTTGCTTGTATCTTGAAAATGGTGTCCTATCGCAAAAATAATGAAAATTTCGACCCCCTTTATGAAACGCTCAAACCCCTAAAACTAAACATGTAGGTAATAATTATTCAAAATTTGAAAATTTCCATTTTTCCATTCCTTTTTTATACTTTGGGGTCGTCGAGTAAAAAGTTTTCTTCTGTCTTTAGCATGGCGATTACAAAATCAATTTGTCTTCACTACCTTAGACAACTGTCAGTTGTCAGTGTGATTTTGACGTTTGGGATAGAAAACTTTCTTCTGAAATAGTCTACATATAAAAAGACCTAGACAGCGATCGGTAGAAACGAAAGACAAAATGACAGATTGTAGAAGGATTTTTATGGTGAGATGTCAAAAATAGAGAAACGAAATGTCACTTTCTATAGAAATAGCTATGTCTTGTCTTCCAAGAAATAGAAAGCGTCATGCTACGTCTGCTGGTTACTTATCTCTTTGGTGACCGTACATAGATACACCTCTGCCTAACTCTTCGGGGAGAACAGGCGTCATGTTACGTTATTAAGGCAGTTCGCAAAAATTCCGTTAAATTGGCTTATAATAATTGTAGTTCCGTGACTCATTACAGCTTTCTGCACTAAAAATTTGGGACACGTCAGTACAGTACAACTATTTTCTTAATGTCCCTCGAGAATCATCGCATTTCCGAATACAAACGAATGCTAATTTCCATGTCCATCAATTATTAGATTTATCGGTTATAATAATTTGAATTCAGAACTACTACAATTGTTGTTACGCCCAAAAAAAAACGGCAATAAAGTACTTAATTCTGAATTCACAGTATTATACACGATAAATCTAATCATTGATGGACATAGAAATTAGCTTTCGTTTGTATTCGGAAATGCGATGATTTCCGAGGGACATTAAGAAAATAGTCGTACTGTACTAGCATTTCCGTGCCTTATACAGGACAATGGCTTACTCTATTGTGTAGTACAAAAGGTTTCAATATCAATTGTTAGTTCGTTTTCAGGTTCAGTGAGAGGACATTTTGTAATAATGTAAAAATAACGTTTAACTGATATATTTAAATGTGGTTGTAATTGTTCTGCTGCAGGGCAAAGGCCTTTCGGCTCTCATACAGGGGAGAGAGCATTGATTGCGCTTGTGTATTCTACCTATATTGGTGATTTCACACTGGCAACATAAAGGTTCGAGGTTTTTAGATTAACTGTTGAGCTGCACGATTACTGACAAATGCGTGCACTGACTGGACAGGTCCACTCAATCTGTGTGGTTCTTTCTTTCAAATTCAAATTCAAATTCAAATTCAAATTCTTTATTGCTAACTATGTGTACATAAATAAAGTTCTTAACAGAGGATATCAGTTCTTAAAACATAGTGGCCCTGTTAGGGCATTGCAATTTCATCATGCATATATGCTTATAATTGTAACAGTAACAGTTGAACATGGTCTTTAAAAGACCATTTCAGACGCTAATCTACATGGTCTTCACATGATCTGACTAAGATTATGTCTGGACTTTAAAAGAGACTGTGACCTCTAAGCTTGTTTCGGTCTTTCTTCTCAGAGTAGTCAGATAGGAAATCGACTTATCGATTTGTTATGATGAATACAATTACCCCTTAAGAGATTTTGTGTATGAATAGATACACCTTATATATTTGATCAAGATCTGACGAGTAGTTTTTGAGTTGTCCTTAATAATGCGTATTTTTTCTACTTATTACATATTGATGATGTTTTAACAATTTCCTGTCACTGTTATTTACATATCAAGTAGTGGTATACGAATTTATGTGGGGTATACCACGACCAAAAAGTGAAAAATAAAAACTTTTTACAAAAAAAAAAACAACTGAATTACAAAAACCAAACACTACAAAGTGAAAAATTACTTTATTTTCGCAAGTTGGTGTCTTTGGTTTTGTATTTTCGTTTTTTGCCAGCGACTTCCAAAATGAAAGTAATTTTCACTTTGTAGTGTATTTTTTGGAAGTCGCTTGTTTTTTTTTTTGTAAAAAAGATTTTTGCTAGACTATAAGGCATAAAATTATTAGTAGCTACTCACAGTAATATGTCGCATATATCCAATACCCGTATTACATTAACCACTTAATCTACGATTAGTAATCCATACTACCGTCCGTAGGTCTTGAGCAGTCAGTAAGTTTCCATGTTACATCAGCAGCAAACCAGTTAACCCTGTTTGGGCGTTACCGTCGTCCGTCGGAAGGAATATGTGTCACCAATGAGTAACATTATTACGACTGGTTAAGTGTTGGAAGGTGGGTAGAGATGAAAGAAAAAAGAAAAGAAAGAAAAATTGTGTATTCTGCAGAAACAAGACGCACGTTACAAAAAACTAGAAAAATACGCGTTTAGGAAAGTGAAGAAAAAAATATAAATTGTGTATTCTGCAGAAACAAGACGCATACAAAAAAACTGAACAAAATACGCGTTTAGGAAAGTGAAAGCAACCGGATTTTCAATTGAAGTTTTTGGGATATGCTAGCTACAATTTTTTTTTTCTAAATGTTCTCCCGTGACCTTGTTTTAAAAAAATTATAGGGCCTAGGTACTTCTACTTTACTTAATTGGCTTCGCGACCCAGAATTTGTCTTAACCTCCAATGCGAGATTTGTTGTAATTTTAAGTAAAAGAAGAAAGAAAAGGAAAAGCATAGTCAAACATCCTGACGAAATTTGGATTACAGTGAAAAAAAATGGCGATCAATGCTTTTCAGAACGAATGACGCTTTTGATCCTATAGAATGGTTGGTATTTTAAAATGTCATGTATTTAACGCGGCGACAAATTAATCTGAATTTGGGATTAAAAAATAATTAAAGTCGGTAGCAAAAATAGTAGGTTGGCAGCTACAGCGAAGGATAATTTTAAGTAGAAAGTAGCAGCTTAATAATCAGTTGTTAGCTTTGTTTTAATTTAAACTGGCATCGAGTTTTTGTTCTGGCGAGGTCTCCTATTTCTGAATGGCAATAATACTAAGGCGTAGTCAACGGAGCCACGGTAATAGATAACATTACTGTGACGGAGTCCCACTTAGCGGGGCTCCTACTTCCGGGTCGTTTATAAAAAGATTACCACGAGAGAGCCTGCCATCCCCTTCTTACCTAACCTGTCCGAGTCGGGGTACCCTAAATCCCGAGCTCGCTTCGCTCGCTCTTGCATCCTATCCCACTGTTAATATTAGTCGCCATGTCATTATTTATAGAACCTCGCCTATGATTTCAATTGGCCTTGTTTAATATGTTCGCTACCTTAAAGTAGCAGCCATTATTAAGTTTTTATAATTCCTTGCATTTTGAAGCTCATCTAATGTTATTATTGCTAAAAAATTTAATCACTGCGAATATATTTTTTTAGTAGCAAATAGTTAGTCGCCCTTTAAGTTGTTAGTCGCCTGTAAAATAATTAGCCTTTTAAAATGGCGAAGTTGTTTGTAGTCTACTTAGCTCTAGTCTTAGCCTTTTAAATCCTGGACCTTTTAATTCAGTCTAGCGATAAATAATTGATATCTATACAAGGTCCTATGTTAATTACTGGCGAATTCTAAATGTTGCAAGTAACCAATATAGATATTATCTGCTTATTTCTTCCGGGTCTGCAACGGTGTGTTACTTAAGTACCTTTCAAACCACATGGAACTTTACCTTTCCTTAACCCATAAACCAAGCAAGGCGTAAAGATAAACAATAAATTATTACGTAGTAATTTCATGGTGTTACTCGTGTATTCGCAATATGATGATAATCAGGGACTATCAAGGAAACCACGCAGTACTAAAACACAAGTACATAAGTAGGGTTACCATTAAAATAACCAGTATGCACAGCTCTTTCCTGTGTATATTGGAGCAAGTTTCGACAGCTCCCTAAGTCCTGACTTCCTGAGTCGAGCTGCACGATTACTGACAAATCCGTGCACTGACTGGACAGGTCCACTTAATCTGTGTGGTTCTTTCCTCAAAAGACCATTTCAGACACCGATCTACATGGTCTTCAAACATTATTACCGAATTTATATATACACATTGACATTGATAAATTTTATATATACAATGACATGAGTATTTACTTGTAAAGTATTATATTATTTTAATTTTGTGAATGTGAAGACCATGTGGATAATTGCTTTTTTTTAATAATTTAATTTTAATTATGATCTGGCAGTTTGAGTAATTTATGCGGCCTACCCAAATGTCCTTTCTTTGGTATTGTTCGTCGAATCGTTGAGCTCCTTAAGTCCTGACTTCCTGAGTCGAGCTGCACGATTACTGACAAATGCGTGCACTGACTGGACAGGTCCACTCAATCTGTGTGGTTCTTTCCTCAAAAGACCATTTCAGATACCAATCTGCATGGTCTTCGCATGACCTGACCAAGATTATGTCTGGACTTTAAAAGAGACTGTGATCTCTGAGTTTGTTTCGGCCTTTCTTCTCAGAGTAGTTAGATAGGAAACGCCGACCTCATCTAGTTTTGAAAATATGATTGACGTGTAAAAGTATTTGTACAAACCTACTTACAGAAATAAAATCATTTATCATTTAGCGTGTATCTGAAATGTCTTGTCATATTTTTAAGGGTGTTACAGACAATGGTCTGTACCACATCCTTATATATGATCACACATTTCTGATACACGCTGTATACTCCTCATTCTATTACAATCATCGTCATCAGCATCCTTCTGACCTTACCCCAATGAATTTGACGTTTTGCTTTGGTCTACTTTTTTCCTATATCTATGGTCTCTTGGAACTCTTTTCTTGTCACATGCTGATCATTTCTCACAATGTCCATACTCTAACTCTCAGACCGAATAAAAAAATCAAGACAGCGCTCAGGACAATACAGTGAAGCATGCAAAACTACACCTTGCTCTGTGCATACACGCTCACACGCACACATTTACAACCCAATTTACAACTAAACTACACCTCACTAAGTGCACACATGTTTACGAAACCGGCCTCACGTCACTGTTGATAGCGCTATGTCTTGATTTTTTATTTGGTCTGAGACTAACTACATTGCATGGTATAATAATATACTTCGCCAGGTATAGCATTCCGAGACACAGTGGTCACGTGGGAAACACAAGCCTACGTCATCACCGCTGTTACCAGTAGTGTGTAATAATAACTTCCCAACCGCCTTTATTATCTGTGCGAATCCGATAAAACAATGAGGTTTTAACTAACAATTACGTTGGTATATGTTTAAATTGAATTGTTTCGTTTGATTAGAAAAACGTAACGACAATTTAAATGCTTTATATATATTTTTTAATAGAATGGTGACTGAAAATGTTTTCATAATTCGTGTTTTGTTGCAATAAAGTGGTAACTGGATAGTGACGTAAGCAAGTGTCACTCCCGGAGTGCCAGACCTGTTTTTTAGACCATGCTACATTGTAGATATTCATAAACGTTAGCCCAAGTCACGTCTCACGTCTCCGCAGAACCTTAGATTATGTCCCCAATTACAGTTTTTTGCAGCTTTTTATTATTTTCTTCTGTGTTTATTCTACCCTAATAATTTGTGTCAGACCCGTGTCGCATATAACAATAGTTTCCTCTAGTATGGAAATCCCTACTTTTTAGTTTGAATTTATACAAGTGTAAATCGATATACCCGTGACATAGATTTGATATTTGAATTGGAAACACGATTGCACTCAACATGCTTTCGAGTAAAGTTCAATCGAAATAGTGTTCTATCTCATTTCTTGAATGTTCTACGTTTTTATAAATATTAGTTTTTGTTATAACAGTTATTATCCCGTTCAATGACTCTAGAATGTTTTAGTCTGTCGAGACACTATGATAATTATCTCTATGATTGCGCCATACAACTAGTTTTTATGTTTTTATATTCAGTTAATTATAATATTGATAATAAATTACATTACTAAAAATAATAATAGTTGTGTAATATATATATACAAAGTCATTTGGTACTATGTAAAGCTGCTCAATTCAGTTCCAAATCTCAAACTAGATGGCGCTTTACATTTACGTCACGTTTCTGAATCGCGGTGTTAAGAATCTCCGCCGTTCAATGACATTCGCGCGGTTATGTAGCAAAATCATACTTACCTGGCATAGGGGATACCGTGATCAGTAAGGCGGTTCCCCCAGGGCGAGGCCTTCCCATTGCACTGCGGTTGGGTTGACCCCTGCGATTATCCCTAATGTGGATAACTCGGATGCGTAATTTTTGATAGTGGGGACTGCGTACGCGCCGTCCCCTCAGAATTCACCGATAACGGTTATGCTTTTAGTAAGCTGCTTCAATACTCTATTGAAGCTTGAAGTCTCCGCTAGGTAGGAAGGAGAAATCTGTAACTGTTGTTCGTTCTGTTTGTTGTGGAGCCCCTGGCATGGCACCTCTCCAATACTCAGGGGCGTGGCTTCATAATTTGTGACCTACATTTACCGTGTAAAGATTGAAATATTTCATTAACATACTCATTTTATGTCGGTTTTTAGTTTTGGTGCTACAATGAAATTCGCTTTTAAAGATACGGACGTCTATTGTACTGTTTTTTATATATAATATTTTTGTTTTTGCTATAAAAACATATACCTTTAAATGTTGAAGGTTAAGTTCAAAATCGAATGAGAAAATCTGACAGTTCGTGGTAACTGGATGTGCTGGCGACTGTACCTTAATTGATCTAGAAGTTTTTTAATCCTTATACACAACTTCATCAATTGGCATCATAAAAATAAAACGTCGGTAGCGACGTTTTTCTAGCTGACTGTACCGTTTTTCCAAAATCTGTGAATGCAGTAAGCAATTACTCAAAAATTAACTAAAGGACAGTCTCATATAAACCTTTTCCTGTAACCACAACGGTTACATTACCTGCCCTTACTGCTTTATCTAAAAAATCCAGCCTGTATTATTAATGAATGAAAAAATGCTGAAACGATAAAAATTCCCACGCTACACAAAAATAACCCAAAAGACTCACACTTACAAATGAAGGTAAATCTAATTAATGTGGAAAAAGCCTTCTAAGTCTATTAAGCAACTCAAGCTAAATGGTGACGTATCTGCTCCAGTTGAATGGTGTTACTAAATACTTAGGTAGTTCTGAATATGAAGACAATGGTTTAAAATGTTTATGTTTTTATGGTAGCCGGGGTAATTGCGTAACACATGACACTAGCATTGGGTTTCATTTTGACAGTTCAACAACATTCATTGCGTTATTTACATTGTTGAGCAGACAAATTTTTGGAACATATGAAGCAATGGATTAGCAATATCCGTCAAAATGATTCAGATTGTGTGATTGTGTCAAAGATACAAGATGCTGTGTTTTATAAGTTTATATGTAAAGAGTGTGGGACGCCCCCCAGCTAGATGGATCGACGACCTTAAAAAAGTGACTGGAACAGAGTGGATCCTGTCGGTGAAGGACAGTGTGTGGTGGCGCAGCCTGGGAGAGACATATGTTTGTCCAGCAGTGGACTGCGATAGGCTGGGCTGTTGTAAAGAGCTAGCTATTAATCATCATTATCCCTACCTACAGCAGTACAGCAGTACAGTAGGAGCAGTGTTGGCCCAGAGGTAACGACCTCAAATTACGATTTCAAGGTCCTAGGTCCGAACCCAGACAGGCAGTTTACTTTGTGCAAATAATTCCATCACCACTGTTCTCAAGGAAAACATTGTGAGGAAACCGGCATGTCCTAGAACCAAAAATTCGAAGACATGTGACATCTACCAACCTGCACTGGGCCCGCGTGGTGGATTACGGCCCACTCCTTCTGACAGAGATGAGGTCTGTGTCCCAGCAGTGGAAACGTTATAGGCTGATTATGATACCTACCTACGATGTATGTTTAGATACCTACACAGTATTGTCACATATTACCGTCACCATCACCGTTAAAATGATCGCAGGAAATGGCGTCACAAATTGCGTATGTATTCCGAAATAATAATGTAGTTAGGTACCGATACGCATACGCACAGACATTTAGCTACATGACGATGTTGAAATCGACACGCTACTGTGATCATTTATTGGATTACAAGCCTGCTGTGGCCGTAGGATTTCCTGTCTGCAAAAATGACGTACTTCCATACAAACTTTCACCAATCTCAAACTCAAACCATTGCTTTCAAATAAACCAATTACAGGCACTTTTGAATTGTCAAGGGGTCGGTCGGTCAGAAAGATGAAGCTAGTTGCCCATTCCAAAGCGTAGTAGGTACCTATGGAGAAGAACGGGCAAGAAACTTCACGGACACTCTTTTAAATCAAAATATTGTTGCAAAAGTATTGGTTACATCGTTCATGTTGAAATTATGAATGTAAGAACGATGCAGAACTTAAAAAGCGTCCGTAATAAAAAGATAAACACGATTCAAATATTAAATTAAATTAAATTAAAATAAGCCGTGGCAGCTAAGAGATAACCAGTTCCTACTGACAGCACCCGTTCACGATCATGACGCATGGATTAGCACCATTCAGCTCAACCATTTTGAAGGGAGCTAAATGATCCAATACATGCGCTACCACCAGCGAGACATTTGAGTGAGCATGACATACTCTCAGCCGCCAGGGCACATTCAAGCCAATGAAAGACGAACCCAGTAAATGGTAGCTTGGCTTAGCATCGCCTATTTAATCCCTTAAAGGCTTAAGGGGATTGAAGGCGTCATGCTATATCAAATTGAATCTATCAATTTATCAATTTATCCGTCTGCTTACCGTCCGTATTTCACTTCTGGGATCCAGCAGAATATCAGCGTCAGATATACTTGCCTGACTCATGCTGAGCTGGACTCCCATTTGGTGCAACCTTGAGACGCACACAGCAACTTGTATAATCGTTATTTGATTTGAAGTATGTCATGGTGTCACTATATTTTTTTAAGTGTTTTTCTTGTTGTATATTGGCACCTTGATTTTATATTTATATTCATGTAATTTGTTATTATTTAATTCTGCTTTTGTTTGAAGTGCTGTGTCATTTGTGTGTAACTGTGTACTGAATAAATGATTTGTCTATCTATCAAAAATTATTTTTTTGGCCCCGATTTATATCGCAGAACCTGGCTCTTAAATCATTGTTATATTTTAAGTTAGCATGACATTTCTTAATACATCTTTTTTGTTTTACATTATTATGTAAAGTTTTACAGATTTAAATAACGCATCATTGAAATGCAAAGGCCGTATTCTTTACACTTATGTAAGTTGGAATATTTAAATTGTAAATGAGATTTGGTCTGCAATGCAAAGTATAATAATTATTATTGTTGTTAGATATTTTGACACTTTTGTGTAGAACAATATTTTAGTTTTGCTTTATTTATATCAATAACTAGCTTCTGCCCGCGACTTCGTCAGCTTGAAATTTCTTGTTCCGCGGCATCACCTGTGTTTTTTTGGGTGGGAAATCATCAAATGGCCTCTCCTGCTCTGGGCGGAGCGGAAGGGCGTGTCAGACTCTTACTGACTAAAACCCACCAGTGTTCCTTCAGATGCCTGTGCGCCAGGGCCACGGTAACTCTTTCGAACAATCCGCGACCCCGGCAGGCATCACCTGCCCGCGTTATCACTTCGTTTTCGCTTAGCCTTCCTTCTGACTTTTTCTTTTTGCTCGGCTCCTAAGGGTCGTAGCGTGATATTAAATAGCCTATAGCCTTCCTCAAGAATTGGGCTATCAAATGCAAAAATATTTTTTTAAATCCAGAGGTTACTAAACTACTACTGAACTACTTTCAATTAATAGTTTATTATTATTAATTGAAATTGGTTAGTTTTAATTTCGAGGTATTCCTCGTAGCGCTCCCGTCGCCTATAAACACCTGTAACAGCAACAGATCTACCGAAGGGTTGTCGACTTGTTAAGAAAAAGTTTAAATATTCAATGCAGTACCTAAAGCTTGACGGCTCAAAATTAGGAATGGTGTCCTTGTGTCGATCAGTAGTGATACTACCCAGTATCATTATCGGCATCTTTTGTTATGAGCTCACTATGAGCTCTACTGAAGTAATATAACAGGTTTAAAAATACGTTTAACGAAGCCGAGACTAACTTGTAAAGAACCATACCTTCTTTTTTGGTGGGTAATCTTCGAATGACCTCTCCCGCTCTGGGCGGAGCGGAAGGGTGTGTCAGACTCTTACTGACTAAAACCCACCCGTGTTCCTTCAGTTGCCTGTGCGCCAAAGCCACGGTAACTCTTTCGAACAATCCGCAAACCCGGCAGAACAGAAAAAAAAAAAAAAAAAAAAAGAACCATACCTGGGAACCTTCTGGTTATGGAGATATTATCAAAGTTCTTCTAACATTTATTCACGAAATCAAGTTTTAAATGGTATAACGTAACTTTAAATACCTCTCCGTCTCCTGCACCGCTGCATGCACTCATAAGCACAACGTTTTGCGTGCGTTACATTGCGTGCATTAAGTCGATTCCTAGCAATAATTTTCGATTCATGTTACTTAATCTGATTTAAAGTATACGAAGATGGCGGCTATGTGATTTGAGTGAGTTTTAAAACCTCTCTATTTGATATTTCACAAAGATGATGATTATGGTTAGAAAGGGGATGACTAGGTACTGAGATGGCAGCCATTAAAGATGTTTGGATGAAAAATCGGAACAAGGGCAGGTGTACCTTGTGAAGGCAGCAATCTGCTGGATGTGAGAAGCACAGAACCAATCGTAGTGACGATACTTGGGGGAGGCCTATGTCCAACAGGGGACGCCTTTCGGCTGAAATTATGAAGTTCAGGAGAATGACGAATATGCACCAGTATTCTCAGTGTATTCGCAGATCGGTGGGATTCCCCGATGTTGCGGAGGTGGATGCAGCTTTTGAAAAGTTTTTGTTGTAGTATGTTGATTTGAGTCTGTAACCTACTAACATTAGAAGTTAAGTAAAATTGTTACTAACCCTATGGTCTCATGTCCGAAATAAAAGTATTCTATTCTATTCTAATATGAAATTTCTCAACCAAAACAAAGCATACCTCTATTTGCCAACTATCGGGGTAAGCGCCAGGTTGTCTTTTGCAATTTGCTGGTCAGTGTCAATTTGCAGGATGTTGAACAAAGTAGGATTCGTGACCGTGACAAGAATGTATTTAAAGAATTATCAGTTCATATAATCCTATTGAATGACAATTTCATAAAATATCAATCAATACGATTATATTATGAACTTAGAGGATTGTACTTACATCAATAAACTTTTGTTTGAAATTTTCCCAAACAGGTCAATGAATCACAATGAATGACGGCATGAAGCAATCGATTGAACGAATGAATGGACGTGTCATGGCACGGTTGACATGCAGGTCGGGTTTTTACGATTACGACTTCTTTTGTTTTACATGGTCAGCAGAAGTTGGTGTGCAGAATCCGATTGCCTTTTGTAAGATGCCCATTATACGTCCCATGTACCCAATAAGCCTATTGCAACTAACCGGGCACAAATCCATCGTTCGACTTTTCCTAAATCCCCAATTAGGTTGCCCGGTCCTATCTTGGGTACAGTTCGTCGGGTCGTTGAGCTCCTCAAGTACGTTGTTGAGCTACACGATTACTGACAAATGCTTGCACTGCCTGGTTGACTGGTCCACTCAATTCTGTGTGGTTCTTTCCCCAAAAGACCATTTTAGGCACTAATCTACTTGGTCTCTCATGCTCTCATGATCTGACCAAGATTATGTCTGGACTTTAAAAGAGACTTCGACTCTTGAATTTATTTCGCCATTTCTTCTCAGGGGTAGTCAGATAGGAAATTTCGACTCCATACAGCTTATTTTTTTGTGTAATATGACGTGTAAAAGTGATTTCGATATCCTATTTACAGAATAAACAATTTAATTTAATTTCTTTGGGATTCACTACACTATAGAGGCACTGAAAATATGATGATTGTTCTGCAAATCCATTTAAAAATAATAGTAGGTAATTATTTTTGTCCCACATTTTCTTACTTTACCTACAAGTACAAATACGAGTATTTAGTCGATTTTCAAAATTAGGAACACCTGATTCAACGAAAAAAAGAGAAAAAGAAATAAATTTAATATATATACAGGGTGGCAGGGACATTGATATGCAAACTGACACCATGAAGTCAGTACATGATTCTAGATCCTCTAGCGAAGAAATATTTCATAGGTTACAAAAAAAAACTGCTGTTTCCTACAAAAGTGCAATATACCAAAGCGATCAAAATGTATGGAACCGCAAATTAATTATTTCATAACCGACGAAAAATGTCAACACAGGAGGCTCCAGAATCATTTACTGAATCCATGGTTGTTCGTCGATGTCCCTGCCACCCTGTATAGGGACAGAAAGAAATAAATAAATATGATATTAAAACGGACAAACAATCAATCTGGTACATCATAACATCACGCTTGTTCTCCTCGAAGGGTAAGCAGGTGTACTTAGCCACTCAAGCCCCCTAATTTTATAGATAACGACTCTATGACACTATTTTCATAGACAGAACGCGTTAGTCGATTTTATACGCCATTTTTTTACACTATGTCGTTGAGGTCCTCTAGTACCCTGAGGCGGACAAGACGTTTTTTGTTGAGGGTACCATGGTCCCCGGCAGCGTTTGAGTGGCTATAGTACACCCACATTTGGCCAGTATTTTAAAGCCAGTGTTACATTTAAAAAAAGTCGGGAGATGTCATCGGACACCCGATTGGAACGAAGTTCCTTTCGCTGTATATTACATATTAAAACAGAGCCATCTAATATGGTCTCAAATTTCAAGTGTCAAACGTTTTTTGTTTTTTAATAATATATTTTTTTAATACAGAGAATAATAAGAAAAAGAAAAGAAAGAAAGATTATTATATTAAGATTAGTATTGTTTTAAGATTAGTATATTATTAGGATTATTTTAAGATTAGTATTATTAAGATCTCTGGTAAAATGTACCAAAAATCACACCAATAAATGAATTTGAATTTGAAAGGAAGTTGTCACAGAAACACGTAATACAATACGCTCATACCACCACCTCTACCACTACCACCACTGCCATCACCTTTGCTTTACTTTTAGCTCTATAATATACTTGAACCTAACTTTTTCGGGCATAACGCTTTTTCGTTACGTGACGATTTCTGCCAGTTTACTCCTACCGCAAGCCGTTCCAAAAATTGAGGCTTTGGGGGGCAGGACCAAAAAGACTGCTTACACTATACATATTATGTCGTACAGATGTCTCAAGTAAACAAGATCATGTATTAAAGATTCGACAAAGTAGGTCACAACTCGCAAGTCTTTAGCTCAATTTCATACGCAGAACGCATAAAGTTAAGTAACCTCGAAACCGGTTACCGATCGGATGGGTGACAAGAATGATTTGTAAACTGATACTTCGTTTTTGATTGATTATATCGACTTTGGTGATCGTGATAGGTCATTCCGTTATTCTGGCTCGGTGCTGAGGATTTGGCTTATGAGCTACGGGTTTCAGTTTCATTTGTCACTTGAAACAACGATTTGTTTCAAAATCAAAAGTCATTTATTAAAACGACTTCAAAAAGGAGGAGGTTCTCAATTCGTCTGTATGCTTGTTACGCAATATCTCCGGAAATTGAGGATCGAAATGGAAATTTCTTTTTTTAATAGATAGGGTATGCCTCAGGGGTGGTCCCATATAAGTTTTATTAACTTTGCTTCGGTAGTTTTTCAGTTAACTTCAATAACACGTATTTTTTCCACTTAATGTATATTGATGATGTTATAATAACTTTCTGTCACTGTTATTTACATAGCGAGTAGTGGTATACGAAATTGTGTGGGGTAGGTACCACAACTAAAAAGTGAAAATTAAAGCATTGTTTACAAAAAAAACAAACCTCTACAAAAAAAAAAAACTTTACTAAGTGAAAAATAACTACGTAATTTCGGAATTAGGTGGCAAAAAACGAAAATACAAAACTAAAGACACCGACTTATGAACGTACTTTAAAAAAAAAATCACTTTGTAGTATTTGTTTTGCAAGTCGAGTGTTTTTTTTGGAAAAAAGTTTTTTCTAATTATGCTGAGATTCAGCACTTCTTTAACGTCAAATTACATAAGACAGTCCCCCAAAACACCCGCCCTGCACCTCTTCCTAGTGCTTTAAATGGAATGAAGAAATGGGGCAACAAACTCCCCACCCAGTTTGGCTAGAGAGGCTCGTGGCGCACGGATCAAGCGATCGTTGCCACGGTCGAATCGTGGATGGGTGGCTCCGTGCCTCACGAAGCCTTGTTGTCGTAGAACTTTAGCAGACGTTACGGTAGTCAGAAGCCCGAAAGTCTGACAACCAATCTTACTAAGGGATATCGGTTACAGAGTAACTGGTTTGCGGAGTCTAAACAGGCAGTCGCTCCATGTAAATTACTTGTATTTAGCTGTATCCGCCGGTTATACTGGGAGTCGACCACAACATATTAGGGAAAACGATAAAAACGAAATTATGTATTTATGTGTATTATAAGTTAATATAAGATAAAATAAGATTTTGCGGAACATATCATGTTTTGTTATTTTGGGAGGGCTTGACCAAAGCTATAACCACTTAATTTGTCGGTCGATTTCTGGGACACCCTGTATACTGACTAAGTTGAGTTTTCAAAGCTTGAGCTTGAGCTGCACGATTACTGACAAATGCGTGCACTGACTGGACAGGTCCACTCATTCTGTGTGGTTTTTCCTCAAAAGACCATTTCAGATTCAAATCTACATGGTCTTCACATGATCTGACCAAGATTATGTCTGGACTTTAAAAGAGACTGTGACCTCTGAGTTTGTTTCGGCCTTTCTTCTCAGAGTAGTCAGATAGGAAACGCCGACCTCATCTAGGTTTAAAATATGATTGACGTGTAAAAGTGTTTGTACAAACCTACCCACAGAAATAAAATCATTTATCATTTATCAAAGCATTGAAAGAATGTAGATTTCTTATACTAGAGGGTATTCTATGCTATGCTCCTTCAAAAGTAAGCATTATTTGCCATAGTCAGTTCTAGTTTTGGGAAAAACTATCAAGCTAGCTCGCCGTGTGCTACGTTGAAAGACTTGTTAATATTGTAAGTACCTATACCTAACTGATGCCCATGGCTGTCCTTATCCACTGATTCTGGAAAGGACAGCCAAGAGTTGAAAACGGGCAGTAATAGCATTCATGATGCAGTAGCTGCTGCTTTGTAGACGGTGCAGCAAGGAGTTTGCTTACTTGCGCATGATAGCTTGAAAGCCATCCGTAAAGTATTTATTCCGTAAAATTCTGTGCCTTGTAGTGGCATCTACATCGCCACATAAGAGCTACGCGTCACGCTGACGTCACCCAAAATCCTGCATCGCGCAAGCAGAGTTTACCGCGCAACTAGCATATAACAACGTATATATATATACATCGTCGGGCAGTTGCCCACCAGACACGACACCAGTCTGGTCAGAGGATCCTTCCTTTTCTATGGAGGATGAGTGAACTTTACACCCTGTTCCTCATACCTCTTTTTTTTAGGTGTCACATGTTGTCAAAGTTTTTGTAAAACTCGAAGATGTGCGATATCCACCAATCCGCACTGGGCCCGCGTGGTGAATTACGGCGCACTTCCTTTCACAACAGAGACGAGGCCTGTGTCCCAGCAGTGAAAACATAATAGACTGATTATGGTCGTGTCCATGCGACATATCATACACCCAAACTCAAGGCATTTGTTTTAATTAAACCATTTACAGGCACCTTGTCGGAAGGAGTCAGAAAGTCAGAAAGATGACGTTAGTTGCTTTGCAAAAGCTTTGGAACAGTGATTTGTTTTACTAAGTGGCATTGAATATCTGTTGCTTCTTAGTATATTGTAAGCCCAGTATTCTGGTGCAGGCAGCTTTGTGTGCGTTCATTATGTTTTCCTGGAAGCAGGTGCTAGGGCATGTAGAACGCCGGGGTCGCGGAATGTTCGAAAGAGTTACCGTGGCCCTGGCGCACAGGCAACTGAAGGAACACGGGTGGGTTTTAGTCAGTAAGAGTCTGATATGCCCTTCCGCTCCGTCCCGAGCGGGAGAGGTCATTTGATGACTTCCCACCCAAAAAAAAAATAAGGAAGGGCATGCAGAACAAGATGTGAAATGAGCCAGGGTTTGTATTTGTAACCTGGTCCCACATTCATACCGTAAAGGCTGCTGCAAACAGACGCGACAAACTACACGAATTGCACGCGACCAAAGGCACCGTTCGTCACGCGACAGGCGGTGCCTTTGTGATGCGTCGTGTGTCGCGACTGTTTTAAGGAGCCTTAAGTCGGAACCATCGGTTAAAGAGGAAATTTTCTTTGCTTCATCTGATTTGCGTTTGGATGTCCAGGTAGACCTTGGCAGACTGTGTCCAGGAATCTATACTAACGCTAATCTCTGGAACTACCAAAAAATCTTTATGCATTTCATAGCCCAATTCTTGAGGAAAGTTATAGGCTATTTAACATCACGCTACAACCCTTAGGAGCCGAGTGAGGCTGATGAAACCGCGGGGAATGGCTAGTCACTATCTCTACATATTATAAAACAAAGTCCCCCACCGCGTCTGTCTGTACGCGATAAACTCAAAAACTACCAAACGGATTTTCATACAGTTTTCACCAATGGATGGAGTGATTCATGAGAAAGGTTTAAGTGTATAAATAATTAAAGTTTTCAGTTAATCGGCTGAAATATGACAATGATAGTTGAAGAAGTCGGAAGAAATCCTGCCGTTTGAGAGCTATCTCGGCGTGCGCTGCAGAAACCGTTAGATGTACACATAAATAATGTATGGTGGGATTGTTATTTATAAATAGGTCTTAAAAAAGTCCAGGATAGCATATGTCTACCATTTAGGCGAACGACGTTATTGGCGAAACTTTGTCAAATTTGGTCAAATAGTTTAAAAGTAAAAAAATCGCGACAGTGCACGTGTTGTCGCTGTGTTATAAAAAACCTTCTAATCATCATCTTACAGGATTTGAAATAAAATACATTAAAATACTCCAAGTAGGATGAACATCAGTTACATTTTAATTAAACCCACACGCTCGACGCAATGGGCTGATACGATATTAAGTCTGAAAAAACCTGCATATTATATGCTCTGCTCTACTACCCGTGCGAAGCCGGGGCAGGTCGCTAGTAGCGTTGAAAATAACATGTAAAATACATGTATCTTTCAAATACCCCTGTATTTTTCAATAAAATACAGAGATTTTATTAAATTGAATTATTATTTTTATACATTTTTAATTCAGCAAGACCTTTTCCTTTTGATTGTTAAATATGAAAAATACACAGTATTTAACAAGTATTATACGTGTATGATTGTATTTTTCAGACGAACATGAAAGTTGTTTTTTTTCGAAAATTACATGTATTTTATAGAAAAGATACAAAGTTTCGAAAAAACAAAATCTATCTTTCGCAATTTTCAACGCTAGTATGCCAGTAAGGAATAAAATGAGTAGTAAATTAATAAGTACTGCTTACGCCAGAAATCGCATGTGGCTTAAGTAACGTCAGTTACCTACGCAGCTAGATATTGTAGACGTTACAAGATGAACACTATTAGTCCAAACTACAGTGAACTTTCACCGTGTCATCAATAATCGCTCAGACGCCGATAATTACGAGCTCAATTTAGAAAGGCAGCAATAATTGTTCATATGACATGCTTGTCACAGTTTAGTTTGAGTTATAAAACATTAGGAAATATTACAGGCACATAGAACGTCTTAATTTTGTTCAATAATAATACAGGGTCAAATTAAATTAGCTAGCGAAACTCCGCAGACGTGATCGGTATCGATATGTAAACATGATAAAACAAAAAAGAATTTAATAGGATGATTTCTTTTTGTGGTGTCACCGACGCGGCGACGGCACTTAAATAATCAGTTTAAAAAATCTGTTTTTTTGTTTAAACTTCACAGACCTGATTGGTATCTAAACACGATAAAACATATTTTTTCAACTCATGCTTCATGTAACAATACTACCAGCGGTCACTGACCCCTAAAAAAACCCATTTAATCTTTTTTATTGAAATTGTTATCATGTTTAGATATTGTATCTAGTCTGCGGAGTTTCGCTAGCTAATTTAATTTAAACCCGCTATTAAATTAATTAAGGTGTTACGGTATTAAAGAATTACGGCGTTTATAGTCGGCGGCAACCACTTTATCTTGTCCATCACGTCTGTATTCCCGAAAGGGGGAAGCAGACCTGAAAGTACACCCACATTTCATCAATTATGTTTAAGTCCCATGTAATAGGGCAAGCCTATTGCCATCCCTATTACTTGGGACTTAAAACATAACTAGTGAAATGTGGGTGTAGTATAGGTATACCTCTGCCTAACCCTCCGAGGATTACAGGCGTGATATTATGTTATGTTATGTATTTTGTTATTGATTGGCAAACGAGGCGGCACCAGACATCTATGGACATCAGCAACACTAGAGACATCGGAGATGCAGCTTCGTCCATACTGATCCCTAATCCCAACTCGCCCGGTCCGTATATATAGATAGCTACAAGGCGCGGGCGAGTTGGGACTAGGGATCGAGATTGGACGGAGCCTGTTTTTTTTGTCAACCCAGACAAAACTAAAATAATAATACAGCAAACTGTTTTTTGTCTCAATCGATCAATCCACTGCTAGGCATAAGCCTGTCTCAGGCTGCGCCACAATACCCTGCCCTCCGTCTTCCGCATTCTTTAAGGTCATCGGTACATCTGGCTGGGGGGCGTCCCACACTACGCTTGCCAATACGCGCTTTCCACTGCAGAACTCGTCTGTTTCACCGGCCAGAGGTCCTACGACAAACATGTCCAGCCCACGTCAGTTCTTTGTCTATCAACTTCATAATCAATAGTCAAAGTAAATAAATTAGAGGGTTTTCTGAATTGACTTTTACTAGGGGGCAGCACTGGGACCTCGGGTCCGGGCATCTGTCAAATCGCCTGTACCTACTACGCTTTGGAATGGGCAACTAGCTTCATCTTTCTGACTGACCGACCCCTTGACAATTCAAAAGTGCCTGTAATTGGTTTATTTGAAATAAATGCTTTGAGTTTTGAGTTTCGAGTTTATAATTCCTTTATTTATCACTGAATGATGATGATGAACGAATGAATGAAACGAATGACAAATGTCATAATATATTTTATATTCATTGTCAAAATGGAAGACCTTTTGTCAAAGTGGCGCCAACTGGTGGCGTGAATTTTCATGAAAACCCTCATTACATAAGCAACGAAGCAAAGACACGTTTCGCTCTAGGTAATAAGCGTAGGCGAATTAGTCTAGAACTCTAGATCAAGTTGTCAAGGTTAAATACGTGTATATTATTAGATCACTATGCATTCTATGTCCAAGCTTATTGCTGGGAGAGGATAAAGTGACTTTGTTGGTAGACATAACAAAATAAAAGGTGTAAAAAACCTTTTTTACAAACAAAAAAAATGAACCGACTTCCAAAAAAAATCGCAAAAAAAAAAGTGATAAATAACTTTAATTTCGGAAGTCAAGTCAAAAACAAAGACACCGACTTCCGAAATTAAAGTTACTTTTCACTTTTTTCTTTGCGATTTTTTTTGGAAGTCGGTTCATTTTTTTGTAAAAACGTTTTTATTTTTCACTTATTTGTTGTGGTACCTACCCCACACAAATTCGTATACCATTACTTGATATGTAAATAACAGTGATAGGAAATTATTAAAACATCATCAATATAAACTAAGTGGAAAAATACGCAGTATTAAGGATAACTCAAAAACTCCTGGTCAGAACTTGATGAAATTTACATGGGACCACATGAAGCATCACCTTTTAAATAAAAAAAGAATCATCCAAATCTGTTCACCTAGAAAAAAGTTCTGAGCTAACACACATAAAAACAAAGTTAATAAAATACAGTCGAATTTAGAACCTCCTCTTTGTTCTGAAGTCTGTTAAAAAGACCCATCACATAGCCGTCAACTACGCATTCTGTACATCAAACTAAGTAACATAGCACAAAAATAATTGCTGGGAAACGAATTTTATTTTTGGTGTGAAATATCTCTGTTTACGGTAGTGCGCAGCGTAACACACGCAAAACATTGTGCTTATGGGTGCATGCAACGGTACAGGGGTCGTGGGGGTATTTAAAGATGTGTTACAACATTTAAAACTTATTTTCGTAAAAAAACGTCAATACAAGTTGGAATTTTGACCTTCAATATCTCCGTAATCAGAAGGTTCCCAGGAACACAATTGCATAACACACTATCAATCACAATCTGAATCATTTTGAAGGATATTGCTGATCAATTGCTTCATATGTACGAAAAATTGTCTGCTCAACAACGTGAACAACGCAATGAATGTTGTTGAACTGTCAAAATGAAAGCCAATTTAATGTTAGTGTATTACGCAATTACCTCGCTGGATTACAGCATAGGATCCTGGAAGATCCATGCGTCATGTTCGTGAACGAGCGCCGTCAGTAGGGACTGGTCATTTCTTAGCTGCCACGGCTTATTTTAATTAAATTTAATAATTGAATTGTTTTCGTCTTATTATTACGGACGCTTTTAACGTTCTGCATCGTTCTCACATGCATAATTTCAACATGTATGATGTAACCAATATTTTGTAACCATATTTTGATTTAAAAGAGTGTCCATGGAGTTTCTTGCCCGTTCTTTTCCATAGGTACCTACTACGGTTTGGAATGGGCAACTATGTAGCTTCATCTTTTTGACTGACCGACCCCTTGACAATTCAAGTGCCTGTAATTGGTTTATTTGAAATAAATGCTTTGATTTTGAGTTTGTATACTTTTTTTTATCCGAATAATTTCCGATCTACACGCGGGCAAAAGCTAATGACGCAAAACTGGCCAAATGTTGGTGTACACACGGCTACAAATCAAGCTACATATTTCCAGTATAAGCTGATCTCGCATTGTTTAGGATTTTCGTACAATGAGAGGTCAGCTTATACTGGAAATATATAGCTTGATATGTAGCCGTTTGTACTATAAACACATGTCTAAGTCTTCGGTGCTTGAAGGCATTGTGTTTTCGAATTTTATATAGTTACGGTCTCGTTTTGAGATAAATAGTCCAAAAGTAGTCCGTAATGAATCGCATTGGTTATGTAGCTATGCTGCTTACTTTTAAAATAAACCATGCTTGAAAGGACCTTCAGTTTACAACTGGAATAATATAACTACACCCACTGAATGACGTGTTCTTCGCCAGGGACAATACAATAAAGGGGATACGGTCACGCGGCCTGTCATTCAGGACAATTCTTATTAAAATGAAAACAAGAAGTGTTTCACGATAAAAAAATTGTGGCAGCATGAATAAACTCAACTGGGAGAATATTGACAGTAGACTTTGGCATATCTGGATCGATTTCCGGGTCGTACAAAATGTTATTAGGGTTTTGCCATCAGGTTTTGAATCTTAGTAGAGTGCACTCAAAATCAGTCTGCGCGCGACTAGCAACGAACGCGCGACAAGCAAACAGGCGTGACGCAACTCTAGTAGTACAATTTTTATGAAAACTTCATGGAAATTGTTCTACAAGAGTCGCGTCCCGGCTGTCTGTGGGAGTCTTAAGTCCACGTGGCACGGACGTAAAAATATCGCAGCGGGATTTTTCCGCACGCTGGATCTTCAACGCACTGCTTAGCGCTGAGGGTTGAAAATCCAACGAAAAGTGCGAAAGTGGTCTAACAGCACACAGCCATCTTTCAGTCATAACTGCCTCCATGTAATACCATTTACATACACTATGGAAATCGCAATCAGTGGTACAGAAAATAAAGCTTAAGGCGAAAGTGTTTATATAGGGTATCTCGCGAAATGCAAATATTCTTACGTTTTTTTGCAATTTGCAGGTCAGTATCAGGTTGTATGTTGGTCTTAATATGATTCGCGGCCGTATCAAATACTATGTATTTATAGAATTATAATCATAAAAATCATCAATACATCTCTCTAAATTCATATTACCCTATTGAATGACTGTTTCATGAAATCATGACATTTGAGGTCAATTCTAACTTAAGGAGTTCTGTTGTACTCGTATTGCTGATTCGAATGAGTATAATTTTGTAAATCCATAGTAGTTACGGTCGCGAATCATATAATTTGTTCAACATACAACCTGACACTGGCCTGCAAATCGCAAAAAACGTAAGAAAATTTGAATTTCGCGGGCTACCTAGCGCTTCCCCTTTGTTACATGAAAGATGTGAGGATCTTACTATTATCTAGCGGTTTCATGGAAATTTAAATTGTGTTAGCCCGGACGTCAGTACTGCCCAACACAGTGTAGTGTAGTTCGCGCAAAACGTTATGAGCTCTCGGAAGTTGTACGCGAGTGGCTGCGCAGTATGCATAATATAGGTGTCCGAGGGAACTCTCTCACTCTCACTCAACTGTACCATGCGTGGTTTCGTTCTCGGGCCTACGTTCAGAGGGCTCATAAAGTTTTGCGCGAATTATAACTTGCCAGCAAATTGTAAGCATTTCTGGGACAGAGCAGCGTCTGCAAACTCAAACTCAAAGCATTTATTTCGATTAAACCATTTACAGGCGCTTTTGAATTGTCCAAAAGTCGGTAAGTTAGAAAGTTGAAGTTAGTTGCCCATTCCAAAACGTAGATCTCTATGGAGAAGAACGGGCAAGAAACTCAAACGACACTCTTTTTTAAATCAAGATATTACTAAATCCTGGGTACTTTATTCTTGTTGCTTCTTTAAGTGAGAACAATGTAACAAAAAATTAAGTAACATTTCAAAATATAAGACTAAAGTAAGCCGTGGCAGTTAAGAGATGACCAGTCTCAACCGACGGCGCAACTTCGTTACTTCCCAAAGTGCAGGTGGACGCAGGACCATATTTATGACGTTAAGACCTTGTCCAGAAGGGGTAAATTTGCAGCGAAACGTTTCACGCGAATTCATTCGCGCGCTAGCGAGATACTAGGTGCCAATACATCGCGTCCACAAGCATCGCGCGACTCTCGACTCACGCTTGATTCGCGCCGCGCGTATTGCGCGTGAGTCGAGATACTAAAGACGCTTTGTTGCGTCCAGTTAACGCGCGAACTCCAGAGCAAGTCCACGTATTGGAAATGGAGCGCCAAAATTTTGATACGATGCTCGCTCGTTGGTACACTCCTTCTGGACGCAAAGGTCGCGCGTGATACGCATGAGAGAATCGCGGCGAATTCGTCCCTTCTGGACCAAGCTCTAAGGCTCCTGCAGACAGGCGTGACGCGACAGCGTGACGCAACTCTCGTGGAACAAATTCCATGAAGTTTTCATAGATTTTTTTTTCTTTAGTATCTTATAGAAGTAGGTATAAGAATTTGATGAAACTCCACCGACCACCACTGATCTGCACTCTAATTGCCTAACACACTATCAATAACAATCTGAATCATTTTAAAGGATATTGCTAATCCATTGCTTCATATGTTCGAAAAATTTGTCTGCTCAACAACGTAAATAACGCAATGAATGTTGTTGAACTGCCAAAATGACAGCCATTTCTACTGTTAGTGTGTTACGCAACCGCGGTTCAAGCGTAGTTTTGAAGTTTGTATGCGAGCTTAAGAGGCTCACAACAGCTAAAGCGCGGTCACTGTCGGACTGCATAGAAAAGAAAGAGAAGCATGATGACACAACACTGGTTATTTATTGCAAAATACGAAGCAATTATCTATTTACAAAAAATCTATTGATTGGATTAAAAAAATTAAAAAAAACTATTACGTTAGTATGTTGCTTGTAGAATAATCTGACAAAAAATCAGAATGATTTAATGCATAGTAGTATGGTTTTTAATCGTTAAAAGAAATTTGTAGAGGTATCTTCGTGATTTTTTTCTATCATATCAAATAGGTTGTATTATGTTTTCAACAGACTATCTAATTAGCAAATATCCTGAAGAATAACATATATTTTTTCTAATTTCGTTTAGTGCAGTGGATCATATACTTTTAGGCATTATAAAACTTACGTTTAGGTCCTGTAGTCCTCTTAATCGCAGGCCTTAGCTAGATAAACTAGAGAGTACTTATAGATGTCATTGATTCTAAACCATTTGTGTAGTCTGACTACAGTCGACAAGTCCTTGAGTCTTTTGTTTTGTACACAAGCGAAAGTGCTCGAGCATCTATGTAAGTCTTAACGCTTAATCCGAAACAAGGTCGGCAGAAGCCTTAGAAGCCATATTAAAACGTCACGTTTACTCACGTTACATAATATCACGCGTGCATTTTTAACCAACTTCAAAAGGAGGAGGTTCTCAATTCGTCCGTTTCTTTTAGGTATGTTTTTTTTTGTTTTTAATAGATAGGGTATGCCTCAGGGGTGGTTCCATATAAATTTTATTAACTTTTCTTCGGTAGTTTTTCAGTAAGCTTCACTAATACGTATTTTTTCCACTTTGTGTATATTGATGATGTTATAATAACTTCCTGTCACTGTTATTTACATAGCAAGTAGTGGTATACGAATTTGTGTGGGGTAGGTACCAAAACCAAAATGCGAAAAATAAAAACAATTTTACAAAAAAAAAATCGTATTCCAAAAAAAAAAAAATACACTACGAAGTGAAAAATTACTTTAATTTCGGAAGTCGGTGCCAAAAAACGAAAGACACCGACTTCCGAAATTAAAGTTATTTTTCACTTTGTACTGTATATTTTTGGAAAACGCTTGTTTTTTTTTTAAAGGTTTTCCGAAACGCACATTTTGCCCTATGTTATAAACCCATTTTAATAGGCGGCGAGCATATTGCCTTCGTCTCAGACATGTATGGCTCAAAATGCTCTAAATGGTGTCAACTATCACTACCTTAGTACTTTGTACCCAGCTTACAAACACCCTGTATCAGCAGGCCAAATTGCAAGGCAAAACAAATGAATTAAAATGGCGTATGTTATTATTATTACTTAAAAGCAAAAAAGTATAAAAAACTAGAACTGACTACTTTTAAAACAGTGATTGTGTGACTCATGTAATAACTGATTAGAATTTATTACAGTAGTCTACAAGAGTTTACACTAATAGGTATTCTGGTTTATTCAGTTTAATGACAAAACTCGCGTGGGAAGGTGTACTTCCAGGTATTTTACGTATTCATTCCTTGTCTTGTAGAATATTTACCTATTGCAAAAATACAGATTTTTGAGACGGGACTTCAGGTCAAAAAACCTAAACAATGATTTAATAAAATAGAGTAGTAGTGGTCAATGGACTTTGAATGAAAAAACTAATGTTTGCAATGTTTTGCGAAAAGTACCATCCTCTATAAACATGATAATCAAACTTTAGGTCAGTTTAGGTGACCACAATATTACGAGAATTCGTTGTTCTTATAATATTCTCCAGTATGCAAAAGTATTTAAATCAAACAGCCCAAAATAATAAGGAAAAAGAATGTCAACAAACTTTTGTAAGGCATTGGAAGTATGACTCATTCCTTTGGAGCTTGCAACATCTAAATCAGGATATATATTATTATCTTCCTACAACCAATGAGGCGTTAGGTAGCCGTCTCAAAAATGTGATAACATCATAAAAAATAATAAAAATTTCACAACAAAAGCCAACCCTGAGACGTATGAGAAAAAAAAAATCGTCAGCCATCTTAGCCGCTCACTCCCCGCCTGTCAGTTGGCATAAAAAGGCGGGAAACTCGAACCTTTGACTCAGTCTTGGTGCGGCGTTGACACGTAACTGTCAAAAAAAACGCGCGAAATCAACTCGTTCCTTTTTTAAATATTTTTTTCATATCGAGTCGGCATTCGTAAGGTGTTGTTGTTCAAAATGAAGTATTTCGTCGCGTTCGCCGTATTCGCCCTCGCTTTTGCAGCTGAAGAGAAGAAGGAGGATGAGAAGCCAACGACGTACAAGAGACTGATCCCGGCTGATGTATTAAGAGGTCAGTGTATATTCAAAGAATTTTTTTTAATTGTTAGGACGAACGTAATATACGTGTGCCTTTAAAAAAATAAGGGTGGAATATTGAAATTTAAAAAAAGGTCGGTGTTGTAAGCGGTGCCTTGGGTTATTATTAAAAAGGACCAAAGTTACCACACAAAAACAGTGACAGAGGAATATTAACATTCAATTAATGATGAATAATGACGAATTTAACTTAAATTCATGAATATATATGTAACCTTTTTCTTTTTTCATGGAAAATTTCTATCATGAAAATATCGTTATTTTTTTACATAAATTCGAAGACCAAACTTCTTTTTAAAACTGAAACTTGAATATGTGAAAGGCAAAATAATATTTCGTTGGAAGAGTTGAACCAAATAATTTGCTACTGCAGAACATTCTAGTAGACAGTAAAAGTTGAACGCTAAGTTATAGTAAACTTGCTTTAAGTAATCCGTTACAGCGATTAAGTCATTATTACTTAATTAGCTACCCAGTAAATATAAGTTGGTAGGCCGGTTGTGTAAATTAAACTAGGGATTTTTGAGTCAATTTGATTTTAGTAAAAAAAAAAACTCCCTAATAAAATGCTACTAGATATGATTTATAAAATAGGGCCACTATTTTTTCAAAACATGTTTTTAGAAATCTGCGTACTTATAATGAAAGAGTAACAACAGATATTTTTTTTAATTTATAATTTCTCGTAGTTTAATTATAACTACTTTCATTTGCTTATCTTCGATAAAATCGCTCATATAGTTCCTTAGAACAAAGGGAAATATTTTCATAATACCTTTATTTTTTTTTAAGTAAACAAAGTTATACTTCTATTGTAATCTAGCTACTATTAATGTTATGCGAGTATTATTCTTAAAAGCCTATTATGAATAATACTCGCACATCGCTTTTCTCTGTAAATTTCCTGTCGTAAATTATTTTACTGTATCTGCTGTGAATGGTAGAGTAAAACAATACTAAGTACTTAGAAATTGTTATATGAATTTAGATTTTTGTATTTATGATTTGCATTTAAATTGCCAAAAATATGGGTATTTTATTACTATCACAATTTTAACAATCCAAAAAATTATTTCAGTTTTAAACATTTGAAAATAAATTGATTGAACCCTGTTTGTTTCTAGTATTTCTTTTTCTAGTTACAGATATAATTATTAATCATCATAAAGAAAGAAAGAAAAATAGGTTTATTTGTCACAGCAACACGGGCATACAAAAAGATAATTAGTCCTAATAATAAAGAAAAATAAAAACAAAATAGACTTATAATCACGAGCACAAAACAGAAATAGTCGACAGCTGCACGTCATGACTGTGACAAGAAGCTCAAGAAGACAAGAACAAGACAAGAAGGCTCATCCGAAGCCTTGTTTTACCCTCTGCCGAGTATAGGCCTCCTCCCTTTTGTGCCATGCTGTAATTAATGTAATTAATTATTAATACACGATAGTAATTTCCTACACGTAACGTTCTATCATTATAATTCACGTCCAGTAGCTGTAGGTACCCAAATTTTCTATTTTTTTTATTACGAAAACCTAATACATGTAATTCATAAATCTACGTAAATTAGTCAATCGTCTTGTTATCGTTGCGTGTGTATTTGGAGTGAAAAAACTGTGACGATGACGCAACAGATGGCGGTAACGGCTCAGTTGGTGGGACAGGGCTGCCAGCACACAAATAATAATATGACATAACGAATCTTCAACAATGAACCGTCATTTTGATTTTGCAATAGACAATTTAAGACGCTTTTTAATTTTTTCACGGTTAGAAGATAAACTTGGTTGTGGCTTGTTGATATTTTCCTCTTATACAACATATTTTAGAAATACCTTCGAGTAAGATAGATCAATACGAAACTTTACAAAAATAAAAATCTCATGTCACTGCTGTGAGCCTGTGATTGGTAGACCAAAATGACAACAGCCAGTCATCACCGGGAAAATAAACAAAAATATGGATACGAAATGAAGAAAAAAAAAAGAGAGATTGCAAAGAATTTCAGTAATAAAGGATTTAAGTATCTTTCCAAACACTTACTAAAAATAACGTGTAAGAAAACTCGCACAGTATCCAAATAAAAATATACTGCCAGCCCTAATAACCACAGCAGTCACAGTAAGTGATTTAACAGTGAAATTGACGAATAGTCGGGTTTTTTAACCAGTCTATTGTTTTATTGCGTGTAAACTAGTTCCTGATTTAAGTAACACTTTTTTAATGTTAAATATTGGATTACACGTATTTGGGCTTGTGTCAGTCTGCTATAGGTTGATGTTATCGATGGCCATATATTACATGACTGTGGTCATCACATCTGCTCGCCTTTTCCTAGCTATGTTAGGAGTGGTTTCCAGTCTAACCGAATGCAGCTGAATACCAGTATTTTACATGGAGCGACAGCCTATCTCCTCTAGATTTCACATTTGTCAAACAATAATAATTCATCAGTATTATCGTCCACAGCCTTATTTCATCTCTTTGCTTGAGCCAATCCCCATGCTCCTATGTCAGTCTCATCCAGGTTCTACAATGTAATTATATTAGGCGAATATCGGCACATTTTAAGATATATATAAATATTCTAAAAAAGAAAAAAAGAATATATATATGTATAAAAATTATAATAATAAATAATATAAAATATATTATTTTAAAAATTTTATGTCCATGCAAAGATGAATTTAGTATTGGCAATATGAAAGTAAGAAGAATGATATGGATATCTGTCACGGCCTAAACAAGCCCACGATAAAGATAGAAAGGAAGTTGATAAAATTCTGACCAAAACTGAAGTTACAACAAAAAAACCAGGAAATATCCCAAATTTCCTTGATGATATAATTAAAATAAATAAAGACCTTACATAACCTTTTAAAACAAACAAAGGAAATAATAAAGATACCAACATAAAGGTTAAAACAAAAACTACAGAATTACATAAAATTAAAGTCACTGGGTCAAGGAAGAAAAGCTCTGAGGCATAACCGAAATGGCAAAAAGTAAATAATAATAAGCATTTTGACCATGACACTATTATTTAATCAAGAATTTAAGATGTTAATTATGTTAAAGATGATGAGACTAGAAAGAATCTAGTGCAGAAAAAATGAAGGGAGAAAAATAAATGCAGCTCATAACACAAAATCACTAACAAGAGCACTAAGTTATTGGCCTTTTTACAAAATTTTATATATTGTACTATATTTTCGCAGTTACTACCAAGGTGCTGCTGAATATCAATTTTGCATCATTTTAATCACTGCAAGTAATGATATAGCCAAAACCGGTCATAAAATATTAGGACCGATAGATGACGGTTATGAACTTATGATAGTTGCTAAACTAATGATAGGAAAAAGGTGAGCTAAAATACCTAAAGTTCGAAAAAGAACAGAGACAAAGTGGAGACGCCTTACGACAAAATATTTTTCGGGACTAATGTTTCGAATTCCAGAACATTACTTAAGTACAACTTTAATTAATGAAGAAAAACAAGTATCGAATTCATTTCCTGTTTCTGTTTTTAAAATAAAAAAAGTATGCACGAAATTTATTATTTAAAAGAAAATAAAGGTCATCTCCTATCTTCGTTTGAACGATGTAAGTAAGCGCGGAAGCTAATGTTATTTACTTACCAGGTTAATTAATTGTGTAACTATCGAGGTACAGGTAAAAAAAAAACAATTTTATAGCTTTTCATACCATTTATTCATTTTGTCGTAAGGAAGTCTCCACTTTTTTGTCTGTTCTTTGAACTTTAGGTATATTAGCTCTACCTATTCCGATCACTGCTAATGATATAATAATATCATTAGTATAGAAATTATCAGAACCATCACCTTCGTCTATCTAGGTTATTTCTACAACTATCTTTCTCTCTCTCGTCCTACATTTCTTGATTTACTTAATAAATCTGTCTGTTTTTGCATACCCTACTATTGTCTGATCTTCCTTATCTTAACTATACCTACTAGATGTTTCATATATAACATCTGCGTCTTAAATACTTAGAGATAGATACCTTCTTTGTATTCATATATTTTATTGTAATTAAATTCGTAATCTTAAGCACTTTACTGGTTTCTCCTGTATTTAGTTTAATCCTTCTTACTTCTTTCTTAGCCCTGTCCAATATAACCTAGTCTTTATTATCGATCTGAACTCTGAACTGACATTTAAAATCTAGATCAGCCACGCCTATAACAGATTGTGGCTTATTAATCTATAATTCGATCTGACTGTGGTCTTGCCTAACTAGTTTATGGTTTAGTCACGATTTAGACTGAAAGGCTTGGATCAATGTGTTATATAATCTTTTATCTTTTTCTAAAGACTACAGAGAACATTATGAAGATCATGATTTACATGACTGTGATTGATGTTACCATTAAATTGTTAAGACAGTAATTGGCCCCAAAATTACGCCGTCAGTACAAGTCTGATACACTGGTCTGGTCTGGTCTGGTCACTTAGATTGCTTCAGTTCATCGAAATTAACAGCCCTAAGTGTACCGTGGAAACTAGACTTTAGACAAGAGTTCACCTTAGAAAAAGTTAACCCTGATAATCATTGTGTACATGAATTAAATGGATGACCAAAAATTATCTAATGGATTTAAAGTGCATACTTACCAGTAGGATTAAGGCGTGCCTTCATCAAAGATAAATATGAGCTGATGGTTAATTAGATTAGCTAATGGCTGGCTGTTAGAATGTATAGGAGAGTTGTATGTGTTTATTTATGCTAAATGAAACTTAATTCCCAAATGGAACTACAAAACATGCAATTGTCAGAACTATGTCCCAATAGGGAACCCATCGTTACTGGTATTGCCATAATCACAACGTTTGGCAAGCTGATGCTATCATAGTATGATATTATCAGACTATTCATCGTCGTTATTAGAGCATAACTAGCTTTCCTGACATTATGAGCTAATTTTATACGTAGTTTCATCTTTCTACATACGTAATACATTCAAGATTTTTATCATGGCAACCTCTAAATATCACTTCGAAATTCGAACGGTGTCTCGTTGAGAATCCGCGATGATTTACTCTAAAAACAAATGAGTTCGCTTTCGAATTGTGTGCGCTCACTTGAGTGAGGTTCCAACTTCACTGTATATTATTATAATAGCACTTCCTTTGATTACTCAACTGCCCTTCGGTTATCATTGTAATATCATTATGGCTGAAGGGAAGTGTCGTAAGCAGGATTCTTGCTGTTAACCTCATAATAGAATTTTGTCGCAATTTGTAGGATGTTTTGCAATATGTTCTGTCGGTAAAGTTTGCTGGTCGGATGGCGATTAGTACATTGTGTTTTTTTGTGGCATTCGCATTTGAGTTTGCTTGCATGTACCTAAGTGTTTATTTTCCTGGATAGTGACTTATTAGAACATAACTACCTACCTATAGTAATTGATAAATAATTCACAACTATATTTAGGTAGGTACTTACTTCAAAACTTTTCTCGATTTCGGCTCTCTCTAAGCCATCTGACTGGCTTATACTTCGTACCGACAAGAGCTATCGTATCAACACCAAAGAAGATTCGAAACTTCACTAAACGTCCAACTTTTGATGAAAAGTTAGCCGGGATTTCGTTAAATCCCTAGTGATTTAGTAAACCTACATTCGCTTAGTTGGCAACAATTGATAATGCCTGACAGAGGTGGATCAAACAATTCCTTTATCATTAGATTTTATGGTAATTTCAGTAAATGAAAATATGGCTACCCGATAACAACACTAAAACTGATAAACGAATAGTTATGACTGAACATACCAAGGGTGTTCCGTGTTTTTTATATTGGGTTGTGGAGGTCAGATAAGCAGTCGCTCCACGTAAAATACTGGTATTCAGTTGCATCTTAGGCTGGGCAGATTGATTGAGTAGTTATGACTGAAATTTTAAATGGTTGATGATTCCTGGCTCATTGCTACTAATATTTGCGATTTCACTATACTAGCGCAATCCACTTTCATTTATATACTCTTCCGTATGTCGCGATCTAAGCGATAAACTATTATTTATGATATAGTAAATGTCTTCAGCAATGTCTTTGGAATATAACTTCATGCCTGTTTCGCTTGAAGAGGTGGGCAGAGGTGTAGGGATGGCACATCTGTATTCTGTCAGTTGTTAAAGTCCTATGTGATGCTAACTCAAACTCAAAGTATTCATTTGACTTTGCGATTTCACTTTTTAATTGGCAAGGAGACGGTTAGTCACAAAGATGAAGTTAGTTGCCCCTTCCACAGTAAAAATAACTGTTAAATAAATATTCATATCCGAAGAGGTCTGGAGACTAAAATAAAAGCTGCTGTTATGGGACCTAGAAAGTTCTATAAACGGTCAAGGAAATCATCGTGAGGAATCCTGAGGAAACCTGAACACGTATTGAGCAAGTATGGTGATCAATGCATTCTCATTCTTCTCTGAATAAGAAGAATATTATGAAACTATTTATTTTGTTATAATTGTTAAGTCATCCATTTCCTCTATAATTATTTTCCATGATTACAAGTTCTTATTAGAGGAACCATTAATGATTGATTGTCAATTTGTGAAAGTGCTATTAAAAAGCTGAACGAATTATTTGTGAAAGGTTGTTTACAAAACATAGGTCGATTCATCTTCAGTGGCCGCACTTTCTTATCCAATATTTCTCTAGACTGGAAAGTTTGCATCACGCTTATTTAAAAACATCACAATGATTTTCCGTTGTCTTTGGACATTGATTTCGGACAAAAGCCAGTATTGGTCACAGTTTTACTAAAGCTATTAAGAAGATGACGCAATGATTCCATTTTCAAAAGTTCATTGTTATGACAGAAATTCAAGATGGTTGCTTTTTCAAACATCGAATTGCGATTGTTGTAACTTGTTTATTGCATCTTTTGAAATAACGGACCTTTTAAAAATAGGGCGGTGACCTTAAACTAGGGTTGTTGTTCAAAAGTTTATGAATAAATATAGAGTTTTAAATTTCCTACTTTCACGGAATGCGTATATTTCAGTACTGTTGGTAATAATTACTGACAATTAATAACAACTTATATATCATGACTACAATATATTTAAAAAAAAAAAACTATGTGATTATAAAGTCAGATACTTGCAGATTTTTATTTTAAGAAAAAGTAATATGTTCCATGTTCCTTTATTTATAACAGTTTGATCGACACAAAAATAATAAAAAACCTTCATAAAATCGATAACCCTAAAATGCACCGACTTTTTTGCCCACCAAAACTGGTAGCGAAGTGAAACGCGAAATTTATCTTTTTGTATCTTTTATAACAAGTTACATGACCTGAGTGAGGAATGATTTAATTATAGAACTACGTATAATAACATGTATTTTTGTTAAATTTCATGTACGAAAATGTTAATTTAGTTTTTGTTTTAAAGCAACGGTGCTGCACAGATAACATTATTTATGAGTATGAATTAAATAAGTATAACGGATTAAAACAGTTAATTTAATATAATGTTTTTATATCATATGTCTATGTACCTATCTAATTATTTTTGGATTTGTTTTTCGCATGCCTTTGCCTACACAGAGTTATTATTAACGAGAAAAAGAGACGATTAAAAGAGAGAGAGAGAGAGAGTCAGAGTTAATAGTTGTAGTTATTAAATATATTAAAAAAGTGGCGATAAACTCCGTCGTTGGTCTAGTGGTCGCTGGCGCTACTGCTGAGCATGAGGTCCTAGGTTCAATGTCCGGGTCGGGCAGTGTTATTGGGTTCTTCCACCTGTTTTTTTTTTGTGCCCGGTTGATGGCAATAGGCTCGCCCCCTATTACATGGGACTTAAACATAACTGGCGAAATGTGGGTGTACTATAGGTACACCTCTGCCTAACCCTTCGGGGAATACAAGCGTGATGTTATATTATGTTAATAATATTCTGTTTAAGCCTGATGATGTATGCTTAATTAAAGTTAAGTAAGTCGACCTCGTTAATACAAGCTGCATAACTTAACTACAACAAGAGCAGAACCCTAGCAGAATTCTAGATCAGATACTTTCAAGGTCTAATCCGTTCACTTTTGAATGATTTTGTTTATGATTCAACGAGTTTTTATTATCATTACGCCTCTTACGCCTTAAGGTCACCAGGAAATGAGCTGGTATTAAATAATGGAACAGTTTCGTTACACTTCTAGGAAAGTGTAAATGAATCGAATTGATTTTTACGCGTTTTTTACGCGATTCTCTTTTTTTTGTCTCGTACTCAAAGCCTTTATTTTAATTAAACAATTTACCGGCACTTTTGAATTGTCTGGGAGTCGGTCAGTCAGAAGGATGAAGCTTTTTGCCCAAAGCGTAGCAGGTACCTATGGAGAAGAACGGGAACGAAACTCCATGAACACTCTTTTAAATTATAATGTTAGAAAAATATCGGTTCTTAGAGTGGCGAATTTAATTTAAAGAAGCGTCAAATTTGATTCTTCCGTATTCGTTTGTTTGTTTATTTAGCTGTTAATTAACTTTGTGAGCCTTATGTAATGTTATGTAAATAGACATAATCACTCTTGTCCTCAAGTCAAGATTTCTCTTGTTTCTTTGGTAAATATATTTGTGTTAGTACTTTCTAGCCGCTTAGGCTCAACTGCCGCGGAATGGAATGAAAGCGATTTTTTTTTTTACTAAACATAATGAACTTTATTTTAATAGTGTAACGTGCAAACTAGATACGAGCCAAATAACAGGTCGCGCGTTTTCTGAAGAATTCTCGCGCATTCTCAGAAATTCCTGCATACAATTTTGTTGCAACAAGTCGCTTCCATTCCATTCCGTGGCGGTGTAAATTGAGCTTTCGTGTTTTACCTATTAATAGTCGATTTTCAAAAGATGTATGAGGAAGTCCTATCCTCTTTAAAGTGAAAGGATAATTAATAACAGCAGGAGTGAAATGAATAATTTTAATCTGATAAAATGTATTATTTTCGTTACCTTTTTTACATAACAACATAAGATCACGCCTGTATTCACCAGAGGGTTAGGCAGAGGTGTACCTATAGTACATCCACATTTCACCTGTAATAGGGGGCGAGCCTATTGCCATCAACCGGGCCCAAATCCAGACTCTGAGGCTGCTACTAAGAAATTTCAGTTTTAAAAAACCCAATTACACTGCCCGACCCGGGAATCGAACTCGGGACCTCATGCTTAGCATAGTGCCTGCCACCACTACATCAACGAGCCAGTCAGTTGGAATTACATTTTGTTACTAAATGCGATATGAATTTTAATAAGAGCACAAATTAACACACTGCTGTTGACTCTGGCAAAGAAGTCAATCTCATCTCCTCACGTGGTTTTCGTTAAAGGTGACTAAGAGAAAATGTCAAGGGAACAAGAAGTATCGTCCTCCTGTCTCATCGTCATCATCATTTCCCAACTATGTTGGAATCGGCTTCTAGTCTAACCGGATGCAGCTGATTGCCAGTATTTTACATCGAGCGACAGCCTATCTGACCTCCACGACCCAGTTACTGGGTAACGATACCCCTTGGTAAGACTGCTCCTCCCGTCTGCTAATCATGTTATAATGCCTTCACCAATTGGTATACTGAGCGTGGTGATTATGGTTGGAAGTACTAAGATCTCTATGTGAATGCTCTCGCCGTGGTTTAAAATAATAATGGCCAGCCAGCAAGGTGGCAGCGAATGATTAGGGTTAGGGTTTGCCGGACGTACACTTGGCGGACGATGTGGCGGCATCTACACCGCCACATGAGAACTACGCATCACACTGTCGTCACGCAAAATCCTGCATCGCGCAAGCAGAGTTTGCCGCGCAAGTAGTGGTCGTATATACAACGTTCCGACATAAATCGTCGGGCAGTTGCCCACCAAACACAACACCCGTCTGGTTGGAGGATTTTCCCCGTTTTTATACTGGATGAGTGAACTTTACCTCATTCCTGTAAACACTTAAGTATCGTCATTAGTTCATGCTCAAATAATAGTATTGTAGCGGTATCAACATCGCCACATGCGAGCTACACGTCACACTAACGTCACGCAAGATCCTGCATCGCGCAAGCAGAGTTTACCGTGCAACTAGCATATATACAACATCCTGACATCAAACGTCGGGCAGTTGTCCACCAGACACAACACCCGTCTGGTCAGAGGAGACCTCCTCCTCCTCCTCCTGGTCCTTTTCCATAGAGTATGAGTGAGCTTTACACTCTGTTCCTCATACCTTTATACTGGTTAACCCGAACATGAACGTCAGCGCAGCCTTCGTGCATCTACAACCTCCTTTTTCCAGCCTAGTTTTCCATAACACAAATATTATGTACCTACATAAATATTTTGTGACATCCGCCAACCCGCACTGTGCCCGCGTGGTGGATTATGGCCTACTCCCTCTCACAAAGAGGAGGCCTGTGTCCCGGCAGTAAGAAAATGATAGGCTGATTGTGCTATGCTTAAGCTATAACGTATCAATATCTATTAAGTATTAATAACTTTACCATTTAAAATTAGAAGGGATGACATTTAATTCAACATTTAATCCAAATGCAATTTGCACTTTTTGCTACTTAATTCAATTCGAGCAAGGCCACGGCAAAAGCGGGTTAAGTAACAAAGGAAATGACATTTCAATTGACATTCTGTTTTTTATTCGGAGGTGAGTGGTGACAGATGTCAACCAGCTGTCGTTTTAAAATAGAATGAGTTCCGTTTACAAAAAATTTAATTGATAAGTATTTTTATGGTTACATTTCGTGCAAGATTTTGTCTTTTCTTATTCTTTATTTAAACATCACTTTAAATTCGAACGGTGTTCCATTGCGAATCCGCGATGATTTACTTTAAAATCCAATGAATTTGCTTTTGAATTGTGTGCGCTCCTTGAGTGAGGTTCCAAGTGAACTTTACAGAATAGTATTGAAACTGAGCTTCTATTTTTACCAAATCCGATAAACGAGGGCCTGTGTATCACGATCGACTGCACGTTTCGCCTGATCAACTACAAAACCTAGGTCATGCTAACTTTCTCTAGGAAATAAATCCGATCTTCAATGACATTTAGCAGCAATTGTCGCGACTAATCCTTCCTGTATGCCTTTCACTGTTACTGGCTGGTAAAACCACAGTAACCTATTGAGAATTAAGGAAATAACTTTTATGTAACTTGAAACGGAATAAGCGGATATCCTGAAAGTAGTTGTTTCAGAATCGATTTCTGTATTCTTTTTTGACATTATAATATATAGGTTTTTTTTTCCTGACTAATAGGATGTGATGATTAAACGTTATTATTTTGCCAGTTAAGTTTAAGTCCCATGTACTTAATAAGGGCACACGCTTTAAGGCGATAACCGGTCACAAATTCAGACTAAAGGCTGCTACTGAGAAATTACTGTTGGAAAATTTAATATATTTTCCGACAGCTAGACCAAAGTTTTTTATGTTGTATAAAGTTGTTTTTAAATTATAAACTACAAGTCAATACAAGTTTATAAAGTTACAAGTCCAATAATTAAGTGAATAATTATTTTATAAGTGAAGTGCTGTGGTCGCATTTGGCGGTTAACTTGCGGTTTTGATTGCAGACGATTTAAAACAGTTCATATAATGATTATACCTGTTACTCATAATTAATTGTTGTCCATATTTTTAAAGTAGGTATCATAATTATGATAAAGTACCCATTGGTACTTTATCATAATAAGAATCATTATTCTTAGTGGTCTTTTCTGTTCACATGGCATAGATTAAACTTATGAATGAATGATAATATTGAGTGCAAAGGCGCAAATATATTATGTCATAATCCCAAATCTATCAAAATCCACCTTCTAGAATTCCATTTTCATTATCGACGGATAAAACCCATTCAAAAAGTAGGTACGTTCCATAATCTGTTTGCAAAAACCAACGTTCTTTATTCCACGTTCAAAATTCAAAGTAAGCAACAGCCTGACTCGTAACATAATGCATATTGCAATAGGCTTCTCAAAAAAGGATACTAAAAATGTACCACGAGTCGACTTAACTTACGCAACGATTGCAAAAGTTTATCCGTCGTCGGATTAACTGGTACGACGGACAAAAACAAGGTTGTCACGTCGCGCGTCGTCGGGGAACAAGAAATGTCATGTGTCTACCATGTTGGATTTGACGTGTGACATGAATTATAAAGTTGTTTGATGAGATTGAGAAGAAGAATGAGATGAGGTCTAATATTATTATTTTTTCCTCTTATTCTTTTTCTTACATATTAGATATATTTTTAAATACCTATTTCTTAAAATAAAAAGATTGAAAAATATAAAAAAATAATTGTGGTCCGCCGTTATTTAAGTATTTATTTATTAATAAAGGCTTACAAACAGCTACTGTATATATTACAGCTAAAGTAAAGGTAACAATAGTCTCTGGCTTACACAATCGTCAATTACAGGTTAACTAGTAGGTAGTATTCTCAGAAATAAGAATGATGAATTTAAATGTTGATGGATGGAGAAGAAACTTTGCCCACTTATGGACTTAGGCCTCTCTCAAGCTGCGTAACAATACCTGGTTCTCCAACTTCCGCACCCAGCCTGTCCCGGCCGCCATTTTGAAAGTCGGTCCAATTATCCATTGTCTATTGGTTACATAACGCAATAATTCTGTTGACACTGCTATTCTAAACATCACTTCGAATTTCGAACGGTGTCTCGTTGTGAATCCGCAATGATTTACTTTAAAAACAAACGAGTTCGCTTTCGAACTGTGCTCACTTGTGTAAAGTGCCAAATGAACTTTACAGAATATCTATTTCTTCCTATGGTGTTGAAATAACTGTCATCTACTTAGAATTAATTATTATGTTTAAGCAATTTTGCATTGCAATAAGTCTACTCCTTGATGAGGCAGCCCTACTTCGTCCCACATAGCACAATCTAGATGTATGAAGTACTTTCACTTTCTTAATGTTAGTGCCTTCCGTCTGCACTAAATGCAAGCTTACACATTAATATTATTGGCAATCATTTAATAGCATAGATAAATCTAGAATTGGCAATTAAAAAGGCTTTGTTTTTAGCCTTTTTCTTTGTCTCCAAAAGGTCGAGATTGAGGTCAAGATCAGGGCAATTGCAACAAAAAAAAATTCCCTTAGTTTGTTACCAGAGACAATCTCATTCTCTCGCTCGTTAAATCCTATAGATGTTTGCGTTTGTCTCTTTTTAATGTTGCATTTCCGTTTCATCGAATTTAAAATCTCAACGGGGCTAAAGAAGTTTTTACTTCAAAAATTTATTTAAAATCACTACCAAAGATGCCCGGTAGCCAATAGTCTATGGTCAGTTACCACCTTTTACTAATAATTTAACATCTTTAATCTTATGACACATTCGCATTGTCATACATTATCCTACAAAAACAAAAAATTATGTTTCCTAAATCACTTGCATGATGACAGTAGGTACCTACCCGAAAGGACAACATACAACCCATTTAAAATGACTCAGAGAAACAAAATTGCAAAGACTTGTACGAAAATATAAAGACAAAAGACCCATTCTCTTTTAATAAGGAAACAGACAACATTTCGAGCATTCTTTTAAAATTCGAATGACCTAGAATGTCTTTTGTCTATTTTACGATTTCGTCCCGCGCGATGCGTGTAAAATTTCAACATAACTAAAGGCTCCTTCAAACGGACGCGACATGCGACAGTATTTTTATGAAAAAATAAGACAGGTCAACCAGGATACCGTCAACAAAAGTTTCTATTTGTATTTGTGCCTTTCACAACACATTGTACATACAATACAATACAATATACAGACACACATTCACACACATTGACCCTGATCCAGAACCGTGTAGAATTTTACAAAACACTCCATGCTAATTGTTATTGTACCACAAAAATGACGGGTGCCTGTGAATTTTCCATACAAATAGAAACAAATGAATAGCATTTTTCGCATTTTTGACTGCTGTGTGAATAGCATTGAAATTGCGAAGTAAATTTTTATGAGGCTACCTAGTTTTGGTGTGTGATAGTGAGTATGATAGAATAATATTTTTGTTTACCTAAATGGACAGTTGTTTTGAATGTACTTGGTAGATTCTTACTATAGAATCCTGTTGATCCCGTATTTAAGAGGCTGATAACGGATAAGCGCGGCCACTGTCGGACTGCATAGAAAAGAAAGAGAAGCGCGATGACACAACGCTGGTAATTTATTGCAAAATATGAAGCAATTAACTATTTAAAAAAAATCTATTGATTGGACTAAAAAAATAAAACACTATTATTAACGTAATATTATATTGCTTGTAAAATAATCTGATAAAAAATCAGAATGATTGCATGCATAATTAGTATGTTTTTTAGCCGTTAAAATAATTTTTTAGAGGTATCTTCGTGATTATTTTTCATCGTATCAAATTAGTTGTATTATATTTTCAACACACTATCTAACTAGCATATATCCTGAAGAATGTCATATATTTTTCTGATTTTATTTACTGCAGTGGATCATATACTTTTAGGAATTATAAAACTTAGGTTTAGGTCCTGTAGTCCCCTTAAGTTGATTGTATCACTATGACACCAAGCCTTCCGAGGAGGCGCACTTTACTTTCAACCTTTTCCCGCCGTTCGTGGTGACTGACAGTTGTTAATTTGATATTATTATTGACGGCTACCTCACTAATTTGTGTTCATACACTGTCTCATGACATTGTTTACATATCTATTAGATAAGTACACCAGAATTAACTAAAAGAGATTAATCTGTTTGAATACTTGAATAATACGGATTCTAGAAAAGGATAACAATAATTACATGCACATTATAAAAATACCTAATGCTACTTTCCCGCGAAAAAGTATTCTCCCTCAGAGTCTTCAATGATGTTCTAATATTCAAATTCAAATAGGGAAACGTCTCGAAACCATTCTGCCAGTATAACAATTAGTATATCAGTTTTATTTTGTGTAGGTATGTTTAGTTATAAATGATAAATGATTTTATTTCTGTAAGTAGGTTTGTACAAACACTTTTACACGTCTATCATATTTTAAAACTAGATGAGGTCGGTGTTTCCTATCTGACTACTCTGAGAAGAAAGGCCGAAACAAACTCAGAGGTCACAGTCTCTTAAAGTCCAGACATAATCTTGGTCAGATAATGTGAAGACCATGTAGATTTGAGTCTGAAATGGTCTTTTGAGGAAAAAATACCACATAGAATGAGTGGACCTGTCCAGTCAGTGCACGCATTTGTCAGTAATCGTGCAGCTCAACTCAAAACTTAAGGAGCTGAATGATTCGACAAACAATACCAAAGAAAGGACATTTGGGTAGGCCGCATAAATTACTCAAACTGCCAGACCATGATTAAAACTAATTAAGAAAGAAAAACAACAATGATCCACATAGTCTTTACATTCACAATAATTAAAACAATATACTATTTTACAAAGTAAATATTCATGTCAATGTATTTATAAAAATTCATCAATGTCAATAGGTATTGACTTAGGACTTATGTAAATGTTTGCTTTTGTTGAAGGATAAATAAAAATCATAGTTATAATACCCAAAGTTATGTTTTCCTCTTACATATAGAAACGTTTTCTTGGAACCATAGATGTTTTTGTAATTATTTATACTTATTTTCGGTAACATGTACGGTTCCTTATAAAAAAGGACTTTTAGCTGCTCATCGTCATAAAAATCTAAATAATTAATGTCATCAACTCATCACTGTTCAACAATGACGGCCACTTGTATAGGTCTGATTCCAATACAAAACGTTACCGGAATACATACCATATACCTATCTAGGGCTACTCTTTAAGCACGAATTTCATAGTTTCGGCCGAATTACGGGCGTTCCCTATTCCGTATCACCGACGGACATAAGATTACTTCGGGCCCCGAACTAAGAGTGAATGACAATATGATTTGACAGTTGTCTTTACTCCTGATGTGTTTTTGCCTGTCCGAAAAGGTAATAAATCAGGAGTAGAGTATTACGGATGTGAGCATCTACTTTCGGACGGGCCCGTTAATAAGCTATCGGACTTAGACTTACCGCCAGGCCCGATTCCTAACACACAATGCCTTTCATACACTCTTCCGACCAAAAAATTACATATTCAGACCAAAAATAGGCCTTACCTACCATCTATTTCCACCTCGACAAAATACTCAAAATAAAACCTTTCATCTTTTCAGACTTCCCGGGAATGTGCTTCGCATCCACCCGTTGTGCGACCGTCGAGCCCGGCAACACCTGGGACTTAGCCCCCTTCTGTGGCCGCAGCACCTGCGTCGTCAGTGAGGACCAGCCCCCTAGGCTGTTGGAGCTCGTTGAGGACTGTGGCCCATTGCCGTTGGCGAACCCCAAGTGCAAACTTGACACTGGTAAGTAAAAATGTTGATTGAATATTGTTGTTGTTGGTTGATTGTTGTTGCTGAGCAATGGTGATGGCCTAGTAGGCCCCGATGACTTACTCGTTGTAGTTTGTAGATTCGAACACAAGCAAGGATGCACCATATTTATTTTTTACACACTTTATTGAACACGACATAAAACAAAAAGGACATATTTAAAACTAGTGTACGATGGGAGGTTTGGACGGAATTTCATCACCACTGCTCTAAAAACTGTGAAAGAAAGCATCGTGAGGAAACCGGCATGTCCTAGAGACATTCAAAGATATCATGATTGTGGCATCCAGAAACCCGCATTGTCCCTTTCATTAATCGGAGGCACTAGAGTTACAAAAAAATGTATGATCACATCGACTTTTTTACGTCAAAACTCACTGTCTATTCCCATTTATAATATTATTCACTTGTGTGATTCAAAGCCTATTATTATTCTATTTCTGCATAAAGACTCCTTCAAACAGGCGCGACACAAAGGCACCAAAGCGCCAGGCGTGCGACAAACGATGCCTTTGTGTCGCGTACGATTCGCGTCGCGTGTCGCCCCTTTTTTGTAGGAGCCTTAATACGACTGACGAATGATCATAAAAAATACTGACTATAGTATCAGAAATAATAACAATGGTAAAAAAAAACAAAGCGATTTATATCATATTCTTCTCCATTTTTCAGATAAGACCAACAAGACCGCGCCTTTCCCCAGCTGCTGTCCGATCTTCACTTGCGAAGAAGGTGTCAAACTGGAGTACCCTGAACTCCCCACTCCTGCCCCAGAAGCGGAGAAGAAAGAGGAAGAAGCAAAGAAATCTTAAGAAGCCACCAGAAGTCAGGGCATTTTACAATAACAGACCGACCAGTACCGTCTTGCACAATAACGCAACGTGATTGGTCACGTACCATGCAATAATTAAAATGCTGTACTCTCATTGGCTGGTTATTTTTATAGAGATGGGAAGGTAAAATGCCCGTGATACGTTTTTCGATAAAACGTATGAAATTGGTCTCAAAATATTCCTTAAATATACCAAATTTTTTATAATTGTTCTGTTTGACTGGAATAAGTTTTGACCACGAAAAGTTAATTAAATTTATTTTTTATGATGATTTTTTTGTGAAAATGCTAATTTTTCTTGCCTTGCCTTGATTTTTATCAGTTTTTAGTAAATCAGTCATGCAGAACATATTTTCGTGGTTTGTAAGCACGTTTTTGGTGTGACCGAGTCACAAAAGAGTTCAAAAGTAGATTTCTATTTCCTGTTCTTTATTAACTTTACAAATGAATCTGATAAAAGTTGGTTTAGTCATCGTGCGACAATAGAAAGCGTTTGTTGACACAAAAATGTATGGAACGCTGTTTGTGATTTCTCACTGTTGGGAAAATTTACAAAAACAGAAAAAAAATCATTTTAATATATTTTTTTTGTGAATTTAGCGTTTTACGCAATAACATTTTGTTTTCTTAAAAAAAGGGTTTTGTAAATTTTTCCAACAGAGTGTTTTGTTTTTAGAAGTTATCGGCTTTTTTACTTGAATACCTACCTAATTATAATACTTTGTGATATTGATAACATAAATATAAATAGAAAAGTTATTCAATAAAAAATACAAAATTTCTATATTCTGGTTTTCTTTTTCCTTCATCCATTCCTGAAATATTGAGTACTGCAGACACAGCTGTCATCGTTGGACTTGATATAAAATACCTATCTAGAAAGTAATAAACATCATCTCACAAAAATACCAGAGAAAAATAGCGCCTTACAAATTGGTATAAAATTATACGAAATAAAATAAAAATTATAAGAAGTGTCCAATAGTTGGATATTTTGTATTGATTAGAAATCCAAATGAGTACCACCAGTAATTAACTCAATATTTTATTCGGGAATAATGAATTTAATTACAATTAATAAATACACAATACATTAATGATTGTCAACACTTTATAATACGTGTATAATATAATAAATTTAATGAACCGTACACCTAAAAATCTTAATTAATCATGACAAAACATAAAAAAGACAAAAAATAATTCACAACAATGACATCTATGCACTAAAAAAATTATAGAAATAAAAAAAATGTTTTCGAAGCGAATACATCCTTATTTTTTAAACGTAACAGTCTATAAATACATTTTTTAACTTCTTCATCTAATCTAAACACTGATTCCTTAACATTACAATCATGATATTACATATATTTTAAAACGTTATTATTTTTTTAACTATACGATAAAATATAATCAACTATATTTTTAAAATCACATTTTTCCTAATTTTATAACATTTATATTGCACAAAATAGACACAGACCGCGATTATAAGTTACATCGTTTGAGCCGAACTTTACCGAACCGAACCCGAAGCGTCACGACAAATTTTAATATGGCGGATGATAAAAGCGCGCGAAATATTACATATTTTGCAATGTAACTCATTTTCTCGGGCACAATACTATGTTATTTGCGATTACATGATAACATTCAAATATATTAATGTTATATGATTAAAAATAAATGCGTGCGCCACCAATTTGATGGTAACTTCTACAAAACCTAACTATTATTACAAAAAAATCGTCCATTATTCGTCTCCTTTTGCAATTTTTTGTAAACGTAGAATTCATAGATGACGTGTTTATTTGAAAAAAGGTAACAAGATTAGCAATTTGCGATTCTCATCGTTTTGCAAGAGATTATAATTTGAGAAATCCTGTATATAGATAAAAAATAATTTATATGCGCGCAGTGTTAATCTAAATAGTTTTTTAGAATATTTCACCAAAATATATATTCCTTGAAGGCTTTGGAAATAAAAAATGATTGATATGTTATAATTGTACATCACAATGATTTTGAAATCGAAAAGCTTAGATATAGGTGGAATAAACCAGTTGTTTCACACAAATATTATTAAATATTATTAGGTATATAATTTGCTTAGAATATTTTAGAATTTTACCAAGACGTGTAACAATAATAATTTGATAGATTGAATTTATATTTATTAAAAATGTCACAACTGGCTTATTCGTTAAAAATAATATAATCGCAGTATTTTATATGGAAAAATATTTGTTTGTAATTATTAGAGTTGAAAAATATTCTGCTACTCAATAGTAAAAAATATTGATTAAGCAAAAAAGAGGTAGTAATCTGAAGATGCAAAAATATTTCTTTAAATATTTTGTGTAAGTATATTTTAATGAAATACGTTTCGTTATTAGCTCAAACTTTGCATGACGACAATCAATACATTTTTCCTATTTTATGTACATTTATTAGAATAATTCCTCTCATTTTGACCTTTCTTTTATACTTACAATATTTTTTTTTAATTTTTACTTCCCTACCAATACCTGGATATGCTTTTGTTTTAAAAAAGAGCTGAAATTAATCGTTGTTCTAATTCTCGACAATTTCGATTTTTCTGAACGTTCGTTTATTGAATGGAGTTGGTAGAACCGCAATAGTTTAGCTAAGTCCCATTAGAGGTAACATATTTGTAAAAAAAAAATTACATGTTGAGAAAAAGGATTTAGTGGTCACCTAACTAATAAAGCCTTAGCGTACATTTAGTCCAATCAACATAATATATAAAAATGCGTAGCAAAAATAATTGAAAAAGCGTTACCGAGGTTTCTTTTACCCCATTAAAATAGACATTTATTTTCGCATAAACACGAGAGTAAAAAATATAGTTCTCAGCTATTTTACTAAACAACGAACCGACTGATTTTTTGGTTTTTTTAATATCTGTTTTTCTATGGATTTATTTTTACTGGCACATCTATTAGAAGATTTGCAAATTTAAGACAGTGGATTGATGTATGTCATGTTACTAGTATCAATTCTCGGCCAGTTACATCGATACTTATGTCGAATGATTTTCCAACGGGAAATTCCTATTACTTATATGGAACCAGTAATTTTTTACCGAGTCTACTGATGAAATTCTGCCTATTTACAAGTAAAAGTGACTAATATAGTCGTTTCCTTAAGTATCGGTGTCGCTAACCGCCTGATTTATTTTTTTATCTCTAAATCTATTTAATTACATCTTAACAATTATGTTTTCTTTGACATTTTCCCACTAAAATCGGTTTTTGAAGCTCAGTTAGAGGATTTGTTTAAGTAAAATTTGGTAAAAGTTTTTATTTATTTCCCTTTTTTTCAACAGGTCTTGTTTTTCGCAACTAATTATTATGAACATTGAACTGTCTAACACTATAACAACAAGCTACGTGGTACACCTATAAATACGCTAATTCCTAAAAAACTTTTATAAATGTATACAATATTTTGGATTCTGATGATAATTTTTTTTCTCAATACGTTTTAACATCGATTCGAACTACTATTACGGAATGTAAGCTTTAACATGTAACAACAAGCATTTCGATACTATTTTTATAATTTTTATATATAATATACATATATATATATACTTTTTATATATTTAACAAAAACGTTGCTACCTATCAAACAAAGCTATATCCAAAAGTTGCTGAATGATTTTTAAAGAACGGCTTGCAACTTTGGGCATTTCTTATATCTCTCTTTAAAGTCTCACCTAAAATTGACCAGCCTCATATACTTGCAACTCTTCCTTAATTTTAACAATTAATTTAGAATGTCTGTACCCACTTCAAGCATCTTCAATACAGAAAGCAAAGCTTTTGACACATTTTTTCTCAAAAATCGCGTTTAGATGTTATTTTATTGTTTTTTTTCAAAGGTAACAATTTGGCAGTTTGGTAATTACTCTGATGAATTGATTACAATTTATTTTAAAATGTTAAATTAACAAAAAGTTTTAACTTTTTGTTGTTGACTCTTAATTGAGCAATTCAAAAGCAAATTCTTTCCTAGATGACAAAACATCGAATATTACGAATTAATATTATTAAAAAAAAAATACGATGAAAATAAAAATCTACTCTTCTTTGTGCGATGTAACCCGACTTTTCGTAATAATTACTACATTTTTAACAATTAATTTTATAATTCTAACAATATTTTTTATTAAAATTCTTAACATTCATCATCCCCAACCATTAGTTATTAAGTAAAACGTCAATATAGCATGAAGACTTGAAACTAGCCAGAAATGCTGTAACATAGCTGTCCAGATAAATAATTTAAAAATGTCATAGATGTCAAAATAAATAATTATAAAAATGTCATAGATGTCAAGATAAATAATTTTAAAAATGTCATAGATGTCAAGATAAATAATTATAAAAATGTCATAGATGTCAAGATAAATAATTATAAAAATGTCATAGATGTCAAGATACATTATTTAAAAAAATAAAAATAAAAATTGCCAGAAGCACAAAATGAAATGATGTTGGCATAAAAAATAACTATAAAAATAGTAGAAGAAGTTGATTAATTGGGTAAGAAGAAATTAATCAAATAAACACGGTGTAAGGGGCATCGACGCGCAAGCCGTTACCACGAATTCAGTACATGATTCTAGCTAGACCCAGCGGCTTCCAAAATTTTCGTCGATTATTAAAAAAAAACATCAGTTTCATACATTTTTCCCGTGGTGGACTAACATTCCACTTTTGTATGAAACAGCAGATTATTTTTAATAACCGGCCAATTATATGTTCTTCGGCCGGTCAACAATATTGTGCTGTATTCATGGGAATAGTTTGAGTGTCGATGGGGTTCCAACGAGTGTAAGAAAAGACAGAAAAAGGTTTAGAAATCAAGCTTAGGATTTAAGACTTCATAAAAACAGCATTTCAAGCTAGTCTAATATTAGGAAAAGTTAATGTTCAAAACTTTGATTTTTCTTTTTTTAGAAATATCACCAATTTTGATTTTAATTTTTGATCATTTTAATATTTTTCTTTTAAAGGTAGTCAAGATTCGAGAAGTAGCGTGTGCTTTAATAAAGGAGAAAATTGTAAAAGAAAATAAAGTGCTTTGCAAAACTTAATCTTGCTGTGTACTTAAATGAAATAGAAAATACAATTTTATTACGTAAAGTACGTCTTTTTTTTGTACTTTTAGAAATCAAATTATCACTTATAATAATAGCCAATAATTTTCAAAATAAATAAAATGTTTCAATATTGTAATAAATAAACTAAACAATCCAAATGGGTTACAAAAAACCCGACCAGCAGGGTAATTGCGTAACACACTACCAGTAGGAATGCCTTTCATTTTGACAGTTCAACAACTTTCATTGCGTTGTAGAACAGATTTTTTTTTCGAACTTATGAAGCAATGTATTAGCAATAGGCTTCAAAATGATTCAGATTGTGATTGACAGTGTGTTACGCAATTAGCTTGCTGTATTGGCTGCATCAAAGACGAAAAAAAAGATAATTTTCTTTTTTACTAAAAAAAGATAAGAAAATAGAAAAACCATATGCACAACGCCAACACAAGGACAGCTCAGAGAGATTGGTGTGCCATTAAATTTTGTTAACCGTTCAGTCTTATGACGTTTTTTGTATTTTTTTTTGTTTTTTTGTTTAATGCCGTTCACTCGGGCTTCAGACGATGCCATTGCACGATGGTCTGCCTCGGTTTCGTGATCATGTCTTGCCAGTGTTTCGTTTCTGTTGCGCCGGAGCCGTTTTTCCCTGGAAAATACAAGATGGCGGAATATTTACTGATAAAAGTTGGCGTTTGAAGAAAAATTATACCTAGTTTTAGAAATAATTTGTATTTGTCTAAAACAATTGCAATTAGGCTACATAATTATATAAAACGATATTTTTCTGAGTACTATAGGTGGTATGTCTTGCCAGTTAAAATAAATTAAATACACAAACAAAGTTTTTTCATAACACAATGTTGAGCGTAAAATATAAATCGTCCTGTATCTGCCTTATTGGTATTCAATAAGGCGATCACAGTAAGGTAACGTTAGCCAATCAGTGGTCCCATTGGTGTTACATCACACGTATTCTGATTTGCCCTAGAGTCGTTTGATTAACCCAGGCTATCTAGTGGCCTCGGGAAAATAGCCGTTTTTTGTCTAAAAGTCAAGACATTTTTTGGACTTTCAGTAGTGTATTGGGAGATTTTACTTGTATATACCTGGTTTTGATGTTCTATACAAAAAGAGAATTGTGTGCCTAAGTTTAACCTAAACAAAAAAGCGGTACTTTTAATTAGTATCAAAGTCAAATTCCAAAGCGTTATACGTTTTTTTTTTACAAAAAATTATGGTAAGTAAGTGTTTTTATTCATTGCTGCCAGAATGTATAATTGGATACAAAATCTGTATATTTTGGTAATTTTATGTATCACAATATTTGTATAAAAATAATAAATTCTTGTATCCAACAAGGTAATCTGCTGTCTTAATGTATACCTACAAGTTTTTTATTTTTTATTTTTTTAATCAAATATTTCATCATCATCACCCACAGCCCCACTTCACCCACTGCTGGGCATAGATCTCTCTTTTCTTGTGCCAATCCTAACGCTCCTGTGACAGCCAGGGATTCGAATGTTTACCTGCTGCTAATAGTTTAAGGTACATTTCGGTAAAAACTCGTAATTCACAGCTACTTTAAACATTTAACTTTAAACTTGTTGCTGTTTAGTGCGGTAACATTAATAACAAAAATACGGGATATAAAGAGCAATTTTTAACTTACCAGCCAGCAATATTCTGCCGATCAGCTCATTCCTGCCGATATTGTCAAAGTCCATGACCTGAACATCCAGGGAACATTCCCTGATCTTCTCCCAGGGTACGTTGAAGGAGAATGAGTCGTTGAAGACCGGGTTCAGGGTACATTTGAAGATGGCCGTCTTGCGCTTCTCTATGCGTTTGTCTCCGAACTGCAGCCATACCTTCACGTAGGGATCTGTAATTAAGAGATGGATTGGTTGAGTACGAGATAATTTTCAAGTAAATGTACACCATACAAAAGAAATACGTCCATAGAAAAGGGAGGATCCTCCGACCAGATGGGTGTTGTGTCTGGAGGGCAGCTGCCCGACGTTTAATGTCGGGACGTTGTATATATTCTAGTTGCGTGGTAAACTCTGCTTGCGCGATGCAGGATCTTGCGTGACGTCAGTGTGACGCGTAGCTCGCATGTGGCGATGTAGATACCGCTACACATCTACTGCTGTGTGAATATAGTCCAGCATTGCATATGTCAGCTGTCACGCCCTTTATGCCTGGAGGCTTTTATGTAGATATTAAGGTTTGTTAACATTTTTATTTTTTAAGCTTGAGTATAGTTTTCATTGTATTTGTTGGTATATTGGCGTGGCTAGCTGACATATGGCAAATAATTTAATTTTAATGTTCTGTGTCTCGTAATGTTAATTACTTTGCATACCTACTATTGTATAGAATCAAGTTTATTTTTCTAACTGAACAGACAGCTGTGCTGCTGAGGAGTTTGTTACGCCACTTCTCCCCAGCTAAAGCACTAGGAAGTGGTGAAGGGCGGGCGTTTTGGGGGACTGTCTTATGTAATTTTGACGTTTGAAAAGTGCTGATTTTGAGCCTAATTTGAATAAGTGACTTTTGATTTAGATTTTTTTGATATCACCCTTGTATTCCCTTAAGGGTTCGGCAGAGATTTAATAAACCTGCATACTCCCGGCTATGTTAAAAGTTATGGGTCAGGGTTTGAGCCTGCTACCATGTACCAACAGAACACAAATGGTATTTTCGGCAGGTCAACGCGGGCAGGTCAAGGTGACAGTATAACACTGCAAAAGGTCCAAAATCGCTTGACACTATACATGGAACTTGACTTTTTGACACTTTTACTTTAATACTGGCCTGTAAGAAGAGTACATGGAAAGCTCCCCTCAGTCCAGGTTGTCTAAGCTCAACAATAATGTCCGAGCAGGGGATTGAACACAAGACGGGTAGTAGTCACTCTTGCGACTACTATATCAATGCGAAAATCTTGAAAATGTTCATTTGGTAAAATCCTATAACACTTTACCCATCCGAGTTCTATCGACACCAGAACTTCACGCTGTTCAGACCACTAGAACAACGAGGCAGTCAAATAGATGATCTTCACTTAAACTTAAGAGGCTTACAAGAGCTAAAGCGCGGTCACTGTCGGACTGCATAGAAAAGAAAGAGATGCGCGATTACACAACGCTGGTAATTTATTGCAAAATATGAAGCAATTATCAATTTACGAAAAATTTATTGATTGGATTAAAAAATTAAAACACTATTACGTTATTATGTTGCTTGTAGAATAATCTGACAAAAAATCAGAATGATTTAATGCATATTAGTATGGTTTTTAATCGTTATAAGAAATTTTTAGAGGTATCTTGGTGATTTTTTTCTATCGTATCAAATTAGTTGTATTATGTTTTCAACACACTATCTAATTAGCAAATATCCTGAAGAATATCATATATTTTTCTGATTTTGTTTACTGCAGTGGATCATATACTTTTAGGCATTATAAAACTTACATTTAGGTCCTGTAGTCCCCTTAAGGAAAGTAAAAAAAAAACAATATCACTTTACCCATCCTAGTTCTATCGAAACCAGAACTTCACGCTGTTCAGACTACTAGAACAAAGACAACGAGACAGTCAAACAGATGACCTTCACTTAAAGTTATAATGTTAAAAAAAAGCAACGAGTCTAGAACAACGAGGCAGTCAAATAGATGACCTTCACTTAAAGTTATAATGTTAAAAAAAAGCAACGAGTCTAGAACAACGAGGCAGTCAAATAGATGACCTTCACTTAAAGTTATAATGTTAAAAAAAAGCAACGAGTCTAGAACAACGAGGCAGTCAAATAGATGACCTTCACTTAAAGTTACAGACTATTAAGAAAATAGCAATACCACTTTGCTCACCCCAGTTCTATTGAAAATAGAACTTCACGCTGTTCAGACCACTAGAACAAAGACAACGAGACAGTCAAATAGATGACCTTCACTTAAAGTTATACAACTTTCAAAACAAACAAAAACAAAAAGAACACTTTACCCACCCTAGTTCTATCGACACCAGAACTTCACGCTGTTCAGACCACTAGAACAACGAGGCAGTCAAATAGATGACCTTCACTTAAAGTTATAGACCGTTCAAAAATAATGATGAGACGACTCAACCAATAAAGTCAGTCTGCCAATCATCGTAAAAAACAAGTACAAGTATGTAAAATACGTAAAAAATATGGCTACCCATAAAAGCACCTTTAATAATGAAAATCTTAATGAACTAGACGGTTATCAACGAGAAATTTTCTCGTGAAAATTCTCCAGGAATAAAATTCATTCCCCTTAAGTTAAGGGTTGTCCGAAGTATGTTGAAATTCCGGAACGAATTCCTGATGTTAGGTTAAAATTCCGGACGTTTTAAAAATGTTGTAGTGCGGTTTAATTAATGAGGACGTGGGTTCGGAATTTTAAATTGTTTACAAATTACCTACGTGTTGGTTGGTAGAATTTGCTTGTTAGCGATGTATTGCTATTAAACATTTCAAGGTTTTGCAATTCTTTGCTATTTAAATTTTCTAGGCGTTTATAAGTTTTAAACAACAGAGGCAAGAAATACGTAGATTATTAAATTGATCATAAATTTTGTTTTTTAGGCTGACGCACATTTTGGCGGGCTCCGTCACATTGAAAAAATCCTCCTACATTACTTTCGAACATTTTTTTTAAACCATTGCACACTACAGACGGACCGCACCGCTGCAATGCGATATGATGCGACCTGATGCGGCTGTAATGCGTTTAACTTTAAAGAATCAGTAATTGAATTTCAAACTTCAAAATTGAATCAACTTTTGGTCATATGACAAAAAGTTGGTTCGATTCAAAAATAAGAATTCTTATTTTTGAATCGAACCAACATTTGTCACAGACTTTACGAAAAAAGATTTAATTTTATGTGAAACTTTCACTTTTCAAGAATATGGATGATTTTTCATTAATAAAATAATACCTAGGTACACAGCACACCCCTACCGCAAGCGATCATTAAACCAGAATAAAAAACGTTACGCGAAATATTTTCCCCAGTCTCCAATTACCGTTGAAAATGGAACCGGCCCATAATTGGAACTCCTTAGATCCATATCTTGATTTATGGTCAACCCTAGAAAGGGCGCATAGTCAACTTAATAAAAAGTGGCTTCTTCAATTTAATAAGTTCAATTCGAAAAATGTTTCAATTTCAGAGTTTTGCGGTTGGGAAGTTAGGTGATTGTGAGATTTATATGTGAGTTTGCTTATACGAGTATTATGTTTCGTAAATTGTGGTTTCAAAGAGTACGTCTATTGCAGACATAGTGGTCATGATATAAATATTTGTCAATCCTTGTCTAATCTCTCCCTTCGATGTTTTAACATTTTGTTTTTCATGTTTTTATCTTAAATGTTTTGTCCCATTTATGCATTTTTTCAAATCTGGTAAATTCTTTAGCCTTTGTCTGCCCCCCATTGTGCGATAAGTGAACGTATTGCACAATGGGGGGAAACGCAGGGTTGTGTCGGATTTCTACTGAGAAAATCTACACGATGGTCGTCCACTTCACTGCAGAACACCAGAACGCACCGGTGCGGTTGGTGCCCCTCCTGAACGTAGGTATGACCTGACCTAGTTATACCACCCACTCAATATGATTCCTACAAGGTCGATTTAGTTTCTGTTTAATTAATCTAAGTAGGGGGTACTGCTTGATTTTTGCGACCGATTTTATACCGAATAAATTTCATTTCTAGTCGTTGTTTAATACTCAATAATCATTCATGTGAAAGTCAGCCGCCACACCCAAGAGGGAATCCAAAGTTACAGATTGTCAAAAAATTTTTTTTTCTTCAAAAAAGTCATTTAAAAAATTCTGGGTTGATTTTTGAGACCATCTTTAACATCTTCTGTTTAGTTGTGGTACCTACCCCACACAAATTCGTATACCACTACTTGCTATGTAAATAATAGTGACAGGAAGTTATTATAAAATCATCAATATACACTAACTGGAAAAAATACGTGTTATTGAAGCTAACTCATAAACTACCCCGGCAAAATTAATAAAATTTATATGGGACCACCCCTGCGGCAGACCCTATCCATAAAAAAAAAATTTCGAAGTCGATCCACAATGGCTGGAGATTTCGCGTTGAAAAAAAATTTACCTATTGAAATCCTTCTCCTTTTTGAAGTCGGTTAAAAAGGATTAGACATGAGATTTTTCAAGATAAATACATTGGACATTGTTTCAAAAAATACAGGTTCATCGTCATTATCAAACACCATTAGCACTCCCACTTGCTTGAACTAGGTCTTTCAATCAAAATGGGTCCAGGGGCGACGGACTCGGGGACATCCGTCGCCCCCCATTCCGCAGGACCCGAGATGACGGCGTGTAGTGTTCCACGCGCGCCTCTCTAAGACGCAACGGGCGGAGTTTATCACCTCACTCCCCGCTATGGAACGTGGCTGGATACCGCGAACCATCACCAGTCCGGGGCAGCGGAAGTCAAATCCATCCGCAGCTCCCGACGCAGGTGTACGAGGGAACACCGGGGTGCTTTTAGTCAGTAAGAGTCTAACAGACCCCTTTGCCCATCCCAGGGCGGAGGACATCCATGATAGTTTCCAACCACACAAAAAAAAGGTCTCTTCAGTCACACATCAATTATCTCGTTCCTCGGCCTTTTTTCATTTAGCTATTACCAGCCATCCAGGCCCTGCAGTCTCGACATAGATACCGACGAAAATCGGTCGCTAAGTCGTATCGATGTCAAATTCCTTTAAGAGATTTTCAACTTTATTTCCAAAGTATAAGGTTGAAAATCTATTAAAGGAATTTGACATCGATACGACTTAGCGACCGATTTTCGTCGGTATCTATGTCGAGACTGCAGGGCCAGGGCCGGCAGTCTCGACATAGATACCGACAAAAATCGGTCGTTAAGTCCAATCGATGTCAAATTTCTCTAATAAATTTTCAACCCTATACTTTGGAAATAAAGTTGAAAATCTATTAAAGGAATTTGACATCGATACGACTTAGCGACAGATTTTTGTCGCTATCTAATGTCGAGACTGCAGGGCCTGCTAAAATTGGTGCTCCACGTCCTGTCAATAACCGATTAGCGGTTTCTACTGAAGAACACGTCTACCCCAGCACATAAATTTTTCCTTTTCTATCTTAAGATACATACCTGATTTCCCATTAATATCCTTCGCCTTCAGATTCCTTGCCTTCAACAGCGTCAGTGTGAGCACACTGTTGCTAGGATGATAGCACAGTGAGGTCAGCAGCTCTCCGCACTTGTCTTTAGCTGGCGGCTTCAGAGCCTTCCAGAAGGACGGCTTCTCGCTGAGGTCCACCTGGAAAATGCAGAAGTTAACGGTTAGTAGTGATTGACTTTGCGTTGAAGGCTTTGGTCTTCGGTGCATTGGCTGACCGGTTATTTACACACAAGTAATTAATATATCTGTAGTGTACACGGTACAGCGGTTGAACAAGTTTTAAGTAATACTTGAGTATTGAGTGAGGTTCTGTAATACGGGACTAAGTCTCCATCATTGTTCGAGTGTGGGAGAGAGATGGAGCTAAATAGAACGGATCATCTCTTTTTCGCAACGTAGAAAAATTGTTTTGTATAATTGGTTGAATTCACAGAGTGCGGAGATGTTTTTATATTCAGTTTAGCAGGTTCAATTGAAAACCAGCAGCGTCAGGCACTAATTATCAGTCATTTTTGATGAACTGGACATATTTGACGCAGCCGCGAGGCACACTTTCCTGCTAATTTCTCACAACGCACTTTAAGGCTCCTTCAAACAGGCGCGACACAAAGACACCGCCTGTCGCGCGACGAGTGGTGCCTTTGAGTCGCGTGCGATTCGCGTCGCGTATCGCGCCTGTTTGGAAGAGCCTTTACACTTTTTATTAGGTATTTTATTTTAATTTTTTTATTGGATATGTTGTGTTGTGTGCTTTGTAGTCTGTGCTCAGTAAATGTTTTTTCTTTCTTTCTTTATGTATACTTCAGTTAGCCTGACAATAAGGCTTAATTTTACTGTGCGCTCCAGAAAGGACAACTAAGAGAGGAAGTCCTATGTTTTTTTATTTCACCTGGATTGACTGCCAGTTTTCCTTCGCATACTTGTACTCATAAGTATAAGTAGGCAGTATAGCATCCTAACTTCCTAACTAATATTATAAATGCGAAAGTAAGTTTGTTTGTTACCTTTTCACGCCTAAACCACTGAACCGATCATCCTGAAATTTTGCATATACGTTGTCAGGTGTACTGAAATGGACATAGGGTACCTTTCATCCCGAAAAAAGCACTGCTCCCGAGGGAAAACAACAATAATGTTCTTATGATAATAGATGGCGCCACGTGTCTTTCGAATCATGATTGAATTATATTGTTATAGAAACTTTAGTAGTGTTAAGAGTTTTTTTATTTTTAATTTAAGTAACTATTACATTTTGTGAGTCTAGTGTCGACAGACCGGTTTTTCATCCTCCTAACTATAATTCCCCGAACAACCCGAATTGATTGTCAAATTCTAAATTAACGCGAGCGAAGCCGCGGGCAAAAGCTAGTTATTTATAAAAAAAAATCCGATACAATAGACTTAGAGATTATATTTTATTTGTTAGTGACAGCCGGAATTGATGGCTTAACGTGCTCTCAGAAGGTTGGAGGAATCTCAGAGAGTAAACATTACTTTAATCTAACTGACGATCGATCGAATGTGGGGGAGCCACTCAGAGGGCCTAGACAAACGGCATTCGCTTCGTAGCGATTCTATTTCTACAATCGCTATCGCTAATGTTTCCATAATAGGAATCGAAAACTAGTGTTCGACGCTGTCGATTCGTTTCATAGTATAGAGGTATGAGGAACAGGGTGTAAAGTTCACTCATACTCTATGGAAAAAGGGAGGATCCTCCGACCAGACGGGTGTCGGGTCTGGTGGTTAACTGCCCAACGTTTGATGTCGGGACGTTGCCTTGTATATATGCTAGTTGCGTGGTAAACTCTGCTTGCGATATGCAGGATTTTGCGTGACGTCAGTGTAACGCGTAACATGAATAGCATGAACATTTACTTTGTAAAGTATTAATTACTTTAATTATTGTCAATGTAAGATCTGTAGGACTTTTTCTCAGTTTTAATGATGGTCTGGTAGTTCGAATACTTTATATGGCCTACCCAAATGTCCTTTCTTTATTATTGTTCGTCGAGTCGTTGAGCTCCTTAAGTTCTGAGTTGAGCTACACGCTTACTGGCAAATGCTTGCACTGACTGGACAGGTCCACTTAAATCTGTGTGGTTCTTGCCTCAATAGACCAATTCAGATACTAATCTACATGGTCCTCACATGATCTGACCAGGATTATGTGTGGACTTAAAGAGAGTCTTTGACCCTTGAGTTTGTTTTGCCATTTCTTCTCAGGGGTAGTCAAATTGGAAATTTCGACTCCATTTAGCTTCTTTTTTTTTTAATGACGTGTAAAAGTGTTTTCGATATCCTATATACAGAATAAAAACACGTGTGGCACTCGGGGACTGCCGCGGTAAAGCTATTGCATAGCATTTTTTATCAACTTATGCAATCTGCTTACGTATTCGTCCGATTTCGGAGCAGCTCGTCTCGATCCGTGCGAGCTTCGTACAGTCGTACCATATACATACACGTTAAGCGAACGCTCGGCCGAGCCACATGGTAGGCGGAGTGGGGGTTGTTAGGTTTTATTTTCGTTACGGAATTTCTTGATTCGGTCGCCGCGCTCAACATTTCATTATAATTGACACCGTAAAAATCTAATTAGATAATATTACCCCGCATCGTTATCGTTTTGAGAGATAAGGTTATCTCTCAAAAAGTTAGACAACTTTTACTCAAATATACCTGAAGAAAGAAAGAAAGAAAATACGTTTATTTGCGGTAAACCTGACGCAGAAAAAACCAAACAAATACAAAAAAAAAAACGATTATGAAGAACGACCTACATATTATAGTTATAAATAGGTTCAGATATAAGAGAATGTTTGTTATTACCCCGAGGCAGCTCGTGAGGGTCGGAGAGTGGTCGCCATATTGTTTTCATACATGTTAACTGATTGGAAAACAAGTTGGTATGAAAAGGTTAATAAAGGCTCCCGCCACGCGAGTCTTGTAAAACAATTTCTATGAAAACTTCATGGAAATTGTTCTGCAAGAGTCGTGTTGCGCTGTCGCGTCGCGCCTGTCTGCGGGAGCCTAGACGCTTTGTTTTAATCGGTAAGTTAATATATCTTTAGTATCTTTAAAGGTCTGGATTTGTGCCCGGTTAACGATAATAGGCTTTACCCCTATCATCACGCCTTTATTTCCCGAAGGGTTAGAAGCAGACGTGTACCTATAGTACACCCACATTTCGCCAGTTATGTTTAAGTCCCATGTAAAAGGGAGCGAGCCTATTGCCACCAACCGAGCACAATTCCAGATTCCGAGCTGCTACTGGCAAATTCCAGATGGAAAAACCTAGCAACACTGCGCGACCCGGGAATCGAACCCAGGACCTCATGCTCAGCAGTACCATTTGCAACCACTAAGCCAACTACCAATATGGGACTTAAAATTTACTATCGCATAAAAATATGCCTTCATACATCTCTGGCTACTCCTTCGAGGAATGTAGATATACCCATCTTATCATCTCTTAGCCTTTTCTTAACTATGTTGGGGTCGGCTTCCAATCTAACCGCATGCAGCTGAATACCAGTATTTTACATGGGGCGACTACCTATCTGACCTCCACAACCCAGTTACTGGGTATTACCGAGACATTTATAACAGGTTTAAAAAGACACTTAACGAAGCCGGGGGTCACTTGAACGACCAGTCATTGTAAAAAAAAATGTACTGGACAAAATCTGGGAACCTTGTGTTTACGGAGATATTGAGGGTCAAAACTCCAAGTTCTACTGAAGTTTTTTTACGAAAACAAGTTTTTTAATGTTATAAACACAACTTTTAATACCCCCACGGCCCCTGTACTGTTGCATGCACCCATAAGCACAATGTTTTGCGTGTGCTACATTGCGCACTACCGCAGACAGCTAATTTTCACACCAAAAATAAAACTCGTTTCCCAGCATTTTTTAAGCTATTGCATAGCTTTTATCGCGGGCTTTGAGCGCGGCGACTGAATCAAGAAATTCCGTAACGAAAATAAAACCTAACACCCCCCACTCCGCCTACCATGTAGCTCGGCCGAGCGTTCGCTTAACGTGTATGTATATGGTACGACTGTACGAAGCTCGCACGGATCGAGACGAGCTGCTCCGAAATCGGACGAATATGTAAGCAGATTGCATAAGTTGATAAAAAATGCTATGCAATAGCTTTACCGCGGCAATCCCCGAGTGCCACACGTGTTTTTTTTTGTGCAATGTTACTTAGCCATGGGTGTTTTTACAATCTGTATAATTCCTATTTTCTCATGACAGATGTGCCCCACACTGCTTTCCAAGTTACCCAAGGCCCGGAATGTGGGCCAAACATATTGCGCTCTGAAAAATCCATTAGTTTTCCGTGTACCAACTTATTGAATAGTTCTTGTCCTACCCTAAACTACTGGATAATATATCACATTCTTGTTTAAAACAGACCAGTGTACTTCAGTTAATTTATTAGTTTAAGGCGATGAACAAAAGGTAGAACAAGGCAGATGAGAGTGGAAACGCCAGGAGGGGACGCCCTAAGAGGACGTATAGTAACCTTATTGGTGATGTTCTTCAGAAAGGTCAGGTGCGTAGTACTCGCAACCGGCGTGCGTGCATGACCAGCACCCTAATTACGTAACACACTATCCATCACAATCTGAATCATTTTGAAGCCTATTGCTAATCCATTGCTTCTTAAGTTCGAAAAGATATCTGTACAACAACGTAAATAACTCAATGTACGTTGTTGAACTGTCAAAATGAAACCCATTCCTACTGTTAGTGTGTTACGTAATTACCCCGCAGATGTATGAACGTAAACGAGGCAAAACGAGTACGTAAGGATCGAAGCAGGTAGCGTTCTGTAGTTTCTGCCTACCCCCATGGGAAGAAGGCGTGAGTTTATTTATGTATGCATATGTTTAAAGCCCCATAGTCATAAAACAAACATTAAAGTTGCCTAAAACTGTTAACAGCAACATAGTGTTGCAGATTGTCAGAGGTGCTAAGTTTGTTTCAAAAGTATCTGATGAAAGTGTAAACAAACCCTGCGTAACACACTAACAGTAGGAATAGCTTTCACTTTGACAGTTCAACAACATTCATTGCGCCATTTACGTTGCTGAGCAGACAAATTTTTCGAACACATAAAGCGATGGAATAGGCTTCAAAATTATTCAGATTGTGATAGATAGTGTGTTACGCAATTAACGTGTTGTTCAGGTTAAATTCTTACTCAATCACTCACTGAGGGGAATTACTAACACATTCATTTGTATTTCTAAGGTTTCGACGTTATATTATTTAAATTAATATGAATGTGAGGACCACGGTCTAAAAAAACAAGGTCTGGTATTCCGGGAGTGACCCAACCTTACGTCACTATCCAGTTGCCACTTTATTGCAACAAAACACGAATTATGGAAATATTTTCAGTCACCATTCTGTTTAAAATATATATATGGAGCATTTAAATTGTCGTTTCGTTTTTCTAATCAAACGAAACTATTCAATTTAAAAATTTACCAACGTAATTGTTAGTTAAAACCTCATTGTTTTATCGGATTCGCACAGGTAATAAAGACGGCTGGGGAGTTATTATTACACACTACTGGTAACACAGCGGTGATGACGTAGGCTTGTGTCTCCCACGTGACCACTGTGTCTCGGAATGCTATACCTGGCGAAGTATATTATTATACGATGGTTAGGACTATGTGGGTCATTGTTTTTTTCTCAGATAGTTTTTAATGGTGGTCTTGCTGTTTGAGTACTTCATGCGGCCTACGCAAATGTCTTTTCTTTTGTGTTGTTCGTCGAATCGTTGAGTTATGTAAGTTCTGATTTGAGCTGCACGATTACCTGACTACTGACAAATGCGTGCACTGACTGGACAGGTCTACTCATATCAGTGTGGTACTTTCCTCAAAATACCATTTCAGACACCACACACATGGTTCTCACATGATCTGGCCAAGATCTGAACTTTCTAAATATGGACTTTTAAAGAGACTGACCTCTGAGCTTGTTTCGGCCTTTCTTCTCAGAGTAATCGGAAAGGAAACACCGACCTCATCTAGTGGTATTCTGAACCTATACCTATACCACTAGTATTCAGAAAACAAATTAACCATTCTTCCATTTGTTAAAGGAATTAGCAACTCCGTACAAACAAGCATATTTTGACACGCTTCGAAAGAGCACATTATGTAATTGAAAAATCGCAATTGTCCAATGAAAAACATCTTTAAGGTGATTTTAAAATTAGAATTTCGGGATTAAGCATTCATTTTTTCAAATCAAAACACTCAATTTAAAAGTGGCACGTTTCCTGATCCATTTATTTACATTTTCATTTGATACTCTTAGATCAGATCATACACACTAATTGTTCGGTTCGCAGAATCTGGGCGGCAAAATTCAATAAATATTGAAATTATGTTCGGGAAAAAGCCGTTCGGCTTCCATGTTACTCGAAAATAAATGTTTTTTATTATATCTCTAACTCGAGCCGACCTGAACATGATTCGGCGAGGGATCATCTCGCTCCCGTCGTGTCGAATTGCCGTCCCAACGGACTATGAGAGTGAGGGAAGAGAGAGAGTGCATCTGTGTCTGCGCACAGACTTGTGCACTAAAGTATCTTTCGCGCCGAAGGCTAGTCTGCGCTGCGATCGGTGGCCATTGCCGAGATTCGGTCTGAAGGACGATTAGCACCCCTCATGAATACGGTAGACAAATATTTATCAACTCGATTTACAACATTTTGCAACCAATTAATTAACCAAATAGACCAAACTATTGAATGAACATATCCCACCGAACTAGCATGATTGAATTCATTTGTTTTCGATCATTCGATTAACGAATGAATGACAGACTCATCTGGGTATCCAATAGCTTTCAATTTGACCGTCCTGGTTTCTCTGGAATTGTAGAATATTTTAATGTACAGTTAAAATTTTAATTAAATGGTAAAAACCAAATAAGAACATTGCCGTTGAGATAGACCGCGGCGGAGATAGTGTGACGATCATGTTTGCAGGGCCAACATGGCCAGAGATTGCACAAGACAGACAGGGATTGGAAGGAAAAAGGGGAGATCTTTGCCAAACAGTGAGACACAATGTAGGATAGCAATATAAAAACCCCTTGTGAAGAGCAAGTCCGGGGAAGTACTACAAAATAGTTGACACGCGACGCGACACATAGGCACCGCCTGTCCCGCGACGAGCGGTCACTTTGTGTCGCGTGCGATTCGCGTCGCGTGTCGCGCTTGTTTGAAGGAGCCTTTGTGTGGACGACGACGACTGCCGCGTCACTGCCACAAAAATTAAAGCTAGATACACGGACTAGAAAAAAAAGAATGACTCCGCGCCACGCGAATCAAAAGTGAAGCATTATAAGTATCCGTTAGTCACTATAAGTGACCGTTTGTACAAACATGCCTCACGCACACATTTACATCATAAGGTGCCATTACGCGGCACTACGGCGTCATTGTGGGTACTGCGTACGTCAAGTAATAAAATTAAATAATGCCTTCTTGTGTAGTGAAATGGTGTAAAAATAATTCTACATCCCAGAAAAACTGTTAAGGAATAACATATCACAAGGGGTCGCGGATTGTTCGAAAGAGTTACCGTGGCCCTGGCGCACAGGCAACTGAAGGAACACGGGTGGGTTTTAGTCAGTAAGAGTCTGACACGCCCTTCCGCTCCGCCCAGAGCGGAAGAGGTCATTTGATGATTTCCCAACCAAAAAAAAAAGAAAGTAAGACACTTATTTACACACACACACATAGATCAGTCCGGTTCTTCACTTTCGATATGCGTGGCGCGGAGTCCATATTTTTCTAGTCCGTGGCTGACAAGCGCACGCATACATGGCACCGCGCGCACAGATGAGTTGAACTATCTGTACCACCGGTCACTATACACCATGTCTACCACCAGCAGCGTTGCTGTCTTCCGCTTTGAACGGTGTGGACGCCTATAAAATTTTACCTAAATGTTTCATGTAAGAAAAAAAGAAAGAAAGAAAAATAGATTTATTTGTTACAAAAACACGTGAATACAAAAAAGATAATTAGCTCAAATAATAAAGAAAAATAAAAACATAATAGATCTATAATCACGTCCACAAAACAGAAATAGTCGACAGCTGCACGTCAAGTACAGTCCCTAAAAGTGATAAGTAACCAGTCGGATATAGTTGAAGTTTAGTAAGAAACTGATGGAGCTACTGGATCGTAGAGGTCAGATAGGCAGTCGCTCCATGTAAAATACTGGTATAAAGCTGCATGCGGTTAGACAAGAAGCCAACCCCAACATAGTTTGGAAAAGACTTGGCAGATTATGTACCTTTAACGTCCACATTTTTCTACATCGTTCTCACATGTATAATTTCAACATGAACGATGTAACCAATTTTTTGTAAGATTTTGATTTAAAATAGTGTCCGTGGATTTTCTTGCCCGTTCTTCTCCATAGGTACCTGCTACGCTTTGGAATGGGCAACTAGCTTCATATTTCTGACCGACCGATCCCTTGATAGTTCAAAAGTGCCTGTAATTGGTTTATCTTAATCCTAGTCCTAACTTCCTAATCCTGACTAGTCCTAACTTATATATATATATTATGTATTTATATTATAATTAGCTCAAATAATATATATATTATATTATATATATATTATTATTATTATATTATTATATTATTATATTATATATATTATATATTATATATTATATTATTATATATATTATATTATATTATTCTATATTATATTATACAGGGTGGAAACTTGTGGTGGTTCGAATCATGATTGAATTATATTATTGTAGAAACTTTAGTAGTGTGTTAAGAGTTTATTTTATTTTATATTTAATTACTTAACACATTTTGTGAGTCTATAGTGTCGATAGACCGGTTTTTCATCCTCCTAACTATAATTCCCTGAACAACCCGAATTGATTTTCAAATTCTAAGTTAACGCGAGCGAAGCCGCGGGCAAAAGCTAGTTTGAAATAAATGCTTTAAATTTGAGTTTAAATTTGACCTGTAATTAAAGGTACCCGAAACGCTAAGCTCTGTCTCTGGTGTTGCAGAATCAGAATCAGAACTTTATTTGCTATGAATGTAGGTACAGGTATAAGATGTTGTAGATGTTGTTGTGTTGTTGTTGTTGTGTAAGATGGTGTTGTGTGTTATGTGTGATGTTGTGATGGTGTTGTATGTTGTTGTGGTTGTTGATGTTGTGGTTGTTGTGTGTTGTGTCTTGTTGTGTTGTAGACCTCCTTATGTCTTAAAACGAGCAATAAGTTATTCCGGTACGAAATGCTCAGTATTTTACGTAGAATACACTTCACCTAACACATAAATTGGTCCGCAAATAAAAGTATGTTTTCCTTAGCGTTCATCCTTTTAGTAAATTACGGTCACCTTGTATTGCCAACAATTGTGGCAAATTTTCTGGGAATTTTCGGAAATGTATAGAATTTTTTTGGGTGTACATTCCTTATAACGAAGGATAAGGAAGCGTGTATTTTGGTATTAGGACTATTAGGTGTTGTTTCCATAGAAACAGTTTCATTCCTAAAAAAAATGGTAGGTAATAATAATTTATTTTCTTTATTTTGGTAACCAACAGCGATACATAGAGCATGTTACAAAGTATGTGTATTACAGTATTGTATAGTTAATAATAGGCTTCTTTTTATAACTAGGATAAGTGTAAAACATGCGAACGGACTACAGACTAAGAAATATTTAAATTTAAATATAAAGTTTCAGTTTTATGTACGTATATAACTTATACTTAAGTTCAAATTTTAGAGATTTTCTTTTTTTTATTAAAAAACAAAAAAAAAAGGAATATAAAGAGATTAGTTGCTTATCTCATCATTTGCCTTCGTGTATGGTTTTTATTATTTGTTTTTTTTTTAATGTTTAATTACAGTTAAATATATCCACTTGAGATAATATATCGAACTCTTGGAAATGTCAGAGTCTGTTTTTGGAAACGAGTATTCTTTTAGCAGTAATGTTATTCTCTAATAACACAAAGCCGTGGTAATCAGCACCTTAATTGCGTAACACACTATCAACCACATTCTGAATAATTTTGAAGGATATTTCTAATCCATTGCTTTATATGTTCGAAAATGTTGTCTGCTCAACAACATAAATAACGCAATGAATGTTGTTGAATTGTCAAAATGAAAGCCATCGCTACTGATAGTGTGTTACGCAATTACCCCGCAGTTCGGAACTTAAGTTTGAAGTTTAAAGTTAGACTCATCTTAGATACGGCCTGTATTTTTAACCCTGAGTGGCCGCCTGCAGTCGGTTTTTAAAAGGTGCCAACGGGACCCTATTACTAAGGCTGTCCGTCCGTCTGTTTGTCACGGGGCTGTATAGTAAGAACCGTAATAAGTAGACCTTAAAGTTTTCACAGAGTGTGTTCGAGCCAACGCCTGCTCGTTTAGAATGAGCAAATCAACGTTGCGTACTAATTGGATTGTAATTAGATGTAAGTAAGGATTTGCTGTACTTTTTTTTTCATGGGGAAATCATCAAATTACTTCTCCCACTCTGGGCCGAGCGTGACTAAAACCCACCCGTGTTCCTTCAGTTGCCTGTGCGCCAGGGCCACGGTAACTCTTTCGAACAATCCGCGACCCTGGCAGGTATCGGCCCTATCGTACCAGTCAATGGTGCTGACATCTCTTTGAGGCACGCGTGGAACACGACGCGCCATCGACCTGGGCCTGGTCTTTACCGGACGGCGAGCTGCCCATTGCTCGCAGTCCGCAAGCCCGCGCCTACGGTGGCCGGGAGTCGGCTATCGACTCCCGACGCCCAGGGTGTCTCCTCCTGCGGCGACTAGGGGCGTGTGGGCGCAACGACTGCCTCACCCTTACGCGCTCCGCCTCCTCCTTCGCGAGCATTACTGCTTCGCAGAAGGAGGTGACATCTTCCCATTCCCTCTCGCTCCGTACCATGGCCTGGACCAAGGCCGGACGCGAGAGATCGCCGCTGCCGAAGATTTGCTGTACTTGCTTGTCATTATTACTCCATTTTTGTTTGTCATCGAGGCAATACAAGGTTGACTAAATATCAGGATATTTGGAGTTTCTTTGAAGAGTCACCTAAAATTCACCAGCAGAGTTTGTATTACAACGGCCGCTACAACAACAAATAATACAAATAAAATAAAGTTAAAAATTAAAGGTGGTTCCCATACAAGAAACCTGCTTTTTACAATTTTTTTTTTTTTTATATATGTAATCTTAAATATTGTTCGGTGGTACGGTACCTTTTGTGTATGAGTCCGACTCGCATTTGGTAGCTTTTTAATTTTGGTTAATTTAAAATTGCGGGGACTTTAGAGGGTGAACTCGCGCCCGGCTAGCTTTTACCGCTATAGGAGATGTTTCAAAATGGACCAGCACCCTAATTCCGTAACACACTATCTATCACAATCTGAAACATTTTGAAGCCTATTGCTAATCCATTGCTTCATATGTTCGAAACATTTGCCTGCTCACAAACGTAAATACCGCAATGAATGTTGTTGAACTGTCAAAATGAAACCCATTCCTACTGTTAGTGTGTTACGTAATTACCCTGCATGTCTATGTACACTACCTCAAAAAAAAAAAAAAGAGAAAAGTCCGTAGAATTCGGGAAAAATACAGATAAGTAATTCATTTAAATGTATACTGTTGTGGTAGTTAATTGATATTTATCAATTATTTTTATCGACTTTCAACACGGTGTCTCACCGATTTAGTTACTCTGGGCGTAAAAACAATGACAGTAAACCAAAGATCGACCATTGATCATAGAAAGAGAACTGTCAACTATGACAACAGTGTCAATAAACATGTCAAACGTCATTAATCTCAATCAAAATGATAGCTTACCGCCATGACGGGTTTTTGTTATGTGTTATAATTTCAATTGTAATTTCTTGTGATTTACTAGAAAAAAAAAAGTCATTTTAAAGTAATTGGACAGTTGAGAACTGTTTTTAATGTTTCCCTATTTTTAAGTATAGAGTACAAGGGCCTGGCCCAGGTTCCATATGTTTTGGAACATCTCCTTTCACAAAATAAATAAGAATAAATAATATAATAATATAATCAACCGCAAGAAACAAATTGTTCAAACGTATAATAGAGAAAACCTAGCCTCTACATTACCAACTGTTACTGATAAAATATTGGCAATCTCCTAAAAATTTTTAACATTGAAAAGCAACGGTTACTTTTACTAAGTATTGCCCTATTATTAGGTAAAATGGGAAACCTGTTACGTCTGTTCCTATTACTTATTTCAATAACAGTTCCAAAAACCCGTTCCAAAATAACAGAATGTTAAATCTCTATAGCATTATAAATGGTGTTTTCTCGTAAAGTTATGTATAAACTAATATTATAAAAAGGTGAAAATTGTTTTTGTTTGTCAAAGATAATCTCTGGAATGACTGATCCAATTACAAAAACAATTTCATTGATATAAACCTAAACTATTGCAGAGTGCCATAGGATATGTTTTATGGTATTTTTTACTTCCACGCGGACGGAATTTAATTGTTTAATTTTTATGACATTGATTTTTACATTATGTAACTACTTTAACTCACACACTAAATTATTACTTATCAAAATTTTGGAAAAAATCATCTACTTTTCAATATTTGTAAATATGTGAGCACCATGTGTCTATCACATAATTAATTTACCTGTCATTGCTTTATATTTAATTATTTTTACCTATTGTGGTATAGTAATTTTATTCTAGGTGCATCGTCTTCACATATAATTATATAATTAATGTATACATAATATTGTAAAACATTTTAAAAGAGTAACGGTGGAGTTTTTTGCCCATTCTTCTCCATACGAAACTACCTTTTGGAAGGGGCAACTAGAATCAATTCTATTTTCTTTTCTTGTAAATTTTGACGTTCAAAAGTGCCTTTTATGTGCCTATTTGAAATAAATAATTTGACTTTGACTTTGGAAGTCGCAGGCAGAAGCTCTTTTTCTTAAAATATTTTATATTATCATAACAATCTACATATTATGTACATATAAAACACAATTTAGCGCACAGCAAACTCCCTGTGAAATTAAACTTCAGGTACAGGTAATATTTACTTGAATTTACCAGCATATACTTCTTATCTGAGGTATCTCCAGTTACCTGAAATAATATTCTAGGGTCTCATTTTTTAAAGATAACGGGTAATGTGTTTTTATAAATTACCTTTATTTACATAGAGATACGAAAGACATTTTTTATTTAAGTCCCTAAAAATATTTTTTTAGGGACTTAAATAAAATAAATTAATAAATAATTTAATAATAATTTTATTCATTTATATATTTTTTTTTTATTTAGGTTAGGTTAATTAATTAGACGTAAGTTATTATTTATGTACATAATTATAATTTCAATTCAGTCCCTAAAGGAAAGTACACATTAATGTGATGGTGAAATTATTATTCTATACATATATTAAACGGTTTCGTGACCAACTAACTGACGGTGAGAAATTAAATAAATATGTTTTATTTGTAAACAGCATGTATCAGAAAGTTGTCGTCATATTTAAGGGTGATAAATGACAAATGATTTTATTTCTGTAAGTAAGTTTGTACAAACAGTCTTACACGTCAATCATATTTTTTAAACTAGATGAGGTCGGCGTTTCCTATTTGACTACTCTGAGAAGAAAGGCCGAAACAAACTCAGAGGTCACAGTGGTGTGTAGCGGTGTGGTATAGACCATCAAACTGAAGAAGCAACAAGAATAATGTACCCAGGATTTTGTAATATCTTGATTTAAAAAGAGTGTCCTTGGAGTTTCTTGCCCGTTCTTCTCCATAGAGATCTACGTTTTGGAATGGGCAACTAGCTTCAACTTTCTGACTAACTGACCGACTCTTTGACAATTCAAAAGTGGTTCAATTTAAATGGTTTAATTGAAATAAATGCTTTGAGTTTGAGTTTGAACTCCATGGGACCGAAATCGTAATCGCGAAAAAATAAACAACCATCCATACATCTTAAATATGACCACACCTCTTACAGGACATAAGTGTTCAGAAGGCCGCAGGAATCCGCTCGATGCGAGAAGCACAGAAGACCCTAATTGCATAACACACTATCAATCACAATCTGAATAATTTTGAAGCGTATTGCTAATCCATTGCTTCATATGTTCGAAGAATTTGTCTACTCAACAACGTAAATAACGCAATGAATGTTGTTTAACTGTCAAAATGAAAGCTATTCCTACTGTTAGTGTGTTACGCAATTACCCCACCGGTCGAAGCGATGCTTGGGGGAGTCCTAAGTCCACCTTTATTCGGCGTGGGTATAAGTAAACTCTAACGGTGAAAAATTCGCATAATGAGCCTATAATGTTCCCACTGTTCACCACAGGCCTCCTCTCGGTGAGAGGGAGTGGGCTGTAATCCACCACGCGGGCCCAGTGCGGGTTGGTAGATGTCACATGTCTCACATGAATTAAATGTTATTTGGATTGTAACCTACATAATGTATCGATTGAGAGTAAAGGCTCCCACAGACAGCCGCGACGCGACAGCGCGGCACAAAGGGACCGCTCGCCGCGCGACAAGCGGTGCCTTTGTGTCGCGGCTGTGTGCAGGAGCCTTAAGGCTTCCTGTACATGTCGCTGGAACCGCTACGTCGCGGCACCGGACTGCATGTTTATTTATACGAACCAATATCGCGCATGCGCCGTTCCGCCGCCACACTGTCGCCGCGCCGGAACCGCGTGTACACCGCATTGATGCCAAGTTTAAAATAGTAGAAACAACGATCACATTTCTGGAAAGCATTGCCAACGAAACTGTATGTGTGTACGCGCGGATGCGGCGCAGCACCGCGTGTCGGTGTGGCGAGGTGCGGCGCATGCACGATATTCATTCATATAATTTTTTTGGAAAATTTTGGAAATATCTACTTTTCAATATTTGTAAATACATATGTGAGCACCATATGTATCTATTATATAATTAATTTACCTGTCATTGAATTATATTTAATTATTTTTACCTATTGTGGTATAGTAATTTTATTCTAGGTGCATCGTCTTCACATATAATTATATAATTAATGTGAACCTACATAATATTGTAAAACATTTTAAAAGAGTAACAGTGAAGTTTCTTGCCCATTTTTCTCCATACGAAACTACCTTTTGGAAGGGGCAACTACTCGTAGAATCTAGAACTATTTTTTCGTTTATTTTGATGTTCAAAAGTGCCTTTTATGTGCCTATTTGAAACAAATGGTTTGACTTTGACTTTGACTTTATACACAAACATGCGGTCCGGCGCAGCCGCTGGTGTGGTTCCGGCGTCATGTACAGGAAGCCTTAAGCTCTGGCCAAACTGAAACGAAATTCGCTCGCGCCGATTGTGTCAACTGCTTTGTATAGAGGTGTTCAAACTGGCGCGAATAGTCGCATGACATCCTAGTCATTGAAACGATCGACGCGAGCAGTGACGTCACAAGTCCCGGCCCCGTGTAACCAGAGCTCAATACCTATTACATTTATCAATGATTGAGAGAAACCTTGCTTTGAACCAAACTACAATAATGTCAACTTCGTTTGATCCTCATGTTTCAATCGAAAACGTGTACAAAGCGCCGTATAATGGTATCGATTTTCAATGAGATCGTCGCAAACTTGGTATACCAAGTTATAATCGTAACATATAATCGACGTAGGTAGAGAGAGGCTAAGGAAAGATAGATGGACCGTATGTGTGAGGAATGACACCTATGAAAGAAAATAGAGTAAAAGGAGAATGAAGAAAGAAAGTGGTGGTGGTGATGGGAGGGAAGTGTTATTGGATTTTTCCATAAGAAATTTCTCAGTAGAAATCCGGAGTCTGGATTTGTGTCAGGTTGATGGCGATACGCTTGCCCATGGATTTAAAAATATCTGGTGAAATGTGGGTGTACTATATATACACCTCTGCCTAACCCATCGGAGATTACATGCGTGATGGTGGGCGTGTGTGTTGTGTACCAAGAGTAAAACACACTTTTCGCCAGTGTTTAAGTCCCACGTAAAAGGGGGCGAGCCTATTGCCATGAACCGGGCATAAATTCAAACTCCAGGCTGCTACAGAGAAATTCCTGATGAAAAACCCCAATAACACTTTGCCTGACCTTGGAACAGAACCCAGGACCTCATGCACAGCAGAAGTATATGCTACCACGAAACCGTCGAGGCAGTAAAGGCACCGCTCGTCGTGCGACACGCGGTGCCTTTGTCACGCTGTTGCGTCGCGCCATTGTGCACAAGCCTTAAGAGATAATATCATATGAAAACTTAATGCATGCTGGTGGAGTCATACGCAAAAGTAGTACGTAAATATGTTATAACTTTTATTTTACCAGACTTTGTTTTTTTGAGACTAGACAAAAAAAGAAAAGGCTTTGTTTTTACGAGACGTAAAAGATAATACAGTTATAGAACTGATGTATTTTTAAAATTTTTAATAGTGGAGGCTTCTTTGTTTGTGTTAATAGTACGTTTGAGGTGAATTTTAGGTACTATACGTGGGTTCTTTATAACGTGACGCGTTCGAGGATGAGTATCGTCCTAAGACAAGGGAGAAAGGACTGATCTGGAATACTGGTGTGAGCCTTTTAGCTGTCTCCACGTGGCTTCACTAGTTGGTATTTCCTTCGGATTGAAATCACTGTTCCTCACTTACGATTAATGTTCACCCAAAGTAAATGGGTTTCAGTATTAGCAGCCCTACATTATAGCGGATAGAAAAGTTTCCAGAAAAATTGTGCGCGCGCTCACGAAAATACGGAAATGTGATTTCAGCGGTGTCGCAACGTAAAGTAAAGTTGTTACTCGATAATTATGGGAGGAAAAGGAACGGATATAGGAAAACGACGGAATGCTCTCAAACGAAGATCTTAAACATTTTATAAATTACTGAATTGAAGTACGAGGCTTCTTAGACTATAGGAGTCAAATTATTATATTTTACATTTTTTGGCGTACACTAATAGTGTATTGAAAGTTAGATGCCCAAATAATACTAAGTAGGCAGGTAAAAATGGTCCAGTTAAATCTTAATCAATCTGCCTAGCCTTTTCCTAACTATGTTGGGGTCGGCTTCCAGTCTAACCGGATTTAGCTGAATACTAGTATTTTACATGGGGCCTACCTGTCTGACCTCCACAACCCAGTTACTGGGTAACACGATACCCCTTGGCAAGACTGGTTGTCAGACTTTTTAGGATTCTTCCTGTAGCGAGACTGTCAAAGATCTATGAATGACAGTCGGGATCAATGGTCTTACATGTTTTCCTAGACACGGAAGGGTCTCCATATGTAATGGATGGTCATCCATCCACGAACCGACAGCGGCAAGCGTAGCTTAGTCTTTGATCGACCCGTGCAGCTGTAATCAATTAGCCACGAGATCCTTAGCTACAGTTACAGGCTCCAGTTGGACCTAACTAGGTTAAAACTTTCTTCAAAGGAATCTATAGAATTCTTTACGAGCTACTTCAGTACTTCAGTAGACGTTAATTGTTATTGCAAAGGACAGAAGAAGGTTCGTTCCTTGCAATTAAGTATTCAAGAAAGACATAGATTTGTTTTTATGGTTCCATTAAAAAGGATCCCTCTTAATCTTTAATCAAGGGTTCTGATGGTATCTTGTGTTAGAATTAACACAAACCATACCATTGTTCTTTTTAGTATTCTGGTCTTAAATTTACTTGATTGTATTAGCCTTGCTAATCGGCTTGCGTCTATGACCTGCGGGGTAGTTGCGTAACACTCTAACAGTAGCAATGGCTTTCATTTTGACAATTCAACAGCATTCATTGCGTTATTTACGTTATTGGGCAGATACATTTTTCTAACATATGAAACAATGGATTAGCAATATCCTTCAAAATTAATCAGATTGTGATTGATAGTGTGTTACGCAATTAAGGTGCAGATGTATGAACGTAAACGAAGCAAAAGGAGTATGTCAGGATCGCAGCAGGCGGCGTGGCAGCGTTCTGTAGTTTTTGCCTACCCCTATGGGAAGAAGGCGTTAGTTTATATATGTATGTATGCATTTTTTTAGCCTTGATCCAGCACCCACTGCCGAGTATGGGCTTCCCTATTGTGCCAAGCTTCCCTGGTCTGTACGAGTGTCATAAATTTATAAACAAGATGGAGACGATAATATATTACAGTCTGCATACAAAAATTATACCAAATAATTATATCCAATAGTTTAGTTACTATAAGCTAGTCGGCTCATTGGGAGTTTATCACTTATATTGACCAAGTGAGCTTGAATTGTCTCCGTTACAGCATGGGCAAAAATGCTTTCGTATGTCCGGATGTCCGGCTGTTCTCCTCTACAGGTCGCATTTCTCAACTTAATCTCGTGTAATTTTGTGAGCAGGTTCGATAATTAATTTGAATTTCTTGGTCGATTTCGTTTTTTGAAAATTCTCAAGATGGCGGAGATATGGCGGATGAAAACGTAAAAAAAAATATTTCAGCCATTTCGCGCTCTTTGCGCGCGCTATTTGTTTTAAGGATTTAGTTTTAAGGTGAACATTTATTCAGTTTTAAGCTACGCAAAGACAGACTCGCGAGGTCTATAGCTCACAAAGCCACTAGTTAGGTTGTGTGAAAAATTTACTTTTTCAACTTCCATGTTAGAATTTATTTGATAGTACCAAAATACTCTTATGCATATTTTCAGTGTTTGCATTTATTGTTGTATTAGGTTTTGCCCGCGGCTTCGCTCGCGTTAATTTAGACTTTGACTATAAATTCAGGTTATAATTCAATCATGATTCGAAAGACACGTGGCGCCATCTATTATCATAAGAACGTTATTGTTGTTTTCCTTGGGAACAGTACTTTTTTGCGGGATGAAAGGTACCTTATGTCCGTTTCTGTACACCTGACAACGTATATGTAAAATTTCAGGATGATCGGTTCAGTGGTTTAGGCATGAAAAGGTAACAAACAAACAAACTTACTTTCGCATTTATAATATTAAAGTTAGAAAGTTAGGAAGTTAGGAAGTTAGGATAGTTAGGATAGGAAATTAGGATTGTCGTCTCTTTATTGTTTATTAGGATTTTCATGCTATTAAAGTAGGCTGGCGCAAATAATTGGTAACCGCTGCCTATGGCTATCTACAATACCAGAGAAATCGCTAGCTCGTTCTTTTTTGTGTTTCTGTGTTTTTTATTTGCGTCATGTTTACCGCAAATAAAAGTATTTTCTTTCTTTCTTCTTTCATGGTTGTTGTTTGTCTTTGTTAACAAAGATGAAACGTCCAATATGCCTGTACAGTACGACCATTTGCTTAATGTCCCTCGGTAAACTTCGTGTTTCATCAGTCGTCGGATTTCTATCTGTTGCCTTTGCACTTGGTGCAGACCGGACGCTCTCAATCGTTATTTACTGATAGAAATCCGACGACTGACGAAATACGAAGTTTAGAATATAGTTGTACTGTAATTACACGTACCAGCACTCATACCCTTTAAATCGGAACAGTAATTCTACTTCAAAGTAGTAACAGGCATGATGGTAATATTTTCTCGGATGAGCTCCTTTACAAAAAGTACTATTACGTAAGGGAACGGCTCCATAAAATTTTCTTTAACTTTAGTTAATTCGTTTTTGTTATTTTTTTTTTTTGTAATTTCACGAGAATTCTTTTCACTTCGTGCCGACACTTCACAAAGCGCTTGGTCCCAGAAAGATTTCAATAACTTTTGTTGAGTTGTGTTCATTATTTTGTTTTAAGTCACGACTTACGAGTATTTTCATAACTCGAGCCTAAACAAAAAATAAAAATTGTACACGGTAGGTTGTAGGTTCTAAAAAAGATATAGATGACAACAAATATAAAGTTACACTACCTGGCATAGTGGCAGGAACACTTCTCCAATGGAGTCATCTCTCGAGAACCGATCGTAGTCAAAAACGTGGAGATGAAGTACCTGCAGAAGATAGAAAAATCTACTTAATGAAAAATTATAATCATAAAACTCATTCACTCACTGGGTCTAGAAGCATTTAATTTTGCACAACAGTTCCAAAAGTAACTAAGGAAAGTTTTTTGAAAATTCTAAATGGGGTAAATACGGAATCTAAGTTTGTATAGAAAGAAGAAGAAAGAAAGGAAATAATAATAAAAAATAATAAAAAATAGTTTATTTTCTCCACAATATTACTCTTAATTGCTAGCCTTATTTCTACGGTAACATATTATAGGGGTATTATATTGTGGGAGACTGGTGCCTAATCTAGGCTCAAGGCCTGTATTTCAGGTCACCAGGACTCCTTCATTTAAGTTTAACAAATTATGTTATGTACTCGTACAAATGGTATGCAATTAGGGAAACGTTAACATTTTTTTTAAAAGCTTACTAATTATAGTTGCGATTGATTTGTTAGTATGGTTAGTATCAGGGTGGGAGTGAGGTTGAGTGTGTACTGCGTGTATCTATAGTTTGTGTAGTTGGGGATGTGTGTGTGGGGGTGTTGTGCGCGTGGGGGGGGGGGGGGGGGTTGTGAGAGTGTGTGACTGTGAGAATAAATTCTTTTTTGTTTTTGATCGTAGCATATTTGCATAATGATGTTTATGTTATGACTGTTAATAAATTTTCAGTGTCATCGTAGTTGAGTTCTTGAAGCCAACTATGTAGTTTCATTTTGCACTTTATTTTATTGAGTTCATAAATAGATATGACCCTATTTACTTTATTGTAGAGATACCGACCAAGGTGATAAAAGAAACGTTTTGAAAAAGATGTTGAAGGCGAAGTATGATAGTTCACAACAGGATTAAATCTTCTCTTAGCTCGAGGGAGTGAAGGATTGTACGTTAGAAGTCTATGCTGTTTCAGGATGATTTGTTGAATAAACAGTTGACGCACCGTCAAGACTTTCGCTTTTTGGTATAATAGTGCTGTAGGGTAGCGATAAGGTAACAACAAAGACACCTTCAGAATGGCTCTCTGTGCTCTTTCCAGTTCCAGAAGGGTAGTTTTTGGAGCACCACCCCAAGAGGTGATGCAGTATGTTATTAAAGACTGAGCCAGAGCATAGTATACCATTTTTTTTATTTTATCGTCAGTCACGTTTCTTAGGGTCTTAAAAACATATATCAGTTTTCTCAGACGTTTACTTAAGGTGTTGATATGGTCCTGGAATTTTAGTGTGCTGTCTATAGTTAAACCCAGGTATTTAACACAATCGGTTTTGCTGATTTGAATACAATTGCATGTAGTGGAGTGAGGAAATGCACACGTGTGGGCTATGATAGTGTTTGGCGTCATGGATGGAGACGGTGTATGCTGTTTTATGGAGAAGGTGACGTATTTTGTTTTTTCCGCATTTAGAGTGAGAACATTGTCACGTAGCCAGTCCGATACAATATTGAATCCTGACTGGGCGCACACAAAGACCTCACTCCAGGTGTCTGCAGTGAATAAGAGGGCTGTATCATCTGCGAAAGTTATGAATTTGCCTTTCGGGAGAGTGAGCATACCCAGCTCGTTTATATATATGAGGAAGAGTGTCGGACCGAGCACGCTGCCTTGTGGCACACCGTAATTAACTTGGCACTCGTCACTGACACTTTCTCCTATTTTGACGCTCTGGGTACGCTCACTCAGATAATCCTCAAAAAGTTCGAGTTGGATTCCTCTTATTCCAAGCCGTTCCATCTTCTTTATTAAGATCGGAGCAGAAACCGTGTCAAAAGCTTTCGCAAGATCTAAAAAGATCCCCAAGACCTTCTGGCCACCATCCAAGTTAGTGACGATATGATTGGTGAGGTCATGAACCGCATCTGAAGTTGATTTGCCGGTTCTAAATCCATACTGAGATGGGGAGAGAAGATTATATTTCTCCAAGTAATCCACGAGGCGTTTATTTAATATGCGTTCTAGAATCTTGGAGATGGCTGGTAGCACAGCTATGGGTCTGTAGTTATTGACACGGTTTCTGTCCCCACCCTTGAAGATCGGGTGAATGATGGACCTTTTGAAGACCTTTGGAAATTTACCAGTACTGATGGCAAGGTTGCAGATGTAGGTTATAGGTTGAACCAGTGAGGCCAGATATTTTTTGAGAAAAGTGGAAGATATTCGGTCCCAGCCCATGGCACAATCATTTCGGAGAGACAGTATTAGTTGCGTGACTTCAGCTTCGTCAGTTGGCATTAGTACCATGGATTGCGAGCCGCTACTGGGATTGTCACTTGTTGGTACCATGTTCCGATTACCCATTTTCTCGGCAAGGTTTCTACCTATATTTGCGAAGAAACTATTTACGTCGTTGACGGATTGTTTTGGTGTTGATGATATGGATAGTAATTCTCGCGGATTGTCTTTCTTTTTGGTCCTATTTGATATATTATTTATAGCTGTCCATAGCAGTTTAGTGTTGCTACTAGCGTCATTTATTTCTTTTTTCTCGTGTTCGGTTTTAGCTTGTTTAAGTAACTTATCACAGTAATTTCTGTATCTAGTGAACGATGTTTTTAAGATGTGGTTTTCAGGGTCCGTTTTTAACTTCTTGTGTAAGTTATCTTTATGCCGAATGCATCGTAGAAGACCAGTGGTGACCCATGGCTTCACAATCCTTTTACGGTTTGGAACTTTTACTGTTTCAGAATTCGTCTTTATTAACTGAGTAATGAGTGTTATCATTATTTCAGCTGCCACATGTGGATCTGTCGACGTGTATATTGCTCCAAAATCAAGTTGTTTCAGGTCCGCATCTAGCTGGTCATGGTTGATCCGGACGACTGATTTTGTTGTCCCTTGTTTCGGAGGTATTTTTGCAAGGAATAATAGTACAGTATCATGGTCTGTGAGTGAGGAGTGGGCTACTAGTGTTAAGGCAGGAAGGGTCGTCTTCAAAATAAAATGATCCAGGCAAGCAGATTGTCGTGTAGGTAATACATGTGCTGGTAGAAGGCCATGTGAGGCCAGTAGACTCAGATAACTGTCCTTAGCTGGATCGTGACACTGGTCATGGATATTTATATTTATGTCACCAGTAATTATAATATTTGTATACTTCGCGATTTTAGTAAGGGCAGCGTCTAGAGAGTTTATAAATTTGTTTACGTCCCTATACCCTGGTGGACGATATATTGCCAACAAAATGGTGCTGTGATCGATCCGTACCTGAAGACAATTTGCTTCCATAAGCACTAATTCCTCCACAGAGACTTTAAGGTTTTCGTTAACATAAACTACAACACCCTCATTTTGCGTAAGATTATTGTCGGTCTTAAAGTAATTGTAGCCTGATAGATTCGGGATATATTGAGTACAGGGGAGCCAAGATTCCGTCAGAGTGATAATATCCCAGTTAACCTTAGTTCTCGTGAGTATTGTGTGTAGTCCTGTTATGTTTTTCGTTATACTTCTGATGTTTTGGTTAAGAATGGTGAGCGACTGGTTGGGCGTGAAGTTAGCCGGAATACAATCATCCAGATCACATGTAGCAGAGTCAGAGACGGAGACTGAGTCTATGTTGTCTGTATTATTTTGTGTGCTATCGAATTTTATTTAAGGAAATTCTAATGCTGGCGTTTCTAATAAGGTAGTTTTTTATTATATGCTTCGAGATAAATGTTAGAATTTTACAGATAATTATGGCATATTTTCCGTTATTTAAATAAAAAATATAAAAACACGTCACATAACCAGTGTTCGCTAGTTGTGCATGAAACATTTGAGAACTACAAAATGAAATTAAAATTTGTATGTTGTTATGTATTATATTATATGTTACATATGCATGTCTTATGTGTCTGTATTTTTTGTATAAGTGTATGTTATGTTGTATTGTATTGTAATAGTATAGTGTTGCGTCAGTCGTTAGTGATATAGTGTGTGCGTATGCTAGGTTTATTGTAGTGTGATAAAATAGTAAATGGACATTGATAGGGGAGCTGTCAGTATTTTTTGTTAAAGACATATGTTTAAACAATTTTAAAAAAGAGAAAAGAAAAGTTGTATATGAACTGCACAATTGGGGGATGTTCAGTAGTCATTTTTGTTTCCGTAGTTTTAAAAGATCTTCTTCAGTCTTTATCAGGTGACTGGGCATCCCTTCTTTTTCTCGGACATATACCTTTCCGTTTGCAATCCAACATTGTTCGTAGGTGCTGCTTTTAACAAACTCTCTGGCGAGGTAGTGAAGGCGTTTTGTCATTGTTGTAAGCGCCTGTTGTTGTTGTCATTGTTGTAAGCCAAAATACCTACATTTATTTGCGGTAAACATGACGCAAAGAAAAAACACACAAACACAAAAAAGAACGAATTGGGGGAGTTGGGGTATGGAAGTTTGACATTTTTGTCGAAGGAAAATCCCATTTGACACACGGCTTGTAAATTAAAAATTTACCCTTCTGATCAAGATGGCGCTTTGCAGAACTGTAACCTAATAACGTAACACACTATCTATCACAATCTGAATCATTTTGAAGCCTATTGCTAATCCATTACTTTATATGTTCGAAAAATTTGTCTGCTCAACAACGTAAATAACGCAATGAATGTTGTTAAACTGTCAAAATGAAACCCATTCCTACTGTTAGTGTGTTACGTAATTACCCCGCTGGTACTACACAGTGATTATCATGATAAAAAGATAATTTAGATCAAAGAAAAAGTATGAAAGGATCGTAGGTGGCGTTCTGTAGTTTCTGCCTACCCCCATGGGAAGAACACGCGAGTGTAGGTATGTAAAGGATGTGTGAACTGGGTGGACACGCAATTTGCCACAGTTTACCAAAGCATCAGTCGAGATTGATTTTACAGTTTTTTAAGGGGTCTAGGAATTCGCAATCAATATTCAGAAATCTACACTAATACATATTATAAAGAGGTAAAAGTAAATTTGGATGTAGGAGGTAATCTCTGGAAGTTCTGATCCGATTTCGAAAATTCCTTGTATGTAGGTACATACTTTAAAGCTAGCTACCATTTACTGGCTACGTCTTCCATTGACTTAAATGAGCCTGTGAGTCTTTGCGTGGTTGAGCTCCTTAAGTTTTGAGTTGAGCTGCACGATTACTGACAAATGCTTACACTGACTGGACAGGTCCACTCATTCTGTGTGGTTTTTCCTCAAAAGATCATTTCAGTCGCAAATCTACATGGTCTTCACATGATCTGAGCAAGATTATGTCTAGACTTTAAAAGAGACTGTGACCTCTGAGTTTCGGCCTTTTTTTCTCAGAGTAGTCAGATAGGAAACGCCGACCTCATCTAGTTTTAAAATAAGATTGACGTGTAAAAGTGTTTGTACAAACTTATTTACAGAAATAAAATCATTTATCAATCATTAAACTGAATGTGCCCTGGCGGCTGAGAGTATGTCATGCTCACTCTAATATCTCGCTGATGGTGGCGCAAGTGTTGGATCATTTAGCTCCCTTCAAACTGGTTGAGCTGAATGGTGCTAATCCATGCGTCATGTTCGTGAACGGGTGCCGTCAGTAGAGACCGATCATCTCTTAGCTGCCACGGCTTATTTTATTTTAATTTAATATTTGAATTGTTTTTATCTTTTTATTACAGACGCTTTTTGCGTTCTGCATTGTTCTCACATGCATAATTTCAACATGAACGATGTAACCAATATTTTGTAACCATATTTTGATTTAAAAGAGTGTCAGTGGAGTTTCGTGCCCGTTCTTCTCCATAGGCATCTAATACGCTTTGGAATGGGCAACTAGCTTCATTTTTCGGACCGACCGACCTCTTGACAATTCAAAAGTGCTTGTAATGGGGGCTATGGTTTTTGTGCTCACCAGTTGGCGCCACTGGCGAGTAAGGTCCTGTTGCAGTACTTTTATTTGATGTTTTTGATATGTTTAAGTACGCATAAATTCATATTATGTCTATTTTATTACATTTTAAAACTTCAAATTAATATTTAGATTATAATGTTCCTAAAATTGGCAAGCAGACAAATCTTATTCTTTCTTCAAGTACTACCAAATTCGATCCTAACATTTTACTTAAAATTATAAGTCATAATTAATCAAGAATGGCACAGCCATTACAAATATTATGAATAATTGGTTAAAATCCGTGATAAAAAATCCCGCAAACACTGAACGTTCAGTACATATTTTGACATCTAGAGACCTTACTCTACACTAGCGCCTCTAGCGGCGAACTCAAGCGCGATACCCCTCATTGGTTTATTTGAAATAAATGCTTTGATTTTGAGTTTGTAATGGCAGAAAGCGTCATTGCCAAGTGTCATAGCCTAGTCATAGCATAGTTTTATAGTATAGTTGAGTACAGCGCGGGCAGGAGCTAGTGACGTATTAAGTGCTATGGCTTTTACACCCTCAGTTCAATAGTGGCATTCAGTCTAATGTTAATTATGGTTCCAGATGGAGCTCCAGCACCCCAAATGTGAAATACACTTTCTATCACAATCCGAAGGATTTTGTAGGAAAGTCATAATCCATTGATTCATAATGAACGCAATGAATATTAAGGCGCTTCCCCGACCAAACGATCTTGAGCGTTCGGTCCTTCTCTGTCCCGTCGCTGAGTCGCACTCTGTCTCGCTCCCCCGCACACCCATTTATCAAAGAATTCACAAAAAAAACGGAATTATTTTAATAAAAAAAGACAAGCGATCTTTTGAAATAAAATAAAACGTGAATTATTGAGATTTTTAAATGATCTATCCATTAGTGTAATCCTCAAATTTTTTGAACGTCACCTTTAGTAAAAGATGCATGCAATCAAGAATTTGAGTCACTTTTTTACAAGGAGATTTTAAATGTATTTATAACACTTAAAAACAAATGAGAACGTGCAATGTGATGATATGATATCGAACATTAATAATGTGCTATAAGATGTAGTTTATTACTGATAATTACTGAGTTAATAGTCTCTGAATAACGCACTACTGCAAGGTTTTGCTCGGGGTAGCGCCTTAATGAATTGTCAAAATGAATAACGCTGGGATTGCCAGTGTGTTACATAATTACCCCGCAGAATATTATCAATTTGAAATATATACCATACTATTCAATAGCATCAAGTTTTTCTAACATAATAGGCAGCTCTGCTGCTGGGAGTTTGTTGCGCCACTTCTTCTTCCTATGTAGTTAAAGTACTAGGAAGTGATGAAGGGCGGGCGTTTTGGGGGACTGTCTAATGTAATTTAGTCTTGATTTTCAGCCTAATTTGAACAAATACTTTAGATTTTGAGTTTAAATTACAACTTTGGAATCCTTAGTGAACGAACCCCTTTTCTAGAGCTACAGTTTAAGCTGCTAACAGCCAAGAAAAGCATCGCACAGCATTGTAAGTATTTAAGTTGACACACTTTCCATTAGTCTTTCCACCCCAAAATACAAAAAAAAGAACGAAAAATAAAATTAACCATTCTAATTTAATTAAAACACGGTAACTAAGAAACGGCTATTAGTATTCTCCAGGGGTTAAGGACTTGTCGTCACGCACGGTACCAAAAGTCAATTTATATCAATTTACAGTTAGGGGCTCGCCACCCTTCCCTTCATTGGCATTTTAATTATTTTCTATTTAGGCATCACTGAAGCACCTGTCCCACCGCCAGTAATTAACGAGACGCCAGTAGAGTTCCGGCAGAGAACCAAAGTTGTTGACATAGCTCACAGAATAAGCAAGCTGAAGTGGCAGTGGGCCGGCCATATTAGCCGTAGAACCAATTACCGTTGGGGTAGACGTGTTCTTGAGTGGAGACCGCGAATCGGCAAACGTAAGGTAGGACGCCCTCAGGCTAGGTGGAGCGACGATCTTCGCTGGGTGGCTGGTAGCAGCTGGATGAGAGTTGCCCAGAATTGAGCTAAATGGCATGCAAATGGAGAGGCCTTTGTCTAGCAGTAGACTGCTGAAGGCTGATGATGATGATACAGTAGAGCTAACAACTAAAAACAAGTTGGCGAGCAACGAGTGCGTGACGGCGACGGTATGAGTACGAGTATGTACCAAGTGTCAGTCTCTCAGCGAGTGTTCAGCCCGCCTAGAGAATGTCGGTGATCGATTACTCTCTTTGATAACTTATTTTTTATTACAAAGAAATACCAAAATAAAAAATTAGTTAATTAAAAAATCGTCAAAATTTGCGGCCTGGTAATTTTGTTTTTCTGTATACGTATCTCTTAATTACACGGGGCCTACAATCTTTTGTACGTTTCTTGAGCGAGAAAATGTTGATGTCTAGTCGCTTCCTCGTTGACGGTGGGACAGGAGCTTTAGGACCAATTTTTTTAATGGATGTTCAAATGTTATGTTATGCAATATAAAATTTAGACTGGGAACATGAGCAACAATAATAAATTGTTGAGTAGCTTCTGTACGACAAAAGTTTTAAAGAACACAATTGTTTTTTTTTTTGTTTTGATGCAACCTTGGCTGAATATTATTTTTACATACATACATAAACTCACGCGTTCTTCCCATGGGGGTAGGCAGAAACTACAGCTACCTGCTACGATCCTTACATACTCCTTTTGCTACTTTTACGTTCATACATCTGCTGGTCGATTCTGTAAAAAAATCTCACCGTGAAGACCTGCGTGGAGTGAGCTGTCAGTGTCATCCCACTGATGCTAGGGATTGACCAAGCATAACATCTACAATCCTAATCGAGATTTTAATAATATTTTTTATGCTAATTCTATATTAAGTAAGTACTTATTTAAAAGCTAGTATTTAAGTGTCTAAACATTACTATTTTGGAGGGTTTTAAAATAAGAGTACCTAAAACAGAAGTTCGATTAGAAACTCAATGTAGTTTTTTTTATTTTTTTTGCCTAGATTAGGTATAGCCTGAAGCGTGAATGCGGCACGCAAGTACAATAAATAAAATAAAACACACGTATTAAGACAGCTACTAAAGAAAATGCGCGTCGACATTGTTTGTTATTTTACTATGAACCCATTGTTAAATGTTTAAGTAAACGCAATCCCGTCCATGACCCAATCGCAATGTGGTTTGAAGAAGTCATTGTGGATCGAGTCGAGTTTTCAGCCTGTGCGACGTTGTTCAGCGTTGTTATTAGCCCAAATCTATTCAATTCAACAGTTCAACTGACACTCGCGCATCGCGCTCGCTTCATCTAGTCGAAGAATGGCTACGACAATCGGGTGAAGTGATAAGATCACGCCGCGCTTGCGCGTTAGGCACTGTCATTCTAACTTTGGAGTTTTTTTTTTACTGTTTTACATTAAATATGGACCTATATTGTCAGCCGATGACTTAAATGCAATCGACAAATAGCGCGATGAGATGCGCTACTACCTATAAGTACGATTTCTGTAACTATCAAATCATTTAAATAATAAAAGATGTGCGTGTGTACTTAACTACTCGATGCCAATAAGAAAAGAGTATTCATCAAATCATCATCATCAATACCTACCTACATACTATACTAACAATATTCAACAGTTCAACTTTACTGCAACTTGCGCAGCGCACTGCGCCGAAGTGGTGTTGCTATGGATACCGCCGCGTGATTTTTGTACTTAACAGGAATCGGGTGAAGTGAGGTGCAACACGCGACTGCGCAGAAGGCACTGTCATTCGCATCACATGAGTTTATTTTTTTATTGTTTGTGTAGGTACCTAAATACCAAATCATTTAGATACAAAAAGATGTGCGTGGTGTTTACTTAACTAGTCGAGAATATTAATCAAATATCATCATCAATACCTGCCTACCTACTATGACAATATTGAACTGTTCAACTTTATTGCACTTTGCGCAGCGCACCGCGCCGAAGTGTTCTTGCTATGGATACCGCCGCGTGATTTCAGGAATCTGGTGAAAACACGCGACTGCGTAGAAGGCGCTGTCATTCTCATTACAATGTTTATTTTTCCGATTTTCTGCCTTTGAAAGTCATCTCTACAAGCATTGACTTATTCTGGTTTAGTGGCAAATAAGTATGTACTTACCTATTCATTTCAATGCTATTAGATATTTTAATGTCAATTCAAACCATTTTTATACATTTAAAATGTCAGTTTAGTACCTACATTTAGTTTACAATAAATGTATTATATTACTTGAGGTGAGATTGAGCAACTTCATAAAATTGTGCTAAGCAAGTATTCTGTGATTGGTGTATTGTTCGTTTACATAATACGTAAAAAGTACATACGCATCATTTAACAATGGGTTCATAGTAAAATAACAAACAATGTCGACGCGCATTTTTTTTAGTACTTAGCTGTCTTAATACGTGTGTTTTATTTTATTTAGTGTACGTGCGTGCCGCGTTCGCGCTTCAGGCTATACCTAATCTAGGCAAAAAAATAAAAAAAAACTACACTGAGTTTCTAATCGAATTTCTGTTTTACTCTTTTATTATTTTAAAAACCCCCAAAATAGTAATGTTTAGACACTTAAATACTAGCTTTGAAATAAGTACCTACTTAATATAAAATTATCAATAGAATTAGCATAAAAATATTATTAAAATCTCGATTAAGATTGTAGATGTTATGCTTGGTCAATCCCTAGCATCAGTGGGATGACACTGACAGCTCACTCCACGCTCACTTCACCTATGTTTTCACGGTGAGATGGTTACAGAATAGCAATGCTGGTCATACACGCACGCCGGTTCCGAGTACTACGCACCTAACCATTCTGAAGAACATCACCAATAAGGTCACTATATGTCCTCCTAGGGCGTCCCCTCCTGGCTTTTCCACTGACATCTGCCTTGTAAATACCTTTTGTTAGTCGCTTTTCATTCATCCAATATTATTTTTATATAAACAATATGTAGCCTTTGTAAAGTATGTGAGAAATATGGAAGAAACAGACATGTTGCGCTGACCTCAAATAAATTGGAAGAAGCGCAAGAGAATGATGATGAATTAGCCCATAACTGGATTAATTTCATAATAAGTTACTGTCTGTGTTCCGATCATGTCTGGTATCAGAAGAAGCCGTGCATCTCAATTTGTTTAAACATTTTATTTATTTATCTATATATACATATATAAATTAATCCCTATTTCCCTTGGTCACGCCATAACTTGTTGTTGAATTTACCGATTTCATCCATCTTTTTTTTAAAGTTTATTAATACTTTGTAGAAGTTTCTAATAGAAAAAACAAATAAGAAGAAGAAGAAGATTTAAAAGTAGAGTGAAAGAGCACTATCTTTCCACTTTGCCATAATTGCATATGTATTTATTATTTGAATTACGTTATATTGTTATATATTTTAGTGATATTTATTTTAGTAGTATGTATGTATGTATGTATGTAAGTATATTCTCATATTGTATGTTTATATTTAAATTGGAAAATTATTTAAGATTTTATGTATTTTGTTTTCCCTTCTACTTTTACACACGTTGTCTACATCTCTTTTAATATACTCTCCTGTCGCAGGTATGCTGGAAGAGATTTCTTTAGAAATAAGCATCACCTTTGTACGTATTTTTCTGTTCCTTTCTTCTTGTCTGTTTATATATGTGTGTACATAAATGGTTAAATAAATAAATAAATAAGAAATTTGCGCAGAAAATTAGAAAATTTAAGAGCTCGAGATTTATGTATTTAAACATAAATGTGGGTGTACTGTAGATACACCTCTGCCTAACTCTTCGGCAATTACTGGCGTGATGTTATGTTACGAGAAACACAAATTTAAATGATGTAATTATGTATTATGCCACAAATGTATCATAAAAAAAAAACACGAAAGAAATTACAAGATATAATTAGGACAGAAAGCTAAGGGCCTGTTTCACCGTATCTAATTAGGCACTATACGTAAAATAGACTCGGAAACGGAATAGAATTTGTATGATAAATGATTTTATTTCTGTAAGTAGGTTTGAACAAACACTTTTACACGTCAATCATATTTTAAAAACTAGATGAGGTCGGCGTTTCCTATCTGACTACTCTGAGAAGAAAGGCCGAAACAAACTCAGAGGTCACAGTCTCTTTTAAAGTCCAGACATAATCTTGGTCAGATCATGTGAAGACCATGTAGATTTGTGTCTGAAATGGTCTTTTGAGGAAAAACCACACAGATTGAGTGGACCTGTCCAGTCAGTGCACGCATTTGTCAGTAACCGTGCAGCTTAACTCAGAACTTTCGGATTCAACTCAGAAACTTCTACTAGGTAAGTCAACAAGAACCAATCAGAGGGGTTCAAACAGACAATTGTATTAGCTCTTGTTAGTAACCAAGGACTGATAAATAGTCTCTTAGTCTGTCAGTTTTTCATCTGGTAGAATCATGTACTATATGTTTCTAGATCCATCAGACGGTAAAAACTTCCTACACTAGGGGGCTAGAATCATGTGCTGAATTCATATTATTAATAGTGTGCGCGTCAATGTCCGTTATACCCCATGTATACGTTTTGCAGAAATCTTAGCAAACGCAAATAAAAACTCCTAAAATCTTACCCGACTCTGCAGCTTCTGTATCGGGAATCCTTCGAAGTAGAAGGTCTCGTTCCACCGAGGGTTTAGAGTACGTCTCTTGATCTTCGTCTCCAGGCGGTGCTTCTTGTCTGGCAGGAGGGTCACCCGCACGTAGGGGTCTGAGGTGCCGCTCAAGTCCTTAGCGGGTAGTTCCTTGCCCTGGAAGAAAAGGATGGTGAGGTTATTTAGCTGCGGTTGGCATTGCCAATGAGTGATGATTTTGGATAGTGGTGGATATTATTTTATTCTATCACCAAAAATAAGCCTTACTAAACAAAATCGTATAGTTACCAAAAGAGATAAATAACCAGGGTCGTCGATACAGTTGAAGTTTAGTAAGAAACCGATGGATATTTTCGAATAAAATTTAATTAATTTAGTAGAAAACAAACAGGTCATTTATCAAATTAAATTTCATTCGAAAACATCCATCGGTTTCTTACTAAACTTCAACTATATCCGACGACCCTGGTTAATTATTACATTTGGTGACCGTACATCTAGTAAGGCTCATTTGCCCCCATTCCCTTTCCTCAGATGCACTCTTTGACTTATGGCAGTGGTATTTTAAAATAGATCTACACCTAGTGATGGTGCAGCTAGCAGACTAAATAGTTTCGATATTGATAACGACTAGAGCGGTTTCTATTGTTATAAGATTTTCTGGTTGAAGGATATGGTCTTGATTAATAATTGAACCTCGCAGTTCTGCAGGCGGTCTTACGGACTACGCAGTACCTTAGTACTCAATCTTTCTTTTATCCTTGTCTCCTTCGTGGGTTGTATGTACGGTCACCAAAAGTATTAGGTAGCCAGGGTCGTCGATATAGTTGAAGTTTAGTAAGAAACCGATGAAAGTTTTCGAATAAAATTAAATTAATAGAAAGCAAACAGGTAATTTAACAAATTTGATTGAATTTGAAAACATCTATCGCTTTCTTACTAAACTTCAGATCCGACGACCCTGGTAACTTATCTTTTTTGGTAACTGTATACATAAATAGTAAATAAATAAGTAAATGTAATATAGTTGTTGGAATGATGAACTCTTCATTAATAAGACACTTTGTTGTAACACATCATTCATCATTTTTAATTTTCGTATGCTGCACTGGTTGACGTCATCACGTCAGCGCCGGCTATCGCTGAAAACCAGCGCTGGGGCTCTGTCTAGCATAGGGTCGTAGCATTATGCTGAGCGATTGCCGTTTTGCGTAAATATGACGCATATTTTCCCCCAACTCGTTATTTTTTGTGTTTGTGTGTTTTTTCTTTGCGTCATGTTTACCGCAAATAAATGTATTTTCTTTCTTTCTTTTTTTTTTCTTTACATCACTTTATTATATATTAGATTAAAATTAAACTGAGTTTTACATGCTGTACGCATTACAAAAAAGCAATTGAGACCATGACAGATATTTTTCTCCTTACGTCACGACACATAATTATGTTGACAATAGATGGCGCCACGTATAGCGTTATGAGGATAAAGAGAATAATATTGACTAATTCAAATTACAACAATAGTATCTAGTTGTTTCAGGATTTCAGACTTTAAAGTCGTATCATTTATTTCTTGAGAGAATATTAAATACGATTTAAATCTTCTTGATGAGTTCTGCCTCAGCTTCTAATTTGAATATGTACTTGATTTTAATCCTTTTGTGAAACAGTTTATGACTGTTTCAGTAGACTGGGCATCAATAGCAGAATATATTAAGGGATTGAAGCTGGTAATGCCAAAATAGATAAAACTAACTTATATCTAAGATGACTTGACAAAGAGGCCATGAAAATGTATGGTAAATATAACCACATTAGATTTTTCCATACAAAGTATATTTGTTTATACAATTACCACAGTCATTCGTGACGGTACAATAGACTATGCAATAATTGTTATTTGTTTATCAAATTAGCAAACAAATGCTATGAAAATCAGAAGCAGTATTATGGAGAAATAAAATAAAAATATTTGTTTATAAGTTAAACTTAGGACTTTTACAAGTGTTAATCTTGGTTATTAGCATTATTGTGGTAAGAGTTTAACAATTAAATTTTCTAAAGGCTTTTTGATCCTCAAGTTAAGAGTTTTGTATTGTATACTTTAAAGTTTTCAGAGCAAGGTCGATTTATAGTTTTTAGTATCGTGCATCCAAGAACATACCGTATGTACTTAAATTGGATTAGAGTTAATTGTTCCGTCTATACAATGCACAGTCAGCAAAAGAGATAAGTATGCAGGGTCGCCGGATATAGTTGAAAATTAGTAAGAAACCGATGAATGTTTTCGAATAAAAAAAAATAAAAAAAATATAAAACAAACTGGTCATTTATCAAATTAAATTTCATTAGAAAACATTAATCGGCTCTTTTGCTGGTTGTACATGGTGAAGATTACGGGAATGCAGGGTTGCAATTAGCATCATGGGGACAAAGGAGTATGTTTGCTTTTCTTAGACTTATCTTTCGCTTATCATCAAATGGAATTACAATGGTACTCATCTTTTAAATACGCACTTTACTGTTTGATAGCTAATGTTGTACAAACTAACCTGAAATAGAATTGCATGTCCATAACAGAAGACCAAGTTTAAAAAGCAATATTAGTCATGGTCAGTTGGAGTTCCTTGCTTAAAAGTTGACTTACCTGGATGATTCTCAATATCAAAGTAGTGTTCTGGAAGTCGTACTCCAGGCTGAAGTGGATTTGGCCGACATTCTCCGACGGTTCGGAGTTGTCGATGTACATGTCCACCAGCGAGATGGAGCGGTTCTGCAGAAACGCCATCTGTCAGCACAAATCGGACACTTAAAGCGTTTGTGTGGATTGGCGCCGTTTTGAAGCGGAGTGAGTGACGGAATTTTGACAAAATCTTTTTGTAATAATTGTTGGACCCTTCCGCTGGTAATGCTCAACGGATCTGTCAAACTGACCGTTTTGACGTTTCGGTGCTCGCCAGGTGAGGTGATAATTATTGATATTTGGAACATAAATATACGTCTAAAACCTTAATGTTTAATAATTTGAGTTATTACGTATTCTCGGAATGGTCACAGCAGTTAATAAGGAATAGCTTCGAGTAAAGCTCATTAGTTACGTAAATTTAAAAACGTTTGGTAAACCTTCAAAGTTCTATTTTGTATTTTTATCAAAATTCTGTCGACTTATCGTGCAAAGTAAAATATTGCAGGTCCGTTTTCATAAATAAATATGAACTTATGAAATAAATTAAAAGTGTGATTTATTTCTTATGAATTAACAGTAACTAGGTAACTACCGTTTCGTTTAAAAATTCGGTTAATTTAGTTTAATTACTGAAGAAAAAAATCATACTTTTTAATTGTTGTTATATTGTTTGCGGGTCGACGTCACAAAAATCAAAGGGGTCGGTTCATGCAAGATGGTTGGGGTAAAATTTACAAAAATGGATTCTTTGTTCTATTAAGAAATAACTGTTATAATTACTTTACAAACCGTTTACAGTTTTTGCATAAAATTATTTACATTATTAGCTACTACGGGGTAAGTTTTAATATTTTTTAAAAGATTGAGAGAAAAAATATGAATCGACCTGTCATAAAAATGAAATACTTTGCAATAGAAGCAATTAAAACTATTGCTAATCTAAGCTAGTTTATTCTAATACTACAGTATTGTTCATATTTTATGGATTTTACATCAACATTATTGATAGCTGAATAGGATTTTTATGCTATAGCGTTATATTTCAAAATTGAATTAAATTTAATTGAATTCAAATTCATAACAATAATGCGAGTTTGCAAAAATAATAACTAAATAAAAGAAAATACGTTACGTATTATCCTTTATTAGAAAAAAAGAGTATACTTTTGTAATCTCACACTATTTTATTTCTGTAGTTATTTTACAAAAGTTCTAGTTATAAAATTGAAATAATTTATTTTGGGTGTTAAGTGCTAAGCTAGTCTATTTTCCTATTAACTACTTTTCTATATCTAAAATTGATTTATCGTGAAAAAACCGTGAAATTCAATAACAAAATTTGGTTTAACTTATTGTTTGTGAGTTTTTAATAAAAAAAATGCTACTCCACTTCTCGTGTGGGATTTAGGAAATAAGTTAAAATTTTGTGTTTTTGCTATATAATTATTTTTAAAAGCAAGTTTTTTGTGTCTTTTTGCGCAGCAAATATTTAAAAAATGCTTAAGCTTTTCAGCTGAAACCAAGCGGGCTCACTGAAAAATTTTAAGCGTCTTAATAATATTTAAAAAAAAAGTGAATAAAAGCGAATCTCCAAAAGCGTATCGCCGTTTTTTTTTTCGTAAAATTCTCTATTTCTTTCTTATACAACCTCTTCTACCTACCATGTTTGAAGGAGAAAGCATGGAAAGAGAATTCATAGTTTAGAAAAAACTCCACCGAAAATAAAATGTAAAAAAATTAAAACAAGGAGCACAGTTGAAGAAAAGGACAGTTCGGAAACCCTTAGATAAAAAATTACACTTTTTACAAAAAATATTTTACACTTTTTACTAAAAAAAGATAAGTAACATCTATTTCTTTTTTTACGAAAAAAGATTCAATTTTTAGTTATAGTTCTACATTTGTGTAGTCTTAGTGTGTGACTGCATAAAATCGTGATGGATCAAGATTATTTGATCTGCATTTGCGTCAGATATTGGTTTTGCGTGATATTCTAATTTGACCGTAAGTAATATTTATGTTGATGTTATAAGTATTATATTTTATTATAGTTTTAGTGTTAGATAAAATTTATATAGTTTTCATGAATGGATACTATAATGATGATGATTTTGATTTTGTTAATCTGCCTAGCCTATTCCCGACTATGTTGGGGTAGGCTTCCAGTCTAACCGAATGCAGCTGAATATCAGTATTTTACGTGGAGCGACTGCCTATCTGACCTCCACAACCCAGTCACTGGGTAACACGCTACCCCTTGGCAAAACTGGTCATCTGACTTTAGGGCTTCTGACGACCCGTAACGACCGACTGTCAAAGAACTATGAATGACATATTGGAAATTGTAATGATTTTGAGATTGTTTAAAGTAAATATTTTGGAAACTTATAATTCTATGATATTTAATGGGTAGCAAACATCGTAACTTGAATTATCTACTTAATAAAAATCTTAAATACATACATTCACTGACATAAAATTCACAGCCTATTCCGCTGGATCTAGTGCCATGTTTGGTATATAAGTTCCTATCATAATGAAAGTGAGTATAAAGGAAGGAGTTTTTTTAATCACCCCTAAAGGGGTAAAAAAATATATTTCCAAAATAGATTACAATATACAAGCTAACACTAAAATATATATACTATGTACAAGTATATAATTAAAAACAAAGAAAAAAAAAGGGTAGAGCTCATACGGCATCAAAAAATTCATCCGCTTCGCTGTCAATAGGGTAAGTTCCCAAAAGGCTGGCAACATTGCCACGTTGGAAGGCAATTCTGATTCTTTGGGCTAGAAATAAGCCAGTAAAGGGGTTAAATAGGAGGTGAACGTTTATATGGAAGTTCGTCATTTTTGCCCATGGGAAATACCATCGGGATTGTTCCCTAGTAAGATTTAAAGTAAAATTCCAGTTGGATCTAAAGATGTGGTTATATCTAAAGAGGTACCAAATAATTTTACAGAAAATAAAAACATCGAATTGATAAATTTACCTAAAACTGTTTATGTTTAATATTCACTGAAAGCTATTGTTTATAAAAACAACAATAACAGATCTCTAAGGATAAAAACGCTTCATACTCACATTTCCCTTTTAACCGACCTCAAAAAGGGTTATTCTTAAATGGAAAATATTTAAATGATCTATGATATGATATGATATGATATAATATTTTTATTTGAATGATTTGAACCAGCGGTGGGGCTCTGTCTCGCATAGGGTCGTAGCATTATGCTGAGCGATTGCCGTTTTGCGTGAATGTGACGCATATTTTTCCCCAACTCGTTATTTTTTGTGTTTGTGTGTTTTTTCTTTGCGTCATGTTTACCGCAAATAAATGTATTTTCTTTCTTTCTTTTCTCTAAAAAATTCTAATGATGGACACTTTTTAAAATAGTTGAGCCTCTTTTTAATTTTCTGGCCTTTTCTCACCGTTAAGCTCACACACACACACACACACACACACCCACAGGTAAGCTAGCTGCCCCGATCAAATGGGTTAGATTAGGCTGGAACTGTGACCAACCACGTACCAACCTGGATCAAATTGTCACAGTTGGCTATTTAATATTTTTAGAGCACCAAAATAGGATTTTTTGAGATTTAATTTAATATAATAATAATAATTTATTCAGACAACCATTGATCCATTAAATTTGAATTTACATTTACATTGTTAGTATGAACTTAAAAACTCTGTTAGTACTTAATAACTAAGAGAGACTTAGTCCTCTGGGTGAGGCTCCACACCAGTGGGCTGTCTAACTTATTGTCTATGACATTCAGGATGCTGTTACTGCTCCCACGCAAGCTGCTTAGCAGTGAGGCTTTCTATTTCTCGGAAGACAAGACATGGCTATTTCTATACAAAGTGACATTTCGTTTCTCCATTTTTGACATCGCACCGTAAAAATCCTTCTAGAATCCGTCATTTTGTCTTTCGTTTTTACCGATCGTTGTCTAGGTCCTTTTATATGTAGACTATTTCAGAAGAAATATTTCTATCCCAAACGTCAACATCACTCTGACTACTGGCAGTTCTCTAAGGTAGTGAAGACAATTTTATTTTGTAATCGCCATGCTAAAGACAGTAGAAAACTTTTTACTCGACGGCCACAAAGTATAAAAATGGAATGGAAAAATGGAATTTTTCACTTTTTTGTATGGAAAATGTGAAAAATTATTACCTACATGTTTAGTTTTAGGGGTTTACGGGTTCCATAAAGGGTGTCGAAATTTTCATTACTTTTGCGATATGACACACCATTTTCGAGATATAAGCCAAATAAAAGAAAAACCTGAATAAACTACTGGATTTCGTAAAAAGTGCAGTTGACTCTTTCTACGTTGCTGCCGTCGTACTGTCTTCACGGAACGTCATTTTTGTCTATTCTTCCGTCGACAAAACCCGTTTCTATAATGGTCATGCTACGCGTGCAGGTGGCATCAAAGTTGTCTGTGCGCGACTCAGCGAACATTGTTGACGCACTGTAGAAGCGCCGCACACGTAACAGCGCCCTGTAGGCATTGTTAAACTGGATGCGCAGAGAATTGTAAGCCCTTTGGGTATATCTGAAATGCCTGCACTAATGATTGCTCCTTAAGAGGCTTACAACAGCTACAGCGCGGTCACCGTCGGACTGCATAGAAAAGAAAGAGAACCGCGATGACACAACGGTGGTAATTTATTGCAAAATACGAAGCAATTATCTATTTACAAAAAATCTATTGATTGGATTAAAAAATTAAAACACTATTACGTTACTATGTTGCTGTAGAATAATCTGATAAACAATCAGAATGATTTAATGCATAGTAGTATGGTTTTTAATCGTTATAAGAAATTTTTAGAGGTATAGTCGTGATTTTTTTCTAGCGAATCAAATTAGTTGTATTATGTTTTCATTACACTATCTAATTAGCAAATATCCTAAAGAATAACATATATTTTTCTGATTTTATTTACTGCAGTCGATCATATACTTTTAGGCATTATAAAACTTACATTTAGGTCCTGTAGTCCCCTTAAAAAGAGGTGCAATTAGTAATTAATATATCGTACAATAATATTTTTAGGAGCGTAAAATGGGAATTATAAGAGGTTCGAATAAATACATGCCTTCTTAAATATCTAATAGCTACCCTATAAAAATAACCTTTCCAATAATTGTTCCATCAAAAATAAAAAACGGTACATTTTACAATTTCCTTATATAATTATGCACAAACGATTCCCTTTCAATACTTGGAATACTATTCCAAACGAATGGAATCTCAAGTATACCGGGTTTTTTAGGGTTTCGTACCCAAAGGGTGCTAACGGGATCCTATTACTAAGGCTCCGCTGTTCATCCGTCTTTCACAGGGCTGTATATTTTGAACCGTAATAGGTAGACCTTGAAATTTTCATAGAGTGTGAACTACTAAGGCCGCTACAACAACAAATAAAATAAACTAACAAATTAAAGCGGGTGGTACAAGAAACGTGTTTTTATTTTACAAAGGTAATAAAAAAAATGTAGTGTTCGAAATTTTACGGTGGTACGGAACCCTTCGCGTGCGAGTCCGACTCGCACTTGGCCGCTTTTCCGTTGAGTTACGCAACACGTAACTAAGTTGAATACTTAAAAGGAACGGTTCAATGGATTTTCTTCATGGATTTTATACTGAATCAGTTCAAAAAGAAAAAGTGGGAAAACGAATTGAATTATGTGTATAGGGAAACTTTTTTATTTGACGCTGGTCTTGGTAACGTTGATCAAATGAAGTACCGCACCAGTTATTTTTTATTAATACCATAATATGGAGACGACAATACGACAGTAAATGAAAGTACTGGCAGTGCGTAGGAGTATTTTGAATCCATGAAAAACCCAATTCTTAAGCAACTTAACCTGTTACATTGGGCTGGCATGTTGTTAGCATGGCAACAGGTTCATCCCGGTCCAGACAGGGATGTGCCTATAGAGGTATGAGGTATAGGGTGTAAAGTTCACTCATCCTCCATAGAAAAGGGAGGATCCTCCGACCAGACGAGGGTCGTGTCTGGTGGGGAACTGCCCGACGATTGATGTCGGGACGTTGTATATATGCTAGTTGCGTGGTAAAGTCTGCTTGCGCGATGCAGGACTTTAGGTGACGTCAGTGTGACGCGTAGCTCGCATGGGGCATTGTAGATGCCGTTACAAGCCTATTGCCATTTACCGAACACAAATCCAAAATCCGGGCTGCTACTCAGATGTTCCTAACGGAAATATCAGATAGCACTTTGTCCTAACTGAACATCGTAACCAGATCCATATGCTCAGCACCGTGATAGTTTTATTAACCTTTAAAGCTTTTGCTCGCGACTTAGCCCGTGTGGAGGTCGGAAATTCTCTCACGAAAACGTACTGTAGCGGTATCTACATACAAACTACGCGTTACACTGACGTCACGCAAAATCCTGCATCGCGCAAGCAGAGTTTACCGCACAACAAGCATATATACAACGTCCCGACATCAAAAGTCGGGCAGTTGCCCACCAGACACAACACCCTTCTGGTCGGAGGATCCTCCCTTTTCTATGGAGGTATGAGTGAACTTTACACCCTCTTCCTCATACTCGTACCTCTATAGTACTGTTACTGTTAGCCTGCATCATCCCACTGCTGGGAAAACGCCTTTCCCCATGACTTCCAGCTCTTTCAATCCAGGGCTAAAGTGGACCACAGGTCGTTTATTTTCTCCAGCTCGTCCCACCATCATCTACAGAGTCTGCCGCGACGCCTTCTGGCTCTGTCATGGTTCCACGTAGTGGTTATTTTGGCCCACAACCCACTGGGCATACGGCAAACGTGGCCAGCCCAGTCCCAATTCAGCTCAGCGGCTTCGAGAACGTACTACCAGGATAAAAAAATATCTCATGAAGAGCCCTAATTAGGTCATGGTCTACCAGTGTGCCAAATTTCATCGAAATCCGTTCAGCTGACAGACAGACCGGCAGAGTTACTTTTGTATTTATTATATTAGTATGGATACAACCTAGAGGCATCGTAGGTGCGTTAAAGAGGAAATTGAAACGTCTCATGTACCTGTAACTCAACTGGTGGTAGAAATAAGCAGTTCTGGGACGAGCTCTTTCACAAGATGTTCGACTACTTTTTAATGCCAATATTTATTATTCAGAATGCCTATATAAATACAGGGTTATTGGTTACACGTCGGCAATCCATTATGGTAATTTGCAACAAAATACCCCTGATGACCTATATGCAAATGTCAACCATTTTCGAGTAATTTAACATTTTATATTTTTTAGCGGTACACTTTGAAAATTCGATTTAAAAAATAATGCATGTATTTTTTTTTAATATTATTTATCATCTGCTTCTACTTCAATACATAATAATCAACCATAAAATGACAATTAGCTTTAATAGTTTTACAAATCGTTGCAAATTTTTATCATTTTGAGCAGCACCGTAATTACGTAACACACGATCTATCAGAATCTGAATCATTTTGAAGCCTATTGCTAATCCATTGCTTCATATATTCGAAAAATTTGTCTGATCGGTTGCAAATGACCTCTCCTACATTATTACATATTAAAGGATTCCCGACATATAACCAATAACCCTGTATATACACCGTTACATTTTGATTGTACTATGAACAAGTTTTACTATGGGACCATCCCAGAAATCATGAAAAAAAAAGTGTGCTGTTTGCATTTGAAATACCAATTCTTGAGAAAGGTTATAGGATATTTAACACCATGCTACGACTCTTAGCAGCCGAGCAAAAAGAAAAAGTGAGAAAGGAAAATGAAGTAACAGCGTGGGCGGGCGATGCAATGCGACGCGGTGGGTCAGGTGAGCAAAATATTTCACGTGAACGAAGTCGCTTTTTTTTTTTTTTTTTTGAAGGGCAACTCGCAGTTTTGACCACTGGGGGTCGTGGCTGCTTAACCGGTCTGTCCTGTGGTTGCCTTTCGGATTTTACTCTAAAAGGCCTCCAGCCAGGAGCGGAAAAATTTAAAACTAAACTTAAATGTTAGATGACCGCACGCTAAGGGCACCCCCTGTGGGGTACGGACCTCGGCTTAGGGCGTCATCGGGAGAGGGCAGCGCGATATTGGGGACGGGCTGGATCGAAAGGTTAATATCATGATTATTAATCGGGGAATTTAAAGCTACAGGCTCAGCTACGGCGCGGGCTGAGGCCTCATCGGACTGGGAACGAAGTCGCGCAGAACTTAATCTATTTATACTTGTACTAGGCTCAACTTATCTAACATTATAATATGTCAACATTAACCATCGACTCGAAAAGAAGAAGTTACTTGTTTTACATTTATCCTTGGGATTCAAATCCTATTACGTTTTTGGCCGAAATCAGTAGATTTTATTATAAAGCCTTATATAATATAATAAAATCTACTGATTTTCTTCTTTGATTTTCGTCTGCTACTCGTGATTTATTTAGGATTTGATTCCCAAGGCGATTTAGTATTAACGGAGTCGTATTTTGTGGAGATAGACTATGTTTTTTTATCTAGATTTATGCTTACATTTATATGTTATTTTTTTATCGTTACATTTTTTATATTTGTTATATTTTTATCGTTATCTAGTTTTTTTCATCTACAAAAACTTTTACACGTCAATCATGTTTTTTAAACTAGATGAGGTCGGCGTTTCCTATCTGACTACTCTAAGAAAGGCCGAAACAAACTCAGAGGTCACAGTCTCTTTTAAAGTCCAGACATAATCTTGGTCAGGTCATGCGAAGACCATGCAGATTGGTATCTGAAATAGTCTTTTGAGGAAAGAACCACACAAATTGAATGGACCTGTCCAGTCAGTGCACGCATTTGTCAGTAATCGTGCAGCTCGACTCAGGAAGTCAGGACTTGAGGCCATAGGCCTAGGCATAGGCCTCCTAGTCTGCGCCACAACACCCTATCCTCCGCTTTCCGCATCCAGTCTGTCCGTTTCCGCAGCCACCTTCTGAAGGTCGTCGGTCCATCTAGCTGGGGGGCGTCCCACACTACGCTTGCCGATAAGCGGTCTCCACCCTAGGACTCGTCTGCTCCACCGGCCATCGGCCCTTCGACAAACACGGCCAGCCCACCGCCACTTCAGCTTGCTTACTCTGCAAGCTATGTCGATACTCCGGTTCTTTTCCGGATAAATTCATGTCTGTCGGAACTATATAGAGATTAAATTCCTACAATTTCCAAGCTTGGTTGACGAATTGGTTGTCAAAGCGGGTTACTCCTTATAACATAGATTGGCGTAAGTACAGTCGCCGGCACATCAAGTTACCACAGACTGTCCAATTTTCTCATTTGATTTTGAACTTAAACATCTACATTATAGGTTTAAAATCGTTTGGAGAAATTTGACAGTTTCGTGTAGCTTGACCTGCGGGCGACTGTACCTATCCTCTTGATAATTAATCCTTTACCTACGGACACTGGTCACATTAAGGCAAACCCAAACCGGGATAAGGGATGCTGGACGTGACTGCACGCGTCGATTGTTTGCGCGAAAAGCCAAATTACTTTTACGCCAGTTTGAACATCTCCGTATAAGTTAGTTGACACGATCTGCGGGAGCGACTTTTTTTACGCATCCCGCGCGGGATTCACTTTACGTAGAAAAAGTGGACGTAGATATGTAATCATCCCTTATTTTTCCTAGCTATACCAGATTAACTCATGCCGCGGTAAATATCAGTTAATTTTCCTTTCAGTAATAAAAATTCATGCATCAAGGCTCCCACAGACAGGCGCGACGCGACAGCGCTAAACAAAGGCGCCGCTCGTCGCGCGAATCGCGGTGGTTTTGTGTCGGGTGTCGCGTCGCGCCAGTGTGTACGAGCCTTCATTTAAAACTAAAACCGACCCTCCGTACGTAGTTTGTTTTTAAGCAGGGCTGCCACCTATTTCTTTTTTAATACTCTACGTTAACTCCGTAGTGATCATTAAATAAATCCTTAATTCTTTACTTATATCGTAATTGCAAAACTTTGTAAACATGTTGGTTACACAATCAAACATAAATCATTGAACGACTTTTGTTTGCATCTTTGAATGCGGATTGACTATTATTTGGACGAGGGCGCGTCGCGTCGGCGAGGTTTTGCGACGCTAAACGAATTTGACAGCTGTCAAATTTGATTAGCGTCGCAAAATTTGACATAACCCCGGGTACAGAGGCGGCAGCCCGCCAAAAATAGAAAACAACCGTAGTTTGAGGAGATCGATCAAAAACCCATTACTTTGTTGTGATTGTGATATTGGTGATAATTGTGATTATAATACCCTTGCAGTGAGTTTATTGATTTGCGCTTGCGCCTCACGTACTCGGTGAAACGGCGTTTACATTATTATTCATTCCTTAATGCGATTACAGACTTGGGATTATTCAGAATATTATTTACTTTCATTTTACTGACATCTCGTTGCCCGCATACTCACGCACAGAATATAATAACATATTTTTAGCTAAAGAAGACGTATTGCCTTTATAAGCATAAAGGCTCCTTCAAACAGGCGCGACACGCGACGCGACACAAAGGCATCGCTCGTCGAGCGACAGTCTATGCTTTTTTGTCACGTCGCGTGTCGCAACTGTTTGTAGGAGTTTTAAAGTAATTATATTTAAGAAGCGAGTGACACAGTTGGTAACAGATGCTATAAAAATAATGTTCATTTGACGATTACATTTTGACAGCCCTTTTGGAGATACATTTCGCAGGCGCCATTTTGAAAATAGTTATGAATACGGGATTTAATGAAAGCCTTAATGAAGAGTATCAACCCTCACCGTTAGGCCCTAATAAAGTATTCCAAGTCATTTTGGTCCAGTGTACAGGTTCAGACTAATTAGTTTGAACCTATGCTGGGTATGGTACAAGTTAAAAGAAGTAGATAAGTTTGATGTTATGGATTAATGTAAGAAATATTTTTGTAAACCGGCGTGCGTGTACGTCCCTGATGTATGAACGTAAACAGGGCAAAGGTAGTATGTAAGGATCGGAGCAGGTGGCGTTCTGTTGTTTTTGTCTACCCCCGTGGGAGGTAGGCGTGAGTTTATGTATGTGTATATTTTTATTATAATTTATATTTGCACACCTATTAAGGTAGGATATGGTTTAAAGAACTTTTGTCATAATTATGTATCACCTCATGTACATACCTACCCATATTGAAGCAAATAAAGGATTTGATTTGATTTAGAACTTTCATAATTCAAATGCCCATTATACCCAATGGAAGGGCAACCCTTTCTCAGCTACTGCAGTTCAAGTAATAGCTTGGTTGGACGTTTAGATAATATTGTCGCTCAGTAAAATCACGGTGAAAAGCTTAATCATATTATAGGACTGGATATTCACTCATCCCCCTTAGACTATAACATCGCACATGGTCATTATAACCATGTTTGGCAGACGGACTGATGATCATGGTATTTTTAACCGACTTAAAAAAAGGAAGAGGTTCTCAATTCGACTGTTTTTTTAAATGTGTGTTACCTCAGAACTTTTTTTTAGGTGAACCGATTCTGATGATTATTTTTTTATTTGAAAGATAGTGCTTCTCATGTGGTCCTATATAAATTTGATCAAGCTCTGACCAGTCGTTTTTGAGTTATCCTTAATAATGCGTATTTTTTTCACTTAATATATTGATGATGTTTTAATAATTTCCTGTCACTGTTATTTACATGTCAAGTAGCGGTATTCGAATTTGTGTGGGGTAGGTACCACAACTAAAAAGTGAAAAATATAAACTTTTTTATAAAAAAAAAAACAACCCACTTCAAAAAAAAAACACTACAACGTGTAAAAAAAATAACTTTATTTTCGGAAAGTTTTTGGGAGTTTTTTGTTTTGTATTTTCGTTGTTTGCCACCGACTTCCGAAATTAAATGTATTTTTTTATGTTTTTTTGAAGTCGGTTGTTAGTATTAAGGCTCCCATAGACAGGCGCGACGCGACAGCGCGACACAAAGGCGCTGCTCGTCGCGTGACGAGCGGTGCCTTTGTGTCGCGCACGATTCGCGTCTTTTTGTAGGAGCTTTTAGCAGACCAAAAGTGTAGAGCTTCTGCACAGGATTATGCAACACCTTCTCTCCTGTCCGTCTTGAAGAACCACCTGTACCTTTTAGGATGTGAACGAGACAAAAGTCAAAACTGTTTAGTATTCAGGTGGCTACTTACTGACAAAGAAAACATTTTATAGTCTGTCGAAACGAATATAAAAAAAAGAAGGGAATTGGACCCTTTGCCTACAAAACCATAAACCTATCCGCTAAAATCCTAATACCCAGACCAATCTTACAAGTACAATATGAATAATTCAAAGCCCACTCTCATTTGTAATGAAACAAGTTGTTATAGTACCAAATCATTGACAATTCCGCCTAACGAGGGCTCTTATATAATTTGATGTAATTCTGTTAGGGATCGTGATTTGTACGAATACATTTCGCATTTTGCGATTAAGTGTAACATTACGCCTTATGCTTCAAAGCGGTAGGCAGAGGTAAAAAGTACACCCACATTTCGCCAGTTATGCTTAAGTTGTATGTGATAAGGGTTGAGTGTGTAGTGGCATTTACATCGCCACATGCGAGCTATGCGTCATACTGACGTCACGCAAAATCCTGCATCGCGCAAGCAGAGTTTACCACGCAAATAGCATATATACAACGTTCCGACATCAATCGTCGGGCAGTTGCCCACCTGACACAACACCCGTCTGGTCGGAGGATCCTCCCTTTTCTATGGAGGATGAGTAAACTTTACACCCTGTTCCTCATACTTCTATAAGTGTATTGCCATCAACTGAGCAAAAATCAAGACTCCGGGCTAATTCTAAAAAAAAACTGTAGGAAAATCATAATAATATAATAGTGCTTTGTACAACCTGGGGATCGTACCTGGGGGCCTACTCTATAAGTCCGTCAACGGAGATAGGCGGCCCGTCGGAAAGTAATTTGAAACTTTGGAGTGAATCCTTTACCCGGTTAATTAACTTTTTCGGACAGGTAAGACACATCGGGAGTAGGGACAACTTTCCCATCGTGGTGTCATTCATTCTTAGGTCGGGCTCCAAACTAATCTTATGTCCGTAGGTGATACGGAGTAAAAAACCCGTAACGGCGGTCGAAACTACGGATTTCGTACTTAGAGACTAGAACCCCTTTACCCATAAACCGAACATAAAAACTACATACCGTGCTACTGAGAAAATCCTGATGGTAAAAACCCCAAAGCATTTCCCCCATGGAATCCCAACCCAGGACCCAATGCGCATCATTCGCACTAGGACCTACCTAAAGTAGTCTGCTACTGAGAAATTCATTGACAATTATGCCTAATGAGACCTTTTACATAATTTGATGTAATTCAGTTAGGGAACCAAATCTATTCCAGATTTTGGGTATTTTATAGATTAGAGGGGTAACCGAAAGGGATGTTCATTGCGGTCTTTATCAAAATGAACTCCCCTTTCCCCCTTTTTAGAATATGAATAGGCCCAAATGATAATATTACTTGAAAATATAGGCAGAGGTTTACCTATAGTACAGTCACATTTCGCCAGCTTTGTTTTTTAAGTCCCATGTAATAGGGGGCGAGCCTATTGCCATCAAACGGGCACAAATCCAGGCTGCGGGCTGCTATTGAGAAATTCGTGGTAGAAAGACCTAATCAGTTTGCCCTAGGGATTGAACCCAGGGCCCCATGCTCAGAGATAGCGCTTGCTAGTTCAAAAATTATTGACAATTATTGCAAACTAGGATATACTGCAGGGACAAATAATGAGACCTATAATATGATTTGACGTAATTCTGTTAGGGAACTAAGTTTTTTTCGGTTTTTGGGATAAAGTTCATGCGTATAAGTATTTCGTAGATTAGAGGGGTAAACAGAAAGGGATGTTCCTCGCGGTCTTTATCAAAAGGAAGTCCCCTTTCCTCCTTTTTAGACTATGAATAGACCCAAATGATAATATTACTTGAAAATATAGGCAGAGGTGTACGGTCACCAAAAGTGATGTTACCAGGGTCGTCGGATATAGTTGAAGTTTAGTAAGAAATCGTTGGATGTATTCGAATAAAATTCAATTTAATTAATAGAACACAACTTAAACTATATCCGAGGACCCTGGTTACTTATCTCTTTTGGTGACTGTACCTATAGTACGAGTACACTACAATTTCGCCAATAATGTGAGCCTACTCTTCCATCAACCGGCGCAAATCCAGATTCCGAGTTGGCACTGAGAAATTCATGATAGAAAAACCCAATAACTTTTTTCTTTACTTGAAAAACCCCAATCAATCTACCTAGCCTTTTCCCAGCTATGTCGGGTCGGCTTCCAGTTTAACTAGATGCAGCTAAATACCAGTATTTTACATGGAGCGACTATCTGTCTAACCTCCACAACCCAGTTACTGGGTAACACAATACCGCTTGGTAAGACTGGATGTCAAACTTGGGCTTCTGTTTACCCGTAACGACTGTCAAAGATCTAGAAATGAGATAAGATCATAAGATCTGTATCTCTTTAGTTACCTATGTTAACAAATAAATAAATAAATAAATGACAGCCGGGACCAACGGCTTAACGTGCTTTCCGAGGCACGGAGGGGTTTCTATATGTAATGGATGGTCACCCATCCACGGACCGACCGCGACAAGCGTAGCTTAACCTTCGATCGACCCTTGCGGCTGTTATTACTTAGCCACGAGCCCCCTTTACTTGAAAAACCTATTATAGAATAGAAAAGAATACTCTTTATTATGTTCACAATAAAAATACAGATATAAATAGGTATATATAATAAATAATAATAATAATAATAATTTAATTCAGACTTTTGTCCATATAGAGTTAGTAATACACTGAAGCTTAGAACTATGTTAGTAATACACACATACAAAAACAAAATATAATAATTATCCTATGTGCAGGCGAATCCAGTGCCTCCAGATAGGACTCTCCACATGTTCAGCAATGACCCTCAGGTAGCTGTTAGGACTGTCTCTCACTCTGCGCATCAACGATGCTGCTCTTTTTCTAATTATGGCATAATAGCCATCCACTTGAGATTCTGCAAACATCGCTGACGCACTGCAATAGCGAGGCAGTCCCATCAACACCCTGAAGCCATTGTTGTACTGAACTCTCAGAGCACTCACGACCCGCTGCGTGCAGCTAGCCCACAGGCTGCAGGTATATAGGTGCGGGTAATATATATGACGCCACGTGATGATGTATTAAATTTATTGTAACATTTTTTAAAAGTTGTAATCGATTATTTTTACTCTATGGTATAGAGTTTATTTCTTTAGTGGTATTTTTAACTTAGAGCAGGTAACACCGAATGGGGTTGTGAGTGTCATGGCGGCGATGGCAAGCACATTGTGATGCGATCGTCACGCGGTGCACACGCACAAATCCGTTGGCTCTAAATGCAAGTTTAACAATTGTTGTGATTAGACGTAATCAGTGATAATCATTGTAATCATTAAATTTTGTAGTTAAGTGTCGTTGCGATATTTGAAAGTAAATTAAGTGCGTTATTTTGCGAGTATTATTTTCCAAACACCTGCACGTACACGCCCATGATGAAATGATGAAGGACCAACAGATGACGGATCAGCAACGACACGTGGTGTCTCAGCCGCCGTCATATATACATATATTATTATTGTTACCTAACCAATATTATTTATATTTTATATTTATATAACTTATATTATAAATTGCAAGACGCACTGAATATGCCTGAAAGCGCTAATGAAGGGTGATCTTCCTCTGTCCCTTAGAGAAGACTCATTGACGTGTGCATACTTCCCATCCTCATATATGGTGATCAAACATGGTCTTTGACTAATAATAATAATAATAATAATTCCTTTATTGTCAGGCAACTGAAGCCCATAGATAAAATACACAAAATACAAAATAACAAACTAATACATAATAAAACTGAAACTTGTGTTAATAAATATTACTTAAAACTATGTTAGTAACACTTCACTTCACTAGCTAATTGTCCTTGTGCTAATCAGCAGAAGTCCACGGTCGAGGTTTGCCAAAGGGCTGTGGAACGGAGTATTCTGGGTATCAAACCAACAGACCGGGTTAGGAATACGATCATCCGTTCCGTCACAAAGATAACTGATGTCACCAGGAAAGCTGCCACGATAAAATGGAATCGGGCTGGACACATCTGCCGCATGTCAAACTACCAATGGGCCAAACTTACGACCCAATGGGTCTCTCTTAATGGCAAGCAACATCGCGGCAGGCAAAGATGGAGATGACGGGATGAGCTGGGCTCCTTCAACAAGAACTTGTCCTTAGCAGCTTTAAACAGAGAGAAGTGGAAAGAGCGTAGGGAGGCCTTTGCCCAGCAGTGGGACATCACAGGGTTTTAATTAATTAATTATATTATTTATTGAGACATTTAAATTAGTCTACATATGTGTTGACTTTAAGAACTTCTGGAGCATTATCACGAAATATACTATTCTTTTAAATCTCCTACCGAAACAATAAGAGAAGAACAAGTAGCTAACACACACACATTCGCAATTTGACAACAGCATATTATATGCAGCATATATATGTCGGAAATACGTTAAATCAATCGTTTGACTTTGACGAACCGGGACGCCAGCGCCACCAGGTGGCGCTCGATAGAGTCTTTTTCATAATGTTTGACCAGAGTCAAACGATCGTTTAAGATCTTGTACACACATGTGGTATGCAATAAAAATTTGAATTTGAATTTGAAAGTAGAGTTTCTTGTTGGCGGTTAAGCAGTGAACACGTTTAGAAACTGTCGCGGGTTCCGTATAGTTGTGTCGTGTACCTACAGTGTGTGATTCGCTAGTGTGATTAATTTGTTCCCAAATTATAATTTGATTTGAATTGCAAACGGTTTTTCTATTACGCAATAACCAACACTTCCCATAGTACGCCCACAGTAGTTAAAATATGGCTAATGATAACGACAGAGACGTACCTTCGTCGTCATACATATATAAACTCACGCCTTCTTCCCACGGGGGTTGACAGAAACTACAGAACGCCACCTGCTAAAAACCCTAAATATTCCTTTTACCTCGTTTACGTTCACATAGCTGGCTTAAATGACGTATATTACTAAAAACCTTGAACAAGTGTACTAAAGGTGCACCTCTGCCTAACCGTTCGGTGAATTATGGCGTGATGTTATGTTTAAGTGCACAACAGAATAAGGGTGGCAATGTAGCTACTGAGGAAAGTACCATTCCGTATCAGGGCCGAATTTAGGGGAGGGCATCCGGGGCGACCGCCCCGGGGCCTCCACAAAAGAGGGGCCCCCACAATAGAGACTTCGAAAAAAAAGTATATTTTTAAATTCCGACGAGTAAACACTGGTAAACAACTTTTTCCTTTGATATTTTTTTTCGCTGTTTTACACACGGTGTGTAGGTACAACCGTACAACCGTTAGGGTACCTTGTCCTTACTACCCTAGCTAAAAAATCCACCCTGTTTAAAAATTATTGAAAACTTTGTTTTACTTTTTTTATCGTCTGTTCCACAAAATTTTCGGGGCCTACACTTTTTGGTTGCCCCAGGGCCTCCACACGCTTAAATACGGCCCTGTTCCGTATTATCACTCTTTTATTGTACCCACTGGTTTAAACTTAGAGTCTGAATAAGACAAGGACTAAAAAATTGTAGTGCGTACTACTTGCAACCGGCGCCGGCGTGTGTGTATGACCAGAGGTATGAACGTAAACGAAGCAAAAGGAGTATATAAGGATCGTAGCTGTTGGCGGCGGTCTCCCGTCCGATCACCATGTTCAGCAAGTCTATCCCTTGGGAGAAGCGAGCCAAATACTTTGGCGTCATCCTTGACGAGCACCTTTCCTTCTCGGTAGACTCCATTCCGTCCTGAATGCACGTAGCAAATTGTCACTCAAGTGCAAATTGCACATTTACACAGCGTGCATTCGCCCGATCATGACCTATGCGAGCGTAGTCTTCGCACAAGCGAAACCCCATCACATCCATTAATAATACTCTAAACTTTTCGATCCAGCCTGTCTCACCTTGCTGCCCTCTCTCAGTGACGCCCTAAGCCGAGGTCCGTACCCCACAGGGGGTGCCCTTAGCGTGCGGTCATTTAAATATAAGTTTAGTATTAAATTTCGCTCCTGGCTGGAGGCTTTTTGAGTCAAATCTTAAGGCACCTACAGGACAGTTCGGCTAAGTAGCCAGGACCTCAGAGGTCACAACTACGAGCTGCCATACCAAAAAAAAAGGCGGCGTTCTGTAGTTTCTGCCTTTCCTCCATGGGATGAAGGCGTGAGTTTATGTATGCAATGTTTTGTGTTTCGTAATATTAATTACTTATTATTGTGTAGAATCCAGTTCTTCTAACTGAACAGATAGTTGTGCTGATGGGGAGTTTGTTGCGCTTTTTTTTCTTCCCAGCTAAAGCACTAGGAAGTAGTGAAAGGCGGGCGTTTTGGGGGACTGTCTTATGTAATTTTGACGTTCAAAAAATGCTGATTGTCAGCCTAGTTTGAATAAATGACTTTTGATTTTTGTTTTTTTTTTTAAATAAATATATGCACATATTTTTCGAATTTTTCGGCTTAAGCTCCTCTTCATGTTGTGTTGTAATAAATGTTGCAAATGATAGTGAACACGCTTGGTATACAGATTGATAATCGACTGTATCTTATTTCGTAACGAGATCATACTGCACATCATTCCCTTGACACACGTCCTTAGTTGTAAATGACGTGCATCCTCAATATTTCTTGAGAATTTCAAGGAAATTATGACAACAAATGTCTTTGGAGTGTGAAGTTGTTGAAGATAATAATATAGAGGTATGAGCAACAGGGTGTAAAGTGGTCCATGCACTGCACCCATGCTCTATGAAAAAGGGAGGATCCTCCGACCAGACGGGTGTCGTGTTTGGTGGGCTACTGCCCGACGATTGATATCGGGACGTTGTTTATAAGCCAGTTGCGTATGCTAGTGGCGCGGTAAACTCTGCTTGCGCGATGCAGAATTTTGCGTGACGTCCGTGTGACGCGTAGCTCGCATGTGACGTTGTAGATGCCGCTACAAAGACTTACATCACATATTGATGGACTGTGTTCGATATGAGTGTGATAGAAATGATCTGTTTGGGGTCTTGGGGTTGGACCATCGAGCCAGAATTGCTTTCATAAAATTCTGTCACAAGAAAATGGTGCTGATGCGTAGAGCTTGTTCAGGTTCACGTTCTACATGTAAACTGTAGCAATTTGTTTTTAGGGTACGATGGGAGTGTCACATGCATTGCTATTATAAAAGTCCCTAATTAAATAATGAAAAAAAAAACTATCTGAAAAGTCACGATTAGGCAAAGGTACAATCCCTATTAATATTATACATTGGAGAACGGATTAACCACTGAACGGATTTTGATACAATTTGGCAAGGAGATAGATGGCATCCTGGGGAAGGACATAGGCTACTTTTTGTCCCGGTAGCACGTTGCCGTGGGACAATTTCCGACAACCACGCGGCCGAAGCCGCGGGCAGAAGCTAGTCAGACATAATTCAGAATTAGAAACTAAATATCAGCTACAATATTGACGCTAGTTTGATTGAATTCTACGCTGTGGGCTATCACGAGAACCACGGAATGTTTACTAGGTTCTACGTGTAATTTATAAATCAAACCAATACGTTCACGATATTTGTGTCTATTAACGCATTGCTAATCCATGATGATCCTGGCAAGATACTACGGGTAAGGTTTAAAAAAAGATATAACAACTATACTACAAAAACCGCTCTATACAATTCATACCCCAACCACAGCTTTTTTCTCCCCTATCCGTATTACAAAGGCCTTATATTCTTGCTACTGGCTATGAATGTGCAGGTTCCTCCATTATTCATGACAATTGAATATCGCCGTTCCGCGCCATCTTTTCTTCGGTGTTTTTCAAACTGATTTAGTTTGTGAAGAACGGAAATATTATGGTAATACATTCTGTTTTATACCAATTGGGGTCTGTAAGAGATTCTTGGAAGTGCCTTTTGTGTTCTAGGCAGTTTTCACTAAAAGGTGAAGACTAGTAAAGAGAGTTTATATGCCTACTACATTTTTTTTTTTTTTTCGAATGGCAACTCGTAGGTCAACCTAAGAGATTGTCGACTGCTTAAACGGACTATCCTGTGGATGCCTTAATAAATTAAGGTCTCCAATCAGGGTATAAACTACGCAACTACACGCTAATGGCACCCCCTGTGGGGTACGGATCTCGGCTTAGGGTGTCGTCGGGGGAGGGCAGCAAGGGACAGGCTGGATCGGATCATATGGAAATATGTCTTGCACTATCACATTTATTACTGAGGAATTTAATTATGATTTGTTGGAGAAATCATCATGGATGCACTCCGCCTGGAGTAACCGTAGAATTTATGTACAAATTGTATTGTATTTTTTATTGTGCATAGCGTAATCAGTCTATAATATTCCCACTGCTGGGACACAGGCCTTCTCTTTGTGAGAGGGAGTGGGCCGTAATACACCACGCGGGCCCAGTGCGGGTTGGTATGCCTGTCACAAGTCTATGAATTTTCGGTTCTAGGACATGACGGTTTTCTCACGATGTTTTCCTTCACTGTTTTGAGAGCAGTGGTGTTGAAATAATTAACGTAAAAAGTAAAGTGCTTTCTCTATACGAGAAGAGACCTTTGTCCTGCAGCAGGACAGTAATTAGACTGATTGAAGTGATTGCGTTAACTATAATTGACCGAGCGAGCGAGAAGCGTCTCCGTTTCAGCTTGGGCAAAAATGCTTTCGAAGTCAGGATGTCCGGCGGATGGCTGTTCTCCTCTACAGGTCGCATTTCTCAACCAATTCTCGTGAAATTTTGTGAGCAGCTTCGATAATTATATGAGATACTTTGTTGATTAATTTTTCAATTTTTTTCAAAATGGCGGTGATATGGGGGTTGAAAATGAAAAAAAAAAACATATTTTAGCCATTTCGCGCTCTTTGCGCGCACTTTTAATGTTAAGGATTTTGTGTGTTTTATGGTGCGCGGTGAACATTTATTCAGTTTTAAGCTATGCAAAGACAGACACGCGAGGTCTATAGCTCACAGAGTCGCTAATAATTAATAATTGAGAGTAACGAATGCAGGACATAATGGCTTTGTTAAAATTACGTATTCTAAGTGAAGTGCCTATCTGGGTTCGAACCTACGACCCTAAAACTCGAAAGTCGCGGCCTTTTTCACTGGGCCACCACTGCTCTCAAAAACTGTGCGAGCCAATTTTATTAGAATAGAATAGAATAGAATACTCTTTCTTCTTTCTTTCTTTATCTTACTCTTTTTTTTTCTTTCTTTCTTTTTTTTTATTGTTAATTAAGTAACTAAAGTATATTCAAGTTCTTGTTTCCAAATGATATTATTTAAATTTAAACGAATATCAACTTTAGGGCAGTGGACTTGATTTCAGTATGAATACCAATACAGAAAAAAAAAGTTGTAGCGCAAACTGATCTTTATTAAAGTAGTTTTTCCAAAATCACATATTTGTTTACATGTTTAACCTAAACCACAATCGTAATATATGTATAAAATCGACGAAATGGTTCCTCGAAAATTTGTTTTACATCAAAAATAACCGATTTCCAAAAAAAAAACACTATATAGTGAAAAATTACTTTCATTTTAGTTTTTTGCCACCGACTTCCGAAATTAAAGTTATTTTTCATTTTGTAATGTTTTTTTGGAAGTCGATACTTTTTTTTTTTGTTAAAAAGCTTTTATTTTTCACTTTTTAGTTGTGGTACCTACCCCACACAAATTCGTATACCACTACTTGCTATGTAAATAACAGTGACAGGAAGTTATTATAACATCATCAATAGTGGAAAAAATATGTATTATTGAAGCTAACTGAAAAGCTACCCAAGCAAAGTTAATAAAATTTATAAGGGACCACCCCTGAGGCATACCCTATCTGTTATAACAAGAATTTTCGGAATGGATCCTCAATAGAGATGGTGACATTTATTTTTTATTTTATTCTCTATGAAATATTGTTTGCAAATATTGCAAACAATGTTATAAAAAGTGTAAAAGCTTAAAAAAATACCAAGTTATAAACGTTTTTAAATAACTGCTAGACAAAGACGGCACTGCATAGAAGTGACGTCACTACTGAGTAACTTCATACTAGCGCCATACATCGTGCGTACCGGGCGACAAGGACGGGAATAATCCCTTCCAAAAACTTTTAAAGCGTGTAGCTCCTCCATATTTCCATCGATATTACAGATTTTCTCGATTATATCATTTTACTATGCCTTCTTTGAAATTACGTAATTTTTAAGCTATTGCATAGCTTTTATCGCGGGCTTTGAGCGCGATGACCGAATCAAGAAATTCCGTAACGAAAATAAAACCTAACACCTCCCACTCCGCCTACCATGTAGCTCGGCCGAGCGTTCGCTTAACGTGTATGTATATGGTACGACTGTACTAGAACTAATATCAGAGAAAAAAGAACTGCATAAATAAAAAATAAATAAATAATTATAATTGCATAAGTTGATAAAAAATGCTATGCAATAGCTTTACCGCGGCAGTCCCCGAGTGCCACATGTGGTTGTTTTTCGAACATTTCTAATATTAGTCATCAATCTCTATTGCCGGAGATATCGCATAACATATTATATGCAAGAAAAAAAATACAGACGAATGCAGAAGCGCCTCCTTTTTAAGAAATCTCTTGAACAAATCTTTATTTTGCTAATAATTGTACCCACTGTACCATTCCCCACTATAATTACAAACTTAAACACAAATATATCCATCTCGCTCTAACATTACGTAATACACGAGACGAAGTATGCAAATTTAATTTAACTTGGAGTTTGAAACTTGATAGAATGAAAGAGATTACGTCGACTTGGCAGCACGTGCGATTTATTAGAAATGACACACTGTAGGCGAAACTGTCTTAAGTTTAATAAGTAGAGCAGACGAGCGAAAATAATAATCGGTCCGATAAAAGTCGGTCAGAATACCATACTACCTATACATTTCCACACTATAGGCATAATTGACTGTCGTCTGTGCACAGCAAGAAAGAAAGAAAGAAAAAGTAGTTAAGCTTGCATGGAGGCTGAAGAAACCCAAATTAGAACAGAATTTCTCGGGTTACTCAGATCTTTTGCAGATGTTCCAAACAGACTAGGAGACCTAATGTAAATTTCGGAGAGGCTGGTTGGAATGAACAACGGCGGCCGCCATGGCCCACGTACATACAATACCCCACTTGAAGGACTGAGTGTGATAAATGATAAATGATTTTATTTCTGTAAGTAGGTTTGTACAAACACTTTTACACGTCAGTCATATTTTAAAACTAGATGAGGTCGGCGTTTCCTATCTGACTACTCTGAGAAGAAAGGCCGAAACAAACTCAGAGGTCACAGTCTCTTTTAAAGTCCAGACATAATCTTGGTCAGATCATGTGAAGACCATGTAGATTAGAGTCTGAAATGGTCTTTTGAGCAAAAACCACACAGAATGAGTGGACCTGTCCAGTCAGTGCACGCATTTGTCAGTAAAACAATCCCCATGTCATAGAAGCAAACTACCTACTTACAAGCAATTTAAAACGCAGACGTTGAACTAAGATTCTCACTGTCCAATTAGCGGGGTAATTACGTAACACACTAACAGTAGGAACGGGTTTCATTTTGACAGTTCAACAATATTCATTGTTAACCTCTAATTTTCATAGTTTTTGACTTTGTTTGTTGCTGAAGAGAGATCGCGACTAGATTTTGATTTTATTTAATGTACCTAACAGCCATTGCACCTACAGGGAAAATAACAGCATACAGAGTGTAAAAAGACCCATCACACAGCCGTCAACTACGCATTCTGTACATCAAACTAATTGACATAGATCAAAAATAATTGCTGTGAAACGAATTTTATTTTCAGTGTGAAAAATCACTGTTTACGGTACTGCGCAATGTAACGCACGCAAAACATTGTGCTTATGGGTGCACGCAACGGTACAGGGGTCGTGGGGGTATTTAGAGTTGTGTTATTAAAACGTTAAAAACTTGTTTTCGTAAAAAACGTCGGTAAAAGTTGAAGTTTTGACCGTCAGTATCTCCGTAACCAGAAGGTTCCCAGGCCCTACAGTCTCGACAAATATAACGACAAAAATCGGTCGTTAAGTCTAATCGATGTCAAATTTCTTTAATAGATTTTCAACCTTATGCTTTCGAAATAAAGTTGAAAATCTATTAAAGGAATTTGACAACGATACGACTTAGCGACCGATTTTTGTCGCTGCCTAATGTCGAGACTGCAGGGCTGCAGGGTATGGCCCTGTACGAAAAAACTATTACAATTTCAAGTGACTCGGCTTCGTTAAATGTCTTTTTACACTCGTTATATTTAATTTCCAATTTTTTACGTATAACATGAAATATTGTTCTAAGTAACAACGTGGGAAGTAATTAATAAGTTAAAATATGGCTTCTGCAAAACCATCACACCAAAGCAACATACATTTCAGTAAATTCTCTTGCATTTCTGTGAAGCAAATTCTGTATAATTTACGAGAAATTAATTAAATTGACTTCATTTAGTATTCAGTCGGTTTTCGGTTACAGTTGATTTTACTAATGAACTTTAATTAGTGCATCGTTGCCGTTAATTAATGAGAGGAGCGTGGATTTAATTAAAAGACCGAAGAAAGTAAATTATTTCTACTACACCGTTAACTGAAAATTTTATCGTAACTTTTACGGTTTCTCAAAACATTATTAGTATTATTAAGGAAATTAATGTAAATGTTTTGTGTGAACAATTGTTGGCTAACCTAAATTAATTCATTATTATCAGCGATCCTTCGATACCGAATAAAATTTAAAGACTAGTTCTTGCGATACAAAAAAATATATGGAGAATTGCAATGTTTTGCACATTTTATCAATTTTAAGCTATTGCATAGCTTTTATCGCGGGCTTTGAACGCGGCGACCGAATCAAGAAATTCCGTAACGAAAATAAAACCTAACACCCCCCACTCCGCCTACCGTATAGCTCGGCCGAGCGTTCGCTTAACGTGTATGTTTATGGTACGACTAGTACTTGAATTAATATCAAAGAAAAAAAATACTGCATAAATAAAAAATAAATAAATAATTGTAATTGTATAAGTTGATAAAAAATGCTATGCAATAGCTTTACCGCGGCAGTCCCCGAGTGCCTCACGTGTTTTTTTTTTAATGGTTTATGTATGTGTAAAACGACCAGCGAGATAATTGTGTAACACACTATTAGCAGAATGGCTTTTATTTTGACAGTTCAACAAATTTTTCGAACATATGAAGCAATGGATTAGCAATAGGCTTCAAAATGATTCAGATTGTGATAGATAGTGTGTTACGCAATTAGGGTACAGAACTATTCAGCCGTATATGCAAACATTTTTACAAACTTTTATATGTAGGTATGTCAGTGCACTGTCTCATTGGTCAAATAGTCGGAAGTGTCACTGCTGAGCACGAGGTTCTGGGTTCAATTCCCGACTCGGGCAAAGTGGTATTGGGTTTTTCACCGGAATTTCTCAGTAGCAGCCCAGAGTCCGATTGATGGCAATAGACTCTCCCTTTATTACATGGGACTAGAACGTAACTGGTAAAATGTGGGTGTTCTATAGGTACAGTACAACAATTTTTTGAATGTCCCTCGGCAAACTTCGTGTTTCGTCAGTCGTCGGATTTCTATCTGTTGCCATTTGCACTTGCGTCTTGCGTTTGGTCTGCACCTTGGTGCACTTGTGCAAAGGGCAACTGATAGAAATCCGACGACTAACGAAACACGAATATTGCCGAGGGATATTAAGAAAATAGGGGATCCCTTCTTTTCGCATAATGTTCTTTGTCCTAATATACTTCGGTATAACGATTTTGGCACAATTTGTTTTGGCATAATAATACTTCGGCATAATTTTTTTAGGCATACATTTTATGTTGGCATAATCATCTTAAAGACTAATTTGTTTTGGCATAAATTTGATTCGCATAACGTTAGTAGGCCTAATGACTATTAGCATAATATTGTTGGTTAAAAATTTAATACGCTGTGCAACAAAAGTTAGTGACAGAACCGAATTGCTGCAAAACCGACTCCACGTAGTCTTGTTTGTCCTACCCCTAGAGTGTAATTTAAAATCGCGTAGGCGCGTAGGGGCGAGGCGGCCCGCGGGCTGAGGAGCAGGCGGCTGCGAGCGAGCCGCCGCGGCTGAGGCTGGCCGGCGAAGCCGGTCAACAAGCCGAAGCTGCGGTGGTGAGCGAAAGCCGTCTGCGACTATTAGCACGCGTGGGGCCGCCGGAGGCCCGCAGCGCCGGAGCCGTGACAGAAACCCTGCCTGCTGCATGCTGCATGCTTGCTTGCATGCTGCATGCTTGCTTGTTTGCTGCATGCTTGCTTGCATGCTTGCTTGCATGCTATATGCTTGCTTGCATGCTGTATGCTTGCTTGCTTCATGCTTCCTACAGCGAAAAAAATAACCCACAAAATTGTTCATAAAAAAGTTATGCTTTAGAACTTTATGCTTAATAAATTTATGCTTAATCATTATTATGGTTAGAGAAATTATGCTTAAAAAAATTATGCGTAAGCTGTTATGCGTAATTATATTATGCGAAAATATAATTATGCCAAACAAAATTATGCTAAGTTATATTAGGTCTTAGAATTTTATGCAAATGGATAGGGAACCAGAAAATAGTTGTACTGTACACCTCTGTCTAACCCTTCAGGGATTCGTGATGTAATGTTATTTTATAATTCAAAACTCGGGACACCATAGTACGTTATGTTCATGAAGTCCAGGATCCTAACAAATAGAACTAAATGCATCAAGGATTAAACAAGCTGCCAGACTTTAGGCTAAGACTAAACTCTAGACAAAGGCATAAATACGCATGGAAGCCGGGGATTATAACCTATGTGCTCTCTGAGGCACAAAGATGTCTCCTCCATGTGTGAATCGGATTTACTGAAGCAAATGACAACTACCCACCTTACGGTCTTGCTAATCTTACCAGCACAGCTGTATCTATTCTCGCATAGCTCAAGAGATTACAATTTATGGTTTGCGCTGCCCTATCCGTCGAATGGTTGAATCTGATAATTGTAATTTTGTTAATATTTCTATTTTTCAAAATCCTAATTTAAATGTAATGTTATGAAAATTATTATAAAACCAATAAAGTTATTAGGAATTTAAGCTAGTCTAGATTTTATTATTTTTTTGATTTTAGTGTTAATTATTACTCTGCTGCCAAGCAATCAGATGTGATTAATTATTATTAATATGATGTAATTATTTATTTCCTATCTAGTGACACTCATTGTCATATTTTCTTTTGTTAATATGCGGATAATTTGGTGGGCTGCAATATTGTTAATGTTTTGTATTATCTTTTCTCTGTTCGAACACATATTGTAGCTGTATATTAGCCCTTAATAAAATAAATTAAATGTACATATTAGTCACTAACACAAATTCATTTATTCTCGCTGATAGAGCCAAAATAAAGTTTAAATGAGTTAGTGGCGGCAACTACATCGGCCACATGCGAACTACACGTCATACTGACGTCTCGCAAAACCCTGCATCGCGCAAGCAGAGTTTACCGCACAATTAGCATTTCCATACAACGTCCCGACATCAAACGTCGGGTAGTTGCCAGACACGACACCCGTCTGGTCGGAGGATCCTCCCTTTTCTATGGAGGTATGAGTGAACTTTACACCCTTTTCCTCATACCTCTGAGTTAAACCCTAGTGCTCGCTCGTTCATAGTTAGTTTTAGTTCTAAACTAGTCTGTAATAGTAGCGTGAAACTGTAACATTGTTGTTCTTTTACTATAAACTTTATTGTTGTAATTACGACTCACCTCTTTGTTGGTTAGAACTTTGGCATAGTAGCTGCAGTACAAATCGGAATGGCTACAGTTTATCTATTTGGTGCTGTATTTGGTCTTGTGTTGTCTAAAAACAAAGAACATGTATGTTTTGTAGAAAATAAAAGAGCTCCCTGTGAAATATACATTTGTCCAGGGAAGAAACACCACCAAACCGTTTTGATTTGTTGTTTTTTTTTCGGAAAAAACAAACATTTACACGTTAGGAATTACAAAAAGATAGGATACAGAAAAGGTACAAATGTGGAAAGGTTAGAAAGATGTAAGTAAATTACAGGCACTTCATATAAGACTTTTTACTAATTCAATCTGGTTCAGTGGTCACAAACGCGTAGCTGCTAGAGTGGGATACTGTGATCGATGTACAAGTCGGGCAAAGTCTTGATTGGTTAATCCGGTAAAGAATTCTAGTAGCAGATTCAAGTCTGGATTTGATGTCCAGTTAATGACACTAGGTTAAGCCCCTATTACAAGGGACTTATGAGTTTATAACATAAAATCTCTGTCTACACCTTCGGAAATAAATACAGGCATGATATTATGATAAAATCAGAAACGAAGTTATCCGGAAAGGAACCGGAGTTACCGACATAGCTTGCAGAGTAAGCAAGCTTAAGTGGCAGTGGGCTGGTCGTGTTTGTCGAAGGGCCGATGGCTGGTGGAGCAGACGAGTCTTGGAGAGGAGACCGCGTATCGGCAAGCGTAGTGTGGGATGCCCCTAGTTAGATGGACCGACGACCTCAAAAAGGTGGCTGGGACAGACTGGATGCGGAAGGCGGAGGACAGGGTGTTGTGGCGCAGCATAGGAGAGGCCTATGTCCAGCAGTGGACTGCGATAGGCTGAGTTGATTGATTGATGGATATTATGTTAGGTCCAGTTGTAAGGATCCGATTGGAAACTAGCGTCTGGTATTAGTTGTCTGGCATTTATGCTGAACTGGACCTATTTGGCAGCCGTGGGGCACACTACTATTTTAAGGCAATACTATTTTAAGTTTTTTCTATTTTATAGAATAGAATAGAATAGAATACTCTTTATTATGTACACCATAAGAATTACCGATATAAATGTAGAAATTTTACACAGGGTGACACAATGGGCGGTCTTATCGCTAAAAGCGATCTTTTACAGATAACCCTTGGATGGATTCAAGGGAGAAGGAGAGACAATAATGCAGGTAGTCAGTGGTGTACCATTTACATATACAACAAATACACACATACATAAAACATATACTTATCTACATATAATATATACAATAATAAACATGAAACAAGAGCACGAAAACTAAATGTAATGATGATGTTTAAGGAGAGAGGAAGTGTTTTAACCATAATTTTAAAAGTGGACAAAGATTGAGCACGCCTTATCGACTCGGGCAAGGCATTCCATAACCGTACTGCTTGAACTGTAAAAGACTTGTCATAAAAGCTGGTGGAATGCATCGGCATCTCTAGTCTTAAGTTTTTCGATGACCTAAGGTATCTATAATGTGTGTCATGAAGGAACTTGAAACGTTCTTTAAGATAAGAGGGGGTTTTATTTTTTGTGAATTAATATTAGTAATATTATTATTAATATTAATTGTATTGTATGGCTTAACATGGGTAAAATAATTTTTTCATTTCTCATACACGGAAAGTACTGTTTGTTTGATCTGAGTAGCGGGTGGAAGACGCTGTTCCCCGTCTTAGGGCGGGAATGACTCCTAGTAATTACTTCCCTCTCTAGGGCGGGAATGAATTTAAAAAATATAAATAAATTTGGTTAGGTAGTCGGCTACGATTTTTTTTACATAATAGTGACTTCATAACAGCCAGTGTTCATTAAAAAAATACCCATTAAGGGGGAGGCGCTAAAATTCAAATTTACTTACGTTTTTTGCAATTTGCAGTGACTCACCAGAAACACAATTGACACAGAGCTGCAATTTGCAAAAAACCAAACAATATTTGAATTTGGCGGGCTACAACTGAGGATCCACCTTAAGTGGGACGGCCCGCGGCGGTGAGGCGGTGTGTTCCATATTTAAAATTTAAAAAGGACTATCATTTGGCGGGATACTAACTCTGTAAGCTTCCTTAACTTTGTTTTCTTCGTAATAATTAAACTAAACGTGACATTGGCTGAATGCACAAACCGTGCGAAGCCACAAGAAAAAAAAACTCTGTAAGCTGTATCGAAATTCAAAATATCAGTTTTATAGACTAGTATTTGATTAAAAATGAGTCTCAAATTATTATTATTAATTAATAATTTAGTAAAACTACTATTTTTACTTTCCTTGTATTCGAAATGAAAAGTAGAGTGTTTAACACGGGTGAAAGTCATCAATTCCTACTCGGACTATAGCCGCCCTCGCTGCGCTCGGGCGTCTAAATACCTCGTACGGGAATTGATTCCTTTCGACCCTTGTATAACAATCTACTAATTATTTATTTCTTTCTTTCTTATGTTATTAGCTCCTTAAATAAATTCAGTACGCCTCACAAGATAAAGATACCCCTAAAAACAAAACACGCCTTTTTAGCACCACCTGTGTCGGCTAAAAGGTAGTATTTATTACTTGAGATGAATTATTTATTTCGTCTCGAACGTGTCTCGGTTTGAAGGAGGGCTAATAAAGGTTACTGTTGTACATATATATAAAGACGTTTCGAAACGAATTTCAAGCTGAAAATCAGGATTCGAATCAGTGACGTAGAGGGAACTGTATCTCTAAACATCACTTTGAAATTCGAACGATGTCTCGTTGTGAATCCGCGATGATTTACTTTAAGAACAAATGAGTTCGCTTTCGAATTGTATGCGCTCACTTGAGTAAGGTCCCAACTAAATTACCTACTACAGATTTTCTTCAGTTGACAAGTTAGCAGTAAAATGCTTATTGTCTTAATAAGACGTCTCAAAGACCCCAGAACAATAACAGTTGTCATCTATTTTCTTAGCCCTTTCAGCACAAAGAGGAACTGTCAATGTCATGTCTAACTGATATACTCGCAAAAAACCAATTTGCAAGTCGCTGTCAAAAATGACAGCAAGCCTTGCTTTTGTTTTTGCTCCGAAAAAAGGTGAACACAGTCGGTTCTTTGACATTGGTCTAGAACTGCTACTCTGTAAAGTTCACTTGGCACCTCACTCAAGTGAGCGCACACAATTCGAAAGCGAACTCATTTGTTTTTAAAGTAAATCATGGCGGATACACAACGAGACACCGTTCGAATTTCGAAATTATGTTTAGAGAAAAGCAGTTTTTTCTTACATTACAATCCATCTTTTTTAGTAGAGATGACTGGATGCTGCAGCCAGGATTGTATACGCATGAAAGTCTTAAATTGGTACTGGCATCGTTTTCTTTCTTATGTCTACCTACATGTCGAGGTTGTGTTGCAAAACGTAATAATAATAATGTTATTTTTATGATTTTTTTACAAAAATACTTCCATTAATATTAATATTTCATTTCATTTAATTTACACTACATGTGTAAACTAAATTACAGAAGCTTAATTACATCAACACCGTTAATTTGTTGTATTAAATCGTGTTTAAATAATAATTATTTGGCCGAACACTGTCTCTTAGAAGACAGGCTATCCTAGTCTAAGAGACAGGGTTATATACATCTTGTACAGATTTTGCAAGTTTTATTGAATTGTAATGTAATGTACATTATAAATTGTTTCTGTATTTTTATTTTTTTGTGAATTCATTTTTATTGTTATTATTATTAATTATAGAGTTTATTCATGTGAAAATAAGATTAGTATTAATTATTAAAGTTAATGATGTTTAGTGCTAAGCTATCGAAGCATTATTAGAGTGCTATAAAAGTAATAATAAAGTAGTTAAAGAAAGTCGTATAAAGATTGTACAAGGCAGTTTGTTGAGTTAGTTTCCGAACTATCCTCCTTTTGAAAGAAACACTCATTATAAGGAAAAGCCTTACAGTTTTTTTTTCGGTCAACATCTATGTTCTTGTAGTTAGTCACAGTATTTTAAAAGACATTTGTTTGGAAAATATTACTAAAAAAAACGAATGAAAAATCAGAAAAAAAATCTGTTCTGTAGTTTCGCGATTAATTTGTTTAACCCAAAGAAAACACTCAGAACTCTATATCGAACAATAATTATGATTTGTTAATGAGTAAGTCAAACAGTTTAAGAACAAAAGTGGAACGCTTTGAAATGCGATAGAATGAAAATTTTAAATATTAAATAGTTTACAGTTCCAAAGAGGAAAATCACTAGTTCTGTCTTTTTACTAAAATTATAAATAATTCGAGTTACCTAATTATTTTGTCCGGCCAATTTTTTCTTTTAGCGTAAACATAATTATTTTTAGATATATAGGTACAGTCACCAAAAGAGATAAGTAACCAGGGTCGTCGGATATAGTTGAAGTTTAGTAAGAAATCGATGGATGTTTTCGAATGAAATTTAATTTGATATATGAACTGTTTGTTTTCTATTAATAAAGTAAAATTGTATTCGAAAATGTCCATCAGTTTCTTACTAAACTTCAACTAAATCCGACGACCCTGATTACTTAACTCTTTTGGTGACTATACATTAGTATATCGAAGTTTTCATTGCTGATAACATCAGACTGCTAAATAGTAAATATAAAAAATAAACTATTTGAGGCATGGAGTTTCACCACCAAACGAAATAAATGTACTATATTTTTTTTCCGAACTGTGACTGACTACAAAAACTAAATAATTATATACACACATTAAAAAGATAACAGTAAGATATATATTTCTGAAACACCTAGAGAAAAAATCTATATTACTATAATAAACATCCAATTTCATTATAACAGCAGCCAGTAACATCGAACATTGACTAAAAAAATAATTATAATTATTATAATTAATTATAAACACACATAATTAGATTAACATCGTTGGGCAGTTACTTACTGTGGACCTAATTATTATAATTATTACCAGTCACTTATTGTTCTTATTTTTCATTCTTTACTGAAAAGTGATTTATTTCTTTCATTCTTCTTTCTTACTTTCTTTCTTTCTAAAATTTTATACTCATAAAGAAGTGTGAATAAACTATTATGTATTTTGTTGTTTTCTATGTTAATCCCTATTATTATTACTGTTATATTTAAAGGGTTTTCTTACTTTTTGTCTGAATTCAAATTGTTTGGAATTTATTTTCCAATTAATAATTTTCTAAACAAAAATTTCTAGTGAAAAAAAAGAAACTATTGTAATTCCATTCCGAATTCATTGAATAATTCAGTTAAGACTTTTTCCAATACCATTCAAATATTAGTCCCAAAAATGTATTTCTATACTTACCTAAATATTTTTCTGTAGAAACCAAATCGAAATAGGGTATACCTTTCTTTGTAATAACTACAATCAATCATCCTAACCTTTTTCCAACTATGTTGGTGTCAGCTTCTAGTCTAACCGTTTGCAGCTGAATTCCAGTACTTTAAATGGAGCTACTGCCTATCTGACCTTCACAACCCAGTTACTTGGTAAAACGATATTCCTTAGTAAGACTGGTTGACAGATTTGGGCTTCTGACCATGGTATAATAATATACTTCGCCAGGTATAGCATTCCGAGACATAGTGGTCACGTGGGTGACACAAGCCTACGTCATCACCGCTGTGTTACCAGTAGTGTGTCATAATAACTCCCCAACCGCCTTTATTACCTGTGCGAATCCGATAAATCAATGCGGTTTTAACTAACAATTACGTCGGTAAAAGTTTAAATTGAATTGTTTCGTTTGATTAGAAAAACAAAACGACAATTTAAATGCTTGATATATTTTTTTTAACAGAATGGTGACTGAAAATGTTTCCATACTTCTTGTTTTGTTGCAATAAAGTGGCAACAGGATAGTGACGTAAGCTTGTGTCACTCTCGGAGTGCCAGACCTTGTTTTTTTAGACCATGCTTCTGACTACCCGTAACAACTGTCAAAGATCTACGAATGACAGCTGGGACCAACAAATTAAAACGTGCTATAACGTTCTATCCACAAACCGACCTCGGCAAGCGATCCTTATCCTTGAAGATCGACCCGTGGCGACGCCACTTTGGTTCGTAACGTTCAAACTATTGACCAACTTTAATCAATGAAACAACTTTCGAATATGGTTTCAGCTAAAACGTTTGGTAACAAACCCTTTCGATGGCTTTATCCAAGTCAAGGCTGCCGTAGACAATCACGAAGTGACAGCGCGACGCCATTCTAGTAGAACAATTTCTATGAAAACTTCATAGAAAATTGTTCTTCCAGAATCGCGTCGTGTCTGTCTGCGGAAGCTTTCAATGTTCATTCATTGTTTTCAAACATCAAAATAATAATTTAAACGATTTTTTTTTTTTTGGAAACTTTTTGTGTTTACTTTTTTTTCTGTTTAGCAATACTTATTTCTTGTTAACAAAAAATCCTTGGTGACATTTATTGCTTATTTCAAAAGCCTCCTTATTGTCTTTACTTTAGTACGTAATAAAGATTTTATCCGTTTTATAATCTATAACATTAAACCTATCTAGAACATCCCCTTGTTTAGCACCTTAGATAATTTTAAGTACCTAATAAACAGCTTCTGTACTTTGAAAGTTCTGAAGAGACTTACTTATCTAACATTTTGTAATAGTAGATTGTTATACAAGGGGCTAAAATGTCCCATTATATACGAGGTAGTTTTAATCTCGAGCTTTATAGATACCGCGTTATAATGGGTTTTTAACATCGTGTGTTACACTCTACTTTTCACTAAGATTGCGAGAAAATAAAATAATTCAATACGATACATATTATCACGTCATGTTCGTTAACAGGCGCCGTCAGTAGGGACTGGTAATTTTTCTTAGCTGCCACGGCTTATTTTAATTTAATTTAATATTTGAATTGTCTTTGTCTTTTTATTACGGACCCTTTTAATGTTTTGCATCGTTCTCACATGCATAATTTCAACATGAATGATGTAACCAATATTTTGTAACCATATTTTGATTTCAAAGAGTGTCCGTGGAGTTTCTTGCCCGTTCTTCTCCATAGGTACCTACTATGCTTTGGAATGGGCAACTAGCTTCATCTTTCTGACTAACCGATCCCTTGACAATTCAAAAGTGACTGTAATTAGTTTATTTGAAATAAATGCTTTGAGTTGAGTTGGGTTGATTAAATACTTTAATTTTTTTAATTTCTTCTGTAGCCGCAACTCAATGCAAGCATTCTACCAAAGACATCGCCGCTTTTAGTTCCATTTTCAAAAATAAAATGTTTTCTTTTTTATGAAACAGTAATAATAAGGCGAGTCTTTATTCATGATTATTCTAATTTATTCATATCGTCTATCATCTTTTACAATGCCTGGATAATCGAAATCTTGAACTTGCTTAGTATTTACAAAACCACTTGCTACTAAATCTTTATTGACCGAAATAAGTGCTGTATCACTGTCAATTTGGATAAGACATAGCTTATTTAAAACTAAACTCATTTGTGTCTAGGATTAGTTTTCAAGTTTTTCATTTATTTCTCAATTTGTATACGTACAGGTATAGGTAGCTAGGTTTGTTTTTCAATCTACACCAAAATCTAAATTATAATTTGTTTCTACTCCTACATTAGCATTGTTCCTGTCATTCAGCGCAACGAAAATATCATCAATGAAAAGCCTTCACAGAATAACATGAATAATTTAGGGGCTTTACGAAATGTCAGGGTAATGTGTTGTATTCAAATCAGTAAGTGGAACAATATTATATCCTTCTGTTTAGTATAATTATCGTATTTGCATTTGTGTATATTTTGTTGCTTTCCTATTTTGGGTACCCTCTTATTTTATCAAATACAAAAGGTATTAAAATACTAGAGTTATTTGACGTTTAAACTAAGCTTAGCATAATAAACATCTACTCTTGTTATTTTGTAATTAACATTCTAAAGTCTTTAACTGTATAAATATATTTTATTTTGACATCTAATACCGAAATGTTGCTTTCTGTTATTAATTACTACTTTTTTTAAACGTTTCTATTTATTTCTAGACTTATATTAATATCTTTCTCTAATGAACTGTTGATCCATAAAAGTTTCGGATCAAATTCATCTTTTCAACATTCAGTTCATTCCTTCCTGATTATCATCCTACTCCTTTGTACCTAGCTAGGTTCTAAAGGATATTTGCGTCCCTAAATCTTCTCTTAACATACATTCATTTTCATTTCATCTACACAAAAAAATTTCTTCAACAAAAACTACAACACAACGATCAAATTTTATAACTACACGATCATCAATCAACATCTACTACCCGTAACACCAATTCCCTTTTTACTCCCCGAAATTCACTTATTTAATTCCCACAAAATACCCATTTGTATCCCACAAACTCCCCTTTTCAATCCCACAAACTTCCCTTTTTTATCCCACAAACTCCCTTTTTCTTTCCCACAAACCCCCTTTTAAACTACTTACAGATGGATGCGGCGGATGGTCTTGTCCCTTGACATTTTGCAGCTGTTTGTTGTGGGCTGTTGGCGTCCTCTCTCCAGGTGCTGTTGATGCGCTTGCAGCCGCTCCAGCACTGCTCCCAGCTGGTGACTTCGCTTGAGGGGAGCTTATTGAGGTTGTCCTGTAAGGAGGTGAATTGTTAGTATGTTGGTGTTGAAGATTTGCGAGGAGTGGTATCTAGTATTAAATGGAGTCTTTGATTTACTTGGTAGTTAAAATGTAACCTACTATCGTGAGTCGGTATGTCTTTGGCAGATGAAGTAGGAAGAAAAAGCCTATTGGTAAATTAACCTGCGACCTGTAGATTCTCAAGGAGGTTACACTTCGAAATTCGAACGGTGTCTCGTTGTGAAACCGCGATGATTTATTTTAAAAACAAATGAGTTCGCTTTCGAATTGTGTGCGCTCACTTGAGTGAGGTTCCAAGTGAACTTTACAGAATTGCACTTTGACATTTAATTTATCCATTAATTCAATTCATTAATCCGGAATAAGGTTATCTTCCTCCTTCTTTCTACCATTTTATTTTCAATTAGCTTTCACAAATTAGTCCTATATTAGGTTGTAATGTTATGATGACTTTCATTCTTTATAATACTGATATTCAGTCACTAGATACACTCAAGGCAGTCAATCAGAAAATAAATATTCCTGAATATGGAACAGTTGTTTTGTTATTTTGCCGATACACAAACAAAACGAATTAACTTCGGACTAAAATCACAGCGAAACGTTCCGATAAAGGAATGCTAGCTAGTGGTATTGATTATGTATTTATTTGTACTATGAGCAAACATTATCAGAGAGGTTTGGAAGAAGAACGCGGAGATATTCGCCCAGCGGAGTGTGGGTCATTCGGTTCCCTTCAAAATCGTTAAGCTGCGGATAGTTTTGATCCACGGTCATGTTGGTAAACGGGCGCCGTCAATTGAGACTGGTCATCTCTTAACTTACCAGGGCTTATTTTAAATCTTATATTTTGAATTATTTTATATTGTTGTACATTTTTATCACATATAGAAGAATAATGTACCCAGTATTTTGTAATATCTTGATTTAAAAGAATGTCCTTGGAGTTTCTTGCCCGTTCTTCTTCATAGAGATAGAGATTTTGAAATGGGCAACTAGTTTCAACTGTCTAACTGACCGACTCGACTCTTTAAAATATACAGGGTCAAATTAAATTAACTAGCGCAACTCGGCAAATGTGATGGGTATCGATATCTAAACACGATAAAATAAAAATATAAAAGATTTGATGGTTTTTTTAGGGGTCAACGACCGCTGGTATTGTTGTTACATGAAGGATGAGTTCAAAAAATATGTTTATCGTGTTTAACTATCGATACCAATCACGTCTGTGAAGTTCACACAAAAAAAAACTGATTTTTTAAACCGATATTTCAAGTGGATACACTAACAGGGTCGATGACCTACAAAACAAATCGTCAAATTAATTTCTTTTTCGTTTTATCATGTTTCGGTATCGATACCCATTACTTTTGCGGAGTTTTGCTGGCTAATTTAATTTGACCCTGTGTATAAGTATGTGGTTTAATTGAAATAAATGCTATGGGTTTGAGTTTTCTAACAAAAAAGATGAAACTCCGTCTGTTGGAATGATATAGGATGATGTGGAAAATATTCTGCAAGGTCTGAGATTAGTAGAGTTTCCGTTTTAAACAACACATTCTTTTAACTAACAAAATTTTCTTAACTTTTGGAAATACGGTTACGGTTTGGAATACGGTTTTAAATTATTTTATCCATTCACCCATCCGACTAGGTATTAGTCGAGTTATGAAAACCATTCGATTTTCACCCAATTCCGATTATTGTGGTGTCATCATTATAGGTAACATCATGAGCATGATAATGATTATGATTCCAAAAGTACTTAGCTATTGTTAAAACTCATAAATTCAAAAATCGTAAATAACATTAATCAAATCAAATCAAAATATTTTATTTCACATAAACATACATGGGCACTTATGAAACGTCAGAAGCTAGTTGCACGGTTCCAATTGGTAGTTTCCTATGGAGAAGAGCCGGCAAGAAACTCCACGGTTACTCTTTGAAAAATTAGGGGCTTTTACGATGTTTTCAAATTACTGTGTTATTTGGTATGAGTAATACATTTATAGAACCTTGTTTTTAATAACCTAGCACCGAAAAACATAACATCTAATTACCCTACTCTACAAAATAATCTAAAAAATATGTGAAAAAGGTGTTAAGCACGCTATGGCTAAGCTAATTTTCATGTCAGCCTCCCATAGGTGTCATAAAAGCTTTTAGCGAATATGTGATGAATGAGACTCGTTAAGTAATGTTCAGGGGAGACAATTTTAGACTAAGTTGGAAGTTACTATTTTGCATTTTGAGAGGTGAAGCTTGAGGGTTAACTAGGGATTATATTGTTGAGAAAAAAAGAAAAGTCAGAAAGAAAGCAAGAAAAGAAAGAACAAAAAAGAAAGAAAGAAAAGAAAGAAAGAAAAGAAAGAAAGAAAGAAAAGAAAGAAATAAAAGAACGAAAGAAAAGAAAGAAAGAAAAGAAAGAAAGAAAAGAAAGAAAGAAAGAAAAGAAATAAAGAAAATAAAGAAAGAAAGAAAAATATTTTGTTTGGGACACGCACAGGAAATATAAAGAGTAAAAATAAAAAAGGAGCATTTAAAAGTAACAAAATTAACAATAAATAACAATAAATAAGTTGCGCAGTTATGAATTTTTGTTTGTCTCCTAACTTTAGTAGTTAAGACCTATGTGTACTATAAAATTAGCCCGTTTTTACTCACACAGGCAATACTTAAATGCAAAGCCTAAAATTATTGCGTATTGGATTTTCAACTTTGGCGGTAAATCTAGCGTTGATAAATGATGATTAATGATTTTATTCGTATAAGTAGGTTTGTACAAACACTTTTACACGTCAATCATTCATATTTTAAAAACTAGATGAGGTCGGCGTTTCCTATCTGACTACTCTGAGAAGAAAGGCCGAAACAAACTTAGAGGTTACGGTCTCTTTTAAAGTCCAGGCATAATCTTGGTCAGATCATGCGAAGGCCATGTAGATTTGTGACTGAAATGGCCTTTTGAGTAAAAATCACACAGATTGAGTGGACCTGTCCAGTCAGTGCACGCATTTGTTAGTAATCGTGCAGCTCAACTCAGAACTAAAGGCTTGAAAATCCAACAGCTCTAATTTAGGTGTCATCTAGTGTTAATAAAAAGGGCCTAGAAAAAGTGGCATTCTATCAGAAATGACGATGATGGAAGGTCAAACATTTATGGTACAGACGTAAGCTACCGAAAAGCTCATGTCAATTCTGATGCAAGTCGTTGTAGAGATACGAAAAGCTTTGAAAGCGATTGCCACTTGCCTATAGGGAGTATGACTGCAATGTTCTGCCGCCAGAGTGCAGCACTAGGACAAACCGTAAACAGTTTTTTGACAAGACCTTCAAAGCTCTGGATAATACAAATATTAGTAATAAACTTACAAAAATAAAATAATTAGAGTTTAAACTATGGAAGAGAATATTTTAATACAATAATGGTGAATAAACTTTTGAGTGTATTATCGCTTTCAGTGTAACCACTTTTTGTACTAAAAAGTTATTGTTTTTGTCGTACAGTTTTGGCCTGAAACAAGACAAATTAGTCAAAATACATTTATAGAAATTGAATTGAATAGTTTTCGGTTTGCTTAAGTTAGTTAATTATCTTTTCTTTCGTACCTTTCCACCAAATCCTTCTTTATTCCCTTTAAACTCGCTCCACATTCTCGAAGCAGTCTTTTTAGATCATCCACTTTTAAAACATCCGTAGGATGCCATAATATCACAGTACAGGTTTTTTAATATATGAATAATAATAAAACTATTGTAGTGTAACACGTTTTCATTAATTATTATTAATAAACATGACATGATCGGTTTGTTTACGGTTTGTGATAGTGTCGCCCCCTACGTAAAGTTTTGCGTAATGTTCCCTATTATTAGTATAGATCTAAGGGCTTGAATATTGGTGTATAAATAGCGTGTATCAGAAAGGTGTGGTCATTTATTAGCCGTTCCATACATTTGGGTCTATTAGGTATTGAAGTTTTATATGGAACTGTTGATACTTATATCGCGATTACGATGTTGGTCCTTTAGAGAAAGTTTAGTTTTATGCTCTTTACTACATTCTTAAATATAACCACACGTTTCTGATACATGCTGTATTTTAATGAGTCGAAAAGGCGGTTATGAATAATGTTTTAGATAATAATGTAATAATGTTGCTGAATTTTGTATGAATAATTAATGAACATTATCAGGTAAATACTTACTCAAGCTGTGCTCTGGAGTTTGCAGAAGATGGTACATGGAACAAAGAGAAATACATCATTAATAACAGTGTATAAATTACAAAGGATAAACAAGGATTCATAAATTATGAAGTCGTAGCCTCCTTTATAACTAACGGACAAATATCTACTAGTGATATTCTGTAAAGTTCACTTGGAACCTCACTCAAGTGAGCGCACAAAATTCGAAAGCGAACTCATTTGTTTTTAAAGTAAATCATCGCGGATTCACAACGAGACACCGTTCGAATTTCGAATTGATGTTCTCTTACGGCTTACTCTAAAGTGAGAACTCTTTAGCTAAGTTGTAAAGAAGTAAAATCAAGATTTAATGTAGCAATAGATTCTACTAATAGTATTTATCCATTAGGATCCGGGGCCCATAAAAGCGTCACCTGTATATTAGAAATAATAAAGATTTAAGCACCAACTGCTTAAGGAAAACCTTGGTAGAAAGTAAAAACGTGTGATATTTCTGGAAGTCAAAGATAAGGCACCTTTTGGGTTATTTGAAAATATGATGGAAAATAAAACTGTCTCTAATAAAAACAACGAACTTCCAAAAAAAAAACACTACAAAGTGAAAAAAAAAAATTCGGAAGTCGTTGTCTTTGGTTTTGTATTTTCAGTTTTTGCCACCGACTTCCAAAGTTAAAGTTATTTTTCACGTTTTAGTTGTGGTACCTACCCCACACAAATTCGTTTACCACTACTTGATACGTAAATAACAGCGACAGGAAGTTACTATACTAAATGGAAAAAATACGCATTATTAAGGATAACTCAAAAACTACTGGTCAGATCTTGATCAAATTTATATGGGACCACATGAGAAGCACCAGGTTTTAAATAAAAAAAAGAATCATCAAAATCGGTTCACCTAAAAAAAAGTTCTTAGGTAACACCCATTTAAAAAAACATACAGTCGAATTGAGAACCTCCACTTTTTTTTTAAGTCTTTTAAAAACACAGGTGTTTGAATATAAAAGATCAGATAATCAATGCATATAAAATAAAGCACTTTTAAAATTCTGGTTAATAAACACTTCCTCTCTCCTTAAGACATCATCATTACATTTAGTTTCCTTGCTTTTGTTTCAGGTTTATTCAAATATTATGTGTAGATAAGTATATGTTTTATGTATGTATGTATTTGTTGTACCACTAACTACTTGAATTATTGTCTCTCCTTCTTCCTTGAATCCATCCAAAGGCTGTCTGTAAAAGATCGCTTTTAGCGATAAGACCGCCCATTGTGTCATCCTATGCAAAATGTCTACATTTATATCTGTAATTTTTATGATGTACATGATAAAGAGTATTCTGTTCTATTCTGACTCAATCACTGACTGACCAGCAAAAGCCCGTGAACCTAGAAAGCTGGAATTTTGCACAGATGTTCCTTTGTGATGCAGACTCGAACTTCCCACGGGATAAGGAATAAAATTGGGACAAAGTCGCCGGCAAAGTGTTAGTCTAGGTATTATCATTATAATAGCTTTAATCCGCGGCTTAGACAAAACAAAATAATCCCAAAAACGCGTCACCCAGCAAAACATTAAGCTAAATATAATCGTCAGCTGTTTCCAAAATGTAGCCCGGGGAATTCGATTTATTAGCCAATAGTGAGCCTCCGGCTTTTAGGACAAAAAAGGATTTCCCAGGACTCTGGGTCCATGTTTGCTTCGGATGTTATTTGTCCAAGTGATAAATGTCAAGTGTCTACAGCTAACGTTTGTTCCAAATACGATTATTGATTTTGTAGGGCAAATACACACAGGTTGTTTAGAAAATAGATGTAGAATTAACGGTGTCCTGTCATTTGACAAAAAACTAATCGAAATTTTCATTTTAAAAATAAGGTTAGGTAAATTTATACTTGATAAAGTTGTCACTTTACAAATTATTCTTTCTGTAAATAACTCATTTGACAAATAATTGAATAACAACATCAAAACATTATTAATTTGACCAACTAATCTTTTTATAATCATGTTAATTGGTAAAACAACGCAAAGCATAAATAACGTTTGACAATATGCATTGCATAGGTTTCCTTCTTAGCAGCCCTAAGATTTTGTTAATGGCAATAGACTTATCCACAATGGGACTTGTAAAATGTGTGACTATCCCTTTGGGGAAGGTTCTTTGTTGTATCACAGAATTTCAGTTTAACAATGTTGATAATCGTAGCTATTTTGTAACAATCATAAAGACTTTACTCCTCATTAGAAAAATGCTCCCGTATTCGATCAAACTATTTGTATTACTTGTTTGTGTTTGTATTTGTTGTTTTTGTAGCGTTTGTTTGTTTTGTTGTTGTATTTGTAGTTTTTGTTTGTGTGTTCGTGTTTTTGTCACGAATACTAGATCAAATAAAATAATGAGAAGAACTTATGAGGAGGTTTCTGATAAGTTCATTTGGAATTAAACAGGTATCTTGGCACATCTATACTCAATACTCAATACTTTATTGCATTCTATAATGTGTACATAAAAACAGTTGGTATGTTAAATAAAACATCGAATAAATTATGGACCCTGTCGGGCACAGCAAAGTTATTTTTTTATAGGAGAGAGGATGATGATGATGGATATGACGAGCACGGAACATTGAACTATGACAATCGGTTGTATATCCACACAATCGTTCTTAAGCTGCAAAGTATCCAAAAAAATTTAACAGCTCAAAACAAATCCACACAATACATCTAGAATCTAGAATATCTAGTGTATGACAAAGACACTAGTCTGAAATCACGTACACGTCGTAAAATTTAGTCGCGTGCTACCAATATAGTGTAAAGCTACGGATTTAGAATTGCGAAGCGACGAGCAGAGCGATTTAGCGATTTGGCAGTTTCATGAATCTTTATTTTATTTAAAGTCAGAATGCATTACACACTATGTTCTCAAGTTGATGTGGCAGTAGGCTGGCCATGTTTGACGAAGGACCGACGGCCGGTGGAGCAGACGAGTCCTGGAGTGGAGACCGAGTACCGGCAAGCGTAATGTGGAGCGCCCCGCGGCTAGATGGACCGACAACTTTTGAAAGATAGACTGGATGCGGAAGGCAGAGAAGAGCGTGTTGTGGTGCAGCCTGGGAGAGGCCTTTGTCCAGCAGTGGACTACGGTAGGCTGAGTTGATATATTGATGAGTTATACGAGACAGACACCATGTAAAATGCTGGTATTCAGCTGCATCCAGTTAGACTGGAAGCTGTCCCCAACATAGTCGGGAAACGGGAAAACAGCACCCTAATTACGAAACACACTATCTAGCACAATCTGAATCATTTTGAAGTATATTGCTAATCCACTGATTTATATACACAGGGCACAGGGCACTGTTGGGGCTGCCGCGACACTGCAGCGCATCAGACTTCTATGCTATTATTTGAAAGCGTATCGCAGCCCTGATGTGGCGGGTGCGTGGCAGCGCCAACAGTCTCTTGATGACCGTGTCTGATAGGATGGAGGGCCTTATATTGAAGCACTGGACGAGGACGCTAGTGTTGCCGTCAAACCGTGCCCAGAAGTAGTTTGTATGAAAATTATGGATTTTATATTATTATTATTATCTTCTCTGACATGTTTTTTGAATTTATTAATTGACGAAGGTATATGTACTAACACTAGTTTGTAAGTTGTTTATGTCCTTACTAACAATATGGATTGAACTGATCTGACAAATAAATAAATTATTATTATCTCCTTTATTTCATATATATATACATATAAATTATATTTTTAAATATTAGAATATAAAAACATTTAAAAATAAAAAATAAAATATTATTATTATTATTATATGATCGAAAAATTTGTCTGCTCAACAACGTAAATAACGTAATGAATGTTGTTGAACTGTCAAAATGAAACCCATTCCTACTGTTAGAGTGTTACGTAATTACCCCGTTGGTGATGATGAGCTCATGGTGTTATGAAAAGATTAGCCAGTCCGCAAGGTTGATAGTAAAGCTGGCTGTGCTGGACGTCGGTACTTAAATGTATCGTCATTTGTAAAGGCTTTTAGGCCAAAGAAATGATAAGATTCGGTGTACTGGGGTGTTTCAGTTGTCGAACTAACTGTAATTGAGTGTATTTAAAAAGCAAGATTTAATTTTAAGGAATTTAGAAATGCGTTGCCATTCAGAGACAAAGCTGAAATGTATCGGAAATCAGGAAATCAGAAATAGTTATGGTGGTAGTACTTCCCCGGTCGAGCTCCTTAACGAACCACATCATTATTGTGAACATAGCCACACGCCGTGAACTCCGGCTGTTGCTGAAAACCAGCGCTGGGGCTCTGTCTCGCATAGGATCGTAGCATTATGCTGAGCGATTGCCGTTTTGCGTGAATGTGACGCATATTTTCCCCCAACTCGTATTTTTTTTGTATTTGTGTATTTTTCTCTGTGTCATGTTTACCGCAAATAAACGTATTTTCTTGCTTTTTCTTTCTTTCTATAGCAAATTTTTTATCAGGGTTCCGTGCCCAAAGGGTAAAACGGGACCCTATTACTAAGGCTCCGCTGTCCGCGCATCTGTCCGTCGTTCACCAGGCTGTATCTCATGAACCGTGATAGTTAGACAGTTGAAATTTTCACAGATGATGTATTTCTGTTGCCGCTATACCAACAAATACTAAAAAACAGAATAAAATAAATATTTAAGGGGGCTCACATACAACAGACATGATTTTTTTGAGTCCGATTCGCACTTAGCCGGTTTTTCTATTTTATTTTTATAACTTATATGTAATTAGAATTACACTAACGATATCTTGTACAGGCGACGACATATCAAGGTATGCATTTCTGGTTTTGGCTGATCTCTCGTTGTATAGGCTTTTCGTACAATGAGAGGTCAGCTTATCCTGGAGATGTATGGCTTGGTATTGTGTCGTCGTGCGTACGAACTATTAATTTCTCTGCTAGTGTCGTGCACTTCTGTAAGTGACGAATTTACAATTCCTAAAACTGTATGTGATTTTTGTTTGTGTATGTGTGTATTACTTTATTAATTTCATGTCACTACATTCACTACGGTGTTTACACTCTGGTTGGATATGAACAGGAATTACTAAAGGATTAGCGGGAATAAAATTGTCAGGATCTCCTAGTAAATATGGGTTTGTTAATGTTAAAATAGTTAATAAAAATAATAAAATAATAAATCCAATTAGGTCTTTAAAAGTAAAAAAATGGATGAAAGGGAATTTTATCTAAATTACTATTTATTCCTAGGGGGTTATTCGGGAAAGTAAACTGAAACCACTAATCGACCGCTGCAATTGGCCAGGCTGCGATGACGCGACGGCTAGTCGGCCAATCAGAAGACAGGAAGAGTTTGTGGTCTGTGAGTGGACGCGAAAGAAATGACGTAGATAAAATTAAAGAATTTAAGTTGCAACAGAACGTGCTCGTTCAATTTTGTAAGACTAAAATCCTGTAATTTTTCCATTACACCAGTTATTTCTAAAATCAAACTCAAACCATTTATTTCAAATAAACCAATTACAGGCACTTTTGAATTGTCAAGGGGTCGGTCAGTCAGAAAGATGCAGCTAGTTGCCCTTCTAAAAAGAGGGTGTCCATTTATTTTCACCGGCCTCAATCCTCAAACAGTAGCATCAACAGTGTCTTAGTGAGTAAGTCGTTGAAGTGCCTTATCAATAAATAAATAAATTATTATGGTCTATAATTGAATAACTTTTGCGTCTGGTTCGCGGACAATGTATCATTTAAGCTAGAAGCCGGCCTTGATGATGATGGATATTATGATAAATGATTTTATTTCAGTAAGTAGGTTTGTACAAACACTTTTACACGCCAATCATATTGTAAAAACTAGATGAGGTTGGGGTTTCCTATCTGACTACTCTGAGAAGAAAGGCCGAAACAAACTCTAGAGGTCACAGTCTCTTTTGAAGTCCAGATAATTATAATCTTGGTCAGATCATGTGAAAACCATGTACATTGGTGTCTGTAATGATCTTTTGAGGAAAACCATACAGATTGAGTGGACCTGTCCAGTCAGTGCACGCATTTGTAAGAAAACGCGCAGCTCAACTCAGAACTTAAGGAGCTCAACGATTCGCCGAACAATACCAAAGAAAAGTCATTTGGGTAGGCCGCAAAAATTACTCAAACTGCCAGACCATGATTAAAACTAACTGACAACAAAAAAAAAAACAATGATCCACATAGTCTTCACATTCACAGTATTAAAATAATAATAATATTTTACAAAGTAAATGTTCATGTCAATGTGTTAAAATTCATTAATATCAATGTGCAGGTATATAAAAATTCGGAAATAATCTTTGTCAAATCTTAATCTTAATCTTGAAAGGGTGACTGCGTTATGCTCATACAAAAAATCGACATCCCGCTGAATTCTCTCTCCAAATCCCTGGTTTTATAATGTACTGAGTCTCAACTAAACTCCAAAGCAGTCATAGTCAGGTACTGAGTTATATAACTTCTGATAAAGTACCGCAGTTATTACCGTAGGGGGTAAGTAGGAATCCAAGTTAAATGGGTAGGTAGGTTAATTGCAATTATTGGTTGGTTGGATGATAACTTTTCTAATTGGTTTATATAGTTTCCGATTGGCTAAAATGTTATACCTAGAAGATTTGCAAAATTGGCGAATTTATTTGTTAAAAATCGTTTACTTGTCAAAAATCATTTATTTGTCAACAAATTCAAGATGTGTACTAATCAATTTAAATAAATTATTATCTGCTTAGCCTTTTCCCAACTATGTTGGGGTCAGCTTCCAGTCTAACCAGATGCAGCTGAATACCAGTATTTTACATGGAGCGACTGCCTGTCTGACCTCCACAACCCAGTTACTGCGTTATCAATATAAATAAATAAAATATAGGTTAGTAATTATAAGTTCAAAATTCGAACGGCGCGGGCGCCTTGTTGCGAATCCGTGATGATTTACATTAAAAACAAATAAGTTCGGTTTCGAATTGTGTGCGCTCACTTGAGTGAGGTTCCAAGTGAACTATACAGAACAACATCTAATAATTTTCTTAAAACTTAATAGATAGTTCGTCACCACCTGACCTAGGTGTGAAATACCCATTTAGTTAAAATACTAGGAAGCCCGAAGCAGTTTTATAAACGATACGAGAAATAATCTAAGTATAGCGGTATGAGGGACAGGGTGTAAAGTTCACTCATACCTTCCTAGAAAAGGGATTATCCTTCGATCACACGGTTGTTGGATGTCGGGACATTGTATATTTGGTAGTTGCGCGGTAAACTCTGCTTGCGCGATGCAGTACTTTTGCGTGACGTCAGTGTGACGCGTAGCTCGCATGTGGCGTTGTAGAACTTGTAGATGCTGCTACAAATCGATTCGACTCATCAAAAATTTCCAAATCCAGACTAAGAATGAAGCTCTGTCAATCCATAAAACCAACAAATAGTCCACAATAAGGGCAGACATCCAATCACAAACAAATAAAAAACGGCTATAAACGGTCGAAGGTCCATCTGGTGGCCTTTATTTCGGCTATTACTTCCAAAAGGACATCAAGGTTGGCTCAAAGGGTTTATAGCCAAAACGTGGGCATACTTAGGATGAGAATACTTTAATGGTTTTGCAGATCTGTTGCAAAAATTATGGTAATGTTGGAAGTATAATTTTGTAGAGGATTGTCTTTATAATTTTGTGAAGGGAATTACAAGTAACCCTTTCTCCCTTATGTATTTGTACTAGATTACTTTTTACGGAGCAGGCAATAAAAAAAGTAATAATATGGTAATAAAATATATGACATTGTTCCACCGGTTACCTTGGGCAGCGTTCCGCTGAAAAGATTCACTCGTTTTAAATACCTGGGGCACTGGGTCACCGATAGGCTGTCGAATGACGATGATTTAGAGAGGGAACGTAGAGCCAGAGCGTTCGTTGACTGTCAGGTGTAACTTACTGGCCCGCGGGTTCACACAGTGAACGCGAGAGGTTAAAATAACACACTGTTCAGGGCCTTACTACCAGTCGCTGTATGCGTGCGTCCTGTGGGTCAGTTATACACAGGGCATGTACCAGCGCTAGGGCTCTGCCTCGCATAGGGTCGTAGCATTATGCTGACCAATTGCCGTTGTGCGTGGATGTGACGCATATTTTCCCCCAACTCGTTCTTTTTTGTGTTTGTTTCTTTTTTTGCGTCATGTTTACCGCAAATAAACGTATTTTCTTTCTTTTCAATGCTCTATGAGTCCAATATAATAATGCGTTCCGGGTAATCCTGGGGTTGCCACGCTTCTGTAGCGCGTCGGGGATGTTCGCGAAAGCATGCGCTCCGGATTTCGGCTCGCTGCTGCGTCTGCGAATCGCATCACTGATGCGTCAGGTGCGCGACAGCCCCAACAGCCTCGTGGCTACTGTAGCCGGCAGGCTGCATGGCCCAATTATATGTCACTGAATAGCGGCTCACAGACCGTCATTCAGATATGTATCGTAATATGTTTATTTAACGCGTTTTAGTTAGTGGGAAGATGTAACTCCAACCTGGTAAAGTGGGGCTACCCCGATGGAACGGCAGCTGGGTGTGGAAGTGGAGCTATGTCGCAAACTATGCTCCACCTTCCATCTTGCCATCTGTGTCCCAAAAACTTGCAATCAAAGTGACCTCTGCGCTGCCACCGATGACGCCTTGGAAGTGGTTAATTTTTGGGCTAACAAAATTTGAGAAAAGTCGTGCCAGCGACACGAAGAAGGAGAATTTAGTAAAGTGCCAAATTGTTTACTCGTATGTTATGGATCTCTTGTCTGAAAATAAAGATTTATTTATTTATTTTATTTTATAAAACAGCGGAGTAATTACGTAACACACTAACAGTAGGAATAGCTCTCATTTTGACAGTTCAACAACATTCATTGCGTTATTTACGTTGTTGAGCAGATTTTTTGTTCGAAAATATAAAGCAAGGGATTAGCAATAGGCTTCAAAATGATTCAGATTGTGATGGATAGTGTGTTACGCAATTAAGGTGGTGGTTCATAGTTCACAAACGTAACATTACATATTCCCTTAGTTTGTGACGTTACGAAGACAGATGTTGTGCCACACATCCGGGCAGAGACGCGAACTGACGTGTTAGTCTATATAGCGAATAAATAGCCTATTCGAATAACGTTCTTGTTGAATATGAGTCGATTGTATTTTGGTATATTATAAGCAGAGATCGGATATTCGGATGTATATTCACCTAACGTTGAGATATTGGCTAATATGGAATGCGCTTTTGTATCGAAAAAATCCCGCTAATGTCAGATGTCAGTGACCAAACCGGACCAAATCAAGGCGATCGAATGGTAGGGATTAAAGTTGTTGTAGCCGAGATGATATTTACGCTTAATCAGGAAAGTCAGGATATAGTACCTACTTAATTTAATACAAATATTTTATTAATATTTTTTTCGTTTTAACTAACACACCACCCCTCCTCTTTCACCCTACATACACAATATATTTGCATTGGGGTTAAACATATTTTTTTAGTAAATATGCATCTGATTTTTTTTACAAAAAAAAAAAAAAATTCAGTATATTCTATAGAAAGAAAAATCCATACTTTCATAGCTAAAAATTAACTTTAGATAAATATGCATCCGAATATCCGATCTCTGATGATAAAAGAAATAAGATATATGCAAGTCCGTGATAAGTCCTGCCATACTGTACTGATCGAAATGATGGACTGTGACGAAGACGGATAAAAAAGATTGCAAGCAACAGAGATGAGAATTTCGAATGTGTGAAATGGCTAGACAGAATAAAGTAAGAAATTACTATATTAGAGAAAGTTTGTAAGTCATAGAAAAGTTGAAAAGGAATCTTTTGTATTGGTATGGACTTGTAATGAGGAGGGATGAAAAGCAAGCCTAAAATATTATTATAAATGTTGACAGATGGAGAGAAAATCTTTGTTAATATTATGAAATCGAAAGTAATTTTAACGAGAACTTAAAAGGCAAATAAGTATTATAATACAAAAGCCGAATGCTTTAATCCAGTTATCTTTGAAAATTATAATATTTTCGCCACCGCAAAGTTAATAAAAGATCAGAGAAGCTTTTAAAATCCAATAAAGAAGTAGAAATGTCTTTCTTTTTGCACCAAAACATTGTGTCCCACAAACACTTTATTAGAAAACCAAAGAACATTGTTTTCATTTAATGTCTAAAGCCCTAGCCTATTTTATATTAAAATTTTATCCAAGCTGAAACAAGCTTTAGCTCACTAGATGTTAAGTTTAAAATAGCTTGTAGAATTTACAAATCCTTCGTGCCCAATCTGGGTAATACTAGTATCAAGACTCAAGATAAAATCGACCTTTTCTCAGTGTAATAATAGGGTACAAAATCGTGCGCGTAGTACAATATTTAAATATTGAATCCCGCCGTCTGCGTCCAATGAAGCCTTTTATAAATTTATCAAAACTTTTTTATTTATTTTTAATTATCGGAATTCAGATTTGTTTTTTAATTATGTTTGATTTATTTGTTTATTCAAATTAATAAAAACGTAATGATTGAACTTTTTCTATATTCTACCCTTTTTGATTTATTTTATAGCTTTCAAAGGAAAATTAATCAGGCCAAGCGATTTGCAGCAAAAAATATGCCATCTTTTTTAACGGATGGAAGATGGACAGTCCATGGCCTTTTGTCTGCAAAAAAAAAGAATCTTCAATCCGTCTGAAGTCTGAGGCGTGGCGATTTCATCGATTTCATTGGGAGACCATTGTTTACGCTGCATCATAAACTATTAAAATTAATCATTTTGAAAAATGACTGCTTCTGTGCATATTTATAATCTGTGATACTAATATTTGTGCTTGTCGTAAGAATGTTAACTAAAATGCTACAAAATTGTTGTATTTTCGATTAAAAACTCGTAAGAATTTACATAACTATTTTTAAACGAGGAATAATTTTTACATTTTTACAGTTTTTCCATGCAAAAACTGTTGACGTAAATTTTGTGTTGGTTGTAACCAGAGCAAAGTTTACTCACTGATTTTAAACATCAACAAATACGTATTCAGAACAGGAAACTGATAAAATCCTAAAAATGTTTCCTTCGATACTTCCATCGACGGAGGGCCCTTCCCGGTCCGTCTATCATCAACGCGAGCATGATTGAAAAGCTTGTTGTTTCATCCAAAGCAATGTTTGAAAAAGAAGCAAGAGTGAAAACGCGATAACATCGAACGAAAATTGGCGCGCAATGATTTCACAATACTTGTTCCAGGAAATACGTGTTTTTGAAAAAGTCTTGCAAGTTTTTGAAAAAAATGTGTATGATTTGGAATGTTTATTACATGTGCGAGGTTTCTATGAAGATGTTTTCTTTACTTTTACAATTAATGAGTACATTATGAACGACCAAAGTTTAGGCAAATTTGTACAAAAAAGCGGATTTTTGGAGGCTTATACTGAATTTATTTCTCCAAAATTTTATATTTTACTTACATAGAAACCTAGATAAAGTGCACAAGATACCTATTAGTTCAAAAATTTCAATAAAAGTTGTGTTACAACGCTATAATCACGTACGAGCGTTTGTATGAAAAGCATGACGGGCTGGCCGCTCTTAACGGGGCAATTCAAAAGCGATCGTTCCTAGCTTCATTGCTGCCACACAAAGATGTCTGCCTCTTGAAATAGGCACAATACATTCTGCCTGTTGTCATAAGTTTGATCGGCAGAACACGGAAATGGAAACTTCCATATACAACCTTGTTGTGACTTGTATTTATGTTGTTTTGTATGACTTTTATTGTGGGAATCTTCTTTGAGAATGCCTCATGGTGGTTTGATTAAAAAAAGAGGTTACACGAGTGGTGATACTTAAGGCGACAAAAAGAAAAGAAAGAAAAAAGAAAATACGTTTATTTGCGGTAAACATGACGCAGAGAAAATCACACAAATACAAAAAGAACAAGTTGGGGGAAAATATGGCAATCGCTCAGCATAATGCTACGACCCTATGCGAGACACAGCCCCGGCGCTGGTTTTCAACGACAGCCGGCGTTGGCGTGATGACGTCAACCAGTGCAGCATACGAAAATCTAAAAATAACAAATAAAATAAATATAAACCGAAAGCGCGAAAGCGTCATTAACACGCGAAATTCAAATATTCTTAAGTTTTTTGCAAATTTGCGTTTTTTTATCAAGTTGTATGTTGATCTAAATATGATTCGCGGCCGTATCAAATAATTATTTATAGAATTATAATCATAAAAATCGTTACCCTATTCAATGACTATTGCATGAAATCATGACATTTGAGGCCAATTCTAACATAAGGAGTTGTATTGCTGATTCTAATGATTATAATTATGTAAAGCCATATTTGTTACGATCGTGAATCATATTTTAGTCAACATATAATCTGACACTGGCCTGCAAACTGCAAAAAACGTAAGAAAATTTGAATTTCGCGGGCTACGTTATCGCATCCCCTTAAATGTACGTTCAGCGCATCTTGGACAGTCAGCCCTGCTGACTTACTGTCTGGCCCATATTTTTCCCGGGCGGCATTGAATTCTCATAATAGTTTGTGCTTTTGCGAGAGACGAAAATATACAAGAATACGTCATGAATGCTACTAACCCAAAACATTTGCCAGACAGCAAAGATATACTTAGGCTCACTTGAACCGCAAATTACTAAACACATTTAGCGCTAAACGAGTTTTAAACATAATTTTGTCTCTGTGATCTTAAAACATTTGACAGAAACAGAATTATGTTTTAAGTTCGTTTAGCGCTAAACGTGTTTAGGGCTTGGCGGTGTAAGTGGGCATTAGTCGCAGGACTGATTGCACGAAAGGTGGATGCGCACCTAGACGCGCCGTAGGGGCCGTACGCGCGTCACGGATCATGATAATTGTGCCTTTTACCTTACGTTAGGTGTTTTAAAGGATCATTCTTTGGTTTAAGAAGACTGGGGGACTAAAAATATAATATTTTGTTATTCTGCGCGTCCAGTGCACCTGGACGCGCCGCAGGAGCCGTATACGCGCCGCAGTCATCACATTTTATAAATATTTTTAAGAAATAGAATGCATTCATGAAACCAATTTTTCTTTCTTTCTTTCTTTCATCGTCGCGAACCTAACCGCGCCGAACGACCCGCATTTCAATAATGATGGCTCTCGGAAACTCTTATCCGATTCGTGAAATAAAAAACTAATTCCTATACAGCAGTAGACAGACTACCTCGATGCTTATATACTTTTTTTTTACAATTCAGGTATGATTTTCATAGCGAAAGTTATTTAGAATGACGTGTAGAATCACCCCTTGACGGATGCAGGGGACTAAATCGCCACCCTGTATAAGGCTTGCAAAAATCTTACATCAGCGGGGTAATTGCGTAACACACTAACAGTAGGAATAACTTTCATTTTGGCAGTTCAACAACATTTATTGTGTTATTAACATTGTTGAGCAGACAATTTTTTCGAACATATGAAGCAATGGATTAGCAATAGGCTTCAAAATGATTCAGATTGTGATAGATAGTGTGTTACGTAATTAGGGTGCTGGTGTGTGAAGTACACGCACACCATTTATAATAGGTATTCGTTATGATTTCACGTTCAAATTATCTTTTAATGTCAATAGAATACACAGCCTTGTGGGTGAAGCCGCGGGCATTGCTAGTTTTTGACCGAGCGAGCGCGAAGTGTCTCCTTTTCAACTTGGACAAAAATGCTTTCGTATGTCCGGATGTTCGGCTGTTCTTCTCTATATGTCGCATTTCTCAACCGATTCTCGTGAAATTTTGTGAGCAGGTTTGATAATTATATGGAATTTTAAGTCGATTAAAATTTTCCTAATTTTTGAAAATAGCGTAGGTATGGGGATTGTAAACGTAAAAAGACACGTGTGGCACTCGGGGACTGCCGCGGTAAATCTATTGCATAGCATTTTTTATCAACTTATGCAATTATAATTATTTATTTATTTTTTATTTACGCAGTTTTTATTTTTCATTGATATTAATTCAAGTACAGTCGTACCATATACATACACGTTAAGCGAACGCTCGGCCGAGCTACATGGTAGGCGGAGTGGGGGGTGTTAGGTTTTATTTTCGTTACGGAATTTCTTGATTCGGTCGCCGCGCTCAAAGCCCGCGATAAAAGCTATGCAATAGCTTAAAAAAAAAACTGACATGTCGCGTGGTGAACATTTATTCAGTTTTAAGCTATGCAAAAACGGACTCGTATAGTAAGTTTCAAATTAGACTCACCATTCCCAGTCCCTCCATTATTACAGTTCTTACTAATTATCCTTAATTAACTAAATTAAATTCATAAATTAAATTACTAGCTATTGCAAATTGGAGCTTCCCTTAATTAAATGTCTTGAGGAAAAACGTTAGTCACGGAGTTTGATAATTATGCCTTTTACCTTACGTAAGGCGTTTTAGAGGATTATTCTTAGGATAAGAAAGATTGGGGGACTATAAAACTTTTTTACAAAAAACAACCGACTTACAAAAAAAGAAAAAACTACAAAGTCAAAAATAATTTTAATTTCGGAACTCGGTGTCTTTAGTTTTGTATTTTCGTTTTTTGCCACCGACTTCCGAAATTAAAGTTATCTTTCACTTTGTGGTGTTTTTTTTTGAATTCAGTTGTTTTTTTTGTTAAAAAGTTTTTATTTTTCACGTTTTAGTTGTGGTGCCTACCCCACACAAATTCGTATGATACCATTACTTGATATGTAAATAACAGTGACAGGAAGTCATTAAAACATCATCCATATATTAAGTGGAAAAATACGCATTATCTTGATAATACGTATTTTTACTACCACTATGCGTTTTTTTTTGTACTGACCAGTAGTTTTTGAGTTATTAAAAACTACTGGTCAGATTTTGATCAAACTTATATGGGACCACATGAGCAGCACCAGCTTCCAATCAAGAATCATCAAAATCAGTTCACCTAGAAAAAAGTTCCGAGGCTTTCCTCGGAACTTCTTAAACATAAAAAAAATATACAGTGTAGTTGAGAACATCCTCCTTTTTTTGAAAACGGTTAATACGGTACGGTACTAATAGCATATTTTGTTATTCTGTGGTGTTGCTGGGCGGATAAAAATTCTTTGTCAGGGTTGTTTATAAAAATCATAAAAACGCGCCGTGAGGGGCTCGTGGCAAAATAATAACATCCATACAGGTCAATCGAAGGTTAAGCTATGCTTGCCGCGATCGGATCGTGGATGGGTGACCATCCATTACATATAGAGACCCTCCGTGCCTCGGAAAGCACGTTCCCGAGCGGAACGATTGTCTTTCGTTGATCTTTGAGTATCGTTACGGGTAGTTAAAAGCCCAAAAAAATCTGTCAATCAATCTTACGAAGGGGTAACGTGGTACCCAGTAACTGGGTTGTGGAGGTCAGATAGGCAGTCGCTGCATGTAAAATACTGGTATTTAGCTGCATCCGGTTAGACTGGAAGTTGATCCCAAAATAGTTGGAAAATCACTAGGCAGATTGAGTTTTAGACATGAAGCAGACATTTTATTGTTTCAAAACAGTCCAGGGGCTGCAGTCTCGACAAATATAACGACAAAAATCGGTCGTTAAGTCTAATCGATGCCAAAATTCTTTAATAGATTTTCAACCTTATGCTTTCGAAATAAAGTTGAAAATCTATTAAAGGAATTTGACAAAGATAAGACTTAGCGACCGATTTTTGTCGCTGTCTAATGTCGAGACTGCCGGCCCAGGGTGCGCCAGACGTACAGTGGCGGCATGAAAAGGTTAAAACCACTTTACAAATGCAGTAGCCAGCACATCATGTTACCACAAACTCAGATTTTCTGATTCGATTTTGAACTTAACCATCAACATTTTATGGTTTAAAATCGGAGAAATTTGACAGTTTCGTGTAGCTTGCCAAAAAAGTTTTGCAAGTCTTCTTTAGGGCTGATTTTACCAAAGTCAAATATCTTTTATCTGTGGAGTAAAATTGACGTCTGACAGTTCTAGTATGAAAAATCTGTCAAAACAGTCAAAAATTCAAAATTTATTCTTAAGACTTATTCTAGGTATAAAAGTTTGGTGAAATTCGCCCTTAATGGATTAGAAAGTTGATAACCTTTCTTTAAAGTGTTCAAAATATATCTCACAACAACACTCTGTTTGGTGACATTTTCAACTTGTGACAGACGGACAGACACTGATATTGAAGTAAGAAAACTACAACATTATTTGTCTATGTTAATTGTGACGTCTAAAGACCAAATATATTTTACTAGGTTCCTAATAAATAGTATATTACATCTTTCTGTTAAAAAAGCGGCCAAGAGCGAGTTGGACTCGCACACGAAGGGTTCCGTACCATGAGGCAAAAAACGCCGAAAAAAGAGACGTTTGTTGTATGGAGACCCCCTTTGATTTTGTGCTTTATTTTATTTTTATTACTTATTTGTTATTATAGCAGCAATATAAATACATACTCTGTGAACATTTCAACTGTCTACTTATTACGGTTCATGAGAAACAGCCCGCTGACAAACAGACGGACGGATGGACAGTGGAAGCTTATTAATAGGGTGCCAACAGGACCCTTTGGGTACGGAACCCTAAAAACGGCCAAGAGCGTGTCGGACCACGCACAGGGCATGGTTCCGTAGTCGGGATGAACATTTACTCATACACAGTATTGATTTTATCGACTGCAAAAATAAGTTTGTCAATTTGTTAGTCAGCTTTAGTGCTGCTGTAAAATATGTATGTTTAGTTATAGGTAATGTTTAACGGTAAAATAAATGTATTCTTGCTATTGATGGAAAATTACCTACCTACGAGATAAAATATAAAATTGTATATGGGACGTACATCTGCCAACAAATTGTTGTGCAGTTTGGCAGAAGTTTTTTTTTTTGTAAAACTTAGGATGACACCACGAATAAATGGTTTTTAATTTTCATTTTTTTTGTGTTTCATAGTACTTGTCGAAAAAACTGAAAAATAAAGTTATTTCTGTGGTTTTTACCGAAAATATATACCTCAAAAAGTATCGACGCAAATGGCAAAGTCACTTAGAAACATAATCTTGGTAAATATGAGATCCAATAATACCCCACACACTTATATGTGCATTGAATTGCTTTTTAATTCCGCCGCAACATGTATGAGGAGTGCCACCACTAATAATTTTGTTCGTAGTTTTACTACAATCATAATCATAATCATTTATTTGTCAGAATATGGTACATTATAATGGTCTTAAGGTTAGTCAGTGGTATCAACACATTCTGCCAAGTATGGCGTGCAAATATTAGGTACATAAATTTATTACAGGACAGAGATTATTAGTTTAGTATTAACATTATTGATTGCCTATTACGAATTAAAATTACAATTTGAGGTATGTCTGCTATAAATAATATAATTAACACACTATTTATTTAGGATGTCAAAGTTGTAGAATTTGTGAAGTTAGGGTCGGTAGAGTTAGGCCGTGTAGATTCAGAAGCTTGGCTCTACATGAGATCTCATATCTTTTTCACAGGGCAAACCTTATGTGGTCGTCTTGGCAACATTTTACATGAAATGTTTGTTTGTGGTGGGATTTGAGTTCTTTTTGTAAGTTGCTAGGCAGTCTTTTTAGTGTTTACTTTTTTCTTCTTTTTTTGGGGTGTATTTCTTGCACATCAGCAGTGCCGGTTAATAAGATTATTTTAATTATATACCTAACTTTAGTATTATAAACGCATACACCATTGCTTAACGCTGAACAGAATACAACTTCTTTCTAATTTTCGTCGATATAGTGCCAATACTCTCCGAATAAAATAGCTGTATCACATCCGGACGGATGGACAGACTGACGGACTGACGGAAAGACGGACATGACGAAATTATAAGAGTTCCGTTTTTGCCATTTGGCTACGGAACCCTAAAAACCCATATAAAAAAGCTATCTTCACAAAATGGTCGTGACACAATACGAAGTAAAATATCGTTAAGGGTTGTTACACGTCATCACATTTAAGTTGACAAGGGTCGTTTAAATGTCAGCGTTTTGAGAACACGGTATCTCTTCTTGTTATTTATTTATAATTTTGCCTTGAAGGCATCTTGAAATGGGTCGAGGTAGGTTTTAAAGGTTGCGTAATCACTTTTTTGGTAGAAAACAATTTTAGATCATAACTTTTCCTCCCGTGGGCGTCTTAAAAAGCGATTTGGAATTATTTTATGAGGATCTCTGATAACCGATCGGTTTGCCAAATGCGGATGGATTTTCATCGCAATTCATAAATTTTGTGACTTACGCAGTCAAAATGTGGGCATTCACGGTACGGGTGGTCCAAAAATTCAAGGTCGCTCAGCGAATGGGCTTTGCTTGGAGTTTCTCTCAGGGATCTAATCCGGAATGAGGTGATCTGGTAAGGAACTAACGTTTTCGACATCGAACTAAGTAACATTGTACAAAAATAATTGCTGGGAAACGACTATTATATTTTGTGTGAAAATTTGCTGTTTGCGGTAGTGCGCGACGTAACGCACGCAAACATTATGCTTATGGGGGCATGCAACGGTACTGGGGTCGTGGTGGTATTTAAAGTTGGAGTTGTGGTTGTAGTATTAAAAACTTGTTTTCGTAAAAAAACGTCAGTAAAAATTTGAATTTTGATCTTCAATATCTCCGTAACCAGAAGGTTCCCAAATGTGGTCTAGTACAAAAAACTGATTACAATGACGGGGAGTAAAAGTGACTTTTGGCTTCGTTAAGTGTGTTTTTACACCAATAATAGTAAAAAAAAAAATATGCATCGGTACAACAACTTCAATTTTGTTAACCGACTTCCAAAAAAGGATGAGTGTGTGGTCAAAGTCGGTGGCCAAAAACGAAAATACACAACCAAAGACACCGACTTCCGAAATTAAAGTTATTTTTCTCGTTTTTTAGTGCTTTTTTTGTAAAAATGTTTTTTAGGTAGATGAACGTCACAAAAACATTTAACGGTCCCTTATAAAGTGTATATTACAACTTTAACCTTTCGGTTTAAAGCTTCAGGTAGCTCCAAATTATCTTTTATATAACTTCGTAAAAAGTTACACTTATTGCAAGGAGTAAAATGGTTTCTCATCGCAACCCTTAAAGTGGTTTTTGCACTCAAATGGGATGCATTAAAATAGCCTCCATAAAGGCTCCAGGCAAACAGGCGCGACGCGACAGCATGATGAGACTTTAGAACAATGTCTATGAAAATACAGGCGCGACACGACAGCATGACGAGACTTTAGAACAATTTCTATGAAAATTTAATGGAAATTGTTCTACAAGAGTCTCGTCGCGCCGCGCGACGCGCCTTAGGAGCGGCCAACCTGTCATACTTTTCATACAAACGTTCGTACGTGATTATGGCGTTGTAACACATCTTTCATTGAAGTTTTTGAATTAATCGGTGTCTTGTGTACTTTATCTAGGTTTCTATGCAAGCAAAAATTCAAAATTTGGAGAAACAAATTCAGTATAAGCTTCCAAAAATTTGCTTTTTGCACAAATTTTACCTGAACTTTGGCCGTTCATAATCTATACTAATAATAAAGCTGAAGAGTTTGTTTGTTTGTTTGTTTGATTGCTTGAACGCGCTAATCTCAGGAACTGCTGGTCCGATTTGAAAAATTCTTTCAGTGTTAGATAGCTCATTTATCGAGGAAGGCTATAGGCTATATATCATCACGCTAACCAATAGGGACAGAGAGCAATGTTTCAAAATCGTAGGTTATTTTTTTCCTTTTGAGAGCTTCCGCTGCGTGCGCTGCGTAAACGGTTAAAGTTTCACAAAAATCATGTATTACAGAATTGTTCCCCTTTAAAAGTCCTAAAAAAAAGTCTGCGACAGCTTATGTCTATCTTTTAAGGTTGGCTCACTATGAACTTTTTTATTCTAACCAAATTTGTTCTAAAATAATGCATTATTTGCGAAGGTGTTTTTATAAACATGATATTAATCCTTATCCAAATAAATACGTTATTCATCACAAGTATTTAATTTAAAACAAAATTGCCCTTTACATCATTTGATTTCAATGAATATCTTAGGAGATATCGCAGTATTAAAATAACATCGCAGCAAAATAATGGTGCAAGGCCGGCGGCGGGTGGTCATGACGGGGAAGGGCGGTGGCCCCAGTTACCTCTGCGAGATACCAAAAATGACGTTCAGTACCCCAGTAAAAATTGAATCGGTAACCCAGTAAAATTTCTAAAACCTTAAAAAAAAATTGTTCTAGAATTTGTATTGGGTAACCCGGTAAATTTTCTTGGATTTGCACATATTATGGTCCCGCGTTACTGCAGAGCCCCAGTAAAAATTCATAAACTCCCCAGAAATATTTTAAGAAATTATTTCTCCGTGTACTGATAAAAGCGTGATGTAGGTACCTAAAACAGCTCCTTAACGTCCCTCTACGTAAACGAAGTCGCGGGTTAAAGTTAGCGTTAGCCCACTATTCCACGCGAAGTCGCGGGCAGAAGCTAGTTACTTATAAAGTTAGACATTTAGAATAAAAAAAACGTGTTCAATAAAAATAAAAAAGATTTTATATATGCATTTATTATCTGTCCGTCTGTCGTTACCTGTTTCTGTTTCCTGTGTCCTGTTTCTCTGTGCTTTACCTATTCACGCTTTAACGGCTGAATGGAATTGGATAATAGGATAATTTATCCCGGTAGCACGTTCCCGTGGGATAATTTATCCCGGTAGCACGTTCCCGTGGGATAATTTATCCCGGTAGCACGTTCCCGTGGGATAATTTATCCCGGTAGCACGTTCCCGTGGGATAATTTACCCCGGTAGCACGTTCCCGTGGGATAATTTATCCCGGTAGCACGTTCCCGTGGGATAATTTATCCCGGTAGCACGTTCCCGTGGGATAATTTATCCCGGTAGCACGTTCCCGTGGGATAATTTATCCCGGTAGCACGTTCCCGTGGGATAATTTACCCCGGTAGCACGTTCCCGTGGGATAATTTATCCCGGTAGCACGTTCCCGTGGGATAATTTATCCCGGTAGCACGTTCCCGTGGGATAATTTATCCCGGTAGCACGTTCCCGTGGGACAATTTATCCCGGTAGCACGTTCCCGTGGGACAATTTATCCCGGTAGCACGTTCCCGTGGGACAATTTATCCCGGTAGCACGTTCCCGTGGGATAATTTATCCCGGTAGCACGTTCCCGTGGGATAATTTATCCCGGTAGCACGTTCCCGTGGGATAATTTATCCCGGTAGCACGTTCCCGTGGGATAATTTATCCCGGTAGCACGTTCCCGTGGGATAATTTCCGACATCCACGCGGGTGAAGCCGCGGGCAGAAGCTAGTGAACTCATAAATTATAAACGTACAGAAAACATCATCAAAGAAACTTCGCGCATGTAATGGAAATTCTAAATAACAAAAATATTTTCCAAAAATTTATAAGGCTTTTTAAAAACACGTATTTCCTGCAACAAGTTTTGTGAAATCTCCGCGCGCCAATTTTCGTTCGATGTTATCGCGTTTTCACTCTTGCTTCTTGTTTCAAACATTGCGTTGGATGAAACAACAAGCTTTTCAATCATGCTCGCGTTGACGATAGACGAACCGGGAAGGGCCCTCTTAAGGTGAATCCTCAGCTGTAGCCCGCCAAATTCAAATTGTCTTTGGTTTTTGCCAAATTCAATTTTTTTGCAAATTGCAGCTCTGTTTTACGTCGTATGTTGATCAAAATGCCATTCGCGACTGTAGGAATTATATATTTACTGAATACTGAATACTTTACTGAATCGTCGATTGATATAAAATTGATGATTATTATTAATAGTTAATAGATTATTATTAGTAGTTAATAGTTAAAATACAATAGAGAAAAAGACAGAATAAATAGTATTGTGAAAAGGACATCCCCAAATTAATGTTTAGTGATTGTCGTTCTCACAAAACTTTTAATAATCGGAGAGTCGCTACTCTCCGCCATAGTTTCTAGTAAGCTGTTGCCACTCGCCCGCGACCTTGACAACAGCCACGCGGTTTCTTGCGAATCTGACAGCTTCCATGCCGTCAGTTCGGTTTTGTGCAAACATAGTAGAAGCGCTGCACCATCAGAAATGCTAAGAAACGAAATGCTAAATACCTAGAATAAACCTTCTTAGATAAATTGTAAAATGAGTCTGTTAGTTGTCCCACTCACGGGGAGCGTGGGAAGACCGAAAAGGGCAAAAGAAGTTGACGACATAAATATGTCGGAAAAGCTGAACAAGATTTGCGCAAAAAATGAGATGAATGAGGTAAAAAGAGATGACGAAATAAATGATGTCATCAGCCTGGCCTTATTACAACTATGTTGGCGTCAACTTCCAATCTAATCGGATGCAACTAAATACCAGCATTTTACATGGAGCGACTGCCCTTGGTGAGCTTGGCTTGGGTACTTTCTCACTTAATCTTCAAATCTAAAATTTTAGAAATAATATCTACTTTTCAATATTTGTAAATATGTCAGCACCATGTATCTATCACATAATTAATTTACTTGTCATTGCTCTACATTTAATTATTTTTACCTATTCTGGTATAGTAATTTTATTCTAGGTGCATCGTCTTCACATATAATTATATAATTAATGTATACCTACATAAAATTGTAAAACATTTTAAAAGAGTAACGGTGGAGTTTCTTGCCCATTCTTCTCGATACGAAACTACTTTTTGGAAGGGGCAACTAGAATCAATTAAATTTTCTGGTAAATTTTGACGTTCAAAAGTGCCTTTTATGTGCCTATTTGAAATAAATGATTTGACTTTGACTTTGAGACTGGTCAAGTAGTGAATAATGAAGATGATAAATGCAAAAGCCTCTTCTTGAACAGAGAAGGAACAATCATTGACCACCACGCTCACTCACTGCGTGTAAACGATTTCAGACTTTAAGATAAGGCGCATACTATGCGACATGCGACTACAACTGTTGGGCGACTAGGTGCAACGAGTGGCTCCGGCCGACAATTTTCATATATTTCGTCCTTGGCGTCGAGTTACAGGGTCGCAACGACATGCTAGCTAGGGAAGTCAAACACTCTTACTACCGTCAAACGGGGTGAATAGGGATGCAGGGGTGAAATGGAACGAAACTTTAGAAGGGATTTTAATATTGAAAAGAGTTTGAGTTTGAGTTCTGATTTTGAGTTTGTTGCCAAAAAGGACTCTAATGTGTTTACTACATTATAATTAACGATTAAGTGTCCTTGTTGGCAACAAACTATATTAATTCAATGTTAAAATCCCTTTTAAAGTTTCGTTCCGATTCACCCCTGCATCCCTATTCACCCCGTTTGACGGTACTTGTCGAAGCGACTAGACGCACGGTGCACGCGCATACACGATAACTACACACACAGTTTGCGCTTGTTTTTTATGGGTGCGTAATCATCAAATGACTTCTCCCGCTCTGGCCGGAGCAGAAGGGCGTGTCAGATTCTTACTGACTAAAACCTACCCGTGTTCCTTCAGTTGCCTGTGCGCCAGGGCCACGGTAACTCTTTCGAACAATCCGCGACCCTGGCAGGCATCGGCCCTATCGGACCCCGTCCATGATGCTGACATCTCTTTGAGGCGCGCGTGGAACACGACGCGCTGATGACCCGGTCCAGGTCCTTACCGGACGGCGAGCTACCCATTGCTCGCCGTCCGCAACCCTACGCCTACGGCGACCGGGAGTCGGCTATCGAGTCCCGACGCCCAGGGTGTCTCGTCCTACGGCGGCTAGGAGCGTGAGGGCGCAACAATTGGCTCTCCCTCACGCGCTCTGCCGCCTCCTTCGCTAAAAGTGACGGCTTCCCATTCCCTCTCGCTCCGTACCATGGCCTGGACCAGGGCCGGACGCGAGAGATCGCCGCCGCCGATCGCCGCTAACGCACAGTTTGCGCTGGCACTTAAGTTCAAGTTTACTTACCGGTTCTTTCTTTAAGATAAACTTAGAAACTCCATGAGGTTGTAAAGGTGTTAAGAACATTGAAACTAATTCTAAATAACATAAGTTGAAGCCAAGCAAACGGTCTGAGTGCGGAACTTTTCATTTTACTTACCCTAACGTAAGGTACTTCTAGTAATTTAGTTTGTAAACTTTGAAGGTTTTCTCAAGTATTGTACATGTTTTTTGTAGAAGGAAAATTTTGAATTTACGTTACTTTTTGCTTTTGAAAGGCCATATTTATTTTGTAATAGGTAGTTTTTTTGGCGATATTCTAAATTAATAAAACCACCGGTTTATTTTTGAATTTTTGGCAGAAGCTAAAATTCGAAGACATTTTGTAACATCCACCAACCCGCGCATGCACGCGTGGTGGATTACAGCTCACTCCCTCTCACAGAGAAGAGGCCTGTGTCCCAGCAGTGAGAAAATAATAGGCTGATTAGATTATACTTATAATAAATACACGTCCTCAAATTAATACACTCGTACGTAACCAAATAATAATCCCAAAATTACTTAAGTTACGTACGCAAAAGGGTTTCATTAGTGAAACGTATAGTAGGACTAGCGACCCGCCCCGGCTTCGCACGGGTTGCGGTACTTATCTACGGCGTACCCTACCTACCTACCCTACCTACCTACCCTACCTACCTACCTACCCTACCTACCTACCCTACCTACCTACCCTACCTACCTACCCTACCTACCTACCCTACCTACCTACCCTACCTACCTACCCTACCTACCTACCTGCCCTACCTACCCTACCTACCAAAAAAAAAATAGATGTTGGCCGATTCTCATAGATACCGGATAAGCACAAAAATTTCATCAAAATCGGTTAAGCCGTTTCGGAGGAGTATGGCAACGAAAACTGTGACACGAGAATTTTATATATTAGATTACAACCTAGGTCTCTAAATATGTAATGATTAGAGTTTACACGTCTAAATTACCTGGATCTAGTCTAGACAATCTAGCTTAGGATGTAGGGTTTACTCGTAGATTAGACTTAATATTAACGTTAGACAAACGGAAAATAAATTTTCAAATTTTAATTGCTGTTATTTGCGGGGCTCGTGGTTAAATAATAACAGCCACACGTGTCGATCGAAGGTTAAGCTACGCTTGTCGAGGTGATCCGTGGATGGGTGACCATCCATTACATATCCGTCCGAGCCTCGGAAAGCACCGTTAAGCCGTTCGTTCCATAAGCCACAGGTGCCATAAGCTCTAATTTAGAAGTAGCTCAAGAATTTGTAAATTTATTTACTGACTAGCTTTTGCCCGCGGCTTCGCTCGCGTTAATTTAGACTTTGACTATAAATTCGGGTTACAATTAAATCATGATTCGAAAGACTCGTGGCGCCATCTATTATCATAAGAAAGTTATTGTTGTTTTCCTCGGGAACAGTACTTTTTTGCGGGATCAAAGGTACCCTATGTCCGTTTCAGTGCACCTGACAACGTATATGCAAAATTTCAGGACGATCGGTTCAATGGTTTAGGCGTGAAAAGGTAACAAACAAACAAACAAACTTACTTTCGCATTTATAATATTAGTTAGGATGTATCATCTAAAACGACGGAAGTTTTAAATTCCTCATCGGTTGTCTTAATTAATTTATTAAGAGCGAACATTCCAGGCTACCCGGTTGAATTTCAATTTAGACATAAACCCTATGATAGTTTTAATTTTATTTGCCAAGTGCCGCCGCCTGCGTCTCTTTACTTGTAAGTGTCACAGCGATGCCATTGAGTGCCACAGACACTAAATGCATAGACAAGTAATTGATGTTGCGTCGGGTGCTGTCATGCGGATTACAAATATATGAAATAAGTTTTTTTTTAATTTTAATAATAATGACTCATAAATAGCAAATTTTTATTTAATATAATTTTTTATTTATTATTTATTTCTGTATACAGATACACGCTGCTGTGATGTCACGGACAGCCGTGACATCACAGCAGCGAGCCCTATCAGAATACCAGCGCTGCGACACTTTATTTTTTTATAAATTACGCAGCATCATGCTGAGATAGGGGCCTTTTGGCCTCGTACAGGACTTACTGTTGTTATTTTTTATTTTACTTTTGTTTTTTTTTTATGACTGTGTTTAGTTTAGTTTCTGATAATCCTGTGCGAGTTTCAATAAATACTTTTTCTTTCATTCTTTCTTTTATAGTTATAAAAGCTTTTCGGCAAATAAAAATCAAATTGACCGAAGATAATTATATGGGGAATGTCAATTGTTTGTACACCCATATTCGAGACTATAACACCATACTTAGCTTTAATATTTAATTTGTCTTTAAATCAAGAAGTCTTCCCGGATTTAATGAAATACAGTACGGTTATACCACTTTTTAAATCTAAGGACAGCAAAGACACCAAAAGTTATAGACCAGTATCCGTGTTGCCGGTATTCAGCAAGGTTTTCGAAAAGGTAATGCTCAATCAAATGCTTCATAATTTTAACACCTACAAAATCTTTCACGATCAGCAATATGGTTTCACTAAATGACGTTGTACAACTGACGTCGGGGTCACTTTATTAAAACACATATTTACAGAGAGGGAAGAGGCCCAAGATGCCATCGGAATCTTTTGTGACCTCTCCAAGGCATTTGGAGATCCTTACATCGATTCTTACATACTCCTTTTGCCTCGTTTACGTTCATACATCTGGTCATACATTCACGCCGGTTGCGAGTACTACGCACCTGACCTTTCTGAAGAACATCACCAATAAAGGCACTATATGTCTCCTAGGGCGCCCCATCCCGGCGTTTCCACTCACATCTGCCTTGTAAATGCCTTTTGTTAGTCACTTTTCATTCATCCTCTCAACGTGTATGTGTATTAATAGACATTAATAATTGACCGAGCGAGCGCGAAGCATCTCCATTTCAGCTTGGGCAAAAAAGCTTTCGTATGTCCGAATGTCCGGCGGATGGCTGGTCTTCTTTACAGGTCGTATTTCTCAACCGATTCTCGTAAAATTTTGTCGAATCCGTTTTTCGAAGTTTTGCAAAATGGCGGAGATATGGGGGTTGAGAACGTAAAAACATATTTCGCCCATTTCGAAAAATGTTCAAAATGTTACAAAACTATTTTTTATCCATATTAAGTCGCATAAACTTCAAGGGTTCGGGGGTGTGAGGGGGTGGAAAATAATGAAAAGAAAAAGGCAAATTTCCTGTGTCACAGCAAATCACAAGGGAATTTCATCAGCTTTCGGAAAATGACTATGATTTAGACCTAAAGCGTTAGGTAGTTAATATAGTGCGAAATAATGTAATTAATGTGAATGAATAAATATTATAGGCTCCTTGGTCTACACAAGGACAGACACGCGAGGTGTATAGCTCGCAGAGCCACTAGTATTAAAGTTACTGTATATAATAAAGAAATCTCGATGTTTTGTAAAGTCGTAAAATCTCGATATTTTGTCAAGTCGTAAAATCTCGATATTTTGTCAAGTCGTAAAATCTCGATATTTTGTCATGTCGTAAAATCTCGATGTTTTGTCAAGTCGTAAAATCTCGATGTTTTGTCAAATCGTAAAATCCGTACGAAGCAGGGGCGGGTCGCTAGTACCTACTACCAATTTTAAATAGCCAATCAGTCAGATTAAAACTTTATCATTGTTACTGAAACTGTTAATTAATCAGATAATCTTTCTGTATTTTGTCTGCCCTCATATAATCCAGCTTGTATTAACACCACCTAGATTACAGTTCCAATTAAGGCAAAGTAGGGTCCGCAAAATAATGGTATTTTCATTGTAGAAGTAATGTAAACGGGGTACGAGGATAATCTGTAATTGGGTTGAAAACTTGGGTATAGAATATGAGTTAACGTAGGTTTTATTTTATTTTGATGGACAGAAATGGCGTTCATTTGAGAAAAAAATGGTGTGTGCTTATTTATGACCACACAATACAAGTATAAAGTTACGACTGGAGCCGAGTTTACGCGATTCAGTAGATATCACCGACCTATTGGAGCCAAGTATAAGCGATTCAGCGGCATCGACCGATTGGAACCGAGTATACGCGATACAGCGTCACCGACCGATTAGAGCTGAGAATATCTGATTCTGCGTCACCGACCGACTGGAGCCGAGAATACCCGAATCAGCATCACGGACCCGAGCGTGACGGTTCAGATTCGTTCACTGTTGAAAAAGAGCGCAAAGCGCGCTTAAAGAAGTTTTCACTTCAACAAGCACCGTGTTAAAATTATATGTGATATTTCATCCGTCTGATTTTCAGGAAAGATAAGGTGATCAAGGGTCGAAGGGCTCGTGGCTGAATAGTTATTTGCCGCTTGTTGCGGTCACCTTGTGGATGGATAACTATAGCGGTATCTATATCGCCACATGCGAGCTACGCGTCACACTGACGTCACGCAAAATCCTGCATCGCGCAAGCAGAGTTTACCGCACAACTAGCATCCATTTTCGTACTGAGACCCCTCTGTGTCTCGAAAGGCACGTTAAGCCGTTGGTTCCTACTGTCATTCGTAGATATTTCAATCAATCTGTTTCGCCTTTTCCGAACTATTTTTGAAGTCGGCTTCCGTCATTCGTAGATATTTAACAGTCGTAATGTAACGGGTGGTCAGAAAGTTATTTTTTGATCAGAGATTATTCAATATGATTATTCAGTCATGAATCATGACGTGCAGCAGTCGACATTTCTGTTTTGTGCTTGTGATTATAGATCTATTTTGTTTTTATTTTTCTTTATTATTAGAGCTAATATTTTTAAGCTATTGCCTAGCTTTTATCGCGGGCTTTGAGCGCGGCGACCGAATCAAGAAATTCCGTAACGAAAATAAAACCTAACACCCCCCACTCCGCCTACCATGTCGCTCGGGCGAGCATTCGCTTAACGTGTATGTATATGGTACGACTGTACTTGAATTAATATCAAAGAAAAAAAAAACTGCATAAATAAAAAATTAATAAATAATTATAATTGCATAACTTGATAAAAAATGCTATGCAATAGCTTTACCGCGGCAGTCCCCGAGTGTCACACGTGTTTTTTTTTTTTGTATGCACGTGGTTCTGTGACAAATAAACCATTTTTTTTTCTTTCAATAACGTTTTTAAAAGTCTGAGACCAACAATTTGGGTGAACACACACATACAATCACGCCTGTAATCTCTGAAGGGTTAGGCAGAGGTGCTTAAGAACATCCAAATGTCGCCAGTTATGTTCTTCCCATTCACTGCTATTTACTGGGCACCAGTCCCCTTGGAGGGTGAACAATACATGTAAAAACCATTTGGAGTATCTGCATAATACTTTTTCTGTTAGTAAAAGTGCTGTAAACATAAAAATGTACTTAAAACATTTTTTTATTCGCATAGCTACATGAAAGGAAATAAAAGCAGAGGGGAAAATGCGTTGCCTCACATCAAAACACCTCTGTTCATATAATTTTGAGTTAAAATTTCCATTTTGTATTTTAAAAGGGGTTAAAGTGGAGTATCTTTCGTTGCGTTAGACGTTACGTTACGTTTATATTATGATGTAAAAAAAAAAGTAGTTTTTGATGTTTTGGTGCAAAATGTGAAAATAGTAATAATATTGGCTTTTAAAATACCTACAGTTAAAAAAAAAACTGACGCTTGTCTTTCTATTATTTTGACATTGACTAAGTACAATGCTGAAGCTGCCCGATTCCTAAGCATGGAGTCATAGGTTCGGTCCCAAAGTCTGTAAAAGTTTTATTGAGTTTTTCCATTAGAAACTTAGTAGCAGGCCGTGGTCTAGATTTGTGCCCCGTTGGTAGTAATAAAGATGGCCCTTAGGTATCGTAAGGGGGGGGGGGGGTTACTTTAATTACCGGGATGACTGCTCGAAACTTCCATTTCATATAAAATCGCGAATTGGATAAAACAAAACGCAATTTAGTCGATATTTATAACCGACTTCCAAAAAAGGAGGAGGTTCTCAATTCGAATGTATATTTTTTTTTGTGTGTTAGCTCAGAATTTTTTTTGGGTGAACCGATTTGGATGATTCTTTTTTTATTTGAAAGCTGGTGCTTCACATGTAGTCCCATTTAAATTTGATCAAGTTCTGACCAGTAGTTTTTGAGTTATCCTTAATACTGCCTATTTTTTCCACTTCGTTTATATTGATGATGTAACAATAATTTCTTGTCACGGTAATTTTCATATCAAGTAGTGGTTTACGAATGTGTGTGGACAGGTACCACAACTAAAAAGTGTAAAATAAAATCATTTTTACAAAAAAACAACCGACTTCCAAAGCAAAACACAAATAACCGTGAAAAATAACTTTAATTTCGGAAGTCGGTGGCCAAAACGAAAATACACAACCAAAGACACCGACTTCTGGAATTCAAGTTATTTTTCACGTTTTTGTCGTATTTTGTTTGGAAGTCGGTTGTTTTTTTGTAAAAAATATTTTTTAGGTTAGCAACACTGAAAAACTGTCAAATCTTTTCCTGAGGACACGCTGGGAATTCACCTACAATTTTAATTGAAATAGGTGAAAATATGGTTATTCTCTATTTATAGTGAAATAATTGTGCTTTAAATCTTCATGTGTATGTACTTAATCACGTGATGGTGTAATGAAATATCTAGATAAACTTAACCAATACTGTGATCATTGTTTTTCTAACCTCAAAATGAATGCAATGACTTAAGGGGACTACAGGACCTAAACGTAAGTTTTATAATGCCTAAAAGTATATGATCCACTGCACTAAACAAAATCAGAAAAATATATTTCAGGATATTTGCTAATTAGTAAGTGTGCTGAAAACATAATACAACAAATTTGATACGATAGAAAAAAATCACGAAGATACATCTAAAAATTTCTTTTAACGATTAAAAACCATACTACTATGCATTAAATCATTCTGATTTTTTGTCAGATTATATTCTACAAGCAACATACTAACGTAATAGTGTTTTAAATTTTTAATCCAATCAATAGATTTTTTGTAAACAGATAATTGCTTCGTATTTTGCAATAAATTACCAGCGTTGTGTCATCGCGCTTCTCTTTCTTTTCTATGCAGTCCGACAGTGACCGCGCGTTAGCTGTTGTAAGCCTCTTAAGTATGTTTAATGCGGGCTGTCATTCATCGTGTGATTTTGATCAGATGATTAAATTAACCCCAGAGATTTTTATAAGTATACTCTTTTTCATATACCTTTTTTTTGCTAAATGAATAAATATTTTGTTTTCCAGGAAGATGCCGCTGATAAATGATAAGAAACTTGGGTCCGGTGAATACAAAATCTATTCAGTAGAAAGAAAAGAAAGAAAGAAAAATAGTTTATTCTGCACAAACAAAACGCACATTACAAATAAATTACATTAAATACAAACATACAAAGTAGTCAAAAGAAGCGAAAAAAAAGCGCTTAGTCAAATAGTCGAAGGAAATTTAATCATTAGAGGTGCCTGTGAAATATATATTATGAAATAAAAAATAAGGGCGGATTATCTAGTTGTAAAACTTTTTGCAAGCTAAAATTTTATTAGGACCATTTTTATTAAAGAAATTTTCATTAATTGATGAATTTTACTAGATCAAAGTTACCCCACCCCATACGACAGAAATTTCAATATTTATTTTTCCCGTGGGCAGATTTTGACTTATTTAAATTGTATTGGCGTTATAATTGGGTTACTGGGTTACTTTGTAATTACGCAATAAAATAGGGGGTATCAAAGCAACCCCATCCTACGTATAACTTTGATCAGACAGTTTTTTTTTTTCTCAAAATTAAGCCATGTTTTTCCACTAATTATTACAGGAATCAAGAGTAATAAAAAAAAACGATTTCTAGATATTTTTAATATTTTCTTACACCCACCAATTTAAAAGATATGGACCTTCAAAGTTCAAAATTGATCAACGAAACCCTGGTTTACGTACTGCAAACTTGCACAATGTGGGAGTGCCCTATTTCTAACCCTGCTGGAAATATAGACGTGACATTAGGCAAGAATGTATGTCGCTACATTTTTATTTTGACAGTTGTCAAATATAGTACGAGAGCATCGCATTTTTACGTATAGTCACGTACGAAAAGATGTACAGCAGTATACAAAATTCGAAAGCGATTTACACGTCGAGCAATTCCTTTTTGTAGATATACCGAATAATCGAGGCTAACTTCGAAATATTTGGGGGTTAAACTGCATGAAGTTGCAGAAAAAAAATCATTATAACAGCTATGCTATGACATTAACTCTGAAAAGACATACAAAAATATGTAATGTGTGGATATGTGTGTGTTTTAAGTTTTCTTTAGTAACACTACTGTATGGATTAATTGTGGTCTTATAATAAACTTAAAAAAAAAAGAAACCAATGAAAATAAATGTATGAAACCGATAAGAGGGTGTGCTTATGACCACACGATAAAAGTGGAGCTGAGTATGTTATACGATTCAGCGGCCAGTACACGCGATTCAGCGTCCCGACCGACTGGAGCTGATTATACCCGATTAAGCGTCACCGACCCGAGCGTGACGGCTTATTTTCTTTCACTGTTCAAAAAGAGCGCTAAACAAGTTTTCTTTTCAAAAAGGTAACAAACTCAAAAGTGTAAAACTTTAATTTAACTTAACCATCCCCTAGCCTAGCCTTTACGTAATCTAATTATATTAACTAAATGGACAAAAGTTACCAAGGTAGTTTAGAAGCCCGTAAACCAACAGTTAAAGTAAACAGTTAGAATTTATGTTGATTAAACAAATTAACAGGAGTTATAATCAACGGGGAGATAATTTAATGAAAGCGAGTTCTTATTTAATTTAATACTCAGAAACTACCGATCGGATTTTCATACGGTTTTCACCAATGGACGGAGTGATTCATAAGGAAGGTTTTACTGTATAATTCTTTACGGTTTTGTGTAAATTGGCTGAAACATGACGATGATTGTTGAAGTTTTCGGTAAAAATCATGCCGACTGTGAGCTTTACTGGCGTGCGCCGCGTAAATATTGGATGAAATTTGGCACACAGATAGTTTATAACCTGGATTTACATATAGGATACTTTAAATCCCAGTAGTACGTTCTTTTGGAAAATTTTCGACATCCACGCGGGCGAGGTCGCGGACAAAAGCTAGTTTTACATAAGACGAAGTTTTCGTTAGCTAATAGTTCCACCTTATACAACAAGTTATCCAGTTCAAAGCTCTCCTAAGTAGGATTAAGATACAAAATATGACTCCGACTAAGGCCCACCTGCACCGCCAATCACTAAACACGTTTAGCGCTAAACGAGTATTAAACATCACTCTGTCTCTATCATCTTCAAACATTTAACAGAAACAGAATTATGGTTTAAACTCATTTAGAGCTAAACGAAGACCCACTGCACCGACAATCACTTAACACGTTTAGCGCTAAACAAGTTTTAAACATCACTCGGTCTCTGTCATCTTCTAACATGTAACAGAAACAAAATTATGGTTTAAACTCATTTAGCGCCAAACGGAGACCCACTGCACCGCCAATCACTAAACATGTTTAGCACTAAACTAGTTCAAGTGGGCCTTAGAAATCCTATCACAAGTACCTACATAAATGTAAGTACGTGCTAGGGTATAATTTAATACGACAGGATAAAGTATGGAAGGGTAGTTTAAGGGAAGTTTAAATTAGGTACTTCAGAATTTCGGAATTTATTGTTTGTTTTCTAGAAATAAGAAAAGAAGGAGAAAAGAAATCTTATGTTATGATCCTTGTCTGTCAGAAATCTGTCATATATATATATAGTCGTGCCGTGTGAAAATGTGAAGTGATAAGGTTTATTATTATACAGGTTGGCCGGAACATTGACGTCCAAAAATAAAATTTAGGTCCCTCGTATCGTGGGGTATCCGAATCACCCCCATGTATGTTCCGCGACTTTTCATAGTTTTCGAGTTACGAATTTTTTTCTGATTTTTTGAGAATGATCGACCTGACCAATCTAAAAAAAATTAAAAAAAAAGTACATGGCTTTGTCGAGATTTTTTTTTTTGCAACTGAATCTTCGTGAGTAGTACTTTTATGCATAAAATAATCAGCTTCGTAACTGTGATGAAAGTTATGAAAAAGTTGGTCTAAAGTGAAAAAATTACGTTCGGTAAATTCGTAAAAAAAAAATCGTAACTCGAAAACTATGAAAAGTCGCGGAACATACATGGGGGTGATTCGGATACCCCACGATACGAGGGACCTAAATTTAATTTTTGGACGTCAATGTTCCGGCCACCCTGTATAGCTTTAAAGTTACTCACTTTTTCTATCATAATTATTAAAAAGTAATGTTATAGGAATTACTTGAACCGTACCATAGATCACAATTATGTCATTAATCGGAATACTTTTTGCTCTATTGTATATTTTGTAAACTAAAAAGAAAGAAAGAAAGAAAAATAGGTTTTTTAAGAAGAAGAAGGCGAAAAAGAAGAAAGTAGAAGTTTTTTTTTTGTCTTTTTTTTCTGATATAAGGCCGCCCATTGTACTTATATTTTGTAGTGTTTCATTTATTTTTAAGCTATTGCATAGCTTTTATCGCGGGCTTTGAGCGCGGCGACTGAATCAAGAAATTCCGTAACGAAAATAAAACCTAACACCCCCCACTCCGCCTACCATGTCGCTCGGCCGAGCGTTCGCTTAACGTGTATGTATATGGTACGACTATACTTGAATTAATATAAAAAAATAAACTGCATAAATACTGCATAAATAAATAATTATAATTGCATAAGTTGATGAAAAATGCTATGCAATACCTTGACCGGGGCAAAAAAAAAAAGTCCCCGAGTGCCACACGTGTTTTTTGTTATGTATTTTGTGGTGTACAATATATACATATAATAATAAATAATGACCCTTAAAGCGCGTAAAGCAGCAATTTTTTAGGTAATTGACAATAGCGCATGGCGGCGATAAAAAAGGTTCAAAACAGAGATGCGTTTGATATTAGTTGAATCGAATGACCACCTAATTTTGCAGTTACAATTAAATAAAAAAATAAATGCACGGCTCAGTGGAATATTTTTTAGGTATTTCTTTAGTTGATTGAATTCCCTTTATTACCATTACATAAAATATGATAGTATACGCTCAAAATTTTGAGAATTATGCGACGATAAATTTATTTTTTGAACTCTGTTTTAGGTTTTTCATTTTTATCATGATACTATATTATTTTAATTAAATATTTTTGAATAAGACTTTTCTTTGAACCTTTGACAATACACTAAATATTTCTCTGTCTTGTAATATGTACCAATACGCCTAACTATGCGACAAAAACAACGATTGGGCAGCGCCTTAAGGCTCCTTCAAACAGGCGCGAAATGCGACGCGAATCGCACGCGACACAGAGGCACCGCTCGTCGAACGACAGGCGGTGCCTTAGTGTCGCATCGCGTGTCGCGCCTGTTTGTTAGGAGCCTTTAATGTTCATTGCAACACACGAGCCTAATTTAATATCGCTTTTATAGACCTTCAAACATGCTGTATTTACTACACCACCACAATTTAAACTTAACAATATTTTCTGCAAACCCTTTTGACATCTCACATTCACACTGCCATTTTAAAATTTAAAGCTTTAACTTGAAATAGCCTAAGTTAGAATCTACTTAGCCAAGCTACCAGGGCGCTAGATAATTTAGGCGTCAGAATGACGTAATTCCAGAGCCTAATGAAACTGAGCACGCCTGACAGACGCATTTAAATTAGTGGTTTTAGGTGTTTAGTGAATATCTTTGTTCACAATTTATTCTCCAGGGCCGGCAGTCTCGACATTAGATAGCGACAAAAATCTGTCGCTAAGTCGTATCGATGTCAAATTCCTTTAATAGATTTTCAACTTTATTTCCAAGTATAAGGTTGAAAATCTATTAAAGAAATTTGACATTGATACGACTTAGCGACAGATTTTTGTCGCTATTCATGTCGAGACTGCAGGGCCAGAAGTAACATTCGATTAGCGATGACGCCAGTAGAAAAGCCAAAAAATTTATGGTGTTGACATAAACTATCGAAATGTCACGTAATCATAGGTAAACGAATAGAAATTAGCTAGACAATGTTAACATCATTCGATTCTATGAAACGAATCGACAGCGTCGAACGATTACTTCCATAGAGATGCGTAGCCAAGTGGCACTTTTTGACAAGCGTTATATTTAGTTTTCGATTAGTATGATGGAAACATTAGCGAATGCGATAGCGATTGTAGAAAAAGAATCGCTCCGAAGCGAATGTCATTTGTCTAGGCCATAGGTTCCCAACCTTTTATGGACTACCGCACCCTTTATAAGAAAAAGAAAATCCAGCGCCCCCTCACATAATAGTTAATTATACTAATTTTATATGTCTGTCTATTATCTATTAATAATCACAAATTAAAAATGTATTCTATCTCAACCTACCACCCCCACGAAAAGCTCCTGCACCCACTAGGGGGCGGTACCGCCCCCGTTGGGAACCTATGGTCTAGACCAGGGATGGCGGACCAATGGCACGCGACAAAATAATTTGGGCACGGCATCAATTGAGGAACTTAGGTATCTAAGTCACAGTAACACATAGAAATCTGAGTGCGCCCTTCTAGGATAGGCGCTTCGATTTCTGCTATAAGTATATTTCTATGGGCTATCGTCACCGCGTAAATGCAAGGGAAAATGTGAACCTGATATAAATTATTTGGCATCTAGTTTGTAACAGCAGAAGTGGCACTCATTTGTTCTTTCATTTAAATAAATATAAAACGGTAAATGTTAAGAAGACAGAATAATAGTAAAGGTCTATTTCTGTTTGCAAACAAGGAGGATTATTCTGAAACTGTTTTGCTAGTTTTCCATTAGTCAAGAAGTCAAGGTTGTTTGTTGGCACATCATGGCCACGTTAAATATTTATTTGGAAAAAGTGGCACGTGGATGTATAGAGGTTCGCCATCCCTGGTCTAGACCCTCTGGGTTGTAGCAACAACGAAGGTCCAGACAGTAGGTACAACTTAGTGATTATAATTTTCACGTAAAGCCGCACAATTTATATAGCTCCGGAACGCAACACTCTTACACTATAGCCTGGCGACAACTGAAGAGCAGAGTAACGCGATTTAATTAACAGGCTTGCATTCCTGATTACAAAGGTATATCGTGTCACTATAGGTGTTTATTGCCGAGCTTTAATTAAGCTTCACGGCGTAAATAAAAGCTGTACCGTTAAAGCTAAGCTGTAAGAAGCATACTAATGCGTTATAATAAAAAAAACGCTAAATAGGCGACTAATTTTGCGCTTATTCGCCTCTTAATGCTATAGATTAAAACACGGTTCAACGGTTTACCAAGCATACCGGATACCGTTTAATGGAAAATGGTTACGTATCAAATGTCTATGGAAATTTATAGTGTAATGCCAAGATGATTGCCGTTCTCATCTGCCTGTAGTCTTCCAATCGGCGGGGTAGTTGCGTAACACACTAACAGTAGGAATGGTTTTCATTTTGATAACAGTTCAAGAACGTTCCTTGAGTTAGTTACGTCGTTGAGCAGACAAGTTTTACGAACATACGATGCAATGGATGAATGGAGATTCTGATTGATAGTGTGTTACGCAATTAAGGTGCAGAATCTGAATTTTAAATGAATAATTATTCAAACAAATACATTGACGAGCAATATAAAAAAGCTACTTGCAAAGTGCCTACAGAAATCTAAATATCTCCTAAACCACACAAGTTAGTTTCAGGAAGTAGAAAAGTTCTTGAAAACAGTATTATGCTTTACATTAAAACCCTACTCGTAGGTACATACCGGCCTGTTTGAATTCATGGAAAGAAAAAAAGAAAAAAACAAACACGTGTGGCACTCGGGGACTGCCGCGGTAAAGCTATTGCATAGCATTTTATACTTATGCAATTATAATTATTTATTTATTTTTTATTTATGCAGTTTTTTATTTTCTTTCATATTAATTCAAGTACAGTCGTACCATATACATACACGTTAAGCGAACGCTCGGCCGAGCTACATGGTAGGCGGAGTGGGGGGTATTAGGTTTTATTTTCGTTACGGAATTTCTTGATTCGGTCGCCGCGCTCAAAGCCCGCGATAAAAGCTATGCAATAACTTAAAAATCACGTTTCATTATTTCCAGTGGCCACCGAGAAGTCCAGACTTACACCTGCCTGGGACGAGCGTGGTAGACGTGTTAGAAGCCTAAATCCATCTCCAATCAGACTTCATGCCCTGAAAAATGCACTAATTGAAGAATGGGAGAATATTCCTCAGCATATGCTGAGGAATCTGGTACTCAGCATGCCAAATAGTGTAGTAGAAGCCGTATTGAGAGCACGTGGAGGCAGTACGAAATATAGAATGATTAAAAAATTCAGTTTTAATTTCGTAAACCCACTTTAAGAGTGAATTGTTTTTTGTCCAAATGTAGTATTAGTAATATTTTGTGTTTTCTGTCTTTAACCATCAAATAAATAAAAAAATATTTCAGTTTGGTGTTTTTAAAATGCCTTATTAAATACATTTGAATATTGCTTTTCATTTGCGTGGTTTCGGAAATATTTTATAATAAATTAGTGGCTTTTTTATATTTCTCGTCAGTGTATTTATAAAACAGACGAGTTACATCATCACAGTAAACAGATTTTTAATTAAAAAATTCTGTCTGAAAGCAATAAATTGCTTTTAGAAAGAAAGAAAAAGGCAAACGGACGTAAATAAATCTGAAACCCAAATGAGTTTATGATGTACGCTGTCGTTCCTTTAAAATTATGGTTTTAATACAAAAAAATTACTTCTTACGGGTAGTCAGAAGTCAGGTCACGCTACGCACTGATTCGTGGATGGCCAACAAATTAACCGCGCTGCTAAGTCAAAGTCATATAATTTATTTCAAATAGGCACATAAAAGGCACTTTTGAACGTCAAAATTTACAAGAAAATAGAATTGATTCTAGTTGCCCCTTCTAAAAGGTAGTTTCGTATTGCGAAGAATGGGCAAGAAACTCCACTGTTAAGGCGGGAATCGTACGCGACACAAAAGCACCGCTCATCGCGCGACAGGCGGTGCCTGTGTCGCGTCGCGTGTCGCGCCTATTTGAAGGAGCCTTTACTCTTTTAAAATGTTATACAATATTATCTACCTATATATTATGTATTTTGCTAACACGGCAAACCTCTCCGGGCACATCCCACGTAGCAGCGGACGGTCGACTTTAATGCCTCAGAGAGCACGTCAAGCCGCAGTTCTGGCAGTCATCCATAGATCCTGGACAGTTCTTCTGGTAGTCAGATGCTCGAAAGTCTGAAAATCAGTCTTACTGATTGTAAGGGTTACTGATACTTGATGATGGTGAAAACCGCATCAAAACCCGTTGCGTAGTTTATAAAAACGGCGTGGACACACAGACAGACACGAAAATCGACATTTTAATGTCTAATATGTATAGGTCATGGTCTAAAAAAACAAGGCCTGGCATTCCGAGAGTGACACATGCTTACGTCATTATCCAGATGTCACTTTATTGCAACAAAACACGAATTATGGTAACATTTTCGGTCACCATTCTGTTAAAAAATATATATAAAGCAGTTAAATTGTCGTTTCGTTTTTCTAAGCAAACGCAACTGTTCAATTTAAACATATACCAACGTAATTGTTAGTTAAAACCTCATTTTTTTATCGGATTCGCACAGGTAATAAAGGCGGCTGGGGAGTTATTATTACACACTACTGGTAACACAGCGGTGATGACGTAGGCTTGTGTCTCCCACGTGACCACTGTGTCTCGGAATGCTATACCTGGCGAAGTATATTATTATACCAGGGTACGGATATAGAAGACGATATGGTTACGTATATTATATCTAATCGTTGGGTTTTATAAAAATCGCCATTTTCAATTAGACCTTAAGTTGTAGTTAGTAGAGCTTTTTCTGAAAAAGCTTTAGTGGTTGTAGTAGAAAGAAAGAAAAAGAAAGAAAGAAAGAAAAAGAAAGAAAGAAAGAAAAAGAAAGAAAGAAAGAAAAATATTTTAGAAAACTCTTTTTTTTTAATATTGTTTTTTCTTTTTTTTTGGATGTCATGTTATATCGTCGATTTTAATTTATTTATAGGACCTGACGGTGTCCTCACGATATTTTCTTTAACTGTTTGAGAGCAGTGATGATGAAAAAAATCACACCAAGTGCCTATCTAGGTTGATACCCATAACTAACAACTCGTGGGTCGAGGTCATTATGACAGCTCTCAGACTTTTGAATGCCCCAAAAATGTGATAAACCTGTCAGACGGCAAGAAAAATATATAATTAAATAAACTCCATTTCAAAGCTAACCTACTTTCCAGCCTACAAGTCATTTGGGCCCCATTAACATATAACATTCGTCGAGCTAAGTACCTCAGAATGTAATCCTCGGGGCCTTTTGTACCTAACTTACGAGATATTTAAATTAATTTTATTAAATAGACCGGACTTAAAACGTGGGATTAAAAGGGGTTAATTTTAGAGGAGGAATCGTGTGACGATTTGAGTAATAGGTATAAATATTAGATAGGTAAAGTTTTTATTTTATCAAAGAGTGAAAAAACTAGCGTTTTTGTGATTCCAAACTAACAGGTGCGAAGTTCCTTACAACAGTTTTTTCGCTACTAGATATGTCAGTTTCTCTTTGATAAAGTTACTTCAGCTTGATCTAAGAGAAACTAAGATATGCGTGAAAACATAACCCTGTCTTTGCTGTCGCGTGGTCAGGTAAAAACTCGTACTTACAACTTCTAAGTTTTGAAACCAATCAAATTACTGCTCAAAAACCAAGTCCACAAAACCTCCAGACCAGCAATTTAGCGAAAACTATCCATTAATCAGCCAGCTATCTGCTGGCCCGTTGACAGCCAGCTCTGCGATAATCCTTAAGTTTCAAATTGATTAATTTACCCTCGAAATTCGGTAATTTATGACACCTGTCACTGTGTTTGCCGATCGTACCACTTCGAGTAGGAGAGGGTTACATTAGGAGGGGGTAGACACTTGCGAAAATCGATTAGCAATTTCGATGATATGGTGACGTGGATGTATGTCAATTGGGAAATGAACGAAAAGGGAGTGAATGACAGCGGGTCGGTTGACAGGGGAAATGGAAGAAGAAGATGTGTTGTGCTGACCCCACGCATCGTGACAAGGGCGGGAAGCCCGTCGTGATGATGACGTGGGTGCATAAAAACCTGTGGTTTAAGGCGCTACCCCGAGCAAAACCTTGCAATAGTGCGTTATTCAGAGGCTATTAACTCATTAATTATCAGTAATAAACTACATCTAAGAGCACATTATTAATGTTCGATATCCTATCATCACATTGCACGTTCTTATTTGTTTTTATGTATTATAAATACATTTAAAATCTCCTTGTAAAAAAGTGACTAAAATTCTTGATTGCATGCATCTTGTACTACAGGTGACGTTCTAATAATTTGAGAATTAAACTAATGGATGGATCATTTCAAAATCTTAATAATTCACGTTTTATTTTATTTCAAACGATGGCTTGTCTTTTTTTATTAAAATAATTCCATTTTTTTGTGAATTCTTTGATAAATGGGCGTGCGGAGGGAGCGGGACAGAGCGAGACTCAGCGACGGGACAGAGAAGGACCGAACGCTCAAGGTTGTTTGGTCGGGGAAGCGCCTTATGAAACTTTTTTTTCTACTTTCTTCTTTGACATAATCTTCTCATTATTTGACATTATATACCTCCAATTATTATTTCAAATCTTTACTTATGGCTTTTGTAGACAGGATTATAATTCAGATTTGTTACAGTTGTAATGGCAATAGGTTTATATAGGTTTTTATTTTTATTTTTATTTATAATTGATATAATATTATTTCATATTTTGTGAATGTGAGAACGTTGAAGGCCTAACTTGTAGACTGTAGATTTGTAGACCTTTTTCTATTTTGTTGAGTACCTGTTAATTGTTGACAGGCCTATACTGTCCTCCCATACCTATGAACACTGTAATTTGAAAACATTGTAAAAGCCACTTATTTTTAAAAAGAGTAACCGTGGAGTTTTTTGCCGGCTCTTCTCCATAGGAAACAACCAATTGGAACCGTGCACCTAGCTTCTGACGTTTCATAAGTGCCCATGTAGGTTTATGTGAAATAAAATATTTTGATTTGATTTGATTTGTTAGGCTTTTAAACTAGTCTTCTACTGGGAGTTTAAGGTTTAAAGTTTTACAATTACAGAGCCTCTAAGACTCTAGAGTCCTTGGTGAAAGTTCATCTACATAGACTGATGCTCAATTTAAAGTCTCAATTTATGTTGAATATTTTATTTATATTAAAACCAAAAAAAAAAAATTCTCAAAGTATTTATTTCAATTAAACTATTTACAGGCACTTTTGAACTGTCAAAGAGTCGGTCAGTTAGTCAGAAAGTTGAAGCTAGTTGCCCATTCCAAAACGTAGATCTCTATGGAGAAGAACGGGCAAGAAACTCCAAGGACACTCTTTTTAAATCAAGATATTACAAAATCCTGGGTACATTATTTTTGTTGCTTCTGCATATATGCGAGAGCAATGAAAAAAAAAATATATTAAGAAACAATTCAAAATATAAGATTAATAATAAAAATAAGCCGTGGCAGTTAACAGATGACCAGTCTCAACGGACGGCGCCCGTTCACGAACATGACGAAGAAGTTGATGAAATTGAACGAAGTTAAATATCAAGATTTATGACTGGGCAATGAGCATTGTTCTAGAAATCAGCGGGGTAATTGCGTAACACACTAACAGTAGGAATGGTTTTCATTTTGACAGTTCAACAACATTCATTGCGTTATTTACGTTGTTGAGCAGATACATTGTTCGAACATATGAAGCAATGGATTAGTAATAGGCTTCAAAATGATTCAGATTGTGATAGATAGTGTGTTACGTAATTAGGGTGCCGCCGGACTTGAAGTATTGTTGAATCATAACTTAACTTACAACAAGGTTTGTAATTCTCATTCTTGTCGATGGTATTTTTGGATAGGTTGGGTCCAGCAGGCTTGAAGTAAAAAATAGATATTTCATAATTGCACTGTCACAATGAGGTTTAAAATTTAAAAAAATATATCATTAGCAAAGAGGTATCTTACACAGGATAAATTTATAACCAGTGCGCAAGCTGTAACCATGAATTCAGCACATGATTCTAGACCCTCTAGCGCAGAAATTTATCGACGGTTACCAAAAAAAAATTACTGTTTCATAGAAAAGTGCAATACCTACGCGGTCAATATGTGTGGAATAACTATTTTTTTTTTTATAACCGACGAAAAATTACTACGCTAGGGGGGTATGGAATCATATGCTGAATTTGAGGTTACAGTTCGCGCACTGTTTAAAAATGTATCCTTTTTATGCAAAATTCCAAACAATCACACAGTTAACAGAAATATGCACCAAAAAAATACAAAACAAAAAAACATTTCAGTAATTTCAACTGAAACTCACCCCCAAAGGCACGGCACAGCGATGTCACAAAAGCCACCCCTTTGTGGCTCCAATATTACTGAACGTTTCAGCTTTCAACCCTTGTTTATTTTCAATTCCAATCCTCAAAAAACTATTGTTTTCAGCTATCGGCAAACAGGGGTGAAAACATTGCTGGTTTGTGTTTTTTCAGTGTTGATTGAAGCGAATACGGCAATGTTTGGACATTTAAAACCTGGATGGGTTTGTTAATTAGCAGTGCCTTTTATGTCACTGGCATATTTTGTATGGAGCATTTATTTTTTGTGCAACCCGTTTAAAACTATAAAATTTATAGTTTTTTATTAATAATTTTAATAAATTTTTTTTTTTTTTCTACTAAGTAATTAGTAATGACATATGTATTTAATCGATCCCCAAATAATTACCATCTTGATTTCCTAAAATACTAATTTGTCGTCATAATCATGTCTTTATTTGCATTCCTTAATGTTTAAAAATCTTATAATGGCTTCATATTAAGGTACAAGTACGGACCCTGTAGGACATTGCAAAAAATGCTTTTTTTTTTAAATGAACTTCGAAATATGAAACAATCAACAATCAATTACATTGAGAATTACAATACAAATACAATTATTTATATTGAGTTCATTTATAGGTCATTTTTGAGAGGTTCTCAATTCTTCTGTATATATACATTGTTTTGTTTGTATGTTACGCTATATCTCCGGTAATCGTGAATCGATTTCGAAAATTGTTTTTTGATGGATAGGGTAAGCCTCAGGGGTGGTCCCATATAAATTTTATCAACTTTGCTTGGGTAGCTTTTCAGTTAGCTTCCATAACACGTATTTTTTCCACTTAGTGTATATTGATGAGGGTCATTGAATAAAACCGTTTTAAGAATCAATTAAATATTCCCCATTAGTATTTTTTTATGAAGGTACAAATAACAACAAAGGTTTTACCATTTTTTTTTACATTTAGTTAAAATATTCATAACCATTTTGTTTTACAGTTTCATCAGCGTCACAATTCTAACCTTTCTATTACCTTTAAAATGGTGTTTAAGTTATGATGTAGTTACACGTACGTACGACTACATATCAAGCTATACATTTCCAGTATAAGCGGACTTCTCATTGTATGAAAAGCACATTATTATACAATGCGAGGTCAGTCATCCAGTCTTCATTGTAGCGGTTAGTCTATCCATAATAAAAAGTAAGTTTTAGTCTAATGAGACTAAAACTTTTCCTATACATTTCATAGGAAATGTCCTACGAAATGTATGCGAAAAGTTTTTTGTGATTTCTGACTTTTCTAGTACTCAAACCTCAGTTGGTCCAATAGAGGTTTTTGATCCTTATATGAAACATGATCGATAAGCAAAAAAAAAAATTTGTGAAAATTTGCCATTTTCCTACTGACTGTACATTTTTTTCAAAATCTGTCAATGAAAAATCAAAATTTCTCAAAAAGTTAAGGAAAATCTCCCAAGACCGTTTTCCTGTAGCTACAACGGATAAGGTAGCTGCCCCATCGGTTGGTGCCCCATCTCAAAAATCCAGCCTGTATACATGACGGAGAAGGTACGTGTCTCTTGTTATCGTCAGCCATATTTTAACTATTGTGGGCATTCTATGGGAAGTGTTGGTTATTGCGCAATAGAAAAACCGTGTGCAGTTTAAATCAAATTATAATTTACGATAAAATGAATTACACTAGAGAATCTCGCACTGTAGGTACACAGCACAATTATACAGAAGGCGCGACAGTTTCTAAACGTGTTCACTGCTTGACCGCCACCGACCAGGTCTGGTCGAGCGTTATGTTGTAGACTCTGTCCAGCGCCGCCTGGTGGCGCTGGCATCCCGATTAGTCAAAGTCAAACGATTGATTTAACGTATTTCCGATATACACGTTATTATTGACACACTCTAATCTCCAAATAATTGAATAGGTTTTTCTAGACAAGTGTCAAAATAACAAACCAGCCGCAACAAAATGGCGGCCATGGCAACGAATCTAAGGACACAACATTGGTAGGCACCTCATTTCGTAGAAAATGTTGATGCAGCATAATTAATGTTTTACCTGTAAAATAAAATGAAAACTGCTGCTAATTAATGTTAGGTATTGTTTGTTATTGTATAGTGTGTGAATACATAATAATTATATGACATTTCATGTTGTTTACTTTTTGATTTCGTGTATTGACGGTAAAACATAGTTATCACGTCATGGCATCGTCATATGATCGTCGTGTGATTGTTAGGTGAGCGTCATGAAAACCGGAAACGTCAAGTATATCTATAGCTTTACAAAGATATTTTGGCGCGTGACCAATATCAGAACTAACGCCGCCATCTTGTTTTTCGGTACAGTTAATTAAACAAACGTTTTGTGCATTTATTTTGTTTACCAACAGCTCCCCTCTGTCAACGTTATTTGAACGTCAAAGAACCTTGTAACTGTTGGGAGTACATGATGGATTGAAAACACAGATTTTCAGGTCGAGATGCAGGTTTAATTTTAGTTCTAACAATTTTTCAAAAAGATGGCGCACATAAGTTCGTGTATAGTCTATGGCGGATTTTTGTACCAAAAAAAAACTGAGCTGTCAGCTGTCAAACATTATGTCATGGTATTCTCACAAACCGCAGATTAACAAACCTTTATTCATAAAATTAATGTTGCCAACTCTTAAATCTAAGTATCATGTTAATATTATACAAGACAATTAAATAAGTAAATAGCAATAAAAAATTACTGACATGTTAAGAACGCGTCGTCAACAACCGTGTAGCCAGTGTATTCAATTATTCGGAGAGCAATAATAATATGACCGTGGTTGTTGTTTGTTGTATTTGCGTTTCCGGTCACTAACCCCACAAATATAACACACAAACAGCTACACACGGGACAACAATCCCTTTATACAAATATTTGTACTATACGGGAATCAAAACAGAAACACGTACGAGGGGCGTTCAATGTATTCTCGGTATGAGGTGATTTACTAATGATGTGGGTAAATTGACTAAGTAATTGATTAATGACATTATCTAAGGGTATAAAGGTAAAATTTCATATAGTTGTGATCATAAGTTTGCTAGTTATCCTTAGTAAACTACAACTGGAATGGCTAGCGTGACAATGTTAAAGAAATTCGAGCACCGCGCTGATATTAAATTCCTTACCAAACAAGGAAAAAGTCAAAAACTATTCACGAAGAGGTGGAGGCTGTTTACTACGATTCTGCACCTTCGTTATCTATGGCTCAAAAGTGGTCAAGTCAATTTAAAAGGGGCAGAGAGAGTATTGAAGAGGAAACTCGCTCGGAGGCCGGTTACTGCCTCTACGGAAGAAAACGTGAAAAGAGTTGAGAAGCTTATACTGGAGGATGCCCGAATGAAGATGAGAATGATAGCAGAGATGGCCCACCTCTTCGTTGGTAGCGTGCACATTATTCTTCATGACCTTCTTTACTTTCAAAAGTCAGTGCAATGGATGCCGCGAATGCTATCAACGCGGTGCCTCAAAAACAAGTCCGAATCGAGTGCTGTAGAGAGTTTTTAGAGTTCTGTGCTGAAGTTCCATCAAGTATTTTCGATCGAATTGTTACTGGAGATGAAACGTGGGTTCATCATTATTGCCATGCAGTGCAGGGTACTGCGCCCAGGGAGAGGCAATCGCTGCGCTCTCGCGCCCCTAGTCGCCGCAGGAGGACACACCCTGGCCGTCGGGAGTCGATTGCTGACTCGCGGCCACCGTAGGCGCGGGCTTGCGGACGGCGAGCAATGAGCAGCTTGCCGTCCGGTAAGGACCAAGCCCGGGTCGACGGCGCGTCGTGTTCCACGCGCGCCTCAAAGAGATGTCACCACCATTGACGGGGTCCGATAGGGCCGATGCCTGCCAGGGTCGCGGATTGTTCGAAAGAGTTACCGTGGCCCTGGCGCACAGGCAACTGAAGGAACACGGGTGGGTTTTAGTCAGTAAGAGTCTGACACGCCTTTCCGAGCGGGAGAGGTCATTTGATGATTTCTCACCCAAAAAAAAGTCTTTCCGTCTGCCGGAAAAATCATGGCCACAGTGTTTTGGGACTACAGTGTTTTGGAATACAGAGAATACATTGAACGCCTCTTGTATGGCAGAAGCTAAATACACCTTGACTTTCCTAAGAAAGTGGTGTTGTTATTATAACTATAGCATGTAAAAAAAAAGAAGAGTGAAAAAAAAGGGTGTAGAAAGACCCGTCACAAAGCCGTTACCTACTCATTCTGTACATCAAATTACAGTGCGGCCGACGAGAGAATGCGTTCTTGACACCCGTCAGTTTCATACAAACGAATACGTGTTTTGCGAATTTGATCTTTATCAGCTACTAGAAATGTCGCACTGACAGGTGTCAGGGGCCTTACACTCTACGCAAACCTTCCGTAGTTTCGGCCAAAGTTACGGACGTTTCCTACTCCGTATCACTTTCGGACAAAGCATTACATGACATAACATTAGTCCGGGGTCTGAACTAAAAATTAATGACAAAACGATTTGACAGTTGTCTTTCCTCCCGATGTGTTTTCGCCCGTCCGAAATAGTTAGTTAATCAGCAGTAGGGTTCACTTCTACGTATCGAACTACTTTCGGACGGGCCCGTACCTTCGTTGACGGACTCAGAGGCTGGACTGTAAAGAGCTAAGATTGAGCAAAAATTACTGCTGGGATACAACTTCCATTTTTGGAGTGAGAAAAATCGCTGTTTACGGCAGCGCGCTATGAAACGTACGCAAAACATTGTGCAGGGAAAAGTTGAGATAAACAAGTGACTTTCGGCTTTTTAAGTGTCTTTTTAAACCCGTTATTATCACTAGCTGCCGCCCGCGACTTCATCCCTCTGGAAAAATAATCCTACAGCACTTGGCATTAGTGTAACTTTCTAAATGAAATAAATATTGTTACCATATTAATAATCGTAGATACTACGTACTTTAAGAGATCACCTCTTACTAACAATTTTACCTCTTTATAATATTAACTAGCTTTTGCCCGCGGCTTCGCTCGCATTAATTTAAAATTTGACAATCAATTCGGTTTGTTCGGGAAATTATAGTAAGGAGGATGAAAGACCGGTCTATCGACACTCTAGACTCACAAAATGTATTAGGTACTTAAATAAAAAATTAAAAAATCTGAACACACTACCAAAGTCTCTATAATAATATACCTAATTCAATCATGATTGGAAAGACACGTGGCGCCATCTATTATCAAAAGAACGTTATTGTTGTTTTCCTCGGGAACAGTACTTTTTTTCGGGATGAAAGGTACCCTATGTCCGTTTCTGAACACCTGATAACGTATATGCAAAATTTCAGGATGATCGGTTCAGTAGTTTAGGCGTGAAAAGGTAACAAACAAACTTACTTTTGCATTTATAATATTTGTTAGGATTATGATATTCATCATGACGTCCACTGCTCGACATAGGACTCCCCTAATCATCGCCACATCGACCGCTGAAACGCCCGTAAAATGACAGCTGCCATGATAATCTGTAGATTATCATGACTGCTGTCAATTCTCATTGGTGTTTGTCATTACGGTGTCAAAAGAAGCCGTTATTTGAATGGCCGTCACTTTGCAGCGTTTATTGTTTTGACAGCACCGCTTTTAGGCAAACTCAAACTATACCGTATTTTTAGGACCTCATATGGCAAAAAATTCGCCTTAATAGTTTTCAACTGCAAACTACACTAGAAATTGTTATTTACACATTTCATTGGCTTTCTTAGTTAGTTAGTTAATTAGACTGAATACTAATTAAAGTTTAGTTTTAGCTCAAAATGTCATATATATACGTTCTGTTAGAAGACAGGTTGGAAATTAACTTCAGCTCCCTATTATGGAGTGATAAATGATCAATGGTAGGTGACAAGGGTTGCCTTGCCAGTAATAGGTAGGTTTTATACAGATTGAATTTGAAATCTTTGGCATCCTTTTAGGGGGCAAAAGTATCTGCTAATTAATATAAACTACTTTTATTATGGAACAAACTTTGAAATCTTCAAAAAAAAAAACACGCGTGGCACTCGGGGACTGCCGCGGTAAAGCTATTGCATAGCATTTTTTATCAACTTATGCAATTATAATTAATTATTTATTTTTTATTTATGCAGTATTTTTTTTCTTTGATATTAATTCAAGTACAGTCGTACCATATACATACACGTTAAGCGAACGCTCGGCCGAGCTACATGATAGGCGGAGTGGGGGGTGTTAGGTTTTATTTTCGTTACGGAATTTCTTGATGCGGTCGCCGCGCTCAAAGCCCGCGATAAAAGCTATGCAATACCTTAAAAATATGATTGACGTGTAAAAGTGTTCGTACAAACCTACTTACAGAAATAAAATCATTTATCATTTATAAAAAGTTCCGAATGAATACGAATCATTCCGAACTTTGCCGAAGTTATAAGAGCACCTATCAGGCAGAGAATCTCAGCAAGTACCTTTTACATTAACGTAAATCATCTGCCAAAAAGTCGTTTAACAAACGCCCCGCAATCGCCACGCACACGTCACGCTCACGCAACGCACATCCTTTGTCTCCCCCACGTTCGCCCTTTAAAACATACCATTTCCTTTTAATTTTACAAAGAGCATCATTTACACTTGAGGACAAAATTAATGGGCTACCACTTAAAATAATTTATTCTTATGTAAATGTGCCTATGTTGTGCTAATATTTGTTTTTTTTATTTTAAGGCTGTTTGTTAGTCAAAAGGTAGTTAAATTAATTATACGAAAATACGAAGCGATCCCGGGGGTGAAATTGATTGACAGTCGAAAAACATTTTTTGTGACCTCGTGTTTTTTGTTTGGTAAATTTTTAAGTAATTGGATTAGGTTAAATATTGATTATTGTGTTTCTGTTATTAACAGCGTTTTATTTAATTGAAAAAGGCTTCATGAGACATGATGTCGAGTCCGTCACGTGACAGCCAGCTGCACAGCAAACGTCCTTTTAGTAAAAGGCGTTGCATGAATTGATCGCCAAAGTCTGCGCGCAGATCTCAAAGAGGTTATCACTGTCCACAAGTATTCATCTGAGGTCTGTGAAAAACGGTAAGAAGAATCAACGTGTGCATAAATCCTAACTATTTTTGAATTCTTAAATTGGTTTATTTGTGACAGCTAAGTATGTAATTACTAATTAAAGTAAAATTATTATGTGTGCTGAAAATTATTTGAATTTTTATTATTTATGTATTTTTGTTAACATTAAATGAATATTATACTAATCTGTGCCGTCTTCCTACATTTCATTTTTTTTTTATAAATCCGTTATTAGGAAGAACCAGGTTCTTAATAATTAATTACAATCTAGCCTATAAGACTAATGAGCTATTTTAATGTAACTTAATTTTTTACGTGATAATTATAAAAAAAAATGATTAGTGTTGTACTTCAGACAAGTCCGTTCCACTGTCTTAGAGACTGATATAATTATATAAACACTTTGTTCATGTGTTAGTATGTGTGTCATTGTCACTTTTATTTCTACACTTTTTACACTACACTAACTCAAACGGATTTGTACGTTTTAGTCTTCGCACTATATTTGTTTGGTCTAACAGTTCAATTGCCTCGTTGTGCACATGTTTATAATGAGAATATTATTAGAAACCCTTTTTGCTCTTTCTCAAAGAGCTGGAAAATTGCTTCAAGTTTGTACCAATCATCTTAGTTTGGAAGCGTAGAAAGTTAACAGCTTGGAGCCAGAACGAATTAAAAAGTTATTGGGTAGATAATAAAGTACTCTTTATTGCTCACTAGTTGTTGGGAAGTACTGAAATTCATAGGAGAACTATGCTTTAGCAATATTCCCTTTGAACTATGAAATATTTTGAAGAGTTTTTCTCTTGATTTTATTAGTAAAGAGAGAAGCATTCGGCCGCTGTTTATACAAAGATTTTTTAATAATGATTTAGGGCCTGTTTTTCAATCGTCTAACTCTGAAAGGAATAAAAGGAATTGCGAGAACATTACAGTTTGACAGCTTTTGTATAGATAATATGCCAAACCGTTATATTTTATTCTTTAGATAAAAGTTATTTGAATATTGAAAAATGGGTCCTAAAAAATATTAATTTTGGACAAAACATTTTACATAATTATCATAATTATTTATGTATCTCATGGAAAATTGTCTGCCTACTAATTATTTATTTTTATTTCGCAGGAAATAAAAATAAATAAAAAGTTTGGTATGATGGCAGCATCATAAAAAAAATTTTGTTTGAGTTAAAAAAAAAAATCTCAATGTGTTCTTGTAAATGTATCAAATGTTCTGCCCTCGTAATATTTTCTGCCTACCTTCCTGTCTTAGCTAATGAAGCGAAAATATAAATAGAATTTTCCCCAAATTTAATGCCAAACTTAAGGCGTAGGTACAATTTCCCTCCACTGTAGTAAGCAGTTTTAAATGGGATAGGAGAATTATTTCTCAAAAGTAAGGCCTAAAGTGTATAACAATATTCTGCTCTTAGTATTAGTATGCAAATACTAAGAACAGAATATTGTTATACACAATAAAATAATATAATGCGGTTAGAAACAGTTCGTTATATTAGGGCAAAAAGGTCCTATTTCCGTCGAGTATGTAATACTTATGAGACTACAATCGTAGTGAAAACTTGAGTCAAATTGCAGGGTATGAGGACACGCCGCGGCAGACGCTGGTCGAATGTGTCGCAAGGGACGAGCCGCGCCATGGCCTCGTTTCGGAAGTGGGGAGTGACCTGTCACTGTCATAGTCTGTTCAATGGTCATCAGTGCAGAGTCCTGGGATGCGGTGATATCCTTCTGCGAAACAGATATCTTGCAGAAGGAAGCTGCTGATAGGGAAAGGGAGATAACGAGTGCGCTCCCGTCCTGTAGCAGGCGCACTGGGCGTCGGCGGCGGGCGGACAACCCTCCTTTTCCAGCCCCCATAAACGGATCCAGGGACGACGGACTCGGGGACATCCGCCACCCTCCATTCCACAGAACCCAAGGTGGCGACGCGTAGTGTTCCACGCGCGCCTTTCTAAGACGAAACGGTTAGAGTTCAAAACCTCATTTCCCCTTTGGGACGTGGCCCGTATTGCACTCGCCATTACCAGTCCGGGGCAGCGGAAGTCACATTCGCACCCGCAGCCCCCGACGCAGGTGTACGAGGGAATACAGGGGCAATTTTAGTCCGTAAGAGTCTGACAGACTGCTATGGCCACCCCCGGGCGGAGGACATCCAAGAGGATTTCCACGAACACAACAAAAAAAAAAGTTTGCAACCAATCACCATCATCATTCTCCTGCCCTGATCTCAATTTATATTTAGGGTCAGCGTAACATCTTCCATACTATTTTATTAGTCGTCACTGCCCCGTTGGTCTCGTGGTTGCAAGCGCGACTGCTGAGCGTGGGGTCCTGGGTTCGATTCCCAGGTAGGGTAAAGTATTATTGGATTTTTCCATTAGGAATTTCTTAGTAACAGCCCGGAGTTTGGAAGTTGGCGGTGTGATACCCCCGTGCCTCGGAAAGAACGTTCAGCCGTTGGTCCTGCGCCTGATCTCTCTTCGGTCGTGTAAGATTGTCGTCCCATTGGACTATGAAAGTGAGGGAAGAGAGAGTGCACCTGTGTTTGCGGACACACTTGTGCACTATATATCCCGCGCCGGCGGCGGCGGCTGGTTTCCGTTGAGATTGGCCGCCCTGGCCGAAATACGGTCTGGAGGACTATACTATTCGTCATATCGGTAGTCAACCCCTTTCTAGGCTTATCATTTTTTAGACAATCCATCTATCATTTAACCGAGGTATGCAACCATTTCAATTTATTCTAGGGATGGTTTTCAGAGACTACATGATCATGTGCGTAGCCTTTTCCTTACTATGTTTGAGCCGGTTTCCAATCTGGCCTGTTGTCGCTGAATACCAGTACTTTACATGGAGCGACTGCCTATCCGATCCCCACGACCCAGTTACTGGGTAACACGGTACCCCTTGGTAAGACTGTAACTAAATCTGAAAGATTAGTAGTATTTTACACGGAGTAGTAAGAGAATGATGACACTTAGCGACCATAGTTATAAATTCCAGTCAAATATTTCAAACTTACACCAATTTTATACACTCTCAAGCTTCTCAGTGCCTGAAAAACTGTATTTTTTTTAAATTATCTGTAACATTTTTTCATTTTATGACAGCCAACTGAGCCAGCACACAGAGGCACGAGGGTCCCTTCTGTTATTAACGGTCACCATGATAACCGCAACCTTATTCCCCAGATTGATCCTTTTGAGCGAAATCTCGATAGCTGTTCAAATATGTTAAAAAATGCCGAGTAAAAATGTTACCAAAATTGTCACGTACTCGATCCGCGCCCGAGGCTGCACTCCCGTACATTTGACGCTTGCCAATGAGGTATTTATTAGGAGGCTTGTGATAATACAATTTTGGAAGCCAAACATGGCTTGAGAAGCTGTGTTGGTTATTAAGACATTGTTTTGTGTAGGATAGACTGTTAAGAGGCTGACAACGGCTAAAGCGCGGTCACTGTCGGACTGCATAGAAAAGAAAGAGAAGCGCGATGACACAACGCTGGTAATTTATTGCAAAATAATAAGCAATTATCTATTTACAAAAAATGTATTGATTGGACTAAGAAATTAAAACAGAAAAAATCTGAATGATTGCATGTATATAAGCATGGTTTTTAATCGTTACAAGATTTTTTTTTGAGATATCTTCGTGCTTTATTCCTATTGCATTAAATTAGTTGTATTATGCTTTCAACACACTATCTAACTACCATATATCCTGAAGAAAACCATATATTTTTCTGTTTTTTTTTTACTGCAATGGATCATATACTTTTAGGCATTATAAAACTTGCGTTTAGGTCATGTAGTCCCCTTAAATTAAGAGCGGCCAACCCGTCATACTTTTCATACAAACGCTCGTACGTGATTAAAGCGTTGTAACCCGTCATTCACTGAATTTTTAAAACTAACAGGTATCTAGTGCACTTTATTTAGGTTTCTATGCAAGTAAAAAATCAAAATTTGGAGAAACAAATTTAGTATAAGCCTCCAAAACTCTGCTTTTTTGCACAAATTTTACCTGAACTTTGGCCGTTCAAAATGTACCCATAAATTGTAAAAGTGAAGAAGAAATCTTCATAGAAACCTCGCGCATGTAATGGAGATTCTAAATGACACATTTTTTTCTAAAAACTTGTAAGGCTTTTTCAAAAACACGTATTTCCTGGAACAAGTTTTGTGAAATCTTTGCGCGCCAATTTTCGTTCGATGTTATTGCGTTCTCACTCTTGCTTCTTTTTCAAACATTTCGTTGGATGAAACAACAAGCTGTTCAATCATACTCGCGTTGACGATAGACGGACCGGCAAGGGCCCTCTTTTTTTTTTTTTTTTTTTTTTTTTTTTTTTTTTTTTTTTTTTTTTTTTGGGTGGGAAATCATCAAATGACCTCTCCCGCTCTGGGCGGAGCGGAAGGGCGTGTCAGACTCTTACTGACTAAAACCCACCCGTGTTCCTTCAGTTGCCTATGCGCCAGGGCCACGGTAACTCTTTCGAACAATCCGCAGCCCCGGCAGGCATCGGTCCTATCGGACCCCGTCAGATTTGCTGACATCTCTTTGAGGCGCGCGTGGAACACGACGCGCCGTCGACCCGGGCCTGGTCCTTACCGGACGGCGAGCTGCCCATTGCTCGCCGTCCGCAAGCCCGCGCCTACGGTGGCCGGGAGTCGGCAATCGAGTCCCGACGCCCAGGGTGTCTCCTCCTCCTGCGGCGGCTAGGGGCGCGAGGGCGCAGAGATTGCCTCTCCCTTTCGCGCTCCGCCTCCTCCTTCGCGAGCATTACTGCTTCGCAGAAGGAGGTGACGGCTTCCCATTCCCTCTCGCTCCGTACCATGGCCTGAACCAGGGCCGGACGCGAGAGGTCGCCGCCGCCGATCGCCGCCACGAGGACACGGCGGTGCTCCGCCCAAGCCGGGCAGACCTCCACCGTATGCTCCACCGTGTCCTCCGGTCGATCCATGCAATGATAACACCCGGGCGTTTCCTCCCGCCTTATACGAAACAGGAACCTCCCGAAACAGCCATGTCCGGTGAGGACCTGCGTCAGGCGGAAGGTGAGGACGCCGTGGCGCCTCTCAAGCCACTCCTCAAAGAGGGGTCTTACCGCCGCAATTGTGGCGTGCCCTGCGCTGGGTTGCGACAATCGCACTCTCCATGCCGCCATGAGATCCCGCCGGAGCTCTGTCCGCTGTGCCGTGATTTCTCGCGGCAGCGGAGTTACGCCCCGGCGTTTCGCCTCCTCGCGCCACTCCCAAACGTGCGCGAGGACCTTTGCCTCCAGATCCCACGGCGGCAATCCGGCAAGGAGGCTCGCCGCCTCGCAGGAGACCGTGCGGTATCCCCGTACCATCCGGATGGCCATGACCCTTTGGGACGCGTTCAACCGGCGGGCTGGCCGGAGCCTCAATGAACGCGCCCACACCGGTGCCCCGTAAAGGGCCATGGACCGCACGACCCCCGCGTAGAGCCTCCGGCAGGAGGCGTTTGGCCCCCCCAGGTTGGGCAAGAGCCGCTTCAAAGCAGCCCCGGCCCGCTGCAGTCTGGGAGCCAAACGTCGGAAATGCTCGACGAAGTTCCACCGGCTGTCGAGGACGAGTCCCAGGTACTTCATCGTCGACTCGACGCCGATGTGAACCCCTCCTACCGTTATTTGGGAACCCGACAGTGGCGCGTTCCGAGGACCATGAAAACACATGGCCTCGGACTTGTGCAAGGCCACTTCGAGTCCCAATTGCCGGATCCTCTCAACGACTGTCGCAACCCCGCGTGTCATCAATTCGGCCGCCGCCTGGTGCGACCTCCCCTGCGCCAGGACTAGCGTGTCGTCAGCGTAGCACACTACGCTGACGCCGCTAGGGAGGTCGGCGCGCAGCACCCAGTCGTAACCGATGTCCCACAGATGCGGCCCCAGGACCGATCCCTGTGGGACACCGCACGACATCTCTCGCCGGTTCCATTCTCCTTGGTGACCGGGGTAGATCACCGCCCTATCCGTCAAATAGGCCTCGACTACACGACAGAGGTAGGTCGGCATCCGGTGATACCGGAGTGCCTCCCTGATGCAACTCCAGGGCAGGGTATTGAAGGCGTTGGCGATGTCTAGAGACACCGCCAAGACGACCCCACCCCGGGCCACAGCATCCCCCGTCGTGAGGGCTCGCACGCGCATGATGGCGTCCACCGTGGAGCGCCCCCTGCGGAAACCAAACTGGCTCTCCGCCAAATCCGGCCCCACCCGCACCAGCTGCCCGACGAGGCGGTCTGCAATGACTCTTTCAAAGAGCTTGCCCACCTCGTCGAGCAGCACAATGGGCCGGTAAGCGGACGGAGAGTCCGCCGGGCGCCCCGGTTTCTTAATGAGGACCAGTTTCCCCGTCTTCCAACGAAGTGGGAACTGGCCCTCCTCCAAGCATGCGCTTAGGAGCCCTCTTAGTCGAGGCCCGAGAGCCTCCAAGGCCAGGACCCAGGCTTTTCCAGGTAAGCCGTCGGGTCCTGGGGCGGTATTCTTGGCACTCAGCCTACGTACCGCCACTCTCAGTTCTACCTCGGTCACCTCTGGAGTATCGTCGTCGTCGGTTGTGTGGTCCACAGTTGGCACCGCAGGAGGCGGAGCCATGGGCGGGGGAGTATGCTCCCCCCGCGAAGGGAACAAAGCGCTCACCACGCCCTCCACGAGCTGGGGCCGGAGACTCTGCGTCAGCGGGGGAGCCCATGGGCGGAGTTTCTCCCGCACCACCTTATATGGGCGTCCCCACGGGTCCCTGTTCAGAGTCCCCAGCGACTCCTCACGGGCCAGTCCCCTGGCCCGCAGGATCTCCGCTCGGAGGGCGGTCTTCGCCGCTCTGTAACCCTCGTACAGCTCCGCCTGAATAGCTTCCGTATCCGAAGGGCGGATACGGAGCCTGCGGTGCCTGGTGTACAGGCGTCGCGCGGCAACGCACGCCTCGCGCAGAGACGTTAACTCCGGCGACCACCAGTACACCTGGCGCCAGGCACGTCCGGGCTGGACCCGGGGCATTGCCACGTCACAAATCTCGGACATGGCCTCCCGGAACCACTCCGCCTCGTCACTGATGTCTGCAGGCCTGTCCGGTGGTGACACCCAGGCCTGCACGATCGAGGCTTCCAGGAGGAGCTCCCGGTCCAGCTTCTTCAGCGCCCACCGTGGACCACTCGGGGCCTGTCGGACCAGCGCGCTCGAGGTCTGGGCGGAGACTTCAAACCGGATGTACCGGTGGTCGGAATAAGTCTCCACCCCCTCCATGACGCGCCAGTCAATGACACGCGGTGACAGAGCGGGGCTGGCGAACGAGATGTCCACCACTGACTCGCCCCGCATCCGCACACACGTGGGGACAGAACCCCGGTTTAGGACGACCAGGCCTGTCTCCAGAGCCCAGTCCTCCACCATCCTGCCCCGTGTGTCCGTGTACCGGGAACCCCAAGCCGTGTTCTTGGCATTGAAGTCCCCGAGTACGAGCACGGGCAGGGTATGGTACCCGACGACGACGACTCTCAACTCCGCAAGGGAGTTGTGGAACTCGGCGAGAGTTCGGTTCGGGGAGAAGTAAACCCCTACCACAACAATCTCCCCGAACCGTGCTGCCACGCAACCCCGTCCCCTCTTGACTGCCTCAAGCGACGGGGTACCGGCGGCGGCCGACGAAATGAGGGTCACTGAGCCGCTCAGGTCCTCCACCCAGTCATCCCTGGGCGGGACAAAGTACGGCTCAGCGACCACGGCGATGTTGATCGACCACTGCGCCATGCTCTGGAGCAACAGATCCTGAGCAGCGGCGCAGTGGTTGATGTTCGCCTGGAGGAGGCGTAATGGGGCCATTATTGGCACTCCATATCAGCCCCCTCCCGAGCCCCCTGTGAGGGCCCTGCCGCGGTGCTTGCGGCGGCTACGACGATGGGGGCGGCAGCAGCGGCGGCAGTGGCGGCGGGTGCGGCAGTGACGGCGGTGGCGGAGGGCTTGCCCCTGCCCCTGGCTTTGGCGGGTGGAGCGCAGGCCTTACTCCCAGCCCGGTGATCGGCCGGCTTGCCAGCTGCCGCACATAAAAAGCAGTGCGGCGTGGCGTTGCACGAGCCGGCCTTGTGACCGGGCTGACCGCAGCGGAAGCAATGATCGCTGCGGTCCACCTCCGAGGTGCATTGCACTCCCACGTGGTTGCCCACTTGGCAGCGGAAGCACCTCAGAGGTCTGGGTTCCAGCAGTTTCACCTGCGCGGAAACCCAGCCCACCAGGAGCCTTTGGCCCTCCCCAGCGACTTTCCTGGCCGCCGCCACGGGGCAGCTCACCGTAACGGCTCGCATCCCCTTGTGGTCAGGACGGATGGTGCCCGCTCTCACCTGTTCGGCAGAGCATCCCCCAGTCCTGACGACGGCGGCCACCACTTCAGCCTCCGTCACACAGTCGTCCAGGCCCAGGATGCGCATGTCGATGCACTTGGTGGGCCTGGACACTCGGGCCTCGTCCGCATTTAGGGACGCCCTGAGCCTTTCGGCCAGAGCGTCAGCGGTCGGGCCGCTCGCCGCACCGGGCACCTCTAGCATCCGGGCCCCGGTCGCAGTGACCCTCACCCGGATGCCATTGGTGACGCCCAGCTCCTGCAGATTCACCGCCGCCCTCGCCTTCGTGAGCACGTCGCGGTAGGACACGCCCTTCTTTTCCGCTTCCGGCTGTAGTGGAATCACTACAGCTGCGGACTTCGGGGCGCGGAGCCTAGCCGCGACGCTTCGCTCCTTGCGCCGCTGCCGCCTCTCCCTCCTTTTGGCCGCCCTAGATGCCTTACCCGCCTTCCTCTTCTCTCCGGCCACTTGCCATTCGGCGTCGGCCGGAGGAGCATTAGGAGGCGGGGGGGGCGGCCGTCTCGCCACCGGGGCTGGGGCCCTCGCCGCCTGCGTAGCCACCCCACCCTTCTTGGGCTTGGGCGGTGCCGACTTAGCCAGGGGCGGCTTCGCGGGATCTGGTGCTGGCCCGCCTTTCGACCGCCCTGCCGTTACTGGCTTGGCCGCAGCGGCGGCAAACGACACCTGCCGACTCGCCGCTAGCGGGGGGCGCAGGACAACGGCCTCCAGAGCGGAAAATCGACTCTGGAAGGCAGCCAGCTCCCGCCGCACCAGGGCCAAAACCCGGTCCTCTGCAGGCACTGGCACTGGCACCGCCCGGCCTTGCCTATTCCCTTCCTGCGGCACTTCTCGGGGGGCGGTTGCTGCTCGGAGACCGGCCAGGTCCGCTCGGAGCTCCTCGTTCTCCTTTCGGAGAAGCTCCATAGTGGCTGTCAACCGGGTGACCTCCGCCCGCATCTCGGACATCCCGTCCGATTGAGGCCCGAATTGAATGGCCTTCACTGCCTCCATAATGGAAGCCGCGGCAGCGGGTATGGCCTTGTCTTTAGAGGACTGAATCCTCTTCAAGGCCACACCCTTTAGCGCGGCTACCACGGCCACCTCCAGCCTGGCCAGTCGCTCTGACTTGGAGTCGCCAGCGGCGTCCGGCTCACCGCCTGACGACTCGGATAGTTCCGCCCTGAGACTGGCCCCTCCAGGGTCGTGCCCCTCCGTGGCGAGCCTCTCGGCTGACTGGGCCGGCTCGGCTGAGCTGACTCGCTTCGGCTCGCTGTCCTCCTCGGTGGTGCGCACTTTGCCCGTACTCCGCTCGTGCACTCCACCCCGCCGAGTAATTTTTCTTCGGACGACGCTCCTCCCGCCATCAGAGGACGACCCCTGGCCATCCCCTGGTTTGGGGCGCTTCTGGAAGAGCCTTCTGTTCTTCGCAGCATCTCCTACCACTACGCGCTCCGGCCTCTTGAAAGAGCCCTTCGCGCAAGATGCGGCGTCGGACTCCGACCCCGCATCGCTCCTCTTCTCTCCACTGCTCTCTTTTGGTGTTGTTTTAATAGATTTTTCCATAGTAAATCACTGATTACCTACACACACACACACACACGCAAACACACGCACACACACACACGCACGCATTATCGCTATACATCGATCGCACTTGTTTTCTTTTTCTGTTGTTTGGTCTGCTATAATACTATAGAGGTATGAGGAACAGGGTGTAAAGTTCACTCAAACCTCCATAGAAATGGGAGGATCCTCCGACCAGACGGGTGTTGTGTCTGGTGGGCAACTGCCCGACGATTGATGTCGGGATGTTGTATATATGCTAGTTGCGCGGTAAACTCTGCTTGCGCGATGCAGGATTTTGTGTGACGTCATTGTGACGTGTAGCTCGCATGTGGCGATGTAATTACCGCTAACAGCTACAATACTATTAACAGAAGATCGACCTTGATACAAGCCGGACAGCGAACATAGGTCGTTCCGTACTAAATTTGTTCGCCTTAATAATAATTATTATCGCCAGACTGCTCTCTAGACGAGCAGATTATGTCCGGACCGTACAAAGTTCTATCGTCATCTAATACTATAAAGTGTACTACGAGTATCTATATAAAGACCTTATAGACTGCCATAACGTTCGATTTTCGATAGTAATAATAAGAATCAGCCCAGCCCCTGCAGTCTCGACGTTAGACAGCGACAAAAATCGATCGCTAAGTCGTATCGATGCCAAATTCCTTTAATAGATTTTCAACTTAATTTCCAAACCATAAGGTTGAAAATCTATTAAAGAAATTTGACATCGATTGGACTTAACGACCGATTTTTGTCGTTATATTTGTCGAGACTGCAGGGCCAGCCCGTAAACTATCAAATCGGAACGTTACCATTTTATAAATATTATGTTTATATAAACATTTAAAATAGGTATAATGTATTTGTTTTATTTCTTATTTTTTGTTATTTTTATATTTTCGTATGCTGCACTGGTTGACATCATCACGTCAACGCCGGCTGTCGCTGAAAACCAGCGCTGCGGCTCTGTCTCGCATAGGGTCGTAGCATTATGCTGAGCGATTGCAGTTTTGCGTGAATGTGACGCATATTATCCCCCCAACTCGTAATTTTTTGTATTTGTGTGTTTTTCTCTGGGTCATGTTTACCGCAAATAAACGTATTTTCTTTTCTTTTTTTTTTATATCCCCTAAGTTACCTCCGTGTGGCAGAAAAACAAAGAAACAAAAAAAAGAACTCACCATATGGTATTATCCACTCTTGACAAAACATCTAGGGCATACTTCACCCTTCTGGTCTCAAAATCATAAAACACAGTTACTAAGTCTAAAAAGCAAGGCACTTTATAACTGAGGTCTACACATGAGGCACAAATTATTACGCTACACTGAACCGGTAGTCACCCTTGTGTTGTTCACCGTACCGCGAACATTTAAAAAAGATGGAACAAGAAAATGGCCGCCTAGCGCCTTCCTGCCGCCATGTTGTATAAAGCCAGCGTCCGGCAGTGTCAGCTACTTGGAGAGTATGAAGTGGGAAGCGGAGTTTTGTTCTACGAAGTGTTGCCTTTAACTTTGTAGAACTACAATTTATTAGTTGTTGTAGGTGACTTGGGTTGAGTTCCTTGATACGGTTCTTGTTGAGCTACGAGTACTACTTGGTAGCCACCTGTGTTTGCGCAATTCTGAAACAGTTCTCCAACATGAATTCAAAATTAATGGTGTAACTAATATTTTAACTAGCTTCAAAAAACGAGGAGGTTCTCAATTCGACTGTGTTTTTTTTTTTTTTTGTTTGTTACCTCAGAACTTTTTTCTAGGTCGACCGATTCCGACTTTTCTTTTTTTATTTGAAAGCTGGTGCTTCTCATGTGGTCCCATATAAATTTGATCAAGCTCTGAGCTGTCGTTTTTGAGTTATCCTTAATAATGCGTATTTTTTTCACTTAGTATATTGATGATGTTTTAATAACTTCCTGTCACTGTTATTTACATATCAAGTAGTGGTATTAGAATTTATGTGGGGTAGGTACTTGTGAAAAATAAAAACTTTTTTTACAAAAAACAACCGATTTCCAAAAAAAAAACACAAAAATACTTGAAAAATAACTTTAATTTCGGAAGTCGGTGGCTAAAAACGAAAACACAAAACCAAAGACACCGAGTAGTCGGTTCTTTTTTGTGAAAAAGTTTTTATTTTTCACTTTTTAGTTGTGGTACCTACCCCACAGACATTCTTATACCACTACTTGTAAAAATATAATTTAAAAGAGTATCCGTGGAGTTTCTTGCCAGTTCTTCTCCATAGGTACCTACTACGTTTTGGAATGTGCAACTAGCTTCATATTTCTGACTGACCGACTCCTTGACGGTTCAAAAGGGCCTGTGAATGGTTTAATCTAAATAAATGCTTTGAGTTTGAGTTTGAGTTTGAGATTCGGTTCGCCAACAGAACCGTTCATCGAAGAATCGAGTGTCGTAGAAATTATGCAGAATCTTTTTGCACACACACTTGTGCACTATAATAATTAATATCTCCTACGTCGAGTCTCCGCTGAGATTGGCCGCCATGATTGAAATTCGGTCAGGAGGACTATAAATACTTCATGAATGTGGGTTAAAAGTAGTTTAGTAAATACTTTTTTGACGTGAAAACTTCAAAAATGCCGTATGTAGGTATTTAAAAAGATGTAAGCACATAGACGCCGGAGGCACGAACGATCACAACTTGAATAAAAAATGCTAAAATGTTTTCTATTCTTTATTTTTCCTTTTTGTCACCTAGTAATTACCAACTGAGAGCCTTCCGCCTGGGCACGCGTTACCGTGTCTGACTTGGAAATCTGCGAACCCAAGTCGGCCGGAGCAAAGATGATCTCCACAAATGGTTCACGGATGGCTCAGATATCAAGTGCGTATGCAGCGCCTCCCCATAGACAATGGCCCACCTTACATCCTGCGCCCCATGCCCTGTCACATGTGCAATTGATGATATTATGACTGCGTCGAGCAGAGTTGGCGCAGCTGAATTATGGGCCGAAGACGTTTGAACTTTTTGCCACCTATACGCTAGTCTGAAATAAAAGTTTTTCTGAAATAGTTGTTATTAACCTGAGGCAAACGCTTATAAAATAAAGATGGCGTTCATTGCTTTGTCATACACATTGTCACGCTCAAAATCCGATAACCATCCTCAATTTTTTTCTAATGGCTAATAAAAAGAAAAACGTCCCTAAATATATCATATGGAATTTAATCAAATGCAATCAAAGAAAAACGTATCGCACACACAATCTCGGAGAAATCAGTTATAATAAAAGACTAAGCGTATGTGCGTGACCAGACTAATGAGAAGGACAGAGATATCATTATAACGAGGAAAGGAAACGACGTAGTTCCGAGAACTAAATGATATCTCTGTAGTTTCATTACCCTGTAAGAAATGATGTGCTTGAGAATAGCAGTGTGATTCAGGTTATATTTCGAAGACACCAATTGTAATTAGTCATTAGGGAAAGCTTAAGAGCGGCCAACCCGTCATATTTTTCATACAAACGCTCGTACATGATTATGGCGTTCTAACACATATTTTATTGAAATTTTTGAACTAAGTATTAAGTTATCTTGTGTACTTTATCTAGGTTTCTATGCAAGCAAAAAATCTAAATTTGGAGAAACAAATTCGGTATAAGCCCCCAAAAATCTGCTTTTTTGCACAAATTTTACCAGAACTTTGGTCGTTAATAATGTACTGATAAATTATAAAACTTAAGAAAACATCTTCATAGAAACCTCGCACATGTAATGGAGATTCTAAATGACAATTATTTTTTTCCAAAAGCTTGTAAAGCTTTTTCAAAAACACGTATTTCCTGGAACAAGTTTTGTGAAACCTCTGCGCGTCAATTTTCATTCGATGTTATCGTGTTCTCACTCTTGCTTCTTTTTCAAACATTGCGTTGGATGAAACGACAAGCTTTTCAATCATGCTCGCGTTGACGATAGATGAACCGAGAAGGATTTCAGCTGCGTTTCCCCACAGCAAAATGCCGTACGACATTACACTATGGAAATAACTAAAATGTACTAATCTAGCTGTTTCTACATCAGTCAAATAACGGATTTTTTAGACCGCTTAGGCTGCAGAGCAAATAACATTATTTCATGACTGTTTTTATAAGGCAAGGTAGGTCATTAATATGTACGAGAAATTAAAAAAAGGCCGAGAATTCAGCCCTAGGGAACTCCCATAGTGACTATAGAAACTGGGGAACGCTTGCCGTTGACGTCCACGCTTTGGATCCTATTATCCAAATAAGAAATACGAAGAACCAAGGCAGTGTTTCTAACACCACAATGATGCAATTTCCTGACCAATGTATTATGAGAAACACAATCGAAAGCCTACGACAAGTCACAAAAAATACCTAGGGCATTATGCGACTTCTCCCAGGCCTTAAAAATATCAGCAAGAAGCTCAACACCGGCGTCGGTAGTCAAGCAACTCCTTGTGAAACCGAATTGTTTACTGTTTAATAACGGGTCGCCAGAAGCCCGCAAGCCCGAAAGACTGACAAACAGTTTTACCCAGTTACCCAGTAACTGGGTTATGGAGGTCAGATAGGCAGTCGCTCCATGTCAAATACTGGTATTCAGCTGCATGCGGTAGGACTGGAAACCGAAGCTAGGCTGATGATGATGAGAAATTCAGGCCAATTAATGCTTTTGCTGCCAAAACTAAATAAATACCAATGTTGAGTAGTTTAGTCAAGAAAGGTCATATCACAGCTTTGGTTCAATCTAAATACAATTTGCAATAGGCTGGTAATAAAATAGAGATTATATAACATTAATCTAAAGAACATTAGTACAATGTTCACTGTTTGATCCACTTTAACACTTCAGAGTCATGAAAGTCAGTAAATGGTGCGAATGACGTAATTTGGTCAACTGTAATTGAACATTACCCTTAATGGCTATAGAGTGGGAACAACGCCATAATTAACATTGTAACGGTAATTAACTGAAATTTAATCTTGTTTGATTACCACAACAACAATGCTCCGCTTCCTGGTTGTACTTATCTAAACATCGGTTTGAAATTCGAATGGTGTCTCGTTGTGAATCCGCAATGATTTACTTTAAAAACAAATGAGTTCGCTTTCAAATTGTGTGCGCTCACTCGAGTGAGGTTCCAAGTGAAATATACAGAATAGTAGGTACTACTGATTCTACGATGAATGAAGAATATAGATATTACAGATTTTTTTTACTTTCATAGCTTTACCGTTCAACCAATTTTCATGAAAGAGCAACAGATAAACTTTGACTAATTGTCTGTTTTAATAGAAGGCTGGGCTTGCAGTGCCATCATAAGACTACTACAGCATGGAGAAGACGTCCCTTGTCCTTACAAAATTAAAGTCACTATAACAGCCAAGCACTAAATCGAAAAATTTCAAGAAAAAAAAAGGCCTAATAATAAATTTCATAAACTTTATCACAAATGCATAAGTATTAAAATGTGGTATGAAGTTCATGATACTAAAATAATCCTAACTTCAATCCCACAATAGGGAGCTGAAGTTAATTTCCAAACTGTCTTCTAACAGAACGTATATATATGACATTTTGAGCTTAAACTAAACTTTAATTAGTATTCAGTCTAATTAACTAACTAAGAAAGCCAATGAAATATGTAAACGACAATTCCTAGTGTAATTTGCAGTTGAAAACTATTAAGGCGAATTTTGAGCCATATGAGGTCCTAAAAATACGGTATAGTTAGAGTTTGCCTGAAAGCGGTGCTGTCAAAATAATAACCGCTGCAAAGTGACGGCCATTCAAATGACGGCTTCTTTTGACACCGTAATGATAAACAGCAATGAGGCAGCATTTTTCGGGCTTTTTACTGGTAGATGTGGCGATGCTTAGGGGAGTCCTATGTCGAGCAGTAGACGTCATGATGAATATCATAATCCTAACTATAAACTCAACTCAAAGCATTTATTTCAAATAAACCAATTACAGGCACTTTTGAATTGTCACATTGTATATCATAACTAATATTACAAATGCGAAAGTAAGTTTGTTTGTTTGTTTGTTTGTTTGTTTCTTACCTTTTCACGCCTAAAACACTGAACCGATCATCCTGAAATTTTGCATATACGTTGTCAGGTGTACAGAAACGGACATAGAGTACCTTTAATCCCGAAAAAAAAACAACTGTTCTCGAGGAAAACAACAATAACGTTCTTATGATAATAGATGGCGCCACGTGTGTTTCGAATCATGGTTGAATTATATTATTGTAGAAACTTTAGTACTGTGTTAAGAATTTTTTATTTAAGTACATAATACATTTTGTGAGTTTAGAGTATCGATAGACCGGTTTTTCACCCTCCTAAGTTAAATTCCCTGAACAACCCGAATTGATTGTTAAATTGTAAATTAACGCGAGCGAAGCCGCGGGCAAAAGCTAGTATTTGTATAAAAGGAACCATGTGTAAGAAGCAAACTCTGCACCGCTTGACACACACACACACACACACACAAGAATCTTGAATGCACGTGCTTTACCCTGTTCATGACAGGTCGTTCTCGGGAAATGGATTGCAGACAACAGAAAAAATATCTAACTTTTCAGGTTTATAACTCACTGGTTTCACTCACAGATATCACGACTGTAAGAAGCCATCTTCTTGCTGTGACTCTAGGTATTCGGGCAAAGAGATCTTATATAAATGTTACGCGCATAGATAGAATAAGAAATGAATACTTTATGAGGAAATATGAAAGTGGCGCCGGTAACTGAAAAGTTGTGTGTGTGTTGTGTGTTATTGTCAAGCGTTCTGCACGTGCAGTTTGTGGGTCAACTGCACGCGGAGGGCTCTAGATGCTTTGCGTGTGCAATATAATAATGGCTTCAGAGTGCTGTCGAGGTTGCCCCGGTTCTGCAGCGCGTCTAGCATGTTTGCTGTAGCACGAACTGACGACTTTTATGCTATTATGAGGAAAAACACTGGATCCTTAATAAGCAGAATGAGGGCTATCGGCAACAGGATTTTGAAAACCCTAGCCGAACAACATGATGCACCAATATTAAAAAGCTTTGTCCGGTTGCACGTGCGGCAGTGGTGAATAAATACTAACTCTTAGTTGATAAGTTTCTTACTAACCAATGGACCAATGTTCAACAAGTAGTTGTTCCGGGTCTGACTGTTTGTGTATGTGAGTTAAATGTTTGTAAACGCACCCACAATACAGGAGAAATTCCTAGTGTGGGGCAACGTTTTTTTAAAAAAAAAAATTAAAAAAAAAAATGTTGTCAGATTAAATAAATATATTATTATTATTATTAAATCGGTTGTCACGGTATGGCTATGCGATGCGGAGGAATGAGGAAAATGTCATGAGGAAAGTTTTTAGTCTGAATATAGATGGCTTTAAGAGTAGGGGAAGATCAAAGAAACGATGGATGGACTGTGTGGAAGATGATATGGCTATAAAGGGGGGGACTAGAGAGATGACGACAAATAGAGAAGTATGGAAGAAAAAGACACGTTGCAACGACACCGAAAAAATTTAAATAAGGCCAGGAGAGTGAAGATGCGATTTTATTTAAAGGAGTCTAGAACCAGCACCCTAATTATGTAACATTCTATCTATCAAAATCTGAATCATTTTGCAGCCTATTGCTAATCCATTGCTTCATATGTTCGAAAAATGTGTCTGCGCAACAACGTAAATAACGCAATGAATGTAGTTGAACTGCCAAAATGAAACCCATTCCTACTGTTAGTGTGTTACGTAATTACTCCGTAGTTATATTTTTGATGAAATGAGCCTGAATGCAGAATATAATAGGAAACGTTTATATAGGCATTTGATTAAGAAGAGTTAGAAGACATGGGGAAAATTTTCAAAAAGAAGCCTTGTATAAAAACTATAAAAAAAATTGATACTAGCGACCCGCCTCTGCTTCACGCGGTTTTTAAGACTAAAATATCAAGATTTTTGATTTATATGTCAGTAAGTCTAAGTGTATATCTATAATATATGTATATATATATATATATATCTATCTATCTATATAATATATATATCTATAATATATACACATAAACCATCCGGGATAAATTATCTAAATGATGAGTGGAAACCGTATAAAAATGCGTTGCGCAGTTTATCGTGGTCACATAGACATGAAAAGCGACTTTACTTTATATATGTATATATATATATATATATACAGGGTGGAAGGGACATTAACGCGCATCCTGTTACCATGTATTCATTACATGTGATTTTGAACCAGCTCGCGTTGAAATTTTTCGTCGGTAAAAAAACCGGTTATAAAAAAAAGCCAACCAGCGGGGTAATTACGTAACACACTAACAGTAGGAATGGGTTTCATTTTGACAGTTCAACAACATTCATTGCGTTATTTACGTTGTCGAGCAGACTTCGGACATACGAAGCAATGGATTAGCAATAGGCTTCAAAATGATTCAGATTGTGATAGATAGTGTGTTATGTAATTAGGGTGCTGTAGGTGCGGAGATAATAATTGACATGTTTAGAAAAAGGAACCGATAGGAGCTAGTGGCTCTGTGAGCTGTAGACCTCGCGAATCTGTCTTTGCATAGTTTAAAACTGAATAAATGTTCATCGCGCACCTTAAAACAAAAAGCGCGCGCAAAGTGCGCGAAGTGGCTGTAATATGTTTTTTTTTACGTTTTCAACCCTCATATCTACCTAAGCCATTTTGAAAAAATTCCGAATAATTAAATCGACAAAAAAGAACCATATAATTATGGAAAATAACGAACCTGCTCACAAAATTTCACGAGAATCGGTCGAGAAATGCGACCTATAGAGGAGAACAGCTGGACATCCGCTGGACACGCCGGACATACGAAAGCATTTTTGCCCAGGCTGAAACGGAGACGCTTCGTGCTCGCTCGGTAAATTAGGCAGGCACAGTCGGCCTCGCAAATGCTTTATCACCCTAAGGTTTAATGTCACTTGCACGTCTTAAATGACAAGGTCTTTTTGTCATGTGACAGTCAGATTGTTTCGACTTTAGTGAAGATTAAATTTTGAAAGGAATTGTCGTCTAAGTGATGGAGGAATTATTAGGTCGACAATCTTCCTATGTCTATACATAATCCACACAAACCGCACTGCACCTTGAATATTTTTGAAAAAAAGTAATTGCAAAAAATTGTTAAACTCAAACTCAAACTCAAAGCATTTATTTCAAATAAACCAATTACAGGCACTTTTGAATTGTCAAGGGGTCGGTCAGTCAGAAAGATGAAGCTAGTTGCCCATTCCAAAGCTTAGTAGGTACCTATGGAGAAGAACGGGCAAGAAACTCCATGGACACTCTTTTAAATCAAAATATGGTTACAAATTATTGGTTACATCATTCATGTTGAAATTATGCATGTGAGAACGATGCAGAACGTTAAAAGCGTCCGTAATAAAGAGACGACAACAATTCCAATATTAAATTAAAATAAGCCGTGGCAGCCAAGAGATGACCAGTCCCCACTGACGGCGCCCGTTCACGAACATGACGTATGGATCAGCACCATTTAGCTCAACCATTTTGAAGGGAACTTAATGATCCAACACACACGCCACCACCAGCGAGACATTTGAGTGAGCATGACATACTCTCAGCCGTCAGGGCACATTCAAGTCAATGAAAGACAAACCTAGAAAATGGTAGCTTTATAGTAGGTACATAGTACTCACACATGTGCTATGCAATTATACAATACTACAAGATTGAATTTATACAATGTAAAGACAGTTTTTACAATCTTCAGTAGTTCCAAATGCTAATCAATTAGTTAATGCGCCCTTGTGGAGCAGGACCAGCGTTGAGCCAAGCATTTTTATCAGCGATGTAATCCCCCAACTTATAATATACTTGACTGCATAGTGTGCGTTTTATACAGGATTTAAATTTCGTTTCATTCAATTGAAGTATATGGGGAGGTATTTTGTTGTAACATTTTAAACAGTACCCCATGAAAGAAGAGTCTACTTTAGCCAGCCTGAAACCTGGTTGAACTAATTGGTCCCTATTTCTAGTGATATAATTGTGTCTTTCACCTCTTTTACTAAAACTATGTAGATTTTTCCTTACGTACATGATGTTTTCATAAATATATTGACAAGGTACCGTCATGATGTTAATATCTTTAAACCGTTCCCTTAGAGAGTCGCGCCTGCGGAGGCCATACATGGCTCTGATGGCTCTTTTCTGCAGAATAAAAATAGACTCAACGTCTGCAGCCCGTCCCCATAGTAAAATACCGTACGACATAATACTATGAAAGTAACTAAAATAGACTAGCCTCGCGGTACCTACATCAGTAAATTGACGGATTTTTCTCACAGCGTATGCCGCTGAACTAAGCCGTCCTGCAAGGGATGTTAAATGAGGACCCCATTGAAGCCTTGAGTCGAGCGTGATCCCCAGGAAAACAGTTTTATCGACGAATTCTAGTTTCTCTTGATTTATTCCTATCTCACAATTAGTACTTTTGACATTTGGTAAAGAAAATCTTATACATTTAGTTTTTTTCCCATTTAATACTAAATTATTAGCTGTGAACCAATTTTGGATCTGCAGTAGGGCGTTATTTACGTCGTCAAGATTTGATGCACGTCTATTAATTTTAAAAATTAAAGAAGTATCGTCAGCAAATAACACCATTTGTGGTTGGGTTTTCAACAAATGGGGTAGATGATTAATATATACTAAAAAGAGGAAAGGCCCCAATATCGAGCCTTGTGGTACACCCATTTTTACTTTTAAACCGAGTGAATTGACACCATTTATTTGAACTTGCTGTTGTCTATCATTTAAATAAGATTTTACTAAACTGAGCGCAAGTTTTCCAAGTCCGTAATGCTCAAGTTTCAATAATAAGGTTTCATGGTCGACGCAATCAAATGCCTTGGAGACGTCACAAAAGATTCCTACGGCGTCTTGGGCCTCTTCCCACGCCGTAAATATGTGTTTTAATAAGGTGACACCGGCGTCAGTCGTACAACGTCCCTTGGTGAAACCATACTGTTGATCATGTAAGATTTTATTGGTGTTAAAATGATTGAGCATTTGATTCAGCATTACCTTTTCAAACACCTTGCTGAAAACCGGCAACACGGATACGGGTCTATAATTATTGGTGTCTTTACTGTCCCCTGATTTGAAAAGTGGTATTACCTTACTATATTTCATTAGATCCGGGAAGACTCCTTGATCCACACACAAATTAAATATTAAGGCCAAGTACGGCGCTATAGTCTCAACAATGGAGGTACAAACTTTGATAGACATTCCCCATATATCTTCGGTTAGTTTGATCTTGATTTGCTTGAAAGTTTTTATTATTATTATTGGGTTTATATGCTTAAATTTAAATTCAATCGGGCAGGATGAAACGTTTGCTCTTAATAATTCAATAGAACGCGAGGGGGACGAATTTAAGGTTTCAGTAGTTTTAAGTGGGATACTGGTAAAGAAATTTACAAATTCTTGAGCAACTTCTTTGTTAGTGCTTATGGGACCACGTGAAGTCTCGAGATTGAAATCATTATTATGTCTTTTATTCCTGTTAGTTTCATTATTGATAATTTTCCAAACCGTCTTTATTTTATTATCGGCTGATTTGATCTTGTTGCTTATGTACAAGGCTTTAGCTACCTTGCAGGTATTTTTGAAAGTTTTAGAGTAAGTAGCAACGTATTTATTAAAAGTTTCAGAGTTAACATAAGGCTTAAGGCCATACAGCTCAAATAATTTTTCCCTACTTTTCCTTATACCCTTAGTTGCCCAGTCACTGAACAAAAAATTTGGGCAAATAGTTTTTGTTTTCTTTTTTAGAGTAATATTGAACTCGGTGCGCACTACCGAAAAGAATTCCTCATAAAATTCATTTACATTATTTATAATATGGCCCGGTATACTTAACTTACTAATTAAGTTATTATTAAATCTATTTAGATTGTTGGTTGTTATTTGTCTAGATTGTATCTGAATTTTTTGTAATGGTGTGTAGCACTTGAAAGAAACAGTTTGACCGCTGTGATCCGAAGGGAGATAATTTACAATGGCTTTATCTATGTAGTCACAGCAACAATAAACATTATCAATACATGTAGCAGAATTTTTAGTTATGCGGGTTGGTTCTGAAAATACATTTGACAAATTAAATGATTTAAAGAGACTTAATAATCGACTGCTATTTGAACTATTCTCTAAGATATTAATATTGAAGTCACCACAGATAATTAGCGATTTTTTACTAGATGCGAGTTTTGCTAGAAGATCTTCCATTACTGACTCAAATATGGAGTAGTTTTGATAATTTGGGGGTCTGTAAACGCACACTAAAACATGCTTATCTAGCTCAACACAGGACAGTTCAATGTTATGTTCTACCGACAAATCAACTATATCTTTACGAGTCTTAGATTTAATAGAATTTCTAACTAAGATTAGTGAACCCCCACGCAGCATAGATTTTCGGTTAAAACAACTGCCCACACTATAATTTTCGTAATTAATTAGCATTTCATAATCTTTCAACCAATGTTCAGTTAAACAAACAATTTCAAACATGGTTTTTTCTAAAAATAGTTCAATTTCTAATTGTTTGGAAGCAAAACCTTGAATATTTTGATGAAATAATGTCAAGGAATTTTGCTTTGAACCTTTTTTACACTTAACTATTTGAGAGCAAGAAGACACCTTGAAGTTGGAAGGTATTACTACATTGTTACTGGTATCTTCTGTTGTCTTACTATCTAGTTTAAATAAACATCCAGAGTGAGCCCCAAGACTCCCATGCTATCACCAGGCAATGAGATCCTACTACTTGTGGACCCCACATTAAGACAAGAATTTGCCAAAGTGACACATGGATCCTCCTTCGTACAATTATTGTAAACAGTTATAGCATTAGTGCTACAGTTATTTAAGGTGACCACCTGTACATTAGAATGATTACTAATAATTGCGGTGTTAATTAAAGAACAAGACGTCGACATACTACTTATGTCTGAGTTTATATAAGCTAATAGCCTCGCTATTTTATGTCTAAACCTAATGGGCAGATACACTGTATTCCTTGTCGATTTCAACTTATCAACAAAAATGTTGGTGTCAAAAAATATAAGTTTGTCACTGTAGTGACTTACTAAGAACTGCATATGCTTATTAAGCATATGTATATAATTATTTTTTCTATTTGATAATCTCTCAAAATATGGAAAAGCACACAAAATAATTTTATTACAATTTATCTTTAACATCTCAGTAACACTGTCAGTGATATCTTCTGTTTTGACCTGCGAACTATTACCTACAAATATAGTAATGTTGGTATTAGAATTATATTGATTTCTTGTAATTGATGACATTATTTCTTTGAATGATGTCCCAGGTAAACAATAGTTTTGAGTAGAAATACTCAGGTTGTTACTAACTAATTTCCCTAAACCTCTTCCTATACTATCTGAAAACATAACTGACTGATAACAAACTTGACTACTACAAGAGGAAACACTACTAGCTACTGACTGTTCCAGTTGAGATGATTCCTGCACAATATCAGGTATATCTTGGTTGGGGATACAGTCCAGAGCACTCACAACTAGGGACGGGTTCTCTGTTGCCTCCGGCTGGAAGGCATCAAGGTTGAATACCCTCTGACAAGTACACTGAGTGCTGCTGAGAGTTAACAAGTCCACTCTGTCTACCAAATCGTTTGTAGCAAGAATATGTTCCTTAATTTGGTGTTGAGAGCATACATATTTATTATAGAGAGACTTTAGTGAGTCATCAAGAACTTGAATATCAGACTGTAAGCGTTGAGTGTCTATTTCATAAATATTTATACTATCTTCTAATTTAATTTGATAGTTCTTCAATTTATTGATAAGAGTAACACGCTCTTTCCTCAATTGAATATTTTTGGAATATTGTTTTTGATTTTTCTTGAATTTAATACATTTTTTAATAATTTTGTTCAGTCTTGCATATTTTTTAAATTTATTTTGACTAATTTTATGACTATGGTTATGTTTCAGTAAGGAATCCTCTGTTAGATCTATTGTTATTATGGAATGAGGGTTACAACTTGTATTTAACAATTCATTATACAAATGGACCGTTTCTTTGACCTGAGTACGCTCTTTATCCTTTTGAAATTGTAGAATTTGAACATTTGCATGGATTAATTCATCCTCTAGGTCCCTAACCTTACACAAAGCCTCCTCATACAAATTACTGCAGTTGTTGAAACCATCTGTGACCACCCTTAGTTGATCCCGTTCATCGACAACATTAAGGTATTGAAGATGTAAGTCTACTAGCTCCTGTTTTAAACTTGTATTTTTGTAAACGACTTTCTCGACTTCCTTCTCACTTTCCTCTCTCTCCTCTAACAGCTCTTGACATTTACTCTTTGAAGCCTGAAGTTCATGAAGGGTCGTTCTCAATTTAAGCTCCAACTCCTGAGCTGCAGCCTTACGGGTCATCACAGGCATGGTTTCAGGAATTAGTACTGAAAGTAGAATTAAGGAACGGTGAGAACTAATTAGACAAACAAAAAGGGAAAGCTAGAAATGAAAGGAAAAATGGGAGAAGTTAGTATTGCTTAATAGAGTAATGAGATAGGCTGCTGAATCTAATTAAAATGCAACTAATATAGGATTAAGCTCAGTACTAAGTTACATTGATTCTATTGTCTTATGATTTTGTTTTTGGTTATGTGGGTAGGAGGCCTAAAAGAAAAAAGTAAAAAAGTAGTTTTGCATAAAGATTACGAGTGAAATTGAAAATAACGATAGTCAACGTTATTGTTGCTAAGTACTATACAATACACACTACTAGAATTACAGTGTTTAGATAATTTACAAGACTAAGTTTCGTTAACCATGTAAACAAAGTGACTTGACCCAGTGGAGGGTGCCAAATCAACCAAAAATTATACTAAGACTCAATGAATGAGTTACAGAGTCTAAGTGATGATTATGTGCTAATTATAGAATAAAAGTAACCAAAATACTCCCCGTTTAAATCCGTAGGTCGAACATCAGCTGTTCGTGATAGGTTACCGGTAACGGTGGTCAACCAAACACTGTGTTTGACTTTGTAAATTTGCAGGAAAACAATATTCCTGAGAATTTATGCAGTTATTTTACAATTAGTTATATTATTACACCTTAATTACACTTAAAAACTAAATTAAACTCAACTAAAAAACTGTTAAAAAAAAGTAATTTCTGATAATAATGAGACTGATGTTAAAAATATAGTTTTTAGAATGTCCGTTTATCTGGATGTATGTTCCGGATTGGTGCAAAAACGGCTGAACGGATTTAGATGAAATTTTGCACACATATATTTTATAACCTGGATTAACATACACGGGTCATGCTCGTGAAAAGGCGCCGTCATTAGGGACTGGTCATCTCTTAGCTGCCACGGCTTATTTTAATTTTATATTTGAATTGTTTTTGTCTTTTTATTACGGACGGTTTTAACGTTCTGCATCGTTTTCACATGCATCATTTCAACATGAATGCTATAACCAATATTTTGTAACCATATTTTGATTTAAAAGAGTGTCCGTGGAGTTTCTTGCCCGTTCATCTCCATAGGTACGTACTACGCTTTGGAATGGGCAACTAGCTTCATCTTTCTGACTGGCCGACCCATTGACAATTCAAAAGTGCCTGTAATTGGTTTATTTGAAATAAAAGCTTTGAGTTGAGTTTTTGAGGGTACTTTTAATTCCGATAGTACGTTCCCGTGGGATATTATCCGACATCCACGCGGGCGAAGCCGCTGGCAAAAGCGAGTACTTAATAGACACCCCTAACTACTGCTAACAATATCTATTATGACGTAGGTGAAACCGCAGATAAAAGGTTGTGCTTGTACCTAGTAAACTCCACTATTCGAATTCATTGAAGCTGAAGCGTGAACTGCGGGGTAATTACGTAACTCACTATCAGTAGGAATGGGTTTCATTTTGACAGTTCAATAACATTCATTGCGTTATTTACGTTGTTGAGCAAATAAATTTTTTGAACATATGAAGCAATGGATCAGCAAAAGGCTTCAAAATGAGTCAGATTGTGATAGATAGTGTGCTACGTAATTAGGGTGCTGGGTTTGACCCTCAATATTTATTTTAATGCATGCTAATGCGTTACAATGCCTTTTTATTTTTTTAGGGTGCCATACCTCAATAGGAAAAATGGAACCCGTACAGGATCACTTTGTTGTCCGTCAGTCTGTCTAGACCTTTTATCTCGGGAACGCGTGGAGGTATCGAGTTGAAATTAAAACCATATACTCAAGTCTACAGTCCCTTGAAGCTGTGAAAAAATCAAACTTTAAATTTATGTATAAATAAGATACAGCCGTTTATACCGTAAAACGTATATTTCGACACTGTCAAGGGAATCAAAATGTATAGGGCACTTCCCGTTGACCTAGAACTATGAAATTTGGCAAGTAATACCGTCTTATACTACAAGTACAGGGAAAAATCTGAAAACTAAACATGTCTAATTAAATCATAAGAATATATCAATAATAGATCTTTATTTAAAGGGCAATGCCCATCACCCATACAAAGAAATGCCTAAAATGAACAACAATGAAATAAAAGCCAAATTGCACTACAAATCGTAGGAAATCCAATGCAATTTCAATAATTATCAAAAAACTAGGTAGAAGCCAGTTCCAAACATTTTTGTACAAAATAGGTTATGTCAAGGTCAAGGATTAATATGCAATAATTACACAACAAAAAAGCATTTAAATTATTCATTAATCATTAAAAAAATATCATCAAGAAATGCAGGAGGATAGATATTGGATTAGTACTGGGCCCATGTTAATACCAATGGTTCGCCGTTTAAATGATGACTACATATTTGTGAATTCTTTGGTACATAATGATAATACAGTCCTTGAAGAGCCACACCTTTAATGAAAGAGGTACTACATGTCTGTCTCTCATATTACGTCCTGGATAGAAACAATGACTTTCGAGTGTCGACTGCTCTTCCATAATTAGGTAACAAGGTGATGGATCTCATTTGAGGAACTTCTTTCTTTTTCTCATTTGAGGAATCTCTATACTTACAGCTTGTGGTGTTATCCATGCCTGTATTAAATAACGTACTTCATCATTTTGCACTGATAAGAGAAAACATCTCATCTTTGCAATATCGAGATAGCAATTAAGATAGATCCATTTGTTTAAATGTACACTGGGCACAAGTCCAAAACAACAGCAGCGTTGTATCTACAGCAGGTTCCGGTCCGTCGTCAAAAAGCCAAGTCGTCATTTAGGCGTATCCAATGTAAGTCCGTGTTCATAAATGGGTACCGTGTGCAGAAGTATAATCAAAATCCTTAATAAATAGCCAGTCGTTGTGAAATATCATAAAAAGCAATCCGTAATTCCGCAAAACATGAATCAAGTAATATAAAAGGTACTCTGTGTCAACTATACAAACGAAAAAATTAAAACCAGTAATGTCAAACTGTCAGTAAGGCAAAAGACATGTTATTCATACAGCCTACGTTACCTTTTTATTTTGAAAATAATTTGATTTTTAATTAATATTGACATGTATATATTATTTTAATTAGATTTAGGTTACATATAGGTCGAGTTATATTAAATTAATGATAACTGTGCACTAATTCTATAAAATAGTTCGTTAAGGATTATTTGATGATTCCTGTTTGCCTGAATGTCACTTACCCATGTCAAATAAACACTAACCTCCAATAAAAAAATAAGAATGAACTATACGGATATCAAGTTAAATATTTTAAAAATCATTATATTTTTACCCTAGATAAACAAACTTGTGAATTATTTCATTATACATAATAAATTCTAAATAGAATTATGGACTATTAGTAGTTTCTGTCCATTTCAGGCATTTTTCGGGCGTTCCCCTTTGTACGAAACTCTCAGTGGGCGAGTCCGACTCGTACTTGTCCGGTTTTTTTTTTATGAACCTTCTCCGGCGCGCACAAAACAACTTACCAAAGTTTCATCACAATAGGTAGCCATTTTCGATTTTTTAAGGCACGGCAATTGATTTTTATTTATATAGGATACGGAGGACATCGATGCGCAAATTGCAACTATGAATTCATCACATGATTCTAGACCCCCTTTTTTTTGGATGGGAAATCATCAAATGAACTCTCCCGCTCTGGGCGGAGCGGAAGGGCGTGTCAGACTCTTACTGACTAAAACCCACCCGTGTTCCTTCAGTTGCCTGTGCGCCAGGGCCACGGTAACTCTTTCGAACAATCCGCGACCTCGGTAGGCCTCGGCCCTTTCAGACCCCGTCAATGATGCTGACATCTCTTTGAGGCGCGCGTGGTACACGACGCGCCGTCGACTCGGGATGCTAGACCCCCTAGCGTACACATTTTTCGTCGGATATCAAAAAAATCTGCTGTTTCATAAAAAAGTGCAATACCTACGCGGTCAAAATATATGGAACAGCAATTTTTTTTTAATAACCGACGTAAATTTTTTAACGTAGTGGTATTTAGAATCATGTACTTAATCCATGGTAACAGATTGCGCGTCGAAGACCCTGCCACCCTGTAAAAACCGTAGGCCTTCTAAGGGTAATAAGACGGCATTAGGAAGCTATATAATAACGTGACAGCAGAAACAAGCCCCACTTTACTAGTAAAGAAAGAAAGAAAGAAAAATAGATTTATTTGTCACAGAAAAACGTGCATACAAAAAAGATAATTCGCTCTGATAACACATCGCTCACCGCTCTGTTAGTGCATAGCTAATACTATTAATAACACCTTATCTTCCATTCACTTTGACAATGAAACGTCTACTTTCAAGTGGGGCGAATTGCGGGGCGAACACTCACTTCAAAAGTCTTCACAAAGATAACCCAATTATTTTGTCCTCAATTGTACAGAAAATCATAAAATATTCTCTTAGAATACGGCGCAGCTTCGTTCCTTATTGTTCGCCTCCATTTTACTGTACCTGTAATTTTAATAGGAAGTGTAATCTACCTACTATGTAGGTAATATTAAGTATTTTTTTTTAAATTGGGACTATTTTAATACCTAAACCATGCCTTCTTCCCATGAGGGTAGGCAGAAAACATAGAAAGCCACCTGTTATGATTCTTACATACTCGTTTACATTCATACATTATTTTGGTATGGAAAAAAAATTTCCTTTTGAAAGCTTCCTTGCGCTGCGTAAACGGTTAATGTTATGCAAAAATCATGTATGACGGAATTGTTCCCCTTTAAAAGTTCTAAAACCAACCCCGACAGCATATTTCTACCTTTTAAGGTTGACTAAATATAACCCTTTATATGGTAATCGAATTTGTTCTATGGATGTTCTAAATATACTACGAAAGCAACTTCATTCCAACCGAGTGTTCTACGACACTCACGCATTTTTTTTTCACGACTTGTGTTCTCTACTTTTTACCATTGACTGTGAGAAAAGAAATAGTAGCATAGTATTTATATTTATCACTTTTTTTTGTATAATCAGTAATAAGAGAATAAAGGACTAAATATAAACATTAAGAGGGCCCTTCCCGGTCCGTCTATCGTCAACGCGAGCATGATTGAAAAGCTTGTTGTTTCATCAAACGCAATGTTTGAAAAGAAGCAAGAGTGAGAACGCGATAACATCGAACGAAAATTGGCGCGCAAATATTTCACAAAACTTGTTCCAAAAATACGATTTTCTGAAAAAGCCTTAAGTTTTTGTAAAAAATGTTTGTCATTTAGAATCTCCATTACATGCGGGAGATTTCTATGAAGATGTTTTCTTTACTTTTACAATTTATGAGTACATTTTGAACGGCCAAAATTCAGATAAAATTTGTGCAAAAAAGTAGATTTTTGGAGGCTTATAGTGAATTTGTTTCTCCAAATTTTTATTTTTTACTTGCATAAAAACCTAAATAAAGTGCACTAGATACCTGTTAGTTTAAAAAATTCCGTGAAAGTTGGGTTACAACGCTATAATCACGTACGAGCGTTTGTATGAAAAGTACAACGGGTTGGCCGCTCTTAAAAATGTATAGTGAAATTAGAACAGTTTTCGATTGAAGTACAATATTTTTTTTTTAATTTATTTGTATAGCTGTATCGGAATAGCTCCATTTAGACAGCCAGTAGGTACTTTCAGCAGGTTTTATTTATTTTTTGTACCAACATAATTCGTATAGTTTGTGCTTGTTCCAAATTCAGAATGTATTTATTCAATCAGTAACTAAAACAGAATTTTATTCACAGTTATCAATGAATCAAATGCCCTTTTTCGAGTGGCAATGGTAAAAAAGTTTTTTTTCACTTTAGGGAAAAAGAACCCTAGTTTATTTTTATGGGTTTCTTTAAAGGCGATTATAAGATTATTTCAGGTAGGAAATGGGAGTTTTTACTTGGCTATGAAGTGATATGGGTTATTACTTTTTATTGATATTCAAGGAGTTTGGATTTTATTTTCTATCTGCAAAAATGTTCGCAGTCAAAAGCCTGTTTCACAATTTTCAGATAGCAGGTAAATTGAAAAGTGAAACTCAATTTCTTCGAAATTGTCTGCCAGATAAATTAAACGGGACATATCTGGAGTTGCTGAAATAGACGATAATCGGTTAATTAGTACTTTTTAATGAATTATTTTCTCCATAAGCTGGCCAAAAAACGGCACACGTAGTGAAAAATTGTTAATGCCTTTTTTTTTTGTTTGGAAGTCATAAAATGACTTCGCCCGCTCTGGTCAAAGCGGTAGGGCGAGTCAGCCTCTTACTGACTAAAACACACCCGTGTCTCTTCAGTTGCCTGTGCGCCAGGGCCACGGTAACTCTTTCGAACAATCCGCGACCCCGGCAGGCATTGGCCCTATCGGACCCCGTCAATGGTGCTGACATCTCTTTGAGGCGCGCGTGGAAAACAACGCGCCGTAGACCTGCACCTGGTCCTTACCGGAAAGCGAGCTACCCATTGCTCGCCGTCCACAAGCTCGCGCCTACGGTGGCCGGGAATCGGCTATCGACTCCCTACGCCCAGGGTGTCTCCTCCTGCGGCGCCTAGGGACGTGAGAGCGCAACGATTGCCTCACCCTCACGCGCTCCACCTCCTCCTTCGCGAGCATTACTGCTTCGCAGAAGGAGGTGACGGTTTCCAAGGCCCTCTCGTTCCGTATCATGGCCTGGACTAGAGCCGGACGCGAGAGATCGCCGCCACGGGGACACGGCGGTGATCCGCCCAAAGCCAGGCAGAACCTCCACCGTATGCTCCACCGTGTCCTCCGGTCGATTCACACAATAGTAACACCCGGGCGTTTTCTCCCGCCTTATCCGTAACAGGAACCTCCCGAAAAAGCCATATCTGGTGAGGTCCAATAACCCTGCGAGCATAAGGTGCGACGCAAAGGCACCGCTCGTCGCGCGACACACGGTGTCTTTGTGTCGCGCTGTCGCGTCGCGTCAGTGTACACGAGCCTTTACTAAAACTAAATTCAAAAATATTTCTTGTGTTCATATATTTATACCCTAGTGCTTTTAACGTTAACGCGAAAAAGGCTAATAAATTCGTTGATATAAAAAGAAAATAACTTCTTATATCACGTAGGTACTTGAGTGAAATATTTGAAGAGCAAATGTGCTTACCTAATTTCATTTGAGTTTATTTTCTTCTTTACTAGTAAAATCCTTTTGGTGTTTTATCAAATGTGGGTTTTGAGATAGCTAAGGGTCGGAAAGGATTTTTTTTTTTGCCAAATACTATAAAATATGATGGTACCTATAATAATTTGTATTCAGCTACACGTCCGTGGTAACACTTGATCCACAAAAACCGCATTTATTGCTACGGCATAAAGGCCATGTCAGTGACAAATTATTAACACTTGTTATTTTTGGTTTTGGGTGTGAAATCGACAAAAGAGGGCGTGTCAGACTCTTACTGACTGAAACCCACCCGTGTTCCTTCAGTTGCCTGTGCGCCAGGGCCATGCTAACTCTTTCGAACAATCCGGGACCCCGGCAGGCATCTCTCCTATCGGATCCCGTCAATTATGCTGACATCTCTTTGAGGCTTGTATTGAACACAACGCGCCGTCGACCCGGGCCTGGTTATTATTGTTATTATTACCACCTGACGTGTAGTTGACTACACACCCGAAAAACTAAAAATTTTTACAATTTTTGAACACATTCTTTACGTATGTTCATTTCGCATATGTCAACTTTTCGAAGTGTCATTTGCATTTAAAATATTGGCAGTAGGTACTACTTATAAGAGCTGCGGACTCTTCTATTACTGGCGGGGTAATTGTGTAACACACTAACTGTAGGAATGGTTTTCATTTTGACAGTTCAACAACATTCATTGCGTTATTTACGTTGTGGAGCAGACAATTTATTCGAACCTAAGAAGCAATGGATTAGCAATAGGCTTCAAAATGACTCAGATTATGTTAGTGTATTAGGCAAATAGGGTGCTGGATTAATGAATAAAAGACGTAGTACATTAATATACATAATATTATGATGATTATTTCTATCAATGAGACTACGTAATTTAACATCATGACGCGCGCTGTCAGCTCTTCAAGCGGATCCTCTATTCTTTTTTTAATCTTCTAAATATGAAATAGGACTTTCTTTTGTTATTTTAATTTAACTTTTTTTTTGTTTTTGTGAGTATGTTTAGTTTAGTTTGTGATAATCCTGTGCGACACCCAATAAATACTTTATCTTTCTTTCTTTTCTTTAAATAGTGTTTATCTCAACGTCAACGTCTGCGTCATCGCGCGTAATTAGTCTCCTGCCTACGAGTAATTGTTGATATACGTCACGTGCGCTGCTACGGTCCCACATTGAGTGCTACGCTGCTACAGTGCTACGACGCGACGGTCGATGCTTATCTGCTACGCGATACCTCACACAGTGGTCTGGGGGAGATCGGCTACGCCGCTTGCGCATTAAAATAATAGAATATTTTTGTAATCGACGGACTTGTATTGCATCTTTGTTACACGAAATTCCAATTGACAAGATGACCTCGCTGATGAATAAATCTTCTTCAGAGACGGAGATTGACCAAATGGAAACGGTTGCAAAGCGAACGCCACCTAATTTTGTGACCCAGAGGTCTAAAAGGAGCCGCGAGGACGTATTCATTGGGGAACAGTTGGATAACTTTAAACAAGATGTGAAGGAAATGTTGGCTTTTATGCTGACTCAGCAGACACAAGAAGTCACCTCAACTTTAAAAGAAATACAACAAACTAATCTGAACATAGAAAATACGATCACACACCTTGCGTCACAAAATCAAGAATTGGGAAACAAAATATCTCTGTTGGAACAGCAGTCGAAAGAAGACAAGAAATATATTATGCTCTTGGAGAATAAAATAGAAGAAATGGAAACAGGAAGCCGTAAGGCCAACTTTGTGATAAAAAATGTGCCGAAAATAGCTGGAGAAACTAAAGAAGAACTTATTGGCTTAGTTATGACCCTTTCCAAAGGTATAGACTGTTCCCTAACCAAGTCTGACATAAAGGACATTTATAGAGTGCAGGGAAAAAATGACATCCAAAATACTCCCATTGTTGTGGAAACTGGATCCACTCTTATAAAAAATGAGATACTAAAAAAGGGAAAGTCATTCAATAAAAAACATCAGTCCAAGCTATGCTGCAAACATCTTGGCTTCAAGTCCCAAGAAGACACCCCTATCTTTTTGTCTGAGCATTTAACAGCTAAGGGATCTCGACTGTATTTCCTTGCCAGAGATCTAATTAAAACTGGAGAGTATAAATATTGCTGGACTGCATATGGCAAAATATATATAAGAAAGGATGATCAAGCGCAAAAAGTAATTGTAAGAAGTGAAGAACAAATTCATAAACTTTTAGTGAAAACATGACTATTTGCATTGTATTTTTTTAGTCATGCATCATTTATCATACGTTATCTCTTGCCAGTCTATCATAGCAGTAACTGCGTAGCAATGAGGTACTTATCTAATGTTTTTTCTATATTTTTAATAACTTCTTGTAATCCTAACCCACACAAATACTCTAAGCTCATTATACACATGCCTACATTCAGTCTATACGAACTAAATGTACATGTACATTTCAATAATACAAACTCACACAAACAAATAAAACATAAGTTGTCTATCTACACCATAACACAAAAACAGTTTATCAAGCGTGCACCTAATTTTCACTCAACACATATGAATTCGGAAATACACATTAAATTACTAGACCAGTTTCATAAATATATTAATTATAAAAAAGAACATAAAATTAAAAATAAATATTCGAAATCATTCTTTCATAAAAAAACATACACAATTGGAAATATTCACACAATTAGCTCGATACTTTCTCTCATAGTTTACCGTTATTATGTACAATGTGGTATTTACGACTGCCTTGTGATGACCTCAATAATATCTGGTATCATTTATGAGTAACACATTGCAAACAATCAATGACATAGACAACATTGAAATTGCAAGGGCAGTTGAATGTGATCCTTCAAATCTTTCTGATCATATATGCGTCAAAAAAAGCGATTTCACTATTTTATCTCAGAACATAAGAAGTATATACTGCAACTTTGATGATTTTGTCGTTATGATGTCTACTTTTGAATTCGAAACAGATGTGATAGTGTTGACAGAATGTAGATTGAATAAGAACAAACATATACCTCAACTCAGCAATTATCAGTCTTTTGTATCAACATGGCAGATGAATCAAAATGATGGAGTAGTAATTTTCGTTAAAAAAACGTTAAAATCAAAAATTCAAGAAATTCGGCTAGACCAGGCGACCTGTCTACAATTAGACATTCTAGATAACACTCTTCTGTGTATATACCGGTCTCCATGCAACACCAACTTGGATAGGTTTATAGATTCACTGAGTCAGCACTTAGATACGTTACCTACACAAAGAAACATAATAATAGCGGGAGACATAAATATCAACATTACAGCGAAAGATGTAGAAATGTCTCATGATAAAAAAAACCGAGTGAACTATCTTAACATGTTGTCTACGTATGGTATTTTACCTGGTCATACATTACCGACCAGAGAACGGAACTGCCTAGACCATTTCATGTTGAGGACTCATAAAAAAAAGACATCAGCTTCAATTGCCGTCTTAAAAACTACAATTACCGATCACTATACTACATTTTTATCACTTTCCAAAATAAAAAGTCACGAAACTGCTAATAAAATCACCACGACCATAAACTTTGAAAATGCACTAAAATATTTACAAGAACAAAATCTTGCAGAACTGCTTTTTTGTGACGACCCGGATTTGCTAACAGATAAACTTATTCAAAAACTGATTGATGCTATTAAATACAACACTGACACAAAAGTTATCGCTAGTAGCAAACGTATAATTAAACCGTGGATCACCCCAGGATTATTAAAATGCATTAAAAATCGTAACAAATTACAAAAAAGTTATCGATCAGATCCGTATAATGACATTTTAAAAATAACGTATATTCGTTACAGGAATTACTGTAATAATCTTTTAAAAAAATTGAAAAGAAAATTCGAAAGAGAATTGCTTGCTAAATCGGTTACGAACTCGAAATTATTATGGAAAAATATAAAATCAATTACTTACTCAAATAAACCTAAAAATCAAAGTACTGAATTATTAAATATCCTACCCTCTCCAACTGCATCAGTGAACTCAGTTAATAGTTTTTTTGCTAACATTGGAAAGCAATTAGCCCAGCAAATTCCAATTAATAATACTTCTCGCCAATCTAACATTCCACCAACACAAATGAATTCTTTTGGTCTCTTGGACACTGACCCCATGGAAGTAGAATGTGTTCTGATGGGTTTGAAATCCGACAGTGCTCCAGGGTGGGATAATATTCCAACAAAATTCCTAAAATATATTGGCAAGGAAATTGTACCTGTCATTACTCATTTGGTAAATCTCTGTTTTAGAAAGGGTATCTTTCCGACACTACTGAAACAATCTATTATTACACCGGTTCACAAGGGAGGGAACAGCGACGATGTCAATAACTACAGACCTATTTCTGTCTTACCAGGTTTATCCAAAGTTTTAGAAAAAATTATTAATATAAGACTCTTACATTATCTAAAAGAATTTAAAATATTATCACCTACACAATTTGGCTTTAGACAGGGAATATCAACTGAGGATGCAGTTTCAGCGCTTAGCTCGCTGGTAACTGACTATGTCGATTCAGGGAAAAAGTGTCTGGCTGTATTCCTTGATCTAAAAAAAGCCTTTGACACCGTTGCTGTTCCAACCCTTTTGTCCAAGCTAGAAAGAATTGGAATAAGGGGAACCCCTCTTATGCTTTTTAAAGATTATCTCTCAAACAGAAGGCAGAGAGTTAAGATAGGGACATACATCAGTAATGACGTGGAGGTATCATTCGGCGTGCCTCAAGGAAGCGTATTAGGACCAACACTTTTCTTAATATACATTAACGAGCTATGTAACTTAAAAGTAGAAAGCGCAAAAATTTTTTCTTACGCCGATGATACTTCCATTGTCTTTTATGGGGATAACTGGTCCGAAATAAAGCTCAAAACTGAAATAGGTATGGCTCAAATTGCAAATTGGCTTAATGAAAATCTTCTTACGCTAAACGCAACCAAGACCAATTATATATGTTTTACAATTAGAAATCGCTCACAACCAGATCAAGACTTAAATATAAAAATACATTCCTGTAAACGAGCCATGAATTATGCCTGTACATGTCCTGTAATTAATAAAGTATCACAGACAAAATATTTAGGGGTTATAATTGACCAGCACTTAAGTTGGTATTCCCACCTTGAACATGTTGCTGGTAGAATACGAAAGTTGGGATGGATATTTAAATCATTGAGATACGTAATCCCTGCAGGTGTAGCCACAAAGGGGGGCGTCAAAAGAAATCTTTTAAATGAAATCTACACAGCCCTTGCACAATCTGTGATAGTCTACTGTATACCTGTATGGGGTGGGGCAGCAAAATCAAAATTTATAGACGTGGAACGTGCGCAAAGAGGTCTGATAAAAATAATGTATTTTAAGAAACGGAGATTCCCCACTGAAAGTCTATATGAGATCAGCGGCCTGCTATCTGTTAGGAAACTATATATCTGTGCCGTGATCTTAAAAAAACATAAGACACTTACATATGATAAAAACATAACATTAAAAAGGAGAAAGGATATTATTGCTCAAGTCACACAAACTAAAACCAATTTTGCTGCTACGCAATATAATAATCAATCATCACGGTTATATAATAAAATAAATAAGGACATATACATTTACACTGAATATCTTCATAAAGTTAAGAGAATGTTAATAGAATGGTTAAAATCGCGCACTTATGCAGATATTGAATTTTTGTTATAATAAGTGGAAATTAGTTAATACTGGTACCGCCACTCCCACACGCACATCATCCCTCATACACACAAACACACCAACCACACAACTCTCGCACCTTACATACCTCAAACATATCACACACCACACTCGCTCTACACACCGCACACACCTCTCACACACCACACACTCCGCACACCCAACACACCCACATTAATGTATTTTTAGGAAAATAGTAAAAATAATTCTGTAAGTAGTACAAACAGCCAAAGCTATGGAAGGGCGGAGTCTCCTAACACAGGCGTCATCATGCTTAAAAGGAGGCTCCAATCATAAACTAATGTATACTAGTTGGTACAGAAATAAACATTTTGTATTTTGTATTGTATTTGTATTGTATCTCATCAGTCATTAGTAATGACTCATTACACATGCCATCAACTCATCATTTCGGTTGTCAAAGCCAACCGTACAAAACCACTACATTATCGGAAAAGTAATAGTCTTGTATGTACGAGAGTTTCTTTAATTTTTTTTCGACAATACAAGTAAAATCATAAACTGACATTAATTGGAAAAGGAATCGTAAGAAGTACTTACAACAAACAGTAACTTATAATTATGTTCATCGAATATTTGAGCTCCTTAAGTTCTGAGTTGAGCTGCACTGACAAATGCGTGCACTGATTGGACAGGTTCTTTCAATCCGTGTGGTTTGTTCTCAAACGACCCATTTCAGACACAAATCTACATGGTCTTCACATGATCTGACCAAGATTATGTCTGGACTTTAAAAGAGACTGTGACCTCTGAGTTTGTTTTGGCCTTTCTTCTCTGAGTAGTATCTGACTTCTCTGAGAAGAAACGCCGACCTCATCTAGTTTTTAAAATATGATTGATTTATAAAAGTGTTTGTACAAACCTACTTACAGAAATAAAACACGTGTGGCACTCGTGGACTGCCGCGGTAAAGCTATTGCATAGCATTTTTTATCAACTTATGCAATTATATATACATATATATATTTTTTTTAATTAAGCAGTTGTTTTTTTCTTTGATATTAATTCAAGTACAGTCGTACCATATACATACACGTTAAGCGAACGCTCGGCCGAGCTACATGGTAGGCGGAGTGGGGGGTGTTAGGTTTTATTTTCGTTACGGAATTTCTTGATTCGGCCGCCGCGCTCAAAGCCCGCGATAAAAGCTCTGCAATAGCTCACACTCACACACATATCCACACACACACAGACACGTCAAACTTATAACACCCCGTCGATTTTGCGTCGGGGGTTAAAAATATGATCACAAACCAAAAGAAACAAACAAATATTTAAAAAATCTATCCTAACCCATTTGGTCGAGGTATACTAGCACAGTTACTGGGTCCAACTGTGAGAAAAAGGCACTTTTGAACGTCAAGTATCCATAAAAAAGATGCTCAATTATTTAAAAAAGTATTCGTCATTAGAAGGTCAATAAGATTTTAGAGGATCATTTAAATATTTCCCATATTTTTGTGATACTCGTAGCATGAGAAATTCTAATAATAGTTCGCGCCGATACGAGAAGAATAAGTCAAGCGTCTATTTATCCAATCAGCCAAGCCAATTCAAAAAGAAAAGTAAACTTTCTCAAAGAGTAGCCCTAACTTAAGAATTTCCATTACCCCAAGTGTTGGAGAGGGACAGAACATAATGACGTTGTTAAGTTCCTGGTGTTAGAAGGAGACAGAATGTAATGACGTTGTTATTACTTTGGGGATCACAACTTGGTGTAAGTATATTTAATGGAGTATGCAGACCCGTGTTGCTCAGAATTCGTGAGAGAAAATATAGGGTTACATTGTGTTAGGACTAAAGTAAGATTGCCAGGCGATGATTGGGGTAATTCTGAGCCTAAAAGAACGAGAATAGATACCCACAGCAAATTAGTAAGTCGGAAAAAACACTAGTTTTTGCCTGCTACTTCATTCTTCAAGTCTCCGTTTGACTCAAGGCTCCTACAAAACAGGCGCGACACGTGACGCGAATCGCACGCGACACAAAGGCATCGGTCGTCGCGCGGCAGTCGGTGCCTTTATGTCGCGTCGCATGTCGCGCCTGTATGTAGGAGCCTTCACTCAAGGACTAAGTAATGAAAAATCCCTTTTTAGTGCACCTCTTCTGCCTCAGTAACAATAAAATGTCTATCAAGTTTTTTTTCTTCATTGGTTATGTCTGTCACGCACTCACGCCCAGTCTCACAATTGTTTTATACATATAGAAAATGCTATGAATAATATCTTGTGATATTTTTATAAATACATCTGAGGTATTCTGACCATTCAGTCCCATTACAAACGTTGCTGAATAAATACTTAACCTTTTACCACAACATAAACACACACACACACATCACACACACACACACACACACACTCATCTCTTTAATATACTCTCCTATCGCAGGTATGCTGGAAGAGATTTCTTTAGAAATAAGCATCACCATTGTACGTACTTTTTGTTCATAAATGGTTAAATAAATAAACTATTTAATCTGAAATATAGTAGCTAAATAACATTTTATTTTACTAAAAGCCTGGTTTATGTCTCATGACCAAAAGTAAGGCGTAAAATGTAAAACGCAAATTGTAACAGTTCCCGAAGATAAATCTCCACGTTTAATACATTAGCATAAACTCCAAATGTTTCAAAAACTTTTTGTAATAAGACAATACATTTGCCCAACGTTTTACTTACCTAGAGGCAACAAATTTAACTTTTATATATCTCTTTGTAAAAGATAACTTTAATAACCACCTGAAGCTCGTGAGTGGCTGCGCAGTATGCATAATAAAGATGTCCGAGGGAACAGTCTCTCTCTTACTCAATTGTACCATGCGCAGATTTGTTCTCGGGCTTACATGCTACATTCAGAGGGCTCATAAAGTTTTGCACGAACTGTACCTAATGCGCCATGTTATTTTTGCGCCATGTCAAAACGTCAAATCTATAGTTTTATGACAGCTGCGCGCACAGATTATTAAAGGAGTGGCGCATGAGTCGTTGCCCGGAATGGTACTTACAATTTTATAAATATTATGTTTATATTATGTTAAGAATAAGTTAAGTTAAGTTAGAATAAGTTATTGTGTATTTATTTTATTTCTTATTTTTTGTTATTTTTAATTTTTCGTATGCTGCACTGGTTGTCGTCATCACGTCAATGCCGGCTGTCGCTGAAAACCAGCGCTGGGACTCTGTCTCGCATAGGGTCGTAGCATTATGCTGAGCGATTGCCGTTTTGCGTGGATATGACGCATATTTCCCCCCAACCTGTTGTTTTTTGTGTTTGTGTGTTTTCTCTGCGTCATGTTTACCGCAAATAAACGTGTTTTTTTTTCTTTCTTTCTTTATATTAATGTAAAAGATCTTTGTCTGTCGTTACGTGTAGTCAGAAGCCCGAAAGTCCGACAACCAGTCTTACCAAGGGGTATTGTGTTACCCTGTAACTGGATTGTAGAGGTCAGATAAGCAGTCGCTGAATGCACAATACTGGTATTCAGCTGCATCCGGTTAGACTGGAAGCCGACCCCAACATAGTTGAAAAGAAGAAAATGATATTAATTCTCACTTTACGTTTTTATTTAGCGCCACAAAACTTGTTAGTACGGATGAAATTTTAAAAGCAAATTTTGAACAACTTCCTCTTGGCATATCAAGTAGAAATTTTATATACAAGTTCCCTTCTGAAGACAAGACATTTATTTGGTAGAAATTGCATGTTGCTGCAGCCAGTTTGATAGATGTACTTCAGTATCTTCTTAGTTAATAACCGGCTGAATATAAATATTTTACTTCCAGTAGATAACTGCTGTCTGTCTTCCACTACCCTAATCTGCGCAGAACAATATTCTGATGATATACCAGTGGACTAATTAGCATATTGCGGATTAATTACCTGTTCTAAAAGGAATAGGAAAAAGCTTAAACGTGTAAAACTAATCCTCTAAAAATACTGCTATATCTATTTCATTGTTACACTTTATAAAAGTTCGCGACCCGACCCTATTGTTACATTTAAAATAAGGGTCCGTGGGTTCGAGTCCGGTCTCCGGAAGATGTTTCAGCTTAAACTACGCAGAACTATGAGATTTTCATATTTTATACTTGTTATATGACCTTTACTAAAAAGGTAGGGACAGGGGTAGTTTCGTATGTAGCCACTTATTGCTAGTGACCTCATAAAATACTGCCATTTTTATGGGCTTAAAATGGCGGCCCCAAATGTATATGATCTAAGACAAGGTAACCTAAAATGTAGAGACGACAGTACGACATTAAATGAAGATACTGGCGAGACTAATGCATAGGAGTATTTTGAAACTATCAAATAAATTCTAACATTGAAAACATGATTTTTTTCAAACAAATGACTAGCTCTAGTGACTAAACTATTAAATATATTTGGTGTATTTTTTGTATGCAGACTGGGAATTTCATTAGATAAACGAACGTTAATTTATTGTCGTACAAATTGTCATCTCCGCTTTGTATATTTTCATAAATATCACACGCTGGTGAAAAATAAAGAAGTCTTGTTGCTAGGTGCACGGTTCCAATGGAGAAGAGCCGGCAAGAAACTCCGCGGTTGCTCTTTTAAAAATGACTCTTCTAAGATAATCAACCTATAATGTTCCCACTGCTGGGACACAGGCCTTCTCTCGGTGAGGAGGAGTGGCTACGTGGGCCCAGTGCGGTTTGGTAGATGTCACATGTCTTCGAATTTTTGGTTCTAGAACAGTCGGTTTCCTCACGGTGTTTTCCTTCACCGTTTTGAGAGCAGTGGTGATGAAATAATTTACACAAAGTAAAGCGCCTGTCTGGGTTCAAACCTACGACCTACAACAACCCGTAAGTCATGGTCATTACCACTGGGCCACCACCGTTCACTGAATGATTCTTATATGTTTAGTTATTGAACATATACATCAGTTATAATTTAAAATGGTCAATGGTGTGCTGGTGCCTACGCTTATATATCGAAGTAAATTCTGGGTGTGGCAAAAGAAGCATGAAAGCAGAATGACGAATAAGGAATAAGACAATGGTGTGGTTTTAAAGAAGATTGTAGCGGCATCTACAACGCCAAATGCGAGCTACGCGTCACACTGACGTCACGCAAAATCCTGCATCGCGCATGCTGAGTTTACCGCGCAACTAGCATATAAACAACGTCCCGACATCAAACGTCGGGCAGTTGCCCACCAGATACGATACCCGTCTGGTCGGAGGATCCTCTCTTTTCTATGGAGGGAGTGAAGTTTACACCCTATGCTACATACCTCTATAAGATGTAGTGACAAAAATTGAAAAGAGAATGCTTAGATGGTTTGATCATGTTGAGAGGATGAATGAAAGGCGACTAACAAAAGGTGTTTATAAGGCAGATGTGAGTGGAAACGTCCGGAGGGCTCGCCCTAGGCGGACATATTATAGTGACCTTATTGGTGATGTTCTTCAGAAAGGTTAGGTGCGTAGTACTCGCAACCGGCGTGCGTGTATGACCAGATGTATGAACGTAAACGAAGCAAAAGGAGTAAGGATCGTAACAGGTGGCGTTCTGTAGTTTCTGCCTACCCCATGGGAAAAAGGCGTGAGTTTATGTATGTATGTATGTGTTCAGTAATAAGACGATACAAATACAGACTTGAGTGAGCTTGACTTTACAGAATAGAAATACTGGGTGGATATTATGAAGAATACCTTCAAATTATGCCAAAAAGACTTACAACTTTAAACTCGAATTTTCAAACAGCCTATTGCCATTATACCCAACTTGACTTATATATACTTTGATTTAATTGCTTTTTAATACCATTGACGCGCCACCAAAACACAATCAGTCTTCATCCAAAGTCATTCCAAGTTGTAGTCACAAAACGGCTTAAGTTTCGCAATTTTGGCCCAGGAACTCCGATTTGGAAGGGACAAAGGGACGACGCTATCCTAATTTATTATTTCGGCTCATGCCCCTTAACACAAAATATATAGGTAAAGAAGGTCGGCTCCACACAGCAAGCGAAAACAGGCGCATTCACCCATAGATGGCGATCGTAAACAAATGCCAGTCGCAAGTGCGCTTGCACTCACTGTTCAGTCACGAGCATAAATATATCTATAGACAGATCGCCAATAATATCTGATTTTGTAATTCTTTCATTAATGTCTGTTCACAAAAGGACAGCAAACATAGAGATTATCTGTGGAAGGCATATAGGTACAAGTAGCGGCACAAATATGTGACATCGCAGAAACATCAAAACTATCTGACGAGACAAGCGACGCTAATATATAGGATACCGGATCGGCTTCAAAAAGGACTGTACTTCTGAACTTCGAAGTTTAAAATATCGATGTATTTAATTGAGAATGTTCATAATCGCGATGTACGGAACTTCGAAAGAATGTCATACTGAACTTCGAAGTTTGAACAGACATTCTTTCGAAGTTCCTTACATCGCGATTATGAACATTCTCAATTAAATACATCGATATTTTAAACATCGAAGTTCAGACGTACAGTCTTCAAAAATATGTGTTACCTCTCAGAAGGCATAAATATCGGACATGTCTTGCGTTATAAATATCTGCCTACTCTATTCAGTCAGAAAAATGTGATACCTGGTTGTGATCAAAAATATCTGACATAACTTTGGCAGGATAACAATCTGACCTTAAAATGTTTCGAGCCGTCTTCTTCTCTGACTGGCTGAATGTATTTGAAGCATGTTGTATGCGTGCGTTTTCACTCGTTGTGTGGAGCCGACCTTCTGTAATTATTTATTCTTCGCCCTTGGTCTGAGGTATAAATAACGGGGCTCTCCAAATTATTTACGGAGTAAAACGTTCAGGTGAAATTCATTTTAGTTTTATGCGATTTGGGGTCCGGAGATCCCTTCCGCTTTTATAATGTTACATAGGTTATTTTAGATACGAAAATCTATAGTGAAAATGTTCGTAAGCTATGGTTGATTTATGTTTTTACACATACATAAACTCGCACCTTCTTCCCATGGGGGTAGGCAGAAACTACAGAACCACCTAGCACCATCCTTACATACTCCTTTTGCTTCGTTTACGATCATACATCTGGTCATACACGCACACCGGTTGCGAGTATTACGCACCTGACAATTCACATCACCAATAAAGTCACTATGTGTCCTTCTAGGGCGTCCCTTCCCGGCGTTTCCACTCACCTCTGCCTTGTAAATACCTTTTGTTAGTCGCCTTTTATTTATCCTCTCAACATGATTAAACCGTGTAAGCATACTCTTAAATTAATCACGTCTTAAGTTTACAAACCTTGTAAAAGAAACTTAGTATTTAATGTATGATTTTTAAGAACGATATGCTATTTCTTTATACAAAAATTTGTATGTTTACCTGTGGAAGTTACAAACGGAAATGAGGTGAATTTAATTCTCTTAATACAATTGTTGGTAGGTAAGTACCTAAGTTATAACAATCTAAGCTTCATCAGTAACGATCGATAAGTTACCGGTAAATACTTATTAATATTTTACTGGCTCCTGCCCGCGACTTCTTTCGCGTGGAAGTCGTAAAATACATAACATACTAAAATGATAACCACATTTTTTTTAAACTCCCTCGGCCTCTGACCCATCGCGTGTTATCAGATTCCCCGCCCGCACTATTTCTTCATTTTCGCCTAGCGTTCTTTCTGATTTTTTGTTCTTTTTGTTCGGCTCCCAAAAGTTGGAACGTGATGTTAGCCTATAACCTTCCTCAAGAATTGGGATGTAAAATGCAAAAATATGTAATATTTCAAATCTGACTTATAGTTCCAGAGATAAGCGCGTTCAAACAAAACAACACACTTTTTAGCTTTATTATATTTAGTATACCTAGATAACACCAAAATAAGTACTTACAAAAAATATCGAGTTAACCAGAACAAAAAAAAAACACAATGGGCAAAACGGTACCAAAACAAAATGGCAGCCCTTCTTACGTCATTCATTAGAAGTCGCAACGAAGCGTCAACATTTATCAAACGATTTTACCGCCTCATTCAATTGTCTATTCAATTGGAAATCACTGAAATTGTTCAGCGACTTCCGTTTAGTTCCTACAAAGCAATGAACGAGAGATAAGAGTTTGGAAACTAGTTTCCATGATTTTATTGCACTATTGAGCGCTCGAAAGCTGTTTGAGCACTTTCGAATTTTCAATTGCTTTGCTCGGAATGTAAAAAGTTTAATTTTGTTGACTGACGTAACTGTGTTGGGTGTTTGAACTCTATTTTAGGATTAAGAAGACAGTTGGTTTTGAAATCAGGCTACCTATGGGTCTTTCCCTGGGCATCATTAGAGATGATTGAGCATTTGCATCACAAAATTCTGAAGCATCCCAAAAACCGCGAGCAACCGCTCGTGGGCTAACTCCAGGCAGGCATGCACTTAAAACACTTCATCGATCACCACTGCACTTAAAACGGTGAAGGAAAACATTGTGAGGAAATATGCATACATAAATAAAAGGCATTGGGTCCGCGTGGTGGATTCCACCCCACTCTTCTCAATGAAATTAAGGAAGAGTTAAGTTAGAAAACTTAATAGACTGTGCTGCTGGTGGGTTTGTTGCGTCACTTCTTCTCAGCTAAAGCATTAGGGAATGGTGAAGGCAAGGCGTGAGGGACTGTCTTATGTAATTTTGACGTTCAAATAGTACTGATTCTAAGCCTATTAGTTTGAATAAATTAATGTGTTTTTTATGTTTATATACTTTTTGAAGTAGGGTATAGTGTATTTATTTTATTTCTTATTTTAATGTTTATTTTTAATTTTCGTATGCTGCACTGGTTGACGTCATCACGTCAGCGCCGGCTATCGCTGAAAACCAGCGCTGGGGCTCTGTCTCGCATAGGGTCGTAGCATTATGCTGAGCGATTGCCGTTTTGCGTGAAGGTGACGCATATTTTTCCCCAAGTCGTTATTTTTTGTATTTGTGTGTTTTTTCTTTGCGTCATGTTTACCGCAAATAAATGTATTTTCTTTCTTTTTTTTTTTAATGACTTTGATTTTGATTGATTTTTCTTCTGTAGTGGGAGATTATAGGCCAATAATTATGTATCACCGTGAATTTACCAGAAGTGGTGGCCCAGTGGTATCAGTCCACTCCCGACTTACGAGTTGTAGGTCGTGGGTTCAAACGCAGTCAGGCGCTTTACTTTGTGTAATTTATTTCATCACCACTGCTCTCAAAACGGTGAAAGAAAACATCGTGCGGAAACCGGCATGTTCTCGAACCAAAAATTCGAAGACATGTGACAGCTGTCAACCCGCACTGGGCCCGCGTGGTGGATTACGGCCCACTCCCTCTCACAGAGAGGAGGCCTGTGTCCCGGCAGTGAGAACGTTACAGGCTGATTATGTGACTTTGCCAGAGACTTGGTTTCAAAATATTTCCCAGCATAAATATTTAAGGAAGTAGGATATTTAAGTAGCTGCTTTTCGTAAACTTTTGTCTATCAGCCTGATTGTTGAATTTTAACGCCATCCACTTTTTGAACAAATTCACTCCGGTAAATGAGGAAATTAACATATTTCGTTTATAAAAAATAATGTATTCATTCATTTTCATAGCCTTGAATGTTTGCTTGTTCCTAACTTTAGCTATTATCTTGGAAAGTTTTTAAATTTTCACAAACGATTTTGATCTTTGTATTTGCAATCAACATTTGCCTTGGGTGGCAGATGTTGGTTTCAAAATCTTAAGGAAGTGGCAGATGTTGGTTTCAAAAGCTATACCTTTTGTAAAGTTGTTGAGTTTTATAATAGCTAATATAGGTACGAAGTTTGTATTTTAAAGGAAGTAGGTACTCGTATAGGTGTATTATTGTTAACACGAACATTATCTACGGCAAAAGAGATGAGTCCAATTACCTACCAGATACAATTGAAGGTCTAAATTGAAACATTACCGAGAGTACCATTCGACATAGAAGTCGAATTTGGGATATTGTATTGAAGAGCTTTTTACAAAACCTTGAAATCCCAGCCATATAATTTAATCTGGAAACCAAACCACGTTGATAAGGGAAGCCGCATTGTGATCCCAAGGAAATCAATCTTATTTACTAAGAAGACCTACATCTAATTATCTTCCACACATATCAAACGCAAGAATCGCTTCGGTATAACGGAAAAAAATAGCGAAAAGCCACGCCTGATCAAGGACGTCTTGAAACATAAAGAAAACACGATAAGTGTATTGAAAAATAAAGGTAAGCTCTCTGCTATTGTCAACATCCAATCGGATCTGAGCCCCTACCAAAGAGATCAACTCAAGAGCCTGCGTGAAGAGTCAGCTGGCGGGATTCAGAAAGGTTAGCAAAACTTAACCTTTAAATAAGATTGTTGGCAAGGCTTGTTTACAAAGTGTACTTTTAATATGAGTTTTGAATTTTCTTTCATTTAATTACAATACATCACAAGGTATTTTGTTGTAACATTTAACACAGTACCCCATAAAAGATGTATGTACTTTAGATAATTTAAAGAATGGTTGATCTATTTTATTTTTATTTCTAGTATTAAAATTATGTCTATCACTTATTTTATTTAAAAGATGTAGATTTATTCTTACATATAATATTTTCATAAATGGGTTGGCAAGGTACCGTTACAATATTAATCTTTTAAAAAGATTCGCGGCGACATAGATTGTGAATGGCTCTGACAGCTCTCTTTTGCAAAATAAAAATGGATTCAATGTCAGCAGCACCACAGTAAAATGCCATATGACATAATGCTGTGGAAGTAGCTAAAATAGACTAAACGCGTGGTTTCTACATCTGTTAACTGTCTTATCTTTCTAACAGCATAAGCAGCCGAGCCTAGCCGCCCCGCAAGAGATGTTATATGAGGTCTCCATTGTAATTTCTCGTCTAGCGTGATACCTAGGAAAACCGTCTGATTAATTAATTTGCTAGTTTTTACTCCCTTCAATATGTCACATTCTGTAATTAAAAAAAAAAATTGTAAAATTAAGTATTTTAAATCTTTTTGGTTTTTCGTTTAGTACCAAATTATTTACCGTATACCTTTTTTGGACCTGAAGAATAGTTATTCACGTCGTCAAGATTTTGTGACCGTTGGTCTATTTTAAAGTTCAATGATGTGTCATCTGCAAATAACACCATCTTCGGTTGATAATGAAGTAATTGGGGTAAATCATTAATGTAAACGAAAAAGAGGAATGGACCTAATATCAAACCTCGAGGAATGCCCATTATCATTTCAGACCCTAATGAGTTTATGCCGTTTACTTGAACTTTAACCTTTCTATCTTTCAGGTATGATCTTAATAAATCAAGAGCTGTATTCCTAATCCCATAGTGCTCTAGTTTCACCAGAGGTGTCTCATGGTTTACGCAACCGAACGCCTTAGAGAGGTCGCAAATGATTCCAACGGCATCTTGTGCTTCTTCCCAGATGTTAAAAATGTTCTTTTTTAGGGTGACACCGGCGTCAATGGTATAAAGCTCTTTGGTAAAACCATACTGTTGTTCATGAAATATGTAATTTTTATTAAAGTAACGTAACATTTAATTGAGCACCAACTTTTCAAGCCCTTTACTGAGAACTGGTAGAATTGACACGGGCCTATAATTGTTGGGTTCTATACGCACGGAGGGTTCTCGATACATAATGGATGGTTAACAAACCATAACTACTTGCATATAAAAACATACTTACTTACTAATAATCTATACTTAATTACTGAGCAACCCGACACCTAGGTAACAAAATAATATTAGAAGCCGATCATAGCAGTTAGGCTAAACTTCATTATATCCGATATCGGCTACAGCGGCTTCACATAACAGTATTATTTTATAGCCGATGATGGAGCTTAATGTATCGGAGTATTAGAGAAGCAACGGGATCGAAAGGTTATAGGTTCAAATCTACTCGTTGCATTATTGCAAATAACAGAAACACCATTCAGATCATGCTGTACAAGTACTGATGTATATTGGCTTCGAGTTTCATTCTAAAAACGATTCAAAGTTATTAATACCTAGACCTAAAAATGGCGACTTTATTTACAAACTTTCTATTTAATATCAAAATTAATTAACCGCAAATAAACGTATCTTCTTTCTTTCTTTTTTTTCTTTAATTGAATCAACCAAGCCTAGCGTAGTGCTAAAAATAACTTTCTCGAAAGTTACACCACGTAAACCGATTTCCTTTCCAATGTCAACTCTTCAACTAAAATAAAGGAATAAATTCAAAGTGTTTGACAAGAAAATTGAAAAGGTAAGGTACCAATAAATTCAGAACCCTTTGTGGATTTACAAAATGAAGTACTTTCTTGAAACAAATTGATAATTCATAACTCAATTCAAATTAATTGAAACAAATATAATTCAATAACATAATTGTATTAGACCTTCACCGATAGTCATTTATCACTGAAATCTATTGTAATAATTAATCTTAAACCTTTTGCTACATTTTCGGGTGTATTAGGCTGCTTATCTATTGGAGCGGAGATAAGCGGAGCGATGCGGAGCTACAAAAATATCCGGCGTTCTTGTATAACGAGATTTATGAACGTTAACGAAGCAAAAGGAGTATGTAAGGATCGTAGAAGGTTGGTCTATAGTTTCTGCTTACCCCCATGAGACAAAGGCGTGAGTTTATGCATGGAAAATATTAATCAATATAATACAATAAAATTGACATCTACTTTCAACTTTGTTTTAACGGATATAGTTACAGCGGAGTGGAGATTAGTCTTAAGCATTTCAACTATCCGCCATGGCCACTCCGCACACTATTTCTGATGTTAACGCTTTGTTTCTTTTGTATGTCGCTTCGGTCAGGACTACTATAGTATTCCAGCCCGCCCAAAAGTAGTTGCATTATTAAATCTGCCTGTACATTTGTTGGGTGTGAAGTGAAGGGAAGGTGTGGGGTAGTGATATAACTGTGTTACAGCGGCTACAGGAGCGAAGCGGTGCGAACGCCATGGTGCAATAGCGGCCAAGTGAAGAGCCTTCCACGTTTCAAATTCATACTTAAGAAAGAAAGAAAATCGAGAGAGAGATAGAAACAAAAAGAAGATTAAAAGAAGAGAATTAGAGATTAGAGAATTATTAGAAGGTTATAAATGCGAAAGCAACTCTGCCCGTGTCTGTCCATTTCATAATTTTTTTGATGAAATTTGGCCAGACCATGACCTGGGTTAAGACAAACTTTCTATTCCGGTAGTACGATCTCATAGAACAATTTCAGACCTCCCCGCGGGCGAATCCGCGGGAAAAGGCTAGTGTAGGAATAAAACTAATTTATCATCTCTGCTGTAGCGGTGTCCTCTAAAGCAGCAGCTGAGATAAGAACACACAAGAAGACACTTTTAATTTATTAGAACGGACACACACTTCCCTATTCTTTTTATTATTCTAGCGTATGGCACTCGTGGGTTGCAGCTGAAAATCAGCGTCAGGTGGTACACCTTGTGTTGTCATCTGACATTATGCTGAGCTGAGGCCCCATTGGCATTATAATCATTGTTCCGTATTTTTTAGTTTTATGGTGTATTTTTGTTGCTGCAATGCCAATAAACGCATTTTTCTTTCTTTCTTTCAATTATTTTGTTATTATTTTTAGTTTTTATCAGTGGAAACTTGTAAATGGCCTTCAATTTTATATTGTTTAAGAATATTGTATAAGTTAGCTGTAAGTTTCTCGAATAGAATAAAAAAATATTGTCCTAGATCTGCAATTCTCCGCTCTTCTCCGCTTCAATGGACAGACAGCCTTACGCAGGCATTAAAGAACAGTCCATTTTCACCGAATTCCCGCAAAAAGCTTAGTCATTACCAGAGAGTTAATTTGATTAATGAACCGGACTAAGAGAGTCATCATTTAGATCATCCCGAAGGGAATGGACTGTCGATTTGACGGAGAGGAAAAACCGGTCGTTTATACCCGATTAGACAAATGGAGGGTTTGGAATTTGACAGTTTGTTTTTAACCGACTTCAAAAAGCAGAAGGTTTTCAATTGATTTTCTTTTTTTTATATGTTTATTACGCGATATCTCGGTAATTGTGGATCGAGTTCGAAAATTATTTTTTAAATGGATAGGGTATAACTTCAGGGGTGGTTCCATCAGGCTCCGTATCCGCCCTCCGGATACGGAAGCCATTCAGGCGGAGCTGTACGAGGGTTACAGAGTGGCGAAGATCGCCCTCCGAGCGGAGATCCTGCGGGCCAGGGGACTGGCCCGTGAGGAGTCGCTGGGGACTCTGAACAGGGACCCGTGGGGGCGCCCATATAAGGTGGTGCGGGAGAAACTCCGCCCATGGGCTCCCCCACTGACGCAGAGTCTCCGGCCCCAGCTCGTGGAGGGCGTGGTGAGCGCTCTGTTCCCTTCGCGGGGGGAGCATACTCCCCCGCCCATGGCTCCGCCTTCTGCGGTGCCAACTGTGGACCACATAACCGACGACGACGATACGCCAGAGGTGACCGAGGTAGAACTGAGAGTGGCGGTACGTAGGCTGAGTGCCAAGAATACCGCCCCAGGACCCGATGGCTTACCTGGAAAGGCCTGGGTCCTGGCCTTGGAGGCTCTCGGGCCTCGACTAAGAGGGCTCCTAAGCGCATGCTTGGAGGAGGGCCAGTTCCCACTTCGTTGGAAGACGGGGAAACTGGTCCTCATTAAGAAACCGGGGCGCCCGGCGGACTCTCCGTCCGCTTACCGGCCCATCGTGCTGCTCGACGAGGTGGGCAAGCTCTTTGAAAGAGTCATTGCAGACCGCCTCGTCGGGCAGCTGGTGCGGGTGGGGCCGGATTTGGCGGAGAGCCAGTTTGGTTTCCGCAGGGGGCGCTCCACGGTGGACGCCATCATGCGCGTGCGAGCCCTCACGACGGGGGATGCTGTGGCCCGGGGTGGGGTCGTCTTGGCGGTGTCTCTAGACATCGCCAACGCCTTCAATACCCTGCCCTGGAGTTGCATCAGGGAGGCACTCCGGTATCACCGGATGCCGACCTACCTCTGTCGTTTAGTCGAGGCCTATTTGACGGATAGGGCGGTAATCTACCCCGGTCACCAGGGAGAATGGAACCGGCGAGAGATGTCGTGCGGTGTCCCACAGGGATCGGTCCTGGGGCCGCATCTGTGGGACATCGGTTACGACTGGGTGCTGCGCGCCGACCTCCCTAGCGGCGTCAGCGTGGTGTGCTACGCTGACGACACGCTAGTCCTGGCGCAGGGGAGGTCGCACCAGGCGGCGGCCGAATTGATGACACGCGGGGTTGCGACAGTCGTCGAGAGGATCCGGCAATTGGGACTCGAGGTGGCCTTGCACAAGTCCGAGGCCATGTGTTTTCATGGTCCTCGGAACGCGCCACTGTCGGGTTCCGAAATAACGGTAGGAGGGGTTCACATCGGCGTCGAGTCGACGATGAAGTACCTGGGACTCGTCCTCGACAGCCGGTGGAACTTCGTGGAGCATTTCCGACGTTTGGCTCCCAGACTGCAGCGGGCCGGGGCTGCTTTGAAGCGGCTCTTGCCCAATCTGGGGGGGCCAAACGCCTCCTGCCGGAGGCTCTACGCGGGGGTCGTGCGGTCCATGGCCCTTTACGGGGCACCGGTGTGGGCGCGTTCCTTGAGGCTCCGGCCAGCCCGCCGGTTGAAAGCGTCCCAAAGGGTCATGGCCATCCGGATGGTACGGGGATACCGCACGGTCTCCTGCGAGGCGGCGAGCCTCCTTGCCGGATTGCCGCCGTGGGATCTGGAGGCAAAGGTCCTCGCGCACGTTTGGGAGTGGCGCGAGGAGGCGAAACGCCGGGGCGTAACTCCGCTGCCGCGAGAAATCACGGCACAGCGGACAGAGCTCCGGCGGGATCTCATGGCGGCATGGAGAGTGCGACTGTCGCAACCCAGCGCAGGGCACGCCACAATTGCGGCGGTAAGACCCCTCTTTGAGGAGTGGCTTGAGAGGCGCCACGGCGTCCTCACCTTCCGCCTGACGCAGGTCCTCACCGGACATGGCTGTTTCGGGAGGTTCCTGTTTCGGATAAGGCGGGAGGAAACGCCCGGGTGTTATCATTGCGTGGATCGACCGGAGGACACGGTGGAGCATACGGTGGAGGTCTGCCCGGCTTGGGCGGAGCACCGCCGTGTCCTCGTGGCGGCGATCGGCGGCGGCGACCTCTCGCGTCCGGCCCTGGTTCAGGCCATGGTACGGAGCGAGAGGGAATGGGAAGCCGTCACCTCCTTCTGCGAAGCAGTAATGCTCGCGAAGGAGGGGGCGGAGCGCGAGAGGGAGAGGCAATCTCTACGCCCTCGCGCCCCTAGCCGCCGCAGGAGGAGGAGACACCCTGGGCGTCGGGAGTCGATTGCCGACTCCCGGCCACCGTAGGCGCGGGCTTGCGGACGGCGAGCAATGGGCAGCTCGCCGTCCGGTAAGGACCAGGCCCGGGTCGACGGCGCGTCGTGTTCCACGCGCGCCTCAAAGAGATGTCAGCAAAATTGACGGGGTCCGATAGGACCGATGCCTGCCGGGGCTGCGGATTGTTCGAAAGAGTTACCGTGGCCCTGGCGCACAGGCAACTGAAGGAACACGGGTGGGTTTTAGTCAGTAAGAGTCTGACACGCCCTTCCGCTCCGCCCAGAGCGGGAGACGTCATTTGATGATTTCCCACCCAAAAAAAAAAAAAAAAAAAAAGGGGTGGTTCCATATAAATTTTATTAACTTTGCTTGGGTAGTTTTTCAGTTAGTTTCAATAATACGTATTTTTTCCATTTAGTGTATGTTAATGATGTTATAATAACTTCCTGTCACTGTTATTTACATAGTAAGTAGTGGTATATGAGTGTGTGTGGGGTAGGTACCACAACTACAAAGTGAAAAATAACTTTAATTTCGGAAGTTGGTGGCAAAAAACGAAAATACAAAACCGAAGACACCGATTTCCGAAATTAAAGTACTTTTTGACTTTGTAGAGTTTTCTTTTTGGAAGTCGGATGTGTTTTTTGATTAACACGCTTTTATTAGCTTGGTATGTATGTTTGTAACGGAATCTTTGAACGTGATTTTCACCCACTTCAAAACCTCGAATTAAATTGAAACTATCTACCAACCGGACCACCACTGGACCCGCGTGGTGGATTATAACCAACTCCCTCTCACAGAAAGGAGGCCAGTGTCCTAGAATTGGAAATATTATAGGCTGATTATGCTTTTAATCAAATGCTAGTGCATGAACGGGTTAGGTTCGACTGTCTCTTGTTTTGCCTCTTATTACGAAAGTCTGATTTACACCGGTCTGATTTACACCAGTCATTTGTTGCTTCAGTTTTATTGTACGCCACGGGCAAGAAGGTTGCATCGTGTAAATGAGACTTGACAGGCTGAGTTGAGCTGCACGATTACTGACAAATGCGTGCATTGACTGGACAGGTCCACTCAATCTGTGTGGTTATTCCTCAAAAGACCATTTTAGACACAAATCTACATGGTCTTCACATGTTTTGATCAAGATTATGTCTGGAATTTAAAAGGGACTGTGACATCTGAGTTTGTTTCGGCCTTTCTTCTCAGAGTAGTCTGATAGGAAACGCCGACCTCGTCTAGTTTTTAAAATATAATTGACGTTGTAAAGGTGTTTGTACAAACCCACTTACAGAAATAAAATCATTTATCATTTACAAAACGTTTTTTTTACACTTCGAGCTCCACGTCCCGACAATATTTCATTGTAACAAGCCAAATGTCGCCATATGTCGTGAGATATGTCATCGAAAAAAAAAGAAATGTAATCACAATTTATTGTGAATTTCGTGTTTCTCTCGATATTTTCCTCGGGGTCATTGGTGATAAAGGTTAGGTAGGTAGGTTACCAAGAGATTGGAAAGATTTAAATGCTTTGCTGTTGAAGAAAAGACTACGAAAATTTTTGATAGATAAAACGTATGTGACTGAGTTCCTAACTGCGAAAAAGATTAGTTGACTTTTTCTAGTATTCGTTATATATAACTCTAATTTAATTGAATAATAATTAGTTTAATGGTATATGATTTAATAATAATTGATCTGATGTTAGATAATAATTTGATGTAAATAAATAACTCTAATTTAATTGAATAATAATTAGTTTAATGGTATATGATTTAATAATAATTGATCTGATGTTAGATAATAATTTGATGTAAATAATATTATATGATAATATTTTGAGGTTAATAATATATGATAATAATTAAATGTAAATAACGACGTACGACGACGACGTACGTACGTGACGTAAATATTTGCATCCTGAATGGCAAAATATGGCTGATCTTTGTACTATACTAACACCTATTGATGTATCATCTACCCATATTTGCAAAAGTAAAATTATTCTATTCTATTCTATTCTAGGTACGTGGCTTTTTATTTGTTTATCCCATTTATTATCCCAATTACACTTGCGTGCAAAAAATTGGTCCACCCCATGCTCTGTGTTTGAGAGACGGTATCCTAAATTTTTTAATGTATGTTTTAATTATTTTATAATATGTAAAGGTAGGTAAGATAAAGTTTTTTTTACACATATTCTATGCTTTGATAAAAGTAATATTCTTGACAAGATCGACTCGATCCTTCAGATGTTCTCATCACTCATGCTTGGAAAAGCTGCTTGACTTTTTTGGTCAGTGAAGTTGTAAAAAGCTTAATTTTGTTTATAACTGATATTTCACTTAATTTTTTTAACGGTCTTCAAAAAACAGGAGGTTCTTTCTTCGCTGTATATAGGGCCGATGCCTGCCAGGGTCGCGGATTGTTCGAAAGAGTTACCGTGGCCCTGGCGCACAGGCAACTGAAGGAACACGGGTGGGTTTTAGTCAGTAAGAGTCTGACACGCCCTTCCGCTCCGCCCAGAGTGGGAGAGGTCATTTGATGATTTCCCAACCACAAAAAAAAAAAAAGGAGTTTCTTTATTCGACCCGTGTGTTTTTAAAATCGCGATTTTCTCAAAAACTAATTGATATTTCTTTTGGAAAAAAATTCACAGACATAATCTACATACATTCAGGAAGATTTTAGTACACAATATGTTATGGTTAATTAAACTTATTGAATTATCTTGTTTCAAATCGATGAGAAATTGGTGGATAAATTTTTTTGCACGCAAGTGTAGTTTGAGGGACTAGATTTCCTAATAGTGTAGCGGCATCTACAAACGCCACATGCGAGCTACGCGTCATACTGACGTCACGCAAAATCCTGCATCGCGCAAGCAGAGTTTACCGCGCAACTAGCATATATACAACGTCCCGACATCAATCGTTGGGCAGTTGCCCACCAGACACCACACCGGTCTGGTCGGAGGATCCTCCCTTTTCCATAGAGTATGAGTGAGCTTAACACCCTGTTCCTCATACCTCTATAATAGGACCATGTCTTTCATCATTCTCATGCTCTTATCCAAATTTATTTGGTATCAACGCAACAGGTCTAATTCTTTCACACTTCTCTATCAGTCGTCATCTCTCTAGTCCCCCCCTTTCTAGCCATATCATCTTCCACACAGTCCATCCATCGTTACTTTGGTCTTCCCCTACTCTTATAGCCTTCCACATTCATACTAAAAACTATCCTGATGACATTTTCCTGATTCCTTCGCATCACATGCCCATACCTTGACACAACCATGGTGTAACCTAATGGAACCATGTATTTTATCACATAAATCGGAAAGACTATAGAAAAATAATCTTAAGAAACTAAGGCTCCGTGCAGGGCTAGAGGAGTTTAGAGCAGAGGTTTTTTTTTTGATTGGGATATCATCAAATGACGTCTCCCGACTAAAACACACCCGTGTTCCTTCAGTTGCCTGTGCGCCAGGACAACGGTAACTCTTTCGAACAATCCGCGACCCTGGCAGGCATCGGCCTTCCGGACCCTGTCAATAAGTGCTGACATCTCTTTGAGGCGCGCGTGGAACACGACACGCCGTCGACCCAGGCGGACTACCCATTGCTCGCCGTCCGCAAGCCGGCGCCTACGGTGGCCGGGAATCTGCTATCGATTCCCGACGCCCAGGGCGTCTCCTGCAGCGACTAGGGGCGTGAGGGCGCGACGATTGCCTCTCCCTCACGCGCTCCGCCTCCTCCTTCGCGAGCATTACTGTTTCGCAGAAGGAGGTGACAACTTACCATAGCCTGGACCAGGGCCAACGTGACAATTTGCCAGGATGACAATTTCCTAAAGTGCAAACGAGACTTTGCTCTCGAGAACGTCTCAGGCGCCGTTCGATGTTCGTACAAATTTGCACTTTGTATCACAAAAAATTGAGTTTGTTTTTCATTATCAACAAAAAATTCTGCTGTTCTCTCGATCTTACGGAGACTAAAAGTAAGGTTCAAACTACAATAATACAGTAATAAAAAACCGATATCTTTCAAATATTACTGAAGTTTACCTAGAATCTATATCATAAACGGCCCGAGATCGGCGTTTTAGTAAATAATTCACGCTGAATCTGTTTTGTCTTACCAAACTCAAGAAGATTGTGAAACTTACCTGAAAAGATAAATGAAAATACTATTAGTTTGGCACACTTTAGACTTATTTATTCAAGAGAAGAATCCCGTTTCAAAATTGGATGACTTTGTCAAATTCAGAAACGATTGTCTTGTACGTAGGTATGCTGTAGATTTCAGTTGCTAAATATTGTACTTAAAATGAATAGCTTATGAACTTATAAACAATAAAACGTGCACTCTTATTATACTGAAAACGTGAACAATTCATGATATTTTTTATATAATTCATATTTTAACAATTATAGTATTAAAAACGATAAGCGAGCTATTAGCGATAAGACCGCCTATTATGTCAACCTATGTAAAATTTCTACATGTATATCTGTATTTTTTTTATTTTTTTTGTAATTATAAAGATTATTCTATTCCATACAATCCAAAAAAAAAATATAAAAAAACTTTTTTATTAGTTTGTCTAATGGCTATGTTACACGGTTCAACCAAATTGATTCAGTTTGGTTGAAAGGCACAGATATGAAAAAGATGGCTGACATTGAATGATATACTTATGTTTACGTAAATAAAGTAATCAAATTGAAATGAAAAATCGAACTATGTATTATTGCAATAAAATGTTTGCAGGAGATTATATCTAAGTACTAGAAAAATTAAAGAAGGAGATTTAGTGACCAGCGGGGTAATTGTGTAACACACTAACAGTAGCAATGGCTTTCATTTTGACAGTTCAACAACATTCATTGCGTTATTTACGTTGTTAAGCAAACGAAGTTTTCGAACATATAAAGCAATGGATTAGCAATAGGCTTCAAAATGGTTGAGATTGTGATTGATAGTATGTTACGCAATTAGGCTGCTGAGTGGTGATGTTCTTAAGAATGGTCAGGTGCGTAGTACTCGCAACCGGCGTGCGTGTATGACCAGATGTATGAACGTAAACGAAGCAAAAGGAGTATGTAAGGAACGATCCTTACTTACTTCAGCAACGAACGAATCAGGTGGAGTTCTATAATTTCTGCCTACACCCATTGAAGAAGTCGTGAGTTTGTGTATGTATTTAGAAATTCAATTAAAAGAGGAAAGAGTAACCGAAGTTTAATCGAAAATTCTGCAGGAAATTGCTTTCGATTGTAGAAAATGACACAGTTGCCAAATGCAATGTTTATGAAAACAGCAGGTTTGGTAATAAATATAATAACATGGAATGTCCCACCAAATTCAGGTGGTTTGTAACAAGAGTCAGGACGCATCTGCGCCGTGTAGACCGCGTCTATACAACGTTTCGTTGTACGCTCGCTGAATTAAATGTGAAATTGAAAGTTAGATGTTGAAAGAAATTGAAAAAGATTTAAAACATATGGCTGTGAATAGTGTAATAAAACGTGAGTTTGTGTTTTGATAGGTAATCTATACTTATCATCATATTATAAAGAGGTAAAATTTGTTTGTTTGTAAGTTTGTATGGAGTTTGTTTATTAGAGCTACCAGTCGAATTTCAAAAATTCTTTTGCGGGACGTGGCCCTGCAGTCTCGACAAATACATTCGACAAAAAACGGTCGTTTATCTATGTCAAATTTCTTTAATAGATTTTCAACCTTAAGCTTTCGAAATAAAGTTCAAAATCTATTCAAGGAATTAAACAACTATACGACTTAGCGACCAATTTTTGTCGCTGTCTAATGTCGAGACTGCAGGGGCTGGGTACGATATTCGATCGCCGAGACGTGTAAAATATCACTAAGTTTCCTATTAGAAAATTCTCAGAAGGAAGCCCGGAGTCTGCATTTGTTTTCGGTTTTTATTTTTCACTTTTTGGTTGTGGTGCCTACCCCAAACACATTCGTATACCACTACTTGATATGTAAATAACCGTGACAGGAAATTATTATAACATCATCAATATAAACCAAGTGGAAAAAATACGCAGTATTAAGGATAACTCAAAAACTACTGGTGAGAACTTGATCAGATTTAAATGGGACCACATGTGAAGCACCAGCTTACAAATAAAAAAAGAATCATCCAAATGGGTTCACCCAGAAAAGTTCTCCTCCTTTTTTTGAAGTCGGTTAAAAAGTGATTGGGTAGACCGATATTAAATGGGACTTAAAAATAACTGACAAAATATAAAGAAAGAAAGAAAATACATTTATTAATATGGGTGTATTAGTTATACAACTCCGCCTACTCTGTCTATTTTGTTTTTTTTTATTTAAGATTGTGTTTAGTTTAATTTGTGATAATCCTGTTCGAGGCCCGATAATACTTTTTCTTTCTTTTTAACGGACTTCAAGAAAAGGAGGACATTCTCAATTCGACTTTTTTATGTGTTTTACCTCAGAACTTTTATGTAGGTAAACCAATTTTGAAGATATTTTTTTATTTGAAAACTGTTGCTTTTCATATAGTCCCATATAAATTTGATCAAGATCTGACCCGCAGTTTTTAAGTTATCTTTAATAATGCGTATTTTTTCCACTAAGCATTTAAAGATGATGTTTTAATAAGTTCCTGTCACTGTTATTTACATCAAGTAGTGGTGTACAAATTTGTGTGGGGTAGGTACCACAACCAAAAAATTAAAAAAAAAAAACTTTATAGAAAACAATATAAAGTGAAAAATAACTTTAATTTCGGAAGTCGGTGGCAATAAACGAAAATACAAAACCAAAGACACCGACTTCCGAAATTAAAGTTATTTTTCACTTAATAGTGTTTTTTTTTTGGAAGTCGGTTGTTTTTTTTTGTAAAAATGCTTTTTATCTTTAACTCTTCGTGGAACACAGATAGGTTTTCAATCCTGTAGATGTTGCAACAAATTCACAACGCATGGACCGCGTCTGTAAAAATATGTTTCGCCGTACATGCGCTCGCTGCATCCAATGTCACCGACCAACGAGCTTTGAAAATTCTTTATTGTGAAATCTTTTGAATGCGCAGTAAAATTGCTTTTGCGATATTCAATAACCGAGAGGCTGCTTGTGCCACTACACGACTATTCGAGATCGTATGGTCCGGCAGTTCAATTTTCAAGCAAATAGTTGAGATTTCACAACCTTTTGTTTTCTTTTTTGGTTGGGATGTCATCAAATGACTTCTCCCTCTCTGGGCGGAGCGGAAGGGCGTGTCAAACTCTTACTGACTAAAACCCGCTCGTGTTCCTTCAGTTGCCTGTGCGCCAAGGCTACGGTAACTCTTTCGAACAATCTGCGACTCCGGCAGGGAGATTTCACACCCGGATATTAATATTCTATGTACTGTACCAACTCCCAAATGATGTACCGAAGACCTAAAATACATACACGCATTTATATGACGCCGAAGGTACGCCTCTCTCGTTATCATCAGCCATAATTTAACTACTGTGAGTGTACTATGGGAAATGTAGGTTATTGCTCAATAGAAAAACCGTTTCCAGTTCAAATCAAATTATAATTTACGAATAAATTAATTACAGTACCGAATCACACACTGTACTCGTAGGTACACGACACAACTATACAGAACGCGCGACAGTTTCTAAACGTGTTCACTGCTTGACCGCCACTGACGAACTCTGCTTTAACTCTGGTCGAGCGTTATGTTGTAGACTCTGTCGAGCACCGCTTGGTGGCGCTGGCGTCCCGATTAGTCAAAGTCAAACGATTGATTTTACTCATTTCCGACATATGTGTACATAAATGCACGCCTTTTTCCCATGGGGATATGCAGACACCACAGAAAGATCTACGATCCCTAAATACTCCTTTTGCACACCAAAAATAACTATAAAAATGAATAATAATCTGGTGGATTCCTATTTCATATTTTCATACGCGCAAAGAATGTTTCAGAAAAATATTTGACGCGAATAGTGCCACGGATATGGGGTAGAAAGAAAGCTTTTCTCATTCAGCTGACTTCACACATAGGACTTAATAGGTTTTTTTGGAAGTCGAGCAAATAATAGGTTAATTTAGTAGACAATATACAATAAAATATTCCCTTCAGAAAACGGTTTCCTTTATATAATAACGTACCCTTTTAGACTTAACACTCATTTCGCCTACCCTGAATAGAATTTCCTAATGCGAACCTATTCTAGAAATCAGTTCGGCCGTAATTCTACCATTATAAGCAGAACATACTAATTTACCACTAATAAGGGGCAGTAACAGAGAACATTCCCAAGCGTGATAATTAGCAGAAATGTGTACATTCTGCTAATACATTAGTAATTGGGAGGCGTCGGTTACTGTCCTACATTGGAGCCAAATTAGAGCTATTTAAACGTGACTAATGGACAAATGTCACATTATACAGGGTGACTTGTATTTTGACGTATTCCTCCCAGGACGTGATAGTGTGACTCATTTGCAACAATTAAGCACCCTATAAAGCCGAGGCAAAATTTTGTGGAATTCGAGAAAACCCAACTTTCATGTATTTTTGAAAATTTGCCAGTATTCGTCACTAAATATCACTTTTCAATGAAAAATCATTGAAAAGAAATGAATTAATAATTTTTTACTTTTGTTGTTTTTCAATTAAGCACCTCTGCTTAATTGAAAAACTACCACGTCCTGGAAAGCATACGTTAAATTACAAGTCACCCTGTATAGCCTGTAATTGGCACACTGCAGCGTCAAGGCTGCTTCTCATCTACATATATCTATCTATACATATATGTATTACAAGCTGTTCGTGCCCGGCGTTGCCCGGGATGAATTTCATACAAAAAAAAAATAGCATCCAAATTTCCGACTTTCCCGGTGGATTTTCCAAAAAATTTCGTTCATACAAACCTTGTCCTGACAATTAAAAACACAACAAAAAAATAATTAGCCAAATAGGTGCAGCTGCTTTGAAGTGATGCGCGGACAAAAATGTTTGGCAATTGATTTTAATTTTTTTTAATTTAAATAAAGTCGCTTTTTTTTTTTTTTTTTTTTTTTTTTTTTTTTTTTTTTTTTTTTGTGTGGGATTCCACCTCATTATTCTTCCAAGCTAGCCAACGGATTTTGATGCGGTTTTCACCATTATTTAGAGAATTTATTCCAAGTGAAAAAAGATAATTTACTGAAAGAATTTATTTTTATTAAGACATCTCGGTGTTTTTTAAATTCGTAAAAACCGTTGAGAAGCAGGGGCGAGTCGCTAGTGACGCTAGGATATCATTATGCGAGCATTGATCACCATGATTGAAAACTGCGTGTTGGCTATTTCAAACCATTTTGAAATGGTTAATATCTAGTGTGAGATATATTATTCGTAGGGAGAAATGGGGTGCATTAAAATAGCCTCCACGAGTGAAGTTATATATTATTTAAACGAGCCTCCGGCGTATTCTGGGCAGCCAGCCTCGCCACCGCTTTGCTGACTGGCTAATACATATTTTGATAATTATTCGTGAGACAAAAAGAGAATTAGTAGTATAACTTATTCAGTAATTCGTAAGAAACTAGCTTTTATCAATGTAACTATTACAATGTAAAAAGTAAAATCTATGATAACTTATAAAGAAAGGAAGAAAAATATTTTATTTGGGACACGCACAGGAAATCCACATAGGAAAATAAAAAAAAATAAAAAAAGTAGCATTTAGAACTAACAAAATTAACATTAAAAACAACAATAAACAAGTAAAAAATAAAAGACCAAAGGCCTCATTCTCTATTTCATTCATCCATAAAATGTTTAAGATTGTTATTATGATGAGCATTCTGCCGTCCTACATGTATCCTTTTCCTTCCAATAATAATTGAGAGACAATTAGCAGGACGTATTTCGGCTAATGTCGGAGCAGTTCGCACCGCAATCGAGAGAAAACTTCACTTTTTACGACAAGACAGCACCAGGCTTAGCAAGAGAACCGTAGAGAAGCGTTCTATGGACTGAAGAGTAGACAAAAATAACATTTTCGTGTAGACAGTAGAACATTTTCGGTAGACACGCGATTTCTATTCTACAGAAGAGTAGAAATAGAAAGCGTCATGTTAAGCCTGCTGAAGAGACATGTTCGTATTACGTGAACACGTGCACAATTTTTCTGGAAACTTTTCTTACCGCTGTAATATAAAACTGATACTGCAGCCTATTAACTTTGGGTGAACATTAATTGTAAGTGACAGTACAGTGATTTCAAGCCGAAGGAAATACCGACTAGTGAAGCCACGTGGAGACTGCTAAAAAGGTCACACCCGTATTCCAGGTCAGTCATTTCTCCAGTTAAAAAGCTCACAGCAGTATGCCAGGTCAGTCCTTCCTCCCTTCCCTCAGCAAAGATGGTCATTCTCGAACGCGTCACGTAATAATGAATCCGCGTATAGTACCTAATGTCTCAACGCAAACGTTCTATCAACATTAAACAAAAGAAGCCTCCAATACTCTTGATCGTTTTCATTCGTTCTCATTAGGATTTTCTCCACGTATTTCAGATTTAAATGCAAACAGTTGTATAAATTATAACTGCTATAAAAGCACTCTAAATGTTAGCGGAATTTTAAGTATTCATAGTATCCATTCATTTTAATTCGGTGCAGATTTGGAAGTCACTGAAATACAGACTGTTTGATCAAAAATAGTTATTGCTACTACTCGGTGTCTCAAAAGTGGTGTATACGATGTGTTTTTTTCAATAAAACGCGAACCGATTGGAATTTCTTCGTACAGAATAGAATAGAATAGAAAAGTTCTTTATTGGCATAGAAAAAAATATATAACGACTTATCTTTTTCTTTTTTTCATTATATTGAAGATACTTGTACAATTTTATCTGAACAGAATATCTACCAAATGACCGTTGATAACATTTTCACACATTTCGCGGCTTATTTCACCAATAACCAGGCGATTATTGTGTTTCAAGTCGTCAATGTTTTGGTGTTCGTATTGAACGTGCTTTTTCGGAAAATGTTTATACGATTTCTGTACGTTTTTTTTATCGCGAAACTCTCCATTATTAATTTTACATGTCTCAAGATGTCGTAATTTATTTCAATACGCCATCTTGAATATTTCGAAAACAGAACGAAGTTCAAATCCTATATGTACTTTTGGGACACCCATTCAATCTCAAACTCAAAGCATTTATTTCAAATAAACCAATTACAAGCACTTTTGAATTTTCAGGGGGTCGGTCAGTCAGAAATATGAAGCTAGTTGCCCATTCCAAAGCGCAGTAGTTACCTATGGAGAAAAACGATCAAGCAACTCCAGAGACACTCTTTTAGATCTCATTAGTAGTAGTAGTATTAGTACTAGTAGTACCAAACGATTTGGTAATGAGTTGAGAACTTTAGACATCATTAAGAGGTGCAGCTGGTTTGTCTAATGTTCCTGTAATTTTACTGGCGTCTTAGTTTGAAAGGTACCAAACTCAAACAAAGAATTTATTTCAATTAAACCATTTTGAATCACCATCATCACTTTTGAATTGTCAAGGGGTCGGTCAGTCAGAAAGATGAAGCTAGTTGCCCATTCCAAAGCGTAGTAGGTACGCACGACTATTAACGAAGCTAACTGATCCAACACACGCGCCACCGTCAGCGAGACATTTGAGTGAGCATGATATACTATCAGCTGCCAGGGCAGATTCAATTCAATTAAAGACATATTACCCGGTAAATAGTAGTTCTATAGTACATAGTACTCACACCTGTGCTATGCAAATATATAATACAAAGGAGATTGAGTTTATACAATGCAAAGATAGTCTTACAATCTTCAGCAGCTATATAATTACTCCCTACTTCCAAACAGTATACTTACTGCAATGCTGATTGACAGTAGAGTTACGTCTATTCAGAGAGGGTAAATGATAAATGATTTCATTTCTTTAAGTAGGATTGTACGAATACGTTAACACGTCAATCATATTTAAAAACTAGATGAGGTCGGCGTTTCCTATCTGGCTACCCTGAGAAGAAAGGCCGAAACAAACTCAGAGGTCGCAGTCTCTTTTAAAGTTCAGACATAATCTTGGTCAGATCATGTGAAGACCATGTACGTCTGAAATGGTATTTTTAGGAAAAACCACACAGATTGAGTAGACCTGTCCAGTCAGTGCACGCATTTGTCAGTAATCGTGCAGCTCAGGTGTAGGTACCTCTGCTTCCCTCTTCCGTAGCGAGAAACAGGTGTGATGGTATTTCATATTATGTTAGATTAATAGTAGAGCCCTGTGATAAATGACTCAAATCTATGTGGTTCTTTTCTCAAAAGACCATCTCAGGTACTAATCTGCATGTTCCTCATATGGGCTGACCAGGATTTTGTCTGGACATTAAAAGAGACTGTGACCTCTGAGTTTGTTTCGGATTTTCTTCTCAGAGTAGTCGGCTAGGAAACACCGAACCCATCTAGTTTTAAACATAATTAAATTTTGACGTGTAAGTGATTTCTTTAACCATTATCAGCTTACAATAGTCCACTGCTGGACATAGGCCTCTCCATTTGCACGCCATTTAGCTCAATTCTCGGCAACTCTCATCCAGCTGCTACCAGCCATCCTGCGAAGATCGTCGCTCCACCTAGCCTGAGGGCGTCCTACCTTACGTTTGCCGACTCGCGGTCTCCACTCAAGAACACGTCTATCCCAACGGTCATCGGTTCTAGGGCTAATATGGCCGGGCCATTGCCACTTCAGCTTGCTTATTCTGTGAGTTATGTCGACAACTTAGGTTCTCTGCCAGATCACCTTATTCCGGATTCTATCCCTCAGAGAGACTCCAAGCATAGCTCATTCCATAGTCTTTTAATAACCAATTCGTTTCTCGTTCGTTCCTTTAACCAATGTACAGAAATAAATATGATCTACCATTTACTTACAACTGTCAACCACGGTTTTCAGAATTACAACTATGATCAGGAAGTAGGTAAGCACCGCTACAAAAATTCCATCAGTGAAATACTGAGTAATCCAATATTAATGACGGATCAAACTTATAATTTATTCATCGACACGGCGGTGACCTGGTTTAGTAAATAAATATACGATAGCTGCTGACAAATCTATGGCCCCGAATTAGAAATTGTTTTTTGTTGTGGTTACAAAACGTACTCGACTTAACATAACAAACATTACGCTTGTATGCCCGAAGTGGTAAGCAGAGATACACGTTACATTACGCCAATTGTATTTTAGTCTCATATAGTAAGTGAGTCTAATTTGCTATTAACGGGATAAATCCAGACTAAAGGCTCCTAATTGGAATTTCCTAATAGACAAATCCAATATAGTCCTCGAGACCGTATTTCGGCCATGGCGGCCAATCTCCACGGAAACTAGCCTCTGGCGCGGGAGATATTATAGTGCACAAGTGTGTGCCCAGACACAGGTGCACTCTCTCTTCCCTCTCTTTCATAGTCCGATGGGACGGCAATCCGACACGACCGGAGAGAGATCAGGCGCAGGACCAACGGGTTAACGTGCTTTCCGAGGCACGGGGGTATCACACCGCCAACTTCCAAACTCCGGGCTGTTACTAAGAAATTGCTATTGGAAAAACCCAATAACACTAAATCAATTAAACAAACAAATCCAACAACAATTCTGGACCCGACGCTCAGCTTTCGCGTTCGTGACCATTAGACCAACGTATGAGTTACCTGATTCTTTTTGCAGAGAGGTGCAATTTAAAAAAAATATAATTTTAGATCATCGTTCGTTTACTCGTTCTTTTTTATATTTGTGTGCTTCTGCGTCTGCGTCATGTTTACCACAAATAAAAGTAATTTTCTTTCTTTTTTGTTGGTTGTTATTAGCAGAAGTAAAGACGCTGGTATTCACACAGTTCCCATTACCCTTTAAAGCACCTATTAAGGCAATAATACCTCCTTGGTTCACTTTTGCCCTTACAATTATATCGATATATTTATTAGTGTAGTCAGGCCCCAGGTGACCCGCTATCGGGTCATAACAATTGCCATAATGTCATAAAAAAAAAGTTAATACAAAAAGAAAATAACGTACAAATCAGCTTTAAGAGGCTGACAACAGCTAAAGCGCGGTCACTGTCGGACTGCATAGAAAAGAAAGAGAAGCGCGATGACACCACGGCGATAATTTATTGCAAAATACGAAGCAATTATCTATTTACAAAAAAAAAATTGATTGGATTAAACAATTAAAACACTATTACGTTAGTATGTTGCTTGTACAATAATCTAACAAAAAATCAGAATGATTTAATGCATATGCATTCAATCATTCATTCATTAATTTTTAGAGGTATCTTCGTGATTTTTTTCTATCGTATCAAATTAGTTGTATTATGTTTTCAACACACTATCTAATTAGCATATATCCTGAAGAATAACATATATTTTTCTGATTTTGTTTAGTGCAATGGATCATATACTTTTAGGCATTATAAAACTTACGTTTAGGTCCTGTAGTCCCCTTAAAAGAAAGTTATTAAGTACGATGTAGTTTGCACGTAATCGTCGTAGCCGAGACAATCTTGCTAAGTGTAGAGTCATCGAACCACCCACATTCAGAGTGATTGCAGAGCCCTCTCGCAAACTATGACACATTTGCTATCTTACCTGCAAGTAGTGCTAATACTATATAGTTCACTTGGGACCTCATTCAAGTGAGCGCGCATAATTCGAAAGCGAACTCATTTGTTTTTTAAAGTAAATCGTCGCGGATTCACAACGAGATACCGTTCGAATTTCGAAGTGGTATTTTCATAGAGCAATCGTCCGTCTAAATTTCTAATCTCTAAAGAGAGTCTTGTCTGTACACAGCTTTATTGAGAACCTTAATAATAAAGCTTAGTTCTCAATAATTAAGGCCAGCTCAATATTACAGAAGATTAATTACAAGACTTATAATTTTTAAGATTCCCGCAAACAGGCGCGACGCGAATACTCGACACAGAGGAACTGCTCGTCGCGCGACACGCGGTATCTTTGTGACGCGCTGTCGCGTCGCGCCAGTGTGCACGACCTTTATTGAACGGATAAATTGTAAGGAAATCTTGTAATAATATTAAAGACAAGATTGATGACTAGTTTTTCAAATATAATCGTCGATTTTTTTAGGTCATTGTATTTTCTGAAGTATGGAGGATCATTATTTTAAAGGCTTTTGAATTGTGTTATAGATAAAAGTGTCGATCGTTTCTTTAGTGTTCGAGTTTACAATGAAGTTTTTTTTTTTATAAGTGGCCGTCGGGAAAATTGTCTAAGGAATTATGTAAAATGAATTGTTTAATGGGCTATGGGCTTTTTATGGTTCCGTAATTCTCACTAAATATATAATGTTTATGATATGGATAACCATGTTGGGCGTTGGTCTGTTTGTATCTATGACTGTCGGGTAACATACTTATCAGAAAATCGTGACATGCTTATTAGAAATCATGACAATTGAGGCCAATGGGGGCTGTCGTTTTTGTGCTCACCAGTTGGCGCCACTGGCGAATAAGGTCCTGTTGCACTACTTTTATTTGATCTTTTGGATATGTTTTAGCACCCGTAAATTCATATTATGTTTACTTAATTACTTAGCGACAGCAATAAAAAAACAAACTGGTTCGCGAAAAAAAGATTATATAATACCCAAAATGTAGAAAACTTTAAATCTGAATTAAAAAATCAAAATTGGAATGAAATAATACAATCAAATAAAAATATAGATGAAAACTACATTGCATTTAATAATGTATTAAATAAAATTTTAAATGTGTGTATTCCGCTGCAGCAAATAAAAATAAAAACAATATTTAAGAAGTATTGGCTTACAAAGGGTATTAAATTATCTTGCAAAAACAAAAGATTACTTAAAATGCTTACCATTAAAACAAATAATCCCATATTATCAAAATATTATAAAAAATACGAAAAAACCCTAAAACAATCTGTAACGACAGCAAAAAAACTACAATATATAAATAAAATAAAAAAGTCAACAAATAAAGTAAAAACTATGTGGAATATAATAAACGAAAGAACAAATAAATCAATAAATAACGAAAAAATTAACATGAAATTACATAAAAATGATAACTTGATAACTGAACCTAAGCAAATAGCAAATATTTTCAATGATTTCTTTGCTTCTATTGGGGAAAAAACCTCACCAGCAAAAGGAGCTCCTGTGATGTGCCCCACAGAAAACACCATGTTTCTCAGCCCTGTCGATCCCTATGAAGTAAATAAAATAATAAAAAATCTAAAAAATAAAAAGAGCTATGGAGTAGACGAACTTCCCCCATTTCTACTTAAGCAATGTGCAGACGAGCTAACCCTACCATTTTATAAATTAATTAACCAATCGTTTGAAGAGGGAACTTTTCCGAATAAACTTAAAATCGCTCTGATAAAACCCATACATAAGAAAAACTCTAAAACCGACCCTAATAACTATCGCCCTATCGCGCTGTTACCAACTGCGTCTAAAATCTTTGAGAAGGCTATGTGTAACCGCGTATACTCTTTTTGTGAAAAATATAAAATACTTGACGACTGCCAAAATGGTTTCCGTAAAAACAGGTCTACAACGTTAGCAGTCTACAAATACGTACAAGAGGCTCTAACTATTATTAATAATAAAAACTACGCCATAGGTATGCTGCTCGATATGACCAAAGCTTATGATAAGGTTCAATTTAAAATACTTTTAGACAAGTTACATGGGATAGGAATACGAGGAAAAGCTCATGAATGGTTTGCATCATACCTAAAGGATAGGGTACAACTGGTAGAAATTGAATATTTCAATAAAAAAACAAATGAAATAATTAAAATGAGATCGGACAGTAAAGCAGTAAATGCTTCAATTCCCCAAGGGAGTGTGTGTGGCTGCCTTTTGTTTCTTATCTACATAAATGACCTTCCTAAAATTATAAACGGACCATGTGTTCTATTTGCGGACGATATATCACTGCTCACCTCATGCCTGAACGGTGACAATATAAACGCCAAATTAAACTCCCTTCTTTCTACAGCTGTAAACTGGATGGATAATCATAATTTAGAAATTAACTTCACCAAAACAAAATTAATTACTTTTCATCCCCATCAAAAATCCCCATTAAAAATAAATTTCATTTTTAATAATGAAAAACTGGAACAAGTAAATGAATTTACTCTCCTCGGTTTGTCTATAGATACCCACATAAATTGGAAATCCCACATACAGAAAGTAAGAGCAAAACTATCCAAATTTTCTTATGCCTTACGCGAAATTAAAAAAACGACCAACCTGCAAACTGCACTTGTTACTTACTATGCATATGCCCAGGCATGGCTTAGCTATGGGGTCATAATGTGGGGTAACAGTACAGATTCACAAACCATATTTATTTTACAAAAGAAGTTAATTCGAATAATTACCAACATAGACCAGACAGATAGCTGCAAACCTCACTTCCTAAAACACAAAATACTCACACTTCCTTGTTTATATATCTTAGAATTATGTAAATTTGTCAGAAAACACCCAGATTTTTACACCACTTGCGAAGAAACACAAACAAGATACATTTTTCGACACAACAAAAACAAAATAAACATACCTCAATCCCGACTCAAAATGCACTCCACTAGCCCTTTAGTTATGTCCATAAAAATGTATAACAAATTACCAAATGACATTAGAGAAGTAAGCAAAACAAATATATTTATTAATAAATTGAAACAATTTCTGGAATCCAAGTCATACTACTCAGTAAAGGAGTTTTTAGATGATAAATCCATTGTAAATTAAAATTATTCCCTCTCTTATACAGCAAACATTATGAAATATATATAATATAATATAATATGAATATAGAAAATGAAATATAAATATGAAAATATAAATACATAAATAAGAATAATGATATAATAATAGCATTTAATAATAATAAAAATACTTCTAAAAATTTCATAATAATTACCTACATTATTCTTGTGCAATACATAAAATAAAAAAAAACTAATATACTATATATAAACCTGATAATATATATATATATATATATATATATATATACATAATTATACACTCAATTAAACTCATCCAATAAATTTTTATAATATTTAATTGCTTGAATTGCTGCTTAGCCCTCTTCCTCTCTCCTAATTGTGCTGTGCCCGACAGGGTCCATATTGATCTTTTACCTTGTTAGACCATCTATGTAATACATATGGAATGCAATAAAGAATTGAGTATTGAGTATTGAGTATTGAGTATTATAATACATTTAAAACTTCAAATGAATATTTAGATTATAGTGTTCCTAAAATTGGCAAGCATAAAGCAGACAAATCTTTATTCTACCTTCAAGTGCTACCGAATTAGATCCTAACTTTTTACTTAAAATTTTAAGCCATAATTAATCAAAAATGGCACAACCATTACTAAAATTATGAATGATTCGTTAAAATTCATGATAAAAAATCCCGCGAACAGTGAAACGAACTGAACGGACGTTCAGTACATATTTTGGCATCTAGAGACCTTACTCTACACGAGCGTCTTTAGCGGCGAACTCAAGCTCGATACCCTCATTCTGACTAAGAGATGTGTAGATATTATTGATGATTCTTGTGATAGTAATTCTGTAAATACTCCATGTGCCCTGCACCAACCGGGGCTTGTCCTTGGCTGCATAGAGCAAACAGGGATCATCCGTGTCGGTTGGTGCTTCAACACTTAAAATTGTCTAAGGGGCCTCTGCGAGTTGGCTTCGACCCCTAGTACGCTATCCAAAGTTCCAGGACCCCAGGGTTCATAGATATGTCAAAGACTGTAAATACATTTATTTTTCTAAACTATTTTTATTGCTTAATTTTCTTATTATCTTTATATATATAAAAATTACGTGTCACGTTGTTTGTCCGCGATGGACTCCTAAACTACTGAACCGATTTTAAATTTGATTTGCACACCGTGTGCAATTTGATCCAACTTGAAAGATAGGATAGCTTTCATCTCAATTTATAGTCACAATATTATTTTATTGCAAATTATTTGTCTATTATTTGACAGTCGCAATTATCTGTTAGCTTTAAACGATTCTAACAGATGGCGATATCTAATGACTGGATTGAGTAAGTATTCAATAGATGGCGCTATGTTAAAAATACAAACGTTTCATATAAGCTACAATTTAATAGCATAACCACCACGTGTTGCTGAGGCTAAGGTGTAACCAAATTTTTTTTTGTAATAAACGGAATACAGTGAAATAATATTATAAAGAGAAAATATATGATTGTTTGTTTGTATTGAATAGGCTCCGAAACTACCGAACCGATTTCAAAAAGCCTTTCACTGTTGGGAAGCTACACTATCTCCGTGTGACATAGGCTATATTATATTATGCTTTGCTACCCGGGCGAATCCGGGGCGGGTCGCTAGTATTTTATAAAAACAAAAAAATATCCCCTAGTGGGATTTATTATAGATGTCCATAGATGTGTCCTTGGCATCACAGCAGGCCCTATCAGAATACGAGCGCTGAGGTATTGATTATTTTTAATATCACAGCATTATGCTGGGATAGGAGCCTTTTAGGCCTCGCACAGGTCTTTTATTTTTTTACTTTTTAATTGTTGTTTTTAATGTTAGTTTTAAACGGTCTTGTTCTATTTTCTAATTTTTACTGTTTGTATTTCCTCTGTGTCCCAAATAAAATATTTTACTTTCTTTCTTTACATATTTGATACCGTCGTTAATCGTATTTTGATCAACATACAACATGACACTGACCTGCACATTGCAAATAACGTTAGAACATTTCAATTCCGCGGGTTGTCTCAGCCTATCCCTCTTAAAATGAAAATAATACTGCACCCTAATTGCCGAATCTCAATCTGTATAATTTTGAAACCTATTGCTAATCCATTGCTTCATGTGCGCGAAAAATTTCTACTCAATAACGTAAATAATGCAATGAATGTTGTTGAACTGTCAAAGTGAAACCCATTCCTACTGTTAGTGTGTTACGTAATTACCCCGCAGATGTAACTTTACCCGCGGATTGACAAACTTAAAAGAGTTACGCAAGCGAAAATTCTATTTTGCTTCCCATATTTTCTAAAATACAGTTAGTCTAGGGCCCAAAGGGACCAAAAGCGATCTAGATACCCAATCTGCGGCATTACCATGTAATTTCAGGCATCATAGGCACCGATTTTATTAGACATTCTGTTAGTCGATAGAATTATGAAAACATTCGGTATTTTCATACTAATGTCTTCATTAGGCCTTTGTCTTATCTAAGGAATAATCTAAGAAAAGGTCACATTTTTCCGTTCTGAGGTCAGTTGTTTCATATTTTATCGAAGGTTAAGCTACGCTTGCCGAGGTCAATTCGTGGATGGGTGACCATCTATTACATATCGAGACCCCTCCGTGCCTCGGAAAGCACGTAAGCCATTGGTCCCGGCTGTCATTCATAGATCTTTGACAGTCGTTACGGGCAGTCACAAGTCCAAAAGTCTGACAGCCAGTCTTAACAAGGGGTGTTACCCAGTAACTGGGTTGTGGTGGTCAGATTAGCAGTCGCTCCATGTAAAATCCTGGTAATCAGCTGATAAATGATAAATGATTTTATTTCTGTAAGTAGGTTTGTACAAACACTTTTACACGTCAATAATATTTTAAAACTAGATGAGGTCGGCGTTTCCTATCTGACTACTCTGAGAAGAAAGGCCAAAACAAACTCAGAGGTCACAGTCTCTTTTAAAATCCAGACATAATCTTGGTCAGATCATGTGAAGAGCATGTAGATTTGTGTCTGAAATGGTATTTTGTGGAAAAACCACACAGAATGAGTGGGACCTATCCAGTCAGTGCACGCATTTGTCAGTAATCGTGCAGCTCAACTCAAAACTTAAGGAGCTCAACGAGCTCAACGAGCAGCATCCGGTTAGACTTTAAGCCGACCCCAACATAGCTCGGAAAAGGCAGGTGTTTATTTATTTATTTCTTTATTTTAATACATTTGCTGGGCTCAGGCCATTTCTCATAGGTGCAGAGAAGCAACATGCATTGATCACCACGATTGCTAACTGCGTGTTGGCGATTTCAGGTTGTTCATTCTAGGTTTCTTTCCGATGTTTTCTTCGACCGTAAGCGAGTACTGTTCGAAAACAATACTTTTGATCCTAAAAAATCATATAGGATAGTATTGAAAGCGCTGGGCGCACTAAATGAGCAATACTGAATTTTCGCCAATAATTTCAAAGGGATGTGCGCATTTTAACGCGCATACTTAACTGGTTTTTAACCGACTTCAAAAAGGAGGAGGTTCTCAATTCGTCTCTATGTTTTTTTTTGTATGTTTTTCACGCGATACCTTTGATTCATTTTTAATCGATAGGGTATGCTTCAGGAGTGGTCCCATATAAATTTTACTAAATTTGGTTAGGTAGTTTTTAGTTAGCTTCAATAAAGGCTCCCACAGACAGGCGCGACGCGACAGCGCTACACAAAGGTGCCGCTCGTCACGCGACACGCGGTGCCTTTGTGTAGGGCGTCGCGTTGCGCCAGTGTGTACGAGCCTTAATACGTATTTTTTCCACTTAGTGCGTATTGATGACGTTATAATAACTTCCTGTCACTGTTATTTATATAGCAAGTAGTGGTATACGAATTTGTGTGGGGTAGGAACCACAAATGAAAAGTGTAACATAAAAACTATTTACACAAAAAAAAAAAACCGGCTTCCAAAAACAGCACTACAAAGTGAAAAATAACTTTAATTTCGGAAGCCGCGTGGCAAAAAACGAAAATACAAAACCAAAGACACCGACTTCCGAAATTAAAGTTTTTTTTTCACTTCGTAGTGCTGTTTTGGAAGTTAGTTGTTTTTTTTTTTACAAGAATACAGTATTATGTATATTATTCAATTATCAAACTAAGTATAAATTATTTTGAGTGATTGAATGCAACATAATTTTTCTACCAGCCTGCATGATGTAAGGTGCCATTTTTCAGACAACCTTTGCAGTACCTACGTGGAAAGTTTTCACTGGTTACATAGAGTTAAATGACCAGAACACTAAATTAAGGATAACTCAAAAACTCCTGGTCAAAACTTGATCAAATTTAAATGAGACCACATGTGAAGCACCAGCTATCAAATAAAAAAAGAATCATCTAAATCGGTTCACCCAGAAAAAAGTTCTGAGCTAACACAAATTAAAAAAAAATACAGTCGAATTGAAAACCTCCTCCTTTTTTGGAAGTCGGTTAAAAATAACTATATCTTGAAATTTTGCAAGACGGGGATAGCACAGTGCAAAGTTTTTGTGTTCAAACTTTCACTACAACTGTTCGCAAGCTCAAATACCCGTGAGACATAGAAATTTTGTAGGTAAGTACTTGTGTATAACTGCGTCATTGGTCTAGTGGCACTAGCGTTACTAATGAGCTTGAGGTCCTGGGTTCGATTCCCGGGTCGGGCAAAGTGTTATTGGGTTTCTCCATCATAAATTTCTCAGATAGCTGCCCGGAGTCTGGATTTGTGCCGAATTGATGGCAATAGGCTCGCCCCCTATTACATGGGACTTAAACATAACTGGCGCAATGTGGGTGAACTATAGGTACATATCTGCCTTACCCTTTTGGAAATACACGCGTGATGCTATGTTATGTACTTATGTACTTGTGTATTTTATGTCATGTCTGGCGCCGGCGCTGGCAGAAACAAACCAAACTAAAAAGTTACATTACTTAAGAAATAAGTCTTCATACGTCCGACAAACCACGCCATAATGTGTGTTTATCGATAATAATTTATGAAACCCTGTCACCCCTACACAATGACCTCTGTCTAACGTCATTTTCTACGGGTCACCGCATCGAATATCGATAACAACGTATACTGAACGCACCTCACTATTAATTTATGGTGAAGGCCTGTCGATAGAAGTTAGAAGGAAAATAGGTTGACAGCATAGAAAATGTGTATTTTATTGAATTTATTTTTGTGGTTGCAAGGGGTCGAGGTATACAGTTTTCTAGCGGGAAATAAAAGGTTGTTATGTCATATAGCACGATATCACGCTTGATTTTACTGAAAAGAAAGAAAGAAAAATAGTTTATTCTGCACAAACAAAACGCACCTAACAAATGAACGACATTAATTTAAAGACACATACAAAATAGCCAAAAGTCTTGCATTCAAGTTATAAAAGTTTCACAATTTTGTCTATTGCTTGATGCTAAAGCCAGGGGCCAAAGACAATACACATTGCTCTGTGTTGCGACACTGGCAAATGACAACAAACAAACGATCAAAACAAAAACAAAATGCCGAAAGGGAAGGATGCTGAAGGGTAAGGCAGAGGTTTACTTATAGTATATCCACATTTCGCCAGTTATGTTTAATAAAACTCTCATGTAATAGGAGGCGAGCCTATTGCTGAATTATTTAAAAGTGGATTTTTGAAGCTTGACCACGAAAAAATATGATCATTAATTTTATACGGTTTTTATTAATGTGTTACTTCAGGTTTGAACTACCATTTTTGAACTTGTTTGTCGATTTTGATCATGAGCTCATCGCGCGGCTCCACCAACTCGCACTGGGTCCGCGTGGTGGATTACGGCCCACTCCCTCTCACAGAGAGGAGGCCTGTGTCCAGCAGTGGGAACGTTCTAGGCTGATTATGCTTACCTTCCTATGCATCACGCAGCGAGTTCGAAAGTCGAACTCCTCCGAAATAATAATAATTTATTTATAAATGATAAATGATTTTATTTCTGTAAGTAGGTTTGTACAAACACTTTTACACGTCAATCATATTTTTTAAACTAGATAAGGTCGGCGTTTCCTATCTGACTACTCTGAGAAGAAAGGCCGAAACAAACTCAAAGGTCACAGTCTCTTTTAAAAGTCCAGATATAATCTTGGTCAGATCATGTGAAGACCTTAAAGATTAGTATCTGAAATAATCTTTTAAAATAAATGAAGGTAATCAGAAAACTAAAGACTTACACAGCAAAATAATAAATAATTATATTAAAAAAATCGTTTGCCTGTCAAATAATATGAAACTCCGATGATATTTATGTAAGTACCTACTCTTTGACGCCTCTCTCAACTCTTACATGAGAATAATTTTACAAAGCCTTATAGGTAGATTATGAATACCCATATTCAATAATATTAACAAGCTTTATAGCGGGGAGAATGGCGTATAATCGACATAATTAGCACAATTTGGATCAAACGAGCCGAAATTACTGAATTGTTCGGCTCAACACGACAATTCGTTAATGACGCTATTCGTGACATCAATTTATGACATGACATTTGGGCACATTTATCTCTTTGACACTGATGCGGATGAATTTTTTGATGCCCTGTGAGCTCTTCCCTTTTTTTTATTAAGTATATACTTGTATATAATATTACATATATTTTAGTATAAGTTCGTATATTTTAATACATTTAGATCAATGTTTCATTTTATGACATTATCTGTTTTTGTTGCGTCAATGTCATTAATTTCATCTCATTAAGTCAGTCACGTATTTTTAACCTATTTCATAAGAATATTAAGCTTAAAAATTAAGAATCCATCTTGTATTAATTCCATACACTTAATTAAACCAAGCACCTCCACATTTACAAACACACTATCCTTCCTTTTCTGCCGTAAGGTAAACCCTTACTGGGTAAAACACACCAACAACTATTCAGGGCTATTCATTGAATCAACTTAATTAAATTCATTCCCGCTTAGGCGCGACCATTTGACGTTTCTATTTACTGGTAGCCGCCATCTTGCAAAAATAGCTTACGTCATAATGTTTCCGTGTATTGCGACATAGAATCGAAGAAGTGGGACAGTGGAATTTTTTATCCAGTTGTTTTATACTGGAATAGAAGCAATTTTTGTAAAAAAAAAATAGTATCAGAACCAGAAAGTTTTACCATATTTTGTTGAGTAAGCAATAATTAGTTGCAGTTTTAAGACAAGTAACAATATTAAACATATCTTTACGCTTGTTTTCCACTAGAAGAGTTAGACAGAGATTTTCCATATTATTACATTCCCTCGTTACTACAGTACATCTCCTTTAACATCCCACCACCCTTTAGACCAGTGGTTCTTAACCTGTGGTCCGCGGACCACCGGTGGTCCCTGGAAGCACCCGAAGTGGTCCGCGAAGCCATCCAAAAGATATTAACTAGTGACAATGAGTCGACACAACGACGCGCGGTGCGAGTTGAGAACCTAGCCGGGGCGAGGCAGGCGCCAAAAAAATTAAAATACTGTTGGCTTTGAACAATTTTATGCGTGTTTTATTTATAGATAGAACAACCCATTCGAAAAAAAAAACTAAAATCAAAATATTTTATTTCACATAAACCAACATGGGCACTTATGAAACGTCAGAAGCTAGGTGCACGGTTCCAATTGGTTGTTTCCTATGGAGAAGAGCCGGCAAGAAACTCCACGGTTACTCTTTAAAAAATAAGGGGCTTTTACAATGTTCCAAATTAGTGTTGATAATGGGAGGACAGTGTAGGCCTTTATTCATTTACATTTACTGTAGTACCTCCAAACAGTTGGTGGTCCATGGCAAGACAGAAATTTTGTCAAATGGTCCCTCATTACTAAAAGGTTAAGAACCACTGCTTTAGACACACACTTCGCCCTCGCCAACATCATCTATTCTCAATACCTCAAACCAGCGGGGTAATGACGTAACACACTAACAGTAGGAATGGGTTTCATTTTGACAGTTCAACAACATTCATTGCGTTGTTTACGTTGTTGAGCAGACAAACTTTTCGAACACATGAAGCAATGGATTAGCAATAGGCTTCAAAATGATTCAGATTGTGATAGATAGTGTGTTACGTAATTAGGGTGCAGTATTGTAACCCTTTAAGACCAGTCCATTGTACCTAGTCCTCATTCATATTAACATTTTGCTACATGACGAATCCTCAGAAGACACGAGTACTGAACTGAGACTCCTGAGCACTGCTACTTGGTTTCTGGAGTCCATTGCCACTCCAGGTACAATCTCTTTGGAGTAAATAAATTAAATTGTATCTTGATATTTATAATTTTATTCCAATTTTATCCCAATTTTATCTTATTTATCTGATGTTATCTAATTTTACCTAATTTTATCTAATCTAATTGTATCTAATTTTATTTTATTTTACCTCATTTTACCTACTTTTATCAAATTTTATCTACTTTTAACTAATTTTATCTAATTTAGTGGAATTTCCTTTAATTTCATACAATTTTGTCTAGTTTTGTGTAATTTAGCCTAATTTTATGATTGTATAATTATGTAATTACTACATAGTATTGACCGATAACTTTAATGTGTGGTGAAAACTGTAAATAAGTTGGTTATTAATATAAAAATAAAAGAAATAAACATTTGGCAAGTTATGTTTAGGTCCCATGTAATAGGAGGCGAGCCTATTGCCTATCAACCGGGCACAAATCTAGACACCAGGCTGCTACTGAGAAATTATTGATGGATAAACCCAGTAACACCAAAAATAGGAGAAATCCTTGCAAAAAAAATTGTCTCAAGAAGACATACCACATTTTTTATGCTAGGCAATGATTTGTTGCAATTTGAAGGATGAGGGTGCAAACGAATTACGGACACATGAAACTTTATAATTTTTTCCCATGTTTGGAAGAATGACTTAAAATCAAAATCAAAATATTTTATTTCACATAAACCAACATGGGCACTTATGAAACGTCAGAACCTAGGTGCACGGTTCCAATTGGTTGTTTCCTACGGAGAAGAGCCGGCAAGAAACTCCACGGTTACTCTTTTAAAAATAAGGGGCTTTTACAATGTTTCAAATTACAGTGTTGATAATGGGAGGACAGTGTAGGCCTGTCAACAAGTAAAAGACACTCAACAAAATAGTCCGTGGTTAGTTGGTGGTGGTTAGTTAGTGGTTTCTAGTGTTAGTCAAAGGGTCAATGGTACTCTGCGATCCCTATATCGTTTGAGAAACTTTTTGCCCGCTAAGACGAAAACTATGCTTGTGCAGACTTTGATTTTCCCCATCATTGACTATGGTGATGTGTGCTACTTTGACTTGAATACGGTTTTGCTGGATAAGCTCGACAGACTGCTCAACAATGGTATCCGGTTCATATTCAACCTTAGGAAATATGACCATGTGTCGAGTTATAGGACTGAGCTCAAGTGGATGTCTAATCGCCAAAGGAGAAGTTTGCGCGCTTTGACCACACTTTTCTCCTTTCTCAACTCCCCCACCTCTCCTTCTTATCTTATGTCTCACTTTCAATATTTATGTTCTTCACACGCTAAGAATCTGGGTTCTTCCAATAATCTTCTCCTACTCTGCCCTCCTCATACTTCTGATTTCGTTCATTCGTCCTTTCATATTCAGTCCATTGTTCTCTGGAATGCGCTTCCTCTTGATATCAGGACGGCCACCAGTCGGTATGCATTTAAGCGAAAATTGCAGATTTATTTTCAAAATAAATAGTGTAGAGTCATCTCAATTACCTCCTTCCCTTTTAGTGTATATATATAGTATATATATATTATATAATGTAGGTATATATTATAGTAAATATATATGTTTGTGTATTATAAGTTTATAACCTATTTAGGTACTTGTATACCTATTTCATGTATAATTAATTATGTTATCTTTTTAATATTTTTTTTTATTATTATTAACGCCTGTTAAGCAGAGCACCTGCCATCTTATCTCTACACCGGCCTTGGTTGACTGGTAGAGAATGCCTAAGGCATTAAGTCCGCCTTTGTATGTTTTTGTGTGCGAGATTAGAAATAAATGATTTGACTTTGACTTTGACTTTGAGAAGTTTAAACAAATAAATAAAATATAAAAATAAAAAAATATATAAAAAGGTCTACTAATCTAGTCTACAAGTTAGGCCTACAACGTTCTCACATTCACAAAATATGGAAGAATCTGTATAAAATAAAAGCCTATTTAAAACAAATGACATGTTTGCCATTACAACTGTAACAAATCTGAATTAAAATCCTGTTTACAAAAGCCATAAGTAAAGAGTTGAAATAAGAATTAGAGGTATCAAAGTCAAAGTCAAATCATTTATTTCAAATAGGCACATAAAAGGCACTTTTGAACGTCAAAATTTACAAAAAAAATAGAATTGATTCTAGTTGCCCCTTCCAAAAGGTAGTTTCGTATGGAGAAGAATGGGCAAGAAACTCCACCGTTACTCTTTTAAAATATTTTACAATATTATGTAAGTTTACATTAATTATGTAATCATATGTGAACACGATGCACCTAGAATAAAATTACTATACCACAATAGGTAAAAAGAATTAAATATAATGCAAAGGCAGGTAAATTAACTATGTGATACATGGTGCTCACATATTTACAAATATTGAAAAGTAGATGATGTTTCCAAAATTTTAACAAGTAATAATTTAGTGTGTGAGTTAAAGTACATAACGTAACAATCAATGTCATAAAAATTATAAATTATACAATTAAAATAGCAACCAGTTTGATTTTGTCTAGACTCTAGATTGTCCTATGGAGCAGGACCAGCATGTTTCCAAGCATTCTTATCTAGGATATAATCCTCTAATTTGTAATATGCTTGTTTACAAAGTGTACTTTTTATATGAGTTTTAAATTTTCTTTCATTTAATTGCAATATGTCACAAGGTATTTTGTTGTAACATTTAACACAGTACCCCATAAAAGATGTATGTACTTTAGATAATCTAAAAAATGGTTGATCTATTTTATCTTTATTTCTAGTATTAAAATTATGTCTATCACTTATTTTATTAAAAAGATGTAGATTTTTTCTTACATACATAATATTTTCATAAATGAATTGACAAGGTATATAATGTCAAATAATGTGAAGATTATGTCAAAGAAGAAAGTAAAAAAACACAAAAAAAACTTTACTTTTTTTTTTTCAAATAAATTTCGTAATTTGGGAGCAATTATTAGAGCCTCACATAGTGGTGCCGTTGATGAAGTACCAGGGAAGCCACATGTGCAGAAGGAATTATTGCCAAACTTCCTTGTCTTCAACGTAGTCTTTAATCTTATAATATACATTTTTGATAAGGATACGTTTGATGTGGGTTTTGAACTGTCCATCGCTAAGTTCTGTAACTGACTTTGGCAACTTGTTATAAAAGCGGATACTGTTTATAAGAAATGACTTGCTTGTTTTAGTTAATCTAAATTTGGGTATCACAATTTCATTTTTACTACATGTATTTATATTATTATTATTTAAAAAGTTCTAAGTTTTTGCGAACATACAAAATACTTTCTAAGATATAAAGAGAAGGTAAACTAAACCTCTTAGTGGACACAAGCGAGCCATCTAAAAGCTGATGACTTCTATTGTGCAGACCAGAAATCCTCAAAACTGTCTAGATATTTTTGAGAAAATCTTAATAATATCCACAAAGATTTTACTAGACTTGTATTTCTGTAGTGTCCTTGTTAAATAAATGGTTTTATCGTCAACAGACAAGATTATTTAAATCAAAATGCAATTTCAAGCGCCTGAGAAAATTTCACACGTTTCTCAAAGTTTGCTCTTTTACTCGTGCAGTGAGCAGTTTCAGTGAGCAGTGGTAGCCTAGTGGTATCGGCCCCGACTTATAAGTTTATAGGTCGTGAGTTCGAACCCAAGCAGGCGCTTTACATTTTCTAATTTATTTCATCACCACTCTGCTCTCAAAACGGTGAAGGAAAAGATCGTGAGGAAACCGGCATTTTGAAGACATGTGACATCTACCAACCCGCATTGGGCCCGCGTGGTGGATTATAGCCCGCTCCCTCTAACAGAGAGAAGGTCTGTGGCCCAGCAGTGGGAAGATTAAAGGCTGATTATGACTCGTGAAGCACAGAGAGCTACTCAACGGGATCATCTCAAATAAGAGCCGTTTTTGACCGAGCGGGCGCGAAGCGTCTCCGTTTCAGCTTGGACAAAAATGCTTTCGTATGTCCGGATTGCTGTTCTCCTCTACAGGTCGCATTTATCAACCGATTCTCGTGAAATTTTGTGAGCAGGTTCGATAATTATTATGATGTTTTTGTCGATTCGTTTTTCGATTTTTGTTTCAAAATGGCGGTGAAAACGTAAAAAAAACAAGACTCGCGCGGTCTACAGCTCACAGAGCCACGCTAGTTATACACGGCTAAACTTTTATCGAAACCGGGCTATCACTACCCAAAAGATAATAACTATCGTTAAAAGACTATACGTTAAGGGTGAGTTTACGAGCAAAACGTTTAAGTGTGATCTTATCTTAAAATTATACCTACTTTAGATAATATGTAGGTAATGAGTTTTGTGCGTTGTTTTAACTCTGGAGTCAGTTAAGAGGGCCCTTCCCGGTCCCTCTATCGTCAACATGAGCATGATTGAAAAGCTTGTTTTTTCATCCAACGCAATGTTTGAAAAAGAAGCAAGAGTGAGAACGTGATAACATTGAACGAATAATAGCGCGCAAAAATTTCACAAAACTTGTTCCAGGAAATACGTGTTCTTGAAAAAGCTTTACAATTTTTTGGAAAGAATGTTTGTCACTTAAAATTTCCGTTACCTGTGCGAGGTTTTTATGAAGATTTTTTTTTACTTTTACAATTCATGAGTACATTATGAACGGCCAAAGTTCAGGTAAAATTTGTACAAAAAAAGCAGATTTTTGGAGGCTTACGCGTATACTGAATTTGTTTCCCCAAAATTTGATTTTTTACTTGCATAGAAGCCTAGATAAAGTGCACAAGATACCAAGTAGTTCAAAAATGTCAATGATAGTTGTGTTATAACGTTATAATAACTTACGAGCGTTTCTATCAAAAGTACGACGGGTTGGCCGGTCTTAAGTAAGATAGGGTGCTAACAATCGGGAATGGAGTTATGGTAATACTAGATAGAGGTATTTTACGTGTAGATGTACGTAAAGGATGAATGAAAGGCGACTAACAAAAAGTATTTACAAGGAAGATGTGAGTGGAAACGCCGGGAGGGGTAGCCCTAGGAGGACATATAGTGACCTTATTGGTGATGTTCTTCAAAAAGGTCAGGTGCGTGGTACTCGCAACCAGCGTGCTTTTATGACCAGCGAGGTAAACATACTAACAGTAGGAACGGGTTTCATTTTGACAGTTCAACAACATTCATTGCGTTATTTACGTTGTTGAGCAGACAATTTTTGAACATATGAAGCAATGGATTAGCAATAGGCTTCAAAATGATTCAGATTGTGATGGATAGTGTGTTACGTAATTAGGGTGTAGATGTATGATCGTAAACGAGGCAAAAGGGCTATGTAAGGATCGTAGCAGGTGGCGTTCTGTAGTTTCTGCCTACCCCCATGGAAAGAAGGCATGAGTTTATGTATGTATGTGTACGTAAAGTTAAGGAGACCAAAGTGTCTTCATATACCTACAGTCCTTTCATAGTAATTTTACCTTTGAAAGCAGTAAACCGGCAGAAACTTTATTATAAACTTTATTATGTGATTCAGTTTGATTTTGATAGAATTGTTTTAATTTGTATTTTTTTTTTGAAATGGCAGTTCGTAGTTGTGACCTCTGAGGTCCTGGCTACTTAACCGAACTATCCTGTGGGTGCCTTAAGATTTTACTCGAAAAGCCTCCAGCCTGGAGAGAAATTTAATACTAAACTTATATTTAAATGACCGCACGCTAAGGGCACCCCCTGTGGGGTACGGATCTCGGCTTAGTGAGGGGTCGTGGATTGTTCGAAAGAGTTACCGTGGCCCTGGCGCACAGGCAACTGAAGGAACACGGGTGGGTTTTAGTCAGTAAGAGTCTGACACGCCCTTCCGCTCCGTCCAGAGCGGGAGAGGTCATTTGATGATTTCCCACCCAAAAAAAAAAGGTCATCACTGAGAGAGGGCAGCAAGTTGGGACAGGCTGGATCGAAAGCTGATGTTTTAATTTGAAATATCACTGTGTTTTTAATAGTGATGCAAACTCAGAGGTAAAATAAGTGTACAAGGTGTTACATACCTAATTAAAGTCAAAAACGACACCTCAAAACATCGCTTCGAAATTCGAACGGTGTCTCGTTGTGACTCCGCGATGATTTACTTTTAAAAACAAAATGAGTTCGCTTTCGAATTGTGTGCGCTCACTTGAGTGAGGTGAGCAGTGAAGTTTACAGAATAGCTACAGGTTGGATATCGATTGACCACACATAAAGCGTTACGAAAAAGTACAGTCATAAAAGATACAAATCTTCACTACCTATACCTTTTACCGACAAGGGACTAGAAAAAATGCCTGCAATAAAACAAAACCTTATAGCCTTAGAAAAAGATAAATAGCACTAACATTTGCAATAACTTATTGTACGGAACCCAGCCGCTTGTGAAGTTATCGCGCCTTATGTAATCTTGTGAAGAATAGATTTTGTGCCGCATTAGGGTTTTGTGGCGATGGATCATTTTGACACAAAGAGATTCACGGTTGGGTAGGATCAGGCACATTTTGGATATAAAACCATTAAGGCAAAACTAAATGATGTGAGGAATATTATTGCAGACATCTAAAATTAACAGTTAATAATGGCCAAATATATACGAGATAAATAATACTCATCATAATTCCAGTTTTTTTAACCGACAAAGAAAGGAAGAGGTTGTCGATTAGACTGTTTTTAAGCTATTGCATAGCTTTTATCGCGGGCTTTGAGCGCGGCGACCGAATCAAGAAATTCCGTAACGAAAATAAAACCTAACACCCCCCACTCCGCCTACCATGTAGCTCGGCCGAGCGTTCGCTTAACGTGTATGTATATGGTATGACTGTACTTAAATTAATATCAAGAAAATAAAATACTGCATAAATAAAAAATAAAAAAATAATTATAATTGCATAAGTTGATAAAAAATGCTATGCAATACCGCGACAGTCCCCGAGTGCCACACATGTTTTTTTTTTTTGTGTTTGTTACCTTAGAACTTTTTTCTAGGTGGACCGATTTCGACTTTTCTTGGTGCTTTTTGTGTGTGTGTGATAAATTTGATCAAGATCTGACCAGTAGTATTTGAGTTATCATTAATAATGCGTATATTTTCCACTAGGCATATATAGATGATGTTTTAATAACTTCCTGTCACTGCTATTTACGTATCAAGTAGTGGTAAACGAATTTATGTGGGGTAGGTACAACAACTAAAAAGTGAAAAATAAAAACTTTTGTACAAAAAAAACCAGCGACTCCCAAAAAAACACAAAAAAAGTGAAAAATAGCTTTAATTTCGGAAGTCGGTGGCAAAAAATGTAAATACAAAAACCAAAGACACCGACTTCCGAAATTAAAGTTTTTTATTTTTATTTTTTTGGAAGTTGGTTGTTTTTTTTTTGTTTAAAAGTTTTCTAATGTAAAACTTTGGCGTTGCGTTTAGGCGTATTGCTGCAGTTCGGCACCTATGTATTCTACTTTTGTACTCGACAAACACAATATAGAAAGGAAAAATTTGCAGCTTAAGGTCTTCGAAATCATTTACGCGTCATTCAGAGCATCAAGGATATTGTCTTGCGTGCTGTGGCGTTAAAAATAGCCCGTTAAACGATTGCTTACATTAATGTAATTCAGCTCCAAAAGTAATTGATATAAAGGCCACACCTGCGTAATGTCTCATTTAACGCGTTAATTCACGCGTAACGACACAGGTGTGGCAGAAGTATTACGGTGCTCCAACACATTTATTTACACAAAAGGACTAATTCTTCTTTTGAAAGATAAACCCTCAAAGGTACACTCTACGATTATATCGAGAAAAAGGTGTAAAGTAACATTAAACACGAATTTTCTGACAGGGGATAAGATGTCTCCTGTTATGGTATTATAGAGGTATAGAAAAGGGAGGATCCTCCGACCAGACTGGTGTATCGTGGGCAACAGCGCGACGTTTGATGTCGGGACGTTGTATATTATGCTAGTTGCGCGGTAAGCTCTGCTTGCGCGATGCAGGATTTTGCGTGACGTCAGTGTGACGCGTAGCTCGCATGTGGCGATGTAGATACCGCTACAGTATTACTTATTTTAAAAACGACAAAAAGTCGTAAATAGTGAAGTTGTTTTCAAGGATTCCCCTTAGCTAGTATAAATAAATCAATCTATTAAAAAGTTACTAGGATATTAATAAAATGGCCAAGCTAGCTTGCCATCCTACCAACCCCTATGTAGCACACACGTTAAGTTATAATAAGATCGCTTATCTCCCTTGGTATAAGGGAGTATCATAAATATCATACCAGGGTGTAGAACAGCGGTATCAATTATACATACAACCATACAATGTGTACATGATGAGCAGCGATCGGATATTCGGATGCATATTCACCTAAAGTTGAGATGTTGGCTACTACGGAATGCGCTTTTGTATCGAAAAAAATCCGCTAACGTCAGATTTCAGTGACCAAACCGGACCAAATCATAGCGATCGAAAGGTAGTGATTAAAGTTGTTGTAGCCGAGGTAATATTTACGCCCAATCAAGTTACAGTACTTAAATTGATAAAAAATGTTATTTAATTTATATATTTTTCTTTTGTTTTAACGAACACAAACCACCTCTTCTCTTACGCCCTACGTACACATATTTGCATCGGGGATTAAACATTAATTTTAAATAAATACGCATCTAATTTTTTACAAAAAAAATGCCTATTTTAAGAATCCGGAACAAAATAAAAAAAATATTAGCTGTAGGTAAATATACATCCGAATATCCGATCTCTGATGATGAGTGAAGTCCTTCAAATACTTGAGGGACTTCACTCATCATCAGAGATCTTTGGTCGATGGGTCTTTTTACACCCTGTATACACAGGGTGTAAAAAGACCCATCACGAAGCCGTCATCTACGCTTTTTGTAGCTGTACATCAAACTTAGTAACTTTGTGGAAAAATAAATTGCTAGGAAAACACTTTTATTTTTGGTGTGAAAGTTAGAATTATTCCGGTCTGTCACCCTGCTTTGTCCCCTTAGGGAGAAAGTTCGAACTTTATTCACTATACCTGTCCCCCTACCACTGATAGGGGGACAGATAGTAGTGAATAAAGTTCGAACAATAAAGTTAAATAAATATTTAAAGTTAAATAAAGGACAGAGAAAAGTTTTTTTTCCGATGTTCTCCTAAGGGGACAAAGCAGGGTGACAGATCGGAATATTCCGAAAATTCATTGTAACACACGCAAAACATTGTGCTTATGGATTCATACAACGGTACATGGATCTTTGGAGTATTATAAGTTTTTCAATATTTTCGTAACCACAAGGTTCCCAGGTATAGGGTCCAGAACCTACAAAAAAAAAGATTATATTAACGGGAAGTACACGTGACTTTCGGCTTTGTTAAGGATATTTATACACTTGTTATTTGGCTAATTTGATGTACAAGATGAACAAAAAGGCCACTCAAAAAAGGCATTAAAATACCCTCCAGGAATGAATAGTGAACGGTTCCAATTGGTCGTTTCCTATGGAGAAGAGCCGATAAGAAACTCCACGGTTACTCTTTTAAAAATGATTGGCATTTACAATATTAACGTCAGAAGCTAGGTGCATTTCCAAATGGCCGTTACCTATGGAGAGGAGCCGACAAGAAACTCCACGGTTACTCTTTTAAAAATGATTGGCATTTACAATGTTAACGTCAGAAGCTAGGTGCACGGTTCCAATTGGTCGTTTCCTATGGAGAAGAGCCGACAAGAAACTCCACGGTTACTCTTTTAAAAATGATTGGCATTTACAATGTTAACGTCAGAAGCCAGGTGCACGGTTCCAATTGGTCGTTTCCTATGGAGAAGAGCCGACAAGAAACTCCACGGATACTCTTTTAAAAATGATTGGCATTTACAATTTTAACGTCAGAAGCTAGGTGCATGGTTCCAAATGGTCGTTTCCTATGGAGAGGAGCTGGCAAGAAACTCCACGGTTACTCTTTTAAAAATGATTGGCATTTACAATGTTTTCAAATTATGTTATGAAATAGGTAGATATGGGAGGACAGTGCCGGCCTGTCAACAAGTAACAGATACTCAACAAAATATAAAATGGTCTACAATTCTGTAGACCATTTTATATTTTGTTTGTTTTTTTTTTGTTATTTATCTACAGTCTACAAGTTATGCCTTCAATACAACAAGAAACCATGCAGATTATACTGATTATGTTAACATTTACGTACGGCTTACATGTATGTCCGGTAAACCCTGAACAGTTAGTTTATGTCATGTCAAGAACAGCAGGTTTTTACCTACCCTGAAATTCTAACAATTTTGCAGCACAAATACGAGAAATTTAGCCCCAAATTTCAAGTGTCATAATTCGTTTCAATATTTTGTGTTAGCATTTGAGCATGAAAAATAATGCTCATTTGTCTAGCTTTTCCCATTTCTAGGTTGTGTTCGTCTTCCAGTCTCGCAATGTGGCAAAAACTGCGATATTTTACATGAACCATCTGTTACCAGGCCTCCATAACCCGATTACTTGGTAACACAGAAATTCTTCTGTGAAGACAGAAGAAGAAGTGTCACTGTCTAACTAACACTTCGAAATTCGAACGGTGTCTCGTTGTGAATCCGCGATGATTTACTTTAAAAACAAATGAGTTCGCTTTCTAATTGTGTGCGCTCACTTGAGGGGAGGTTCTAAGTGAACTTTACAGAATAGCACTAAAGTCGTCTGACTTTCCGAATGCCCGTAATAGCTGTCATAGATATTCGAATGACAAACGAGACCGACGGTTTAACTTGCTCTCTAAGATTCGAAGCTATTTGGTGAGTAGACAAAAACAAATGACGTTGTTAGCAGAAATAGCACAATTCTCAAAATCTAGTTGTATCGATCTGTCACTTACATTGCAAATCTGTCTGTGTCAGAATTTGAAAAAGGATTTAGGATTGCATGTGAGGATATTGCCAATTTGTTAAGCCAAAGTCAGCTTACAAAACGCAGACAGTTTACCTATCAGCTCGACTCTTTTGCATAATCACTCACAGACATTCAGGAAAGGTCCACTCAAATCGGTGTGGTTCTTTCCTCAAAATACCGCGCCCGCCACTAATCTACATGGTTCTCATAAATGAACGGACTAAGATTATGCCTGAACTAAGAGTCTATTACATCTTAGTTTGGTGGTTCGGTGGCGGTTGAGATGTTTCGGTGCTTCTTCTCAGAGTAATCGGAAATACCGACCTCATCTAGTTTTAAGAAATAACTTGTTTTTGACGTATAAAAGTGTTTTATATTACAGTGTTGTGTATTTACTTTATACTTACTTAGTTAATCATGAACACCACCTTCTCCACAGGTGGTGCCGTTCGAACGTAGTCGCTTAGTTTGTAAGTTTCCTGCGCTGGCTGGAGGCCTTCTTTTATTTTTTTGGGTGCAAGTCGTCAAATTACTTCTCCTGCTCTGGGCGGAGCAGGTGTGTCAGACTTTTACTGACTAAAACCCATCTGTTTTCCTTCAGTTGCCTGTGCCAGGGGCCACGGTAACTCTTAGGCCTTAATTTATTCAGGCAGCACAGGATAACCCGATTAAGCAGCCAAATACCTCCTAAGTCGACCTGAAAGATGCCTTAAATAACAAAAAAACGTAAGACTCCTAACACTAGTAAAATACTACATGTCCTTGCTGTAAACACACTGAAAAGTACCCGATTTAAATACAATCCGCCGATAAATAAAATATTTCCCCTTTTCCAATGCACTCAATAAGAAAAAGGGGATAGCTTTATTCATACCAAAGTTCTGCACGACTGATTCTAAAATGGAAACTCTAACCAATATGGCGGCTTTAGGCTGCCTGTTCGCTGAAGCGATGCGAAGGCGCGGTGCAAGAGCGAAAAAGCGTTCGTGTGGCGAATGTAAGTGGTCTCAGCTTTGAATACATTTGGCTGTTGAAAGATTAAACTAGGTACCATTTAAGGCAGAATACACACACACACTGACTGCATAGTAAAAACTGATAACGTCAATTGTCGTTCTGATCTGGGGCCTATTTAATAAAACCGACAGAAGGCAGGTACCGGGCTATAATCTGACAATTTAACAAGTATTTTTTCATAGTGTTCTGTTTGTGTATAGTGTATTTATTTTATTTCTTATTTTAATGTTTATTTTTAATTTTCGTATGCTGCACTGGTTGACGTCATCACGTCAGCGCTGGCTATCACTGAAAACCAGCGCTGGGGCTCTGTCTCGCATAGGGTCGTAGCATTATGCTGAGCGATTGCCGTTTTGCGTGAATGTGACGCATATTTTCCCCCAACTCGTTCTTTTTGTGTTTGTGTGTTTTTTCTTTGCGTTAATAAATGTATTTTCTTTCTTTTCTTTCTTTTCTTTCTTTTTTCTTTTTATCGTGAAAATTTGTCAATATGATATTTTTTTATCAAAATACCACTTTGTTAGGTATCGTAATGGATAGAGTCCAGCCCCTGCAGTCTCGACATTAGACAGCGACAAAAATCGGTCGCTAAGTCGTATCGTTGTCAAATTCCTGTAATAGATTTTTAACTTTATTTCGAAAGCATAAGGTTGAAAATCTATTAAAGAAATTTGACATCGATTAGACTTAACGACCGATTTTTGTCGTTATATTTGTCGAGACTGCAGGGCCAAATATTTGGACATTATTACGAAAAGTTTGATTTTAATCGACTTCAAGAAACCGGCCAAGTGCGTGTCTGACCACGCAAAATGAAGGGTTCCGTAGTTGGTATGAATTTATACCAAGAACAAACTTAACATTGTAGTTGAAAAACATGATCTCTCATCCCCACTTTACATATAGAGGAGGTACATAAAACAAAAAAAATCATGATTTTGTTTTACCACTTTGTCGGCGTAAGTAATATGTATATCCATGTCAAATTATACCTTTCTATACTCCATTTGAAATAAGATTAGACATTTAGAAAAACCATTTCTACACTCCGTTCAACCGATTTTGACTTCTATTCCGTAGGTATAAGGATGGCATTAAAAGAAATAACATGTTTACAATACCAACTGTTTACTGCAACTGCTATTTGTCATACCAACAACGCAATAGAAGTCAAAATCGGTTGAACAGACTGTAAAAAAGGGTTAGTTAAATTTCTAATCTTATTTCAAATGGAGTATAGTATTAAGAGTCTCTGAGCTAAGCTGCGGACAAACGATCGGAAGAACATTTCGAAACTATATGGGTTCCTTGTTGACTACGGAACCCTAAAAAGGACGAGTTTATGCATTTCGTGGTTTCTTTTTTTCATTTATGTACACCGACTTTTCCGTTATTACTGGGCTGATTTACATAATTCTTTTCATTTGGGTGAAGAAGCTCGCGCGGTAGGCTCATTTATATTGTACTAGCTGCGCCCCGCGGTTTCACCCGCATAAGTCTCGATCCCGATAAAATATCGGGGTAGTAAGTATCCTATGTCCTAATTCAGGTCATAGTCTACCCATGTGCCAAATTTTATCCAAATCCGTTTAGCCATTTTAGCGTGATTGAGTAACAAACATCCAAACATCCACACTTTCACATTTATAATATTACTAGCTGCGCCCCGCGGTTTCACCCGCAGAAATCTCGATCCCGTGGGAATATCGGGATAAAAAGTATCCTATGTCCTAATCCAGGTCATAGTCTACCTATATGCCAAATTTTATCCAAATCCGTTCAGCCGTTTTAGCGTTATTGAGTAACAAACATCCACACTTTCACATTTATAATATTATATATATATATATATATATATATATATATATATATATATATAGTAGGATATTACTAGCTGCGCCCCGCGGTTTCACCCGCATAAGTCTCGATCCCGATGAAATATCGGGATAGTAAGTATCCTATGTTTTAATCCAAGTCATGGTCTACCTATGTGCCAAATTTCACCCAAATCTGTTCAGCCGTTTTTGCGTGATTGAGTAACAAACATCCACACTTTCACATTTATAATATTAATATAGTAGGATATATATATATATATATATATATAAGTAGGATTAGTAGGATAGTAGGATTAACTTTGCTTGGATATATTATTTCAGTTAGCTTCAATATTATAAGTAATCCACTTGGTATTTGGTATATGTTGATGATGTTATAAAACTTCCTGTCACTGTTGTTTCCATAGTGTTATACAAATCGCTTCGGCAGACGTAGGTGATTAATTTTGATTAGATCAAAAGAACTGACTACTGTCATTAAAACTGACCATTGTCATTAATAATAATAATAGGAGGTTCCTCTCTCTAGAGCCCTGACCACCGGCAGCTTGGATCCTGTTTCTGATGCCGATGGACCACTATTTTTTATATTTTTAAATGTCTAAGTATGCTTTTTGTAAAAATATATAAAAATGTATTTAATATGTATCAAGATAAATAAACGAAAATAATAATAATAAGACATTTATTTCAGACGTAGTCCATATGCTGTTAGTAACACAAAAAACCTTATAAAGCTATTTTTAGTAAATACAAAAAAACAATGCCATAGGAAGAAATAAAAATAAAAATCACAAAGTGGCACCGCACAGGTATGCCAGTTTAAGCCAAGCCCTGGACGCGTCCACCTGCAGTGTGTAGTCGCATCCAGTGCCGCCACATCGGCGAGTCCCAGCGGCCCATGAACACGGTCAGAAGGTTGTTCGAGCTCGTCCGCATGCGCTTCATAAGAGACGCACAACGCTTCTACATGACGGCATGAAAACTTTAAACGCTTTTCTCCGCAAAAATAATAATCATTATCATCATTACTAAAATTTTGGAAAAATCATCTTCTTTTCAATATTTGTAAATATGTGAGCACCATATATCTATCACATAATTAATTTACCCGTCATTGCATTATATTTAATTATTTTTACCTATTGTGGTATAGTAATTTTATTTTAGGTGCATCGTCTTCACATATAATTAATGTGTACCTATATAATATTGTAAAACATTTTAAAAGAGTAACGGTGGAGTTTCTTGCCCATTCTTCTCCATACGAAACTACCTTTTGGAAGGGGCAACTAGAATCAATTCTTTTATTTTTTATTTTTACGGTCAAAGGTACCTTTTATGTGCCTATTTGAAATAAATGATTTGACTTTGACTTTTTTGACTTTACTCCAATGTCCACTCTACTGTATCCGTGTCCACACACGAAAGTGGACACGTAAAATTTATGGAATTCGATTCCCGGCTACAGTGAACAGGAAACCTTATTTTAAACTACAACCCGAATCCATTTAATGGATTTTTCACATGGACGCAGTTTCCAGTCTGCGGCCTAACTTCTGAACTGAACTTTGAGTCTAGTTTTTAAGTTAAAACATAAATAAGGCTTTAGAATAGGAAGCTTATTGTATAATGATTTTATTCAGTGGAAATTTAATAATACAGTATTTTGAAAATAAGTGGTGGTTTATCAAAAATTAGTGGGCTATAAATTTTCAGTCTGTTTTCTAAATGGTTTTTCTTGTGAGAATACAGATTTGTGTTAAATTTTAATAGTTTAATTGCAAAGAAAAAAAAATTTGCATTGCATATACCCATTTCCTAAGTTTTAGAGTTTCGTATCAAAATATTAAGTATAGGTACAAAAGTTACCCTTTTGGAATTGTTTTCATAATAATATTTTTTCTTTGCTCTTGACTTAAGTGTGTCATTAATTCATTATGGTTAAAGTATTTATGTATCTGCAATTCTGCAAGTTATACCAAAACCAATAAAACAGAAAAAAAATACATGTCACGCATCCCCTTTTTCGAAGTCGGTTAAAAAGGCTAAATTATCCAATTCCTTCAGTATGGTCTACTTATTCGACGTAAGGTACTCTGTCATGACCTGCCGATATGTTCTGCAAAAATTTTACCGGGAAAATTTTGGTGATAAATGATTTTATTTCTGTAAGTAGGTTTGTACAAACACTTTTACACGTCAATGATATTTTTTAAACTAGATGAGGTCGGCGTTTCCTATCTGACTACTCTGAGAAGAAATGCCGAAACAAACTCAGAGGTCACAGTCTCTTTTAAAGTCCAGACATAATTTTGGTCAGATCATGTGAAGGCCATGTAGATTGGTATTTGAAATGGTCTTTTGAGGAAAGAACCAAACAGATTGAGTGGACCTGTCCAGTCAGTGCAAGCATTTTTCAGTAGAAGAGGTGAAGTGAGTTGTCAATAGTGTCAAAACCTAGCATTGGGTGGTATATCAGCTCACTACAAGTTCACTTCGATTAACTAGCTTTTGCCCGCGGCTTCGCCCACGTGGAGGTCTATAAAATCCTGTAAATCCTCCTTCTATGTACCAACTCTCATGGTGTTCGGTCAACGGTGTTGGTATTAACTCTAGACTCGCAAAATGTATTATTTATATTTTTTAAATTTACTCTTAACACACTACTAAAGTTTCTAATAATATATAATTCAGCCATGATTCGAAAGTCACGTAACGCCATCTAGCGTCCTAAAGCAATTGTGACCGTCGACAGTTATTGTTTTTTCCCTCGGGAACAGTACTATTTTTCTGGATGAAAGGTATCTTATGTCCTTTTTTGTACCCCTGACAAAGTATATACAAAATTTCATGATGATCGGTTCAGGGGTTTAGGCATGAAAAACAAGCAACAAACAAGCTTACTTTCGCATTTATGATATTAGTTAGGAGAGACCGGCACCCTAATTACGTAACACACTATCTATCACACTCTGAATCATTTTGAAGCCTGTTGCTGTTCCATTGCTTCATAATGCTCGAAAATTTGTCTGCTCAACAACGAAAATAACGCAATGAATGTTGTTGAACTGTCAAAATGAAACCCATTCCTACTGTTAGTGTGTTACAGAATTACGCCGCTGTAGTTATCTACCAAAATTGTTACTCCCGATGTTTCCATAAACGTCGTAAAAAATGTCAAAAGAGTTTTTACGCACCACACCTGTATTACATAATGGTTAACATTATTACGTAACTGATTTCCCAACGGGTCGTCAAGGTCAGACGAGCGGCTGCATAAAACAGGAATGTCACTTGTATAAAACAGCGTTCAGAGGAACGTTTGACAAGTTTGAGCTACGCAAACTAAGGCGCGTATTGCAGAATATTAATTTTTGTATGGTTATCATCTGCATAGGCTTTTCCTAAATATGTTGAAAATCAAAATAAAAAGTCATCTATGTATTCAAACTAGGCTGAGAATCAGCACTTTTTGAAAGTCAAAATTACATAAGACCGTCCCCAAAACGCCTGCCCGTCACCACTTCCTAGTGCTTTAGCTGGGAAGAAAAAGTGGCGCAGCAAACTCCCCAACAGTAAGGGTTGGCATCCAGTCTAACGGGAGATAGCTGAATACCAGTTCTTTGCATGGAGTGACTGCCTATCTGATCTCCACAGCCCAGTTACTGGGTAACACGATAAGGGTAGGATTTAACCAGCTTCCAAAAGGGAGGAGGTTGTACGTTTGGCTGTATGTATTTTTTTTTTCTTTTTGCCAAGTCAGAATCTGATGAGGGGATTCCATGGAAATCGAGGGATATACTCAAATTTTATAGGCACACCTAGAGCGATTTGGGTGTTTTTTATAGTAACTCGTGCATTTGTTCTCGGAAAGCACCATTCGGAGAAGTGGAACTGATGATGAAGACCAGAGGTGGCCACCGGAACTACTCAATAATAAGTATTTCTCACGGGTTGCGATTCAATTGCTTTAATATGGTTGTTAAGCAATTTATGCTCGTCACAATGCATAATTATGGTGAAATGGAGACCATCAGCTCCATTTCTTCTGGTTCTTACCAGGAGAACTCCTCAACAATTAACGTCCCTGCATCAGGAAAAGCAATATATTGTAAAAGGTGATCAGCAGTTGACATTAGGCTATTATAAATTAGATACATTAATAACTAATCCACTAAAAAAGAAAAAATATAAAAACGTTTTTGACAAAAAAAAAAACAACCGACTTCCAAAAACACCACTACAAACTGAAAAATAACTTTAATTTCGAAAGTCGGTGGCAAAAAACTAAAATACAAGTCCAAAGACACCGACTTCCGAAATTAAAGTTATTTTTCACTTTATAGTGTTTTTTTTTGGAAGTCGGTTGATTTGTTTTTTCAAATCAAATCAAATCATTTATTTCTTTGCAAACGTGGGTTTAGTAAGTACATAGGTGTTTTTATAATAAAGTTCTCCATATTTTACCGTCCCGTGGGCATGCAAAGGTTTACAATTTCAAATAACAAATCAAAAATAAGTGGCAGATCATTGTAATTACAAAACAAAAAACATTTTTTTTTGTAAAATTGTTTTTATTAGCCTTTAAATCATCGTCAATCAACCGTCATCCGCAAGAAAACTGTATCCCTGATCTGCAGAATGCGTGGCAGCTGCAACGGAATTCTAAAGACCGTAGCTGATAGGATCTCTTCTCCGCTATGGAGATCCTTTGTAAAGCGGGTAATTTGAATCTGTTTTAATAATATTTTAATTTAATCTAATTTCGTAATGTATGGATCAAGTCGTCTGAAATAAATGAATTTTATTTTTATTTATTTATTTATTTAAGCACACTTTGCTCTGCTTGTGTAAACTTAACTCCACAGGTAAAGCTTTGTCTCATTACAATGTAGCTAGAATATGTTTATTCTCGACGGTAAGATGTTTATTCGCTTGCTACGATGCACGATGGTAATAACAATTTCTCTGGAATTATGACCGTGTTTATGTAAAGGGTGTTTAAATTAGATCTGTCTTCTGTCTGGCTGGCTATGTGGTGGGTTTCAGTGTCTCTTTAATAGGGTAAGTTGAAGTGGGATTTATAGATGTCCGTAGGTGTGTCCGTGGCATCACAGCGGGGCCTATCAGAATACCAGGGCCGGCAGTCTCGACATAGATACCGACAAAAATCGGTCGTTAAGTCCAATCGATGTCAAATTTCTTTAATAGATTTTCAACCTTATGCTTTGGAAATAAAGTTGAAAATCTATTAAAGGAATTTGACATCGATACGACTTAGCGACAGATTTTTGTCGCTATCTAATGTCGAGCCCAGCGCAGCGGTATTTCTTTTTTAAATATTGCAGTATTATGGTGAGATAGGAGCCTTTTTGGCCTCGCACAGTTCTTTTATTTTTTAATTGTTTATTGTTGTTTTAATGTTCATTTTGTTAGTTTTATATGCTCTTTTTTATTTATTTACTGTTTGTATTTCCTGTGCGTGTCCCAAATAAAATATATTTCTTTCTTTCTTTCTAAGTGATGTAAGGGATTTTGAAATCGCCCGTTCAGAGTCCTTCCAAGAACATGCGATGTACTTAAACGTTACGTAAATTCGAACGATTTTAATCGAAAATGCATCTATCCTATACAGTTGAGGTTTTTTTTTTTCGACAAGTGTAATAATATATCCCACATAGCTATGAATAGAAGTTTTAAAACTAAGTAAATATTATGTGCAAAACTAGTAGGTTTTGTTTTTCAATTATTTTGAAATCGTTCGAATTTACGTTACAAATACCCTGCGCGTTCGTGCAGAGCCCATAGAAAGCACGAAAAACAGTTTTTGGTTTTCATAATCCTAATAACAACCAGCCAATAATAGAAAATTGACAACTTAATTATTAATAAAATATATACTTATTTAGTATCAATAAATATTATTAAAATATGTACCTAATACTGAATGTATTAGGTACATATTTTAATTATTTTTACCACCTCTTTACTCGACCAGTGCAAGTGTGGTCGATTACAATTTACAACTAAAGTTTCAACGTTACAACACTAAAATCCAAGTGTAATTTCACAGAAAGAAGGAAAGAAGAAAAGAACATTGCACATAAACAGGGAGAATAATGTACATATTTAATGCTAAGGCTAACAATACTTCGCGCGCTCTCTCTCGCACACCGCTTGACGTCTCGCTGTTAAACAGGGACCGCGCGAAGTGTAGTCTGCTATGTCGCGACAATGTAGCCGTAGGAGTACAAAAAAAAAACCTTAATATCTAATCTTACCTCTGCGCATAATACTCGAAGAAAGCGACCAGTATTTCAATGGACCTCGTCATTGCGGCCCACATCTCGTGCGGCTTGCATTTTGGGGTCAGCGCAGACGGTAGTCGAGATGGCCCCTCAGACATTTAGCACTACGTTCTTACATAATTTTTAGGCACAAAAAATAGTTAAATACTACGGTATTGTATGATCACTGGGTGCACTTCACTTTTTTCTTTTGAAGACACTTTGATTTTATTCAGTTTTAAAGGTTAATTCTGTAAATTGAAATGTAAAAAAGAAAACTTTTAAATGACGTAGGAATATTAACTCATTCTTCAAAATAGCTCAAATGAACACTTTTTATCAGATAACGCATTATAAAATAAATAATATGATTTTTGGGCCATTGCACTTGTTTGACTACTTCTTCTAAATTAGTTTTTCCGTGAAAACACAACATAATTAAGGCCAGCTCAATATAGAGAAGATTTATAAGACTTATAATTTTTAAGATTCCCGCAAACAGGCGCGACGCGACAGCGCGACACAAAGGCACCGCTCCTTGCGCGACAGGCGGTGCCTTTGTGTAGCGCTGTCACTTCGCGCCAGTGTGTACGTGCCTTTATGATTGATTTGACCTGATGGCAGCTAAAGCCACGAACCCAGGTTTAATCAATTTGCTACTACATTTACCTCACTACATGTTTTTGCTTGACCAGTGACGCAAAAGCCAACACACGTGCCTGCATAATTGGAACACTACACCTTTCAGTCAGTGGGTCGCCTTAGGGTCGGAGTAGTAGGAGTTGCAGTATACGCTTAGAGGCACTATGAGCAGCCAACTGGGACTGGAACTTAAGACTTAGTAAATTTTTCGGAAATCTACCAATTTTATTGCAGTATCGGGCAATACTGGAGAATGACAGTCAGCCATCTTTTTTATATGTCAGATTGAATTAAAAATGTGACACTGCCAGACTCTAATAAAAAAAAAATAACTTGTGCGGTCGGGGACTGCTGTCAGGAATGAAGTTCCTTACGCAATAATCGCACGCACACACATACTCGTTTAAAAAAGAAAGATACAGAGAGAGACAGAAAGTTGTATGTAGAAAGCTTTTTCCTCGTTAAGGAATTTCGTTACAAAAAATAAAAGATTTATATTTCATAAAATAGCCCGAAGCCCTTAAAAAGGTTTTAGATTGATTTTTATTTATTTATTTATTTATTCATTCAGTAGTACACATACAAAATATATATTTAAGTTGGTGCCAACATAAACTCATTAGAGTTTTACCGTGCACCAAAGTCATCGACTACATAATTTAGAGCATCAAAACCACCTAAGAAGGTACTTAGTAAAGAAAGAAACAACAAATAACTTTATAACGGGTATTTAAGCAAAACATTATCTAATACCAACGAGCGAACATCGGTGACCAATAATAATAATAATAATATATTTATTTGCTTAAAACACGGTATAAAAAGGTCTTACATAAAAATGAGATCATACATGTTTAGCTTAAAAATAAAGCATGCAAAATTGTTAAGCACAAGCAAGTGCAAGATGCAAGTGTTGAATGTTGCTAATATTAGTGTTCTAGGAACTCCTTAATACTATAGAAATTATTTTCATTCAACCAATTGTACAATTTAAATTTAAATAGTCTACAATTTAATTCTTTCAGCGTCTTTGGTAACTTATTAAATACACGTACACACATAGCTACACAGTTTTTATTATATTTAGTACACCTAGGCAGTTCGTCAAGTACAAGTGTGTATTGGTCACGCCGACTTCGTGAACATACTTCTTCTGCTGTTTTAAATAATTCTTTGTGTTTCTTTACGAACATACACATCTCATAAATATATAACGATGGCAACGGTAGCAAACCAAGCTTTTTAAATATTGGTTTACACGATTCATCGGACGGAATTCCGTATAAGGCGCGTATACATTTTTTTTGTGCGATAAATGCCCTGTTGTGTTCCGTACTATTTCCCCATGTTATTAGTCCGTACCGCAACGAGGACTCAACGTACGCTCGATAAGACATTACAGCCGTTTTTATATTAGTTACATATTTAATTTTTCTAAGGGCATATACAAATTTATTTATTTTATTGCATACGTACTGAACCTGCGCCTTCCAGTCTAAATATTCATCCAAAACAATACCCAAAAATTTAGTTTGTTCGACATGTGTTATTTTACGTATATCCATTTTTAAATTAAATTTATTATTATGGTGTTTATTAAATTGTATGTATACGGATTTGTCGAGATTTATAGAAAGATTATTATTGTTCAGCCAATTAATTAGAATGTCAATAGTATTATTTATGTCAGTTTCATGGTCAGTAATTGAATTATATTTTTTGTCAGCAGTTACAATTATGGAAATATCATCCGCAAAAAGAAAACATCTGTGTTTAGTTATGTCAACTATGTCATTTATATAGAGAAGAAATAAGATGGGACCCAATATGCTACCTTGGGGCACGCCGCGTTTTACACATTGATATTCAGACGTATGCATTATCATGTCTCTATTTTCGTCCAGTTTAGTAACTGCGACACTCTGTTGTCTGTCAGTTAGGTACGACGATATCCATTGATGCGGCAGTCCTCTGATTCCAAGAGCTTCTAATTTTTGTAATAAGTTGGTATGTGTAACAAGATCGAATGCCTTCGATAAGTCAAAGAAAAGCCCCGTTACCAACTGATTTTTATTTAAATTGCTCAGTATTGTTTTTAAGAGTGAGAATATGGCTAATGATGTAGATTTACCTTTTTGAAATCCAAATTGTTGTTCCCTTATTATGTTAAATTTACTGCAGTAATTTATTAATCTGTGATACATACATTTCTCGTATATTTTTGAGATGATAGGTATTAATGTAATAGGGCGATAATTGTTCACATCACATTTATCACCCTTTTTGAACAATGGTTTAATAACGGATAATTTTAGAGCTTTTGGGAATAAACCTTGTGAAAATGACAAGTTGATCAAATATGTCAATACTTTACTTATTTCATTGGTACATGTCTTAATTATTCTAGTGTTTAGTTCATCGTAGCCTTCAGAATTGGTGTTGTTTAATGATATTATCTGTTGCCTCACCTCACTTTCAGACATAGGAGTGAGGAACATCGAGCTAGCAATAACGTTGTCATTGGAACAACTATTTATTTGATTTTGTGTAGGGAAACAGTTTATGAAATGGTTGTTGAAGGCAGAAGTTATTTCCGCTGGATTTGTTAGAACTGTATTGTCAACCTGTAAACATTCAATATTATCTTTAGGGTCCGTATGTTGGATTTCGTTTTTTATAACTGACCAAGTGGCTTTACATTTGTTTTTATTGTTGTTCATAAACTTGATATTAGCATTCTGTTTAGCATTATGTATACAATTTTGAAATATTTTATAATATGTGGTGTATTTGTTCTTGTTGGTTCGATTTTTGTTTTTGTAATATTGATATCGTAAGGATCGTTTAGTTTTAGAACACAGTTTAAGACCCTTAGTTATCCACGTTTGTTTAATTTTATTGTTTGTATTTACTTTAACTCTTACTTTTGGAAAACAGAGATTGTAGAACAGGCATATTAAGTTATGGAAGCTATTGAATGCCGTATTTGCATCATTATCCATGTATACATCCGTCCAAAGTAAGTTTTGCAAACATTCCTTAAATTTAAGAGTATTATTTACACTGTAATCTCTTTTGTAGATGTAATATATTGTGGCTTTTGATTGAAATCGTAAGGGAAAGCTTAGCATTTGCGCTGTATCGTGGTCAGAAAGATGTAGTGGTAAGACGTTAGCAATTGCGTTGTGTATATTACTTAGTATATGATCTATACAGGAAAATTTGCGCGTGGCTACGTTAATATGAATGTTCAAGTTGTGTGTGTGTGCTAAGTCTTGAAAGTCTTGGGTTATTTTGCCTTTTTTCAATGTATTTATATTAAAGTCCCCAGTTAAAACTATCCGCGTTTTCGATTTAAATTTTTTGTGTAAATGTTGTAGCATATTATCTAATTTAGTTAAAAATAGGTAAGGGTCTGACTGAGGTGTTCTGTATAAACAAATAATTACTAAATTCTCAAATGCTAACTCTATTCCGCATGCCTCAAAGGTATTTACTGATGCATAATTTTTTACAAATGCTAGTTCTCTAAAACTTATACCCTTCTTAATTAGTATGCAAGTACCACCACGATTTTTTTCCCTGCAAAAATGTGTTGCCATGTCATAATCCGATAACTTGAGATAGTTCTCATATCCTTTTTTGATAAATGTTTCGGAGAAGCAAATTATATGCGGGTCATTCTGTAAATCTCTCATCTCCTGTAACGTTAATTCTAAAAGTTCCTGTTTTGATAGTACGCTTGCAATATTTTGGTGGAGTATCCTAAAATTGTGAGAAGTAGGCATCGCGATTTTAGGCACGAAAAAAAGTGTCGTTTTTAATAATTGGAGGAAAATAATAAGGTATGGTACCTTTTTAGGTTTTTCAGTAGAAATATTAGGTCTTTACCTATGAAATTGCCGTTCTGCAGTACTGGCCATTTCAAATCAAAATAATTTTTGTTTGGCTATGAATTCTAATTTCAAATTAATTTTATTTTAAAAACATGGATTTTTTTTTTCTAAAAGTAGTCATTTCTTTATTGATTAGTGTTACATTTTCATCGCATTTCTATCTTTTTCGTCATCATGGATACGTTAAAAATTCGAGTAATTATGGAATATGAGTACCGTCGTGGCAGCAACGCGGCACAAGCGGCACGCAACATCAACGACGTTTACGGAGCTAACTCTACAAACCAACGCACCACCTGTTATTGGTTTGCTCGCTTCCGTTCTGGAAATTTCGACCTGAAAAATGAACCTCGCGGTCGTCCGAAGACTTTGGTCGACAATGACGAATTAAAGGCGATTGTGGAAGCTGATGATACACAATCTACGGCTGAATTAGCAGCAGCTTTCGACGTTAGCGTCAAAACAATATTGGTCCATTTGCGTCAAATTGGCAAGGTAAAAAAGCTTGACAAATGGGTGCCCCACGAACTCAATGATCGCCAGCGCGAAGTACGCGTCGAGACGTGCCTTGCACTGCTCAACAGACACACAAATGAAGGAATTTTGAACCGCATTGTTACCTGCGATGAAAAATGGATTCTGTTTGATAACCGTAAGCGCTCAGCAAGTTGGTTGGATCCTGGTTCAGCACCTAAACAATGCCCTAAACGAAAACTTACCCCTAGAAAAGTGATGGTCACTGTTTGGTGGTCTAGCGCCGGTGTGATTCATCACAGCTTCTTACCAAACGGGGTGAGCATTACTGCAGATGTGTACTGTGAAGAACTGAACACAATGATGGAGAAGCTGGCGCATCTCCAACCAGCATTGGTCAATCGCTCGTCTCCGCTGCTCCTGCACGACAACGCGCGACCTCATACTGCACAGCAGACGGTCTCCAAGTTGCAAGAACTGGGGTTGGAAGCTCTCCGTCATCCGCCCTACTCACCAGACCTTGCGCCTACAGACTACTACTTTTTCCAGAATTTGGATAACTTCTTGGCGGGAAAAAAATTTAATACCCGAGAGGCAGTACAAAATGCCTTTGAAGAATTTGTTGCCTCCCGTCCAGCTGATTTCTTTAAGAAGGGCATCAATAAACTGCCACTGCGATGGCAAAGATGCATTGATTGCATGGGTGATTACTTCGATTAATACAAATAAAAAATTCATGAAAAAAATTCGTTTAAATTTTTTCATACAAAACGGCAATTTCATAGGTAAAGACCTATTATTAGAAACATTATTTACTCTAAATTCCTTACTGTTGCTACTTTTGAAGTAAAACGGAATGGTCCCTTTTTTGGGCTCAATTACCGTTGTTTTTGGCAAAAAGCTTAGTTTACTACTGGCAAGGTGCTTCCTGATCTCGACTGGATCTAGAAATTTTTTGTTATAATCTTCACAATCTATAAAGTAATTTATTGATTTACAAATGTCAGGCAAGTTATATTTGCTATTGTGTGTGAATTTACAATTTTTATAATATTTACAGATATTTTTGATACTATTGTTTAGTTTATTGACATTTAGGTTGTCATTTTTCAATACACTTAAAACAACAATACTATTTTTAACAAATGTCATAAGTATACTTTTGAGTTGAGATAATACATTACTAATATAAAGGTCATTTTCGCCCAAACATATTACAATTTTGTCTACTGGTCGGAGGTTAACCTTAGTACAGCACTTTACAATTTGGTCGCTATGTGCATATGGCATCGTTTGGGCAAAGACTCCATACTTTTCATATTGTGTAGACTTTCTTGAATGAAGTAGAGCCGCAGCCAGGCCTACGCATTGTTGCGCGCCAAAGATAGCTATGGTTGCAATCTGACCGTCCGTCTTTATTCAACTCGACATCGGTCAAAAGAGTATACTATTTTGATCTTTGTTATCAAGTTAGTAGAAGTATAGTTTCCATGCAGCAATAAGCAGACTATTCAGTGCTGTAGCTTGAAAGGTATTATGTGTCCTGATCAGCGCCCTTTATTTTTATTTTTTTCTGGTGGGAAATCATCAAATGACCTCTCCCGCTCTGGGCGGAGCGGAAGGGCGTGTCAGACTCTTACTGACTAAAACCCATCCGAGTTCCTTCAGTTGCCTGTGCGTCAGGGCCACGGTAACTCTCTGATCAGCACCCTAATTGCGTAACACACTATCCATCACAACTTGAATCATTTTGAAGCCTATTGTTAATCCATTGCTTCGTATGTTCGAAAAATTTGTCTGCTCCACAACGTAAATAACGCAATTAATGTTGTTGAACTGTCAAAATGAAACCCATTCCTACTGTTAGTGTGTTACGCAATTACCCCTTTGATAAAGGGAAGAATTTGAAAACTGTTAAAGATTAAAAAGAGTTAACTGTACCTACATTTACACCGTCTAAGACACATTTTCATACAAGCTTTCCCTAACGTTAATTTAAGTCAACCTTCTGTCATATACCATTAATATCAACCACGCTTCGCTAGATGATTTTATTTATAAGGTTGTTACTGGCCATAATCTTATGAGACACCCTATAATAATATAAACTATCACAGCTTCTCTAAGTACGTAACAAGGTTTTAATAAATTTATACTTCAACTAGCTTCTGCCCGCGACTTCGTCCGCGTGGAATAGTTACTTTGGGCTAACGCTAACTTTAACCCGCGACTTCGTTTACGTAGAGTGTGAAAATATATTTAAATAATACGTACGTTAAGGAGGTGTTTTAGGTACCTACATCACGCTTTTATCAGTACACGGAGAAAAGATTCTTAAAATATTCCTGGGGAGTTTATGAATTTTTACTGGGGCTCTGCAGTAACGCGGAACCATATGCGCAAACCCAAGAAAATTTACCGGGTTACCCAGTACAAATTCTAGAACAAAAAATCATTTAAGGTCTTAGAAATTGTACTGGGTTACCGATTCAATTGTTACTGGGGTACTGAACGTCATTTTTGGTATCTCGCAGAGATAAATGGGGCCACCGCCCTTCCCCGTCATGACCACCCGCCGCCGGCCTTGCACCATTATATTGCTGCAATGTTATTTTAAAACTGCGATATCTCCTAAGATATTCATTGAAATCAAATGATGTCAGGGGCAATTTTGTTTTAAATTAAATACTTGTGATGAATAACGTATTTATTTGGATAAGGATTAATATCATGTTTATAAAAACACCTTCGCAAATAATGCATTATTTTAGAACAAATTTGGTTAGCATAAAAAAGTGTATAGTGAGCCAACCTTAAAAGATAGACATAAGCTGTCGCAGACTTTTTTTTAGAACTTTTAAAGAGGAACAATTCTGTAATACATGATTTTTGCGAAACTTTAACCGTTTACGCAGCGCACGCAGCGGAAGTTCTCAAAAGGAAAAAAAACACAAGATTTTGAAACATTGCTCATTGCTGTTCCGTCCCTATTGGTCTTAGCGTGATGATATATACCCTATAGCCTTCCTCGATAAGTGAGCTATCTAACAATGAAAGAATTTTTCAAATCGGACCAGCAGTTCTTGAGATTAGCGCGTTCAAGCAAACAAACAAACAAACAAAGTCTTCAGCTTTATTATTAGTATAGATTCTATCGAATGATTCATAATAGCTGTAATGGTTGTGCCATTCTTGATTAATTATGGCTTAACATTTTAAGTAAAAAGTTAGGATCTAATTTGGTAGCACTTGAAGAAAGATTTGTCTGCTTCATGCTTGCCAATTTTAGGAAAATTATAATCTAAAAATTCATTTGAAGTTTTAAAATGTAATAAAATAAACATAATATGATTATAAGGGTACTTAAACATATTGAAAACTTCAAATAAAGGTACTGCAACAGGACCTTACTCGACAGTGGCGCCAACTGGTGAGCACAAAAACGATAGCCCCCATTCGAAAGCGAACTCATTTGTTTTTAAAGTAAATCATCGCGCATTTATAAAGAGACCCTGTTCCAATTTCGAAGAGACGTTTAGAGACGTTGTCGTTTCGATTTTCGATTTTATTATTTTAGTAATTCAATCCTCAAAAATATCTGTCTACCCACAAAAATTTACATAAATTTACTGAACATCTCTAGATATACACCATGCGTTGTTTTTCCACGTGGTGACAAATTAACATCGTAATCACAACGACAGTGTGGGGTGAAATGTAATAAATACACGTCGGAAAACATCTGATACGGCCCGTTTATTCCAACGTCCTGTATCCATTGAATTATTGATAAGGGATACAGTGAAAGCCTTTTAAAAACTGCCTACTGACGTCATTAAATATTTAAAAGGGATAAGGGATTTCAAATCGGGAATAGGGATGCTTTGAAATTGCTTGAAATGATTTTGTGGTATTGATACGATTCGCAATTAATTGCTTTAATTGTTTTTGATAAGCCACATACACTTCTTAACTGGGGAATGTCTGAAAAAGGGTATCTATTATTTTTTAAGACGATTTCTCACTTTCTATCACATGGGACATAATCGTAACTGGCGAAATTTGGGTGTACTATAGATACACCTGTGCATATCCCTTCGGGAATTACAAGCGTGAAATTGTGTTATGTTATGATTTCTTTCAAAGTAACTGGTATGAATATTTAAAACTACCTAATTGCGTTTTTTTAACAGGTATTCAACATTCAAAAAAATATGAACATGTTCTTCTTTGGTTAAATAGAGTGACCAAACTGAATAATGATTTGATTTCGGATCGAATTCATACTCAGCAAAAATATTTATAGAACTGGATATATTCCGTGTTAAAATTTAACTCTGCAGGGTAGTGGTGACAAACAGTAAAATTTCATGTTTAGTCCTGTGGCGGCATCTATATCGCCACATACAAACTACGCATCAAACTGACGTCACGCAAAATTCCTGCATCGCGCAAGCGAAGTTTACCGCACAACAAGCATATTAAGTCGGGGATTTTTTTTTTCGTATTTTATAGGTATAAAGTTGTAGTAAAATTTCTTTGGCTGTATTGTTTGAATCTGGCTGGTTTTGATAACTTTTAATAAATGTTTTACAGAACAAGTGCAGCAAGATCGGCTTATTAGTAGTAACGACATAGCTGAAGACTTAGGGGTTGACGACAAAACAGTTTTGATCCATTTGAAAAAGTCTGGGTATACAAAAAGCTCTATAATGGGTGCCACACGAGCTCTTGTATTTCTATATAAAATATGAAAGAAGTTTTCCCCGACCTAATAATATACAAGGTCCCGACATCAATCGTCGGGCAGTACCCCATCATACACACCCGTCCGGTCGGAGGATCCTCCCTATTCTATGGAGGATTAAAGGAGGAGGTTGAGATTCCCCATAGCTTTATAGCGCCTTGTAATCCGAATACAGAAAAAACACGTGTGGCACTCGGGGACTGCCGCGGTAAAGCTATTGCATAGCATTTTTTATTAACTTATGCAATAATAATTATTTATTTATGCAGTATTTATTTTTTCTTTGATACTAAATCAAGTACAGTCGTACCATAACACGTTAAGCGAACACTCGGCCGAGCTACATGGTAGGCGGAGTGGGGGTGTTAGGTTTTATTTTCGTTACGGAATTTCTTGATTCGGTCGCCACGCTTAAAGCCCGCGATAAAAGCTATGCAATAGCTTAAAAAGAATAAAACATTGGACATTACATTGTGATTGCTTGAAATATCAAATGAATGGAAGCTCTGTTAGGCAATAAAAATAAATTGGTAACTATTGATACCTTAATTTATTGATAATGCCACTTGTTATGCTATAATAATCGTGAGAGTTATATTTTTGCCGATAGATACAATATTTTTATCTCACAAAGCGACGCGCGCTATACTTGTGGTAACCAAGTGTAGAAACATGCTGTGAATAATATAAGGGATGAAAGTTTGTACGGGAAACTTAGCATTTCTTAAGTTAGGGATATGTAAATTCAAATTTATGCTTTTGGTAAAATTGTGTGTTTCACAGTTTTTTGTAACACCCCCCCCCCCCCCCAAAGCGGTAAAATAGTTAGGGTTAAAAATTCACATGATTATTTAAACTTTGGTGTAACAACGTTTTTTTTAAATATTTAAAAAATTGAAAATATAGTCAAAGACCGATCTTGAGGTAATTTTTTAAAAATATTTATTCAATTAAAATCGGCCCATCCGCTTAAAAGTTATTACAATTTAAAGTTATAAAATAACTTAGCTAATATGCAGGTATTTCTTGGTCAATGGCGATGCTAGAGTATTTCAAATTAACAGTGCATTTTTTTATATATCTAGATTTTTATTTTTATATTTTTCATAAAACCAGTTTAACAAAAATAAAATAAATTTCCTATTTGCATTTATAATCTGTCTGACTGTTAAACTTTTCGCTCTTTAACGGCTGAAAGGATTTTTATGATAGGTATACGGATACGCCATGACTTGGGTTAGGACATAGGAGACGTTTTGTCCAGGTAGCACGTTCCAGTGGGATAATTTCCGACATCCAAGCGGGCGAAGCCGCGGGTAATAGCTAGTACTGGATAAAAAATTGCACAATTATGTTATCATACTTATCATACAAAGAAGGAACGATGATTGATTCCATTGATCACCACATTTGGAGATTTCTGAACGAGATATTTTTCTTCACCATAATTCAGTGATGTATTAGTTTAACTTCAAAAGAATTCACGACATTTTACACATTAGTTTAAAATACGCAATCAGTAGTGCCATTCCCACAAATCACTTCGAAATTCGAACGGTGTCTCGTTGTGAATCCGCGATGATTGACTTTAAAAACAAATGAGTTCGCTTTCGAATTGTGTGCGCTCACTTGAGTGAGGTTCCAAGTGAACTTTACAGAATAACACTTACAGTATTGGATAATTTGCCAGTCGATTATTCAAAATCGGTGGGATGAAATATAGAGCAGTGCGAACCGCAACCGCAAGCCGAAATACGAAGGTTGGTGGTTAAATGTGGTTAACAGAGGTAGGTACTGATTACGTTTTATAGGTAAGGATATACTTATTGTGAATGTAAAGACTACGTAGATCATTGTTTTTTTTTAAGCTATTGCATAGCTTTTATCGCGGGCTTTGAGCGCGGCGACCGAATCAAGAAATTCCGTAACGAAAATAAAACCTAACGCCCCCCAATCCGCCTACCATGTAGCTCGGCCGAGCGTTCGCTTAACGTGTATGTATATGGTACGACTGTACTTGAATTAATATCAAAGAAAAAAAAATACTGCATAAATAAAAAATAAATAAATAATTATAATTGCATAAGTTGATAAAAATGCTATGCAATAGCTTTACCGCGGCAGTCCCCGAGTGTTTCTTTCTTAGTTAGTTTTAATCATAGTCTGGCAGTTTGAGTAATTTATGCGGCCTACCCAAATGTCCTTTCTTTGGTATTGTTCGTCGAATCGTTGAGCTCCTTAAGTTTTGAATTGAGCTTCACGATTACTGACAAATACGTGCACTGACTGGATAAGTCCACTCATTCTGTGTGGTTTTTTCCTCAAAAGACCATTTCAGACTCAAATCTGCATGGTCTTCACATGATCTGACCAAGATTATGTATGGACTTTAAAAGAGACTGTGACCTCTGAGTTTGTGCCTTTCTTCTCAGAGTAGTCAGATAGGAAACGCCGACCTCATCTAGTTTTAAAATATGATTGACGTGTAAAACTGTTCGTACAAACCTATTTACAGAAATAAAATCATTTATCATTTATCATTGGTTTTCTTCTTATGCGTGAGTTGGGTGAACAAAGACTTGTTTTCTAACAATAATAAATTTTGTAAGCGACTTGAATGTCCCTTACATTAATTATTATTGTCGGTATTTGAGACATGAATAAATAGGAACAGCGGGGTAGTTGCGTAACATATTAACAATAGGAATAGCTTTCATTTTGACCGTTCAACAACATTCATTGCGTTCTTTACGTTGTTGAGCAGACAAATTTTTCGAACATATGAAGTAATGGATTTGCAATAGGCTTCAAAATGATTCAGATTCTGAAGATAGTATAATAAGATAGTCGCTCATTTGGAGAAATATCGACGTAACTGGTGCTTTTCAAATTTTACAGGAGAGGGATTTATTGTGTTTTTCTTGTAATTGGTTACCGTCTCGTACTGAAATGTTGATAGATCCCAATATATATTAAATATTTCACGGCTCTGCTCCTCTGACAGTTTATTCGAGCACAAATACCGACAACTCATTTTTGGGAAAAATTAAATTTACGTCGTTGTTTCTCCAAATGAGCGGTATGATACGCAATTAGGGTAAAGGTTCAAATACCTACCTACTCTAGTGGGTACTTATTTAAGATTCGGACTTATTTCTGACCGAATAGAGCTTTTATTTACCTATAGCGACCCGCCCCCGCTTCGCCCGGGTAGCAAACTATAATATAATATAGCCTATGTCACCCGGAGATAGTGTAGCTTCCCAACAGTGAAAGATGTTTTGAAATCGGTTCAGTAGTTTTGGAGCCTATTCAATACAAACAAACAATCATATATTTTCTCTTTATAATATTACTAGCTGACCCGCACCCACTTCGTTGGGCGGTAAATAGCCCATGTCACTGTCCATCCTTTTATTTAACTATTAACTATCTCCACTTAAAAAAAAACATCAATTCGTCACTCCGTTTTGCCGCGAAAGATGGACAAACGACATCATCATTATCCACAGGCTGCATAGATTGTCTTTATGAGGATGTTAAAGTTGTTAATGATGAAAATATTTAAATGTAATTAATACTAAGTTTTCACTTCTGCCGGGAGTCCCGAAGTGTAACCCGGTTGTTTTAGGATAGATAAATAAAGCGATTATTGTAGAGCTTCTCTATAAACAACATTTGACGTTAAATTATTTTCTGGTAACAAAATATACTGATGGTCGGGACCCCCGACCCGTGATAGGGCAACGTAAAGTTGCCCATGCGTAAAACATTCTTTTCGTAAATCAATTCCTACTAATTTGAATGTTTGGCCCTGGGATTTGTTTATCGTTAGTGCGAAAGAAATTTTTATTGGAAATTGGAGCCTTTTGAAGGGTATAGGCAAATCAGTAGGAATCATGGGTATTCTTGGTATATGAGCTAATTCACCAGCTGCAGGGCCGGTGATAATCTTCGCTACTATTAAATTATCTTTTAGCTCCTTTATAAGAAGTCTCGTGCCATTACACATGTTAGGGGGGTTTAAATTTCTGAGAAGCATTATCGGCGTGCCTACTTTTAACGACAGTTCATGAGGTGGTAGCCCAGCGGGGTTCAGAGAATTTAAAAATTCCTGGGGATAGTGTACTGCGTCCTCGATGTTAGTGACGGTGTCTATGGATTTATAGCACTTAACTTCACCCGGTACTTTCTGCATAATTAAATTGTTTATTTCGTTGACTGTTTCATTCCTGGGAGAAACTATTGCTCTACAACACAGCCAACGAAAATCATTTTGATGTAAGTTTTCGATGTCAGGATATATAGCATCTATCAGACTATCTAAATTATGGACTATTTGGCCTAGAGACTCATCTAAAGTAACTGCATAATTGGTGCCCAAATTTAAAAATGGAAAAATTCCTTCTCCAAGTTTCAGCAGCTGTTGTGGAAAATTACTATGCGTATTTCCATGTAAGTGAGCTCTCATGTTGGTGCGCAAATACAAATGTTGAACAGATGTCCAAAGTTGAGACGATTTTAAACATGCCTTCATAATATCTGCTCGCGTACCTCTGTTGACGACTGGAAGCGTTTGTCGGAAATCTCCAGCAAATACAAAAGTGATACCACCCATAACATTAGCAGAGCTTCGGAGGTCTTTTAAAGTACGGTCCACGGCCTCCACATGAGCTCTATGACTCATGGTGCATTCATCCCATATTACCAACGACGCGTCTTGCAGTAACTTACCAAGAGGCCCATTTTTCCGAATAGAGCACGTAGACCGTTGATCTAAAGATACGGATAGCGGGAGTTTAAACGTAGAGTGAGCAGTTTTTCCTTCGTTCAAGAGAGTTGCAGCAATTCCTGACGAAGCAACTGCAATCGCTATCTTCCCTGATTGCCGTATCTTAGCAAGTATCAAATTTGCTAGAAAAGTCTTTCCGGTGCCTCCTGGTGCGTCCAAAAAAAATAATCTCCCCATGTTATTGTTCACGCTATCCACAATAGTCTCATAAGCATGTCTTTGATCTGGTACTAATTTTGGCACATTGTCATTTACAAACGCTGTTAGATCATTTCTGTTATAATGTTGTACCATTGTGTCAATAGTATTATTCTGGGTACGCACGGGAGAAGGTAATCCAAAATCACTTAAACTTTTGTCGTTTAATTCTAGAAGTTTGTTTTCTATTTCAATTAATCCTTCATTATAAATTACTTCAGTAAAGGGTAAAGTGTTATCCTGATTTTGTTGTCTGATACGATGTCTAATATCTTCACAGAACTGATCTTTGAAAGTATCCCATAACTTCAATGGTTCCGATGGTTGACAAAATAAAAGTATGACTACGAATAACTCCCTTAGTTTTTTTGGACAATGTGATAACGAAGCTTCGCTTAAAGTATTACCCCAATGGTCATCGTTTTCAAGTAAACCTCTGTCACGGCAAGCTGCTTGATACGTCTCTTTGACAAAACCGTTTACAGTTTTAAGGTATGCAAATGAGGTCGGACCGCGTACGTGGTGCAGTAGAATCCTAAGATAAAAACACTCCGATTGTGATGGATGTATCCCGTAGACTCTACCTAAAGCGGCATCTTTTTTTATCCCCGGATGTCCAACTACATCTTCACCACGCCTCCTTCTAGTGAATTTATTATTTGCCCATGTATAGTACTGCGGGACTTCATGATACAGAAGAGTTTTCGCGAATTCATCTTCATTACAGAGAGCAAAAAATGCCAGTAATGTGGTATTGCGTGGGTTTTGGACAACTTGATGAGCTGTCCCTGGTGTAAAATACACCCTTTGACCGTTCTCTAGATGAACAGCCAAATGCACTACAGTAGGATACCGGTCGTGAATGGGAAATTCAAATAAGCGCCAGACAGCTTCAGATGTGCTTATGTACCTGCCATTTAAATAGTTTTCGACCTCATCGTGTGGGTTCCTAAGGCTAAAAGTTGCCTGATCTGAACCTTTATTTATATATTTACATATATACTTAATGGCTTGGACAGAGTGGCAATACTCCACGTTTATATGAGCGTTAAAAGTCTTACATAGTAGCGGGGAGTATGGAACAATCCACCTATTATCTATCGTCACCATGTTGCCCCTAATTTGTAGCGTAGTGCTCCGACCGCCATTTTCTGTATCGCGCCTACGATAAACTGGATACCCATCCTCTCCGGTTTGGGTATCGTTCATGAAACGGCGAGGGTATTTTTTTGTGCAGACACCGTTCTTCATGCATGGTGCAGCTAAATTATGCTCTCCGCAGGGTCCATGTACCATATTTTTAGTTATAATATTGTGTAGTACCGGATCAATTTCTTGATCGGGTAGCTCCGCAACTATGACGCTGTCGATCTCGTCTGGTTGTATTTTATTTTCTAGCCAGAACAGCAAATGACAATGAGGTAAACCGCGCTTTTGCCATTCCACACTTGCCATATAACATTTTGTTTTACCGAATATCTGTTCTTTGACAAATAATTTGATGAATTTGTTCATCTTTAAATGAAAGACACGGGAAATTATATCATGACGGTCGAAAGACCGTTGTCCTGGTAGCAGCTCCGCCTTAATCTCAGGCCATTCAGGGTTACATGTAAAAGTGACAAATAGGTCAGGTCTACCATAATTTCGGACGTACGTCATCGCGTCCTGCGTTTTCTCGTGCATGAAACGCGGAGAACCTGTAAATGACGATGGCAATATGACATGTTGACCGATGTTTGATGGGTCAACATTTGCGTCATGATTTAAGGCATCTCTGAGATGAATGTAGTCATCAGCCCTCAGTCTTTGTTGATTCCGGGAAATATAATTTAATCTTTCAGATATCATTTTCGCCATCATGTCAACACAATATTGACTAAATAAGTCTCTGTAATAATGTAACGGATTAAAAGAGTTAGTTCTAAACATTAATCTAAATGCATAAAATTGCATACATGAAACAGTTTTATTACGCGCAGAACCCTGCTGAGAGATAGTCAAATAATAACCGTCTTCTCCTGACACAAACATTATGGGATACTGTAGTGGATCATAGGACCGATGTAGCTCAGAAACTCTCTTGAGCTGTCCGTCTCTCCCGTGTAAGACTATATCCCTGGGACCTTTGTCTTCATCGACTAAGAGAACGGCTACCTCGTTTACAGTAGGAGCATTATATCTGCCTCTGTGTGCTGTCTGTGGAGTGCGATCTGAATGAATAATTAACTTTAAATTATCTGAGGAGTTGAATTCTAAATTTTGTTTAAAACTTTGTATATACGCGTTATGATTATTCAGAACGGTCTGTAATTCGCGAATTAAATCCATTTTTAAGGTTGGTGCGATGCTTGATCGCAACGATAACTGGTCTGCATCCGAAATAAAATATATTTGCAAGAACTGTGGGTTTTGGCCTGATGGTGGTAAAAGGCTACCAATGAGATGATACACCTGTCCTTCAATTTTAAAAGTGGGCATAAAATGACCTTCCCTGATTTCTTTAGCCCCAAAAGAAGTCATTTGAAAAAGACTATTGTATTTACGTGTATTTGTTAAAAAATGACCAGATAATGGATGGTTATTAGTTAAAAGATTTTTTATTGGTTGTGGCGGCTCCTGAAGGTTAGGAAGACAAACTTTACCTGAAGCACAGCACATACCATTAGGTTCGTCCGCCCATTTCTTGGCAGAGCAGTTAGAGCAGATCTTATTCATGACTCCGATTTGGACGGACGCTTGTTGTGCATAATCAACCTGCGGATTATATCTGAAAGCCAGTCTGTTGCTGTTAGCTAAACTTCGATTGCGAACTCTATTTGTGGACAACTGCTGTCTCTCTGCCTGAGCTCTAAGTCGCTGCGAACGCTCGACACTTGACTCTCGCTCGCGTAAGTCAGAGGTCCTTACATTTTGTTCATGAAGACGTTGGGAACGCTCCAGCCTCGACTCTCGTGCACGTAACTCAGAGGTTCTCAGATTTTGTTGTGCAAGGCGTTGCGAACGTTCGACACTCGACTCTCGTGCGCGAGCCTGAGAGTTTCTCTGATTTTGTTCAGCAAGGCGTTGTGAACGTTCAGGTGAAGATTCTCCCATACGACGTATTCTTGCTGCCCGTGCTTGAGAACTATGGTTAGAAAGTTGGGACCTGGCTCTCTTAGGCATTTTCAAATGTTTAAGAAAATGTTAATAGCCTGTAATATTCTAGCTCTGAAAAGAACTGTTGTTTAGCCCTGAAAAGAACTGTTGTTTAGTCCTGAAAATAAATGTTTTTTAGTCCTGAAAAGAACTGTTGGGTAGCCCTGAAAAGAACTGTTGATTAGCTCTGAGAAGAACTGTTGTTTAGCTCTGAGAAGAACTTTTGCGTAGGTGTAGTTTTAAGAATGAAGTCTAATAAAAATCGAACGAAAATGATTAGACTTCGCGCACGACCGCTGCGTAGGGAGCCGACCGCGCGACTGAGCCGCGCGGGTGCGCGGGTACCTTACTCATAGATCTAAACTCCCCTCCCGCACGCGCACCCCCGCTTTGGTGACGCTCACTTCGCAACGCAGAAATAGTAATATTTTAATTTCGCCATAACTTCAAAACCAAACGTCCAATTTTAATCTTTTAAATACCAAATATTATCTACATAAACTGTTCTTAGTGATGAAATAATTTATTTTGATAAGGATTAATAGCATGAGTAAAATAAATGCGTTTAAATGTAGTTCACAAAAAAATTAAGATTTTTAAATAAAAAAATGGTTGTTGTGCCTCACTCGACACAGATAGGTATAGTGTGTCGCGGACTTTTTTGTATATATTTATAAGATCTCCAATTAATTAGAACATTTTATGGTTCTATCTTTTATAGTTTAGGCAGCGTACGCAAAATAAGTAACTTTTCTGGTTGATTTTTTACACCTTGTGTCCGAAAAACCCAAATATTTTACGGAACCCTATTTTTTTCCAAAATAAAATTTAGCCTATGTTACTCGTGGATAATGTAGCTTTCGAATGGTGAAAGAATTTTTAAAAACGGTCCAGTAGTTTTTGAGCCTATTCATTACAACCAAACAAACAAAGTTTTCCTCTTTATAATATTAGTGTGGATTTCACTGTATTTCGTTTATTACAAGATACATTTAGGTTATACCTTAGCCTCAGCAACACGTGGTGGTGGTTACGCTATTAAATTGTAGCTTATAGGAAAGGTTTGTATTTTTAACATAGCGTCATCTATTGAATACTAACTCAATCCAATCAACAGATATCGCCATCTGTTAGAATTGTTTAGAGCTAACAGATAATTGTAACTGTCAAATAATAGATAAATAATTTGCAATAAAATAATATTGCGACTATAAATTGAGATGTAAGCTATCCTATCTTTCAAGTTGGATCAAATTGCACGCGGTATGCAAATCAAATTTAAAATCGGTTCAGTAGTTTAGGAGTCCATCGCGGACAAACAACGTGACACGTAATTTTTATATATATAAAGATAATCCCTTGAATGTTTTTTGTAAGGAATATGAAATGAAAAATGTATATGTATTTTTGAAGTTTATTTTAGTCATCACTCATCACTGACCACAGTGAAGAAAAGTGTTATGAGGAAAGCCGACTTATTAATATAAGTCTGAAATCACCAAACTACCTTGAGAAAGCTTCGTGACCAAACGTTTTCTCTCTATAGAAGGCTGTTCTTAGTAACAATCCTGCGTTTGAAAGTTGGCGGTGTGATACCCCAGTGCCTTGGAAAATACTTAAAGCCGTTGGTCCTGCGCCTGATCTCACTCCGGTCGTGTCGGATTGCCGTCCCATCGGACTATGAAAGTGAGGGAAGAGAGAGTGCACCTGTGTCTGCGCACACACTTCTGCATTACAATATCTCCCGCACCGAAGGCTAGTCTTCGTTGAGATTGGCCGCCATGGTCGGAATACGGTCTGGAGGACTATATATATACGAGTATAGAAGGCTGGTATTATTATTTTTATAACAAAAAAAGATACGAAATATCTTCATCACGTATTTTAATGCAATTCAAGCGTCGTTGCAGTTCTTGCGTCAAAAACTCAGTCTGTATAATACAGTTTTCAACGGTTTTTTTAACCCCCGCCGCAAAAACAGGGGTGTTATAAGTTTGACCGCTATGAGTGTGTGTGGCACCGTAGCTCTTAAACGGGGAAACCAATTTGGATGCGGTTTTTTTAAAATTTGAGAGCTGGTTTTCTAGCGGTGGTTTTTAGATTTATGTTTTATCAAAATCTGTTCAGCCGTTTCAAGGTCATCAGCTTTCTTTTTGTGTCGGGGTTTTTTAATTTTACCTATTATTTGTGTTTGGCGTCCCGCAAGTCAACCTAGGAGGTTGTCGGCTGCTTAACAGCGCTACCCTGTGGATGTCTTAATAAATCAAGGCCTCCAGCTAAGGCAGAATACTTATGAGCTAACAGTTTTGAACGGGAGCAAAATTGTGTGTTCCACAGTTACATTATTTCGAAACATCGACTTTCATTTTGGATACGTTCATTCGAAAACTAAAAACTCCCAGTAGAAACCCACTAGATTTAAATCGAAACTTCCTCCTACACAAACGAAATTGTTCACCTTCCCAGGATAAGAGAACATTCCGGAAACTAGTAGAAACATACTTTGTAAACAGAAACTAGACAAATAAAACGTTTAATTTGGAAACAGCTGCGCGGAGTACTGGCATGACAACTTAGGATATACCTACCACTACACACACATAGTTAACAATGCTCAATTAAAATTATAACGAAATGGACTGTTTGGCCAACGTATTAACAGCGTAGGACACAACAGTCCCGACGGACCCAAACCATCACGCGACACAGAGGCACCGCCTATCGCGCGACGAGCGGTGCCTTTGTGTCGCGTGCGATTCACATCGCGTATCGCGCCTATTTGAAGGAGCCTTTAATAATCAAAACCAAAACCAACATATTTTATTTCACAAAAACCTACATAGGCACTTATAAAACGTCAGAAGCTAGGAGCACGGTTGCAATTGGTCGTTTCCTATGGAGAAGAACCGGCAAGAAACTCTACGGTTACTCTTTTTAAATTAATTAGCTTTTACAACATTTATAAATAATAGTGCTAATGGGTATGAGAGGACAGTGTAAGCCTTTTAACAAGTACCAGATGCTAAACAAAATAGAAAATGTTCAACAAATCTAAAGTATACAAGGCCTACAAAATTATACTTTCATAGTTTTCACAGTTTCAACAAAAAATTGGTATCATAAAACTATTTGCCTTAAATCTTTGGAGGATTACCCTAACTACGAATAGAAGGAGGTATAGATTGGACTGAAATTACACCCTGATGTAAACCTTTTCAGCTCATCGGGAAGGATTTTATTGTACCTAACACTGTTACATAAAACCGTACGCTCAGATGTTCTACATGGGAATCGGAATTATCACTGTAAATACATTTTTATTTTTTCTTTACTGCTCTAGAAAGGAGGGTAATGTTTTTGTATAATAAGATGGCAAACATGCCAATTACCAACAGTTAATGAAAAGTGGTTAACATCTGGAACACTAAGGGCCCGTTGTTTGATACATAATTAAACATGACCATTAGTCAATTTAACAATTAGTTACTTAACAATAGTCAATAGCTGTCAAAGTTTAAATACTCTGTCTGCGTATGGTTAACTTTTATAGCCAATTGACAATTTTTTTAACTAAGTATAGTTAGCTTAACCATTTGTCAAACAACATACTTCTGTCATTTTTAACAAATTGTTAGTTTAACTAACGCATTTTAAGTATTAGTATGTTTGACTACTGATCAAACAATTTGTTAAAAATGACAGAAGTATGTTGTTTGATAAATGGTTAAGCTAACTATAGTTAAAAAAATTGACAATTTGCTATAAAAGTTACCATGCGCAGAGAGAGTAGTTAAACTTTGACAGCTATTGACTATTGTCAAGTGACTAATTGTTAAATTGACTATTGGTCATGTTTAACTATGTATCAAACAACGGGCCCTAAGGGATGTTTTTCAAGCGTCAGATAATTTTTATCTGTGGAGAAAATGTACGGTTTAAGTCATTTATTTCTCAAAAACAGAATACAATTATTCACTTAGAAATGAGAAAAACTGGTTGCATGCATATAAACGTTCTTTGGAACGAGTATCGGAACGGTACGTTTGAAGTTAGAAATAGAAACAATATTGTTAGTCATTAACATATTATTTAGTAAAATAAACTATGCTACAAGATATTTAGTTTAGAAGGTATTTTTTTAAATATTTTAACTTGGTGTAGGTAATCTGCAAAAAAATATTGAAACTATTGAGTCCATATTACGTATCGAATCATAGTTGCTTTCAATTAAATTTTCAAAAAAATATCAAGGTTTAATAGTTTTTGTATAGACAATAGTGGTGAGAATAGATGAGCAGTGGTGGCACAGTGGTAACGGCCCCAACTTAAAAGTTGTAGGACGTGGGTTCGAAATCATGCAGGAGCTTTACTTTGAGTAAATAATTTCATCACCACTGCTCTCAAAACGGTGAAGGAAAACATCGTCAGGAAACCGGCATGTCCTAGAACCAGAAAATTCAAAGACGTGTGACATCTACCAACCCACACTGGGCCCGCGAGGTAGAATACTGCCCACTCACTCTCGAAAACCGGAGGCCTCTGTCCCAGCGGTGGCAACATTACAAACTGTAACTTGTTCTTCAGATAAAATTATCAGACTATTGAAAAATTAGCCCTTAGGAATATTACAACAGAGAATCTAATTAGGACCTAGATAGATTTTCTCTGGGAATCTAATGCTACACGTTCAAAATTCTCGTTAACAAAACAAGCAATTACAAATACAGCAGAACCTCTTTACAAAACTACACCATCACACGGAAAAATATAAAGTAAAATAATTTCCAAATTCCCTTATGAGTAGTAGGTACGCTATAGACGTAAAGACGTATCTAAGATAAGAAAATACCATGTCAGAAGAAAAGTGAGCAATCTTCTTAAGCCCAACATTTTATCGAGTATCGGAAAAATATTTCATGAGACGCATCTTCAAGAGAATTATGATATTTTGTTGTAGTTCGAGATAAACTGGAAGAATTCTTTACCACTTATTTTGGCTTCGGAATGAAATATTATCACGTGTTCTTGAGTGGAGACCGGGAATCGGCAAACGTAAGGTAGGACGCCCTTAGGGAGGTACAGCGCCGGGTTGAGGCTGACTGGTGGCGTCGACCAGGAGAGGGATTAAGAGCTCTTCTGGTTGACCGGCCAAAAGTGCAGTGTGCTGTGCCAAGGTTGCTTGATGAGGCTGAGGGTGTTGACCAGGTATGCGCGGTCGCTGCATGCTGGTGGTCAGGATACCCGTGGAAGCCGTGGGTGCTGGCTGGCTGTGTGACTCGCCGCTCGAAAGCTTGAAGGAAGTGATGATGACGTCACGCTGAAGTACTTGCACGAAGGCTGCGCTGACGTTCATATTCGGGGTCACCAGTATAGAGGTATGAGGAACAGGGTTAAAGCTCACACATACTCTATTGAAAAGGGGGGATCCTCCGACCAGACGGGTGTTGTGTCTGGTGGGCAACTGCCTAACGGTTGATGTCGGGATGTTGTATATATGCTAGTTGCGCGGTAAACTCTACTTGCGCGATGCAGGATTTTGCGTGACGTCAGTCTGACGCGTAGCTCACATGTGGCTTTTGTAAATGTCGCTACATCGCAACGATCTTCGCAGGGTGACTGGTAGCAGCTGGATGAGAGTTGCCGAGAAACGAGCTGAATGGCGTGCAATTGGAGAGGCCTATGTCCAGCAGTGGACTGCTGTAGGCTGGTGATGATGATGAGATAAATTTATGATTGAACGAATTGATAGAATATGTCTTGATAGTCTAGTGGTCAAGGCCTCGCTTCTCATACACGAGGTTGTGGGTTAAATCCGGGTAAGAGACTTTTTCAATTCATATGTAGTTTCAAAATTTCTGACATCGGTGAAAGAAAACGTGAGGTATTAGTATGTAGTAGTAGAGGTATATGTATATTTGTAAATGTTTAGCCTTATTTAAATGACATTAAATTCTTTTCTAATCTGTGGTCGCTGTCATAGCAAACTCTTTCGTAACGTGCTATCTCACTCTTCCCTTTTGCACGTCTACCATTGCATAGTTCACGTATGTCTCTCTAGTATTTTTCCTATTATTCAATATACCACTGTTATTTTATCAAAATCATGAGGAAACCCAGACTTATAGTTAAAATAGGTCTTGTAAGTTTGAAATCGCCAACCCGTCTTGAGCAAGCGTGGTGATCAATGCTCGTACCTTTTCTATATGAGAAGAAGCCTTTGCTCTGCACAGGGGCAATAATAGGCTGGTAATTTTATATGAAATAAAATATCTATCAATCTCTGAATACAATGTCTCTGTAATGGCCCAGTGGTAACTGCCCCGACTTACGAATTGTAGTTGTGGGTTTGAACCCAGGCAGGCGCTTAATTTTGTGTAAATAATTTCATCACCACTGCTCTCAAAACGGTGAAGGAAAACAACGTGATGAAACCAGCATGTCCTATACTTCTCACAGAAAGGAGGCATGTGTCCTAGTATTGGGAACATTATAGGCTGATTGTGCATATAAAGTACAGTAACTAACTCGGTAAATATGGGAAAAAAATCGGCTTTGTAGAACGTCGTCTCTCTGCCGGGGTCGCGGATTGTTCGAAAGAGTTACCGTGGCCCAGGCGCATAGGCAACTGAAAGAACACGGGTGGGTTTTAGTCAGTAAGAGTCTGACACGCCGTTCCGCTCCACCCAGAGTGAGAGAAGTCATTTGACGATTATGCAAACAAAAAAAAAAAAAAGACGTCTCTGTCACATGTCATAACTGTGCGACAGTTCTTTCTTTTTTTTTCTTGGCAATTGAGTCGGTGTCGATTATTCTGCCAGCGTCACTTTGAGACGGCAGCGCAGAGTGGCGGGCTGTCGAACTTAGTACTTTATGGTAGATAGATTTAAGTAGCTTACACAAAGAACAAAAAAACTAAGAACAATCTCGATCAAGATTCACAAAGAATCGAAAATATTCGTAGCACTGAGAGAAGCACGTGTTTAGCCTTCACCGCTGTCAACGAAAGTCCTAGGCTCTTTAGACAGTATTACAAAGATCTTTTAACGCCTAAATGATCGCCAAGGGGGCATTTAACATTTGTGAAATTGTCACAGAAATTGTATTGGAAAAACAAGATGGCGGCTTTAGTTCCGATTTTGGACACGCGCCAAAAGATTCATGTAATTTTGTAAAGTCCATAATCATTTCAGATTTCTCAAGCGCGACTGCTGAAGTTAAAGTTCGATTCTGCGGTCGGGAAAACTGTCACTGGGTTTTTCAATCACGAATGTTGTCAGTAGTAGTTCGGAGTCTAAGTCTACGCCCGTTTAATGGCAATACACCCGCCCCTATTCCATGGGATTTGAACATAAATAGTGAAATTTGGGTGTGCTACACACGTCTGCCTACGCCTTCGGGAATACAAGCGTGATGTCATATACAAAAAATATTCGCGTGCGTCGCTCTAGTGCTTTACAATTATAAATTCTTCCCTCGGTGACACACGGCTCCCACAAATTAATTAAAAAAAAATATTTTCCTAAATAGATGACATACTTCAGGTGGAATCGTCACTAGGTAATTTTAGTAAAACTTTATAGTGTATAATGTTAGCGTAGCAGCTTGTAGTGATACGGTTTTATTGAGAACGAAGAAAATAAACGAAGATATTAGCTAACATAACATCACGACTACAGTCTCCGAAAAGAAAGCAGAGATCTGCAGATATGCAGAGATACACCCACATTTCGTTCGAAGTCCTATGTAATATGGTGCGAGCCTTTTGACATTAAACGGCTCTGGGCTCCTACTGAGAAATTCCTCATACTAAAATGGGATCCAACCCAGCAGCTGAACTGAAGGTCCAACCCGAATATCGAACCCAGGACTCCACGGTAAGCAGTTGCGCTTGCAAAAACTAAACCAAAGAGGCAGTCAAACAAGAAAATACTTGTAGTAAGAAATATCTTCCTTACATTTCTGCAGCTTTTGCAAATAGTTGGACAACATAGAAACTCGCCACGGGCGAAAGAATGCACTAAGTATATAATTTGCTGAAAGAGAGAAAAATGCGAACTATTTTCTACATATCCGAGAAATAAACCACAACACAAAAGGAATACACAGCGCTTTAGTTGTAAGATTCCTACGCTAATGGAAAAACTAAAACTGGTTTACAAATACATTGAGAAGAAGAATTTATTCCTGAACTAGCTGTATCCCGCGGTTTTACTCGCATTCTGGAGAAACTACTACGTGTATCCGGATAAAATGTATTCTATATTTTAAGACATGTGGTAGTCAAAGTGTGCAAATTGTTAGCCAAATTCGTTCAGACGTTAAAGCACGATTGAGTGACATATGTACATACAGAGTTGAGCTCCTTAAGAGGGCGCAGTAAGACAGAAAAAAATCAAGTTTCACCCGCGCCTCTTTCCCTACCCCTCTCATCAAACACGACAAAAACAAAACACAATCCCTTCCCGCCAGCAGAAACTTTTCGCCCGGCGCATATTTAGGCATTGAATTTGAATTTTGTGTGTAGTGTGTATACGCAAAATAATCAGATGAAACTGTTTTATTCAATTTACCTATGTGTACAAGTAGGTATATTATTAAATAATATTGTATGTCCGTGAATCTGTTACCGATGCTGGTGGGATGTTAGATTGGAGATTAGACTGACTTAAATGAAATAAAGACTAAATGTTACTTCAAGATACGGCCTTTAAATTTTCGATTCCGAATTGAAAGACAAACCTAACGTTGTAGTTGAAAAAATATTGTTCCATACTTTATGTAACATAACTACAATTGAACAATTTTCAGATACTTTCCTGTACCTATTCCTGTACCTTACTTCTTGTCAAATTTCATGATTCTAGGTCAACGACATGTATCTTATGGGTTTTAATTTATTTGCGAGTGGCAAGATATGCGAAATGAATGGCAATTTATGCCAAGATACTAAGTCAACGTTTTAGAAGTTCGTTTTTTTTACAGCTCCAAAGGACCGTTTATCTAAGTATTTGATATCAATTTCAACTTGATACCCCCACGCATTCCTGGGATAAGCGGTCAGATAGATGGATAACAAAGTGATCCCATAAGGGTTTCGATTTTTTCTTTTGAGGTACCGAACTCTAAAAAGCAAAGCACTTCCATCAAAGTACTATAATACTACATACTCATGATACTACCTACATGATGGTGAAAACAATTTCGATAAAATTGCTTTTTTGACGTTATAAAAGCGTATAATTATAATCGCATCACTTACCTTCCGCTTTTTTACTTTGAGAAAATGAAATCAATTGAACAAAAATGTCAATAAAATAAGAAAATAAACATTCGCAAATAAATTAAAATCCATATGATACATCCCGTTGACCTAGAATCATGATTTTTTGGCAAGAAGCAAGGTCTCACAGCACAAATTGGTACCTCGACTGGTTTTTCAATTAAAATATTTAAACGAAGTATGACCATTGTCCACGCCCTTTATTTTCAATGAAATTCTTCAGTAGGTAAAACATCTGTTTATTTTGCCTATACTATACGCTAAGCTTGAATTCATAATCTTAGATCCTAGTCATGTTTTGGAACTAGAGACTCAATGCTGGCGTGACAAAGTTCAAATTCCAATGTAACCAAATTTTATTTAGGGCCTTGTACAAGTTGGACATCACGACGTCTTCGTGGAAACCAGTGTTAACCAAGTATAAAAATATAATGGTATATCGTGGAAATTGCATTGCAGGATCGTGCAAATTCAATTAGCAACAGTGTTACCAAGTAAAAAATTATATTGGTATGGTGGATTTTGCACTGTATTGTGCAAAGTCAAATGGCATGTGTCATGAAAACCTATCCTGCGCGGATCACGAGTAGAAAAAAGTCCTCGCCGAAAACATTTGTGAAAAACAGGCCAATTTTTATAACTAGGGTACATTATTCGGCTTTACCGACAAAATAATTGGCATCTATTTATATGGGTGCCAAAGAAAGTCGAAAGTTTATTAGGTTCCTCTTTTGTAACTGTTGAAACTTTAGCTTTGAAAAGCAAGCTGGCAGTCAGAAACAATGTGATCCGTCACAATCTTTACTCATCCCCACCATAAGAAGGGATCTAGTCAGGAGAACACTATCCGTATGAAAACTGTCATGTCCCGTGCACACCGTTTCGTACTTGTGTTCGCAATAAACCCTATTTTAGTTTGCCGATTTATTTATTTTGTAAACTCCAATAATATTATTACACCAATAACCTACCCATATGTTAAATTTTGAGTTTCAACTTGATTCGGGGGTTTTGGTCAAGTCGCTCGAAATGGGTCTTCTAAGGTTACCCTTACACGAAGTTTGTCAACGAAAGTGGGAGTAAACGAATTTGGTTCTTTATTTAATAGTAATAAGATCTTAAATCTCCAGCACGAACTCTATGTTGTAAATTTTCTCCGCAAGAAAATGACTGAAGTGGAGAACAATGGCGCTAGTTGTACTATACCAGTCAAAAATCTGTCAAATAATTGTATGTCATCTTGAGTTTTCAAATATCAACATTGAATTATTATAATATTTTTATTTTATAGTTTAGCCGCGGTATTTATTTAGTTTATCAATTCTTAACGATTTTAATAATCGTTTCGGAAGTGGTTTTAGTGATTTTTTCATGTTTTGTATTTCACAGTTTCATTCCAACAATGTGATAAATTACGAAAATATTATTTACGCAAATAAATTAAATCGCAGAGCAGCAGAAAATTCAAGCGCAGTCCTCTCGTCTCAACAGAGCGACGGCGACTGATTTGTGAAACAAAAATATGCTTGAAGTTCCCGCAACGTGCGACGGAAGATGACTTCTTCCACGAACTAAAAACGTCGTAAGTGCTTAAAGCTTCTAGTCGTAATAATACCAAAAATAAAAGGAATTTCAAAAAATGCCTGCACAATTTTTTTCGCCTTGTCTTAATACAGATAATCATCAAAAAATTATCCTATTAGTCATTAGCATATTAAGTACAAATTGAAAAAACGTAAAAATTAGGGGTAACTTCGTGATGATATTTTATCGAGAAAATTTTAACGTATTGTGTTTCTGTTCCACAAAAAGTTTTAAAATATCATGTAGTTACTCATACTATTTTTATTTTATACCTAAGTCTTATGAATTTCATGAAAAATTAAATTGAAGATAGGCAATTTTGGTTACTACCCGCTCTTAAGTTCTGAGTTGAGCTGCACGATTACTGACAAATGCGTGCACTGACTGGACATGGCCACTCAATCTGTGTGGTTTTTCTTCAAAATACCAGTTCAGACACAAATATACAAGGTCTTCACATGATCTGACCAAGATTTTGTCTGGACTTTAAAAGAGACTGTGACCTCTGAGTTTGTTGCGGCCTTTCTTCTCAGAGTAGTCAAAAAGGAAACGCCGACCTCATCTAGTTTTTAAAATATGATTGACCGTGTAAAAGGTAAAAACCTACTTACAGAAATAAATTATTTATCAAACTGTCAGAAACTCTAACTAAAATAATTTTTAAATGAAAAAGTGCATTGATTCCTATTTGAAAAAAAACTTGTCTTTATACAAATTGCTTGGATGCCATTGTGTTATAACAACTTAACATAACATAATGCTTGTATTCCCAAAAGGATTAGGCAGAGGTATACCTGTAGTACACCCACATTTCACCAGTTTTGTTTAAGGGGACTACAGGACCTAAACGTAAGTTTTATAATGCCTAAAAGTGTATGATCCACTGCACTAAACAAAATCAGAAAAATATATGTTATTCTTCAGGATATTTTCTAATTAGATAGTGTGTTGAAAACATAATACAACTAATATGATACGATAGAAAAAAATCACGAAGATACCTCTAAAAATTTCTTTTAACGATTAAAAACCATACTACTATGCATTCAATCATTCTGATTTTTTGTCAGATTATTCTGCAAGTAACATACTAACGTAATAGTGTTTTAATTTTTTAATCCAATCAATATATTTTTTATAAATAGATAATTGCTTCGTATTTTGCAATAAATTACCAGCGTTCTGTCATCGCGCTTCTCTTTCTTTTCTATGCAGTCCGACAGTGACCGCGCTTTAGCTGTTGTAAGCCTCTTAAGTCCCATGTGATAGGGAGCGAGCCTGTAGCCATGAACCGGGCATAGACCTAGACTCCGGACTGCTACTGCAGCTGCTAAACATTTTAAAAGAGTAACGGTGGAGTTTCTTGCTCGTTCTTCTCCATACAAAACTACCTTTTGGAAGGGGCAACTAGAATCAATTCAATTTTTTTGTAAATTTTGACGTTCAAAACTGCCTACCATGTGCCTATTTGAAATAAATGATTCTACTTTGACTTTGACTTTACTGAGAAATTCCAGATGGAAAAACTCAATACTACTATGACAACTGTTTTGCAAATTTACAGGCTTGTGTGTTACGAGTTTTAATATAATTTTATTATATAATATAAATATAAATTATATTTATTAATTTAAATGGAACATGTGTGTTTCTATAGTAGTCACTGGTATGTTATCGAATTCCCCAAGATCTAATAAAAGAGAATTGTAGGTAGTTTCACATGTCTTGACTCCAATCGGGAGATTAGAAAGTGGGTTACAATTGCTTTGAGAAGAGGGCACAGGGGGTAGTGGCACAGAAGGACGGTTTCATAATACCGATGGAGACGTCCTACAAGCGTAAAAGTTTCGTTTGACAGTTACAAAACTGGGCAATAAGTTGACACTAAAAGGTATATTAAAAACTCCCATTAAAACTACTTGAAACGTAAAAATGTGAAAAAATTAGGTTGTTTTTGTTTCCTTTTTAAATGTTACAATAGGGGTTAATATAGTAGGGACAAAATGCCATAATATCATGGATTTGTCGATAAAATTGATCATATTGCTTCGCCTTGACGGGTCGGACACCGTGACCAGACACACTGTTTATGAAACTCTTGCGCAAGATTTCATGCTTCTAGACCCAGCGGTTTAGGTTGTGCTTTCTCTGTAAGTGAAGGTATGAATATAAGATTTTTATTTAGTATATAGAGATATGAGGAACAGGGTGTAAAGTTCACTCATACTCTATGGAAAAGGGAGGATCCTCCGACCAGACGGGTATCGTGTCTGGTGGGCAACTGCCCAAAGAATGATATCGGGACGTTGTATATATGCTAGTTGCGCGGTAAACTCTGCTTGCGCGATGCAGGATTTTGCGTGACGTCAGTGTGACGTGTAGCTCGCATGTGGCGTTTGTAGATGCCGCTACAAGTAGAATTCCAAAACCCTTTCTTGCAAAGCATGTGTGGTAGCGTGGCTATGAATGATAGGCTGAGGAATGATGTATTAAGGCAACGGTGCGGTTTAAAAGAAGATGTATTGATAAAAATTGAAAAGAGTATGCTTAGATGGTTTGGTCATGTTGAGAGGATGAATGAAAGGTGACTAACAAAAGGTATAATACAAGACAGATATGAGTGGAAATGCCAGAAGGGGACGTCCTAGGAGGACATATAGTGACCTTATTGGTGATGTTCTTCATTAAGGTCAGGTGCGTAGTACTCGCAACCGGCGTGCATGACTAGATTTATGAATGTAAACGAGGCAAAGTGAGGATGTGTGGATCGTAGCAGGTGGCGTTCTGTAGTTTCTGTCTACCCCCATGGAAAGAAGGCGTGAGTCTATGTATGTATAATAGAAAGTGTCCGTATTCCAGCAAAATAAATGGAATACGCAAGCGGAACGACGACCATTAAGAAAGGCAATATTATTTACATAATCTCTTCCTAGATTAACACTTACTAAAGAGTTCTGCTTAACCCCGGAAGGGATTAGGACGGAAATTTTAATCCAACACATTTTGAAGGAAAATCCAAGACGTTCAGTCCCGGCATTTGTATGGCACAATAATGTATTGTTTACCTCATAATATCATGTCTGTATTCCTTAAAATAAATTTTTATTTTATTTCACATAAACCAACATGGGCACTTATGAAACGTCAGAAGCTAGGTGCACGGTTCCAATTGGTTGTTTCCTATGGAGAAGAGCCGGCAAGAAAATCCACGGTTACTCTTTTAAAAATAAGGGGCTTTTACAATATTTCAAATTACAGTGTTGTTAGGTATGGGAGGACAGCGTAGGCCTGTCAATAAGTAACATGCACTCAACAAAATATAAAAAGGTCTACACATCTACAGTCTATAGTTTACTTAAATTGGTGGGCAGAGGTGTGAAGGTCGTATTTATATTTCGCCAGTTATGTTTTTTGAAAGATCTATTTTATAGAAAGCGAACTTATTTCCACTAACCAGCATATTAATTGCGTAACACGCTATCAATCAGAATCTGAATCATTTTGAAGGATATTACTAATCCATTGCTTCATGTATTCGAAAAATTTGTCTGCTCAACAACGTAAATAACGCAATGAATGTTGTTGAACTATCAAAATGAAAGTCATTCCTACTGTTAGTGTGTTACGCAATTACCCCGCTGGCTCAAATCAAATCTAGACTTAAGGTTGTTAAGGACTATTTTCTAATAGAAACACTGATTAACACCGTGCCCGATCTGGGAATGGCTCTGAATGGAATCTGCTGCATACTCAGCAGTGCCGCTAGCGACCAGTAAACCCACGAAGCATTCTTTATTCCAGTTATGTTGTCAGTCCTCTGTGCAGCGGTGCTAATCTCTAAGGATACAGCCTTGCGAACAGCGCTGCCGTAGCGACGAAACAGCGGCGAATCAACGTGTTTCGTCGCTGCGGCAGCGCTGCGCGTAAGGATGTATCTTTAGAGAATAGCACTGCAGGTAAGGCTTATGTCATTTATCATGCTCAAATCTAGGTATGGCTGCTAGGAAGAATTTCCTAATGGATAAGTACGTTCTCTAAATTTCACTTCGAAATTCGAACGGCGTCTCGTTGTGAATCCGCGATGGATTACTTTAAAAACAAATGAGTTCGCTTTCGAATTGTGTGCGCTCACTTGAGTGAGGTTCCAAGTGAACTTTGCAGAGTAGCAATATTTTTCATATTTTTTTGATGGCATTTGCATGATACTTCAGCTATTTTGACTGAAGATATAAGAAATGGTGGTGTTGATTTTTTTTAATACTTAAATGATGGTGTCTCCATGGCCTTTTTTACCACTAACGAAAAACTCTTCATGTTAATGAAAAAAAAAAAAATAACGATAAAAGTACCATAGAAACAAAAAAAATAATAAAAATTAAAACATTGAGAACCATCTCCTCTATGAAAGTTGGTTAATAAAATCAAAAGGCGAGATGAAGGTCACAATTTAGTATTGTTCTTAAAGAATACCTTTTGTAACCTTTTCAAGGTTATTCGGATCAAAGTAATTCATCCCTTACTGAAAATTTTACACAATGAAAAAACTTGCGATATAAACTTGCTATAAACCTCTTTTTAGGGTTCCGTACCGAAAGCGTGCCAACGGGACCACTAATTTTAGATTAGATTACTTAGGCTCCGCTGTCCATCTGTCCGGCCGCCTGTCACAGGGCTGTATCTTTTGAACTGTAATAGGTAGACACTTGAAACTTTCACAGAGCGTGTACAAAAGAAATACAGATAGCATTTTTTGTCCGTACTCTGAACATGCTTTTATACTACAGCATTTAAAAAAAAAACCTAGTGTAAATTATTGTACGCTGGTACGGAACACTTTCTGCGTGAGTCTGACTCGCACTTGGCTGCTTTTTATTTTTAGTAACGACATTGTACGTAGAATATTACTGTTTGTGAAAATAATATATTTTTCTCTTTACATTTCTGTGGGCTAGATTGAAATATATTTTATTTAGTACAGATCCTGTGTTTAATCTGTCTGAGAGTAACTTTAAAGCATGTTATGCAAATAAAACGCGATATTTTTTATATTTCTTTTTCTAACTTGCAAAATATTTTTGACTAGCAAGCAGGCCGGCCTGTAGCCTAATGCCTTTTTTCACCGACATTCCCGAAGTTTAAGGGATCTCCTAAGAATGGTTAGGGGTCTGTTAGAAGGTGGTTTCTATTTCACCAACAGTAACGGGGGTCAGTTAAACGTTAAAAGGTCCCCTAAATCAACGAAGATGGATAGTGATTTATATGAATTTGTTGACAATTTCGAAACTGTTTCTATTAGATTCGACGTATATAACAGCCGTAGAACAAAACTATCGGAAATGACCTACCTGATACTTCGATTTTTTTTATGAAACTGACTTTTTTCGGAGATAATTATCGGTTATGTAAAACGATGCGACGCGTTGGGTCGGGGGAACAAGAAATTTCACGCGGAGGAAGTCGCGGGCGGAAGCTAGTTCAACATCATCATTACGTTTTTCTCTCCGATAAACTATTTTTAAATAGGAAACCATAAAAGCATTCCAATGTCGAAAATGCTTTTAAACGAATGAAATTTTAATTACCTTCAGCAAAAATATTGCATTGAAAACGAAGCAAATCGAGCGTAGCGTAGAATGATATTTATGTTCATTATAATAGAGCACATTTTCAATTGCATCATAATAATAGAAGTCTGATAATGTATTGCTATTCTTATGGCATAATCGGAGTCTTTTTACATGGAGAGAACGAGAATTGATCACCATACTTGCTTACGTTTTAGCGATTTCAGACCTTATAGCAACTCAAATAATATACTATTCTGCAAAATTCACTTGGACCCTCACTCAAGTGAGCGCACACAATTCGAAAGCGAACTCATTTGTTTTTACAGAAAATCATCGCGGATTTACAACGAGACACCGTTCGAATTTCGAAGTGATGGTCAGCACTCTGAATCATTTTGAAGTATATTGCTAATCCACTGCTTCATATGTTCGGAAAAACTGTCTGCTCAACAACGTAAATAACGCAATGAATGTTGTTGAACTGTCAAAATGAAAGCCATTCTTAGTGTTAGTGTGTTACGCAATTACCCCGCTGGTTTCTGTACGATATTTTGTTCTTCGTGGTACTTCATTATGCTAGAACATATAGACTTTGACGTGATATACGTGATACGTGATAATTATTAATAAGGAAACGGTTACTAAGTATTAATGAGCTTGTAACTATTAATAATGTAGATATAACAACGTTTATTTGCTACGGTAACGATATTCGATATTTTCTGTAATATAAGGTTTGCAAAGGGGAAATATTCTGTAGTTTTCCGAGTTCCTAAAGAACGGATTATTTAACTTATTTCGACGGTGAAGTATCAATATCTAATAACTCACTTTATTGGATATTCGTAGGTAAAGTATGAACATTTTTAGGGTTCCGTACCCAAAGGGTAAAACGGGACCCTATTACTAAGACTCCGCTGTCCATCCGTATATATTTCCGTCTGTCACCAGGCTGTATCTCATGAACCGTGATAGTTAGACAGTTGAAATTTTCACAGATGATGTATTTTTGTTGCCGCTATAATAACAAATACAAAAAAAACAGAATAAACTAAATATTTAAGGGGCTCCCATACAACAGCATGATTTTTTTGCTGTTTTTATAGATAATGGTACGGAACCCTTCGTGCGCGAGTCCGACTCGCACTTGCCCGGTTTTTATATATATATTTATAATATAATATAACCTGAAACCATAACCTGAAATATTTGATTGAAATAATTATCACCAGCACAAGCGTTTTCAACTATTTTTTAAACCTAAGTAACTTTTTGATTTAAATGTTAAAAACTATAGAAATTAAAAAAAAATCGCCTCCTGTAAAACCATGGTTTTGTAGTTATTAGACATTGATACTACACCGTCCATATGGTAAGTTGCTACGGCTGTAATATTTGTAAATATGTGAGCACCATGTATCAATAAAGATAATTAATGAATCTGTCTTTGCTTAATTTTGTTCAAAGTCAAAGTCAAATCATTTATTTCAAATAGGCACACAAAAGGCATTTTTGAACGTCAAAATTTACAAGAAAAAAGAATTGATTCTAGTTGCCCATTCCAAAAGGTAGTTTCGTATGGAGAAGAATGGGCAAGAAACTCCACCGTTACTCTTTTAAAATGTTTTACAATATTATGTAGGTTCACATTAATTATATAATTATATGTGAAGACGATTCACCTAGAATAAAATTACTATACCACAATAGGTAAAAAGAATTAATTATAATACAATGACAGGTAAATTAAAATTATTCTTCTCATTACGAAACTACGTGTTGGATTGGGCGTCTAGACTGAATTCTATTTTCTTGTTAATTTTGACGTTCAAAAATGCCCTCAATAATACTATAATTGCCCTCAAAAATACTATAATTTGAGTTTTCAGTAATTGATTCATTAGATGATCTTAGAATTTTTCAGTTGCAGCCCGGATTCTGGATTTGTTTCCAGTTGATGGCAATAGGCTCGCCCTCTATTACATGGGACTTAAACGTAACTGGAGAAATATGGGTGTTCTACAGGTACACCTCTGCCTAAACCTTTGGGGATTACAGGCGTCAAAGTCAAATCATTTATTCCACATAAAAGACAGTTTTGAACGTCAAAATTTACAAGAAAAAATAATTGATTCTAGTTGCCCCTTCCGAAAGGTAGTTTCGTATGGAGAAGAATGGGCAAGAAACTCCACCGTTACTCTTTTAAAATGTATTACAATTTTTTTTTTACATTAATTATGTAATTATTTATGTGAAGACTATGCGTAAGGTTATGTACGCGTATGTATGCAGACCACCACAACAGAATCTTATGCCATCTTAAACTCCTGATTTTTGTTCCGAAAAGCTGCATAAACATGATGAATTCTAGAAATAAATTATTGGATAAAATCAATGCAACTTTTTACTTTGACATGAAATCGCCGATTTTGTTTTAGCAAAATATAGTTTATAACAGTTTTTAAGTCATGTTTTTTACGTTTAATTTGAGCATGTTTTAATGTTATTTATTCAGTTATTGCATGCCACACATGATTTTTTTATTTGCATTTAATTTATGTTTGTGACTAGGTATGTAATTTACTTAATTATACCTGAACATCGGCAAAGCTTGGGCGAAGTTAATTTACTTGGGAATTACGCTTTAGTTTCGTTTTACGTATTCATAAATAACACACAATAATAACACAACGTTGTATGAGGATTTCTTAATAATTTATCAAATTTCCGTTTTGATAGTATTTTAACAATCGTAAAAACAGAATTTTAGAATGGATTTTTTTTTAACAACAGTTTTAGGTATGTACTTATGTTTTGTATAAGCTTTTTTTAAAAAAATATATCATCAATAGTCATCGTTTCCTCTATATAAGTTTTTTTATACTAATCAAATATTTATTTATCCTTTGTGTAACAAAATTGTGACAAAAACATTATCACATTACGCCTGAAAATTTACAACAAAACAAACCCTACCTATGTACTTTTCAACACCTTCATTTCTCACATAATGAGCCTCTAACCGCGTTTAAGCCTACGCTGCTACGAAATTGTAACTTTTTTTCACCCCGTAGTACGCTAAACACCTACGCAGCTACGCCGTAGTCAACAGGTGCATTGACCCACTTACACAAAATAACATAACACTTTACAAATTAACAAAATAATTATAACAATTTTTTAAACTAACACTTTCAGAAAATTACGTTTTTTTTGTCTCTGAATATTTTTTTTTGTTGTGCCCGGGCACAGCGTATGCGTTCGGGCTGTAGAACCGGCTTACAGCAACTGGCCTTACGGGAGATCTGTGCGCATGTGCCCTACAAAATTGTATAGAAAGTGACCAGTATAGAAGACCTCTGACCCCTCTCTTGGTTCGTACAATCGGACAGCTTTTCGGGGAGCTCTGGTATAAAATGAAGGGTCAAGTTGAGCTGGTTATCCCGGTTATATAGAAATGTTGGCAGGTATGTGAAGCTACAGTTGGTTTTGTGTATTTTTCGGGCCATATTATACGAGTCTTTTATTTGTCTGTTATGTAAGATAGTTGGCGAAAATGTTTTGTTAATAAGATGGTTCCGTTATTATTTTGTGCGGGGAGGCGATAGTGACGTGGCGTAGAAAGTTATAATTTATTATGTGGTTAGGAAATGTAGTAATAATAATAAATACATACATAAACTCACGCCTTATTCCCATGGGGGTAGGCAGAAACTACAGAACTCCACCTGCTACGATCCTTACATACGTCTTTGGCTTCATTTACGTTCATACATCGGTTGGTACGTAGTTATTTATGTATTATAAAGATATTTTTGGCATTTTTTAAATTGTATTAGTGTAATATTAAACTGGAGATTTTTGTTGAAAGGGAGGTGAGGAGATTTGCTGTGTTCCAATTTTTTTTTTTTTGTATTGTTCAAATGCTTGCTTCATTGAAACCAAAGACTTTAATAAAGTAAATGATAAATCTATCTAGTCTAACTAATGACGATTCTTATTCTTGTATTGAATATGAAATATGAATTTAGTTTAAGTTTAATGTTATACTGTTTTTCTTTCTTTTTTTGGTAGCTGTGTTGTGTTGTTAACACTCTTTCTTTCCAATCTATTTTGAGAAGTGATGACTTTTAATTGGCTGTGAGTCTCACATACTACTTTTATTCTGTTTGTTTTAGCTGTAAGTCATCCATAGTTAATAAATAAATAAATAAATGATTTTATTTCTGTAAGTAGGTTTGTACAAACACTTTTACACGTCAATCATATTTTAATAAAAACTAGATGATGTCGGCGTTTCCTATGTGACTACTCTGAGAAGAAAGGCCGAAATAAACTCAGAGGTCACAGTCTCTTCTAAAGTCCAGGCATAGTCTTGGTAGTAGAAGAAGTAATATTGGTAGTACATTTCCGGTATCTTAATTTCGCGAATTTGGTGCTAAAAAGCGGCCAAGTGCGTGTCGGACTTGCCTGCGAAAGGTTCCGTACCACCGTACAATATTTCACACTATATAAGTAAGTATTTGTTTAACATGTTTCTTTTATAGACACCCTCTTTAATTTTTAACTTTATTTAATTTTAATTTTTTATTGTTTTAGCGGCTATAGTTGTACATATTCAGTGAAACTTTCAAGTATCTACCTATTACAGTTCAAAAGTTATAGCCCTGTAACAGACAGCCGGACGGACGGATGCCTTAGTAATAATAGGGTCCCGTTGGCACCCTTTAGGTACCGAACCCTAAAAAGCGTGTCCGAAACCCTGAATCTTTTGATTAAACTACAATACTTAATCTTCATATAATCCTTGTTTACGTTGAACCACGTGCGATTGGAGTTACGTGTTCCATTTGAAAATCTTTTTATTATATTTTTCTTTAAATCCGATTTTCCTGAAACGTGCTTCCAATTTGTTCATGTTTTTATTTTAGACTTAAATTACTATCTATTGAACTCGTTCCGTAGATACCTTTTCGGTAAACAATTTTATATTGATTGTGAGCTAAATACTTAGTAGTACTATTCTATAAACTTCACTTGGAACCTCACTCAAGTGAGCGCACACAATTCGAAATCAAACAAATTTTTTTTTAAAGTAAATCATTGCGCATTCACAACGAGACACCGTTCGAATTTCGAAGTGACGTGTAGAGAATCCATAGAGAGGTCAAAAGCAGTGTTTTCTGCTGAAAAGTATTTTGAAAATACGCATTGCTCTAATTTAGGTATGGGATATGTCATGCTAACTCAAATGTCTCGCTGGCGTTGGCGTGTGTGTTGGATCATTAAGTTCCCTTCAAAATGGTTCAGCTGAATGGTGCTGATCCATACGTCAGGTTCGTGAATGGGCGCCGTCAGTAGGGACTGGTCATCTCTTAGCTGCCACGGCTTCTTTTAATTTAATTTAATATTTGAATTATTATTGTCTCTTTATTAAGGACGCTTTTAACGTTCTGCATCGTTATCACATTCATAATTCACTATGAATGATGTAACCAATATTTTGTAACCATATTTTGATTTAAAAGAGTGTCCATGGAGTTTCTTGCCCGTTCTTCTCCATAGGTACCTACTACGCTTTAGAATGGGCCACTAACTTCATCTTTCTGACTGACCGACCCCTTGACAATTTGAAAGTACCTGTAATTGGTTTATTTGAAACTAGCTTTTGCCCGCGGCTTCGCTCGAGTTAATTTAGAATTTGACAACCAGTTCGGGTTGTTCGGGGAATTATAGTTAAGAGGATGAAAAACTGGTCTATCGACACTCTAGACTCACAAAATGTATTAGGTAAATAAATTTAAAAAAAACCACATTACTAAAATTTCTATAATAATATAATTCAATCATGATTCGTAAGAGACGTGGCGACATCTATTATCATAAGAACGTTATTGTTGTTTTCCTCGGGAACAGTACTTTTTTCGGGATAAAAGGTACCCTATGTCCGTTTCTGTACACCTGACAACGTAAATGCAACATTTCAGGATGATCTGTTCAGTGGTTTAGGTGTGAAAAGGTAAGAAACAAACTTACTTTCGCATTTATAATATTACTTAGGAAGTTAGGAAGTTAGGATAATAATAAGTTAGGAAGTTAGGATAAATGCTTTGAGTTTGAGTTTGATAAGTAAGTACTAAATATATATGAGTGGAAAGGACTGCATGCAAAGGCTTAATATTCCTATAACATTTTTAAGCTATTGTATAGCTTTTATCGCGGGCTTTGAGCGCGGCGACCGAATCAAGAAATTCTGTAACGAAAATAAAACCTAAGACCATCCAATCCGCCTATCATGTAGCTCGGCCGAGCGTTTGCTTAACGTGTATGTATATGGTACGACTGTACTTGAATTAATATCAAAGAAAAAAAAATACTGCATAAATAAATAATTATAATTGCATAAGTTGATAAAAAATGTTATGCAGTAGCTTTACCGCGGCAGTCCCCGAGTGCCACACGTGTTTTTTTTTTAATGTTTCCACCTCTTTGCTCCTGAAACTTTTTTACTTTAAAAGACCATCTTAATGACTGTGACCTGAACCTGTGAACCTGTGATGACTAAGGGATAGCACTACCGGGAAAAGAAACAACGTTCCTCAAAATATAAATTGTAAGTTAGATGTAATAACCTAAATCATACCGTTGTGTAGTCTTTATTGACCCTATTTCTGGCTTCCTTTGTGCTACCGTATGACTATCATAGTTTACTCTCGAGTTATAAGTAGAAATTCACTTTATTAGAGTGCCTCATTGGTTCAGTGATCGCAAGCGCGACTGTTGAGTGTGGTGTCCTGGGTTTGATTTCTGGGTCGGGAAAAGTGTTATTGTTGTTTTTCATTAGGACATTCTCAGTAGCAGGTCCAAGTCTAGATTTGCCCTGTACTCTATGGGACTTAACTATAACAGAGTTGGCGAAAGGTGGATATATTATTGTAGCGGTATCTAAAACGCCACATGTTAGTTACGCGTCACACTGACGTCACGCAAAGTCCTGCATCGCGCAAGCAGAGTTTACCGCTCAACTATCATATTATTAAATGGCTGAAGCGCCAAAACCTGAAATCTCAAGAATGATTTTTAAAGTTATTATTAAAACATTCATCCCTGATTTTTCAGGTTTTGGCGCTTTAGCTATTTTACCTTTCCACTGTCGATATACAACGTCCCGGCATCAATCGTCGGGCAGTTGCCCACCAGACACAATACGCGTCTGGTCGGAGGATCCTCCCTTTTCCATAGAATATGAGTGAACTTTACACCCTGTTCCTCATACTCTATACTATAAACATCTTCCTACTCCATTGGAGGATTACAGGCATGATGTTAAGTGACACTTTGTTAGAAAATTAAAATCATGAATTATAAAGCTAGTTTTATGCGCTATGAACACGATAACCTTTGACAAAGATAGAAACTCCGGCAAAGTGGAATGAAAAACTAATCGAGAACGCTCGCATTTGCAATCGATTAAAAATTAATCGCTTCAGCGCGTGTAATTTTGCACGTTTCATTGATGCCAACGTACCTTATTAATATAAATTTGTACTTTGGGTAATAGTGCTATTCTGTAAAGATCACTTGGAACCTCACTGAGCGCACACAATTCGAATGCAAACTCATTTGTTTTTAAAGTTAATAATCTCAAAGTGTTAAGTATATTATGTTCTTTTCAACTACTTATGTTGCGTAAATACAATAAATTAAGCACATACACATGTTCTTTCTGAAAATAAAACACAAACGACAAAATAACGTCTATTAATGGTAGCCATATTGTTTTTTTTTACTCATTTTCTAAACTAAAACGAATATAGTGACAATGCGTGCGTGTCTGACCACACAATTATGGACTTAAACGAAGCAAAAGGAGTATGTAAGGACTTTAGCAGTTGGCGTTCTGTAGTTTCTGCCTACTCCATGAGAAGAAGACGGTGAAAGAAAGAAAGAAAATAAATTTATTTGACCCAGGTTAAGGCACACAATATTCACATACAAAACCGTATTGTGTGCCTCACGGCTGCGCCAAATAGGAAATAGGTGAGTTCACGTACCTATGTACAATGTAATGATACTTTTATTAAAAAGTGAAAAGCCGACAGCCTTTTTGCCGTTACGAGGTCATGAAAAATACCACAAACATACCTACGAAATTGCGAGCAAGAACATTTATTTATTTATTTATTTAAACTTCTCGCACACAATATTATACAAAGGCGGACATAAGCCTGCCTTTGCAACAGCCATCGAGTAAAAAAAAAAACACGTGTGGCACACGGGGACTGCCGCGGGAAAGCTATTGCATAGCATTTTTTATCAACTTATGCAATTATATATATATTCAGTATAGTATAGTATATAGTATATATTCAGTTTCATATTAATTATACAAAAGAGTCGATTCCTGTTACTTACGTCAAATTAATAATAGGTATGTTGTAGCCTATGGCTTTGACATCAACCCACGTACTGTGAACCTAGTACGAAAGCGCAAAATAAACGTAACTTAACGAATAAAACTACAGCTTTTAAATTAAACTTTTTTACAAAAAAACAACAGACTTCCAAAACATAAACAAAAAAACGTGAAAAATAACTTTAATTTCGGAAGTCGGAAGCCAAAAATGAAAATACACAACCAAATGCACTGACTTCCGAAATTAAAGTTATTTTTCACGATTTTTTGTGTTTTTTTTTTTGGAAGTTGTTGTTTTTTTGTAAAAATGTTTTTATTTTTTACTTTTTAGTTGTGGTACCTACCTCACACACATTCGTATACCACTACTTTATATGTAAATAACCGTGATAGGAAATTATTAAAACATCATCAATATAAACTAAGTGGAAAACATACGCATTATTAAGGATAACTCAAAAACTACTGGTTAGAACTTGATCAAATTTAAATGGAAGCACATGTGAAGCACCAGCTTTAAAAAAAAAAATCATCCAAATCGGTTCAGCCACAAAAAAGTTCAGAGCCAAGACCCATAAAAAAAAATGCAGTCGAATTGAGAACCTCCTCCTTTTTTTGAAGTCGGTTAAAAATGCACACAATTAGGCACGTATTTTCCCCAATGATAAACTCAAACGTGTATGGAACACGACATTTAATTTAATTTAAATTACACATAACAAAATTACAGAAGCTTAATAACATCAACACCGTTCATGTGTTGTATTAAATCATGTCTAAATGATAATTATTTGGCCGAACACTGTCTCTTAGAAGACAGGCTATCCTAGTCTAAGAGACAGGGCTAAATACTTCTTGTACAGATTTTGCAAGTTGTAATGAATTGTAATGAATATTATAAATGTGTTTAGGTATTTTTTGTGAATAAATCTTTATTATTATTATTAAAATAGAGCCATGTTGTTTCGAATAACGTTAACCACACAATTATGTGTGTCCTTCAGGGAAACCGCTTTGCAGCAAACTTTCAAGGTAGTCCGTGACACTTAATTATAATAATGGCCAATTGTTTCTCTTTTGTAATGAGTTAGAAACTCCTTGGTATTCATGCTTTTACAATTTGGAGAGATATAATATTTTTGGCTGCTAGGGCTTAAATATGTTGAAACGGAAAATCTTTTATCGTTTAACTATTAAAATATTCATCATCTCATGCACACTAACACTCAACACATACATACTTACACTTATCACATACACACTCACAGTCATCACATACACACTCACACACACTCATCACATACACACTCACACTCATCACATACACACACACTCATCACATACATACTCACACTCATCACATACACACACACTCATCACATACACACTCACACTCATCACATACATTTGGTTACCTTTTAGTCCTAAGTTTAATTAATTATAAAGCAACCGTTGCATTTGTTAACTTATCTTTAATAATTCATATTACCTGTCGAAAGAGACTGGATCCTCCGACACAGGGTATCCTAGTGCGGGATCCAGTGTTATACCATTGACTGCCCAAACCTACTGAGTGTCCTGAAGTTTCGTGCCCCAGCCCGATATCCGCGAAACCCTATGACACCACTATATCCACCCTTGCGCAGAACGATTCTGGGTACTAACTCACCGATTTCTCGCCTGTGTAAAAATATAAACAGTTGCAGTGATCTCACTGATATACATCATGACAGTATAGGAAAATTTTATAAAATAATTATTGAATACTATTCCCACAACCAATGATCTCCTTAGAGAATGTGAATTTTTAATTATTTTAGATTTATATCATTTTTATTTGTTAAATGTTAATGTTTTAATCTTTTTGTTCTATTATTTTGAATTAAATTTTTGTTATCATTATTGTTACGCGCGAATCACCAAAAATATTGAATAACTTTAATTGTGAATATCCTTTTTGGCTTTGTATTATTATATAAAACCATTTTATGGTGCATGTTGCGTTAGCCTATAAGTGATTGTTGCACTTATAAATGTATATACTATTATGGAAATTATTGTAAATTGTAATTATTGTAACCTAAATAAATAAATAAATAAATAAATACCTAAATATTGTAACACTTGTTTAAGAATCAATCAAACTTTTTTTTTTATTAATTTGTTTATTATTGATTCTGGCACTTTTCTTCTGCGATGAAATTAATCAATTCTACTGAGCACACTAAATCTACTGACTCGTTGATCTAGTGGAGGCAGGCGCGACAGCTGACCATAGCTCTCGTGTTCGATCCCCAGCACCCTAATTGCGTAACACACTATCAGTCACAATCTGAATCATTTTGAAGCCTATTGCTAATCCATTGCTCCCAAAGTTCTAAAAAACAAATCCGCTCGTCAACGTAAATAACGCAATGAATGTTGTTGAACTGTCAAAATAAAAGCCATTCCTACTGTTAGTGTGTTACGCAATTACCTCGCAGGTCGAACGCGTTATGTTACGCGTTACGTTATTATTTCATTAGGAATTTTGGTACCTATGCATCGGGCTGATAAATTGTCCCCTAATCAAACTATTGTTATTTTAACATCATTTTCTTATTCAATCCGAAACGAGATAAAAATTATATACCTAACTAAATCTATACTAATATTATTATAAAATTTGTTTGTTTGTAAGTTTGTATGTAGGGGGTAATCTCTGGAACTACCAGTCGGATTTGTTTTTTTTTTTTGCCTTTGATAGCCCAATTCTTGAGGAAGGCTATAGACTATGTTACATTACGCCAAAGCCCTTACGAGCCGAGCAAAAAGAAAAAAAGTAGAAAAGAACGCTAAGCGAAAACGAAGAGGTAGCGCGGGCAGGCGATGCAATACGATGGGGTAGGTCGGGGGAACAAGAAATTTCACGTGGACGAAGTCACGAGCAGAAGCTAGTTAATAAAAAGTCATATTCTAACATAAAATATACTTATATATGTACGTATAGCAAAAACCTGATGCTAACTCCTTAACTAGGCCTGGGCCTGTGTTTTGAGGGCTAGTGATTCAGCCATGACAAATAATTATCACAAAAACACATCACTACAAGAGTGTAACTACATTGTTGACATTGTAGCGGCATCTACAAACGCCACATGCGAGCTAAGCGTCATACTGACGTCACGCAAAATCCTGCATCGCGCAAGCAGAGTTTACCGCGCAACTAGCATATATACAACATCCCGACATCAACCGTTGGGCAGTTGCCCACCAGACACAACACCCGTCTAGTCGGAGGATCCTCCCTTTTCCATAGAGTATGAGTGAACTTTACACCCTGTTCCTCATACCTCTATACTGGTGACCCCGAACATGAACGTCAGCGCAGCCTTTGTGCAAGTACATCAGCGTGACGTCATCATCACTTCCTTCAAGCTTTCGAGCGGCAAGTCACACAGCCAGCCAGCACCCACGGCTTCCACGGGTATCCTGACCACCAGCATGCAGCGACCGCGCATACCTGGTCATCACCCTCAGCCTCATCAAGCAACCTTGGCACAGCACACTGCACTCTCGGCCGGTCCACAAGCAGAGCCTTCAAACCCTCTCCTGGTCGACGCCAGCAGTCAGCCTCAACCCGGCGCTGTACCACATCCGACGCACTGGAGCATAACGCAGTGCCATCCCGACTCACTGGGGAATCTTCGCAGACAGTTAAGACTCACCGCGAACTATGCGACACCCGGTTCCGACTCACTGGAACCTCACCTGGCCCTGGCAAGCATCGCAAGATACACGACTCAGCCCACTATCGACCTCCGGTCTCCGGGGGGGAGTGATGTAGCGGCATCTACAAACGCCACATGCGAGCTACGCGTCATACTGACGTCACGCAAAATCCTGCATCGCGCAAGCAGAGTTTACCGCGCAACTAGCATATATACAACATCCCGACATCAACCGTTGGGCAGTTGCCCACCAGACACAACACCCGTCTGGTCGGAGGATCCTCCCTTTTCCATAGAGTATGAGTGAACTTTACACCCTGTTCCTCATACCTCTATAACATGATTTTTGTGAGTATAAACACCTATTTTTAGAAAAAGTCTGTGTCTAACCATGTCACATAAAATAATATACTTGTCGGAAATACGTTAAATCAATCGTTTGACTTTGACTAATCGGGATGCCAGCGCCACCAGGCGGCGATCGACAGAGTCTACAACATAGCGCTCGACCAGAGTTAAAGCAGACTTGGTCGGTGGCGGTCAAGCAGTGAACACGTTTAGAAACTGTCGCGCGTTCTGTATAGTTGTGTCGTGTACCTACAGTGTGTGATTCGCTAATGTGATTAATTTGTTCGTAAATTATAATTTGATTTGAACTGCAAACAGTTTTTCTATTGCGCAATAACCAACACTTCCCATAGTACGCCCACAGTAGTTAAGCTGATGATATCGATAGACGTATCTTCTCCGTCATATTATTATTTTGCCTTTTAGGGGCACTTGTTGAACAAGCAACACAAGTTAGAACAAAGACCCGACAATAAATAGTCTCGTTTTCAAGAAGTAAGGGTGTTGTCTTGAGCTAAACAATTACTTGGCTTATTGCCAAGAAGTGTTTATACACCATTCTCGCCTTTCTATCTTATGATAGCCTTTCTTCGTACTGAATATGCGTTGGTATTCGTATGATTATTGTTATTTTCGACATACATAATCTACTTAATAAAATCTATGGATCGGAGTGCTCATGGTTTGTTCAACGAAATGTCCAAACGCCTGTTTGTCACTTCCTGAGATCCAAGGGCTGGCTTTTACCTTGGCCAAATGCTAAGCATTGACATACAATGTGGCAATGCCGCCAGTCTCTTGGGTTATTACCAGTCGACAGCGATGCGGATGAATTTTTCGACGCCATATTTTATTTTGTTAATAGTTTTCTTCAAGTTATGTTATTATATTTTAATTTTAATTGTAAATACTGTAATTTCATATTTGTAAATACCATAAATTTTCTAAGTGCTTGGATAAGGGTAAAATGACTTAAATTCAGTCATTCACTAATGGACAACGCACAACCTAAACCGCTGGGCTAGACTCAGCGGTTTAGGTTATTTTGCACAAGTGTTCATTTTGTTGCACAAGTGTTCATTATTTCAATGCTCATTTTGCACAAAAGTTCATTTTATAACTAAAGTGCGCACTAAGGGTCCGTTGTTTGATCCAACATGACCAATAGTCAATTTAACAATTAGTCACTTGACAATAGTCAATAGCTGTCAAAGTTTAACTACTCTGTCTGCGCATGGTTAACTTTTATAGTAAATTGTCAAATTTTTTAACTGTAGTTAGCTTAACCATTTGTCAAACAACATACTTCTGTCAGTTTTAACAAATCGTTAGTACACGTTTGCGTGAGCAACCTCATCTCTGAATGTTTGTACTGCGGTGCACCTTTTTCTCATACATAATTAAGCAACGTCTATAGACGTCCCGCCGTAATACGTATGTTTTGGAACTGTGTTATTTTGGACGGCGTTCACAATGCACCATTTATATGCGCGCAACTCAACTGGCGATGGGGTTCGCGGTACAAGGGAGGACGTCGTATGACATTGTGCATGAGTGCGCGCGACTTTTCCAAGTGTGCGTACAAAACTAGAAAAATGATTTTTTATTAGGTCACGCGGCGGTATAACCTATGACAGCTGAATGAGTTGCGGCGCAGAAAAGATGCGCCATCGGAATTTGCCCATTAAACAGACGTCCAAAGACGTTCCGTCGATATAAATATGACAATCAGAGGCCGTCATATGACGTTGCACCATTTCATAATGTATCGTAAAGACGTCGTAAGACGTTGCTTACGCGAACGTGTTAACTAACGCATTTTAACTATTAGTATGTTTGGCTACTGATCAAACAATGAGCCCATAGGAAGGATTTTTGAAAAAACTCATCCCTTAGATGGATTAAATACGGGATCAAAGTTTTTATGGAAGTTTGTTCATTTTTCGATGACAATTATGACTGTTGTTCGTAGCCAATGCCAAACCCCATTGGGAACATGACTTGTTACAACTAACATGATATTGGTGAACAATAATTCATCGTCACCTACCGCTTCCTTTATTCCAAAGAATTAGTTCCAACACACCTGTATTCCCCGAAGCGCTAGGCAGGTACCGTCAAACGGAGTGTATAGGGATGTAGGGGTGAATTGGAACGAAACTTTAAAAGGGCTATTAACATTGAAATAATATAGTTTGTTGCAAAAAAGAACTCTAATGTATTTACTTATAATTAACGCTAAGTGCCCCTGTTAATAACAAACTATATTATTTCAATGTTAAAATACCTTTTAAAGTTTCGTTACGATTCACCCCTGCTATTCACCCTGTTTGACGGTACTAATAGTACACCCATATTTCGCCAGTTATGTTTAAGTCACATATGTATAATAGGGGGTGAGCCTACTACCATCAACTAGGTACAAATCCGGACCCCGGACTACTACTGAGAAATTACTGATGGAAAAACCCAATAACTCTTTTCCCGACATGGGAATTGAATTCAGGACCACGCTCAGCAGTAGCACTTGTAAAACGAGGCAGTTCGAGGCATTAATTCCAGATTTATGTTTTTCTAACGAGGCAGTACGAGGCATTATTTCTTGTTTTATATTTTTCCAACGAGGCAGTTCGAGGCATTGATTCCAGTTTTATGTTTTTCAACGAGGCAGTACGAGGCATTATTTCCAGTTTTATATTTTTCCAACGAGGCAGATCGGGGCATTAATTGCATTTTTATGTTTTTATAACGAGGCAGTTCGAGGCATTAAATGCAGTTTCATATTTTTCCAACGAGGTAGTTTGAGGCATTAGTTTCAGTTTTATGTTTTTCCTCTTTCTCCTAAATGTTGCTAAGATTAACTGATGAGAATAAACTACAGATCATTACATTCTGTTGCTATGTATGGGAAGCTGGCAAGGAGCCATCAAAACACCAACACAAATTGTAAGCTAAACACCAGTTGATATTTCCTTTCAGTTTTTGTTACAAAGAGCAACAAGTGAACTTTAACTAAAATATATTACGAACAATACTTGTTGAATACAGTCTGACAGCAAGAAGACAGATGGCAGTTTAATTTATCTTGTTTGGGCCACAGAATAAGAATCGGTAGAAGGGAAACTTGAACTCGAGTTGAAGTTTAATAGTTTTTCGCTAATGATAGATAATCTTTACTTCCGTCCTAGAAAATTTAGATTTTCAGGGCGTATGAAACGATTAATATCAAGATTGCATCAACGCTTGCATGCAATGCTTATAGTTCTATTCTGTAAAGTTCACTTGGCACCTCACTCAAGTGAGCGCACACAATTCGATAGCGAACTCATTTGTTTTTAAAAAAAATCATCGCGGATTCACAACGAGACATCGTTCGAATTTTGAAGTGTTTGTGAATGTTTAGAAAATTACACTACATTTTTGGGGATTTATGATAACTTTGTTTTCATAACAGGCTGGCGCACGCGCAAAGGATAATATAAATCTCCCAGAAATAGTATGCGCTATTTTTGCGCTATTTTGCGTTATTTTAATGATTATTTTCTTTTATGTAGTAAAATTTTATTCATTGCTCAAATACATAGCAAACTATAGTTTTGTATAATTTAGAAGCATATTGCAATTTTGTAAATGTGAGTACAATGGATTCGTTTATTATATAATTATGTTGACTTGACAGCATGGCAGTAGAGACTATGTCATGCTCACTTAAATGTCTCACTGTTGGTGGCGCGTGTGTTGGATCATTCGGTTCCCTACAAAATGGTTGAGCTGGATGGTGCTGATCCACGCGTCATGTTCGTGAACGGGCGCCGTCAGTTGAGACTGGTCATCTCTTAACTGCCACGGCTTATTTTTATTATTAATCTTATATTTTGAATTGTTTTTTTATATATTTTTTTTTCATTGTTCTCGCATATAGAAGCAACACGAATAATGTACCCAGGATTTTGTAATATCTTGATTTAAAAAGAGTGTCCTTGGAGTTTCTTGCCCGTTCTTCTCCATAGAGATCTACGTTTTGGAATGGGCAACTAGCTTCAACTTTCTGACTAACTGACCGACTCTTTGACAATTCAAAAGTGCCTGTAAATGGTTTAATTGAAATAAATGCTTTGAGTTTGAGTTTGAGTTTGAGTTTGAGTTTTTTTGAGTTTTGAGTTTGAGCTAGGGGAGTCATCTTCGTATTTCAGTCTTGGCGTGATGATGAAATCTATTAAACAGCTGTTACAAGCATGGAAGTACTTACATATTTTGTATTATGCCTATACTTTCTGGAATGACTTAGACTTCATTCACTCTTCCATCTTCGTTCAGTCTATCTCTCTGTGGAATGCGCTCCCCCTGGAAATCAGGATGGCAACCAACCGATTATCCTTTAAAGTAAAAGTTCGCGAGCACATTCGTAATAAACTGGCATTATCTTCACAACGTTAATGTTTTTCCATTGGTTATCTTACTTTTTTTGTTATTTCCTGTATTTATGTATATTTATTTGTACTCTTATATAATAATAATAATTTATTTCAGAACATGAATTCCATATAAAATTGTTAGTAAAGCTTAAAACTTTGTTAGTAACTTATACCTACTTATTCAAGTTAACCATTTATCTAACATTAAAAAGGACACCACCAGAACTGTGTACCTTATTCCAGTGCCCCACAATAGGACACTCAACCCTTTCTGTTATGGTGTTTAGAAGGTCGTTAGTGCTGCCGCACACACGACGCATCAAGGAGGCCACTCTTACGCACTATTGCTCTAAAGCAGTCGGTGTTGACCTCCGCAAACATCCCCGATGCACAAAAGTATCATGGCAACCCCATCAGCTACCTAAACACATTATTGAAGAGGATCCGCAGGGCACTGAAAGCCTTCTGCGTATAGCGGACCCACAGGCTGCAGGTGTACAATGTCTGGCCGTACGCCTTAAACAGAGTAATTTTAACATTTTAATAAGGAACCTATTTTATATTAATAGTTTGTAATAGGTATATTGTGAGTATTTTTGTATTTAAATAAATATTTTATTCTTATATTTTTTGTAATTGCACCTACCAGTTTGTCTCTGCATCACCTCAAACTCAAACTCAAAGCATTTATTTCAAACTAGCTTTTGCCCGCGGCTTCGCTCGCGTTAATTTAGGCTTTGACTATCAATTCGGGTTATACGAGTAATTCAATCATGATTCGAAAGACACGTGGCGCCATCTATTATCATAAGGACGTTATTGTTGTTTTCCTCGGGAACAGTACTTTTTTGCGGGATGAAAGGTACCCTATGTCCGTTTCTGTACCCCTGACAACGTATATACAAAATTTCAGGATGATCGGTTCAGTGGTTTAGGCGTGAAAAGGTAACAAACAAAAAAACTTACTTTCGCATTTATAATATTACTAGCTTTTGCCCGCGGCTTCGCTCGCGTTAATTTAGACTTTGACTATCAATTCGTGTTATAATTCAATCATGTTTCGAAAGACACGTGGCGCCATCATTATCATAAGGACGTTATTGTTGTTTTCCTCGGGAACAGTACTTTTTTGCGGGATGAAAGGTACCCTATATCCGTTTCTGTACTCCTGACAATGTATATGCAAAATTTCAGGATGATCGGTTCAGTGGTTTAGGCGTGAAAAGGTAACAAACAAACAAACAAACTTACTTTCGCATTTATAATATTAAGTTAGGATATTAAAATATAAATGATAAATGATAAATGATTTTATTTCTGTAAGTAGGTTTGTACAAACACTTTTACACTTCAATCATGTTTTTTAAACTAGATGAGGTCGGCGTTTCCTATCTGACTACTCTGAGAAGAAAGGCCGAAACAAACTCAGAGGTCACAGTCTCTTTTAAAGTCCAGACATAATCTTGGTCAGGTCATGCGAAGACCATGCAGATTGGTATCTGAAATGGTCTTTTGAGGAAAGAACCACACAGTTTGAGTGGACCTGTCCAGTCAGTGCACGCATTTGTCAGTAATCGTGCAGCTCGACTCAGGAAGTCAGGACTTAAGGAGCTCAACGATTCGACGAACAATACCAAAGAAAGGACATTTGGGTAGGCCGCATAAATTACTCAAACTGCCAGATCATAATTAAAATTAAATTAGAAAAAAAAAAAAAAAAGCAATTACCCACATAGTCTTCACATTCACAAAATTAAAATAATATAATACTTTACAAGTAAATACTCATGTCATTGTATATATAAAATTTATCAATGTCAATGTGTATATATAAATTCGGTAATAATGTTTGAAGATCATGTAGATCGGTGTCTGAAATGGTCTTTTGAGGAAAGAACCACACAGATTAAGTCGACCTGTCCAGTCAGTGCACGCATTTGTCAGTAACCGTGCAGCTCAACTCAGAACTTAAGGAGCTCAACGATTCGACGAACAATACCAAAGAAAGGACATTTGGGTAGGCCGCATAAACTACTTAAACTGCCAGACCGAGAATAAAACTGGAAAAAAAAAATGACCCACATAGACCTCATATTCACAATAATGAAAATAACATAATACTTTTTATAGTAAATATTCATGTCTAAAAAGAGTTAGCAAACTAAAATCAACATTCACTGTGTAAATTTATTGGAGCAGCTCAATCCCAAGCCTTTTTGTCTTCAATATACTCTTTCACAGTATAGTAGGCTTTCTGGCATAATTTCCGCTTTATAAAAGATTTGAATTTATTAAAGCTTAGATCTTGAATGTGGCTAGGAAGTTTATTATAAAAACGTATACATTGGCATCTAAAGGAGCCACCAATTTTTTTGAGCCTGGTTGTAGGAACAAGAAATTTGTGTTTGTTCCTGGTATTTATATTGTGGATATCACTGTATTTTTTAAACAGATTAATATTTTTATGTGCATACAAAAGATTTTCATAAATATACTGAGAAGGCACAGTAACAATATTAATCTCTTTAAATTTATCTCTGAGGGAGTGTCTGGGACTTAATTTATAAATTGAACGAATTGCCCTTTTTTGTAAAACAAAAATTGTCTGTATATCGGCGGCATTTCCCCACAACAGAATACCGTACGACATCACACTATGAAAATAACTAAAGTATACTAAACGGGCAGTCTCTAAATCTGTTAAATCACGAATTTTTCTAACGGCGTATGCTGCAGAGCTAAGCTTTTTCGACAATTTGTCTATATGGGGGCCCCATTGAAGCTTGGCATCCAAAGTTATGCCTAAGAATACTGTGGTATCTTCGGGTTTCAACACTTCACCCTTTATGAGAACACTAGTTTCTACTTGTCTAACATGAGGTATCGTGAACATTTCGTTTTTTTCTCGTTAAGAAGTAGGTTATTAACATTAAACCAGTTAACTACTATTGCGAGAGCGCTATTTACATTGTCAGTAACCAGCTGCTGACGTTTGAGTTTAAATAAAAGTGAAGTGTCGTCTGCAAACAACACTATATCATGTTTATCCTTTATGAGGTATGGCAAGTCATTTATATAAATAAGAAATAAAAATGGGCCAAGAATTGAGCCCTGGGGGACCCCCATTCTTACTACAGATCCGGGTGAACGTTTTCCGTTAATATCAACTCTCTGAATCCTATCACTTAAGTAAGAAGTAAGAAGATCCAGAGAGGCGTTTCGGATTCCGTAGTGGTGCAGTTTCCGGATTAATGTTTCATGAAGAACACAATCGAATGCCTTGGACAAATCGCAAAAGATTCCCAAAGCATCGCATTTGTCCTCCCATGCATTATAAACATGTCCTAAAAGTTCAACTCCGGCATCAGTAGTCGAACGACCCTTTGTAAAACCGAACTGTTTGTTATGCAGTAATTTGTGTTTATTAAAAAATCTTTGCATTTGATTCAAAATAAGTTTTTCAAAAATTTTACTAAAAGTAGGTAGCACTGAAATGGGTCTATAATTAGTAGGATCTGATGTACTACCTGATTTAAACAACGGTATTATTTTACTGTTTTTCATAAGATCAGGAAACTCACCACAGTCAACACACTTATTAAAAATACCAGCTAAAGTAGGTGATACAATGTTTATAATCGACTTTGCAACGTCCACAGAATTGCCCCATAGATCTGCGGTCTTTTTAACATTTAACGTTTGAAAGGTTTTAATTATATCTTTACTGGTGACATATTGGAAATGAAATTCAGAATCACAAACAGGGACGTTTTCTTTAAGTAAAGACTCTGCAGCAGTGGGTGATGAGTTTAGAGATTTAGTAGTGGATACAGGAATATTTGTAAAGAAATTTTCAAAGGCTACGGCGACTTGTGAATCTGATTTAATTATACTGTCATCAATATCAAGGCTGTAGTCACTACATCGGTTGCATGACCTTCCCGTTTCGCTATTAATGATACTCCATGTCATTTTAATTACATTACTACTATTTTTAATTTTTGAACTCAAATAACGTGACGTAGCCGTACTACAAACTTTTTTAAATAATTTTGAATAATTCTTAACATATAAATTAAATTCAGCAGTGTTTATATAAGTCCGTTCATCATATAGTTCATAAAGCCGTTTTCTACTTTTATGTATACCAATGGTGGCCCAGTCACTGAAGGAAGCGTTACTATTCACCGAGAAAGTCTTTGGAATGAATGTGTTATCAATTTGTTTACAATACATATTAAAAAAAAACATTATATTGTTTATTAGGGTCATCATTAGTCGACAAAAATGGTAATTTACTTAAAAGTTTAGTTTTAAATGTTTCCAAGCGATTATTCGTTTTTGGGTTAACAGTGATATCTTTTTTAGTCATTTTTTTGTTTATATTTGGAATAGTGATCAATTGTCCGCAATGATCCGAGTCTATTAAATTAATAATTTCTTTGTGGGTTGGTATAATATCTGTATAAATGTTATCTAGGCATGTGGCACTGGTGGGAGTTATTCTAGTGGGCTCCAAAAATTGGTTTTCAAGATTGTATGACTGAAACAAACTTATAATTTTAGTACTTAATCCAGAATTCTCTAATAAATTAACATTAAAGTCACCACAAGTTATGATAGACTTGTTTGAATTACAAATTTTGTGCAACACTTCATCCATAACCTTTTCAAAACAATCATACAATCCTGAGGGTGGTCTGTACACGCTTAATATAATGTACTGCTCCAATTCTACACAGGCTATTTCAATTGTCCGCTCAACAGAGAGGCTCACAATATCCTTGCGGTCTTTAAATTTAAGCTTATTATTTACTATAATTAACGAGCCACCATGTATAGCATTTACTCTGCTAAACGAACTACCAACCTGGTGATAACTAAAATTAAACATGAACTGGTGGCTTTTGAGCCAATGTTCTGTCACACAAAGAATATGTATATTGCTATAATTCAGGAATAATTCTACTTCTAAATCTTTCTTCAAAAACCCTTGAATGTTTTGATGCACCAGGTTGATACTATTTGAATTTTTTACACTTTTATTTGATTTATTATTTGCCTTTGTTACATTTTTGCAAGAGGCTACCTCTATTGTCTTAATTTCTAATTTAAATGATGATCAATGTCATTAATGTTGTCCAAATGATTGGCAGAATTTATTAAAAAGTCATTGCATTGCTCAAAAGAAGCAATTTGTTTAGCCAAGTTTTTGGCTGAGAAAGAAAAAAAATATGATAGCGACACAGCTATCTGTCTTTTGTGAAAGTTAGAAAGATAGTACTTAACAATATTATACCTATCTTTCGTCAAATACAAATTATTACCAACATAATTGTTAGTATCAATTAAATGAAACAGATTATCATTATATGTCAAATTGTGCAATGTCATGTTAATGTCAAATCTTAGGTTATTTTCTTCCTGTGGCAAACTGTTACTATACGGAAATGTAAACAACACAATTTTTCTTAAATTAAGGTTGCACAATGTTCTGTGATATTGGAGCAATTCTCCTTTGGTCAAATTTCCCCTATTACCCATAAAAATTAATAATGTTGTTTCCTGCTTAAAGTTACATTTTATAATTTCTTTCATAATATTAAATAAAGAACAACCAGGCATACAGTAATTTATTATTGAGTGTCCTGGATATTCATCTGTCAACAAGTGGCCTAAGTCTTTTCCAATCTCATCACAAAATAATACTATTTCATTATTTACAATTTGTTTACATTGTTTAATGGAACTAATAAAAGAAGTAATTGTCAAATCAACACAAGGATGCGGTAAGGTGGTATTGCATGTTGACAATGAATGGTCTGGTGTAGGTACATTGGATGGTGTTTGACAATGCTCACAGCTGTTCTTTTGTGAGTTGACCAGCTCATTCATTGCCAACACATATTCCCTCATTAGATGTTCAGAGGTATTGTATTTGTTAGTCATTGAACTAAGTTTCTCTTGCAGATGATCAAGTTGAGATTGCGAGCCCTGTGTGTCATTGGTGTACCTCCTAGTGCTTTGCTCCAAATTAAAAGAACACATATCTAGTTGTTTAAGTAAATTTAACCTTTCTCTATTAAGTTTAACATTTTTGATAAAGAACCTTTGTCTTTTTACCATTTTCTGTGTTTTAACAATGTATTTATTAATTTTTATGTATTTTTTAAGTTTATTTTTACTGGTGACTACTTTTACTGAATTACATGATTTTGATTCATCATCACCTGTCAAATCAATAGTGTAAGAGGAGTTTATGGCAGAAACCATTGACGGGGCAATTGGCACCAATTCATTGAATAGACTTTGATTCAGCGAGGCGGTGATGTTATGATTAGTAGTCTCAAGTTTTGTAATCTGACCTTGAGCCTCATGTAGCTGCTGTTGAAGTAAATATTTGTGACTAAGAGCTTGTTCATACTCTATGCTACACTGGCTAAACCCATCCACAACAACTTGGAGCCTATCCCGGGCTTCTATGGCATCAGTGTATTAAATATATATCTATCTATATCTCTATCTATATTATATTATTATATTATATTATAGTTAGGATAAACCAATTACAGGCACTTTTGAATTGTCAGGGGTTCGGTCAGTCAGAAAGATGAAGTTAGTTGCCCATTCCAAAGCGTAGTAGGTACCTATGGAGAAGAACGGGCAAGAAATTCCATGGACATTCTTTTAAATCAAAATATAGTTACAAAATATTGGTTACATCATTCATGTTGAAATTATGCATGTGAGAACGATGCAGAACGTTAAAAGTGTTCGTAATAAAGAGACAAAAACAATTCAAATATTAAATTAAAATAAGCCGTGGCAGCCAAGAGATGACCAGTCCCTACTGACAGCGCCCGTTCACGAACATGACGTATGGATCAGCACCATTTAGCTCAACCATTTTGAAGGGAACTAAATGATTCAACACACGAAGGATGGCACCCAAAGGTTGACTGGTAGAAAATGCCTCAGTCCGCCTCTGTACATTTCTGTGCTTCAAATATTAATTAAATAAATAAATAAATAGTATCATGTATTTTTGTATTCAAATAAGAGATTAACAACTGAATGAAATTCAAAAAAAAAAACTTTTGAGTGACAGATGACGAGGTGCTGCCGGATTAGGAGAAAACTTCATACAAACGCGCATGCGCAATGATAGGTGTACAACTTACAAAGCGCGGCAGTACAAGACTGAGAAGCTTTGCCTTTGTGGGCGCTTACTCTGTGGCATGAGGTTCGTACTAATTCGGAAACATGAAGTTTCCCGAAGCGCATACCTTTTCTGTTTTTAGTCGAGTTCAAAAAGGAGGAGGTTCTTATTTCGTTACGCGATATCTCCGGCAATTGTGTATCGATTTCGAAAATTCTTACTTTAATAGATAGGGTATGCCTCAGGGGGTAGTCCCATATGAATTTTATTAAATTTGGTTAGGTAGGTTTTCAGTAAGCTTCAATAATACGTATTTTTTCTAATTAGTGTATATTGATGATGTTATAATAACTTTCTGTCACTGTTATTTATATAGCAAGTAGTGGTATACGAATTTGTGTGGGGTAGGTACCATACCTAAAAAGTGAAAAATAAAAATTTATTTACAGAAAAAAAAAAACAACCAACTTCAAAAGAAAACACTACGAAGTGAAAAATTTATGTAATTTCGGAAGTCGGTGGGAAAAAATGAAAATACTAAACCAAAGACTCCGACTTCCGAAATTAGAGTTATTTTTCACCTCGTAGTGTTTTTTTTGGAAGTCAGTTGTTTTTTTTTTGTAAGAAATTTTTCTACTGTATCCACTTACATAAGTTTTGCTTCTATAAATCTACTCTTTTCTACGGTTCAGTCTTTAGACGTGTCTACATCTATCAAGCCATCATGGCCGCTTTTGTTCGAAGCAGTCGGATACTCATTAGCGCTCAGATTTAACGATTCTTTTGTAGATAGTTGGTTTTATAGTAGGTACCTACTTTCATTAAGGTGGGAACTAATTATCTGGGACTTTCATTTGAACATCTTCAGGATTCTTCTTTTCGGGCTCAGATGGTTTAGTAATGTTGAGAGGATGAATGAAAGGCGGCTAACAAAAGGTATAATACAAGACAGATGTGAGTGGAAATGCCAGAAGGGGACGTCCTAGGAGTACATACAGTGACCTTATTGGTGATGTTCTTCAGAAAGTTCAGGTGCGTAGTACTCGCAACCGGTGTGCGTGTATGACCAGATGCATGAACGTAAACGAGGCAAAAGGAGTATGTAAGGATCGTCTATCGTCGCAGGTGGCGTTCAGTAGTTTCTGCCTACCCCCATGGATAGAAGGCGTGAGTTTATGTATGTATATATGTATGTTCATTCAGATCAAAAACCTTTGCACCTCTTTTGAATGGCTAAGGGAACATAGATTGAAAATAAACGCTTTCTATTGTTTTTGAAGAAAGGAAACCGGCATCACACGGTGGATTTTTGAGATGAGGTAGTAAGAGCAGGCAACTTTTAATTGTTGCAGCTACAGGAACTCTTAGGAACTTTTTAAGATATTTGGACAAGCATTCCCAGATTTTTTTTTTATTGTACAGTCAGCAAGAAAATGGGCAATTTTCCAAAAAGAAACTTTTACTAACAAACAACAAAATTCGATCTAAAGAAAACCGGCCACATTCCTCTAGATCGTATTTTGTTGCTTCGTGTCTCAATATGAAAGTTTATACATATAAAGTATTAGAAAATTCTAGACACACTTACCGAGGGTTCTTACAAGCCGTTATTCATAATTCTTTCTCAGTCACGAGATATTTTTTTTTCAAAGGAGTGGCCCTTGTGGACCGTTGTGTGCCCTCTTAAGACTTTATGAACAATATTGCCATTTTCAAGTTATGAAAAGTTATTCAAAGAAACTTTGTATAATGAGCAGCCGTTATTCCAAATACCTTTCGTATCAATAGAGTGTGGTTTTCTTTGAGAAATTATTTATTTATTTTACTTACTTTTGTCAGGGTTTCCACCTGTGGGGTGATTGCGTAACACACTAACAGTAGGAATAACTTTCATTTTGACAGTTCACACATTCATTGCGTTATTTACGTTGTTGGGCAGACAAACTTTTCGAACAATAGGAAGCAATGGATTAGCTTCAAATAGGCAAAGAATAGGCTAGAATAGGCTTCTTAGGGATAGTGTGTTACACAATTAGGGTTGCTGCTTGTAAAAGTTATCATAGCTTTCTTCGCTAAATTCGGGCTAGCCTCATATCAATCTGCCTAGCCGTTCCTCAACTATGTTGGGGTCGGCTTACAGTCTAACCGGATGCAGCTGGTTACCAGTATGTCACATGGAGCGTTTGCCTATCAGACCTCCACAACCCAGTTACTGGATAATACGATACCCCTTGGTAAGACTGGTTGTCAGACAGCATCGCTGTTTTGTTGCGGTTTGAGCTTCTTACGTTCTGAGTTGAGCTGCACGATTACTGACAAATGCGTGCACTGACTGGACAGGTCCATTCAATCTGTGTGGTTTTTCCTCAAAAGACCATTTCAGACACAAATCTACATGGTCTTCACATGATCTGACCAAGATTATGTCTGGATTTCAAAAGAGACTGTGACCTCTGAGTTTGTTCGGCCTTTCTTTTCAGAGTAGTCAGATAAGAAACGCCGACCTCATCTAGTTTTTATTAAAATATGATTGACGTGTAAAAGTGTTTGTACAAACCTACTTACAGAAATAAAATCATTTATCATTTGAAGAGTCCGGGTCCGAGTCCGCGGGTATAGCGACAGACACATGAGCATGAGACATTTCATTGTCCATAGGCGGCGGTGGTGTAAGGAGAAATATTCGGAGTTGACGACAAACTGTCAGTAATGAGGGCTATCGCGCTTGAGTTCGCCGCTAGAGGCACTAGTGTAGAGTAAGGACTCTAGATGTCAAAATATGTACTGAACGGTCACTGTTTGCGGGATTTTTTATCAAGGATTTTAACGAATGATTCATAATAGCTGTAATGGTTGTGCCATTTTTGATTAATTATGGCTTAATAGTTTAAGTAAAAGTTAGAATCTAATTTGGTAGCACTTGCAGGAAGAATAAGATTTGTCTGCTTCATGCTTGCCAATTTTTGGGAACATTCTAATCGAAATATTCATTTGAAGTTTTAAAATGTAATAAAAGAAACATACTATGAATATAAGGCTACTTAACTTATAATATAAGGTTACTTACTTAAACACATGCAAAACATCAAATAAAAGTACTGCAACAGGACCTTACTCGACAGTGGCGCCAACTGGTGAGCACAAAAACGATAGCCCCCATTGGGACGCCCCAAAAGGAAAAGAAGATGGCGGTGGTGACCACTAACCATCCGGTGAGCGCTCGGCTTATCTGACATAAAACAGCATGAAAATACTTGACAAGCCGTGACAGACTTTGATGAAACAATTATGTATCTAGCTCGACTATAAAACACCAATTGTGGAAAAGATCTTACTAAAAGAAACTTGAGTGAAGTGAGTTGTCATTCCACCGGATCCTTGGGATTGGCAACAGAAAGAAAGAAAAAGTATTTATTGGGACTCACACAGGATTATCACAAACGAAACTAAACAGACTCATAAAAACAAAAACCAAAGGTAAAATTAAAATAACAACAGAAAGTCCTGTACGGGGCCAAAAGGCCCCTATCTCAGCATGATGCTGCGACATTTGAAAAATAAGTGTCGCGGCGCTGGTATTCTGATAGGGCCTGCTGCTGTGATGTCACGGATAGATACGGAAATAAACAAAAAATAAAAATAAAAGAAACTGCTTATTTCACCTAAGTTTTCACGGTGTGATTTTTACGGAATAGGTCGCCAGTTCTTTATCTCAAAAACTAATACATCTGCCAAAAAAACATAGATGCTCGAGGCTCAAACCCCATCAATTTTCAACCACCTCAAATTGACAGTAAAACCATCGACACCTATGTATTTGAGATAACATTTTACTACACGATCAAAATACTTTATAGCCTGATTCGCACCTACTTTTAATAGAAATCGATCGGCTTGAAAATTGATGGTACACCGAAATATATCCCTAGATAATACTCTTAAGCGGCTTGTACCTAATTGTATGTCTGGGACACCACTATCAATTGTATGTTGAGCACCATGTATCTATCACATAATTAATTTACCTGTCTTGGCATTATATTAAATTCTTTTTACCTATTGTGGTATAGTAATTTGATTCTAAGTGCATCGTCTTCACATATAATTACATAATTAATGTGAACGTCCATAATATTGTAAAACATTTAAAAGAGTAACGGTGGAGTTTCTTGCCCATTCTTCTCCATACGAAACTACCTTTTGGAAGGGGTAACTAGAATCAATTTTATTTTTTTGTAAATTTTGACGTTCAAAAGTGCCTTTTATGTGCCTGTTTGAAATTAATGATTTGACTTTGACTTTGACTTTTGGAAGCTTGTGTAATATAATATCAACCTGTTATAATCCTACTGAAGAGCGAAGGATTAATCTTCTCATACAGAGATGGAATGAGTACTAATTATCACGCTTGCTAACTGCGTGTTGGTAATTTCCAACCAAAGAGCCCAGAGGGCCTAGACAAGTGGCATTCGCTTCGGAGCAATTCTATTTCTACAATCGCTATCGCTTTCGCTAATGTTTCCATCATACCAATCGAAAACTAGCGATAACGTTTGTCAAAAAGTGCCACTTGGCTACGCATCTCTATGGAAATGTCGTTCGACGCTGTCGATTCGTTTCATAGAATTGAATGATTGTCTTAACATTGTCTAGCTAATTTCTATTCGTTAACCTATGATCACGTGAAATTTCGATAGCTTATGTCAACCCTATACATTTTTGGCTTTTCTACTAGCGTCATCGCTAATCATCGATAATCATCGCTTTCCTACTAGCGTCATCGCGAATGTTACTTTGTTTAGGCAGTCAGAAGTGTCATTCTCTAAACCCCACTTCGAATTTCAAACGCTGTCTCGTTGCGAATCCGCGATGATTTACTTTAAAAACAAATGAGTTCGCTTTCGAATTGTGTGCGCTCACTTGAGTGAGGTTCCAAGTGAACTTTACATAATAGTACTACAAGATTTTTAACGATGTTTTCCTTCACTTCATTTTTAACAGGTTGCTAATTATAATTATAGCGGTCATTAGAAATATCAAGTTTAGCAATAAACGATTTTACTACCCTAATAATATGAACTAATTAAAATTTCTCATAGCTTCTTTGACCTCAACCAAGACTGTTCATTACCATTAAAATCAAAATATAAATAAGCGTTTAATCCAAACTTAAAACTGTTTCTAGCAGTTCCGAAATTTCTTCCAACTTTGACAAAAGGCAACTAATTGTCTACCTTTTCTACCAACAGTTATCTTTGAAGTTAAGATAGGAATTAAGGTAGTTTGGAATGAAAGTTTTAATTGCTATTAATATGTTATTAATAGCAATAAAATCTTTATCTTCTTGCGCAATAGTACAAAGTAGAGCATAGCTTATGCCGTGGTAAATATAGCCAATCAGGAATGTGGTAGACGTGTGGCAGCATCTACATCGCCACATGCGAACTGCACATCACACTGACGTCACGCAAAATCCTGCATCGCGCAAGCAGAGTTTACCGCGCAACTAGGATATATTTACAACGTATCGTCATCGATTTTCGGGCAGTAGCCCACCAGACACGACACCCGTCTGGTCGGAGGATCTATCCTTGTCTATGGAATTTGAGGGAATTTTACACACTGTTCCTCATAACTTTATAGATGATAGATGTACCGAATACCATAAAAAGGTATCTGGGACAGACTGGATGCGGAAGGCGGAGGACAGGGTATTCTGGCGCAGTCTGAGAGATGTCCATGTCCAGCAGTGGACTGCGATAGACTGAGTTGATTATTGATTGAATGTCCATCAAACATTTCAATTAACAATAAAAATTAAAAATAAATTATTATGATAACAATAAATATAAATGATAAAATAATAATATTTTTTTTTTTTTTTTTTTTTTTTTCAATCTTTTTTTTTCGATAAGCATCGCCTTTGTACGTATTTTTCTGTTCCTTTCGTCTTGTCTGTTTTTATATGTGTGTACATAAATGGTTAAATAAATAAATAAATAAAGTTAGATCATATTGGTGATTGCTATAGAAAATTACCCTGTTTTCTTTGGCCAACCTTTTATAATTTATTTTCTATTATCACTGAACTAGCCCAAAGATTGGAGATTGTATTTTGTTTTAAAAGTAGTGTAGTTGACCATAAAATTGCTACTCAAAGATTAAACTTCACATGCAAGTCATAAAACGACAATTTAGCTTTCAAGACAAACGTGAAAGTTAGACAGTTCATTCATTTATAAACTCACGCCTTCATCCAATAGGGGTTGACAGAAACTACAGAACGCTACCTGCTACGACCCTAACATATTCATTTTGCTTCGTTCAACCACTAGTGAAATTTTAGTTTATTAGGATTTTTTGTCAAAATTGGCGAAGTAGGTAATTACTTTGTGTTTTAAGTCGACAATACATACCCTTAACCCATATTACAGGTGTATATAAACGGCTGTAACTGCTTACCGGTAGATGGGACATATATTTGGCAATCAAGATTAAAATCGATCTTTAATTTTATTACTATCCTCAAGAAAATTCAATTCCCACAAGATAATGACAATTATTCCCTAAAATATCATTGAAGTCATATTTCATGTAAAATAATAAGTACCTAAATTGTCATATTTCAGGGAAAATACGGGTGAAGCCATGCTCAAATCCGAGTGCTATAAATCACCCCGATTACTGTACAACCTACCCTTAAGATTTCGCCTGTAAAACATTTGCTACCGTCTGTGTCTGGCGTCAAACTTTTGTTGTAAGCTGTACGGTAACCATGGCAACCTGATCGATTGGTGATACAGTTATGCTTCTCTCGCTTGCACTTTGTAGAAAACGTGTAAGTCTGTTTTTTCGCACGATTATTATTCGAAATTGGTGCTTGCAAAAAGGTTTTTTATTGTTTTTAAATTGAAAAGCACTTTTGATAAGTATTGAGGTTTGTGGTTTTTTGACTGTTTTCTTTGTGTTATGTAAGACATGCTTTTCCTTATAATATGAAATTTTTTAATGCATAAGATTGTGATTCATTATGTATTTATTTATTTATAGATTTCTGCATTAATTGATAAGTAGATAGAACAAGATTAATCAAGAAACGATACGTATAACCTTTAATAAGTATAACATGCATTCGGCCTTAACTTGAATCCGTTACTGCTGTTTCGGGCATAAATTAACATATTTTCTCCGCGCTTCGCATATACGGAAGCACACTCACCTTTTAGACAAAATGGACCAAATTATCCGGCATAATATTATCTTCGATTTTAAAAGAGGCCATGGACGACCGAGCTTGGACACAAGTTACTCTTCCCATTCGTATGGGAGAACTCGGCGTCCGCAAAATTTCTTGTATTAGTTTACCGGCTTTTATATCCTCGGTCTACGGCACTGAGAAATTAATCAGGAAAATCATAACCTCCACAATTTTGATGTGCCGTGCTTCACCGAGGCTATGGATGCCTGGAGACTCCCTTGCCCGAATTCAGATCCACCCGAAAATCCATCTTCCCAGAGACGGTGGAATGAGCCGCTCTGCAGAGTAGTACAGAACAATTTACTTGACACGTCTGCTACTATTGCGCAGCGTGCGCGCCTGCTGGCTGTGGGTAAGTGGGAGTCGGGTCTTCGGCTTCATGCAGACCGTTGTCGAATATAGGCACTTTGTTCGACGACACTACCGCCGCACTGCTTCCCTGCGACTAGGATCTCCTTGTTGTTCTCCTCATCGCTGTCACTGTGGCGAAGTTGTCATCAGCCTCTGACACGTCGGCCTGTCTTGCAGCCGAAGTGCGGGCCGCTTAGCGCGGCACGCGAACATTAATGACATCATCCGACGAGCTCTTGTCACCGTCAGCGTTCCAGCTGTATTAGAACCTAATGGCTTGGCAAGTGACGATGGCAAGAGACCGGATTGCATGTCTTTATTTCCATGAAAGGTGGGTAGGCCTTTGTGTGGGCCTTTGTTGGCCAGAGGCGAAGCATTGCCATACAGCGTGGCAATGCCACCAATCTCTTGGGTACATTACCAGTCGACAGCGATGCGGAGGAATTTTTCGACGCCATGTTTTAGTTTTTTTTTTAAGTTTTAGTTAGGGAAGGTTATTATATTTCTATTTTAATAGTTTGTTAATTAATTAAGTTATTATAACCTTACATACCTAATATCAAAATTACAAAAGTCAATTCGAATTTTTACTATTTTTGCAAATAATAATGGAATTAAAATATGTGATTTAAAAAGCCCCTGGATCAAGCTTCTATTTAATATAAAACTCAGATAAAATGAAATAAAGCTATAATTTCTTATAATTTTCCTATAAATTATATTAGTTTCAGCCTGAGATTAATAAAATACAATATCATCCCAATTTGTTCTAGCTAGACAATTTAGTGCCGAATAAATTAAATTCTTTGAGTAAAAATTATTTCAATATCTTTCAGAAATAAAATAAAATTAACAGCTCTTGAGGGTATGATAAATATTTTTACTGACATTTTTATACCAGTATATTTTATGGGTTTTAGAAAAATAAAGTCCATTCCTTTTTCTAGTTATTTATTTCAATTTTAGGCACACCAAGTGACTTGTGGCTGTTATGTGAAGTTAAGCTATGCTTGCGACAGACAGTGGGCCTTTTGACCTGGATGGGTAACCTTTTTACGCACATCAAGACCCTTACGTGCTTCGGAGAGCACGTTAGCTCGTAGGTTACGGTTGTTAATGTCATTCAAATATAGAAAGAAAAGAAAGAAAAAAAAAATTTTTATCTGCACAAACAAACGACCATTACAAAAAAATAAAAATACAAAATACATAAACTAATAAAAAGTACCCAAAAGCCTCGTATTCAAAACGTTAAAAGTTTGACAACGTTGTACATTGCTTGATGTCTCAGGGCAGATCAAAACCAAAGACAATGAATAATACACATTGCGTAATGCGTTGCGACACTGGCAAATGACAACAACAAACCCAAACAAAACATGAAATGATCTACTTTTCTAACAAACAACAATTACAAATTTTAATAAGATACCGTGCGTCGCATCTTTGCAAGAACATGTTGAATATCTGATCTAAGTATGACAGTTGTTTTCGTATTAAAATGTCAAGACAAATAACAGTAATTTTAGCGTACATGATGTAATAACCCACACAGCTAGTGGGTAATATTTTTACATGAGAAAATCTAGAGTCGAACGTCAGCAAAAAAATAAAGTAACAACAATATCCGATCATAAATTTCTCTATATTCCTCGGTATTTACAGGTACTGAGGCAATTTGTATCTTATTGGTTGTGAAACAGAAGTGTTACAAGGGTTATTTATTCAACTGAATACCTCTCAGTCTCACACAGGTAGCTACCTGTATGAGACTGAGAGGTATACAGCTACTTATTAAAGTTATCTTTCAGTGGAGTAAATATTGGAATCTGTATGTAGGTCTTTTTGTAAAGAAGTTTTTATTAAAAACTTCAAGTGATTCTCAAAATGACAATATTGTCACAATTTTTTTCTATGTGATCGTGATCATAATGAAAGTTCATTATGATATTGATCACAAATAAAAAAAATGTGCTATTCTGTAAAATTCACAAGTAAAAAAAAAACAAAACGCACATTAGAAAAAAAAAACTAGACAAAATACATACAGTAATATAAAGTAGCCAAAAGCCTCGTATTCAAAACGTTAAAAGTGAATTAGTTAGTTAGTTAAGTGTGAATTTTACAGAATAGCACTACTTAATGACGCAAGTATTGCTATTCTGTAAAGTTCACTTGGAACCTCACTCAAGTGAGCGCACAAAATTCGAAAGCAAACTCATTTGTTTTTAAAGTAAATCATCGCGGATTCACAACGAGACAGCGTTCGAATTTCGAAGTGACGTTTAGAGAATCCACAGAGAGGTCCAAAGCAGTCTGCTTTCTGCTGAAAAGTATTTTGAAAATGTGCATTGTACTAATTTAGATAAGGGATAAGTACTGAATATTTATGAGAGGAAAGGACTGCATACAAAGGCTTAATACACCTTTAACAATATTTTTTAAAGGTTTCCACTTCTTTGCTCCTCACACTTTTTCACTTTAAAAGGCCATCTTAATCTCTGTCAATTATCTCCCCTGGTTAACAGACACGGGAGAGCTGTCAAATTAACAAAGTGCACTTAGGAGCCCCTCATAGGATCGGACTACAGATTAGGACCGGCCGGAGTTTGGCACAGTGATAAATTGAGTTGAGTCGTGCCGGAATTAGGGTGGTTGTATATTGGTGAAGGCGTTCAAGCCTTGCATGGGTTATGTAAAATTTAGTGTATATACTTACTTGTATTTGTTATGTGACAATAGCATTAGGGATTGCATGATTAATAATATAATTATCAAGCATGTAAAAGTGAAGATACGCTTCATAATAAAATTAACGTCTTTTTATATTGTATCTACATCGCCACATGCGAGCTACACGTCACACTGACGTCACGCAAAATTCTGCATCGCGCAAGCAGAGTTTACCGTGCAACTAGCTTATATACAATGTCCCGACATCAAACGTCGGGCAGTTGCCCACCAGACACGACACGTCTGGTCGGAGGATTCTCCCTTTTCTTTGGAGGTATGAGCGAACTTTACACCCCAAAATGCTATCTATATCTTTATAAAATTGTTAAAGTTCAAGCAAGCAGCGTTCTTAGCATGATGCAACGTTTACACGAGCTTAGTAGCTAATGCTTAGCAGGTACTAGTCCTGAAGAGGCCGCTATCTCTTTAGGTCTAGTATCAACTGCGCAGTGTTCCATGCTCGCCTTTATGGGAGGAGGTGCGGTCGTGGGTTCGGCCGCACGTAGTGATGGGGTCCGCTAGGCATGACATGGGTGTATTTTTTTCCTCATACCTCTATAATACTGTTATGAGATAGAAAATGTGATCCCTACAGTCCAATTACGTAACGCACTATCAATCCCAATCCAAACGATGTTGAGGGAAATACCTGATTAATTTCTCCAAATTTTATAAAAATCCTTCTGCTCGACAACGTAAATAACGCAATGCCAAAATGAATGGCATTGCCATCCTACGTATTATACAATTTCCCCGCTGTCTGATACTAGGATTTTCGTACAAAATAAATACAATTTCACTTTTCCTGATCCTGGAATCAGACCCAGCATGCGTAGCATGTCAACTTCTATCTTAACTCCACGAAGAGAAGATAGATCACTTTCTGAATAAAGAGTCATTCTTTTCTTGAATTTTGACATGGCGCCATAGAGATCTTTTTACAATCTGTAATTTTGTCTTTCGATTCTTCCGTTTCTAAGGTGGTCATGCTACACATGCAGGACCCCAACCTCGGCAGCTAATCTTGCAACCAAATTCAAATTCGGAATATTTTATTTCACATAAACCTACATGGACAACTGAATCGTCAGAAGCTAAGTACACGGTTCCAATTGGTAGTTTCCTACGGAGAAGGGCCGGCAAGAAACTCCACGGTTTGTCTATTAAAATTTATTGATTTGTACAATTGGAACACAATGTAGGCCTGTTAACAAGTACCAAGACCAACGACCGGATTGAAAATGCACTTCATATTATTATTATTATTATACAAGCTGCGCCCCGCGGTATCACCCGCATAACCCGCTCCCGCGGGAATATCTAGATAAAAGTATCCTATGTCCTAACCCAGCTGGATAATTGCGTAACACACTAACAGTAGGAATAGCTTTCATATTGACAGTTCAACAACATTCATTGCGTTATTTACGATGTTGAGCAGACATTTTTTCGTACATATGAAGCAATGGCTTAGCAATATCCTTAAAAATGATTCAGATTGTGATTAATAGTGTTTTACGCAATTAGTGTGCTGATCATGGTCTCTACATGTGCCAAAATTCATCCAAATCCGTTCAGCCATTTTAGAGTGAAAGCGTAACAAACAAACAAACTTACTTTCGCATATATATTATTAGTTAGGATATGAAAGGTAAAAGATACGCTTTACCACACGCAAGTTGTTTCTCTAAATACGCATACTTGGTATTGTTTAACCGCCACATCAAAAGCTTTGTCTGTTTGTTTCTGCGGAACACGAAAACCGCTACACAGGTTTCGGTGAAACTTTTGCTCAGTTGCAAGTCGCTTAGAATGCATGGAAGTTATGTTATGTTACGTTTGTTTCTACCTAATTTGTTGAGAATCTTGTTATGATGATTTATTTATTTATATATATAGTTAATTAAAACGGTACAACACCAATTACATTAATTTTATTAACATAGAAACAATTATTACGTTGACAATAATAAGTGATATATCAAATAATCCTTTTGTGTGTGTTTGTTTGACTAATTTTACAGATTTTGTATTTATTTTAGTCATTTAATTTAGTGTAATTTTTAAGCTATTACATAGCTTTTATCGCGGGCTTTGAGCGCGGCGACCGAATCAAGAAATTCCGTAACGAAATAAACCTAACACCCCCCACTCCGCCTACCATGTAGCTCGGCCGAGCGTTCGCTTAACGTTTATGTATATGGTACGACTGTACTTGAATTAATATCAAAGAAAAAAAATACTGCATAAATATAAAAATAAAAATAAATTATAATTGCATAAGTTGATAAAAAATGCTATGCAATAGCTTTACCGCGGCAGTCCCCGAGTGCCACACGTGTTTTTTTTATTTTAGTGTGTTATACATTTATATTTAAGCATTTTAATGTAGGTTTATGAAATAAATCTATGATTTTACTAAGGTTAATTTACGGGACCAGAAGTAGGTACCTGAAAGGTATTCTGTAAAGTTCACATGGAACCTCTCTCAAGTAAGCGCACACAATTTGAAAGCGAATTCATTTGTTTTTAAAGTAAATCATCGCGGATTCACAACGAGACGCCACCTCTGTTCGAATTTCAAAGTGATTTATAGCAAAAAAAAAATCTACAGGGTATCTATTTGTGTTGTAAATACACCCACGATACAGGAGAAATTCCTAGAGTGAGACTCAAATTTTTCTGAAAGAGAAAAATAAACTACCCAGTTATAAAATTCAAATTGACCTAGCAATAGTCTAAGGCATAGGCAGGACCAATTTCTTCAAGTACGACCGTAAAACGAAGATAAAAATGCCGTAAAAGGGATCAAATTGGACTTACAGGTTATATTTCAAAAGAAAGTTATTTGTGAACCTTTTGGATTTTTAATTCCACCGTTTGTAACACGACCTTGTATCAAATATTTCTTTAAGGAAGCTTGAAATCGGTGATATTTTTCGCTTTTTTGGAGAATAAGAGATAAAAATGACAAGTTGTCTAAATGTCTTTACCTTTTGCGTCATTCACATCCATTGATGGGCCGTTGTATTATTGTACTCTCTAAACAACGCTTCGAAATTCGAACGGTGTCTCGTTGTGAATCCGCGATGATTTACTTTAAAAACAAATGAGTTCGCTTTCGAATTATGTTCTCTCACTTGAGTGACATTCATAGTGAATTTTACAGAACAGCCTAAATAGATTACTATCACAACATATTCTAGTAAAATCAACATAAACATAGAGCCTTCATCAAAATCTTGACAACATCACTAATCAGAACAGTTGGCGCTGGTTGACTGAACTAACAGTCAATCATATAGCGAGCTACAGTTGACTGAGCAAGTTAACCTGCTCCAATTAACTTCTGACATATATCTATACAATATTTGAGACAAGGGAATAGAATTATCTTTGACAATCAATGGAATAGAGGTGAAGTTTCAAAGCAGTTTAAGTGGTGTTCTGTAAAATTCACCTGGAACCTCACTCAAGTGAGCGCACAAAATCGAACTCATTTGTTTCTAACCGACTTAAAAAATAAGGAATATTCTCTTTTTTATGGATAGGGTATGCCTCAGGGGTGGTCCCATATAAATTTGATTAACCTTGCTTGGGTAGTTTTTCAGTTAGCTTCAATAAAACGTATTTTTTTCAGTGTGTTTTCAGTGTAGGTATATTGATGATGTTCTGATAACTTCCTGTCACTGTTATTTACATAGCAATTAGTGGTATACGAATTTGTGTGGGGTAGGTACCACAACTAAAAAGTGAAAAATAAAAACTTATTTACAAAATAAAAGATCCGACTTCTAAAAAAAACACTACAAAATGAAAAATAACTAAAAATGAAAATACAAAACCAAAGACACTGACTTCCGAAATTAAAGTAATTTTTTACTTTGTAGTGCTTTTTTTGGGAAGTCGGTGTCTATGGTTTTGTATTTTTTTCAAATTACAGTGTTAATAGGTATGGAAGGACGTTGTGTGTCAACAAGTAACAGGTACGTAACAAAATAGAAAAAGGTCTAGAAATTTAGTCTACAAGTTAGGCCTACAACGTTCTCACATTCACAAAATATAGAAGAATCTTTATAAAAGACGAATAAAATAATATAAATAAAAACCTATTTAATCTGTAGCGGCATCTACAAACGCCACATGCGAGCTATGCGTCATACTGACGTCACGCAAAATCCTGCATCGCGCAAGCAGAGTTTACCGCGCAACTAGCATATATACAACATCCCGACAACAACCGTCGGGCAGTTGCCCACCAGACACGACACCCGTCTGGTCGGAGGATCCTCCCTTTTCAATAGAGAATGAGTGAACTTTACACCCTGTTCCTCATACCTCTATACTGGTGACCCCGAAAATGAACGTCAGCGCAGCCTTCGTGCAAGTACATCAGCGTGACGTCATCATCATCACTTCCGCAAGCTTTAGAGCGGTGAGTCACACAGCCAGCCAGCACCCACGGCTTCAACGGGTATCCTGACCACCAGCATGCAGCGACCGCGCATACCTGGTCATCACCCTCAGCCTCGTCAGCAACCTTGGCACAGCACACTGCACTCTCGGCCGGTCCACAAGCAGAGCCTTTAAAAACCCTCTCCTGGTCGACGCCAGCAGTCAGCCTCAACCCGGCGCTGTACCACATCCGACGCACTGGAGCACAACGCAGCGCCACCCCGACTCACTGGGGAATCTTCGCAGACAGTTCCGACTCACCGCGAACTATGCGACACCCGGTTCCGACTCACTGGAACCTCACCTGGCCCTGGCAAGCATCGCAAGATACACGACTCAGCCCGCTATCGACCTCCGGTCTCCGGGGGGGAGTGATGTAGCGGCATCTACAAACGCCACATGCGAGCTACGCGTCATACTGACGTCACGCAAAATCCTGCATCGCGCAAGCAGAGTTTACCGCGCAACTAGCATATATACAACATCCCGACATCAACCGTCGGGCAGTTGCCCACCAGACACGACACCCGTCTGGTCGGAGGATCCTCCCTTTTCTATGGAGGTTTGAGTGAACTTTACACCCTGTTTACACCTGTTCCACATACCTCTATAAATCCAAATGACATGATTTCCATTACGATTGTAACAAATCTGAATTAAAATCCTGTCTACAAAAGCGAAAAAGAGTTGAAATAAGAATTGGAGGTATATAATATCAAATAATGAGAAGATTATATCAAAAGAAGAATGTAAAAAAGAAATCATCGTAATTTGGGAGCAGATAATCAATCCGATTTCCTAATTCATCGATGGCATTTGATTGATTAAATATAAAATGGCTGCCGACGCATAGCTGTATTCACGTTAAGCCGTTGATCCCGGCTGTCATTCGTGGACCTTTGGCAGTCGTTAAGGGTAGTCAGAAGCCCGAAAGTCTGACAACCAGTCTTACCGAGAGGTATCACCCAGTTACTAGGTTGTGGAGGTCAGATAGGCAGTCGCTCCATGTAAAATACTGGTATTCAGCTGCAACCGGTTAGACTGGAAGCTGACCCCAACATAGTTGGGAATGATAATGATGAATGATGATGATTTGAATAATTAACGGAACCTCCCCTTTTGAAATTGGTTAATCAATCGACCTACCGCTACTGACGACATAAACAATAAGACGGGATAATAATTTTCCTTTTCTTTTCTTTTCCACGCCTATTGTCTATTTTTCTCATTGTATTATTCCCGCTTTTGTTTTGCTTGTAGGAAAAATTGCCGTATTTTCGAAGATATAAGGTCGGTTTTCGGAATAGAAGTTATTTATTTTATTTTAATATTTGATAAGATTGGGATTATTAATTGTATTGCTTTTCAAAAGATTTCGATTTTCTATTTCAAACCATTAAGTCCAACTTTTCTGTCAATCCCTTTTAGTAACTATGTGATATCTTGAGTTTACATAAATTATTATGAACATATTAACTTAAATTTAAAAGTTTTAATTTATTATGTTAGTAAAAGTTAATCTCTGGAAGTACTGAGGACCAAGACAAATGGCATTCGCTTCGGAGCGATTCTATTTCTACAATCGCTATCGCATTCGTTAATGTTTCTATCATACGAATCGAAAATTTGCGATAACGCTTGTCAAAAAGTACCACTTGGCTACTCATCTCTATGGAAATAATCGTTCGACGCTGTCGATTCGTTTCATATAATCGAATGATGATAACATTGTCTAGCTAATTTCTATTCGTTGACCAATGATCACGTGACATTTAGATAGCTTATGTCACCCCATACATTTTTTGGCTTTTCTACTAGCTTCATCGCTAATCGAATGTTACTTTATCTAGGCCCTCTGATCCGATTATAAATTTATTTTACTAATCTAAACCTACACTACTGCCGAGTGCATTTGTTATGACATGTTTTATGTTAAGACACGTGGATGAAGTCGCGGGCAGATGCTAGTAGGTAAGAAATATTACAATTAGGGCCTCTTTAGAATAGATCCATCCGTGCGTATTGTATAAACGACCAATTGGAACCGTGCACCTAGCTTCTGACGTTTTATAAGTGCCTTTGTAGGTTTATGTGAAATAAAATATGTCTCACTCCTCTTGCTTAAAAAGTTCGTCATTGTAGTGTACCAGAGCGGGGATAAAATAGCATAATAATTTTCCTCTAGGGGTAAAAGTTTTTAAGCTATTGCATAGCTTTTATCGCAGGCTTTGAGCGCGGCGACCGAATCAAGAAATTCCGTAACGAAAATAAAACCTAACACCCCCCACTCCGCCTACCATGTAGCTCGGCCGAGCGTTCGCTTAACGTGTACGTATATGGTACGACTGTACTTGAATTAATATCAAAGAAAAAAAATACTGCATAAAATTAATTAAATAAGTAATTATAATTGCATAAGTTGATAAAAAATGCTATGCAATAGCTTTACCGCGGCAGTCCCCGAGTGCCACGTGTTTTTTGTTTGCCTATGATCGTACAAAAACGATAAAGTCTATATAAATAAGTAGAATAATTATGAATAAAGACTCGACTTATTACTGTTTCACAGGAAGAATATTTTATTTTTGAAGAAGAACTAAAACCGGCAATCTCTTCAGTATAATGCGTGCATTGCATTGCGTTGCGTCTGCAGAAGAAATTTAAAAAAGACATTGGCGCTTAATCTTTAGAAGTTTTCTCAATTACAAATCGAATTGGTGACCGTAATTTATTGTTTAATACTGTAAGTATTGGATTATTTTATTTTCTCGCAATCGTAGTGAAAAGTAGAGTGTAACACACAACGCTAAAAACCAATTTTAACTCGGTTTCTATTTACTCCCTCGTTAAAGCTCGGGAGTCAAACTACCTCGTATATAATGGGTAATTTTAGCCCCTTGTATAAGAATCTACTATTGATTTTGATTTTATTAATTTACCTAGCACTGTAGTAGCACTGTATTATAACTTAGGAACCTGAGCGAAGTTAGGCTCACTTAAAGGTAGTTGGGAATTAATTCCATCTGACTGGTTTGACAATAATTATAATAAAATGTTCCTATGCCAGAAAGTGGGCCTATTTCGGTACTGTCTAAAAATCACTTCGAAATTCGAATGGTGTCTCGTTGTGAATTCGCGATGATATACTTTAAAGAACCGGCCAAGTGCGTGTCAGACCACGCACAATGAAGGGTTCCGTTGTTGGGATGAATTTATCCGAAGAACAAACTTAACATTGTAGTTGAAAAACATGTTCTCCCATACGTTCCAACTGCAAATGAAAGTTGGTCGACTATTACTCGAAAACTTGTAAAGTCTTCTTAGCTGTGATAGTTTTCCTTTTAATTTGGTTGTATAAATATACTACTGCTGTGAATTTTTTCACATATCCAAAAGAAACCATTTAGCTGGCAGAAGGAGGACACTTAATTCTAATAAAAATTAGCAATTTTAAAGCTTACTTGTACGCAAACGGATCCTGAATCGAAAAATGGCTTTCACAGACCCGTAATATTTTTGAATGGCCTATCCAATGATACCCCACACCAAGGGATAGACGAGAAAAAAGAAACACCCCACTTTACGTGAACAGGAGGAACACTAAAACAAAAATGTGATTTATATGTACGAGTAATCCATGCGAAATTATAGCTTTCTAGTACTAAGAGTTTCTGAGCTAAGCTGGGGACGGACAGACGGACATGGCGAAATTATAAGGGTTCCTCGTTGACTGCGGAACGCTAAACACAAATTATTTCGTTTTCTAATTGTGTGCGCTCACTTGAGTGAGGTTCGCTAGGAGGCTTTTGATCAAAGCTTGTTCCTTCCTTTTACGAGGTAGAAAATTTTATGCCAATACCGCTACTGAACCCTGAAGAAATGTGCCGTACTTATAACTCTATAGATCAATCTCTTCAAAGAAAAACTTCATCACAATGGATCGAAGTTCAGACAGAATTGCTGACCTTTCCAACTATCTAGCTGTCGAACGATTGTCGGTTATAAGACGGATAGTAATTGAGTGTCACCTGTCACTTTCATGTCGACCTAAGTCAAAAAGAAAAAATGGTCGTAGTAGTACAGCAGGCCGCACGTCAGGGGTAACATAACCAGTGTCAGCTGGACTCTATTTCCATTGAAACTCCGTACTACGCTAGGCCACCTCAATTTTAAAGTGTTACCACCGACGTGCGGTTGATTGTACCAGTTTTTTAAGCTATGGCATAGCTTTTATCGCGGGCTTTGAGCGCAGCGACCGAATCAAGAAATTCCGTAACGAAAATAAAACCTAACACCCCCCACTCCGCCTACCATGTAGCTCGGCCGAGCGTTCGCTTAACGTGTATGTATATGGTACGACTGTACTTGAACTATATTTATAAAAAAAACTGCATAAATAAAAAATAAATAAATAATTATAATTGCATAAGTTGATAAAAAATGCTATGCAATAGCTTTACCGCGGCAGTCCCCGAGTACCACACGTGTTTTTTTTTTTTTTTTAGGGTGGGAAATCTTCAAATGACCTCTCCCGCTCTGGGCGGAGCGGAAGGGCGTGTCAGACTCTTACTGACTAAAATCCACCCGTGTTCCTTCAGTTGCCTGTGCGCCAGGGCCACGGTAACTCTTTCGAACAATCCGTGACCCTGGCAGGCATCGGCCCCATCGGACCCCATCAATGGTGCTGACATCTTTTTGAGGCGCGCGTGGAACATGACGCGCCGTCGACCCGGGCCTGGTCCTTACCGGACGGCAAGCTGCCCATTGCTCGCCGACCGCAAGCCAGCGCCTACGGTGGCCGGGAGTTGGCAATCGACACCCGACGCCCAGGGTGTCTCCTCCTGCGGACGGTTGATTGTACCTGACTACACACTTTGTGAAAGGGCTCGTCCAGGGTACTACTACCACCATACTTTTTCTGCTGCCAAGTAGCGTTGCTGTGGTCAGGTTTGCGGGGTCGTCTATAATCATGTGCCTAGAGTCCCAACAAACTCAAACGATTTATTTCAAATAAACCAATTAAAGACGGTTGGTTGTTCAGAAAGATGAAGCTAGTTGCCCATTCCGAAGTGTAGTAGGTACCTATGGAGAAGAACGGGCAAGAAACTCCACGGACACTCTTTTAAATCAAAATATGGTTACAAAATATTAGTTACATCATTCATGTTGAAATTATGCATGTGAGAACGATGCAGAATGTTAAAAGAGTCCGTAATAAAGAGACAAAAACAAAGTAAAATAAGCCGTGGCAGCTAAGAGATGACCAGTCCCTACTGACGGCGCCCGTTCACGAACATGACGTATGGATCAGCACCATTTAGCTCAACCATTTTAAAGGGAACTTAATGATCCAACACACACGCCACCACCAGCGAGACATTTGAGTGAGCATGACATACTCTCAGCCACCAGGGCACATTCAAGTCAATGAAAGACAAACCTAGTAAATGGTACCTTTATAGTGGGTACATAGTACTCACACATGTGCTATGCAATTATACAATACTAGAAGATTGAATTTATACACTGTAAACATAGTTTTTACAACCTTCAGTAGTTCCAAATGCTAATCAATTAGTTAGCGCGCCCTTGTGAAGCAGGACCAGCGTTGAGCCAAGCATTTTTATCAAATGTAATCCCCCAACTTATAATATGCTTGACTGCATAGTGTGCGTTTTATACAAGATTTAAATTTCGTTTCATTCAGTTGAATTATATGGGGAGGTATTTTGTTGTAACATTTTAAACAATACCCCATGAAAGATGAGTCTACTTTAGCCAGCCTGAAACCTGGTTTAACTAATTGGTCCCTATTTCTAGTGATATAATTGTGTTTTTCACCTCTTTTACTAAAACTATGTAGATTTTTCCTTACGTACATGATGTTTTCATAAATATATTGACAAGGTACCGTCATGATGTTAATAAGTTTAAACCGTTTCCTTAGAGAGTCGCGTCTGCGGAGGCCATATATGGCTCTGATGGCTATTTTCTGCAGAATAAAAATAGACTCGACGTCTGCAGCCCGTCCCCATAGTAAAATACCGGAACCTCAACCGGAACCGTACCGAAAAGAAGAACCTTTATAAGAACCGTAATGACGAAGAACCGGAACCCAAATGCGCACCGGTTTTCAATCCCTGAATTTAATACTGGACCGGTTGACGTCATCACGTCAACGCCGGCTGTTGCTCAAAACCAGAGCTGTGGCTCTGTTTTGCATTGGGTCACGTTATGCTGAGCGATGATCGTTTTGCGTGGATGTGACGCATATTTTCCCTCTACTTGTTATTGTTTGTGTTTTTCTTTGCGTCAGGTTTTACCGCAAATAAACATATTTTCTTTCTTTTTTTTAGGTGTACCTATACTTCCTACAACCACATTTCGACAGCTGCCTACCCCTTTCAGGAATATAGGCGTAATGTTTTGTAGGCTGACCCTTATAGAAATAATAGTGTAAATAATAACTATTAAATATTATGATCGCCATGTTAAAGGTAATTTCCCTTGGGATGACCGCCCTTCGAAATGTCGGCGTTACATAAATAGTGGTTGATAAAATTGTTAGAGGCAGAATTTGGTGATATTCTGTAGTAATTTTATTTATTTTATTAATGCAGTTTCAGTGTTTTGCTAGTTTAAATTAGAATCGTATAAATAAATGATAAATGATTTTATTTCTGTAAGTAGGTTTGTAAATACACTTTTATACTTCAGTCATAGGTAATTATTTAAAAAACTAGATGAGGTCGTCGTTTCCTATCTGACTACTCTGAGAAGAAAGGCCGAAACAAACTCACAAATGACAGTCTCTTTTAAAGCCCAGACATAATCTTGGTCAGATCATGTGAGTGAAGACCATGTAGATTGGTGTCTGAAATGGTATTTTCATGAAAGCACCACACAGATTGAGTGGACCTGTCCAGTCAGTGCACGCATTTGTCAGTAATCGTGCAGCTCAACTCGGAACTTAAGGAGCTCAACGATACGACGAACAATACCAAAGAAAGGACATTTGGGTAGGCCGCATAGTTACTCTCTAAATGTTCTTACTGTGTCGATATACATGGAGCAATTTTAATATACCTAATGAAAGTGGAAACAATAATAAAAGTTGTATCGTTTGAGTGGAGTTTCGATAGGCTTATAGTGTTTTTCGTATTGCTTCAAATTTACTCAAATAGCATTTAAATTGCTCGAGGTAAATAAGCCTCAAATTGAAATTAAATGTTTTCTTACCTAATAAATACGCAATCAAAAAAGAAAATAAGGAAGATAACTAGGTAATTACCTATTTATCCTGATACACATTTCGCAAACTTAAATAAAAGTAGAAAAAATATACAACTCTTCTTACGTTTTGAAGGAAGATTCCGGGATGCAGAATAATATATGTGTTTAACTTACCTGAAACAAAGAAATTAATAAATTAAGTGCAGTTCTCAATAAAAATATTTTCTGTCTTACTAGGAAGATAAGGTAAGACAAGTTACTATAATTATTTATTTGCTTAAACGGAGAACAAAACCTACATCACTAATTTTCAGCATGCAAGAAAAGTCAAAGTCAAAGTCAAATAATTTATTTTAAATAGGCACATAAAATACACTTTTGAACGTCAACATTTACAAGAAAATAGAATTGATTCTAGTTGCCCCTTCCAAAAGGTAGTTTCTTATGGAGAAGAATGGGCAAGAAACTCCACCGATACTCTTTTAAAATGTTTTACAATATTATATAGGTATACATTAATTATATGAGAGATGTATGTTAAAAGTAAGAGAATGAAAATAAGGATGGCCTAAAATGTCATACCAAACCTACTATGGCCTGGCAGGTAGGTACCTAACGCAATAAAACAAAAGAAATAAAACTTAAAACAAAATAACATCACACAAAATGGGTCATAAAATGTCCAGTACAAAATATGGAGTGGTCATTTTAACAGCCGTAATACACCAATTTACTTTCAACTGGCAATTTCCTGTTACAAAAGTTTTGTGTTCCGTGTTAATTAATTATATTTAAAAACATACCTACATGCTACCGTAAAGTATTGTGGGTATTAATTGGTTCAATTAAGGGCTTGAAATTTCATGTAAAATGGTTAAATGAGATATTATGACACACATATTTTTATTTGTGTGTGGCTGTCCTGTGGCTGACGGCAAACTTATTTTCCAAATCTGTTAACTTCACTTCGAACCTCACTCAAGTGACCGCACACAATTCGAAAGCGAACTCATTTGTTTTTAATGTAAATCATCGCGAATTCACAACGAGACACCGTTCGAATTGTCGTGTTAAATTTTTTTCAGAGAATGAAACTATGTAAGCAACTCTTTTACAGAATTTCTATGCCTTTTCTCATCTTCTTCTTAGCGTGTAGATGGCAATCTAGAAAGAGTCAGCCCAGAATTCTGCTACGAGTTTGTCACCTCAACCTTCAGTGGCGTCCATCAGTTCCAGTAACGATGACAGGACACGCTAGACACGATATTGTGTCCTTTTGTATGTGGAACTGCACCATATTTACACCTCGTGTCCTCGTGGCGGCGATCGGCGGCGGCGATCTCTAGCGCCTTAGGCCATGGTACGGAGCGAGAGGGAATGGGAAGTCGTCACCTCCTTCTGCGAAGCAGTCATGCTCGCGAAGGAGGAGGCGGAGCGCGTGAGGGAGAAGCAATCGTTGCGCCCTCACGCCTCCAGTCGCCGCAGAAGGAGACACCCTGGGTGTCGGGAGTCGATTGCCGACTCCCGGCCACCGTAGGCGCGGACTTGCGGACGGCGAGCATTGGGCAACTCGCCGTCCGGTAAGGACCAGACCCGGGTCGACGGCACGTCGTGTTCCACGCGCGCATCAAAGAGATGTCAGCAACATTGACGGGGTCCGATAGGGCCGATGCCTGCCGGGGTCGAGGATTGTTCGAAAGAGTTACCGTGACCCTGGCGCACAGGCAACTGAAGTTACACGGGTGGGTTTTAGTCAGTAAGAGTCTGACACGCCCTTCCGCTCCGCCCAGAGCGGGAGAGGTCATTTGATGATTTCCCACCCAAAAAAAAATTACACGATGATGTTATAGTGCAAGAGGTGTCGTATGACGGAAATCATCTTGGCTCTTTCATTTGAACTTCTGCTGACACTATTCCAGGTAGTAGATACATCATTTGTACTGGGGTCGGTTTCAGGGAACCAGTGACATTCGTTTTATTCAGGGCTGTATCCACTTAGTTTGCATGGGCACGACGCTTTTTCTTATAATAAGAAAAGAAATGAATATCCAAATAATTTCGTTAGGGTCATTAGTAGGTACCGTTTTATAAGCGGCATTATTTCATAAATATTACCACCATTTGGCAGGGTCTCTTAGTAAATTGGTTGCAAACATTTAGTAGATAGGTACGTACACCTATAAGTAAGGAAGTAGATATACAAACTTTACCGTGACCTATTTTTCGTGAAACAACATTGCGTTCTTTATTTTTGTTTGTTTTCGTAAACAAGTTTCATGAAATTACAATGTGGAAAGTAATTGCCAATTCAAGGTGAAATTCAGGGTGGCCCTGGCACACAGGCAAGTGAAAGCGTGTTCCTTCAATTGCAAAAAAAAATTGCCGTGTTCCCCATGGGATATCTCATCGGAAAAACATTAGAAAGTTCAATACGTAAGGAGATGTTTCAAAATGGGCCAGGTCTATTTACACTACCTCAAAATAAAGAGAAAAATCCGTAGAATTCGGGAAAAATATAGATAATTCATTTAAATGTATACTGTTGTGGTACTTAATTGAGTTACCGTGACCCTGGCGCACAGGCAACTGAAGGAACACGGGTGGGTTTTAGTCAGTAAAAGTCTGTCACGCCCTCCTGCTCTGCCTAGAACGGGAGAAGTTATTCGAAGATACCCCAACCAAAAAAATAAAGCTATTGCATATCATTTTTTATCAACTTATGCAATTATAATTATTCTTTGCGTTATGTTTACCGCAAATAAATGTATTTTCTTTCTTTTTTCATCTTTACAATATACCTATGAACGAACTTTTCAAAGCAGTTATAGGTTCAAGAACATCCGTTGATATTTACGCTATAAAAACAAAAGACTTCTAAAAAACACTACAAAGTGAAAAATAACTTTAATTTTTGAAGTCGGTGTCTTTGGTTTAGTATTTTCGTTTTTTGCCACCGATTTCCGAAATTAAAGTAATGTTTCACTTTGGAGTGTTTTTTTTTTTGAAGTTGGTTGGTTTTTTTTTTGTAAAAATGTTTTTGTTTTTCACGTTTTAGTTGTATCTACCCCACACAAATTCGTATACCACTACTTGCAATGTAAATAACAGTAACAGGAAGTTATTATAACATTATCAATATTGATGATGTTATAATAACTTCCTTTTATATACACTAAGTGGTAAAAATACTTATTATTGAAGCTTACTGAAAAACTACCCAAGTAAAGTTAATGAAATTTATATGGGACCACTCCTGACGCATACACTATCCATCAAAAAATTATTTTCGAAATCGATCAACCATTGCCGGAGATATCACGTAACAAACAAACAGACGAATTAAGTACCTCCTCCTTTTTGAACTCGGTCACGTGCACACACAGCAGGGTCTGAACCAATAAACCATTATCATTTACTTGGCTTCCTCCCAGCTACTAATGTTGGCCTTGGCTTCCTGTCTATCCGTATGCAACTGATTACCAGAATTTTACATGGAGCGTCTGCCTATCTGACCTCCATACCCCAGTATTGCTGGGCAACACGATACCCCTTGGTAAGTGAACCAACCAAACAATAAGCTACAATGAATCGATTTATTATCAAAACAAAAAGGCACTGAAAACTAATATCGGAAAGTAAGGAAATATTAACCAATTTACTTAAAGTGTTTTCTTTAAAAATATTGCAATACAACGTACCAATAAATAGTATAGAACGGGGCGATAAGGCAACATCGTGTTGCCAATTTGTAGAACCCCAGCTTAATCATTGTTATCTACCTCATATTAATAGAAAATGGACGGAAAAATAATGAAAGGAAAGCGCCCGGTTGTGAAAATTGCTTTGCAAACTCCAAGCTTCCAATGCTGCCATCTAGCGGGAGTTTAAAGTAACAAAGAAACTAGCTTTAGCTAAATAGCGGGAAAACATCGTGCGAAGTGTAAGGAAAAGCGCCTATACAGAAAACTGTTGCCACCTATTGATATGTTCAAGAAGCTTTAAACAGCGCCATCTAACAATTACCTCAGGAATTAAGACATAAAGTTAAGTATCAGCTGCGACATCTAACGCATAGTTGGAGAACTAAACTGCCTCTTACAGAATACCGCCACCTAGTGAAACTTCATGTCAAACACTAATTCCAGTTTCATCTCTTAACCAACAGTTGCTTAAAAACAGCAACAGATGGCGCTATTTCGAACTCTAGTAGTTCCATATTCAGCCACCAGAAGCGACACTAACAGTTGAAATATACCTAAAGACACGTTTAGGTAATTTCGTACCGGAATATTTAGACTTTTCCAGCGGCATTCATACAGAGGCTTTGACATTGCCCTCCCTCGGGAAACGGGCTATGAATTCCAACGATCCCGGGCTATATTTGTGGCCGCTTTCACCCGAGTCTCGGTTATAGCACAATTTAATATTTTTCTTTATGTAAAAATCTTTGTTTTAAAAGCTAAAAGTTCTGCTGCACGTTTCTCTGGATGGTTAAAAATGCGGCTTTTGTCTATTTTCAGATGTTCCTTTAGAAGCAAAGAAATGAGAAGATGGTCAAATGAACCAGATGTTTTGCTATAAAAAAATACTAGTTGTCTTTGCTCCCGTTATAAAAACCAGAATATATATTTTTTTCAACCCCTACTATGTAGAATAAAGGGACTCGTTGAAACAAAACCTCGTTGGTCTAGTTTTTCTGTGAGGTTAGTCAAATAACTGAGACCAAGTAGGTACACTGCAGTCAGTGTAAATGAGGTTCATATTTGGAGAACCTCAATTTTGTGTGCTTTTTTCCTTTGAACCTTTTGTATGACGAATCTTTTCTGGCTAGTGCTGATTGATCAACCTACTTTATAAAATGGTAATTTACGAAATATTTGTCATATCTTTAACGGTAACTCAGTCCAACCTTGTTTTAATCTGCCTGCATTTTTAAAACTATGTTGGGGTCGGCTTCCAGTCTTATCGGATCCAGCTGAATACCAGTATTTTACATGGAGCGACTGCTGATCTGACCACCACAACCCAGTTACTGGGTAACACCCTTTGGTAAGACTGGTTGTCAGACTCTCGGGCTTCTCACTACCCGTAACGATTGTCAAAGATCTACGGATGATAGCCGGGAAAAAACGGCTTAACGTAATTTCCGAGGCACGGAGGGGTCTCTATATGTAATGGATGGTCACCCATCCACAAACCGACCACCGCAAGCGTAGCTTAACCTTCGATCTACCTGTGCGGCTGTTATTGTTAAGCCACAAGATTGGGTTGTCGGAGTCAAATAGTAGTAACTCCATGTAAAATACTGATATTTAGCCGCATATAGTGAGACTAGAATCTGCCCTCAACGCGGCTAGGAACAGCCTAGGACATTTACTTTTCGAGTGTTATTTTTCACATAGGTACTGTTAAGTATTTAGTGTAACTCTCTAGTACATGGTTTCCAACCTTTTATAGACTACAGCCCCTTTACAAGACAACAAAATTCCAACGCCCACCTTTACATAATGGTTACTTAATTAAACCAATTTTATACGTCTGTCTATTATCTACTAATAATCACAAATTAAAAAGTAATTCTCTCTCTCTCTCTACCACCCCCACGAAAAGCTCCAGTGCCCACTAGGGGGCGGTACCGCCTCCGTTGGGAACCTAGTCTTTCGACCCCAAACGGCTCGCACATGTAACCCCCAATAAGATGGGAATATTGGTAAGTCTATAGACTGATATTTATCTATCAAATTTAAGAAGCTTACATAACCGAATAGGAAACCAGAATTTAGGAAATATTACTGTAATATCCTTACTGAAGGCTTTTGGCGTCTGGGGTCGAAAATCTTACATATAAATAAGATTATTTGCTTTTACCGAAATCAAGTAGGTATTTGACTTAGGTGACTTTTCTTGTTGGATTTGTTTATTTATTTTAACCGTTTATGTACACACATATAAACAGACAAGAAGAAAGGAACAGAAAAATACGTACAAAGGTGATGCTTATTTCTAAAGAAATCTCTTCCAGCATACCTACGATAGGAGAGTATATTAAAAGAGATGTAGACAACGTGTGTAAGAGTAGAATGGAATACAAAATACATAAAATCGAAAACCATTTTCCAATTTAAATATAAACATACAATACGAGAATATACAGTTTACATACACGCATACTTCTAAAATAAATATCACTAAAATATGTAAAAATATAATGTAATTTAAATAATACATATCATAATAATATGCAATTATGACAAAGTGGAAAGATCTTTCGCTCTACTTCAAACACCACAAACAACCCTCGCACACTCATTAACTCTCACCCACACACCCATTCACCCTACACTCACCACATTAACTCAACATCCCAATTCATATGTCCTGTACTGTTATTTTTGTCTTATTATTTGCTTTTTAAGCTATTGCATAGCTTTTATCGCGGGCTTTGAGCGCGGCGACCGAATCAAGAAATTCCGTAACGAAAATAAAACCTAACACCCCCCACTCCACCTACCATGTAGCTCGGCCGAGCGTTCGCTTAACGTGTATGTATATGGTACGACTGTACTTGAATTAATATCAAAGACAAAAAAATACTGCATAAATACCGCATAAATAAATAGTTATAATTGCATAAGTTGATAAAAAATGCTATGCAATAGCTTTACCGCGGCAGTTCACGAGTGCCACACGTGTTTTTTTTTTCAATTTTGGTTTTTAGACCGTAATAAAAAAAGACTTCAATCCAAGATTTTTTTCTAAGGCAAATAAATCGTTATTTACAAAAATGGTATCACATTATAATTATTAGTAAGCTATTCAGAAATGTTTATCAATAAACATACCTAAAAATGTTATCATTTGCAGCGACAGCATTAAAAAAACTGAATTCTGGTAGAGAAAACTGAGAAATTCGAGAAAAATTATGTCTTCAATAAAAAAATTGTACCGAAGCGGTTTTTTTTTAACCATTCAAATTAGTTGTTGGAAATGAAGTGAGCTACCTACCCGTTACGTTTGATCCATTATTTACGGGACACCCTGTATACTTCTGCCTACCTCTCCGAGGGGAATTGCAGGCGTGATGAACTACTCAAACATACTTAAGTTATTTTTCTGTACATTCCTCAGAATTTCAGTATCTTACAAAATAAAAGGCAACAAAATTAAATGTTTCTTAACCCAGTTAAGAATTTCTTGAAACTCCTGTTGCATTTTTGTTTAAAAAAATCTGCTAGGTTTTTAAAATAAATGCTCGGAATTTTCTTACGAAAAATAAGCTTTGAAATGTTTGGATGAAAGTGGCGTTGATTCGGGTTGAAAATGGCTCTCTTACTGCTTTTCCATTAATTTTTGATGGCGTAAACGGGCTTATTGGCGCATTCACAACATGTTAATGGATCATTAACTAACGACAACCATGGTATTTTTACAGAGAGAGAACAAGCATTGATCATAACGCTTACTCAATGCGTGCTGGTTTTTTACTGACTAAGTTCAAGGTTTCCGTAGGTTATGTCTCGGCTTTAGTTCACTTTTAGCGGTAATCTGTGCTCAATGTGCATGGAGTTTGTTAGTTAAGTTTTGTGCGAATGCGGTACCTCTGACTGAACCATGTCCCATTGGAGTGACTGTAGCGGCATCTACAACGTCACATGCGTCACCCTGACGTCACGCAAAATCCTGCATCGCGCAAGCAGAGTTTACCGCGCAACTAGCATATATACAACGTCCCAACATCAATCGTCGGGCAGTTGCCCATCAGATATGACATCCGTCTGGTCGAACGATCCTCCCTTTTCTATGGAGGAACAGTGAACTTTACACCCTGTTCCTCATACCTCCGTATGGCCAAAGTGTCCATACTCCTACTGAGCCCGATTCATTTAACATCCATAACATAATATTTTTTTAATTTGCGATCGATTCGAAAGGAAGATGAAGTTAAATGGTATATTGTTGGCAGACAAGCCAACAACATACCATTTAGCTTCGTACAGCACTACGTTTTGGTGTAAACTGTAAGTTTGTGCAGTAAGCAATTGTTATTTATAAAATTTATGACCGCTCATTGTGTCACTCTATGTATTGCGACATTTTTATCCGTAATGTGTTAGGTGTAGTAGTCTATCTCTCGATCTATCTATCCTTATAATATTTTCCTTCCTTGTTATGCAATGTAGCGGCATCTACAATCGCCACATGCGAGCTACGCGTCATACTGACGTCACGCAAAATCCTGCATCGCGCAAGCAGAGTTTACCGCGCAACTAGCATATATACAACATCCCGACATCAATCGTCGGGCAGTTGCCCATCAGACACAACACCCGTCTGGTCGGAGGATCCTCCCTTTTCAATAGAGTATGAGTGAGCTTTACACCCTGTTCCTCATACCTCTATACTGGTGACCCCGACGTGTTCGTGGTTTCCAAGAACATTAAAGGTCACATTGATAAGTGCAGCTTTCTGAACCAGTAATCTTGTCCTTTAGAAGTAATTAGAAACTATTAAATATTTATGCAGAAACCTAGTCCATTGAGTCTTTTATAATCAGGTTTTGAATAGCAAAATCCACCGCAATCCCTCTAAAATGTTGCCTTACGTCGTTTTCATTTGAAATTATGCTAAGCTGAGGATCTTTTGGCATTATAAACATTGCTTTCTTTCTGTCTTTATGTTGCTGTTATGCCAATAAACGCATTTTTTTTCTTTACTTTCTTTCTTTAACGGAATATTTCTGTGATAAATTTAAAAAAAAGGCTCGCCTCATATTACATAGTACTTAAACATAAATGAAGAAATGTAGGTGTACTGAGTAGGTACACGTCTGCCTAACACTTCGGCGAAAACAGGCGTGAAGTTATGTTACGTAAAACAAAAACTTTAAATTTTTAAAACCCCTAAAATGCCTCTCACAGCAGAAGTATGATGGGATCTCTCTGCTAAAATAGCGTAATGGAATAAAAATAATCAGTTTCACCTTTTTCAGTCGTAAAAGGCGATTGGAAAATTTGAACTGAAAATTACTAAAGCGCTCGACGATGGTTAAAAACTTCTCTGTATGCAAACTGTATATTTACGATTATTTTCTTTTGCTTGTGGTGATCAACATAGCTATTCATAACAGCTCGATACGCTTCCGGGCTGAATCGAACAACAAATAATGTTATCTAAAGTGGTCACAAATCCTAAACTCGAAATTTTTGTCAGTTTCAATCAAATAGACGACCGCAATTCTTTCGACAGCTATCTGCTGTCGGGGGCAAGGAAAATTTGTCCTGAAAATGTATCATTTTCGAAAGAAAGAAAATACGTTAATTTCCGGTAAAAATGACGCAGAGAAAAACAAACAAACAAAAAAGAACAAGTTGGAGTAAAATATGCGTCACATCCACGCAAAACGGCAATCGCTGAGCATAATGCTACGACCCCATGCGAGACAGAGCTCCAGTGCTGATTCGACTCTTTCACAAAGAGCTCGCCCAGGGAATTACAATCACCACACCTATTTCTGACGCCAAGCAATGTTGTTGTATTCCAATTTCAATTCTATGGGTACCCGTATAATCACAGGTACATGATACATTTCAGTTAAGTCTCTTGTATGTGATGACATAGTTCCCCGCAATAGACGAGATAACAGCGTGCTATATCGAGAGTCAGCCAAGACAGCACTTATGCGCAAAAGTGTCTACTGCATGGCTCCAGTAATCTTCAAAAAAATACCGAAGAGTTGCATGCTCACTTAAATGTCTCACTATTGGTGGCGCGTGTGTTGGATCATTCGGTTCCCTACAAAATGGTTGAGCTGGATGGTGCTGATCCACGCGTCATGTTAGTGAACAGGCGCCGTCAGTTGAGACTGGTCATCTCTTAACTGCCACGGCTTATTTTTATTATTAATCTTATATTTTGAATTGTTTCTTAATATTTTTTATTTTCATAGTTCTCGCATATAGAAGCAACAAAAATAATGTACCCAGGATTTTGTAATATCTTGATTTAAAAAGAGTGGCCCGTTCTTCTCCATAGAGATCTACGTTTTGGAATCGGCAACTAGCTTCAATTTTCTGACTAACTGACCGTCTCTTTGACAATTCAAAAGTGCCTGTAAATGGTTTAATTGAAATAAATGTTTTGAGTTTGAGTTTGAGTTGTAAAGGGCTGCTGCTTTCTTTATAAACAAAAAAGACTCCATAACTTCATACTGGTGAAAGGTTATTATAATATAAGTGAGTTCCTGAATAAAAAGATTTTTAAGTTGGTGTATTTTGTGTATCTTTTGCATTCCTACATGGTAAAATATGGCTGAACTTGTCATAATTTTTGCTATCATTTATACCCATATTTGCAAAATAAAATTATCCTTATGTCATTGAGCAGTGGTGAGTGTGGTGAGCCAGTGGTAATGGCCGCGACTTACGAGGTGTAGGTCGTGGTTTCGAACCCAAGCAATCACTTTACTTTGTGTAAATTATTTAATTACCACTGCTCTCAAAACGGTGAAGGATAACATCGTGAAGAAACCAGCATGTCCTAAAACTAAAAATTGGAAGACGTGACATCCACCAACCCGTTCTGGGCCCGCGTGGTGGATCGCGGCCCACTACCTCTCACAGAGAGGAGGCCTGTGTCCCAACAGTGGGACCTTTATAAGCTGATTATGCGACAATGCAACTGTGTTGCCTCCGGTGTTGCTGATGTCCATAAGCGGTGGAGACCACTTACCGTTAGGTAGGCTACTCGCTTGTTTCAAACTCAACTCAAACTCAAAGTATTTATTTCAATTAAATCAATTATAGGCACTTTTTAATTATCAAGGCGTCAGTCAGTTACAAAGATAAAGCTAGTTGCCCATTTCAAAGTGTAAAAGGTTCCTATGGAGAAGAACGGTCAAGAAACTCTTTTTTTCGTTTGCCACTTAATAATATAAAAAAGCTACAAAAAAGACCAACAAAAGATATCTTTTACGCGTCACATAACAAAAGATTTTAACTGTAAATATCCAGCATTTATACGTCCGAGATCCCATTGTCACAGAATAGTATTATTACAGAAGGTTGAATCAATACAACGAGCGAAAGCACACACACACACATAGACACGCTTCAAGTACAGCGAGTGCAAGCGTACTCGCGACTGACATTTGTTTGTGATCGCCGTACGTAAAGAAAAGAAGAAAGAGGAAGAAGAAAGAGGAAGAAGAAAGAAGAAAATACGTTGATTTGCGGTACACATGACGTAAAGAAAAAAGCACAAAAAACCAGCCAAGTGCGAGTCGGACTCGCAGACGAAGAGTTCCGTACCACTCTATAATATTCCACAAATATTAAAAAAAAAACTCTTTTGTTGTATGGAGACCCACTTTAATATTTAACTTTATTTAATTTTTATTATTTTTGTGATAGCGGCAATAGAAATACACACTCAGATAAAATTTCAACTGTCTACCTGTTACAGTTCATGAGATACAGCCCGCTGCACGCTGACAGACAGACGGACGGACAGCGGTGGCTTAGTAATAGGGTCCCGTTGGCACCCTATGGGTACGGAACCCTAAAAAGAACAAATTGAGGGAACATATGCATCACATCCACGCAAAACAGCCATCGCTCAGCATAATGCTGTGACCCTATGTGAGACAGAGCTACTGCGCTGGTTTTCAGCGAAAGCGCGAAGACGTTGACCGCTGCAGCATAAAATCAGACACAAAAAGCAAAATAAATACACAATACAAGTTCTCAATATGTACGTACGTACATATCTGTGTGCGTGCGCCTGTTTGCGATCGTTGTATGGAGCCGACATTCTGTTTTTATTTTTTGACTCATTGTCCGGTTTTTAAACGTTGACTGATGTCTTTACCGATATTGTCCGGGGGTAGTGACGCGTTTTATGAAGTCTCATACAATATTGAAGGGTGTACAATATTGTTATAAAACGGTTGGGATACAATGCCGTTATCAGCTACCGTTGGGTCCTTTTGGAAGATTGATTGTAGGCCATTTTTTTCGAGTTTTTTTGTAATATACTCGTATCTGTGTAGTATTTGTAAAGGTATTGTTACGTTGGTAGAAGTTTGGGGCTCAAGGTTAGATTAATCATGTTCATAGAATTATCTACTTACTGGTGTCAAGTCCTCAATATATATATGCCACAGCCATCTGGTTTAATTAGCCGACTAATTGGATGCCTAGGCCGTTCATTAAATCCATCCAATTAAATAGCTGAAGGACAACTAGCCAAGTAATTAAGCGCAACGTTTTACCAGATGGCTGAATGTCGTGTAGTCATTTAGTTAAATTGGATATTGATGAATTTGTGATGTTTGGTTAGGTTAAGTTAGTTTGAATAACTTGGCTGAGTCTTGGTCAGTCATCTTCAAAGGGCTGACTTTCAATTAAGAAGTTGAATGATTCTAGTTCAATTAACTATATCGGCCTAGGCATCCAATTGGATGCCGGTGTTTGATGAACGGCTTAGGCGTCCAATTAGCTGGCTAATTTTACCTGTGATGGCTACTTCCATATGAGAGGGTCTACTATGCAAAGCTGTGAGGTATTTGCTTCATTATTGGTAAAGTTACAAGTCTTAATTTTAACAAAGAATGGTCCGTAAATTTTGACCAAAAATGGTCCGTAAATTTATCCAATAACGGTCCGTCAATTTTAACCAATAACGGTCCATGAATTTTAACCAATAACGGTCCGTAAATTTTAACCAATAACGGTCCGTAAATTATAGGAATCGGCCATAAGTTGCCTTTTATGATACCCATTGGTGCTGCAAGAGTATCCAGCAACATAAGCAGAAACTCCGGGTGTTACTATTACATCTCTGCTCAACCCTTCGGGGATTAAAGGCATGATGTTATGTTATTTTATCTGCACTAATATTATAAAGAGATAAAACTTTGTGAGTTTGTATGTAGGGAGGGGGTAGTCATCGGATCTGTCGATCCGATTCCGAAAATACTTTCACCAAATGTCAAGCTACAGTATTGCCGAGTGTCTTAGTATACAGGATGTAAAAAGACCCATCATATAGCCGTCAACTACGCATTCTGTACATCAAACTAAGTGCACAAAAATAATTGTTGGAAAACAACTTTTATTTTTGGTGTGATTTGGTGTTTGCGGTAGTGCGCAATAAAACACGCGAAATATGGTGCTTATACGTACATGCAACGGTACAGGGGTCGTGGGAGTATATAAAGTTGTGTTTTAACACAACTTTAAATACTCCCACGACCCATGACGAATACAAGTTATTAATGTTTTAACATTAATAACTTGTATTCGTAAAAAAACCTCAGTAAAAGTTGGAATTTTGACCTTCAATATCTCCGTAACCAGAAGGTTCCCAGGTATGGTCCAATACAAAAAAAAAATATTACAATGACGGGGAGTACAAGTGACTCTCGGCTTCGTTAAGTGTCTATTTACACCCATTTTATTTTAAAACAAGTTATTTCACGCTAATAATACTATCGAAGAGGTTAGACGCCACTTCTTTCTCAACAAATAGGAGCCAAGCCCTGCAGTCTCGACAAATATAACCACAAAAATCGGTCATTAAGTCTAATCGATGACAAATTTCAGTAGTAAATTTTCAACCTTATCATTTCGAAATAAAGTTGAAAATCTATTAAAGGAATTTGACAACGATACAACTTAGCGATCGATTTTTGTCGCTGTCTAATGTCGAGAATGCTGGCCCAGCCCTATGTCCGTATTGTAATGCATGACAACAACGGACCTGTCATGTTTGCTGTAGGAATGCCCGAGAGACATATGCAACAAGCAATCTACCCACCAGCAAACTATGCATTGGTTTGTCCTTATTACTTTGTGTAAGAAACTACTACCATAGGAAAAGATCCGTTTGTAAATTCTTGAAATAACTTTTTTTCAAGTAACAAAGCATAAATGATAAATTAAGATTTTATTTCTGTAAGTAGGTTTGTACAAACACTTTTACACGTCAATCATATGTTAATAAAAACTAGATGAGGTCGGCGTTTCCTATCTGACTACTCAGAGAAGAAAGGCCGAAACAAAATCAGAGGTCACAGTCTCTTTTAAAGTCCACACATAATCTTGGTCAGATCATGTAGATTGGTGTCTGAAATGGTCTTTTGACGAAAAACCACACAGATTGAGTGGACCTGTCCAGTCAGTGCACGCGTTTGTCAGTAATCGTGCAGCTCAACTCGGAACTTAAGGAGCTCAACGATTCGACGAACACTACCAAAGAAAGGACATTTGGGTAGGCCGCATAAATTGCTCTACTAAACTAACATAACATAACATCACGCCTCTAATCCCCGAAGGGTTAGGCAGAGGTGTACCTATAATACACCCACATTTCGCTAGTTATGTTTAAGTCCCATATAAAAGTGGGCGAGCCTATTGCCATCTACCGGACACAAATACAGACTATGAGACTATTGAGGTATTGCAGATGGAAAACCCCAACAACATTTTGCCCGACTCAGGAATAAAACCTATAACCTCATGCTCAGCTTGCTTGCGAGAGGTCAAACACCACTTTTTTCTTAATAAGTAAGAGCCCGCACTATGGTAAATGGAATCACCGTAATGCTAAAGTAGAATTTGACAATTTCTCAAATTCAAATTTTCAATTCAGGAACAGGGTTTCAGTAGGCATAATCAACCTATAATGTTCCCACTGTTGGGACACAGACCTCCACTCTTCGAGAGGGCTGTAATCCACCACGCGGGCCCAGTGCGGGTTGGTAGATGTCACATGTCTTTGAATTTTTGGTTCTAGGACATGCCGGTTTCCTCACGATGTTTTCTTTCACCGTTTTGAGAGCAGTGGTGATGAAATTATTTACACAAAGTAAAGCGCCTGTCTGAGTTCGAACCCACGACCTACAACTCGTAAGTCGGGGTCGATACCATTGGGCCACCACTGCTCGTCGGACCCTACGTTATTTAAGTATGTAGTTCTTTAATTTCTGAAACATTTTAAAATGGCCACTACGCTTTTGTAAATTACCTTGATGCTTGTTTTTTCAAAGATATATCACCTGTGACAGACAATCGGTCACAATATATTTGGTTACTGTAAATTGTACTGTGAAGCAAAGAAACGGAATTCTAAACCTCTGGCGAAATAAGCGAGTCCCGCGCGGAATGCGGGACGCAATTCCTTCGTACTGATTGTGTCAACTAACTTGTATGGAGGTGTTTAGACTGGCGATGGCGCTAATAGTCGCGTGAATGCTCCCACAGACAGGCGCGACGCGACAGCGCGACGCAATTCTTGTAGAACAATTTCTATGAAGTTTTCATAGAAATGATTGTATTACAGTCGCGTCGCGCTGTCGCGTCGCGCCTGTTTGCGAGAGCCTTGACTTACTTATCATTAGTGCGCCCTATGAAATTTAATCGTTGCGGATAATACTCGTAAATCTGTGAACAATACTAATATAATAGAGTCTGCGCACTTCGGTAAAAAATCGCTTGAATTCGCTTGAAAATTTATTTTCGTTTGCGATTTTATTTCGCAGTTTTGAAATCGTAGTACGCGCGTAGCATAAAACAATCAACACGCGTCTCTTATCCTGCTAGAGATTCGCGTCAGTGTGCCCAAAGTTTAAAAACCATAACAAAATTGCAGCTTATGAAATTATTTTCAAGTCGAACCAAGATTAAAAGAAAATCACATTTGACTGACAATCGGACACAATTTAGCGTCTTACGAACCCGAATTAGGCAAAGAATTTATAAAACTAAAACACAACTGTAGCTTAGACAAGAATTTCAAGAAAAACTTTTAATCCAGTTCGAAAATGTCTTCGTATCCCAAGTAATTCTATTTTGACGTCACAAAAAGACTTTACCGGAATATCCCTGACCTATTTTCAAAGCACAGGATCACAGAATAGATAGATACAGAAAGTTGGTTTCGTACAACGAGTGAAAACGCACGCACACATAGACACGCTTCAAGTACAGCGAGTGCAAGCGCCCTCGCGACCGGAATTTGATTGACAACGCCGCACGTACGCGGATATGAAATGCAATTGTTTATTTTGTAAATAAGATATCGGAATCACTTTTACACGTCATATCAAAAAAAAAACCAGATGGAGTTGAAAAGGTAGTCTGATAGGAAATGTCAACTCTGTAGAAAAAATGGCGAAAGGAACTCAGGCGTCACAGTCTAGGGTACGCCACAACTGCGGCGGTAAGTTCCCTCTTTGAGGAGTGGCTTGAGAGGCGTCACGGCGTCCTCACCTTCCGCCTGACGCAGGTCCACACCGGACATGGCTGTTTTGGGAGGTTCCTGTTTCGGATAAGGCGGGAGGAAACGCTCTGGTGTTATCTTTGGATTGACCGAAGGACACGGTGGAGCATACGGAGGAGGTCTGCCCGGCTTTGGCGGAGCACCACCGTGTCCTCGTGACGGCGATCGGCGGCGGCGATCTCTTGCATCCAGCCCTGGTTCAGGCCATGGTACGGAGGGAGAGGGAATGGGAAGCCATCACCTCCTTCTGCGAAGTAGTAATGCTCGCGAAGGAGGAGGCGGAGCGCATGAGGGAGAGGCAACCGTTACGCCCTCACGCCCCTAGTCGCGGCAGGAGGAGACACCCTGGGCGTCGGGAGTCGATTAACGACTCCCGGCCACCGCAGGCGCGGGCTTGCAGACGGCGAGCAATGGGCAGCTCGCCGTGCGGTAAGGACCAGGCCCGGGTCGACGACGCATCGTGTTCCACGCGCGCCTCAAAGAGATGTCTGCATCATTGACGGGGTCCGAAAGGGCCAATGCCTGCTGGAGTCGCGGATTGTTCGAAAGAGTTACGGTGGCCCTGGCGCACAGGCAATTGAAGGAACACGGTTGAGTTTTAGTCAGTAACACTCTGGCACAGAGCGAGAAAGGTCGTTAAATGTTTTCCCACCCAAAAAAAAGGGGGTCACAGTCTCTTTTAACGTCCAGCGATAATCTTGATTAGATCATGTGAGGACCGTGTACAGTCACCAAAAGAGATAAGTAACCAGGGTCGTCGGATATAGTTGAAGTTTAGTAAGAAACCGATGGATGTTTTCGAATGAAATTGATTTTGATAAATTAACTGTTTGTTTTCTATTAATTACATTAAACAGGCGCACGCACAGGTATTATACCTGTGCGTGCGCCTGTTTTCGCTCGCTGTATGCAGCCGACCTTCTGTGCTGTACTGTTCTATGACGGGAGGAGTCCGACCAACACCTAATATTCGTTCCATTCGCTGAAACACCGACATTTTGTGAGCCTCACCGGTTTCCGATGATTTTGCAGTTTCGCTCCCCCCGAATTTTATAAGAGAAAATTTTATTTTTGGTCGGATGAAGCCGTGAAGATTGGTTGGTAATTTATTTTGAGATAGGTAAATCATTATTAGACTAGAGAATAGAATATAATAAAATTCTCTTTAAAATTATCTTTTTATTTCTTCTGTAGAACGTTTGGTGGCTTAATTTGTTGCATTTTAACCCTACTATGACGTCTTGCAAGGAATACATCGAGTTACCAGTAACCCTGTATACTCATTTCTTACTTTGTCCATTTTCGTCACTCCACACTTTCCTAAATAAAATCCAGTTCTAATACTAGTAGATTTACGAGAAATAATAACATTTTTAAAGAACAAATTATCTATCTAGACATTCCTTAGACAGAAAGCCTTTGTTCAAAATCAAAAAAAATCAAAATCAAAATATTTTATTTCACCTAAACCAACATGGGCACTTATGCAACGTCAGAAGGTAGGTGCACGGTTCCAATTGGGTGTTTCCTATGGAGAAGAGCCGGCAAGAAACTCCACGGTTACCCTTTTAAAAATAAGGGGCTTTTACAATGTTTCAAATTACAGTGTTGATAATGGGAGGACAGTGTAGGCCTGTTATACCAAGGCATATAAGTTACTATAAGCCCGGGTTTGTACGGGCGTATTTTTAATCGGCGATTTTTTTGCGCACTTGATTTTCATCACTCTGCTGAGCGCCGAGAGTTGAAAATCTAACAGTGTGTTTTCTTGACGCGCTGGGATGCACTCTGTTGGATTCTCAATGCCCGGCTCAATACCGATGCTCGAAAATCCAGTTTGCGAAAAAAAATCGCCCGTGTTACCTGAGGTTATCCGGAGCGCGAGAAAACTATTTTCATTACAATGACATCTTTTGAAACACAAAGTCCAACATCATCATTACATTTAGTTTCCTTGCTCTTGTTTCATATTTATTATTGTATATATTATATGTAGATAAGTATATGCTTTATGTATGTATGTATTTGTTGTATATGTAAATGGTACAGCTCTGACTACCTGCATTATTGTCTCTCCTTTTCCCTTGAATCGCTTTTAGCGATAAGACCGCCCATTGTGTCACCCTGTGTAAAATCTCTACATTTATATCTGTATTTTTTATGGTGTACATAATAAAGAGTATTCTATTTTATTCTAAAGTGAAAAGTCGACAATATTTTTCTTCTTCGACTTGCAATATCACAGAACGTCACGTCGATAACATCAACATTTGTAAGTAAGTATTATAAAATTTCTAAATTAAAGTCACTTTTAGTGTCTGGCTGTGTGACCACGTCCTAAATTACGCTGCGGATTTTGATGTGGTTTTCACCATAACTTTTATGGAATTTATTCCGGTAAAATAAATTTATTTTAAACTTACATATTTGTATAATAAAAAAAACTCGATCTTTTGTCAAGTCGTAAAAATTGTGCGAGTCTTGATGCGGGTCGCTAGTAATACTATAAAAGATCTAATTTTGCTAGCAATGATCATCAGAAACACGTAAAAATTGACGTCATTCAAATAAAAATATGTGACGGAGAAGATTCGGTTCTCTCGTTATCATCAGCCATATTTTAGGGTGCGCCAAAGTTCACCTAAATTTTCAACTCCGATAATTGGAAATCCGAAAATTTTCTTCCTAACATTTTTCATCCTAACAATCACAATTCCTAACTACTCTGTCTCTAATGTTCATAATTCCGAAGCATTCAACTTCATAATGTCAGAAGCAATAAACATCTATTATACTTTTATTTATTTTCCTATATTTTCTCAACATAACCATCTTTTACACTATTATTCAAAGTCATATCTTTTTTGTTTAGATTTATTTTTATAGGTTAGGTTAGGTTAGAACTGTGACCAACTACGCGCGAGTCGAGCGAGCGAAGCGAGCGGTGCCCCGGTAGCGGCCGGCGAGCGCTACCTCGAAATTGGTCGCGAAATATTTCTAAGTATTTTTTTCATAGTGCCCCCAAGACGACACTCTGTTACACTTGGTAAATGTTTCTTTCTGAGTATGAGTGAAAATATTATGGTAATTATGTTTAGGGATAAAGCGGTATGATAAAAAAACAGTAGGAGTTTAAATATATTTACATTAATGATATTATTCATTACAATTTTCGGAAACATGAGCGTTACGAACATCGCCGGTAGCACTACAAATAGTATGAATGAAAACTCTAAGATAAAAAAAATTTAGGAAGAGTGATCATTCGGATTACAAATCATTAGGAAGAACGATTTCGGGTAAAGAACTTTAGGTGAGCCAATATGGGAAGTGTTGGTTATTGCGCAGTAGAAAACCGTTTGCAGTTCAAATCATATTATAATTTACGAACAAATTAACCACACTAGCGAATCACACACTGTAGGTACACGACACAACTGTACAGAACGCGCGACAGTTTATAAACCTGTTCACTGCTTGACCGCCACCGACAAAGTCAGCTATAACTCTGGTCGAGCGTTATGTTGTAGACTTTGTCGAGCGCCGCCTGGTGGCGCTGGCGTTCAGATTAGTCAAAGTCAAACGATTGATTTAACGTATTTCTGACATGTAATAAAGTAATCATAATCATAAATTGACATTAGAAAATGACATGAGTTCTTTTTTATTTAATGACAATAATAATTTATACCCATGCTATTATCTCTCAACATTTACGAGAATTATAAGAGACCTAAATAAACTAAATAGAGGGGAAAAAAGGGAAAATAATTTCAAAATTTGGAATTATTTAAGACCTAAAATGCAAAAACCACAAGGATGCCACTAACTTTTAATTTTTATTAATCTTCTTATGGTTGTCATTGAGTTTTTCACTCGTTGCGGCCAGCACCCTAATTACGTGCGTAATACAGTTTCAATCACAATCCTAGAGTTTTTAAAGATATTTTCTAATCCATTGCTTCATAAGTTTAGTAAATTAATCTGCTCAACAACGTAAATAACGCAATGAACTTGGTTGAACTGTGAAAATAAAAGAAAATGTGCTCAATTGTAATTTTACGTGTGTTACGCAATTCATAGACATGAGTTTTATTGAAGACCTAACACGTAACAGCCAATATTTACTTTAATTTGGGAATCATTTTGTAGGTCCTAAATAATAAAAAGCTTTGTTGAAGTTTTTCTTTTCGCCGTGTACTGAAATCCGGTTGAGTGTGGTCCATTGTGTATCGGTCATCATCATTTGCCGAGCCTTTTCCAAATTACGTTGGGGTTGGCTTCCAGTCTAACCGGTTGACACTAAATATCAGTATTTTACATGGAGTGACTGCCTATCTGATTTTCACAACCCAGTTACTGGGTAACACCGATTCCCCTTGGTTATCAGACTTTTTGGCTTCTGACTACCGTCAAAGATCTACGAATGACAGCCAGGACCAACCGCTTAATGTGCTTTCCGTGGCACGGAGGGGTTTCGATATGTAATGGATCCCATCCACGAACCGACCGCAGCAAGCGTAGCTTAACCTTCGATCGACTGTCGGCTGTTATTGTTTAGACAATCTTAAATGTCTATTTATTTTAAAAATACAGTTTGAAAATTGACCCCTACGGAAAACGTACGGTATGCTGAATATTTTTGCCCATTTTAGCATAAACCCACAGAAACGACAACGTATAAAATAAAACTGACATTTTCAGCCCCATTTCCCTCAAATATTGATCACCAATACCTACATACACAAATCGGTATTTATTCCGCCGTATACCGGAGTTCCGGCATCCGATATTCCGGAATGCATTCCGTATATCTCAACGGTTATTATTCGAATACTCGCATACCTAAACCGGCGGCCATGAAACTCGATTGGAGTCGAATTACCCCGAAGATGACCGAACCGAAAATCAGGTTAAGCGTTCGAAAATGGTGGATGATACGTATGAACTTGTAAATAAGTTATGTTTTGGCTTATCAAGCTATTGAGGTACGGAAGTTGGTGATTTTGACGTTTAATGGCTGACGCAGATTTGAGTGGGCGACACCGCATTAAAAATCATCGTACATCTGTTTTCTACATTTTGTAATAGCGAACCTCCCCTGCCTGCACGGTTTAAAACATCGTGATTTCGTTTATATACGGGGTTATTGGTTATATTATGTAGGCAATCCATTAAGGGGATATCGGAGAGCTCACTTGCAACAAAATTAGCCGGGATGGCCCCGATGCAAATGTCAACCATTTTCGAGTAATTCGATATTTTATACTTTTTTAGCGGTACATAACTTTGAAAATAAAATTTAGTGAAAAAAATACTTAATGCATGATTTTTTTAAATTATTATTATCTGCTTCTGCTTCTATACATAATAATCAATCATAAAATGACACTTATCTTTAATAGTTGTACAAATAGTTACAATTTCTATCATTTTGAGCAGGTTATTTGACTAAAATAGTCGATTTCTGCAAAAAAACACAAAAGTACTTTATCGGCAGAAAATTCCAAAAACACGTACAACTTCTCAGCTTATCCTACGAGATACAATAAGACACCTACCAGATATCTTCAAGTGTGAAATTACTTGAAAATGGTTGACATTTGCATAGGGTTCATCAGGGGTTATTCGGTTGCAAATGGCCTCTCCTACATCTCCTTAACGGATTGCCGACACGCAACCAATAACCCTGTATTTACTTATGTAAGTATAAAGTAACGTTTTAAACACATAAACCTTCCGAAATAATTTTTCTTAATGATTATAAAAACCGCATCAAAATCCGTTGCATTCGTAATTTAGGGATAATTTTACCTATGTCAGATATCTTTTATCTGTGGAATAAAATTGACGTCTGACAGTTCTAGTATGGAAAAACTGTCAAAAATTCAAAATTTATTCACAGGATAAGACTTATTCTAGGTTTAAAAGATTGGTGAAATTTGTCCTTGGAAAAATAACGCGGCCACACGAAAAGACGAAAAGCGATTTCAATTTATATGTATAAAAACTAGCTGTGCCCGAGACTTCATTCGCGTGGATGTCGTAAAACAATAATGTGTTTCTTTACAAATTATTTTTCTAAAATAAAAATAGCTTAAGTTACTCCTGATAACATCTGCTATCGGCCAGTGAAAGTTCCGTCAAAATCGGTCCAGCCGTTTCGGAGATTAGCCGGAATAAACAGACAGATAAAAAAATTAAAAAATGTTTTTTTGTTATCAGTACCGTATACAAAGTGACGCCAGCCTTATCACATTAAATCATACCACGTATATTACATGGTATAAGTAGACGGTATCCAAAATTTAATTTCATGCATTCACAAAAAAAAAACCTGATGTTTTTTATATTTTGTTACACGAGCTGGACAAAATGTATGGAGCAGCAGTTACGTGGTATAATTTAATGTGATAAGGCCCGAGCCACTTTATATACTTTCATATGTATATTGCTGTTTGTAATGATAATAAAAGATTTTGTTGAGGTATTCAGGGTTTGCGTTGTGTTCCACGCGCACTTCAAAGAGATGTCAGCATAATTGACGGGGTCCGCTAGGGCCGATGCCTGCCGGGGTCGCGGATTGTTCGAAAGAGTTACCGTGGCCCTGCCGCACAGGCAACTGACGGAACACGGGTTGGTTTTAGTCAGTAAGAGTCTGACACGCCCTTCCGCTCCACCCAGAGCGGGAGAGGTACATTTGAAGATATCATATCCAAAAAAAAAATGGTTTTAATTATATTTACTTTACACAATGATGTCTCTCTGTCGGTGACGTGGGCGGAAAGGGAAATGACAGTGAGGCAAGCGTTGTATTAGGGTTGCCAGACTACAACAGTTGTAGGCAACACTAGTTACTAGTGTTGCCATTACAATATTTATTTAGTAGAAAGCTGTTATTTTGACATTACAAACAGACACTTAAATTTTATTTGTATAGGTATATGAACCATACACACAACCGCATGACAAACAGACCGTATTCGCAACACCACACTGCGCTCCAAAACACAGATAACTGACGTTGCACAAAAAGCCACTAAGCTGAAGTGGGACTGGGCTGGCCACGTCTGCCGTATGCCCAATGAGCAGTGAACCAAAATAACCACTACTTGGAGCCCTGACATAGCAAGAAGGCGTCGCGACAGACCCCGTTGAAGATGGCGGGACGAGCTAGAGAAAACAAATGACCAGTGGTCCACTTTAGCCCTGGATTGAAAGAGCTGGAGGTCATGTGGAGTGGCTTTTGCCCAGCAGTGGGATGACGCAGGCTAATAGTAGTAGTAGTAGTATGAACTATCGCACACCACAGGCGGATCGAAAAGCAATGCGCTCGGCCATGATAATGCTGTTGTATTGGTTTTCCGGCATTATTTTTGCTGTACCTCTACCTGCTTAGGCACTTAAATCTTTCCCGCCATAAAAAAAAAAAAAAACATTTTCTCTTATTTTAACGTTGCTAACTGCACTCTAATTGTGTAACACACTATTAATCACAATCTGAATCATTTTAAAGCCTATTGCTAATCCATTGCTTCATATGTTCTAAAAAATTGTTTGCTCAAGAACGCAAATAACGCAATGAATGATATTGAACTGTCAAAATGAAAGCTTCAAAACCAAGCTTTAAAAAAATATCGATGTGCCATACCTGAAGCCAAAATTGCACATAGTACTCGGCTTTCGGTAATAGTAAGCCAAAATTACATTACGAAATTAGTGATGATAGGAAAAGACATAAAAATTATAGGCCGACTTTTTCAGGATGTCGTTGAGACTTCCTCGCTACTGTAGCGCGTCGGAAATGTTTGCGCAAGCTCGTACCGATGGATTTCATGCGGTTGTGCGCAGGAAAACAGCGTCACTTCTGAGGAGGTTGAATGACAGTCGCAACCGCATCCTGAGAACTGTAGCGGAGAGTTTCAGCTGTCCAATTGTAAAGCAGTTTGTGCGGAGGGTGATTGGTACTAACTGTTGATAATAAGCATAGAATAGAATATAATACTCTTTATTATGTACACCATAAAAATTACAGATATAAATGTAGACATTTTACACAGGGTGACACAATGGGCGGTCTTATCGCTAAAAGCGATCTTTTACAGACAACCTTTGGATGGATTCAAGGGAGAAATAGAGACAATAATGCAAGTAGTCAGTGGTGTACTATTTACATATACAACAAATACATACATGCAAACTCAAACTCCAAGCATTTATTTCAAATAAACCAATTACAGGCACTTTTGAATTGTCAAGGGGTCGGTCAGTCAGAAAGATGAAGCTAGTTGCCCATTCCAAAGCGTAGTAGGTACCTATGGAGAAGAACGGGCAAGAAACTCCATGGACACTCTTTTAAATCAAAATATGGTTACAAATTATTGGTTACATCATTCATGTTGAAATTATGCATGTGAGAACGATGCAGAACGTTAAAAGCGTCCGTAATAAAGAGACGACAACAATTCCAATATTAAATTAAAATAAGCCGTGGCAGCCAAGAGATGACCAGTCCCCACTGACGGCGCCCGTTCACGAACATGACGTATGGATCAGCTCCATTCAGCTCAACCATTTTGAAGGGAACTTAATGATCCAACACACACGCCACCACCAGCGAGACATTTGAGTGAGCATGACATACTCTCAGCCGCCAGGGCACATTCAAGTCAATGAAAGACAAACCTAGAAAATGGTAGCTTTATAGTAGGTACATAGAACTCACACATGTGCTATGCAATTATACAATACTACAAGATTGAATTTATACATAAACATATACTTATCGACACTTAATACATACAATAATAAACATGAAAAAAGGGCAAGGAAACTAAATGTAATGATGATGTTTAAGGAGAGAGGAAGTGTTTTTTAACCATAATTTTAAAAGTGGACAAAGATTGAGCACGCCTTAAGTTTGTTATAATATTATGTTAGTAACACTCTATGGATTCTTTGTTCCGAAATAAAAATCATTATTATTATTATTATTATTTTCGTACAAGTGTGCGAGCGGCGAGAACATCAGTCGCCCGTTCGCGTGACCCATGGGACTGTCACCAACTCCCTATAATTTTATGTAATTTCATAATATATTTAATTTCGTAATATAATTTTGGCTTAATACTACCGAAGGCCGAGTACTGTACCGTATTTTACTTCATTCTCAGTTGAAGTCCATGCGACCAAGTCAACCTGAAATCCTTCTAAACTCAATTTCTAACTAGCAACATATAATTTGAAACTACCGTCTAATTCTACCAACCTGGCTACTATTCAAACTGTCCGATACCAATAAAGCGGGCCAATAAACTCAGCCGGTGTTGCCAGATGCAAGTCTGAGTTATCTATTTAGATATTGAATTTGAGATTGACTATTTACTAGCAAACTCGCTGCGGTTATGAATTAGTTGATAAAGGTATATAATGGTCAAGTAGAATACCTCCAATTCTTATTTCTACACTTTATTAATGGCTTTTGTAGACAGGATTTTAATTCAGATTTGTCACAGTTGTAATGACAAATATGTCATTAGGTTTCAATAGGCTTTTATTTTTATTATTTTATTTATCTTTTTCTCCTATATTTTGTGAATGTGAGAACGTTGTAGGCCTAACTTGTAGACTGTAGATTTGTAGAGCATTTTCTATTTTGTTAAGTACCTGTTACTTGTTGGTAGGCCTACACTGTGCTCCCATACCTATTAACACTATGATTTGAAAACATTGTAAAAGCGAATTATTGTTAAAAGTGTTACTCTCTTTGTGAGAGGGAGTGGGCCATTATCATCCTATAATGTTCCCATTGCTGAGACACACAGGCCTCCTCTCTGTGAGATGGACTGGGCCATAATCATCCTATAATGTTCCCATTGCTGAGACATACAGGCCTCCTCTCTGTGAGAGGGACTGGGCCATAATCATCCTATAAGGTTCCCATTGCTGAGACACACACAGGCCTCCTCTCTGTGAGATGGACTGGGCCATAATCATCCTATAATGTTCCCATTGCTGAGACATACAGGCCTCCTCTCTGTGAGAGGGACTGGGCCATAATCATCCTATAAGGTTCCCATTGCTGAGACACACACAGGCCTCCTCTCTGTGAGATGGACTGGGCCATAATCATCCTATAATGTTCCCATTGCTGAGACATACAGGCCTCCTCTCTGTGAGAGGGACTGGGCCATAATCATCCTATAATGTTCCCATTGCTGAGACACACACAGGCCTCTCTGTGAGAGGGAGTGGGCCATAATCAGCCTATAACTATCCCACTGCTGGGACACAGACTTCCTCTCTGTGCGAGGGAGTGGGCCATAATCAGCCTATAATAATCCCACTGCTGGGACACAGACTTCCTTTCTGTGCGAGGGAGTGGGCCATAATCACCCTGTAATGTTCCCACTGCTGGGACACAGACTTCCTGTCTGTGAGAGGGAGTGGGTCGTAATACACCACGCGGGCCTAGTGCGGGTTGGTGGATGTCACATGTCTTGAAATGTTTGGTTCTAGGACATGCCGGTTTCCTCACGACTTTTTCCTTCACCGTTTTGAGATGTGATGCAGTGGTGATGAAAATAATTTACACAAAGTAAAGTACCTGCTTGGATTCGAACCCACGACCTTAAGTCGATTTTTAAGTCACTCCCGTTACCACTAGGCCAGCACTGCTTTAATCAAAATAGAAGATATTTTTATTACAGCCTAGTCTACACAGAACAGCATCAACTTCGGTTCTAGTGTTAGTTTCCAATAAAATCAGGTATCTACTCTCTCCGGTTGGTTTTCGCTTCGTGGCTCAAACTTCCGTATATTGCAGTCCGTGGAATACCAATAGACAGGTTACTTCTGAAACTCACTTTGGAATTGGTGTATTCAAAATTCGAAGCTAATGTGGAGTAATTGAGCGTTCTACGCAATATATACCAACTTTTTTGTTTCCTTGGGATGTGAAGCTAGCTACTAATCATGACGTACAGTACAACTATTTTCTTAATGTCCCTCGGAAAACTTCGCGTTACGTCAGTCGTCGGATTTCTATCAGTGGCCTTTGCACTTGGTGCAGACCGGACGCTCTCAATTGATTTGGAAGTATATAGAGTTGTTAATACTCTTTAAACTTAATGTAATTTTCTGATAGTAATCCGACGACTGACGAAATACGAATTTTAAATGATAAATGATGATCAGCGAGCTGTCAGTGTCAATCTAGCATCAGGTGATAAATGATAAATGATTTTATTTCTGTAAGTAGGTTTGCACAAACACTTTTACACGTCAATCATGTTTTTTAAACTAGATGAGGTCGGCATTTCCTATCTGACTACTCTGAGAAGAAAGGCCGAAACAAACTCTGAGGTCACAGTCTCTTTTAAAGTCCAGACATAATCTTGGTCAGGTCATGCGAAGACCATGCAGATTGGTATCTGAAATGGTCTTTTGAGGAAAGGACCACACAGATTGAGTGGACCTGTCCAGTCAGTGCACGCATTTGTCAGTAATCGTGCAGCTCGCAGCGTGGGATGACATCTCACTTCACTTAAGTTTTCACGGTGAGATTTTTACAGATTATACTGTTCATAATAATATATGTAAAGTGATCACTGATCCCTTTGTCAAGCATGGTGATTTTCGAATAGAATACGAACCCTAATCTTGAAATCCCCCTACCCTAAAATTTTCTTGCAAAACACAAAAATACTTCTAAAAAATAACAACACTATACAAAACCCATACAAAATTTAAAAATGGCCGGTTTCACGATATCAGAATAGCCACTACTTACCAAATAAATTCAAAAATGGAATAGAATTTCTTTAAAATCATGTGCCATGATGCCACGGGAGAAACAGACCCAAGTAAGTTTGACTTAAAACTCCATGGTAGCGGCTGCCAGTATTTCGAACGTTCCCAGAATTCAAATCGTCAGATTGTTTGTTCGTCGAGTTTGTATTTCGAACTGAAGGTACCGATGCATTGATGACATTCCTAGCTTACGTTGCGTTGTGTTACGTAGGTCAGATGTATGGATGGATGCATTTTGGCCGGCTTTGACCAATAACGGTATTGGACGGCCTGACCAATAACAGTAGGATTTTGGGAAAAAAATAATATTTTTATACAATACTACGTCATAGATGACATGTCTGTACATTTTTGCGTATGTAGATATATGCCTGTGAGATGCGTGTGTATGATCGTTCTTAATGCAGGTATTTGTAAATACTTGTAAATAAGTACGTATGTATAACACATGCAATTACAAAAACCTGAAATATGAAGTTAGTGAAAAACAGTACCGTTTTGTTTTTAAATTCAAACTTTATTACTTGTGAAGTCAGATAGAATAGAACAATAAATATTAAGAAAAGCCGCAGTTAAAAACTAGCACAATCTGTTGTAGTTAACTGTTTGGGTAAGACGGAAAACTAGGAGTTATGGGCACAAACTTAGGAGAGTTTAGCCCAACAGCGAACTGAGATAAATGGAGCGAATGTCTATAAAATACTTAGGATACCATGGGTTGAATCTTGTAAAAGAAGTGTGTTATACTTGATACTTTGAGAAATGGAAGCGTATTGATTCTGGTATTTAGATCCTACAATTTGAGGCTGCTTAAGGATGATTTCCATCAAACGGCTCTCATCGCATCGGATCGGAAAGGATACGAACGGATGAAGCGACAGCTGATCGCGTCCGCCAGGATGTCGACGCTTACGATCGGCTCCGTACCGTCGCTTGCGAACGTATCCCTTTCTGCGCCTAGTCAAATACATTCCTACCGTGTTGACGATACGACGATACGACGACAGGCGAATGGAGCCGATCGCGCATCGCAGCATACTTTTAGCTACGATCGCATGTCGCGGAAGACGCCCGCGGTCAAGCTGCTGTGCGCTGCTTGGTAATATAGACTTTAAATACTGTGTACACGATTTAATATCGTTTAAAGATAGCAAAATCCGTTCCGTCCCGATGCGATGCGAGCCGTTTGGTGGAAATCATCTTTTACCCTTGCAAATTAGATCTGTATTCCTATTCCTAGTTGTTGTTGTTGTAGTTGTTGTTGTTCCTAGTTGTTGTATTTATTTGTTTGTTTTATTTGTATGCTTCCTTCTTCCTTTCTCCTCCTTTATTCTAGTCTGTCAGATAAAATAAAAACAACACAGAATGGCAGATGCATTTCTTCGCATTTTCACCACCATTGCTGTATAACAGAGATAATTATGAATGCATCTTTGGTCGCAAGCGCTACAGTTGAGTATGAGGTCCTGGGTCCGATTCCTAGGTTGAGCAAAGTGTTATTGGTTTTTTCTATCAGGAAATTCTCAGTTGCAGGCCGGAGTGTAGATTTGTGTTCGGTTGATGGTAATAGAAAAGAAAGAAAGAAAAGAAAAAAAATAGTTTATTCTGCACAAACAAAACGCACCTTACAAATGAATGACATTAATTTAATAGACACATACAAAATAGCCAAAATCCTCGCCATTCAAGCTACAAAAGTTTGACAATTTTGTCTATTGCTTGATGCTAAAGCCAGGGTCGCCCCCTATTACATGGGACTTAAACATAACTGGCGAAAAGTGGCTGTACTAATGAGCACCTCTACCTAACCTTTAGGGGTTACAGGCGTGATGTTATGTTATTAATAATAATAATAATAATAATAATAATAATAATAATAACGTTTATTTATCAAAAAGTAAGAATACAATAAGTGCATGTTCGGTGAGCCACAAACTAAGCGTCGCTTGTATCTTGTGGCTCAGGAGTGTGGTTATCTTGTGTGTGTTATTATAACTGATCAAAACAAATCAATAACAAACCAAATGGCTTCGACTACTTCCATAATTACTTTCATATCGATTTTTATTCGGCACTCATTTGGAACTGAATGCTTATCATTAACTTACACAGTTTCAAAATAATACATGACATAAAATAGAATGGAATAGAATACTCTTTATAATGTACACCGTAAAAATTACAGATATAAATGTAGAAATTAAACACAGTGTGCTACAATGGGCGGTCTCATCGCTAAAAGCGATCTTTTACAGACAACCTTTGGATGGATTTAAAAGGAGAAGGAGAGACCATAATGCAGGAAGTCAGTGGTGTACTTTTTACATATTATAAAATAAATACATACATATAAAAACACATACTTATCTACATATAATATATACAATAATAAACATGAAACAAGAGCAAGAAAACGAAATGTAATGATGATGTTTAAGGAGAGAGGAAGTGTTTACGTGTATATTATATATATATTTAATATTACGTACGTAACATTTTACGTCATTTGCCGCTATCTGCATGAGATAATATCGTAATTAACGTATACCGACGGCTAATAACTTACTTAATTATGAAGCTCGATACTAATGGGGATTTACGCTCAATTTATTAACAGGGCGCGTCGATCTGCTGAAGGTGTATTTACACACGTGAGTAGCAATTAAATGATGATGTAGGTAGGTAGGTATTTATTCATTTTGATTTAGGATGAAGAGAGAAACGGACTGCCTTGCTGGTCTAGTGGTCGCAGGGGTAATTGCTGAGCATGAGGTCCTCGGTTTGATTCTCAGGTTGGGGAAAAAGATATATTATTTTTGTAACAGGAATTTCTCAGGTGTAGCCCGGGGTCTGTATTTGAACCCGGTTGAATAGCCTCGCCACCTGTTCCATGGGACTTAAACTTAACTGGCGAAATGTATATATGTACTATGGGTAGTTACACACCTCTGCTTAACGCTCCGGGGAAAATAGGCGTGATGTTATGTTATGAAGAGAGAAAATAAATTCACTAGTGACTACTTGAAAATGTTAATTTTATGTAATTTTATAAAGACAAAAACAACATTTCCGTTAAGGCTCGTATACACTGGCGCAACGCGACGCCCGACACAACGGCACCGCGTGTCGCGCGACGAGCGGCGCCTTTGTGTAGCGCTGTCGCGTCGCGCCTGTCTGTGGGAGCCTTTATTCCATTTCGATCACGGATTTTTATTATAACTCTGTAGATACCTACATGAATATGATTAAAAAAAAAACATCCTTTGCACAACGTCATAACAATGATCGCTTCGATTATCAGACTAAGGAGAAATCCATAATCACTAATCAAACGCTTGGTAGACGCAAGATTGGTCAAGTCCAAAAAAAAAACGTCATTTATTCAAATTAGGCTGAGAATCAGCACTTTTTGAACGTTAAAATTACATAAGGACGTCCCCCATAACGCTCGCCCTTTTAAATTTGCCTAGTGCTTCAGCTGGTGACAATCATCATCCAATATTTTTGTTATAAACAGACTTTGTTACAACGAAATCCTAATCAAAAATCGTACTTCCCATTACTACATCACATATTATCCAAAAATTACAACGACCCAAAGCAAGTTTAATTAATTTTATAAAGCTTATACATCACCTCCTTAACAAAGCGTAACCTAAACATGTTTCCTCCGTACAGCGATTTCTCGACAGTAATAAGTGGCTCCACGTTTTGAATTTGGAATTATTTCCATCTCACTCTATTTCGACTGACGTGACTGCTTTGTTTCGTATCGTTTCATATAATTCATCATTTGAAAACGATAAAGGAACGTGTATTGGAATTTGTGAAACTGTGAGAATATTTTGAAGAATTTGAGATTTTATTGGAATAAATTAAGATTTATTTTCATAGATTTAAGAGTCTAGGTAATGGCTCTTTAGTCTATTTGTACCAAGCGTGACGGCCGAGCTTAGGATACTGGGTAGGTTTGATTCCCAGGTCGGGTATAGCCGGGTAGGTAGGTATTAGATATTGTTTTTAAGCTATTGTATACCTTTTATCGTGGGCTTTGAGCGCGGCGACCGAATCAAGAAATTTCCTAACGAAAATAATACCTAACACCCCCCACTCCACCTACCATGTAGCTCGGCCGAGCGTTCGCTTAGCGTGTATGTATATGGTACGACTGTACTTGAATTAATACCAAAGAAAAAAAAAATACTGCATAAATAAATAATTATAATTGCATAAGTTGATAAAAAATGTTATGCAATGGCTTTACCGCGGCAGTCCCCGAGTGCCACACGTGTTTTTTTTTAAATTCTCTATGTCAATTAGAGATTTTGTCAATGTTTATGTCTATTAAATATGACTTTTAAGATAACTAATGAAATACGTTTGAGAAAGTACAAACGTGGTAGATAACATTTGTTCGTGGAAAAAAAAATACAAAAGAAAATCAAACCAATAAAAAATATTTAAAATCAGTCACCAAAAATACTTGAACTTTTTCCTCTCAAGCACTATCTAAGTACCGTCGAACGGGGTGAATAGATATGCAGGGGTGAATCGGGACGAAACTTTAAAAGTGATTTTAACATTGACATAATATCGTTTGTTGTCTGTAAGGGCACTTAATCGTTAATTATAATACAGTAAACACATTAGAATCCTTTTTGGCAACACACTTCTGACTTCCTGAGTCGAGCTGCACGATTACTGACAAATGCAAATGCGTGCACTGACTGGACAGGTACACTCAATCTGTGTGGTTTTTCCTCAAAAGACCATTTCAGACACAAATCTACATGGTCTTCACATGATCTGACCAAGATTATGTCTGGACTTTAAAAGTGACTGTGACCTCTGAGTTTGTTTCGGCCTTTCTTCTCAGAGTAGTCAGATAGGAAACTCCAACCTGATCTAGTTTAAAAAATATGATTGACGTGTAAAAGTGTTTGTACAAACCTACTTATAGAAATAAAATCATTTATCATTTATCATTAACTATATTATTTCAATGTTATAATCCTTTTTAAAGTTTCGTCCCGATTCACCCCTGGATTCTTATTCGCCCCGTTTGACAGTACTTAAAGTCAGTCACTTAAACTTTCTCCTTTCAACTACTATCTAAGTATTTAACATTCATACATATAATGTACTACATCTCGGTCAAATAAATCTCATTTACCTACTCCTTGTAACGCCACGGTCGTAAACCGAACCGAACCGGTTCAGGCCATAAACCGGTTTCTAAAGAGAATTTTTGGCCTCACAAGCCAGCCTTGGGACTTCAGGATAATAAAAAAGGGTAAAAGTAGGTTGTTAAAAGATATCCGTGGTTTTCAGATTTTTGGAGGCTTTTGAATATTTTTTTGGCACTTATGATAAACATGTTCTGCAAAGAATTATTTATTTACGGACTAATTGATAAGTCAATTAATGTGATGATGAGATAAGGTAATTAATAACAATAAACTACGGTCACTGATGACTTTAACAAATTCCACAAAAAGACCGAAAAACTTATTTTACGTATTAATTTTATCCTGCAGGGTAATTGCGTAACACACTAATAGTAGGAATGGGTTTCATTTTGACAGTTCAACAACATTCATTGCGTTATTTATTTACGTTGTTGAACAGACAAATATTTCGAACGTATGAAGAAATGGATTAGTAATAGGCTTCAAAATGATTCAGATTGTGATTGATTACGCAATTAAGGTACAGATTTACAAGTAAAACCTAAGATTAACCAATATTCGGACTTTTACAGAAACATTCACATCAAAATTCCGTTATAACCACTGAAGAATTCATCGGTGATTAAAGCTGACATAAGGCTTCTATCCATCTTCTTACAAGTAATTACCTTTTAAACACCGACTAGCGTTCGTTAAGTGCTGACACCTTTTTTTTTTCGGGTGAGAAATCATCAAATGACCTCTCTCGCTCTGGGCGGAGCCGAAGGACGTGTCAGACTCTTACTGACTAAAACCCACCCGTGTTCCTTTAGTTGCCTATGTGCCAGGGCCATGGTAACTCTTTCGAACAATCCGCGACCCCGGCATTCATCGGCCGTATCGGACCCCGTCAATTATGCTGACATCTCTTTGAGGCGCGCGTGAAACACGACGCGCCGTCGACCCGGGCCTGGTCCTTACCGGACGGCGAGCTGCCCATTGCTCGCCGTCCGCAAGCCCGCGCCTACCGTGGAAGTTCTGACACCTGAGATACAGTTCGCGCAAAACTTTATGAGCCCTCTGAACGTGGGCCCGAGAACGAATCCGTGCATGGTACAGTTAAGTCAGAGTGAGAGAGTTCCCTCGGACACATATTTTATGCAAACTGCGCAGCCACTCGCTGCAACTTCCGAGAGGTCATAAAGTTTTTCGCGAACTGTATAGGACATGTCCTAGTTTGAATTTTAGGAGTTTTACGAAATTGAGCATGTACTTAGTCTAATTATCATAATACAAGGATCTAAGTTACTGAAGTAATCCATTGTTAACCCATTTTCTCTCCTTATGTATTAGGCGTAGGGAATAAATTATTATTATAATTTTAAGCTATTGCATAGCTTTTATCGCGGGCTTTGAGCGCGGCGACCGAATCAAGAAATTCCGTAACGAAAATAAAACCTAACACCCCCACTCCGCCTACCCTGTAGGTCGGCGAGCGTTCGCTTAACGTGTATGTATATGGTACGACTGTATGAAGCTCGTACGGATCGAGACGAGCTGCTCCGAAATCGGACGAATACGTAAACAGATTGCATAAGTTTATAAAAAATGCTATGCAATAACTTTACCGCGGCAGTCCCCGAGTGCCACACATGTTTTTTTTTTAAATATCTTTGACATATCTCGGGACCCTGCAAAGAAACACGGAAGTACTTTATCGGCAGAACATTCCAAAAACATGTACAAATTCTCAACTATCCAACGAGATACAATAAGATACCAGATGTCTTCAAAAAATATAAAATGTCAAATTACTTGAAAAAGGTCGACATTTGCATAGGGCTCATAAGGGGTCATTCGGTTGCAAATCACCTCTCCTACATCCCCTTAATGGATTGCCGACATATAACCAAGTAAATATAAGATGGACTCACGAAGACTTAAATAGTTAAGTAAGCTTTAGAAATATGTATCCGAAGTAGGAGCACTATAATTGTAACGATCTATTCCCATCCAATACCAAGAGCTAATACCATTTGGTATTAGTTTATTTCCGAATTTATTTTCTATTCCTAATGAGTACCACATTTTTTAAAATAAAAAATCTATTACTAACGAATACCAAAGCGTGACTTTTTGTACACTCAGCTACACAAAGTTTTATTTAAATTGCGTTTTACCGAAATCTAAGGTAATCTAAATATAGGGTTAGGGTTAATAAGCTGGTCGACGGAGCCCCGCTTCGCGGGGCTCCTATTTCTGTCTAAAGGGTTTAAAGGAACCTAACCAACCGAACCTCGGGATGCCACTGACGTCGACCGTCTAGGGTTAGGATTTTCGGGAACATTTATTATGTTTTCGGAAACTTAGTTCGTCACTCAAAGCATTTTAATTTTACTGAACCTTACTGTATCTGATTTCTTCAAACTTGTTTTGGTATTGGTTTTAAAATGTGGTACTCGTTGGGAATAGAAAATAAATTCGGAAATAAACTAATACCAAATGGTATTAGCTCTTGGTATTGGATGGGAATAAAGCATTGTAACTCACAAAGAAAACGAATAAACAAATAAAGATTGTAAAAAAAGGCGCGGACGGCCACTTCCGCGATAACTGTATCAAAAAAAAAAATACCCACATGCAGAAAATATTACGTGTCTCTGTACTAAACACGTCAACTCTATAAACCCAAACAACAAAAATAATATTTTGTTTTCCCCCAAGGAATGTAAATTACCTATTTACCATTTATCGAGAAACCGGAACCGAATGACATGTACATCATGCTTTCATTTTATTTGAATTTTTTTGTTTGCGGAAAATGGATCTCAGTTCTTTCCTTCCGCGCGTATGTATGGGAAATGTCATTTCCATATAGGTACTTAAATTAGGAGTATTTTGTTATCGTCACACAGAAAAAGTGTTATGCCATTATGAAAATTTGACGACGGTGTTACCCCTATTTTTGCTGACGGAGTAATATTGCATAAACATAACATCACACCTATATTTCCCGAAGGGTTGGGCAGAGGTGTAAAGTAACACCAACATTTCGCCAGTTATGTTTAAGTGCCATGTAATAGGGAGCGAGCCTATTGCCATTAACCGCCACCGTAATTGCGTAACACACTATCAATCACCATCAGAAAAATTTTGAAGCCTATTGCTAATTCAATGCTTCATATGTTCGAAAAATTTGTTTGCTCAACAACGTAAATAACGCAAAGAATGCTGTTGAACTGTCAAAATCCCATTCCTATTGTTAGTGTGTTACCCAATTATCCCGCGCTGGGTCCAATCTAGACTCTGGGCTGCTACTGGGAAAATTGCTAATGGAAAACCCCAATAAAATTGTGCCAACCCAGGACTCCAAGCAATTTTGAAAACTTGCATTAATCCGGGTAAATCAGGCCTGGTTCACCTTCATCAGGCTCCGTAGTCATCTTTTAGGGTTTCCACCGATGTAGAATGAATAATTTATTTACCTATTAAAGCCATCAGCCCTGTTTTTTCAGCTATGTTGGGGCAACATCCAGTCTAACCGATGCAGCTCAATCATTATTTTTTTACCAACCCTGCCTCGCACGGGAGCATTAGAGACATGCCAAACATCGATATTTCTATGCTATAAATAACGGAGTTAAATATTCATGTGTAGTACACATAAACTCCAAAATAAATGCTCTAATTAATGGTGATTGATAACTGTGACCAATGTCTAGTTGACCGAGTGAGCGCGAAGCGTCTCCGTTTCAGCTTGGGCAAAAATGCTTTCGTATGTCCGGATGTCCGGGGATGGCTGTTCTCCTCTACAGGTCGCATTTCTCAACCGATTCTCGTGAAATTTTGTGAGCGGGTTCGATAATTTTACATGGAATATTTTTGTCTATTCAGATTTTCGAAATATTTCAAAATTGTGGAGATATGGGGGTCGAAAACGTAAAAAAAACATATTTCAGCCATTTCGTGCTCTTTGCGCGCGCTTTTTCTATTAAGGATTATGTTTTAAGGTGCGCGGTGAACATTTATTCAGTTTTAAGCTATGCATAGACAGACTCGCGAGGTCTACAGCTCACAGAGCCACTAGTTTATAATATGTATAGACAAAGATATAGAAGTCTACACAAAATAATATTGCCTTTTGAAGGAAAACAATAGGAAAATTATTTGACATGTAACTCCCCATTATTTCAGTAGGGATCGCCATAAGGTATGGGTTATCGGAAACCTTAGAGGGTTGATAAATGATAACGTTATGATGGCGCATGTCAGAGGTGGCTCGGTACTCAATTTATAAGTAATTTTAAACTTGCACAGGTTACGGAATCATGGAAAAATACATAGAGAATAAAATATTTTATGAGAAAAAGCCTTTAAAAACTAAGCGATGACAGACCGAGAGTAACATATTTTTCGCCTGAAAGCTGGAGTAAAAATTAATTTTAATTTATTTACAAAATAACCTTGCCCTTCTGATGTTTTAATGGTCGAGTACTCAAACTTAACTGAATTTTAAGGTCCCATTAAGATTTATTTTGTCTCTGTCACTATAAAATTTATAAAATTAAATTAAATAAGACTTTATTTCAGACCGAGGTCCATAATTGTATTAGTATTTTTATGTCAGTAACAATAGTGCTTAGGTAAATAAGTTAGTATTGTTAGTTTTCACAAATTAATTATTTATTCAGTCCTATGACTGACGCCACCCAGTGTCCCTGAAAGGAAGAGTCCACTCTGGTCATTTTCAGAATGCTGTTGTCGCTACCATTTTTTTTTTTTTTTGCCTGGGAAATCATCAAATGACCTCCCCCGCTCTGGGCGGAGCGGAAGGGCGTGTCAGACTGTTACTGACTAAAACCCACCCGTGTTCCTTCAGTTGCCTGTGCGCCAGGGCCACGGTAACTCTTTCGAACAATCCGCAGCCCCGGTAGGGTTGTCGCTACCCTGCTGGTATTGCAGTATTGATGTCGCTTTCTTTCGCATGATGGCATGGAAATCATCTGTGCAAGCCTCAGTGAACATTCCCAAAGCGCTACAACGCCAAGGCAATCCCAACAGCATCCTAAAAGCATTATTAAATTGAACACGCCGTTTTAGGCTCGGCGCGTATAAGACACCCACAGGCCACTCGGGCAAAACGATTGACAGAACGCTTTAAAAAGGGTTACTTTGACGTTTGTAGTACGACGAGCGAACCTTCGCTCCTCGGTATCTACGTCATCTCTTAGGTCGCTCGTGACAATGTGACCATATTGAGCCTCACAGAGAACGCCCTGCGCTCCTCTATATTTACGGCATCTCTTAGGTCGCTCGTGACAATGTGACCATATTGCACTTCACTGACAACGTCCTGCGCTCCTCTATATTTACGTCATCTCTTAGGTCGCTCGTGACAATGTGACCATATTGCACCTCATAGAGAACGCCCTGCGCTCCTCTATATTTACGTCATCTCTTAGGTCGCTCGTGACAATGTGACCATATTGCACCTCATAGAGAACGCCCTGCGCTCCTCTATATTTACGGCATCTCTTAGGTCGCTCGTGACAATGTCACCATATTGCACTTCACTGACAACGTCCTGCGCTCCTCTATATTTACGTCATCTCTTAGGTCGCTCGTGACAATGTGACCATATTGCACCTCACAGAGAACGCCCTGCGCTCCTCTATATTTACGTCATCTCTTAGGTCGCTCGTGACAATGTGACCATATTGCACCTCACAGAGAACGCCCTGCGCTCCTCTATATTTACGTCATCTCTTAGGTCGCTCGTGATAATGTAGCCATATTGCTCCTCACAGACAACGTCCTGCGCTCCTCTATACCTACGTCATCTCTTAGGTCACTCGTGACAATGTGGCCATACTGCTTCTCACAGACAGCGCCCTGCGCTCCCTCTCTATATCTACGTCATTTTTTAGTTCACTCGTGACAATATGGGCAAGGTTTTAAAGTATGAGTGAAACACTACGTGATTACTGCTTAGGTGCTTTAAATACAAGAAGCTCACTCTTCTTCGAGTTTAATACTAAGCCATGGTCCTCCATATAAGCCTCGCAGGTCGATAACAACTTCTTCAACCCACTTATCGATGGACTGAGAAGCACCATATCGTCTGCATAGCTTATATTGTTGACACACGTTCCGTTGGCTGTAGCATATTGAAGCGACCAAAATACTTCAGAGAATATCTTAAAGGTTAAGATTCGTTTAAGTATTTTGTGGTTATACTCATTTACGAGTACTTTACCCAATGAACCAAAAGAGGTAGACGATCTTGTAGACCCCTATAAAAGTACACAATTACTACAACAGTTATCAAAACCAATGGCTATCAATAAATTTTATATTCGGCTATAAACCGTAAAAGTTCGACTATAAAAAATATCCAACAATGTAGGTACAGTCAACCGCATGTTAATAGTAAGTATTGAAACTACGAAAACGACTCTTACTGCTACGAAATAAAGGCGCTGTGAGGGTTAAAATTGGTATGTTAATGTTGCAATGGACGTGCGGTTGGCTATACCTACAAATGTTGGTAGTTTAGTTTGTTTTTTACGTTAAATCGTGTAGAAGAATGGTTTGTTATTTATGCAAGATTAAACTTTATGCGTTAGCTATTATTCTTAATGTGTTTAACCTATAAATACCCCTGAAGCAGCCTGAAGTCTGGATTTATACCCAATTAATTCCAATAGAACATTTCACAAAACTGGCCGGTTTCCTCACGATGTTTTCTACGACGACAAAAGAAACCCAACTTAATTTGAAGACATGAGACAGTGACCAACCCGTGGGCCTGTGTCTCGGCTGTGGGAATATTATAGGCTGATTATTATGTATAGCAGCGTGACCTCTGCGGTAACAATCTATTTTTTTATTCGTATTACTGGTTATCATTTTCTATGCTTAATATTAGGTGGAAGAAAACATTCTTTCGTATTTTTAGGGTTCCGTACCCAAAGGGTAAAAACGGGACCCTATAACTAAGACTTCGCTGTCTGTCCGTCCGTCTGTCTGTCACCAGGCTGTATCTCAAGAATCGCGATAGCTAGACAGTTGAAATTTTCCAAATTATGGATTTCTGTTGCTGATATAACAACAAATAGTAAATACAAAATAAAATATATATTTAAGGGTGGCTCCAATACAAAAAACGCCATTTTAAGCCTATTTTTGCTCGATATCAATAAATGGTAACAGGTAGGCACCTAATTTGTTGTACCTACTGTTGTTTACCTAGTCAATGGTACGGAACCCTTCGTGCGCGAGTCCGACTCGCACTTGGCCGGTTTTTATTTAAATAAATTCAAGACTAAGGGCCCGTTGTTTGATCAGTAGTCAAACATACTAATAGTTAAAATGCGTTAGTTAAACTAACAATTTGTTAAAAATGACATAAGCATGTTGATTGACAAATAGTTAAGCTAACTATAGTTAAAAAAATTGTCAATTTGCTATGAAAGTTAACCATGCGTAGACAGAGCAGTTGAACTTTAACTGTTGTCAAGTGACTAATTGTTAAATTTACTATTGGTAATTTTTAACTATGTTTCAAACAAGGGGCCCTAAGAGCTCGTGTAGCACACAAATATTGAAATTTTTTGTGTACCCAGACTTTTTCAAATGGGTCAAAACTGTTTTGTGGTCAACCCCTAACTCTTCAGCTATGTCTTAACTACCAATATGGCATCGGCTTCATCCGTAACAGGACGACCAGAGCCAGCTGCATCTTTGACTTCAAAATTTCCGGACTGAAAACGCTTGAACCAACTGTAGCGGTATCTACATCGCCACATGCGAGCTACACGTCACAATGACGTTACGCAAAATCCTGCATCGCGCAAGCAGAGTTTACCGCGCTACTAGCATATATACAACATCCCGATATCAACCGTCGGGCAGTTGCCCACCAGACACGACACCCGTCTGGTCGGAGGATCCTCCCTTTTCTATAGAGTATGAGTGAGCTTTACACCCTGTCCCTCATACCTTTATACAACTTTGTGCTATTCTTACTGACACTGCATTAAGTCCATAAACGTCACATATTTTTTTCGCGGCTTGTGTCACATTTTTTTGTTTTTTGTAATTTGTGTTCAAAATGTATAGAATTTCTTCGTTAGATTCACTCATTTTAGCGGACAGAAAAACGAAAAATAGCGTGAAATCGTTTTTATTTATTTATTATTTATTAAAACTTCATGCACAAGTAAAAAAATACTGTACAAACGCGGACTTAATGCCTGAGGCATTTTCTACCAGTCAACCTTAGGGTGATGCAGAGACTAAACATGGCAGGTGCAATATATGGGATAGATAGCACGGAAATAACTATAAAATACAAGAATAAATATTAATACATAAATACTAATACACACATACATACATACATACATACATACATACATACATACATACATACATACATACATACATACATATAACAAAATAAACTTTGTCAGGAGAAATAACGATCGGTAGAGGAGAAAAACGAATCCAGCAAATCAACGCTGAGATGTTTCGGCCAACTTCTGACGGATATGCTCACGTGCCTTCACTTTAAAAGATAATCGACTGGTTGCCATCTTGATGTTCAGATGTTGTGTGTTTGTTTGTTTACTTTTTATTTTTCTTTTTTAAGATGTGATCTATTTAAATGTACCAAAACCAGCCAAATACAAACAGTACAGCCAAAGAGATTTTACTACAACTTTTATACCCGCCGTTTTGCGTGGATGTGACGCATATTTTCCCCCAACTCGTTATTTTTTGTAATTGTGTGTTTTTCTCTGCGTCATGTTTACCGCAAATAAACGTATTTTGTTTCTTTTCTTTTTTATACCTATAAAATACGAAAAAACTTTTCCCAGATCTATTATTTTCATGATTTGACGTAAGCAAAGCCCTCATTTGATTATATTGAAAAAAAAACTTCAGTTGCGGCAAAATAGAAATTGAGCTCTGTTGATTTTCATAATTTTTCGTCTATCTAATTTTAAATGGAGTCCAGTAAATTTTATTGACCTTAAATTCATATTGCTGCATTTTTTATTTCGCTATAGTATGTTTGTTAAGTATTGGGAACGGACTCTCCCCTATTACACAGGACTTGAACACAGCTGGCGAAATGTGACTGTCACTCACACCTCTGCCAACTCCTTCGAGCCACACAACAGTGGTTATAAATTAACTTTATTAGCCAACATCACGTACACATTTTCATTAAACTACAGACAAACAAACTTTAAACTCTACGTAGAGACCAAACGAACGATGAAAATTTAGAAATGCACGGAGATAACGCGGTTTAAACTAATTTCTCTAGCAAACATGTTTCAAAGTTTTCATAGTCTCTACATTTCCTGAACAAGTTATAACAAAGCGTCTCTATGTAGAGAAATGTTATGTTATGTTGCATGTTATTTTAAAGTGGACTGTGTTTTGCTCTGCTATTTAGCTAAATTAATTTTTGATGTAGAGCTTTGAATAACATAAATGTTGATACAGTTTTGACTAACATCAATGTTGATGAAGTTTTGAATAACACCAATGTTGATACAGTTTTTACTAACATCAATATTGATACAGCTTTGAATAGCATCAATGTTGATACAGTTTTGAATAACATCAATGTTGATACAGTTTAGAATAACCTCAATATTGATACAGTGTTGAATGATTTCAATGTTGATACAGTTTTGACTAACATCAATGGTGATACAGCTTTGAATAGTATCAATTTTGATACAGTTTTGAATAACATCAATGTTGATACAGTTTAGAATAACCTCAATATTGATACAGTGTTGAATAATATCAATGTTGATACAGTTTTGAATAACATCAATATTGATACAGTTTTGAATAGCTTCAATGTTGATACAGTTTTGAATAACATCAATGTTGATATAGAGTTGAATAAAATGAATGTTGATACAGTTTTGAATAACGTCAATATTGATATAGTTTTGAATAGCATCAATGTTGATACAGTTTTGAGTAACATCAATGTTGCTAAACATTCAACTTGATGAAAAAAGAAGATTCATATTAGCCTTGCCCACTAATTTGTCCCAATTTCAGTGTTGATCTCTCGTCAGTGTCAACGGACAGGTGATCAAAAATGAAAGTCTTTGAAAGGACATCGCCGAGGTCGACCACGGCAAAGGTGGTGTGACAGTCTGGACATGCAGGGCAGGCGTCGTCGTCAGAAATTGCAAAACGAGAAGTTCGGAAGAAGAAACAATTGTGTTCCAATACAAAGAGAAAAACAAACCCCTTAAAAAGAGATCCATAACTGAGGAAAGGCTTCTTCTACAGTGAAGTAACGAGCATTAATTGTCACACTTGTTCACTGAGTGTACACATATTTTGTTTCATTGATTCAATCAATTTATTTCACATAAACCAACATGGGTATTTATGAAACGTCAGAAGCTAGGTGCACGGTTCCAATTGGTAGTTTCTTATGGAGAAGAGCCGGCAAGAAACTTTACGGTTACTCTTTAAAAAATAAGAGGCTTTTACAATGTTTTTTTAAATTACAGTATTAATAAGTATGGGAGGACAGTGTAGGCCTGTCAACAAGTAACAGGTACTCAACAAAATAGAAAAAGGTCTACAAATCTATAGTCTACAAGTTAGGCGAGCAACGTTCCCACATTCACAAAATATAGAAGAATCTATAAAAAAGATAAATAAAATAATAAAAATCAAATCCTATTTAAACCAAATGACATGATTGCCATTACAACTGTAACAAATCTGAATTAAAATCCTGTTTACAGATTCCAGAGTTTCTTCACTATTTCTGCCTACATCGAAAATAAGTCAGTGACCTCTAGGATTTAGCTCCTTCAAATCATATCAGTACTTGCTAGGTTTCACATGATTAGATTAAATTCAGTGTCGATTTTAATCATCTGAAGAGCATCGCCGTTCATAAAATCGGTTCATCGTAACAAAAAAGGATCGTGAAATCACCGATATCTAATATATTGGTAACGTACTGAAAAATCGTTAAATCCGATGGTCAGTAAAAAAAATGAACTTTGTTTTAAAATGTGATGATTCTAAGCTGATTTATACTTTTTTTATTGCTTACCGCTCGACGTTAGGGTAAAATGGATCCAAAAGTCGGTAAAATTCTTTAAAACTCGACCAAATAGGATTAACTTGGCTGCTTTGTGATCGTAACCTCAACAGAAGGATGTTTCACGAAATCTCAAGTCGGAAACTAGATGGAATCTTAACTGACTGGCCAAGTCAGAACTTTGTCCTGCTTAAGCTGGGCAACTCTCCCTGCTATAAAATATTAGACTAGCTTTTGCTCGCGGCTTCGTCCACATGCGAGGTCGGAAATGATCCCATGGGAACGTACTACCGGGATAAAAAGACCGTTCAGCCGTTAAAGAGTGAAAAGGTAAAAGACAGACAGCATTTTTAATAAAAAAGAGTATTTATTCATCATAATTATCATTATTTCAGCAAAAAGACGTCCACTGCAGGACATAGGCCTCCCCCAAGCACCGCCACTTCGACCGGTTCTGTGATCCTGCATCCAGCGGATTCCTGCGGCCTTCACTAGGTCATCAGTCCACCTTGTGGGATGCCTTCCAACGCAACGTCTTCTGGCCTCCCTCAAGCACCGCCACTTCGACCGGTTCTGTGCTTCCTGCATCCAGCGGATTCCTGCGGCTTTCACAAGTTAATCGGTCCACCTTGTGGGAGGCCTTCCAACGCAAAGTCTTCTGGCCTCCTTCAATCACCACCACTTCGACCGGTTCTGTGCTTCCTGCATCCAGCGGATTCCTGCGGTCTTCACAAGGTAATCGGTCCACCTTGTGGGAGGCTTGTGAGATGGAACACCGGGGTGGTTTTTAGTCAGTAAGAGTCTGACAGACCCCTCCGCCCCCCAGGGCGGAGGACATCCATGAGGATTTTTTAACCGGGATCAAAAAAAAAAAAGCCCTTCCAACGCAACGTCTTCTGGTACGTTGCCGCCACTCCAGAACCTTACGGCCTCAACGGCCATCTGTACTGCGAGCAATGCCTGCCCACTGCCACTTAAGTTTGGCAATTCTTTGGGCTATGTGGGATATCTCTTCATTTCTGATTCGATCACGTAGGAAAACTCCAAGCATAGCCCCTATTGCCCTCTGGGTGACTTTTAGCCTTCTTCAAATAAGGTCAAGAAAACGGTCGATCACACTGGGCCTTATTCCAAATGTGATCGATCAAGTATATATTAGATAGGATTATTTATTGTTTATATTGTTTAACCAGCAAAATTTATTAAATTCTTTGTTTCTTGAACATATTTGTTTAGAACATCATCGAGAACATTAAGTGATTAACATTTAGCTACATATGTGTCAAGGCTCAGATATGTACACAGTTGTATCATCCATTTATATAAAACAAAAAACAAAGTCGGGTTAGTTTCACCATTTATAACTCAAGAACGACCGGACCGTTTTTTATGGTCTTTCATTTACTGGATTTGTCTCCGCCCCGAATAGCAGAATAACTATTAAAACAAGGGAAAAATTCACGCAAAAAAAAATTATGAATATAATATTCTGAGGCGGTGCGAAATAGCCGGGTCAGCTAGTAAAAAAAAATAATGTCCTCAATGAAATTATTGGAACAATACGCAAAATTTTTCACTGCAAATTCCAACATAAAAATCTGTAGACTTGGCTTAGCCTAGTTAAACGAGTATTTCAACCTGTCATCCCTAACTATTTATAAAAGTCACCTAAAGAAAAGGGTTTCACCATTTATTACACAACCACAATAGCGCAGACTGGGCTAGGACGATTGAGGTTGTAGATTCGAATGGTAGGTTACCTAATTTAATGGCCAAATGTGGGTAGAAGGAAAATTCATGTCATTTGAGGGGCTCATGGCTAAATGGTAACAGCCGCACAGGTTGATCGAAGGTTAAGCTATGCTTGTTCGTGGATGGGTGACCATCCATTACACATCGAGACCAATCCGTGCCACGTTAAGCCGTTGATCCCCCTGCTAGGGTCGCGGGTTTGTCTGAAAGGGTTGCCGTGGCCCTGGCACACAGGCAGCTGAAGGAACACGGCTGGTTTCTAGTCAGTAAAAGTCTGACACGCCGGAAGTTATTTGATGAATTCCCACCCAAAAAAAAATTGTTGATCCCGGCAGTTGTTTATAAATCTTTGACAATCTTTACACCCTTAACGATTCTGACTACCCAGTCAGAAGCCCAAAAGACTGTCAACCAGTCTTATCAAGGTGTATTGTGTTACCCAGTGACTGGGTTGTGGAGGTCAGATACGCAGTTGCTCCATGTCAAATACTGGTATTCAGCTGCATCCAGTTAGACTGGAAGCTGACCCCAACATATTTGTGGACAGGCTAGGCAGATGATGGATATGTAGCGGCATCTACAACGCAACATGCGAGCTATGCGTCACACTAACGTCACGCAAAGTTCTGCAACGCGCAAGCAGAGTTTACCATGAAACTAGCATATATACAACGTCCCGACATCAATCCTCGGGCCGCCAGACTCAACACAAGTCTGGTCGGCTGTTCCTCCCTTTTCAATAGAGTATGAGTGAGCTTTACCTGTTCCTCATACCTCTTTACATATCTTAAAAGGCGAATAATGAGATTTCGTCAAAAATATAGGTTGCAGCATCCACCCTCATGATCATCATCTGCCTAGTCTTTTTCCAACTATTTTGGGGTCAGCTGATAGAATAATAATTATCTTTATTCAAGTATCACATGACCCAAAAATTATTTGTAAGACTTACAATTATATTAGTAAGAAATTACACTTCACAAAAACCAACAAATGGTAGTGAATCACCGCTGTGGCAACCCATGTGAGATGGCACAACAGCGACCCTCAAAAACACAGTCTAAGCGACTTGAAATCATGCTTAGGATGCTGTTGGAGCTGCTCCACAGCTTGCGCACCATGCGTATGATTGTGTAGAAACAATCTACATGCGGATACGCGAACATCGCCGACGCACTACAGAAGCGAGGGAGCCCCACCAGCATCCTAAACGTGTTATTATACTGAACGCAGAGAGCGTTGTATGATTTTTGCGTATATCTAGCCCACAGGCTGCTCGTGTAAAAAGACGTACAGTAGGCTCGAAAGAGCGATATGTTAACAGAAAGACAAGTGAGCATCGTGCAAACCTGCGAGCGACCATGTTCGCTCTAACCGAGAACGCAATCAATTATGAGTTCAAATTTAGAACGATGACTACACCAAAGTGGTGGCCAGTATTGGGCTCCAAACTGCATGAAAACTTTTGCTTCGTCTCGTTTTTTATGCCTTTTTGACCTACATAGAAATGTACGGTGTTTCTATTTAGGAGTCCTGGAGTGTATTAACGAAGCTTGACGCTCAATTTTCATCAGTAATTTCTACTGACTTAACAATTTTTTTCCCAAGAGAAAACTACCTACTTATTTCCCCTTCAAAAAACAAAATTTCCTTTGACAATCCAATTTGTGAAAGTTCCTCTCAAGAAATGACTGAAATATGTTTACTTTTTATGTTAATGACATCACGGAGAGAAGAGTCACGTAACGAATTAAAATGTCGTTGGCATTACAAAATATTGTTCAGAAAAATAAATTGTTTACTGTGTGCTAAAGGAAGGAAAAAATGGAAGCATGGAATTGTATTTAAATAGCAGTAATTTTTCTTTGCGTGCGTGTACTCGCAACCGTTGTATGACCAGGTGTATGAACGTAAACGAAGCAAAAGGAGTATGATAGGATCACGACAGGTGGCATTCTGTAGTTTCTGCTTACCCTCATGGGAAGACAGCATGAGTATATGTGTCGAAAATACGATAAATCAATCGTTTGACTTTGACTAATTGGGACGCTAGCGCCACCAGGCGGCGCTCGACAAAGTCTACAACATAACGCTCGACCAGAGTCAAAGCTGAGTTTGTCGGTGGCGGTCAAGCAGTGAACACGTTTAGAAACTGTTGCACGTTCTGTATAATTATGTCGTGTACCTACAGTGTGTGATTCGCTAGTGTGATTAAGGAGAAAGCTCAGGCTCCATAGAAAAAAAACCTAGCTCCAGGGGAAAAGAGTTGTATCTCAAATCATTAATAATAATAAGTAATAAAATAATAACCGGTTATAATCGTGATCCCTACTGGCAAACATATAAAAATTGCCAGTTTTACTATTCAGGCGTCCATTTAAACAAGTAGTATAATTAATTATTTTTAATTAGTTTATTCAAAACCATGATGTTCAAATGCGAGCTTGGCTGATTTAATATTTTTCACAATGCTTAAAGTTGTTGAAAATATTATGTATACATTTATTGTAACAGAAACTTCGAGTTTGACCTCGTACTTACGAGGCGACGCGTGGCGACTGCTGCAGTTGCCTTGTAGCGGCATCTACAAACGCCACATGCCAGCTACACGTCACACTGACGTCACGCAAAATCCTGCATCGCGCAAGCAGAGTTTACCGCGCAACTAGCATATATACAACATCCCGACATCAACCGTCGGGCAGTTGCCCACCAGACACGACACCCGTCTGGTCCGAGGATCCTCCCTTTTCTATGCAGGTGTGAGTGAACTTTACACCCTGTTCCTCATACCTCTATAGCCTCATCCGTTGAAGCGCGCCACTCGTGTGCATGAGCAGTAACTGGTTTATGCCAATATTTGACCAATGTATCTGTCTGCATGTCTATTACCTTTTCACGCCTAAACCACTAAACCGATCGTTATGAAATTCGACAAATGTTAGCTCGAGATCTGGAGAAGGACAAAGCGGCTATTTACAATCCTGAATATTTGTATTAAAACTTTTATGGAATACGAAATACACGCGGGCAACAGATGGCAGTGTTGAATATTTTTGAAAAAAAAAAAACACATGTGGCACTCGGGGACTGCCGCGGTAAAGCTATTGCATAGCATTTTTTATCAACTTATACAATTAGAATTTTTTATTTATGCAGTATTTAAGCAGTATTTTTTTTTCTCTGATATTAATTCAAGTACAGTCGTACCATATACATACACGTTAAGCGAACGCTCGGCCGAGCTACATGGTAGACGGAGTGGGGGGTGTTAGGTTTATTTTCGTTACGGAATTTCTTGATTCGGTCGCCGCGCTCAAAGCCCGCGATAAAAGCTATGCAATAGCTTAAAAACGATTTTGCAAAATCATCAAAAACTCGTTTTTCACCCAAAAAGGGTGAAAATATTTACCTCATAACCATGTAAAGTGGGTTTCCAATAAAGTGTTTGTGAGTAAGAAAGCCAAACGGTCTCAAGTGGCACTAAATGGTACTTAAGAGTGTATCGAGTAGTGTGGAGCGCTCTCTCTTAGCTTTTTAGAGTCTTTATCATAGAGGCCGGTTTTTTGCACAGAGTACGGAATCGCCGCGTCTAGAAACGACGCGGCGCTACTATAGTTTGACCGAAACCTCTGTACCGCGCCTTAGGTATGTGCGCGGCGAGACGGGTGGCAGTCCAGGCCGCTCATTCGTCAACGCTCACGGCGTCCCGCCCCCCGCCTCGGTGCGCATTCTTAAGGCGCGGTACAACGGTATCGGTCGCACTATAACATAATTCGTGGCGCTGAAAGTGCGTAGAGCGCACAACTTCTATCATCTTCATCATTCAAAGCCGTCAGTTTCTATACGTCATTAGTGTCGAATTGCGAATAAATGGTGACATGCTTGGTTTGTATGGGAAATGTTGATAGTGATTAGCACCGGCCGCCGAGACGTTACCGTGCTCTATGGTTTTTCGTGAAGAGATTTTGATAGGTTTTGGGAGACAGGTTTATCAACTTTTTTTGAAAGTAATGCTGAATTTACACTTTTATTTCACACATCATCACTGCTCTAAAAACGTTTTAGGAAGCCATCGTGAGGCATGTGCTAGAACCAGACTTTCGAAGACATATGACATCCACCAGCCCGCACTGGGCCCGCGTGGTGGATTACGGCCCATTCCCTGCCACAGAGAGAAGGCATGTGTCCCAGCAGTGGGAACATTAAAGGCTGATTATGCTTTGGATTACAGCTGGATTTTCACCAGACCTGTGCGTGGAAGCGAAACGATGAAAAATGAAAAAAAAAATAGTAAAATTATATTTGTACTAGATTTTGTCCGCAGCTTTGCCTACCTTAGAGTCGGAAATTGTCCCATGGGAACGTCTTACCGGGATAAAAAGTAACCTAACCCAGGTCATGGTCTACTTGTGTGTCAAATCTCATCCAAATCCGTTCAGCCGTTTAAGTGTGAAAAGGTAACAGACAGACAGACAAGAGTTACTTTCGCATTTAGAATATTAATATTGTATGTAAGTATGGATAAGTTCATAGCAAAGACTTTAATTATTTATTTCTCACTCATTAGCTAAACGTACTACCTTTATTTTACCATAAATGATAAACCATTTTTTTTTTTTAAACATTGCCCCACACTAGGAATTTCTCCTGTATTCTGGGTGCGTTTACAAACATTTAAACTCACATACACAAACAGCCAGACCCGGAACAACTACTTGTAGGTCATACTAATATTTGTTCCGTGCGGGAATCGAACCCGCGATACGCAGCGCAGCAGTCAACCACTTAACCACTACGCCAACCGTGCCGTCAAAATTTATTTCTGTAAGTAGGTTTGCACAAACACTTTTACACGTCAATCATATTTTTTTAAACTAGATGAGGTCGGCGTTTCCTATCTGACTTCTCTGAGAAGAAAGGCCGAAATAAACTCAGAGGTCACAGTCTCTTTTAAAGTCCAGACATAATCTTAGTCAGATCATATGAAAACCATGTAGATTACCATGACCTGTAACGACCATAGCTGTAAATGAATAAAATAAAACTTATCTAAATATAGCTGTACTACTTTCTCTAGACGAAATTTATTACAGGCAAACTTATTATACAGATAGTATCCTATTAAATACAAAGAAAATTGAAAGGAAACTTAGGTACTTCTCCTTAGTCTGCTCGTAAAGTCTTAAAGTAATGTTGTACTAAAAGTTAGAAGAAAGGAACGATCAACTCAGTTGTATGATTACTGCAAAGTTTATACAGGGTGTAAAAAGACCCATCACATAGCCGTCAACTACGCATTCTGTAGATCAAACTAAGTAACATTGCACAAAAATAATTACTGGGAAATTAATTTTATTTTTAGTGTGAATAATCGCTGTTTACGGTAGTACGCAACGTCGGAACGTCAAGCACGCAAAACATTGTGCTTATACGGCATGCCATGTTCTAAAAAAACAAGGTCTGGCATTCCGGTAGTGACACATGCTTACGTCACTATCCAGTTGCCACTTTATTGCAACAAAACACGAATTATGGAAACATTTTCAGTCACCATTCAGTTAAAAAATATATTTATAGTATTTAAATTGTCGTTTCGTTTTTCCAATCAAGTGAAACAATTCAATTTAAACATATACCAACGTAATTTGTTAGTTAAAACCTCATTGTTTTATCGGATTCGCACAGGTAATAACGGCGGTTGGGGAGTTAATATTACACACTACTGGTAACACAGCGGTGATGACGTAGGCTTGTGTCACCCTGTGTTTCGGAATGCTATACCTGGCGAAGTATATTATTATACCATGGGGCATGCAAAGGTACAGGGGTCGTCTTGTGTTATAATAATAACATTCAGTGAAAATGCCAAACCTATAGTTTTATGACAGCTGCGCGCACAGATTATTAAAGCCCGGCGGCGCATGAGTCGTTGCCTGGAATGTTACCACTTTATAAATATTATGTTTATATACATTTTGAACTAGGTATAGTGTATTTATTTTATTTCTTATTTTTAAGATATTGCATAGCTTTTATCGCGGGCTTTGAGCGCGGCGACCAAATCAAGAAATTCCGTAACGAAAATAAAACCCCCCGATCTGCCTACCATGTAGCTCGGCCGAGCGTTCGCTTAACGTGTATGTATATGGTACGACTGTACTTGAATTAATATCAAAGAAAATAAAATACTGCATAAATAAAAAATAAATAAATAATTATAATTGCATAAGTTGATAAAAAATGCTATGCAATAGCTTTACCGCGGCAGTCCCCGAGTGCCACACATGTTTTTATTGTTTATTTTTAATTTTCGCATGCTGCACTGGCTGACGTCATCAGGTCAACGCCGGCTATCGCTGAAACCCAGCGCTGGGGCTCTGTCTCGCATAGGGTCGTAGCATTATGCTGAGCGATTGCCGTTTTGCGTGAATGTGACGCATTTTTTCCTCCAACTCGTTCTTTTTTGTGTTTGTGTGTGTTTTATTTGCGTCATGTTCTTTCTTATTTAAAACTTGTTTTCGTAAAAAAACGTCAGTAAAAGTTGGAATTTTAACCTTCAATATCTCCGTGACCAGAAGGTTTCCAGGTAAGGTCCAGTACAAAAAAATGATGACAGTGACGGGGAGTACAAGTGACTCTCGGCTTCATTATGACGTGTCATTTTACATCCGTTATTATGGATTCTTAAGTCCAGTAGTACTCCTAGCTCGAAAGTCGAGCGAAATTGTACTATCATCATTATCTAGCCAGCCTTTTAACAACTATATTGGGGTCTGCTTACAGTCTAACCGGATGCAGCTAAACACCAGTATTTTACATCGAGGGACTGCCTATCTGACCTTCACAACCCAGTTGCAGTTGCTCAAGTCAGTTGCAAAGTACACTACACGTTCCATTTGTTGAAATGCCTTCAGAGCTTACTGCCCTTCACCACCAAAATCTCCCTTGCTCAAACTCTCATACAGCCCATCATAGACTACGCTGATGCCTGTTTGACCGAAGAGCTTTTAAATAAAGTTGAGCGTTTGCAAAATATCTGTATTCGTTTTGTTTTTAACCTTAAAAAGTATGATCACGTATCTAATTTTCACAAGATACTCAAGTGGCTCTCTATTCGACTTCCCAGGAACTCTCGGACATTGTGTCTGCTATTTAACATACTTCAGAACCCTAAAACGCCAACCTATCTGCGGGAACACTTCTCCTACGCCGTTCCTTTTGATGCGCCTTGCACGTCGCATCTTATAAATCTCCTCAAATCCCCTCCTCATGGAACTGACTTCTACTCCTACTCTTTCACTGTGCACGCGGTACGGTTGTGGAATTCACTTTTTTTGGTGGGAAATCATCAAATGACTTCTCCCGTTCTGGGCGGAGCGGAAGGGCTTTCGAACAATCCGCAGCCCCGGCAGGCATCGGCCCTATCGGACCCCGTCAATTGTGTTGACATCTCTTTGAGGCGCGCGTGGAACACGACTCGCCGTCGACCCGGGCCTGGTCCTTCCCGGACGGCGAACTGCCCATTACTCGCCTTCCGCCTGACATTAGGAACTGCCAAACTGTTGCAGTATTTAAAACTAGAGTGAAAGAACACTCTCTCCACTTTGACATAATTGCATATATGTGTTTATTATTTAAATTACATAATATTTTTTATATATTTTAGTGATATTTATTTTAGAAGTATGTATGCAAGTAAGTATATTTTCATATTGTATGTTTATATTTCAATTGGAGAATTGTTATTGATTTTATATGTATTTTGTTTTCACTTCTACTTTTACACACGTTGTCTACATCTCTTTTAATATACTCTCCTATCGCAGGTATGCTGGAAGAGATTTCTTTAGAAATAAGCATCACCTTTGTACGTATAATTCTATTCCTTTCTTCCTGTCTGTTTATGTGTGTGTACATAAATGGTTAAATCCTAACTTCCTAACTATATCATTTATATATTTTATTAATATTATAAATGCGAAAGTAAGTTTTTGTCTTTGTTTGTTTGTTTGTTACCTTTTCACGCCTAAACCACTGAACCGATCATCCTGAAATTTTGCATATACGTTGTCAAGGGTACAGAAACGGACATAGGGTACCTTTCTTTCCGAAAAAAGTACTGTTCCCGAGGAAAACAACAATAACGTTCTTATGATAATAGATGGCGCCACGTGTCTTTCGAATCATGATTGAATTATATTAATATAGAAACTTTAGTAGTGTGTTAAGAGTTTTTTTATTTTATTTAAGTACCTAATACATTTTGTGAGTCTAGGGTGTCGATAGACCGGCCTTTCATCCTCCTAACTATAATTCCCCGAACAAACCGATTTGATTGTCAAATTCTAAATTAACGCGAGCGAAGCCGCGGGCAAAAGCTAGTAAACAATATAACAAAATAAACAAAAGACAAACAACAATAGACAAAATTATGAAACTTTTGTAACATGAATACGAAGCTTTTGGCTATTTTGTATGTCTCTAAATTAATGTCGTTCATTTGTAAGGTGCGTTTTGTTTGTGCAGAATAAACTATTTTTCTTTCTTTCTTTCTTTCTAAATAATAAATAAATAAAACCGCGGGACGCATCTATCTAATACCATTATAAGCCGCATATCAAAATTCGCGTCACCCCTCGAAAAAGGCTTTTATCTACATTTCACCCCGCTAGTTTCCTCATAACTCTTCAAGAAGGGATGATAGCGCTCCCCTTTCACCTTCCCTCAAGTACGTTGATATGGATATAAAGGGATGTGAGTATTAAAAGCTATGATAATGCTATGCGAAGATTTTATTTGCACAATCATTTTGATTTGCACATGTTAACTTTTCAGTACAAAGTATAAAATGCCACAATATTCAAACTGCTAAGTATGTTTTTAAATAAGTTAAATATTTAAAACTTTTTACAATTTTATTGTTCACTTTTTAGCTGTGGTACCTACCCCACACAAATTTGTATACCACTACTTGCTACGTAAATAACAGTGACAGAAAGTTATTATAAAATCATCATAAAATGCCACAATATTCAAACTGCTAAGTATGTTTTTAAATAAGTTAAATATTTAAAACTTTTTACAATTTTATTGTTCACTTTTTAGCTGTGGTACCTACCCCACACAAATTTGTATACCACTACTTGCTACGTAAATAACAGTGACAGAAAGTTATTATAAAATCATCAATATACACTAAGTGGAAAAAATACGTATTATTGAAGCTAACTGAAAAACTGTCTAAGCAAAGTTAATACAATTTATATGGGACCACCCCTGGGGCATACCGTATCTATTTAAAAAAATATTTTTGAAATCGATCAACAATTGCTGGAGATATCGCGTATAAAACACATATGAAAAAAAAAAAACCTGCAGACGAATTGAAAACGTCCTCCTTTTTGAAGTCGGTTAAAAAAAACACTTCCAAACGAATGTTTTGTATATCAGAACGTTAAATAATGTTTTGGATCTACAGATTACATACTTTGCGAGTAGACCACCAGAATCAATATCTTTTAACACGTCATAATCGATAATCTAAAGGAAAACGACCATCGACCTTCAAACCGCATCTATCAGTTACGTTATTTCACTACAAAAAGCGATCACAAGCTAGCGCTAAGCGAGAATTGATAGCTTCCACAGGATCACATCAACATAATCCTTTCGCCTTATCTTTGCTGTTACGTATCGAGGTGGGCTCGTATAGTAGATAAGGAGAGAAGTTCCGTTTTTGTACATTTTGTGATATTAAGGACGTGCTGATAAAAATTGGAGTGGATAAAAATTTATGATCGCTTAGCTAAATAATAACAATAATAAATTAATTTAAAAAATCACATCACACGAGAAATCACATTAAAAAATCAAATAAAATCCCAAATAAAATCGAATCAAATTACCTAAATGTAAGCAGAATAAAGCAAATTAATAGAAATCACATTAAAAAATCAAATAAAATCCCAAATGAGATCAAATAGAATAAAATCAAATTAAACGATCAAATAAAACTAGCTATGAATTTAAATATCAATCTCAAAATTACTTCTTTAGAGGTCCAAAGGTTCCTTCAAAGAGACGCGACACGCGACGCGACACAAAGGCATCGCCTGTCGCGCCACGAGCGGTGCTTTTGTGTCACGTTTGTTTGAAGGAGCCTTTATATTGGGCACAGGCTGATGTGACCAAAGCTTGAACAAAACGCATCAATTTAATGGCTTTATATTATTTCGCCCTCATCCAGTTTTATAATATTATTTATCATTTCTTTTTGACGTGTGAAAGTGTTTTTGAACCAATTTTTAAACATTTTGTTTCTGTAGAACGGGAAACTCAGATTCTTCTCAATATGTTTTTTACCACCAAGTCATTGAAATAATATAAATTATAGGAACTGTAGCGGCATCTACATCGCTACATGTGAGCTACTCGTCACACTGACGTCACGCAAAATCCTGCATCGCGCAAGCAGAGTTTACCGCGCAACAAGCATATATATATAACATCCCGATACCAATCTTCGGGCAGTTGCCAGCCAGAGACGACACCCGTCTGGTAAGAGGATTCTCCCTTTTCCATAGAGAATAAGTGAACTTTACACTCTATACCTCATACCTCTATAGAACTAAAGATAGATTATTTCATTGATTGACAATGACATGCCAGATTTTTTGAACCTATTCAACTGGAGAAATGATACATCTTTACATGCGTTCCTTGCAAAACAAAACTATAAAAAATTTCTACCTACATTTTAATACGAAAAAAAGAGAAACGTAAAATCTCATCCCCTCCATTATTACATCACATCCCGTCTCAACGGATATGAAGGCCGGACCGGATATAAGATGGCCGCCGAACCGGCCCCCGGAACCGAACCGTAACCGAATTATAGGCTAGTTCAAGACCATGTGCTCTTAAATGGCCGATTTTATGTCAGTCTTTTATTAGCTTTTCGTAATTAATTTAGTTGCGTTTGATAGGGTTTTTTTTTATATTGAGGAAGTAAGATTTTAGTTGTGTGCTTTTATTTATTAGAAGTATCCTTATAGTAAAACTTTAGGAAGGTAGTTTATAAAAAAACATCGTCCGGAAGAGCACTATCGTTGCACTATCACTCGTATTTCAGTTGGAGCTGTACTTTGGCTTAAGGCGCTGCCGAAACGTAGGACACCGTAAAATGCTCAGTTTTTTGTCGGACAGTTAGGCGTATTGGTACATACTACAAACCAGAAAAAATTTAATAAATTGGCAAATATTCAAAGAAAAGACTTATTTTTATACAAAAATCTATACAAATAAATAAAATTGAAGTGTCTGCTTGTAATGTCAAAATAACAACTTATTACTAAATGCATATGAAAGTATATACGAGACTTATAACAAAATACCATTTATATTTTTTTATCTGTCCGTCTGGCTGTTTGTTTGTTTCGGGTTATCTCCGAAACGGCTGGACCGATTTAGACGGAACTTTCACTGCCATATAGCTGATGTTATAAGGAGTAACATTTATGTACCGGCAGCACGGTCCCGTTGGATAATTTTTGACATCAACGCGGGCAAAGCCGCGGGCAGCAGCTAGCAGTAGTTCATCAAAATAAAATAGTATCATGATAAAAAATCGTAAAACAGAGAGAAACATAATTCTAATTGTAATTGGTAATTGACAATAGGGCATCGCGGCAACAAGTAAGGTTCAAAACAGCGATCCGTTTGATGTTAGTTGAATCGAATGACCACCTAATTGTGCAGTTTTAATTAAATAAAAAAATAAATGCATGGCTCAGTGGATTTTTTTTTAGATATTTCTTTAGTTAACTGAATTTAAATTATTATTATTACTTAAAATATTATAGTTTACGCTCAACATTCAAAGAATCAAGAGACAAAAAAAAATTTTTGCTCCGTTTTCATGATACTACTTTATTTTTATGAAATATTTTTCTTTCTTAAGTCTTTTCTTTGAACATGTAGCGGCATCTACAACGCCACATGCGAGCTACGCCTCAGACTGACGTCACGTAAAATCCTGCATCGCGCAAGCAGAGTTTACCGCGCAACTAGCATATATACAACATCCCGACATCAACCGTCGGGCAGTTGCCCACCAGACACAACACCCGTCTGGTCGGAGGATCCTCCCTTTTCAATAGAGTATGAGTGAGCTTTACACCCTGTTCCTCATACCTCTATACTGGTGACCCCGAATATGAACGTCAGTGCAGCCTTCGTGCAAGTACATCAGCGTGACGTCATCATCACTTCCTTCAAGCTTTCGAGCGGCGAGTCACACAGCCAGCCAGCACCCACGGCTTCAACGGGTATCCTGACCACCAGCATGCAGCGACCGCGCATACCTGGTCATCACCCTCAGCCTCATCAGCAAACTTGGCACAGCACACTGCACTCTCGGCCGGTCCACAAGCAGAGCCTTCAAACCCTCTCCTGGTCGACGCCAGCAGTCAGCCTCAACTCGGCGCTGTACCACATCCGACGCACTGGAGCATAACGCAGCGCCACCCCGACTCACTGGGGAATCTTCGCAGACAGTTCCGACTCACCGCGAACTATGCGACACCCGGTTCCGACTCACTGGAACCTCAACTGGCCCTGGCAAGCATCACAAGATACAAGACTCAGCCCACTATCGACCTCCGGTCTCCGGGGGGGAGTGATGTAGCGGCATCTACAACGCCACATGCGAGCTACGCCTCAGACTGACGTCACGTAAAATCCTGCATCGCGCAAGCAGAGTTTACCGCGCAACTAGCATATATACAACATCCCGACATCAACCGTCGGGCAGTTGCCCACCAGACACAACACCCGTCTGGTCGGAGGATCCTCCCTTTTCAATAGAGTATGAGTGAGCTTTACACCCTGTTCCTCATACCTCTATAAACATTTGACAATACACTCCTTTATTTATAAACAAATATTTTTTTTAATCCGATCGGTAGTTCCCGAGATTAGTTCCTTACATACAAACTTACAAACAAACAAATGTTATCTCAATATTACTAGCTTTACCCGGCCCGGCTATGCACAGGTAGCACTAAGTATTTAACACCTACCCTACCCACCTACCTTACCTACCTACCCTACCTACCTACCCTACCTACCTACTTACCCTACCTAGCTAACCCGTTATACGCTGTCTTGTCAAAATTCTTCGGTTGGGTTTTTCCCATTTTTTTTTCTATTAAACCACCCCAGTAAAGAGGTGAACAAACCAAAAAAAAAAAAACAAATCGGTCAAGCCGTTTCTGAGTTTTAGCGAGACTAACGAACAGCAATTCATTTTTATACATATATATATATATAGATAGTATAGAAAAACATGTAGTAACTAACCCGTCTGCCTAGTTTGATGATTATGGAAAACTCCCTTTGAAGCCAACTAAATACAATTCATTATTTTTTTAAACGGACGTCAGACTGTCAGTAGTAAATTACTCAGAGAAAATTGAGAAGCAATGAGTACTTTCATTCCCCAAATAATTAGATAAGACGTAGAATTTTTTGTGTTGCTTTAAAAGTAAAATACTTTTTTATTCTTTGAAGGGTTTCTTCCCCTTAATTAAATGGAGCTTCATATTGTATTAAAAAGGCTTTCTAGAACAGTGAACAGGTATTATAGTCATGGTAACGTGTTACGGACCCAATTTGAAGGCCAGAATGTTTCATACAAAGGCTCCTACAAACAGGCGCACCACGCGACGCGACTCTAAGGCACCGCCTGTCGCGCGACAAGCGGTGCTTTTGTGTCTCATTCGATTCGCATCGAGTGTCGCGCCTGTTTGAAGGAGCTTTTATGGTACAAAAAGCGGCCAAGTGCGAGTCGGTCTCGCACACGAAGGGTTCCATACCAACGTACAATATTAATTAACACTACAAATTTGTTCTTTAACACTTTTCTTGTATGGGTAACCCTTTCAATTTTTAACTAAATTTTTATTGTTTGTTGTCAACCTATAACGGTTCAAAATATACAGCCCTGTGACCGACGGACGGACGGACGGACGGACGGATGGACAGCGGAGGCTTAGTGATAGGGTCCCGTTGCCCCCGTTGGAGTACGGAACCCTAAAAAAGTAAGTTATAAATGAGACCATCAGAGCCAGAGTGGCCTAACTGTAATTTTTTCCATACCGTTTTTACTTCAGAAAAATTTGCTCTAAACGGTAAAAGTCATAGCGCCAGAGTGACCAAAAATTTTTTTTTTTTTTTAAATTTTATATTTAAATTAGTTAATTTATAAATTAGTTTAGTTTAAATTATTTGAAACCAGGGCTTCTGTTTTTTCCTTACTACTGAAAACTATTTTCTAAGTAGTTAGGCCACTCTGGCTCTCATGGCCTCAAATATTCTATCGTTTGTTTTTCGGAATCTATTAAAGTAATACATAGATCAGATGGCCGGTAGGGCCAAAATGTTTTCGGGTGTCCACCGCGTAACGGAGGGCGCAGCGTGGGCAGTTTCAAACTGGATCGAAGACCTAGTGGTTGTCCCAGGAATCTGGTGATTGATTCGCAAGACCAATCATTGCAGTGATGCCTGGTCCTGACCAGGTCCAGAAGTGACGTCTTTCGGCTGAGATTTATATGATTTTCTAACTTTATATCTTAGCTTAATACTACAGTAGCGGTAACTAAATCTCTACATGTGAGCTACGCGTCACACTGACGTCACGCAAAATCCTGCATCGCGCAAGCAAAGTTTACCGCGCAACTAGCATCCGACATCAAACGTCGGGTAGTTGCCCACCAGACACGACACCCGTCTGTTCGGAGGATTCTCCCTTTTCTATAGAGGATGGGTGAACTTTACACCCTGTTCCTACTACCTCTATACTACCATTTTAAAGGATAATACCCAACAATAATATCATTGTGACGTAGCCACGATAAAGCCTTCTTTTATTAATCGAGGCAATATTCCCTAAGTTACAAATTCTCCAAAACAAAAAGCAAACTATTAAAGGTTTAAACTCCAACACAGACATTCTATAAACTAAGTTTATGATAAGTTCAAACATGTCGGCTTCATAACTATTTTAACATTATTATTCAGGGCTGCCTACTAACTGAACTGTTAACTTGTTAACTACAGATACTGTCGCAGCTTTGTAAAGATTTCTTTGTGAAACAATTTTAGTTGGTTTTATTAACTCAAACTCAAAGCATTTATTTCAAATAAACCAATTACAGGCACTTTTGAATTGTCAAGGTGTCGGTCAGTCAGAAAGATGAAGCTAGTTGCTCATTCCAAAGCGTAGTAGGTACCTATAGAGAAGAACAGGCAAGTAATTCAACGGACACTCTTTTAAATCAAAATATGGTTACAAAATATTGGTTACATCATTCATGTTGAAATTATTCATGTGAGAACGATGCAGAACGTCAAAAGCGTCTATAATTAAAAGACAAAAACTATTCAAATATTAAATTTACTTAAAATAAGCCGTGGCGGCCAAGAGATGACCAGTCCCTACTGACGTCGCCCATTCACGAACATTACACTTGGATTAGCACCATTCAGCTCAACCATTTTGAAGGGAACTTAATGATCCAACATACACGCCACCAAACAAACATTAATGCTAAAATATTATAGATTTCCCATGGTTAAATGATAACAGCTACGCTTGCCGCGGTCGTTCGTGGATGGGTGACCATCCATTACATATCGAGATCTCTCCGTGTCTTGGAAAGCACGTTAAGCCGTTAGTCCTGGCTGTGATCCGTAGTCAAAGTCAAAGTCAAAGTCAAAGTCAAAGTCAAAGTCAAAGTCAAAGATTTATTTGCAGATAAATATGGTTACAAAAGTTCTTATAATGGTAGTATAATAGTAGCTTAACATATTTAATCATAACATAATGACATGCAAATTTTTGGTACATAAACAATTACATAATTTTTATTTAAACTGAAGGAATTCTTTTATTGTATAGAAGGAATTCTCAATTAACCAGCTGCATAAAACCCTTCTGAAGCGGACCATTGGAAGTTCTTTAATTTGGTTAGGAATCTTATTATAAATCTGAATACACATAGGATAGCAACTTCGGCCATATAGTTCCGTTTCCATTCTAGGAGTAATTAATTTATTAGGATATCTAGTTTTAAACTTACATTTATCTCCCAGTTTTTCAAATATCTCTGGGTGAGATTCGGTAAATTTACATACTTCCTCAATATAAGTACCAGTTAATGTACATTTTAGATAGTCGTTATGGGTAGTCAGAAACCCAAAAGTCTGACAACCAGTCTTACCAAGGAGTATCATGATTCCCAGTAACTGGGTTGTGGAAGTCAAATAGGCTGTCGCTCTATGTAAAATACTGGTATTCAGCTGCATCCGGTTAGAATCGAAGCCGACCCCAACATAGTTGGAAAGAGGCTAGGCAGATTGATTTTTTGTAGATTTTTTGACTTAAAGAAAGAAAGAAAGAAAAAGAAAACTTGGTTAACTTCTGAGTTAACCTTAGACCCAGAGGCAGGATCTACTGGTCGCAAGTACTAACTGCTAAGCATGAGTTCCTGAGTTCGATTCCCAGTTCGGGCAAATTGTTATTTATTAGGTTTTTCGTTTCCATTAAGAATTTCTCAGTAGCTGCATTTTTTTTTTGTCTTGGAAATCATCAAATGACCTCTCCCGCTCTGGGCGGAGCGGAAGGGCGTGTCAGACTCTTACTGACTAAAACCCACCCATGTTCCTTCAGTTGCCTGTGCGCCAGGGCCACGTTAACTCTTTCGAAAAATCCTCGGCTCAGCTCTCAGTAGCTGCCTGGAGTCTAGATTTGTGATTGACAAAAGGCGCAGCCCCGTGAGACATGGGACTTAAAAACAATTGGCAAAATATGGGTGAACTCAAACCTCTGCTTAACCCTGTGTTAACAAGCAACCGTTCAGCTACCCATCCAATATTTTACTGCACCAAAAGCTATTTTACTTTACTTTACAAAACATTCTACTGCTACACAGCAGAAAACATCCTACTGCTAAACAGCAGAAAACATCCAACTGTTACACAGCATAAAACATCCTACTGCTATACAGCAGAAAATATCCTACTGCTACACAGCATAAAACATTCTACTACTACACAGCAGAAAATATCCTACTGCAGCACAGCAGACAATATCCTACTGCTACACAGCATAAAACATTCTACTACTACACAGCAGAAAATATCCTACTGCTGCACAGCATAAAACATTCTACTGCTGCACAGCAGACAATATCCTACTGCTACACAGCATAAAAAATTCTACTACTACACAGCAGAAAATATCCTACTGCTGCACAGCAGACAATATCCTACTGCTACACAGCATAAAACATTCTACTACTACACAGCAGAAAATATCCTACTGCTGCACAGCAGACAATATCCTATTGCTACACAGCATAAAACATTCTACTACTACACAGCAGAAAATATCCTACTGCTGCACAGCATAAAACATTCTACTACTACACAGCAGAAAATATCCTACTGCTGCACAGCAGACAATATCCTACTGCTACACAGCATAAAATATTCTACTACTACACAGCAGAAAATATCCTACTGCTGCACAGCATAAAACATTCTACTACTACACAGCAGAAAATATCCTACTGCTGCACAGCAGACAATATCCTACTGCTACACAGCATAAAACATTCTACTACTACACAGCAGAAAATATCCTACTGCTGCACAGCAGACAATATCCTACTGCTACACAGCATAAAACATTCTACTACTACACAGCATAAAACATCCTACTGCTATACAGCAGAAAATATCCTACTGCTACACAGCATAAAACATTCTACTACTACACAGCAGAAAATATCCTACTGCTGCACAGCAGACAATATCCTACTGCTACACAGCATAAAACATTCTACTACTACACAGCAGAAAATATCCTAAGGCTGCACAGCAGATAATATCCTACTGCTACACAGCATAAAACATTCTACTACTACACAGCATAAAACATCCTACTGCTATACAGCAGAAAATATCCTACTGCTACACAGCAGAAAACATCCAACTGTTACACAGCATAAAACATCCTACTGCTACACAGACGAAAACATCCAACTGTTACACAGCATAAAACATCCTACTGCTATACAGCAGAAAATATCCTACTGCTACACAGCATAAAACATTCTACTGCTGCACAGCAGACAATATCCTACTGCTACACAGCATAAAACATTCTACTACTACACAGCAGAAAATATCCTACTGCTGCACAGCAGACAATATCCTACTGCTACACAGCAGAAAAACACCCTTTATTCATTTAGAAACTAAAAGTACAGCCAAGTAAAAAATCGAAGCAAGCATAAAAATATCTTAGTCTAGAAAATTAAAAACCGCGGCATCGCCTCGCATAATGAGTGTACCACAGTTGACCTACTTTGACTTTGTGTGTGACTGTACTTCGTGTTGGCTAGACCGCAGAGTAGATAGTGGTAGAGAAGGTCAGCTTCATAACTGTGACGTACGAAAATAGACGCACGCAAACATAGACGCGTCCGTACGGAGATTTCAAACTATAGGCATGGCTAAACAGTGCGAGCTAGCATGCAAGCTAGCCCAGGTAGTTAATATAATGCAGCTACACATACTGCGAGGGTTACATATTATAATATCTAAGCGCATTTTAACTATTTTCAAGATAACTACTTTTGATACACATATGTTCATAACGCATATTGGTCGACAAAAGTACTGTTTTATTTACTTAATTTTGTTTAAACTAATATTAATCGCACTAACGAACAATTTATCTAATGATTATTTAGGATATTGGATATTTCAACTATGTATGAAATACCTAATAGACGACTCGCCTACAGTTTATTAATACTGCGAACTTGGTTGATTTCTAAAGTGGTGGGTAGTTATTATTATATAATTTAGAAACGTCTACCATTGAATAATTTGGGTTAGGTTAGGTTAAAACAGTAACCATTAACACGCGAAGGCGAGCGAACGAAGCGAACGTGCCGCGGCAGCAGCCGCCGATCGCCAGATCTCCTTTATTGTTGGTAAATAATTTGGGTTAGATGAGGTTATAACAGTATGACTTTTCCTGATATTCAATTATTCATAACAGAATTTTGGCTAAAAATAACATAACAACAGTACGTGAATCGTCCGTTACTTTAATCAACCTTAGGTTAACTAATTGTAGTTGAATAAACCGTAGGTAAATTTACCTTTATGGACTTCGTTCATTAGTTATTAAAAAAATCTGTGAAACGACAGACAGTAGCTACTTGTCACTAATAAACATACCGGCGAAATATTGGTGTACCTACTTTAGGTATCACCTTAGCCTAACCCATCCGGAAATACTACTACATGGCAGTGGTCATCGTGTGACCGGTGGATATGTACAGAGCTTGCCAAGCGAGTACACAAAGGCAATAGCTGTCTACTGTTAGATCAAATGCTCGCAATATGTTACCAAGCCTTACCTGAAACAAAAACCTCACTCACGCTCGCACTCGCTGTACATGAAGAGTGTCTGTGTGCGTGCGTTTACACTAGTTGTATGGAGTTAACCTTCTGTACCTATTTATTCCGTGGCTAGACATCTAGTTTTCATGCTTTTGAAGTTGCTATAGATTTAAGACTTGCCAGCGGAAGGTGGAATTGATATCGTCTGAGAGAAAATAGAATGGAATATTGAATTCTCTTTATTGCAAGCTAAAGAATTATGTCAAAGGATTTTTTTGCAAAGATGTTTACAGTGCGACTGGCCGGTCTTATTGCTATGAGCTATTTTTTTATCACAACTTATTGCAGTCAGAAAAACTGTATTGCAACATAACTTGAAAATAATACTTATTGCTTCTTATTGGAACGCAAAAACAAAATGATGAATAAGAAAAACAGCGGTTTAAAAATTGTACTTATATCTTATAAATGACTTAATTCCTGGACCTACACGGCTTAGTACACACGTACCCTCTGATTTACGGAGTAGAAAAATATCGTAAGGAAACCTTAGTTACAAGCTGGAGAACAATGCTCATTTCTAATCTGACCAAAAAGTAGCATTTACAGCAGCAGTGGGACAAATGTACAAGCCAATAATATTATTTACTTATTAATTAAAAAATGTTTCCTGTTTCCGAAATATGAATAACTAGCATTTGCCAGCGACTTCGCCTGCGTGTATGTCGGAAATTATCCGACTGGAACGTACTACCGAGATAAAAAGTATCCTATGTGTTAATCCAGGTTAAAAACTACGTGTGCATCCAAATCCGTTCAGCCGTGTTTGCGAGATTGAGTAACAAACATCCAAACATCTAAACATCCAAACTTTCACATTTATAATATTGGTCGGCCTTCATTCAATAAAAATATTTTATTATTTTCTACTGAAATTACGGCATTAACAGCAACTTATTTAAGGGGGAATCGTCAGGTTGCCCGCGTTATAAAAATTTTCTTACGGTTTTTTGCAATTTGCACATCAGTGTCAGGTTGTGTGTTGAACAAAATGTGATTCGCGACCGTAACAAGTATGTAAAAATCATCAACAACCCTCTAAATTCTTATAATCCTATTAAATGACATCTTTATAAAATATCAAGAGTCGTGTATGACCAGATGTATGAACGTAAACGAGGCAAAAGGAGTATGTAAGGATCGTAGATGGTGGCGTTCTGTAGTTTCTGCCTACTCCTATGGGAAGAAGGCGTGAGTTTATGTACGTATGTATAAATCAATAGGATTTAATGAACTTAGAGGGTTGTATTGATGATTTTAAATCTGTAAATACATACTTGTTACGGTCGCGAATCATATTGTGTTCAACATACGACCTGACACTGACCTGCAAATTGTAAAAAACGTAAGAAAATTTGAATTTCGAGGGCAACATGGCACTTCCCCCCTATTTTTTTTTTTTTTTTTTTGGGTGGGAAATCATCAAATGACGTCTCCCGCTCTGGGCGGAGCAGAAGGGCGTGTCAGACTCTTACTGACTAAAACCCACCCGTGTTCCTTCAGTTGCCTGTGCGCCAGGGCCACGGTAACTCTTTCGAACAATCCGCAGCCCCGGCAGGCATCGATCCTATGGGACCCCGTCAATGGTGCTGACATCTCTTTGAGGCGCGCGTGGAACACGACGCGCCGTCGACCCGGGCCTGGTCCTTACCGGACGGCGAGCTGCCCATTGCTCGCCGTCCGCAAGCCCGCGCCTACGGTGGCCGGGAGTCGGCAATCGACTCCCGACGCCCAGGGTGTCTCCTCCTCCTGCGGCGGCTAGGGGCGCGAGGGCGTAGAGATTGCCTCTCCCTCTCGCGCTCCGCCTCCTCCTTCGCGAGCATTACTGCTTCGCAGAAGGAGGTGACGGCTTCCCATTCCCTCTCGCTCCGTACCATGGCCTGAACCAGGGCCGAACGCGAGAGGTCGCCGCAGGCACTTCCCCCCTAAAACCAAATAAGATTGTTTTCGAATCGTGTGCGGTCACTTAAGTGAAGTTCTAAGTAAACTTTACAGAATAGAATAGAATATTACTCTTTATTATGTATACCATAAAAATTACGGTTAAAAATGTAGAACCACAGAATACCTATAAAGGTATTCTGTGGTTTCTTTGTTCTTAAGCTATTGCATAGCTTTTATCGCGGGCTTTGAGCGCGGCGACCGAATCAAGAAATTCCGTAACGAAAATAAAACTTAACACCCCCCACTCCGCCTAACATGTAGCTGGGCCGAGCGTTCTCTTAACGTGTATGTATATGGTACGACTGTACTTGAATTAATTTCAAAGAAAAAAAAATACTGCATAAATAAAAAAATAATTATAATTGCATAAGTTGATAAAAAATGCTATGCAATAGCTTTACTGCGGCAGTCCCCGAGTGCCACACGTGTTTTTTTTCTTTCTTTCTATTCTTCTTTCGTAACGAAACTAATAATAGTTTCATTACGAAACTTTCCGTCACCGTGAGTCAGTAGTTATCAAGATAGAAATTACAAATAATATGTATTTTGCAAAAGCCACATAGCTACTTTTATTAATTTATTTTCTTCTTAATTTTCCTCTTACAATATGTATTTTATTGTTTCTATCGTTACCAGCAAATAGGCCACCTGTTGTGAACTGTCACGTCCACGTCCCTTGGGAACACGGTGGCACGTAGTGGTCAGGTGCTGTCGGGCACCACGGAAGTAGTGGGGGTAACGACTTTGTTTCCCAAGAGACTAGCCAATGGCGTAACACTTCAGCTCGTCTGGGGAAATATTTATACCATATCTTTTTCTGGCAGAAAGTAGCGTTGCTATGTTCAATTATAAAAATAAAAAACTGATTTTGTAAATATTTTAGTACTTATATTCCCAGTTTAAACGCGTAGTTGTCGTAGGAAAGGGATATTTTGAGAAAGGGTAATTTCGGGAAAGGGACATTTTGAGAAAGGGATATTTCGGTAAAGGGACATTTTGAGAAAGGGTAATTTCGGGAAAGGGACATTTCGAGAAAGGGTAATTTCGGGAAAGGGACATTTTGAGAAAGGGATATTTCGGTAAAGGGACTTTTTGAGAGAGGGACATTTCGGGAAGGAGGCTTTCTGAGAAATGCACATTACGGGGAGGGAAAATTTCCGGAAAGAGACCATTGGAAACCAAGGGACATTTTGGGAATAGGACATTCTGAGCCTGAAAAGTTTCGATTAGCTTTGTCTCTGAATCTTTTGTATCTACCACATTATGAGCAAATTAATGATTTTTACTTCAACTTTTTTAAAGTTCTTCATGTCTGTCGTATTGCAGATGCCCATAGGCGGCCCTTACCATCAGGTGGGCCACCTGAGAGGTAGCCATCAAATAACACTTTTTAGGTTCCGTATACCCAAAGGGTGCCAACGAGACCCTATTACGACGCCTCCGCTGTCCGTCCGTCCGTCCGTCTGTCTGTCAGCGGGCTGTATCTTATGAACTGTAATGGGTAGACAGTTGAAATTTGCACAGAGTGTGTATTTCCATTGCCGCTATAGCAAAAAATAATCAATATAAATAAAAAACAAAAAAAATGTTTCTACCTATGTCCGTTATAGACTTAGAAACCATCCAATCAATGTGCCTCAAAACAGTTTCATTAGAAAGGCAATAATGCGAGAATGGTTCTAGACTACTAACATAATGGAAAAAAAAACTGAAGCTTCATGAATGGACCAAATGTGCCTAATGTATTATCGTAGTAAAAATCGTGTTCCGCTAGTAAAAATTAAATAAAGTTAAAAATTGAAGGGGGTACAGATACAAGAATGGTGTCTTTTTTAAAATATGTAGTGTTTAATGTTTAATTGTACGGTGGTACGGAACCTTTTGTGTGCGAGTCCGACTCGCTCTTGGCCAGTTTTATGTAAAATTATAGCAATAACAGCCGCACGGGTCAATCGATCAGGTTAAGCTACGCTTGCCGCGGTTGGTCCATGGATGGGTGACCATTTTTACATTCCGAGACCCCTCCATGCCTCGGAAAAACCGTTGAGCCGTTGGTACCAGCTGTCATTTCCTGGATATTTTATAGTCGTTACGGGTAGTCAGAAGCCCGAAAGTCTGGCAAAAAACCTTACAAAGGAGTATCGTAGTCCCCAGTAACTGGGTTGTGTAGGTCAGATAGGCAGTCAACCCATGTAAAATACTAGTATTCAACTGCATCTGGTTAGACTGGAAGCTGACCCTAATATAGTTGGAAAAAGGCTAGATAGATGACGATGTAAAAATAGAGTAAGAAATAGAAAATACCTACCTACATAATTTTCAGTAGATAACTTTCATGAAACTTTGACATCTTGTTAACAAGTTTTAATATATTAATTGAGTTTGCAATTTCTTTTGATAAATTATTCATTTACTAACTACAAGTTTTGTTTGAAAGATAATTTTTGATATTTTTTTCACGTTCTAGTTTCCTTTAAAGCTTTGAGATTAATTTGATTAACTTTGGCTTCAGTAATATCCAGCAGCGTAACAGAAAAAAAATAGTGTTTAATCACAGTATTTTTTTTTTTAAATAAAAATATATTAACTCTGCCAAACTGCAAAGCAGTTTGTTGACAGACGTAGCTCCTTTTTTAAACCTTACTAATACTTACATAATTTATAATTTACACCTTTTCACATAGAGGTAAGTATGAAAAACTATCTATAGTACATTATTATCTATGACGATCTATATATCTATGCTTCGTGCAACTTTTAAAAGAGACATACAAGTTTTTTTTACTATTTTCTACAGCGAGCGATAAATGATTTTATTTCTGTAAGTAGGTTTGTACAAACACTTTTACACGTCAATCATATTTTAAAACTGGATGAGGTCGGCGTTTTCTATCTGACTACTCTGAGAAGAAAGGCCGAAACAAACTCAGAGGTCACAGTCTCTTTTAAAGTCCAGACATAATCTTGGTCAGATCATGTAAAGACCATGTAGATTTGAGTCTGAAATGGTCTTTTGAGGTAAAAACCATACAGAATGAGTGGACCTGTCCAGTCAGTGCACGCATTTGTCAGTAATCGTGCAGCTCAACTCAAAACTGTATGTGTACTTATGTAAATAAAATAAATGATTAGAAAAATATAATAATAAACGAATATTTAAATAATAAGTATAATATTAAATAAAATTGCATAACAAAACATAAACAAACTGACAATTAAATGGGACAGACGCATGATCTAGAAATCTTTTCATTTTTATAACAGAATCTGTTTTGAACGATTTCAGACTTCCACGCTCCAACACACTGTATAATACTAATACCTCTACCTATCTCTATAAGGATACAAGCGCAATGTTAACTTACCACAACTTTGCCGCCTTTTACTTTACTAAGCCAGTAAAGTATGGCAGTTTTATTAAACAGCTTGTCTAATAGGAGAAGACGGGTAAAGTTACTAGTTTGTTCACGTTAGTAAGCCTGTGAGTGGCTGTTTGTGTTAACTTACTTAGTAAACATCAAGGGATACTGTAACTTATGTTATGCTTATGTTATTAGGGATGTCACTTAATGTGGTTATTATAAAGTTATAAGGTGCTCTCAGCAGACCAGCACCCTTATTACGTAACACACTATCTATCACAATCTGAATCATTTTGAAGCCTTTTGCTAATCCATTGCTTCATATGTTTGAAAAATTTGTCTGCCAACAACGTAAATAACGCATTTAATGTTGTTGAACTGTCAAAATTAAACCCATTCCTACTGTTAGTGTGTTATGTAATTACCCCGCAGGAGACATCATCAATTTCTGGAGGGAGGTGGGCTGGTTGTAATAACCACCGACGGCTGCCATGGCCCACGCACAATTGTCCACCTGAAGGATTAAGTGCGGAAACCATAACCCTAAATAAGAAGAAAGGTTTAAGGGAGACGGAGGAAAAAAAACTAAGGTCTTCAATCAGTGTGTCCTGCCTTACGGAGCCGAAACGTGGACACTCACGGTACGGCTGGTCCATAAATTCACGGTCGCTCAGGGAGCTATGGAGGCTTGGAGTCTCTGAGGAATCAAATACAGAACCAGTGTTGACGACATAGCTCACAAAATAAGCAAGCTGAAGTGGCAATGGGCCGGCCATATTAGCCGTAGAACCGATGACCGTTGGGGCAGACGTGTTCTTGAGAGGAGACCTCTGATTAGCGGGAACGATGATCTTTGCAGGGTGGCTGGTAGCAGCTGGATGAGAGTTGCCGAGAATCGAGCTAAATGGCGTGCAATTGGAGAGGCCTATGTCCAGCAGTGACTGCTGTAGGCTGATACAGAGACACGTCTTACCTAGCAGTTACTAGGTGACAGGCACTTGCCGTCGATATCCCACGCCTCGACCGTCACTCCTCGTAAAATACTGGTATTCAGCTGCATCCAGGTAGACTGGTAGCTAACCCCAATATGATTGAGAAAAGGCTAGGGAGACTGATTTAGACACAATAACTGAATGACACAAAAAAAAATGATTTTATTAGTATTTGTAAAAATATAAAAAAATACACGGCAGATGTGAGTGTAAACGCTGGGAGGGGTCGCCTTAGGAGGATATATAGTGAACTTATTGGTGATGATCTTCAGAAAAGTCAAGTGCGTAGTACTCGCAACCGGCCAGGTGGCGTTCTATAGTTCCTGCCTACCCCCCATGGGAAGAAGGCGTGAGTTTATGTATGCAAGTATAAAAAGTCTATGAAGATTTTTGGCTTGAAAGTAATCCTGAAAATAAACAGCAAAATACTGGATTTCCCTGTTTATCTCCATAGGTTATATTTGCAAGACATACAGAATAATATGTATGTATGTAGTTACCATCGAAAACAGTTCGCTTAGCGGTACAAATAGTGGTACACACACTTGTGAGGTCACTTCTAACGAGGCCGATTCATCTTGCAGTATTTGTCACTAAAGGTACCATTAGGGAACCTCTTAGTGGTATGCAATAGATGGAGGATAATCTGCAAAGCGTTAGTGATTAAGGTAATGGCAGCAGGGAGACCCCTAAGTAGATTAATATAGATCTCTAAGTTAGATTTTCCCGTTAAGCCGTTGGTCCCGGCTGTCATTTGTAGATCTTTGACAGGCGTAACGGGTAGTCAGAATCCAGACAGTCTGACAACCAGTCTTACCAAGGGGTGTCGTGTTACCCAGTTACTGGGTAGTGGAGGTCAGATCGATGCCTGCCGGGGTCGCGGATTGTTCGAAAGAGTTACCGTGGCCCTGGCGCACAGGCAACTGAAGGAACACGGGTGGGTTTTAGTCAGTAAGAGTCTGACACGCCCTTCCGCTCCGCCCAGAGCGGGAGAGGTCATTTGATGATTTCCCACCCAAAAAAAAAAAAGGTCAGATCGGCAGTCGCTCCATGAAAAATACTGGTATTCAGTTGCATCCGGTCAGCCTGGAACCACATATAGTGGGAAACAAGCAGGTAGATTGATTCAAACACAAAAAGTTATGGTCACAATTAAAACATCAGTTTGTAGAAATATCAAAAATCTATAAATATTTTTGACTTGAAAGAAAAGCTGAAAATAAACTACAAATTACTAGATTTGCTCGTTTATCTTCAAATGTGATATCAGCAAGACATAAAAGTAATTACATCGTCACCAATGACCGTTGCAAAGACAAATAGTGGGACTAACACTTGTGAGGTCACCTCTAACGAGGCCGATTGACCTTGCAGTATTTGTCACTAAAAGTACCATTAGGGAACCTCTTAATGGCATGCAATCAATGGAGGATACTCGGCAAAGTGTTACTGATTGGAGAAATGGTTGTTGAATGGTAGTTGATGTTTCAAGTTGAAACGTCAACTACCATTCAACAACCATTTTTGATTGTGATGATGATTCTCTCAAACATTTGGTATTAGATGTTTTTCTTTTCCTTATCAAATATCTCTTTCAAATCAATCTTAAGGTTATCAATTGAGGAGGTTACGATCAAAACCACAACATCATGAATGATGTAACCAATATTTTGTAACCATATTTTGATTTAAAAGAGTGTCCATGGAGTTTCTTGCCCGTTCTTCTCCATAGGTACCCAGTACTCTTTGGAATGGGCAACTAGCTTCATCTTTCTGACTGACCGACCCCTTGACAATTCAAAAGTGCCTGTAATTGGTTTATTTGAAATAAATGCTTTGAGTTTGAGTGTGACAACATATCCACTTTTGCCAATTTTGTTTTTGTTTTCAAGATTTCTGCACAAAATGATAAAATCTACAATGAGCAGAAACTGTTTACTTCAAAACAACTTATTCTCATTAGTAAAATGATGTCTAATATTAACGTTTCGTTCAAAACCTATAACTATATACAGGTTAAAAAAAAAAACTGTATTAAGGACCTATTTATCAAGTACGCAAACGGAATTCTTTAAAAAAATAATACTAAAATATTTGTTCACTGTTTATTAAGATTTTTTCGATATCCGCCTTATTGAAAAAAGTGGATATGTAGTGCTTTTGATCCTAACCTCCTCAATTAGAATTGGGGTTGGGCAGTGAGTTTTTGATAACTACTTTTAATGCGGTCAGCATAAGTTATTATAATCAGTCTATCTACAACAAACTTAACTTGAAAGTAATTTATTCTCTTATTTTGTATTCAGCTACATATTTTTAAAGGTATATAGAGGTATGAGGAACAGGGTGTAAAGTTCACTCATACTCTATGGAAAAGGGAGGATCCTCCGACCAGACGGGTGTCGTGTCTGGTGGGCAACTGCCCGACAATTGATGTCGGGATGTGGTATATATGCTAGTTGCGCGGTAAACTCTGCTTGCGCGATGTAGGATTTTGCGTGACGTCATTGTGACGTGTAGCTCGCATGTGGCGATGTACGGACCGCTACAAGTATTATTTTATTTATTTAGACATAATATTGTAAACCAAGTTAATGCTTGGTTTTATTGTGATGCAATTTTAATATTTTCTATTAGATTGTATATTATTGTTTTTTTTTCAATTTATTTTTAATTTCTTTATGAATTCAGAGCACGTGTACGATTATGTATACGCTGTGGTTACCTAATCGATTGTGCATTACAGGATAATGTATATTATACAAGTTTTATTATTGTAATGTATCTCGTTGGAAATCCTTAAATAAATAAACATATTTGAAGGCACGGTTGGCGCAGTGGTTAAGCGATTGACCGCTACGCTGCGTGTCACGGGTTCGATTCCCGCACGGAGCAAATATTTTTATGACCTACAAGTAGTTGTTCCGGGTCTGGTTGTTTGTGTATGTGAGTTTAAATGTTTGTAAACGCACCCACAATACAGGAGAAATTCCTAGTGTGGGGCAATGTTTTAAAAAAAAAAATACAAAATAAATACTAACAATAAATAAAAAAGTACTAATTATAATCTAAGCTACTGTTTATTCCGTTAAAGAGGCCAAATGAGCGCCAAAGGTTTAAAAAACGATTGAAGGATGCAACCACACACACACATAAAAAATAATATTGTGTCGATCACGTACCTACCTGTAGATCTAAATAGGTATGTATACAAAGGATGAAATCCTAATTATAATGAATAATTACTATCTGCCTAGCCTTTACCCAACCATGTTGGGGTTGGCTTCCATTCTGGGTGGGGTGTCTGTCGAGTTCCATCAAATTTTCATTATTATTGTTCACCAAAATATCTAATTAACTTAGTTTAAAAACTCTATTTTGCTCCCATTTTTTTCTTGTCTTGTCTGCAATTGACAGATCTAGCTTTCTCCCGCCTTCCGTCCTGTCTGTTTCGTGTTCTCGTTTTTACCATAAAAAAACTTTTTTTATGAAAGTCGTTTTTTTTTTTGTAATATTTTGTTTATTTCTCAGTTTTTAGTTTTGGTACCTACCCTATACAAATTTGTATTCCACTACTTGCTATGTGAATAACAATGAAGGGAAGTTATTATAACATCATCAAAATACACTAAAGGGAAAAAGTACATATTATTGAAGCTAACTGAAAAACTACCAAAGCAAAGTTAATACAATTTATAAGGAACCACTCCTGAGGTATACCCTATCTTTTAACCAGCAGCACCAACAGTATTCTCAGTGTATTCGCAGATCGGTGGGATTCCCTGATGTTGCGGAGGTGGATGCAGGTCCACGCAAATTTTTAGTTGTAGTATGTTGATTTGTGTCTGTAACCTACTAACATTAGAAGTTAAGTAAAATTGTTACTAACCCTATGGACTCATGTCCGAAATAAAAGTATTCTATTTTATTAAAAAAAAAACGAAATCGATCTACAATTGCCGGGGATATCGCGTATTACAGAATCTGTCAGACTTCTACTGACTAAAACCACCCCGTGTTCCCTCGCACACTTACACCGGGGTCTACGGGGGCACTTAATCACTCTTCAACGCAGCCCCCGATTGGTGCCGGCCCGCCCCAGCGGGCTCCGTCTGGTCAAGCGGGGGGAGTGAGGTATTTGACTCCCCCGCGGCGTCTAAGAGAGCCACGTGGAACATTACGCGCCACCATCTCGGGTTTATGTGATAGGGGGCGACGGACATTCCCGTTTCCACCGTCTCTGGCCCCATTTAGGGGAGCTGGAAGTGGGCATTATCTGCCCTCTGCGGACCTGACCTAACGGCGAAAGCCCTTTATTTAATGCTTTATGAACAAGTGCAAATACTGCAAAGGGTGGACTTTTAACGTAAGAATTTTCTGTCAGTCTCCCTTCTGAAATCTACTTTCTCTGGTCTTAATACTTTTAAAACCCAATAAAAAAGGCACAATAAATTACGAGAAAAATCAACGTGTTTTTCCTCGTATTCATTTAAATCGCATGGAAATTTAAGCAGGATAATCCGGGCTCCATTTAAAGCATCTCATATCCTTCTGTTGACGATTCCCTCATAAGACACACAGACAATAATTTATCAAATTGTCAGTTTAGGGAAAATAATAAGCCTTGTTTTCAATAAATAGTTCTATCCTTTTCTAGCAGATTAATCAAGAAAGAGATGATCGAAAAGAGCTGTCAAAACAGATAGAACTAAAACTTTCAAACACGTATAGAGGTATGAGGAACAGTGTGTAAAGTTCGCTCATACCTCCGTGGAAAAGGGAGGATCCTCCGACCAGACGGGTGTTATGTCTGGTGGGCAACTGCCCGACGATTAATTTCGGGACGTTGTATATATGCTAGTTGCGCGGTAAACTCTGCTTGCGCGATGCAGAATTTTGCGTGACGTCAGTCTGACGCGTAGCTCGCATGTGGCGTTGTAGATGCCGCTACACAGATTTAGATAATACCTCAGAAAATGCTGAAGTTTTTAAGAACTTTGGCAGCTCCTTTACTTGTGTCTGTTGCTTCTTGTGAGTTGTGATTGGTTAGTACAAAAATAGAATACTCCCCTTTTGGGCAGTCGTGTTATAAGATGCTTCAAGTGAGGTTATAGAAGAAAAATATCGTTCGGTCTTTGGCCAAAGAATTAGTATGGCCATTCAACGTAGCAATGCTGCCAGTCTTCTAAAAGTTTCCGGATGACAGTGATGTGGACAAGTACTTCGACGCCTAAGGGCGAATTTCACCAAACTTTTATACCTAGAAATTAGTATTATCCTGAGAATAAATTTTTAGTTTTGTACAGTTTTTCCATACTAGAACTGTCAGACGTCAATTTTATTCCACGTATAAAAGATTCCTGACGTTGGTAAAATCAGTCCTAAGTATTCTATTGTTTTTGTATTTATTTGTTTAGTTAGTCATTCAATTTAGTACTGTAGAGTTTATCTGCATGTGTCAACCTTATGTTGACTGGCCGCTAATATATTGTTGATGGTTACTCTCGAGCAGTCAAGCAAGTTTGAAATAAGGAAGGAAAAGTGATGGTAGTTTGTTTAGAAAGGAGATAGACAGGGCTAAGTCCTGTCAATGTAATTAGAAAAGTTCCTTGATAAAATATAATAATTTAGTTAAACATTAAATATAGTTTCCTTTCTCATACGCCCCCACTTTCATATATTGAGAAAGGTATAACAGTACCTACCTAATGTACCTAAATAGTTACTGAATATTTTTTTTTTAACTTTTTTATTTAGTAGGAGGTTCTGTAGATTTTTTTAATATTATGTTACTTTGACGATTCAACTTACGTGTTACTGTGAAAAGACGATTTTCAAACTTACCTGAAAACAAAACAAAACATTATTAGTATAAAATATTTTCATTTCACAACACCAAATTAAATTAGTTATAATTTCCCCAGCATTTATCAGATCATCGCTGCACAAACTCTAAATTAAAATAGTATTTTAATATAGAGTTAAATTTCCAAACGCCTGTTTGACACTTCCCGTGACCCAAGGGCTTGCTTTTACCTTGGCCAGGGGCTAAGCATTGCCATACAACGTGGCAATGCCGCCAGTCTCTTGGGTACATTACCAGTCGACATCGATGCGGAGGAATTTTTAACGCCATTTTTTAGTTTGTTAATAGTTTTAGTTAGGTTAGGTTATTATATTTTAATTGTAAATACTATTGTATTTTAAGAAATAAAATTTTGCAAAGATGTTCTTAGGCTACTAATTAAAATAAAATAGTATTTTTCAAAAGTAAATCCACATTTTATCAATTGTATTTTTTCACGAAACGCTCTTCTGATTTCCATTCAAGTCATCCGTATGTATTAAAATATATCGCACACACCGCTCATTCGTAATAATCTTCTTGTAAAATATCTACCTACCCATAGCACATTATGAGTAGCAAGCAATCATTATGATTAGCTTATAACAAGTTGCCAAAGTCAGTTACAAAACTTAGCGATGGAAAGTTCAAAACCCACATCAAACGTATCCGTATCAAAAATGCATCATTATAAGATTAAAGACTACGTAGACAACAAAGGAAGTTTGACAATAATACCTTCTGCACATGTGGCTTCCCTGGTACCTCATTAGCGGTATCGCTATGTAAATGTCTGTTAGCTGCTCCCAAATTACGTTTGTTTTTGTTTGTTTTTTACATTCTTCTTTGACATAATCTTCTCATTATTTAACATTATATACCTCCAATTCTTATTTCAAATCTGTACTAACAGGAGTATTTTTTTTGATATTTTTTTTTTCTACGGTTCTAGAATCATGTGCTGAATTCATGGCTACAGTTTGCGCACTGGTTAGAATTTCTTCCGGTATAGATTCTTTTATATTTTGTGAATGTGAGAACGTCGTAGGCCTAACTTGTAGACTGTAGATTTGTAGACATTTTTCTATTTTGTTGAGTACCTGTTACTTGTTGACAGGCCTACACTGTCCTACCATACCTATTAACACTGTAATTTTAAAACATTGTGAAAGCCACTTATTTTTAAAAGAGTAACCGTGGAGTTTCTTTCCGGCTCTTCTCCATAGGAAACGACTAATTGGAACCGTGCACCTAGCTTCTGACGTTTCATAAGTGCTCTTGTAGGTTTTTGTGATATAAAATATTTTGATTGATTGATTGAGCACGAGTTCTAATTGACTGACAGTAATGATTGATGAATTGTGTGTGGAATGTCAGCTTTAAGTGTTTGTACATTAGAGATAATAATATAAGAAGTAAGAAAGAAGGAAAGAAAAGAAAGAAAAGAAAAAGAAGTAAGAAAACGTATATAAAGTCAAAGTGAAAGAATTTATTTGAATTGACGACCATTAGAAAATAAAAAAAAAATGAATTTGATATTATTTTTGAGGGTCCGTCTTACTTTAGTCAGAAAATTGAAGCTAGTTGCCTGTTCCAAAACGTAGGTCTCTATAGAAAATAACGGGCAAGAAACTCCATGGACATACAAATACATATATACATAAACTCACGTCTTCTTCCCATGGGGATAGGCAGAGACTACAGAACGCCACCCGCTACGATCCTACTCGATGGACACTCATTAAAAAATAGTTATCATCTGGTTAATTGGTGATTTTTTTACATGTGGAAAGAAATAATGAGAAAGTTATACCGTAGTATAAGGTTAACTAAAAAGCTACAAAAGATCAGCAATGGCGGTGCTGGCTACCCAGAGTAGGTAAGAAATACCTAATGAACCTTATGACCTTTTCTCAACTATGTTGGGGTGGCTTACAATCTAACCGGATGCAGCTGAATGGCAGTTTTTTACATGGAGCGACTGCCTATCTGACCTCCACAACTCAGTTACTGGGTAATATAGATAGGTAATAGTTAAAATGGGCTGGTGTCCGCAACTCCACGTCAGTGCGCGTATTTTATATATGGATGTGAAAATCGATTATTCGATCTTCATCTAGAGTCTACTCTCTAAGCATAAATTCCGTAGTTTCAGCGGACTTTACGGGCGTTTTGAAACTCAAACTCAAAGCATTTATTTCAAATAAACCAATTACAGGCACTTTTGAATTGTCAAGGGGTCGGTCAGTCAGAAAGATGAAGCTAGTTGCCCATTCCAAAGCGTAGTAGGTACCTATGGAGAAGAACGGGCAAGAAACTCCATGGACACTCCTTTAAATCAAAATATGGTTACAAAATATTGGTTACATCATTCATGTTGAAATTATACATGTGAGAACGATGTAGAAAGACGTGCACGCTAAAAGCGTCCGTAATAAAGAAACAAAAACAATTCCAATATTAAATTAAAATAAGCCGTGGCAGCCAAGAGATGACCAGTCCCCACTGACGGCGCCCGTTCACGAACTTGACGTATGGATCATTTTCTATTCCTTATCACCTACAGACTTAATATTAATTTGGGGCCCGACCTAAGAATGAATGTCATCACGATGCGACAGTTGTCCCTACTCCCGATGTGTTTTATCTGTCCGAAAAAGTTAATTAATCGGGTGTAGGGATCACTCCAAAGTTCCAACTACTTTCGACGGGCCCATATCTTCGTTGATAGGTTTAAAGAGTAAACCCCAGCTCCTCGAGGAAGGCAACGCCTTGGTATTAATGACAATCTCACGTAGGGTATCTTGGGTTACCGAAGTACTTTGTCCTGTACGTGGCGACCACCAGACAGTTGGTAACCCGATACCCCTTGATAAGACGTCTTGATAAGAGGTATCGTCATCAGTGGAGTGTATGTTAGAGACCCCAAGTGCAGATACAAAAGGGTCAAATTTACCATCAACGATGGGTAGGAAATAGGAATGGGACAATCAAGCAGCTTTTAACAGATCTACGACCCCGTATTTTCTCCTATTACCAAAATAAAACAACAATTTCGTTCAAAATTAAACCTTTTATACTTCCATTTATTAAATAATAAATATAAAACACGATGTTTTGTTAAGGTATCATTAAGGTCAGCTTTTAGTGAGGTAGACCATAAAGTCGGCAAATGGCGAGTGGTATGAATGGCAAAAGTACCATAATAATTGTTTTAGGATTAATAAAATGGTATATTGCACTACAGCTGGTCACAATGACCTTATTGTCCACGTATAAAAGAACATCTATTTTGTTAGACTAGTAAGAATTAATTAAACAAGTCTGTGTTTATCGATAGCTATTGTTCAGGGCGTAAAAAGACCCATCATGACGTCGTCATCTACGGATTCTGTACATCAAACCTAGTTCCATTGTACAAAAATAATAGCTGGTAAAATACTTTTTTTGTGTGAAAACTCGCTGTTTACGGTGATGACGTAACGCATGCAAAATTTTGTGCTTATGGGTGCATGCAACGGGACAGGAGCCATAAGTTATAAGTATGTCGGACATACGTTAAATCAATCGTTTGACTTTGACAAATCGAGACGCCAGCGCCACCAGGCGGCGCTTAACAGAGTCTGCAACTTAACGCTCGGCCAGACTTAAAGCAGAGTTGGTCGGTGGCGGTCAAGCAGTGAACACGTTTAGAAACTGTCGCGCGTTCTGTATATAGTTGTGTCGTGTACCTAAAGTGTGTGATTCGGTAATGTGATTAATTTGTTCGTAAATTATAATTTGATTTGAACTACAAACTGTTTTTCTATGGCGCTATTACCAACACTTCCCATAGTACGCCCACAGTAGTTAGAATATGGCTGATGATAACGAGAGAGGTCTGGAGGTCGCGCGAGGCCGCCAGCGGCGACGTCGGGGGCCGTTGGCGGCCGCTGGCGTCGCCGCTGTCATTCCGGTGTGACTTGGCCCTTACAATAAACGTAATAATTTAATATAGCGCCTTTCCCTCCGTAGTCATTACAGTATTGTAATTAAATAAAAGTTACTGTTTTTCCGTGGACCGTCCCAAAAAAAGAAGCGCGAATTAATTGGACTGTAGGATAATACTTAAAATCCAAATATTACTTAAAATCAAAAGGTTAGAAAAGGAAGGTAAAGTAATTATTTTTCGAGCCGTTTGGGGTTGAAACCCTCGGCCCGTGGGGACAAAGTGCCCATATTTTGTTCATCGAAATCTCCAAACGCCTGTTTGACACTTCCCGTGATCCAAGGGCTAACTTTTACCTTGGTCAGAGGCTAAGCATTGCCACACAACGTGGTAATGCCGCCAGTCTCTTGGGTACATTACCAGTTGACAGCGATGCGGAGGAATTTTTCGACGCCATATTTTAGTTTGTTAATAGTTTTAGTCAGGTTAGGTATTCTATTTTAATTTTAATTGTAAATACTGTAATTTCATATTTGTAAATACTGTATACATATTATAATAAAGAGTATTCTATTCCAAAAAGGAAGTGTAAAATACGTTCGAAGACCGCATAAGACATTCTTAGGACCATTCAAATGAAATAAAATCAAAATATTTTATTTCACATAAACCAACATGGGCACTTATGAAACGTCAGAAGCTAGGTGCACGGTTCCAATTTGTTGTTTCCTATGAAGAAAAGCCGGCAAGAACTCCACGGTTACTCTTTTAAAAATAAGGGGCTTTTACAATTTTTCAAAATACAGTGTTTGATAGGTATGGGAGGACAGTGTAGGCCTGTCAACAAGCAACATGCACTCAACAAAATATAAAAAAGTCTACTAATCTACAGTCTACAAAAATTCCACTCTTTAGCTCCGAGTTTTGAATAATAAGGCTTGATTCAGAGGCGCGAAAAAATATGAAGGAAGTCTTACCGAGAAATGAGGAAGAACTATTTTATAATGCTGGCTATTTTTACTATTAAAAAGTTTTTTATATTACTCGTAAAGGTAAAGGTCGTAGTGAGAAAGCGAACGTCCTCCATATTGCACCGTATCCGAGCAAGCTTCAACAGAATTCTGAAAGTAATAGCGGAATGGTTAGAATTGGTGGTCCTTTTTAACTGACTTCAGAAAAAGGAGGAGGTTCTCAATTCGACTGTATGTTTTTTTTAAATGTGTGTTAGCTCAGACCTTTTTACTGCTTGAACCGATTTGGATGATTCTTTTTTATTTGAAAGCTTGTGCTTTTTATGTGGTCCCATATAAATTTTATCAAGTTCTGACCAGAAGGTTTGAAATTATCCTTAATACTGCGTATTTTTTCTACTTAGTTTATATTGATGATGTTCTAATCATTTCCTATCACTGTTATTTACATGTCAAGTAGTGGTATACAAATTTGTGTGGGGTAGGTAGGTACCACAACTAAAAGGTGAAAACTAAAAACCTTTTTACAAAAAAATAAACCGACTTTAAAAAAAACGCAAAAAAAGTAAAAATTACTAAAATTTCGGAAGTCGGTGGCAAAAACCGAAAATATACAAAAACAAAGACACCGACTTCCAAAATTTAAGTTATTTTTCACTTAAGTGTTTTTTTGGAAGTCAGTTGATTTTTTGTTGTTGTAGACACTGCGTGTCATCAAATTCCATGTATCTATTTGACATCGTTTGTTTTTTCTTTTTGTGGTTTACTAATTTAGTTCTTAAGGTGCTGCCCAAACGTACGACACCGTAAAACGCTCAGTTTTTTGTCGCACAGTTACGCGTATTGGTACATATTAGAAGCCAGAAAATTTTAGTATATTGTCAAATGTTAAAAGAAAAGAATTATACAAAAATATTCCATGAAAATAAAATAGTATCGTGATGAAAAATCGTAAAACAGAGAGAAACATAATTATTATTGCACGGATTTTAGCAAAAATATGCTACATTTATCCACCTTTCAAATAAACCTGGAACGCAAGAGGTGGGTTCACGCATAAAACTCAAAAAAATAAAAACCTACGGCGGGAATGCGCGGCCCGCTGTCATTTTGAAGTGGCGACTTTCGTGCGTTCGGTTGTCATTGTTGTAGTTTCGGACAGTTCAGTGGATATGAAAAACCAGTCTGGCACTAACATTTTTAGTGACTAAATCACTCATAATAAAATAACAGGACCTATTGACTAACAGCTTCTAATATTAGCGCCATTATCTGAAAAATAAACAGTCGTCCTGTGTCGCTTTCCTAAATACTCCGAACGTAAATAAACGGCACTAACGAGCGAGACAATTAAGGTAAGTAAAGTACACCCTCGATTTAGCGATGAAATATTGTGTCTACCTGACTATGCAAATGTGGCAGACATATTTTATAAATATAAAAAAATGTATTTTTGTGCCCGGTTGATGGCAATAGGCTCGCCCCCTATTACATGGGACTTAAACATAACTGGCGAAATGTGGGTGTACTATAGGTACACCTCTGCCTAACCCTTCGGGGAATACAGGCGTGATGTTATGTGAAATGTTATTTCAAAAAAAAAAAACTGGCACTTATATTTTCTTTTTACTGACTTCAAAAAAAGGAGGAGGTTTTCAGTTCGTCTGAATGTATTTTTTTTTGTTTGTTCCCCGATTACTCAAACACGCTTGGATCGATTTGGAAAATCTTTTTTTTTTTGTTTGAAAGTGTATACTTTCCATGTCCCATTGTCATCAGGTCAGGATCTGATGATGGAATCCTGGAGAAATCGATATGGGCATACCTATAGCAATTTGGGTATTTTTTTGTTATGGTGACGGCTAAAAACTGAAAACTGAAAATAAAAAATAAAAAATAAAAGAATAACTTTTTTCGTCTGCTATAAAAAAAAAACACCTGTTTCATAGAAACAAATATTTTGTTCATAATGTATGGAACAGGTCATTTATTTTTTAATATCCTACTAAAAATTTTAACGCAGGGTTTCAGAATTATGTACTGAATCCATGGTAACCAGTTGCGCGTTGAAGTCCCTAGCTGCCACCCTGTATACATATTATGCAGGCGTATCGTGTCTACTCCAAAAAATATTGCTTCAAATAAGGCGCAATTTTTTACCACCCTTTTTCCAACAAGGTACAAAGAAACGGTGTATAGAATAGAACAGAATATAATTTCTTTATTCGGGTAACCAAGATTCAACAAGATTGTTAGTAAAACTTACGACTTAGTAAACAGAGACACTAAACAAAAACAATACAAGAAATAACGATTGGTCACCGTAGCGACATTCTATGAGAGACGGCACAACAGTGACCCACGTAAACACAGTCCAGGCGACTCGCAACCATGCTTAAGACGCTGTTGGAGCTGCCCCGCACCCTGCGCACCAGGGAAGCGCACCTTTTACGTATTGTTGCATAAAAGCAATCTACATGAATACAGACTGTGAAAGATGATATGGCTAGAAGCAACAGATTGAATACATCTTGGCTCTTCGTAATTTTGATGATGCTTTAAAACAGAAAGATTGTCTGAACAGCTTCAAAGAAAAGCTATCCTTAGATTGCGGGTCAGGAAAAGGAGGAGGACTTAATAATTGTTATGCACTAATAGATGTCACGTCACGTCTTCACATATAATTACATAATTAATGTGAACCTACATAATATTGTAAAACATTTTAAAAGAGTAACGGTGGAGTTTCTTGCCCATTCTTCTCCATACGAAACTACCTTTTGGAAGGGGCAACTGGAATCCATTCTATTTTTTTGTAAATTTTGACGTTCAAAAGTGCCTTTTATGTGCCTATTTGAAATAAATGATTTGACTTTGACTTTGACTTTTTACTTGGCGACAGGGTGTTCATGAGCAGGTGATTCTAAAGATGCTAGCGGGTACCTACCGAGATGACGATTAATTGAGAAAAAAATAAAGAATAAAAAGGTATTGAAGAAAAATACATGTTGCGCAGACCATATATATACTATGATAAGGGCAGAAGAATGATGATGATTAAGACCAGAGATCGGATATTCGGATGCATATTTATCTAAAATAAATTTTTAGCTATGAAAGTATAGATACGAATTCTTAAAATACATCTATAAATATAAAAATGAATCCCTATTTCCCTTGGTCACGCCATCACTTGAGAAAGGCTTTACCCATTTCTTCCACCTTTTATTTTTAAGTTTTCTAATACTTTGTAGAAGGTTCTTACGGGAAAAAAAATCAAGAAAAGCGACGGGGTGGGTACAAGAAATTTCACGCGGACGCAGTTGCGGGCGGAAGCTAGTTTTTTTTATAAAAAAATCAGATGCCTATTTAAAATTAATGTTTAATACCCGATGCAAATATGTGTATGTATTGTGTAAGAGGAGGAGTGGTATGTGTTAGTTAACACAAAAAAAAATACATAAATGAAAATAATAATTCTTATTAAATTAAGTATTATATCCTGATTGGACGTAAATATTACCTCGGCTACAACAACTTTAATCCTACCTTTCGATCGCTATGATTTGTTCCAGTTTGATCACTGAAATCTGACGTTAGCGGGATTTTTTCGATACAAAAGCGCATTCCAAGTAGGCTAATCCAATATGTCAACTTTATTTGAATATGCATCTGAATATCCGATCAAACTCAAATTCAAAGCATTTATTTCAAATAAACCAATTACAGGCACTTTTGAATTTTCAAGGGGTCGGTCAGTCAGAAAGATGAAGCTAGTTGCCCATTCCAAAGCGTAGTAGGTACCTATGGAGAAGAACGGGCAAGAAACTATGGACACTCTTTTAAATCAAAATATGGTTACAAAATTTTGGTTACATCATTCATGTTGAAATTATGCATGTGAGAACGATGTAGAAAGACGTGCACGCTAAAAGCGTCCGTAATAAAAAATATAAAAACAAAATAAAGTAAACAATTCAGAAATTTAAATCTCTGATTTCTGATGATGACTTAACAAGGTACAACCAATACAGGTTATAGATTATTTCTATGGGTCGAGCGTTTTGCCATTCAAGAGAAAATTCAGACTCCAGGCCGTAACAGAGGACAGGGCCGATGCCTGCCGGGGTCACAGATTGTTCGAAAGAGTTACTGCACAGGCAACTGAAGGAACACGGGTGGGTTTTAGTCAGTAAAAGTCTGACACGCCCTCCCGCTCCGGAAAAATTATTTGATGAGTTCACACCAAAAAAAAAACAAAAAGACTGTTACAGAGAACTTCCCAAGCTCAAAATCTATGGTTAATTATCGAACCTATTCCCCTTTCCTTCTAATAAAGAAACAAATCTATTGATTTTTTTAAACCAAGACGTTGATGTTTTTCGATATTTTCTAAAGGTGCATCCACACCAAAGTTACTTTTTTATAACAACATTTTGTAACATGGATAACATTAAGTAACATTATTTATCTTTTGCGGCTTTTGCTATAACTTTTTATTACGTTATCCGTTGTTGCCCACGAACACTTGTAAACTTTGCTCCCCAAAAAATAACTCCTGTGTGGATACACCTTAAACGTCACTTCGAAATTCGAACGGTGTCTCGTTGAGAACTCGTTGTGAATCCGCGATGATTTATTTTAAAAACAAATGAGTTCGCTTTCGAATTGTGTGCGCTCACTTGAGTGAGGTTCCGAATGAACTTTACAGAATAACACAACCTACAAATAATACTCTGTAATTACTACACAACCATTTTCCATGCATCAGTATTAAAAATTCTCGGCACATAATATTTGTATCAACGCAAAAGTATGAGCACAAAGAGGCGGGTTATCTGAACCGGAAACAGGGCGGCCAGTGGTGGGGGAAAAGGGGGATGATTGTAGGCTTCCGGTAACAAGCGACGATTTCCGATTAAGCCCACTTCACGGCATTCAGAGGGCGTTTTGTAAAAAAGTTGTCCACCATTGTTCACAATAATTGTTTATTTTTCGTACACGTTGTGCGTTGTGTGAATGCTTAATACGTAAATGTGTACGAGTTAAAATGTATTTAAAAAAAGGGTTTTAATTTTACCACTTTTTGTGGAGCTGAGGGAGTTTAGCTTTTAAATACATTATGTATTCGCAGCCTGTCGGTTAATTGTGGTTACAAACACGTGTGGTTAAATTTTAATTCCTGAAAATCTGAAATAACTACTAATGTACTCACCAGTTGGCGCCACTGGCGAGTAAGGTCCTGTCAGTACTTTTATTTGATGTTTTGGATATGTTTGTGTACCCATAAATCCATTTTATGTTTATTTTATTACATTTTAAAACTTCAAATGAATATTTAGATTATAATGTTCCTAAAATTGGCAAGCATGAAGCAGAAAAAAAATATTCTTCCTTCAAGTGCTACCAAATTAGATCCTAACTTTTTACTTAAAACCTTAAGCTATAATTAATCGGGAATGGCATAACCATAACAACAATTATTAATCATTAGTTAAAATCCATGAAAAAAAAATCCCGCAAACAGTGAACGTTCAGTACATTTAACATCTAGAGACCTTACTCTACAATAGCGCCTCTAGCGGCGAACTCAAGCGCGATAGCCCTCATTGGTAGAAATAGGTACCTACCTTCAACTGTGGTAATATTTATTTAGTTACAATTTTTTCCCGCCGGACAATATACAAGCAGCTAAGTCATTAATCCTTTTCAAGAAGTTTTTCATATCTCATCTATATTTAAAAGCAATATTCTCTAAATAAACACCACTTCGAAATTCGAACCGCGGTGTCTCGTTGTGAATCCGCGATGATTTACTTTTAAAAAAAATGAGTTCGCTTTCGAATTGTGAGCGGTTTCTGTGAGGTTTTAAGTGAACTTTACATATCCGCACTAAATACTTATTTTATCAAATCTGCGAAATACTTCTTACAATTTTTTCCGCGTCCTTACAATGTATCTCTTCCCAATATTATGTGCGTCACAGACGCAGTTTTGTCAGAAAAGGTTGTGTTTCACACCAAATTGACTCCGTGGATAGAATTAATGCTGTCTCTGTATATTGGGAGGATTCCAACTGAGTTTACAGGAAATATTACTTTTGGGAGGAAAATGGCGAAGCTTAAGTTTGAATGTGTTTCGAGATTGTGATTTTGGATTTTCAGGTCAAGGTCAAAACATTTCCTTGTTTTCAGGATTCCGATGCTACTTATAGGATTACTGCGATGAATTAATAATCCTTTAAAAGTTGTTAAGACCTTTTTAGAAACTGAAATATAAACCAAGGTTAATGATTCGTTTACTCGTAATAACTGCCTTAGATTTTCGTTCCAGAGAACGGCGCATGGCTTTTAAACTGGTATAGATTTATGTTACTGTTTTTTTTTAATGATCACTAAAGATCATCAAAAAAGAATCAGTAACACCTGACCTTGACCTTGTGAATGACCTTTCTGGTAGATAGACATATATCAGAAAGGTCGTTCACAAGGTCAAGAAAATATCAACTGCTTCATACAAAACATCTCTCATTCAATACCTACTCGACCCAAATGTATGGGACGGGTTTTTTTTTTCCCAATTACGATGTCGGTCCCATAGACAAAGTTGTTCAGTTTGATGGTCGTTATCGCACCCCTAAATATGACCACAACATTCTGATACATGCAGTACCTATAGTTATCGTTGCGGTAGCAAAATATCACAGGTCAATTCATATGGCTTAACCAGGAGCCAGTCTCATCAAACAACCTATAGCAGTCCACTATTGGACACTGACATCCCAAACGACTCCCGGCCACCGTAGGCGAGGGCTTGCGGACGGCGAGCATTGGGTAGCTCGCCGTCCGGTAAGGACCAGGCGCGGGTCGATGGCGCGTCGTGTTCCATGCGCGCCTCAAAGAGATGTCAGCATCATTGACGGGGTCCGAAAGGGCCGATGTCTGCCAGGGTCACGGATTGTTCGAAAGAGTTACCGTGGCCCTGGCGCACAGGCAACTGAAGGAACACGGGTGGGTTTTCGTCAGTAAGTGTCTGACATGCCCTCCCGCTTCACCCAGAGCGGGGGAGGACATTTTATGATTACCAACCCAAAAAAATGGTCTTTTTAATACGCCTTTCAATAATCATTACGTTTTCAACACTTTTTGGATCAAATCTAAATCTGAATAGACAACTGACTTAAATTCAATCGAAAATATTAAAGTTCCAAGTTCCCAGAAATCGTGAAAGCGTTACTTCAATTGACATTACCTACTTTGATTCTAAAATTGTTTCGACTTCCGAGAGAATGCCTGAAAATGAAAATTTCACCAGAATTTCCTCCGAATTTGCTAAATAACCGTTGTTTATAAGCAAAATTCTTCTATTTTGGCATTTACTAACAATTTATGGAACCACACAGGGATGAAAAATGATTTCAAATGTTACTTTATATTTCCGTCATAAACCAACCTTATGTATAAAACAATAAAGGTGGTTTTAGCAGATCCAAGTGTTTTAGTGTGTTCTTAAAATTCTGCGGGATGGATTCGGGGAGTAGACACATAGGTATACATATTTTAAGAACAAAGGGTTTTATTTTTAGCTCTTACTTAGTGCTGGCACTTTGTATGTTAAGATGTGTTCATAACTGCACTTAAATGTGGTATACGATGATTAGTTTCTTGGTGATAGAAGATGAGTTAGTTATCATTATCTTGGGCTTACGTAAATACATATGTCAGAAATACGTTAAATTAATCGTTTGACTTTGACTTATCGGGACGCCAGCGCCACCAGGCGGCGCTCGACAGAGTCTACCACATAACGCTCGACCAGTTTTAAAGCAGAGTCGTTTGGTATCGGTCAAGCAGTGAACACGTTTAGAAATTACTGTCGCGCGTTCTGTATAGTTGTGTCGGGAACCTACTGTATGTGTAATTTATAATTTGATCTGAAGTGCAAACAGTTTTTCTATTGCGCAATATCCAACACTTCCCATAGTACGCCCACAGTAGTTAAAATATGGCTGGTGATAACGAGAGAGACGTACCTTCTCCGTCACATATATTATGTTACCGATCAAATATAATTTTCAGATAGACTAGTACAGTTATAAATGATAAATTATTTTATTTCTGTAAGTAGGTTTGTACAACATTTTTAAACGTCAATCATATATTTTAAACTAGATGAGGTTGGCGTTTCGTATCTGACTACTCTGAGAAGAAAGGCCGAAACAAACTCAGAGGTCACAGTTGGCTCTAGGCCAGGCTAGTTTCCTTTGAACTTAACGGCTAAACTTAGGCCTAACTTTCGTCCGAAGGGGGGTTGTTCACTTCGGTTAAACTTGGTTGGACTAGTCCAAATTAGTTACTTCGGAAAACGGTGATTGGTAGGTAACAAAATCATGAATTATAGTCAGTTTTTCTTCTTCCCCCAGGGCGGACTTTCCTTTTTAAGCTATTGCATAGCTTTTATCGCGGGCTTTGAGCGCGGCGACCGAATCAAGAAATTCCGTAACGTAAATAAAACCTAACACCCCTCACTCCGCCTACCATGTGGCTCGGCCGAGCGTTCGCTTAACGTGTATGTATATGGTACGACTGTACTTGAATTAATATCAAAGAAAAAAAAATACTGCATAAATAAAAAATAAAAAAATTATTATAATTGCATAAGTTGATAAAAAATGCTATGCAATAGCTTTACCGTGCACGTGTTTTTTTATACATTTGAGTTATCTAATTAATCTAATTTAGTCTAATTAGTTATTCCTTTTCCAGATTGGGTTATACATTAGCAGGCATTAATTAAGTAGGATTTCTGCCCTGGGGCACTAGTCTAGTTTAATTAACTACAAGAAAGAAAGAAGTTAATTTCAACGAATTCTTCAAAACCTTGCTTATTATTTTCTGGTGAACGCTTTCATTAAAATCTTCCCGAATTTTATGAAACCATTCACCAGAAAATGATAAGCATTATGGTACGAAACAAAGATCGTTTTTTGTTTATTAAAGTTGTCAGTCCAATAACAAGGCGCCTGTCATGTAATACGCCATCTGGCGTCGCGTGCTGTTGTTATATAATAAACCATAATTATCTCACTTGGCAAACAGCCGGTCTATTCTGTGAAATTCTCACCGTGAAAACATAGGTGAAGTGGGCTGTCATTCCGCCTGATGCAAGGGATTGACATTATTGACAGCTCACTTCACCTAAGTTATCACGGTGAGATTTTTACAGAATAGATCTACTGTCATTCCGCAAGCGATTGACACTATTGACAACTCACTTCACGCTCACTTCGCCAAAGTTATCACGGTGAGATTTTTACAGAATACCTAGATCTGCTGTAATTCCGCCTGATGCAAGGGATTGACACTATTGACAACTCACTTCACGCTCACTTCGCCAAAGTTATCACGGTGAGATTTTTACAGAATAGATCTGCTGTCATTCCGCATGATGCAAGCCATTGTCACTATTGACAAATCACTTCACGCTCACTTCGCCTAAGTTATCACTGTGAGATTTTTACAGAATAGATCTGCTGTCATTCCGCCTGATGCAAGGGATTGACACTATTGACAGCTCACTTCACCTAAGTTATCACGGTGAGATTTTTACAGAATAGATCTGCTGTCATTCCGCATGATGCAAGCGATTGACACTATTGACAGCTCACTTCACCTAAGTTATCACGGTGAGATTTTTACAGAATAGATCAGCTGCTGATCGACGATCGCAATTACTTGTTATTTACAGGCTGAAGGACGCTGCTGTTCATCTTCTTGTGTGTTATTTAAACATGTTTAAAGCCTTAATGTAGGAAATTATTCCCATCATACGCAACTTCTAGCACCCTGCAAAATTTTAATGAGGGTGTAATGGCATCTACAAACGCCACATGCGAGCTACACGTCACACTGACGTCACATAAAATTCTGCATCGCGCAAGCAGAGTTTACCGTGCAACCAGCATATATACAACGTCCCGACATCAATTGTCGGGCAGTTGCTCTCCAGACACGACACGCGTCCCCCAGGCTGCACCACAACACCTCTCAAAAATCACCATAACTTTTTAAAATAGGCTACCAAAAGAGATCAACAGGGGCGCATTTTTTTAAGCATGGCGGTAGTTTTTATCTAAGTCTGACGAACCGAGACTGACGATGAGAATTTGTCATCAGAAGCAGGGTGGTTATAGATTGTTTACAATAATTGTTTATCCACATAAAAGTAACCTCCACTAGTTAGTGGCGTTCACGAATACAACGAAACACTCCCCTTAAAAGCTACTTCCGTTGGAAACGCATCAAGCCTAAACGTCTAAAATACAGGCTGAAACACTGGCTGAAACGCAGGCTAAAGCGAGCCTCTACTTCGCCAATCCAAATGGAACAGAGTCATTACAGAACCAGCGGCGATCGTTGCGGTTTCCGCCCATTTGATGCATCTGTAGTGCGCATTAATCTGTGCTTGAGCTTGTCCACTATGAAATGATGCGCCCCACTACTTAGCTAGTTGATGTGTGAGTGCAAATATTAATAACAACACTTCATCTGTGTGGGAGCGTCCACTGTTCCGTGAGCAGTCGATCTGTACGCGAACATCGCGGTCGACTAGTCGCGTGTTAAATCTGACAACGCTATCTGCATCCAGTAGCCTTGGCTCATTGTTTATTATTATTTATTTATTAATTCCAAACATACCAATATCCTTACAGTGCGATATTTTAGTACGCTTAAATTAAATAGTTCCCCTGCTTGTGCCATAATAAATTCTATAAGTAGTTATTCTTTCAAATTGACCCAAAGCGCAACAGAATATGTCGACGTCATCAGCAAAGAGGTTGAGAGTGCGGAGCACGCTCGTCAGCGGCGCCTCACTCAGCAAGTTAGTTCGCGCGCGCGGTACCGGCAGCAACCGCGGCTGACGACGACGACCCACATACCCGTCTGGCACGACTAGTTCCGCCCTTCGCAATGTATCCACATTGTGTATCTTCTCTCTAATTATCTTAAAGATATAAGCACCAAGTGTGAGTTGCCTCTTGTATGGAACAAGATGTCCGCTCTCTCGCGCGTTCAAGACGTGAGCCGACGACATTCATTACTCCTAAGTTGGAGTCTAACCGGCAACTGCATGACCAATTACAAAGGTTTTTTACGTGTATTGCGTCCATATTTGAAATTTGCTTAAATGTGCGCAAATGCGGTAATGGGGCGCGTCATTTCAGAGTGGACAAGCTCTACACAGATGTGTGCGGTTTTGGTGCTTAAGTACTGACGTGGATTTAATATTGCGTGAATAAGGTTTGTAATTTTATTTTGTTCGTGTTCGCAGGGATAGGCAGACTTGTAAGTACATATTTGTATACTCACATTTTGCAAATACTTAGTACAGTCAAACTGGGTAAATATAACATTAGCCCAAAATTCTATTTGAGACTTTTTTTTTAAGCTTACGCCTACATATTGTTTACAAAGCTTGTAAAATTAAAAAAAATTGTAAATATAATTTTGGGCTAATATTATATTGAAGGTTTAAATTACCCACATTGACTGTAGTAGTAGTTTCTAGTAATTTTATTTTACTTTATTATCTAATTGTATACGAATCTTTAAAACTGACTTGGTATTCCGTACGTAATTTTCAGGTGACCATTGAAAATCAGCGCTGTGCTAAGGGTGTCTAGCACAGTATCATGCTGAGTGGAAGCCTTCTTGTCAAATTCACGACGTACAGCTGCCGACTACATATTAAGAGCACAGGGAAATAACGATTAAAGTCAGTTTTGGTTGCCGAGGGTGCAGTTACTGGAGTCACAACGCAACGTCAACTTCAAGGCATTCGTGGTGCGAGTATCGAATTGTTACCTGTCCGTCGTCATGCAAGAAGACTTTTGGCCGCAGGACGTGGTGTTTCGTCGCTTCCGTGGACAAGTACCACAAGGCAGCTCAAGGACAAGCTAGTGAAGTGCTACTAACATAGCTTTAAGCTATTTTTAAACACAAGTTTTGTTTTATACTTTATACAGGGTTATTTGTAAAACACCAGCAACCTCTTAAGGGGTCACTGTACTCATCATTATAAACAACTTTTACTATGGAAAAAAACCTGAAATCGCGAAAAAAATATCAGCTGTTCCCTACGTTTTGAAGTGTTATGCGAATATAAATGTAGGGAAAATCTGTTTTTTTTTTCGCGATTTCCGGTTTGGTCCATAGTAAAAGTTTTTTATAATGATGAGTACAATGACCCCTTAAGAGGTTGCTGGTGTTTTACAAATAACCCTGTATATGTTAGTTTGTAAGGCATGTGTCTATGGGCCATTTTTGCCTGAAATAAATTATTTATTATTATAGACTTGTATCTAATTGATAAACGTGACATATAAAAATGCCATTTGACATAAATGATTTCTGATATTTTTATGACATTGTTTTATAAATAAAAAATTAAAACATAATATTCACAATCATTATATTTAATCTTTCCTTAATTATCACTCAAACATAAATTGAAATAATGATCAAAGTCATACTGGACTTACGAAGATAGAGAATAATAAAACTAAAAAAAATATAGTTTTTTACACAGTACATTAACTATCAAACATGACGAAAATCCTTGATAATTAACTGATTTACCCGGCGTAAACAACAACAACTACTTTAACTCACACACAAAATTAATACTTGTTAAAATTTTGGAAACATCATCTACTTTTCAATATTTGTAAATATGTGAGCACCATGTATCTATCACATAATTAATTTACCTGCCTTTGCATTATATTTATTTCTTTTTACCTATTGTGGTATAGTAATTTTATTTTAGGTGCATCGTCTTCACATATAATTACATAATTAATATGAACCTATAATAAAAACATTTTAAAAGAGTAACGGTGGAATTTCTTGCCCATTCTTCTCCATACGAAACTACCTTTTGGAAGGGACAACTAGAATCAATTCTATATTTTTGTAAATTTTTACGTTCAAAAGTGCCTTTTGTGTGCCTATTTGAAAAAAATGATTTGACTTTAACAAATTGAACAAAATCGTAGAAAAACAAAAAGTAACGAACTGTCTTCTTGACGTTAAGATTATTCGTTCGAAAACTTGTAAGAAGGATCGAGGTCTTGATGACTCTGACCTAGACTATGATCACTAATATATTTTATGCAAAATAATAATAGGAATTTTTTTGGGACTTGGTACGTTTTTAACCTTTTCCTATTGCGGGATAGGCAAACTTAGCATCTTACGAACTAGATGGCGCTACTAACTCAAAAGCAGTTTCAGGATGACTGATCGTTTTTTCCTTGTGCTCTTTTTCTGTTCTGTGCTCGTGATTTATATTCTTTGTATGCAGATTTTTTTGTATGCAGGTGTTTCTGTAATAAATAAACCTATGTTTCTATCTTTCTAAGCTGTATGTTAAAGTCAGTCGAGCTATTGCCATCAAGCTGGGACCGTATTATGAAGTGTTAATGCCTTCATGATTCTGTAGCGGACAGGGGATGGTGCTATCGATCATGTGAAGCCGTCCGTCCTCACTGACACTGGAAAAAACGATGGCATTAATCCTAACTTCCTAACTTCAATTATATATGCGAAATTAAGTGTAAGTATTTGTTTCTTTGTTACGTTTTCACGCTAAAACCGCTAAACGGATTTGGATGAAATTTAGTACATGGGTAGGCTGTGACCTGAATTAGGATATAGGATACTTTTTATCCCGATATTCCCACGGGATCGAGACTTATGCGGGTGAAACCACGGGGCGCAGCTACATACAAACAAAAAGTCACGCCTTCTTCCCATGGGGGTAGGCAGAAACTAAAGAACGCCACCTGCTACGATCCTTATGCAGCTAGTTCTTCATAATATGCCTGCAGATCCAGCTATGCGCAGTGACTGACCGCGTGATGAGTCGCGCGTTTGATTACCAATTTGTTTGAGTAGTCAAACAAATTCACATAAGATTCAAACACCAATTAGTTCGTTTGGTAACCACATCATATCATATCTACATATTATGTGAGTTTTATATATCACACATCGACAATTTTTTTTTTTTTTTTTTAAGCATTTCCCCTCGCTAGGAATTTCTCCTGTATTGTGGGTGCGTTTACAAACATTTAAAACTCACATACACAAACAGCCAGACCCGGAACAACTACTTGTAGGTCATACAAATATTTGTTCCGTGCGGGAATCGAACCCGCGACATGCAGCGCAGCAGTCAATCGCTTAATCACTGCGCCAACCGTGCCGATAAATCAAATTTTATAAGTGAAGAGAAAAGTTAATACTAAAATCCATCACCAATTCGTTTACTAAGCGTGGTTATCAGGCAAACTCATGATAACCGGACATTAGAAACCCTAATATTCAGCAGAAATAATTCAAAACAATGAAAACTTCACATCATCATCATCAGAGATCGGATATTCGGATGCATATTTACTTAAAGTTAATTTTTAGCTACGAAAGTATGGAAGCGGCATTATAAAATATTTTTTTGTAAAAAAAATACCGCGATTTCAGGAACACCGGGAAACCATAACTAGTCGGGTGTATAGTAGAATCACATTATAGTTCTGTAGAAAATTATACTTGCCCGATTTATTATGTCACACAGGGGTACGTCATTACGTCATTCGAGAGGTAGTTGCTGAAAATCAGCGCTGTTGACGATAGGTTCGTCCGTAATCACAGCATTTTGCTGAGCAACGACTTGTTCTTGCGCAGATGCGACGCCCGGCTTAATTATTCATAATATTGTTGTTTGTTTGTTACAAAAGTAGTAATTTTTTCACTCTGCTATCAGCATTTTGTTTTTGTTTTGATCGTTTGTTTGTTGTCATTTGCGAGTGTCGTAAGACAGAGCAATGTGTATTGTCTTTGGCCCTAATATCAAGCAATGGACAAAATTGACAAACTTTTATTTCTTGGATACGAGGCTTTTGGCTACTCTGTATGTTTGTATTAAATTGAATGTCATTTATTTGTAATGTGCGTTTTGTTTGTGCATAATAACCTATTTTTCTTTCTTTCTTTTAAGCCGACTTCAAAAAAAAAATATTTATAAGAAATACACGATTCTTGGTTTTTATAACTATTCAGATTCATATTTATTTAAAATTAATGTTTATCCCCCGATGCAAATATGTGTATTTAGGGTGTAAGAGGAGGGATGGTGTATGTTAGATAAAAGAAAAGAAAAAAAACAACACGTGTGGCACTCGGGGACTGCCGCGGTAAAGCTATTGCATAGCATTTTTTATCAACTTATGCAATTATAATTATTTATTTATTTTTTATTTATGCAATTTTTTTTTTTCTTTGATATTAATTCAAGTACAGTCGTACCATATACATACACGTTAAGCGAACACTCGGCCGAGCTACATGGTAGGCGGAGTGGGGGGTGTTAGGTTTTATTTTCGTTACGGAATTTCTTGATTCGGTCGCCGCGTTCAAAGCCCGCGATAAAAGCTATGCAATAGCTTAAAAAACGATACAAACTCGCGTTCCGTATTAGCCAACATCTCAACTTTAGGTGAATATGTATCCGAATATCCGATCTCTGATCATCATTCACAGCCCGCCTTTACTCTTTTTTTCGTGCCAATCCCCACGCTCCTGTGCCAGCCTACCCACGATGATAACAATGTAGTCCACCCATCTACCTCTAAAACTTCATCTAACTCTAATGAATCCTAAAACCTAATTAATTTATTCCCTAAAACATTAATTAACTTTCAGCCCATTAAATATAAGTTCCAAGTTCCAAAACAATAAGAAAAACTCCAAAGAATTAAGTCTATTGTCAGTTGGGGTCGGAAATGAGTGTTTACGCGGCGCGCCGCAAGATGGCGTCACTTCCGTTTGAGTCGTTAGCTTATTTATTGTTCTCGAGAGGCCATTCTCGGAGATATTAAAGCGTTTAGAAGTTATTAAATGTGCTGATGGTTTCTGAAAATAGGTTTTAATGGAATGGTTTGTTGTATCTTTGAAAGGTCCTTGGCCCTTGGTTCTTGTACAAATATGAGATTTGTGGTGAACATCGGGTACCTGAATTTGGTATCGGTACTTGTTAGGTGGAGTGCCGATACCCGTCTGGAACCAATACCCAGGTACCGAAATGGCAAGAACCTCTAAGAACCGGTACAGAACCTGTACTTTTGGTACTTTTGTTTTGTTTTGTTTTTGTTTTTTTTTAAAAACGTTGCCCCACACTAGGAATTTCTCCTGTATTGTGGGTGCGTTTACAAACATTTAAACTCACATACACAAACAGCCACAACAGTTGTTACACTTTGTAGTTTTAATCTACTAGTGGTTTCTGTTAAACTGATATTTGAATAACTATTTTTATTTGATAGACAGGTGATTGTTAATCATGGCCTGCCTAGCCTTATCCCGACTATATTGGGGTCGGCTTCCAATCTAACCGAATACAGCTGAATACCAGTGTTTTACATGGAGCAACTTCGTATCTGACCTCCACAACCCAGATACAATATCAGTTAACTATTGTTATACCATCAATTGGTCTGACCATTAGCAACAAACTAAAATCATCAAGCATTAGAGAGCAGAACAAAAAATATCTCAGTCTCGATTGTCCATCGTAAACCTAAAGTCTGTTCAAATCCTTGTTTCCAATTGATGTTTTTTCTACTTAAACGAATATTAACTTTATGTAAATGTAAATTAAGATGATTTCAGAATGACTAGTACACACGGCTACATATTATCAAGCTATACATTTCTAGATTGAGCTGACCTCACATTGTATAGACTTTTCGTACAATGAGAAGTCAGCTTATACTGGAAATGTATAACTTGATATGTAGTCGTGCGTACCTACTATTGAAAAACCGGCCAAGTGCGAGTAGGACTCACGCACGAAGGGTTCCGTACCATTGACTAGGTAAACAACAGTAGGTACACAAATTAGTTGCCTACCTGTTACCATTTATTGATATCGAGCAAAATAGGCAAAAAATGGCGTTTTTTGTATGGGAGCCCCCCTTAAATATTTATTTTATTTTGTTTTTAGTATTTGTTGTTATAGCGGCAAAAGAAATACATAATTTGTGAAAATTTCAACTGTCTAGCTATCGCGGTTCTTGAGATACAGCCTGGTGACAGACAGACGGATGGACAGACAGCGAAGTCTTAATAATAGGGTCCCGTTTTTACCCTTTCGGTACGGAAACCTAAAAACTCATAAATTTTATTTATCTTTTATAATTTAAAAAGCTGAACTTTATTAAATAACATAACAAGAGAACATAACATAAGATCACGTTTGTATTCCCCGAAGGGTAAGGCAGAGTTGTACCTATAGTACACTCACATTTCGCCAGTTATGTTTAAGTCCTATGCCATAGGGGCGAGCCTATTGCCATCAATCATCATCATCATTCATATTTGTATTGTATTAAAGTTGATTTTCTAAAACCAAACATTTGTTTACATGTTTGGAAACTATATCGCGAAAGCAGTATACTTACCTAGATAGACGGCGATGATCATTTACCATGTTGGCAAGCCACCTTCATATTTGCCAACAAATTACAATAAAAAGAAATGCACCGCAGGTTTTCCAAAGGGCTATGAATATTGCGTTGGAACTAAATAACAGGCATAATGAAATAAAGGAGATATTCCAAAATTTATGGAGCCTGGGCCAGGTCCTTCCTGCCGGGGTCAGGGATTGTTCGAAAGAGTTACCGTGGCCCTGGCGCACAGGCAACTGAAGGAACACCGGTGGGTTTTAGTCAGTAAGAGTCTGACACGCCCTTCCGCTCCGCCCAGCGCGGGAGAGGTCATTTGATGAATTCCCACCCAAAAAAATAAAATAAAAGAAAGGGCCAGGTCCTTGTATACTACACCTAAAAATAGGAAAACACATTTAAAACAGTTCTCAACTGTTCAATTACTTTAAAATGGCTTTGTTTGCTGGAAAACCCGTCATGGCGGTAAGCTGTCATTTTGATTGATTAATGTCGTATGACATGTTTATTGACAGTTTTGTGACGGCTGACAGTTCTCTTTCTATGATTAATGGTCGATCTATGGTTTACTATAATAAAATTGTTTTTAAGCATAGTGTAACTAAATCGGTGAGACGCCATGTTGAGAGTCAATAAAAATAATTGATAAATATCAATTAACTTTAAATTTAATGTAATGTATACAACAGTATACATTAAAATGAATTACCTGTATTTTTCCCGAATTGTAAGGATTTTTCTCTTTTTTTTTGGAGGTAGTGTATATAGACCTGGCCCATTTTGAAATATCTCCTTTACAACGTTTGAGAGAAACTAATTGAAAAAAATACGTGACAATTTCTATCAGCCAACTCCAACCACATGCTGCGTTATGGAACTTCGTCCCAAAAATTACAAGCACAATAAGTAAAGGTATGAGGAACAGGCTGTAAACTTAACTCACACCTCCATAGAAAAGGAAGGATCCTCCAACCAGATTGATATCGTGTCTGGTCGGCAACTGCCCGATGCGACGATTGATGTCGGGACGTCGTATTTATATATTTATTTATTAAAACATTATGCACAAATAAAAAAAATACTGCACAAAGACGGACTTAATGTCTGAGGCATTTTCTACCAGTCGACCTTAGGGTGATGCAGAGGCAAAACATGGCCGGTACAACATAAGGGATAGGTGAAAAATAATAAATACTAATACATAGATACATACATGCATACATATAACGAAATTAAACTAGAACACAACATAACATTATATGGTAACTGCGCGGTAAACACTGCTTGCGCGATGCAGGATTTTTGCGTGACGTCAGTGTGATGCGTAGCTCGCATGTGGCGTTTTAGATGCCGCTACAAATTACAAACGTATGGAAGAAACTACATAACATTAAAGAAAAAAAAACGTAGTTTACTAAAAGTGTCGTGACGGTCAAAATGTTACTAATACTTTTTTCGATGTTGCTGTCACTTGCCAAGTTTGTAGAGTATAACGTGCGATAAGGAACTTCGTTCCAAAAACGTCCTATGATAAAAACCTGCTTTTTCTGGTATTTAATGATATTTACTTTCAATGGAAACCTATATCAACAACTCGATACGTAGTGTAAACAAAGCGAGTGTATCCGAAACCAAATCAAATATCCGACACTCAAAATCCGGTTGAACAATTTCTAAGTTACGTAAACAACAGCAATCTATCTCACAATACAAAAGAGGAACTAGAAAAGGTCGATGAGGAAATAACTGCTTTCTCCCTCCCTCCCTTCCCCTTAGGAACCAACACTCGTTAACGCGATTATCTTGCATTGTTAGCAATAGTGATGTGCTTTGGCGGATATAAACATCCGCCGCTGATATCGACTTCGAAATGCGGATACGGACGCTAAAATAGGATGTTGAGATTTGCTTGGATTTAAAGAAATGTCTGTAATGGGAATTGTATCCGTTGAAGTCGGATACTGATCCGAGAAATATGGTCTCGTTTGTGTAATGAGAATCTAAGCTGAGTTGATAGTGTCTAGTTCAGAGAATGTCATGACTGTACTTCTCAATAACTTGCCAAAGTCTTATAAGTCATTATTTATGGGAAAGGTTTCAAAATAGACTGTCTCATTGGTCTTGTGATCGCAGGTGCTGCTGTTAAGCATGAGGTCCCGGGTTCCATTCCCGGCTAGGGCAAAGTGTTAATGGGTTTTCCATCTGAAATTTCTCAGTAGCAGCCTCGATTCTGGATTTGTGCCCAGTTGATGGCAATAGGCTCGCCCCCGTTACATGGAACTTAAACATAACTGGCAACATGTAGGGTACTAAAGATATACCTCTGCCTATCCCTTCGGGGAATACAGGCATGATGCTATGTTAAAGATACCCAATACAATGCAATTAACAAATCATGCGTAATATTTCCTTTGCAAGCTGGAATTTATGGGGAACCCATAAACGATACTGAACTTTAACAATACAACACAACAACAACAACAACAACACAATACAATTAAGTATACTGCTTAGAACATGTTGGTCACCAATATTGGACACATTTTAGTTAATATCCTATTAATGCATAGGTACTAACGTAGTTTACGACCAAAATGTTGTCAAAATTAAAAAACGCAAAAAGACGCAATGCGCAAACCTCAGCCTGAAATTACGACGTCAAGAACCTTCTTTCTTACATCGTAAAATAACTAACGTATTTTATATACATTAGGTACGTACTTCACCTAGTACATTTACACGGTACAAGAATCTCTTAATCCAGAAAAGCTAAGCATAAATCCGTTTCGGTTCTCGGATATTCGGATAATCCAGCGACGTAGATATCCAAAACGGATTAATGTACACCACTATTTCCTTTTGTCGTTATTACCTGTTCCTCAAAGATAATTTCAACTAATTTACAATAACAGTTCGAGTTTCGCTATGATAATGAAATATTGACTAAGTTTGCCTATCGTCTTCTGGGGGTCCAAAAAGGCCGTTTTAGTAGAATCCTATTACGATAGTAATATGAACTAAAATCATAAAATGGTCACAAACTGACAATTCATAATATTATCTGTTTACAATCATTCAAATCACGTAATTCATCTGTTTAACAGTTTTTTTTATGGAGATTCGTAAAATGGTCCAGAATTTATGAATTTATGAGCTTTATTGAAGTTTAATGTCAAATAGCAGAATCTTAAGAAGTTGAATATCGATAGAATTTACTGTGGATGTTGAAATCTGGTTCCAGCGGGGCAATTTCGGAACAGACTAACATTAGCAATGGCTTTCATTTTGACAGTATAACAACATTGCGTTATTTTCGTTGTTGAGCAGCGACTTGCGCAACCCAGCGCAGGGCACGCCACTATAGCGGCGGTAAGACCCTTTATGAGGGAGTGGCTGGAGAGACCGCATGCCGCCCTTACTTTCCGACTGAGAGAGGTATTGTCCGGACATGGGTGCTTCGGAAAGTACCTGTGCCGCATAGGCCGGGAACTGACACCCGGTTGCCACCATTGCAACTGTCTCGACGACACGACGCAGCACACCGAGCTTGGGCAGTGCAGCGCCGTGACCTCGTCGCGACGGTTGGTGCTGCGGATACTCTCTCGCTTCCAGACATGGTCCAGTCCATGGTCGGAAGTGAGAGCGCGTGGGTCGTTGTCGCCAGCAGAAGAACATCGTGTGGTTTTAGTCAGTAAGAGTCTGACAGACCCCTCCACCCGCCGCAGGGTGGAGGACATCCTTGAGGATATCCACACGACAAAAAAAAAGGCAAACGATGGTGATATTTTCCCCCAACTTGTTATTTTTTGTGTTTGTGTGTTTTTCTCTGCATCATGTTTCACCGCAAATAAACGTATTTTCTTTCTTTTTCTTTCTATGATGGATGAGATTTAGCCTTTTGTAAGCTAGAAAATAGTGTCCATTTAAATGGTTTGTAAAATAATTAGTAGCCTGTTGACGCCAAAAAATATAAAATAAAATAATTTGACCCTTATAATCTAAAAGGCCTCGTACTCTAATTCATTAATACATAAAATGTTTAAGATTATTGTTATGATGAGCATTCGTTCGCTTCCTATATCCATCCCTTTCCCTCCCATAATGATTGAGAGAAAAGAGGACTTACTTCAGCCATCTCTGGCTGATGTCGGAAGCAGTTCCGTTCTTTATGCGCGTATGGAGTCGATATATTTAGCAAAACACTTTGCAACAAGACACCGCTGGAATCGCATGTACGTATTTATGTGCGTGCGCGCGCAATTTCTGTTTTTTTTTCTAACAACCTACTAACGTTGAGTGAACATCAATCATGACTGACAGTGCAGTGATTTCATGACGACGGAAATACCGACTAGTGAAGCCACGTGGAGCCAGCTAGCTAAACAGACCACACCAGTATTCCAAGTCAGTCCTTACTACCTTAGCGACGATGCTCTCCACGAACGCGTGACGTAATAATGAACGCGTACAGTACCTAAAATCTCACCACAAACGTAATATCAACCCTATACAATTAATCCTCTATAGCCCTTTCCAAAAAGTAGATTCCTATGTATTACAAGCAAAATAAAATATACTACGATAACACTTTTTCAACAATTTCATTATCATATTTTCCAATACTTTTGTGAACAAAAATAGATGTTTTTTGTCTACCCCGTTTTTAATTAACATGCCTCAAATTGGGAAAATAAATAGACTATTTTAATTGGACAAAAGCCTTTTGTATAATTTTTTTTGAATAATGGTTTGTTTCGACTGTAGCGTAACAGCGACGCTACGCATACAAATCATTGGTGGACGTTTTTATTGCTTTGATGAAATGTTACCTTTGTATCTTATGGGTATATATCAGGATATCTGGGTCAGAATATGGAAATGTTAGCAGTAGTGTAAATAAAAATAACGTTGAGCACCCATTGCATCTATTTAACCGACTGCGGCTAAACCCAAAAAGAGGGTAGTGTTTACCCTGCATGTTACTATCCAACTAATTGTCTCGTAGACACTAAACGAGCGAACGAATTTTAAGTTTATCGTGTTTAGATATCGATAACCAACACGTCTGCGTAGTTCCGCTAGCTAATTTAATTTGACCCTGTATAAGAAACTCTTTTGCAAAATTTCATGCTTCTAGACCCAGCGGTTTAAAATAACAATTAATAAAAATACTTTTATTCAGACCTTGATTCATATTATGATGTTAGTATTACACATTACTTATAAGCTATGTTAGTAATAAATCTAATACAAAATTTCAATTCATGCATCTGTTGCACTCACCTGACGCACTGGGTACATGAACATGTACATGTAGTCAATGCGCCATGATGGCGCAACATGGCTGTTTTTGCAGTGCGCAATGTCTGTCGGTGAATTTAAGATTTTTATTAAGTAGATTTTCCATAATACCTTTACAATAACAATAACCAACGATCTAAAGAAAAAAGAAAGAAAAATTGTTTATTCTGCACACCCAAGACGCACAGTTAAAAAAACTAGACAAAATACATACACTAATAAAAAGTAGTTAAAAGCCTCGTATTCAAAACCAAAAAAAAAAACAACGCATTTCCAACTATTTTCAATTCACATAAAAAGTAAGCTGACTGACATACAAATCATTCGACGGACACATAAAGGCGTCATGAATTGTGACTGTGAACGAGGCTATCTGTTCACGAGCGGATATATTTTTCACGCTTGTGGTCGAAACGGCCAGAATTTACGAACGAAAAAGTTTTTTTCAAATTAATTCATCTATGGTATTATAGAGGTATGAGGAACAGGGTGTAAAGCTCACTCATACCTCCATAGAAAAGGGAGGATCCTCCGACCAGACCGGTGTCGTGTCTGGTGGGCAACTGCCCGACGATTGATGTCGGGATGTTGTATATATGATAGTTGCACGGTAAACTCTGCTTGCGCGATGCAGGATTTTGCGTGACGTCAGTGTGACGTGTAGCTCGCATGTGGCATTTGTAGCTGCCGCTACATCATCATCACGCAAATACTGCCCGAAGAGGAAGGCATGAGGTGTCTGGGATCTACGATTACATTTTGCATATTATGTTTGAGTCCCATGTAACAAGGACAAAGCTGAAATATCTTATGTGCCAGTAATTATATCGCCATCCTTCTACCCTTCAAATCTTAACACAGAAATGCTGCTAGGTGGCAGACATTCATGGATGCCGGGAGTTGGGTGCAAGAGGTTACTTTAATTTCGGAAGTCGGTGTCTTTGGTTGTATATATTCGTTTTTGGGCACCGACTTCCGAAATTAAAGTTATTTTTCACGTTTTTTAGTGTTTTTATATGGAAGTCGGTTGTTATTTTGAAAAAAAGTTTTTATTTTTCACTTTTTAGTTGTGAAACCTACCCCACACACATTCGTATACCACTACTTGATATGTAAATAACCGTGACAGGAAATTATTATAACATCATCAATATAAACTAAGTGGGAAAAATACGAATTATGAAGGATAACTCAAAAACTACTGGTCAGTACTTGATCAAATTTAAATGGGACCACATGTGAAGCACCAGCTTTCAAATAAAAAAGAATCGTCCAAATCGGTTCACCCAGAAAAAAGTTCTGAGCTAACAAACATAAAAATAATAAAAATTAAATTAAAAAAGAAATATAGTCGAATTGAGAACCTCCTCCTTTTTTTGAAGTCGGTAAAAATATCAGAAAACGCCTAATAGAATAATAGAAAACTCAACCTATACGAGGCGAGACCCTAAAATTTTCTGCAATCTCTCGATTTTAATACTTTTGTGCATTATTCAACAAAGTAGCTACCGAACTCCGAAAATCTAATCGACCCTAGGCGGTGTGCTATCATTACCGAGCTTGCTCGCTCGCTGTTGCCTCCTACTCTGTCTTAATTCTTAAGCTTTTTAAATAAATCGACTCAGTCAGTCCTCTTTATGTATTCATGGACAAAGAAAAACCTATCCCATTCGAGGCGAGATGCAAAAATTATCGAGCTCGCTTTGCTCGCTCTTGCATCCTACATTCTCTTAATTGTTAAGCTTTTCTGCATAAAACGACAAAATTACTCCTTGTATGAATGGACAAACGGTAACCTAAGATATCTTAGATAAAGTGCAAAAATGATAGAGCCCGATTCGTGGAGCTGAAGATGCACCCCCTCAAAATAAACTTGCTGGCGCCCATGCAGTCATTGTTATGGTAGTAGTAACTTTACTGGACGAAATAATTTAGAAAGAGCACTACTACTGTTCTTATTTATTTATTATAATTAACCAGTTATACGTACAAAGGTAATGCTCGTTTCTCAAGAAGTTTCTTCCGGCATACCTCTTCTTCTTTTTCATGTCGCTGTCACGACAGTAATTCAAATTTTCTTGTCCCAAAAATTTGCCACCGCTACTATTTAACTGGCGACAATAGCCAATGATGGCAGCAACCATACTTTTGTGGTGGCATCTATAACTTCACATGCGAACTACGCATCACACCGACGTCACTCAAAAATCCTGCATCACGCAAACAAAGTTCGACGCGTAACTAGCATATATACAACGTCCGGACATCAATCGTCGGGCAGTTGCCCACCAGACACTACACCTGTCTGGTTGGAGGATCTTCGCTTTTCTATGGAGGATGAGACACTTTACACCCTGTTCCTCATACCCCTATACTTTTATTGTAAGCCAGAAACTTTAAAACTTTAAAACTAAGACTTTCATTCTCCAAAAAAATCTATGCCCTTTTTCTCTCACTTAGCTATTACTAGCTTCTGCCTGCGACTACGTCCGCGTTGAATTTCGACACCCAACCCACCGCATCGCATCGCATCGCCCGCCCCCGCTAATTTATTACATAATTTTCGCTTAGCGTTCTTTCTGACGTTTTCTTTTGGTTACGCTCCTAAGGGTCTTAGCGTGAAATCATGAACAGGGCTATAAAATGCAAAAAAATAAAAGGAATACATCTGGTAGTTCCAGAGATTGGCGCATTTATACATACAAACAAACTCTTGAGCCTATTATATTAGTATAGATTAAACCAAAAATCTGAGAAAATAAACCCAAAATATCAGAAAGATTTGTAATATAAATCATTGAGCGGACGTATATAGGCGTCATGAATTGTAGCTTCAGCTATTTGTTGGTATGAGCCGTGAAATATGTTTATCTCGCGCCGGAAAACACCAAAATACGTTACCATTCGTAACATATAGGAATGATCCCGTAATTGAGTAACAAATTATACTTTGCTGTACATTACACCTTTTCATTTTCGGGGTGAAACGTTCAAAAGGCGCCTGACCTTTCGAGATACGACCGTGGAGTGTGAGCTTCTTCATCATCATAATTGTCAGCCTTATTCCACCTACTGCTGAGTATAGGTCTCCTCCCTTTTGTGTTAGGCTTCGCTGGTCTGTACGAGTCTCACCCAGGTCTTCCCTACGATCTTCTGTAGGTCATCCACCCACCCTCCTGGTTATTGGTCTACCAACTACGGTCGTAGACTTCTTACCTCACTAAAACCACCCTGGTGGTCACTGGCACAATGACATGAAGGGCCTAAGAAACCCCCTGTGGAAGACCAATCGGCTTGTCTCTCTGGTCCAGTCAAGCACGCTTGCAAAGTGTAAATTTAGCAGTCACGACTTCTGAGTTCAAACTTTACCTTGGATTTTATCATAATCATTTCAGCCAAAAGTCGTCCACTGACATAGGCCTCCCCCAAGCATCGCCACTTCGACCTGCTCTGTGCTTCTTGCATCCGTGGATTCCTGCGGTCATCACTGATTCAATCAATCGTTTCAGCTTGGGCAAAAATGCTTTCGATGTTGTTAAATACATAAATTCATAACACCATGTCCAGATGTCCAGCGGATGGCTGTTCTCCTCTTTTCAGGTCTACAGGTCGCAATTCTCAACCTATTTTCGTAAAATTTTGAGAGCAGGTTCGATAATTATACGGATATTTTTTGTCGGTCTATCCATCTGGTGGGCCTTCCAACGGAGTCTTCCTGGTCACACTCCAGAACCTTTAGGCCCCATCAGACATCTGTACTGCGAGCAATGTGCACTGTCCACCTCCACCTTGAAGTTACTTAGTAATTGGCGAAATGTGGATACATGAAAGCTGCTCCCATAATTCTTCCCTCTGCCTTTCCCTACGGGGAATACAGGCGTAATGTTAGAAAGAAAGAAAAAGTATTTGTTGATACTCGCACAGGATTATCACAAACTAAATTAAACCCATTCATAAAACAAAAAAACAAAAGTAAAATGAAAATAACAACAGAAAGTCCTGTACGAGGCCAAAAGGCTCCTATCTCAGCATGATGCTGGGACATTTAAAAATAAGTGTCGCAGAGCTGGTATAATGTTATGAACAAGAATGTTAATATTGTCGAACCGAATATTTATTTAATTTCTGAGGCACTATTTCCACAAAAAAAAATCTATTACATTTACCACCACTTTTTCTATACCAGTGTATCAATTTCATTGCCATGATTCATTCCAAATAAACATGAATATTTTACTAATACTTTAGTAAGTATAGGACGGATACTTACCGCCTTTCCAATATAGAGGACGGGCGGTTTGTCACGAACTTGAAAGTGTGGTCAGTCGAAAAGCGGCTTAAAAAAGAATTGCCAAATGATAAATGATTTTATTTCTGTAAGTAGATTTGTACAAACACTTTTACACGTCAATCATATTTTTTAAACTAGATTAGGTCGGCGTTTTCTATCTGACTACTCTGAGAAGAAAGGCCGAAATAAACTCAAAGATCACAGTCTCTTTTAAAAACCAGACATATTCTTGGTCAGATCATGTGAAGACCATGGATATTTTTATCTGAAATGGTCAAACAAACATCATATCTGTTTTCACGAAGGACTAGACAGAGCTCCAAATAGTAAATACACCTACATTTGCCTAGTTACGTTTAGTCCTATTGGAACGCAACTGGCACGAAAGTATATCTGCTGCCCCGCACTAGCCCACAGCTTAGCTACGCACATGTATTTAACCTTGCTTTGTATGGAAATGTAAGCTGGATCATAATCAAAAATCAAAATCAAAATATTTTATTTCACATAAACTAACATGGGCACTTATGAAACGTCAGAAGCTAGGTGCACGGTTCTAATTGGTTGTTTCGTCGATCGTCCACTGCGACCCACGGCCACGCTACGCACGAATGCGTGGCTGAAGAACCAATGAACCGCGCAGTAACATGGCAAACATCTCCGTGCACATCCTACATACAATTCGCGCAAAATTTTATGAGCTCTCGGAAGTTGCAGCGAGTGGCTGCGCAGTCAAAAACTCAAAACTCAAAGCATTTGTTTCAAATAAACCAATTACAGGCACTTTTGAATTGTCAAGGGGTCGGTCAGTCAGAAAGATGAAGCTAGTTGCCCATTCCAAAGCGTAGTAGGTACCTATGGAGAAGAACAGTATGTTTAATATAAGTTTTCGAGGGAACTCTCAACTCAACCAACAACAACTCAACTGTACCATGCGTGGTTTCGTTCTTGGGTCTACGTTCAGAGGGCTCATAAAGTTTTGCGCGAACTGTAGCACTGGACGGTCTACTTAACGACTCATTCCTTATTTCTGTATCGGCATAAACTAGGAGTATGCGAATTCTTCATGTCGTGGTCAAAATATGTATTTTCCACTCATTATCTACCTAGTCTAGTAATTACGGAAATGAAAAAATTTAAAAAGCATCTCCATGATTTATTAGTAAAAAAATGCTACACTCTATAAAAGACTTCCTATCAGACAAATGACTGCTCCAATATAGTCCTCCTCAGTCATGATGCGTTCAGTGGCCCACTGATGTGTACCTACCTTGATTTGCTCCGTTTTATTTTTATCTTATAAGTGAAATAATAATAATTTGTAACAATAATTGTAATTTTTTTTTTCTATATAATTATTCTAAGCCCCAAAGGTGGGACGTAGCTGATCGCAATTTAACAATTAAAGACCTGTATTATGACCTGAGATCCACAATAAAGATATTGAATTGAGTCTTTTCCTAACTATGTTAGGGTAAGCTTCCAGTCTAACCGGAAGCTGTTGAATACCAGTATTTTACATGAAGCGACTGCCTATCTGACCTCCACAATCCAGTTACTCGGTAACACGGTACCCCTTCGTCAAACTTTTGGGCTTCTGATTACCCGTAACGACTGTCAAAGATTTACGAATGACGGGATCAACGGCTTAACGTACTTTTCGAGGCACGGAGGTGTCTTGATATGTAATGGATGATCACCCATCCACGAACCGACCGCGCTCAGCGTAGCTTAACCTTCAATCGACCCATGCGGCTGTTATTACCACATAATTGCCCGCTCATGGAGGCTATTTTAATGCGTTATCTCACTATAATAATTCTCGTTTATAATTACCTAAATCATAAATTACTAGATCGGTCAATATACCAATCAAATGCAGGCGGCCACATTGAGCTGAAGTGCCATAAATTATTGATCTGACAATTCAATAAAGCCGTTAATTAATCGCGAGTGTGCTTAATGTGGCATGCATTTACGGAATTTAGTGTTGAAATTGGTTTAAACATTATTATTAACATTAAGTAACCCGAACGCTATGTCTTTCGTTACGCGGTCGCCCCTGCAGAACTTTTCGGCTCCATCGGCCATCATTGTAATCTACCGCCAAACAATAGCGTTGTATTTTCTGGTTTGAAGGACTCTGGTGGCAGTGTAGTTACAGATAGATACTTGAGACAAATCAATGGTGGCCCAGTGGTAAGGGCCGTGACTTACGAGCTGTAGGTCGTAGGTTCGAACCCAGACAGGCGCTTTACTTTGTGTAAATTATTTCATCACCACTGCTCGCAAAAACGGTGAAGAAAAACATAGTGAGGAAACCAGCAAGTTCTAGAACCAAAAATTCGAAGACATGTGAGATCTAGCAACCCGCACTGAACCCGTGTGTGTGGTGGATTACGGCAAACTCCCTCTCAAAGAGAGGAGGCCTATGTCCCAGCATTGGGAAAGTTATAAGCTGATTATGTTTAAGACATTTCAGTTTTGTCCCTGCGATGGCATCCGCCTTCTATGTCTTTGGTACTCCATATGTCTATAGGTTGTGGTGATCCCTTACTATCAGATAAACCTCTGGACTAGTGAATACAATCTCGTCAGATACGAGACGACATTCTCGCATCTCGCGAGATCTCGAGCCTATGTTTGAGATTCAATCTCGTGGAGATACAATTTCTTTCTTGAAATCTCTTTTGAGATGTATACCAATACGGTCGAGATCTCGATAGAGATTTCTCTTCTTCTTCTTTCTCTCTTATTATATTCAATCAAATCAACCTATCCCATTCCACTGCTGGACATAGCCCTCTTCCAGGGTGCGCCACAACACCCTGTCCTCCGCCTTCCGCATCCAGTCTGTCCCAGCCACCTTTTTGAGGTCGTCGGTCCATCTAGCTGGAGGCGTCCCACACTACGCTTGCCGATACGCGGTCTCCACTCCAGGAATTGTCTGCTCCACCGGCCATCAGTCCTTCGACAAACATGGCTAGCCCACTGCCACTTCAGCTTGCTTACTCTGCAAGCTCTGCAAGCTTATTATTTATGTATTATTATTATCTCGAAAACGACATTTGAGGCCGACCTCGACACGAGGTTTAGGCCCTTTTTATACACACGTTTATCTTGCTGTAAAAAACTACAGTTTATTCGCCGTGTGTTGACACGGTCATCCGTGTTGGATGGATCACTAAGACAGCTTGTTGACGGATACATTTTTTCTACTGCGCGGTTTATACGCCGTGTGTAGGTATGATTCATCAGTGTTGTATAGATCCCTATGGAAGCTTCTTGACGGATCATTTTTACTATGGCGCGGTTTATATTCCGTACCGTAAGAAGCCGTGTCGTGTAGAAAGTGCCTTAACGCGCGAGACATCTTCGCGAGATTTTTTATGTATATGTTTATTTTTAATTTTCGTATGCTGCACTGGGTGACGTCATCACGTCAGCGCCGGCTATCGCTGACAACCAGCGCTGGGGCTCTGTCTCGCATAGGGTTGTATCACAATGCTGAGCGATTGCTGTTTTACGTGAATATGACGCATATTCTCCCCCAACTCGTTGTTTTTTGTGTTTGTGTGTTTTTTCTTTGCGTCATATTTACCGCAAATAAATGTATTTTCTTTTTCTTTTCTTTACCTCCAGTTGCCAATCTCGACTTTCTGTATTCTAGAGAACCTGTTTATATGTCATTCAATAACATAAAAAGCTTCTAGGTGAAGCACTGTAAAAGATTAAAATAGGTCTGTGGTAGAACTGAACATTATCTAGGATTAATCCGTGTCTCAATGTCAACCAAGCGGAAGGCACTGCTTACTGCGGATTAAGTAATCAATACTGACTGGATACGGCAGGGCGAGGTGACGGATAGCTTACGTAAGATAATAGTTAAGATAGTCTGTATTAAAATGCGGTTTTCATTGTAAGTATGAAATTAAAGAAAATTTCTGATGATTCGACTAACTTTAAAACAGTTTTTAACAACGTACCTAATAGTAAGTTTGTTACAAACTAACTAACCCGATAGACGTTGCCCTGTCCAATTTTTTATAATAATAATAATAGGTTGTCTTTGGGTGCACTTGCACAGTGCATACAGGGATAATCGCCGGCTTGTGCTTCATTTCCTTTACTTATAGATTCTAACGGACCTCTGCGAGTTGGCTTCGGCCCCTCGTATGCCTACCAAAGGTGCGGGACCTCATGGTCCCGAGATATGCGAAAAGCTTGAATATAATAAATAATAATAATAATATATTTATTTGTTAGATCAGTGCAATCCATATTATTAGTAAGGACATAAACAACTTACAAACCAGTGTTAGTACATATACCTCCGTCAATTAATAAATTCAAAAAACACGTCAGAGAAGATAATAATAATAATAATAATAAAATCCATCATGTTCATACAAACTACTTCTGGGCACGGTAATAATTCATACGAAATTCCCACACAAAATGGACTTTCAGTTTTCCCGAATTTCCCATTTTTCCTGGCAATTTTTCAAATTTTTATACATACATACATAAACTCACGCCTTCTTCACATGGGGGTAGGCAGAAACTACAGAAAGCCACCTGCTACCATCCTTACATACTCCTTTTGCCTCATTTACGTTCATACATATGGTCATACACGCACGCTGGTTGCGAGTACTGCGCACTAGACCTTTCTGAAGAAAGGTCAGCCGTATTAAAAAAAAAAAAATCCGTAAAAACCTGATTCGGCCTAGTTACAAACATTTTAAAATTTTCCAAATGGGTCCAGCCATTCCGAAGTGATGCGCTTACTCACGAAGATCATTTTATTTTTATTCTAAAGATTCGAAATTCGAACGGTGTATCGTGAATCCGCAATGATTTACTTTAAAAACAAATGAGTTCGCTTTCGAATTGTGTGCGCTCACTTGAGTGAGGTACCAAACGGACTTTACAAAATAGCTCTACCACTGGCAAAAAACGCTTATAAGCGTTGTAGTTACCTACCTAGTTACTTATCTCTGTTACTGAGTATACATAAGGGATTATGTGTGTCTAAGTACCTCCACATATCACTCACCACAAGATCAATTAAACAGACAAGCCGTTCGACGGACCAGATAATTTATTACTGTATTTTAGCATACTGATAGACATATTTGTCGGTATTGTACCGTGGTTATAAAAAAGGTCCTTTGTTTGTTCACCGCATTTTTGTAAAGTAAAAAATGTGTTTGATGGTCGGGAAAATTTTGTATGAACTGTTTTGTAACGGATTGTCACTATACAGGGTTTTTGACAGGGAGTGTCATTTGCAAGCACATATATTGTATTTTTTTAAGCTATTGCATAGCTTTTATCGCGGGCTTTGAGCGCGGCGACCGAATCAAGAAATTCTGTAACGAAAATAAAACCTAACACCCCCCACTCCGCCTACCATGTAGCTCGGCCGAGCGTTCGCTTAACGTGTATGTATATGGTACGACTGTACTTGAATTAATATCAAAGAAAAAAAAATACTGCATAAATAAAACATAAATAATTAATTATAATTGCATAAGTTGATAAAAAATGCTATGCAATAGCTTTACCGCGGCAGTCCCCGAGAGCCACACGTGTTTTTTTTTTTACCTTGACACCATTCTATGACTGGCAACACATAATTAAGCAATTTTATAGAACCGACTGTACGTATAGTATTGTGTAATTTCCATGCCGAATAAAAATCGATAAAAGCTATTAAAATTTCAAAAACAACCGTTCTTTTGATCTCAATTTGAATTAAATTGATTTCGACCTCCTTTAAAACCGTCAGTCAACCATTCAAGAAACATTTATCATTAGAAAACTCGGGAAGGTGTTGTGTAGACAAAAACATATTTCTTTTGTAAAAAGTTGATCTCGGAACAAGCACAAAAAGAAACTTTGTTCGCTCTTTTCATGGCGCATCCCTTACACTTCTTCTAAACATGACGGCTCTTTTGTCTCATAAAAAATATTACTTCGCTGCCTCTGTAAGGGTAGGTTCATATTAGCGCTGCGCAATTTAATGACGACTAAAACTATGGCTCTAAGGGTGCTGTTGGTAAATGCTTATCTTGGCTGTCTGTGCTTGAAGATGCGAATATAATAATTACATAACTTGCACGGTGAAAAACTGCTTGAAAGCATGGACGAACAAAAAAAGTCGGACAGATTCTCGCTAGCAAAAAACTGTGTCACTTAATGCGGCCACCTCGCTGTAAGTACAGCTCGCCGTCCGGTAAGGACCAGGCCCGGGTCGACGGCGTGTCGTGTTCCACGCGTGCCTCAAAGAGATGTCAGCACCATTGACGGGGTCCGATAGGACGATAGGACCGATGCCTGCCGGGGTCATGGATTGTTTAAAAGAGTTACCGTGGCACTGGCGCACAGGCAACTGAAGGAACACGGGTGGGTTTTAGTCCTGATGAGCTCTCCCGCTCCGGCCAGAGCGGGAGAGGTCATTTGATGATTTGCTACCCAAAAAAAAAAAGGGCCGCTGTACGCACACATTCACAAATTAGTCGGCCGACGCGACGGTGGGCCATTACGCGCGCAAACGGTAACACCCACACATAAACGGGACTCAGTTTTGTCTTAGCGGAGTTGCGTCGGATTTTTTTTATCGTCCATGTTTGAAAGTGTCAATATCTATGCATTTATTTGGAGTTTGAGTGAAACTCAAAATAGCAATTAAGAGAAATAATAAGCATTGAATTACACCTTTATATAGCACTATTAAGGGTGATTTTCGTAGTCCAAGTGCTACCATTAATGTGCATATTACTGTACCGACTCATAAAAAATAGTGACGCCAGTACAGTTGGGACAATAGAATCTCAACAGCGTGTTTATTCAATGATATATACACTAAGACCCATCAACGGAATACCTTCCCGGGACAAAGACGTAAAGTCAAACAAAACGAACCACAGAAAGAGCGCGTATACAAGAACTTGGGACAAGTATATGTTATGTTGCAGTGTCTCAAAATTGGTCTTGGCTTCTGATAAGAGAGGCTACTTCTTATTTTGAAATTTTCATGTCTGTTTGAAATTCCCAAAAGAACTAACGTATAAGCCAACCAGAGAGAAAAATCGTATTGACGCAAATGTGTACACACCCTAACAAAATTGTTACCAACTCCCAAACTGCTCATGAGCTCCACTTTGTGATAAAAGGCAGACTAAATTCTGACTTTTAAAGAGGTTACTTTATTTAATGGGCCATTTGGTTTTAAGAACCAGACGGTTTTGTGATGGTCATATATATCACGGAGAAGGTACGTCTCTCTCGTTATCATCAGTCATATTTTAACTACTGTGGGCGTACTATGGGAAGCGTTGGTTATTGCGTAATAGAAAAACTGTTTGCAGTGCAAATCAAATTATAATTTACGAACAAATTAATCACAGTAGCGAATCACACACTGTAGGTACACGACACAACTATACAGAACGCGCGACAGTTTCTAAACGTGTTCACTGCTTGACCGCCACCGACCAACTCTGCTTTAACTCTGTTAAAGCATTATGTTGTAGACTCTGTAGAGCGCCGCCTTGGAGCGCTGGCGTCCCGATTAGTCAAAGTTAACAACAGACACACACATTTAATACAGGTTTACTATACAATATAATATAACGGATAGCGTACATCAGTGCCTCAAGCTTTTATATTTTTTATATATGTCGGAAATATGTTAAATCAATCGTTTAACTTTGACTAATGGGGTTGACAGCGCCACCAGGTGGCGCTCGACAGAGTCTATAGCAGAGGTTGGTCGGTGGCGGATGCCTATCCGCCACCGACCAACCTCTGCTATAGACGTGTTCACTGCCTAATGAACACGTTTAGAAACTGTCGCGCGTTCCATATAGTGGTGTCGTGGACCTACAGTGTGTGATTCGCTACTGTGATTAATTTGATCGTAAATTATAATTTGATTTGAACTGCAAACGGTTTTTCGATTGCGCAATAACCAACACGTTATTGTTTACTTTTTAGTCTCAAAGATTTATTATTATTAACATCTGAGTTCTTGTGCCCACCGTCCGGCGTCATCGTCAGGCCCTGGACGTCATCTACTAATATAGTACTTGTCAAGATAAATAAAACGAGCCCAAACTCGATGAGGTAGCGTTGTTTTATTACGGAGTTTCTGTGGCCACCTTCCGGCTCTATCATCAAACCCCTGATACCATCTACGATCAGAGTAACAATCAAGACAAATCAAACAACCTGAAACTCGGAGGGGTTGCGTCGTTTCGTTATATAGTTCCTATGGCCACCTTCCGGCTCCATCATCAAATCAGCTCGAAGGTATCAAAATATTGCATTGTCACCGACCATATATTCGTGTGCCAAATTTTAGCTCAATCGAACACCGGAAAGTGGCTCAAATTTAACTTGCAGATTTTGAAAGGACGACTACATACGAACATTGTAATTTAAATAAAAGCTTGTAAATCAGCTTCGATGAGTGACAATACCTGAGTGCTTATATCCGGGCAGCCTTGCTACTGACTTTGACAAAGTATATATTTTTTCCTCGTCATGTGCAATTTTCGTTTAGCTTGTATGTAAATACTACTTTTGATATTCAATTGTTTCGCGTTCAATTTATTGTCCCTTGGTTTTGCAATAGTGTTATTCTCTAAAAAACACTTCGAAATTCGAACGGTGTCTCGTTTTGAATCCGCGATGATTTACTTAAAAAACAAATGAGTCCGCTTTCGAATTGCGTGCGGTCACTTTAGTGAAGTTCCAAGTGAACGATATAGAACTGAATTCTCTAAGAATATACTAATTAATTTCCACACACAAAACATTATTATTTCCTTCACTAAAAGCATAAATCTCTCAAACTTCTGCTAAAGACCAAACAAATATTAATTTAGACAGTTCAAAGTTAGCCTCTAGTTCAAGTTAGTCTGTCAGCTTGTAGGATCGTTAATAACATAGGACCCTTTGAAGGGTGAACGACATTATGTATGTGTGCTATTGTTACATAGTTTATAGAATAGGTTTTGACGATTCTAGGAGGCCTTTGCGAAATGAGCTTAAGAGTTCATGTAACTATTGCGCTACTCCATTTTACTGGCATTCACGGACTAGAAAAAAATGAAGGACTCCGCGCCTCGCGTATCGAATGTGAAGTACTATAAGAATGTCGGACCGTTTGTACAAACATGGCTCACGCACACATTTACATCATAAGGTGCCGACCGGCCGCCATTACGCGGCACTACGGTGTCATTGTAGGTACTGCTTACGTCAAGTAATAAAATAAAATATGTTTTCTTGTTGTGAAATGGTGTAAAAATAATTCTACATCCCAGAAAAAGTGTCATGAAATAACATATCACAAGTAAGACACTTATTTACACACACACACACATAGATCGGTACGGTGCTTCACTTTCGGTATGCGTGGCGCGGAATCCTTCTTTTTTTTCTAGTCCGTGCTGGCATTTCAATTTTTTAAATTGAGAAACAAAATGCTGCTTGGTGGCAAAAAAAAAAAAATGATAGTCGTATGTCCGGGGAATTACGAGTTTGATACTTTTTCTCGTTTACAAAGAGCTCTAAAATGATGATGTAATAAGTTTTTTTTCAGTGGCAATGCCCCTGACGCTGCAATAAAAGTGGCCACGTATTGGGCCCAAACAGTATAATTTAGATGAACCGTCGATACGAAAAGAAGATGAAATGTTCATCTATCCTTATCCTAAAATTTTGAGTAATGTTTTTGTATGTAATCTCAAAAAACCCAGATTTGGCAGTAAAACCTGAAAGTTATAAATATTTGCACAGTGTAAACCGGCGGTCATAAAAAACCTCAATTTATGTTTTGTTAAAGGACCAGCTAAAGACAAAAATCCGTTTTTGAGCAACCAATTTGGTTGCCCAACCAAACCTGTCACCCAACCATGTCGCACGATCACATCCCTACTCAACAAACAGACACAAAGTCTACAAGTTACGAACGTGTATTTATATTGATTTTGTTTCGGCTAACTTCGGAGCCGCTCGGCTCTTTCCGTCATCCGGTCCTCCCGTGACGAGCGGCGTATTTCATACATTATTACGTTGTTTGTGAAAATGTGGCTTTCGCAAGAGGATTTTGTTTTTTATTAATCTGTATTATTCTTGTATGGATTTATGTAGATTTGACAGGCGTTACGGGTAGTCAGCTTGAAAATCTAACAAGCTGGCTTATCGTGGGGTATTACCCAGTAACTGGGATGTGGGCTACAGATGGGTGGTTGCTCCAGTTGAACTGTCAACCGACCCCAATAAAGATTAGAAATGAGTAGGCGGATGACGATTTATAAAAGTGTTGTTAACTTTGTACCTCAACTTGATGATTTTATATTTTATGTGCATGTGTGTATACAGACTACGCACCTGACCTCTCTGAAGAACATCACCAATAAGGTCACTATAAGTCCTCCTAGAGCGTCCCCTCCTAGAATTAGTCTTTCTAGGGCGTCCCCTCCCGACATTTCCACTCACATCTGCCTTGTAAATACTTTTTATTAGTCGCTTTTTATTCATCCTCTCAACATGACCAAACCATCTAATAATAATAAATTATAATAAAAGTTTTATTGTTCCTCACACAATTATTCTACAGCACAAAATTGAGGCAGCCCCGGTAAGTTATAAGGTTACAATCCAGGGGAGGGGGGTTAAGGGTAATCTAAGGATACTCTTTTAAATTTTTGGCACTAAATCTTCTTTGTAACACATAAAATTTATTATTTATATAAAACAAATTCACATTTCCTATCTTTTTTATAACGCCACAAATTGGTTTTTCGCTTTTAATAATAATCAAGTTCCTATGGTAAAGGTATTGTAGTATATTTGATTTACTTACCTGTCTATTGCAATTCCTTTATCTTAAAACTATCTAGTTTCGAGACTAGATTGTCCCATCTGCTCAATTGTTGGATAAAAAAGGTAAAGTAGATTAAATAAATAGCAGCATGTAAGTACATTGACCCCAGAAAATTGAGTTACCAAAGAAAAAAGGAGACCCGCTCTGCGTAAAATTCGTTCAACCAGTTGAAAAGAATGACAGTCCTCTTTTTCTTTCAATTTTCTTTTTTAATGAAACTCTTTTGCGGCATAGAGAAAACTTAATATACCTATCATGATGGCATAAAACCTAACGTTTTAAAGCACCAGGCTCTCAAAAATCTTTGTATGCAGTTTGTTTAAAATCGACTACGTGGTTCCGTGGAACCGATTTATCTATCCTTATGGTTTCTGTTTTGTCCACACTGACCCATCTCAACGGATCATCCTGCACCCAAATTGCATAACACACTGTCTATTACAATCTGAATCATTTTTAAGCCTTTTTGGTAATCCTTTGCTTCATATTTTCGAAAAATTTGTCTGCTCAACAGCGTAAATAACACAATGAATGTTGATGAACCGTCAAAATGAAAGCCATTCCTATTGTCAGTGTGTTACGCAATTATCCTGCTGTATGTTACATAAAATAACAGTTATCCGGTCAAGAGTATAATTGGAAATTACTCTTCCCGTAGCTAGCGAAATTAGGCAATAAAAAAAGGTTTGCAAACCCTCCAATTAGCCATGTGTACTGTTGTTTGTAATTCCAAATAAAGGTAGATTTCACCAATACAATGAAGGTAGATTTCACCAATCCAATTTTTCCAGAATTTCCAGGAAAGGTTCGCATCAAATCCAATAATATCCCTCGTCATGCCTGCAGGTACATTGAATTTATCAATTTGCTCACCTATCTGTTCATATGCTTGCCAGCGTTTTCGGACTAATTGGAAATATAGCATTATCTCAACACTTCTAGAGCGTATATGGGTTCCTAGGACCTACATGTCAATATTGGTAGATTGTGATTATGTAAGTTTGATTAAAATTCTTATTTTAATAATCATCATCAAAAATATTTAATAATATACAAAACGACATTACTGTCTCTTGACAGTAATGTAGTTTCTGAGATTATTGAACATGCATTCATTTATTTCGTTGTTTTTGAATTTTAACCTACTTCAAATAATCCGGTTTTCTCAAAATCTTTTAGAGAATGGAGATCATAGACACTTTAGATAAAATCAGACATAAAATGATTTTCTTTTTATGCATTTTGTTAACTAAAACTTAGTTTAGGTTGATTTTATTATTTGAATAAAGTATGGTATTCTTTAAAAACCAGACAATATTATAGTTTTCACTCTATCTACTTAATCAAATTTTAAATTTACTGGCAGATAACGCACAGTTCAAATGACGCTATGAGAGCCAGAGTGGCCTAACTACTTAAAAAATAGTTTTCAGTAGTAAGGAAAAAACAGAAGCCCTGATTTCAAATAATTTAAACTAAACTAATTTATAAATTAACTAATTTAAATACTAAATTAAAAAAAAGCTAATTAGTAGGCCACTGTGGCGCTATGACTTTTACCGTTTAGAGCAGTTTTATCTGAAATAAAAACAGTATTGAAAAAATGACAGTTAGGACACTCTGGCTCTCATAGCCTCAAATAGCTGGGTATTTCGCAAAAGAATTTCTTATTTAACGAAGGCGATCACTGGGGAAGGATATATGAAAGTTCGCCATGTTTGCCGTTGGTAAATCGGATCTACACAGCTTGTCCCGTATTAAAGTTTTCTGTATTTTTCCAGCATCAAATACAGCAACATTAATAAGAAAACCTCTTGTATTTTCAATGGTCGTTACGTCATCGTGTGAAAGCTGAAAAATATCTTGAATGAGTATCATAGACAAGCCTACCTATGTAGTTATGTAGGTAAGTATACAAAACAAACTTGAAGCTTTTTCAAAGCGGCGGTATTTAACGTTCGTTAAGAGTAATGTTTGTGATATTATATTTTACGTCCACCACGTCAACAGAGATGAATTGACATGAAGTTAAGACTTTGTATGAAAGATAAAGGAGTATCGACATGAAATAAATCAAATTAAATGAAAGGAAGCCTCCGGTGGTTGCGAGAAATATAGGACCAGTCGATGTAGCGACGCTTAGGGAGGCCTTTGTCCAGCAGTGGACGTCTTTCGTTTGATATAATGATGATATAATCATAAGTTCACTTACAAGATTAATAATTTTTTTATATTAAAAAAAAAGATGTACATTTGTTAAAAAATAAGTCTATAAATAATGAATAATGAAGGTACGTTAAGCCGTCCCATTAGCGCCATTTTTCATTAATGGACGATGATGCGACCAGCCTTGTGTTTACTTTGCAAAATGTCTGTTTAATAATGAAGTTTTTAAAATGCAGCTCGCCCTGTGCCGTTAATTTCTAAATTACTTTGTTCATTATTTAGGTGTGATAATATTTGTTACATTATTTTTATTATATTTTTTTTTTTGTTATTACGTTGAAACGTTGCCCCACACTAGAAATTTCTCCTTTATTGTGGGTGCGTTTACAAACATTCAAACTCACATACACAAACAGCCAGACCCGGAACAACTACTTGTAGGTCATACAAATATTTGTTCCGTGCGGGAATCGAAACCGCGACACGCAGCGCAGCAGTCTATCGCTTAACCACTGCGCCAACCGTGCCGTCTAACATTATAAATTAATTATAGGGACGCGTAGTAAGGCGTTGAAATTAATCAAGATTATACCCCTAATTGTCGCATTAATGTGTTAAGCCAATTTGAGGAGAATTTGGGGGAAATGACTTAATTTCCCCTGGAACGTGCCAAAAGCGAAACACGTACAAGAATGTCATTTATTGTATGCCACTGAAAATCCCAAAGATTATTGTGTTTTGAGGACGGTCACTGTGTTGTCATAGTTAGATAGTCGGAGTTGGTCAGACTCCTATATATCTTACCCTCACAAGACGGAGTCGCGCGTAAAGAATCAGCTACCTTGCTGCTCATCATCAAATTGACTCTATGATACGATTTTAAGCTATTGCATAGCTTTTATCGCGGGCTTTGAGCGCGGCGACCGAATCAAGAAATTCCGTAACGAAAATAAAACCTAACACCCTCCACTCCGCCTACCATGTAGCTAGGCCGAGCGTTCGCTTAACGTGTATGTATATGGTACGACTGTACTTGAATTAAATCAAAGAAAAAAAAAACTGCATAGATAAATAAAAAATAAATAAATAATTATAATTGCATAAGATGATAAAAAATGCTATGCAATAGCTTAACCGTGGCAGTCCCCGAGTGCCACACGTGTTTTTTTTTCTTTGTATATAAAAGTCATTTCCGACATCACTGACATCGGCGAAGGGAAACATTGTGAGGTAACTTGGACAAATATATTACATCATAACCAGCCTATAATGTTCCCACTGCTGGGACACAGGCTTCCTCGTGATGACAGGGAATGGGCCATAATACACCACGCGGGCCCAATGCGGGTTGGTAGAAGTCACATGTCTTCGAATTTTTGGTTCGTTGTTTTCCTTCACCGTTTTGAGAGCAGAGGTGATGAAATAATTTACTCAAAGTAAAGCGCTTGTCTAGGTTCGAACCTACGACCTACACTCGTAAGTCGCGGCCGTTACCACTGGGCCACCACTGCTCCTATATAATATATATTACATATAAGTCTGAAATCGCCAATCCCCTTGAGCATGCGTGGTGATTTATTCCCGTGGTTTCTTTGCGTGACAAGAGGCGTCAGGGTTCACAATCTGTCCGATTTTATCACACGTAAATTTGTGAACCGTCCCTGATTGGTCACTCTTGGCGGCAACCGAATTAGTTGCTGTAACTAAGCCCGACCAAATGGGCTAAGTAGATACTGTGACCAACCGCGTGCGAGTGGAGCAAGCGGAGCGAGCGGTGCCGCGGGAACGGCTGGTGAGCGCTACTTCCAAGTTGGTCGTAGTTACTTGGCTATTTAGTAAGCACAAGGTGCGTTCCGTCGCATGCAGGTTTGATACCAGTTCACAATTTGTCGGTATGCCATGGATAGATTATAAACTATCGAAAAATACTGCGTTATATTGTAAATGGTTTGTCACGAGATTAAACTAACAATGTTCATAATCATATGCTGGCATATTATATAAGTGAGGAAAAATATATTAAAAAGAAGATATTGTAGTAACCGAACAATACGAGTTGTTTTCTAAAAGTGGATGGGGAACATCCAAATATAAAAAATGATATTGGATTTCCTACCCACGCCCACATAGTTGAATGAACCATAAAAAACAAGGGTTTATTATATGGGGGATTAGAATTTACTATGGTAGTTTTTAACCATTGTGGCGAGAAGGAATGAAGATTAGTCACGGGGTTTATAAGGCAAATTGAAAGAAATACAGTGCTATTGTGATAGTAAACATGCGCCACTCAACTCTGTAATGTTCAATTGGCACCTCACTCAAGTGACCGCACACAATTCAAAAGATAACTTATTTGTTTTGAAAGTAAATCATTGTCGAGTCACAACGAGACTCCGTTCGAATTTCAAGGTGTTGTTTTCACAATTTTGGTATTCGCTGAATGGTCAACTCCGTGTTTGCACATCATACAATGTATTTATGCAGTACTTGTGTACTTGAGTTTGCACTTTACACTTTTTATTTGTTTTATTTTTCTTTTTTACTTGTATATGTTGTGTTGTGTGCCTTGTAGTCTGTGCTAAATAAATTTATTTTCTTTCATTCGTTCTTAGTACCAGACACATAGGAAATGCATCGTACTAGAGACAACTCTAAAATGATTCAAAACGGAACACAGCAAGGCTTTTTGGCGGCAGAAATAGGTATGGTGGTAATAGGCACTCTCCATGGACGAGCTATTTTCAAACAGCTCCATTTTAGAAAAGAAAGAAGAAAATATGTTTATTTGCGGTAAACATGACGCAGAGAAAAAAAAACACAAATTCAAAAAAAGAACGAGTTGGGGGAAAATATGCGTCACATCCACGCAAAACGTATTTTATAATAAAATACGTTTTGCGTTTGACGAAATTATTTCGTCATCTATCTAGCCTTTTCTCAACCATGTTGGGATCGGATTCCAGTCAAACTGGATGCAACTGAATATCAGTACTCTACATTGAACAACCTATCTGAGCTCTATTTCTTGTAACCTACTTCTAAATGTGTATTGTCTTTGGTCCCTGGCCCTAACATCAAGCAATAGACAAAATTGTCAAACTTTTTGACTTGAATGCGAGGCTTTTGGCTATTTTATATGTGTCTATTAATTAATGTCATTCATTTGTAAGGCGCGTTTTGTTTGTGCAGAATAAACTATTTTTCGTTCTTTTAGAAAAATACCTACAGAACAGTATTTTCTTCCTCGATTCGCCAATATGGAATACTTTGACGGAATGGTAAGAAATGATAATGGGCCGCACCCTCAAACGGCGGGGGATTGCCTGTATCATAAACTTCATAACTTTGTTTGGGGTAGGAGGGGCGGGGTTTTGTTTTGCAATTTTGTTTTATGATTATGTCTTGTTTGAGTTGTGATAAGTATAAGTTTTTTTATGAACTAATCTGCCAGGGAGCTTTCATTGAACGCACTCCTTCAAGAATCAATGGGAAAAGATGTTTATTATAAGACAATAATTTTATTTCCTGCGTGCCTTAATACCTGCATTTAACAGGAAGTAATTGATGCTAAATATAAGCAATAGCCAGTATCGCTGTACCTAGTCATGGCTGACAAACGTTGAAGAAAAACTATTAGGAAAAAATGTAGATTTTATAAAGTTCTACAAAGCAAGCGTGGCAATTCGTGGTCATTTCTTACCTGTATCAAAAGAGGTCTTTGCCCTGGCGTGGAATCCTCTTAGGTCGGAATAAGCAAGGTCAGTATTTAGGTATTATATACAAACATAACATCCCGCCGGTTTCCCCCGAAGGATTAGGCAGAGGAGTATCTACCTGGGTTACCAATAGTACACCCACATTTCGCCAGTTATGTTTAAGTCCCATGTAATAGGGATCTATCCATGGGATCTTGGTTTTACGTTATCATATACCTATTTTGTTTTCAAAGTATTGTCGCCCAAGAGCAATCTTCCAGCGGGTCACTTTAACGTGTCCACGGACATTGACAAATTGCGGGTCACAAGTGCGGGTCATTGTGACCCTCGTCTGCTTGGCATTCATAGGGGAACGATAAACAACAGATAGTTGGTTACAGGTTGTTCAAATTGCATTATATTGTTGTCTATGGCCAGACTAAAGACGTTGTAAGATTTCTATGTGAAGAAGTCACGAACTAAATTGCTTTATTTAAAACCTTCTAAAAACAAAAGAATTTTAAAGGTGTTTTTGTTTCAAACTTTTAGTTCGAATTTCAAACAGTGCCTCGATGTGAATCCAGGATGACTTATTTTAAAAACGAATGAGTTCACTTTCGAATGATGTGCGCTCACTTGAGTGAGGTTCCAAGTGAACTATACAGAACACCACACTCTCTGAACCTTTTCCATCAACTTTGTTTGTACCCATATTAAGCCAATACAATACCATTGCATGAAATAGACGTATATCCGAATGCTTTTATACCATTCTTGTTTCACCCTCGATGGATTTTTACAGCCTCCGATGGGAATCATCTGATCCAATGGGTGAGTCTTTCAATTTCAAAGCAAGAAGTATTTCTACACAAAAGTAGGAAAAGAAAAGACGAGTGTTTTGAGATATTCTATTCTACTAGTAAAATTGTAAAATAATGATCCAAATTCGTTTTATAATACAGTTCTAGATAGTTATACTAAATAACACAACAAACACAAACAAAAAACAAACGGCTATTTTAATGTTTTTGAGAGAGAGAAAAACAAGCAGTCGGTCCACCTGATGTTAAATGGCCAATGTGGTCAACCCCGCCTTTTTTTTTGTGGTTGGCTTCTCGCAGGTCAACCTAGGTGGTTTTCGGCTGCTTAACCGGACATGCTTGTGGTTGTCCTAATAAATTAAGGCCCCCAGCCAGAGCTTAAAAACTTACAAACTAGGCGACTACACGCTAAGGGCACCCCCTACGGGGTACGAGCCTCGGCTTAGGGCATCTCTGGGAGAGGGCAGCAAGGGACAGACTGGATCGATATAAGAACACTCCCATCAATTGATATCTGCAATTTATACCAGATAGCAGACGCGTTAGGATTTTAATTCAGATTTGTTACAGTTGTAATGGCAATCATGTCATTTGGTTTAAATAGGCTCTTAGTTTTATTTTTTTATTTATCTTCCATAAAGAGTCTTCTATATTTTGTGAATGTGAGAACGTTCTAGGCCTTTTTTTTTGGAACACGGGTGGGTGGGTTTCAACCACCCGTGTTCCTTTAGTTGCCTGTGCGCCAGGGCCACGGTAACTCTTTCGAACAATCCGCGACCAAGGCAGGCAACGTTGTAGGCCTAACTTGTAGACTGTAGATTTGTAGACCATTTTATATTTTGTTAAGTACCTGGTACTTATTGAAAAGCCTACACTTGCCTAATTTGAAAACATTGTAAAAGCCATTTACTTTTAAAAGAGTAACCATGGAGTTCCATACGGAGATACACACGTCATGGTCGTGAAAGGGAGCCGTCGGTAGAGACTGGTCATCTCTTAGCTGCCACGGTTTATTTTAAATTCTGAATTGCAATTTTTTTTTAAATATTTTTTATTACAGACGCTTTTAATGTGTACGTCTTTTTATATCGGTCTCACATGCATAATTTCAACATGAGTGATGTAACCATTTTTTTTTAACCATATGTTGATTTAAAAGAGTGTTCACGGAGTTTCTTGCCCGTAACATCATGACGGTACCTTGTCAATATATATATGAAAACATTATGTATGTTCGAAAAAATCTACATCTTTTTAGTAAGATAAGTGACAGGCATAATTTTAACACTAGAAATAGGAACAAATTAGATCAACCACGTTTCAGGTTATCTAAAGTAGGTACTTCTTTTATGGGGTACTGTGTAAAATGTTATAATAAAATACCACTCGATATTCTTCAACTAAATGAGAAGAAATTTAAAACATGCATTAAACGCACACTATGTAGACAAGCATATTATAAGTTCAATGACTATATAGTAGATAAAAATGCTTGGCTTAATGCTGGTCCTGCTCCACAGCCGGGCGCACTAGTTAAAATTTGAATGTTTGGAAGAGATACTCCTTTCTTATTCCCCCTTTTATTTTTCTGACATTGCGAACTTAATGTTTGTTTATTTTTTATAAAATATGTTTTATTACTGAATAACTCAATAGATATTTTAATGATTATTTTCTTTTATGTAGTAAAATTTTATTCATTGCTCAAATACATAGCAAACTATAGTTTTGTATAATTTAGAAGCATATTGCAATTTTGTAAATGTGAGTACAATGGATTCGTTTATTATATAATTATGTTGACTTGACAGCATGGCAGTAGAGACTATGTCATGCTCACTTAAATGTCTCACTGTTGGTGGCGCGTGTGTTGGATCATTCGGTTCCCTACAAAATGGTTGAGCTGGATGGTGCTGATCCACGCGTCATGTTCGTGAATGGGCGCCGTCAGTTGAGACTGGTCATCTCTTAACTGCCACGGCTTATTTTTATTATTAATCTTATATTTTGAATTGTTTTTTTATAGATTTTTTTTTCATTGTTCTCGCATATAGAAGCAACACGAATAATGTTCCCAGGATTTTGTAATATCTTGATTTAAAAAGAGTGTCCTTGGAGTTTCTTGCCCGTTCTTCTCCATAGAGATCTACGTTTTGGAATGGGCAACTAGCTTCAACTTTCTGACTAACTGACCGACTCTTTGACAATTCAAAAGTGCCTGTAAATGGTTTAATTGAAATAAATGCTTTGAGTTGAGTTGAGTTGAGTTGAGTTCTTCGCCATAGGTACCCACTAGACTCTGGAATGGGCAACTAGCTTCATCTTTCTGACTGACCAACTCTTGACAATTCAAAAGTGCCTGTAATTGTTTTATTGGAAATAAATATAAATATTTGCTTTGAGTTTGAGTTTGAGTTGAGTTTCTTGCAGCTCATCTCGATAAGAAACTACCAATTGGAACAGTGCCTTCCTTCTGAAGTTTCATAAATGCCCATGTAGGTTTATGTAAAATAAAATATTTTGATTTTCGAAACCCAGTAATTAAAACAACTACCGTTTGATTTCAAACCGGTACACAGCAACGCTGCTTAACAATGTGTATGATTGCATAACCTACCATGTTGAGTTCTTTTATAAATAGCTACTAGTACTTATAATCTGCTTACCTTTTTCCCCACTCTGTTGTGGTTGGCTTCCAGTCTAACTGGATGATGACGTAATATCACTTGTTCAAATGAAGCGACTATCTACTTTCGGGTTTCTGAAGTTTTGAGTACCCGAAATGGCTTTTGAAGATCTATGAATGACCGCCGGGCCCAGAGAGCTTCAAATTACTACTAAACCCTAACAAAATTAGCCTAATATTTATTCACCTTTAGACCTAAATACCGTCTAGTATTTAGAAAGTCCTCGAATAATGCATATAGAGCTAGCGTTCGACGGTCTTTGTCCGAAACTGGGTCGAATCCACTGTCAATAGCATACCGTTTTGTTTTGTGAGCATACTCGAGTATATTGTCGTCATGGATATATTGAATGGGGGTGGGCAGGAGTGTAGGTAGTAGGAAAATATTTGTTGAGTATTATGGCACGTTGGAAAGGCATAAGCGAGTGATAGAAGAGGAATGCGGACTGCAATAACAGTTACAATCATAAATAATGGGAGTATTTATTCACAAGGATTTTGTTTTGTTTTTGCATGGCAATCCAGGAGGCACAGAGTCATTGAATTCAAAAGCAGACAGCCTTGGGAAATGGAAAGAGTGGAGGGAGGTCTTTCCCCATCAGTGGGACCGTATGGACTTATATAATAAAAGTCAAATTAACTGTTGGCGCTAAACTCGAAGCTTAATTCTGGGCCGACTCAACTAAAACTAGAACAACTAGAGCTATACTGAAAGTCATGATACGTAAACCATATCGTTATCCTACAAAGCAACTATACTCAGATTATAATGTACTAACAGCCCGTCAGCTCTCCGTGCTTCAGTCCGTCCTTACAATACACGTTAGCACCAAAGTCAAAGTCAAAGTCAAATCATTTATTTCAAATAGGCACATAAAAGGCACTTTTGAACGTCAAAATTTACAAAAAAATAGAATTGATTCTAGTTGCCCCTTCCAAAAGGTAGTTTCGTATGGAGAAGAATGGGCAAGAAACTCCACCGTTACTCTTTTAAAATATTTTATGTAAGTTCACATTAATTATGTAATCATATGTGAAGACCATGCACCTAGAATAAAATTACTATACCACAATATGTAAAAAGAATTAAATATAATGCAAAGGCAGGTAAATTAATTATGTGATAGATACATGGTGCTCACATATTTACAAATATTGAAAAGTAGATGATGTTTCCAAAATTTTAACAAGTAATAATTTAGTGTGTGAGTTAAAGTAGTGAAGTACATAATGTAACAATCAATGTCATAAAAATTATAAATTATACAATTAAATTAGCAACCAGTTTAATTTTGTCTAGACTCTAGATTGTCCTATGGAGCAGGACCAGCATGTTTCCAAGCATTCTTATCTAGGATATAATCCTCTAATTTGTAATATGCTTGTTTACAAAGTGTACTTTTTATATGAGTTTTAAATTTTCTTTCATTTAATTGCAATATGTCACAAGGTATTTTGTTGTAACATTTAACACAGTACCCCATAAAAGATGTATGTACTTTAGATAATCTAAAACATGGTTGATCTATTTTATCTTTATTTCTAGTATTAAAATGATGTCTATCACTTATTTTATTAAAAAGATGTAGATTTTTTCTTACATACATAATATTTTCATAAATGAATTGACAAGGTAAACCCCTCCACCCTACCACCCTACCAAACCCTACCACCCTCTGCTCGACCCCAAAAAACGATTACCTTATCCTTACTTGACGTACACTTCCACATTTTTCAGGGTTGAGGATAACCATGAGAAAATTCACACGAAAAAAAAAGAATCATCAAAATCTGACTACTCTATAAAAAGTTATGCGGGGCCATACGTAAAAAAAAATATATATATATATACGGGTCGACTTGAGAACCTCCTCCTTTTTTTCGTTCGTCAAAAATAAGCCGGATGCTACTGAAGAAATAAATATAGCCACAAACCAACTGCATTACCAGCACATCTACCAATTCAATTGCATAACCATCTCTATTCAAGCCTTAGGTGAGAACACATATGCTCTAATTTCAACTCTACTCATTCCGGACTGCCCAAAAACCACAACTGTTTCTGATGAAATGAAACTCGTATTTCTCGTTAAATTCGTCGCGTTTTCCCCACAAAGCGTATTTTCGTACGGCGTACTCTGCATACCCCGTGGCGTAATGACACTAAACAGTCGAATACAGAAGCGCCATTTCACTAAAGCTTGATTTCTACGGTGCGATTTACCATACGTTGAAGAAAATGAAAGTTGCACCATCTCAACAGTGATAAGACAATGCAAGTCATTTTTTACTTAAACTTAATTATATGCCACAGGTAAGAAACTTGCATCGTCTAAATGGCGCTTGAGCGTTAGTAATTAGCAATCATAGATAGTCATAAAATTTTGTAATCTGATTGATCTTCGTTTGTGTTTACCTAGGGCATCTTTGTGGAGCTGTCATTCGTATATCTTTAACAGTCGTCAGGGTAGGCAGGCGTCTGAAAGTCTGACAACCGGTCTTACCACGGGGTATTGTGTTACCTTGTTACTGGGTAGTGGAGATCAAATAGGCAGTCGCTCCATAAAAAATACTGGAATTTAACTGTGACAGCTGCATCTAGTTAGAGTGCAATCTGATCCCCATATAGTTGGAAAACGGACAGGTACATGATGATTGAATGTGAAATGTTTTAATTCCTTCGTATTTTGACTACGATACTTTGTAAGCAGACCTCACAGTAATGCAAAAATGGTTATATATAACTTTTGTACATTTTATATGACCCATCCCATATCATGAGCAGTAGTGCCCAGTGGTATCGGCCTCGACTTACCGAGTTGTAGGTCGTAGGTTCGAACCCAGGCAGGCGCTTTACTTTGTGTAAATAATTTTATCACCACTGCTCTCAAAACGGTGAAGGAAAACATCGTGAGGAAACTGGCATGTCCTAGAACCAAAAATTCGAAGACATGTGACATCTACCAACCCGCACTGGCCCCGCGTGGTAGATTACAGCCCATTCCCTCTCAAAGAGAGACCTGAGTCCTAGCAGTGGGAACATTATAGGCTGATTTTGCTATATGACCCATCGCACAATAAGAGCAGGTCGCACCGCATTTTTTTGTGTATTGAAACGCGATGCGCTGCGGCCCGACGCAGTTGTAATGTGCACTTAGCTTTATCATGAAACTTCTGCGTTTTTCTGCATAATGTCTGTACAGAGTTGAGTCCCACAAAACTTTTCCCTTTGTAAAGAGTTCAAACAATGTTTACAGTACACGCTCACATGGTTAACTTAAACTTATGTTACTTAAAAGTTAAGATAATGTATTTAGATTCTTTTGAACTGGAAATTGAAATTCAGACGGATCTCTTTTATATTGAAAATGTTTTGCGTATGGAGTTGTGTATGGAGAGAAGCTACTGTCAGTATATTTGGTTGAACGAGGAATCGTTGAACGATTACTTTCGTGCTTTAAGTGGGTTATCGATGCATTTCACCAGATTTTATGACAAGTCATTTACAGTTCAAGCAGTACGGTTATAGAGGTATGAGGAACAGGGTGTAAAGTACACTCAAAACTCCATTGAAAAGGGAGGATCCTCCGACCAGACGGGTGTCGTATCTGGTGGGCAGCTGCGCAACAATTGATGTCGAGACGTTACATATAATTATGCTAGTTACGCGGTAAATTCTGCTTGCGCGATGCAGGATTTTTGCGTGACGTCAGTATGATGCGTAGCTCACATGTGGCGTTGTAGATGCCGCTACACGGTTATGGAATGCCTTGCCTGTGTCGATAAGGCGTGCTCAACAATTGTCCACTTTTAAAATTCTGGTTAAAAAACACTTCCTCTCTCCTTAAACATCATCATTACATTTAGTTTCCTTGCTCTTGTTTCATGTTTATTATTATATATTATGTGTAGATAAGTATATGTTTTATGTATTTATTGTATAAGTAACTGGTACACTATGACTACCTGCATTATTGTCTCTCCTTCTCCCATTAACCTTTTATCCAAAGATTGTCTGTAAAAGATCGCTTTTAGCGATAAGACTGTGGCACCCTATGTAAAATTTCTACATTTATATCTGTTATTTTTATGGTGTACATAGTATTCTATTGTATTCTATATTTTTTTAGTAACTACATTCTTGGCGCAGCCGTTGTGGTCCTTAGACTGTCTCGACGTGATATCCGCTAGTGAGCAGTTACACTTATTTATCTTTATATATATAAAAATTACGTGCCACGTTGTGTGTCCGCGATGGACTCCTAAACTACGGAACCGATTTTAAATTTGATTTGCACACCGTGTGCAATTTGATCCAACTTGAAAGATAGGATAGCTTACATCTCAATTTATAGTCGCAATATTATTTTATTGCAAATTATTTGTCTATTATTTGACAGTCACAATTATCTGTTAGCTCCAAACGATTCTAACAGATGGCGATATCAGTTTACTGGATTGAGTAAGTATTCAATAGATGGCGCTATGTTAAAAATACAAACGTTTCATATAACCTATATGAAACGAATATATTCATTTCATATTTTAAACTTTTATTTTCATATATTATAAAGAGAAAAGATATCATTGTTTGTTTGTATTGAATAGGCTCCGAAACTACTGAACCGATGTCAAAAATTCTTTCACTGTTGGGAAGCTACACTATCTCCGGGTGACATAGGCTATATTATATTATGCTTTGCTACCCGGGTGAAGCCGGGGTGGGTCGCTAGTTTAATATATACTCTTTCATTGGTTTAAAGTTTTATTACCAAGTATTTTTTTTATGAATTTAATAATTTTTTAAATTATTTTGAAGGTGTTTTATTTGTGTTTTATCCCAATAAACGAATATTTTTCTTTCTTTCTTACTCATTAAATCTAGAAACAAAATTATAGGAAGCGACCTAAGTTGTGTATTACTGACAGTCGACACTTCAGTATAGATAAAACCACATACTCGTGACAATAGAAGCAACGAGTAGCTCGGACATTCGACAAAATAGATAATGACATGACTGTGTCCAAGATAGATAGAAAAATCCAGCAGAATTTTGTCATGCGCTCTAGGTTGCTTCCGCGACACGTGTACGACTTTGGAAAAGAGGTTGTGCTTTCGGCGAGTTTATTTTATGTGACACCAATTTATTCGTGATTTCTAGGCCAATTTTTTGATTATTTTTATCATTTAGTAGGAATTGACCGTTGGTTTCAGATAGTTAAAAGTTATTTATTTTTTAACAAAATACGTTGTGTTGAAGTTACTGCAGTGATGACAAATAAAATGATAAAACAAAAAAGAAGTTAGCAAAATATTAACTTTGGTTGAGCAGTTTTTGAACCAGCTGAATAATAGGTATTTCAATTTTAACACCTGAAAACTCTTACAAAAGTGGAAGACTTAAGTTTTAATATTACTTCTGTTGATTTTTGTCAGGTTTTTTTAAGTCAATTGTTGTTTTTTTTAATAGGTTTAATAACCAAATACAGCATCGTTGTAGTCCTTATCAGCATCGACAATTTGATCACTTGTTAATTCACATACCGTCAAACGAAGTGAATGGGAACTCAGGGGTGAATCGGAACCTGTCGGGGTCGTGGATTGTTTGAAAAAGTTAGCGTGGCCCTGGCGAACAGGCAACTGAATGAACACGGGTGGGTTTTAGTCAGTAAGAGTCTGACATGCTCTCCCGCTCCGCCTAGAGCGGGAGAAGCTATTTGATGATTTCCTAACCAAAAAATTTTTATAAAAAATTGGGTGAATCGGAACGAAACTTTAAAAGGGATTTTAACATTGAAATAACATAATTTGTTGCCAAGAAGGGCACTTAATCGTTAATTATAATACAGTAAACACATTAGAGTCCTTTTTGGCTCATGGCTCATTATTAAAATCCCTTTTAAAGTTTTGTTCCGACGCACCCCTTTTTTTTTTCCCCCGTCAATGGTCAATGGTGCTGACATCTCTGTAAGGCGCGCGTGGAACGCGACGCGCCGTCGACCCGAGCCTGGTCCTTACCGGACGGCAAGCTGCCCATTGCTCGCCGTCCGCAATCCCGCGCCTACGGTGGCCGGGAGTCGGCAATCGACTCCCGACGCCCAGGGTGTCTCCTTCTGCGGCGACTAGGGGCGCGAGGGCGCAGCGATTGCCTCTCCCTCTCGCGCTCCACCTCCTCTTTCGCGAGCATTACTGCTTCCCAGAAGGAGGTGACGGCTTCGCATTCCCTCTCGCTCCGTACCATGGCCTGAACCAGCGCCGGGCGCGAGAGGTCGTCGCCGCCGATCGCCAGCACGAGGACACGGCGGTGCTCCGACCAAGCTGGGCTGACCTCCACCGTATGCTCCACCGTGTCCTTCGGTCGATCCACACAATGGTAACACCCGGGCTTTTCCTCCCGCCTTTTTGTAAACATGAACCTCCCAATCCGACGCACCCCTACTTCCCTATTCACCCCGTTTGACGGTAGCTGAATAGGTATCTATGTAGATATACTACTACACATCTAACCACCCTTCCCAAAACACAAGCTGCTCACCAAGATGCTTCTCATCCCGTCCCCTCGCGGAATCAATTACATCAGACATTTACTCCCATTGACGGATATCCTTAATCAATGAGTTTACAGAACTATTCATAGATAATTGACTAATAAACTATTTCAATCTAGTATTGATTGGATCTGAGACGCTCGGGACTTATGTCGGTAGCGTCTTGAACTAAATAGAATTATCGAGTTTTGTTATTTCTTTAGTATCACTCGATGTTAAGTAAATTATGTGGGCGATGACCCTGCACGCTTAAAGTAACTAGATAGGATAATATTGTTCACAAGGTGGCCATAATTAAGTATCCATCTCCAACATTTGGTTTGAGACACAAATTTAACCAAATTCAAGACTATTATTACGAATTTTTGCCCACGGCTTTGCCCGTATGGAGGTTGGAAATTATCCCACGGGAACGTACTACCGGGATAAAAGTATCGTACATGTTAATATAGGTTATAAACTATTTGTGTTCCCAATTTCATCCAAATCCATTCAGTAGTTTTTGCGTGAAAGAGTAACAAACATCCATCCATCCATTCTCACAAACTTTCACATTTATAATACTATCTTTTGCCCGCGGCTTCGCCCGCATGGAAGTCAGAAATTATCTCACGGGAACGTACTCCTGGGATAAAAGGTATCCTACGTGTTAATCAAGGTTATATACTATCTGTGTTCCAAATTCCATCCAAATCCTTTCAGAAATTTTTGCGTGAAAGAGTAACAAACATCCATCCATCCATCCTCACAATCTTTCACATTTATAATAATAATGATAGGATTATAATATTAGTAGGATTTATTCGATTTTTTAAGTATGGATTTAAGCTATCGGAAAACACAAAGTTTACTGCTTTGTTAAATAAAAGTGTATGAAAACCTGCTATGTTATGTTCTAAAATCGTAAAAACGCAGTGAGCAAGCATAGTGCAATGCTCATGGCTCATTTCTTCTCTGCATGAGAATAGGTCCTTTCCCGGCCGTAAGACAAATAGAGACTGTTCATTACTTGCCAAGCCTTTTTTCAACTGCGAAGGTTGAGGTAGGCTTTCAGTCTGGGAGATGTCGAGTGCTCTCCCGGCCCGCAGCAGGCGCACCGGGCGTTGACAGAGGGCAGATAACGCCCTCTTCCGACCCCCCTAAATGGGTCCAGGGACGGCGGACTCGGGGACGTCCGCCGCCCCCTATTACATAAGACCCGAGGTGGTGGCGCATATTGTTCCACGCGGGTCTCTTAGACGTCGCGGAGGGACCGCGACGTCTAAGGGACCCGCGTGGAACAACACCTCAATAAAAAAACACCTCAATCCCCAGCTTGACCAGACGGGGCCCGCAGTGGTGGGTTGGCACCGGTCGGGGGCTGCGTTGAAGAGTGCTTACGTGCCCTCGTAGCCCCCGGTGCAAGTGTGCAAGGGAACATGGGATGGTTTTAGTCAGTAGGAGTCTGACAGACCCATCCGCCCGCCTCAGGGCGGAGGATATCCATGAGGATTTCCACCTAAATACAAAAAAAAAAAACACGTGTGGCACTCGGGGACTGTCGCGGTAAAGCTAATAGCATAGCATTTTTTATCAACTTATGCAATTATAATTATTTATTTATGCAGTATTTTTTTTTCTTTGATATTAATTCAAGTACAGTCGTACCATATACATACACGTTAAGCGAACGCTCGGCTGAGCTACATGGTAGGCGGAGTAGGGGGGTGTTAGGTTTTATTTTCGTTACGGAATTTCTTGATTCGGTCGCCGCGCTCAAAGCCCGCGATAAAAGCTATGCAATAGCTTAAAAGGCTTCCAGTCTAACTGGATGCAGCTGAACCATCATCATCATCATCTACCTAGTCTTTTCCCAACTATGCAGGATACAGGTGATTTCAGTGTATTACATGAAGCGAATGCCTATTTGGCCTCCACGACTCAGTTACTAGGTAACACAATACCCTTTGGTAAGACTGATTGAGCTTCTGATTTCTTCTTCTTTTCGGATGCAGCTGAAAACCAGTAATTTACATGGAGCGATAAATACAGACTGATATTGTTATAAAATAATTGTATAAGTACTAGATTTTCTAATATTTATATTACAGTTGCTACCGATGAGAAAAGATAAGACGATAATGTTTAAACTTTTGCACATAACAATTTAACTTCGCACAACTTTTTGGAGTTAACTGACTCTTTGTGGCAAAATGTGTAAAATATGTAAATAGGTATATTTAACTATAAGTGTGTATAGGATGAGTTGTTATAGGGATAAGTATGGCAGCTATTTCAGTAGGTCAATATTATTATCTTAGAATACTATATTCATTGAACTGTCCAAAACTACAAACTCAACACTTCAGAAAACCCTAGAATGTCCAAACGCACGAAACTCACCACTTCAAAATGACAGCGGACCACGCGTTCTCGCCTCTTAGACTTTTATTTTTTAGAATTTTGTGCGTGGACCCACCTCTTGCGTTCCAGGTTCTTTTGAAAGGTGGATAAATGTAGCATATTTTTGCTACAATCCGTGCGTGTGTATCGGGAATTATGAAATAACTTAAATAACAATGACAGGAATTTATTAAAACAACATCAATACATACTAAGTGGAAAAAATACGCATTATTAAATAAATAAATAAATAAAATTCATTTATTTCAGATAACATAATCCATAATAATACAATCAAAACTTCCGAAAATTAAAATAAAATAAAGCCATTAAAACAATTCAAACTGATGAGATAAGATTTAGAAGATTAAGGATAATTCAAAAACTACTGGTTAAATTTTGATCAAATTTATATGGGACCACATGAGAAGCTACAGCTTTCAAATAAAAAAAAAACATCAAAATCAGTTAACGTACAAAAAGTTTTGAGGTAACTAACATACACAAAAAAAATTACAGTCGAATTAAGAAATTTTTCCTTTTTTTAAAGTCGGTTAAAAATCAATTGATTGTTAAAAAGGGAAAAATTCCTAAAAAGCCAGTATGTAGTGCTATTCTGTAAAGTTCACTTGGAACTCCTAGAATCGTCAAAACCTATTCTATAAACTACGTAACAATAGCACACATATGCATAATGTCATTCACCCTTCAAAGGGTCCTATGTTATTAACGATCCTACAAGCTGACAGACTAACTTGAACTAGAGGCTAACTTTGAACTGTCTAAATTAATATTTGTTTGGTCTTTAGCAGAAGTTTGAGAGATTTATGCTTTTAGTGAAGGAAATAATAATGTTTTGTGTGTGGAAATTAATTAGTATATTCTTAGAGAATTCACTTCTATATCGTTCACTTGGAACTTCACTAAAGTGAGCGCACACAATTCGAAAGCGAACTCATTTGTTTTTAAAGTAAATCATCGCGGATTCACAACGAGACACCGTTCGAATTTCAAAGTGATGACATTACTCTTCAAAATCTCGCTCTGTCTGTGTGTATATTTGAATGTAGGTCAGTTAGGTTAATTTAGGGCAGAGCTACGTCTTCTGACGGTGATGTATCGCTGACTGCGTAAACATACGGACATACATAGTAGGCGTCTATATATTTGGATGGAATGATAAATTGGTGTTTGTTGATGCCTACAAAAAAATTACTAAACTGAGATAATTTATCACATAAATGAGCTTCTTAAAAGTTTTTAAGGAAAGAAGGTTAATTAATCGCAAAAAGGGTGAGCTACGCTCCGTAAGAAACTAAATACGTCATAGTAAACTAGCACTACGCCGTAACCAAGCGCTTGCTACGACGTAGCTACGAGCTACGACGTAGCTGCGTGCTACGGCGTAGCCAAATAGTGCTACGCCAAAACACAGACGAGTTTTATGTTGGGTGCTTTTACGAAATGTATCAATATTTAAATGCTTATTGGTAGGTTTTTAAGGCATACAACTAACTGATGAGTAAAGGCTTCCTTCTTTACACCATATTTACCAGTTCTAAGCCAGTCTACAGCAGAGGGTTTTGGTAGCCCAATGATAATGGCACCGACTTACGAGTTATAGAACGTAGGTCCAAACACATGCAGACACTTAAATGTATGTACTGTACCAGTACCGAAGGGTCAATTTTTGTAAGAGGTAAGCCGGAGTACATATCTTTAATGTGGTTATATTCTTTGTCTATGGAATTCTGGCTATGTCATTTTTCAAACGGAAACTAGTAGGAATCGAGTTGTATGGAACCTTCGCCACTGTAATGTATCATTCATGACCACTGCTCTCAAAACCGTGAAGGAATTCACTGAGAAGAACAAGAACCAAAAATTCGAAGACATCTTGTCCCACGTGGTGGATTACGGCCCACTCTCTCTCACAGGAGGCCTGTATCCCAGCAGTGGAAATGTTATAGACTGCTTATGCAAGCCCAGTCTACTGTCTTCCAAAGACCTGTTCATAATGTCATGTCTTGAACATAAAATCAATGAGCGGTATCAATGATTTTTTTCCTCTAATTAATTGGCTTCTTCAAGGCAAATTTGACCAATACAGGTCATGAATCGCGAATATTAACCTTCTTCCTTCTCCCCCAAGCACCACCACTTCGGCCGGTTCTGTGCTTCTTGCATCCAGCGGATTCCTGCGGCCTTCACGAGGTCATCGGTCCACCTTGTGTGAGGCCTTCCAACGCTACGTCTTCCGGTACGCGATTGCCACACCAGAACCTTTCGGCTCCAGCGGCCATCTGTTCAGCGAGCAATGTGTCCTGCCTTCTGCCGCTTAAGTTACGCAATTTATCGGGCTATGTTGGTTGCCTCGGAAATATTCTAAAAAGTATTGATTTATCAAAAGGTTTCCTACTGACTTCTAAACTTTCTCAATATTTGGGAGGAGGTAACTTCTAAAGCTTATGAGATAGGTAATCCCTTAGTTACTCTCTCGACCTGCATTAAATGGCAAGTACAACCTACATTCTATGTGTTGCTAATCATGATAGCCATACAAACAAAAAGTGAACCGCAAACATAGGAAAACACACCTTAACGAAATACAAATTAGGTTCTTAATAAGCGATGAGTTTTGAAAACAGAAAGTGGAATTAACGTTGATTGGAAAATACACCTTATTTAGAGAGGCTTAAGGTGAATGTTAGACTGAAAGCTGTGAACGTTGATTATTACATATTTTTTCAATGAGCAGTCTGTAGATTGAACGTGACCTTGAAGTCATTGGGAAATACACCTAAAGTCTATCAAAATAAGGTTGAAATTAGGCCTAACATTTTTAAGAACGGTCTTGTTGACATTGAAAAATACATTTTATTGTTCAAAAGATACGGTTTATATTTGTGTAAGAATGGTTGCTTGAAATGTTTTTCCCATTTCCATATATATTTTCGCATTACAAATGTATAAGAGATTGGCAAGTTTTTATAGGTTTTTGGATTGTTATAAGATTAGAAAGTTTAACCAAATATTCACAAATTAATGTTTGAAGTTTTTTTATTATATTTGGGGACAAAAATAATAAAAAGATGATTGTTTGTACAAGTTATTTTTATTGCTTACGTGATGGAAAGTTCTATTGCTTTAATTGTGACTAAATAATTATTAACGCTGGCAAGACAAAAAGCGTGACCATTTGGACTCGTTTCTGACCATTAAGGAACATTACCCAAAACTCTTTGTAGGGGGCGATACTAGCACAAACCGTAAACAAACCGCCATGATGCATCATATCATTTTTATTAGTAACAAATAATTAGTGAAAACGTGTTAAATTATAATAGTTTTATTATTATTCATGTATTAAAAAACCTGTTCTGTGATATTATGGCATCTTACGGACATTTAAAAGTGGATGATCTAAAAAAACTGCTTCGAGAACGTGGTGAGTGTTTAAAGGGAAAAAAGAAGGCTTTGATGGAAAGGTACTATGAAAAAGATGGTTAACTTACCTAAGCAAAACCGAAACTAGAGAATTAAGGGAAGACCATTGCCCAAACGGTGGGACAACACAGGTTAACTTAAAAAAATAAATGGGGCTAATTAATTCCCCAGTTAATTTGAATACTGGAATATCATCTTTTCAACCATGAGAGAAAAATGATATTAAGTATATGTAACGTAAAGGAGATAGCCTTATCACCAATCTGTTGACAATTTATAGCAACACTATCTTTTGCCCGCGACTTCGCCCGCGTGGAGGTTGAAAAAAATCCTTTAAATCCTTCTCCGTTAAAAATACGTACCGTCAAACGGGGTGAATAGGGATGCAGGGGTGAATCAGGATGAAACATTAAAAAGGGATTTTAACATTGAAGTAATAAAGTTTGTTACCAACAAAGGCACTTAATCGTTAATTATAATATAGTAAACACATTAGAGTCCTTTTTGGCAACAAACTATATTATGTGAATGTTAAAATGCCTTATAAAGTTTCGTCTCGATTCACCCTTGCATCCCTGTTCACCCCGTTTGACGGTATATACTAGCCTATGTACCAATTTTCATGGTGTTCGGCCAAACGGTGTTGGAGTTCAGTCTAGGCTCACAAAATGTATTACTTATATTTTTTAATTAACTCTTAACACACTGCTAAAGTTTCTAATAATATAATTCAGTCATGATACGAAAGACACGTAGCGCCATCTAGCATCCTAATGCAATTGTCACCGTCGAAAGTTATTGTTCTTTACCTCTAGATCAGTAGTTTTTTTTTTTTTAATCAAAGATACCTTAAGTCCTTTTCTGTACCCCTGACAACGTATATGCAAAAATTAATGATGATCGGTTCAGTGATTTAGGCGTGAACAGGTAACAAACATACTTTCGCATTTAAAATTTTACTAAGGATAAAGTCTCGATCGATCAGGAATTAATTAGACAGGACAGGGCACCATGGAAACGCTAAGAAAATTATGTTGATAATGAAAGCATCATAAGTCTGTTTTTTTTTTCAACTATGCGCCGTCGGTCGAGACTGGTAATCTCTTTCTTAACTGCCACGGCTTATTTTTAATCTAATATTTTGAATTGTTTCTTAGTTTTTTTTATACATTGTTCTCAATTATAGAAGCAACAAGAATAATGTACCCAGGATTTTGTAATAACTTGATTTAAAAGAGTGTCCTTGGAGTTTCTTGCCCGTTCTTCTTCATAGAGATCTACGTTTCGGAATGGACAAGCTTCAACTTTCTGACTAACTGACCGACTCTGTATCAATTCAAAAGTGCCTGTAAATGGTTTAATTGAAATAAATTCTTTGAGTTTGAGTTTTATGTTGGGGTTGGCTTCTAGTTTAACCAAATGCTTTTGAATACAAGTATTTTACATAGAGATCTTCTTCGTGTCGCTGGCACGACTTTTCTCAAATTTTGTTAGCCCTAAACTTCGCCACTTCCACGGCTTCATCGGTGGCAGCGCAGAGGTCACTTTGACTGCAAGTTTTGGGACACAGAGGGTAAGATAGAAGATGGACAATAGTTTGCGACACATCTCCACACCCAACTGCCGTTCCAAAATAGAGATTAATGATGATGATAAAAAGTTGATAAGAAATTGCGTTTTATTTTAATTTTAAAGCAAAATGAGCCGTAATAACTAACCAATAATAATTCGTAAGATTACAGGGCCTACATAACAGGCTTTGCCGTACAATAACTGCACCATCATTTTCAAATATGCTAATACACATGTACTTTATTCCTACCAAGTTCACAATGTTACCCTTCTGACCTACATACTTCAAGTAAGAAAGAGATAGAATGACTTAAAATGAGACAGAAGACACAAGAGACTCGATGGCAAACGATGGGATTATAAGGATTAAGCTGGTAATTCCTAGGAAATTATACAAAGGATAATTAGAATTAGATTGTGAATTTAGTAAAGGCGGGAGCGGATTTGTAGGTTCAGGTAATGTAGGATTAATATTTTAGTTTAGGGCTTAGGTCATGATCTGATTAAAATACTCTTCTGAAATATTGAATTAGGAGTTATAAATCTGGTAAAAACTAAAGAAATTTTTGAAATCAGTACCAAAATGACTGACTAAGAATAGGAATTCATTGGGTAGAAAACTTGGTTTCAAATTAGTAAAGTAAAAAGTTTCTTGTCACAAATGAGAGCATTCATTACAACTATTAAAAAAACTAAAACAACTATTAAATAAATAAATAAATATTTTCTTAATGTCCCTCGGGAATCATCGCATTTCCTAATACAAACGAATGCTAATTACCATGTCCATCAATTATAGATTTAACGTGTACGATAATTTGAATTCACAACTAAGTAGTAGTTCTGAATTCAAATTATTAAACACAATAAATCAGAAATCCTGTTTAGTAAAAATAAAATATCTGCATTTGTTATTTTCACGGCTGAATGATAAATGATAAATGATTTTATTTCTGTAAGTAGGTTTGAACAAACACTTTTACACGTCAATCATATTTTAAAAACTAGATGAGGTCGGTGTTTCCTATCTGACTACTCTGAGAAGAAAGGCCGAAACAAACTCAGAGGTCACAGTCTCTTTTAAAGTCCAGACATAATCTTGGTCAGATCATGTGAAGACCATGTAGATTTGTGTCTGAAGTGGTCTTTTGAGGAAAAACCACATAGATTGAGTGGACCTGTCCAGTCAGTGCACGCATTTGTCAGTAATCGTGCAGCTCAACTCAGAACTTAAGGAGCTCAACGATTCGACGAACAATACCAAAGAAAAGACATTTGGGTAGGCCACAAAAATTACTCAAACTGCCAGACCATGATTAAAATTAATGGAATGGATTTGGATAATAGGATACTATTCATCCCGGTAGCACGTTCTCGTGGGATAATTACCGACATCCACGCGGACGAAGCCGCGGGCAGAAGCTAGTATAATATAAAGCAGATTAAAAAAAAATCTAATTAAAAATATAAAGTGCGTTTGTTTGTGAATTACCTACCTAGCTTAAAATTTATGGTTTTTGATTCGGTAATTAATGAATAAACACAAATAATTAATAACTGCTAATTATTATTTTAGAGACCTGTCGGAAACGATAATAATAAATTGTTTACGAAAAATGCGGAGTAGTATTTTATGTAACAAAAATTCTCGCTTGTATTTTCTGCAGGATTTTTTCCATTTAATAAAAGCAATTTAAAGTCAACACATGCACATACATAAACTCACGCTTTCTTCTCATGGGGGTAGGCAGAAACTACAGAACGTCACCTGCTACGATCCTTACATACTCCTTTTGCCTCGTTGACGTTCATACATCTGCACCTTAATTACGTAACACACAATCTACCACAATCTGAATAATTTTGAAGCCTATTGGTAATCTATTGCTTCATATGTTCGGAAAATTTGTCTGCTCAACAACGTAAATAACGCAATGAATGTTGTTGAACTGTCAAAAAGAAATCCATTCTTACTGTTAGTGTGTTACGTAATTACCCCGCTGGTCAATATGAATAATTCCGTCAATAAGTAGCCCAGGTTACGCTAGGCGCAAAAATAACTAGGTGACGCACGTGTTTCTGTGACAAATAAACTATTTTTTCTTTATTTTCTTTCTTTATTTCTAAATGAAACACGACATTTTTGTCTGTTAATTGGTTCTCAAAACACCAAAAGAAATCATGTTTCAAAACTAGATGAGTTCGGTGTTTCCTATCCGACTACTTTGCGAAGAAAGACCGAAACAAACTCAGAGGTCAGTCTCTTTTAAAGTCCAGACATAATCTTGGTCAGGCCATATGAGGACCATGCAGTTTTTTTTTTATCACTCATTTTGGTTTTTTAGCACTGAACAGTTTTGAATTTTATAAATTCACATCGTGAGAGTTGGTGCCTGAAGTAGGTTTAAGAAAAAAACCTACAATACAGGTCATCAGGCCCCACTTAGTGGCATCATGAATAAGCAGGCAGGAGATTAGTGTCTGAGATGGTCTTTTAAGGACGGCACGGTTGCCGCAGTGGTTAAGCGATTGACTGCTGTTGACTGTTGTGACCTACAAGTGATTGTTCCGAGTCTGGCTGTTTGTGTATGTGAGTTTTAATGTTTGTAAACGTACCCACAATACAGGAGAAATTCCTAGTGTGAGGCAAAGTTAAAAAAAAACACTCGGATTTGAGTGGACCTGTCCAGTCAGTGCACGCATTTGCTAGACAAATAGTTATTTAACGTTAACGCTTCTTGTGATGGTAATTTTAATCGAGATATTTTTGTGCGACTCAATATATTTAAATTAAATTAAAACCTCATAAATCATAATAATAAGGACGTAGGTTAATTCATTTCACTTGACGTTACCTGTCAGTGACAGGTACTCAATTGAGTCCCGTAAAATCAATTAAAACGCCAATTAATTTGTGGACGGTAATTCAAATTATGGATTTTTTTCTCTTTGTGCGAGTTTATATATATTGTCTATACCTACACCTAGCACACTTGAAGTGAATTTTGATTGGGTAGTGTAATTCCTTAATTAAATTTCATATTACTACACTGGCTCCCTATCACAGCAAACCTCTCGGCCACTTCATTTTCAACTTTTTCCCGCCATTTGTGACAGTTGACTTTAGTCACAGCCATGATTAAAGAAAACAAGGTCTGGCATTCCGGGAGTGACACATGCTTACGTCACTATCCAGTTGCCACTTAATTGCAACAAAACACGAATTATGGAAACATTTACAGTCACCATTCTGTTAAAAATATATATATAAAACATTTAAATTGTCGTTTTGTTTTTCTAATCTAACTAAACAATTCAATTTTAACATATACCAACGTAATTGTTAGTTAAAACCTCATTATTTTATCAGATTCGCACAGGTAATAAAGGCAGTTGGGGAGTTATTATTACACACTACTGGTAACACAGCGGTGATGACGTAGGCTTGTGTCTCCCACGTGACCACTGGGTCTCGGAATGCTATACCTGGCGAAGTATATTATTATACCATGGTTACAGCTACCTCACTACTTCAGTGTATGAGATAGTGCTTACATAACATATCTATTAAATGATCAGATACACTACAAGTAATAATAATAGTTAGTACCTATACTCCATTTGAAATAAGATTAGAAATTTAAATAAACCTTTTTTACGGTCCGTTTAACCGATTTTGACTTCTATTGCGTTGGTGGCATGACAAATAGCAGGTGCAGTTAACAGTTGGTATTGTAACCACGTTTTTGCTTTTAATACCATCCTTATGAGTACGGAATAAAAGTCAAAATCGGTTCAACGGAGTGTAAAAAAGTTTTATTTAAATTTCTAATCTTATTTCAAATGGAGTATAGCTAGGTACAACGTATTGTTTCAAATAAACAAGTGGCTGGAAAGCCATTTTCAAATATATTTTAGAATTATTAAAAACTGCTTTTATATTTTTAAGAAACTAGTGGTATTTTTACATCCTCATATTTTTAAAGTTAGCATAATTGCCACAGTGACCCACCCTAAACATAATCGTCTAAATAAAATGAAACTCGTACATAAATGAGATTTATTTTTGTTGCTGAATAATAATATGGTTATTAACGGACTGACAAGAGGCATTGCGTGGAGTGAGGATCTGAAAGAAAAAATTAAATGAAATAAAATACGTTTATTTGCGATAAACATGACGCAGAGAAAAATAAACACAAATACAAAAAAGAACGAGTTGGGGGAAAATATGCGTCACATCCACGCGAAACGGCAATCGCTCAGCGTAATGCTACGACCCTATGCGAGACAGAGTCCCAGCGCTAATTTTCAGCGATAGCCGGCGTTGACGTGATGACGTCAACCAGTGCAGCATACGAAAATATAAAAATAATAAAAAAATAAGAAATAAAATAAATACACTATACCTACTTTTAAATGTTTACATAAACATAATATATGAGGATTTATAATCCCTCAAATAATACCTCATTTACTTGTAATTATTTTAATTTCAGCACATCAAACATATTTGATATTCCTCCCATTTGTGTGTCCAAAGCCATATTCAAATCGTTTAAACCGTTTATTTTACCCGGTAGGGGCTTAACTGCGGTTATTTATAACTCCCTGCCACCTGGTTTAGCCGCAGTATCGCAGTAACTGAGTTACAGGTTCACTTAATTAAATACTGTAAGTACAAATCCAAGTTGGAATTAAGTCAGTATTATTATGTGACTTAGAATAGTATCATGATACTATTTCAACCATTATTATTATTAGACCACGGTCTAAAATAATCCAAAAATAAAGTCCACTTAAAACCGCACAATTCGAGAGCGGACTCATTTGTTTTTAAAGTAAATCATCGCGGATTCATAACGAGACACCGTTCGAAATTCAAAGTGATGAATTGAACTTTAGTTTCCTAGGAAAGCGGTTGCGTCATATTAAAATGGCCATCATGAAAATCCATAGATTTAAGATAAGATATAATTTATTTCTCAGTAAATGGTACATTAAGATCTAAATATTAATAAAAAGTTTCACATATACTACCGTTGCCGGTTTAGGAATATTAAAATTTAAATTATAGTACAATTAATGTCCCCATTAACAATCATAAATTAGTTTGAAATGATAGGTAATTTTTAATGCAATGTCAATTACTTAAAAAAAAAATCTTAACATTATTTATGAATTAAATGTCAAAAATATACCAATTATATGTATAATGTCAAATAATACCAACAAGAAAAAAAAACAAAATAATAATAATAAAATCAAAAGTCAATAAACACACAAAATATTGATATAATGTAATGTCAAAATTTATAATTAAAAAATTCATTAACTGAATAGAATCAGTTGTCTTAAAGCCAAGCAAATATTGTTTTTCAGAATTTATTAGTGGGCAACACTTAGTATAGGATCCTACTTTTAATCTGTCATTTTCACTAGTATTTGACTTTAAAGTGTCACAAAATGCTGTGCATTTGAACAGCTGTTATTGTGTGACCATTCACCGCTTTCCTAAATACCAAAGTTTAATACTACAATATCTAAAACACGTTCATAGCATAATCATTATGAAATATTACAAATTTTCAACCGTACTAAAGAAAGGGATCGAATATTCCTCTTCAATCTCCTAAAAAATACATCAAAAGGCCCAGTATTCAAAACTGTTTTATTCGTAACTTATTAGCAATTTAACTTATTCCAACCGTCTTTGCTTCACAGAGGGAATTTTACAAAGTTTTCTTTGTGAACAGTTCTTGAAATATTTTTATCGACGAGTCAGGAACCTGGCGCATTTTGTTCGATGCTTTCAATGATACCCAAAGTGGTCTATATCGACCCGCATTTTTAGATGTTACGCTTTTAAATCTGTGATATCTTCTAAGATATTCATTTTAATGATATGCTGTAAAGGGCAATTTTGATCAGTATTAAATGCACAACGTATCTAACGTATTTAATTAGATAAGGATTAATACCGTATTGTCAAAATGTCTTCGTAAATAAGCCATATTTTTTTGGTACTATGTAAAAGATTAAAATGGTTACTGTGGGTTATCCTTAGGAAACAGACGTATACCATCATAGACTTTTCTGTAGACCTTTTTAAGATATACAATTCCGTAGTATATTATTTTGATCAATCTCGTAAGGTTTAGCCAGCGTTAGCAATGCAAGCGCCCAAAACTATATTTTTTATGATATTATTACAAATCTTTGAAATTCTAGGCAGACTAAGGTTGTGGTCTTTGAGTATTGGGAGCGGAACGATGAGCAGAGCGGTGTGAAGGAAACTATTTATTATCTTAAAAAAGGTTTAATTAATCTTAACAAAGTCGTATTTCGTGTTTATCTGAGTGACGGCTTAGACCCCTCCTACCTTTTTGCTGTGCCCTACAGGGTCCATAATGATCTCAATTATATTAGTTACCACCTAAGTACACATTATGGTAAAAAAATTAAGATATTGAGTATTGAGTATCCTCTAAACTACTCTATGAATTTTGATACGATTTTCATCTTCATTCAGGGCGTAATTATATTCCGGAAGGTATAAATAAGGTGGCTGGGACATCACCACGCAAACTGTAACCATGCATTAGCGCATAATTCTGGATCCCCTAGCGTAGAAACGTATCGTCGGTTATCAAAAAAACAATCAGCTATTCATAGGAAAGTGCAATACCTACGCGGTCAAAATGTATGTATCAGCAAATTTTTACAAGTTTCAACGTAGGGGGGTTCAGAACCTGCCGGGGTCGCGGATTGTTCGAAAGCGTTACCGTGGCCCTGGCGCACAGGCAACTGAAAGAAAACGAGTGGGTTTTAGTCAGTAAAAGTCTGACACGTCCTCCCGCTCGGCCCAGAGCGGGAGAGGTCATTTGATGATTTCCCACGCAAAAAAAAAAAGCCGTGTACCCCATGGGATATCTTATCGGAAAAAAAAATAGAAACTTCAATACATAAGGAGATGTTTCAAAATGGGCCAGGTCTATGTACACTACCTCAAAATTATGAGAAAAATCCGTAGAATTCGGGAAAAATACAGATAATTCATTTAAATATATACTGTTGTGGTAGTCTGGCGCACAGGCAACTGAAGGAACACGGGTGGGTTTTAGTCAGTAAGAGTGTGACACGCCCTTCCGCTCCGCCCAGAGCGGAAGAAGTTATTTGATGATTTCCCACCCAAAAAAAAGGGGGCGTCAGAAACTTGTACTGTATCCATGGTAACAACTGCTTGCGCGTCGATGTCCCTGCCACCCTATATGTATAATACATTTTTTTTTTAAATTTTTTTTTTACCTTAGTTATGGCAAGAAAATCTTATGTTTCGACATTTCGTCACATCAGTAGATTGCACCCGTTCGAAGTATGTCTGAGTAATAAATAAATAAATGCATTCGGATCGAAAATATCCAGACGTGACGGAAGTTACCTACCAACATAACTTACAGGGTTAGACAACTGAAGCCCCAGCTATCGCTGAAAACCAGCGCTGGGGCTCTGACTCGCATAGGGTCGCATTATGCTGAGTGATTGCCGTTTTGCGTAAATGTGACGCATATTTTCCCCAAACTAGTTCTTTTTAGTGTTTGTGTGTTTTTACTTTGCGTCATGTTTACCGCTAATAAATGTATTTTCTTTCTTTTTTTTTCTTTAATGTGGCAAAGCGCTGGATATACCCGTTGACAAACTGGTATAGCTATTAGAGCAGACAAGTCCTTGAGTGGTGACCGCGAATCGAAAACGGTAATGTGAGATACCCTCAGCTAGATGGACCCACGACCTTAAAAAGGTGACTGGTACAGACTGGATGCAGATGGTGGAGAAGCAGGCGATTAGGAAAGGCGCGGTCCAGCAGTTGTCTATGATATTCTGAGCTGATTATCATGTTGCTATAAATAAAATGTGCTAAATTTCGTGTCAACCGGCTACAACCTATGTCTGAGGGCCTAGACAAATGGCATTCCCTTCGGAGCGATTCTATTTCTACAAACGCTATCGCTTTCGCTAATGTTTCCATCATACGAATCGAAAACTAGCGATAACGCTAGTTAAAAAGTGCCACTTTGCTACGCATCCCTATGAAAGTAATCGTTCGACGCTGTCGATTCGTTTCATAGAATCGAACGATGTTAACATTTTCTAGCTAATTTCTATTCGTTGATAAATGATAAATGATTTTATTTCTGTAAGTAGGTTTGTACAAACACTTTTACACGTCAATCATATTTTAAAACTAGATGAGGTCGGCGTTTCCTATCTGACTACCCTTGAGAAGAAAGGCCGAAACAAACTCAGAGGTCACAGTCTCTTTCAAAGTCCAGACATAATCTTGGTCAGATCATGTGAAGACCATGTAGATTTGAGTCTGAAATGGTCTTTTGAGGAAAAACCACACAGAATGAGTGGACCTGTCCAGTCAGTGCACGTACCTATGATCACGTGACATTTCGATAGCATGTCAACCCCATTTTTTTTTTTGGCTAGCGTTATCGCTTATCGAATGTTACTTTGTCCAGGCCCTCTGCTCTCATAATGCCAAAAACCGCAACCTAAGAATTTGTGCAACAATTCTGTGTGGTAGGTAAGTATGAGAATGTTATATGCTATGTAACTTAAGTGGTAAATATTTTAGCTAAGAAAGCTCGGTGAAGATGGGTAGTGTTATTTTTGCAGTATTCTGAAATAAGAAACCTTTCTTGATTAGAAATACTGCAAAAATAACAGAGGAACCTCCCTAGCTCTTTCTCTTATCGTAGGTAAAGCGAAAGACTGACGCTTTATGCACTTTTATAATTTCTAACAAGACAACATTATCGTGGACATCCTCGTCTATAAAACGTATGGAAATACTTGCACGTTGTAGCGTTTCAAGCATTTAACTTGTTTGCCTTATAGTTATGCCGTGGACGTCCACGATAATACCCTCACTTTAAAAAAAATCGCGAATTTGTTGACCAATCGGCTTCTCTGCTACATATTTATTTGCAGTTTCAATATTTTTTATTATCACACATTATATTTACTTTAAGATTATTATTAATTGATAAAAGAGGTAATGCCAAGAGCGGGATTCATTATGTTCTTCCAAACATATTGTAGTAAATAATACATCCAGGAAATTATGTGTCTGTTTTCCGGAATTTAGCGTTACACAAACATCCCCGCGGTTCAGGGCAAAGTTACCTTCCGGTGGAATATCATTGTCAGTGGATGAACAATGAACGAAAACGGGCCTGTAAATGATGTTTATTATAATTTTATCACCTTGTCCGTTGAATATAGCCGATAAATGATACCGTCGAAGGCTTTTGTTTGATAAAAACTACACCTAAATAATTGAAGAAAATGGTCACCCATCCATCGAATGACCCGGCAAGTGTAGTTTAACCTCACATATCCGTCTCACTACGCAACTGTTTTTCATAACAGGCCCGTCTAACCTGAATTTGAAATCACCCATCTGTTACAAGTGAAGATGGAAACAGAAGTTGCTCATCATATGCCTAGCATTTTTCCAACTTAGTCGGAGTCGGCTTCCAGTCTAAATGGATGCAGCTAAATACCAGTATTTTGCCTACGTACGTTATGTACCTACTATAAAGCTACCATTTTCTAGGTTTGTCTTTCATTGACTTGAATGTGCCCTGGCGGCTGAGAGTATGTCATGCTCACTCAAATGTCTCGCTGGTGGTGGCGTGTGTGTTGGATCATTAAGTTCCCTTCAAAATGGTTGAGCTAAATGGTGCTGATCCATACGTCATGTTCGTAAACGGGCGCCGTCAGTGGGGACTGGTCTCATCTCTTGGCTGCCACGGCTTACTTTAATTTAATATTGGGATTGATTTTGTCTCTTTATTACGGACGCTTTTAACGTTCTGCATCGTTCTCACATGTATAATTTCAACATGAATGATGTAACCAATATTTTTGTAACCATATTTTGATTTAAAAGATTGTCCATGGAGTTTCTTGCCCGTTTTTCTCCATAGGTACTACGCTTTGGAATGGGCAACTAGCTTCATCTTTCTGACTGACCGACCCCTTGACAATTCAAAAGTGCCTGTAATTGGTTTATTTGAAATAAATGCTTTGAGTTTGAGTTTGAGTTTACAAGGATTGACTGCCTAGAAAGAAAAGAAAAGAAAGAAAAATAGTTTATTCTGCACAAACAAAACGCACCTTACAAATGAATGACATTAATTAATAGACACATACAAAATAGCCAAAAGCCTCTCATTCAAGCTATAAAAGTTTCACAAATTTGTCTATTGCCTATCGGACATCCACCATTCATTGGCAACCCAGTCATTGGATCACACGATTTGCATTGGAAAGCGAACTCATTTGTTTTTAAAGTAAATCATCGCGGATTCACAACGAGACACCGTTCGAATTTCGAAGTGATATTTCGAAAAAAACATGTCAATTTTCGATAGAATCTGATATCCCTTGGTAGACCGATTGACAGACTTTCGGGCTTCTTACTACTCTTTTTTTTTTTTTTTTTTTTTTTTTTTTTTTTTTTTTTTTTTTTTTTTTTTTTTTTTTTTTTTTTTTTTTTGGGTGGGAAATCATCAAATGACGTCTCCCGCTCTGGGCGGAGCGGAAGGGCGTGTCAGACTCTTACTGACTAAAACCCACCCGTGTTCCTTCAGTTGCCTGTGCGCCAGGGCCACGGTAACTCTTTCGAACAATCCGCGACCCCGGCAGGCATCGGTCCTATCGGACCCCGTCAATGGTGCTGACATCTCTTTGAGGCGCGCGTGGAACACGACGCGCCGTCGACCCGGGCCTGGTCCTTACCGGACGGCGAGCTGCCCATTGCTCGCCGTCCGCAAGCCCGCGCCTACGGTGGCCGGGAGTCGGCAATCGACTCCCGACGCCCAGGGTGTCTCCTCCTCCTGCGGCGGCTAGGGGCGCGAGGGCGTAGAGATTGCCTCTCCCTCTCGCGCTCCGCCTCCTCCTTCGCGAGCATTACTGCTTCGCAGAAGGAGGTGACGGCTTCCCATTCCCTCTCGCTCCGTACCATGGCCTGAACCAGGGCCGGACGCGAGAGGTCGCCGCCGCCGATCGCCGCCACGAGGACACGGCGGTGCTCCGCCCAAGCCGGGCAGACCTCCACCGTATGCTCCACCGTGTCCTCCGGTCGATCCACACAATGGTAACACCCGGGCGTTTCCTCCCGCCTTATCCGAAACAGGAACCTCCCGAAACAGCCATGTCCGGTGAGGACTACTCTTAACAACTGCCAAAGATCTATAAATGGCAGCCGGAACCGACAACTTAATGTACTTTTCCGAGGTCTCGGTGTGAAACAAAGGCAGTGTTACCAACATTAAATGAATAATGAATACTTAAACATTACATGGGTTTCATTATACTATTAAAATGGCTATTGTTACTGAAATAATGTTAATATTGCTTCAGTAAACTTGAAAGGAGTTGTGACATTCATAATGCGGGAATTAATCTTGTTTCAGAGCATGTTTGTGTGGTTTGACTTTGATTATGTAATAATGTTTTGTTTTTAAAAGAAAACACACAAGCTGACTTTGATTTGTATATCAAATTTCAGGAGTGAATGAAAATAACATAACATCACGCTTGTAATCCGCGAAGGGTTAGGCAGAGGTCATATACACACCCACCCAGCTATGTTTAAGTCCCATGTAATAGGGGGCGAGCCTATTGCCATCAACTGGGCACAAAAATAAATAATTAATAATATGAACAAGTTTTACTATGTGGCCAATTACTGTGAGATATCAAAAATATTATCTGATATTGCAACCAAAATGTATGAAGCTTGCTTTGGCTATTTCGGTGTTGGTCCCGTAGTAATGTCCCCTCCTTATAAATTGCGATGAATGAATAAATAACTTACTTTTCCCTACTCTGGGAAAAAAGAAAATAAAGAAAGAAAAATAGGTTTATTTGTCACAGAAATACGTGCATACAAAAAAGTATTTTTCTTACTGAACTGGACCTATTTGGCGCAGCCGCGAGACACAGTTTCCTGCTAATTTCCCGCTACGCACTTTACACTTTTTACTTGTTTTTTTTTTCTTTTTTACTTGTAGGTATATGTTGTGTCGTATGCTTCGTAGTCTGTGCTAAATAAATGTATTTTCTTCCTTTCTTTTTCTTTCCTTCTAATTTTGCTCTAATAATAAAGAAAAATAAAAACAAAAAGATCTGTAGCGGTATCTACATCGCCACATGCGAGTTACACGTCACACTGACGTCACGCAAAATCCTGCATCGCGCAAGCAGAGTTTACCGCGCAACTAGCATATATACAACGTCCCGACATCAATCGTCGGGCAGTTGCCCACCAGACACAACACCCGTCTGGTCGGAGTATCCTCCCTTTTCAATAGAGTATGAGTGAACTTTACACCCTGTTCCTCATACCTCTATAGATCTATAAACACGAACACAAAACAGAAATGTTGACAGCTGCACGTCATGATTATGACAAGAAGGCTTCCACTCAGCATGATGCTGTTCTATGGGGGACCCACAGCACAGCGCTGATTTTAAGTGGTTACCCAAAAAGGACGAAACACTTCTTCATCCCTCTTTTCTCATATAGAAAAGGAATGAGCTCTGAATGCGCTTGCTCATATCGTGCTAGCAATAGCAGATCTATGTATAACTTCAGCCGCATCGAATTTCGAACATCAGTTCGAAAATCGTCTCTTTGTGAATCCGCGATGATTGACTTTAAAAACAAATGAGTTCGCTTTCGGATTGTGTGCGCTCACTTCAGTAAGGTTCCAAGTAAACTTTACAGAATAGCACCGCACAACATTTTCCTTTACTACAAGTCAGTGAAGCCTTAAAACAAAATTAGAGAGTGCAAAATATATTGAAAACCGTATGTTGGCACGTGTCGAGCTATGTATTCGCTTCGTTGGAATTGCCGTTAAATTGGCGTGGTATTTTATATGGCTTGCCTGATAGAAATGAACAGGAAATGTTCGATTAAGAAAACTCGTTTGCGATGGAGTATAAATTGTACTGTTGGGCTATTGAACAATTGCTTTCCAATGATTTCTTCAGCGAACTGCAGCCGAAGGGCCGCTCAATCTTTTCGATAGCAGTTGACTGTTATTAGCAGACTTGCCGACTCGACACTAAAAAAAGAAAAATAAAGCAATGAAAGAAATAAAGATTTTTTTTTTATTTCAAGGCCTGCTTTACCGCATCTGTATTTAGATTTCAGTTAACATAATTATCTGGTTAATAATTTCATACAAATTGTGTTTTTTTTTATTTTTCTGATCGATTTTCTGTTGCTTATAAGGAAACGGAAAAAGCCGGCCTACGCTTTCCGAACAAGACAATATTCTCAATGATACCAATAAATCGTTCCAATTTATCAAAACACACAAATTTACCAAAAACCACAAACATTTTACCGAAAAAGTATACAAAATTTACCGAAAAAGATCTCTTATCGTACAAATATGATTCCGAAGTATTTTTACATTACGTTGAGCCGTGTTGGGAAAAGAATTTAATTTCACCCGCAAGTAGTGGGGTGACATTGATTTATTATCATCCCGGAAAGAATATCATGCGGCAGGAATATCTGAGGTGAGGATTTAGTTGTTTCGATTATTTTATTGGAATTAGATTGTATTAGAAGTACCTATTGTACCTTGTATTATTTACTATTGTGAAACAGCATTAAATTTTAAGATTAACAAATATGAAATAACAGTATTTACAAACAAAATTAAAATATAATAACCTAACCTGACTAAAAGTAACTTAACTAACTAAAAATATTGTGAAGAATTTTCTATTTTGGAATTGCAAATAGTTTTCGAACAAACTCACTTTCAAAATATTTTACTGTCTTTTTTGTTGGTGTCAAAACTAGTTATTGTCTACTTACTACTTTCATAATTTGATCGAATGAAATAAAAATATCATAAAATCACACCTGAATTTCCCAAAAAGTAGGTGGAAGTGACCAACTGTGTACATCCTCTTTTCGACACTTATATTTAGTCTGAAAGTTGTCGAGCAAATATGAATTAAATAAATACTAAATGAATAAAACGTTAATCTATTATTTTATTAATTTATATAACAACTAGCTTCTGCCCGTGGCTTCACTCGCGTGGATTTTGGAAATTATCCCACGGGAACATGCTGCCCGGATAAATAGTATCCTATCATCAAAATCCATTCAGCCGTTAAAGCGTGAAAAGTTGACAGACACACAGATAAAAAATGCTAAATACCTTTTTATATTTTTATTGGTACGCACTTGCAATGAAACGAAATTTAATGGGTACACACTGGTGGCGCCGAGCACAAGCACCGCAAGGCACAGGTGCGCGACAGCCGCAGCCGGTCCGGAGCAAACCATGAACAGTGAGCTAGAGTAGTCGCATCCTCGATCTTGTTATTGAGCAATAAGTAGTATTGCATTAGCAGTGCATACTTATGTCTCAATTCCAACGTGTTGACGCCCACGATTCCCACAACAAACAGAGGCGGATACAAATAGCGATACCATACTCTTATGTACACACATAAACTCACGCCTTCTTCCTATAGGGGTAGGCAGAAACTACAGAACTCCACCTGCTACGATCCTTACATACAAGTAATAAAACAAAAATGGAAAAAAGTGATAAAATAAGGTTAATACCCATAATATTTTTTAACATATTTAGCAAGCAAATTTCGTTAGCCCCGTTCAATCACGAGCTTATATTTTTGCTCATGTGGATCCCATACCAGCGCCTTGTATTCAAGTTTGCTAGGTACAAACGAATAACAAAGATTCAGTATTAATGCACACGAATATGTCTAACAGAAGTAAATATTAGAAAAAAACACGTGTGGCACTCGGGGACTGCCGCGGTAAAGCTATTGCATAGCATTTTTTATCAACTTATGCAATTATAATTATTGATTTATTTTTTATTTATGCAGTATTTTTTTTTCTTTGATATTAATCCAAGTTTTTCTTTGATATTAATTCAAGTTACACTTTTTGAGCGTGGTGACCGATAAGAAAACAATTTTTTTTCTTTTATTGAATAAATGAGAAGTTAATATCGTTTAAAATATTTTTATTTTATTTTTTATGCGGTGAGTGTGGCATTATAAATAGATGATAGATACCTATACACCTATATACTTTCTCACTAACAGCTGCTTACGTATTCGTCCGATTTCGGAGCAGCTCGTCTCGATCCGTGCGAGCTTCGTACAGTCGTACCATATACATACACGTTAAGCGAACGCTCGGCTGGGGGGTGTTAGGTTTTATTTTCGTTACGGAATTTCTTGATTCGGTCGCCGCGCTCAAAGCCCGCGATAAAAGCTATGCAATAGCTTAAAAAAAACACGTGTGGCACTCGGGGACTGCCGCGGTAAAGCTATTGCATAGCATTTTTATCAACTTATGCAATTATAATTATTTATTTATTTTTTACTTATTCAGTATTTTTTTCTTTGATATTAATTCAAGTACAGTCGTACCATATACATACACGTTAAGCGAACGCTCGGCCGAGCTACATGGTAGGCGGAGTGCGGGGTGTTAGGTTTTATTTTCGTTACGGAATTTCTTGATTCGGTCACCACGCTCAAAGCCCGCGATAAAAGCTATGCAACAGTTTAAAATAAGTATCCAAGACTTCAAGATCTTCTGTTGTAATAATCGTCTGGCATCATAATATCCTTGTCGGACGACAATGACTTATTATTATACTCGGACATAACACGCATGAATATTGTCATAAGAAATAACTCCGGGAAATTCAGTCGTTTATTAGATTTTATTATTAGTAGTAACTTTTCGGATATAAAGAAAATTACGTTGCTGTCAATTAGAAAGAAGGTTTGAGGAGCTAGGAAAACAAAGACTTCCACTAAATTGACGGCTCCACTTTGTCCTGTTTGAGTGGACATGATTAAAGTGAAGTAGATATTATTTTTAATTTCAACTTTGAAATGTGAGCAAAGCTGTTTCCGCTTGATTTCTCCGCTTCAAAGGTATCTCTTGGCGCTGCTCCGGTTCAGTGAAAATCGATACTCGGCTACACTACTATATTGCTTCTCCGTGTATACGCTTCACAGGCTGGATGAAGACAGCCTGGTACGGGAAGAGAAGACAAGAGGGGAGGCTTACAAGCTAGGCTGTATCCACCGCAGCTTCACGCAGATGACGCGTTTTGGTTTATACGAAGATGGATGATGCACAGCGCTCACATTTACACATGCACACACTCCTCTTGTCTCCGCTTAAACCGAGTCCATTGAAGCAAACCTTAGCAGAGATAAGTAAACAACGAAATTCTAATGGTTGCTTTTCGACACACTCCCCTCTTTCCGTATATCTCTTAGCTTTGGTGGATGCCGACCCTTCTTCCGCTTAATTACTTTGGTACAATGGACTGCCCGCGTAATGCTGTTAGTTTAGGTGGAGAAATAATGCACTAGTGTTATTTTATTACTTAATTTGATTATGAGAGATTGTGTCGTGTTCATTAAATAAGAGAGAGAGATCGAGGATGTAATTGATTGCCTTATGTTGCGTGTTTCGGGGCTAATTAATAATGGAATGTATTGTATTTTCTGAAAGATAACACGATTTCTTATTCATTATTGTACAACCTTACAAGTTTTTAAGCTATTGCATAGCTTTTATCGCGGGCTTTGAGCGCGGCGACCGAATCAAGAAATTCCGGAACGAAAATAAAACCAAACACCCCCCACTCCGCCTACCATGTAGCTCGGCCGAGCGTTCGCTTAACGTGTATGTATATGGTACGACTGTACTTGAATTAATATCAAAGAAAAAAAAATACTGCATAAATAAAAAATAAATAAATAATTATAATTGCATAAGTTGATAAAATATGCTATGCAATAGCTTTACCGCGGCAGTTCCCGAGTGCCATACGTGTTTTTTTTTACGTTTAAATTGTGTTTATTTTTGTCAACGAAATCAAAAAAAAAATGTAAAGTGTATTATTATGGAGGTTATCATCTACCGAGCCTTTTTCTCAACTATGTTGGGGTCAGCTTCCAGTCTAACCGGATGCAGCTGATACCAGTATTTTACATGGAGCGACTGCCTATCTGACCTTCACAACCCAGTTACTGGGGAATACAATACCCCTGGTAAGAATGATTGTCAGATTTTTGGGCTTCTGACGATCCGTAACGACTGTCAAAAATCCACGAATGACAGCCACAACTTACAGCTTAACATGCTTTCCAAGACAAGGGGGGGTCTTGGCATGTAAAGATGGTCACCCATCCACGGACCAACCGCGGCAAGCGTAACTTAACCTGATCGATCGACCCGTGCAACTGTTATTACTTAGCCATAAGCCCCTCTTAACCACAAATATTATTATGGAGGTACTGAAAAAAAATATATATTACCTTTTTTTTTAAATAGAACCTACGTAGTGATAAATGATAAATGATTTTATTACTGTGAGTAGGTCTGAACAAACACTTTTACACGTCAATCATATTTTAAAAACTAGATGAGGTCGGCGTTTCCTATCCGACTACTCTGTGAAGAATGGCCGAAACAAACTCAGAGGTCACAGTCTCTTTTAAAGTCCAGACATAATCTTGGTCAGATCATGTGAAGACCATGTAGATTTGTGTCTGAAATGGTCTTTCGAGTCTGAGGTCTTTTTAGTAATCCTTAAAGCCTTAAAAAATACAACTTTACTGTCGAAACAAAGTGAAACAATATTCTCAGACACCATCAAAAAGGTTTTTTCGGTTAATGTATTTCAAAAGCGTTTTAAAACACCTATCAAAATACTTTTACAATAAAACTTGAAAAATAATCTCCGCCTTTTAAAAAACCTATGTTGAAAACCGAAGTTTAAAATTAAGAATCCAAATTGAATTAAAATTTTAAACTCAAATCATGGTCCCAGCAAGCGGCGAGCTTTTAAAAAGGCACCCCGAGTTTTAACGAGAACATTTAAAAGAGAGCTCTCCTTTCAATAGTCGTTTGTAGAGTCGTTTCAATTTGTTCCAATCTCTATTGTAGAGAACGTTTCGGTACGTTTTTACATATTTATCTTGAGGAGAAAATGTATTTGGTTTTTTAACTTTTTATTTAAAAGTTTTATTCTTTTTCTGGGTAGAGACGAGTTTGTCATCTTATCTTTATAAAAAGTGGCTTCTTGTAAGATGTAACAATGTGAAAGGACTTATTTAAAGATCGATTTGTATGTGAGCTGATTACCTCGTTGGTCTAGTGGTCGCTAGCGCCCCTGCTAAGCATGAGATCCAGGGTTTGATACTCACGTCGGGCAAACTAATATTGAGTTTTTCAATATTGATTTCGGAGTGACATTTTTTAAGCTATTGCATAGCTTTTATCGCGGGCTTTGAGCGCGGCGACCGAATCAAGAAATTCCGTAACGAAAATAAAACCTAACACCCCCCACTCCGCCTACCATGTAGCTCGGCCGAGCGTTCGCTTAACGTGTATGTATATGGTACGACTGTACGAAGCTCGTACAGATCGGGACGAGCTGCTCCGAAATCGGACGAATACGTAAGCAGATTGCATAAGTTGATAAAAAATGCTATGCAATAGCTTTACCGCGGCAGTCCCAGAGTGCCACACGTGTTTTTTTTTTTTTTTTTTTAAATAGTCTGTCATGGACTACCGACAGAAGTGAAAACTTAAAACGATGAAATACCACATTGGGCACCCTGTAGGTATAGTGTATTTATTTTATTTCTTATATTTTTGTTTATTTTAAATTTTTCGTATGCTGCACTGGTTGACGTCATCACGTCAACGCCGGCTGTCGCTGAAAACCAGCGCTGGGGCTCTATCTCGCATAGGGTCGTAGCATTATGCTGAGTGATTGCCGTTTTGCGTGCATGTGACGCATATTTTCCCCCAACTCGTTCTTTTTGCATTTGTGTGTTTTTTCTTTGCGTCATGTTTACCGCAAATAAACGTAGTTACTTTCTTTATTTCTTTTATAGCTACAAATATACTGTCACCATTGACATGTGTGAATTTCCCGTAAGATATTCCCCTACCAAAAATCTTTCAACGCGGCTAAAGAAGTTTTCACTTAAAAAATAATGGCCTATAACGGCATGCTAATAGACGTCTAAAAGTAAACCTTGTCTATAGTCAATATCATTTTCATTGGCTATCCAGAATCCAATTGATAATTCAAATATTTTAAAACCATCTGTCACTAACAAAATTAATTTCCTATTTCCAAAAATTTAAGGGTCAGTCCAGTGACCCTTTTTCACAATAAAAACAGAAATACATACAAATGATACTGAAAAAGCCTCAAAAATATTTCCTCCTAATTCCGTTATATTTCTCCTAATTCGGTTATTTCTCCGAATTCCGTTAGTCTTAATTTTGTTTTTATAGCTTTTATAATTGGAGGTTCGGCCTCTAAATTTTAGCGAGGCCAACACTTTATTTGCAGGCCCTAATTACGTCTGAAATCTTTTACTGAATCGTCTCGCTTTGGTTTTTATGGACATGAATAGGTCACAGCGTTTTCTGAAATATTTTTTATATTTTGTTTTATGTCTTTTTATCCTTAGACGGTTTAAGAAGTTTCTTGAATAGAGGTGGTTCTGTGTTTTATTTATTTTCCACGTTGATTAAAATAATTATTTTCTGGAACAGAATTTTCCACGAAGAAAGTATGAAATTTGTAGGTAATATAGGTTATAAGAAAGCCCTCCTTTTTATTTTAAATTTTGTCTTTATTTTTATTTCATTGTTTGATTGACTTAAAATCGTTACATACAATAAAAAAAAGATACATATAAAGAAGCTTTAAAAAATTGTAGGTAAAGGTAAACTAAAATAATATTCTGATTTAAAAAAATATACTTATTTTAAAACTATTTTTTTTATATTTATCTTAAATTACCGTATGGTACCGGAAAGTAACTGTGTCCAAACTTACCTGTAACAAGAAAAAAACACATTATTAGTTACAAAATAATTAACTTACAATTACAGCACGTATCAGAAAGGTGTGGTACAGAACATCAAACTGAACATCTTTCTCCATGGGACTGTGATGTCATCTACAACGCCACAGGCAAACCACGCAACATACTGACGTCACGAAAATCCTGCATCGCGCAAGCAGAGTTTACTGTGCAACTAGCATTTATACATCGTCCCGATAATGATCATTTGGCAGCAGTCCACCAGGCACGACACCCGTCTGGGCGGGTCGGAGGATCCTCCCTTTTCTATGGAGGATGAGTGAAATTTACACCCTTTTTATCTTACCTTTATAGGAGCAACATCGTAATTGAGGAACACATACAAAACTTCAATACCTACTCGAGTCAAATGTATGGTACGGCTTATTATTTTTTCTAGATTTCTATGTTGGTTCTGTGGAAACAGTTGTTCGGTCGGATGGTCTGTACCAAACCCTTAAACTTGACCATAACTTTCTGATACACGTTGTATAACTTACATGATTTACAACAAACATCTAAAATAAAATAAGAGAGAGCTGCTGACATTATAAGGAAAAAGATCGCAAATATTGTTCGGAAAAATACCTCATAGTTTTCTACCAAAATATCCGCAAAAGGGTAGTTTTCACCCTTTTTAGTAGCAATTTTCACCTTTTGGACAATGGGTTTACATTACCATTTCTATTGTGTTACTTACAGAACACAGTGTGGTCGACCCGACCTTGTTTAAATTGATGATTTTTACGCAAACAGGTCCAATATAAACACAAAACCTTCAGGATTAGATAAGACTGGCCAGCAATGTTATTCGCTAAATATCATTTCGAAATTCGAACGGTGTCCCGTTGTCAATCCGCGATGATTTTTTTTTTTTTAAATGAGTTCACTTTCGAATTGTGTGCGCTCACTTGAGTGAGATTCCAAGTGAACTTTACAGAACAGGACTAAGTACTATTATTGTTATACAGTTTATTTCTAGGTGAAGTTTTTACTCAGCCAATAAATAACGTTGACTGAACATTGAACAATATCCCCAAAGGCACTGTTCATTGTTGTGTACCCTGTACGTACGTAAGGATCATAATTCCAGGAGAGGTTTATAATGCATTAAATTACTTCCACAAACATGGCCAGAGATCGATGGTCTTTGCGCAGCAGTTGGACACAATGAAGACTAAGAAAAAAAGAATTACTTCTGAGACGATTCCACTATCTCTACATTTCTGGGACCACTGAAGAAAACTAATCGGTAATATCTGTTTTTACGGAAGCAAGAAATGTACTTAAGCTAAAGTAGGCGCTATAAGGAAAAATACAAAATTTGTAAAGAGCATTACGGTAAAATTGGAAGGAGCCATAAGGAAAAATGGATATGGATAAGGGAATGTGAACACGAAAATAATTTCCATTATACAGGATGTTCCGTAAATAATGGATCAAACGTAACGGGTAGAAAGCTCACTTGATTTACAACAACTAATTTGAATAGTTAAAAAAAAACTGCTACGGTATTCTTTTTTTATTCAGACATATTTTTTTAGGAATTTCACTTTTTTCACTACCTACCAGAATTCAATTTTCAGTTTAGTTTTTATTCAGTTTCGTTTAGTTTTAGTTTTGCTGTCGCTGCAAATGATAACATTTTTAGGTATGATTTTTGTTAAATATTTCTGAATAGCTTACTAATGTAATAAAATTTTTATTTTAGTTTTATTTGTCATAGAAAAAAATCTGGAATTAAAAAGTGTCATTTTTACCATGAAAAGACCAAAATTGAAAAAAAAAAATTACAAACTATTTAAATAAGTTGTTGGAAATCAGGTGAGCTGCCTACCCGTTACGTTCGATCCATTATTTACGGGTCACCCTGTATGTCAGCGAAAGAAAAATTTGCTCCGTAGCTTAATTTCTAAACGCAGTATTTTAGAATTAAAAACACAATTCGTTTTACAAGCTTCACTCGTTTATTCTAAAAATAATACTTATTTTGTCGTTACGAGTAGTTAAGGGCTCAAAAGACTGACAACAAATTAACCAAGGTGTATCGTGTTACCCAGTTACTGGATTGTGGAGGTCAGATAGGTAGTCGCTCCATATGAAATTCTGGTATTCAACTACATCCGGTTAGACTGAAAGTCGACCCCAATATAGTTCGAGAAAAGGCTAGACTATTGATAAGTAGGTATTTTTGAAGTGACATGATAAGTTCATGATTAGTTGTGGTATTAGAAAAAATGCTGTGGAAATGCGTTCTTTGCGAAGCATGTGTGGTGTGACTATGAATGATAGGCTGAGGAATGATGTGATAAGGCAACGGTGCGGTTTAAAAGAAGATGTAGTGACAAAAATTGAAAAGAGTATGCTTAGATGGTTTGGTCATGTTGAAGGGATGAATGAAAGGCGACTAACAAAAGGTATTTACAAGGCAGATGTGAGTGGAAACGTTGGGCGGATATACAGTGACCTTATTGGTGATTTACTTCAGAAAGATTAGGAGCGTAGTACTCGTAACCGGCGTGCGTGTATGACCAGATGTATGAACGCAAACGAGGCAAAAGGAGTATGTAAGGATCGTAGCAGCTGGCGTTCTGTAGTATCTGCCTACCCCCATGGGATGGAAGCGTGAGTTTATGTATGTATGATTACTTCTTATTTACAAGCTTACCCGCCCCGGCTTCACACGGACCGGTTTTATTACTTCCTCGACATAAACCGTACGAACTCCCTAATTAACTACACAATATGTGTTAATTATACACATAAAACCTTCTCCGAGAGTCACTCTAACAAAACCTTAATAAAATCTGTGCAACACTTTCTGAGATTACCACTTGTAAACAGGCTGACGTTGATTTTACTCTCTTTGTCATCATTCATCTTAAAGACGTCCACTGCTGGACAAGTGTACCCACAACGACCAGCGGCCCGTACTATGACGTGGTAAAGCCATCACTGTTCCAGCGTGAAAGAGAGACGGAGCTATATATGACCGATAGCACTATCCCTTTTTCGCAATGGACCCATGATGGTATTAACACGTCATAATACGGCTTCAGATATACGTACTTTCTGACATGAATATTTACTTTGTAAAATAGTATATTATTTTAATTATTGTGAATGTAAAGATTATGTGGTTCATTGCTTTTTTTTTCTTCTCAATTAGTTTTAAGCATGGTCTGGCAGTGTAAGTAATTTATGCGGCCTAATGAAATGTCCTTTCTTTGGCATCGAATCGTTGAGCTCCTTAAGTTTTGAGTTAAGCTGCACGAATACTGACAAATGCATGCACTGACTGGACAGGTCCAATCATTCTGTATGGGTTTCCTCAAAAGACCATTTCAGATACAAATCTACATGGTCTTCACATGATCTGACCAAGATTATGTCTGGACTTTAAAAGAGACTGTGACCTCTGAGTTTGTTTCGCCCTTTCTTCTCAGAGTAGTCAGATAGGAAACGCCGACCTCATCTAGTTTTAAAATATGATTGACGTGTAAAAGTGTTTGTACAAACCTACTCACAGAAATAAAATCATTTATCATTTATCATGCGATAATTATAAAGTCACGTCTGTATCCCCCTGAAGGGTTGAGCTGAGGTTTACTAATATTATATCCACATTTCGCCGATTATATACATACATAGATACATAATTACATACATAAACTCACGCCTTCTTCCCATGGGGGCAGGCAGAAACTACAGAACGCCATCTGCTACGATCCTTACATACACCTTTTGCTTCGTTTACGTTCATACTCATCTGGTCATACACGCACGACGTTTGCGAGTACTACGCACCTGACTTTTCTGAATCTTTCACCAATTATGTTCAAAATAAGGGCAAGCCTATTACCTATTGCCGAGCTTATTGACCAGGCACAAAATTCAGACTCCGGGCTGCCACTGAGAAATTTCTAAGTCACAGTCAAGTTGTATGGAAGGCTTTCGCTGTCACAGTAAAGGCGTGTGATGTGGAGGAATTAAGGACATGTCGCGAGAATAGTATTAGGTAAGAATGTGTACGTCCTTAATAGTAGAATAAGACCAAGGAAAAGAGGATTGTGCAAGATGAAATGGCTAGATTGGAGGTGAATACGAAGATGACGGCTGCTGACGGATGACGGATGCTTTTAACGTGCACGTCTTTCTACATCGTTCTCACATGTAGAATGTCAATAGGAATGATGTAACCATTTTTTGTAACAATATTTTGATTTAAAAGAGTGTCCGTGGAGTTTCTTGCCCGTTCTTTTCCATAGGTACCTACTACGCTTTGGAATGGGCAACTAGCTTCATCTTTCTGACTAACCGACCGCTTGACAATTCAAAAGTGCCTGTAATTTGTTTATTTGAAATAAATGCTTTAAGTTTGAATTTTGAGTTTGATGTAGATATGTCGGAAATACTTTAAATCAATCGCTTGACTTTGACAAATCGAGACGCCAGCGCCACCGGGCGGCACTCGACAGAGTCTACAACGTAATGCTCAACCAGAGTTAATAAAGCAGGGTCGGTGGCGGTCAAGCAGTGAACACGTTAAGAAACTGTCGCGCATTCTGTATAGTTGCGCCGTGTACCTACAGTGTGTGATTCGCTACTGTGATTAATTTGTTCGTAAATTATAACTTGATTTGAACTGCAAACGGTTTTTCTATTGCGCAATAACCAACACTTCCCATAGTACGCATACGGTAGTTAAAATATGGCTGATGATAATGAGAGAGACGTACCTTCTCCGTCAGATATATGAATGAAGAAAACGTGCTTCGTGACGTCAAATAAATTGGGATAAGGGCTGATAGTGATGTTTCTAGATAAAACAATTGGGTCAGTCAAACAAAGCTTTAAAGTAGACTTGATAAATTGTCACCCAGACATCTTAATCCAGATTCCAGACTTCGTAACACTATGTTTCTGGTTGCCAAATCACTCCAATAATCTTCTGGATCGCTGCCAGAAACTATGTATAAAACAGACGATTATCACCCAATAAAACCATTGTATACAGACTGAAGAATTGCAGACTTGTTTAATAGATTTTAATATTATTATTTTAAAGTTCACTTGCATTTGCGTCATATTTGGCAACTGTTAAGACAACCTAATTTAAACGAACTTATTGGCACGTCTAAAGGCAGTTTCCGAATTCATAAAAGCTTGGGGGAAACTGTTAGATTTTTTAATGTCAGTTCCTATGATTGGATACCCCTCCGTACCTCTGACATCCCGGCTGTCATTTGTATATCTTTAAAAGTCGTTACGGGTAGTCAGAAACCCGAAAATCTGATAACCAGTCTTGCGAAGGGGTATCTTGTAACCGTAACACTTGGTTGTGGAGATCAGTAATGTAGTCGCTCCATGTGAACTCAAAAACTCAAACCATTTATTTCAAATAAACCAATTACAGGGACTTTTGAATTGTCAAGGGGTGGGTCAATCAAAAAAAAAAAATGAAGCTTGTTACCCATTCCGAAACATAGTAGGTACCTATGGAGAAGAACGGACAATAGACTCCACGGACACTCTTTTAAATAAAAATAATGTTACAAAAAAATTTGGTTACATCATTTATGTTGAAAGTATACATGTGAAAACGATGTAGAAACACGTGCACGTTAAAAGCGTCCGTAATATAAAGATACAAACAAAAAAAAAAAACAAGTCAGAAATTAAAATAATTCATGGCAGCTAAGAGATGACCAGCACTACAGACAGCGCCCGTTCACGAACATGACGTTTGGATCAGCACCATTCAGGTCAACCGTTTTGAAGGGAACTTAATGATTCAACACACGGAGACATTAGAGTGAGCATGACATACTCTCAGCCGCCAGGGCACATTCAAGTCAATGAAAGACGTACCCAGTAAATGCTAGCTTTATAGTAGGTACATAGTACTCACACATGTGCTATGCAATTATACAATACTAAGAGATTGAATTTATACAATGCAAAGATAGTTTTTACAATCTTCAGCAGCTGCACAATATTTTCTAATGCTAATCAATTACTTTATGCGCCCCTGTGGAGCAGGACCAGCGTTGAGGCAAGCATTTTTGTCAGCGATGTAATCACCCAACTTATAATATGCTTGGCTGCATAGTGTTCGTTTTATACAAGATTTAAATTTCGTTTCATTCAGTTGGAATATGTAGGGAGGTATGTAAGGTATTTTATTGTAACATTTTAAACAGTACCCCGTGAAGGAAGAGTCTACTTCAGCAAGTCTGAAACCTGGGTGAACTAATTGGTCTCTATTTCTAGTCCTATAGTTTTATCTTTCACCACTTTTACTGAAAATATTTAAATTTTTACTTACGTACATTTTATTATTTACGTTATCGTGACATAAAACCGTTTCACATTAAAATTTAAGTGTGACAGAATAAATTATAAACTAGGTAAACGTGTAACCCACACCAATATTCGCGAAATAATACTTATTTATTTATTTATTTAACCATTTATGTACACACACATATAAACAGACAAGAAGAAAGGAACAGAAAAATACGTACAAAGGTGATGCTTATTTCTAAAGAAATCTCTACCAGCATACCTGCGATAGGAGGGTATATTAAAGAGATGTAGACAACGTGTGTAAGAGTAGAAGGGAAAACAAAATACATAAAATCTTAAATAATTTTCCAATTTAAATATAAACATACAATATGAGAACCACGAATACTATGAATACTTGATGTTTTCATAGATATATTTACAAGGTACCGTCATGATTTTAATATCTTTAAACAACTATCTTAGAAAATCGCGCCTTCGGAGGCCATATACTGCTCTGATGGCTCTTTTCTGCAGAATAAAAATAGACTCAATATCTGCAGCCCGTCCCCGTACTAAAATACCGTAAAACATGATACTATGAAAGTAACTGAAATAGAATAGCCTCGCGGTATCTACATTAGTAAATTGAAGGATTTTTCTTACAGCATAATTATGCTTCTGAACTGAGCCACCCTGCAAGTGATGTTAAATGAGGACCTCATTGCAGCCTTGAGTCGACCGTGATCTCCAGGAAAACAGTGAAATACTGGTATTCAGCTGCATCCGGTAAGACTGAAAGCCGACCCCAATATAGTTGGTAAAGGCTAGGCAGATAAACAATAATTATTATTAAGGGGACTACCGGACCTAAACGTAAGTTTTATAATGCCTAAAAGTATATGATCCACTGCACTAAACAATATCAGAAAAATATATGTTATTCTTCAGGATATTTGCTAATTAGATAGTGTGTTGAAAACATAATACAACTAATTTGATACGATGGGAAAAAAAAACACGAAGATACCTCTAAAAAAATATTTTAACGATTAAAAACCATATTAAATCATTCTGATTTTTTGTCAGATTATTCTACAAGCAACATACTAACGTAATAGTGTTTTAATTTTTTAATCCAATCAATAGATTCTTTGTAAATAGATAATTCCTCAATAACTCGCTACGAAAATTTCTCGACAAACACCAACTCATTGCTAATAATCAATACGGATTTCGGACAAGTCTATCTACAGATGATGCAGTACTGGATTTCACGCAACAGGTTGCCTCAAACCTAGATAAAAAGTCGAAATGTCTAGGTATATTCCTGGACCTTTCGAAGGCTTTTGACACAGTCTCTGTTCCCAAGCTCATCACGAAGCTGGAAACTATCGGTGTGCGTGGAAAGCCGCTAGAAATATTTAAGGATTACCTTAAAAACCGTAAGCAATGCATTAAAATTGATACTCACCTAAGTGATGAGTTTCTCGTGTCCTATGGTGTTCCCCAGGGAGGGATCCTCTCAACCACCCTATTTCAGATCTATGTAAATGACCTCTGTAGACTGAGTCTCCCAAATGGTAGAATTTACGCTTACGCAGATGACACTGCAATTCTTGTAGACGGAATCACTTGGGACATTGTGAAAGCAAATGCGGAGGTGGCCATGGCTAAGGTTATGATGTGGTTAAACTCGAACCTTCTTACATTGAACCTACAAAAGACTACTTATATGCCCTTTGCTATACGTCGTAACGCTAAACCATCCCCTTCTTTTAGTATAACTCCCCATTCCTGCACAAACTCGTCCACCCCTTGCACTTGTCCTCCGCTTGCAAGATCCGAAAGCGTTAAATACCTTGGAGTATACATAGACGACGGACTGAGATGGGACCGACAAATTGACGCTGTCACCACCAGAACTTTACGTCTTATACATATATTTAAGTCTCTTAGAGAATCCGCCGACTTAAAAACTCTTAAGATGGTGTACCTCGCACTATGCCAATCAGTGATTGGTTATTGCATAGTTACGTGGGGCGGTGCGGCTAAGACTAGATTTCTGAGGGTGGAAAGAGCACAGCGAGCTATTCTTAAAGTCATGACGAAAAAGCCCTACCGGTATCCAACAACTGAACTCTTCTCTGACTGTAAAGTACTTACGGTCCGTCAGCTTTATGTGCTTAAATCCACCCTTAGAAAGCACGCGGGCCTTCCTCCCCATATGACAAACAAACGCACGTACGTTCCACCAAATATACAACATAAGACCACGTTCGCCAAACATTAATATTATATACTAAGTACCCATATCTATAAAAACATTAACAAACATCTCAATATTATAAATCTAAACTCAAATGCACTAAAATCTAAAGTAACAGAGTGGCTGCTCCTTAAGGATTACTCTTACACGGAGTCTTTACTCACCTTTCTTGTATAATATACACACACCTACACCCACACCTACACACACACACACACACACTCACACCTACACACACACACACACACCACTCACATACACTAACACACAACATACATTTTTACCTATTATTACCATACAGTAGAATGACACAGTCCACTTGAAGTTTTTGTTGATTATTGACCGTAAACTACCTCTTATAATACAGGTATACCCTAGCTTAAGAGGTAGTGAATATTATTCTTGTACAGATTTTGCAACAATCTATAAATGTATTTTCTAAACCAAATATCACACTGTATTTTCAAACTCTGTATGTTTCTGGATAAATAAAGATTTTATTATTATTATTATTTTTTATAATTGCTTCATATTTTGCAATAAATTACCAGCGTTGTGTCATCGCGCTTCTCTTTCTTTTCTATGCAGTCCGACAGTCACCGCGCTTTAGCTGTTGTAAGCCTCTTAAGACTCGAAACGATTATTTAAGTTTGTGTTAATGTTATTTTAAGCGCAATTACACAGTTATTTTATACAAGACGAAACACCACACATCGTGAGGAAACCGGCATGTCCTATAACCAAAAAAAATGGAAGACATAGCTGTGACATCCACCAACCCGCACTGGGCCCGCGTGGTGGATTACGGCCCACTCACTTTAAAGAGTTCCATACCGAAAGAGTGAAAATCCATTGTTAAGTCCTCATCTAGCCTATTTTAACAATTTAAATAAATACTAAAGTTATATCCATTAGTAAATAAAGTAATCTAACTTAAGACCTTAAGTGAAGCGTTTAAACTTAATGAACGTAACTTGTTTTAATTCTGAGCTTAGGGCTTATTTTAATTAATCCATTTAATACTTAACTACATAGACATCTGTTGAGTTAGTTTAAGTTATTAAGACTGATTATTGTTAACTAAATTTTCTTTGAAATAATAAATTATTTTAAAGTTTCCGTTCAGTTGACATTATAACGGGTGTAGAAATAACCTTAACGAAGCCAGGAGTCACTTGTTATTCCCATAATTGTGATATATTTTTTGGACTGGACTATACCTTCTGGTTACGGAGATATTGAAGGTCAAAGTACCAACCTTTTTTGATATCACTATAAGTCATTGAATGTCTATAGGAAATATCAATATAATATAATATATAATAATACATATTATATAATAATATTATATAAATATAATAAATATATAATATATATATATATATATATATATATATATATATATATCTATAGGATGGTCTATTAAAAGAGCTTCTACGTGAATAAAAAGAGGAAGTTAAAAAATAATTTATAACTACCAACGTGAAGCCTAAGAAACTCTAAATCTGTCGCACAAAAGATATTTTATAACCAATAAATTTACACCTTACGGAAATCTAGAAGTAAAAAATAAAATTGTTCGCCACAACGTTACCCAAATCTTTCAAATTCGAGGTCAGTTCCCGACAAAGTTTTTCCGTTCTCCGGAAAGCATTAGGCTGCCTATCTATTGGAATGGTTTGATGTGAAGATACTCTATTTAATATAACATTGAACAGAAAAAAGCATAAAGTATAAATAATTTGGCTTTAATTTTTAAAAGTATGAATATGTTATATGGATGACAAAAACAACTAAAAAAAACATGGCTATATGAAATAGATGAAGCTGTTTGAAAAAGATATGGCTAACAAGGAAGTGAATTTAAAGATATCAGCTACTAGGGATGTAGGGAAGAAAAAGACAAAGTGCGACGAATTTCGATAAGGGCAGGAGGATCGATGATCATGACTAGACGACAGTGCACCAAGCCACCCACAAATATTTTTAGATAATTTCTTTAAAGAGAGTTTCAGCGTTAAGTTTCTAAAAGCATAAACAGTGTTATAATTATTCCTGCTGGAGGAAAAAACTGTTGTTGTCTTTTATATGTCGGAAATATGTTAAATCAATCGTTTGACTTTGACGAACCGGGACGCCAACGCCCCCAGGCGGCGCTCGATAGAGTCTACAATGTAAAGCTCGACCAGAGTTAAAGCAGAGTTGGTCGGTGGCGGTCAGGCATTGAACACGTTTAGAATCTGTCGCGCGTTCTGTATAGTTGTGTTGTGTGATTTGCTACTGTGATTAATTTGTTCCTAAATTATAATTTGATTTGAACTGCAAACGGTTTTTCTATTGCGCAATAACCAACCCTTCCCTTAATACGCCCACAGTCTTTAAAATATTGCTGATGATAACGAGAGAGACGTACCTTCTCAGTCATATATATTTCCTCCGAAAAAGTCTGTTATAAACTTCAAGTGCTCAATAAAATTCCACTAAATTCAATTCTTCGTTCCACTTTACTTCACGAATGACTAGACTGCTGTATTCGCTCACGGCTTCGCAAAGATCGCTCGTTCTTCTAATCTTACCTCCCCAATGGATACGTACCCTTAGCGAGGTCAAAAGGATCTAACGGGATATCTCCAAAAATATGTATGATTCCTTTTTTAAGCACCTTCCGGAGATGTTTCGTTTTTATTAATCTGATTGAGAATTTATCTTCTTTTTTCTTGGATATTCTCGTGGATTGGTAACTAAAGTTTCTGTAATCGGTTTTGAATTTTTTTGGAGAGATGTAAAGAAGCAATCTTAGCGATATTTTTACTGGCATTTTTATCGAAATGATTTGTAATATGTTTCTCCTCATTTTATGATAGTTGGCGAATGCAGCAATAATGCAACTGTTAAAAAATCTTTTTTACAAACAAATAAAAACAACCGACTTCAAAAAAAAAGTGAAAAGTAACTTCAGTTTCGGATGTCGGTGTCTATGGTTTTGTATTTTAATTTTTGGCGACCGACTTCCGTAATTAAAGTTATTTTCCATATTTCTAGTGTTTTTTTTGGAAGTCGGTTGTTTCTTTTTTGTTTGTAAAAAAGTTTTTATTTTGCACTTTTTAGTTGTAGTACTTACCCCATACAATTTCGTATGCATACCACTACTTGATATGTAAATAGCAGAGACAGGAGGTTATTAAAATATCATCTATAATGCTGAGTGGAAAAAATACGCATTATTAAGGATAACTCAAAAACTACTAGTCAGATCTTGATTAAATTTTCATGGGACCACATGAGAAGCACCAGCCTTCAAATAAAAAAAGAATCATCAAAATCGGTTTACCTAGAAAACAGTACTTAGCTAACAAACAAAAAAAAAGGTACAGTCGAATTGAGAACCTCCTCCTTTTTTTTAAGTCAGTTAAAAATAGCTAATAAAGGGGCGTCAGGGTCGTAACCAACAGTACGGCGAGCAATGGGCAGCTCGCCGTCCAGTAAGGACCAGGCCCGGGTCGACGACGCGTCGTGTTCCACGCGCGCCTCAAAAAGTAGCATCATTGACGGGGTCCGAAAGGGCCGATGCCTGTCGGGGTCGCGGTTTGTTCGAAAGAGTTACCGTGGCCCTGGCGCACAGGCAACTGAAGGAACACGAGTGGGTTTTAGTCAGTAAGAGTCTGACACGCCCTTCCGCTCCGCCCAGAGCGGGAGAGGTCATTTGATGATATACCACCCAAAAAAGAAAGTGGATATTTAAATACAATGTGATAAAGTTTCTTAACCTAACCTAAGATTCTTAAATAAGTAGTCAGTGAAAATATAATAAAAGTTAAAAAATACTAATATTTGTAAAGGTAGCACTGTGTGGCAAAGACAATCGTACTGACCAGAAACGACCAATAATCTCCACGATTGTTCGCCCTTTAACCAAACTAAACAAAGCTAAATATTTGCGCTCCTTTGATAATTAACACATGTAGGAGAGTACTAGTTAAATATGGAATTACGACCCTTGTTATCCATAGGGGTAATTTAGACCTTACGTTGACAACATAAGGTTTGAATTTCCCCAAAGAATTGCAAAAGAACTGACCGTTGCAAGGGTTATGTTTCCGTGTTTAATCAACAGGCTTGTGTTGTACTTAAATGATTTCATGTATGGTTAGTTTTATGTACGGTTTTTTTGGTTAGCAGGTTTTTCTTTTTTTTTTGTTGTTTTATATTTATAATAACAGAAAATAAAGTTAGTTTAAATTAGAATAAAGCGACTCAAATCTCGCTGAAAAATCTCCTAGCAAAATATCGTTACATAGATAAATACATATAATACTCTTTATTAAGGGCTCCTACACAAAACTGCGAATTCGCATCGCATTGCAAAAATCTGCGAGCTTGCAGAACGCAGCTCCAGGACGGTTCTTGCCACGGATATCGAGGGATATGGCTTGGAGGCGTGGCGCATGTCGCCTCCGTTGGGTCTAACTGACCTTAGATACGCGCGACTGCAGTGAGCACCGTTTAGTCATATGTTTGTATCGGAACGTGTAGTGTGATTTCGTATTTTTACGAAATGCCGAATTGTTCCGTCCTTATGTGAAAAAATAGCACAATTACAACAAACCTTAGTACAACTGGCTTGTCTTACCACCGGTAACTAAAAAATCACTGCATTAATTATAATATTTAAGTATTTTACAAATTATCTAGTTGTGAAATATTTTTGACATGCGACAGCCTTTGCCTAATGACTGACGCATGTCAAAACGATGCATTAGTGGTGCACAGCGTTGACATATGGATATCGATAATTGTTAGTTGCTCAATAAGAAATTGTATTAAGAATCTTAAACAAGAATTAATACATATTATATCAGTTTCCCGAAAGATCCAGAAATTGAACATAAATGGGCAGATGCAAAATGCAGAGAAAATAATTGGTTGGTAATTTCAAGTGACTTCAAAGTTCATAAAGAAGTTGCTAGTCCCAAAAGCTCTTAGACACTTTGTCGATACAAATATTTTCTCATCAACTGATTTTCACCAGTTTGAACAAGACCCGATGGATAATAATATTATCCAAGTGACAAAATGTGTGATGGAATAACATATTGATATTTGCTTACATTTTTTGGCTAAGAATGTAACAACAAAATTATGAAAGCGACAGATATAATGTTCAATAAGTACCTATTTGAATCGTTGTTTTATGTGCGCTAGTTGAACAGTTTTAATTTTAAGTAAGGGCAGCCCCGGATCTAGGGGGGGAAGGGCAAATTCAAGCGTGGCAAACAAGTGCACCACTCAGCGCACCGGAACTCTGCGATAAGTGAGATGCGCAGCACTTATTATCTTTCTCTGCGGGTGGCACACTGACGAAATCACTACGTGATTAGCGTAGGCATAGATCTTCAAACGGTGCGAGCGGGTTGCGGGCGGAGCAGTTGAATTCTACCAGAAACTCTCTGTTTTTAAAACACATGCTCCATTTTTATTTGGCGATACATAAAGGTTAGCTTTCCATATCTTGCAACAGATCTATGCCGTAGCGAACCTGAGGATGAGCGCCTCTGTGACCTCTGTGGCCAAAAATATAAGGAACAAATCCTTTATTTTAGAAATTTTACTTTGCCTAGCGAGGGCGCCGGGCGTCCCGCCCATTTCGCCGCCTTTATGCGGAAAGGCGACACGATTTCCTTTAAGTTTTTACCACAGAGCGCTGGCGCAGCTGTTGGATTGGAGCATTATCGATCGATAAAATTTTCCTAATATGTTTCTGGCAAAATATTCGAGCTCGCTTTGCTCGCTCTTATAGCCTAGCGACTCTTAATTCTTAAAACTTTTCGGACTTCAAAAATCTAACTTATCTGAGGCAGTGCTAAAATTTTCGCGATCGCTCCGCTCGCTGGTGCATTCTAGATTGTGTTAATTGGTGTTAAGCTTTTTTGCATAAGTCGGGTGTATTCTTAGTGATCGAAAATCATGACAATCAGATTAATTATGACAATGCCATTGATTTTTTTGCAGAACAAAATGCTCAAAGAGTAAAAAAAATATTCTAATCTTCTGCTAATAATAAAGCTGAAGAGTATTTTTTGTTTAAACGCGCTAATCTCTGGAACTAGCAGTCGGATTTGAAAAAATCGTATTGCATTTGATAGCCTGATTCTTGAGGAAGGTTATAGGCTATTTTTAAAATCACACTATGACCCTTAGAAACCGACCAGTAAGAAAAAAGGTCAGAAAGAACGCTAAGCGAAAAGGAAGTAATATCGTGGGCGAGTGATGCGTAACGACGCGGTGGGTCGGGGGCCGAAGTTTCACGCGGACGAAGTCGTGTACAGATGCTAATATGATATAATCTCACGATTTATTTCAAATATGTCCTGTCCTATCTTAAATAATTGTTCGACATGTCCATGTATATTTAAATAAATAAGGCTTCATGTAAAAGGTTAAAGGATTGGCGGGGCGGGGAGCGGCAGATTGCAGTTTGTGCCCCGCCTCGAAAAAATTTTAGATCTGGGGCTGAGTAAGGGAGAAACTGAAGAAACTGAATTACTTAAATGTTATTCGCAAACGAAACTATTATATTTTTACTTGATTTGTTGTTATTGGTGTTTTAATATTCCACATGGAAAAGCAGAAAAAATAAACGGTACAAAATACGTCCAAAAAACATCTCTTTTTGCAGTCGGTATTCATCGATATGTTTATCGATCACATATTTATACCAACCTCTCTTCCCTAGTTGATGCTAGAGTTACATGTGTGCATTCAGTGACTGTATCTATACTTTATAGTGCCCGCCCCTTTTGAGCATATGTGCAATAAAATAGTACAAAAGTGTTACGCATATTTTCTTGTTTGCGTGCGAAAAAACATCATGTGTGCCGTATCTATTTCTTTTTTTTATGTGTGAGTTTCAGGAGTGGGAAAAAGGTGGCGACACATAAACTTGAGCAAATATAGAGTAAAGGCATATCTCTCGGATATCTATGGTTCTTGCGATGCGGCGTCGTATCGCGTTGCATCGTAGTTTTTTCTGGAAGCCTTATGCCTATATAAAATTCCAGAAAAGTTAAGTTTATTTTTTATTTTTTTATTGCATTGCTATTTTTAGTAGAAAGTAAAATTAGCACTGTAAGCATATTTTCGGATGTTTACAAAGTGTTCTAAGAATGTTATTTTTGAGTCCTCTTTTTCTTAGTTTTAAGGCATCTGTGAGACCTACAAGTAAGGTCAATAGCAAGACAGTAGTAAAACTAGGACTATGAAAATCACCTTTACTGTTATGTAATAAAGGTGCTGTAAAGTATAATTGTTACCTAGAACTTCCTGATGACTGTACCTACCACAGGGTACACGAAACCTACCAGGGTCGCGGATTGTTCCAAAGAGTTACCGTAGCCCTTGGCACATACAACTGAAGGAACACGGGTGGGTATTAGTCAGTAAAAGTCTGACACGCTCTCTTGCTCCGCCCAGAGCGGGAGAAGTTATTTGATGATTTCCCAACCAAAAAAGAAAAGAAAAAAAAGGGTACCCGAAATAAAATGTCTTCTACGGGATTCAACTAAATAACATATTATGACATTTAAAAAACAACTACAGGTTAATATTTTTTCTACTCTCTCTCTATGTCATCAGATCACATATCAACAAAAATCAATTTTCCCGAAGAATTTCTCGCTAGATTTGTCGTTTACCTAATAATCTAGCGAGAAAAACGTTCTACCTTCGCCACACCTGCTCCTGCAAGCGCCTATGTTTGTTGAACACCCCTATTCGCCCTGTTTGACAAGTAAACATGCTGTATAAACAGCTTAATGAGACATGTAAGTACAGGTGAAGGCAGTAAGTATATAAGTGTACACTACAGGATAATTACATAAGTGTACACTCGTAGAAAGAAAAGGATAAACAATTTGCCAATATGCATTTTTATGTGCCTGCCGGGGCTGCGGATTGTTCGAAAGAGTTACCGTGGCCCTGGCGCACAGGCAATTGAAGGAACACGGGTGGGTTTTAGTCAGTAAGAGTCTGACACGCCCTTCCGCTCCGCCCAGAGCGGGAGAGGTCATTTGATGATTTCCAAGCCAAAAAATTTTTTTTTTTTAAAATAATGCATTTTATGTATAGCTTCACAAACAAGTAACCTTACTGAACTTTAAGGCCCGCTTGCAAAATAAATCATTAAATGAGTTTAGTGCTAAACTTAGTTAGCACTAAACCCAGTGTTTAGTGTCTATTAAAACATCATTTTGTCTAAGACATCTTGAAACGACAGTAACAAAACGATGTTTTAAGTTCCTTTTAAAATCATATTCCGCTACAGTATTTTATGACACGAAGCGACGCGCGCTTTACTTGTGGTAACCAAGAGTACAAACACGCTGTCAATGTGTGAGTAAAAACAAATAGCGTCAGCACGTAACACACACACACACACACACTTCCGACTTCGTCATTGCCTCTGACGGTACCGAGAGCACCTGCGCTTACACACAAATTTACAGCGTGTTTATGTACTTGGTAACCACAAGTAAAGCGCGCGTCGCTTCGTGAGATAATAATACTGTACTACGTTGTCAGAAAATTTGTACCTACTGTGGAAATAATTAAAAATACTAAGTGAATGTAAAGTACTCGGTTTTCTTTGAAAACTTTGCTTAAAGGCTCCTTCAAACAGGCGCGACACGGGACGCGAATCGCACGCGACTCAAAGGCACCGCTCGTCGCGCGACAGGCGGTGCTTTTGTGTCGCGTCACGTGTCGCGCCTGTTAAAGTGTCGTGTTAAAGTTGTCTTTTTTGTATCTTGTGTATATCAACAAACACATACGTAGGCAGGTAAGTTTTAGAAACTACGTTATAGGTATTTATGGGCGCCAAGCCATTATTTGATTTTATTTTTAAGTTTGTTTTAATTATTTCGCACTTAATCTGACTTCCATGTTATTTATTAAATTAATACTTGTATTTCCGGTTAAGTCTATGTTAAGTTTTATTTTGATGTATTTAAAATATTGTAGTTTCCGTTTGAATTTATATAGTTTTTGCTCTCGTACTCCCTTTTGATTGATTTAAAATATTGTTAGTTTCCGGTTGAAATTATATAGTTTTTATTCTCATACTTCCTTTTGATTTATTTGTTAGTTTCCGGTTTAATTTAAATAGTTTTTAATCTCGTACTTCCTTTTGATTTATTTAAAATATTGTTACGTTTCCGGTTTGATTTAAATAGTTTTTATTCTCATACTTCCTTTTGATTTATTTAAAATATTGTGCGTTTCCGGTTGCCTTTATTTTAAGTTTCTATGTTGGTATTGAACGATTTATTTTGACACATCCGCTTGAATAAGTTAAAATGTTATATCCGCTTGATTTATATAAATTCTACTTGGCGGTAAAGTTTCGCGGTAATTTTGTGTATAAAAACTGTTGTACTGTGAATGGAAGGACATTCTTTGTTCGGTGCTCCTGGAATAAACACCCTGAGTTGAAGTAAGGTATTTTCTTTGTACTCTCTTAAACATTTCTCTGCCATTTCCTATTTCTGTGTATTTTTGTGATATAGTGGTGTAAAGTAATATGTCTGACTCCGACAACGACGGCGCTCATGCGCCGACAGCAGCGGTGGGATCCACCTCGCCCTTACTGAGGTCTTCCGGATTCCGGGTTCGCAAACCAGTGCCTGCCGCTCAGCCAGACCCAACTTTCTCGATGGAGCAAGTGATGAGTCTGGTGACATCAATTACGAAGCAAGCCACATCCAGCGCCGTGGCCGCCGCGCTGTCCGCTACTCCAGCACCTTCACGGGATCGTGGCAATTTCTACCTACCGCCATTCGATCCCGATGTGCGCTCACACGACATCAGGGACTGGTGTGCCAATGTTGATCAAACCATTGCAACTATTGGCATATCATCGCATGAAGCTCGCATGAAGGCAATACTGCAGCTGAAAGGAAGAGCAAAGACGTGGGCTGATACGTGGTCCCTACAATCCACCACGTGGGAGCAAGTTAAGCAAGATCTAATCCAAACGTTCGGCGAAGAGTTCCGGTATGCTGATGACATCCAGCGGTGGCGCGACTACACGTCGGAGCATGCGAGCAGCTACGCGGATTACGCAACCACGGGATGGACGCTGTTCAAGAGAGTGCGGCCTGAAGCCGCGGACACAGAGGTTATCGATGCTCTTATCACTGGTATCTACCCTGATTTTGTGAAATGTGAATTGTTACGTAATACTCCTGACTCTTTGCCCAAACTAGTCTCCGCTCTGAAAACTTTTCGTAAACGTGACCGACCGAAAACTGACAGTACAGACAAAAGTCATCTTAACAAAAAACCCCGGCTTTCCGAAACCCCTGGTTCGTTTTTAGGTCAGTCACCAATTTGTTTCAAATGTAAAAAATCTGGGCACCGATTTCGTGACTGTAAAGAAAAGTCTACACAAAATACAGACTCTAATATTTCTGCAAAGCTAGCCTCTCAGGTTACGCCAGACAACCGTAAGTTTATTGAATGTAACTATTGCCATAAAAAGGGTCATTTAGAGAAAACTTGTTTCCGTAAGCAAAATGACGAAAAATCAAAGTCAACAGATCAAAAATCCGTTAATTTTTGTGGTTCTATAAATCGTTGCACGACTACCGTCAAAATTGGAGCTACTTCATATCCTTGCCTATTTGATTCCGGCGCAGATTGTTCGTTAGTACGTAAAAGCATTTCTGGTTCGATTCCGGGCAAAAGAAAGACTGTCAATACAGTTTTCAAGGGAATAGGTGGTGTGAATATCACGTGTTCCCAGAGTATCTCGGCGATTGTCGAGATCGATCAAGTTACTGTAGATTTGGATCTATTTGTTGTAGAAGATCACCAAACCCAGTTTAATATTTTAATTGGCTATGATTTAGTGAAAATTCCGGGTCTTACTATCACATTAATAGATAAAAATATGACTGTCTCGAGAAATATGATTATTTCTGAATGTTCTTTAACCGAGTCGGAAACAAAAATAAATACCGACCTTGCTGACCCTTCCATGTTAGAAAAATTAAATTTTATTTTAAATAATTTTAAAGATAATTTCACTTCTGGTAATAAAGTTTCCGAGGTGAAAACTGGTCAATTGACTATTAGATTAAAGAATAAAGATAAAATTGTTCAACGTAGACCCTACAGATTATCGCCAATGGAACGCGAAAAAGTCAAAGACATTTTAAACGACCTTAAACAAAACGGTATAATAAGAGACAGCTCATCTCCATTTAGCAGCCCCATTTTATTAGTAAAAAAAAAAGATGGGACTGACCGATTATGTGTCGACTTTCGGGAATTAAATGCAAACACAGCTAGGGATAATTTTCCATTACCATTGATTGCTGATCAGATTGATAGGTTAGGCAAAGCGCGTTATTTCACTTGTTTAGATATGACTGCAGGGTTTTATCAAATACCAATTTCGGTAGATTCTATAGAAAAAACCGCGTTCGTTACACCTGACGGTCAATTCGAATTTTTACGCATGCCATTTGGGCTATGCAATGCGCCGTCTGTTTATCAGCGTGCCATTAATAAAGCTTTGGGTGACTATAAGGATAAGATTGCTCTAGTTTATATTGACGATGTTCTTGTAATTTCTACAACAATAGAAGAAGGGTTACTTAACTTGGAATTAGTTTTAGAAAGATTAACAAATGCAGGTTTTTCACTAAACATAAAAAAATGCTCATTTCTTAAAAAATCGGTTGAATATTTAGGAAATATAATAGAAAACGGAACCGTTAAGCCTAGTCCCAGAAAATTAGATGCCCTCTCTAAGTCCGCTTTACCTAAAAACATTAAAGAATTACGGCAATTTAACGGCCTAGCTGGTTATTTTAGGAAATTCGTACCAAATTTTTCCAAAATCATGGCCCCTTTATATGAATTAACTAAATCTGGCGTACCTTGGAGGTGGACTGAAAAGCAGGAAAATGCCCGAAAGGAAGTAATTAGTAGATTAACATCTTCCCCACTCTTGACAATTTTCGACCCTGATTTACCATGTGAACTCCATACAGACGCTAGTTCGCTAGGTTATGGTGCAGTTTTGATTCAGCGACATGATAAGAATCCTCATGTTGTTGGTTATTTTAGTATGCGAACGACCAATGCCGAGAGCAAATACCATTCATATGAGCTCGAAACATTGGCTGTCGTCAAAGCTATTAAACATTTTCGCCACTTTTTGTATGGTAGATGCTTTAAAGTTGTAACAGATTGTAATTCACTGAAAGCATCCAGAACCAAAAAAGAACTAACGCCTAGAGTACACCGCTGGTGGGCATTTTTGCAAACTTTCCAATTTGATATTGAGTATAGGAAGGGTGACAAACTTTCTCATGCCGATTTTTTTAGTCGAAATCCAATAACGAGCTCCTGTAAAGTTCCAAACAAGAATATCTCGTTGCAATTTTCAGTAAACTCTTCTACACTTGATCATAACTGGCTCCTAATAGAACAAAAACGTGATCCAGTTCTTAAGAACATAGTTGAACAACTTAGTTCTGATACAATCCCAAAAGACATTGCTGAAACTTATGTTATATCGCAAGATAAATTGCTTAGACGTAAAGTTCAAATAGAAAATAAAACTCGTAAACTTATTATTGTGCCACGTAATTATAGATGGAATCTGATTTCCCACTATCATGATAATCTTCAACACTTCAGTTGGGAAAAGGTTCTAACTAAATTAAGAGAGCAATATTGGTTTCCCAATATGTCAAAAACAGTTCGAAGGTTTATTGAAAATTGTGTTAGTTGTCGAATTCGTAAAGGTATGTCTGGTGCTAAGCAAGTTACGCTTCATCCTATAGATAAAATTGCAATTCCCTTTCACACCGTACATGCTGACATAACTGGACGTATGAACGGTAAACGTAATAATGCTGAATATGCGTTTGTTTTTATCGATGCTTTTACCAAATATACTCATTTAATTTACACCAATGATAGAACATCAGATACAGCCATATCTTGTTTGCAAGAAGTAATTTCTATTTTCGGCACCCCAAATAGACTCATAACAGATCAGGATAAAAGTATGACATCATCTGATTTCAAGAATTTTTGTCAGCGATTTGGTATTGAACATCACGTAGTAGCTAAAGGCGCTAGTCGGGCAAATGGTCAGGTAGAACGTATTATGAAAATCATCAAAGATAATATGTCTGTTGTGGAGCTTAATAAACAGTGGCACACTGCTATTCGAGATTTACAGTTGGCTATTAATTCTACCATTTCTAAAAGTACGGGAAAATCTCCCATGGAGTTGTTGTTTGGGAAAAATTGTTCGCCACCGGGTATTAAGCTCTTACAAATCGATGATGATGAACCAATTGTTGATCTTAATACTGTTAGATCATTATGTAAATTAAGGATGGACGAGCGATCATTTCGGGACAAGTTAAGATTTGACAAGGGCAAAGCTCAAATCAAGCCCTTTGAAAAAGGGGATTTTGTCTTAATGCATAAGCATGAAAGACATACGACTAAACTTGGTCCTAAATATGAAGGTCCTATGGAAGTTCTAGAAGTATTACCTAATAATCGCTACAAAGTAAAGCATGTCAATTTAAGGGGATGTTCCGAAAAAATCGCTAGTCATGATTTTTTGAGACCAGCACCTCTGGCTCAAAATGATCCATTTATGGATGACAATGATAACTAACCGACCGTATGGGCGGATGATTTGTAAATTATCTTAGCTACTCCACCTTCCCCCCTACTACGCTGGCTGGCCACCATGCGTATCCTTTTTCCTGGTCTTAGGGCTATATCCCAGGCGGGTGATGCCATGTGTTATGGCTAGATCCAAGGCGGGTGATGCCGTGTTAGGGGGCTATATCTCAGGCGGGTGATGCCATGTGGTATGGCTAGATCCAAGGCGGGTGATGCCATGTTAGGGGGCTATATCCCAGGCAGGTGATGCCATATGGTATGGCTAGATCCAAGGCGGGTGATGCCGTGTATTTTTGGCTAAACCCGAGATGGGTGATGCCGTTTTGTTGTAAAATGCTTTACAGCGCAGAGAACGCGCTGGATCAGAATGGCCGTATGGGCGCCAAGCCATTATTTGATTTTATTTTTAAGTTTGTTTTAATTATTTCGCACTTAATCTGACTTCCATGTTATTTATTAAATTAATACTTGTATTTCCGGTTAAGTCTATGTTAAGTTTTATTTTGATGTATTTAAAATATTGTAGTTTCCGTTTGAATTTATATAGTTTTTGCTCTCGTACTCCCTTTTGATTGATTTAAAATATTGTTAGTTTCCGGTTGAAATTATATAGTTTTTATTCTCATACTTCCTTTTGATTTATTTGTTAGTTTCCGGTTTAATTTAAATAGTTTTTAATCTCGTACTTCCTTTTGATTTATTTAAAATATTGTTACGTTTCCGGTTTGATTTAAATAGTTTTTATTCTCATACTTCCTTTTGATTTATTTAAAATATTGTGCGTTTCCGGTTGCCTTTATTTTAAGTTTCTATGTTGGTATTGAACGATTTATTTTGACACATCCGCTTGAATAAGTTAAAATGTTATATCCGCTTGATTTATATAAATTCTACTTGGCGGTAAAGTTTCGCGGTAATTTTGTGTATAAAAACTGTTGTACTGTGAATGGAAGGACATTCTTTGTTCGGTGCTCCTGGAATAAACACCCTGAGTTGAAGTAAGGTATTTTCTTTGTACTCTCTTAAACATTTCTCTGCCATTTCCTATTTCTGTGTATTTTTGTGATATAGTGGTGTAAAGTAATATGTCTGACTCCGACAACGACGGCGCTCATGCGCCGACATATTCTATCAAAGAGCTCTTAGAAAAGTCTATTAAATATAGTTTTCGGGTAATATTACATAAGGGTGTCAGAAAGGGGGGCTCGTGTCTAAGTAATAACAGCCGCATGGATCGATCGGTCAGGTTAAGCTACGCTTGCCGCGGTTGGTTCGTGGATGGATGACCACCTTTATTACGAGACCCCTTCGTGTCTCAGAAAGCACGTTAAGCCGATGGTCCCGCCATTCGTGGATCTTTGACAGTCGTTACGGGTCATCAGAAGCCCGAAAGTTTGACAACCAGTCTTGTTAAGGAGTATCGTATTACCCAGTCGTTACTGGGTAATACGATACCCCTTAGTAAGAGTAGTGGACTGGTAACCCAGTTGGGTTGTGGAGGTCAGATAGGCAGTCGCTCCATGTAAAATACTGGTATTTAGCTTCAACCGGTTAGACGGGAAGCTGACGCCAACATCATTGGGAAAATGCAATCTGATGATGACATGATTAGAGGGGCAAAATTAAATTAATTCAACGACAATTGTCCCATGAATTACGTAGGTAGGTATAGTCGAATTTGTTTTACCACTTTTTTGACAACAATTCATAAGGTTGAACTATGTAGGTATAACATAGACAAATATACCTCATGACCTGTGTAGCTTACCGACATAATAAACTAGCGCAACGGCGCACGCCCGCAGAGTGGTCACTTGCTTGCTGGCAACCGTACGATGCGGACGTGTGACCTCTGCTGTTGTACAGTGAATTGTTGTTTAATTTACCTACTCGAATACTTCCTATAACGTGGTGAACACCACAACATGCAAGTAACATTCTACCTTATGGTGATAATGTACTAACGAGGTTGAGTGTACTGTAAAAAAAAATTATACACGTCTGTGTAGAGACGTGTATAATTTTTTTTTGTGTGGGAAATCTTCGTATAACTTCTCCCGCTCTGGGCGGAGCGGGAGGGCGTGTCAGACTTTTACTGGCTAAAACCCACCCGTGTTCCTTCCGTTGCCTGTGTGCCAGGGCCACGGTAATTCTTTCGAACAGTCCGCGACCCCGACAGGCATCGGCCCTAGTGGACCCCGTCAATTGGTGCTGACATCTCTTTGAGGCGCGTGTGGAACACAACGCGCTGTCGACTCGGGCCTAGTCCTTACCGGACGGCGAGCTACCCATTGCTCGCCGTCCGCAAGCCCGCGCCTACGGTGGCCGGGAATTGGCTACCGATTTCCGACGCCCAGGGAGTCTTCTGCTGCGACGACTAGGGGCGTGAGGGCGCAACGATTGCCTCACCCTTACGCACTCCGGCTCCTCCTTCGCGAGCATTACTGCTTCGCAGAAGGAGGTGACGGCTTCCCATACCCTCTCGCTCCGTACCATGGCCTGGACCAGGGTCGGACGCGAGAGATCGCCGCCGCCGATCACCGCCACGAGGACACGGCGGTGACACAGACCTGCATCATGCAGATTACATACAACGCACTTAATTAAACAGCAGCTAGATGGCTAATAAACCCGTCTGTTTATCGTCATATCTCTGCAAATTATGCAGGTATGTGTATTTGTATAGAGTGCCAATCCCAGTTCCGAGCATAATTGTGGGACTGTGCACTAGTAGCTACAGTGCGACTATTACTTTACTCTGTGCAGTACTAAAATAGGTATGATTACTGTAATGCCCGGGTTACACGAGGCAAATTTTTGAAGCTAGGATAGCAAGGTAGTGCAAGTAATCTAGCAAGCTAGTCACTCTAGCCTCGTGTATACAGGACTATCCTCATTTTTAACCCAGTAAGCTAGGGACAAAGACAGTTCGTTTGCTTTAAAAAAAAAACGTTGCTCCACACTAGGAATTTCTCTTGTATTGTGGGTGCGTTTACAAACATTCAAACTCACATACACAAACAGCCAGACCCAGAACAACTACTTGTAGATCATACAAATATTTTTGTTCCGTGCGGGAATCGAACCCGCGATACGCAACGCAGCAGTCGATTGCTTAACCACTGCGTCAACCGTGCCGTAGCTAGCATGATAGTTTATTAAGATGGGTTTCTTTTTTGAACACCATAAAACTGCCTATTTTACTATCCTGGCTCGTGTACTAGCCTCGTGTGGCCGGCGAAGATAGTACCCAATTGGATCATTTTACTCTACGGACTGAGTCAACGCAATGCTTTTGGCTTAAAAGGAGAATGGGCATCGAACTATGGGTTTCTGCTCTGAAGCCCAATAGCCATAAGATATACATCAATAGAAAGAACTTATCAAGGGGAACCTTTGCTACATACACGACTTTTGCCAATTGCTATCAGTTCGGAGTTAATAACTTAAATAAGTGGCAACTTGGCCACCGAAGTTAAGGAATTCTTGGCGCCCAATAGCCATAAGATATACACCGATGGAAAGAACTTTTCATGGAGAAACTTTACTACTTACACGACTTTTGTCAATTGTTAGTAAGAAGGACCAAAAAATTCGAAGATATGTGACATTTACCAACCCACACTGGGCCCGCGTGGTAGATTACGGTCCGCTCCCTCGAACAGAGAGGAGGCCTGTGTCCCAGCAGTGGGAACATAATAGGCTAATTATGTATGTAAGACACGACATGAAAATACTTACCTATATTTTTACAATAAGTAATTCTAATCCCAAGGATCACAAATGGGGTTTAGGCTTGTCTCTTTATTTTCTCAAGCAAGACAAAGGAAAGAAGCTCCATACAGAGATGAAACTACATAACAAGTACTCTTGCTCCTCAAGTGTTAGCAATTTCGGACTATGTTAATTTTTATTACACTATCTATTTTTGTCGTTTGATTTACATTTTCATAAACAATTATAGTATAAGGTACGGCAATCTTGAGAGTCAAGGAAAAACACGTGTGGCACTCGGGGACTGCCGCGGTAAAGCTATTGCATAGCATTTTTTCAACTTATGCAATCTGCTTACGTATTCGTCCGATTTCGGAGCAGCTCGTCTCGATCCGTGCGTGCTTCGTACAGTCGTACCATATACATACACGTTAAGCGAACGCTCGGCCGAGCTGCATGGTTGGCGGAGTGGGGGGTGTTAGGTTTTATTTAAGTTACGGAATTTCTTAATTCGGTCGCCGCGCTCATAGCCCGCGATAAAAGCTATGCAATAGCTTAAAAATCTAAGTACACACAACAGGTCACTCACATTTGTCAGATTTGAAACTCACACCTTACTCTATTACCGGTCCCAAAAACTCCACTTTTTAGTAAATACTCGTTAATAAGCAACAAAAATACAATACTGCCTACAACTTTCAGTTAAAAAATAACCACCAAAACTACCCTGCGAAACTGTTGACACCACCGCAACTCGGCTAGTTAGAACTGGCGTGAAACAACTTCATTTTGTATAAGCGCCGCCAACTTTGCCTCAGTGTCACAAAGGGATGAGCTGACAACTTTCTGCGTGCACACGACGATGTATCAGGCTATAGTCTGTTCCAAAAGTATTTGATGAAAATGAAAACAAATGGATCAGAAATCGTTCTGTGGATGCCATTTTGTGGTGTTACTTACAAATTGAGAGCTTGGATTTAATTATTGGAATAATTAAACCCTTAATTCTAATTTTAAATCATCTTAAAGATACTTTTAATTTGAGAATTGACGTTAATATTCATAACCTCAATTCTAGTCGACGTTTTTTAAATTATAATTTAATAACGTTATTCAAAAAAAAATTGTTGGGTAATGACCGGTGAGATATAAATTTGAAACCTTCTAAATACATGTATTACTAATTCCCTATAGTGAGTGATTGCGTGAGAATTTAAACAGAAAAGTGTTGGTTTACTCTTTCATCAAATAGTTGTGGAAGAGAGCATTATGAAGTTCCAGTATAAACTGATCTCTCATTGTACGGAAAGCCTATCTAATGCCAGGTCAGCTTATACCGGACATGTATTATACATATAGCTTGATATGTCATCGTGTGATGTAAGTACATAGGATTATAAGGAAGTCGTGGTTATATAGAGGTATGAGAATCAGGGTGTAAAGTTCACTCATACCTCCATAGAAAAGGGAGGATCCTCCGACCAGACGGGTGTCGTGTCTGGTGGGCAACTGCCCGACGATTGATGTCGGGACGTTATATACATTATTATGCTAGTTGCGCGGTAAATTCTACTTGCGCGATGCAGGATTTTGCGTGACGTCAGTGTGATGCGTAGCTCGCATGTGGTGTTGTAGATGTCGCTACAGATAAGTGCTAAATAAGTAGGTAAACAAAAAGTAAGCATGGGAATTGAAAGAAGACGACCCACTGAGGAAGCACTGCGATATTAAGCGTTGGTTTGCGAAATTAGAGTTTAGAAATGTATCTGAAAATACGCAATTTTGCGTCCAAGCCGATGAGAAAACAGTTACGTATTTGGCTTTGACTAGAAATAGCTTGTTTTACTGTATGAGCAAAACATACATACGAAAATAGTTCATGCTAGGTACAGTGTATTTTTTTTATTTTTTTTTTCTAATCCTTTTATTTTCGTATGCTGCACTGGTTGACGGAATCGCGTCAACGCCGGCTATCGCTGGAAACCAGCGCTGGGGCTCTGTCTCGCATAGGGTCGTAGCATTATGCTGAGCGATTGCCGTTTTGCGTGGATGTGACGCATATTTTCCCCCAACTTGTTCTTTTTTGTATTTGTGTGTTTTTCTCTGCGTTATGTTTACCGCAAATAAACGTATTTTCTTTCTGTTTCGGTGAAAAGATTAGTCAGTAAACAAAGTTTGTAGTGAGACAAATACTTGAGAGAGTGTGCCGGGCATACTAACTTAAGTATAATAACTTATACTTGTGGAAGCTCTTTTAATGTTACCTAACATTTTTGCGTTTCTACGATCAATATTTACCCACTTGCTTAAGGTACCTACTTACGTTCAAACATCATGGTTATAGTTTTACGCAGTCAAGTTGCGAATGACAAAAGTGTTATTTTCCAAACATAATTTCGAAATTCGAACGCTGTCTCGTTGTGAATCCGCCATGATTTACTTTAAAAACAAATGAGTTCGCTTTCGAATTGTGTGCGCTCACTTGAGTGAGGTTCCAAGTGAACTTTACAGAATAGCGCTACTGACTGTAAAATATAATCGATAATTTCCTTCTCAGTAAAGATACCAATACTTTGATGGTAAAAGTCATTTATCAAAAGAACTAACTTCGGTTATACTACTCATGAATCTCTAATAATAATAATAATAATAAACGTTTATTTCGGAAATCAGGTTCCATTTTGTTAGTATTACAGTCTTAAAGAAATGAGTAATACAAACAACAACAACTAGTAGTAGTAATACAACTAATGAGTTCCAAAACTGTTTTCTGAACGAAAAGTTATCTTTATGGTTTCGAACTTTATGGATGTTGGAATTTGGTGGAAATTGGTGTTTCTTTGTTTCTTATAATGTAGATAATATTATATTTTATCCCTTTAAGTGTTTTTTAGTATTAGTAGTTCTTGAGTAAAAAAAAAAAAAGTAATGACAAAAATTACGAAAAATAAAATGTTTAATTAGTGATCTCTGCCAAAGTTTTAGACATTTTGGAACTTATCATTATTAATCTGCTACGGCATCAGCTATAATAATAACTTAAATTCCAATATAGTTGCGCTGTAAATCATTTTTAAATTGGATTTTTCATATAATAACTAAAAACCTAATTAACTCAAAAACTACTGAATTTCGGTAGAACATTTGGTGGCTTAATTTGTTGCATTGTAACCCCACTATGATGTCCTGCAAGGAATATGTCGAGTTACCGGTAACCCTGTATAGATACAGGGCTTCTTTTGCCGAATCAAATACTGAATACCCTCCTTCAATATCTCCAATGTTTTACAAGTAAGCTCGTCTATGCGAGACTAAAAAAATGTTTAGCAAATATTATCTCTCAAACATTGTTTCATACAAGCTTTTATAAAAGGAAAAAACTGTCAGCAGAATGACAACTAAGGGCCGGCACACAACTGACGACGCGCAGCGCGGCACGGTTGTCACTTCCAAACAAATATCAACGTTATGTGACTAAAAATAAAGTTTAGAATGAATAACCTGAGACGCGCGCCTCTCCGCCTAGATGCGCGCTAGAGCTCATGGAACATTATTAATTTTCAACTTAATTTCAACCTCTGCAGGGTCGATATTTATTTGGCAGTGACGAATGCGTTACGCTGCACCACGCCTGACGCGCGCTGCCCCTTATTCAGTAAATATTGGACAGCCTATAATGCCAAAGCCCGAGAGGGATTCCCTCATAGCGGGCTTACACCATATCCCCTTACAGATAAACATAACAGATAAAGAAGGGTCGGTACAGGAACCACACAACGGGTCAGGCAGTTAGTAGTTAGCAATGGGCAGCTCGCCGTCCGGTAACGACCAGGTTCGGGTCGACGGCGCGTTGTGTTCCTCGCGCGCCTGAAAGAGATGTCAGCACCATTGACGGGGTCCGTTAGGGCCGATGCCAGCCGGGGCCGCGGATTGTTCGAAAGAGTTATCGTGGCCCTGACACACAGGCAACTGAAGGAACACGGGTGGGTTTTAGTCGTAAGAGTCTGACATGCCCTCCCGCTCCGCCTAGAGTTGGAGAAGTTATTTGATGATCTCACACCCAAAAAAAAATTATTGTTGTTTTACAAAGCGTGTCTCTAAGGGTTAAAGAGGCCTTGGGTTTATATTAATAATTAAGAAAATCAAACAGTGAATCAATCGCAGTAGCAAGAAAAGTAAAAAACATATATATCAAAACCGACTAGCTGAATCCAATCTGAATTGCTAAACTGAAAAAACCTCAAAGCATTTATTTCAAATAAACCAATTACAAACACTTGAATTGTCAAGGGGTCGGTCGGTCAGAAAGATGAAGCTAGTTGCCCATTACAAAGCGTAGTACGTACCTATTGAGGTGAACGGGCAAGAAACTCCACGGACACTCTTTTAATTCAAAATATTGTTACAAATAATTGGTTAAAACATTCATGTTGAAATTATACTTACATTATTTGTGAGAACGATGTAGAAAGACGTACACGTTAAAAGCGTTCGTAATAAAAAAAGATTAAAACAATTCAGAAATTAAAATAAGCCGTGGCAGCTAAGAGATGACCAGTCCCTACTGACGCGCCCGTTCACGAACATCACATATGGATCAGCACCATTTAGCTCAACCATTTTGAAGAAAACTTAATGATCCAACACACACGCCACCACCAGCGAGACATTTGAGTGAGCATGACATACTTTCAGCAGCCAGAGCACATTCAAGTCAATGAAAGACGAACCCAGTAAATGGTAGCTTTATAGTAGATACATCGGATAACACATCATCATTCCACTCCTAGGTATAGGCTTCCCCTGAACATAGCCACATCGACCGCTCCTGTGAAGTAACCTATCCCAATAAAAAACAGAATTTATTTTCATTCCAAAACACGTTCAAAATCTTGCTAATTTAACACTTCATCAACCAATCTAAACTACAGTAACCCTGAGAAATCTAAAATCAAAGAAAAGTCAATTTGTCGTCAAACTATTTCATTCCTTTAAGATTCTGCTGGAAATCTTCATGAATATTATTTAAGATCAAATCGGTTCAGTCGTCAAGCCTTCCAATAACTAGGGATCCGGTTCAGTTCCTATCGATAGAAATGATTTTATTTCTGTAAGTAGGTTTGTACAAACACTTGTACACGTCAATCATATTATAAAAGAAAACTATGTAGATGATTTCGGCGCGGCGTATCCTATCTGACTACTCTGAGAAGAAAGGCCGAGACAAACTCAGAGGTCACAGTCTCTTTTAAAGTCCAGACATAATCTTGGTAAGATCATGCGAAGACCTTGTAGATTAGTGTCTGAAATGGTGTTTTGAGGAAAGAACCACACATTGAGTGGACCTGTCCAGTCAGTGCACGTATTTGTCAGTAATCGTGCAGCTCCATACGCACTAGGATTGGAATAAAAACTCAAAAAGTCAAACTCAAAGCATTGATTTCTATTAAACCATTTACAGGCACTTTTGAATTGTTAAAGAGTCGGTCAGTTAGTCAGAAAGTTGAAGCTAATTGCCCATTCCAAAACGTAGATCTCCATGAAGAAGAACGGGCAAGAAACTCCAAGGACACTCTTTTTAAATCAAGATATTAAAAACAATAATTACAATACAAGTATCGATACATACGTAGGAATCGAGTAGGTGTAATAACCGATATTTATACGTTGAATTAAAATCACCCAGCTGCGTCCGATATTTGGCAAAGCTACATCAAAATCGATTCATTCGAATTCAGTGAATCGATTATTATGCGATTTTTTTAATTTAGATATTTTTTGAGTACGCCTTTCAATGTTATAGCATTGATTATTCTATCAATAGCCAATATTAAAAACAAAAAAAAAACCCGCCAATGCATATTCATTAATCTTCCCGTAAAATAATAAAATCAATGCTTAAAAGCGTTTTTTGCAGGACTGATGTCACAGGCACATCATTGTGCCTAAATATTTAAAATATAATATCGATACTGATTAAGTATCGATAGTTTTTCCGGTACCCCACAAACAACTCTTTGATATATTAGGGCTGAATTCGCACGATCTCGATTGTCGGAAAGTTTCCAATCCGATCGATTCGGAACGGCTATTAAGATAATTTTGCCCTAACTTTGTGATCAATGTCACTCACGTTTTTTTGTGATATTCTACTTGTTATGTCAAGTTGGATTTGTGAGATGTAATCTACTTTTGGTTGGACTTTTTGTGGTTTTGAATTTTGTCATGAAATAGTGGTGAATAAGTGAAGTTTCCAGAATTGAGTTTATAGTGAAAGTTCTATCTTGTTATTATTAGATAGAACAGTATCATCCATATTAATATTAAAAATGAGAAAATAATTCTGTCTGTCTGTCTGTCACCTTTTTACGCTGTAACAGATAAACGGATTTCGGTGAAATTTGGCACATAGATAGACCATGACCTGCGTTAGGATATAAAATACTTTTTGTCCCGATAGTACTATAAAGATATGAGGAGAACAGGGTGTAAAGTTCACTCATACCTCCATAGAAAAGAGATCCTCCGACCAAAGGGGTATCGTGTCTGGTGGGCAACTGCCCGACGATTGATGTCGGGACGTTGAATATGTGCTAGTTGCGCGGTAAACTCCGCTTGCGCGATGCAGGATTTTGCGTGACGTCAGTGTGACGCGTAGATCGCATGTGGCGATGTAGATACCGCTACAGTACGTTCTCGTGGGATAACTTCCGACCTCTACACAAGCGAAGCCACGGGCAAAAGCTGGTGTTTAATATTTTATGTTCTTATATTGCTTCTTCTTCTGTCATATTGGGATAAGGCCAACACGGTAACAGAAAGAAATAAGCTGTAAATACAAGAATATTAGCTCACACTGCAGTAACAAGAATACTTAACCAGTCAGCAAAGTCGGCTTATTATAGTACCTACAATACAACTATATTCTTAATGTTCCTCGGCAAAGTTCATGTTTCGTCAGCCATCGGATTTCTATCAGTTGATCTTTGCACCTGGTGCAGACCGGACGCTCTCAATCGACTTGGAAGTATATTCCGTCCGGTGTTATTTTTATAGGCTTACGTTGCCGACTGAGTTAGTAATAAAAAATAAAAGAAACTGGTTTCGATATAGATGACATCAAACATCCATACACTGAACAATACAGTCGATAACTTTGTGCCACATTTCACGTAAATAAATGTGCAGGAGCGTCTCGCACCGTCCACATCCGTAACGTAACTGCGGCGCACGCGCTTCTGTTGAATACTGGTGTACACCGAGATTTCGAAGCACGTCGTTTCGGCCGATTTGTGTGTAGACGTAATACTGCTTGCTTTATTATACTGTGCAACAGGCCAGTCTATGAATGATTCAACAATGACAGATACAAGCACCTAAGGTAATGTTATTATCAGAGTATTAACGTTAACTACTGAACATTATTTTCCAAATAGAGCAATTGGGCTTCGTGAAATAATTATGCCCTAATGACTAACCTAGAAAAGAGCTATGAAGATAGCAAGAATTATGTTCGTAAAACCAATGCTATATTTGGCTTTTCTTGGCTTTTGACTTTTGCTTTTCCAGTGTCAGGCACTTTTGACGTTTGCTTTTCCAGCGTCAGGCACTTTTGACTTTTGCTTTTCCAGCGTCAGGCACTTGTGGAATTTTTGCTGAACAGGGTCTATTTGGAGCAGCCGCGATGCACAAAATCCTGCTTGCAAAGTATTTTGCCAGTTTTATTTTCAGATTATGTTTTATGTCTTTTAGTCTGTGTTAAACCAATGTATGTATGTATTTTTAAAGAATATATTTATTATATATTTTAATGTCAACAGTATACTTATGATAATAAATTGTGCACAAACAAATAAATATTTAACTATCTCTAACTAGAATCGCCAAACTTTTGTGAAGTCACTGGAGTCAGAATTTATTGTAATTATTGGCTTAGAAACTTTGGAAACTCTATTTAAGTCTAATATATATTATTCATTATGAAACTTCAAAGTCCCAATATAATATATTAATATAAATTCTAGTTTAAGTCACAAAATTAATAATTGTATCGAAACTAATTCGACTTAGTGAAGTATGTATTTTAATTACTTTTCATTATTCTTATTAAAGACGAATTAGGTATCTGGTGTTTCTTTTTAAGTTTCATTAGGATTTTTTTTAGTACCAGTCCAGTGTCTGGATTTATGCCCAGTTGATGGCAATAGGATCGCCCCTTATTAATTGGAACTTAAACATTACTGAAGCAATTCTTACTTAATTTACGTTTTAAATTACAATAGTATTTACAATTCAAATATAGTAACCTGACCTAACTAAAAGTATTAACAAACCAAGAAAATGGCGTCGAAAAATTTCTCCGCATCGCTGTCGACTGGTAATGTACCCAAGAGACCGGCAACATTGCCACGTTGTTTGGCAATGCTTAGCCTCTGGTCAAGGTAAAAGCCAGCCCTTGGGTCACGGGAAGTGTGAAACAGGCATTTGGAGATTTAGAAAGAATCTGTGAAGCAATTTGTGTATACACATACATAAACTCACGCCTTCTTCCCGTGGAAGGCAGACACTACAGAACGCCACCTGCTACGATCCTTACATGCTCCTTTTGCCTCGTTTAAGTTCAAATAGCTGGTCATACACGCATGCCAGTTGCAAGTACTACACACCTGACCTTTCTGAAGAACATGACCGATAAGGTTACTATATGTCCTTCTAGGGCGACCCCTCTCGGCGTTCCCACTCACATCTGCCTTGTAAATACCTTTTGTTAGTCGCCTTTCATTCATCCTCTCAACATGATCAAACCATCTAACCATACTCTATTAAATTTTGTCAATACATATTCTTTTAAACCGCACCGTTGCTTTATCTTAGCTTATCACATCATTGCTCAGCCTATCTTTCATGGTCACACCACACATGCTTCGCAAGGAATGCATATCCACGGCATTTATTCTACTTTTATGCTTCTTTTGCCACACCCAACATTCACTTCCATACATAAGCGTAGGCACCAGCACACCATTGTGAACAGCCAGTCATGCCTTTTTGGACATTAACTGGTTTATCACAATCAAACTCAAACTCAAAGCATTTATTTCAAATAAACCAATTACAGGCACTTTTGAATTGTCTAGGGGTCGGTCAGTCAGGAAGATGAAGCTAGTTGCCCATTCCAAAGCGTAGTAGGTACCTATGGAGAAGAACGGGCAAGAAACTCCATGGACACTCTTTTGAATCAAAATATGGTTACAAAACATATGGTTACAATATTGCATGTGTAGCATCATTCAACTTTATTTCCCGCATTTACTCTGCTTTCCACGTCTCCATCAATCTTTCTATCCCTTTTAAACTGACTCCCCGAATACTACTAAAACCGTATCCTATCATTATTATCTTTCAGAAATACAGGTGTGATATTATGTAACAAAATTTTAATATAATCACATAAACAAGACCACGAACAAAACAACAAGACGTGTTATCAATTTCCTTTGCTTGCGCAATAAAATATCAATTCCCTTGAATTTATGGCGCGAAAGAGAGTAGGAGTGAGACTTGAATTATTACACGAAATTGATTTATATTTTGTTATCTAACTATCAGTCTTACCAAGGGGTATCGTGTTACCCGATAACTGGGTTGTGGAGGTCAGATAGGCAGTAGCTCCATGTTGGTAAACGTATTCAGCTACATCCAGTTAGACTGGAAGCTGACCCTAACATATATAGCTGGGCAGATGATAACTTTTTTTATGTGAATACAATACTGAATCGTAGGTATTATAAATTAGTCTGATCATATAAAGCCACGAATTTGTATCAGAAATAGCTTATACTGTGGTCACAATATTACCCGCTAGCTTTTGTACGCGGCTTCGCCCGTGTGGGTGTCGGAAAATATCCCACGGGAAAGCACCTAATACCGGGATTTTAAGTATCCTATGTGTTAATCCAGGTTATAAACTATCTGTGTGCCAAATTCCATCGAATGGTTACGCGGCGCACGCCAGTAAAGCTCCCAGTCAGCATATTTATTTCCGATATCTTCAACAATCATCGTCATATTTCAGACAATTTACACAAAACCTGCAATGAAATATACATCTAAACCTTCCTCATTAATTATTTCGTCCATTGATGGAAACCGTATGAAAATCCGTTCGATAGTTTTCGAGTTTATCGCGTTCAGACAGACAGACGCGGCGGGGGACTTTGTTTTATAATATGTAGTGATTCAGCTAGGTGGCTGTAGGGCTGATAGTCCAGGGTGCGTCAGACGCAAATTTAAGGCGAAAGCGCCAGGATAGCCCGCGAAATTCAAAATTTCTTTAATTTTTTCCAATTTGCAGGTCAATATTGGTTGTATTTTGATCAACATATGATTCGCGAGCGTAGTATGTATGTATTTACAGAATTATAATCATTAAATTACCCTACCCCTACCCCCCTACCTACTACTCTATTAATTATTATTTTTTATTTTCAAAATATCCTATAGTATGACTACTTCATGAAATGATAACATTTGAAGTCAATTCTAACATAGAGAGAATTAAATAATAATTCTGTAAATACAATTGTGAATCATATTTTTTGTTGCTCGGGAGTTTGTCGCGCCACTTCTTCCCAGCCAAAGCACTAGGAAGTGGTGAAGGACGGGCGTTTCAAGGGGACAATCTTTTGTAATGTAGACGTTCAAAAACTGCTGATCCTCAGCCTAGTTTGAACGAATGACTTTTGATTTTGATCAACATACAACCTGACACTGATCTGCAAATTGCAAAAAACTTAAGAAATTTTTAATTTCGCGGGCTACCCTGGCGCTTCCCCCTTAAGCATCGCCACTCGTGGAGGATATTTTAATGCAAGCCTGGGTAAGTAGGTATTATAAATAATTCTGATTCTACTAGCCGTTTTTGATTTATTCGAGCTTCTAGTTGCGCTTAGGTACATCACATGTATTTTACACTTAGCAAAGTGATTATATGGATGTAATAATATGTAGCATTATATAATCAGCCTGTAATGTTCTCACTGCTGGGCCACAGGGCCTCCTCTCTGCGAAAGGGAAATAAAGAAAGAAAATTCGTTTATTTGTAGAAATCATGACGCAAAGAAAGAAACCAAACACAAAAAAGAAAAAGTTGGGGGAAAATTGCGTCACATCCACGCAAAACGGCCATTATAGTGCGCACATTTCTTCCAATATTTGGCTCTAGGATCTGACGGTTTCCTCACGATGTTTTCCTTCATCGTAATTGTGACGAAGCTCGTCCGAAGAAAGCATCACCATACCTTTTGTCACTAAGCAGCGTTGCTGTGTTCCGATTTCGAAGGTTCCATGGAGGAAAAGTCGCTTCAATGATTTTTTAAATACTCATCATTCTATTAATCTAATGATTGTTCTTTTGTTTAGTTTTAATTAGCAGGTACTAGCGCATGACAAAGCTTCTTTGGTAACTTTAAGTTGCCTCAGTTACTAAGTTTATCAAAGGAAAATTGGAAAAGTTTAGCGCTGATGATAGCGTGTGAAATTGTGTGCCTGTTGTCAAGTTTTCAATTTTGAAGGCGAATCATTCATTTATCAGCCTTCATTGCTTCTTCGGCGTATTGATAATAGTTCCATTTTGTATGTTTAAATAAGCTTCGTCCAGAATTTTGCCACTTCGTCAGCGTTATCGTTGGTCTCGCAAAGGTCTCTCATAGTGCACGTGTTATGACAGAGAGCACGACAGTCGACAGGAGGTGAGTCTTCTTTTTTGTTTTGTGTGCGAAGTCATCGAATGACTTCTCCCGCTCTGGGCGGAGCGGAACGGGCGGCGTGTCATACTCTTACTGACTAAAAACCCACCCGTGTTCCTTCAGTTGCCTGTGCGCCAGGGCCACGGTAACTCTTTCGATCAATCCGCGACAGGTGAGGCATCGTCTGTGATGTGGCTTCACAGACGCACTGAGTTTGATCGGAGTACCCTCACCTGACTAAGTTATACCTGCAGCAGCCCACCTAACTTCTTAGTTGGTTAAGAGGTTTCCAGGTGGGCCATCGAAGTTGGTGGTTGGTGGAGGAGGCGGAGCGCGTAAGGGAGAGGCAATCGTTGAGTCCTCACGCTCATAGTCACCACAGGAGACGCCCAGGGCGTCGGGATTTGATAGGCGATTCCCGGCCACCGTAGGCGCGGGCTTGCTGGTGGCGAACAATGGGTAGCTCGCCATCCGGTAAGGACCAGGCCCGGGTCGACGGCGCGTTGTGTTGCACGCCCGCCTCAAAAAGATGTCAGCACTCACTGACGGGGTTGCGGAATGTTCGAAAGAGTTACCGTGGCCCTGGCACAAAGGCAACTGAAGGAACACGGGTGGGTTTTAGTCAGTAAAAGTCTGACACGCCCTCCCGCTTCGCCGAGAGCGGGAGAAGTTAAGTGATGACAGCCAACCCAAAAAAAGAAAAAAGTGGGCTATGAAAGTTGGTGGCCCGCTGGAAGCTTTTCTGCAAGCTCAACATCGTCATCTGGAGGGATTTTTTTAAGAAGCCACAGTTTCAATCTTCATTGCTGAGTATAATAAACCTAAACCATGTTGTAACTTTTCCACTGAAAGGAAAAGCTCTTTCAAATAGCAGTAATGCTATTCAGTAAAGTTCACCTGGAACCTCACTCAAGTGAGCGCACACAATTCGAAAGCGAACTCATTTCACATAGAATCTTTTGTATTGACAACCAGTCATATGAGGGCCTAGATAAATGGCATTCGCTTCAGAGCGCTTCTATTTCTACAATCGCTATCCCTTTCGCAAATTTTTCCATCATACGAATCGAAAACTAGCGATAACGCTTGTCAAAAAGTGCCACTTGGCTACGCATCTCTATGGAAGTAATCGTTCGAAGCTGTCGATTCGTTTCATAGAATCGAATGATGTTAACATTGTCTAGTTAGTTTCTATTCGTTGACCTATGATCACGTCACATTTTGATAGCTTATGTCAACCCCATTGTTGTCAAACCCAACATTTTGTGGCTTTTTTACTAGCGTCATCGCTAATCGAATGTTACTTTGTCTAGGCCCTCTATTCGGCTGCGCCCGCGTCTCATCGCTTGATATAGACTATAAACAACAGTATATAACTTAGACAAATGATGTCGGAGCGTCGGGCGTGGGTCGATATCAAATTCATTGTCATACATAATTATGGTTTTTATTTATATATTTGTGTTTTTTTCTAAACTATTTTTATTGCTTTATTTTCTTACTATTTGTTTTTAATATATATATATATTTTTAATCCCCTTGTGCAATTTATAGATGTCCATAGGTGTGTCCACACATATCGACCGGAGGACACGGTGGAGCATACGGTGGAGGTCTGCCCGGCTCGGGCGGAGCACCGCCGTGTCCTCGTGGCGGCGATCGGCGGCGGCGACCTCTCGCGTCCAGCCCTGGTTCAGGCCATGGTACGGAGCGAGAGGGAATGGGAAGCCGTCACCTCCTTCTGTGAAGTAGTAATGCTCGCGAAGGAGGAGGCGGAGCGCGAGAGGGAGAGGCAATCACTGCGCTCTCGCGCCCCTAGTCGCCGCAGGAGGAGACACCCTGGGCGTCGGGAGTCGATTGCCGACGCCCGGCCACCGTAGGCGCGGGCTTGCGGACGGCGAGCAATGGGCAGCTCGCCGTCCGGTAAGGACCAGGCCCGGGTCGACGGCGCGTCGTGTTCCACGCGCGCCTCAAAGAGATAAAGAGATGTCAGCACCATTGAGGGGGTTCGATAGGACCGATGCCTGCCGGGGTCGCGAATTGTTCGAAAGAGTTACCGTGGCCCTAGCACACAGGCAACTGAAGGAACACGGGTGGGTTTTAGTCAGTAAGAGTCTGACATGCCCTTCCGCTCCGCACAGAGCGGGAGAGGTCATTTGATGAATTCCCAACCGAAAAAAAAAAAAATTGGTGTGTCCACACATCACAGTGGGCCATATCAGAATACCAGCGCTGTGTTTTTTTTTTAATATTGCAGTATTCTGCTGAGCACATTTGCAGCATTTTTGGCCTCGCACAGGTCTTTCATTTTTTACTTGTATATTGTTGCTTTTAATGTTAATTTTGTTAGTTTTAAATGCTCCTTTTTTATTTTTAATGTTTGTATGTCCTGTGCGTGTCCCAAATAATATATTTTTCTTTCTCTTCTTTTCTTTCATTTGTTTTTTATCATCGCGGATTCACTACGAGACCCCGTCCAAATGTCGAAGTGATGTTTTGAGAATGACACCACAGATTTCAAGAGATCCGATGCCCAAAATCGGTTCGTTGGCTTTCGGACAGCTCCAAAATCCTTATAATACTTAATTAATTTCAAAAAGTTTCGCTCGCCACGCTCGTAATTCAAGTCAAATTGACTGGTACTAATGAAACTTTGTTCCAAAAATAATAATTAACGTTTGCGCTGTCTGCAATTAATTTGAAATTATGTTTCGTGGCAATGTGATCAAAGTGTCGGAAAATAATTTATGGATGGTTGGTACCGTTTCATTAAGTCATATTTAATTTGGTAATGTTATTGTTTTTATGAGATTTCTAACTGCATAGATTTATTTTTATAAAAAACAACCGACTTCCAAAAAAATCACTACAAAGTGATAAATAACTTTAGTTTCGGAATTCGTTGTCTTTGGTTTTGTATTTTCGTTTTTTGCCATCGACTTCCGAAATTATTTTTTTTATTTTTTTTTGGATTCGGTTGTTTTTTTTTTTTTTGTTAAAACGTTTTTATTTTTCAATTTTTAGTGGTGGTACATATCTCCACAAATTCGTACACCACTACTAGATATGTAAACAACAGTGACAGGAAGTTATTAAAACATTTTAATAGAAGAAGTTATGAAAAAATAAATATTATTAAGGGTAACTCAAAAACTACTGGTCAGATCTTGATCAAATTTATACGGGACCACATGAAAAGCACCAGCTTACAAAAAAATAACAGCAAAATCGGTTCAACTAGAAAAAAGTTCTGATGCAATATACTTAAAAAAAAGATACAGTCGAATTGAGAACCTCCTCCTTTTTTTTGAAGTCTGTTAAAAATAGGCTTGAACGGTGAAGAAACAAATATTATAATTAGGTTTAAAATAGTGTTATTTTTGCTAGCCTGAACTATCCCGCTTCTGGCCTAAAATAGAATACAAAAGATAAATTAGGGAATTTAGTAATATAGGACAGACCTCTGAATATTTTCTTCCACCCCTTCATTTCTATACAGGGTGGCAGGGCCATCGACGTGAAAACTGAAACCATGAATTCAACACATAATTCTAGACCCTCTAGCGAAGATATTTTTCGTCAGATATAAAAAAAAATCTGCTGTTTTATAGAAAAGTGCAATCAATACCTACGCCGTCAAAATGTATGGAACAGCAATTTTTTTTAATAACCATACAATAAAAAATACAAAATACAAAAAGTTTTATTGGCTAAAAGAAAAGGTGATGACAGACAGTAATTTTAGATTAACACAGTTAAGTTTGTACATCACAATTTTTTAGTTTGACCGTTGAACCCCAAACTAAGCAGAGCTTGTATCTTGGGGGTCGGAGTGCGAGTGAGAAGAAAGAACTATGTCGGTTTTGAAAGCTAGTTGAGTAAAACGTGTATTATGTAGTGAGTGTGTGTTTTTGTGAGAGTCTGTGAGGATGAAAGTGTGAGAGAGGAATGTTGTTTGCTGGCACTTTGGCTTGTCGACAATTGTTAGAGAAATGATTCTGTTTCGGTGTATGTTAGTTCCAGAAGCCATTTCTTTAGTACACTTTTTAGTCGAGCGGTTAACAATTCTTTGATGTCCAAAGATTTGCAGACCTTGTTCAATGTGTGCAGGTGAGAGTAAGCTGGGCTTCTTCTGGCAACCGTCTGGTAACCGTCGATACATTTCTTTGCTAGAGGGTCTCGAATCATGTGCTGAATCCACGGTAACAGGTTGTGAGTCGATGTTCCTGCCACCCTTTAGACAATGTTAATAAGAAAATTAGAAAGATAATTTTCTTATCATAAACTATTTCTCACCTCATTTATTTAGCTTTCAAAGCTTGGAGTTAGCGATCACGAATGTAATTCTCATTTGCTTTTATGACATTTTGGCAAATTGTCTACGTCTAACGTCCAAACCTCGGGAATCTAACATTTCTCTAAATTGGACCATTTTAGGAAACAATCCCAAAAGTGTTCCTTCAGACTTTGCTAGGTTTTAATCTAAGACAAACCAAATTCGTTTTCAAAAACTTATCCTCGGACCAAGTCGCAGTGACATAATGAGAAAAAAATACATTTTTTGTATGTTTGTTTGTTACGCTTTCACGCTAAAGCGACTGAATGGATTTGGATAAAATTTGGCAAATGGGTAGACCATGAATTGGTTTAGGACAAAGGATACTTTTTATCCCGATATTTCTACGGGATCGAGACTTATGCGGGTGAAACCGCGAGGCGTAGCTACAGTAAAAATAAAAGGCTTGTAAAAACAATCGTTAATATTCTTCAGTGAAATATATACTAGCAAGAGTACATTCATTGTACGACGTGCTTTATGCACGCGACTTTGTTCCCGTTGATTTAATAAATGATTTTATTTCTTTATGTAGGTTTGTACAAACACTTTCTTATGTCAATCATATTTTTTAAACTAGACGAGTTCGGCGTTTCCTATCTGACTACTCTGAGAAGAAAGGCCGAAACAAACTCAAAGGTCACAGTCTCTTTTAAAGTCCAGACATAATCTTAGCCAGATCATGTAGATTAGTGTCTGAAATGGTCTTTTGAGGAAAGAACCACACAGATTGAGTGGACCTGTCCAGTCAGTGCACGCATTTGTCGGAATCGTGCAGCTCAACTCAGAACTTAAGGAGCTCAACGATTAAAGACGGTGACTCAACGATTAAGATTAAATTTAAGAATGGTGTGCCGATTGCTTCTATCCTTCCTCAGGATTGAAGCTATCTCCATACGAAAAATTTAATAAAAGTTCGTTCAGTGAATCATTCGTGCAAACGTAACAACAAACATAGCGAGTTACTTTCACATCCCAAACATTTTGGATAACGTGAATCTTAAAGCACGCAAGATCTAACCCCCCACTCCCACTTCCAATTTCAAGCTCCTCAAAACCCCCCCAATTCTAACGGAAACTCAGTATCTTCCACTATCAACATCCTCCAACGGTTATTAAGGTTGGCAGAGAGCCAAGCTATCAACAAGTATAACATTGACGAAAATAGCTTAAAATACGAAGTAGTCTAGTTTAGGCGGATATTGTAGGAACAAAACTGTTTTTTAGGGTTCCGTACGCCCGAATGAAGAAAAAGGAACCCTTATATGATCACTCGTGTGTCTATCTGTCCATCTGTTACAGCCAATTTGCTCCTAATGTAATGGCCCAATTAAGTTGAAATTTGTTACCTACACATGTGAATTTTTGTGACCCGAAGACGGACGTGTAACGTAAATATATGAATTTTAATTAAGGGGTTCAGTTTATGAAGCCAAATAAGAAAATTGGTAAAACAAGTTTTTTATACTGTACTGTGTGACTCATCAAATGAAAGGGCTCACTGTGAGGGCTCCTTATGTATTAAAAAAAAATAGTTTTAAAGTTATTTAAGAAAATAGATGAAAGTTGACCATTCCCTCCTCATCTCCGAAACGAATGACCCTAAAATTTTACAGATTAAATACAATTTTTATTCTTTTTTATTTTTGGTAAGCGTCGCCCCACACTAGGAATTTCTCTAGGAATGTCAAGAACGCCTTGTCTCGATGGCCGGACTGTATTGTACAAGAATACTCTAGAAAAAAAAACAAAGTCCCAGGAAACAGCTACTTAGGTACCAAATAAAAGGGTAGATTTCCAAGCACTACTGAAAAATAAAAATTGGCGTTTCAGGAATGTTTGATTAACAGTTTGCTATGTACGCAATGTTCAGATTTTACAGTTTTTCAGTAGGTATGCTAGCAATTTCAGTACTGAAAGCTGGAAGCTGTGAATTGAATTTTTTACACGAAAACTGTGTGTATGTATGAGGTAGTTTCATTTAGTGCTTGCATGCTGAATGTTTCAGCCAATTTTGCTGTTATTGGAAAGTGAGTTACCTGGAATATCTACGAAAAATATTTAGAAAAACTCCTGTAATTCAAGCGTAATTTGCAATAGTTTGAGTTTGTAAACCTTAGGAGTTGAATATAATAAAAAATGATCTCTCATGATTTTGAGGGCAAAATCAAAAAATCTAATCCGAGTGCATTTGTAATTTTTAAGACATCGCCAAGCGGTTGGTCAATTCTTCACGTGACCAGAGGGCTGGCCTATTTTTTGGCCAAAGAATCAGCATCGCCATACAACGTGGCAATGCTGCCAGCCATTTTGGCACATTTCCTGTCGACAACGATGCGGACGAATTTTATGATGCCCTATGATTCTTTTCCTTCTTTTTGTTTTATTTATATGTACATACTATTAATATTATTTTAAGTCTATTAGCTTATAAACATATAATACAATAGAATAGAATAGAAACATACACAACATACAAAGAAAGAAACCAACAACATCCACAACTACACACATACAAAACTCAAACAACATACAAACACACACAAACAAACAACGCACACAATAACAACAACAACAACATACAACAAACATACAAAAAAACAAACAACAACAACATACAAACATACTATCCAAAGAAAGTCAAAATCGTTTATTCTACTAGGCTGATAAATCAGAACCTTTTGAACTTAAAAAGTTACTTAAGACAGTCCCCCAAAACGCCCAATCTTCGCCACTTTCAAGTGCTTTAGCTGGGAAGAAACAAACACCCCAGCCACAACACATCTGGCTATTAGGCAATAAGAAATTGAATCTAGATAACCTCAGAGCAAAATTGTGCAAATTGCCTACATAACTGGTGAAAGTTGGATGCAGCTTGAGCAGTGGACTAGCAGACCTGGGGGCCTACTCTGTAAGTCCGTAAACAAAGATACGGTTCCATCCAAAAGTAGTTCGATACTTCGGAAGGAACCGCACTCACGATTAATTAACCTTTTTGGACGGGAAAAAACAGATCGGGAGTAAGGAAAACTGTCAAATGGTGTTGAGATGTTTAGGGTTATAAGGATATTTTAAAAAGAACAAATCAGATTGGCTGCCAAAAGTATAATGTCTATATTTAATATGAAACAAGTAAAGTAACATAAAACGCTAATCAAGCATTAACTTGATACATAATTATTACGGAGCATACATACACAATAGTGTAAAGGAAAGTATACACTTCAGTGTTGTCATTCATTCTTAGTTCGGGTCTCAAAGTAATCTTATGACTGTAGGTGATACGGAATAGCAAACGCCCGTAACTTTGGCCGAAACTTTTGTATTTAGAGTGTAGACCCCCTGTACCTTAACTGCGTAACTTACTATCTATCACAATCTGAATCATTTTGAAGCCTATTCCTAATCCATTGCTTTAATTGTTCGAAAAATTTGTCTGCTTGACAACGTAAATAACGCAATGAATATTGTTGAACTGTCAAAATGAAAATTATTCCTATTGTTAGTGTGTTACGCAATTACCCCGCTGCTTGCAAGTTGCAGGTTGCATACATGCGTTTTCATTGTTAATGCGCAAATTTTAAACGTTGGTGTCAAAAATCGCTGTTTTACGGCACCGCGAAAAGTACCACACGTAAAACATTGAGCTTATGGGTGCATGCAGGGGTCGTGGGGGTATTTAAAGTTAAGTTATAATTCGATTTCCAGGTTGAGCAGTGTTATTGGATTTTTCCATCTGTAATTTCTCAGTAACAGCCCGGAGTCCAGCTAACTATGTGCCCGGTTGATGGCAATAGGCTCGCCGCTATAAGGTACATGGGACTTAAACATAACTGTCGAAATGTGGGTGTACTATATGTACACCTCTGCTTAACCCTTCGGGAAAACAAGGTGTGATGTTATGTTATAATATTTTAAACATGCTTTCGTAAAAAGAAAAACCTCAAATAAAGTTGGAACTTTGACCTTCAATATCTCCGTAACCAAAAGCTTCCTAAGTAAGGTAAGGTCTAGGGAAAAAAAAAAATAACCTCCTTAGCGTCACGCAGCCGGGTATAAAAATATCAACGGGTATATCAAGTGACTTGCGTCTTTTTACACCTATTATTGACCGAATGAGCGCGAACCGCGAGCGAAGCTTCTCCGTTTCAGCTTGGGCAAAAATGCTTTCGTATGTCCGGATGTCTGTTCTCCTCTACAGGTCGCATTTCTTAACCGATTCTCGTGAAATTTTATGAGCAGGTTCGATAATTATATGGTATTTTTTGTCAATTCAGTTTTTTGAAATGTTTCAAAATGGCGGAGATAAAAATGACGGGTTGAAAACGTAAAAAAACATATTTCAGAGTTTCAAATTTTTTTTTTAAATTACACAATTTTTTTTGTTACCTTTATTAAGAAGCATAAACTTCAAGGGGTCGGGGTGTGAGGGGGTAGAAAATAATGATGAAAGACCCAACTTTCCTGTGTCACATCAAATCATAAGGGAATTTCATCAGATTTCGGAATATGACGATGATTTGAAGCTATGCAAGGACAGACTCGCGAGGTCTTCAGTAAAGTTGATGAGAAAATGGTTATGAGAAAGAGGATGCGGATGAGGAACTATTAGAAATACGATTTGAGAAAGTGGATGAGTATGAGGATACGAGGAAGAAGAGGATGAGGAAGAGGATGCGGATGAGAAAGATAGAACCTAGGATTTCAAATTGAAATTTTAAATAAAAGAAAGATTGCGAATGGGCCTGTAATATATAGAAAAAAAAAAACAATATAATCATTAAAATTCACCATAGAGAGGTTGAATTTAATAAAAATTAACTTTGAAGCTGTTTCTCCAGATAGACGGTTTCGTAATTCGTCGTAAAATAATCCAGCGCCACTGAAAAGGCGCTCACTATGGACACTTGATAGAGAGGCTGAAAGATACTGGCGCACAGCTCCATAAAGTTCAAAATATTTTAGAATACCTACGTCAACTACACTTCCTCATAAATTCCTCATAATGAATGAGGAAGTGGAAGCGGAGGAGGAACATTTTATGCCTAATTTTAGGGATATGGAAGAGGATGAGGAATCGCAAAAAAATGAGGAACTTCCTCATTATGAGGATGAGGACGAGGAATCCTCATCAACCCTATTCTACAGCTCACAGAGCCACTAGTTGTAGGCAGGGACAAGCATCTACTACTTACTTAAATTAATCCTAACTAATATTATAAATGCGAAAGTAAGTTTGTTTGTCTGTTTGTTACCTTTTCACGCCTAAACCACTGCACCGATCATCCTGAAATTTTGCATATACGTTTTCAGGTGTACAGAAACGGGCATAGGGTACCTTTCATCCCGCAAAAAAGGACTGTTCCCGAGTAAAACAACAATAACGTTTTTATGATAATAGATGGCGCCACGTGTCTTCCAAATCATGATTGAATTATAACCCGAATTGATAGTCAAAGTCTAAATTAACGCGAGCGAAGCCGCGGGCAAAAGCTAGTAACAGATATTTATTAGTTCAAGTAGTATATCTGTCCCACATTGTGTACTTACCCACATGCCACTAATAAGTCACGACCTAAGATTGTTTTGGGATAAGAGATGGTCTCAAGTGGAGCTTATAGTTTTAAACACGTCTCGGGTTCCAAGAGGCAAGGCCTAAACTTTAAAACAGTATCAAGACAAAATTCGAGTAATGGTGAAAATGATACCCTTTCTCCAGACGTTTAGTATCGAATTAATTGGGCCAATCCATCTACTTTTCAATATTTGTAAATATATGAGCGCCATGTATCTATCACATAATTTATTTACCTATCATTGCTTTATATTTCATTATTTTTACCTATTGTGGTATAGTAATTTTATTCTAGGCGCATCGTCTTCACATATAATTATATAATTAATGTATAACAAAACATAATAAATACTTTGAGTTTGTTTCGGCCTTTCTTCTCAGAGTAGTCAGATAGGAAACGCCGACCTCATCTAGTTTAAAAAATATGATTGACGTGTAAAAGTGTTTGTACGAACCTACTTACAGAAATAAAATCATTTATCATTTATCAATAATAACAAAACAAATTAAAACAATAAAATATTGTAAAACATTTTAAAAGAGGAACGGTGGATTTTCTTGCCCATTCTTCTCCATGCGAAACCACCTTTTGTAAGGGGCAACTAGAATCAATTCTATTTTCTTGTAAATTTTGACGTTCAAAGGTGCCTCTTATGTACTTATTTGAAATAAATGATTTGACTTTGACTTTGACTTGGTAACGTTTTTTTGAATTTACAGAAAATAATAATTTAACAATTAAAGTGCGGAAAGTCATTGTAAAAACTTGTCATTGTTGATTTAATCTGATTTGTGGTACGTTAAGTATGACACAGATAAAATATGTGTGGGTGTAATTTACCTGAAATAAATGAATTATTTAATAAACACACTTCATACGACCTATCAACTTCATTTCTTTCTTTGTTTCGCACTAGCTCCACGAGCTGCTCGATTACTGACAAATGCGTGCACTGACTGGACAGGTCCACTCAAACTGTGTGGTTCTTTCCTGAAAAGACCATTTCAGATACCAATCTGCATGGTCTTCGCATGACCTGACCAAGATTATGTCTGGACTTTAAAAGAGACTGTGACCTCTGAGTTTGTTTCGGCCTTTCTTCTCAGAGTAGTCAGATAGGAAACGCCGACCTCATCTAGTTTAAAAAACATGATTTACGTGTAAAAGTGTTTGTACAAACCTACTTACAGAAATAAAATCATTTATCATTTATAGCTTCTGCCCGCGGCTTCGCCCGCGTGGGTGTCAGAAATTAGCCCACGGAAACGTGCTACCGGGATAAAAAGTAACTTATGTCCTTTCTCAAGATGCCCTCTATCTCCTTGCCTAATTTTATCAAAATCCGTTCAGAGGTTTAGGCGTAAAAAGGTAACATACAGACAGAGCTACTATCGAATTTATAATATTAGGAAGAATTTTCGATAATTTTTGTGCCAGCAACATTTAGTTTTACCCGACTGCGTGACAGCAAAGACAGGGTTATGTTTTTTACGCGTATCTATGTATCTTTGTATGTGAGATTCTTAATACGCTCGAAGCATCCTAACGGCTGGATATATTTTGATACATAAGCTGTCTGGTTGCAGTTGGGTTTATTTTTTCAGTATTTTTTGCATGGCTTTTTGATCCTGAAGATAAATTTTTCACCATTTTCCTCATTAGATTAATTTGGTCACGGTTTCCAACAGAATGAATTAGGTTGTCAGGACACGCGTTAATTATGAAATCAGTACGCAGGTTATTTGAGTAGATTATTATATTTTTTTGCTCTTTTTTGTTGACTTTGATCTCTATTGCTATTTATTATTAATTCATTTGGAAATGTAAGATTCTATAAAATTGTAATTTTACCATGAACCATGACCAACATGTTTTTTTTTCTTTTCATTTTTATTTTTGTTTATCATTGAAACTTTGCTGGCTTGATTACTTGAATAGAATAGAATAGAATACTCTGTATCCTTCTCTCCTTTTTCTTCTTCCTTCTTTACTATTTATCTTTTTTTTCTCTATTTTTTTCTTTTTTTCTGAATTTTTCTTTTCTTTTTTTAACTTAATTAGAAACATTTGTACGCCCTCTCGCATAACATAGCGCACACTTTATTATCTTTATATACTATTATTATTATACGTATGTTAAACAAATGAATAAATAACTTATGACTTATTTTGGCCTGGTTTTTTTTTGCAATTCCAGCTAGTTCAAAGCACATACCGACCGATGTCCCATAAATTAAGAAATTGCTCTAGTCTTAGAGGTTTTCCTTTTATTAGACATTAAATTAAATTATAAATGTATTTGTTTTGTAAATTGGTTTTGAAATAACACTTTTACATGATTTAAAAAAAAAAATTTTTTTTACGGATGTTGTTTTCTTACCGTACGATACTGCATCTTAAATAGAACTTTCCATACTCTCGTACATTGTCGCCGTTTTCCGATACCATAATATCGAGATAGTAGTTTAACTCCCGAAGGCACAAACTTCACACTAAGTTACAAGCGGTAAGCAGACTTGTCTACTTGGCAATACTTGCCCGCCACTTGGCAGGAATTAATTGCCAAGTCGGCCAAGCCTGGCGAGTTGGTATTGAAGATGTTTCGTACTGTGTTTTCTTGACGTTTTATTTTTAATTAGATTTGAAACTGTTCGTAGATATTTGAGGGGCCATTCCGATACGAATAGATGTCTATGGTAGACCTACACATTGTTTGACCGTGGCCCTGGCGCACAGGCAACTGAAGGAACACGGGTGGGTTTTAGTCAGTAAGAGTCTGACACGCCCTTCCGCTCCGCCCAGAGCGGGAGAGGTCATTTGATGATTTCCCACCCAAAAAAAAAAAAGACCTACACATTGTTAGTTATTTTTAATTAAATCCATGAAATAGGAGTCGAGCCTATCAAAAGTTTACAGTTCGCGCAAAACTTTATGATTTCTCGGAAGTTGTACGCGAGTGGCTGCGCAGTATGCATAATATAGGTGTCCGAGGGAACTTTCTGACTCTCGCTCAACTGTACCATGCGCGGGTTCGTTCTCGGGCCTACATTCAGAGGGCTAATATAATTTTGCGCGAACTGTAGTTAAAGATTAAAACGGCAAACTTTTATAAAAAGTTGGTAAATTACTTATGACATAAAAAGTCACACAAATTATAATTGGACTAGCTTTTGCCCGCGGCTTCGCTCGCGTTAATTTAGAATTTGACAATCAATTCGGTTTGTTCAGGGAATTATAGTTAAGAGGATGAAAAACCGGTCTATCAACACTCTAGACTCACAAAATGAATTAAGTACTTAAATTAAATAAAAAACACGTGTGGCACTCGGGGTCTGCCGCGGTAAAGCTATTGCATAGCATTTTTTATCAACTTATGCAATTATAATTATTTATTTATTTTTATTTATGCAGTATTTTTTTTTCTTTGATATTAATTCAAGTACAGTCGTACCATATACATACATGCTAAGCGAACGCTCGGCCGAGCTACATGGTAGGCGGAGTGGGGGGTGTTAAGTTTTATTTTCGTTACGGAATTTCTTGATTCGGTCGCCGCGCTCAAAGCCCGCGATAAAAGCTATGCAATAGCTTAAAAATATCTCGTGACTGAGAAAGAATTATGAATAACGGCTTGTAAGAACCCTCGGTAAGTGTGTCTAGAATTTTCTAATACTTTATATGTATAAACTTTCATATTGAGACATGAAGCAACAAAATACGATCTAGAGGAATGTGGCCGCATTTCTTTAGATCGAATTTTGTTGTTTGTTTGTAAAAGTTTTTTGTAAAAATTGCCCATTTTCTTGTTGACTGTACAATAAAAAAAAAACTTAACACACTACTAAAGTTTCTACAATAATATAATTCAATCATGATTCGAAAGACACGTGGCGCCATCTATTATCATAAGAACGTTATTGTTGTTTTCCTATGTCCGTTTCTGTACATCTGACAACGCATATGCAAAATTTCAGAATGATCGGTTTAGTGGTTTAGGCGTGAAAAGGTAACAAACAAACAAATAAACTTACTTTCGCATTTATAATATTAAGTTAGGATTAGGATTAGGATAGTTAGGATAACCAAAAACGTGATGCTTGTATAAAAAGCGAGCTTAAGAAATCTCTGCGCAAACACGACTTGGCATCTAGTAAAGGACCTACATTTTTAAATTCTTTCATAGCATATTTTAATGACCTAAATAATGTTTGACAAATGACAGACATTTTCGCTTAACATCTCAAGAATAATTTTAAAAGTGAGCTTTACTTTGCATACTAGATTTTTAGGGTTCCGTAACCAAATGGTGCCAACTAATACTAAGACTGCGCTGTTGGTTCGTCCGTCCGTCTGTCACTGGGCTGTATCTATTGAAACCTAATAGGTAGACACTTGAAATTTGTGTGTACTACTATGGTCGCTACGGCGGTGGTACAGAACCCTTCGAGTCCGACTCGCACTTGGCCACTTTTTTACTGTTTTCATAGAACATTTGGAAGGCAGTAAAAGGATAAAAACTCTTTGCAGACTAAAGAAAACCTAGTGTTTTTTTGTATAAAAAGGAAAGATAACTTCTTTCGTAGTTCAACAAAATGGGTATATTTTTTTAAGAATATTTTCAGACACAATGCTGTAAAATATTTTCTGTTATAATGAATGCAAATTTTATCATTTTCAAGTTTAAACTTACTAACTCGTTTGAGACCGACCGACTGTACTTTGTAGTTATTTTTTAAAGGAAAATATTTTTCCTAAAATGGTGAAGTGTTTTCGTTCTGAAAAAGTCTTTTCAAGTTCAATTTATTTCATAATTAAATGTTTCTATGAATGTTACCAAAGAAAAATATATTTGACTAAGAAAGACGACTTTCAATAAGTTATACGTGAAATTGTTTCCAAAATAATGTGCTTTTGCGAAAACCACTAACACCTTTCAAATATTACGACTGACAAAAAAAAAAACCACTCGATTTCAGACCTTCAAATTGAGCATGAGAAGCTCAAATTTTGGTTATAAGATAAATACTTTATTTCAGCGGGGTAATTGCGTAACACACTAACAGTAGGAATAGCTTTCATTTTGACAGTTCAAGAACATTCATTACGTTATTTACGTTGTTGAGTGGACAAATTTTTCGAACATATGAAGCAATAGATTAGCAATATCCTTCAAAATGATTCAGATTCTGATTGATAGTGTGTTACACAATTAGGGTGCTGGAGCCCACAAGGAGACTCCGGGAAAGGCGCATCCTGGACAAGCATTTAGCGACGCTACCATACGAGGACCAGACCATATGCCATCGAGTTTCAGAGAATGTTCCGTTTTGTAGAACGTGTATAGAATAAAATATACTCCTTGTTTATACAGATATAAATCTAGAATTTTTACATTGGGTGACACGCTGTGCGGTATTATCGCTAAAAGCGAACTTTTAAAGACTTTGGATGGATTTAGATGGAAAAGGAAAGACAACACTGCAGGTAGTATGTGGTGCAGCTCGGCGTCCGGTAAGGACCAGGCCCGGGTCGACGGCGCGTCGTGTTCTACGCGCGCCTCAAAGAGATGTCAGCACCATTGACGGGTTCCGATAGGGCCGATGCCTGCCGGGGTCGCGGGTTATTCGAAAGAGTTACCGTGACCCTGGCGCACAGGCAGCTGAAGGAACACGGGTGGGCTTTAGTCATTAAGAGTCTGACCCGCCCTTCCGCTCCGCCCAGAACGGGAGAGGTCATTTGATGATATCCCAGCCAAAAAAAAAAAAGGTAGTATGTGGTATTATACCATTTACATCTATCCATCAAATTAGAAAGATTTTTTAACAAATAAACCAATTTCAGGCACTTTTGAATTGTCAAGGGGTCGGTCAGTCAGAAAAATGAAGCTAGTTGCCCATTCCAAAGCGTAGTAGGTACCTATAAAGAAGAACGGGCAAGAAACTCCACGGACACTCTTTTAAATCAAAATATGGTTACAAAAAATTAGTTACATCATTCATGTTGAAATTATGCATGTGAGAACGATGCAGACCGTTTAAAGCATCCGTAATAAAAATACAAAAACAATTCAAATATTAAATTAAATTAAAATAAGCCGTGGAAGCTAAGAGATGACCAGTGCCTACTGACGGTGCCCGCCATGAGTTATCCTAAATAACTCGGAGGTTAATTAAATAATTCAGCTTGCGCCACCAAGACCTAAAGGTAAGCCTAAACTTAAACTTTTAAATATGAAACCCACCGATGTGGGAGAGTTAAATCGCTAACCTCTGGGTTGGTGTACAAAATGTCAAAATAAATTGACGTTATGAGGTACCGCGAATAATTTATTTTGTATTTTATATTGTTCGACGTTGTAGTAAGTGAAAATTCAGTACTATATCAGCGGGCAATATATCCATGAACTCATACAAAAATAAATACAAATTATAAAAGACTTATAACATATTTTTGCTTGTGACGTTTTCGTCAGTCAATAAACAAATCTCCATGGCAACCACATACGTATTAAAATGAAATGTCATGTTATAAAATTTAAAGACAAGAAAGTATTGCGTATCGTAATGTAGTGTAAAAGAGATCGGGTACAATTTCCGTTCAATGTTCGTTAATGCACTTTTGGTCGGATTACTTATCAGGGCATAGACATTGCAATCCTACTTTACGTTTCGTCGATTGAACTGCAATGATCCCAACTCAAAAAATACAAATGTCTGGTTAACTATCCCAGTATTACTTATAGTGGCGCAACGCGTAATAAAAGTTAAAATGTTATTTACTTAACTCGAAGTTTACAAAGTCTACATTTATTTATTTTACCAGACTAAACACGCATATGGACCTAAGTCAAATAATGAAGCTGATTTGACATTGACAGACTGCATTACAAGTTGCCATCATTGAAAAATAAAATGTTGCTGTTTTTGCATCATTATGCCTCAATTGTAGAAGACCGTAAAAGAAAAAAATATAAATAATAACAGCAAGCTCTTTCCAATATAAATCACGTAAACTGTTGCAAAGCTTTTTCTTTCTAAGTACAAAGAAACAAGTATCATTTGGTATCCTTGTACCGTGTCGAACTTTGTGGCCTGTTGTAGTATCAAGTTATACAGGACTGAAAGTTTATACAAGGTTATTGGTTATATGTCGATAATCCATTAAGGGGTTATAGGAGAGGACATTTACAACAAAATCATCCCTGATGACACCCATGCAAATGTCCACCATTTTCGAATAATTTGATATTTTATATTTTTTTGCGGAACACAACTTTGCAAATTTATTAAAAAAAAAAATGCATGATATTTTTTAAATTATTATTATCTACTTCTTCTTTTATAGATAATAATCAACCGTAAAATAACAAGTTTTACAAATCATTACAATTTTCTATCATTTTCAGCAGTTTATTTGACTGCTGAATATCCGATTGCTGCAAAAAAATACGGAAGTACTTTATCGGCAGAACATTTCAAAAACATATACAACTTCTCAGCAATCCAACGAGATACTATTCAGATAGTACCAGATACCTTAAAAAAAATATAAAATGTCAAATTACTCGAAAATGGTTAACATTTGCATAGGGGTCATCGAGGGTCATCCGGTTGCAAATGCCCTCTCCTATATCTCCTTAATGGATTGCCGACTTATAACTAGAAACCCTGTATAAGACCGTAAGAGGTTAGACATTTTCAGCCTCTACTGAAATCCAGGACTCGTGGCTGTCGCATGGGTTGATGGAAGGTTAAGCTACGCTTGCCGCAGTTCCTGGATAGACCATCCTTTACAAATCGAGACCCCTCCGTACTTCGTATATCTTTATTCGTAGATCTTTGACAGTCGTTACGGGTAGTCAGACGCCCAAATTTCTAACAACCAGTCTTACCAAGGGGTATCGTGTTACCCAGTTACTGGGTTGTGGATGTCAGATAGGCATTCGCTCCATGTAAAATTCTAGTATTTAGCTTCATCCGGTTACACTGGAAGCAGACCCCAAACATAGTTGGGCAAAGGTGAGGTAGATTGACTACCAATGTCTACCAACCCGCACTGGGCCCGCGTGATGGTTTACGGCCCACTCCCTCTCACAGATAGGAGGCCTGTGTCCCAGTAGTAGGAAAATTATAGGCTTATTATTTGCGAGTAATTTACACGTTTGGCACTTTCGCAACTATTTTTGTCTTCTGATAGCTTTTATATTGAAACACGTACAAGCTCTAAGAACAATCTATTGTGAAGAGCAGACATTTCCCAAATGTTCTCAAGGGAGGTGCTCAATTTTCCGGGTTCAAGACTTGTAGCAGAAAATACAAATTGTGTTCTACAATACAATTTGTAGATACCTATAAGTTTAGTAAGATAGTGTGCTTTTGTGATAATGTCTTGTTCTCCAGCTGAAATTAATAATTTCGTTCTGTTCATCAAGTTAATAATAGTCCTTCAGACTGAATTTCGGACATGGGTGACCAATGTCAACGGAGACTAGCCTTTAGCGCGGGAGATATTATAGAGCACAAGTGTGTGCGAAGACACAGATCCACTCTCCCTCTTTTATAGTCCGATGGGAAGGCAATCCGACACGACCGGAGAGAGATCAGGCGCAGGACCAACGGCTTAAGGTGCTTTCCGAGGCACGGGGGTACCACGCCACTAACTTCCAAACTCCGGGCTGTTACTAAGAAATTCCTAATGGAAAAGTTATTTAAGTAACGAGTAGTTGGTTAAGTTCCTTTAGTTTGATAAGTGTTATACACAAAAAAAAATTACCAAAAGCTTCGTATTCAAAACGTTAAAAGTTTGACAATGTTGTCCATTGCTTGATGTCAGGGCAGCTCAAAACCAAAGACAATAAATAATACGCATTGCGTAATGCATTGCGACACTGGCAAATGACAACAACAAACGCAAACAAAAATTGAAATGATCTACTTTTGTAACAAACAACATTACAAGTAAGAGCCGAGAGAGAGTCAAGCCGTGCGTCGCATCTGTGCAAGAATTGCGGGGTGATTGCATAAAATACTAACAATAGGAATGGCTTTCATTTTGACAGTTGAACAACATTCCATTTGCTAATTTATTTGAACATAATATATCTTACATAATCTAGTTTTATAATAATATAATCAATTAGTTACTCTTTAGGTCATTGAAAATATTATGTCTACTTTCAATTAAGCTTCTAATAAATTGATTGTTGTCATCTTTCTAAATGCTTGATATAAATTGATGGCCTGAAACACAGGTTTTATAAACCTAGATCAGACAGGTCTACATAACAGTTAGAATTAAAAATTTCCTCGATTGTAACTAATGTAAATCATAATTTTATTTTCTACTTGAATAAATTGTATTATTTATTATTATTCATTGCATTATTTACATTGCTGAGCAGACAATTTTTTCGAATATATAAAGCAATGGATTAGCAATATCCTTCAAAATGATTCAGATTGTGATTGATAGTGTTTTACTCAATTAGGGTGCAGGTCATTGCTCAGCAAAATGCTGTGACTTCGGACGAACCTATCGCCAACAGCGCTGATTTTCAGCAACTACCTCTCGAGTGACATAATGACATCCATCCCCCTGTGTGACAATAATTCGGGTAAGTACGATCTTTCACAGAAACAACTTGTGATTCGAAATCTAGCTCAATATAGTTTTTCTTTCTTTCTTTTAAGAAAAACGTTGCCCCACACTAGGAACTTCTCCTGTATTGTGGGTGCGTTTACAAACATTCAAACTCACCTACACAAATAGCCAGACCCGGAACAACTACTTGTAGGTCATACAAATATTGGTTCCGTGCGGGAATCGAACCCGCGATACGCAGCGCAGCACTCAATTGCTTAACCACTACGCCAACCGTGTGTACTATGTGTTACTTATTCCGACATATAGTCACTTATCTATAGAGAAGCTGCTTCCAAAATTAAGTGGTATCACATATTGCGACCATATGGTCGCAATATGTGATACCGGTATGGATACGATATCCACATAAACAATGACGCATCAAAAAAATAAGTAGGCCCCATTAGTAACACTACACAAGTCAAATACCGTGAAATATGGCCGAAGTAATTTGCCACCGATTGGCAGATTGCCAATGTCTACACGTTTGCCGATATAAAATATACACTATGATGAATTTTGAGAGAGATTATAATCCATACTAATATTATAAATTCGGAAGTAACTCTGGCTGTATGTTACCTTTTCACGCCTAAACTTTCACGATTAAATTTGGCAAGGAGATAGATGGTATCCTGGGGAAGGACATAGGTTATTTTTTTCCAGGTAGAACATTACCGTGGGATTATGTCCGACATCCACGCGGGCGAAGCCGCGGGCAGAAGGTAGTATGTAATAAGTTTTAGTTTTATTATTTTATAAATGCAAGCTGGGGGTTTTCATGAATGAAAGTGGTTGCTGCCACTTATAGATAAATGATAAATGATTTTATTTCTGTAAGTAGGTTTGAACAAACACTTTTACACGTCAATCATATTTTAAAAACTAGATGAGGTCGGCGTTTCCTATCTGACTACTCTGAGAAGAAAGGCCGAAACAAACTCAGAGGTCACAGTCTCTTTTAAAGTCCAGACATAATCTTGGTCAGATCATGTGAAGACCATGTAGATTTGTGAGAGAGATGTGTGATTTGTAGAGGCCCTTAAATACCTGTTAAATGCCAACTTTTGGGAAAAGCTCACAAAAATGTATACTCCTCCGACAAAAACTTAATCAGTTATTGGGTCTATCGTAAGAAATATCTGCATAGCAACACGAATTCGGTAAAAGGCAAATAGCTCGCCCACTATGAAATGAGACCTGTCACTGGCGAAATGTGGGTTTACTATTCACCTCTGCCTAACCCGTCAGGGAAAATAAGCGTGAAGTTATGTATCATTTAAGAACGCTGCTACATTATCGTTTCAAAATCGCTTAGTTCGTCTCTAGAACACTGTAACGAAACGATTAGCCGGGGGGCTAATTGTAAGTCACATTGTATAAAAAATGAGTGTACAATACGAAAACATAAAGTATAAAAGTTCATTAGGATTAGGAACAGGTCTTCAGCGCGCGACACGCTCAGCAGGGTCCAGAGGGCACAGGAGCGAGGACGAGACTCGAAACTCCCCGGGCTTCAGCATCTTGACGCCTTGCAATAGGGCCCTTGGAGTCCGATCTACGGCGTCCATGCGACGAACAGCAGGACTACCCCAGCATGGGGGCACAGGTGATCGAGAGAGGATTTTGAGCTGGTCGCCGGTGCTCACCTGGATAATAAAAATAATCCTGGGCTACGGCGTCCATACGCCGAATAGCAGGACTACCCCAGCATGGTGACACAGATGTCCGAGGAAGGACTTCGAGCCGGTCGCCGTTGCTCACCGTGATAATAAAACTCCTGTTATGTTTGAAGAACAAAACTAGACTGCTTTTATTTGGGCTGAAGGCCCGTATTTATACTAGCAGATGTATATTATTTCAAGAAGAAATTCAACTTAATCATAATTAATAGTCGGCCAGAAATAATAAAGCGCCTTTCAGAGAGAACCTGACGTTATTACACTAAGCTTTATAGAAAAAGAAAACTGACAGATGACAATTTACGATAAAAATGTCAAAGTATAAAGATATTCTAATATTATAATAAAAGGAGGAAAATAATAGTAGGTATGAAATACAGCTTTGGATGTAATAACAGTCAAAGGTAACTAAAGGTATGCTTTTCAGTGGCAATAGTGTAAAGTATGAGTATCCAATTTTTTTTTTTTTTTGGTTGCGAAGTAATCAAATGACCTCTCCCGCTCTGGGCGGAGCGGAAGGGCGTGTCAGACTCTTACTGACTAAAACCCACCCGTGTTCCTTCAGTTGCCTGTACGCCAGGGCCACGGTAACTCTTTCGAACAATCCGCGACCCCGGCAAAGTATGAGTGTTCTGCGATTTCAAATTTGAAAACATAAGTTCAGGTACCGAGTTATAACAAGAATGATTGAACACAAACAGCCCTTTCAATGCTAAATAAATAGACTACAGGATGTGGATTCTGTGAAGCGAAACACCACAACACCCAAAAAAGATTACTTCGACTTTTTCCTACCCTTAAAGAATATACAGCCACGATCTCTCATGTGCAAAATCTACAATATTCTAGGTATTACCATACTACGTGACTTCAAGCCTTCGACACAAGAAAAAAAGGCAAGCTAAACGAAACAGAACAACAAAAAAATCCTTTTATTCTTCAAAATGGCTGAATTAGCATACAAAGATCTCGCGGGTTGTCTCTTGAAGTAATAAGTAGGCGAGACAAAATTGTGAATGTGTCACAGAGTTTATAAAAAGATAGACGTTCCCTCTCCTTTTTGTATTTTTTTTGTGTTCGCACGAAATTAACTAAAATAGCTCATCACGACTGTCGTGGTGAATTTTAGGAAGTTAATGAGGTTGATAGTGGGGCACGCCAAAATGCGTCGCATACACTTGAATGTCGTCACTAGTATATGATAAATGATTTTATTTCTGTAAGTAGGTTTGTACAAACACTTTTACACGTGCATCATATTTTAAAACTAGATGAGTTCGGCGTTTCCTATCTGACTACTGTAAGAAGAAAGGCCGAAACAAACTCAGAGGTCACAGTCTCTTTTAAAGTCCAGACATAATCTTGGTCAGATCATGTGAAGACCATGTAGATTTGTGTCTGAAATGGTCTTTTGAGGAGAAACCACACAGATTGAGTGGACCTGTCCAGTTAGTGCACGCATTTGTCAGTAATCGTGCAGCTCAACTCAGAACTTAAGGAGCTCAACGATTCGACGAACAATACCAAAGAAAGGACATTTGGGTAGGCCGCATAAAGCAAAGTAAAGGATCTTTTTTGATCTTTAATCCAATTTTGGTTAAAAAGTTTTAATACAAATAAATGATATTTATTTCTATAAGTAGCTGTAACTGTACAAACCGATCAATAATATTTTTAAAACTAGATGATGTCGATGTTTTCTATCCCACGAAGCTGAGAAGAAACACAGAAATGAACTCAGAGGTCACAGTCTCTTTTATAGTCCAGACATTATCTTGGTCAGATCATGTGAGGACCATGTAGATTAGTGTCGTGAAACAGTCTTAAATGCCGCTGTCTACTCTAATAACGTAGCATTGGGCAACAGAATTTTGTTAAAAATCGTCGGATCACGTGCTTCTTTATACGATTAGCCCTTCCTAACATATGGGGCTGCCTTTCAGTCTAACTCGATGACGTAGAAAATCAATTTAAGGAAAAAATGGAAAAAAGAGAGACACTAGAGATAAAAATAAACGACGAATTTGATGGGATCGGCCTGTACGTGTAGCATGACCTCCGTAGAAGCAAAATCCAAAATTATATTTTTGAAAGATTTCTGCTGCCAAAATGCAATACAAAAAAAAATTAAGAAATGAAAAAGGTTATAGAGGTATGAGGAACAGGGTGTAAAGTTCACTCACACCTCCATAGAAAAGGGAAGATCCTCCGACCTGACGGGTGTTGTGTCTGGTGGGCAACTGCCCGACGATTGATGTCGGGATGTTGTATATATGCTAGTTGCGCGGTAAACTCTGCTTGCGCGATGCAGAATTTTGCGTGACGTCATTGTGACGTGTAGCTTGCATATGGCGATGTAGATACCCCTACAAGGTCACTTTGAATAGAAAGGGATATGATTCAGATTCTCCGTAGAATAGACATCACGTCTGAATGACGTCATCACGTCAACGCCGGCTGTCGCTGAAAATCAGCGCTGGAACTCTGTCTCGCATAAGGTCGTAGCATTATGCTGAGCGATTGCCGTTTTGCGTGGAAGTGATGCATATTTTCCCCCAACTCAATCTTTTTTGTATTTGTGTGTTTTTCTCTGCGTAACGTTTACCTCAAATAAACGTATTTTCTTTCTTTCTTTCTTTATATAGCAATTAAATGAAATGGTTTATTCTGTAAATAGGATATCGGAATCCTATTTACTCGAGACATAAAAAAAAAATAAGCTAGTTGTCGATAAATTTTCCTATCTGACTATCCCTGAGAAGAAATGGCGTAACAAAGTCAGGAGTCAAAGTCTCTTTTAAAGTCCAGACATTAAATATCAATAATATCGTGTAACAAAATGGAGGGTAGCATCCGGACTGCCCATTTGAGGAAAGTACTAGAAACAGTATGAGTAAACCAGCTCCCTACTTGCGTAACACACACGATATTGCTAATCCATTGCTTCATAATATTCAAATAATTTGTCTGCTCAGCAACGTAAATAACGCAATGAATGTTGTTGAACTGTCAAAATGAAAGCCATTCCTACTATTTGTGTGTTACGCAATTACATCACTGTCCCAACATATGGAACACATGCATCGGCCATCTTGAGTTATCCATCTTACGGAGCTCGACGACCCGACACACATCAATATAGAGAATAGAGGGAGGTTAAAAAGGAGTAAAAGTTACGCATCAGAGTGATCATGCTACGCGTACTGATCGATCGAAATGTTCAGTTTCAAAGATTTGCGCAAGTCTCTATACCTATTATGTAATGCCGGGTTTGTCTCAGTTCAATTCCTAATTGAAAATAATACCTTAAATTTTCTCACACGTCAAAGACCATAAAAGATTTCTATACTTTTCACCGCTCTGTGGAACGCACACAGTTTTGTAACTTTTAACAAAAATGCCTTGAAAATTATAGCAGGCTTTGCTGGGAAAGTTAAACAAAATAATTAACTAGACCCAGGTGTAAGGGCTGAGCTAGGGACCTTGAATTTAGGTTGTTACTTTTTGTAGTTTAGTCCTAAGAAGATCTTGGTTTACGATAGGCTTTGCCATTACTTTTAATGGGTGTCCTGAGACATTTTGAAATATTTTTTGTTGTAGTAGCTTAGGCCTCTTTCAACAGGCATTTATTCAATGTTCGAAGAGACTATTATATAAAAGATAAGGAATACAGTACCGTTATTATTAAGCCACGCGCCACTGACACAGAACAGTCGCACAGGTCGAGCTAGAGCTGGCATATTGCAAATAATTTAATATAATATAATTAAAATTTATAATAATATTAATTTTATAATATATAATTATATTTAAAAATTATAATAATTTAATTTAATAATTTAATATATCTTGTGTTTCGTAATGTTAATTATTTACTATTGTATAGAATCAAGTTCTTCTAACTGCACAGACAGCTATATGCTGCTGGGGAGTTTATTGCGCCGCTTCTTCATCCCAGCTAAAGCACTTGGAAGTGGTGAACGGCGAGCGTTTTGGGGGACTGTCTTATGTAATTTTAACGTTCGAAAAGTGCTGATTCTCAGCCTAATTTGAATAAATGACTTTTTAATTTTGATTTTTGTTCGTGGATGGACCATCCATTACATATAGAGACTCCTCCAAGCCTCGGAGAGCACGTTAAGCCGTTGGTCCCGGCCGTCATTCGTAGATTTTAACAATCGTTACGGATAGTCAGAACCCTGATAATCTGACAAAGTCTTACCAAGGGGCATCATGTTACCCAGTAAACTGTGCTGAGGAGGTTATATAGGCAGTTGCTCCATGTAAAATTCTGGTATTCAGCTATAAATAAATGATAAATGATTTTATTTCTGTAAGTAGGTTTGAGCAAATACTTTTACACGTCAATCATATTTTAAAACTAGATGAGGTCGGCGTTTCCTATCTAACTACTCTGAGAAGAAAGGCCGAAACAAACTCAGAAATCACAGTCTCTTTTAAAGTCCAGACATAATCTTGGTCAGATCATGTGACGACCATGTAGATTTGTGTCTGAAATGGTCTTTAGAGGAAAAACCACACCGATTGAGTTGACCTATCAGTCAGTGCACGCATTTGTCAGTAATCGTGCAGCTCAACTCAGAACTTAAGGAGCTCAACGATTCGACGAACAATACCAAAGAAAGGACATTTGGGTAGGCCACAAAAATTACTCAAACTGCCAGACCATGATTAAAATTAATGGAGGAGAAAAAAAAAGCAACAATGACCCACGTACTTTTCACATCCACAATATTAAAATAATAATCGTGTATTGAATGTAGCCTGCATGCTACTCACATTCACAGACAGTTTTCTCTTTAACTGTCATCAAAAATATGATACATAGATATAATAATAAAAATAATAATAATATACTTTATTTTCAGACCAGGGTTCATAAAAAAAGAAAAGACAAAACATGCGTTATAAATTAAAATTACATTAAAATTACAATTTAGAATAAAAAATTAAGACACTTGAAAAATAAAACATAAAAATAAAAATGAAATTCGAATTCAGAATAATCAAGATTTAAAATTAGAATTAAGTTAAAAAATAAATAAACATCAGAATTAAAATCAAAATTGCAAATAAAATGATCATCAGAATAAAAAAATAAAAAATAAAATTGATTAACAATACAAAACAATCATAATTTAAATAAAAATTTGAATTTTAATATATATAGCTGCATCCGGTTAGATTGGAAGCCGATCATAAACATAGTTGGGGAAAGGCTAGACAGATTGAAGGAATAGGGTTCCGTATTTTTGTCGCCTGTTAGTAATGAAACTAAATATTTTATGGGCCACCACAGACAACTTAGCCCCGTAGACACCGCATAGGAGGGCAACCGCGCTCGCCAAGCATTAGCTCTACGGCCTCATATGTGATGGCCACGCCCCCAACTCGTCTAGGAAGCGCCAGTCAGTCCGTTACTGAATGTTGACGTGTTTTAGTTATTGTTCTGAGGTTTTAAAAATCGAAAAGAATATTCAAAATGCCGTATTGTGCAGTGAAATGGTGCGGAAAATGTAGCAAAACTTCGAGGTTACACAAAGACAGCATTACATTTCACCGATAAGTTATTTAAAAGCATAAAATAATTACAAAATTTAATTTAACGACATTATTTGAATACGAAAGAAATGCAAAGGTTCAGTAGCGCTCGTTGATGTCTTTTGAAAAATCTCTTTCTTTCACGTTTTAATTTATATATGACTATCTCGTTCTATCATCGGTAACAGTTTACTAGGGATGATGAATCGATAAAAAATCTACAAATAAAATATCGATATGTTACCACAAACATAAAATAAATAAATAATCATTATTTCATTTGAAAGGTTTCCAAAATGCCTAGAATTAAAGAAAATTTGTATAAGCGCTACAAAACGAGATGAAAATTGGTGTCCCACTACAAATAGTGTTATTATGTTCCCGTCTTTTTACTACGGATTCATTTTACTACGGATTGCTTTGAACTCAAAAAGGAACGACGAATTTTATTTATTACTGCTGTACCAACTTTGGTGGGTCACTTTTCAATATTGTCAGATATTATCGACTTTAGTTTCCTAATTCCCGAAATATTTTTGGCGCAAACGTGGCACGTGGTCCTCCAAAACTATTTTCTGTTTGATGCAAAAAATATTTCCTGAATTAAGTATACCTAGATATAAGTACTAGGTATAACGAATTATTATACGTAGTATCTCTGTGCTATAATGTGAGATTTTATTTGATCGGTGTACCTTTTTCAATAGATTAATAAATCTAAGTACTTACAAATGTTGCTTATCGATAAAAATATCGAGTCTCATAACAACCCTAAGCCGTTCTATGAGTCATTTGACGTATGACATGTGACATTGAAATAGCCAATCACAGCTCTCTTTGCACCTCGGCCCCCCCTGACTTTTGGCGATAGTATCTTCGAACAAAATGTTCTTAATGAGGTGTCTACGGGTTAAGTTGTCTGTGTGGGCCACTAAAGTTAATGGAATAGAGTTATGTACGAAGATTTTAATCATTTATTTTTGTAGTAAATCACTATGGCCTATTTTTAGCCCAAAGAATCAGTTATACCATTGATAGCGATGCGGACGAATTTTTTGATGCTCTATTCCCTCTTCCCTATTTTTTATTATATACTTGTACTTAATAATATATATTTTAGTGTTAGCTACGAGTATTATATCTGTTTATTAACAGATTGTGTTGGTTGTGTTGTGTTGTGTGTTTGTCTGTTCGGCTGTGTTACTTATGTTTTTTTTTTGTTTTGTGTGTGTGTTTTGTTTACGTCTGTTTCTACAGTATTATATTGTAAAATATAAAACAAAAAAGTAAATCAGTGGGTAAGGACTTTCTTAAATTATCGTGTTCAAGATTTGTCAAGTACCCACGTGACTTTTTCTTAATTTTAAGGAAAATAGTAAGGTATCTTTTGGAAACCTAAACTTTACAGGTAAAATTGCCTGTTCCTTCTTTGTATAAGACTAGCTTCTGCCCGCGACTTCGCCCGCGTGGTAGTCAACTATACTATAAAATATACCCTTTGGCACTTGGCAATAGTGTATCTTTCTGCCAATGAAAGCATTGTTTTAGTCGGCTCAGACTTTCTATTTTGTCAAAATCTCATAGTATAAACGTATGTAAAGTGAGCGTGATGTAAACTGTCAATTATGTCAATTCCTACCATCAGTTGGACTAACAGCTCACGTCAAGCTCACCTCAACTGGGCTCACCTCTTCAGGGTGAGAACTTTACAGAATAGATCGACAGTACTTCGATAGATAGGCGGAACGCGTGAAGGAAAAGCAATCTTTGCGCCCTCATGCCCGTCGCTGAGTCGCCTCAAGAGGAGACCCCCTGGGCGTCGAAAGTCGATAGCCGATTCCCGGCCACCGTAGGCGCGGGCTTGCAGACGGCTAGCAATGGGTAGCTCACCGGTAAGGACCAGGCCCGGGTCGACGTCGCGTTGTGTTCCACGCGCGCCTCAAAGAGATGTCAGCACTCACTGACGGGGTCGCGGGTTTGTCCGAAAGGGTTACCGTGGCCCTGGCACACAGGCAACTGAAGGAACACGGGTTGGTTTTTGTCAGTAAAATGCTGACACGCCCTCCCGCTCCACACAGAGCGGGAGAAGTTATTAGATAATTACACTCCCAAAAACAAAAGTACTTCCGGAGATTTCCTCCTACTTACAAACTTTACCACTTTATAATATTAGTGTAGAAGACTTTTAGACTTACGTTATGGGAACCTTTCCCAAGTTTCCCAGGTCGGGCAAAGTGTTATTGGGTTTTTCCATTAGAAATTTCTAAGTAACAGCCTGGAGTTTGGAAGTTGGCGGTGTGATACCCCCGTGCCTCGGAAAGCACGTTAAGCCGTTGGTCTTGCGCCTAATCTCTCTCCGGTTGTGTCGGATTGCCGTCCCATCGGACTATGAAAGTGAGGGAAGAGAGAGAGTGCACCTGTGTCTGCGCACACACTTGTGCAATATAATATCTCCCACGCCAAAGGCTAGTGTCCGTTAAGATTGGCCGCCATGGCCTAAATACGGTCTGAAGGACCATATGGGAAGTATTTAAAGGCTTGTATTATTAGGAGACAATAAAAATATTTATTTTAATAGACGAGAGACGCGGTGGAATTATCTAACTCTTGTATTTTTCCTCTAAAAAAACCGGATTTACAAATACATTTTTATCACCATCTGTTCCATTAAGAACCGTTGTTAAGTTAATCAAACTCCCTAATGACTCAATCAAAAACAATTTCATGCAATCCTGTAGCAGCATTTCTGAGAAACAGTAATTTATTTCCTAATTATTTCTAATTACTAAATAGAATTTCAAAGTGAATTTACTAGACGAAAGACGCTTTTGATTTACATATGTCACATTTAATTTCAATTTGTACAAATACACGACGGCAAGAGTTTAAAGGATTTCAATTAAATTATTTTCGTGTACCTAATGTATGTTTATCTGTCGTCTAAATGTCTACCTCGTAAATCTATCGACATTCATGATAAATTCCCAGTTTCTGAGATGCTTAGAAAAAAAAACCAATAGTATAGTCGAGATATCGAACCAATAGGGGCTCGTGGCTAAATGATAACAGCCACACGGGTCGACGAAAGGTTAAGCTACGCTTGCCGCTGACGGTTCATGGATGGATGACTATCCATTACATAATCGAGATCCCTCCGCCCGTGCTTCGGAAAGTATTGTAGCGACATCTACAATGCCACATGCGAGCTACGCGTCACACTGGCGTCACGCAAAATCCTGCATCTCGCAAGCAGAGTTTACCGTGCAACCAGCATATATACAAAGTCCCGACATCAATCGTCGGGCAGTTGCCCATCAGACATTTATGTACACACATATGAACAGACAGGAAGAAAGGAATAGAAAAATACGTGCATAGGTGATGTTTATTTCTAAAGAAATCTCTTCCAGCATACCTGATAGAGTTAATCTTTCTGACTATTTTTTTTTGCTCGGCTACTTAGTGTTATAGTGTGATGTTAAATAACCTTAACCTTCCTCAAGAATTGGCCATCAAAGGCAAAAAGAATTATTCAAATCCGATCGGTAGTCCCAAAGATTAACGCATTCAAACAAACAAACAAACTCTTTAGCTTCATTTTTATTATAGATACACTCGCGGACAAATAATACGGGTCGATGATGAAAATCCCTGTGACTTGCAAATTGATAATGGTACATGAATTAAACTAACTTTATATTACAGAGAGTTTTAATGTAGTTTATAATAAAAGCTTAAATGATCAACAACGTAATTAAAAAAAGTTAAAATCCTCGAGTTTGGAAATAAATTAAATTCGCAGTTGTTTTACTTTTGCTTGTTTTCTCATTTTTGTTTGCAATCTGTCAAATCAAAATGATAAAAGGCGGTCATTGTCATGTTTCACCATCATTATTGAATTTCTATCATGTCGCTAACACCAGAAGAATGTACACGTATCGTCACTGTTTTAGAAGAAGGCAGAAGTCAGCGAAGTACAGCAAGAACAATAGGCGTGTCACTTTCTACAGTGCAGCGATTCGTCCAACGTTTCCGATAAACTGGGCAAAACATAAGAAGACCAGGAACCAGCAGACCAAGATGTGTCACGGCTCGAGAGGATCGATTTATTGTTACGACCAAGCTCCGAAATCGGCACCTCACGGCAGTTGAAGTAACAAATCAACTTTGGGAGACCAGGAGAGATGACGTTAGCGAGCGGACTATAAGGCGGTGGCTTCTTGAAGCTAATTTGACTCCACATAGAACTGCTAATGGTCCAAAACTTGAAAGGGAACATCAGGTAGCAAGGTTACTTTACGCCTGCGAACACGCACAATGGGGAGACGAAGAATGAGCAAGAGTAATGTTTTCTGATCAATCCAGATCTATGCAGTACGCACATGATTGTGGCGAAGAGTCTATCGACGGCCAGAGGAATGTTTTATTCCAGCTTGTTTTAAAGAAACAAAACCCGTTCGGCGATGGATCTATTAAGGGTTGGGCTGGAATCTCTTCTGAGAGTCGCACGGAGTTAGTGCTGATAGAAAATGGCATGCTAACTTGTGCAAAATATGTGGAAGAAAATTTTAATGAGCAAGTCGTCGTCCATATTTAATTATTATGGGTGAAAATTAAATATTCATCCATGACAACGCCAGGCCACAGCTCAAATTGTAAATGAGTATTTTCAGGACGTTGGCATCACTGGCTAATTACGTAACACACACTGTAGGAATGGGTTTCATTTTGACAGTTCAACAACATTCATTGCGTTATTTACATTGTTGAGCAGATAAATGTTTCGAACATATGAGGCAATGGATTAGCAATAGGCTTCAAAATGATTCAGATCGTGATAAATAGTGTGTTACGTAATGAGGGTGCTAAATCCAATTGAACACGCTTGGGATGAGCTTGGGACGTGTGTAAGAAATCAAAACCCTGGCCTAGCTACACTCCGAGACCTGTGGAGGAATGGAACAATATCCCGCAACATCCCATAGGAAACTTAATAAAAAGCATGCCGAATCGCCTGGCAGTTGTGAGAAGGGCCCGTGGAGGCAATAAAAAGTATTAATTTTGTTTTAAAGTTCGTTTTTGTGTTGTATGTTAGGTACCACCGTACCAACCATTATTTTGTTCAACGTAAAAATTATTGATATTTGTTTTTTCTGTAATTTTGGCAATTAAATTATTAATGTTTCCAGCATTTGGTGTAGTTTTATTAACTGGTAAATTACTGGTTTTATTAACTGGTAAATCTACAAAATATAGTTTCATTCATGCCGCTAGCTCTATTATTTTAAGAGTAATTTTAGGTTTTCGCACTGACCCGTATTCTTTGTCCGCGAATGTAGATGACGAAAACATAGCAGACGTAAGGATTTGTCATAGAATAATTAAAATTGCTAACGGACTCAAGGGCCATCCAAAAATGTGTTACATCTCCAACACGTTTAGTAAATTGTCGCAAGCAACCTCTAGGTATTATTACACACGGCTACATATCGTTGAGCTCCTTAAAAGCTCCCACGGACAAGCGTGACGCGACAGCGCTACACAAAGGCGCCGCTCGTTGCGCGACACGCGGTGCCTTTGTGTCGGGCTTCGCGTCGCTCCAGTGTGTACGAGCCTTAAGTGCTGACTTCCTGAGTCGAGCTGCACGATTACTGACAAATGCGTGCACTGACTGGACAGGTCCACTCAATCTGTGTGGTTCTTTCCTCAAAAGACCATTTCAGATACCAATCTGCATGGTCTTCGCATGACCTGACCAAGATTATGTCTGGACTTTAAAAGAGACTGTGACCTCTGAGTTTGTTTCGGCCTTTCTTCTCAGAGTAGTCAGATAGGAAACGCCGACCTCATCTAGTTTAAAAAATATGATTGACGTGTAAAAGTGTTTGTACAAACCTACTTACAGAAATAAAATCATTTATCAAGCTATACATTTTCAGTATAAGCTGACCTCTCATTATTCGGAAATTCTATACAATGCGAGATCAAGTTATACTGGAAATGTATAGCTTGATATGTAGCCGTGTGTACCTTCTTTTAAAACCTTACAACATAACAAGTAATAAGTTAAAAGCTCCATATTAATAACACGTCAAAGTTCAGTAAGTAAAAAGCCTTCAGGTAGACCCACCGCTGCCCACCCCCAAACTTCATTAAAATAAGAGCGATTCATGAGGGACCTTTAAGTTTTGTGTGGTACAAGTGAGGAGGTGTCAGCGATTGACCTGGAAACCGATATGTTGACGCACTTAATGATCCTAGAACTCACAAACCCCAACGAAGCATCTCCGAGCTCGGTTACCACTGCGTATTTTACTTAGACATCAGCCATTCTTTTTAGGGTTCCGTACCCAAAGAGTAAAACGGGACCCTATTAATAAGACTCCGCTGTCCGTCCGTCTGTCACCAGGCTGTATCTCATGAACCGTGTTATTTAGACAGTTGAAATTTTTCACAGATGATGTATTTCTGTTGCCGCTAAAAAACAGAATAAAATAAATATTTACTGGGGCTCCCATACAACAGACATGGTGTTTTTGCCGTTTTTATAGATAATGGTAACGGAACCCTTCGTGCGCGAGTCCGACTCGCACTTGGCCGGTTTTTTTTTTAATTTTCGTCCAAGCTAATACGAGAGAAAGAGCTAAATCCTAAAGTTTGATATTATTATATATATTATTATATTATTATTAATTATAAGCTGCCCAAAAACAGAAATATGCTACACGCAAATGATGAAAAATCTGTATTTTACGAGCAATTTTTAATAGCAAGAATTTAGCCCCGTAGAACGTACTTCTGCAGTATCAATAAGCCTATTGGTATTATAGTCAAAGTTATGGTTACAAAAAGACTATGAAAATCAACAAATGACTCATTACATGTAATTTGTGGAGGATAATAGAATAGAATCGCAACCGGCGTGCGTGTATGACAATATGAACGTAAACGAAGCAAAAAGGAGTATGTAAGGATCGGATCAGGGCCTGCAGTCTCGACATAGATAGCAACAAAAATCGGTCGTTAAGTCGTATCGATGTCAAATTCCTTTAATAGATTTTCAACCTTATACTTTGGAAATAAAGTTGAAAATCTATTAAAGGAATTTGACATCGATACGACTTAGCGACAGATTTTTGTCGCTCTCTAATGTCGAGACTGGCGGCCCTGTACTCTACATTTAGAAATAATAAATTTGACGGTATTTCGGAAAAACCCTTCACGGCAACATGAAACCGGGGCGGAAGCGATACCCTAGTAGGTGTTAACCGACTTTCAAGATAGCAGTTACGTTGAGGCAGGTACCTAACCACGGTTTCTCGTATTAATAACTTGGCCTAATTGTTTTACCTCTTCATCATAGCTTGGGTGAGGCTTAAATTATGGGCGACAGCTATTTAAGCTAGAAGCGGAACTTTTGACAACCAAAATATGCTATGCAATAGCTTTACCGCGGCAGTCCCCGAGTGCCACACGGGTTTTTTTCTACTTTTTATTCTACCACTTTGTCGGCGCAACTAATATGTATATCCATGTCAAATAACACATTTCTAGTACTAAGGGTCTCTGAGCTAAGCTGCGGACAGACGGGCGGATGGCCGGACATGGCGAAACACATTATAATAAATTCAAAAAATTGTTATCAGTATAGCAGCTTAAGTTCACAAGCTCACCACTAGATGGAGCTGTAATACTCAAGTTAAAAAAAGGCAGTCATGGCGAGTGCCGACAGGAGTGAAAACCCCAAAATGTACACAGGCCACTGCGCGACGCCAGTTGGCCAGTCTGACAGAATACGCCACATCCGCATGTCGGCACCGCGAACCCATAAGTTTTGCCCCTACAAAAAATCGCTGAACGAGGCTAAAGAAGTTTTCACTTCAAAAAAAGCTAATATAAAATAAAACTCATAAAACACAACACACAGTGCGAAAGTATAAGGATTCCTTGTTGACTACGGAACCCCAAAAAGGCTAGGCAGATGGTTATGAGGCTGTATAGTTACACACTAAATGATAAATGATTTTATTTCTGTAAGTAGGTTTGTACAAACACTTTTACACGTCAATCATGTTTTTTAAACTAGATGAGGTCGACGTTTCCTATCTGACTACTCTGAGAAGAAAGGCCGAAACAAACTCAGAGGTCACAGTCTCTTTTAAAGTCCAGACATAATCTTGGTCAGGTCATGCGAAGACCATGCAGATGGGTATCTGAAATGGTCTTTTGAGGAAAGAACCACACAGATTGAGTGGACCTGTCCAGTCAGTGCACGCATTTGTCAGTAACCGTGCAGCTCAACTCAGAACTTAAGGAGCTCAACGATTACGCTCACTAAAATGTCTGATAGTGTTTGACATGTATCCCGAAATAAACTTTAGAGTGCCACCAAAATAAAACGAATCTAGATGTCAATCGTTCAATATGTCAAATCAAAACTCAAGTGTAATTGGATACGCGCGTGTCCGTTTCCAGAATCCTCTTGCTTTGAAATTCGACAGTTTTGTGTTATCAATTTACCTCTCCATAATAACTGAGTTGAGCGACTGTCTGCCTGTTACATTTTCGTCCTGAAACCGATACAACGATTTTGAAGCCTACTTTTGCAGTTCTATTTAAGAAAAGAAGGAAAGAAAAAGAAAAATAGTTTTATTTGTCACAGAAACACGTGCATACAAGAAAGATAATTAGCTCTGGTAACAATGTAAAATAAAAGCAAACAAAATAGATCTATAATCACGAGCACAAAACAGAAATAGTCGACAGCTGCACGTCATGACTCTGACAAGAAGGCTTCCACTCAGCATGATGCTGTGCTATGGGAGACCCACAGCACAGCGCTGATTTTCAGTGGTCACCCAAAAAGGACTTACGGTAACCAAGTCAGGTTTAATGATTGGTAGTATATGTATAGAGGTATGAGGAACAGGGTGTAAAGCTCACTCATCCTCCATAGAAAAGAGAGGGTCCTCCAACCAGACGGGTATCGTGTCTGGTAGGCAACTGCCCGACGTTTGATGTCGGGATGTTGTATATATGCTAGTTGCGCGGTAAATTCTGCTTGCGCGATGCAGGATTTTGCGTGACGTCAGTGTGACGTGTAGCTCGCATGTGGCGTTTGTAGATGCCGCTACATATGTAACAAAATAAAATAAAACAAACAGTAAGCACTAATAATAGAAAGCAACCACATAAACAACCAATTATATGAATAAATATTATTTAATAACATAAACATTTAATAATTTATATTTTATAGGCCGTGTGCTCATAAACAATGTACCCACGCATATTACGCAAGAATATTCAGTGTTTTGCCGTATTTCGTTTTGTCTCGCTCCCACCCTTATATCGGTGTCAGCTGCGCACGCGCTCACAAAATGTTGCACTGCACTTTGCTAATGTCGCTACTTCGCTATTTCATATTGACGTCCTTTATTCTTCTAGCATAATTCACAATACACCACTTAGAACATACTGCAAATTGTTATTACACAGAGATAGTCAAAACTACGTGGAACGACAAAGTCATAGCTTGAAGAGAAAAGCTACTCCGAAAGGTGTAAAAGGAGTATTGAAGTTTGCATTCCTCGTGGCCTACATCACTACATTGGGCAGACGATTGCAGTTTTTCTTGTAGCAGACTAAAAGACTGCTGCTCATAATCATTAAGATGCATTAATATTTCTCAAAAAAAGAGAATTTGAACTGTTTGACATCAGCAACAGTAGGAATTTATTTATGTCCTTAAAGGCTCAGACGCAAACAGGCCCAACGCGACAGCGCGACACAAAAGCACCGCTCGTCGTGGGACACTCGGTGCCTTTGTGTCGCTCTGTTGCATCGCACCAGTGAGTGCGAACCTTAATGAATCAATTAAGAATTGTTTTAACAGTAAATAAATATTCGTACAATTTCATCGTCATTCAACAACGATATGGCCTGATAATTTAATTAATTAATATCCTTTATTAAAATCAACTGCGGCACACATGATGACGGAACATATGAACTATTTTGTATTTAAAAATACTGAAACTTAAAGGCAAAATCATCTTTTATTAAAGGTCTGTCCTCATTGCAAGCATTCGAAAGCGTTCACTTGATTACGCCAATAACTTCTATGCTATCTAAATTTAAAACAGCTTCAGAAACGAACACGTCAAATAAATGATTTCTAAAGTGCGATAGAACGTTCCCAATGCTCAAATACTCTAAGCTGAATGCTCATTATCAACGAATGCTCATAAAACGGCACTTGTCTTCTTGGATGCAGTTAATTTGTGACTGTCTTGAAGGAGATAAATGAAAGGTGCGATCACAGACTTCTAAATGGTTTCACTGGCATTTTTTACTCTTAATATTGAGCTAGTTTGAAAGTTTCATAGCAATAATCATCACAAAACTTAAATTACCAAGTCTTGAAATACCACCAACACTTTTAATAAAACTATCTACCAAACTAGTTTGAACGTAAATTGCATCCAATTTAAGAAAATGGCTACCAATTTACTGGGAGCGTACGCAAAGGACGAATTCTTTGAAATAGTAGAAAAAACCGGCCAAGCGCGTGTCGGACCATGCTCAGACAGGGGTTCCGAAGTTGGGATGAATATTTACTCATACAAAGTTTTATAGACCGTAAAAAATTATTTGTAGTTCATAGCATTTCTCGAAAAAACTATGAAAAACAAAGAAAATATCGCACATTAAACATTATCTCAAAAATGTGTGACAGAAATAGCAATATCACGTAGAAACATAATAAATGATAAATGATTTTATTTCTGTAAGTAGGTTTGTACAAACACTTTTACACGTCAATCATATTTTAAAAATTAGATGAGGTCGGCATTTCCTATCTGACTACTCTGAGAAGAAAAGCCGAAACAAACTTAGAGGTCCAGAAAGTTCAGATATGATATTGGTCAGATCATGTGAAGACCACGTAGATTTGTGTCTGAAATGGTCTTTTGAGAAAAAAAAACAGACTGAGTGGACATGTCCAGTCAATGCACGCATTTGTCAGTAATCGTGCAGCTCAACTCAGAACTTAATGAGCTCAATGATTCGACGAGCATATTTTAATAATATGTCACACATATCTTCATAATCTTTCTTATTATGGGATCCCACAGTACCCCACACGCTTTGGTGTGCCATTTGGCTACGGAACCCTAGAAAAGATAGCAATCTAATGATTTGTGAAATTGTCTTTTGGAATACGTTTGTGTTAAATGACTTAGAACTTAGACGGTAGATACATCTGTCTGAAGGAAAAATGGTTTCTATTAAAGATATGTAAGTGTGAAAGAGTTCCAGGACATATTCAACCTGGTTGCTTTAGTTGGTGTAGTAGTTGGTGAGTTGTTGTAGACGACCCACTGACCGGTGTTTTGAAAAATATGGAATAGCTGTCAACTGACTTTCACAATCCAATTAGTACAGTCAGGGATTTTTATTGTTTATCAAATTGACACATACGTCAATTTGCCGTGTTATAGCCATTTTATACAACTGTAGCGGCATATACACACATATATATACACAACTATACGTACTTAATATTTACACTATTACGTATAAGTTATTATTTATATATCATATTTTTTGTCGGAACTTCGGCCGCTTTGGCTCAGTGGAAAAGCACCATTCTGTATAGGCCTACAGCTATATATTCTATATAGCTGTTCGGCTGCGTGCGTGCGCGCATCGGCACACCAGTCTTGATCTACTCTCGACGCGGAGCGCTCGCTGCTCGCTTGCCTACCGTTCTGCTTATACCCGCTTGTTGTTTATGCTAAAAGTAATTTTGCATTTATCTAAACAGTGAGAATTATACCGTGCTATCACGAACTAATATACCTTCACTTTCGACACCGGTGCTTGTGAACTTTATAACTATATTCTAAAGCTGTCTGTGCTTCTAATTCCTCTGTCTCTCTTGTGCTTAAATCAAATCTGTGTACTGCTTTGGAATGTATTACAAGTTAGCTACAATGACTACCTGAAGACTTTCATTCCATCGCCCCGAATCACACCTACGGTTGTAATTTGAATATACGGACAATTCATTTCCCTGACCTTACCTACTAGGGCAAACGAAATACTTTGCTTAGACCGATTAAAGGTTTTTAGATTTGAAACTTTGATCCCTGACCCCTTTTTGCTGCCATTTATTCTCAGGGGTAGTCTGATAGAAACTGTGGATTCCATCTATCTAATTTTTGTTTTTATAAATTATTTTATTTCTGTAAGTAGGTTTATACAAACACTTTCACATATCAATCATATTTTTAAACTAGATCAGGTCGGCGTTTCCTATCTGACTACTCTGAGAAGAAAAGCCGAAACAAACTCAGAGCTCACAGTCTCTTTTAAAGTCCAGAAATAATCTTGGTCAGATCATGTGAAGACCATGTAGATTAGTATCTGAAATGGTCTTTTGAGGAAAGAACCACACAGATTAAATGGACCCGTCCAGCCAGTGCACGCAATTTTCAGTAACCGTGCAGCTCAACTCAAAACATGAGAAGCTCAACGATATACGACGTGTAAAAGTAAATCCGATATCCTACCTACAGAATAAACAATTTAATTTCATGTTAGGATACTAAAGACTAGATTTGTAGACATTTTTATATTTGTTGAGTACCTGTTACTTGTTGACAGGCCTACACTGTCCTCCCATACCTATCAACACTGTAATTTGAAACATTGTATAGGTCCCTTGTTTTAAAAAGGTGACCGTGGAGTTTCTTGCGGGCTCTTCTCCATAGGAAACAACCAATTGGAACCGTGCACCTAGCTTCTGACGTTTCATAAGTGCCCATGTAGGTTTATGTGAAATAAAATACCTTGATTTGATTTGATTTGAAAGAATCATATTTGCTGCCAAATACAATGTGGAGACGACAATACAATATTAACTTGACAATACTAATCAAATCAAATCATTTTTATTTCAGGAATACATCCATATTGAAATTAAACAGATTTCAAATAATTTATAAAATTAATAGAAAACAATAATATAAAATAAAATAAATAAAATATTACATAACGTATGAAATATTACATTACTAATGCATAAGAGTATTTTGGAACTCAAATAAATCCGAGCATCGAAATTAAAAAAGTGTTTTTTTTTTCAAGCTACTAGTGAGGCCGACTATAGGTTTAGCCGATCTTTGACTAGCTATAGTGACGTTTAGTCACTTATTGGATATATTTGGTTTAATTTTTGTAGGTACGAACAATTTTTGTAGGTAGGTTCAGTAGGAACGTCATTAGATATACAATTTCTGTTAAACAACTTTAAAAAAAATCCTAACTTCAGCTCTTTTAAAACTATCGTACGACGACACCAAAGCCTTGGTATAGCACAAACACAAACACACCATGACACCCACTCACATACACACCATCGCACCCACTGACACACACACCATCTCATCCACTCACACACAATCACACCCACTCACACACAATAACACAAGCCCAACATAAACAAATGTTTTTAATTTTAATTTTGTATTTTAGAATCTCAGAATGTTTTGTTTTATTTTATTTTATTTAAACTCATGTCTGTAATAATCTCATATCCTCAAACTGTAAGGTAACTATTATAATTTTGTTAAATTCACACTCCTGAGCCACAAGATACAAGCGACGCTTAATTTGTGGCTCACCGAACATGCTCATATTGTATTCTTTTTTTAATAAATAGACGTTATTATTATTATTTTTCCGTGCCACTAGCATGTGCATTCGCGGCACAAGGCATTAATTTGAACCAATAGCCAAGTTATTCGGCTTCGATGATGGAGCAGCCCTACCTAGACAAGACTGATGTGGTTGCGGCTGAAGAACTGAGAAGACGTCGATTGCAAAAAAATGCTATGGATAAATGAACCTGTTTTATTACTTAATTAATCGATAATTTGACAGTACGGTAGTTATTGATGATTTTAATGATTATAATTCTGTAAATATAATGAAGTCTCCGTTGATACGTTTTCCAAAAAAATGAAGATGAACAAAGTTTAATTTATTTTCGTATTGTCGTCTCCACCTTGTATAGATCCACACATATCGTTTCCACCAGAATGGATCAATTGGATCTGATTCACGGAGGGATATGGATACTTAAACCTAACAAATCGACTGTCTGAAAAGCTGTTTTACCATGAGCCTTTTGAAGCCTAACTAACCTGAACTGTATCCTACTTTTTTCAACATCATGGAATTCACGGAAAGTCTATTTTGTCACATCTGTTGTAAGTGGAAATCTATCAAAAATGTCTCCCGCGGTTGTAAATATACAGCCTGCCATTTCGATCAAAAGTAAAGTCAACTTGGAAGCTATTGATTTAACACACTACTGTAGCGGCATCTACAACGCCACATGCGAGCTACGCGTCACACTGACGTCACGCAAAGTCCTGCATCGCGCAAGCAGAATTTACCACTCAACTAGCATTTATATATAACGTACCGACATCAATCGTCGGGCAGTTGCCCACCAGACACGACACCCGTCTGGTCGGAAGATCCTCCCTTTTCTATAGAGGATGAGTGAACTTTACACCCTGTTCCTGATACCTCTATATTACTAACAAACCTTAATATTTTGTAACTCGAACGTTCGACATCAGATTTATCGCTCAAAGTATTGAGGCCGCTGTTTCCTGCAACTATGTCGAATCGTCGATATTTTTACGTCGAACGAGTTATAACAAATATGTTTTTGACGTGAAGGTTCCATTTCTGGTATAGCTGGTTTGTTTTGGTTAGTAAATTCTGGGTTTATTGAGTAGAATTTGTAGTGGATTTTTAGAATTTTCTGTTTTCTGTACCTTAGTTAGAAGTTTTCGTTATTGGCTATAATAATAATTATGTATGTATAAGTATGGTTTAAAAGCAGCATAGAAATTAACTGAATTAGCTAACTATAGTCTAGACAAGAAAACGTTTACGCAAATTAAACAAAATGACAATTCTGAATGTTTGTCTGGCACATGATTCTTTCTCCGAAACGATGACAGTTGTTTGTTTTCACAAACAATAAAAATATTAATCCTCAGTGTCCGAAGAATACTGGCACTACACTCTTTAGACATGCTAAATGTTTAAAATTAATTAAATAATTAAAAGATTTTTATTCTAATTTTGATTATTTTATAGCACTATTATAATTTGTCGATCACACTGAAAGATAATATGCCTTTCATATAAAACAATTACTCATTTTTAATCTAAAGCTAGTAACGAACTTATCCTAGGTACTTACAGTGACTGAGAGAGGTACTTGGACAACCCAAGCTTAGAGATCTTGCTGCCTTTGATACCTTCGTTCACAATGTTGGTCACGGTCAAAAAGTTCTTCGTCATTGTCGATTCTTGTGACGTCACTATTGTCACACAAAACCACACACAAATTAAATTATAAACACTGGCAACACTTTTTATAACAAGAACTAACAATATTCCAACAAATAAAACAAAATAATTTTTGTTTTCACTTCGAAAAAATAGAACACTGGTTTGAATTAGGAATTATTTGTAATTGGAATAGCAACACTTACTTTTTAAATTGAGAACCCAACATCGAACGTAATTTTTTTTAAATCGCAACAGATAACACGCGAAAACTGTTTTGTTTTTAATTGTCAACAAAAAGGTATTTAAAGAATTCTCTCTTTTTTATCACAGACACGGTATCTCGATGTTTTTGTTTTAAAATACAGCTTTCATACAGTTGGCAGAATGTTTTCACAGACCTGAAAAGAAAGGTTTTCTTGTTCATTTGTTTACTCTTGGATATTTCCCAAAAGTACTTCGTTTGATTATTAATGGAGATGAATCTTTGGTGCCTGCTTTAAAATAAATTAAAACGGACGCTCAGATCCGTTGACAATTTGTTTAAAAGAGTGCTTTTTGTATTTTGTTCGTTTTTTAGTATTGTAACCTTCTTGAATCAAGTTGGTGTTTATTTGTGTTTTTGCTTTATAACTGGCAACCTTAGCATGATTGTCATATTAAATAATGTTTCCTTCTTGTAAGAAATTAGTAAATTTTTTAACAAAAATAACGGAACTAATAAAAATTGTTAGTATTGTCGTCGTCCGTTGGATAATATCTACTTATTTTGTGACAAGTGAAAAATTTAGAAGTAATCAAAATATCATGTAGTAAATCACTTTCAAAGATGTCTTCTTAATTTCGACCGCACATCAGTTCACTTGCTCTACGAAAATTGTCCTTACTCAGTACCGGATTAAGCAAGCGCGGGGCCCATAGCAAATTCTATCGAGGGGCAAGCACCCCTTGATAGAATTTGCTACCTCCTCCATTTGCTATGGGTTCTTAAGTATAAAGTGGTAAAAAAAAACAATACTCAATACGTTTATTTGCCATCTATAGGTTACAATTTTGGCAAAGATGGCAAAGATGGGTGGGTTTGGATACGCGGAGCCCCCTTTTGCGCGGGGCCCGTAGCAATTGCTACTCTTGCTACGTGGTTAATCCCATGGTCTAAAAAAACAAGGTTTGGCATTCCGGGAGTGACACATGCTTACGTCACTATCCAGTTGCCACTTTATTGCAACAAAACTAGAAGTATGAAAACATTTCAGTCACCATTCCGTTAAAAAATATATATAAAGCATTTAAACTGTCGTTTCGTTGTTCTAATCAAATGAAACAATTGAATTGAAACATATGCCAACGTAATTGTTAGTTAAAACCTCATTGTTTTATCGGATTCGCACAGGTAATAAAGGCGGTTGGGGAGTTATTATTACACACTACTGGTAACATAGCGGTGATGACGTAGGCTTGTGACACCCACGTGACCACTGTGTCTCGGAATGCTATACCTGGCGAAGTATATTATTATACCATGGTTAATTCGGCATTGTCCTTACTGCTGAGACATAAAGGCGCTGTCAAAGTCAATGTCAAAGTGTTACTATTGATGTGCAGTTAACTTTTCCTATAATTTCAAATTCTGCCTAGATTTATCCGTGATTTTAACCAATGTTATTTATTGGTGTCGTAAAAGGCGAGTAATTACGTAAATTTCTAGGAGGCTGGCTTTTTTTTTTGGGTGGGAAATCATCAAATTACCACTCCCGCTCTGGGCGGAGCGGAAGGGCGTGTCAGACTCTTACTGACTAAAACCCACCCGTGTTCCTTTAGTTGCCTGTGCGCCAGGGCTACAGTAACTCTTTCGAACAATCCGCGACCCCGGCAGGCATAGGCCCTGTCGGACCCCGTCAATGGCGCTAACATCTCTTTGAGGCGCGCGTGGAACACGACGCGCCGTCGACCCGGGCCTGGTCCTTACCGGACGGCGAGCTGCCCATTGCTCGCCGTCCGCAAGCCCGCGCCGACGGTGACCGGGAGTCAGCAATCGACTCCCGACGCCCGAGCTGTCTCCTCCTGCGGTGACTAGGGGCGCGAGGGCGCAGCCATTGCCTCTCCCTCACGTGCTCCGCCTCCTCCTTCGCGAGCATTACTGCTTCACAGAAGGAGGTGACGGCTTCCCATTCCCTCTCGCTCCGTACCATGGCCTGGACCAGGACCGGACGCGAGAGGTCGCCACCGCCGATCGCCGCCACGAGGACACGGTGGTGCTCCGCCCAAGCCGGGCAGACCTGCACAGGAGGTTGGCTTATGATTCTATTTACCATTTTCAATTAGAAAGCGTAGTAATAAACAGGCCGAACTCATCATACATCGTGTGCAGTGATTCAGGCTCATTATATAAAGACCTTTGACATTTGGGTGAGGACATAGTGATAGGCTGTAGCGAGTTACACGACGTGACTGTGAAGAAAAGATGTCACAGAATTTAATATAACAAAAACACAGCAATCTATATGTAAGTAATGAGGCTTAATTCTGAAAAAATTAATAACCTCATCTTAGTTATTCAATTCTTTAAAACTAAAAGGTAATAAAAATATGAAGTATTTACTAAATCTTTTGTTGCAGAATGTACACAAAATTACTGACTAAGACTGATGTATGAATGGAATGTTATGTAATGAATGCGCCTATTATATTGTGAGCTTGGAGCATTGGAAAATCGATCCTGTTTCTAAACCACCCCAGTTATGTTAGTTCATCACAATTTTATCAGCTCGCGAACCACGAACCACAGTAATTTTATATTTTTTTCCAGATGGGCAGATGTCTCATCTGATGCCTAGTGACTGTAGACATCTGCAACACACATCGGTATGTCTATATTCTACTAACATTAGAAAAGAGACTAACGAGATATAAAACAAAGTACGGAAAATCGTGACAACTCAGGTATCATTACTACATTACATACTCAACTTGTTTTGTTTACAACCTTTATATCTGTGCTGTGCTGTGTTGTATCGGTGCTCTACTGTAGCATTACTTAAGGTGAAAGCCCGCTAAATTCAAAATTATTTTGAATTTTGCGGGCTACTTTGAAGGAATCACCTTTAGTAATTTTAAAATAGTGTTTGATAAGTTATCAACTCCAAATTCTCGATTCAGAAAACGGGTATTAGTTTTCTCGCTACCGCTCATGCCGCGCCCGCTACCGCTTGTCACTAACACCGCTCCCCACTCAAGTGACATAAGCCTGGCGTTATTACTAAAATGATGTCACACACTGAGAGTTTGTACGCTTTCGAAGTTTCGACGTAAAAGTCATACGAACAACATTTTGTGCTGATATTTTTATTTAAAACTTATGTTTAACTTGTGTTTTTTAAATTACAGTGCGAGGGAAATATCAAGAGGTTTCTGTGTTGATTTAAAATAATAATTATGTTGTGATGATTTTACGTAGTCATGAGAAAGTCGCAGGCGTCCTTTATGAACCAAATACATAAATCAGACAATGGAATATTGAGGGCCATACACGAGGTAAACTATTTCTTCGTATATGGCAATTAATATTCCAGCTAAAATAGAACTTATCTATTGCTTTGTTGTAAAGTAATGTAATATTTAATTGATTTTATTTTATACTACTGTTTTGTATTAATTTAATAATTTATTTTTAATAATTTATTTGTAATCTGGTTAAATGATAAATGATTTTATTTCTGTAAGTAGGTTTGTACAAACACTTTTATAAGTCAATCATATTTTTTAAACTAGATGAGGTCGGCGTTTCCTATCTGATTACTCTGAGAAGAAAGGCCGAAACAAACTCAGAGGTCACAGTCTCTTTTAAAGTGCAGACATTAATCTTGGTCAGATCATGCGTAGACCATGTAGATTAAATAAATGATAAATGATTTTATTTCTGTAAGTAGGTTTGTACAAACACTTTTACATGTCAATCATATTTTTTAAACTAGATGAGGTCGGCGTTTCCTATCTGATTAATCTGAGAAGAAAGGCCGAAACAAACTCAGAGGTCACAGTCTCTTTTAAAGTAACCTTGGTCAGATCATGCGAAGACCATGCAGATTGGTATCTGAAATGGTCTTTTGAGGTAAGAACCACACAGATTGAGTTGACCTATCCTTCGGTTTAATGTCTATATGGGTGTATTTCTCAAATATAAATGATTTGACTTTTGATTTGATTTGATTTAAACAACATATGTATAACGGGTTTATAATGATACAAATAGGTATAAAATGAAGCCGAGAGTCGCTTGTACTACTTCCCATCAATGTTATCATTATTTGTACTGGACCATACCTGGGAACCTTCTGGTTACGGAGATATCGAAAGTCAAAATTCCAACATTTACTGATATTTTTTTATGAAAACAATTTTTTAATGTTATAACACAAATTTAAATACCCTGTACCGTTGCATGCGCCCATAAGCACAATGCTTTGCGTGCGTTACGTTGCGCACTACTGCGATTTTTAACACCAAAAATCAAATTCGTTTCCCAGCAATTATTTTTGTGCAGAATGCGGAGTTGACGGCTATGTGAAGGGTCTTTTTACAGCCTGTAGTTTGTTAAGACATTACATAAGTAGGTATTCATAACGTCGTATCATCACGAACAAAGGCAGATGTGTGACTATATTTCCCCCGAATTCGGCATTAACCTGTCTTGTAAATTCAGCGGGGTAGACAGTAATCTAACTGTAATAATAAAATTAGAATCAATATTTTTAATTTAATAATTTGATATATAAAATTTTCAGTGCCCTTATAGGGTACAGTCACGAGCACTAATATGTATGCAATTAGCAAAATTTAAAAGCGATTTTCTCGTGGAACATTGATTGCAACTTTAAGATAAGACCTATTTCATAATAGTTTATGTTCCAAAATACTATGTTCGTAACAGCATAAAATTACAATCAATACAGTAGGAGAAAACCACATTTAGAAGTTGCTAAGTGTATACATAATAATGCTCGTCACTGTACATCTCTTAATACTGTGTCATGAATTGTTAATGCATGCCTTCTAATCAGTGATTTACATGTTAGCAAAAAACTTTTTTACAAAAAAAAAAAACAACTGATTTCCAAACAAAACTCAAAATAGTGAAAATTGTCTTTAATTTTGGAAGTGTGGTGTCTTTTGGTTTTATTGTGTTTTCGTTGTATGCCACCGACTTCCGAAACTAAAGTTATTTTTTCCCTTTTTTGTGTTTTTTTTTTTGGAAGGTGATTGCTTTTTCTATTAAAAAAGTTTTTATTTTTCACTTTTTAGTTGTGGTACCTACCCCACACAAATTCGTACACCACTACTTGCTATGTAAATAACAGTGACAGGAACTTATTATAACATCATCAATATACACTAAGTGGAAAAAATACGCATTATTAAGGATAACTCAAAAACTACTAATCAGAACTTTATCATATTGATATGGGACTACATGAGAAGCACCAGCTTACAAATAAAAAGAAACATCAACACCGGTTCACCTAGAAAAATGTTCTGACCTATCACACATAAAAAAAATACAGTCGTATTGAGAACCTCCTCCTTTTCTAGAAGTCGAAGAAAGTTACCGTTTTTAAAAGCCAGTGACTTTTAAAAACGGTAACTTTGTAGGTAGCATCTTTCTGAGTTGTGTGAAGCCAGAAATAATGTAATGTTACAAAGCTAAGGGTACCTAAAGCAGGCACGGATCTAGGTTTTCTCCCAAGGGAGCAAATTATTATAATTATGATTTTTCAAGCCGTAAAACCCTGTAAAAAAACCTTCGACACCTATTTTCCGTAAACTCAAGAATGGGCCCCGTTTTCGAGGATGACTACACTACCTGTCTTACCCAAATAAAAAAAACAGAAGGTTGTAAAAAAATGTTTATGTCCAATTTAGAGTTTTAGACTCACTTTGGTCGAAGCCCGAGGGAGGGCAACTGCACCCATTGCTCCCCCCCTGTTTCAGCGCCTGACCTGAAGGCAGGCAATTTTGGTAGTAGGGATGATAACTAATATTAGAAATGTTCGAAAAAATTATGTAATTTCAAAGAAGGCATAGTAAAATGAGATAATCGAGAAAATCTGGAATATCGATGGAAATGTGGAGAAGCTACACGCTCTAAAAGTTTTTGGAAGGGATTATTCCCGTCCTTGCCGCGCGGTGCGGACGATGTATGGCGCTAGTATGAAGTTACACCGTAGTGACGTCACTTCAATGTAGTGCCGTCTTTATCTAGCAGTTATTTAAAAACGTTTATATCTTGGTCATTTTTTAAGCTTTTACACTTTTTATAACATTGTTTGCAATATTTGCAAACAATATTTTATAGAGTATCAAAAAAAAGTCATCATCCCTACTGCTACTTGTAACATTTGACGTCACAGACTAGTCTCACTTTGTTAAAAACGGTCACCCATCTACAGACTGGCCTCATCAACCGTTGCTTAAACTTAAATATCGATTGAACCATGCAGTCATCATTTAGCCCTGATTTAAGTATCTACTAACAAACATTTTTGCCACCTGCATCTACCCTCATACGAATTAAGCATACCGAGGTACAAAGTTTTCAGTTAAACTTGTAAATTAGTTTCCTAGCAAAGTTGACGTTTTAGTTCAAAAACACTTGGTTGCTAATTTATATTGAATGCGAGGTGAAGCTAGTTTGTGCCGAGTTGTTGGAACTTGGCCTTTCTGGGACGGGATTGGTCACACGTGTGAGTTATTTTGGGTCGTAAATTCTGATTGGTCTTCATAATTTTTTTGAAGCGACCAAATTGAGTTTGATAGGCTAAGCAAAGCGACGATGACGCTTCGTGTTGCCGTATCTCAAGATCAATGCGCAGTTTCTTCCTAGTGTGTAATTAGTTAATTACTTATAACTAATTTATGTAAGAATGTGATGAGAAATCAAATAAGTCAAAGTCAAATAATTTATTTCAAATAGGCACATAAAAGGCACTTTTGAACGTCAAAATTTACAAAAAAAATAAAATTGATTCTAGTTGCCCCTTCCAAAAGGTAGCTTCGTATGGAGAAGAATTGGCAAGAAACTCCACCGTTACTCTTTTAAAATGTTTTACAATATTATGTAGGTTCACATTAATTATGTAATTATATGTGAAGACGATGCACTTATAATAAAATTACTATACCACAATAGGTAAAAAGAATTAAATATAATGCAAAGACAGGTAAATTAATTATGTTATAGATACATGGTGCTCACATATTTACAAATATTGAAAAGTAGATGATGTTTCCAAAATTTTAACACGTATTAATTTAATGTGTGAGTTAAAGTAGTTAAGTATATAACCAGCAATGTCATAAAAATTATAAATTATACAATTAAATTAGCAACCAGTTTAATTTTGTCTACACTACAGATTGTCCTATGGAGCAGGACCAGCATGTTTCCAAGCATTCTTTATCTAGGATATAATCCTCTAATTTGTAATATGCTTGTTTACAAAATATATTTGCTTTTGTCAGCTTTTTATTCCTACACTGCAGAGAAAAGCATATCTATTTTCGCACAGAAAAGGAACATGTATTGATTCTGATTCCTCGTAAAATACATAAAAGATTTAATTAAATAGTTCCTTATAAATTGAAGCATCCAGCGCCACCGCATCTTAACGTCACTTAAAGCTAATGTTTTTAAAGTAAATGCTCATGTTTTCTCAGAACATGGATGCCGGCACTCACGTCCTTCCGTTTAAAGTAATAAATTGACAATTACTGTAGAAATGGTAGAGCTTCTATTGAATTGAATTGATTTTAAAGTGTAATTGGTACCTATTTTGTAGTACATAGGTATAGAGAACTTGGCTGAGCAGCTTTTGGGAAGCTACGGAATATCTTCTTATCTCAAATACTGCCGTGTGTCAAGACCAAAGTCTTTAACCAGTGCGTGTTGCCAAGGATGGCCTATGGAATTGAAACGTGGTCGCTCACAATAGGCCTTATTATAAGGCTAAAAGACACCCAAAAGGGCAATGGAGAAGGTTATGGTTTGTGTTTCTCTACGTGATCGAATCAGAAATGAAGAGGTCCGCTGTAGAACTAAGGTAACCGAGACACATTTTGAATCTGCGTACATACATAGAGCATAAAACAGAAAGGTACAGAAGCTCAGCTCCATACAACTAGCAAAAATGCACGCACACATAGACACACTTCACGTACAGCGAGTGCAAGCGTACTCGCAGCCGGTATTTGTTTGAGATCGCCGTACATACGCGTGTATGGGCCTTAGGCTAGGTAAGGGAAAGTCACCCAAAAGAGTTTCCTTACGTGATCGAATCAGAAATGAAGAGATCCGTAGGAAAACCAGTGGAACCGACATAGCCGGAAGAATTGCCAAACTTAAGTGGCAGTGAGCAGGGCACATTGCACGCAGAACAGATGGTCGATTGGGCCGAAAGATTCTGGAGTGGCGACCGCGTACCGGAAGATGTAGCGTTAGAAGGCCTCCCACAGGTGGACCTATGACCTTGTGAAGACCGCAGGAAGCCGCTGGATGCAAGAAGCACAGAAGCGGTCGCAGTGGCGATGTTTGAGGGAAGCATGTGTCCAGCAGTAGACGTCTATTGGCTGAAATGCTTAGGAGGTTGCTTAGCGCCACTTCGACTGGTTCTTTGCTTCTCGCATCCAGCGGATTCCTGCAGCCTCACAAGGTCATTGGTCCACCTTGTGGGAGGCCTTCCAACGGTACATCTTCCGGTGCGCGGTGGCCTCTCCAGAACATTTCAGCCCCATCGGGCGGTACATAGAAAAGTTCATCTAAAATACGCAAGAAGCCGCAGGCATAAGATAGTAAGAAATAATTCAAAACCTTATCGAATGTTTTCCGTTCGCAGAACGACACCCAGTTTCTTAAAAAAATAAAAAGAACCACAAATGTTTGAGGCTTAAAAATACCCAGTTTCAGTGTGGCATTTCAGCCCATAGCCAATTTACTTGAGTGGTTACTTTGTCATCTTAATATAGACTTCAGTACAGTAACAATAAAGATAAAAATAGCTTTGTATTAAAGATATTACTTTCGCCTTTTACTGATAAAAGGGGAAATAATATTTATGTCGTCTTGTTTTAGAAGTATAATATTTTGGTATACGTACATTTAAGACTCTAGCTGTGCCTACAAAACTGTCTTCATAACCTTCTAACCCCATTTGAAAACTCAGTCGTTACGACTAGTCAGAAGCCCGAAAGTCTGACAACCAGTCTTACCAAGGGATATCGTGCTACTATTCCACAAACGATGGAGCACTTAATATCATGTCCTGCAGGTCCTGTCAGTTGCACGTTACAGGGTTTAATGGACGCTAGTGATGGTACCAGGTGAATTCTGGACCGAGTCTATTTAGATTGCCATCGAGACGCTAAGAAGAAGATTTTGCTACCCATGGTCTAATAAAAAAAGGTCTGGCACTCCGGGAGTGACATATGCTTACGTCACTATCCAGTTGCCACTTTATTGCAACAAAACATGAATTATGGAAACATTTTCAGTCACCATTCTGTTGAAAAATATATATAAAGCATTTAAATTGTCGTTTCGTTTTTCTAATCAAACGAAATAATTCAATTTAAACATATACCAATGTAATTGTTAATTAAATCCTCATCGTTTTATCGGATTCGCACGGGTAATAAAGGCGGTTAGGGAGTTATTATTACACACTACTGGTAACACAGCGGTGATGACGTAGGCTTGTGTCACCCACGTGACCACTGTGTCTCGGAATGCTATACCTGGCGAAGTATATGATTATACCATGGTGTTACCCAGTAACTAGTTTGTGACAGTCAGGTAAGCAGTCGCTCCATGTAAAATACTGATATTCTGATGCATCCGGTTATACCGAAAGCCGACCCTAACATAGTTGGCAAGAGATAAGATAAGATAATATTTATTTTGTAAAACATGAGTACAGTATGAAGGTCTTTTAATTACTACTAATTACTAATGACTACATGGTTTGCCATTTATTGCGTATAAAATTGCACTAGACAAACAATACAAAAGAAAATTACAATGTCAAAATTTTAATTAAATTGTAAAACCAGTGCCAAAATTTACAATTCATTCTAAATTACAATTTTTAAAAATTCAATTCAATTCAAAATCACGATGTTAAAATTTAAATTTATTTTGAGTAAGACATACAAAAAGAAAATGATATGCACAATCTGAATTCTATACCAGTAAAATATCGTTTAAAGGCTCCCACAGCCAGGCGCGACGCGACAGCGCTACACAAAGGCGCCGCTCGTCGCGCGACACGCGGTGCCTTTGTGTCGGGTGTCGCGTCGCGCCAGTGTGTACGAGGCTTCAAAATTCATCTATTTTGTAAAAAAGACTAGACAAACAGACTGATAATGATTTCTGCATAAAGTAATACAGAATTATCATTTTTTCCGACGTTCATCTCAGAAGTTCATCTCAGGAAATGAAGCTACTTTTCTGCCAAATACTAACAAAATCGGTTAGTGTTGTAAAATAAGCTATATTAATAGCTGAATAAAAATATGTGATGGGTTTGTGACATCTTTAATATATATTTTTAAATAGGACAAGTGAATTAACTTATACGAATTTGTTCTATATAGATAAAAGAACTTAAGGCGTCCGCTACAGCCAGTATTACAACACGCCCCCTTAATCTACATTGTAACACTACTAAAAGAAAAAACACAAATAAATAATAACAATTAGTAAATCCTACATGAACATCATTATCATTCTCCTGCCATTATTCACATAGATTTGGGGTCGGTGGGACATGTCTTTTTCTTTAATATTTCTCTATTAGACGTCAACTCGGTAGTTACCCCTTTCTAGTCGTATCATCTTTCACACAGTCCACCCATGAGGATAGAAGTCTGTAAATTTAGATGCAGCAGATGATAGAAATAAGACAAAAATAAAGCCACTAGATCTCTAATTCAGCTTATAAAAGTAAGTTGACAAACGGACTCAATTTAAACCTAAAAAGGTCCTTTATTTTATTCCCAAACCAGCCCATTTTACAGCACCAGTTTTGACCAATAAAATGGGCTGTAATCTCTCTACTTTGAACATCGGTTTCCGTTTCCGGTTAAAAATGGTCACTTAGGTAACGGAAGTAGGTATAGAGTAGGTACTTTACGTACTTAAAAATCTTAAAAGCCCCATCTCTGTGAATGTACTAATGGGTACCTTTAGGGGGATGCGCTAAGGTAGCCCCCAAATTCAAGTTTATTAACATTTTTTGCAATTTGCATGTCAGTGTCAGGTTGTGTTGATTAAATTATGATTCGCAACCGTAACTAATATGATTTTGCAGAATTATAATCATAAGAATCAGCAACACAACTCCTTAAGTTATAATTGGCCTCAAATGTCATTATTTCATGAAATAGTCATTGAATAGGGTAATATGAACTTATAGAGATGTATTGATGATTTTTATGATTATCTTTACATAGTACATATAAAACAAAGTCGCTTTTTTTGTCTTTACGCTTAGATCTTGTAAACTACGCAACGGATTTTAATACGGTTTTCATCAATAGATATAGTGATTCACAGAGGAAGGTATATATGTATAATTCATGCATATTATAGTATAGAAAAGTCGAGAATTTCAAGGATTTGTAAGGCGATGTCGTATAAAACATATTTTTGTGCGCTTACAATGCAAACGCTGGCTAAACCTTACGAGATAGATCACAATAATGTACTACGGAATTGTACATCTTAAAAAGATCTACAAAGAAGTCTGCGATGGCATATGTCGATCTCCCAAGGATAACCCACAGTATTTTTTATCTTCTACATATTACAAAAAAAAAAATGTGTTATGACGAAGCTATTTTAAGCAATACAGTATTATTCCTTATCCAATTATGTATGAACGTTAGATACGTTGTACATTTAATGTAGATCAAAATTGGCCTTACAGCATATCATTTAAATGAATATGTTAGAAGAGATCAGAGATTTCAAATGCGGGGGCAGAGCGGCCCGTAGGCTCTAGTCCGTCCCGGGTGGCAGCGGCCGGCGTGCGCGGCGCGTGCGTTAAATCAATCCAATATGTAACGGCAGCTGGATGTGGATGTGGAGCTATGTTTTAAACTATGCTCCACCTTCTATCTTGCCCTCTGTGTCTCAAAACTTGCAGTCAAAGTGACCTCTGCGCTGCCACCGATGTCGCCGTGGAAATGGCGAAGTTTTGGCCAACAAAATTTGAGAAAAGTCGTTCCAGCGACACGAAGAAGGAGAAGAATCCAATATGTTACTTATTAGTAACATAATATTATTAATCACTCCACACTGATACCGCATTAATATCTACATTGCACCCGTGCGAAGCCGGGGCGGGTCGCTAGTAATTCTATAAATAAATATTTTTTACGGCCGCCAATCATATTTAGATCAACATACAACCTGATACTGACCTGCAAATTGCAAAAAAACATAAGAAAATTTGAATTTTGTTGGCTACCCTGACGCTCTCGCCTTAATGCGTATTTACTAAGCACCGTTGCTGTGTTCCGGTTCGGACAGTATGAACACCGATGTAATTACAAGCACATGACACGTTTCAGTTTTGTCCCTGGAATATCAACGGATTAACGATGCCTCTGAGGTCTTAAACAAAGTGACGGTCTATCAGCGAAAACAATGATGGAAGAGTCTTGAATGTATTGTACTGACAAAAGTTACCGCAAAGCTATGTCAATCGTTTTGAAAGTCGTTGAAGAAATACGAAACTGAAAGGGGTTACTCGTCAGGTGTTTATGAAATCTCTAATAGCGACGGTGACTTGCTTACCATCAGGTGAGTAGCCTGCTAGTTTGCCAAAATATGACGAACAATTGTACAAGTAACTTTATTTTTCATAGTTTTTTCAGAGAAATACGATGAAATTTACACTTATTTTCGTTGTCGATAAAATCAGTGTTGTGCATGCGTAAATATTCATCCAAATCAAACAAATCTATACTTAGAGGTTATTTTAGAGACAAACTTGAAATGTCTCACCTATGGCAGTCTCGGCAATGCGGCGTGACGTAATTTCATACATCATTCCTTTTCATGAATTTTGACAAGTAAATAAAGACGAAAATCGCTAAACTCAAGCAATAGGCCTTTAATAACAGCTGACAGAAGAAAATATCACACAAAAGTAACCTTATGAAACAATATCTAAACTGAAAAAAAAAGAAGAAAATCGTCACGTGCGTTTAAAAACGTGAGGATCGTTTGAAATAGGTACGTGTTCTTTCATATGACACTAGACAATGAGCTCACTCGGGGTTACGATTGAGCTATATTTCACACCCTAGTTATTACGTAGTTGAGGGGCTCATGGCTACGTAATAGCAGCCGCACGGGTTGATCGGTCAGGTTAAGCGACGTTTGCCGCGGTCGGTCCGTGGATGGGTGATAAGTATATGTTTTATGTATTTATTGTATATTTAAACGGTACACCACTGACTACCTGCAGTATTGTCTCTCCTTCTCCCTTTAATCCATCCAAAGGTTGTCTGTAAAAGATCGCTTTTAGCGATAAGACCGTCCATTGTGTCACCCTGTGTAAAATGTCTACATTTATATCTGTAAATTTTATGATTTACATAATAAAGAGTATTCTATTTATTATTCTAGTTATATTCTATTCTATGGGTAACCATCTTTATACACTGAGTCTACTCTGTGCCATGGAAAGCACGCTAAGCCGTTGGTCTCGGCTGTCATTCGTGGATCTTTGACAATCGTCACGGGTCGACCAATAGAAGCCCGAAAGTCTGACAACCATTCTTACCTAGGGTTATCGTCTTACCCAGTAACTGAGTTGTGGAAGTCAGATAGGCAGAGCCTCTATATAAAATACTGGAATTCAGTAATATTTGGTTAGACTGGAAGCCGACCCTTACATAGTTGGGAAAAGGCTATTCAGATTATTATTATTAAGTAGTAACATGGAGTTACATGAGCGACTGAAGTACGGCCTACTGTAAAATTACCTTAAAAATATTTAATATTGCTCCTTTTAATATATCTGTTAAAAGCTGACTAACAGACGACGCAAAAAAAGAACTGAAAAAAATAAAATGAACATCAACCCTTAAAGGGGCGAATAGGGGTTCTTTAAAACTTTGTACTGTACATCGTATACCACGTATGTTATATTTTTTTCTTTAACAAATTTACACACGACATTATTCAAGAATTCATACAATATTTTATACAATCAGTAAAAAGGGGTGAAACTGGTTATAGAATATTACTCGAAAAATCAATTTAGCACACCAATTCTTAATAGCCACGCAAAAAAACTCGGGGTAAAAGGTACTTTTCATGAAACTATACCATGGGCCAACACGTTACTAAGATTGAGCTATATTTCAAGCTGAAGACCCTACTTAATACCTGTGTAGTTACATAAAATTAGTCCCAGCATAACAAGATAACTCGACTTATCTGCCACGTAATTTCATTAAAAAAACTGTATTTTTTTTGGTATAAAATTCATTTTCTGTGTCTATAAAATAGATGGACTAACTGACTGAAAAGAAAACGTATAAGAAAATGTTGCTTAGAGGTTTTTATGTCATAAAACTTCTTTAATGTAGTAACAAATTCAAATTCAAATTCTATATTGCATTCATGGGTACATTGAGTTGTTACAATATATAAGTAAGTTCCGGCATGAAACCCGGTTAGGGCATGGCAACATAATAATAATAATAATTTTAACATAATAGTAATTTTAACATAATAATAATAATAACAGTATGTATGTGTGCGTTTTTGGACTATGCGACTTAACCAGCGCTGGGGTTCTGTCTCGCATAGGGTCGTAGCATTATGCTGAGCGTTTGTTGTTTTACGTTAATGCGACGCATATTTTCCCCCAACTCGTTATTTTTAGTGTTTGTGTGTTTTTTCTTTTAACTGATTCCTAGAAAACATTTCAGAGTTGTAACACTGAAATGTTCATATTTTTTGTTCGTATTCATAATATTTTTAAACACGTTTTTTTTTAATTACAACCCATAAAAAGGGGTGAAACGGGTTTTTGATGTTTGTTTGTAAAATCAACTAGTAAATTCATATCCCATATCCACGCGGACGAAGTCACACGTAAAAGCTACTTTTCATCTAAAATAGACAATGGGCTAACACGTCGCTATGATTAAGCCATATTTCAGTCCTTTAGACCCTAGTTATTACCACGTACAGTTAGGCTTAATATTATAGCCTGTTATGATTTGAAGTAATAGTTGGGATTATGAGTCTGTGGAGACCCAATTTTTCTTCTGCGTGTCGCTGGCACGACTTTTCTCACACCTTGTTGGCTCGAAACTTTGCCACTTCCACGGAGTCGTCGATGGCAGCGTAAAGGTCACTTTTACTGCAAGTTTTAGGACACTGAGGGTGGGATAGAAGGTGGATCGACCGATTGTCTGGAAAAGGCAGCAGACAGAGATGAATGGAAAAGTATGGGGAGACCGTCGCCCAGCAACAGGATAAGCACAGTAAAAGTTTAATAAATTATATATATGACGGAGAAGGTACGTCTCTCTCGTTATTATCAGCCATGTTTTAACTACTGTGGGCGTACTATGAGAAGTGTTGGTTATTGTGCAATAGAAAATCCGTTTGCAGTTCAAATCAAGTTATAATTTACGATCAAACTAATCACACTAGCAATTCGCACACTATAGGTACTCGACACAACTATACAGAACACACGATAGTTTCTAAACGTGTTCACTACTTGACTCCCACCGACCAACTCTGCTGTAACTCTGGTCGAGCGTTATGTTGTAGACTCCTTCGAGTGCCGCCTGGTGGCGCTGGCGTCCCGATTAGTCAAAGTCAAAACGATTGATTTAACGTATTTCCGACATTTATGAAAGTGACAGACTTCGCTCTGGTCATAGCTTATTAAGATAACGGATTCTAATAGTATTTAGCGAAACGAACGAAAGCAGAAACGTAGCTAAATATATAGTTAAATTAAATTAGCTAGCGAAACTCCGCAGACGTGGTGGGTATCAATATTTAAACATGATGAAACAAATAAGTTTTTTTTTTTTTGTGGGGGTCTTGGACCGCCTGTAGTGTGGGTCACTTGAAATATCAGTTTAAAAATCAGTTTTTTTTTTCTATATTTCACTGATGTGAAACTGATGTGATATCGATGTCTAAACACGATAAAATAAAAGAAAATAGATTATTTTCACTCATACTTCAAGTTACAATACTAACAGGGTCGTTGATACCACAGAAAAAAAAAACATCAAATCTTTATTTTATTTTACTTAATCGTGTTTAGTTATTGATACTAAATACATCTGCAGAGTTTCGTAAGCTAATTTAATTTGACTCTGTATTTGAGAAAAAGTCAAACAAAAGTACGTTTTTACATTTTCGACACTCGGCTCAGAGGCGAAAGTTGAAAATCCAACAGCGCGAAATCGCGAACACAGATAAATTCTTTTATGTTATTCCGGAAAGGGCGTCAGGCCAACATGCATATTGAAGTAGCAACCTTTTGCCCCATTTTACTGGTATAATAATATTTACATTAACCCTTTAACTTGGGAAAACGTTCGCCAATGTTTTGACATATAAATGTGCTATGGGTTGCCCTATTTTTAACTGGGTTATTTGAAATAAGGCGAGGGTTCCATACTTGCTACATTTTACTTATAATTTTGGCATTGTGGTTGATATAAGGATAGAATAGAATAGAATACAATACTCTTTATTATGTACACCATAAAAATTACAGATATAAATGTAGACATTTCACACAGTGTGACACAATGGGCGGTCTTATCGCTAAAAGCGATCTTTTACAGACAACCTTTGGATGGATTCAAGGGAGAAGGAGAGACAATAATGCAGGCAGTGGTGTACCACTTACATATACAACAAATACATACATACATAAAACATATATTTATCTACAAAAAGTAATTTCAATAAAGGTTGGAAAAAAAAAACGACCAACTGCTTTGTTGGCCTAGTGGACTCCTGAGCATGGGATACTGAGTTCCATTCCCGGGTCGGGCAAAGTGTTATTGAGTTTTTCCATCTGTAATTTCTCAGTAGCAGCCCGGAGTTTGTTTGTGCTCGGGTAATGACAATAGGCTCGCCCCCTGTTTCTGCGACTTGAACATAACTGGCGATTGCGGGTGTACTATAGGTGCACCTCTGCCTAACCCCTTGGGGAATACAGCGTGATTATATGTGTATGTGTGTGTGTATTTGTAGGTAGAAGATTTTTTAAATAACAAGGTTATAGACATTTTCATGCTAAGGATGACTCTCATTCTTTCTTCTTTCTTTCTTATCTTTTTTAAAAAACGTTGCCTCACACTAGGATTTTCTCATGTATTGTGGGTGCGTTTACAAACATTTAACTCACATACACAAACAGCCAGACCCGGAACAACTACTTGTAGGTCATACAAATATTTGTTCCGTGCGGGAATCGAACCCGCGACACGCAGCGCAGCAGTCAATCGCTTAACCTCTACGTCAACCGTGCCGTCAAACAACATTGAACTTTTAACTTTTTTTTTATACCTACCCACAATTTCAACAAACTTCAAGATTTTACTGTTACCGATAAATATTCTTGTGACGGACAGATAACCATTAAAGGATTAGTAATAGGATGACACTACCTATCAGAGTCTGTGAAAAATCCAAGACAGGTGAACAGACCGAAATACCGTTTCAGAAAAAAATCCTAGTTTCAAAACGAGACGTTTGTCTGTTTGTCACCAGGATCTTTCTCAGATGCCAAGAATGGTCAGCAATAACCCTTTACCATTTCGGAACTGAACCCTGAAACCGAATAACATAAAAAGCTCTTATTTCCAGATGCATCTTCCTAGCCAAATACTGCCATGATAATTTTTAAACGATGATTAATTTTCCCCTCCTTCAAAGTGTCTACTTGAAACTCTACCAGCCCCAAACCGCAAAATTTACGGCCCTTGAAAATAACATAAGTAAATTCTGTCTTCTACTTAGGGTCAATGCAGACCCGGCGAAGCGAAGAGCAGAGCGATTTTCGCTACACAAGCAAAAAAGCTGACGAAAAGTTGGATTAGAATTTATTCAAAATACTCAGACTAATGAAGGTTTATTTACCGGGTTGAATTAAATTAGCCAGCAAAACCCAACAGACGTGATGGGTATCAACATCAAAACATGAAAAAACATGTTTTTTTTTTGTATGAGATTAGAAAATCAGCCTTCTTCTTCAATGTACGCGTCATGTCAGTGGAGGTTCGCAAACTTTTTTAATTTGACCCTGTAGGTAAATAAACTTCTGTTAGTCCCAAAGAGTATCAACGCAGACACAGATACGCGGATAAGGACTATATTTTGGTTTGGTTATGTTGAGAGGATGACCGAAAGGCGAAGAGCTGGTGTGAGTAAAAACGCCGTGAGGGTATGCCATAGAACAGGGATGGCGAACCTCTATACATGTAAGTGCCATTTTTTACCTTAAGTTCTGAGTTGAGCTGCACGATTACTGACAAATGCGTGCACTGACTGGACTGGGCCACTCAATCTGTGTGGTTTTTCCTCAAAAGACCATTACAGACACAAATCTACCTGGTCTTCACATGATCTGACCAAGATTATGTCTGGACTTTAAAAGAGACCGTGACCTCTGAGTTTGTTTCGGCCTTTCTTCTCAGAGTAGTCAGATAGGAAACGCCGACCTCATCTAGTTTTTAAAATATGATTGACGTGTAAAAGTGTTTGTTCAAACCTACTTACAGAAATAAAATAATTTATCATTTGCAAATAAATATTTATCGTGGCCATGACGTGTCAACAAACAATCATGATTTAGTGACTACTGAAAAAAAAACTAAATATTTTCAGAATAATACTCTTTATTCGTAAACAGTTAGAAACCTTTAATATTTAGTCATTTTAACACCTACAACAACAACTAACAACCTATACTATTAAGTACTCTTAACATTTACCGTTTCACATTTATTTAAATAATTAAACAACAAATTAGCGCGACTTCTGCTGTTACAAACTAGATGCCAAATAATTTATATCCGGTTCACATTTACCGGGCATTTACGCGGCCGACAGCCGAAATCGAAGCGCCTATCGTAGCCGGGCACGCTCAGATTTCTACGTTTGTTACTGTGACTGAGGTACCAAAATTCCTCAATTGATGCGCTGCCCAATTTATTTAGTCGCGTGCCATAAGTTCGCCATCCCTGCCCTAGAAGGACATTTATAGTGACCTTATTGGTGATTTTTCACAGAAGTGTCAGTTGCGTAGTACTCGCAACCGGCGTGCGTGCACGATGAAGCAAAAGCAGTATGCAAGGATCGTAGCAGGTGGCGTTCTGTTATTTCTGCCTACCCCCATGAGAAGAAGGCGTGAGTTTATGTATGTGTATGTTTGTTTTAAAAGACACAATGTCGAAATTTGTTTGGCAGGGAAAACGGCGCTGTACTGCGCTTCGCCAAGTTTTGAAAACATGGCCGACAGGTATGTCAAGCGGAATTTAAAACAACATTCTGTTACCCGTAGTATTATTAACATAGATAAAAATTACTTGGAATTTCTTAGGAAATGGAGACTACATTTTGCATTTGTAGTTTCCATGAAGGGAGGAATTGTTTTAAAATTTAAAAATTAGTAGCAATAGAGGTTTTTGTGAAAGAACAATTTTGGGGAAGCACTACTATACCTGTTCATTGATAAGTACGTTGGAAGTTACCTACCTTACCTATAAGTACGTTGGAAGTTACCTACCTTATCTAAAAGTACGTTGGACGTTACCCGCGTTACCTATAAGTGTGTTGGAAGTTACCTACCTTACCTAAAAGTATGTTGGAAGTTACCTACCTTACCTATAAATACGTTGGAAGTTACCTACCTTCCCTATAAGTACGCTGGAAGTTACCTACCTCACCTATAAGTACGTTGGAAGTTACCTACCTCACCTGTAAGTACGTTGAAAGTTACCTACCTTACTTATAAGTATGTTGGAAGTTATGTACCTTCCCTATAAGTACGCTGGAAGTAACCTACCTTACCTATAAATATGTTGGAAGTTACCTACCCTATCTATAAGTGCGTTGGAAGTTACCTGCTTTACCTTTAAGTACGTTGAAAGTTACCTACCTTACCTACATCTAGTTCATACCCAAGAAGCGTTGCTGAATTTCGGTTTGACGGGAATTTATGCCGGGTGCAGTTACAGCCACATGGAGATATTCCTGCGTTGTTTTTGAGAAAGCCACGCACCTACGTTATGCGACTACAGATGCAGCCGTATGTTGACGATGTTTGTATATTTACACTAGCTGTGTTTACTAATTCTTTTTTTCTTTTCTATTATAAAAGTAGCCTAACTGACTCCTTATATTATCAGCTATCTGCCAGTAAAAGTTCCGTCAAAAAGTCCCGGTGTGCTCCTTAAGTTCTAAGTTGAGCTGCACGATTACTGACAAATGCGTGCACTGACTGGACAGGTGCACTCATTCTCTGTGGTTTTTCCTCAAAAGACCATATCAGCCACAAATCTACATGGTCTTCACATGATGTGACCAAGATTATGTCTGGACTTTATAAGAGACTGTGACCTCTGAGTTTATTTCGGCCTTTCTTCTCAAAGTAGTCCGATACGAAACGACGACCTTATCTAGTTTTAAAATATATTGACGTGTAAAAGTGTTCGTACAAACCTACTTACAGAAATAAAATCATTTATCATTTATCGCGCAAGCAGAGTTTACCGCGCAACTAACATTATATACAACGTCCCGACATCAATCGTCGGGCAGTTGCCCACCAGACACGACACCCGTCTGGTCGGAGGATCCTCCCGTTTCAATGGAGGTATGAGCGAATTTTACACTCTGTTCCTCATACCTCTATAAACCAAAGGCAAGGTCTACAAAACAGCTGTGCGGCCTGTTTTACTATATGGTAGCGAACCGTGTGCTTCGAAGAAAACCCATGAGTAAAAACTTCATACCATTGAAATGCGCATATTACGTTGGGTGGGTGGAGTCACTCTCAAAGACAAAATACGTAACGAACACGTAAGGATGAGTTTTAAAATAACGCCTCTTACTAAGAAGAGTACAGAGTCCAGGCTAAGGTCGTACGGACATGTTATGCGTAGACCCGATGATCATATCGTGGAAAAGTGCCTTTCCATGGCTACAAAGAAGAGAGGACACCGCAAACTACTTGGATGACAAATGTCCCAAAGGACATGCAAAAGCTAGGCCCTACAGATGACGATGCTCACCAGCGAAGGGAATGGCGCCGAAATATTAAGAATGCCGATCCCCCGTAACGGGAAGAGGCGAGGGCGAGGAAGAAGAGATCTATTGACCACGCTTGCTCATAATGTTTATCTTTTTCAGTTCAGTCGATTTCGTGAAGACCGAATAACTTATAAAGGCTTTAAAACTGGTTTTACTTAGTCCATAATCAAAAACGAAAACAAAAATATCAAAACAATTATCTAAAGGCTTGTCGAGGCCACTTACATCTATTTTGAGGCTCCCACAGACAGGCGCGACGCGACAGCGCTACACAAAGGCGCCGCTCGTCGCGCGATACGCGGTGCCTTTGTTTCGGGCGTCGCGTCGCGCCAGTGTGTACGAGCCTTTAGTCTCAGCCTATCTTCAGGCCAATGGTTTACTTTAAACCCATTTATTATTCTATCCCTTTTGAGTTGAGGGATATTTGTCTTGTTGTCAAAAAGAGAAACTTAATTGAGTCTAGTTTTATTTTGTTAGATTTTTTTTGTTTTAAACAAAGCGTTTGAGGATAGTTCAACTTTTGGACTTTACTTATTTATATTATATATATTTTTATTGCGGAATGGCCTTCTCTTGACCTCGAAATATATTCAAAAGAACAGTATTAAAATCAAATAAAAGTATTTAGATACTTTTATTATATTTTATTTTAGTACCCACAGCCTGCGGGGTAATTACGTAACACACTAACAGTAGGAATGAGTTTCATTTTGACAGTTCAACAATATTCATTGCGTTATTTACGTTGTTGAGCAGCCGAATTTATCCAACATATTAAGCAATGGATTAGCAATAGGCTTCAAAATGATTCAGATTGTGATAGACAGTGTGTTACGTAATTAGGGTGCTGGGTTATTGAAAACATCCAACGGCATCGCGGAAGACTCAGGCGTAGATGGCGAGACTTGACGTTTATATGAGAGATTGGTCCATATTGGCTCAGGATCGAGTTGAGTGGAAAAAGGAAAGTGGGGCCATTTCCCAGCTGTGGGCCAATACAGGCTGATTATTTTATTTTAGGTACTTTATCTTATTCCCTCGTGTTCCACTTATGCCGTAGTATAAATATTAATAGGTCAGCAAGATAACAGAGGGGCTGACTGTCCACTGTTGTCACTCGTGGAAGCAATTTTAATGCACCCCAAAGTATAGGGTTGAGACTTCATTTAAACCTTTTTAAATATGGTAAATATAAAAACTTTCTAATTATGTACAGTTTTTTAAATTAATGAACCTCTAAAAACTTTTTGGGCCTCTAATGATGCACACTTTTTTAAATAATTGACCACTTTTTCACATTCTGACCTTTACTCGCAGTTGGTTGCAGTAACTATAAGCAAGGATACCTAGACCATACGGTTTAGGTTAGGTTAGAACCGTAACTAACCACGTGCGAGCCGAATTGGTTGCAGTAACTATTTAAGGAGTCTACAGGACTTAAACGCAAGTTTTATAATGCCAAAAAGTATATGATCCACTGTAGAAAACAACAACAGAAAAATATATGATATTCTTCAGGATATAATGCTACTTAGATAGTGTGTCTAAAAAATAATATATCTAATTTGATACGATAGAAAAAAATCACGAAGATATCTCTAAAAAAATATTTTAACGATTAAAATCCATACTAATGCAATCATTCAATTTTTTTTTAGATTATTATTAACTGACTTCAAAATAAGGAGAAGGTTCTCGATTTGACTGTATTTTTTTTTTAATGTGTGTTAGCTCAGAACTATTTTCTGGATGAACCAATTTGGATGATTCTTTTTTTATTTGAAAGCTGGTACTTCAAGTGTGGTCCCATTTAAATTTGATCAAGTACTGATAAGTAGTTTTAGAGTTATCCTTAATAATGCGTATTTTTTCCACTTAGTTTATATTGATGATGTTATAATAATTTCCTGTCACGGTTATTTATGTGTGTCGGGTAGGTACCACTACAAAAAAGTGAAAAATAAAAACTATTTTACAAAAAAACAACTGACTTCCAAAAAAAAACAATAAAAAACGTGAAAAATAACTTTAATTTCGGAACTCGGTGCCCAAAAACGAAAATACTCAACCAAAGACATCGACTTCCGAAATTAAAGTTATTTTTCACGTTCTTTATTGTTTTTTTTTGGAAGTCGGTTGTTTTTTTGTAAAATATTTTTATACGAGCAACATATTAACGTAATAGTGTTTTAATTTTCTAGTCCAGTCAATATTTTTTTTTAAATAAATAATTGCTTCATATTTTGCAATAAATTACCAACGTTGTGTCATCGCGATTATCTTTCTTTTGTATGCAGTCCGCCAGTGACCGCGCTTAAGCTGCTGTCAGCCTCTTAAGTTAGGGCAAACTGGGTTAGGTTAGGTTAGAACTGTGGCTAATCGCGTTGCTTGGCTGTTTAATATTTTAAGACTCCGAATAGTATTTATTACAGGTTTACAAAAATATCCGCATACAATATATGTATATTAGAGTGTATAATCATATTTTTAGGAAATAACGTTTCTTTCCTAAAAATATGATGAGAAAGGAATTATTTGAGGTTCGATTAAATACATGCCTTTAAATATAATTTATCCCAAGTTCAGTCTACGATCTCCAAAAAATGTTCTATAAATGGCAAGAAACAAAAAAATATATCGTAATCAGTATTTATTTATAAGACGCCTTTGCAAAACAAATCCATTTAATCTTATCCTCAACTCAACAACACGAAAAAGGTACAAAAAACTACGCCAAATTATTTGCTAGCTAGATTCCAACTGTAAAAATAAAGAATAAACAACGTTTTGTAATAGGACTTCGCCCTCAGGCTAAATACGGGAATATAATAGAAAACAAAAGCACCCATTGACACACATTTTCTTACAATAAAAGTAAGTGACCCCACAAATCCTACACTTTTGGGCCAGCGCTATATTGTAAGCGCAAGCGATAGTGAAGAACAGAACAGTCTCTAAAGCAAGGATTTCCTAAGACTGCAATGGCCGCCACATAGCGTTCACAATTTACCGGCGAATGACGTCACTGAAAAGTTATTTATAATAATAATTAACGAAATAGTTAAAAATAACAATTGAATAAGGTGAATCTTAAATCAATTGGCTTTTGCATGATTCTATTTGACTGCATAATAATAAATATTCTGGACATAATTTAATCTATTTTGACTATAATATACTTATACTATAATATCTTGACATCAATTATTATTTATTTGTTTTGTATTTTGTAATGAAATTTAGAGTGACTTTATGTAAAATGCAATTAAATGTATTTTTTTTTATACCAACAGTTTGGTAAATAAAATAAAAAACACGTGTGGCACTCGGGGACTGCCGCGGTAAAGCTAATGCATAGCATTTTTTATCAACTTATGCAATTATAATTATTTATTTATTTTTTATTTATGCAGTATTTTTTTTTCGTTGATATTAATTCAAGTACAGTCGTACCATATACATACACGTTAAGCGAACCCTCGGCCGAGCTACATGGTAGGCGGAGTGGGGGGTGTTAGGTTTTATTTTCGTTACGGAATTTCTTGATTCGGTCGCCGCGCTCAAAGCCCGCGATAAAAGCTATGCAATAGCTTAAAAAAAAATCTTTTTAGCTCACACATTGCTAGATTGTACGAAACAACTGTATGAGAAAATCTCATTTCATGATACGAAGGTTTGAACCGAAAAACTGCGGTAAAGAGTAAATCGTTATTTTAGAGACGCATTTTTAACGTAACATACCGATTTTTCTTTCTTAGACTATTCAATAAGTACCTAGTCAACTTTAAGGATAATTTTTTGTATGAAATTGGCACGCGATGGTGGGAAGAGACCAGACGGAATGACCATAATGCCTTTGAAGGTAGGTAGGCCCTTGGTGTGGGATGCATCGTGTGTTGACACCCTTGCGCCATCCCATCTTTCTAGCACGGCGGGCTGTGGTGGGGCGACTGCTGCAGGTGCGAAAAACCTTAAACGATGCAAATACTCCAGTCTTTTTGGGACTTATATTATGTTCGATCCGTTTGGGGTTGAAACATTAGAGCTATGGGGTCCGAGTATCCAATTAATTTTTTGAGACATCGTCAAGCGGTTGGTCGACTCTTCACATGACCAAAGGGCTGGTTTATTTTTTGGCCAAAGAATCAGCATTGCCATACGACGTGGCAATGCTGCCAGCTTTTTTGGCACTTTTCCTGAATTTTTTGATGCCCTTTGATTATTTAATATATAATATTGTAATTATTATTTTAAGACTGTTAGCTTTTTAAATTATGTAAATATGAAATGGAAGTAGTTAACTTGAACTTTTTCATTTCGGGATGAAGACTTATGATGAGTGTGGGCTACGTGTGATTATTGAAATGAAACAATGGAGTGAAGAATTAAGAACTGTAATAATTACGCGGCAAAAGCAGAGAGAGGAGTTTTGACACATGAGACATATTGACATATGACACGACTATATAAATGTTGCCACTAAGAATAATTAAGGGCAATGTTGCAATCATTACTTAACACGGGAGTTTTCTACCGCTACCACTCCGGCTCCGCTTTCTATCCGACCTGTCCGTAATTCAGACAATAAAACCAAGAGCCCTGTACGTAAATAAACAACAAAAGCCAATGTACAGGAAACTGGTTATTACATCGCATTGTTTTAGCTGACGTCACTCATTCTTCTTCGTCAGGTCTTCTCGTCGTCAATACCGCAGTGCCTAAAGACGAAAGTCTTCAACGCGTGCGTCCTACCAGTTATGACTTACGGAGCCGATACGTGGGCACTGGCGGTGAGACTGATCCGTAAGTTTAAAGTCGCTCAGCGAGCTATGGAGAGAGCTATGCTTGGCGTCTCTCTGAAGGATAAAATACGAAACGGGGTGATCCGCTAGAGAACCAAGGTAACCGACATAGCCCAAAGATTAAGCACGCCGAAGTGGCAATGGGCTGGTCACATCTCTCACAGAACCGACAATCGTTGGGAAATACGAGTTCTAGAGTGGAGACAGCGTTTAGTCAAACGTAATATGGGACGCCCGCTAGCCAGGTGGAGTGACGACTTGCGAAAGGCGGCTGGCAGAGACTGGATGAGGAGAGCCCGAAGATCGGGCTCAGTGGCGTTCACTAGGAGAGGCCTACGTCCAGCAGTGGACGAATATAGGCTGATGGTGATGATGAAGATGACTCATTCTTGAAGTGGTAAGGGTCGTCAACGACACTTTTTAAAAGTGGTAAATTACAAACTCAAATCATTAGTAGTCAGAATGCCAATTTCATTGGCAATTCGCACTCGTGTATGGACCAATCGCAAATAAGTTATCAAACGCGTTAGGTAATTGCGTCTTGTAAGGGCCGCCATTGAAATACTATTGCTGTGAAACTCAAACTCAAAGCATTTATTTCAAATAAACCAATTACAGGCACTTTTGAATTGTCAAGGGGTTGGTCAATCGGAAAAATAAAGCTAGTTGCCCATTCTAAAGCGCAGTAGGTACCTATGGAGAAAAACGGGCAAGAAACTCCAAGGACACTCTTTTAAATCAACATATTTGCAAAGAAAATTGGTTACATCATTCATGTTGAAATTATACATGTGAAAACGACATAGAAAGACGTGTACCCCATGAAGGAAGAGTCTACTTTAGCCAGTCTGAAACCCGGTTGAACTAATTGGCCCCTATTTTTAGCCGTATAATTGTGTCTTTCACCTCTGTTACTGAAAATATTTGATTTTTTCCTTAAGTACATGATGTTTTCATCCTACTTAATATTATAAATGTGAAAGTTTGTGAGGATGGATGGATGGATGGATGTTTGTTACTCTTTCACGCAAAAACTACTAAACGGATTTGGATGGAATTTGGAACACAGATAGTTTATAACCTGGATTAAAACGTAGGATACTTTTTATCCCGGTAGTACGTTTCCGTGGGATAATTTCTGGCAATCACGCGGGCGAAGCCGCGGATAAAAGCTAGTAGATAGATTTATTGACAAGGTACCGTCATGATGTTAATATCTATAAACAGTTCCCTTAGAGAATCGCTGAACAAAACCACCAAACGTTTATAGATAATGCGTTTACCAGTTGTTATGACTATAAATACTAGGTAACAGTTTGTCTGACCGAGCTGCGTGGTTTCGCTTCGACGCCAGTAATATTAGTTTGTGGTACAAGGGCATTGGTTTTGTACCTACAAACGTGTAGTATTCATATATAAACATAAACTCACGCTGTCTTCCCATGGGGGTAGGCAGAAATGACAGACCGCCACCTGCTATGCTCTTTAATAAATAAATATAATAAAAAAGTCTATATTTCTTACAGAATCTAGGTTTACAAAAAAGTGGTGTTAGAAACATAAAACAAAAAGTATTTTTTTTAAATTAGTGTTAGTATGTTTTATTTGATTTTATAACATTTTGTTATTCTGCAAGAACCCCTCTACAGGTAAAGGCCCCCTCCAAAGGGAGCCAGTCTTCTCTGGATTTTGCTGAAATCATCCTATTTGGACCCGCTGTGCATTTTATTACGTCCTCCCATCTATTTCGGGGTCTTCCTTTCCTTCTTTTGCCTATTTGGACCCTTCCACGCTGTCACACTTTTTGTCCATCGTTGGTCTTGGAGACGAGCTACGTTCCCAGCCCACTTCCATTTTAGTGCAAGAGCTTGTGTCGGACCGTGCGTTGTTTTTGTGATATTTCGTATTTTTGTATGTCGTATTTTTTTTTATATTTACGAGTAGCATACTGCGCTCTATTCCGCGTTGGCACGTCGTAATTTTATTTCGTATATTTTTTTGAACTTCCAAGTCTGGCAGGCGTAGGTCAAGTATGGTAAAAGGCAGGAGTTCGTAACCTTGGTCTTCAGGTTGATCGGCTATGATCTTTACGTAATTCTTTTGCTTCGTTTACGTTCTTACAACAGGTCAGGTAGCACGCCGGTTGCGGATACTGCCTATGCACCTGACCTTTCTGAAGAACATCACCAATAAGATCCTATATGTTCTTTTAGTATTCGTTTAGAATAAATAGTCTTTGAGCTAAAGTAACAGTAATGCTATTCTGAATAGTTCACTCGGAACATCATACGAGTGATTGCACACAACTTGAAAGCGAACTCATTTGTAATAAAGTTTTGCAATTTGTTTAGCAAATATATGACATGGACTCTTATGTAATACTAAGGGACGGGTTGCTAGGTATTTAAGAGTTGAAAAAACATCGAGATTTTTCTATTATCAAAATCATCATAATCAGGCAATAATGCTCCCACTGCTGGGACACAGGCTTCTCTCTTCGAGAGAGAGTGGGCTGTAATCTAACACGCGGGCCCAGTGCGGGTTGGTAAATGTCACATGTCTTCGAATTTTTGGTTCTAGGACATGCCGGTTTCGTCACGATGCTTTCAGGAAATGTTTCTATTATAATTAAGTTTAATTAACATGAATGTCTTAAATGCATAAACCTTCTGGAATAAATTCCCTAAATAGTGGTGAAAACACATAAAAATCCGTCGCGTAGTTTTGAAACAATGCGGACACACGAAAATTTGCTTTGTTTTTTATACTATGTTCTAGTAGTATTCATTAGATTTTTTGTTAAAAGCAATAATCGTCACTCAATAAAACAAAATTGTACTATAATAATACCACCAAAATTAAGCTTTTTCAAAAACGTTGGCTTATAACAAACTGATTGGCTATTTTTACATCAATATGCTTGGCGTTTGTCCTCTTTCCACCGATTTCAATCGTGACTCAACAGTCGTATTGTCTGCAGCCGACAGTCACCCATTGACACAAATTCTCTGATTGATCGCGGGTTCAGAGTTCGGTAAACTATTTGTTCGTGTCACTTGCAGAACTACAATGTATGTCGATAAAGGCAACCTAGCCTTTTTCGCCTCTAAAACTACAATTACCGACATGGTAAAACTGTACTATTCTGTAAAATTCACTTGGTATATTATTTTAATTATTGTGAATGTGAGGTCTATGTGGGTCATTGCTTTTTAGTTCCTTTTCCTCAGTTAGTTTTAATCATGATCCGGGAGTTTGATTAATTTATGCGGCCTACCCAAATATCCTTTCTTTGGTATTGGTTGTCGAATCGTTGAGCTACTTAATTCCGAGTTGGGCTGCTCGATTACTGACAAATGCGTGCACTGACTGGACAGGGCCACGCAATCTGTGTGGTTCTTTCTTCCAAAGACCATTTCAGATATAATCTACATGGTCTTCACATGATCTTACTAAGATTATGTCTGGACTTTAAAAGAGACTGTGACCTCTGCGTTTGTTTTGGCGTTTCTTCTCAGAGTAGTCAGATAGGAAACGCCGACCTCATCTCGTTTAAAAAATATGATTGTCGCGTAAAAGTGTTTGTACAAACCTACTTACAGAAATAAAATAATTTATCATTTATCACTTGGAGCCTAAATAGAGTGACACAATCCAAAAACGAACTCATTTGTTTTTAAAATAAGTCATCGCGGAATTCACAACGAGACACCGTTCGAATTTCGAAGTGATGTTTTGAGAATTACGTTTGTTTTAGGCTTTTGAACATTTGACATCCCAGTCACGTGGAGGTCTTGTTGTGTTCAAAGTAATTACCTTGGACGGAACGTTGTAAGCCTAGCTTAACTGGACCTTACAGATTGATTGATTTGTGGGGCTATTTAGTCACGAGTCTAATTTGACAGGGTGTTTCTAAATAGAACGTATTTAACAACAAATTAATCGCGGCGATAAATTAATCTGAATTTGGGATTAAAAAATAATTAAAGCCGGTAGCAACAATAGTAGGTTAGCAGCTATAGCGAAGGATAATTTTAAGTAGAAAGTAGTAGCATAATAATTAGTTGTTAGATTTGTTTGAATTTAAAATGGCTTCTAGTTTTTTTTTGGCGAGGCCTCTTTTTTCTGAACGGCAATAATAATAAGGCGTAGTCAACGAAGCCCCGCACAGCGATGCTCCTACTACTGGGTGGATTAAAAAAAAAGCTCCGAGCTCGCTTCGCTTGCTCTTGAATCCTATGCCAGTGTTTATATTAGACGCCATGTCATTATTCATAGAACCTCGCCTATGATTTCAATTGGCCCTGTTTAATATGTTCGCTACCTTAAAGTAGCAGCCATTATTTATTTTTTATAATTCCTTGCATTTTATAGCTCATCTAATATAATTATTGCTAAAATATTCAATCACTGCCAAGTAATTTTTTTAGTAGCAAATAGTTAGTCGCCCTTTAAGTTGTTAGTCGCCTGAATAAGAATTATCCTTTCTAAATAAACAATTATAATTTATAAAATACATTTTATTTTTAATCAAGAAAAGTCACGACAAGTACTCGTTCAATTAATATTTCAGTTGATACATCTAGTTCAAGAAGTTGAAAAGAAATTGACTAATTTCGTGAGGGTCCAGTGGTTTAGATCTCGCGTTTCATGCACGAGCTTGTGGGTTTAAATCCGGGCAAGTACCAAGGAGACTTTTTAAATTCATTATGTAGTTACTTGAGGAAACCTGGACTTACATGTAATATTACTCTTACACGGAGTCTTTACTTACCTACCTTTTGTAATATACCCACACACACACACTCACACACACCCTTACACACACACACCCTTACACACACACACACCACTTACAAACAGAAACACACAACACCCTTAATATACAATTTTATTCTTTGTATACCATACAGTAGAATGACACAGTACACCTGAGATAAGTTTTTGTTGATCATTGTATATTTGACCGTAAACTGCCTCTTAAAATACAGGTATAACCTAGCATAAGAGGTAGAGTATTATTCTTGTACAGAATTTGCAACATAAACTATAAATATATTTTTAAACCAAATATCAAACTGTATTTCAAACTCTGTATTTTTTTTGGATATATAATGTTTTTTTGTTTTTATATAACCTGAAATCGCCAACCCATCTTGAGCAAGCGTGGTGATCAATACTCGTGCCTTCTCTTTAAGAAAAGAAGCCTTTCCTATGCAGTAGGACAATAATAGGTCATAACATGTAGGTTTATGAGAAATAAAATTGATTTGATTTGATAACAATACATAATATGAGGAGATTAGAACCAAAACCACAACATATCCACTTTGGCAATTTTGTTTTTTTTTCCACGATTTCTGCACAAAATGATAAAACCTACCATTAGCAGTAACTGTTTAGTTCAAAACAGCTTATTCTCTTTAGTAAAATAATGTCTAATATTAACGTTTACATAGTTCAGAACCTCAACATAGACTGGTTATAAAAAAATACTGTTAAGGACCTATTTATCACGTACGTAAATAAGTAGCATTCTTTAAAAAAAAATACAAAAATATGTGCTCATTATTAAAAGTATTTTTCGATTTCTTCCTTATTGAAAAAAGTGGATTTGTAGTGGTTTTGATCCTAACCTCCTCATATATAAAGGTTATAATAATTATACACGAATTTTGCTTTCTATTCATTACAATAATATTACGCAATACAGGACCTTTGCGTATTCACTTACATTTACTTAATATGTACTAACAAGAACTTTGCTTACAACAACTTAATGGACAAGTTTGTATGAAAACTTACTTAACTCGTACCTGGGAATGCATAATTACTTACATGAGAGTAGTTAGGGAACTAAGTCAGAAATTTAGCTTGTTATGTAGGTAACATAACAGTATTCACGCCTGTATTGATCGCTGGGTAAAGCAGAAGTGAATAAAAAATCTGCTTAGCCTTTTTTCAACTAGTTGGGGTTGGCTTCCAGTCTAACTTAAGATTTTTTTTTCTTTCTTAATTAGTTTTAGTCATGGTCTGGTAGTTTTAGTAATTTATGCGGCCTACCCAAATGTCCTTTCTTTGGTATTGTTCGTCGAATCGTTGAGCTCCTTAAGTTTTGAGTTGAGCTGCACGATTACTGACAAATGCGTGCACTGACTGGACAGGTCCACTCTTCCTGTGTGGTTTTTCCTCAAAAGACGATTTCAGACTCAAATCTACATGGTCTTCACATGATCTGGCCAAGATTATGTCTGGACTTCAAAAGAGACTGTGACCTCTGAGTTTGTTTCGGCCTTTCTTCTCAGAGTAGTCAGATAGGAAACGCCGACCACATCTAGTTTTAAAATTTATGATTGACGTGTAAAAGTGTTTGTACAAACCTACTTACAGAAATAAAATCATTTATCATTGATAACTGGATGCTGCTGAATACCAGTATTTTATATGGAGCGGCCTATCTGACCTCCACAACCGAGTTACTCAGTAACACGATACCCTTGGTAAGACTGGTTGTCAGTCTTTTGGGCTTCTGACTATCCGTAACGACTGTCAAAGATCTACGAATGACAGCCGGGACGGACGCATTAACGTGTTTTCCGGACTGAGGCACGGAGGGGTCTCGATATGTTATCGATGGTCACCCATCCATGAACTGACCGTGGCAAGCGTAGCTCCGAGCCGTTCGGCTGATATTATTTAGCCAAAAGCCCTTCGACAATCAGAATGTGATTTAGGGGCTTTTGTTACAACCAGTGAAAATCATAGACCTATATAAATACAAGTAGTAGATGCCTGGTATAGTCAATGGCTTTGGTAAACGGGTTGCCGACCACAGCCCGAACGCACCGTTGAATCTGTCCGTTTAACTAAACCGTTGTTTAACCAAAATTGGATCGGCAGACTTGCTATTAACGGGCACCGTGATAGCAAATTGCAAATTATAATTCACCTTTGTTGATAAAATACATAGTATTTTTTTGTATTTCTACATTTATATCTGTAATTTTTATGTTGTACATAATAGAATATTATATTCTATTCTATTATTTGACAGACTTTTTCAATTCATATGCACTTTCTGAGTTTACCTTGGACATTACTGACTTGTGTGAAGAATAAGGTCGTGAGAAAATAGATATTATTAGTATTAACTAACTCATTTTATTTTATTTTATTATTTTTATCCCATAGTTAATCTGTGAACAGCGTCGTGGGCAGCAATATTGTATATGTGTTTTGTGTATTTCATATTTTATATTGTAGCTGTTTGTTGTTCCTTTTCAATAAAATAAAATAAAATAAAAATTGTTGAAAGTACTTGTTCCATAAGTGTATGAAAAGAGGCCTTCGTTTTTTCACGTAACAACAAGAAAAAACGAATTACAACACACAAATAAATTCTACAAATGATAGTGCCCACTTGGTCACCATTGCCTATGGACATCGAAATAATAATAATAGTTAATTTCCATTTAATTTCAATTTTAATTTCTATTTTTGTTATTGCTCAATCGTAATATTATAATGTTTTTATAACTATGGATCATGATATCTGAAATAAAATATTTTTACTTTTTATTTTTATAGTCCTTCAGACCGTATTTCAAACCTTGGCGGCCAATCTCAACGGAGACTAGCCTTCGGCGCGGGAGATATTATAGTGCACAAGTGTGTGCGCAGACACGTGTGCAATCTTTCTTCTCTCTCTTCCTTCTCGGGACGGCACGTAATCCGACACGACCGCAAAGAGATCAGGCGCAGAACCAACGGCTTTACGTGCTAGGCACAGGGGTACCTATCTCACCGCCAACTTCCAAACTCCGGGCTGTTACTGAATGAATTTGTAATGGAAAAACCTAATAACACTTTAGCCGCGCAGCCAGTACCAAAGGCAATGCAAATGCATTGCAGCAGCATTTCTAAAAACAAAGCTGAAATGTTTCATGTCCCTGTGTCCCCGGCACCCATAGGGGACTTACTTACAGAAGCGGGTTCCCGGCACAGACAATTATGTATTGATCGGTGCGGGTGAAATAGTCCCAAGTTAACATAATTATGCGCTCACACATAAAGAAACAGGTATAACATTTAACCGTTTCATTTATATTCTTTTATAAACATATTTTTTTTGTGGTTGGCTTCTCGCAGGTCAACCTAGGAAGTTCTCGGCTGCTTCACCGGACATGCCTGTGGTTGCCCTAATAAATTAAGGCCCCCAGACAGGGCTTAGCAAAACTTAAAAACTAGGCGACAACACGCTAAAGGCACCCTCTGCGAGGTACGAGCCTCGGCTTAGGGCGTCGCTGGGAGAGGGCAGCAAGGGACAGGCTGGATCGGAATTATTATTCTTAGGGGACGAATTTAAAGCTACAGGCTCAGCGGCGTGGGCTGGCTCGAGCAAGGGTCGGGGCGGACATGGATTGGGGCGTTGCGGCGGGCCTCGGCGGCCAGGACGGAAGGACGTCGGTCTGTGTTTATGTACCTATCTTTAAGGTACTGGTAGCCTTAATACTCTCCTGGAGGAGGGTAGTGGCATACTCGGGGGGGAGTGTAGCAGGCGGCTGCTTTAATCAGGGGGTTGGGGTATTTTATGCCGCAATCGTAGAAACGCTTTGAAAGGCGTATCATGAACTGTTGGATGGTGGGCATTCGAAGGTCTATGTAGAGATTCACATTTCGAACATAGAAGGGTGCTCCCGTAACCTTTCTGAGGAAACGGTTCTGAAGGGTCTGCACCTTATGAAGATGGCGGGGCTTTGCGTGTGCAACGCAGGCATAGGTCATGGTGGGACAGACGACTACGGTGTAGATGCGCAATTTGCATTTGAGAGACAATTTACTGCGGGTGGTTAATAGGAAGTGGAGTCTACCGAGAGCGCAGGCGGCACGCGAATGAGCCATCCTTATGTGCTCACTGAAGGTGAGGTGGTGGTCAAGGATCACACCCAGTTATTTAGCTCGCTTCTCCCAAGGGATCGGTTTACCATACATAGTGATCGGACTGGATTTTTTAGACATTGGTAACAAGTTGTGTTATATAGTCCCCAGATCATGCCATGGACGCGAGGTGCGCGCACGACCTGTATTTACCACTACTTCCAGTCTTACAAATGCCGGCTTGTGTGCGCCTCTTCGTCGCCTTACGAGTAATTTTAATAAGAATTTCTGTAGTTTGGATCTGTTTGCTTTACCGCATAGGAAGTTAAGACTTATGTTACTTAACATATTGAAAAATTAATGTGACACTGTTGTTCCTCTTATTGACAGCTTTATGTTTTGTAGATACTTTACTATTAATATTCCTCATGTTTATTATTTACAACGCTAATCTTAAAATTTACCAAATTGTCTCATTGTGTATCCGTGGAGAACGTAGTTGATTTCATATTTTTATAATTTCTGTATCCTATCTTTTTGTAATTCTTAATGTGTAATTGTTTATTTTTCCGAATAAATAAAATAAAATTAGATCAACCTGCACCGATCTGTACCGGGAATCGGGCCCGAAAACCTGTTTTTTTATGCAAGCACTCATACCACATTTTTTTTAAATTTTTATTTTAATTTTTTTATTTTTTGGGTGGGGTGCATACCCTGCAAACCGGAATGTAAGAACGTAACTGTCCTCCCATACCTATTAACACTGTAATTTGAAAACATTGTAAAAGCCACTTATCTTTAAAAGAGTAACCGTGAAGTTTCTTGCCGGCTCTTCTCCATAGGAAACGACTAATTGGAACCGTGCCCCTAGCTTCTGACGTTTCATAAGTGCCCATGTAGGTTTTAGTGAACTAAAATATTTTGATTGATTGATTGAAACGCTGCTTGGTGGCAGAAATAGGTATGGTGGTGGTACCTCGCCGGACGAACTCCGTCACAAAGAGCTCTGCTTTTTTGTTTGAGACAGAGATTGTTCATCCATGACGGGTGGCATTTATCACTACATATATTATAAAATAAAGTCCCCCCGCTGCGTTAGTCTGTCTGTCTAAACGCGCTAATCTCTGGAACTACGGGTCGAATTTGAAAAAATATTATTGCAATTGATAGCTCAATTCTTGAGGAAGTATGTAAGCTATTAAACATCACTCTACGTCCCTTAGGAGCCGAGTAAAATGAAAAAAGTCAGAAAGAACGCTATGCGAAAACTAAGTAACAGCGCGGGCGGGTGATGCGCAGCGACGCGGTGGGTCGGTTGCCGAAATTTCACGCGAACGAAATTGCTGGCAGAAACTAGTAATAGAATAAATCATTCAATCCTCCATTTACGACTTACTAGACTTTACCACAATCTATACATCTATACTCCAACACCACCCTGTACCATTTAATTGCATTCTGCAATTAAAGCCTGACCCACATTGACGCGACATGCTCTAAGTAAACACGCTGTTCATGGGTCGAGTGCTTATTGTTCAGTTATTCCAGTACCCGTCAGGATGTGTGACATCATTGAAGTGACGTCAGGTCGAGAGGTCAGCGATGTATTCGGCAATTTTATTTTATTTTCCATTTAAAATTCGAGTGAAGTGGAGTTGTGGTGAGAAAATATTTGGTTTTCCTATTTATTTTATTGAAAGGCTCAAATTCAGTTGTGGATATAAGTACAGGCCGAGTTAAAATTAACAAGCAAATAGCCTCTGCTTTGCACGGATGAAATGGTGACATGTCAAAACATGGAGATTCCTGGGTTAAATATAATATTAATACTAATATTTTATTAACATAAAAATATGTTATATTTATGTATGGAAACCCTGACTCCTGTGCTAGGTTGTAACTTTTGTTACAGAAATGAATGTCTTCTCCCAGTAGTGTAAGATTTAAACAAATTTAAATTATACAATACCTGCTTGAGGCGTATGTGTGAGGGTGGGTGTGTATCTATGTGTGTGTGTGTGTGTGTGTGTTTGTGTGTGTGGGGGTGTGTGTGTGAGTTTTAGAGGATGCGTAAGCAAAGTGTGAATGTATATCATGGTATATCTTATATTTATCGTGCATGTTTTTAATGGGACCTGGCTATTGCAGGGTTTATGTTATAAATTTTTCAGTATGTATGTAACCCAGTGTTTGTAGCCAGGTGTTTATTTTCTTTTTAAGCTATTGCATAGCTTTTATCGCGGGCTTTGAGCACGGCGACCGAATCAAGAAATTCCGTAACGAAAATAAAACCTAACAACCCCCACTCCGCCTACCATGTAGCTCGGCCGAGCGTTCGCTTAACGTGTATGTATATGGTACGACTGTACTTGAATTAATATCAAAGAAAAAAAAATCCTGCATAAATAAAAAATAAATAAATAATTATAATTGCATAAGTTGATAAAAAATGCTATGCAATAGCTTTACCGCGGCAGTCCCCGAGTGCCACACGTGTTTTTTTAATTACATTTTTAGAGAATGGGTTAATCAGTAGGGCATTGTTTATCTTATCATAGATATGCGTAGCAAGAAAAAGATGTTGCCGTCTAGCTGAGGCAGTTTTACATGTGACATATTTACAAACATTGGTGATTGTGCGTTTATTTTTGTAACTGTTGTTTAAAGGTGTTATTAGGTGTTGCTTCAGTGTGATATTTAGAAGTTATAGCTGTCTCACTGTGAGCACTTAACAGTTTTGGTGCAAAGTTATGGTCGGGAACTTATGAATGATCTTTGAGCTCTTTCGAGGTGGATCATAATTGTCTTACAGGCTCCTCTCGACACCCCGTGATACAGTAACCAATTATCGACTGGGCCAGGGAAAAGTATATAGTGCGAAGAAGATTAAAATCAGCAATATGTCAAAGTTTCTTAAAGGCCCAAATAAGTTTCCTAACTCGAGAGTTAGTTAGTTCGACTTGGGGTTGCCAAATTAGTTTTTCGTCCATTAATACACTTAAGTATTTTATATTTGTTTCTCTAAATACTTAATCTAAAAATAAATTAAAAAAAAACACGTGTGGCACTCGGGGACTGCCGCGGAAAAGCTATTGCATAGCATTTTTTATCAACTTAAGCAATTATAATTATTTATTTAATTTTTATTCATGCAGTATTTTTTTTTCTTTGATATTAATTCAAGTACAGTCGTACCATACACATACACGTTAAGCGAACGCTCGGCCGAGTGGGGGGTGTTAGGTTTTATTTTCGTTACGGAATTTCTTGATCCGGTCGCCGCGCTCAAAGCCCGCGATAAAAGCTATGCAATAGCTTAAAATGTTAATATTCTAATCAGTTAAAGTTTCCGGAATAAATTCTCTAAATGATAGAGAAAACCGCATCGAATCCTTTGCTTAGTTTCAGTCACAAAGCCAGACACGAAAATCGACTTTGTTTACTATTTATAGATATAAAATGTTCAAGCATAATAAAATACAGGTAAATGATAAATAATAAATGATTTTATTTCTGTAATTAGGTTTGTACAAACACTTTTACACGTCAATCATATTTTTTTAACTAGATGAGGTCTGACTACTCTGAGAAGAAAGGCCGAAACAAAATTATGTGAAGACTATGTAAGCTGGTATCTGAAATGGTCTTTTGAGGAAAGAATCACACAGATTGAGTGGACCTGTTCAGTCAGTGCACGCATTTGTCAGTAATCGTACAGCTCGACTTAGAACTTAAGGAACTCAACGATTAGACGGTAATATAACATCACACCTATATTCTGGAAAGCTAGCTAGAGGACACATTTCGCCTGCTCTGTTTAAGTTCCCATTTAATAGAGGTCAAGCCTATCGCCATGAACCGGGCACAAATTCAGACACAAGGCTGTTACTGACAAATACCTAATACAATGTCATAATCACTTTACCCGACCTGGGAATCGAATACTTTGGGAATCGGGACCTTTGCTTAGCAGTCCTGCTAGTGACCACTAGACCTGCTGGTCTATTCCGAAAACTTAAGTGAACTGAGCTGCCATTTCACCTGTGTGTGTTTTTCTCTACGTCATGTTTACCGCAAATAAACGTACTTTCTTTCTTCTTTATTTATTTTCTTTGCTACGGATTGAAACTATTGGCAATTAGGGGGAAGCGTCAGGGTAGCCCGCGAAATTCAAATTTTCTTACGTTTTTTGCAATTTACTGGTCAGTATCAGGTTGATATTGATCTAAATATGATTCGCGGCCGTAACAAATATGTATTGATAGAATTATAATCACAAAAATCATTAATACATCTCTTATAAGTTCCTATTGATGGACAATTTCATGAAATCTTGACATTTGAGGCCAATTCTAACTTAATGAGTTGTATTGCTGATTCTAATGATTATAGTTCTGTAAAGCCATTTTTTTGCGGCCGCGAATCATATTTTAATCAACATACAACCTGACACTGATCTGTAATTTGCAAAAAACGTGAGTAAATTTAAATTTCGCAGGCTACATTAGCGAACCCACTTAACCTAAGTTTTCACGGTTACATGTTTACAGAACACATCGGCTGTTCTCTGAAAATAAAAGCCGTATCCATGACGTAAATAATAAATAACTTTCAATTATTTCTGTTTCGAAACAATATAGGTCATTAACCTCGTATCGAATTATTTGGGTCAAGCTTTATTGCAAAAGGCAATTATTTGGTCCCGTGTTATTCGCTAAGTGAATTCATGAAAAGAGAAAATTGTATGGAATCAATATTGGATTATTGGCTTCGTCGGATTTCGGAGGTTAAAAAGGCAGTCGGTCTATGTAAATTAGTCAGCTGCATCCGGTTAGACTGGAAGCCAACCCTAACATAGTTGAAAAAGGCAGGCAGATGATCATGATATTGGCTGCGCCAGTGAGTGTGTCAGACTGTGTGTGTGAGTGTGACTGACTGACAAATGAAATAAAATATCACGTCAACGCCGGCTGTCGCTGAAAACCAGCGCTGGGGCTCTGTCTCGCATGGGGTCATAACATTATGCTGAGCGATAGCCGTTTTCATGTGAAGAGCATGTAGATTTGTGTCTGAAATAGTCTTTAAAGGAAAAACCACACCGAATGAGTGGACCTCTCCAGCCAGTGCACGCATTTGTCAGTAATCGTGCAGCTCAACTCAAAACTTAAGGAGCTCAACGATTCGACAAACAATACCAAAGAAAGGACATTTGGGTAGGCCGCATGAATTACTCAAACTGCCAGACCATGATTAAAACTAATTGAGAAGAAAAACAAAAGAAAACAAATAATCCACATAGTCTTTACATTCACAATAATTAAAATAATATACTATTTTACAAAGTAAATATTAATGTCAATGTATTTATAAAAATTCATCAATGTCAATAGGTATATACAACTCCGGAAATAATCTTGGTCAGATCATATGTATGAGGACCATGTTAGATTGGTGTCCGAATTGGTCTTTTGAGGAACGAACCATACAGATTTGAGTGTACGAGCTGTGCAGTCAGTGCACGCATTTGTCTAGATCTTTGACAATCGTTACGGGTATTTAGAATTCCGAAAATCTGACAACCAGCCTCACCATGGGGTAGCGTGCTACCCAGTTACTGGGTCGTGGAGGTCAGATAGGCAGTCGCTCCATGTAAAATACTGGTATTTACCTGCATCCTGTTAGACTGGAAGCCAACCCCAACATAGTTGCGAAAAGATTAGGCATACGAAAGTGTTCCAGTTCTCCCAAACCTAGTATAAGGAACCTCCATGAATAATGCTATAAAAGCTAGCATTAATACCGAACAGTCTCCATCTTGCAGGTAACACAACAGGCATCGTATAAATAAGTCACTGCCGTCACAAAGTTGTGTCCTACTTAGGTACCTACTTTATTATGTATATCTGTATGTGGGACACGCAGAGTTATGTCAACGAATATGACAGAAGGTTGGCTCCGTACAACGAGCGCCAACAGGCGCAAGCACTCATAGACGTGTCATCATTTCAGGCCAAAGAAGTCCAATGCTGGATAATATATTTTAGTAAAACCACTCAATTTATTGCTTAGAATATTTGTTTTATTAATTGCTTTCTTTCGAGAGTATCTTTAATTACAGGACCTTCGTTATATTGACAGCTGTCAAAACATATAATTTTAGCGGGACTCGTGTTGCCATCCACACATAACACTGGACATAAGCTTCTCCCAAGCATCGCCACTTCGACCGGTTCTTTGCTTCTCGCATCCAGCGGATTCCTGCGGCCTTCACAAGGTCGTCAGGCCACCTTGTGGGAGGCCTTCCAACACTACGTCTTCCGGTACGCGGTCGCCACTCTAGAACCTTTCGGCCCCATCGAGCATATGGTCTGCGAACAAAATGCCCTGCCCAATGCCACTTAAGTTTGGCAATTCTTCGGGCTTTGTCGGTTACCTTGGTTTTCCTACGGATCTCTTCATTTCTGCTTCGATAACGTAAGGAAACTCTTTTGGGTGACTTTCCCTTCCCTTCCCTAGTCTCCTAATTAGGCCCATACACGCGTACGTACGGCGATCTCAAACAAATGCCGGCCGCGAGTACGCTTGCACTCGCTGTTCGTGAAGTGTGTCTATGTGTGCGTGCGTTTTTGCTAGTTATATGGAGCTGACCTTCTATACCTTTCTGTTTTATGCTCTATGTATGTACGCAGATTCAAAATGTGTCGCAAAGGATGAGGTAACCTCTTGAGACTATGTTACTGGCTACGAATGAAGTTAACGTTAGTTCACGAAATTATGTCGTCGAATTACAGTTTGGAAGTTACAATGTAAGACTCAAAGACATGATAGAATAGGTAACTTCAAGACGAGCGTAAACATATCAAATAAAATGCATTAGTCTAGAAGTGCTATTCTATAAAGTTAATTTGGAACTTCACGCAAATGAGCACACACAAATCGAAAGTGAACTCCTTTGTTTTTAAAGCAAATAATCGTGGATTCACAACGAGACTCCGTTCGAATTTCGAAGTGATTTTTAGAGAATAAGAATGAATTATGAGTAAACCTTTGTTAAACAGTCTGGAATCCCCAACACGAATTGAGCAAGCGTGATGATCAATGCTCGTTCATTCTTTGTATGATAAGGGGCTTTTGCCATGCACAAATGATCAGCTTATAACGTTCCCACTGCTGGAGCACAGGCCTCTCTATGAGAAAGAGTGAGATCCACCACGCGTGCACAATGCGAGTTGGTTTGCCTGAACTGGGACAAGAATTACATGCTGAAATTATAATGGGTCTGTTCGGAACAAAAGGATTTCAAAAGTCTATTGTAATAACCGTATAGAGATCACATAAACATGATAATCTCGAGTGGAATTCCATACTTTATCATTGAATGAATCTTTAGAGAATAAACGTAAAATTTTATTGTATTGTATTCAGCTGTTTTATTGTGTTTTAGCTTTAAATGGTACTTTGAGATACATTTGGTGAATTCAGTTGGATTTTGTGTGATATAATGTATATTATCGAATTGACTGCCTCACTGTAATTGTTATTAATTACTAAGGTTTTGTACTGAGCAGACGACACATTATCTGTATTTATATTTTATGTTTAGCTTCTTTAAGAATTGTAGTATTTAATTTGATTTTAAAAGTGGTTGTTATGGCAACATTGGAACACGTGCTAGTAAGTTATATGAATTAACGTTTTAAAATTAAGGGTGGGAACATTATTGCGGGAACGGGGAATGGCATTTTGACTTGAGCTCTTGTCGAGTTCGGACGTAAGCCTTCGAGTGTTTGTTACGAGTGCTGAAATAAATAATTGATCCGTGGATTACGATTAAGTGATAATTAGCTATTATGGAATCATCAAAAATAGGCAAAGCGTGATTATTTGGAGAAATAAACGAATGTGATTTAAAAAGTGAGTATTATTGTTCCTCGCAATGCTATGAATTTATTCGTCTTCCTGTACTTTACTTGGACTAGCCCTTTAGTATTCTAGAAAAATCTAATATTATTTGTATAAAGGCTTACCTACTTATTTATTTATTTTATTATTTATGTACACACAGTAAAATAGATACAGATACGGCATATTAGTATTGAGAACAAAGGTACTGCTTATTTCTTAAGAAATGTCTTCCAGCAGCATACATTTACAGAATTAATCCACAATATTTAAAGTAAGTATAGATCTCACATGTATCTAAATTAAAGAAAAGCATGGCAATATTAAAAAGCTATTATATAATTAAGATTATAAGGTTATAATTGAGAAAGTAAAGCTTCGCGAAATACAAAACAAAAAAATTCAAAAATTGACAAAAAAGTCCCAAAGCGTTTGATAAAGGATTTCATCGACATCATTTTTACAACAAACGGTTGGTCGGAGACAATAAACACCAAGACGCTTTTAGCCTTATATTTAAGTGTTTTATACGATAGAATCGAGAAAATAAATGATTTGCGAAAATATATATTTTTTGGCAATTTTTTTTTGTCGTTTTTCCTCAGTGCCCCGTTACGAGCACTCCAACCGTCAGTTCTGCCTTCCTCTCCACAGAAAACAGGCGTGATTTTTTTATTTTATGATTAAGTATCATTACTTCACCATAATGGATCCAACGATGACTATACACTTTTCACTTAAACGGTATGAGAGTTTACAAAAATGTGTACCGTCACTCCCGCAGCATTAAAATTCAAAAGAAGTAGGTAGGGGGGTGTAGGTATATCTGAAACGCAAGTACATTCTGACTTGGGAAGAATGAGAAAAGGCATGTACTTAATACGTGTAGTACATGTAGGAATGGAACGCGATGATGAATTCATGACTGTGTGATAGAGATGAATTCAAAGATGTATATAGGTATGAGGAACATAGTGTAAAGTTTATTCATACTCATAGAAAAGGGAGGATCCTCCGGCTAGACAGGTGTCGTGTATGGTGGGCAACTGCCCGACGATTAATGTCGGGACGTTATATATGCTAGTTGCGCGGTAAACTCTGCTTGCGCGATGCAGGACTTAGCGTGACATCAGTGTGACGCGTAGCTCGCAAGTCGCGTTCTAGATACCGCTACAGATGTAAGTGACACCTCGAATGTATAGTCGATCTTGAAATTACTTAACCAATTTTGACAACAATTCCCAGTAAATTGAAATTTCAATAAGGTCGAAACTATCTAACAGTCACTGTGACAAATAGAGCCTGTCATTTTATGGTGTGCATGTCACATTATACTTTAGGGCCGACTAACCAAAAGATTTGTAATGATGTCATAAAAAAACATATTTTTGTGCGCTTACATTGCTAACGCTGGCTAAACGTTACGAGATATATCAAAATAATGTACTACGGTATTGTATATCTTAAAAAAGGTCTACAGAAAATTCCGTGATGGTATATATCTATCTCCTAAGGATAACCCACAGTAACCATTTTTATCATTAACATATTTATGAATTATTTACAAAGCTACTTTATACAATACAGTATTAATCCTTATCCAATTAAATATGTTAGATACGTTAGCATTTAATGAAGATCAAAATTGCCCTTTACAGCATATCATTAAAATTAATATCTTAGAAGATATCACAGATTTAAAAGTGTAACATGTAACAATGGGGGTCGATATATACCACTTTGGGTATGATTTTTGGGTAATAAAGCAATTACAGTATTGAACGTACCCTATGTTGTTTTATTTTATACCACAAATATTTTTCTACAACCTATCAAAATCAATCTGTCGACTGTATTATTGAACTTCAAAGTTTAAAATATCGATGTATTTAATTAAGAATGTTCATAATCGCGATATACGGAACTTTGATAGAATGTCATACTGAACTTCGAAGTTTGAATATAAATTCTTTCGAAATTCCGTACATCGCGATTATAAACATCGATATTTTAAACTTCGAAGTTCAGTAATACAGTTCAATCTGCCTAACTATGTAAGGGTCGGCTTCCAGTCTTACCGGATGCTGCTGAGAATCAGTGTTTTACACAGAGCGACTGCAAACTCAAACTCTAACTCAAACTGAAAGCATTTATTTCAATTTAACCATTTACAGGCACTTTTGAACTGTCAAAGAATCGGTCAGTTAGTCAGAAAGTTGAAGCTGGTTGCCCATTCCAAAACGTAGATCTCTATGGAGATGAACGGGCAAGAAACTCCAAGGACACTCTTTATAAATCAAGATAATATTACAAAATCCTGGGTACATTATTCTTGTTGCTGCTATATGTGAGAACAATGTAAAAAAAAAAATATTAAGAAACAATTCAAAATATAAGATTAACAATAATAATAACCCGTAGCAGTTAAGAGATGACCAGTCTCAACTGACGGCGCCCGTTCACGAACATGACGCGTGGATCAGCACAATCCAGCTCAACCATTTTGTAGGGAACCGAATGATCCAACACACTCGCCACCAACAGTGAGACATTTAAGTGAGCATGACTGACATGTCTATCTGACCTCCACGACCCAGTTACTGGGTAACACGATACCCCTTGGTAAGACTGTTTGTACCTATCACAAAACATAAACAAAAACTATGTTTACAATATTGTCTCTTAAATCTAGTACACAACATTTTTCGATATTACGTCAAAACGTAAATATTTACATAGGACGAGAGTAAAATAAATATCTGCTTTGACATAAAATAGGGACCCTACCCTAAACGTTTTTGCTTCGTAAGGTTTATGAATTTCAAAATCCTATTAGCTTTGATTTACAGCAAAAGTTAGGGTCAAAATTTAATTAGCATACAGAATAATGATTAAGGGTGCAGGCACACCGAAAATTATGGGCTAGCTAGCTAGGTACTTACCGACTTAAGGCCTGTTTTACAGTTACAGGGTAGAAACTACACATACATACATACACATACAAACATAAACTCACGCCTTCTTCCCATGGGGGTACGCAGAAACTACAGAATGCCACCTGCTACGATCCTTAAATACTCATTTTGCCTCGTTTACGTCCATACATCTGGCCATACACGCACGCCGTTTGCGAGTACTATGCATCTGACCTTTCTGAAGAACGTTACTTATAAAGTCACTATATGTCCTCCTAGGATATCCCCTCCCGTAATAGGCACTGTCTGAATAATATCTGTTGGATTAACGGAATAGAAGCAAATACAAACCACGCCTATAATTCCCGCACCAGAACACGGCATCCGCATTATCTACTTGATAAATTCATATCTCTATTAGCATTTCATAATGTTTAAAGATCTTACAATGACTTAAAGCTAAGGTACAATTAGGGATCCTATGCGGGCACAGCAAAAAGTATAAAATAAATTCATATATGTAAGTAATATACTGGATGTTTGGCAGAACGTTGAACATATAAAAATGGTGGATAGGTGGGGTCATCTACTTACTCAGCCCTAATTTATTTGGCCCTGGCCCCGGGATATCCTTAAAAAAAAAACATCCTTTCTTCTAGTTTCACCACTTTCTTAACTTTAAAGTGTATTTTTTATTAAAAATGGGTAAAGCAGGCATTATTTTTGTTTTTTTTTTTAATCTTTAATGTTGGTAGATTTTTATAAAATTATTGCTTTATTCAGATGATAGCTAGAAAAAAAGTTATGAGTCCTCAAACTTACAGAAAGATGTAAAAAATACTTAAATCTTAATTACAAATTGCAATAAAAAAAAAATAAAAAAAAATTGGGCTAAGTAAGTAGCATATGACCTCACCTATCCACCATTTTCGTATGTTCAACGTTCTGCCAAACAGCCTGTAGTCCTCACGACCGTATTTCGGTCATGGCGGCCAATCTCAACGGAAACTAGCCTTTGGCGTGGGAGATATTATAGTGCACAAGTGTGTGCGCAGACACAGGTGCACTCTCTCTTCCCTCACTTTCATAGTCCAATGGGACGGCAATCCGACACGACCGGAGAGAGATCAGGCGCAGGACCAATGGCTTAACGTGATTTCTAAGGCACGGGGGTATCACACCGCTAATTTCCAAACTCCGGGCTGTTACAAAGAAATTCCTAATGGAAAACCCTATAACACTTTGCCCGACCTGGGAATGGAACCCAGGATCCCTCGCTCAGCAGTCGCGCTTGCAACTACGAGACCTACGGGGCAGGTACAGGTTGTAAGTAATAGTAACTGTATGAAACTATTTGACAGATAAGTTTATTGGGAAGGTACCTACATCGTCACATGCGAGCTACGACGCGTCACACTGACGTCACGCAAAATCCTGCATCGCGCAAGCAGAGTTTACCGCGCAACTAGCATATATACAACGTCCTAACATCAAACGTCGGGCAGTTGCCCACCAGACACGACAACCGCCTGGTCGGAGGATCCTCTCTTTTCTATGGAGGATGAGTGAACTTTACGCTGTTTCTCATACCTCTATAATCATATTAGGTAAGTTCGCGTTTGACCAACATCTTTCTAATATTAAGCCACATAGCAAAACTCTTTTCTTGTTTTTGAAAGAAAGAAATAAAATACATTTATTTAGCACATACTACAAAGCACACAACACAAAATAACCAAAAAAAAAAGAAAAATGAAACAAATAAAAAGTGAAAAGTGCGTTGTGAGAAATTAGCAGGAAAGTGTGCCTCGCGGCTACGCCAAATAGGTCCAATTCAGCAAAAATGATTGAAATGATCATTTAGAGAATTTATTCCGAAAGGCTTGTGTATAATGTATTAATATTTAAAGATGTTCCAAAATGTATGGAGCCTGGGTCCTTGTACACTATACATAAAAATAGGGAAACACATTTAAAACAGTTCTCAAATGTCCAATTACTTTAAAATGGCCTTGTTTGCTGGTAAACCACAAGAAATTACACTTGAAATTGCAACACACCACAAAAACCCGTCATTGCGGTAAGCTGTCATTTTGATTGATTAATGACGTTTGACATGTTTATTGACACTGTTGTGACAGCTGATAGTTCTCTTTCTATGATCAATAGTCGATCTATGGTTTACTGTCATTGTTTTTAAGCACAGAGTAACTAATTTGGTAAGACGCCATGTTGAAAGTCGATAAAAATAGTTGATAATTATCAATTAACTACCACAAAAGTATACATTTCAATGATTTATCAGGATTTTTCCCGAATTCTACGGATTTTCATCTTTATTTTTAAGTAGGGTTCATAGACCTGGCCCATTTTGAAACATCTCCTTTGACTAGCACAGAAACCTCAATGTTTTGCCTAGTCGTAAAAACCGTGCGAAGCAAGGGCGGGTCCCTAGTAGATTAATACAAGCCTCTGACCTGCAGTGGGACACTACAGTATAGAATTATTAATTATTTCTACGTGGTATGAATATAAATTGCTAATAATCTTGCATGTGTTATTGCTTTAATTATCATGAATACCTTTGTTGTATTTCAATTAATAAAACAATAACATTGAATTTACATTCAATCCGTACCACGTACTAAGTAAATCACCGAACGCATTTGTAATAAATTTGTGAACGTAAAGGCTAGTTAAATAAATTGAATACCTACCATTAATTTAATTTAATATAATTGAATTACTCAATTACTCATTTAACATTTTAGAACCATGCCCGAGCGTGGAAGGAATTACTAATGAGTGGAAAAATATAAATATAACAACAAAATAACTTCACGCCTATAATCCCCGAAGAGTTAGGCAGAGGAGTACCTATTGGTACACCTACATTGTGCCAGTTATGTTTAAGTCCCATGTAATAGGGGCGAACCCATTGCCATCAACCGGGCACAAATCCAGACTCCAGACTGCTACCGAGAGGACGGCGAGCAATGGGCAGCTCGCCGTCCGGTAAGGACCAGGCCCTGGTCGACGGCGCGTCGTGTTCCACGCGCGCCTCAAAGAGATGTCAGCATCATTGACGGGGTCCAATAGGGCCGATGCCTGCCGGGGTCGTGGATTGTTCGAAAGAGTTACCGTGGCCCTGGTACATAGGCAACTGAAGGAACACGGGTGGGTTTTAGTCAGTAAGAGTCTGACACGCCCTCCCGCTCCGCCTAGAGCGGGAGATGTCATTTGATGATTCCCAAACGAAAAAATAAAAGGCTGCTACCGAGAAATTCAAGATGGAAAAACCCAATAACACTTTGCTTGACCTGGGAATCGAACCCAGAACGTAATACTCAGCAATCACGCTTGCAGCCACGAGGCAGACAACCTTTCATTTAATTTATTGAAAAGAATTCAATTACTTAATTACTCATTTAACATTTTAAAACCATGCCCCGACGTGGTAGAAATTTCTAATGAATGGACGATTCGAGCAATTCGTTATAAAAGCTAAATGCTGGTACATTGGCGATAAGCCAATAGGTACATTTATAGCCAAGATTCATTTAAGATATCGGCACCTTAAACTAGGTTGCAGCTCTCTTAAACATCACTTCGAAATTCGAACGCTGTCTCGTTGTGAATCCGCGATGATTTACTTTAAAAACAAATGAGTTCGCTTTCGAATTGTGTGCGCTCACTTGAGTGAGGTTCCAAGTGAAGTTTACAGAATACGACTAAGCTTTTACAGTCATCATAATGGAAGTTAGGTATATATTTTGACTAGCTTGTGCGCTCGCGTTAATTTAGAATTTGACAATCAATTCAGGTTGTTCGGGGAATTATAGTTAGGAGGATGAAAAACCGGTCTATCGACACTCTAAGACTCACAAAATGTCTTAGGTACTTAAATAAATAAATAAAACCCTTACCACACTACTAAAGTGTCTATAATAATATAATTTAATCATGATTCGAAAGACACGTGGCGCCATCTATTATTATAAGAACGTTATTGTTGTTTTCCTCGGGAACAGCAGTTTTTTTCGGGATGAAAGGTACCCTATGTCCGTTTCACGTCCGTGTCCGTCCGTGTCCGTACACAAATTGACAACTTATATGCAAAATTTCATGATGATCAGTTCAGTAGTTTATGCGTGAAAAGGTAACAAACAAACAAACTTACTTTCGCATTTATAATATTAGTTAGAAAGTTAGGATATTAGTTAGGATAGTTAGGATAAGACGGTTTAATATCAAATGGTACAAACTAATTTTAAATTATACTACACTGATTTTCATAATCTGCGAGGACTAAATAGAGTTAATTTCGTAATCAAGTCTAGGTAGTCTTAATATTAATTGGATCATGTTTTGATCGAGTACTTAATTAATACTAATATACAAATTGTTAATTGCTTCTTATTAATTTTTTCTCTACTTTTTGCTCTACCCTACAGGGTCCGTAATTGTACCTAAACAACTTTTAAACATCTTATTAACAAAGTTAGTACTGATTGCGCTATTCTTATAAACTTATCTAGTATTGGTCCAACGGTATCATATTATGCGTATTAAAACAACCCTGATTGACCTCCTATGGGGCATAAACATAATGATCCCAATACCATTTCCTACGGAACTTAAATCTCATCCACTTTCAGACTCTCTTGCCCAAACTCGAGCAACACTCGTAGAATACTAATCTCACTTATATTTTTCTTTCCCCTTCAATTAATGAAGGCAAAAAATTTACTCTGACTATTGGATAGAAATATATTCGGTGTACGGCCATTGTGTTACCCTTATTTCTGGTTAATGGTCGAGGACCATAGAGTAGTGAGCAAATGGAGTAATACATACATAAATTTACGCCTTCTTCACATAGGGGTTGGCACAAAACTATAGAACGCCAGCTGTTACGACCCTTACATACTCCTTTTGGAGTAATAATGTGATAAAATACTGTGTGCCCTATGACTGCTGTCAATCGTGAAAAATTTCGACACGACGCTAAAAATGTGTTAGGTATAATTTGAGTAAGATATTATTTTCTGATTAATTACAAGCTGTCGATTAGAGATTTTAAGGGTGAGTAAACATTTTGTGTGACAGACAGAACGTTAATTTTGGCAGACTGAAAATTGCGCTGTGGTATCTCCCTCTCACAGAGACGACGCCTGTGTCCCAGCAGTGGGAATATAATAGGCTGATTATAAAGATCTGTCGTCCACATAAACTTTACCCAATTTGAACATACCGAGTGATCGATGATAATAAAATCAGATTCACTCGTGTCTCGAAGAATAACGTTTAAATAAAATTTTCTAGCCTTCGTTTTTCAAAAGTCGTTCCTGAAACCGAAAAGCCACTACAGCGTTCTTACGGTTCATTTAAGTATTAATTATTTCCTAGCTTTTAATGTATTATTTATAAAAGTTATTTAATAAAAAAGGGATACTTTTTTTTATTAGGTCCCAGCACTTTTCGTTCCGACCGCATCTAATATTTTTAATGAAAGCCGATTAAATAACATGCGTAAGCACTCTATTTACTACCTCCTCCATGTCACAAACGATCAGCCCACGTACCCAATGGCAGTTACGCAACATTGTCGGGTCTAATTGACCCCGGCACTGCCTTGTTTTCATTTTATTATGTTTCAGATATACACGGGTATAAATTACCATAGTTAGAACAACTGTATGGACTTTTATCGGTGTCGAAAGTTCGTTATGGGATCATAAAGAAGTCAGTTAAAAGGTATGGCGGTACAGTACAACTATTTTCTTAATGTCCCTCGGGAATCATCGCATTTCCGAATACAAACGAATGCTAATTTCCATGTTCATCAATTATTAGATTTATCTTGTATATTAATTTGAATTCAGAACTACGTACTTTATTGTTTGTTACGTCAAAACAAAACAACAATAAAGCAGGTGCTTAGTTCTGAATTCAAATTGTTATACACGATAAAACTAATAATTGATGGACATGGAAATTGGCATTCGTTTGTATTCGGAAATGCGATGATTTCCGAGTTTGTTGTTTGTTGTTGGGATGTTTGGTCCCGTTTATGTTGTATAGTTTATTGGTTGACTAGGCTACCTTCATCATTATATTAATAATGCATAAAACGGCATAGAACAGCCTTTACAAGAAGTGGTCATCGTATTAGTGGTTCAGCACCTTCAATATCATCAGGATTGTGCCGGAATATTCTCCAAGTTAGCTTTTCATAGAGATGGTGTGGTTTTTTTGCTGTAATGATACCAGACAATAAGTTGGCTAAATGAAGCTTCCTCCTGGCAGCCATCTTTAATCATTTTAGTTCGTTAATGTATGGTGTAACATGATTTCTTCGCAGGACATTAATACAAGCACGAACACAGGCATACTGAAAACGTTGGAGTACGATTGATTGATTAAATCATTAAAAAAAGAACTTAAAAAGAAATAAAAATTGAGTCCCCGATTTTACTTACCGAAATAAAATTCCTATCATAATGTTCATACCAAAATATCTTTGAAAATATCTACTCGAGGTAACACTTTAATGCATTCAATATTGGCAATATATTTTCGATTGTCGACACAATATTGTTAGTAAATTGGTCTTTTTGTACGCTTCATTACTCTATTGTTTCGTGCTCAACGTCAGACAGGGCTATATTGATAAAATAATATCAACCTGTTATTAATTGTTCTACAGCAGGACAAAGATCTCTTCTCGTTCAGGAATGGAGCGAGCATTAATCAACACGTTTGCTCCGTTTATTTGTGATTTAAGAATATTTCGAAAAAGAGCCTGGGTCTGTTCAATAGAGCTATTTTGTAAAGTTTTCTTGGAACCTCACTTAAGTGAGCGCACACAATTCGAAAGCGAACTCATTTGTTTTTAAAGTAAATCATCGCGGATTCACGACGAGACTCCGTTCGAATTGAGGTTTAAAACACTACACACAGAATTGTACACACAATGACACACAATTGTGTGCATAGTTGTTTTGACAGAATTGGATATCTACGAAATGACTAAGCCGAAATAAAAATTCAAGTCTGCCGAAAGTAGAACCAGATGCTTTTAAAATTCAGAACAGAGACTCGATGGCCGATTCTTTAACAGGATTGAGTCAATACAATCTTCTGCACAATATTAATGAATGCTTTCCTTTTGATGACGAAGACAATTTACTGTGGAAATTGAGAAGCAGCGGTCTAAATCGAAAAGATTCGTAATATTTAAATGGATTTGAGGAGAATATGAGTTTGTATTGGAAGGGAATAATTCTGGCAAAGGAATATCTGTTTTCGTTGAGGATATTGAACTCAAATTAGAATATTAACGACTATTCCTTTATTTTTGGTCGATATTAAACCAAATCTGTAATCCTAACTAATATTATTAATGCGAAAGTAAGTTTGTTTGTTTGTTTGTTTGTTACCTTTTCACGCCTAAACCACTGAACCGATCATCCTGAAATGTTGCATATACGTTGTCAGGTGTACAAAATCGGACACGGGGTACCTTTTATCCCTGTTATAGGAAAACAACAATAATGTTCTAATAGATGGCACCACGTGTCTTTCGAACCATGATTGAATTATATTATTATATAAACTTTAGTAGTCTGTTACGAGTTTTTATTTTTATTTTTTATTTAAGTACCTAATACATTTTGTGAGTCTAGATTGTCGACAAACCGGTTTTCCATCCTACTAAATATAATTCCCCGAAGATTCCCAATTTATTGACAAATTCTAAATTAACGCGAGCGAAGCCGCGGGCAAAAGCTAGTTTGGAAATAAAAAAGGCTTTTGCGAAACAAAAGGTAAGTTATAATGTAACATTAATACATCACGGTATACAGGGTGCCCTGTTATTTGACGTATTTTTAACACCAACTGTATAAAGGTTTGTGAAAGTATTATGTACCTAACGGTATTCCGTTAGGTACAAAAATCATATTGCAATGAAGGCCATTCAATTTGAGCGATTACAGAAAAGTGATATTTAGTAACGAATTCTGTGAAATTTTCTAAAATATATAATAATTTGATTTCCTCGAATCCCATGATTTTTGCCAAGGCTTTATGCTTAATTGTTGTAAATGGGTCACACTGTCATCCGTCGTCCTGGAAGGAATACGTCAAATTACAAGTTACTTTATCTAAAAGAGGTTAAAGTTTTTACAGTTTTGAAAATAACAACTAAGGAATTTCCCAGTAGAATCTTCACCCTAAATATGTAGTAAGACGTCCTCGTAATATAGGGTCCAGATGAAAACCAGCGTCAGGCACTAGTTGTCTGTTATTTTTGCTCAACTGGGTCTATTTGGCGCAGCCGTGAGGCACGCAATACTGTTTTTAAGTGTTTTTTTTTAAATTTTTTTGTTTTTATTTAAATATTGTGTGCCTGGATCAAATTGATTAATTTTATTTTTTTCCTTCTGTTAATATTAACTTCGGTCCGTAATTTCATCCGCGTAGAAGTCAACTACACCATATAACATACCTTAAGGTATTCGGCAATACTTTTAGATATTATATCTTACAAACAAAACCTCGTTTCCTCATAATATTGGTTGAGGAATTTAGATTCTCATCGTAATAATGATGAAAAATCACGGTTTTATTATACGTTTTAACTAATTAATGCCCACTGCATTCAGTAGTGGATATTACCAATTCAACATTATGTTGACAATGGTACAGAAATAATGTAAATGCATATGAAGTACTAGGGCGGCATAACCCGATTACGAAGCAAAAGTCTAGCACAAAATTGTGTGTCGACAATCCGCCAATATGCACGCCAGTTTACGCATGAATAATTAAACCCGTTCACTGCATCTCCTAGCGACGTATGTGCGCCTAGTACTTTACTAAATTGTGACCTATATAGTGGTTTATTCTGGTAGCTTAGCTTTGGGCTCATTTTTGTTTGTTGTAGATTGTTATTTGCAATACGTAGTTTTAGGCAGTGATTTTACCTTTCATACTGAACAGTTTTCCAAAGAAATCTGCATTCGATTAGGCACTTAGCTTCAGGTGGATCTGCGACTCGTTTGACAAACTTTGTAAGATTGAATTTAAAAAAATCGTAGTGTTATTCGCTAAAAATCACTTCGAAATTCGAGCGTTGTCGTTGTGAATTCGTGAAGATTTACTTTTAAACACAAATGAGTTCGTTTTCGAATGCGGTCACTTGAGTGAGGTTCCAAGTGAACTCTAAAGAATAACTTTACTAAACAAAACGCCAATTTAAAATAATTTCAAAGAAACATTATAACGATAAAATACCTTATCTGTATCTTTATAACAGAAAAAGTTCATCCCAAATCTCCATTTTCCTCTTCGCTTAACTCGGTACTTAAGAACCGATATTTATATCACTTTGTAAAACCTCAACAAATATACGTACATCTTTTAATACCCCACTTCACGCTAAAGATGAATTCAAAAGAGATATTAATATAACAAGCTATTGCCCGCGACTTTGCCCTCATGAAGGTCGGAAATCGGCAAAAAGAACTTTCAAGTTATCCCACGGAAACGTATTATTGGAGTTAAAAGTATCCTATGTTCTAATCCAGGTCATGGTCAACCCGTGTGCCTTTCATTCGAATGTAATTGATTAATTAACATCATCAGCCTACAGCAGCCAATTGTTGGACATAGGCCCCTCAAATTGCACGGCATTCAGCTCGATTCTCGGCAATTCTCATCCAGCTGCTACCAGCCATCCTGCGAAGATCGTCGCTCCACCTAGCCTGAGGGCGTCCTACCTTACGTTTGCCGATTCGTGGTCTCCACTCAAGAACACGTCTACTCCAACGGTCATCGGTTCTACGGCTAATATAGCCGGCCTAATGCCACTTCAACTCGTTTAGTATGTGAGCTATGTCGACAACTTTGATTCTCTGCCAGATCACTCCAGAGGGATTCCAAGCATAGCTCGTTCAATAGCTCACTGAGCGACCTTGAATTTATAGACCAGCCGTACCGTGAGTGTCCACGTTTCGGCTCCGTAAGTCATAACAGGCAGGACGCACTGATTGAAGACCTTAGTTTTAACAATTATCCAAATTGACAAACACACAGATTTTCCCATTATTTTGTAAGATCTTCACAATGAAGAAGTCCCTGCCATTTCATATTTCATATCACACTTGCTGAGTTTCCCACATATTATTTGACGTCGACTTGAAAATCTTAGATGAAAATTTTAAAATTTATGGATCATTTTGTCACATGGTTTTGATATTAAAAGTAATGAAAGAAGTGTCGCGAGTATCTGGAGTGTAGAGGGTGTCAGCTTGGTGTACGGAAATTGAAAGATTTGTGAAATATTTATAGTTTTCGTGGTGTTTTTGTATGGAATAAGGATAAACTATGCATCACAATGTTTTATACACAGTAGAGCTGAGTTATATCCGGCTTTTGATAGTTTGGTCTGCGGGGTAATTACGTAACACACTAACAGTACCAATGGCTTTCATTTTGACAGTTCAACAACATTCATTGCGTTATTTACTTTGCTGAGCAGATAAATTTTTCGAACATGTGAAGCAATGGATTTGCGATATCCTTCAAAATTGTTTAGATTGTGATTGATCGTGTGTTACGCAATTAGGGTGCTGGTCACGAATAAGTAAATCTATGGTCAAATGTCATGTTAACTTGTTGTAAAATTTGGAGCTGAGAAAAGTTAATCTTACACGGGAAATAAATCAATACAGTTTTTGGGAATCAGCAAATAGTCGTTACAAACGCCCTAAGTTATACAGTAACAAAAAATAAAAATTTTGCTTTGCCAGTGGAGAAATATTTATCTTTCCAAATTAATCGTGCCTATGAGACCGCCTGTGCGCGAATCCATACCGCACCTTGACGTTTTTTTATCAACAAGCAAACCCAACACACTCCTAGTCTAAGGAAAATTAATCAACTATTAACGTAATCTTACTCGAAGTCAAACAATACCCTCGGGTCCCTCGACCTTCGTATAGGTCTTTGTAGTCCATTGTTCAAGGGATTTATCCCTTAGGCCTTGACCATGAGCAACACGCTCAAGCGACACGCGTCTTGTGACAGCGACTGCGGAGAAAACAAATGAAAGAAGTTGTTTAGAGCATGGTACGAGATACCGCGACGCGACTTATGCCAGGCGTCCGCTATTTGTATATTCGAGTCACTACACTATGAACACAAACGGTGGTTTCAAATAAACTAACACTATTTGAAGAGATAAAGAAGATGTTCCAAAATGTATGGAGCCTGGGCCAGGTCCTTGTACACTATACTGAAAAATAGGCAAACACATTTAAAACAGTTCTCAACTGTCCAATTACTTTAAAATGGCTTTGTTTGCTGTAAACTACAAGAAATAACCCTTGAAATTGCAACACACAACAAAAACCCGTCATGGCGTTAAGCTGTCACTTTGATTGATTAATGACGTTTGACATGTTTATTGACACTGTTGTGACAGCTGACAGTTCTCTTTCTGTGATCAATGGTTGATCTATGGTTTACTGTCATTGTTTATAAGCGCAGAGTAACTGAATCGGTGAGACGCCATGTTGAAAGTCGATAAAAATAATGGATAATTATCAATTAACTACCACAACAGTATACATTTAAATGAATTATCTTTATTTTTCCCGAATTCTATGGATTTTTGTCTTTATTTCGAGGTAGTGTACATAGACCTGGCCCATTTTAAAACATCTCCTTTGTTTGCTTATTTGTAAGTCCGATCACAATTTTTTTTTCATTGGTAGGAAGTGACATTATTGAGTGGTATAGGATATGTTTAAGCATACTTGACATCCAGGTCGACGGAAGTCGCGGGCAGAAGCTCATATTTGACATTTCGCACCCGCGCAAGTTTCACACCCAGGACGAGGCCTTAGTCTGTCATGAGTGATTATCTCGGGAACTATATTGATAAAGGCAGCTTGGTATAAAAACAACAATGGAATAGTTTTGATTATTAAGCTCCTAAGTGACAATGGCGGAGTCAAGCTTTGTTCCCAAAGAGAACTATTCGAATTTTTGTATGGGTATTGGTATTGAGAGAGTTTGGGACTAAGTACACTTATTCGGCTCAAGTCAGTTTTTGTCCATAGAAAACACCAGTTTTGTATGGAGATGTGTATGTATCCGGAAAGCTGAACGAATGCGTACACATTTCCATACAAAACTAGTGTAAGTGGTGTCAGAAACTGAATTGAGCTGAATAAGTGTAGTTAGTCCCTAAGCCTTAGCCACCGTAGGCGCGGCCTTGCGGACGGCGAGTAATGGGGTGGCTCACCGTCCGGTAAGGACCAGGCCCGAGTCAACGGTGCGTCGTGTTCCACGCGCGCCTTAAAGAGATGTCAGCACCATTGACGGGGTCCAATAGGGCCGATGCCTGCTGGGGTCGCGGATTATTCGAAAGAGTTACCGTGGCCCTGGCGCACCGGCAACTGAAGGAACACGGATGGATTTTAGTCAGTAAGAGTCTGACACGCACTTCGCTCCGCCCAGAGCGGGAGAGGTCATTTAATGATTTCCCAACAAAAAAAAAAGGCTAATTTTTTATAATGGATCTTTAATAGTCGTTACAAGTAGGGCTATGGAGCGGGCTATACAGCAGTTTCTTTGAAGGATAAAACCAAGAATGAAACTATCTAGAAAAGAACCGGAGTTACCGACATAGCTTGCAGAGTAAGCAACCTGAATTCAGCTTGCTTACTCTGTCACACTGTCACTTGACAGTGGGCTGGCGATGTCTGTCGAAGGACCGATGGCCGGTGGAGCAGACGCGTCCTGGAGAGGAGGCAAACGTAGTGTGGGACGCCCCCCAGCTAGATGAACCGACAACCTTAAAAAGGTGGTTGGGACAGACTGGATGCGGAACGCGGAGGACAGGGTGTTGTGGCGCAGCCTGGGAGCGGCCTATGTCCAGCAGTGGACTGCGATAGGCTGAGTTTATTGACGGGTTGTCAGAAGCCCGAAGTACTGATAACCAGCCTTACCAAGGGGTATTGTGTTACCCAGTATCTGGGTTGTGCAGGTCAGAGAGGCAGTTGCTCCATGTAAAATACTGGTATTCAGCTGAATCCGGTTAGATTGGAAGCCGACCCCAACATTGTTGGAAAAATGCTACGCTGATGATGATTTTTCTATGAACGTGGTGTATAGCAAGTAACTTAAAACGAAATATATATATGTCGGAAATACGTTATATTGATCGTTTGACTTTGACTAATCGGGAAGCCAGCGCCACCAGGTGGCGCTTGACAGAGTCTATATCATATTGCTTGACCAGAGTTAAATCAGATTTTTTTGTTGGCAGTTAAGCAGTGAACACGTTTAGAAACTGTCGCGCGTTCCGTATAGTTGTGTCGTGTACCTACAGTGTGTGATTCGCTACTGTGATTGATTTGTTCGTAAATTATAATTTGAATTGAACTGCACACGGTTTTTCTATTGCGCAATAACTAACATTTCCCATAGTACGCCCACAGTAGTTAAAATATGGCTGATAATAACGAGGGAGACGTACTTTCTCCGTCATAGGTATAAATAATAATAATAAATAATATGTTATATTATATTATTATTATTTATATATACATATTTATTTTTATATACATATTATATATATTTTTTGTTATAAATAATAATAAAATTTATTCAAGTACAAAGTAAAATTACGCACTTTACATTCGCACTTACGCACTTATTAGTTAATTAACAGTAATTAATCAATATATAATTAACTTTAATTGAGCAGCATAAGTGATATGATATCTCAGTACATATCAAATGTTTTCAATCCATACTTATATTCATATTTAATAATAACATCGCGAAAATAAACCTTTAATCAATGAGTTTCGATTAAACATATTAGAGGTAGGGCTAGTTCAAACCATTTTGGCACAACCAACATCAGATGTTGCTAAAAAAATATGTCAGCTAGTTAGAAAGAAAGACAGACAAACTATTTATTGAGAGTCGCACAGGATTATTAGAAACTAAACTAAACACACTCATAAAAATAAAAATATTAAAATAAAAACAAAAGTAAAATGAAAATAACAACAGTAAGTCCTGTACGAGGCCAAAAGACCCCTATCTCAGCATGATGCTGCAACTTTAAAAAAAAGATAAGTGTCGCAGCGCTGGTATTCTGATAGGGCCCGCTGCTGTGATGTCACGGACAGATACAGAAATAAATAATAAATACAATAAACGAAATAAAATAAAAATTTGCTATTTATACATATATTTATAATCCGCATGTCACCACCCGACGTTACATCAATTACTTGTCTATGCATTTAGTGTCTGTGGCACTCAATGGCATCGCTGTGACACTGACAAGTAAAGAGACGCAGGCGGCACTCGGCAAATAAAATTAAAAAACATTATGGGGAGACGAGAAGATTATTAATTGATTACGGCTGTCTAATGCTCAATATTGCTGTTATTATTATAATAAAAAGTGCTCTGTAAATGATAAATGATAAATGATTTTATTTCTGTAAGTTTGTACAAACACTTTTAGACGTCAATCATATTTTAAAACAAGATGAGGTCGGCGTTTCCTATCTGACTACTCTGAGGAGAGAAATCAAAACAAACTCAGAGGTCATAGTCTCTTTTAAAGTCCAGACATAATCTTGGTCAGATCATGTGAAGACCATGTAGATTTGAGTCTGAAATGGTCTTTTGAGGAAAAACCACGCAGAATGAGTGGACCTGTCCAGTCAGTGCACGCATTTGTCAGTAATCGTACAGCTCAACTCAAAACTTAAGGAGCTCAACGATTCGACGTACAATTCCAAAGAAAGGACATTTGGGTAGGCCGCATAAATTACTCAAACTGCCAGACTATGTATAAAACTAATTAAGAAAGAAAAAAAAACAATGATCTAGTCATCAGATCATAGTCTTTACATTCACATTAATTAAAATAATACACTACTCGTATTTTACAAAGTAAATATTCATGTCAATGGTGATCAATTAACGGCATTTGGAGAAATAAACATATACTTATGTTATGAGTATTATAAGAATTTCGATATTACAAATGACAAACAACGAGAAAAAAAAACAATCAAAAAGCGAAACAACTGCTGAGACTGCTCTGTTTAGCGAACAATCGCTGCCATTACTAGTTGCTGTTAGTGTACTTCAATGATTAAGATTTCCATTTCTTTTTAAGATCTAAGTAGTAGTTTATGGAAGATTGGATAAGGCATGATGGGGCTGACGTATCCATGTGGATAAAACCCTGATATAAACAAAAAAAATTAAAAACACGTGTGGCACTCGGGGACTGCCGCGGTAAAGCTATTGCATAGCATTTTTTATCAACTTATGCAATTATAATTATTTATTTATTTTTTATTTATGCAGTATTTTTTTTTCTTTGATATTAATTCAAGTACAGTCGTACCATATACATACACGTTAAGCGAACGCTCGGCCGAGCTACATGGTAGGCGAAGTGGGGGGTGTTAGGTTTTATTTTCGTTACGAAATTTCTTGATTCGGTCGCCGCGCTCAAAGCCCGCGATAAAAGCTATGCAATAGCTTAAAAAATATTAAAAAAAAAAGTAACGTTGCCAGTCGTGTTTGTTTTTCCTTCTCAGGACTTAGTAGACCTAGTTTAGGTCATAGGATAGTTTCTATCTCAGTGGTCCAATTCCGTGGGATAATTTTCGACCTTCACGCGGGACTGAAAGGGTTTTATGTATGCTTGCCAATATAAGTTAATGATCGATAGTTTTTAAGTGATCTTTTAGTGCGGCATTTAATTTTATTTGCATAAATAAAATGAAAACTTGAACATTTATAACTTACTCTAATCTATTTCATTTACTTATCTCAACGCCACAAGTTCTTACAAGCCCTAATTAATCACTCTCCAAAATGCAAGTTAGTGCCATTAATTTTTACGTCTACCACAAAAGTAGACTGTGAGTGACGTGCAAATCTTTTAGGAGAATAGAAATCTCAATGCACAGAATAGTTAGGTACAGAAGGTACTCCTCCATATTGAATTTCGGCCATAAGGCCATTCGGCGACTAGTCATCGGCGTGGAAGACCTGTGTCTGCGCACACGCTTGTGCACTATAATATAGTGCAGAAGTGTATGCGCAGACACAGGTGCACACTCTCTTCCCTCACTTTCATCTTCCGATGGGACGGCAATCCGACACGACCGGAAAGAAATCAGACAGGACCAACGATTTAACGTGCTTTCCAGGTATCGTCACCAACTTCCTAACTCCGGGTACTGAGTTATCTCAAATGGAAAACCCATTAGCACTTTTCCCGACCTGGGAATCGACCTCAGGATCTCAGCATTCGCGCTTAAGACCATGAGACCAAAGTGGCAGTTCGGGGTGTTCGATCTCAAACAAATACCAGTCGCGGATGCACTTGCACTCACTGTACGTGAAACATGTCTATGTGTGCGTTTCTTTTCGCTCATTGTATGGAACCGACCTTCTGCACCAATCTATTTTGTACCCTATGTATCTGCGAATCGAATCCCTTTTAGAACGAAAAATGATAAAGATTCTTTGCGTAATCAATCACGCAGTGAATTTGAGAACGTAAGTGTTTGTACTTTCGAGTGATGAGAATTTGGAAATGTTTTTTTTAGTAGAAGCGCAGTAGGTTTATTTCTATTTGAACAGATAGATTTGGTCGTATACATTTGATCGAATGTATGTTTTGGGATGGAAAATTTGTTTACAAGTAAACGTATCAGGTTTTTTTTATAAATGGCAAATAACTTACTGACAGACATTCTAACTCGACTTTGGTGAAGGGAAAATGTCGTATTACAGACATGAATAATATTAGCAGACCATTGTATTAAAGGAGTAATTGCCCGTTTTTATAGAGAAAAGAAGCAAACATATTTCAGACTGTTCAATCCGTGTAAATTATATGACGTTAAAGAGGACTCGCATTGATGCAGTCAGGGCTAAAAATATTTTAAAAAATACGAAGTATAATTTAACCAAAAATATTTATAAACCAAACATTCTTATTTATGTGCAAATACCGATAAACGATATAAGTTAAAAAAAAACTTAGTATTTTCACATATTTATAAACATGTCTTAACAATGTAATGTATTTATTGTATATTATGTAAATGGTATTATGTAAACCACTGACTACCTGCATTATTGTCTCTCCCCCCTTTAATCCATCCAAAGGTTGTCTGTAAAAGATAGCTTTTAGCGATAAGACCGCCCAATGTGTCACCTTATGTATAATTTCTACATTTATATCTATAATTTTTATGGTGTACATAATAAAGAGTATTCTATTCTATTCTATTATGTTCTAAGAATAGGTATTTACTCTACAGAAAGACTAAAGACTAAAGAAAGCTACGGTTTCTTAGAGGAGCGGTAGCAGCCACATAGCGTCCGCAATTTACCGGCGAATGCCGTTACAAAAACGTTATTTTTATGAAAGTACAGTACAACTATTATAATTAGTATTATAATTAATAGTCGTCGGATTTCTATCAGTAAATTACATTAAGTTAAAAGAGGATTAACAACTCAAATTCAAAGTATTTATTTCAATTAAACCATTTACAGGCACTTTTGAATTGTCAAAGAGTCGGTCAGTTAGTCAGAAAGTTGAAGCTAGTTGCCCATTCCAAAACGTAGATCTCTATGGAGAAGAACGGGCAAGAAACTCCGAGAACACTCTTTTTAAATCAAGATATTACAAAATCCTGGGTACATTATTCTTGTTGCTTCTATATGCGAGAACAATGAAAAAAAAATATATTAAGAAACAATTCAAAATATAAGATTAATAATAAAAATAAGCCATGGCAGTTAAGAAATGACCAGTCTCAACTGACGGCGCCCGTTCACGAACATGACTCACAACTCTATAACGGGTACCTATTCTATATACATATGTTATAGTTATGTATGTAGGTACCAACAAACACTAAAACCAGCCACCTGCTGCTTAAAACCACCAGGTGGAGCATAACCACAATATCACTAGTTTGGAAACATGCCAGTAAAATTCAAATACAAAAAGAATTTATAGTAAAAACCATCGCTATGAAATTGGCTTACTCTGCATTCGTAAAATTAAACTTTAGTAAAAATCCTGGGAGCTTCAGAACAGCTTAGTGGCGACACTTAAACGGACATACGTCTATCGCACGCAGCAGGCTTAGCATAACGCTTTCTATTTCTACGAAGAATAGACACAACTCTTTCTATACAAGATATTCACTATATTTACTATATATTCTCTTTCTATATAAATTTCTCTTTCTATTTTTTTCTTCGTTTCTCCATTTTTGACATCGCACCGTAGAAATCCTTCTACAATCTATCATTTTGTCTTTCGTTTCTAACAATCTTTGTCTAGGTCCTTTTTTATGTAGACTATTTCAGAAGAAAGTTTTCTATCTCAAACTGTCAAAATCACACTGACAACTGACAGTTGTCTAAGGTAGTGAAGACAATTTGATTTTGTAATCGCCATGCTAAAGACAGTAGAAAACTTTCTACAGACTGTCACACGGAACGTCAGTTTTGTTTACTCTTTTGTTGACAAAACGGTGCTCGTGCTAAGCCTGCTGGACAGTCAACTCTGATACCTGCCACTTTTTTCTATTCCTAACTACTACCAATATGAAAGCCAGTATCAAGAATGGTGATCACCAGGAAAGCGCCGTGGCAATGATGATCGATGAGTCCCGGAGAAAAGGGTTAAGATCCCAAAACCTATTGTATCACCCACTTGGTCATAAAAATATTTATAAAAAAAATGTGATTAATATGTATAGACTGATTTATAATAACATTCCGAATGAATTGAAAAAGTTGCAAGGAATTTTATTAAAAAAAAAAATGTCAGAATGGCTACAAAATAGTTGTTTCTATATATAGCATTAAGGAATTTATGGAACTTAAAAATTAATGTTAATGATGAATGAAAATGAATAATTGATTTTATAATAATTGTAATAATAATATTAAATGCATGGTAATAATGACATAAAATAGATGTAAGTAAATAATTTGCACGCTTGCTTGCAGGCAGAATACAATGTCTTTTAGGATATAAGATCTTTCCTTGTAATTTGTATGTATTTTCTTGCAAATAAACATTTCTGATTTTGGTGGATTGGTGGTGGATTTTGATATGGAATTTCTTGCCCGTTCTTCTCCATAGGTACCTACTACGCTTTGGAATGGGCAACTAGCTTCATCTTTCTGACTGATCGACCCCTTGACAATTCAAAAGTGCCTGTAATTGGTTTATTTGAAATAAATGCTTTGAGTTTGAGTTCTGATTTTGAAAATCCATAACGAAATTAATTTGAAAGCACGAGAGGTCGGATAAGAAAAACCAGTTTTTACTTAGTTACCACTTGCTGACTTATCAATATATTACCATGGAATTAGATAATCTCATATATAGTGCGCATCTGTAAAAAAAAAACGTGTGGCACTCGGGGACTGCCGCGGTAAAGCTATTGAATAGCATTTTTTATCAACTTATGCATTTATAATTATTTATTTATGCAGTATTTATGCAGTATTTTTTTTTCTTTGATATTAATTCAAGTACAGTCGTACCATATACATACACGTTAAGCGAACGCTCGGCCGAGCTACATGGTAGGCGGAGTGGGGGGTGTTAGGTTTTATTTTCGTTACGGAATTTCTTGATTCGATCGCCGCGCTCAAAGCCCGCGATAAAAGCTATGCAATAGCTTAAAAAAAACACGAATATATATAATTAATAATAAATATAATTTCCCTTTATTTTATTAGGTTCAGTTTTAAACCAGCGTCAGGCACTAGTTGTCTGACATTTTTGCTGAACTGGATCTATTTGGCGCAGCCGCGAGGCACACTTTGCTGCTAATTTCTCACAACGCACTATACACAATTTATTTGTTTTATTTTTATTTTTTACTTGTTATGTTGTGTGCTTTGTAGTCTATGCTAAATAAATGTATTTTCTTTCTTTCTTTCTTTACATTCTGCAGGTGTTACTTCTCGTTAAACTTGCTTGAATAATTTCAGAACATGCATAATCATTATTAAGATGGAGGGAACGGGAAGGTTTTACACTAAAGGATGGCTTATATTTTGTTAATATTATTATAATGAGGAAAGGCGTTTGTATCTTGAGTGTGAATGTTTAAATCTGTACTGTTTTAATCAGCATCGCCATACAACGTGGCAATGCTGCCCTTTTAAGCACTTTTCCTGTTGACAGCGATGCGGACGATTTTTTTGATGACCTATGATTCTTTTCCCTCTTTTTTTATATACATGTACATTTACTATTAATATTATTTTAAATCAGTTAGCTTATACTACACAAAAACTAGCGCCTTCTTCCCACGGGGGTAGGCAGAAACTACAGAACGCCACCTGCTACGATCCTTACATACTTCTTTTGCCTCGTTTACGTTTATACATCTGGTCATACCCGCACGCCGGTTGCGAATACTACGCACCTGACCTTTCTGAAGAACATCACCAATAAGGTTACTATATGTCCTCCTAGGGCGTCCCCTTCACATCTGCCTTGTAAATACCTTTTGTTAGTCGCCTTTCATTCATCCTCTCAACATGACCGAACCATCTAAGCATACTCTTTTAAATTTTTGTCACTAAATCTTCTCTTAAACCGCACTGTTGCCTTATGTAAATATGAAAGTCTTTGTAGTTTAGTTAGTTGAAAGTTTTTTGTTTTTTTAGTCTTTTTTTTCATTTAATACTGTTTTTAAACCAAAACTCATAATATTTATTGAAATAAAAAAAACTCTGGGGCCTTCGCTAACGTTAAAAACGTAGAATCTGGAAACCTTTACTCTTTTAACATTTTATAAGCTCGCGTTTGAGGACTATCACACTTGATGGTAAGCGGTGATGTGATAGACGATGGTGCAAACTTGTCCAGAAGTAACCTATTCAATTGAGACTTGTATACTATCAAGTTATCATTCCTTAGAAGAGTTTATTTCGCACAGCATAATCAGCCTATAACGTTCCCACTGCTGGGACACAGGCCTCCTCTCTCTGAGAGGGAGTGGGCCATAATCCACCACGCGGGCCCAGTGCGGGTTGGCGGATGTCACATGTCTTCGAATTTTTGGTTCTAGAACATGCGGGTTTCCTCACGATGTTTTCCTTCACCGTTTTGAGAGCAGTGGTGATGAAATTAAATACACAAAGTGCTGGTCTGGGTTCGAACTCACGACCTACAATTTGTAAGTCGGGGCCGATATCACTGCGCCACCACTGCATCCATGTACTACTTATTTTGCATGTGGTAGACAAAAGACTGCTTTTTTTTTTGCTTACAGTGGGAAATTAAGATAAGATAAGATAAGATAATATTTATTTGCTTAAACATGTGTCATACATACAAGAAAATACATGCATGCAAGATGGTAGCAACATTATTAGGTACAGGTTCTTCTAATTCTTTTGGTATTGTTCTAATTACGGATATTAAATTAGTTCAAATTCCGATGAAAAGATTAATTGCCTCTCAGCAAAGTTGACAGCCAGGCTGACTGTCCATCCCTGGGCGTCGGGAGTCGATTGCCGACTCTCGGCCACAGTAGGCGCAGGCTTGCGGACGGCGAGCAATGGGCAGCTCGCCGTCCGGTAAGGACCAGGCCCTGGGCGACGGCGCGTCGTGTTCCACGCTCGCCTCAAAGAGATGTCAGCATAATTGACGGGGTCCGACATGGCCGATGCCTGCCGGATTCGCGGATTGTTCGAAAGAGTTACCGTGGACCTGGCGCACAGGCAACTGAAGGAACACGGGTGGGTTTAAGTCAGTAAGAGTCTGACACGCCCTTTCGCTCCGCCCAGAGCGGGAGAGGTCATTTGATGATTTGCCACCCAAAAAAAGTAAATAAAGACTGTCTGTCCATGATACGTCTCACGAGTAAGTGGTAGGTACTTAAGTATTACAAAGGGTTAACCGGTAATAGTGAGAAAATAATAGGCAGATAAGAAATGATTATTTTTCTGGCTTAACGCCAACATCTATATTGCTTGGAAGCAACTGGTCCTACGATTTCTGTTAATTCCTATTCAAACGAAGTTGAGGGTACAAAATCTGGCAAGTATCAAGATTATTTTAATTTAACTTATTCGAAAACCTACTTTATATTTTAAATGATAAAGCATAAGGTTGCAAGTTTATTACATAATCTACAATTGTCATCATTAATAAATAATAATAATAATGTATTTATTTCAGACATTCTAGTCCATAGATTTACACACATACATTAAAAATTATAAACTACTAGCTGCGCCCCGCGGTTTCACCCGCAGAAATCTCGATCCCGTGGGAATATCGGGATAAAAAGTATCCTATGTCCTAATCCAGGTCATAGTCTACCCATGTGCCAAATTTTATCTAAATCCGTTCAGCCGTTTTAGCGTGATTGAGTAACAAATATCCAAACATCCACACTTTCACATTTAGTAGGATGATTGAGTAACAAACATCCAAACATCCACACTTTCACATTTATAATATTAGTAGGATTATGTGAGGAGGAGATAAGCGTCTAAAATGATCTTTTGAGGAAAGTTTTAGCAATAGACACATTCAGTTGTTGCCTAGTGTAGAAAACGGAATACAGAAATAGATTTCTATCTTGATACAGCACTTTATTATTCTGCTCATCTTTCATGTAAATATTTCAACCATATCGCCCTGCTCATTACACAGCGCGTAATCTTTATGTTTTATTTACAACGTTATCATAAGAAGTACCCAATTAAGTTTTCGCTCAAATTTTCAAGACATTGTTACACTTGGTGAGCAAATAATTTTCATTTTAAAGTTCAACGAGGTGTAAAAGAAATTTGTGTGAAGTTAATAAGAGTGAAGCTGTTTAATTCTTATTAATTATCTCTTAAGATTTATTGCTTATTTTAAAATGGCTGGAGCAGAATTGCGAAAAATTCAACCACTTTTAAATTCTTTTCTTAAATTATAATAGACTAGCTTTGGCCTGCGTCTTTGCACGCGTGGATGTCGGAAATTATCCCACGGAAACGTACTACCGGGATAAAAAGTATCCTGCCTATATTAATCCAGGTTATAAACTATCTGTGTTCCAAATTCCATCCAAATCCGTTTAGAAGTTTTATCGTGAAAGAATAACAAACAAACATCCATCCATCCATCCGTCCTCACAAAATTTCACATCTATAATGTTAGTAGGATAGGATAGATGGGATGGGATTTATAGATGTCCGTAGGTGTGTCCGTGTTATCACAGCGGGCCCTATCAGAATACCAGCGCTACGGTTTTTTTTTAATATCGCAGTATTATGATGAGATAGGAGCCTTTTTGGCCTCCAGGTCTTTTAATTTTTAGTTCATTGTTGTTTTTAAATGCTGATTTTGTTAATTTTTATTTTTAATGTATATATTTTTTTTGCCTATCCCAAATAAAATATTTTTCTTTCTTTCTTTCTTTCTAGATACCTAAAAGCCGTGTGCCCGATGGGATTCATTTTCCCATCGACAAAAAGACGAGTTTCCATGCAAAATTTAATCCCTTGGGTGCGCCAAAGTTCACCTAAATTTTCAACTCCGATAATTGGAAATCCGAAAATGTTCTTCCTAACATTTTTCATCCTAACAATCACAATTCCTAACTACTCTGTCTCTAATGTTCATAATTCCGAAGCATTCAACTTCATAATGTCAGTAGCAATAAACATCTATTATACTTGTATTTGTTTTCCTATATTTTCTCAACATAACCATCTTATACACTATTATTCAAAGTCATATTTTTTTTGTTTAGATTTCTTTTTATTCATAATAATCAGTATTATATACATAAATTTTGCGTAACTTTATTTTCACATAAAATGTGTAACATATAAGAATAAAGCGTATTCTTTAATTTTATTTATAGCGGTGTGTACCTGCAAATATATCCATAGGTTAGGTTAGGTTAGAACTGTGACCAACTACGCGCGAGCCGAGCGAGCGAAGCGAGCGGTGCCGCGGCAGCGGCCGGCGAGCGCTACCTCGAAATTGGTCGCGAAATTTTTCTAAGTATTTTTTTCATAGTGCCCCCAAGACGACACTCTGACCTGAATTTCATTCATTTAAGACAAAAATCAGTCAAACGACCTTTAATCATTCTAAACAGTTGGTTTAAAATATAGTGGGTAGGTTATATATAAGTTGGGTGAAAATATTATGGTAATTATGTTTAGGGATAAAAGCGTTATGATAAAAAACAGTAGGAGTTTAAATATATTTACATTAATGATATTATGAATTACAATTTTCGGAAACATGAGTGTTATGAACATCGCCGGTAGCACTACAAATAGTATGAATGAAAACTTTAGGATGAAAAATTTTAGGAAGAGTGATCATTCGGATTACAAATCGTTAGGAAGAACAATTTCGGGTAAAGAACTTTAGTTGAGCCAATATGGACCCTAATCCCTTACTTAACCCCATTAGCGAATGGCTTTTTCTTAGTACTCACTGTCGATGGACAACATTGTTAAGCTTTAAACGTTTTGAGTACGAGGCTTTTGGTAATTTTTTTAGTATATGTATTTTGTTTAGTTTTTTTTTAAATGTGCGGCTTGTTTGTGCAGAATAAACATTTTATTTTCATTCTTTCTTTTTTTTCGTGACATAAAGAACTATTGTTCTTCATGTTTCTAGACCCTGCGGTCTAGGCCGTGCATTGTCTGTCAGTGAGAATGAATTGGTTGAAAATAAAAACACAAACACAAAACAAATGACAAATGATTTTGTCTAGCAGAAAAACACATTCATTAAATATTATAAAGTCAGAAATACCCGTTAAAATGGTTCTAAAATAAAAAAATAAGCAAGAAAGGTGAATTCTAAAGTATTATTTTTCTCAAAACTGCCGGGTTAGATTTTGATGCCCCTTTGCACCCTTGTGCGAGTAGTTAGTATATACGAGTAGTTGAGGTATCCCCACAGAAATACCACTACAGTATCGCTACTGATTCATAGACCACTTCCCATACAAATTTAAACTGCCTCCTTTAGTTCTATTTTTAAAATTCATTCGCGCCTTAGAGGGACGCAATGAGTGCTATCGTGCTTGAGTTCGTCGCTAGAGGCGCTAGTGTAGAGCAAGGTCTCTAGATGTCAAAATATGTACTGAACGTTCACTGTTTGCGGGATTTTTTATCACGCATTTTAACGAATAATTCATAATAGCTGTATTGGTTGTGCCATTCTTGATTAATTATGCTTTAAGATTTTAAGTAAAAAGTTAGGTTCTAATATGGTAGCATTTAAAGGAAGAATAAGTTTAGTCTGTTTCATACTTGCCAGTTTTAGGAACATTATAATCTAAATATTCATTTGAAGTTTTAAAATGTAATAAAATAAACATACTATGAATATACGGGTACTTAAACATATCCAAAACATAGAAATAAAAGTACTGCAACAGGACCTTATTCGACAGTGGCGCCAACTGGTGAGCACAAAAACGATAGCCCCCATTACTATGAGTCTTTCCTACCAAAGATGAGGAGCAGAGCAAACACTACTTTCCGTGTATGAAAAACGAAAAATATTAGCTAGTCAGCAGGAAGGTAGTGATCTAACTACATATAATTTGAATAAAAAATGTAGATGTAAGAGAAAAAAGCAAATAAATGGCATTCGCATCATTCCTGTGGCAATGTTAATAATAACATTGCCCAAGCAATTTTAACCAAAAGTGCCAAAAATCCTTCATGAATTCTTCATTTATTTTTATTTATGAATGTAATCTTAAGTTCTTAGCTTTGCAAGGCAATTTGAGCGCGAGCTAAATTGCTCAGCGCTTCAAGGGTGATAATATTTTCGTAATATGTAACAGTACGCGTCAACGAGGCGCGACAAATTCGGTAGCATTATAATAATTGTGACTGGGTAGTTAAAGTTTGTCTAGGTAGTTAAATTTAGATCTTCATAAAAGTCGTTGTTCTTTATTCACCATCATTTATTATTTAATTGAATGATACTTAAATAAAAGTTCATAAAAATAATAGTCAACTTCAACTATTCATTTATGGATTTTATAGATGCCGACATCACTAAGGTATCTCAAGTATGAGAAACCATCAAATAGCATCACTTAGGTACCTCAGCGTGAGAAACCATCATACAACATCACTTAGGTACCTCAGTATGAGAAACCATCATAAAACATCACTTAGGTACCTCAGCATGAGAAACCATCAAGTAACATCACTTAGGTACCTCAGTATGACAAACCATCAAATAGCATCACTTAGGTACCTCAGTATGAGAAACCATCAAGTAACATCACTTAGGTACCTCAGTATGAGAAACCATCAAACAACATCACTTAGGTACCTCAGTATGAGAAACCATCATACAACATCACTTAGGTACCTCAGTATGAGAAACCATCAAGTAACATCACTTAGGTACCTCAGTATGAGAAACCATCAAGTAACATCACTTAGGTACCTCAGTATGAGAAACCATCAAGTAGCATCACTTAGGTACCTCAGTATGAGAAACCATCAAATAGCATCACTTAGGTACCTCAGTATGAGAAACCATCAAACAACATCACTTAGGTACCTTAGTATGAGAAACCATCATACAACATCACTTAGGTACCTCAGTATGAGAAACCATCAAGTAGCATCACTTAGGTACCTCAGTATGAGAAACCATCAAATAGCATCACTTAGGTACCTCAGTATGAGAAACCATCAAATAGCATCACTTAGGTACCTCAGTATGAGAAACCATCAAACAACATCACTTAGGTACCTTAGTATGAGAAACCATCATACAACATCACTTAGGTACCTCAGTATGAGAAACCATCAAGTAGCATCACTTAGGTACCTCAGTATGAGAAACCATCAAATAACATCAGTTAGGTACCTCAGTATGAGAAACCATCAAATAGCATCACTTAGGTACCTCAGTATGAGAAACCACCAAATAACATCACTTAGGTACCTCAGTATGAGAAACCATCAAACAGCATCGCTTAGGTAACTCAGTATGAGAAACCATCAAGCAACATAACTTAGGTACCCACTGATATACTGATACTGATAAGAAACCATCAAACAACATCACTTAGGTACCTCGGTATGAGAAACCATCAAATAACATCACTTAGGTACCTCAGTATGAGAAACCATCAAATAACATCACTTAGGTACCTCAGTATGAGAAACCATCAAGTAACATCACTTAGGTACCTCAGTATGAGAAACCATCAAGTAACATCACTTAGGTACCTCAGTATGAGAAACCATCAAATAGCATCACTTAGGTACCTCAGTATGAGAAACCATCAAGTAACATCACTTAGGTACCTCAGTATGAGAAACCATCAAGTAACATCACTTAGGTACCTCAGTATGAGAAACCATCAAATAACATCACTTAGGTACCTCAGTATGAGAAACCATCAAATAGCATCACTTAGGTACCTCAGTATGAGAAACCATCAAATAACATCACTTAGGTACCTCAGTATGACAAACCATCAAATAAAATCACTTAGGTACCTCAGTATGAGAAACCATCAAGTAACATCACTTAGGTACCTCAGTATGAGAAACCATCAAGTAACATCACTTAGGTACCTCAGTATGACAAACCATCAAATAAAATCACTTAGGTACCTCAGTATGAGAAACCATCAAGTAACATCACTTAGGTACCTCAGTATGAGAAACCATCAAACAACATCACTTAGTTACCTCAGTATGAGAAACCATCATACAACATCACTTAGGTACCTCAGTATGAGAAACCATCAAGTAACATCACTTAGGTACCTCAGTATGAGAAACCATCAAGTAACATCACTTAGGTACCTCAGTATGAGAAACCATCAAATAGCATCACTTAGGTACCTCAGTATGAGAAACCATCAAATAGCATCACTTAGGTACCTCAGTATGAGAAACCATCAAACAACATCACTTAGGTACCTTAGTATGAGAAACCATCATACAACATCACTTAGGTACCTCAGTATGAGAAACCATCAAGTAGCATCACTTAGGTACCTCAGTATGAGAAACCATCAAATAGCATCACTTAGGTACCTCAGTATGAGAAACCATCAAACAACATCACTTAGGTACCTTAGTATGAGAAACCATCATACAACATCACTTAGGTACCTCAGTATGAGAAACCATCAAGTAGCATCACTTAGGTACCTCAGTATGAGAAACCATCAAATAACATCACTTAGGTACCTCAGTATGAGAAACCATCAAATAGCATCACTTAGGTACCTCAGTATGAGAAACCATCAAATAACATCACTTAGGTACCTCAGTATGAGAAACCATCAAACAGCATCGCTTAGGTAACTCAGTATGAGAAACCATCAAGCAACATAACTTAGGTACCCACTGATATACTGATACTGATAAGAAACCATCAAACAACATCACTTAGGTACCTCGGTATGAGAAACCATCAAATAACATCACTTAGGTACCTCAGTATGAGAAACCATCAAATAACATCACTTAGGTACCTCAGTATGAGAAACCATCAAGTAACATCACTTAGGTACCTCAGTATGAGAAACCATCAAGTAACATCACTTAGGTACCTCAGTATGAGAAACCATCAAATAACATCACTTAGGTACCTCAGTATGAGAAACCATCAAATAGCATCACTTAGGTACCTCAGTATGAGAAACCATCAAATAACATCACTTAGGTACCTCAGTATGAGAAACCATCAAACAGCATCGCTTAGGTAACTCAGTATGAGAAACCATCAAGCAACATAACTTAGGTACCCACTGATATACTGATACTGATAAGAAACCATCAAACAACATCACTTAGGTACCTCGGTATGAGAAACCATCAAATAACATCACTTAGGTACCTCAGTATGAGAAACCATCAAACAGCATCGCTTAGGTAACTCAGTATGAGAAACCATCAAGCAACATAACTTAGGTACCCAGTGATATACTGATACTGATAAGAAACCATCAAACAACATCACTTAGGTACCTCAGTATGAGAAACCATCAAACACGGGAGAGTGTTTTCTATTTTTATTAGGTTTAAAATTATCATAATTTTTTTATGTCATTTAATCCTATCAATGGTCTAATCCTGTGAATGTCAAAATAAGTAAAATAAATTCATAATTACTTGACAAGCAAAGTTCTAACTTTAAACCGCACAGTCAGGGTAAACCTAGACAGATTAATAGTCAAAACATCTTATTTACAAAACTGATCTTGGAGCCACAAACGTAAACATTTACACAAAATTGTTTACATTAAAGTATGACAAACATTTTCATAATACGTAACATTGTAAGCGTCAACGAAGTGTGAGAAATTCGTTGGTGTTTTAAAAAATGACTCTAGTTAAAGTTTGTCTTTCGTTATTTAAATTGTATTTATTTTATAAGAAAGAAATAAATAAAAAGTATTTGATAAATATATGTATATAATACTTCGAGGGGGTTCTTGCTAAGTAATAATAGCCACACGGATCAATCAAAACAGCGCTGGGGCTCTATCTTGCATAGGGTCGTAGCATTACGCTGAGCGATTGCCGTTTTGCGTGGATGTGACGCATATTTCCCCCAACTCGTTCTTTTTTGTATTTGTGTGTTTTTATCTGCGTCATGTTCACCGCAAATAATCGTATTTTCTTTCTTTTTATCTTCAAGGTTAAGCAATGCTTGCCGAGGTCGGTCCGTGGATAGGTACATACATAACATACCAAGAGCACGGAGGGCTTCACGTTAAACACTTGGTCCCGGATGTCATTCGTAGATCTCCGACAGTTGTTACGGGTAGTTAGAAGACCGAAAATGTGACAACCAATCTCGCCAAGGGGTATCGTGTTACCCAGTAGCTGGGTGTTAGAGGTCAGATAGGCAGTCGTTCCATGAAAATACTGATATTCAGCTGCATCCCGTTAGACTGAAAGCCGACCTCACAATACTTGGGAGAAGTCTGTGCAGATTTATTTAATCCTAACTTTCCTAACTTTAATATTATAAATGCGAAAGTAAGTTTGTTTGTTACCTTTTCACGCCTAAACCACTGAACCTATCATCCTGAAATGTTGCATATACGTTGTCAGGTGTACAGAAACAGACATAGGGTACCTTTCACCCCGCAAAAAAGTACTGTTCCCGAGGAAAACAATAATAACGTTCTTATGATAATAGATGGCGCCACATGTCTTTCGAATCATGATTGAATTATATAACCCGAATTAATAGTCAAAGTCTAAATTAACGCGAGCGAAGCCGCAGGCAAAAGCTAGTTATATAATACTTGAAGCACACAAATGTAACTTGTATAGAGGCAAACTTAATGCCTTAGGCATTTTCAACCAGTCAAACTTAAGATGAAGCAGAGACAAACATTATAATAATTTTAAAATGCTGTATTTATGTCTGGGCTTCGTCAGCATTAAGCCTTAAGTCCTGACTTCCTGAGTCGAGCTGCACGATTACTGACAAATGCGTGCACTGACTGGACAGGTCCACTCAATCCGTGTGGGGTTTCCTCAAAGGACCATTTCAGACACAAATCTACATGGTCTTCCCATGATCTGACCAAGATTATGTCTGGACTTTAAAAGAGACTGTGACCTCTGAGTTTGTTTCGGCCTTTCTTCTCAGAGTAGTCAGATAGGAAATGCCGACCTCATCTAGTTTAAAAAATATGATTGACGTGTAAAAGTGTTTGTACAAATCTACTTATAGAAATAAAATCATTTATCCTTTATCATTGCGTTGAGATAAAAAAAGTTGTTTTAAAATCCATGTCTTAACAGTGTCGAAATGAGTTTATTCAAAGCTACCTGATTATCAAAGTTTGCAGTTATAAGAAATATCTTAAACAGCAGACAGGGTAAACATGCACAGATTAAATTGTAAACATCTTATTTACAAAATTAATCTTGGAGACGTCGCCTTAATCCGTGTCTCACAAATGTTTACAGAATACTGTAGGACCTTATGTATTCAAATTAATTTATTCATTCATCAAATATAAGCTAACAGTTTACACCAAATCGCTTATATCTATGCTAATTCTACAAATTTACATTTTTAAAAAATTAACACTTCTTAGACTAAACAGCTCAACAATTATTTCTTCTTCATTTCTTCATATTTAAATAAATATACACGAAAAAAGCGATAAATATTAGCGATTGTCCTTCAAGAGACAAAAAATAAGTCTGTATTTATATAAGTTTCATATTGAATTTACGACTGTGACTTACATTGTATTAAATGGCACCTAGATGCACTATGTAGGTGTAAGAATTTAAATAACTATAATGGCATGTTAAATAACATCGAAGTGAAATGACTTCGTAAAAAAATCTTGAGTACGAGAGACGGGTATTAGGTTAAAATAGATACTCGTGTATGCAATATACGAAATATTCTGCATTTTATAGCTAGAGTATATAGTTAAAACTTTAGAGTGAATAAACTAGTTGTCTTTACAAATAAAAATTTTCAATCTAAAAACATTTTTACAAAAAAAAAAAACAACTGACTTCAAAAACAAAAACACTACAAAGTGTAAAATTACTTTAATTTCGTTAGCCGATTCTCCCGACTTCCAAAATTAAATTTTTAGTTCTGGTACCTACTTACCCCACACAAATTTGTATACCACTACTTGCTATGTAAATAACAGTGTCAAGAAGTTATTATAACAACATCAAAATACACTAAGTGGAAAAAATACGTATTATTGAGCTAACTGAAAAACTACCCAAGCAAAGTTAATAAAAAACATATGCATCTCTGAGGCATACCATATCCATTACAAAAAAAAAACACGTGTGGCACTCGGGGATTGCCGCGGTAAAGCTATTGCATAGCATTTTTTATCAACTTATGTAATTATAATTATTTATTTATTTTTTATTTATGCCATATTTTTTATCTTTGATATTAATTCAAGTACAGTCGTACTACGAGTATATACATACACGTTAGGTGAACGCTCGGCCGAGCTACATGGTAGGCGGAGTGGGGGGTGTTAGGTTTTATTTTCGTTACGGAATTTCTTGATTCGGTCGCCGCGCTCAAAGCCCGCGATAAAAGCTAAGCAATAGCTTAAAAGAATTTTCGAAATCCATCCACAATTGCCGGAGATATAGCGTAACAAATCATGCAAAAAATATATACAAACGAATTGAGAAAGTCCTCCTTTTTGAAATCGGTTAGAAACTAAAACTGGTCTAATCTTTGAAGATCAGTATTGCCCAATGATTGTAATAATATGTCCGTTATTTTGTGTAAAATATTGATTTTCTATCGCATCTACCTCACAGGAAAATATTTTCCCTTTATTAATAAGGTGGGCTGGCTGGTTTAATAATACTAATGCCTTTAATGTAGAGATGTTTAAAATAATGATGAATTATAGGACAATAAAAAAAAACAACACAAACAAAAAAAAACACAATAAAATAATAATCTTGTGCAATATCTTGTCAATAATAATTGCACAAGATGCTTAAGCACTATTCGATTGACTAATTTTGTTTTGGTAAAAATAGTGCATTGTCTTCTTGGTACGAAAATAAGTAAATTGCTTTTGTTTAATTAATCTTCAAGATTTTGGAGCATATATTCTAAAACGATATACTCTATTCAAAATGTCAATATCAATTGAGTTTAGTGAGTGAGCCTCTTTCTAAATAACAGACGTAACGACCTAGTATTTTATTTTCGCAAACCAAGTATGAACAATACAAAAATCCTCCACACGGAAAAGATATATCTACAGGTCAAACGAATGTTTATCTAAACTGCTCAAACTTGACCTTGAGTTCAAACGATCCCTTTACGAAACGAAACGTAACGTATTTTCTTTCTTTCTTTACTTCGCTCTTCCTACTGATTTAAATATAATAAAAAACCAAAGTCACCGTTGGGTATCCTACCGTGGAAGTATTACGTGATGAATGTAAGTGAATGTTTTGAAAAGGAATTTCAGAATGATTTATAACAATATTGGTGAAACGGTGAAGGAAAACCTCGTGAGGAAATCGGCATGTCCTAGAACCAAAAATTCCAAAACATATTGTGTGACTTGCGAAAACCCGTACTGGGTCCATTTTGTGAATTATAGCCCACGGCCAATACCTGCCGGGGTGGCGGATTGTTCGAAAGAGTTACCGTGGCCCTGGCGCACAGGCAACTGAAGGAACACGGGTGGGTTTTAGTCAGTAAGAGCCTGACACGCCCTTCCGCTCCGCCCAGAGTGGGAGAGGATCACAACCAAAAAAAAAAAACACGTGTGGCACTCGGGGACTGCTGCGGTAAAGCTATTGCATAGCATTTTTTATCAACTTATGCAATTATAATTATTTATTTATGCAGTATTTTTTTTTCTTTGATATTAATTCAAATACAGTCGTACCATATACATATCCGTTAAGCTAACGCTCGGCCGAGCTACATGGTAGGCGGAGTGGGGGGTGTTAGGTTTTATTTTCGTTACGGAATTTCTTGATTCGGTCGCCGCGCTCAAAGCCCGCGATAAAAGCTATGCAATAGCTTAAAAGGCCTGGGTATCAGCCCTGGGAACGTTATATTATGCTTATGCTATGCCATGCCGTTAAATATTAAGAAAAAAGGCACAGAATTTTACATAATTATAAAAAAAAAGTTCTGTGTTCGGTTGACTGACAGATAATGCACAGCCTAAAGTTCGAAGCATAAATCTAAAAGATTACAGGGCTTTTCAGTAGAAGATTATGATAATTGATGTATCATTTTCCAGACAGAACGTGAGGACGATAACAATGAGACCTATAAATGAAAGTGTAGTCAAATAGACGCATTCTTTTAAATTTGAACTTTATTTGAATTACATTAAGAACGTACGTCAGCTTGAAATAATACATTTCCTTGTCCACACTGTCATTTATAGTGCGTCATAGTTTTTCTTCCGCACGTTGTATCTGGAAAATAACTCATCTCAAATTATGATATAATTGCTTAATATAAAAGTACTTACAAGGAGAAAGGTAAGGAACTCTGGGCGGGTTAAACCTGAGATTATAGGAAAATGGAACAAGGTTCCAAGGTGCGTTCCTTGCGATGTATGTGTGGTGTGACTATGAATGATAGGCTGAAAAATGATGTGATAAGGCAACGGTGCGGTTTAAAAGAAGATGTAGTGACAAAAATTGAAAAGAGTATGCTTAGATGGTTTGGTCATGTTGAGAGGATGAATGAAGGGCGACTAACAAAAGGTGTTTATAAGGCAGATGTGACTGGAAGCGCCGGGAGAGGTCACCCTAGGAGGACATATAGTGACCTTATAGGTGATGTTCTTCAGAAAGGTCAGGTGCGTAGTACTCGCAACCGGCGTGCGTGTATGACCAGATGTATGAACGTAATCGAGGCAAAAGGAGTATGTAAGGATCGTACCAGGTGACGTTCTGTAGTTTCTGCCTAACCCCATGGGAAGAAGGCATGAGTTTATGTTATGTATGGAATAAGGTTTTATTTTTTAAATTATTTGTAGCTAGGTTTTGTCCGCTACTCCTGTCCGCGTGGAAGTCAACTATATCATTAAAAAATCTGTGGCACTCGGTAATAGTATATTTTTCAATTAAAGAAAGAGTTTTTGTACTCGGATCAGTACTTTCAGAGATTACCTCTTACACACGAACAAACAATTTGACTCTGTTTTAGTTATTTTTCAAAGGTATTTTTCACTTTGTTGTGTTTTCTTTGGAAGCCGGTTGTTTATTTTTTTTTTGTAATAATGTTTTTATTTTTCACTTTTTAGATGTGGGAACTACCCCACACAAATTCGTATACCACAACTTGATATGTAAATAACAGTGACAGGAAGTTATTAAAACATCATCAATATACACTAAGTGGAAAAAATATGCACTATTAAAGATAACTCAAAAACTACTAGTCAGATGTTGATAATTTTTTATGGGACTACATGAGAAGCACCAGCATTTAAATAAAAAAAGAATCATCAAAATCAGTTCACCAAGGTAAGTAATGAGGTAAGACAAAAGAAAAACTGACTTTTATCTTGGTGAACTGATTTTGATGATTCTTTTTTTATTTGAAAGCTGGTGCTTCTCATGCAGTCCCATAAAAAAAAAACATTCATTTCCATTCAAAAAAAGGTGGAGGTTCTCAATTGAGAACCTCAACCTTTTTTTGAAGTCGATTAATTAGTTTATTTAAATATTGGTTGCACTTATTCTAACCAAGCTACATAATTATTATCACTATAATATTTTATGTCATAAGTATAAAAGTACTTGAAAGTATGTTGAACGGATAGAGATCGAACCCATTATCTCTTCATCTTTCAGAATAATCCAGTTACAAGGGTAAAATTATTACAGATTTATAACCGACTTTTACACCAAAACCCCAAACGATTCCGAGGCGGGTCTCACGCCCATTACAAATGTATATTGGCAGATAGGCTGGCGAGCACGCATACATAATAAAAAACCGTACATTTTTGAAGACTGCGCACTATCACGTGGCTCGTGATTCATTACTGATGCTCATTTCCATCTCATGACAAATGATAAATGATTTTATTTCTGTAAGTAGGTTTATACAAACAATTTTACACGTCAATCATATTTTTAAACTAGATGAGGTCGGCGTTTCCTATCTGACTACTCTGAGAAGAAAGGCCGAAACAAACTCAAAGGTCACAGTCTCTTTTAAAGTCCAGACGTAATCTTGATCAGATCATGTGAAGACCATGTAGATTGGTATCTGAAATGGTCTTTTGAGGAAAGAACCACACAGATGGAGTGGACCTGTCCAGTCAGTGCACGCATTTGTCAGTAATCGTGCAGTTCAACTCAGAACTTAAGGAGCTCAACGATTCAGGATTCAGCTCATGGGACCAAAATATAGTCCTTAAAATAGAACGGTAGTTCTATTCTGTAAAGTTCACTTGGAACCTCACTCAAGTGAGCGCACACAATTCGAAAGCGAACTCATTAGTTTTTAAAGTAAGTAAGTATCATCGCGGATTCACAACGAGACACCGTTCGAATTTCAAAGTGATGTTGAGGGAATAGCACAGTACAGAGGTTTTGCGCGAAAATAATAAAATTGATCTGTGAAATATTATACTCCCGAGTTTCTCAACACTGTTCCCCCATTTCTAGGTGCTATATATACAAAGTGACTAAGTGATTATGTCACGAAGATGGACGCAACGTCTTCCAGGCTACTAATAATAACATAATTAACTGTGGTCATTAATTAATCTACCAAGAAAGATTGTTGAAGATTGTTGTTGTGGTTGTGTGTTGATTGTATATTTTGTAGTTTTTGTAAAAAAAAAAATGTTATATATTTTGTGGTGTACAATAAAGAATATATAAATAAAGATTATGACAGTTCACACTTTTATTTCTCATTGGATGGTATTGATTGGAACGAAAAGAATAACGAGGTCGCGACTTACAGAGATGTATGGAAGTAAAAGACGTACCTGATGCACCAACCACAAAAATAATCTAAAAATTCAAAAAATCTAAAATCGTAAAAGGTTGAACCGAAGTAATCCTTTCGCTGTATATTATGTACTAGAAAACAGGCACAATCAAATAAATTAACAACGTTTGAGAGTACCGTCAAACGGGGTGAATAGGGATACAGGGGTGAATCGGAACAAAACTTTAAAAGGAATTTTAACATTGAAATAATATAGTTTGTTGCCCACAAGGGCACAGTGACATTAGAGTCCTTTTTGGCAACAAACTATATTATTCCAATGTTAAAATCCCTTTTAAAGTTTGGTCTCGATTCACCCCTGCATCCCAATTCACCCCGTTTGACAGTAACTGGGCAAACACACATACTATAGCAAAACTGTCGTGACGGTCAAAATGTTATATTTTTTTCGGTCTGGCTTATTTTCGCCAAGTTTGTAGAGTATAAACGTGCGATAAGGACTTCATTCCAATAAATATATATAGGCAGAAGGATGATGAGACCCACATAACATTCAACAATAATCGTTTCCAAGATGATATTATTATGAATAAAATATTTATTTATTTATTTAAACTTCTCGCACATAATAACGTACTATAGTGGACTTAATGCCTTAGGCATTCTTTACCAGACAACCAAGGGTGGTGTAGAGATAAGATGGCAGGTGATCTATTTAACAGGCGTTAATAATTATAATAAAAAATATTAAAAAGATAACATAATTAATTTATAAATAAAATAGGTATACACGTACCTAAAAAGGTTATAAACTTCTAATATACATACATATATATATAATATATAAGTTAAGTATAAGTAAATATCAAGTTAAGTTACCGATATTTATCGAAATGTCAAAGAAATAATATTGGAACAAAAACAATTTAAGATAAGCCAATTTTGTATTCGATTCGTATACAATCACTTATCAGGAATAATAAAATATTGATACATTTATGTGCCGACGATTTGGAGAAAGTTATTATTCTAAGCAATTCTTCTTTGTGAAGGATTTGAATAAGTATTGTGTTTGTCGCAGGTGTAAAGAAGATAGTCTTGCTGAAAGAGGTTTATTTAGAAAACTAAGCGTTTTATTATTGTATTGATTGATCGATTATAAACTCAAACTCAAACTCAAAGCATTTATTTCAATTAAACCATTTACAGGCACTTTTGAACTGTCAAAGAGTCAGTCAGTTAGTCAGAAAGTTGAAGCTAGTTGCCCATTCCAAAACGTAGATCTCTGTGGAGAAGAACGGGCAAGAAACTCCAAGGACACTCTTTTTAAATCAAGATATTACAAAATCCTGGGTACATTATTCTTGTTGCTTCTATATGCGAGAACAATGAAAAAAAATATATAAAGAAACAATTCAAAATGTAACATCAATAATAAAAATAAGCCGTGGCAGTTAAGAGATAACCAGTCTCAACTGACGGCGCCCGTTCACGAACATGACGCGTGGATCAGCACGATCCAGCTCAACCATTTTGTAGGGAACCGAATGATCCAACTTACGCGCCACCAACAGTGAGACATTTAAGTGAGCATGACATAGTCTCAACTGCCATGCTGTCAAGTCAACATAATTATATAATAAACGAAACCATGGTACTCACATTTACAAAATTGATAAAATGCTTCTTGATTATACAAAACTATAGTTTGCTATGTATTATAGCCCAGTAACTGGGTTGTGTAGGTCAGATAGACAGTCCCTCCATGTAAAGTGCTGGTATTCAACTGCATCTGATTTAAGATTAGTTACAGTTGTAATAACAATCATGTCATTGAGTTTAAATAGGCTTTTATTTTTATTATTTTATTTATCTTTTATACAGCTTCTTCTATGTTTTGTGAATGTGAGAACGTTGTAGGCATAACTTGTCGACTGTAGATTTGTAGACCATTTTCTACTTTGTTAAGTACCTGTTACTTGTTGACAGGGCTACACTGTCCTCCCATACCTATTAACACTGTAATTTGAAAACATTGTAAAAGAGTAACCGTGGAGTTTCTTGCCAGCACTTCTCCATAAAAAAACGGCCAAGTGCGACGTGGACTCGCGCACGAAGGGTTTGTCCGTACCACTATCTATAAAAACGCCAAAAAAATCGCGTTTGTTGTATGGGAGCCCCCCTTAAATATTTATTTTATTTTGTTTTTAGTATTTGTTGTTATAGCGGCAACAGAAATACATAATTTGTGAAAATTTCAACTGTCTAGCTATCGCGGTTCTTGAGATACAGCCTGGTGACAGACAGACGGACGGACAGACAGCGAAGTCTTAGTAATAGGGTCCCGTTTTTACCCTTTGGTTAGGGAACCCTCAAAACGACCAATTGTCATAAGTGCCTATGTAGGTTTATGTGGAATCAAATATTTTGATTTTAATTTTCTTGGTTAGACTGGAAGCCAACCCCAAAATAGTATGGAAAAAGCTAGGCAGATGTTGACAATGATTAAGAATAGCGAACTCAAGTTTTTTATACATTGGCATAAGAAGAAATTCCGAAGAGCCATGTGGTTACGATCAGTCCCTAATTGTTTTGCTACGTCTATGAGTAAAATCAGTGACTAGAATTTCACTTTAAGTAAAATAAATAATTGTTTTTTTTACTAATTTTGAATATCATTTGCACGTCATAAAATGACAGTCTATTTTAAATATTTCCAACTCAAACGTAAATTCAAAGCATTCATTTCAAATTTTGAATTGTCAAGGGGTCGGTTAGTTAGAAAAATGAAGCTATTTGCCCATTCTAAAGCGTAGTAGGTACCTATGGAGAAGAACGGGCAAGAAACTCTTTCAAATCAACGTAATATAGTTACAAAAAAATTGGTTACATCATTCATGTTGAAATTATACATGAGAGAAATACGATATAGAAAGTCGTGCACGTTAAAAGCGTCCGTGATAAAAAAAACGTTAAAAAAAAACAATTCTGAATTTAAAATAAGCCATGGCAGCTAAGAGATGACCAATCAAAAGTAATTTAGAAATTACGAAATTTACTATAAACTATAGTTATGTACTTGTACTACTAGTTACTAGTCGTAGTTTTGAATATCATTGTTCAAATAATATCTTCTCCTATTTATTTCACTAATGAACAATGCATTTTAAGTTTTTCTGTAAATTAATGAGGAACCATGCTGTTCTTAAATCGGTTTTGATAAAGGCTTAGTTTTTGATGTTCATTGTTTGTAGTTAAAGACAAATTTTGCTGTTTTCAATAAAATTGTATAGAGTATAGGTACAATATACATAGAGGTCTTTGTCCTTAACCAGGACAAACACAGGCCAGTATCGCTGGCACCACCAATTTCCCAAATCGAAAATGGAACAAAATATTCACTGAATTCGAAAAACAAAAGTTAATTATGACGGATGTGAATTCGAAAATTAAACTTTTTTATTTTGTAATTTGGTATACTCGTATCGTTGTACGCGAGCATTTCAACAGATGCGCCCGTTGGGGATAAAACGCTGACACCATTAATATGCCCAAATTATTTTCAGAATTGTTACTATAATACTTCGTTAATTTTGCTTCAATTCATTTACTTAAACACTTATTATTTATTCACCAAATTATGTGTGAGTTGAATTTTCTAAATTAAATCCTCCAAAATAATTTTAAGATCTTAAATACCACAACGTATAAGACACAATATGAATATAAAAACCCTCAAACGGGTTAAACACCCTAAAATTTCATTAAAACAGGCACCCGAAAATTTTTAAACTCACTCCTAAATATTTAATCAGACAAAGTACTTTTAGGGCTAAAACTCTCGCTACACAAAAAAATAACCTGGAAATACTCATCATTTCATACATGAAACGAGCTTCCAAGTTATTTTACATAAACAAAACTTATATACTTACTCATTACATAACAAACGGAGGCACGACAGCAAATGGTTTGAAAAAAGTATTTTAAAAAAAAAGCACATACGACACTGAACAACGAACTCGATTTTTTGCTTCAAGACGAATAGAGAAAGACTTTTTTTTCACAAGAAGAGTTTTGAAAGCGAGAGAAAAAACGGGAACACCCTGTCGCGTCGACACTCGGAATGTAACTAAGGCCCGTAGATGCGCGTAGCGGGATGCTACGGGACGCTACGAAATCTCGTAGAGGAGCTACGAAACCTCGTAGAGGCGCTACGCCAATTTCGTGTGATGTCTCTTGATATTTTAGGGGTTGAATTTGCATTGTGTAAGGGGTGCTTTGACTTTTATGCTTTTTGGACTTGAATTTTAGTATTTCATTGAAGTTTTTATGATTAAAATTCGAAATATATTGTAATTTTAATCAGATAAAGGAGTACTAAGGATAGGAAGTTAAATTGCTGTTTGATTACGAATAATTTGTCGGAAACCTCTAACTTAGTTACTAGCTAATTACAACGAAAATATACTACGTATATTTTTTAGCTTATAAATAAAAGATTTTACCTTTCAATTTTGTTCGTTTTGCTTTATGTTTATGTATACTTTTGTGAACTAATAACCAATCACCAAAAGCTTATTAAGAGTCTAGCGATTCAGGCAAACCCAGTATTATTTTCTATTGTCTCATCATGAGATATTATGTTAAACATAATTCATGCCGTGGTGAAAATACTGCCAGTCAGCAAGGTTGGTAACCTGAAGGCCTGTCTGCAAAGGGTGTGTCGGACATACTTTAATTTCGTATGTCGTCAAGGCTCTCCTATTTCACATGGCCCATGATAGAATCTTATTGATATTTTTTTGCCGTCTAGTTTCTTATAACATACGTTGTGAAAACACGACCCTAGTAGTGAAGAATACGACACGAAGAGGAGGAAGTTCTTTTTTAACATATTATTTCAATGGTAAGTATCTTAATTCGACATATTGTTTTCAAGCTATTGCATAGCTTTTATCGCGGGCTTTGAGCGCGGCGACCGAATCAAGAAATTCCGTAACGAAAATAAAACCTAACACCCCCCACTCCGCCTACCATGTAGCTCGGCCGAGCGTTCGCTTAACGTGTATGTATATGGTACGACCGTACTTGAATTAATATCAAAGAAAAAAAATTCTGCATAAATAAAAAAAAAAAAAAAAATATAATCGCATAAGTTGATAAAAAATGCTATCCAATAGCTTTACCGCGGCAGTCCCCGAGTGCCACACGTGTTTTTTTTTTTAATATTCAATTTTTACCGTCCGGAGCGTGATCACCAGATCGGGAAAACTTTTAGTCAACCTGGACACGTATTGGTTCCCCAACAATGACAATAAGCTCACCTCCTGTTAAATAGGACTTAAACATAACTAGCGAAAGATGGGTGTACTAATAGGTACACCTCTACCTAACCCTTCGGGAATTATATGCGTGATGATACGGAACAAATAATACAAAAAAACAAACCTGACAATATAACTGTGGACCCATAATCCCCTCTGGAAACAAAGGTCAACTAAATAAAACCAAATTAAACAATTGAATGTTAAAATAATAATAATTTCCACTCAAACAATTTAATTCTTTTGAATCTCCCAAAGGGCTTTTTTTTGGAATGGACTCAATAGACCTGAGAAATTGAATTAGAACTGTTTTTCCTGTTGTATTTTTATAATGGCAGCTATTTTTGTCTGATGAATGAAATTTTTTATCGATAAATGTTACTACGCAATAAAGGGATATTTGGATGACAGTTCTATAATCCCTTCTTCAGATATGCATTGTTTGACACTCTTGTATTAATTTGATTAATTGACATTATCCTATTTTTATTCTTTGACATTTCTGTTTTATCGTAAATTGACATTTTTGAAATATTTTATTACTTTGGTACTCGTTTTGACATTGTAGTTTTTATTTGAAATTTAATTAACTGTCAGGGGAGTATTATATTGATTTATCCAACACTCTAGCTCTTTCTATCATTTTTATTTGATATTGTGAAATGAATAATTAATTTATTGAAATCGATACTAACATTTGTACACCTAATGGCACCTAAAAACCATAGAGAACTCACAAACTCATTGTTATAGCGGCAATAGAAATAAATCATCTGTGAAAATTTAATCTGTCTAACTATCACGGTTTATGAGATACAGCCTGATGACAGACGGACAGACAAACGGACGGACAGCGGAGTCTTAGTAATAGGGTCCCGTTTTACGTCCCCTTTGGGTACGGTACCCCAACAAGTTCTTAAAACTAGTTGTGTAGTAAACTTGTCAAAAAGCTGACTTTACGTAGCTAAGTAAAATCAAAGTACGTTTCTGTAAATTTTGGCACAATAGAAAAGAAAGTCCAATAAGTAAATAAGTACACTATTTTTGCATATAAACATACCTAAGTAAGTATAAATATAGCAAACGGGAAGTTGCTACCTCTCGTTGCTTATTTTCGTCCAGAATCCTGTTTTTCAAGTGACTATGACAAATGAGGGTCGTGGCAGTTTGTACTTTGTAATAACAAGCGGCTTCCAACATTGAGCTGAGTTGCTTTTGTTTTTTCAGGGTTCCGTAGATTGGAGGGAGCTAATGGGACCCTTGTGATGCCTGTAATGTGTGTATTTTTGATTGCCAATTACGATTTCTTTTACTGTATTGGCAGCAATGGTGAACAAAATTAAACTCATGTGAAGAGGTCTGATTGGCTGTTGATACGATGGCTTTGGAATGGGCAACTAGCTTCATCTTTCTGACTGACCGACCCCTTGATAATTCAAAAGTGCCTGTAATTGGTTTATTTGAAATAAATGCTTTGAGTTTGAGTTTGAGTTTTGAGTTTGATAATTCAGTCAACCAATCACAGCAATTGGCTTGCGTTTGATAATTTGGTAGTTAATATTTATGTTGATTTTTCTTACAGAAACTGGTTGTAAGTGCTGTTGAAACAAATAACAATTTGAATTTCTAATTTGCTATATTATCTTGTAGCGGCATCTACAAACTCCACATGCGAGTTACACGTAACACTGACGTCACGCAAAATCCTGCATCGCGCAAGCAGAGTTTACCGCGCAACTAGCATATATACAACATCCCGACATCAACCGTTGGGCAGTTGCCCACCAGACAACACCCGTCGGGTCAGAGGATCCTCCCTTTTCAATAGAGTATGAGTGAGCTTAACATCCTGTTCCTCATACCTCTAAAATCTACTAGCTGATCCGACAGACGTCCTTTCCAAATTGTAACGATTGATATAACGTATTTCTGACATATATATAGATGGACTTGCATAAGAAATAAGTGGCCAAAAGAACCACGAACTCCATATTCACAGGTATCTCAAAACACGCACATCTGTCAAGCGACCTTTAGAAGGACGCTTTTCTATGACGTAAGATTTGTTTGACAAATGAATACTTATACAATGTTTGTTTGTTTGTCCTCTATCGACTCCGAGAGTGTTATTCTCAATTCGATTAAGAAACTAAAAAACATCATAGTTCGTCTATAAAACACAAGTCAAGTCAAGTCTAGTTTAAATAGGTAATTATAGTGCAGGGATCACCAATTAGTTTAATGAAAAAGGGACCCCCAACGGGGGGTCCGTTTTTTTAAATATATTAGGTCCTTACATATGAAATTGCTGTTTTATAGAACTGGCCACTTTGATCTCAAAAAGCCGGCGTTTGGTTAAGAATTCCAAATTCAAATTTATTTCAATTTAAAGCGTGTCTATTTGTGTTTCGAATGTAATAATTCATTTGTTTTCGCGCCATTTAATTTTGCTTTGACATCATTTTGTGCTCATTATGGAAAACATAAAATATCGCATTATTTTCGAATACGAATTCCATCGTGGCACTAGCGCTGCAGAAACAGCTCGAAGGATTAATAATGTGTACGGAGAAGCCATTGTAAAAGAAAACACAGTACGATTTTGGTTCCAACGCTTTCGTTCTGGAAATTTTGACCTCCAGAACAAACCTCGTGGAAGGCCGGAGACCCTAGTTGTCAATGAGGAATTGAAAGTGATCGTGGAAGCGGATCCATCTCAAACCACTTCAGAGTTAGCTGTAGGCTTCGGTGTGAGTGATAAAACCATTTTGAATCATTTGAAACAAATTGGAAAAGTGAAAAATCTTGATAAATGGGTACCGCATGAACTAAGTGAACCAAACCAACAAACAGCTCGACTGCTGCGTCACGTTACTCAACCGTCACAATAACGAGGGGATTTTGAATCGTATCATTACTTGTGATGAAAAATTGATCGTATACGATAGTCGGAAATGCTCATCACAGTGGTTAAATCCAGGAGAACCGGCTAAATCCTGCCCCAAGCGAAAGTTGACTCAAAAAAAGGTACTGGTTAGTGTCTGGTGGACCAGCGTTGGTGTCATCCACTACAGCTTCTTAAAGTCTGGTCAGACGATTACGGCAGATCTGTATTGCCGACAATTGGAAACCATGATGGAAAATCTAGCCGTTATTCAGCTGAGATTGGTCAACCGCTCTAGCCCACTGCTGCTTCAGGACAACGCCAGATCACACACTGCACAACAGACGGTGGCGAAACTAGAGGAGCTAGGATTGGAATGTCTCCGTCACCCACCATACTCCTCGGACCTTGCTCCAACCGATTACCACTTTTTTCGGATTTTGAATAATTTCTTAATTGGAAAAAAATTCAATTCAGATGAGGCAGTCCAAAATACCTTCAAAGATTTTGTTGATTCTCGCTCCCGAAATTTTTTCAGCAAAGGAATCAATGAACTCCCTATAAAATGGCAAAAGTGCATAGATCACAACGGTACCTACTTTGATTGATTAAATAAAAAAAATGTAAAAAAAAAATTGTGTTGATTTTTCCATATAAAACATCAATTTCATATGTAAGGACCTAATATAATATGACTTTTGCGGTCCGTTTAGATACTAGCTAAAAAGATTTTAAAAAAATTTGTAAACCAAAAACTTGAATATTGTTTTATGAGGTAATAAAAAACAAAAATATAAAAGTAAATAATTAATATAAATGTTCTCGTTTACTCTTAAATTACATTGTAAAGACTAATTGTATACAAAAATTATACAAAACTTCATCAAGGTCAAAAAGGTCAACTAAAATAGTTAATAAAACATGTTAAAATATTTTTGGCAAGTCTTTTACAAGACTTGCTGAAAACAAGTATCACACTTGTATAAAAATCTGGAGGACTTAAGTATCACAATTTTTATTTATGGGTGTAAACGTGAGGTTAGACTGTTAAATTAATCACCTATACTGAAAAACAAAAACAATACTATATAAATATGTTTTATATTTTTTAGTAATATTTATAAATATAATTTGTATGTACAGTCACCAAAAGAGATAAGTAATCAGGGTCGTTGGATATTTAAACTTTAGTAAGAAACCGATGGATGTTTTCGAATGAAATTTAATTTGATAAATGACATCTTTGTTTTCTATTACTTAAATTGAATTTTATTCGAAAACATCCATCGGTGTCTTACTAAACTTCAACTATATCGTCGACCCTGGTTAATTATCTCTTTTGGTGACTGTACATATATGATGACATAATAATAAGTTTATTGTACAAAGAGAAAACACAAAATGACTTAAAGTTAGTGATACACATAACATGTGTACAAGTGGAGGTCAGAAAACAACTTGGACTGCTGGCTCCTTAACTAAGTAAAAAGATGCTTGTATCTCAGGAGCCAAAGTTCCTCTTAAACATTGATTAATTCACAGTACTCAATATTTGTTTACATGCCACAATGTGAACTTAAATCGTTGGTTTTACAAAAACATGGTCATTGTCGAGCCTGTCGTGCACAGCAAATTATAAAAGACATTTTAACCATAAATTAAATACACATAAAACATTCCAACCACCTAACATTTCTCACATAATATTCTTAAACTATTTACGTCACACGTATCCAAAATGGCGTCGGAAGACCGTTATTTTTATCTTGACACCATTGGCTGTCAGTAACGTCTTCTAAAATACTATTCAGTCTAGAAATACCGTATATTTTTGCTTCTTATCTTTCTGTTCGCTCCCTTTTAGGTGAAAAGGTGTTATCGGTATGTACTTAGGGTTATCAAAGTCGTTTGGTACCTATGTTTGGTACTTGGATATCATACTTAGGTCGTCGAAATCTGAGATTAACAAACTTACATCGAAACTCTACATGCCGATCTATTTTGTAAGAATCTCACGGTGGAGTTTCTTGCCCATTCTTCTCCATACGAAACTACCTTTTGGAAGGGGCAACTAGAAAGAAATAAAGAAGAAAGAAAGAAAGAAAAAGTATTTATTGAGACTCGCACAGAATTATCAGAAACGAAACCAAACACACTTGTTGAAATAAAAATACAAAAAAATAAAATAAAAACAAAAGTAAAATGAAAATAACAACAGTAAGTCCTGTATGAGGCCAAAAGGCCCCTATCTCAGCATGATGGTGCGACATTTAAAAAAAAATTGTGTCGCAGCGCTGGTATTCTGATAGGGCCTACTAGAATAAATTCAATTTTTTTTTTTGGTAAATTGTGACATTCAAAAGGGGCTTTTATTTGCCTCTTTGAAATAAATGATTTGACTTTGACTTTGAAGAATCTCACCGTAAAAACTTGAAAGTGAAGTGAACCGTCAATAGTGTCAAATCTCAGCATACGTGGAATGACCGCTCACTTCAAGCTAGCACAGAATAGACCCAATGAAGTTTTGTGAAGGTTTTATTTAAAACTAAAAGAGAACTGTCAAAAAAAAAACACGTGTGGCACTCGGGGACTGCCGCGGTAAAGCTATTGCATAGCATTTTTTATCAACTTATACAATTATAATTATTTATTTAGTTTTTATTTATGCAGTATTTTTTTTTCTTTGATATTAATTCAAGTACAGTCGTACCATATACATACGCGTTAAGCGAACGCTCGGCCGAGCTACATGGTAGGCGGAGTGGGGGGTGTTAGGTTTTATTTTCGTTACGGAATTTCTTGATTCGGTCGCCGCGTTAAAAACCCGCGATAAAAGCTATGCAATAGCTTAAAAAAATATGAAAGAAAGGGAGAGTAATGTACATAGATAGTCTGCTTTATGTTCCACGTTTTGTACATGATGTATAAATAAATACATTAAAAAACATAGGCAGTCATGGGGCTTGCCGACAGGAGTGAAAACTTCAAGCTTTACATAACAGTGGTTACTGCTGGCCAAGCGCAACACGTCATACTCATAGCTATACAGGGTCAAATTAAATTAACTAGCAAAACTCCGCCAGCGTGATGAATATCGATATTTAAACATGATAAAATAAAAACAAATCAATTAGATGTTTTTTTTTTTGCGGGTTTATCGATCGCAGAAAGTTTATTTACATGACTATCACTTTAAAAAAATATTTTTTGTTTTGTGTAAACTTCACAGACGTGATTAGTATCCATATCTATACACAATAACAATTATATTTTACCAACTCTTACTTAAAGAAACAACACTACCAAAAATCGTTGACCCCTAAAAAACAAAGACCATTTTTTTTGTTCTAATGTTTATCGTGTTTAGATATCGCTACTTATCATGCCCGCAGAGTTTCGCTAGCTAATTTAATTTGACCTTGTAGATATATTGTCAAATTTTGCATGTCAGTGACGTGAACCCATTAGAATTTCCCCACCAAAAATCGCTCAAGGCGCAAAAAAAAGTTTTCACTTCAAAAATCACAACAAAATATCACTCCTGTGTTTTCCGCTACAGAAGTAGGCAGAGGTGTAAACAACGCCAACATTCCGCCGCATGTGGCGAACCTATTGCTATTAACCGGGCATTTTATAATGGAAATTTGCAGCAATTGTCCGACACAACAGTCCGAGAATTAAATAGAACTTCATGTTTAGAAAGGAATAGAATAGAAAACAACGCAACGAAACACGTCAAAAAAAACACACAAACACGTCATCTAGTGTAAGTAGGAACAGATTAATAAAAAAACAAAAACACGTGGAGCTGCATCCACTTCCGCAATATCGGGGAATCCCACCCATCTGCGCACGCGCTGAGAAACGCCGAAAAACGGTCTGGAGGACCATTATTACTGTCGGTGGTTTAACAGTCGGAGTCCGCAAAACCAATGAGGTAGTCCAACAATACACAAACTTTTTTTTTAATAATGATATTCCTTCTTTTCTGCCTTAATTTTACTACTACTATTATTTACTAGCTTTATAGCCCGTGGCGTCGCCCGCGTGGAGGTCGAACAAATCCTGTAAATCCTGCTCTGTTAAAAATACACATTTAAATACTTAGCTACCTATGTGCCAACTTTCATGGTGTTCGGTCTAACGGTGTTGGAGTTCACTCTAGACTCACAAAATGTATTACTTATTTTTATTTTTATAAACTCATAACAGAGTACTAAAGTTTCTAATAATATTTATAATTAATTATAATTAAATATTAATTAATTATAATATTTTTTTTTTATTTTTTTTTATTTCTATTTCAGTCGTGATTCGAAAGACACGTAGCGCCATCTAGCGTCTTAAAACAATTATGACCATCAAAAGTTATTCTTCATTCCCTTGGGAACAGTACTCTATTTCTGGATATAAAGTACCCTATATCCTTTTCTGTACCCCTGACAACGTATATGCAAAATTTCATGATGATCGGCTCAGTGGTTTAGGCGTGAAAATGCAAACAAACTTTCTTTCGCATTTATAATATTAGTTAGGATTGCAAGAAATTAACTACCATAGTGTTATTGGAGCCAGCAGTAACGGATGCTGTTACGAATATTCTTTTAAAACTAATGCCCTTTCTTACTTCTAATAATTCAAGTCTAGGAAAGATAATTTATTATTTTTATATTTCTCATTCCGCTTCAGAAACTGTAAAAGGGATATATTGTAATATTGTTTCACGGGAGAGTTGGCAAGTAATACAAGATTTATAAAATGTTCTATTCGATAACAAAGGGTTTTTAAAGTATGTAGGACAAAGAAAAAAAATTGCCTGAGAACTTATGGTAAGTACTCGTAAAGTTAATTAAGTATCATCATACCATCACCATTATTATCATAATTTTCTCATTATCTACTTCTTTCTAGATGACCGGTTATACATAATTCAGATTATACATAAGTAATACTACATCATTAACTTTTGTACCAAGACATTGTATGAAACTAGCTAATTATGTACTATTTATAAATTTGATATGATGGTTAGTTACTTTATTCTGTATTTTTTTTTTTTTGTTAAAATAATTGTCATTTGATGCTATGATTTACAGATTTAATACAAAAATATACGTTTTTGCCAAAATATTACTTTAATTTTTAATAGGAGACATCTGGCCCCTTCTACTAAACTAGTCTGGGCGAATCTACCCTTGCACATTTTAAAAACTTACTTCTGGCCCGCAGGCCAGTTTTTACGCGGACGAGCTGTCCCTTAACCCAAAAAAAAACAGAAGGAAAACAGATGCAGTCCGGTTGTCGTGAAAATTATGGTAGTGGGATTTGACTTCACGGTGTCAAAAACGCTCTCTAGGTAAACACAACATCTTACAGCACAACTATTTTCTTAAAGTCCCCCAGCAAACTTCGTGCTTCATCAGTCGTCGGATTTTTATCACTGCAGTTAGCTTAAATCACCACACTTTCTCATTGCGTGTGATTTCAGACCACTCTAAGTCCAGCTTATTAGCAATGACTTCCTAGATAGTCAACCAGTAAGGACTAGACTAACAATCAGTCATATTTACCTTACAGTCTTATCAAGGGCCTTTTTTTAATCGTGTGAAAATCCTCATAAATGTTCTCCACCCAGGTAGGTGAAGGGGTCTGTCAGACTCTTACTGACTAAATCCACTCCGTTCCCTCGTACACCTGCGTCGGGGGCTGCGGGACTTCCACTGCCCCGAACTGGTGATGGCTCGGTCTGTGCGGGCCACGTCTCATAGAGGGGAGTGAGGTGTTGAGCTTATCAAGGGCCTGGGGTATCGTGTTACCAAGCAACTGGGTTATGGAGGTCAGATAGGCAGTCGCTCCATGTAAAATACTGGTATTTAGCTGCAGTCGGATAGACTGGAAGCTGACCATAACATAGTCGAGAAAAGGCTAAGTAGATAATGATATTTACAGTATTTTCTACTAAGAATACTCATTGTAACACCTTCACAGTTCGATAACAAAGGTACCGACTCTGCTATAAGGAAAATTATCTTATTTCCTAAAGAAAACGGAGCATGAGAATAAATTACCCGAATTTAATTTGATCCCTTTAACTCATTTGCCTTACTCCTATAATTCATGGGGTATATTTTCTGGAATTTTGTGCACGATAAGCTTATGCTTATCCGTAAACCGTATTTTTTTAAAGTAAGTGCTCGGTCTGGGAACGATTCTTATGCCAAAAATATAGTTTTTAGATTTTGTCTGTTTGTCTGAGTGTATTTTCCAGCATCACGCAAATACTACTTGATAGATTCTGTTAAAATTTTGCATATAATAATATATTCCCTATACATCTGGTTAATATACACTTCACTTTAAACAGCTCTATTTGCTACGCCAGTTCGAGATTTAAATAAAATCTTTGATATGTTACCTCCTTGGTTGCCATGGGTCGAAGTAAAAAGTTCGTTCCATTTTTAAATAACATAACATGATTTTTTATAGTAATTTAATCGGCCGCTAAATAAGAAAGATATGGATTTTCATACTAATATTGCCGGCCGCTGCTCGCATGTATTTGACCAGTACAGCATTTTAGATTTATCTCGAAGAATGTTGTCAAAATAATGCTCAAATTTCCAAGCATGTTTGAGAAAAACCTATTTTCCTTTCTTGTTATTTGCGACCTTATATTAAGATTTTTTTGGATTTGTTTAAACCTACTTACCGATCCAATCCACAACATTTTGAAATTATAGTCAACCCAAAAAAAAATATCACATTCACGTAAAAAAAAAATCAAAGCCGAGATATATGTAAACGTTAATCCGAACAAAAATGAAATTGTATTATCATCGAACGATCACGAAATAAATTCGAGCAATTCTAGAATCTATTGGGACCTTCAGGGTCCCAAAAATTGACCTCTTTAATTAAGGTAACGCTTTAGGGTCAAAATCGATACGACCCTTGAAAATTGGAAGAATGCTACCTGTTAAATTGTGTTAGAATGGCGTCTTGTTGTGCGATAAAAGGCTAGAATTGAGAAGATTTCTTAAGGTAAAGTAAAAATTATAAATTGCAGGTACAGTAGATTATTATGTAATAGTTAAAATATGGGTTATTCTTGTACAATCTACCTTATATTAGGCATGCGACATTATTAGAACACGAGAGAATTAATATAAAATGAATAGCAATGATGACACAGATAAATTATTTTTACGGTAGATAATACACTTGAACAATAGTCGGCTTCAGAAGAATTATATTTTGTGTAGGAATATTATTGTAACATAATCATTTTATTCCAGGTAAATCGCCTTCGCATTGCAGTTTTTTAAAGAAGAGTGAAAGAACATTATCTTGCCACTTCGTTATAGTTGCGTATGTATTTATTATTTTAATTACATTATAATTATTAATATTCTAGTGATATTTGTTTTAGAAGTGGGTAAGTATGTATGTATGTAAGTATATTCTCATAATATTTATTTTATTTTAAGTGAATTGTTTTTGATTGTATGTATTTAATTTTCTCTTTTACTCTTACATACGCTGTCTACATCTATTTATCTATGTACTTTTCTATAGCAAGTACGCTGGAAAAGATTTCTTTAGAAATAAGCCTCACCTTTGTACCTATTTTTCTGTTATTTTCTTCTTGTGTATTTATATATTTGTGTATACATAAATGGTTAAATAAATAAATAGTTACATACATAATATTTATAAAATATTCTAAAACATTTTAAAAGAGTAACGTTGGAGTTTCTTGCCCATACTTCTCCATACGAAACCACCTTTTGGAAGGGGCAACTAGAACCAATTCTATTTGTTTTGCAAATTTTGACGTTCAAGAATGCCTCTTATGTGCCTATTTGAAATTAATGATTTGACATTGACGTTTGAAAAAAAATGTACATAAGGGCAGGACGAGAATGATCATGAGTTACATTACATACGTCAACTTCAAGGCGTTCGTGGTGCGAGTACCGAATTGTTACTTGTCCGTCGTCTTGGAAGAAGACTTTTGGCCACAGGACGTGGTGTTCCGTCGCTTCCGCGGGCAAATACCACAGGACAGCACAAGGACAATTAGCTAGTGAAGTGAAGTGTTACTAACATAGTTTTAAGCAATATTTATTAACACAAGTTTCAGTTTTATTATGTATGTTATTTTGTATTTTGTGTATTTTATCTATGGGCTTCAGTTGCCTGACAATAAAGAAATTATTATTATTATTTTAAAGATGGGCTAGACCAAAGAAACAATGAATGTGTTAAAGACGAAGAAGAAGTGAAGAAAGCGAGTGTGTCCTAGGATTACGGCAGAATAGAAATGGATGGAAGAAAATGACCATGCTGTGCTGACCACAAATAAATTGACATAAGGATAGGAAGTAAATAAGACGGGGGCTGATTCAGTAGAGAGCGTTACATTTACTAAAGCATCATTATTAATTATAGTCATAATATTTAATAATTTCGGGTTTTTGACTGTAATAAACACCCTACGCACTCACACTCACATCATCATTCTACGTCTCCTTACACTTCACATGCACACTACACATACATTACACTATACCTATGTTTTTTTAAATTCAATATTTTGTTTTTTTTTTGTTTAGTCAATTTAAACATATCTGTTTTTTTTTTTCACTTCCTCGATATTTAATTTGTTTAGAGTTTATAAAAATTACCACTGCAATGTTAATTATATTTAATTCGGGGTGAGAGCCTGGTGATCCGTCACACAGGGTATCCTAGTATGGACGCCAGTCTCTCACAAAGGATCATATTATATGTATTGTTGTCGAAACGCTTGTCTCTATGTTTATAAATATGTGAACCTTTGTGAAGAGAGAAAATAAAGATATTATTATTATTATTATAATTAAAGCTGTTTAAATACGATAACGATTTGCTGTCATGTTATTAATCACTGAAGCGATAGTTAAAAGGTGATGAAAATAATTACAAACCTAAAAGCATTTTTTTTTCCTTTTTATCACAAGCAAAAAATTTAAATTAGCTTCGTGTTTTTCCAATCTAAGATTAATTAAAACCGACAAGTAGTCAATGAGTGAGAATCACACTGAATTGAAGCTTATAAAAGTCGGTTTCACAGTATCTTTTTAAACAGTATGTCAAGTCAGTATTTATTTCATTTTTTTTTTTTTTGCCTAAGAATGTGACGGATAAGCTGACAGTAATTTGCAACCAAATTTAATACTTCCGCATTTCTTTAAGCTTACAAACCCTAAGAAACGTTTTGAAAACTTAACTAGCAAAGTTTTCAGTAGCAGTATTTCTAAATTCAAACAAAATTTAATTGGTACAAAGTAAGCGACAGCCTACTACAGTAAGAGTCCTCAGAAATACGTTTATGCCAAGGAACTTGGTTATAGGTACGTAGTAGAGTATGTGGGGTAAGATCGGTGCTGGGATAAGACCGTACCAATCAAATCTGCCCCGGAGGCTGGGTAGAATAAAATGGCACAAAACTCAATATGGTTAGTATTAAAAAATACTGCCAAATTTGCCAGGAATTAGATTTGTACGGTCTTATAAAAGGCGACTAACAAAAGGTAGAACACGACAGATGTGAGTGAAAACGTTGGGAAGCTCTAGAAGAAACATTAGTGACCTTATTGGTGATGTTCTTCAGAAAGGTCAGGTGCGTAGCACTCGCAACCGGCGGGCATGTATGACCAGATGTCTGAACGTAAACTATATAAGCAAAGGAGTATGTCAGGATCTTTGAGCTACTTAAGTCCTGACTTCCTGAGGTGAGCTACACGATTACTAACACATGCGTGCACTGACTGGACTGGTCCACTCAATCTGTATGGTTTTTCCTCAAAAGACCACTTCAGACACAAATCTACATGGTCTTCACATGATCTGACCAAGATTATGTCTGGACTTTAAAAGAGACTGAGACCTCTGAGATTGTTTCGGCCTTTCTTCTCAGAGTAGTTAGATAGGAAACGCCGACCTCATCTAGTTTAAAAAATATGATTGACGTGTTTGTACAAAATTTACTTACAGAAACAAAATCATTTATCATTAGCAGGTGGCTTTCTGTAGTCTCTGCCTACCCCCATGGGAAGAAAGCATGAGTTTATGTTTGTATCCCAGCGATAAACTTTTCCCTACATACTTACGTTAACTTTTATCTAAAGGACGACCATAATATTTATCTTACCTTCGTTTGTATGCGAGGTATACCAACAACCTTTATTTATGTAGACATAGATGTCGGTACAATGTTATTTTAACTCGGAGACTACATTGGCAGTATTTGTATTTGATCGTTTACGTTTTTGTAATACTACGGGAGTGAGTAGGCATTGAAAATGTTGGTGTAGTAGACATAGTCCTTTCGTTGGTATTGTTCGTCGAATCGTTGAGCTCCTTAAGTTCTGAGTTGAGCTGCACGATTACTGACAAATGCGTGCACTCACTGGACAGGTTCACTTAATTTGTATGGTTTTTCCTCAAAAGACAATTTCAGACACAAATCTACATGGCCTTCACATGATCTGACCAAGATCATGTCTGGACTTTAAAAGAGACTGTGACCTCTGAGTTTGTTTCGGTCTTTCTTCTCAGGGTAGTCAGATAGGAAACGCAGAACTCATCTAGTTTTTAAGATATGATTGACGTGTAAAAGTGTTTGTACAAACCTACTTACAGAAATAAAAGAAATAATCTTTATTACATTATTTTTATCTTTAATGCAAATTGGTCTAATTTATGTTTTACGAATTTATTGTTTGTTAGACGTTATTTATCTGTTGTATTGTAGTAATATTATTGTTATAGCTCTACAATAAAGATTTTTTTTAATACTAAAATCGTAATTTAAAGGACAAGGCACTAAATAACCTTTTGGTTTGCCTAAAAAAAGTGAACCAGAATAATAATGATAGTTATAATGCGGAACCAACATTCAAAATTATAGAAATAAAACCTTCTCTTTGTATTAATTCAATTAAATAATTAAATTAATATATTTGTATAAATATAAGGTTTTATTTAGAGTCACAATTGAAAATAGGTAGCTGCTGTAAGTAAAACTGATTCAAAAACCCAAATAATCCCGAATGGATGACTCGAAGCTACTAAACAGCCTAAGGGGTTCCTCGAAATACAATATTCTAGGTAAGAACTACATTTGAGAACTAGTTAAAACTTAGTTAATTGAGTCACAAATCTTAATTAGATTTAAAAGCATAGAGGCAATAATTAAGTCTGATATATATATATTGTAAAGTCAAGGAAATACATTGCTAAGCAAACTGACTGCCACCTTAAATTGTCCGTAAATTCAAATCACAATAGACTGTCATGAAGGCTGAAACATGGCAAATTGACGTACGTTGTTAATTTGCTTGCCTATTAATTTCCCGGACTGTACCTTACACTGTCACGCCACGCACATGTTGGCTGGTAAATAATATAAAACGACAAAAACAAATAAGCAACAAGCAAAATTAATCACAAAACACAACCTTATAAATTCACAACGAATTTCATAAAGATTATTCTGTGTCACCGTGTTGATCTACTGAATATTTTATACTGTGTGCCCTGGGCTCGAATTAAGGGCAAGCCACGACCGTGAATGGCTGAAAAGAGGCTGTAATTACGGCCTGAAATATTCAGCCGGAATAAACTGAGACACCGGCTGTGACGTCATCGGGTAGGGTTGGCAAAAAAGGCGGATGTGTGAAAATAATACTTTAGTTGAGATTTTTTTACATTGATATTTTAGTAGAAGAACGTTGTAATAAATAATAAGTTTATTACTATCTACCGATTTTTTTGTAAGAGTGACCGAATTAAGTAGGAATTATATACCGTGTAATTATTGAAAATGAAAGCAATCAGGAATAGAAACAGTCTACTAGAGACACACAGCACCGAATCGCCGTGGCGGCAACTTTTAGAGACGGCATTATCAATAAAATTCGTGGCACCGAAAGTGTGAGCAGTGCAGAACTTCTGTCACGAGCCGTCTTCAAAGCCCGCGTGTCTCCGTTAACTCGCACTGTGACACAAATTACGTATATTTGTATCGCAGTGCGAGTAAATGATGAAATGCTTGGTTTGTATGACACGTGACGACACTGTCGCCTCTAGCGGCGACCGCCGAAAAGACTCCGTGCTTTGAGACTAGAGACCATGTCAAAGAATGTAGGGCATTGCCCAGCGCTGTCTTAAGTTTAACACTAGCAGTATTTACTAAATAAATACATACAACAAATTCTCTACGGGAACCGTGTAATAAATTCAGTGCATACTCGTAGATATATCGGACACTGTTATTGCACACATTTAAACTATAGTACGCTCAAAACTATCTAAACTTGAGTAAGTGCTTAAGTATCTTAGATAGTCCATCGAACATAAATTGTCTTAAGTGTCAATAATGTCCGAGACTGCTATTATTATTATTATTATTGGACATTAAGAGGGCAGTGAACTGAGGTAAAATGGTGACGACTTTATGGCCGAATAATGCAAATTATCAACATAGATCCAGGTTGACACTACATTATTTTACTTTAAATATATTTTAGTAAAAAAGTTCCTTACGGTACACTCGCGGAACGAAAAGATTAATTTATATAAACTAAAGAAGGTATTTAAAAAAAAAAATTACCGCATATTGGACACAATGTCATGTCACTCAAACTCAAACTCAAACTCAAAGCATTTATTTCAATTGAACCATTTACACGCACTTTTGAATTGTCAAAGAATCGGTCAGTTAGTCAGAAAATTGAAGCTAGTTGCCCATTCCAAAACGTAGATCGCTATGGAGAAGAACGGGCAAGAAACTCCAAGGACACTCTTTTTAAATCAAGATATTACAAAATCCTGGGTATATTATTATTGTTGCTTCTATATGCGAGAACAATGAAAAAAAATATATATATTAAGAAGCAATTCAAAATATAAGATTAATAATAAAAATAAGCCGTGGCAGTTAAGAGATGTCCAGTCCAACTGACAGCGCCCGTTCACGAACATGACGCGTCCTTGCCAAACTATATTTTTCATTTGTAATAATATAAGAACATTGTCTGGAAAATAATATTAAGGGTCTTGCACGCTGCAAGTAAAATAATATTAAGCCTACTGCACGCTGCAAGTAAAATAATATTAAGCCTCTTGCACGCTGCAAGTAAAATGATATTAAGACTCTTGCACGCTGCAAGTAAAATAATATTAAGCCTCTTGCACGCTGCAAGTAAAATAATATTAAGCCTATTGCACGCTGCAAGTAAAATAATATTAAGCCTCTTGCACGCTGCAAGTAAAATAATATTAAGCCTCTTGCACGCTGCAAGTAAAATAATATTAAGCCTCTTGCACGCTGCAAGTAAAATAATATTAAGCCTCTTGCACGCTGCAAGTTAAATAATATTAAGTCTCTTGCACGCTGCAAATAAAAGTTGCTCTAAAGCTGTTTTACCTTTTCATTCTCTGTCTGTAAATTATAAGAAGTGGCGTTGTTTTTCCATCCTTTACATAGAAAGAGAGAGATGATAATAATATGAAAGAAAAAGGAGTGAAGATAGTGTGACAGCTGACAGGGGAGAGTGGAAGAAAATAACGGGCAGCGCCGACTCCAACTAACATGGCACAAGAGCAGGAAAAAGAAGAATATAATCGGACAGTTTTAGAAGCAATGGTAAAGAAAATGGTTCCTAAGTGGTTATTTTTCCTATCTTGCAGGCCGTCATCCTTTTTGCCAACATAAATAACAAAACAAAATTACTTACCTCAAAGATAATTATTTATTTTTATGATGACATTGACAGAATATTCATTGACCTTTTGCCCGAAGCCTTTTGTAAAATTTATTTTTGCCCGCGGCTCCGCCCGCGTGGTTGTCAGAAATCTGTCTAGCATTAATGCTGAAATTAACCTTTTTGGCGCAGCCATGTTGTTGTTAAAAATTACTTTCACTTTTTTATTTGTATTTTGTGTTTCACGAACTGTGTCCAAATAAACTTTATTCTTTCTTTCTTTCAAATAATCGCACGGAAACTTACTACCGGGATAAAAAGTATCGTATGTGTTAATCCTGGTTATAAACTATCTTTGTGTCAAAATTACATCCAAATCCTACTAATACCAGAATAATAATGATTGAAATACTATCGTGAATGCATGCAAGCCTAGTAGTTTTTGTTAGGTTATTGCTCAAAAAATGGTGAACAACTTGTCGTGAACAAAATACCGACTTATATGCATGCAACGTAACTTATCAAGATAAAAAGTATCCAGCGCCCTAATTGCGTAACACACTATCAATCAAAATCTGAATCATATTGGAGGAAATTGCTAAGCCATTGCTTCTTAAGTTCAAAAACTTTGTCTGACCAACAACGTAAATAAAGCAATGAATGTTGTAGAACTGTCAAAATGAAAGCCATTCCTACTGTTAGCGTGTCATGCAATTACTCCGCAGCTCATGGTCTACTCATGTGCCAAACTTCATCCAAATCCGTTCAGTCGTTTTAGCGTGAAAGCGTAACAAACTCACTTTCTCATTTATAACATGAGTTAGGATGAAAATAGTCATGCTAAAAGTTTTCAGTCTATATTATAATATGTATATGATTACATTGAAACCCTACGGGGATTTGCTGGGTATAATGGATACTATTATTTCATTTTCCATTTGATGTTTAATAAAAATTGTTTCACGACTATTCTGCTGTTTGCTGAATATTAGTTTTATGTGAATACTTATTAATGTTACTGTATTTTATAAGTAGATGCTTATTAATATTACTGTACCACACAATAAATAGTGTTTAAGTATAATCGACCTCATTGATGCTTTAGCACTTTTGACAAGAATTCCCAGTAAATTGAAACAACTCTAAGGTTGAAACAATCTAACTAACACATTGACAAATAACTGATGTAAAAAGACACTTAAGGAAGCCGAGAGTCACTTGTACTCCCCGTAATTCTATTTTTTTTTGTACTGGACCATCATGGATCCTTCTGGTTACGGAGATGTTGAAGGTCAAAATTCCAACTTTAACTGACATATTTTTTTTTTTTACGAAAGCAAGTCTTTAATGTTATAACACAACTTTAAATACCCCCACGACCCCTATACCGTTGCATGCGCCCATAAGCAAAATGTTTTGCGTGCGTTACATTGGGCACTACCGCAAACAGCAAATTTTCACACCAATCTTAAACATCGTTTCCCAGCAATTATTTTTGTGCAATGTTACTGAGTTTGATGTACAGAATGCGTAGTTGACGGCTATGTGATGGGTCTTTTTACATCCTGTATACCTTGTAGTTTTCTGACGTGCAAATGATATTTAGCCTCAGGGTGATAACGTAATTACGAGATCGACTATATAGCCGACTGGTACCATAGTTTGTTGCAACCGAGCTGACACATAAATTTTCTCGTCAAAGGTTAGCTTTTTTATGTTGTGTTGATTTTTCCACTGCAGGCCAATCCTAAGCAGGTTTTTCTTTGTCTTTAATTCCGATTTTTTTTTAACTTTTCCATTATTTTCATTCAGATTTTTCGCTTTAATTGCTTTCAAAATTTAGCATGAAAGATTTTACAAAAAAACAATTTTGTGCCTCGATTTTTATTTGGACGACGAAAAAATTATTTAAATTTTTAATTACTTTTTTTGTGAACCCTCCTCTCTAGTGTTAAGTTCTGCATTCATATCTCGGCAGTCACGTGTGAACCTAGCTCTTTGTCTAGCCCCACCTATTTACATATATAAAGCAAAACAATACGCGCTCCTAGACTATTTTTATATGCAAACTAAAAGCGGTCAGAGTTGCAGATTATGCTAAGATAGTATAGGATTTTTTTTTGTGTCGTGGTGACTTAAATAGTTTTATGTAATTTTAAATGTCTCTAATATTTCAGACTGAATTGTTACCAGATGTAGGTGAAAATATTTTTACATGTAGAGTACAACCCCAATTTGCAATACATGCTACTATGCAATTTCTATGGTTTAAAGATAGATCTTTTTCGAATCGTTGAGCTTCTTAAGTTCCGAGTAGAGCTGCACGATTACTGACAAATGCGTGCACTGACTGGACAGGTCCACTCAATCTGTATGGTTCTGTCCTCAAAAGACCATTTCAGACACTAATCTACATGGTCTTCACATGATCTGACCAAGATTATGTCTGGATTTTAAAAGAGACTGTGACCTCTGAGTTTGTTTTAGCCTTTCTCCTCAGAGAGTCAGATAGGAAACGCCGACCTCATCTAGTTAATTAATAAAAATATGATTGACGTGTAAAAGTGTTTGTACAAACCTACTTGCAGAAATAAAATCATATTTTAGCATTTATTATACGTTTAGGCTACAAACTGCTCGTAACATAGATAGGATTCGTTGTCTCAGCGTGGTTGTTTTTAAGCTATTGCATAGCTTTTATCGCGGGCTTTGAGCGCGGCGACCGAATCAAGAAATTCCGTAACTAAAATAAAACCTAACACCCCCCACTCCACCTACCATGTAGCTCGGCCGAGCGTTCGCTTAACGTGTATGTATATGGTACGACTGTACTTGAATTAATATTAAAGAAATAAAAAGTACTGCATAAATAAAAAATAAATAAATAATTATAATTGCATAAGTTGATAAAAAATTCTATGCAATAGCTTTACCGCGGTAGTCCCCGAGTGCCACACGTGTTTTTTTTTTTAACTCTCGTTTGTAATCATGATAAACACGATGTTGTTATATCACGAAAGTAACCTAACATTATATTTTATACATAAATATATCGACGGCGAAGTATCAATATATAATAACTAACATTTTAGCGATTTTGACTTTATTGCATATTCGTAAGTAAAATGTGAAAGACCTCGTATTTGCAGAGGCATAAGGTCTGAAATCATTATCACCATCATAAGCGTTTCCTACAATTTTTTTAATATAAGTAATTTTTTGATTCATATGTCAATTTGATTTTATTTCAATGATGTTTTTTAAGATGGTTTTTTTTGTTGACTCTTGAAATTAAACTTTTTTTTCGCCTCCTGAAAAATCATGTTTTTTATTTATTAGATATTTATACTATACCATCGATATTATGTAAAATCCTATTACACTTAACCAGGCAGAAATCTGGGGAATTTTGAAATGGAATAACCGAATACTATTCATTCCCAATTCTAATTTAGTATTTTCTTTCTATGTTTCTAATTTTGCTGCCTCATTAGTTTAGTGGTCGCAAGCGCTACAGCTGAGCATGAAGTCCCGGGGTCGATTCCCGGATCGGGCAAAGTGTTATTGGGTTTTTTCCAGCAGAAATTTCTCAGTAGCAGAACGGAGTCTTGATTTGTGTCCGATTGATGGCAATAGACTCGCCCCCTATTACATGGGACTTAAACATAACTGGCGAAATATGGGTGTACTATAGGTACACCTCTGCCTTACCTTTCAGCGATTTCAGGCATGATGTTATGTTATGATTAATTTAGTTGACCCGGGGATCAAACACGACCCAACTCCCAAGACGCTTACTGTAAGCAACCATCATAATGGTCAGTAGATAATTTAATTAATAAAAGTGATGTTTCAAATAATTGTGTCCACACACTACTTATCAGAAACATCAAAAGACATCTTAATTAGATCTTACCTATAGAACTTACTAAACCATTAGTACAATTGTGCCCCTTATCCATTTTATTAAATGTTCCGTACAAGACCAAAGGGATTAACGTTTAAGTTATAGACCCGATTAGAACGCGACTGATTACCTTGATGGAAGAGGTTGTTACTGAGTTAGTTAGTTAGTGAAGATAGAGTAAAAGGTTGTAGTTTTTATACACATTACGATGTTGGTCTCATGACGAAAATTGTCCAGTTTGAGGATCTGTACCGCACCCTTTAATAATATGATCACATCTTCTGATCTGATACATGCTGTATAATTTTATTATTCAAACTCAAAGCATTTGTTTCAAATAAACCAATTACAGGCACTTTTGAATTGTCAAGGTGTCGGTCGGTCAGAAAGATGAAGCTAGTTGCCCATTCCAAAGCATAGTAGGTACCTATGGAGAAGAACGGGCAAGAAACTCCATGGACTCTCTTTTAAATCAAAATATGGTTACAAAATATTGGTTATATCATTCATGTTGAAATTATGCAGGTGAGAACAATGCAGAACGTCAAAAGCGTCCGTAATAAAAAGACAAAAACAATTCAAATATTAAATTAAATTAAAATAAGCTGTGGCAGCTAAGAGATGACCAGTCCCTACTGACGGCGCCCGTTCACGAACATGACGAACATGGCGATATATTTAGTAGTACATGATGATATGTAGTTTACAGCAAAGCAGTTGTTTTTGGGGTAAGTTGAAGTGTCAGAACGCACGACCAAAGCCAATGAAGAAAACATTTTTTTTTAGTCCTTGACGTGCGATTTGTGTGCGCGCCATCGAGACCTAACGGTATACGAAAATTCAAATACTACTCTTTCATAGATCTCGAGAAACACCTCTATGACAGACGGACAAAAAAGCGAGATTTTAAAAGTTTCGATTTTCATTTGTTTAGAACTTTAAAAAAACAACGTGAAGATTAAGGGATGGAAACGGGCATTTTTATAATTTCTAACGTGACAATATAATCGTTGACGTCCACGTCCATGTCCATAGAATGTATGGAAATAAGTGCACGTCATAACGTGCAATATTTTCCTTCCCTGTGTTTTCGTGATGCCGTGGACGTCTACGGTAATATGGTCACGTTGGAAATTATATAAAAAAACGCCCAATTACCTAAGCATGTGGACTACCTCATGATTAACGTCTGACAGTTTTTAAAGGTAAAGCGGTCAATAAAAACATAGCAAGATAAGACTTATTCTAGGTATTAAAGTATGGTTAGCCTGAGACATTTAAATCCTAAGGGTGCTTGCACAGCACCATTGACGGGGTCTGATAGGACCGATGCCTGCCGGGGTCGCGGATTGTTCGAAAGAGTTACCGTGGCCCTGGCGCACAGGCAACTGAAGGAACACGGGTGGGTTTTAGTCAGTAAGAGTCTGACACGCCCTTCCGCTCCGCCCAGAGCGGGAGAGGTCATTTGATGATTTCCCAAACAAAAAAAAAAAAGAAATGAAAAGGGTGCTTGCACAAAGAAGCGGGTTTTCGGGCCCGACTCCCGGTACAGATCGGTACAAGTTGATCTTTGAAAAGAAGCGGTTACATTTTTTACCTATTTCTTAATGTGTGAGCGCATAAGTTCACACGGAACTATACAGGGTGTCCCGTAAATAATGGATCAAACGTAACGGGTAAGTAAAACTCATATAAAAAGTACACTTTGTAAACAAGCATATTACAAATTAGAGGATTATATCCTAGCTAAGAATGCTTGGAAACATGCTGGTCCTGCTCCATAGGACAATCTAGAGTCTAGACAAAATCAAACTGGTTGCTCATTTAATTGTATAATTTATAATTTGTATGACATTGATGGTTACATTATGTACTTAACTACTTACTCACACACTAAATTATTACTTGTAAAAATTTTGGAAAAATCATCTACTTTTCAATATTTGTAAATATGTGAGCACCATGTATCTATCACATATCTAATTTACTTGTCTTTTAATTCATTTTACCTATTGTGGTATAGTAATTTTATTCTAGGTGCATCATCTTCACATATAATTATATAGTTAATGTGAACCTACATAATATTGTAAAACATTTTAAAAGAGTAACGGCGGAGTTTCTTGCCCTTTCTTCTCCATACGAAACTACCTTTTGAAAGGGGCAACTAGAATCAATTCTATTTTTTTGTACATTTTGACATTCAAAAGTGCCTTGTATGTGCCTATTTGAAATAAATTATTTAACTTTGACTTTGACTTTATAAGCAGCTCACCTGATTTCCAACAACTAATTCACAACTCACAACATTTAACACTCCGCCCAGAGCGGGACAAGTTATTTGACGATTTCTCACCCAAAAAAAGGGATATTTTCAGTAGAGACAATATAGATATTTTTGTACCTCAGGACTAGCTGCTAGCCAATCTATCCTTCTTAGTCTGACATATACCTACCCTACTTAAAAAAAAACTCTTTTTAGAACTACCCATAAAATTTATAGCATGCAATACGGTGAAGCTTTGCAGTAAATTACTAACTATACTAGAAACACATCGCTTCGACACCGGCATCCATCTTGCTTCACTCTGCTCGGAACGGAAAAATATTCTGTGTGCTGTTTTCGATAGAAATTGAGAGTTACAGAATCATTTTATAAAAGTTATTTTATGAGTGGGCTAGAACTGGAAGAATTATACTTATCTACTCAGTTTTAATTTATTTAGAATGATTATGACGACATTTTCTTAATATGTTAGAATAACCGCTATTATTATTCAAAAACTATATAAATACTAGCTGCACCCCGCGGTTTCACCCGCATAAGTCTTGGTCCCGTAAGCCTATCGGGACAAAAAGTATTCTATGTCCTAATTCAGGATATGTTCTACACATGTGCCAAATTTCATCGAAATCCGTTCACCCGTTTTAGCGTGACAGCGTAACAAACAAACATACAAAAAATCAAATCTTTTCAATTTAAAATATTAGTAAAGATAAAACAGGGCTCAGAGCAGTGGTGGCCCAGTGGTAACGGCCGCGACTTACGTGTTATAAGTCATAGGTTCGAACCCAGACAGGCGTTTTACTTTGTGTAAATTATGTCATCACCACCAGCTCCAAAAACGGTGAAGAAAAACATCTTGAGGAAACATGTTCTAGAATTCGAATACATGTGACATCTACCAACCCGCACTGGGCCCGCGTGGTGGATTACAACCCCCTCCCTCTCACCGAGAGGAGGCCTGTGTCCCAGCAGTGGGAACATGATAGGCTGAATTTTGTTATGTTTGTACGACGAGTGGCAATCGGTTCTAAATTGTTTCGCATTTCTACAAACAGTTTCAAAAGGATTGATATAAGTTTTGCGGTAGCTTATGTCAGTCCCATACATTTTTGACTTTTAGAATCATTGTTATCGCTGATAAAATTAGATAGGTGTGAATTCGTGATAAAATGGCGAGCAATGAAAACGTACGGAAACATTAAAAAACCGTTAAGAGGCTGACAACAGCTAAAGCGCGGTCACTGTCGAACTGCTTATAAAAGAAAGAGAAGCGCGATGATACAACGCTGGTAATTTATTGCAAAATATCTATTTACAAAAAATCTATTGATTAGACTAAAAAAATAAAACACTATTACGTTATTATGTTACTTGTAGAATAATCTGACAAAAAATCAGAATGATTGCATATATATTAGTATGGTTTTTAATCCTTAAAATAAATTTTTAGAGGTATATTCGTGATTTTTTTTCTATTGTATCAAATCAATTATATTAAGTTTTCAACACACTATCTAACTAGCATATATCCAAAGGAATATCATATATTTTTCTGATTTTGCTTAATGCAGTGGATTATATACTTTTAGGCATTATAAAACTTGCATTTAGGTCCTGTAGTCGCCTTAAGTACACAGTGACTGATGACGAAAATCAAAATTATGAATTTATTTTCTCCCTTGTGTGATAATAAATCCATATTTACTTAGTCAAGCGTATGTGACGGCTTGACAGTATTATGAGTGATTATTTAAGTGGCTGAAACATCTCCGTTGAATATTCCGATAATCGTCAGGTATTTTATTAGGTTACAAAAAAAAAACACCTTTAAAAACCGATTTAATTGCCAATCGAAAAATCATGCCAAAGTATACGTTTTTACAACAAACTTCCAAAGTCTTGTTAAAGAACTCAGCCTCAATAAATTTAAATAATTTATGAAACAGAAACTCTGTCAAAAAGGCTTCTATAAAGTTAAATATTACTTGGATGACAAAAAGGCTTGGGATTAATTAAGCTACTTCAATGTAACCCATGCAACAATCCATTTAAATAAATAAGTGTTTTAGATTTAATAATGTCATTTTTATTGATATACATGTCATAACTTATGATATTTTTGATAATATTTAAAGAGAAAACTGTCTGTGAATGTGAGTAGCATGCAGGCTAGATTAAATACATGATTATTGTTTTAATATTGTGAACGTGAAGACTATGTGGGTCATTGTTGCATTTTTTTTTCTCCTTCTCAGTTAATTTTAATCATGGTCTGGCAGTTTCAGTATTTTTTGTTGCCTACCCAAATGTCCTCTCTTTGGTATTGTTCGTCGAATCGGTGAGCTCCTTAAAGTCTGCGTGGAGCTGCACGATTACTGACAAATGCGTGCACTGACTGGACAGGCCCACTCAATCTATGTGGTTTTTCTCAACAGACCATTTCAGACACAAATCTACATGGTATTCACATGACCAAGATTATGTCTGGACTTTAAAAGAGACTGTGACCTCTGAGCTTGTTTCGGCCTTTCTTCTCAGAGTAGTTAGATAGGAAACGCCGACCTCATCTAGTTTTTAAAATACGATTGACGTGTAAAAGTGTCTGTACAAACCTACTTACAGAAATAAAACCATATTATTCGTATCATTTATCATTTATGCTCTGCCTGCTTTTCCCAAATCGTTATTGTTTTGTAGTGTACTGTGATATCTGCATCATCATAATTTATTATTAGCTACAATTGTATATTCCCTAATAAAATAACAGAACTCATAATCAGTCGTTACCTAAAATAACAACGCGATTGACACTGCCATTCGGTCATTAATAGGATGCCCTAGTTAAACTAACAGAACGTGCTCTGAATCAAAATGGCTGGTAATTTACCTGCTTTTATTACCCACGAGTTGGGCTGAAAACAATGCTTTGTTTTATTAATAAGAGTTTGTAATTGAATAAAAAATAAACGAAGCTAACTAGCCATGCTATTGAATACTTATTGTGTGATTTAAATTTGAATTACATTTTTAACAAAAAATAACATAATTTAATAAAATAGGCATGTTAAGACAAAAGCCCTTAGTTAAGTAAAGGTATGTTGAAATAAAAATTAAAGAGTTTATTTCTCGATTGCGAGGTCTCAGCCTGAACCGAGAAATAAATTCACACCTCGTAGTATAAAAGTTTGTATTCATTAACAAGCGCTTCTCGCCATCAAACTATAAAGTTTGGCGGGTAAAATTGTAAAAACAAAAATTACGAGTATGTACCTACGTGTTTTTGGAAAATAATTAAAAAAAACTTATATATATATATATATCGTCTGTGTTCCCGAAAGCTTGAACAGAAGTGTATTAATTAGCATACTCTCATTTCGCCAATATGTTATAAGGTGTGCTCAAACTGAGGCGAAACCCGCGCGGGACACGACTCAGTGCATCAATTGTTCTTCTAATTAGGAATTTACTCGACTATTCCAGCCAGTTTGAACACGTCCAAACAAGTTTGAACACGTCCATATAAGTTTGAACACGTCCATACAAGTTTGAACACGTCCATACAAGTTTGAACACGTCCATACAAGTTCGAACACGTCCATACAAGTTTCTTGACCCGTTGGACTCGTGGTCGCAAGCGTGACTGCTGAGCGTGGGGTCCTGGGTTCGATGCCCAGGTCGGGCAAAGTATTATTGGGTTTTTCTATTAAGAATTTCTTAGTAACTGCCCGGAGTTTGGTAGTTGGCGGTTTGATACCACCGTGCCTCGGAAAGCACGTTAAGCCGTTGGTCCTGCGCCTGATCTCTCTCCGGTTGGTCGGATTGCCGTCCCATCGGACTATGAGTGTGACGGAAGAGAGAGTGCACTTGTGTGTGCACAAACACGTGTGCACTATAATATCTCCCGCGCCGAAGGGTAGTCTCCGCTGATATTGGCCGTCATGGTCAATATTCGGTCTGGAGGACTATATACGTTTCTTAACACAATAGGCGCGAGCGAATTTCGTCCCGCGTCCCTGGGATTCGCCTCACTGACCAGAGTTTAAGACCCATATGTACCTAATAGAAAAAGAGTACGCTTAGATGGTTTGGTCATGTTGAGAAGATAAATGAAATGCGACTTACAAAAGGCATTTACAAGGCGGATGTGAGTGGAAACTCCGGGAGGGGACGCCCTATTAGGCCATAATCAGATGGTCAGAGGTCAGATGCGTAGTACTCGCAACCGGCGGCGTGCGTGTGTGACCAGATGTTTGAACGTAAGCCAAGCAAAAAGAATATGTAAGGATCATAGTAGCGTTATATAGTTTCTACCTACCCCCATGGGAAGAAGGAGTGAGATTATGTATATATGTATGAATGTACCTAATAGAGACGAGCCTATTGCCATTAAGCGGGTACAAACCCAGAATCCGGGCTGTTACTGAGAATTTCCTGACAGGAATGCCGACTAACAGAAATGTAAACTATTAAATAAATAAAATTAAAAACAACCATCACTATATTTACGAGTATATTTATGAGCTCAGCAAAATGGAATGAATAATAAAATTAAAATTACGCAAATATTAAGTGAAAATACAGTTTTTAGATAAAAAAATGCTGTCCATTTTTATTACAAGTTGAGAAAAAAAAACACGATAAAATGAATTATTTAAACTTTACGTAAGTACTCGTATAAGTAGGTATTGAACTTTAAATAGTTTTAAGGGTTCGTTTTTAGTTTTTATTTTACTTTCTAATACAGTCACGTAACTTGGCAAGAGTCGTTAGATGCATTTTTCCTTTTTTAACTTTCTTCTAAAAAGACATGAATGTATAAAAATTAATTATTATAATAATCATGTAATACAAGTAACAAGACTTATAGTGTTAGTCAATATACTTACAAACTATGTTAGTAAAACATTAACACAGAAACAATTTGTGACATCACTGCTGTAAGGTGACAGGCCCAGCCGACACCCTGCAGCAGTGATTCACAAACGCACAATCTAGCCTGCTTGCTACCATAGACAGGATGATGATGGTGCTGCCCCGCACCCGCATAAATAGGAGAGGATGAATGAAAGGCGATTAACAATAGGTATTTACAAGGCAGATGTGAGTAGAAATGCCGGGAGGGAACGCACTAGGAGGACTTAATAATATGGTGACCTTATTGGTGATGTACTTCAGAAAGGTCAGGTGCGTAGTACTCGCAATCGGCGTGCGTGTATGACCCGATGTATGAACGTAAACGAGGCAAAAAGAGGATGTAAGGATTGTAGCAGGTGGCGTTCTGTAGTTTCTACCTACCCCCATGGGCAGAAGGCGTGAGCTTATGTCTATCTATAACAGTCGTTATGCTTTAATCATGATAATAGTCTGTTTATCTCTATCCTATTCATCTAGAAAGATTACGAAGTCTACATTTCCTTTAAATGCCAGCACTCTTGATTGCTGGCGGTGATTGCAATACAAGGCATTAAATGATAAATAAATAATAATTTCTGTAAAAAGGTTTGTACAAACACTTTTACACGTCAATCATATTTTTTAAACTAGATAAGGTTGGCGTTTCCTATCTGACTACTCTGAGAAGAAAGGCCGAAACAAACTCAGAGGTCACAGTCTGTTTTAAACTCCAGACATGATCTTGGTCAGATCATGTGAAGACCATGTAGATTTGTGTCTGAAATGGTCTTTTGAGGTTATGGTTTAGCTTAGCTTATGGTAATTAGCTTTATGTGTCGTCCGTTTTATGGACAAGTCTTTTTATTTTCTTACTTTACTGGCAGCTAGTGCATAAACTGGAACACCGAAATATATAAATACTATGATAGCTTTATTTTTAATCGACTTCAAAAAAAGGAGGCGGTTCTCATTTCGACTGTATGTTTATTTTTATTTGTGTTAGCTCAGAACTTTTTTCTGGGTGAACCGATTTGGATGATACTTTTTTTATTTGAATGCTGGTACTTCACATGTGGTCCCATTTAAATTTGATCAAGTTCTAACTAGGAGTTTTTTTGTTAACCTTAATACTGCGTATTTTTTCCACTTAGTTTATACTGATCATGTTTTAATAATTTCCTGTCACTGTTATTTACATATCAAGTAGTGGTATAAGAATTTGTGTGGGGTAGGTACCACAACTAAAAAGTGAAAAATAACTTTAATTTCGGAAGTCGGTGGTCAAAAACGAAAATACAAAACCAAAGACACCGACTTCCGAAATTATAGTCATTTTTAACGATTTTTAGTGTTTATTTTTTTTTGTCGAATTTATTTTTTGTAAAAAAGTTTTTATTTTACTACAGCTGATGTCAGGCGCTTCACCCACGTGAATGTTCATTTTTATTTCATTCCACGTTCACACGAAATTGACATAGTTACATAGAAATGAACGTTCATCTGCAAATTTTTTTTCGATCATTCGGTAGGCGAGTGACAGATGTCGAGTGCTGAAATCCAACATCGTTGGATCGGTTCTACAGAACCAAAAAAAACAGAAAAATTAATTAATTACAATTAATTAATTTTTCAGATTCATCGACGAAAGATGAAAGATGCCGAATGAAAGTCAAAGCTGGCGAAGTGTGGGTCGGACCATGCACAATGGAGGGGTTCCATAGTTGGGAATTCGGGATGAATTTATCCCAAGAACAAACTTAACATTGTAATTGGAAAACATGTTCTCCCACACATCGATATACGTCACGGTCAATACTCCAACGGCAAATGCAAGTTTGTAAACGCAAAAATATATTTTTGTGTGTGACAATTCGGGCTTTTTCCTTTACCTGTGCTGTGAGACCTTGCTTCTTGCCAAATTTCATGGTTTTAGGTCAGCGGGAAGTACCTTCTAGGTTTTGATTTATTGGCGAATAGAATAGAATAGGTCTTTATTTACCAAAATTACCAAAACCAAAACCAAAATACCAAAATTATGTCGCACATATCGCCGTATTTTTTTATTGAAGGCCTGTTTTTTTTAGAGCTCCAAGGAATCGTAGTAAGGGGTCGTTTATATCTATATTTTTATGTTGTACATAATAAAGAGTATTCTATTCTATTCTATAGTAGTATGATAAAACAATCGTAAAAATGATCAAAAAAATTTTTTCGCCTTATAATTCTCATCGTTTTAAGCGTAACTTATCATATTTTTTGTAATGATAATAAAGGGAAATCAATTAACTAAAGAAATACCAAAAAATTATTCCTCTGACCGGTGTATTTATTTTTTTAATTTAATTAGAACTGAAAATTATTTTTATTTTGGTGGTCATTCAATTCAACTTACATAAAAGGCATCGCTGTGTTGAACGCACGACAATAGCGCATCGCGGCAACAAATATGTTGCCGCGATGCGCTATTGTCGTGCGTTCTTCAATGCTTCTTAGCGCGCCCTTATATCAAAAACGGCTGACCGTTTATGCCGCGAGACCTCTAGGCAACCACTCTCTACTCTGCTAGCCGTAATGCTACTGAAATCAATACATACAGTTATGCAAAAACATAGTTCCCTTTATCCAAACACAACTAGGAACTGCATCTTTTATTGACTCCCCAACTCGAAAGCGCGGATGAGTTTCAAACGCTGTTCTGTTACACTTTAATTTTCTGATCAATTCCGTGTTTAAGATTGCTTATACTCGCAGTAAGAGGATTTGGCTTCCATTTTAATCAGATACGAAAAACAGCTTTCGAACGTACAAAATTCCGGTTAGGTGAGCAATTTCTTATACTTTTGGATAAGCAAAGTATATCCGAGAATTTTAGCTAAGTATAAAATCTGCAAATTACAAAGACGCATTTGGTTATTGGAACCTACTTTATGGTTATTGATGAAAAAGCAAGGGAAAAGGTGTTTAAAACGAAATTGATAATTAAAAAAAAATATGACGTGTCTCCATATATTATGTGTGTGTATTATTGTGTGTGTTTGTGTGTATTTTTGTGTTATGTAGATAAGTATATGTTTTATGTATGTATGTATTTGTTGTATATGTAAATGGTACACCACTGACTACCTGCATTATTGTCTCTTCTTCTCCCTTGAATCCATCCAAAGGTTGTCTGTAAAAGATCGCTTTTAGCGATAAGACCGCCCATTGTGTCACCTTGTGTAAGATGTCTACATTTATATCTGTAATTTTTATGGTGTACATAATAAAGAGTATTCTATTCTATTCTATTCTATTATGTGAATGAAATTATTCTTATTATTCTTTACTTAGCAGAGTCAGAATATTTCAGAAAAGGTGACAGACTGAATGCGGTAGATAAAGAGTGTTGTGGCACGGACGGCGATAGGCTGATTTGATTGATGAGAGTCAGAAAGTTGAAGTGCTATTAGGCTCGCATTTTCTCTTAAAGGTCCTATTATAGTCCCTGAAGCGCAATGTTCCTTGAATAAGACCAGCAACCTAATTGTGTAGCACAGTATCAATCACAATCTGAATCATTTTGAAGCCTATTGCTAATCCATTGCTTCATATGTTCGAAAAATTTGTCTGCTCAACAACGTAAATATCGCAATAAATGTAGTTGTACTGTCAAAATGAAAGCCATTACTTTTTTTTTGTCCTTTATTAAAAATAACCAGGTTCTTAATAATAAATTACAATCTAGCCTATAAGACTAATAAGCAATTTTAATCTTACTTCATTTTTTACGTGATAATTATTTTAAAACTTAGAATAATAGTGTTGATTGTACTTTACAAGTCCGTTCCACTTTCTTAGAGTCTGATATAATGATAAAAACACTTTGTTCATAGCCATTCCTACTGTTAGTGTGTTACGCAATTACCCCGTTGTAGTAAGCCCAAACTTAGTGTAGGACGCCTCAAAGCTACGTGAATCTAAATCCTGAAGAAATTAAGTATGCGGAAAGTGAAGAACCGGGAATTTTTATGCACACATAACATAACGCCTGTATTTCCTGCAGGGTTAGGCAGAGATGTATTTTTATGCGATTTGGAAGAAACCTTTATACAGCAGTAAAAACTTTTAAAAAGCTAAATATATTTGGAAAATTGCTTTTATATGTATTATTCTATTATTTATACACAATAATTCTTCAATTCAGTATTTTAGTCAGGGACATTTACAATCTACGTCGTCGCGAATCTGATAAGGAACTATTTCGAAATATTAATATTATGACGGTACCTTGCCAATTCATTTATGAAAATATTATGTATGAAAGAAAAAATCTACATATTTAAAAAAAATAAGTGATAGACGTAATTTTAATACTAGAAATCAAATAGAACAACATTTTTTAGATTATCTAAAGTACATACCTCTTATAGGGGGTACTGTTTTAAATGTTACAACAAAACACCTTGTTATAAAACCAATAAAATATTTTGAATTTGAATTTGAATTTATATATTGCAATTAAATGAAAAAAAAAATACTCGTATAGAAGTACACTTTGTAAACGAGGATGTTACAAATTAGAGGATTATATCCAAGATAAGAATGCTTGGAAACGTGGTGGTCCAACTCCACAGGACAATCTAGAGTCTAGACAAAATCAAACTGGTTGCTAATTTAATTGTTTAATTTACTATTTTTATGACATTGATTGTGAGTTAAACTCATCACAGAATGTATCCCTGATTACATTAACTCCTACACTGACTTATTACTTGTTAATATTTTAGGAAAGTCGTTTACTTTTACAATGTTTGTAGATAAGTGAGCACCATGTATCTATCACATAATTCATTTACCTGTCATTGTTTTACATTTAATTATTTTTACCTATTTTGGTATAGTACTTTTATTTGAGGTGCATCGTGTTCACATATAATTATATAATATTAATGTATACAAAATATTGTAAAACATTTTAAAAGAGTAACGGTGGGGTGTCTTGCCTATTCTTCTCCATACAAAAATACCTTTTCGAAGGGGCAACTAGAATCAATTCTAATTTTTTCTGTAAATGTTGACGTTTAAAAGTGCCTTTTATGTGCTTATTTGAAATAAATGATTTGACTTTGACTTTATTAGTTTACCTATAAATAATAAATCGGGTATTGACAGGTCACAATCTTCAATTACTTCACTAACACATCTGCAAACTATTGGACGAATCAATAATATTGTTTTGACAGAATGTCGCAGTGCTTACGTCATCACGAAATAAAAGGCTGCTTTTGATGTACCTACTAACAGAGTTGTAGTTTGTAGTTTATTGAATACTAGCTGCACCCCGCGGTTTCACCCACATAAGTCTCGATCCCGTACGAATATCGAAATAAAAAGTAATTCAGGTCATGGTCTATCCATGTGCTAAATTTCATCCAAATCCGTTAAGTCGTTTTAGCTCTTTATAATATTACAAGCTGTTGCCCGCGACTTCTTCTGCGATCCAGGATAAAAACAAGCCAACGTCCTTGCCCAGGTCATGGTCTATCTGTGTGCCAAATTTCATCAAAATCTGTTCGGCCATTTTGGTGTGAAAGCGTAACAAACGAACTTACTTTCTTATTTATAATATTAGTTAGGAGGGATAGTTTAGAATATTAAAGAAATTATGATTTACCTCTAGAAAGTAGGGGAAAAACAGTGTAAGATAGTTACAAACTTTAAATAAAAATCAGTGGACTGTAAAACTAACATAAATACTTAATTTCCAAAATGGAATATACAGAAAGATTTTAGTAGGCGCGCGTGTGTCTTCGGTTGCGTTCGTTGGTGAAGTATCGGACCTTCGGCCCGTCTGCTGGTGTATCCGCGTAGCCCGTACCGCGCGCCCGCGCTGCCGCCCGACTCCTGACACGAAGATAGCCGACGGCACCCGAACATCCTCCCCTGGTTGAAGCATTCAAGTGAAAGGAACTGGATAGATATAATCCCCTTCTTAGCTTCAGCTCGACCACACGTGAAGCCCCGTCACAACCGGGGAAGACCTTGGTGACTCCTCCTTGTGGCCACACGAGTGGTGGTTGTCTCAGTTCCTTAATAAGAACAAGGGTTCCAATAGCCAGCTGCCCTGTTGAAGATGTCCAGAACGCAATGAATTGATTGTGTGAAAGATTATGGAAGTCAACGACATGCTTCACCGACCCATACAAATTGGTGATGAACATGAGTGACAGGGTGATGAACTTATACGTTCGAAGAGACTAGCGGAGTAATTACGTAACACACCAACAGTAGGAATGGGTTTCATTTTGACAGTTCAACAACATTCATTGCGTTATTTACGTTGTTCAGCAAACAAATTTTTCGAACGAATGAAGCAATGGATTGGCTTCAAAATTATTCAGATTGTGATAGATGATATGTTATGTAATTAGGGTGCAGTACACTCACTTTTTTTTAAATTTGAAATGGTAACACCTTATCATGAGCGATGGCGGTCCGCTATAACATGTTGGCACGCAGATTTGCGAAGTTTAGTTTAGAGGTTAAGATCACTCTGTTTAAAGCATTCTGCCAAACTCTCTACACCTGCAATCTGTGGGTCAACTACACGCAGCGGGCCATCAACGCTCTCCGAATACAATATAATAACGCGTTCAGGGTGTTGGTGGGGCTCCCACGCTGCTGTAGTGCGTCTGCGATGTTTGCGCACGCGCAAACAGACGGCTTTCACACTGTCCTGCGGCGCCGCATTGCATCGCTAATGTTCCGTACGCGTGGGAGCGCCAACACCATCCTGAGCGTGCTCAGCCACAAACTGGACAGCCCCCTTCTGGGGCACTGGGTTCAAGCACAAGTGCGTGTGCCCGGCGCCCCAGTGGGAGGCAAATACCTAAATTATTTTTTATTTTTTTTGAATTGAATAAAGTTAAGTTGAATAAAATTAAATTAAATTGCATTAAATTAAATTGAATTTTAAATTAAATTAAATTAAATAATATTTTTTATTTTAACTTTTTTGAAATATTTTTTTTTGTAATTTTTTAAATATTTTGTAAATTTTAAAAATAGTTTTTAAGTCTTTTCGCTACTAACACCATTATGGGCCAAATGTGTCTGAAATAAAAAGATTTTATTTTTATTTTATTTTTTATTTTTTATTTATCATCAGTAGGCCAATGGTCGTACCTACTTGAAAAACATTCAGATCGAAATCTCGTTTCAATGACAGTTAAAAACTTGTCAAAAATGTATGAAAATTTGAGGTATTTTTACCAGATTGAGAATTGAATGAATTTTCCCTCTGGTCAAAATGAAAATACCCCAGTAATGTTTTTTAAAGTTTTTATTTTCTAATCGGCACACTTGGTTTGGTGATGGCAAAGAGGACGCCTTTGCAACCCATCGTCTTAAACTTATCTCTCTGCCACAAAAATAGAAAGGATGCGGTGTATTTTTATCCCCAGAGCCACACGTACAGAAATATTTATCTAAATACGATCCCATTCATCTTTTAGTTCCCCTCTAAGAGGTCACCTGAAGCAGATTGAGAACTAAGGCCCACTTGCACCGCCAATTACTAAATATGTTTAGCGCTAAACGAGTTTAACCCGTCGCGCGTCAAATTACAGACACAATAGAAATTCTATTGTTATCGGTACACATGGTGTACACTTGACATGCGAAGAGTTAAAACATAATTCTGTTGCTGTCAAATGTTTGAAGATGACAGAGACACAGTGATGTTTAAAATTCGTTTAGCGCTAAATTTGTTTAGTGATTGGCATTGGAAGTAGGCCTTAGTCGGGACCACTTTGAGTTACACGCAATAGTTTTGTGCTTCGGTATAAATGTTTTATTTAAATTGAATTTTTGGATTAATAGTTAAAAGTTAAAAGACAATCAATTTAATATCTGGGGTGGCTTTGATTTTATAGTATGCTCGGAATTGTAAAGAATCTTTAAAAAGCAGTTAAAATAGACCAGACAGAATTATTAGAAATCTATCTATTTTGAATCTATTTTAGTAGAAATAGGTTTCTTCAATAGTTCAATAGGTTGGAATCAAATCCACGACCTTTAGTTGTGACACTCAATGAAATATATTGTCAAATCTTGGGGACAAACGTTTTTCAGTAAATTTTGACAACTTTGGCCTTCAGACTGTTGTGTTACCAGTGGGCCAAGCACGAACGCGCGGAGTAAACGTAGGTAACATAAAGGAGACTGGGCAAATTTGTATGAGAAGTTGTCTATGGACCAAAAGCGACACGGTTTTGGTATTGGTGTAGAGATACTTCATCTACACCCTTGTGCAAAGGGGCATCAAAATCTGGCCCGGCAATTTAGAAAAATATATACTTTTAGAATTTACACCATTTTCCAGGAAAACGTTCTTAGGAGTCTACTCTTAGTTACATAAATATTCATCTATCTCTGTTGGTCCATAGACAACATTCGCCCAGTCTCCTTTGAACGATTTCAATATTGAAAATACTCGTTTTGCACATAGAAAGAAAGAAAGAAAAGAAAAATTGTTTTATTTGTCACAGAAACACGTGCATACAAAAAAGATAATTAGCTCTAATAATAGACAAAAATAAAAACAAAATAGATCTATACTCACGAGCACAAAACAGAAATGTCGACAGCTGCACGTCATGACTGCGACAAGAAGACACAATGTTAACTTAGTTTTAAGACTTTATTCATGTCTATGGGTAATTCTTATTGTGCTCGTCGCTGAAATTAGAACCAAAATGCTATAAGATACTTGTATTGTCGGTAAAAAAATCGAACGTATCTGCGTTACGTTTACGCCGCGCGGTCATTCTAGAGCCTCTGTCTACGCACCAGCATGGTTTTCACAGAGCGATAATTTGTCCAATAGACAGTCTTGACGCAGATTCCGCACAGCTTTACGCTTCCATAAAATAAACGCAAACGCAATGTTGTAAATGTTAAAAATCTAAAAGAACTACTAAGTTTTAAGCTTTATAATTGTATCATCCATCTCAGTGTAGCTAGAAAGTTACTCCACTTCGTGATTAAAAATCCGGAGTTAGTAATAAAACTCCGTCGCTTGGTCATGTCGTGTCTGTCTTGTTATCTCTACAAAATCAAATTGCGGGACTAGACATTTATTTTAGACGTCACTATTTAGCGATTACAAAGACGAATAGCTAGGGTTCGGATGAGGGGACATACGGATGAACAGAATGAAAAGCCAAATATAAAGTATTTTTAACCGACTTCAAAAAAAGGAGTAGGTTCTCAATCATTTTTTTTTTTATGTTTGTGAGCTCACAACTTTTTTCTGGGTTAACTGATTTGGATGATTCTTTTATTTGAAAGCTGGTGCTTCACGTGTGGTCCCATTTAAATTTGACCAAGTTCTGACTAGTAGTTTTTGAGTTATCCTTAATACTGCGTATTTTTTCCACTTAGTTTATATTGATAATGTTTTAATAATTTCCTGTCACGGTTATTTATATATCAAGTAGTGGTATACGAATGTGTGTGGTATGGGTACCATAAAAAACAAGTGAAAAATAAAAACATTTTTACATAAAAACAACCGACTTCCAAAAAAAACGCTAAAAAACGTGAAAATTAACTTTAATTTAGGAAGTCGGTGGCCAAAAACGAAAATACACAACCAAAGACACCGACTTCCGAAATTAAAGTTATTTTTCACCTTGTTTTGTGTTTTTTTTTTGGAAGTCGGCCGCTTTTTGTAAAAAGTTTTTATAATACTTTATATTTGGCTTTTCATCAGTTGTCAGAACTGTCAGACGAGAATGTCAGAGTTTCTGATCATCGCTCATGAAGGCTTAAAAGCCTTCGTGAGCGATGATCAGAAACTCTGACGTTTTGAGGGCAGTCAGTCTTATAATACCGGGCGTAAAAAGACACTTAACGAAGCCGAGACTCACTTTTACTCCCCGTTATTGTGATTACTTTTTTCTACTGGACCATACCTGGGAACCTTCTGGTTACGGAGATATTGAAGGTCAAATTCCCAACTTTTACTCACATTATTTTTACAAAAACAATTTTTTTAAATGTTGTAACACAATTTTAAATACCCCCATGACTCTTATACCGTTGCATGCACCCATAAGCACAATGTTTTGCGTGCGTTACGTTGCGCACTACCGTAAACAGCGATTTTTCATACCAAAAATTAAAACGTTTCCCAGTAATTATTTTTGTGCTATGTTACTTAGTTTGATGTACAGAATGCGTAGTTGACGGCTACGTGATGGGTCTTTTTACACCCTGTATAAGGTACCATCTTGCATATTTTCTGGTGAAAATCATGCATGCTGCGGAGCTCATGCGGGCCACCGCAGAGCATGAGCTGAATTGAGCTTAGGAAATGGAGAATTATGTTTGGCCTACCAGAGGGCCTTCACAAGTGATTATCGCTTTCAAAACGTTTTCTAATTCTGCAACATCTTTCAACAGGATTGAGATAAGCTTTTCGGTAGCGTAAGTCAGGCCCATACATTTTTGACTGTTCCATTGTCGTTACCGCTGATAGAATGTCATTATGCCCTCAGTTAGTGTAGATAGTAAATCCTTTTTGAGTAATAAATAATAAATAATTCATTTTATTTCAGACAAAGTCCACTACGTTACATTAAAAACATGAAATTGATATAAAAATCACATATACACAATAAAATAAATGTGGTAATAACTCGCCACAATTTTTTCTGTTTACGAATTCATAATTCAAAGCATATGCTATGGAGAGTCAGGAAAACTGTTACGGAAAACGCGTCCAAAAATATCTTTAGAGGTAAAGGTCAAACGAAGGTTTAAACGTGGGTATTTTTGTTCATAAGAATGTCTTTGACAGTTCTAAATAGGTTATTTATTTTAGATATTTACCTTTTGTTTTAACGTTTAAACACGGAAACGAGGCGAAAGGAGTACGTAAGGATCGAAGCAGGTGGCGTTCTGTAGTTTCTACCTACCCCCATGGGAAGAAGGCGTGAGTTTATGAATGTATGTTTAAAATAAACTTCGAAATACCTTAAATATGCTTACATATAGTTAAGTAATGATTAACGCCAGCATAACAATGCATAATTTGACTTATAAATGACTGCTGGGAGGCAAGTCTGCTCTCTGTGAGAGATAGCGCAACATAGTCCACCATACGCTTGGGCTCAGTGCGGATTGGTGGAATCATGTCTTCGATTAGACCGTCATGGACGGGTCGTTGAGCTCCCTAAAATAGGGTTAAGCTACAAAATTACTGATGTCTTCTGTGCAGGGCATGCATGGAGGCTGAGGAAATCATTGCGCATGTGCTCTGTGAATGCACAGGCGTCACCCAAACTAGAACAGAACCCCTCGGATCACCTAAATCTTTTACGTTTTGCAGTATTATATACTTGCATTAAAATGTTTGTAATGTTCCTCCTTCGTTTAAAATATATACATGACACAAGGTCTCTACATGACCAGCAGTTAATTTTATTCTTGTTCTTTTTTTTAAATTTAGAACTCTTGTGTTTGACATGCAAATTTCTCTTACAATGGTAACATAGCAGATTTTTTTTTAAACCTAATGGCTAGGTTTGATTAGAAAAATAAGCCAAAATTCCCCGAGTGAACTATAATCTATTTTGATTTATTAACGGTAATCATTCGGATTATCCAATGAAGCTATTCGTTATTCCGTTGTAAACTGGGAACGTTAATTGAAACGTACGCTTTTCTTCGAGTGCCTTATAGCAATAATCAATTAATAAATCGACTGTCGTCTCTCGCCGTAATGTTTTTTAATTTTTATTTGCCGAGTGCCGGCCGGCGCCTGCGTCTCTTTACTTGTCAAAGCGATGCCATAGAGTGCCACTGACACTAAATGCATAGACAAGTAATTGATGTTACGGCGGGTAACAATAATTATAAATATTTAATTTTTTTATAATAATTTACTCACAAATAACTCATTTTTATTATATTTATTATTTATTTCTGTATATGTCCGTAACATCACAGCAGCGGGCCCTATCAGAATAACAGCGCTGAGACACTTATTTATTTTTTAATGTCGCAATATCATGCTGAAATAGGGCCTTTTGGCCTCGTACAGGACTTTCTGTTGTTATTTCCATTTTACTTTTGTTTTTTATTTGTATATATTTTTTTATGAGTGTGTTTATTTTAGTTTGTAACAATCCCGTGCGAGTCCCAATAAGTACTTTTCTTTCTTTCTTTCTTTCAATAGGAATCATGCCTTCAACAAAATGGTATATAAATTTTCTCTTCTCCTGTATTGTTAAAAATTCTGCTTGTATGATGGACCTTATCCCTTATTATTTGACTTAGGTATTGATCGTGTTTATCAAGCCGAATTTCGGTAATAACCCTCGGGCTAAATGTCTAGCCTGTGAGTCCTAATGAATTAACCTCTCAACCTGCAACGAGACTACAGAACTACTTCTCGTGATCCGTAATCCTGTCTTGATGGCGTACGCCGATTGGTGGATGTTCCAGATATTTATATTTTTATTATTCTAAACTACACGTTGCAAATTTATTTAGTCATAATATTTTTTATCACGCGTTAGTATTGGAAGACTTTTTCTTCTTAATTTAAGACCGTACCTTGACCACGGTTTAACTTAGCGTCGTCTCTCAAACAATATAATATTTCCTAAAAACCTTGTAACATATTTGACGTGCGCGCCCTTAGAATACCGATAGCAATCGAGCTCTTTAGGACGTATAGCAAAAACAAGACTAAAAGGTATTAAGGCTCGTTCAAACAGGCTCGACGCGACAGCACGACACAAAGGCACCGCACGTCGCGCGACGCGCTGTGCCTTTGTGTTGCGCTGTCGCATCGCGCCAGTAGGTATGTACGAGCCTTTAACGATCTTGTGCGTCTAAGTTTTTCTCGTAAAGGTATAATACACATACAGGTATAATATAATAATACAGGTATAATTGACATTAGACACTTGAATCTCAAAGACGTACTGATTAGGTATGACTAAATACCCATCCTTTTTTATATTATCTACATCTACATTATCTATAAGCGACATTATATTATCTTGCATGATTAAGCTTCACATGCCATACTAAGGCTAAATACAATATAAGACCAAATAATGTAACATGTGAAACCACCGATTGTACTTACTCTATTTAAATGTGAATAAATGAATATGAATATGAAAGAAGAAAAAAACATCGACAACCCTATCGGCAATTCTTTTTGATTATAATTTGATTGCTTAAATTTTGATTGACATTTTTACTTTTTATATATTTGTAAGTATTACAAGTGGCGGATGTACGTGTTTTCTTTCATCTATTTCACCATAGTTCCGAACAGACCAGGAGACGTAATCAACTTCTAGAGGGAGGTGGGCTGGTTGGAATAACCACCGACGGCCGCCATGGCCCACGCTGAATGGTCCGCCTGAAGGACTAAATGTGGAAACCAAACCCTATAATATAACATAACAACATAACATGATGGCTGATACCGTCTGTCAGGACAGTTCAATCAGATCAGCTGCATTAGCTTTTTCTTCAAAAAGCCCTTCCAGACTTGCCACAATTGCAGCAATAAGTCTCCTCTTTGCGAAAAGGATCGACAGGCATCACGGCGTCCTCACCTTCCGCCTGACGCAAGTCCTCAATGGACACGGTTGTTTTGGGAGGTTCCTGTTTCGCATAAGGCGGGAGGAAACGCCTGGGTGTTACCACTGTGTGGATCGACAGGAGGACACGGTGGAGCATACTGTGGAGGTCTGCCCGGCTTGGGCAGAGCACCACCGAGTCCTAGTGGAGGCGATCGGCGGCGGCGATCTCTCGCGTCCGGCCCTGGTCCAGGCCATGGTACGGAGCAAGAGGGCATGGGAAGCCGTCACCTCTTTCTGCGAAGCAGTAATGCTCGCGAAGGTGGAGGTGGAGCCCATGAGGGAGAGGCGATCTTTGCGCCCTCACGACCCTAGTCACCGCAAGAGGAGACTCCCCGGGCGTCGGGAGTCGAAAGTCGATTCCCGGCCACCGTAGGCGCGGGCGTTCGGACGGCGAGCAATGGGTAGCTCGCCATCCGGTAAGGACCAGGCTTGGGTAGACGGCGCGTTATGTTCCACGCGCGCCTCAAAGAGATGTCAGCACTCACTGACGGGATCCGCTAGGGCCGATGCCTGCCAGGGTCGTCGTTAACGCGGCCCTGGCGCACAGGCAACTGCAGGAACACGGGTGGGTTTTAGTCAGTAAAAGTTTGACACGCGCTCCCGCTCCGTCTATAGCAGGCGAAGTTATTTGATGATTTCCCACCCAAAAAAAAAAGACATGGCTTTACATTTTTCGACTCACATATATCTTAATAATGTAATGTTTATACTTTCAAAGAGGCCGTGTCCTCTGAGTTTTTTTCGGCGTTTCTTCTCAATGATCAGTCGGCAACGCAATGCCGGTGCCATCTAGTTTTAGAATATTGACTGCAATTGACGTGTAAAAGTAGCTTTAAAAGATCTACTTACAGAAATAAACATTTCATTTCGAATTTTTGGTTCTAAGACATGCCGGTTTCCTCACGATGTTTTCCTTCACCGTTTCAAGAGCCATGTTCTGCAGTGAGTAAAAACAACTAGTAAGGAACCCTTAACCCAGTTCTTGCTAAGGATAACAAACGAACAATTGTGGCAGGTGCCTAACGAAAACATTTATTCTGTCAATAGTTTTCGGGCACACATGCTCGTAAAAATAACCCAGTTTTGTTCAGTTGATTTACTATTTGCCGCTGTAGCTTTGTTATCGGTTCAGGAGTACCCAGTACTTTTTGTTCTTTTTTCTCTTATCCTTTTGAATCAGCACGTCTCAGTCAGTTCTTGTCGTGGCAAAAACACTAGCCATTAGTCAGCATAGAACAGCAGTGGCCCAGTGGTAACGACCCCGACTTACGAGTTGTCGGTCGTGGTTCTTTAATAATTTTTAAATCGTTTAAAAATTATTAAAGAAAATAGATAAAAATATCAGTCGAAACGCCGGGAGCGGACGCCCTAGGAAGACATATAGTGACCTTATTGGTGATGTTCTTCAGAAAGGTCAGGTGCGTAGTACTTGCAACCGGCGTCCGTGTATGACCGGATGTATAAACACAAACACAGATAGATAATTATTTGGGGATCTATTAACAACATTATATGCCCTTTACCTAGTATATTTAATAGAACCCTGTCAAAATAATGACTCAACAAAATGCTCAACCAATCAGGGCTACAGTGTATCACAAGAGTTGCTGATTCACGAATCCAATCTACAAGGTTTGAACTTTAATTCAATATACTAAGATTTGAATTTGCATGACGATTCAATCTGTTAGTTTCATAACGAAATTATGGAGAGCGCCATGAATTACGTAAAGTTTTAGTGGCAGTTGCAGTTGAAATTGCAGTGTTCTATTTATTACTTGCAACACAGTAACAAAATACCAGTAAATAATTTTCTCAAAACAGGACAAAGGCGTTTACACAAAACTGGTGAAATGTGGGTGTACGTAGTGTACACCGCTGGCCAAAACCTTCCGAGAAACAAGCATGATATTAATTTTATATTACACTATCCAAATGCTGACTATTTCAATTCATTCAAATTATATTTTTATTTTATTTTATTTATTTGAGACAAAATAAGTTATACATTTACAGCATTTACAAAAATTAATTACTTTTTGTAAATGCTGCAAATTGCAGTATAATTCCTGCAAGTAGATACTTTTTGTTGTCATTTCGATTAAATTCTTTTTACGAGTCATTCGGTCAGCTTTTTTACTTTTTCGTTTTTTTTGAAATATTAAAAAAATTGACAATTGTTCTGTACATTGTCAAGAAGAAAAAAATGCAACGCATTCTGTCGTTGGAATTCCTATTGTGTGGATATTTTATTCAATAATATTTAATCTTTCTTCGAAAGTTAGTTTCAAATTTTAACCACCACTATATGTGAGTAGCCAGCGGATACGTTCCCTGGAATTTCTCGTCCCTTTTTTCTTTGGTGAGTAATCCCTTTATAGGTTTCGTATTCTTGTTACTTGTGCCTTCTTCTTTAATCTAAGAAGATTTCCTTTTTCTTAGATTGTTTGAAAGGCCACCTTTTTTGGCCTTACCCTGCCATTTATTGTTCGCCTGTCTTCTTCCTTCGTCTGCCGGCCGCAGAAGTCCGAGCGAACTTGCGGAGAGAAGCGCAGGATCGTTGCCGAGCAAGGTCGACGACACAGGTGCCTAACGGACACATCAGGTGCTAAATAAGACATTTGTGTGGCGCAATAACGCCCAACCATCATATAATAGAAGTGTTCTGTGTTATACCGTCGTGTGACATTTTAATTTTAAGTTGCTTTCCTAAATTCTTAATATCAGATCTTATTCTCTTTCAAATTTATATTAACGAAATTATGTAAAGAAAAACCTTTATCTTGAGCTTATTTGTGTTAAATAATTTATAGAGCGGCACGAATTTCGTACGATTGCAATCGAATTTAAATTCGTCTATATACTTAAATTCCTAAAAATTTGGAAACATCCATAAGTTTTTTCTCCAAAAATCTTCTTGTGATATATTTTTTTTTTGGTAGCCTTATACAATTTCCAACGACTAAATATTTTAATTTTGTGACTTATTTCTTAATTATTTCGGTTGTTCTTTTTATTAATAAATTTTACGTGTACCAGCTGCGTGAGTTTGATTTTTTAGCTAGCTCACGTCGGGGTTCGAGTCCCCGGCGTGTTACGAGCCAGCTCTACGCTGCATTATGGCGCCCGATTTTTAAAAGTAAGTACTATTTACATATTTTTTTTTGTTATATCGTGTGTGGTGCTCCCTCTGAGCAAAAAATATTTTAATCCCCGTGTCACCATTGTTATTTACAGATTCTGGAATCCGACTAGCTTGTATACTGTTTCTTTCATTCGAATCGGCACACGCCTTGCGTTCGCTCAGCAGAAAGTGGATGCTCTGTAAACTTTGCGCTGCGCTGTGCTGTGGACAATACTTCGACCAGTTTGCATTACTTACCTGTTTATTTTTTGAAGTGTTATTTCTATAAAATAACCCTGTAACTATATCACATAGCTGACTATTTATTACTCTCCCCACAAATATATTTTTATCCTGAGTTTAATTTCTCTCCTGTAACTTAGCTGTAGTTAGTTTCCCGTAGTGTGTGTCTGAAGTGTGAATGTTTTAGGCCTCGTGACCGAAGGTAAGCTTTTTATGCTCGGTTGTTTGCTTGTATCTATTTCATTTTTTGATTCTAGTCCAGCTGTCCATTGATATCTTTTTTGCTTGTGTCTATTTATTTTTTGATGCTAGCATACCTTTTTCTTTGGCGGTTGTTTGCTATTATCTATTTGTCTTTTGATTACTAGCCCAACTGTTTTCTTTGTTGTTGTGTGGCCATAACATTCCTTCATCAGCCATAAACCTCAACATGGTCACTTTCCAGCTTCGTACAAGGAGATTGCTCTATTTTGTTTGTTGTCTTTTTGTGATCTAACAGGGCAGACTTTGGCTTCTTTTTTTTGCCCATTTTTTCGACGTCTGTTCTGTGCCTGATCCAGTATCAACAAATAACACGCCTTTCATATTTATCCACATTGTTTCACGGAGGTTCGCATATTTAGAGCTTGTTTTACCCCCCCAAGTTCCCTTCTATTAATCTTATCCCTTTTTATGCGTTAAGCATTTACCTAATTATCCGTATTTAATCGGAATATTAGTTTTACATATAATTCTAAACCGGGATACCAAAATTATCTAAATACTAACGTAAATAAAATTTTCATTTTCATTTTCTATTTACGTAAATATTCTTCTTCCAACAGTAATCAAAAATTTTTACAAAGGATAACGCCCATTTTCGTAAATCCTTTCTATAAAGGATAATGGTCAAAATTGTCACCTACTATATCTCAATTCATGCATTACCTTTGCCAACGCTTTTACACCAAACTTTCTTCTGTTTGGTAAGAATTTTTTATAGATTCTACTCATGCTAATTAGTCAGACTCTAAGCGTTAATTTAGCTGAAAGTCGGACACAGCATGCGTAGATTTTTTTAATTTTCTTCTCCATCACTCTACATCTAGGTTAATGGTATTCTATGGAGACGTAATTTTTTTTTTTCTAGATTTTTGCCATTGGTTATTTTTTTGGTTGGCAAGCTGGCTCCTCGCTTTATTAAAAACCGTATCTTGACTAGTTTTCTTTAGCTCCACCCACATATTATTTCCTCTAGGCTTTCGGTTATGGTTTATGTCAATCTAAGGTTCTTTTGACTTGAGTCGTCTGACTGAAGTCCCTATTTTTGACTGAAGTTCCTATTTTTGACTGAAGTCCCTATTTTTGACCGAAGTCCCTATTTTTGACCGAAGTCCTATTTTTGACCGAAGTACCATCTTTGACTGAAGTCCCATCTTTGACTGAAGTCCCATCTTTGACTGAAGTCCTTTGTTTGACCCTTTGATTTCCAGTCTTTTTTGTGTCAGAAGCCGTATCTTCTACTGGAGTTATCACTTCAACTTGAGTTGTGACTTTGACTTAGGTCGTTACTTTTAACTTAAGGCTAAAAATAGACAGCGACATCTAGTTGTCAAAATAAACTTTTTGTTGACAACTTCTTGTTTACTGCCACTATTTTGACCACGCCCACATAAGGCGTTACTTTTAGTGTTTAGTGTTGGGACACTGTCGATAGATTTTTGTCGATGATTTGAATTTCTATAACAAAGTGTTTAGTGTTGGGACAATGCCGATATTTTTTGTCGATAATTTTAAATTGCTTAACGAAATGTTTTCTTACTAAACCTTTCATCTTTTATCATCAAAACTTATCATACACTCTTTATCATCCTGTTATTTTCTTATTTCGTCTGAAGAAGTTTTTTTTTTTTTCACAATTTATTATTAGTTCTTTGACTGATGTTGTTAATTTGTGTTTGGTGGATATTATGACTGAGGTCGTATTTTATTCTTTGTTTTTGAATTTATCTAAGGGATACTATGATTTAATTAGGCTAGTTAGGTACTTCTAGATTAATTTATATCCTTTAGTTCCTAAGTCGTTAGTTTTTAGGTTATTCATAGGTTTAGAGGACACGTCAGGAGCTCGCATTGGTAACGTTTAGATTGGAGGCGCTTCAAATTTATTCTTTATCTGCTGCACTTCGATGCTGCTTATTAGGTTTATGTAACTTATCTACTATATTTTATTAATAATAATATAACATATTTAATTCCTTATTTTTTTCTTTTTCTTTTCTTCCCTCTTTCACATACTTCGTACACATTCTTCTATGGTATTGTCACTCTTATAGTGATATTCCTATTTTTTTCATAATAACAATCCTTTGGTGTTGTTCCTAATTTTAGTGATGCGACTCATATTGAGTTGTTGTTCCTTTATCGACATATTTTTTTTTTGCTGGAATGGGTGTGATGCAGTATAATTCCTGCAAGTAGATACTTTTTGTTGTCATTTCGATTAAATTCTTTTTACGAGTCATTCGGTCAGCTTTTTTACTTTTTCGTTTTTTTTGAAATATTAAAAAAATTGACAATTGTTCTGTACATTGTCAAGAAGAAAAAAATGCAACGCATTCTGTCGTTGGAATTCCTATTGTGTGGATATTTTATTCAATAATATTTAATCTTTCTTCGAAAGTTAGTTTCAAATTTTAACCACCACTATATGTGAGTAGCCAGCGGATACGTTCCCTGGAATTTCTCGTCCCTTTTTTCTTTGGTGAGTAATCCCTTTATAGGTTTCGTATTCTTGTTACTTGTGCCTTCTTCTTTAATCTAAGAAGATTTCCTTTTTCTTAGATTGTTTGAAAGGCCACCTTTTTTGGCCTTACCCTGCCATTTATTGTTCGCCTGTCTTCTTCCTTCGTCTGCCGGCCGCAGAAGTCCGAGCGAACTTGCGGAGAGAAGCGCAGGATCGTTGCCGAGCAAGGTCGACGACACAGGTGCCTAACGGACACATCAGGTGCTAAATAAGACATTTGTGTGGCGCAATAACGCCCAACCATCATATAATAGAAGTGTTCTGTGTTATACCGTCGTGTGACATTTTAATTTTAAGTTGCTTTCCTAAATTCTTAATATCAGATCTTATTCTCTTTCAAATTTATATTAACGAAATTATGTAAAGAAAAACCTTTATCTTGAGCTTATTTGTGTTAAATAATTTATAGAGCGGCACGAATTTCGTACGATTGCAATCGAATTTAAATTCGTCTATATACTTAAATTCCTAAAAATTTGGAAACATCCATAAGTTTTTTCTCCAAAAATCTTCTTGTGATATATTTTTTTTTTGGTAGCCTTATACAATTTCCAACGACTAAATATTTTAATTTTGTGACTTATTTCTTAATTATTTCGGTTGTTCTTTTTATTAATAAATTTTACGTGTACCAGCTGCGTGAGTTTGATTTTTTAGCTAGCTCACGTCGGGGTTCGAGTCCCCGGCGTGTTACGAGCCAGCTCTACGCTGCAAAATGTATAACTTATTTTGTCTTATACGTTGTGGGTTATACATTTTTTCGATTGTAATCTAACTAGATTACAGTCGAAAAAACGTATAACCCACACTAATTGTCCACGAAGTGACTGACATTGGAGTATGAAAACGAACGGATGATAAATGAAAAAAAAAGTACATATTTAGAACAAAAACACTATAAATGTATGAATCGAAGGAAGCGGATGGCACGAGCATCCGTCTCATAGGCGACTTGCAAGAGATTATGAAAACATTTTTTTAAATTTAGATTGTGACAGCGCGAAAATATCTTCTTAATTTACTTAACAATTTGCCAATCATATTCAAAAATGAAAAGAGTCTAAAATAATTCAAGACTTGTACTGCGTTCGCGATTTAGTTTCCAAACATGTCAACAAATAACACTTCATATTTTTGCAATAGTACCTACTAGTCATTCCACCTAATTCACATATAAATAAAGTGGGAATAGCTTCAATTGGGAACATTGATTTTATTTGACTTGAAGTAACTTTTTTCCCAGAAACTCCAATAAATAAAATTCTCAGTGTAACACATCTGACAGAAAATTGATAAAATCACCGACCTGTGGCTGACCTTCATAATATTTTATTTATGACCTAAAGTCTCGGACTCAACAGATTTCACTTATAAATATTGGATCCTTTGAAAGGCTTGTTAATACTTTGGAACTTTCCACGCACAAAGGTCCACATGAAGGACTAAGTGCGGAAACCAAAACTCCTAAAGAAGAAGAAGAATACTTTGGAACAAAAACATTTTGTGGGAACGAGAAATATTATGAACACAGTGTAATTAATATTGTTCCTACCCAAAATCTCGCTAAGACCGAGAATTTTACAAACCTACATATATTTATTTTTTGTTTACATTTAATTAGGTAGTCGATCCATGTCATCATCATCATCATCAGCCTATATTCGTCCACTGCTGGACGTAGGACTCTCCTAGTGAACGCCACTGAGCCTAATCCTCGGCTCTCCTCATCCAGTCTCTGCCAGCCGCCTTTCGCAAGTCGTGACTTGACCTAGCCGGCGGGCGTCCCACACTACGTTTGCCTAATCGCGGTCTCCACTCTAGAACTCGTTTTGCCCAACAATTGTCTGTTCTGCGATAGATGTGACCAGCCCATTGCCACTTCAGTTGCTTAGTCTTTGGGCTATGTTGGTTACCTTGGTTCTCTGGCTCCGTGTAAATTACCCGTATTCAGCTGCATTCGGTTAGATTGGACAGCAACCCCAATATAGTTGTGAAAAGGATAGCCAGATGATGATTTCACTAGAATACTAAGCAGCTACTTTAGAGGGATATTCAAAATTCATTTTGAACTATTGTTTTTGACCGAGTGAGCGCGAAGCGTCTCCGGTTCAGCTTGGGCAAAAATGCTGTCGTATATCCGGATATCCGGCTGTTCTCCTCTACAGGTCGCATTTATCAGTTTTTCGAAATTTAAAAAAATGTTGGTTATACGGGAGTTGAAAACGTAAAAAGAAACATATTTCAGTCATTTCGCGTTCTTTGCGGCCGCTTTTTGTTTTAAGGATTTTGTTTCAACGTGCGCGGTGAACATTTATTCAGTTTTAAACTATGCAAAGACAGACTTGCAAGGTCTACAGCTCACAGACCCACTAGTTATTTTTTTAGGTAGGAAGGTACCCCTACCCACATACCTAATTACTTTTTAAATATGAAAAAGCATAAATCTACCGTAAACCATCAAGATGTTAAAATAACCAAACTAGCGATGGCATAACTTCCGATCCAGGCGCATTAAAAATTGCGCTGTTGAGCTTTGGCTAAACTGAGGCAAATCCTGCTTGGGGGTGCTGGACGAAATTCGCTCGCAGCGATTGTGTCGAGTAACTTGCATGGAGGTGTTGGAACTGGCGCGAATAGTCGTGTCCCTTACTAATCTAATGACTGATGTATGAAACAATCGACGCAAGTAGTCGCATCCCGCGTCCCGCGTGGGTTTCGCCTCAGTTTGAACAGTCCGTTACCGTACAGTTTTCGGGCATAAGATACTTTGAATCAGTCCAATCTCGACTGGTAGAACGTTTTGTATATTTTGGATGCTTTCAAAAATCACGCTATTAATCACAGGCGTAAGAAACATCCAGTTTGCTCCTATACGAAATATCATATCTTTTCCTATACACCAAATCCCAATCCTTTGAAATATCTCGCCCGAAAATCTTACCCAATGAATTTAACATCAAATTCATGTAGGTCAAGAGTTGCGTTCTTCTGCTAACAGATGGCGCTTTAACGTCTGCATCGCACAAGCGTTGTTCGCAATGAATTATTGAAGAACCTATGACTTTGTAATCTTATACCATTAGATTTAAAGGCAGGATGAAGTATTTTTGTAGGACATTTGGAGTGTTTGCCAAGACTTTGTTTTAAAAACAAGAGTTGAATCTAGCTTCTAGATGATCTGATGTTTTTACAAAATGGCGCTGTTCTGTTGGATTTCTAAATCTTCAAGAAATATAATGGAAGATATTATTTGGAGGAAGCTTATGGATGAACAATAACTTAGCAGATCGACGGCTGGAAAATCAGTGGGTACTAAATATTGCACCTAGGTAGACCATAGATAATTACAACAATAAAACTTCGTATAGTATAATCCGTTTCAAAAGTATCTCATAAAAGTGTAAACAAACCCTATTCAGGTTAAATTCTTAGCACGTTCATCTATATTTAGAAGGTCTCAGCTATATATCAAAAAATTAAAAAAATAAACATGAACAATATTAAATTGTAATTAAAAAATCATCGACGAAAATTTAGAAATTAAAACTTACCCAATATTTTTAGTTGAAAAACTTCTTTAAAATGATTTAAAAATATAATTTCCAATGAAATTATAATTTGAAAATTGTTGTTGTGTTGTGTTGTTTTCTGACCCATTTGTTAATATGAAAATATTAATATGTCGTTAAAATCTTAGTTGATTAAAAGGCTAATAGTATGCATATGGTCTGCAATTGAATTGCAAGCCTGCAAGACTGAAAAATAGCAGATTTGGTTCTTGGGTAATTGACATAACTGCATTTAAACTATTTACCGACAGCGCAGGGCACCGTTCGCTTGCAGCTTGAATAACTTTCGAGTGTTAGCGAAGTTACTATGGTTCAAGAGAACTTGAATTTCAGTGTTAAGTTTAACTTTCCAAGTATTACGGGTATTACGAGTGAGGGGAAGCAGCAACAGCATTCTGAAGGTGTTTGCTGAGAGGCTGTATGGGCCGACAATGGGGAGGTTTACCAAGCTACATGTTGGCAACAAAGCTTGTTAAACCTTCCTGTGATTTGATTTGTTTTTTCTTTCTTTTTAGTGTTCCTACATGTAACTAATATAGTTTTTAAGTAAGATGTAATACTAACACCCTATGGGCCTAGATGCCTGACAATATTTTTATTTTTTTTAATTTTTTTATTACAATTCGTCGATTAAAACCATTTTCTGCGGATAGTGACTTTTAAGGAATCGATTTTGTATAGCGGTTCTTAGGTCTTTTATCACTTACACTGGGTATACCTAAAAGTTATACCTATATTTTTGCACTGTTGGATTTTCAAGTCTCGGCGCTGAACCAAAAGTTGAAAATTCTAAAGTGATGAGCGTTTATTTAGGCATTACATTTAAGGTGTCGCCTACCACATTTTTCCACAAACGTTCATAAATATTAGGGCGCAATTTAGATAAGTTGGCAGTCAATATCCAATGTTTGAAAATCTAACATGGGTACGTAACCTTCTTCAATGTCGTATTAAATTCAGGGAAGGCTTATGGTACACTGAATCAACAAAACATCCACATGAACATTTGTTGTGTGTATCCTGTTGTGTTGTGCATCATCATGAACATCCTATGACTTGCTTTTCTATGTTATGATCGGAATACTAAAGATAAAGTTATAGATAATTTTATTTTGCAAATATGGGTATATAAAGAATAACAATAATCATGACAAGTTCAGCCATATTTTATCAAGTAGGCATGGAAAAGATACACAAAAGTACACCAAATTAAAAATATTTTTCATTCAGGAACTCACTTATATTATAACTAGCTTTTGCCCGCGGCTTCGCTCGCGTTAATTTAGAATTTGACAATCAATTCGGGTTGTTCGGGGAATTATAGTTAGGAAGATGAAAAACCGGTCTATTGATACTCTAGACTCTCAAAATGCATTAGGTACTTAAATTAAAAATTTAAAAAACCCTATACACACTACTAAAGTTTCTACAATAATATAATTCAATCATGATTCGAATGACACGTGGCGCCATCTATTATCATAAGAACGTTATTGTTGTTTTCTTCGGGAACAGTAATGTTTTTCGGGATGAAAGGTACCCTATTTCCCTTTCTGTACATCTGACAACGTATATGCAAAATTTCAGGATGATCGGTTCAGTGGTTTAGACGTGAAAAGGTAACAAACAAACAAACAAACTTACTTTCGCATTTATAATATTAGTTATGAAGTTAGGATTAGAATAACCGTTCACCAATAAAAAGTTTCGGAGTCTTTTTTTAAATGAAGAAAGTGCCACCTCTTGCCAACTCTTCGGTATTTTGTTGAAGATTACTGGAGTCATGCAGTAGACACTTTTGCGCATAATTGCTGTCTTGGCTGACTCCAGACATAGCACGCTGTCGTGTGTAAATAATTAGTTAATCCATTTCCAGATCAGGTGGTGATCTAGAGAAAATTTAAAGGCTGTGACTGAACACACCAAGACCATCTCAGACACTAATCTGCATGCCTACTCCCGGCCACCGTAGGCGCGGGGTTGCGGACGGCGAGCAATGGGCAGCTCGCCGTCCAGTAAGGATCAGGCCCGGGTCGATGGCGCGTCGTGTTCCACGCGCGCCTCAAAGAGATGTCAGCATCACTGACGGGGTCCGATAGGGCCGATGCCTGCTGGGGTCGCGGATTGTTCGAAAAAGTTACCGTGGCCCTGGCGCACAGGCAACTGAAGGAACACGGGTGGGTTTTAGTCAGTAAGAGTCTGACACGCCCTTCCGCTCCCCCAGAGCGGTAGAGGTCATTTGATGATTTCCCACCCAAAAAAAAAAGACACTAATCTGCATGGTCCTCATTTGTTCAGACAGTTGCCTCTGGGTTCGTTTCGGTCTTTCTTCTCAGAGTAGTCAGATAGGAAATGCCGACCTCTTTAAGTTTTAAAACTAATTTAATTTTGACGTGTAAAAGTGCGTGCAACGATTGATTTAAATAAATCATACCTAAAAAACGAAATATAATGCTTTAAATGATTGAGTATTGAATATTTTGATTTACTCCAAAATAAGACACGGTGACATAAGATTTCGTATACATTCACACGAAAATCAATCTTCGTAACTAATTCTATAGCCTTTCAGAATACACCCCTGTCGTAAACCGCTACACGGAACGGTTTAGGACTATATTGCCATGCGGGAGACGATCCCCAGGAAAAGAGATAAAGACTTATTTAGAAAGCTTCAAAGTACACTTCGTAGGCTGGTGACTGGGGGGTTGATGTATTTTATTTGTCTATCAGGCAGTCTTTCGTCTTACCTTTGATTATTGAAAGGATGGTTAAGTCTCGGATTAGTACAAAATTATATTTTTATTTTGTTCATCAAATAACTTCGACTACAGGAGAACTAAAAAAAAAGTAAACTATTTAATATTGTATCGGATTATTTTATTTTCTCGCAGTCGTAGTGCTAAGTAGAGTGTACCACACGGCGCTAAAAATCCATATCCATATAATCCATATATCCATGACGTGCAGCTGTCGACTATTTCTGTTTTGTGCTCGTGATTATATATCTATTTTGTTGGTTTTTATTTTACATTGTTACCAGAGCTAATAATCTTTTTGGTATGCACGAGTTTATGTGACAAATAAACCTATTTTTCTTACTTTCTTTCTTTCTATATAACTCGGTTTCTATTTACTTCCTCGTTAGAGCTCAGGAGTAAAACTAACTCGTATATAATAGGTCATTTTAGCCCCTTGTATAACAATCTACTATTAATTCCACCCCTGTTTAAATTCAAAACAGAATGTAAACAAATCGAGGTAAAAAATACCCCGTATTTCGTAGCGGATTATTTTACCTACTCTTTTGTCCGTTTTCTTGTAATTAATCTCCTTAGACCTGTTCTAATTAACTTGACTGGAACAACTGGAACAAGACCGTTCCTTGCCTTTTTTTGATCGTCGCGAAAGTAGGGTGGGTACGACACAGTTAATAAGGTATTAAGTTTGATGTAGATTGTAGTTGATAGGAAATTAAATTAACTACCCGTTGAAGGTCATTTTGATATTAAGCATTATTGGAACAATTTTTTTTTTCTCGCGCGAAGCGTCTCCGTTTCAGCTTGGGCAGAAATGCTTCGTATGTCCGGATGTCCGGCGGATGGCTGTTCTCCTCTACAGGTCGCATTTCTCAACCGATTCTCGTGAAATTTTGCGAGCAGGTTCGATAATTACGACACCTGCAAGGAATAACATTGTATCTAATATTTAGTAACTTCACAGGAGAGCGCGTCAAAGATTTAAAAAATTCTCCCAGATTTAAAACAACTTTGAAAATATGAGTCCAGCTATTCCCTCCTGGACTCATATTTTCAAGGATGGTTGGCATTAAGACTTAACCGAAATCTGCGAGAATTTTTTAAATCTTTGACGCGCTCTCCTGTAAAGTTACTAAATATTAGATACAATGTTTTTCCTTGCAGGTGTCGGTTATATAGAATTTCTTTGTCGATTCAGTTTTACGAAATTTTTCAAAACGTTTTTTTTTTTTTATATGGGGATTTAAAGGTAAAAAAAACATATTTCAGACATTTCGCGCTTTTTGTTTTAAGGATTTTATTTTTAAGCATTCTTTGCATACAAAGAAAGGCCCAAGAGGTTTATTGCTCACAGAGCCACTACTTTAAATCATGGTTTTTACGACTGGCAATAATTATGCCCGCCGCAAATGCTCACACTCAAACTCAAACTCAAAGCATTTATTTCAAATAAACCAATTACAGGCACTTTTGAATTGTCAAGGGGTCGGTCAGTCAGAAAGATGAAGCTAGTTGCCCATTCCAAAACGTAGTAGGTACCTATGGAGAAGAACGGGCAAGAAACTCCATGGACACTCTTTTAAATCAAAATATGGTTACAAAATACTGGTTACATCATTCATGTTGAAATTATGCATGTGAGAACGATGCAGAACGTTAAAAGCGTCCGTAATAAAGAGACAAAAACAATTCAAATATTAAATTAAAATAAACCGTGGCAGCCAAGAGATGACCAGTCCCCACTGACGGCGCCCGTTCACGAACATGACGTATGGATCAGCACCATTCAGCTCAACCATTTTGAAGGGAACTTAATGATCCAACACACACGCCACCACCAGCGAGACATTTGAGTGAGCATGACATACTCTCAGCCGAGGTTACTCGCATAGGTCACTACGAGCCGCGTGCGATTAGCAGCGTTTAAAACCAATGGCGAAGTATCGAACTCCGCATATGCTACCACGTGTCAACGCAGGCACATGCATGAGCGTGGACGTGCGTGTCGTGTGAGTGGCCCAAGGTAGATAAGACACGTTTTTCGAGAGTGGCAGATTTCGAACTTTAAGGCTCCGACTTTAAACTACAAGAATCGTGTCGCACCGTCGCATCGTACCTGTCTGCGGGAGCCTTTAATCGAGGTATCTACGTCTGCTGCGTCTGGTGTTTGGTGGTTACATATTTGAACTCATATTTTTGCGACGAAATATTACATGTCGTGTATATGTATATACCTATACAAATACATATTGCGCAATTACCTTTTGTCGTCCGAATTCCAGATAAATACATGTCTCTATAAATAATCCCACTCATAGATAAATACAAATTAATACAGAAACTTTCTGTAATCTTCTATAATCTTATCTATTCCTCTAATCAAGGATTATTTACCTTATCTAGCTTTAGAACTTAGATTTATATGAAAACCTTATCTATGTGTCTTCTATAATTATTTTCTATTCTATATATAACATAAAACAAAATCACTTTTCGTGTTCGCTAAGATTTTCTAAACTACATAATTTTGATACGATTTTCACCACCACTTAGGACGAATTTCACCAATGAAACTGACGAGATCAGCACCCATAAACTGCGTTCAAGAGCAGTCAATGTCAAAACTGTTGAGGAATATTGTCACCGATAGCTCTTCAACGCGGTTTAGAAGTACTGGGCCGGCAATCTCGACATAGATACCGACAAAAATCGGTCGTTAAGTCCAATCGATGTCAAATTTCTTTAATAGATTTTCAACCTTATGCTTTCGAAATAAAGTTGAAAATCTATTAAAGGAATTTGACAACGATACGATATAGCGACTGATTTTTGTCGCTATCTAATGTCGAGACTGCCGGCCCTGATCATATTCAGTTTCTTTGGTGAAATTTGCACTTAAAGACTTTATTCAGAAAAAAATATTTTTATGTACGAGTATATGTACTATAAAACATTCATATTTAACTTTCATAAAATAAAGTAATCTCGATGTTTTTTCAAGTTGTAAAAGCCAGTCGTCGTCACCGCCAGATAGGTTTTTTTTTCTAGAAGGTTCATGAGCATAATACAAATATAAGAACATTTTAAAATAAAAAATCCTTGTGATTTGATGTGACACAGGAAATTTGCGTTATTTTTTAAGCTATTGCATAGCTTTTATCGCGGGCTTTGAGCGCGGCGACCGAATCAAGAAATTCCGTAACGAAAATAAAACCTAACACCCTCCACTCCGCCTACCAAGTAGCTCGGCCGAGCGTTCGCTTGACGTGTATGTATATGGTACGACTGTACGAAGCTCGCACGGATCGAGACGAGCTGCTCCGAAATCGGACGAATACGTAAGCAGCTGTATGTGAGAAAGTATATAGGTGTATAGGTATCTATCATATCTTTATAATGCCACACTCACCGCATAAAAAATTAAATAAAAATATTTTAAACGATATTAACTTCTCATTTATTCAATAAAATAAAAAAAATTGTCTTCTTATCGGTCACCACGATCAAAAAGTGTAACTTGAACTTGAATTAATATCAAAGAAAAAATAAAAATACTGCATAAATAAATAATTATAATTGCATAAGTTGATAAAAATGCTATGCAATAGCTTTACCGCGGCAGTCCCCGAGTGCCACACGTGTTTTTTTTAAAATTATTTTTCACCCCGTCACACCTCCGACCCCTTGAAGTTTAAGCTAGGGATACACTAAGAGACAAGTGTCCCACGACATGTGTCGGCGACATGTCAAACGTAGCCGGGCAATTTCGCCTGACATATCTGGCTACATCGCGCCATTTATGTCCGTAGCGACGTCAGGCGATGTTGTACGACTTCGCGATACTTCGCCTTACATATCTGCGACATGAAAAACTTGTGTTTCACAAGACAGTTGGTATCATGACACTCGCCGAGGTAGTGTCGTTGGCGGCGGCATTCATAATTATAATTAAAAATCAAAAAATAAAAAGGAAAAAGACGAGAAGATGGTGGGTTAAAAAAGTACTTACAACAAAGAAACAAGTCGTCGAGCGAAGTCTGGCAACGTCGCGCACCCTCGACGTTGTTGGCGACACGTATCGCGCGATGTTGCCAAACATGTCGAGCAAAGTCTGGCAACGTCACGCCACACACTGGTCCCGAATGATAAAAAAGTGGACATTAAGAAATTTTTGACAGAAGGTCAACGGATTCGGCTGATTTTTTTTTTGTAGACAGCTGATGCAATTACAAATCACTTTTATAGATTGAGTTTTTGCCAAATAAGCCGTATTTTCAGAGAAAAAAAATATTGAAATATTTTTTGTATGAAAGAAATCCTAATTTTGTCTTTATCTTCCAAGATTCAAACGTATTCAAAATAAAACTTAGCGCAGCTTGTAGAGGGGCTAATTTCTCACTACTTTGTCATAGACACTCAACTGCGATTTTGTGCTCCTTTTGAGTTACATGCACTTTAAATATTTTTTGTATGAAAAAATCCTAATTTTGTCTTTATCTTCCAAGATTCAAACCTATTCAAAATAAAACTTAGCGCAGCTTGTAGAGGGGTTAATTGTTCATCACTTTGCCATAGACACTCAATTGCGATTTTGTGCTCCTTTTCAGTTACAGGCACTTTAAATTTTTCGTTGTCGGATGAGCTTTACTAGTTTTTTGTAGACAGCTGATACAATTACAAGTAACTTTTAAAGATGTATTTTTTGTTAAATAAGCCGTATTTTCAGAGTTAAAAAATTAATTCAGGCGGATTAGAAATAATCTTGTTAAAGATAGACTAAGATGTAATAACATTTTCTTCATTAATAAGTAACTCTTACAAATGTCTTTCTATTAAAAAAAGTCTTATTTTAAATATATCAAATAAACAACTTGGATATCTCAAAACGTGTACAGACATGTTCAGGTACAGGTAATTTATTGTGTGACTCATATTCAGATTATAAGCATTTTTTGGTAATGAGTCATTGCTTAATTAGCCGATTAAGTAAGTTAAGCTTAAGTAATCGGCTAATTAAGCAATGACTCATTACCAAAAAATGCTTATAATCTGAATATGAGTCACACAATAAATTACCTGTACCTGAACATGTCTGTACACGTTTTGAGATATCCAAGTTGTTTATTTGATATATTTAAAATAAGACTTTTTTTAATAGAAAGACATTTATAAGAGTTACTTATTAATGAAGAAAATGTTATTACATCTTAGTCTATCTTTAACAAGATTATTTCTAATCCGCCTGAATTAATTTTTTAACTCTGAAAATACGGCTTATTTAACAAAAAATACATCTTTAAAAGTTACTTGTAATTGTATCAGCTGTCTACAAAAAACTAGTAAAGCTCATCCGACAACGAAAAATTTAAAGTGCCTGTAACTGAAAAGGAGCACAAAATCGCAATTGAGTGTCTATGGCAAAGTGATGAACAATTAACCCCTCTACAAGCTGCGCTAAGTTTTATTTTGAATACGTTTGAATCTTGGAAGATAAAGACAAAATTAGGATTTTTTCATACAAAAAATATTTAAAGTGCATGTAACTCAAAAGGAGCACAAAATCGCAGTTGAGTGTCTATGACAAAGTAGTGAGAAATTAGCCCCTCTACAAGTTGCGCTAAGTTTTATTTTGAATACGTTTGAATCTTGGAAGATAAAGACAAAATTAGGATTTTTTCATACAAAAAATATTTAAAGTGCATGTAACTCAAAAGGAGCACAAAATCGCAGTTGAGTGTCTATGACAAAGTAGTGAGAAATTAGCCCCTCTACAAGCTGCGCTAAGTTTTATTTTGAATACGTTTGAATCTTGGAAGATAAAGACAAAATTAGGATTTCTTTCATACAAAAAATATTTAAAGTGCATGTAACTCAAAAGGAGCACAAAATCGCAGTTGAGTGTCTATGACAAAGTAGTGAGAAATTAGCCCCTCTATAAGCTGCGCTAAGTTTTATTTTGAATACGTTTGAATCTTGGAAGATAAAGACAAAATTAGGATTTTTTCATACAAAAAATATTTAAAGTGCATGTAACTCAAAAGGAGCACAAAATCGCAGAAGAGTGTCTATGACAAAGTAGTGAGAAATTAGCATCTCTACAAGCTGCTTTAAGTTTTATTTTGAATACGTTTGAATCTTGGAAGATAAAGACAAAATTAGGATTTCTTTCATACAAAAAATATTTAAAGTGCATGTAACTCAAAAGGAGCACAAAATCGCAGTTGAGTGTCTATGACAAAGTAGTGAGAAATTAGCATCTCTACAAGCTGCTTTAAGTTTTATTTTGAATACGTTTGAATCTTGGAAGATAAAGACAAAATTAGGATTTCTTTCATACAAAAAATATTTAAAGTGCATGTAACTCAAAAGGAGCACAAAATCGCAGTTGAGTGTCTATGACAAAGTAGTGAGAAATTAGCCCCTCTACAAGCTGCGCTAAGTTTTATTTTGAATACGTTTGAATCTTGGAAGATAAAGACAAAATTAGGATTTTTTCATACAAAAAATATTTAAAGTGCATGTAACTCAAAAGGAGCACAAAATCGCAGAAGAGTGTCTATGACAAAGTAGTGAGAAATTAGCATCTCTACAAGCTGCTTTAAGTTTTATTTTGAATACGTTTGAATCTTGGAAGATAAAGACAAAATTAGGATTTCTTTCATACAAAAAATATTTAAAGTGCATGTAACTCAAAAGGAGCACAAAATCGCAGTTGAGTGTCTATGACAAAGTAGTGAGAAATTAGCCCCTCTACAAGCTGCGCTAAGTTTTATTTTGAATACGTTTGAATCTTGGAAGATAAAGACAAAATTAGGATTTTTTCATACAAAAAATATTTAAAGTGCATGTAACTCAAAAGGAGCACAAAATCGCAGAAGAGTGTCTATGACAAAGTAGTGAGCAATTAGCATCTCTACAAGCTGCTTTAAGTTTTATTTTGAATACGTTTGAATCTTGGAAGATAAAGACAAAATTAGGATTTCTTTCATACAAAAAATATTTAAAGTGCATGTAACTCAAAAGGAGCACAAAATCGCAGTTGAGTGTCTATGACAAAGTAGTGAGAAATTAGCCCCTCTACAAGCTGCGCTAAGTTTTATTTTGAATACGTTTGAATCTTGGAAGATAAAGACAAAATTAGGATTTTTTCATACAAAAAATATTTAAAGTGCATGTAACTCAAAAGGAGCACAAAATCGCAGAAGAGTGTCTATGACAAAGTAGTGAGCAATTAGCATCTCTACAAGCTGCTTTAAGTTTTATTTTGAATACGTTTGAATCTTGGAAGATAAAGACAAAATTAGGATTTCTTTCATACAAAAAATATTTCAATATTTTTTTTCTCTGAAAATACGGCTTATTTGGCAAAAACTCAATCTATAAAAGTGATTTGTAATTGCATCAGCTGTCTACAAAAAAAAAAAATCAGCCGAATCCGTTGACCTTCTGTCAAAAATTTCTTAATGTCCACTTTTTTTTATTATTCGGGACCAGTGTGCGCCACTGCACTCGACGTCATCGGCGACACGTGTCGCGCGATGTTGCCAGACATGTCGAGCGACCTCCGGCAACGTCGCACCACTTCACCTGACGTCGCTGGCGACACGTGTCGCAGGACATTTGCCCCCTAGTGTATCCCTGGCTTGCGTCTTAATAAGGCTAACAAAAAAGTTTTGTGACATTTTTGAACATTTTTCGCAATGGCTGAAATGGCTTTTTTGATGACCCCTATATCTCCGCCATTTTGAAATATTTCGAAAAACTGATTCGACATAAAAATCCATATAATTATCGAATCTGCTCACAACATTTCACGAGAATCGGTTGAGAAATGCGACCTGTAGAGGAGAAAAAAAAAGGAGGATAAATTGATTTGATTTTGATCCTTCCATCCACCGGACATCCGAACATACATAACATTTTTGCCAAAACTGAAATGGAGACGCTTTGCTCGCTCTTCGCGCTCGCTCGGTCAATTATAATGGTTTCTGTCTGTAAATATTGTCCTACTAGAGGGCAAAGAATTAAATAAAAATGTCGTAAATTCGAACTCTTACGGGTAAGTTATATTAAACCGAATTGTTCCATTTTTCTTCCAAGGTACGGAGCCCTACAATAACCTTTATGTTCCTTATGTTTTATACCTCATTTGGCTACTATGTAAGCCATATGTATTTTTACTGCAAACAGCACAATACGACTACCAACCTACTACAAATATGTGCTGCAGTAAACCATAAAATACAAACGAGAGTCCCAAAAATATTACTTAAAGCAAGAAATATAGAGAATTCTTTCTGTATGTAGTCATCCGGTTGTGTAACGTTTGAAATAATAACAAAATTTCTAATGATCACATGATCTAATTTCATTTAATATACTTTATTTTTAATATAACGATGAAATTATATAATAAAACATTGATATAATTTCATTTTACCTAATATTATAAATGGTTTAATGAACATTTTCTGTAATTCACGTTTGAATTAATATTTAATTAGTATAATATTCAGTTACTATAATATTCAAAATCTATAAGTAACGTTTAATATACAACAAAAGTTGTTCAACTTAAATCGAACCGTGTGATCCCGATATTACTAACTTTTTCCGGCATACTTAGCCTATACAATCTCCACTGCTGGAACACAGGCCTCTTCTCTGTGAGAGGGAGTGGACTGTAATCCTTCACATGGGCACAGTGTGGGTCGTGGATGTCACATGTTTCCGTACTTCTGGTTCTAAGATATGTCGGTTTCCTCACGATGTTTTCCTTGACCGTTTTGAGAGCAGTAGTGATGAAATAAATAACACACAGTAAATTGCCTGTCTGGGTTCGAACCCACCACCTGCAACTCGTAACGCGGGGCCAATACCACTACAACATAATATTATATAGGTACTTTTATTTAAATCAATCCCTTAAGATATGAAAGGCTGTCAAATTCTGTATGAGAAATCTGAAATCCAAGCAGGCGAAGTCGCTGGCATAACGCTAGCATTACCATAAATCTGAGCGAAAATAGAATCATCTCGCGGTCTCGCTTGTCAATCACAGAGTACATTTTGGGTCCAAATAAAATCTGCTTTTTATTTTTTTTGGCCTTAAGGTAAGGTTGAGGCTTGAGAGTGGCAGAGATGGGAGCGGGAAATACATACCTAATTTCTCAGTATCTTTTTGTTAATATGTATGAAGACGTTCATTGCTGAAGTCGTAATTTAAATATACTGTGTATTAATTACGTAGCGTGGTTTCTAGAAGAAACAAGAAAATAAGCAAACAAAAGGTATTTACTAGGCAGATGTGAGTGGAAACGCCCGGAGGGGACGCCCTAGGAGGGCGTCAGAGAAGGTCAGGTGCGTAGTACTCGCAACCGGCGTGCGTGTATGACCCGATGTATGAACGTAAACGAGGAAAAAGGAGTATGTAAGGATCGGAGCAGGTGGCGTTCTGTAGTTTCTGCCTACTCCCATGGGAAGAAGGCGTGAATTTTTGTACGTATGTAAGAAACAAGACCTTCTTTAATTCCATTAAAAGAAAACCCATTGTAAATCTATATAAATAAATAAAATTGAAGTGTCTGTTTGTAATCTCAAAATAACAGCTTTTTAAATATTCTTGACCTCTAACATTTTTATTTCATTAAATTACAATATAATTTACAATTAAAATATAATAACCTAGCCTAACTAAAACTATTAACAAACTAAAAAATGGCGTCAAAAAATTCGTCCGCATCGCTGTCGACTGGTAATGTACCCACGAAACTGGCAGCATTGCCACGTTGTATGGCAATGCTTAGCCTGTGGCCAAGGTAAAAGCCAGCCCTTGGGTCACGGGAAGTGTCACTTTTTAAATGCATATTAAAGTATATACGGTACTTATGTATAACAAAAAAACTAATTTCGCGCAAAAAAATGTACACCCATGAACTCCAATATACGGGATGGCAGGGACATGCACAACCAGTTACCATAGATTCAGTACATGATTCCGAACACCACGCGTTGAAATTTTTCGTAGGTTATTAAAAAAAAAATGCTGTTCAGTATATTTTGACCGCGTAGGTATTGCACTTTCCTATGAAAAAGCCGTTTTTAAGCTATTCCATAGCTTTTATCGCGGGCTTTGAGCGGGGCGACCGAATCAAGAAATTCCGTAACGAAAATAAAACCTAACACCCCCACTCCGCCTACCATGTAGCTCGGCCGAGCGTTCGCTTAACGTGTATGTATATGGTACGACTGTACTTGAATTAATATCAAAGAAAAATAAATACTGCATAAGTAAAAAATAAATAAATAATTATAATCGCATAAGTTGATAAAAAATGCTATGCAATAACTTTACCGCGGCAGTCCCCGAGTATTTTTTTTTAATAACCGGCGCATAATTTCTGCGCTAGGCAATCATGTGCTGAATTCATGGTTGCGCGTCGATGTCCCTCAGCCACGCTGTATACCTTTTCACGCCTAAATCACTGAACGGATTTCGATAAAATCTGGAAAAGAGATAGATGGCATCCTGGGGAAGTACATAGGCTACTTTTTGTCCCGGTAGCACGTTCTCGTGAGATAATTTTCGACATCAACACGGTCGAAGCCGCGGGCAGAAGCTAGTCCTGAATATTTTGTCAACCAATAAATCTGTCTAGCTAACTTTGTATGTTGGGGTCGGCTCGCTCCTGGCTAATATTTTATCAACCACTAGTAAAAATATCTTGCTGACTAGAAAATAATTATATTAGACAGACAGAAATTGCAGCTTCTATTATTTTCATTAGACCTAATTTCATTGTATCGTTTGTACGAGATTTCTCGCAACGCAGTTTACACTTTTTATGTTTTTTTTTTCTTTTTTCCTTGTAGGATTTATGTTGTGTTGTGTGCTTTGTAATCTGTGCTAAGTAAACGTATTTTCTTTCTTTCTTTCTTTTCTTTCTTTTCTTTCTTTTCTTTCTTTTCTTTCTTTTCTTTCTTTTCTTTCTTTCTTTTCTTTCTTTCTTTTCTTTCTTTCTTTTCTTTCTTTCTTTTCTTTCTTTCTTTTCTTTCTTCCTGTACTACTTTTTTCCCGCTACCGCTTATGAACAAACCCACACCCGTACGTACTGAACCATGCTCCCCTTTACTCTTGCTTCCATGTCGCGTGTACCTCTGACATATTCCATCGAAATATAAATCCGTACATACAGTGTGTTACGATATCGAGGCATTTCATAATAACGTGTGGATATACTTTGTCTCAAAGCATAACCATGGTAATATCGTATTTTCTTTCCCTCGTATTGGCACGGAATTAAATTATTCGGAAAAAACCGGAGATATCGACAAAGCTTGTGAAGTTAGCAAGTGAAGTGGCAGTATTTGTAAAAGGAGCGATGACTGTTGGAGCAGGTGAGGTCGTGGGCCTAGAAAAACTGACATTCTATCATCGATAACGAGGACGGAAATGACAAAAATATATGGGAAAATATACCTAAGCGACCGAATAGCTTATGTCAACCCTTTGAAAGTCGTCGAAGAAATACTAAACGTTTTGAAAGTGATTGCCACTTGTCTAGGCCCTCTTGAGTGGAGACCGCGAATCGGAAAACTTAGCCACGACGGCTAGAGAGACTGCATAATACATACATAAACTCACGCCTTCTTCCCATGGGGTTAGGCAGAAGCTACAAAACGCCACCTCCTACAATCCTTACATACTCCTTTTGCCTCGTTTACGTTCATACATTGGGTGATACACGCACGCCGGTTGTGAGTACTACGCATCTGACCTTTCTGAAGAACAGCACCAATAAGGTCACTATATATCCTCCTAGAGCGACCCCTCCCGGCGCTTCCAGTCACATTTGCCTTTTAAAAACCTTTTGTTAGTCGCCTTTCATTCAGACCAAACGATCTAAGCATAATCTTTTCAATTTTTGTCACTACATGGTCTTTTAAACCGCACCGTTACCCTATCACATCATTCCTCAGCATATAATTCATAGTCACACCACACATACTTCGCAAGCAACGCATTTCCACAGCATTTATTCTACTTTCATGCTTCTTTTGCCACACCCAACACTCACTTCCATACTTAAGCGTAGGCACCAGCACACCATTGTGAACAGCCAGCCTTGCGTGTGGACAGATGACTATAAAAAGGTGTCCGGGACAGACTGGATACAGAAAGGTGTTGTGATATAACTTGTGAGACGCCTATGTTCTGCAGTGTACTGTGATAAGTTGAGTTGATTGTTTCGCTAAGAAATATATTCATGATGTTATAAAAATTGTCCAAGGCAAATGGGAATACTTAAAAATCTACAGTCATAAAAAATTACTTGACCTGCGGGGTAATTGCACAGCACACTAGCAGTAGGAATGGCTTTCATTTTGACAGTTCAACAACATTCATTGCGTTATTTACGTTGATGAGCAGACAAATTTTTCGAACATATGAAGCAATGGATTAACAATATGCTTCAAAATAATTCAGATTGTTATTGATAGTGTGCTATGCAGTTAGTGTGCAGCTCTTGACCTCTATCTCTCCTCAAATAAAACGATGTATAAGGATGATATTTTCCTTGACTTTGCGTCCAACGCATACTGAGTAGCCAGCACGACATGAGCTACGACAGAACATTAAGGGCCGTACTTTAGTAAAATACTATATGTGAATTTTGACGATGCTCTCTCAACTGAAAATGGTAGTGGTACTCGTAGTAGTAGTGGTAGTAGTGGTGGTAGTGGTAAATTGCTGGCATCGTACTTATGTGATGGCTAACTAGGATCGAGCAGCGGTACGACAGAGTCAATATTTGTCGTTGTAGGTATGTATAGGTAGCCAAATGTGTACGTAAAACCAATCCATCGTCTTCTAAACTTAATATTATAAAAAGAAAAGATTTTTTGTATTTCTGTATGTTTATTTGTGACACTTTCACGCTAAAACGGCTACACGGATTTGCACGAAATTTGGAAATTTGGAGACCGTGACCTGGATTAGGACAAATTATAGTTTTTAGCCCTATACTTCTACAGGATCGAGACTTATGCGGGTGAAACCGCGGGGCGCAACTAGCCACATAATTGTTATTATATATCCATAATTAACATTAACATTTTAAAAGAGTAACTATGAAGTTTCGTGCCCATTCTTCTCCATGCTTTTGAAAGGGGCAAATAGAATCAGCACCCTTATTGCGTAAAACACTATCAGTGACTATCTGAATAATTTTGAAGGATAGGTATTGCTAATCCATTACTCCATATGTTCGAAAAATTTGTCTGCTTAGCAACGTAAATAACGTAATTAATGTTGTGTGTGTGTGTGTTGTTAAATGAAAGCCATTCCTAAAGTTAGTGTGTTACGCAATTACCCAGCAGATCTATTTTCTTGTAAATTTTGACGATCAAAAATGCCTCATTTAAGCCTAATAAAATATATATAAATGATTTGACTTTGATAATTTGATAGCATTTCTTAGGTTAGGGCACATCACAAAAAGACGATCGATTAGTATTTTTAAGCAATCAAAATGGGAATTGTTTGGAGATCGATTAAATGCATGCCTTATTAATCACAGCAACTTTTAAAACGTTTGTTACCACAAGCAAAATAAGAAAAATCAGTAACAATACAGTACATTCTTGTAACATAAAAATAAACGATTTTTTAACGTACAGATAGATGTAGGTAGAAATAATCCGTTTTATAATCAAACTGGTCAAATAAAAAAAGGGTAATGTAATAAAATGGGTAATAAGTATCCAATTTCAGTTTTATGAGGATCGTTCCTTTGGGAGTTGAGAAAGGTCTTCAAGGGGCCTTTTATTATAATTATTTAACGATGCCACCACAACATGGCGTCTGTGAATGCGTGATGTAATTGGTTGATTTTATGAGGTTCAAATATTAGAACAGTCGTTCGATTATTTAAAATACAGGCTCGTATTTTAAAAATAGAATCATGAATTTTGATTTAAATGTTTTGGATCTGGTGTTGGGGTCTCAATCGGGTTAGTTTATAATTGGGGTCTATTTTATGAGTAGGGCTAGGTTTAGGGCCACAAGACGAACAGAAATTACCTTATGAGTCCCCTGAACGTTGAGGCGTGAAAAAGAAGGCATAAGTCAATAACTATCTACTTAATATTTATTTTTATAATTTTTACTTTATTTTGTTTTTTATGGTAGATTTTTTAGTAGATTTAATTCTTACTTAGATTAAATCACATTTTGCATTGCATTCTCTAACATCGGTACGTAACAAAAATTGATAAAAAAATCATTAATGTAGGAACCTACCAAAAATTCAGGATATATCAAAGATTGTTACGAGATTTATGTTACGCAACATCTGGGTAATTTATATCTGCATTTACGATCATAAAAACCAAGAACCTAAAACAGACGTGCCTACGATTCGACACTGAATGATGAATAAGTTTAGGTTCCCTATCAAATATCTGATTATAACAAGTCGAGGCTATGGTTTTCTAAATATGTAAATACATTGCTTACATAACTAACAAAAGAGGTTTCACTGGCAATATGAAGACTCGTTGGATTCAAGCCCATGCAGTAAAACGCCATCTATGATTTACAGCCCAAACTAATTCAGAACCAAGCGTGATAGTTAATTTCACTTTTCAAGTCTAGATGGCGCGCAACGGAAGAACGGCAAGTTTCTTACATTGCCGGAATCGTTAAAATGAGTTTTTTAGATAAAGCTGTTATAGCCGCTACTAGTAGTTAAAAGAAACATTTATTCTTCTTTGCAGTCGTTTTCAAAAGAAATCAGCAAAAAAGTTGAAGACGATGTTCTCGTTGCATTACTTAGGTATAATATAAAATATTTAGATCTAAACTTACCCAAGAGTCTTCGTGCTGATCAAGGGTGTCTTTAGATTGAGGAAACCATTCAGCCTGCTTGTATTCTTTTCTCTGCCTCCATCGGAGGAAGACTGATCAGTCCTGGAGACAAAAAGAAAATAACAGTTGAAAATAATTATCTACTTAAAATAAAAGCGTTTCGAGTGCTTATTGTAACATCAAAAAGGTGATTAATAAGGGAAAAATTTAAACATCAAAAACACTGCCATCTATCCTCAAAAACTAGAACTAACATTGGTCGTCGAGAAAGTTGACTGTTAAGAGAAGTTTCTTTTGCGTTAAGCAGATGGCGCTTTCAAGCATATCGAAAACGTCTAAAGAAAAAATGAGACTACCAAGGACGAAATCAGGATAAATTAATCGCTTTGTAGATTCTGTATATAAATCCGTTCGGACAACCAGTTCAGGCCATAATATAATCAAATTAATACCCTTACTAAAGGGATTACAATCTGAAACCTTGAATACTTAATTGGGTATAATTTTCATAATAAAATAGGTACATAATCATAGTACGCAAGAGGAATAAATTGTAATTTAGACAACTAGGTAAATCTCGAATAAATCAAATAAATGGAATTATTATAGATTTGCATAACAATATTTGAATATCGTTATGTAATTCTCAACAAATAATAAGGTTCCATTTTACTGAACTAGGAAGGTACAACCAAAGCTATCATAAATGGCCACTAAGGATTTGAAGCGAAACGGCTTCTATTGTCGTGATAACCCAGTGGTAAGGCCGTCCGCCTTTTATGCAAGAGGTTGTGGGTTCTACTCCGGGTAAGAGAGAGGTAGAAATCGTATAATCGTCGTCGACGTCGTTCGGCGTATTCATCGTCTATGTGTATTGTCTTTGGTCCCTGGCTTTAGCATCAAGCAATAGACAAAATTGTCAAACTTTTATACTCGTAGCTTGAATGCGAGGCTTTTGGCTATTTTATATGTGTCTATTAAATAAATGTCGTTCCTTTGTAACGTGCGTTTTGTTTGTGCAGAATAAACTATTTTTCTTTCTATTTCTTTTTTTTTAATTTAGAACTGCACGCCCCTCCACTAAAATTTCTATACATACATTTGAAATGTGTGTGCAACAAGCAGTGGAGGGGCGGGCAATTTAAACTGGACGATCACTACCTGTGTTACTTCTTCTCCATAGAGATCTACGTTTTGGAATGGGCAACTAGCTTCAACTTTCTGACTAACTGACCGACTCTTTGACAATTCAAAAGTGCCTGTAATTGGTTTAATTGAAATAAATGCTTTGAGTTTGAGTTTTGAGTTTTCAAATTAATGTGTAGTTACTTTCTTAGTTTATCTTGGAAGGGAAAATATCGTTTAAAATTATAAATCTGTAATCACCAATCCACCTTGAGCAAGCGTGGTGATGAATGGTCGTGTCTTCTCTTTATGAGAAGAAGCCTTTGCCATGCAGTGGGACAGTGATAGGTTGGACAAGGTATTATGAGGAAGTTATTTCAAAGGAATTGATACATGGACAGCATCTCCAGTATAAGGTGAATCCTTAGCAACTTTTCTGTGTTTTGTTAACCGACTTCAAAAAAAGGAGGAGGTTCTCAATTCGACTGTATTTATAAATATTTTTTTATGTGTGTTAGCTCAGAATTTTGTTCTAGGTGAACCGATTTAGATGAATCTTTTTTTATTTGAAAGCTGGTGCTTCACATGTGGTCCCATTTAAATTTGATCAAGTTCTGACCAGAAGTTTTCGAGTTTTCCTTAATACTGCGTATTTTTTCCACTTAGTCTATATGAATGATGTTTTAATAATTTCCTGTCACGGTTATTTACATATCAAGTAGTGGTATAAGAATGTGTGTGGGGCAGGTACCACAACTAAAAAGTGAAAAATAAAAACGTTTTTTGCAAAAAAAACAACCGACTTCCAAAAAAAAAAACACTACGAAACGTGAAAAATTATTTTAATTTCGGAAGTCGGTGTCTTCGGTTGGGTATTTTCGTCTTTAGCCACCTACTTCCAAAATTGAAGTTTTTATTTCAAATTGTAGCTCCGTTTTAAGTCGTACGTTAATTTAGGTTAGGAATGATAATATATTTACTGAATAATAATCATCAATTTCATATTAATCGTCAAACTTTGGAAAATTGGTCCACCTTATAATTTTTCAGAATATTTCATATGAAAATTCTTAGGTAGACCACCTTTCATTAGTTGGGATAGAGCAAGCTTAGCTTGATAGTGGCTGGTAACGTGGTAGGACTGACTAAGTATTGTTAAGAGCGGCCAACCCGTCATACTTTTCATACAAATGCACATACGTGATTATGGCGTTGTAACACATCTGTCATTGAAATTTCTGAACTAATAGGTATCTTGTGCACTTTATCTAGGTTTCTATACAAGCAAAAAATCTAAATTTGGAGAAACAAATTCAGTATAAGCCTCCAAAAATCTGCTTTTTGCATAAATTTTACCTGAACTTTGGCCGTTCATAATGTACTCATAAATTGTTAAAGTAAAGAAAACATCATGATAGAAACCTCGCAGATGTAATGGAGATTCTAAATGATAAATATTTTTTCCAAAAACTTGTAAGGCTTTTTCAAAAATACGTATTTCCTGTAACAAGTTTTGTGAAATCTCTGCGCGCCAATTTTCGTTCGATGTTATCGCGTTCTCACTCTTGCTACTTTTTCAAACATTGCGTTGGATGAAACAACAAGCTTTCAATTATACTCGCCTTGACGATAGACGGATCGGGAAGGGCCCTCTTAAGGGGCCTCCTCTCACTAATTTAGTTATGTAAATGATAAATGATTTTATTTCTTTAAGTAAGTTTGTTTCTTTAAGTAAGTTACAAATGTATTTTTCTTTAAATACAAATGTATTACAAATGTATTTTATTTCTTTAAGTAAGTTACAAACACTTTAACACGTCAATCATATTTTTTAAACTAGATGAGGTCGGCGTTTCCTATCTGACTACTCTGAGAAGAAAGGCCGAAACAAACTCAGAGGTCACAGTCTCTTTTAAAGTCCAGACATAATCATGGTCAGATCATGTGAAGACCATGTAGATTGGTATCTAAAATGGTCTTTTGAGGAAAGAACACAGGTTTTAAGGTAACAGTTTGTGACCAAACGTTCTCACTAAAACAAACGGCGCGTACTAGAACTACGCCTACTTAATTTTGTAGCCTGGCTATTGAAATTTCGGACTTCTGACTAGCCGTAACGTGTCAAAGAATGTGTTTTAATTTATCAACAAAAATTTTACCTTTCATTCCGCCACTAAAATTCCAGTTGACACAACGAATATTAATCACAATCTAATGGTCTACAACCTATTATTATCCTTTCATAATTACCACAGAGTATGGAATCACCGCGCTGGAAGCGTTTAGAGACGGCACTACTAATGAAATTCGTGGCGCCAAAAGTGCATTGAGCGCACAGCTTCTGTCAAGGACCGCTTTCAAAGCCGTCAGTCTATACGTCATTTCTATACATATTGACCTAGCTTGCAGAGTAAGCAAGCTGAAGTGGTAGTGGGCTGACCATGTTTGTCACAGGACCGATGAACGGTGGAGCAGATGAGTCATCATCCATCAAGCAAGGGGGCCCCTGCTTGATGGAATGTCGACCTTAAAAGGTAGCTTGGACAGACTGAATGCGGAAGACGGAGGACCGGGTGTTGTGGCGCCCCTTGGAGAAGCCTATGTCCAGCAGTGGACTGCAGTAGGTTGAGTTGGTTTGTGTCGTTGTACAGGTAAACGGAGACATGCTTGGTTTGAATGGAAAGCGTTGACAATGCCGCCTCTAACTGCGGCCCTCGTGGCGTCTCCGTGCTCTGTGGTCTACAAAACCCCATAGATTTATAGCTACCACTAAATACCAAGGCTAGGCCACTTTGTCATGGTATTTGCCTTACGCCTATAACAGCCATTTCCTTTGGAGTAAAATATTATGGTGTTGTAACTTTTCTTTAGATTTTTGGCTTGGTCATGATGTGACGGTGGATATTTCTTTTGAATGGAGAGGCTTTTAGTGGTGGGTCGTTTGAAAGCAGGGTGTTATGGGTCTTGTTATTTTCGTTATCTGAAAATAACGTGAAATGTAGAAGATTATGTACATTATCGACCACATCTTTGCTTACTATCAGATGATACCAGCCAAACGCGAACGAAGCAGTAATAATAATAAAAAATTAGATTGTTATACAAGGGGCTAAAATGATCCATTATATACGAGATAAAAATAGTAGATTGTTATACAAGGGGCTAAAATGACCCATTATATACGAGATAAAAATAGTAGATTCTTATATAAGGGGCTAAGATGACCCATTATATACGAGATAGTTTTACTCCCGAGCTTTAGCGAGGGTGTAAATAGAAGCTGAGTTATAATGGGTTTTTAGCGCCGTGTGTGACACTCTACTTTTCACAACGATTGCAAGAAAATAAAATAATCCAATACAATATTACATAGTATACCTTTTTTATTTTCTTCTGTGGCAACAACGCAATTCACGCATTCTACCAAAGAGATAACCGCTTATAAGGCCATTTGCAAAAAAAATTGCTTCTTTCCTTCTTATGTGTTTCATAAGAAAAGAAGCACATTTTATTTTTGTAATAAGTCGAGCCTTTATTCATGATTATTCTACTTATGAATAAAGACTTTTTCGTTTCTGTAGGCTCGTTTGTAAATGAAAAAAATATAAAAAAATCTTTTTCCCCTAGAAGAAAATATGCTATTTTATCCCCGCTCGGGTACGTTACAATGACGGACTTTTTGACCACGAGGAGTGAAAAGATAATTTTAGGTTTTACATGGCAGATCGTCTTGTGCGATAAGACCGCCCATTGTATACTAGTTTTAAAATATGTTTGTTAATTTTGTACTGCATTGTGTTAAATTTAGTGGTTAATATTTTCTTCTTTTTTTTTTTTGTTTGATTAGGTATCTTTTGCTTTAAGGCTCCCGCAGACTGGTGCAACGCGACAGCGCGACGCGACTCTAGTAGAACAATTTCTATGAAAATTTCATGGAAAATGTTCGACCAGAATCGCGTCTCGCCTATCTGCGGGAGCCTTTAGTTTACGATGCATTTTGTACTGTACCTATATTTGGTTTGTGTCGTAAAAAAATGATTTTTCTATACTTCGATTTAATTCAATTTATCGTCGTCAATGGAAATCAGCAATAGGTACCAGAAGCATCACAGGTGCGGTTCCAGAGACAAATCTGAAAATATCTCATATGCCTGTAATATCCTTGGTTACCAAATTGCCTTGCTAACCTAGTCATTTTAGAATTCGCCACAGTAATTTCTTTTTAGACTTTTAATAGTGATAACTTTTTTTAAATTTAAAGAATACCTTATATTGACAACCATTCTGTTACTGTTACTGTTAGTCTACATCATCCCACTGTCGGGCAAAAGCCTCTCCCGATGCCAACCAGTCCATTAATCATATTTCTACAAGGATTTCCTTCAATAGCAATATTTACAGCAGTGCTGAAAATGCTGAAACGGCGTCAAATCACTGTCTATTAGTAGCGCCTAAAGCTTCGCTCGACTGTAAGTGAAAAACCATGTCCAGGCATATTATACATAGGATACAAAACGTTAGAGTATGCATATGACAAGCTACACCCAGTGTACACGCGTATGGCGCACCGGGGGCCGCGGGAGAGGCCCGGGGAACAACGAGAGGCGAGAGGCGCTCGCGCGAGCCTCGCGGCTTATCGGCTGACATCAAGGACCAAGTGTGCGCGTCTGTCTCTATAAACAATTTTTCTCTCACTCGGCTATCCTTAAAATAAATTAGTACGAAGAAATTTCGTCTGTTTCAATCATTTCCAAATACCTAGAGTGTCGATGTAATTTATAGTAACTTATGTTAGTACCTAAGCACCACGATTTTGCCTTTTAGATCTAGGGACTTTGTATTTATAGATTTATAAGTTTAATGTACGCAGGTATTGGGTATTTATTTTAGTTTTTCGTTAATCACAACACAACGCACACACACCTATGTCACAACACATTTAATTTACTAGAACGGCCACACACTTCCGTATTCTTTTTTTTTATTCTAGCGTATGGCACTCGTGGGTTGCAGCTGAAAATCAGCGTCAGGTGGTACACCACCTGACGCTGATTTTCAGCTGCTCAGCATAATGTCAGATGACAACACAAGGTGTACCTTGTGTTGTCATCTGACATTATGCTGAACTGAGGCCCTTTTGGCATTATAATCATTGTTTTCCGTATTTTTTTAGTTTTAAGGTGTATTTTTGTTGCTGCAATGCCAATAACCGCTTTTTGCTTTTTTTCTTTTTCTTTAGGCAGTATTGGCTATCAACCTTAACGACCATTGCTGAGTATGAAAAGCAGGAAAAACAAACCAATTAAGAAATGTATCAATAATTAATTCGAGTCTATGACATAGCGTTTTAGTACAGATCAATTCTTGAACTAAAAAAACGTTGAAAAACAAGTAGATCTTTAACAGTCGTTACGAGTAGTCAAAAGCCCAAAAATTCTGACAACCAGTCTCACCAATGGGTGTCGTATTACCCAGTAACTGGGTTGTGGAGGTCAGCTAAGCAGTTGCTCCATGTAAAATACTAATATTTAAGTGCATCTGGTAAGACTGGTAGCTGACCCTAACATAGATGGGAAAAGGGCTAGGCAGATTGATTGATTGTAGTCGTGTGTATACTGCATGCATACTTCCATTCCTTTTCTGAGCACCATTGGCCACTGCTAATTCTATTTAACGACATTAACGCGCTCAAAGTCAAAGTCAAAAGTCAAATCATTTATTTCAAATGTACAAGAAAATAGAATTGATTCTAGTTGCTCCTTCCAAAAGGTAGTTTCTAATGGACATGAATGGACAAAAAACTCCACCGTTACTCTTTTAAAATGTTTTGAAATATTATGTTTACATTAATCATATAGTTTTATGTGAAGACGATGCACCTAGAATAAAATTACCATACCACAATAGGTAAAAATAATTAAATATAAAACAATGACAGGTAAATTAATTATGTTGTAGATACATGTTGCTCACATATTTACAAATATTGAAAAGTTGATGATTTTCTGATATTTTAACAAGCAATAATTTAGTGTGCGAGTTAATGTAGTTACAGAATGTAAAATCGATTTCATAAAAATTATCTACCAACCAAATTAGCAATCAGTTTGATTTTGTCTAGCGTGTTTGCGCTCTACAGCTAAATCATACTCAGTGGCACGATCCGACCCGTATCTGTCAGTCGCAAATCTGGTTACATCGTGATGAAGATACGCTACAGATATGGACTCATACATTTCTACTATACTGCCGTCCTTGCAGAGCAGTGGTGGGGCAGTAATAACGGCCCCGACTTATAAGTTGTATATCGTAGGTTCGAATCTATGCAGGCGCTTTACTTTGTGTAAATACTTTTATCACCATTGCTCTCAAAACGGTGAAGGAAAACATTGTGAGGAAGCGTCATGTTCTAGAACCAAAAATTCGAAGACATGTGATAATTGTACCAACCCGCACTGGGGCTTGGGGTGGATTACAGCCCATTCCCTCTCGAAGGGAAGAGGCCTGTGTCCCAGAAGTGGGAACTTTATAGGCTGATTATGTATATCATAGATATAAAATATGTTTCTTTATGGAGCGAAGATTGAAAACTGAAAGTGGTTTTCCTAGACTTTTAGTTCGTTGATTAGGTTCCTATTACGTTTAGACGGATTAATTTTTCTTTTATGACTCGAAGCGGAGCGAAAACATATTTTAATTGCGGTAGTCGGTATCTTCGGTTTTGTATTTTCGTTTTTTGCTACCGGCTTCCGAAATTAAACTTTTTTTTCACTTTTTAGTTGTGGCACCTACCCCACACAAATTCGTTTACCACTACTTGCTATGTAATTAACAGTGACAGGAAGTTATTATAACATCATCAATATATACCAACTGGAATAAATACGTATTATTGAAGCTAACTGAAAAATTACTTATCCAATTTTAATAAAATTTATATGGGACCACTCCTGAGGCATACCCTATCTACAAAAAAAAAGAATTTACGAAATCAATCCACAATTGCCGGAGATATCGCGTATCAAACATACAAAAAAGAACATAGAGACGAATTGAGAACCTCCTCTTTTTTAAAGTCGGTTAAAATGCAGCTACTTAAGCATATTTGTTTGTGTACAAATAAAGACTAGCATCATTTAGCTAGAAACCTTCCTTTCTTACTCAAGCGAAAAATTATGGCCATGTGCAACCTTCCCATTTTGACCTATGGATCCCAGACTTGGTCTTTGACAAACATTCAAAAGTCCAAACTCAGGGTCTGCCAACGTGCAATGGAGCGCAGTATTCTAGGCGTCAAATTGAAAGACCATATTCGCAACACCACACTGCGCTCCAAAATACAGATGACTGACGTTGCAAAAAGCCGCTAAGCTGAAGTGGGATTGGGCTGACCAAGTCTGCCACATGGCCAATGAGCTGTGGGTCAAAATAACCACTACGTGGAGCCCTGACACGGCCAGCAGGCGTCGCGGCAGACCTCGTAGAAGATGGTGGAACGAGCTAGAGAAAACAAATGACCAGTGGTCCACTTTAGCCCTTGTTCGAAAGAGCTGAAGGTCATGGGGAGAGGCCTTTGCCCAGCAGTGGAATGATGTAGGCTAATAGTAATAGTAGCATCATTTCAGCTCAGTGAGGGACTATTTCAAGTTGACGTGCTGTACTAATCATTGCATGACTGCCACTTCTGCTACCTGCTGCTGCTGTGTCTACAATTTAAGTTGAGTTTGGCATTTAAGTTGGTCCGATTCTCGGATCTTTAGTTTTATAGTCCGAAAGTCTGACAACCAGGCTCGCCAAGTGGTATCGCGTTACCCAGTAGGTAGTAGGGTTGTGGAGGTCAGATAGGCAGTCGCTCCAGGTAAAATACTGGTATTTATCTGTACCCGGTTAGACGGAAAGCCAACTCCAACATGTTGGGAAAAGGCTAGGTGTATGATGCCTTATTTTGGAAAAAAGTATGATGTTTGCTTTGAATAAAAACTTGAAAAATTTGTCACCGCAATATTAAGGGTATTTTCATTCCAGGGCCCACTTACTTTCTTTAATAGTATGACTGGTTTATTAAAATAATAACATCAATCATTTTTGAATTGACATTAGTTTTGATAATTAGGCATATGGAACATAGAAAAGCCCTTGATGAGTTTATTACAACTGCAACCAAGCACAAAAGGATCTGGTACACTTGCGCTAAAGACATTTCCGCAAAAGACACTTGCGCGAACCGTTTTTTGCCTAACTGCCCTTTCGCTCAAGTGGATTCGCGTAAGTGTCCTTTCGCATAAAAGTCCATTCGCGTAAAAGTCCATTCGCGGAAACGTCTTTTAACGCAAGTGGGTTCGCGCAAGTGGCCTGCTACAGGCATGAAACACAAGACCTTTCAGCTAAATTAAATACAACTTACGTTCTGACACATTTCCAAGAACAGTAGAACATGCTAATTGACCACTCTGTTACAATGTGTGAGATATATTAAATTATTCAAGTCTGAGTGGCTTGTAGGTAGCGGTCATGTAAGCTTCGAAACAAAAGGACTGCTTGGTCGCTCAAGTTACAAGCGTTAATTCGTTAAAGATGAATTTTGTTAACAAATCATATTTGTCTGCACCCTAATTGCTTAACACACTCCAATCACAATCCGAGGGTTGTGAAGGAATTTCTTATCCAATGGTTCATATGTTTGGAAAATTCATCTGCACAACGACGTCAAAAACGCAATGAACGTAGCTGAACTGTCAAAATGAAAGTATTTGTGATCGTTGCCATTTTATGTGCGTTACGTAATAACCTCGCTGTGCGCTGGTCAAAGTGAGGTGAATGTCGCGCGAGACACGGGAAATTCGCTTGCGCCGATTGTGTCAGCATACTTGTGTGGAGGAGTTCATGCTGGCGGGAATAATGGCGTGACTTCTATCTGTACAACAACAGACGCGCGCAACCGCGTCCCGCGCGTTTGGGCAGTGCTTTAGCCCAGGTACGCACGGGCAATTTTACAACTCTCAGTATTGAGTCGAGTATTGAGAATCCAAGAAAGTAAATCCCTGCGCGTCAAAAAACTTCCCTTTTGGACTTTCAACAGCTCTCGGTGCTAAGCAGTGCTTTGAAAATCAAGTGCACGATAAAATATCTCCCGTGGATACGAGAGCTTACTCAATTCAATCTATTAAAATAACCTCGACGAGTCCGGAAGACTCCAGCCAGTCAGACCTGCTACACATCTTCTCTGATCTTTTCACCACATCCATCATTTCGGAGAAAGAAAACGAAGAATATATGTAGCTCACAACCGGCTTACTTATTTCCAAGAATCCTTAAGTTTCTTGACTACTACACTTACTACTTACTTATTTCGAAGAACTTAGGGGTACTGACCTGGTAGTAAAGTTCATGTGAAAGAGCTTGTTCGTGGAAGTATCTACTCTACTGTTGTGAGTAATTACTTAAGGTATTTATAAGCTTGGCAAAATCAGCCTGTAATGTTCCCACTGCTGGGACACAGGCCTCCTCTCTGCGAGAGGGAGCGGGCCGTAATCCACCACGCGGGCACTGTGCGGGTTCATGGATTCAATGTCTTCGTTTTGTTCGTTTCTAGGACATGCCGTTTATCTCGCGATGTTTTCTTTCACCGTTTGAACATGCCATCATAACTTTGTCTATTGAAAGTTTGAATATCACTGCTGATATCAGGCGCTGCCCTCGATTAAATGATTTACTTGAGTAAAGGTTCATTTTTGTTTCATTCCAAAATCACATGACATTGATAAAATAATATTAGAAATTAACGTTCATTTGCTCATCTCATTTCGTTTTTCGATCATTCAGAGCGCAAGTGAAAGATGCCGAGTGTATAAATGCAACATCGTTGGTTCGCTTCAATAATGAATTAGTTTTTCACTTTTAAACTATTTCTTGTTCAGATATTTCACTTCGAGTAAAAGATGCCGAGCAAATACCTTTTTAATGAGCATAGAGTGAAGCATCCTAACTTCCTAACTTTTTTATTTTTTATTATTATTTTATTTAATATTATAAATGTGAAAATAAGTTTGTTTGTTTGTTTGTTACCTTTTCACGCCTAGACCACTGAACCGATCATCCTGAAATCTTGCATATACATTGTCAGGTCTACAGAAATGGACATAGGGTACCTTTTATCCCGAAAAAAGTACTGTTCCCGAGGAAAACAACAATAACGTTCTGATAATAGATGGGGCCACGTGTCTTTCGAATCATGATTGAATTATATTATTATAGAAACTTTAGTGGTGTGTTAGGAGCTTTTTTATTTTTTATGAAAGTACCTAATTCATTTTTTTACTCTAGAGTAGTCTAGAGTGTCGAAAGACCTCCTAAATATAATTCCCCAAACAACCCGAATTGATTGTCAAATTCTAAATTAACGCGAGAGAAGCCGCGGGCAAAAGCTAGTCTAGTATAAAAAAGTACCGAAAGAAACAAAACACAATCGTTCTGACTCCCTTCACTCCACAATTTCACTTATATAAGTTACATATTCCGAAGAACAATCCATTAGGGACCTACATGACACTGAGACTTGTATAATTCAATATTACCCACACACGGTACTGGGGAAGGCAATTAGAATATTATACCGTTCTTGGAATCGTGTTAGAACATGTGGGAATCGTAATATGACATCATGTTAGTATTCTCTGAAGCAGGGCAAGGGAGCGTAGAAGGTTATCACTGGCAATTTGAATTTGATATGAGCTTGTAAGCGCGTCTACACTCGAAAAAGATAAGTGTGTGGCATCAGCGCGCGTATATTGAGCGTTCAAAATCGAGCTAATACGTGCAGAAAAAGTGCCAATTTATAATCAAGTATCACTACTAGTAGAGGCTATCATCTGCCTAGTATTTTCCCAACAATGTTGGCGTCGACTTCCAGTCTAACCGAATTCAGCTGAATACCAGTATTAGGAGCGACTGTCTATCTGAACTCCACAACCAAGTTACTGGGTAACACGATACACCATGGTAAGAAGTATACAGGTGTAAAGTTCTCTCATACTCTATAAAAAAGGGAGGATCATCCGACCAGACGGGTGTCGTGTCTGGTGGGCAACTGACCGACGATGTTGGGACGTTGTATATGTGGTAGCTGCACGGTAAACTCTGCTTGCGCGATGCAGGATTTTGCGTGACGTCAGTGTGACGCGTTGCTCGCATGTGGCGTTGTAGATGCCACTACAGTAAGACTGGTTGCCATACTTTTAGACTATTATTTTAAATACTGCCTTTTAGAAGTATAGATGTAAATAGCTACTAGAACCAGCTAGCCTCTCCACCACCTAAACTGTATGAGGTAAACTAGTCATAACCCCGACTCATAAAGATTTTATGCAAACTTCATCCGCTAGGCAAACAAAAAACAACCACCTCATTTATCCTACTTTCAAAACTCATATTTCACAAGGCAAGTGGTACCAGATTGTTAGTTAGTTTAGTACGTCACCAACAAATGTCGTACCGCTTAGCACCGACTATGCTGTGAGGTTCAAGTTATGAGTTAATGTCGGGTTCTGTTATTTTTGTATAGTTTAGGGATGCCATTGACAGGTTGATATCAGAAAATAATTATGACGAAATTATCAAACAAATTTTTTTATTAAATCTTAAGTCACTATTGGGTCTCATTCAGTCTTTGTCTAAAACTTTCTTGTATCATTAAATTGTATGTAAGCTTAGTTATAGCTTACCTTAATTTTGTAATTATTAAAAAGAAAACTCTCGTATTGTTTGCCGTGGTGGTTAGTCTCACACAAGACCCAAAAAACTCACCAATCGACCTCCACACATGAAAATGTGAAACTAATTTCATTTTACAATAAAATCACACGCTACGGACAGCTTGCAGTCGGTACTAACAAGTAAGTTGTATCAGTACGTATACAGTGTCTATTGTGGTTTGAATAAATAAAGTTTGCTCGCTATTGCACCAAGATTGCATCGAAACCAGAGTTTGCTGTAGAACCGGAGTAAATAAAACCTACAAGTACAATCTACAACAGAAAATACAGAAAATCTCGTGGTAAATGATAAATGATTTTATTTCTGTAAGTAGGTTTGTACAAACACTTTTACACGTCAATCATATTTTTTTAAACTAGATGAGGTCGGCGTTTCCTATCTGACCACTCTGAGATGAAAGGCCGAAACAAACTATAGGTCACAGTCTCTTTTAAAGTTCAGACATTAATCTTGGTCAGGTCATGTGAAGACCATGTAGATTGTATCTGAAATGGTCTTTTGAGGAAAGAACCACACAGATTGAGCGGACCTGTCCAGTCAGTGCAAGCATTTGCCAGTAATCGTGCAGCTCAACTCAGAATTTAAGTAGCTCAACGGTTCGACGACGACGGTACATTCTTTACATCTAAACTAATATTAGAAAGTTCATTGTTTATTTGTAAGTGGTAATCAGGTAATACTGATCCAAATACAAATGATAAAAAAAAAAAAAAAAAAATTATGCTATTGCATAGCTTTTATCGCGGGCTTTGAGCGCGGCGACCGAATTAAGAAATTCCGTAACGAAAATAAAACCTAACACCCCCCACTCCGCCTACCATTTAGGTCGGTTGAGCGTTCGCTTAACGTGTATTTATATGGTACGATTGTACTTGAATTAATAATAGGTCTTTACCTATGAAATTGCCGTTTTGTATGAAAAAATTTAAACGAATTTTTTTCATGAATTTTTTATTTGTATTAATCGAAGTAATCACCCATGCAATCAATGCATCTTTGCCATCGCAGTGGCAGTTTATTGATGCCCTTCTTAAAGAAATCAGCTGGACGGGAGGCAACAAATTCTTCAAAGGCATTTTGTACTGCCTCTCGGGTATTAAATTTTTTTCCGGCCAAGAAGTTATCCAAATTCTGGAAAAAGTAGTAGTCTGTAGGCGCAAGGTCTGGTGAGTAGGGCGGATGACGGAGAGCTTCCAACCCCAGTTCTTGCAACTTGGAGACCGTCTGCTGTGCAGTATGAGGTCGCGCGTTGTCGTGCAGGAGCAGCGGAGACGAGCGATTGACCAATGCTGGTTGGAGATGCGCCAGCTTCTCCATCATTGTGTTCAGTTCTTCACAGTACACATCTGCAGTAATGCTCACCCCGTTTGGTAAGAAGCTGTGATGAATCACACCGGCGCTAGACCACCAAACAGTGACCATCACTTTTCTAGGGGTAAGTTTTCGTTTAGGGCATTTTTTAGGTGCTGAACCAGGATCCAACCAACTTGCTGAGCGCTTACGGTTATCAAACAGAATCCATTTTTCATCGCAGGTAACAATGCGGTTCAAAATTCCTTCATTTGTGTGTCTGTTGAGCAGTGCAAGGCACGTCTCGACGCGTACTTCGCGCTGGCGATCATTGAGTTCGTGGGGCACCCATTTGTCAAGCTTTTTTACCTTGCCAATTTGACGCAAATGGACCAATATTGTTTTGACGCTAACGTCGAAAGCTGCTGCTAATTCAGCCGTAGATTGTGTATCATCAGCTTCCACAATCGCCTTTAATTCGTCATTGTCGACCAAAGTCTTCGGACGACCGCGAGGTTCATTTTTCAGGTCGAAATTTCCAGAACGGAAGCGAGCAAACCAATAACAGGTGGTGCGTTGGTTTGTAGAGTTAGCTCCGTAAACGTCGTTGATGTTGCGTGCCGCTTGTGCCGCGTTGCTGCCACGACGGTACTCATATTCCATAATTACTCGAATTTTTAACGTATCCATGATGACGAAAAAGATTGAAATGCGATGAAAATGTAACACTAATCAATAAAGAAATGACTACTTTTAGAAAAAAAAATCCATGTTTTTAAAATAAAATTAATTTGAAATTAGAATTCATAGCCAAACAAAAATTATTTTGATTTGAAATGGCCAGTACTGCAGAACGGCAATTTCATAGGTAAAGACCTAATATCAAAGAAAAAAAATACTATATAAATAAAAAAATATAATTGCATAAGTTGATAAAAAATGCTATGCAGTAGCTTTACCGCGGCAGTCCCCGAGTGCCACACGTATTTTTTTTATTTTAATACAAAGCTACACTATTGCTGATTGTCATTTTTTTTCATTTCTCCTTTCGCAGGTCTGCTGGAAGAAATTTCTTAAGAAATAAGCAGTACCTTTGTACTTAATACTAATATGCCGTATCTGTATCTATTTTACTGTATGTACATAAATAATAAAATAAATAAATAAATTATAATTTTGTTTGTTTTTTCCCGGTTCATTTAACTTGCTTGAATACTTCAGCACCAAATAATGTTATTAAAATAAATTAAGTACTATAAAATGATCACCACTATCCTCCTGCACCCTAATTACGTAACACACCATCTATCACAATCTGAATAATTTTGAAGCCTATTGCTAATCCATTGCTACATATATTCGAAAAATTTGTCTGCTCAACAACGTAAATAACGCAATGAATGTCGTGGAACTGTCAAAATAAAACCCATTCCTACTGTTAGTGTGTTACGTAATTACCCCGCAGTTCTCATCGGTTTTTATTATAATTAATATTTTATTGAACTAAAAGTTCAGAACTTATACCAAACATTGTGAATTACGTTTAATGGCAACGTATTCGCCGACACACGTTTCGTTTATTGCTTTAAACCTAATTTACAAAATCTACTATGTATATTGACAGCTCGGCACTTCATCTTTGACACGAAGCTTTATTTAATTATGTTCTGTTAATAAGAGTATATTTATATAGATACTGGATATATTTCGATATCCGTAATTATTTAGGGAAGAACAAGCTCATTGAAAACGAGTTGAAGATTTCACATAGAAAGCGAATAATCTGCTGCTGTATTAAATAAGTCTATAGTTGACTGGTAGAAATTGCCAATGGCATTAAGTTTGCCTCTGTACATTTGTGAGACGTAAACATCTAAGATTAGTGTGAGCTACATTATAGCATAGTATGAGCTAAATCGTAGCCTATGGGATCTATGCCATGGTTTAGTGCAAGCTACGCCATAGCATAGTACGACTTACGCCGTAGTATAGACTGAACTGCGCCATAGCTTAGTGCAAGCTACGCCATAGCTTAGTGCAAGCTACGCCATAGCTTAGTGCAAGCTACGCCATAGCATAGCGCGAGCTACGCCGTAGTATAGTGCGCGCTACGCCGTAGTATAGTGCGCGCTACGCCGTAGTTTAGTGCGCGCTACGCCGTAGCATAGAGTGAGCTACGCCATAGCTAAGTGCAAGCTACGCCAAAGCTTAGTGCAAGCAACGCCAAAGCATAGTGCGAGCTACGCCGTAGGACACTGAGTGCTACGCCGAAGCATAGTGTGAGCTACGTAGTAGCATAGTGCCAGCTACGCCGTAGTTTAGTGCGAGCTATACTGTAGTAGGGTGAGAGCTATATCTTCGCAAGCTGAAAGCCACACCTCAAAAAGAGATACGTTTCAGCATAATGCGCGCTATACCATAGTTTAATAGCGAGTAGCGTAGCGTGATACAGTTGCAATCATATCTAATATTATTATTTACTTGCATAGTATCATGCCGTATTCCCCAATGTTATTAAATTACAATTCCCCAGCTATCATCAAACGGATTACCGATATCTATACGCCGGATGACAGAACTAACTATATCAGTACGTATAACTAACTTAGTACTGTGGCAAGGCTGGAATTGGAGCAGTGCCCAATGAACAATGATATGCGAAATGGGCGTATTTAATTCTGTGCTGTAGATATTTGAATAATATTATTTGTAAAATCCTTACCTATTGAGATATATGAGAAATTCTAAAGACCTTTCTTACAAAATGCTTAGAACATAAAACTACAAAAAAAAGGAATAAAAAAGGTCTTCTGGATTTGATGATAAGCTATGATTTTTTTTTAATAAAGATTTAGTTCAAATTGCTATTCTGTAAAGTTCACTAGTAACCGCAAACAATATTAAATTGAACTCATTTGTTTTTATATTAAACCATCGCGGATTCTCAACGAGACACCATTCGAATATCAAAGTTATAATTAGAGAATAACAAACTGAAAATAGAAGTAGAATTTTAAATGACTGCAATATGAATTCTGAGGTCAATTATGTTTTTAACATTTTGTAATAATTATTCGTAGAATAATATTTATCAAATTGTACTATGAAAATCACTCTCAAAACCCGTCACCTATTTGACCACTTTTCAGCTGAATTCCAACGCGGCTGAATGTCCGGTGTAATAACGATCGTCCCAACGGAGGAGTTAATGCAGTTTGCAAATTGAACAGTTCCAACACTTCCAACTTTCTGATGCAATTAGGAGAGGCGGTTCCATGTATTGTACTATAGTGTAAAACAGGTTTTGTGGATAATGATAATGATTATTAATGAAGTTATCTATAATTTTACGTAAAAATAACTTTTTTACAAAAAAAAACAACCGACTTCCAAAAAAAAACACTACAAAAAGTGAAAAATTACTTTAATTTCGGAAGTCGGTGTCTTTGGTTTTGTATTTTCATTTTTTGCTACCGACTTCCGAAATTAAAGCTATTTTTCACTTCTTTTGTGTTTATTTTTTGGAAGTCAGTTATTTTTGTTTATAAAAAGTTTTTATTTTTCACTTTTTAGTTGTAGTACCTACCCCACACAAATTCGTATACCACTACTTGATATGTAAATAACAGTGACAGAAAATGATTAAAACATCATCGATATAAACTAAGCGGAAAAAATACGCAGTATTAAGGATAACTCAAAAACTGCTGGTCAGAACTTGATCAAATTTATATGGGACCACATGAAAAGCACTAGCAACAGCTAATAAAAAAATAATCATCTAAATCAGTTCACCTAGAAAAAAGTTCTGAGCTAACACACATAAAAAAATATTTATTTAAACAGTCGAATTGAGAACCTACTCCTTTTTTTTTTGAAGTCGGTATTATTATGTATTAGTTTGTTATTTTGTATTTTGTGTATTTTATCTATGGGCTTAAGTTACCTGACAATAAAGGTATTATTATTATTAAAAAGAGATCAAAATTGTGGATAAAAGAGTCTCTGGAAATACTGATCCAAATGCAAAATAGAAGAACACTGATAGAAAGGTCAAGTATTCCCGAGTGACATAACTTTCATGATAGAAAAAACTATGGTATCAATGACAATTTTCATGTGGGTGATACAGTGAGGTGCGGCTAGTTACAGGATTAAGCGTCATGGTCGTGAACGGGCACCGTCAGTAGGGACTGGTCATTTCTCAGCTATAAATGATAAATGATTTTATTTCTGTAAGTAGGTTTGTACAAACACTTTTACACGTCAATCATATTTTTTAATCTAGATGAGGTCGGCGTTTCATATCTGACTACTCTGTGAAGAAAGGCCGAAACAAACTCAGAGGTCACAGTGTCTTTTAAAGTCCAGACATAATCTTGATCAGGTCATGCGAAGACCATGCAGATTGGTATTTGAAATGGTCTTTTGAGGAAAGAACCACACAGATTGAGTGGACCTGTCCAGTCAGTGCACACATTTGTCAGTAATCGTGCAGCTCGACTCAGGAAGTCAGGACTTAAGGAGCTCAATGATTCGACGAACAATACCAAAGAAAGGACATTCGAGTAGGCCGCATAAACTACTTAAACTGCCAGACCAAGAATAAAACTGAAACAATGACCCACATAGTCCTCATATTCACAATAATGAAAAGCTGCCACGGCTTATTGTAATTTAATTTAATATTTGAATTGTTTTTGTCTTTTTATTACGGACGCTTTTAACGTTCTGCATCGTTCTCACATGCATAATTTCAACATGAATGAAGTAACCAATATTTTGTAAGAATGTCCATGGAGTTTCTTGCCCGTTCTCCTCCATAGGTACCTACTACGCTTTGGAATGGGCATCTATGTAGCTTCATCTTTCTGACTGACCGACCCCTTGAAAATTCAAAAGTGCCTGTAATTGGTTTATTTGAAATAGATGCTTTGAGTTGAGTTGAAATATGTAATTACAGGCACATTACACAGATTTAACTGATTTACATCCGTCATCTCACACTTCAAGTTCAGTTGAAAACCAGCGTAAAGCACTATTTGTTTGACATGTTTGCTGAACTGTACCTATTTGGCGCAGCCGCGAGGCACACTTTGCTGCTAATTTCTCACAACGCGCTTTACACTTTTTATTTGTTTTATTTTAGAGAGGGAGATACTGATGCGGGAGTTAAAAGTTAATATGTATGATGTCGGGGCTTTCATTAGGATATTATCTACACCTAATTCGGGAGAAGCGAAACTGATTTATGAAACGGTTGCGGCATCAATATCTCCTTCGCTTACGCAATAATATATTTGTATCAATAATATTATAATTACGTGTAATAATTAGTTAGATTAGGGTATGATAAGGCTGACGTACCTTTGTAAGGTAAAAGCTTCTTAATAAATAAAGATAAAAAAAAACATTTTTACTTGTGTATGTTGTGTTGTGTGCTTTGTAGTCTGTGCTCAATAAATGTATGTTCTTTCTTTCACATGAGACATCTCAGATTTGTCTGTAGGATGTCAACGACCCTACGATGTCTCTGGTACTACAAATGTCAATAGACAACAGAGACCCCTTACGATGGTAAGGGGTCTCTGTTGTCTATTGACATTTATCAATAAAAAAAAAAATTAAAAAAAAAAAAATCTGCGGTTCATGATGATGAACCGCGGAATATTTTGCCATCCAATAACATCTACTCAACTAATGATTTTATGAATGAAAAAGTGGACCTCAATATTTAAAAATATACCATATTTCTCTTTTTTATCCCTTAGACTTGATTTAATCTTTTTGATATTTTCATACCTAATACAATTTAATCACTTTGCAATTTGAATGCTATCCCAATTAATGTAATTCTATATTATTACTAATAACAAACTCAACCAAAACTCTGAAAAATGTATTTGTACGCCGGAATCGCCAGAATATTACGAACTTTTGTAACTCTGTAACCAAATTCTGACAATTAAATGAATCATTATTCTTATTGAATACTTACCTTACATTTCTTTCTTATAAACAATGATAAATTATCTTAATCATTTGTAAGATAAGGAAAACTGAAAGAACGTAAATTATTGATCCCCTTGAGACGGGCGGTGCCAGTCCATTATTAATGAGTTTGTTTTCACATTGTTTTTCCGTAATCAGTACTTCTGTCGGACTGTAATTTATTTCGGACTATTAAAACATTTCTCACGTAGTAAAGGACGCTGTTAATGCTAAGAATCTCTCATTTTCGCCAATTATGAAGAAAAGTTTTCATACCTTTATAGATACCTACTTTCACACTAAAAAAGCTTCCAACGAAAGAGTTTTTTATAGGCTTTTAATACGTTGTTTTTTTTTAAGCTATTGCATAGCTTTTATCGCGGTCTTTGAGCGCGGCGACCGAGTCAAAAAATTCCGTAACGAAAATAAAACCTAACACCCCCCACTCTGCCTACCATGTAGCTCGGCCGAGCGTTCGCTTTACGTGAATGTATATGGTACGACTGTACTTGAATTAATATCAAAGAAAAAAAAATACTGCATAAATAAAAAATAAATAAATAGTTATAATTGCATAAGTTGATAAAAAATGCTATGCAATAGCTTTACCGCGGCAGTCCCCGAGTGCCACACGTGTTTATTAATATATTTTTGACAAATAAATCATTTGTTTCTTTACCAGCAAATAATCACAAAGTTCACATAATCCATATTTACCGCTACAAACGAACACGAAACATTTTTTTTAAAGACCAGATATTTATTCTGAAATATAGTTGCTGAATTGGCTGACTAATCTTGAAATTTAACATAACATCATGGCTGCTTTCTCCTATAGGGTAGACAGGTGTATTACACCCATATTTTGCACGTTATAAGTCTCATGTAATATGGGGCGAGCCTTTTGTCACTAACCGGGCACCAATCTTTCAACATTAAATAAGAATTTCCAAATAACACTTCCTAACAAATTATTCTTGAAAATGGGCAGTTTATCTTTAACAATCGATTTTCGTAAATCATCAATTCACTCGTGCGCTCTAGAAAGAAAAAAATACATACATACACACACGCATTCTTCCCATGGAGGTAGGCAGAAACTACAGAACGCCACTTGCTACGATCCTTACATATTCCTTTAGCTACGTTTACGTTCGCGGGGTACGTAACACACTAACAGTAGGAATCATTTTCATTTTGACAGTTCAACAACATTCATTGCGTTACTTACGGTGTTGAGCAGACAATTTTTTCGAACATATGAAGCAATAGGCTTCAAAATGATTCAGATTGTGATATATAGTATGTTACGTAATTAGGGTGCTGGTCACACACGCACACCTGTTGTGTGTACTAAGCGAAAACACAATAATACTTCCTAGTGATTGATTCTTGAAAACGGATACCTTATTACCGGTATTCTGATTGACATAATTATTGTGATCCTGGTTCCATTAATTACTTTTTCTTTCCGTTTGATATTACATAGTCTTATTTCATTTTATATTTTTTTTATGCCGTGACCACACAGACAATTTTTTTTATTGTCATTCCAATTATCTGCCACATATTTTAGTTTCTTTTTATGTTGAATTGTAAACCTTTGCATGCCCATGTGAAGGTAAAATATGGAGAACTTCATTATAAAAACACCTATGTAGTTACTATACCCATGTTTGCAAAGAAATAAATGATTTGATTTGATTTGACCGGATATCTTTAAACGATCCATTTTCGTAAATCATCAGTTCGCGCTAGGAAGCAGCAAAATGTTCAAAAGCAAAGTGGCTAAAGCGGCTAAACGAACTGAATTCAATATAACAGACAGAATTCAAAGTCCCTAGACAATTCACGCCTTTGAAGTGAGCTCGTCAATTTCACACTACGCTGAGTTGGGTCAGTATGGCCAATTCTGAAAGTAGGTATGTAGGTATTATGAATCGTAGATAAATTTATTTTAAGGAACCACGTTGTTTTTTTGAAAGAATAAATGATTACATAAACATAATCAGCCGAGTAATTCATCAACTCGTCCTACATGCCTTTTTTTCTCCCGCTCTGGGCGGAGCGGAAGGGCGTGTCAGACTCTTACTGACTAAAACCCACCCGTGTTCCTTCAGTTGCCTGTGCGCCAGGGCCACGGTAACTCTTTCGAACAATCCGCAGCCCCGGCAGGCATCGGTCCTATCGAACCCCGTCAATTTTGCTGACATCTCTTTGAGGCGCGCGTGGAACACGACGCGCCGTCGACCCGGGCCTAGTCCTTACCGGACGGCGAGCTGCCCATTGCTCGCCGTCCGCAAGCCCGCGCCTACGGTGGCCGGGAGTCGGCAATCGACTCCCGACGCCCAGGGTGTCTCCTACATGCCTACGGCCCATTTAGGACGACTTGCAGAAAATCAGAATAAATAATATTTACAATCTACAACTCACCCACGTTTCTTTTTGTGTGGAACCTTAAACTTTATCAACGTTTGGTGCAGTTAGTAAGATAAGATATAATAACAATAGAATTTTTAGTCTTTATTTTCGTTTTGTTCATAGGTTATCAACCATCAGTACCTACTAAATAATATTTTTCTAGAACAACAGTTTATTGGTTCATTTTACAAGCAAACGCACAAGTTCAAGTGTTATCCGAAATTAATACGAATATGTTAGACTTACTTTCAGTAATAATAGGATTGTTAAATCTTTTACAATTTTGTTGATTACTTTATTTAATATTATTGATTATTATCTTTATATATTTGTATTTATTACTATATTATCTTTATTACTATTGGTTATTTAAGAACTGTAGAGTTTTGTTTTTTAAATGTAAGTATCAAAATATAAGACTGTCATAGAAACTCCAAAGAATTGTTTGTAGTTTTAAGTTACAAGTTAATGATAAATCCTAGAAAGCCCCTTTCAGTCATAATATCATTGTTAAATCTTTTAAAATTGTTGATTATTTTATTTATAATTATTGATTGTTATCTTTATGACGATTGCTTATTATTTTATAATTTTAGGTTTATTATTATTGAGTACATGTATGAATGTTCATTATTGCCTCGTGTGGTAATTGGTGTCAAATTTGTGATGATTTAATCTTTTTAACCGACTTCAAAAAAAGGAGGAGGTTCTCATTTCGAGTGTATTTTTTATATTTTTTTTTTATGTGTGTTAGCTCAGAATTTTGTTTTGGGTAAACCGATTTGAATGATTTTTTTTTTATTTGAAAGCTGGTGCTTCATACGTGGTCCCATTTAAATTTGATCAAGTACTGACCAGTAGTTTTTGAGTTATCTTTAATAATGCGATTTTTTTACACTTAGTTTATATTGATGATGTTATAATAATTTCCTGTTACGGTTATTTACATATCAAGTAGTAGTATACGAATGTGTGTGGGGCAGGTATCACAACTAAAAAGTAAAAATAAAAACTTTTTTACAAAAAAACAACCGACTTCCAAACAAAACACAAAAAAAACCTGAAAAATAACTTTAATTTTGGAAGTCGGTGGTCAAAAACGAAAATACACAACCCAAGACACCGACTTCCGAAATTAAAGTTATTTTCAGGTGTTTTAGTATTTTGTTTGGAAGTTGGTTGTTTTTTTGTAAAGAAAAAAGTTTATTTTATTTTAGACACGGTGTTAATGAATAAAAATGGATTCTTACAATAAAAAGTATCAATTATTACCGCAAAACACCTGTCGGATTTTTACTAAATTAAAACGGGTTCCAGCTCAGCCTTTGCCTATGTAGAGGTCGATTTGCAGTCTAACCAAATGCAGCTGAATATCAGTATTTTACATGGAGCAACTGCCTATCTAGCCTCCACAACCCAGTTACTGGATAACGCGATTCCCCTTGATAAGGCTGGTTGTCAGACTTTTGGGCTATCCGTAACGACTGTCAGAGATCTAGGAATGACCGATTCTAGAGTAGTTCATGAGGTTAAAAAAATATTTGAATACTGTTTCTCATAACCCTAAAATTGACGACGTAGTCCCTCATTACCTCCATCTCAAATAGTTTCATATTGAACTACCCATCTCAACAGATCACCCTGTAGTTGCCGGTTGTCGCTGAAAACCAGCGCTGGGGCTCTGTCTCGCATAGGATTGTAGCATTATGCTGAGCGATTGTCGTTTTGCGTGGATGTGACGCATATTTTCCCCCAACTCGTTCTTTTTTGTATTTGTGTATTTTTCCCTGAGTCATGTTTACCGCACTTATAAGTATTTTCTTTCTTTCTTTTTAGTTTAGTGACTAGGTACTCGTTGGTCGTTTACATTTTAAAATGCAATCTTCCCTGTCTGTACGCCTCAGGGGTTTGGTATGCGCCAATTTGTTCACCAATTTGTAACGACTGTCCTTTACGCAAAAATGTATAGCAGCTTCTGTTAGTTAGAAAATTTACAGTGACTGCGTTTTTGTGACCATTGTCGTCTAAAAAGAAAAAAAGAAAGAAAGAAGAAAAATTTGTTTATTATGCACAAACAAGACGCACATAAAAAAAAACTAGACAAAATACATACACTAATAAAAAGTAGCCAAAAGCCTCGTATTCAAAACGTTAAAAGTTTGATAATGTTGACCATTGGTCTAGGTCTTTTCCAATTATGTAGGCTTCTCTTTTGAAGTAGATTTTTCATCTAAGTAGCAAATGCTATAGGTATAAAATAACCATGCTCAAAGAAACCACAAAATAAGAATATACCAAACTTCGTACCGACCCGCCCCGGCCCTGCTTCGCACAGGTGCAATGTATTGACGTGGCGACATGTTAAAACATGGACATTTGTGTGTTACATCTAAGTTAAATATTAATGTATTAGATTTATAAGCTTTTGGGAATAAACTCTGTAATAAATAATATTAATAATCATTTATTTCACAAAAAACACCTTGCAAATTGTTAGTTGTTATATAAACAACATAAAAAACTAGTGTTAGTATATACATTTAACAATTAATTGGAATGTCAAAGTCATCATTGCTCAAAATTAATCAATTATATAATACATTAATACAAAAAAAAAACACGTGTGGCACTCGGGGACTGCCGCGGTAAAGCTATTGCATAGCATTTTTTTATCAACTTATGCAAATTTTTTTTTTTTTTTTTTTTATTTACCTATGCAGTATTTTTTTTTCTTTGATATTAATTCAAGTACAGTCGTACCATATACCTACAAGTTAAGCGAACGCTCGGCCGAGCTACATGGTAGGCGGAGTGGGGGGTGTAAGGTTTTATTTTCGTTACGGAATTTCTTGATTCGGTCGGCGCGCTCAAAGCCCGCGATAAAAGCTATGCAATAGCTTAAAAACATAACCCTGTCTTTGCTGCCGCGCAGTCAAATAATTCCTATTCGACCTATTCCTATTCGAATAATTTCTATTTAAGGGTCAAGTAACTGTAGCCAACTTAGATGTAGCACTCGCCGGCCGCTGCCGCAGCCTCGCTCGCTCGGCTCGCGCGCGGTTTGTCACAGTTCTAACCTAACCCATTTAGTCGGGGTACCACTAGCGGCATGAAATGCAACTACTTTGCGCAGTGCTTAGCTGGGAATATCGATAAAAAGGCAGCTTTCGTTGATCCGCCTGATTTTTGTGATGTAACTGGCCAAATTATAAAATGGCGGCGTTGTAAAAAGCCAGCGATAAAAGCTATACAATAGCTTAAAAAACATTATTTCACGGCCCAGTTTAAGGGCAATACTTGTATTTTGGTCCAGTGCCTGAGAATTTGACCTTCCGCCCTATCGGCCACAGTGACCAAGAGGCTGTTGGCGCTGCCGCCTCATCAGAGAGGCAACAAAACAAAAAAAAATGTGGAAACCGCTTCAAAATGCATTGTGTGGAACTTAGCGGTCACACACAAAAAACAACTTTGTTTTATAATATCTTGTATAAATATCACACTTTTGGGCTTCTCAAAAACAGTATAAGAAATAGTACAATGTGGAAAAAGCCATTTTTGTTATCAATACTCATTGAGCATCCGTGATGAAGTTAGATTATTTTCTCGAAGAAGCTTTTAATCTTCAGTGGGACAAATTACAGGCTGCTTTGCCTAATTAATATGATTAACCTTATTAGTTGTCGCTAATGCCTATTATAGCTTGCGACATAATAAACTAGCGCAGCGGCGCACGCCCGCAGACTGGTCACTTGCTTGCTGGCGCCCGGACGATGCGGACGTGTGACCTCTGCTGTTGTACAGTGAATTGTTGTTTAATTTACCCACTCGAATACTTCCTATAACGTGGTGAATACCACACCTGTTTATGGCTTTCCTTAATTACTTTTGTTAAGTGCACACTAATAATTCAAGTTAAATTGTTAATTAGCGAAACAAGAAATATTATTCTTTCGGTCAAAAGCGCTATTAGTATAGATTTTATGTATATTTTTTACTGTTACTGTTATGCTTTAAACATCGCTTCAACATTTGAATGGTGTCTTATTGTGAATCCGCGATGATTTGCTTTACGTAAAAAGAAACGAGTCCGCTTCCGAATTGATTGTGTGCACTCACTTGTGTGAGGTTCCAAGTGAACTTCACAGAATAGCGATGGATTAAATTAAAACCAATGCACGTTCAGAAGCTATTTATTTATGTGTTTACTAAATAAGCTTTCCTGATTAGGTGTAAAATTGGCACTGTAAGCGAAGTAGACTCTCTATTGTTTTAAATGAAGATAACATCTCTAAATCGTGCCAAGACCTATGTTGGTACCGCTCGGGCAATTTAACATTGTCTATTTAGGAGTAATTTTAGATTTTTTGTTCAACCATTTTTTACAAAAATATAGCCGTACTTTTGAAAAAAACCAATAGCGTAAAATAAAGGAAAATTTGTGTTTATGTTGGGCCACAAAATAATTAATGTCCACAGGATACACATGATTGTTCGAAAGAGTTACCGTGGCCCTATCGCACAGGCAACTAAAGGAACATGGGTGGGTTTTAGTCAGTAAGAGTCTGACACGCCCTCCCGCTCCGCCCAGATTGGGAGAAGACATTTGATGATTTCCCACCCAAAATAAAAAGAGGATACACACAAATTACTTAATCTATCTTCTTATATATAACACAAACATTGTTTCTACCTATGTCTGTTATAGTCTTTGAAAATATCCATCCGATGTACCCCAAACCGGTTTTATTAAAAAGGCAATAATGCGGAAATGGTTTTAAACTACTAAAAAAGGACAAAATAAACTTAATTAATGGACCGAATATGTCTAATTCATTGTTTTATCGTAGTAGCACACGGCCGGTATTCGCTAGCTAGTATTTGTTAAAAGAAAATAGAAATCAAAAACTACACTTCGAAAGAAGAAACCTACAGCATGTAAACGAAATAAGAATCCGCGATGATTTACTTTAAAAAAAAATGAGTTCGCTTTCGAATCATGTGCGCTCACTTGAGCGAGGTTCCAAGTGAACTTTACAGAATAGCACTAATCTGGGGGCTTCCTCTATAAATCCGTCAACGAAGATACGCCTCCGTCCAAAAGTAGTTCGATACTTAAAAGTGAACCCTGCTCCCGATTAATTAACATTTTCGAACGGGCAAAAACAAATCGGGAGTCAGTACCATTGTCAAATCGTGTTGTCATTAATTTTTAGTTAGAGCCCCGGACTAATCTTATGTCCGTAAGTGACATGGAAACGTCCGTAACTTAGGCCGACACTACGGACTTTGCTTAGGGAGTGGGCCCTCTGTGATCGTATAAATACTATCTGTCTAAAATTATAGTGGCTATTAGTTCAGACGTCGCTTCAGACCATGTGTCGTGGACAGGCATAACGAATGGTCCAGTCTAGATATTACAGGGACTGTAATATCTAGACTGGACCATGACACCCGAATATGATGTAGCTTTGTATAGGGTAAATTTTTGATATGGGGATGCTGGACTAAAACTGAAATTATGAAAAATAGAAAAAAAAAATTGAAAATGGTTTTTTGTCAAGGTCTGCCTAGTCGGGGCCCAGGTGTCCCACTAGAGGCCATTACAATAGATAATCAATTGTATCTCATTAGCGATGCTTGACTAGGTAAGCACGTTTACGGGTTAACACCAAATTGAGACGACATGAGTTGCTAAAATATTACCTACAGCTTGTTTACAAAGTATTATATAATAGTAAGCCCCAATCTAGACATTTAGTCCTTAACTTGGGATAGGTAATTTAGTATTTCAAGTATAGAGGTATGAGGAACAGAGTGTAAAGTTCACTCAAACCTCCATAGAAAAGGGAGGATCCTCCGACCAGACGGGTGTCGTGTCTGATAGGCAACTGCCCGACGTTTGATGTCGGGATGTTGTACATATGCTAGTTGCGCGGTAAACTCTGCTTGCGCGATGCAGGATCTTGTGTGACGTCATTGTGACGTGTAGCTCGCATGTGGCGATGTAGATACGGCTACACAAGTCTTATTAGATTTTTGACACTATTTTTACAGGTAATGGCAAAAAAAAATTCTCAAGAATGCACGCTTCCTCTCTGCGTGTTAGTATCCTGAGAGCATGTCCTGGTTTCCTCAAAATCTTTTCCTCTACTGTTAACTAGAAGTTTTGTCAGAATAGAATAGTATACTCTTTAGTCACCCTTAGGTCCTTTGTACACTGCAGGGATTTTTTACGATACTGCGTGTTAACCGCGCCGTAGAAAAATCATGTGACCTTGTATAATATGACACGGTTCAATGATATATTGCGAAGGCGCCGTGCTGTAGTACCAGTGTGTCATCGACAAACTTCCGTAGTGATCCATACAACATTAACAACCTGCACACGGCGAATAAACCTAGTTTTTCACGGCAAGAATAATATAAACACTTTTTAACTATAATAATTTTTGGCGAACACACAATATTCCTTTACATATATTGCTGGTAACACGTTACAGTAACTTTCAGCAGGACAAAGGAACCGGCTATTAACTAAATTCAACACCAACTCTGTCCGACATTATGCAATTTACAGCTTGCACATTAGACTTTAACTGCAGACATCGTTACACTATTTTATATATATGTACGTGTATTTTCTAAATACATAATGTATATATTTCGTAACTCGTTTCGTACAGAAATTTTAGAAACCCCGACTCGGTTGCATTTTACCAAGGTATTGGTAATTAAAACACGATATGATTTTGGAATATTTATTATCAAAATGGCCTGACCTATATACAGGTTGTGGCGTAAATAGTGGTCCAACGTTAAGGGGTCGACACGCGATATATTCAGCTATCACATACCCCAATTTGTTTTTTTTTTTACCGTAGGTCTCAGAATAAAACACATTTTTAATATCTTTTGAAAAATTAACACCTCGCGTTACTAATTTGGCTCTAATTTCAACAAAAAACATTACTTTCCTATTTTGTTTTTTATTTGTAACTGCTGAATACATGTGTTATCATGTGCAAATAACTTTTTACTGTAAACTTAAAGAGATTTAAAAAAAAATGTGTTTATTTCAAATTTTAACTATAATCCTCCATGAGGCCATGAGACTTTGGGCGCGAATGGTGTAAAAGAAATGTACTACACTGTCGGTGCCCATTCTTGGATTTTTTTTTCCTCTAAATACAGATTCTAAACTAGTATAATTATAACTGATACCGTAATTTAAAAAAAAGTTATTGCCATTTAAATTGAAAAGGAGCTGAATTTAAAAAAATACACTATTTAATTTAAGTACGTTACCGATGATGCAAAATACTTTGGACGTAATTAGAAGTCGTTTTTTACCTTTTTAGGGTTCCGTACCCAAAGGGTAAAAACGGGACCCTATTACTAAGACTTCGCAGTCTGTCCGTACGTCTGTCTGTCACCAGGCTGTATCTCAAGAACCGCGACAGCTACACAGTTGAAAATTTCACAAATTCTGTTGCCGCTATAACAACAAATACTAAAAACAAAATAAAATAAATATTTAAGGGGGGCTCCCATACAACAAACGCGATTTTTTTGCCCTTTTTTGCTCGATTTCAATAATGGCAACAGATAGGCACTTGAAATATTCACAAAATACTCAGTTGTATTTATACTTTAATAATAAATAATAAAATTAAAATAAAATAAATATTTAAGGGAGCCCCCCTTAAATATTTATTTCTGATGCCGCTATAATAACAAATACTAAAAACAAAATAAAATAAATATTTAAGAGGGGCTCCCATACAATAGACATGATTTTTTTGCCGTTTTTATAGATAATGGTACGGAACCCTTCGTGCGCGAGTCCGACTAGCACTTGGCCAGTTTTTTTTACCCTTGTACTTAACTTAAATAACACTTAGTTAATAGTTAAGCAAAATATTACATGGAATTAGATCCAAAACATTTTTCAATACTTGTAACGTATTTAAATTTAAGAGTTTAAAAAAAAAATAAGATCCTTTTCAAGATAAATGCCAATAACTTTTTTTTAAATTATGGTATCAGTTATTATTATACCAGTTTAGAATCTGCATTTAATGGATAATTTTTTTCAATAATGGGCACCAACAGTGTAGTACATTTCTTTTACACCATTTGCGCCCAAAGTCTCATGATTCTTTGAAGAATATAGTTAAAATTTGAAATAAACACATTTTTTCTTTAATCTCTTTAATTTTGCAGTAAAAAAATTATTTGCATAGTATAGCACATGTATTCAGCAGTTATAAACAGAAAACAAAATAGGAAAACAATGTTTTTTGTTGAAATTAGAGCCAAATTACTAATGCGAGATGCAAATTATTCAAAAAAAAACAAAATGTGTTTTATTCTGAGACCTATGGTAAAAAATTGTTCAAATTGTGGTATGTGATAGCTGAATATATCGCGTGTCGACCCCTTAACGTTGGACCACTATTTACGCCACAACCTGTATACAATTTGACCGTAGGGGTAGTTGTCTTACCAACTAGCTAAAATATAAACGGACCAATCACGAGCGAGCCGGTGTGTGTCCCCTGTGTAGCTACTGACTACGTCACTCGCTCAGGCGGGCCGCGTGAGTTGAACACACGTAAATAAGCGCGCGGCCGGCGTCGGCGCCTCAATGTGAGATGCGCGCGCACCGCGTGAGTACGTCGAAATTATATAGCAGAAAATCATATTTTCTGCTATATAATTTAAGGTTTAAAACTTGATTTTCGTATATATATATTTTAAAGCAACACACCTGACGAAAATTACGTGACTAATATTCCGTTTTCTTCGAAAATTACGCGGTGTAAACCTCTGGTCAAACGAAGTGAATTCCGCGTGGGATGTGGGTCAAAATTCGCTCGCGCCGGTTGTGTCAACTAAATTGTATACAGGGTTATTTGTAAAACACCAGCAACCTCTTAAGGGGTCATTGTATTCATCATTATAAACAACTTTTACTACGGATCAAACCAGAAATCGCGAAAAAAATATCAGCTGTTCCCTACGTTTTGACGTGTTATGCTAATATAAATGTAGGGAAAATCTGTTTTTTTTTTTCGCGATTTCTGGTTTGGTCCATAGTAAAAGTTGTTTATAATGATGAATACAATGACCCCTTAAGAGGTTGCTGGTGTTTTACAAATAACCCTGTATAGTGCTCCTGACCGTATTCCAGCCATAGCGGCCAATCTCAAAGGAGACTAGCCTTCGGCGCGGAAGATATTATAATGCACAAGTGTGTGCGCAGACACAGGTGCACTCTCTCTTCCCTCATTTTCATAGTCCGATGGGACGGCAATCTGACACAACCGGAGAGAGATCAGGCGCAGGACCAACAGCTTAACGTGCTTTCCGAGGCACGGGGGTATCGCACCTCCAACTTCCAAACTCCGGGCTGTTACTAAGAAAATCCTAATGGAAAACCCAAGAACACTTTGCCCGAGAGACCAACGGGGCAGTTCTAACTTGTATGGAGGTGATATCAAATTGGCACGAATAGTTGCGTGACGTCATAATTATTAAAACAACGTGACAAGTGAAGTGTACACTGAGCTCCTTAAGTTTTGAGTTGAGCTGCACGATTACTGACAAATGCGTGCACTGACTGGACAGGTCCACTCAATCTGTGTAGTTTTTCCTCAAAAGACCATTTCAGACTCAAATCTACATGGTCTTCACATGATCTGGCCAAGATTATGTCTGGACTTTAAAAGAGACTGTGACCTCTGAGTTTGTTTCGGCCTTTCTTCTCAGAGTAGTCAGGTAGGAAACGCCGACCTCATCTAGTTTTAAAATATGATTGACGTGTAAAAGTGTTTGTACAAACCTACTTACAGAAATAAAATCATTTATCATTTACATTAAAATAATAGGTCTTTACCTATGAAATTGCCGTTTTGTATGAAAAAATTTAAACGAATTTTTTTCATGAATTTTTTATTTGTATTAATCGAAGTAATCACCCATGCAATCAATGCATCTTTGCCATCGCAGTGGCAGTTTATTGATGCCCTTCTTAAAGAAATCAGCTGGACGGGAGGCAACAAATTCTTCAAAGGCATTTTGTACTGCCTCTCGGGTATTAAATTTTTTTCCCGCCAAGAAGTTATCCAAATTCTGGAAAAAGTAGTAGTCTGTAGGCGCAAGGTCTGGTGAGTAGGGCGGATGACGGAGAGCTTCCAACCCCAGTTCTTGCAACTTGGAGACCGTCTGCTGTGCAGTATGAGGTCGCGCGTTGTCGTGCAGGAGCAGCGGAGACGAGCGATTGACCAATGCTGGTTGGAGATGCGCCAGCTTCTCCATCATTGTGTTCAGTTCTTCACAGTACACATCTGCAGTAATGCTCACCCCGTTTGGTAAGAAGCTGTGATGAATCACACCGGCGCTAGACCACCAAACAGTGACCATCACTTTTCTAGGGGTAAGTTTTCGTTTAGGGCATTGTTTAGGTGCTGAACCAGGATCCAACCAACTTGCTGAGCGCTTACGGTTATCAAACAGAATCCATTTTTCATCGCAGGTAACAATGCGGTTCAAAATTCCTTCATTTGTGTGTCTGTTGAGCAGTGCAAGGCACGTCTCGACGCGTACTTCACGCTGGCGATCATTGAGTTCGTGGGGCACCCATTTGTCAAGCTTTTTTACCTTGCCAATTTGACGCAAATGGACCAATATTGTTTTGACGCTAACGTCGAAAGCTGCTGCTAATTCAGCCGTAGATTGTGTATCATCAGCTTCCACAATCGCCTTTAATTCGTCATTGTCGACCAAAGTCTTCGGACGACCGCGAGGTTCATTTTTCAGGTCGAAATTTCCAGAACGGAAGCGAGCAAACCAATAACAGGTGGTGCGTTGGTTTGTAGAGTTAGCTCCGTAAACGTCGTTGATGTTGCGTGCCGCTTGTGCCGCGTTGCTGCCACGACGGTACTCATATTCCATAATTACTCGAATTTTTAACGTATCCATGATGACGAAAAAGATTGAAATGCGATGAAAATGTAACACTAATCAATAAAGAAATGACTACTTTTAGAAAAAAAAATCCATGTTTTTAAAATAAAATTAATTTGAAATTAGAGTTCATAGCCAAACAAAAATTATTTTGATTTGAAATGGCCAGTACTGCAGAACGGCAATTTCATAGGTAAAGACCTAATATTATGCAGGTTCATAAGCGTATGAGACTTTTACTTTACATCATCATCTTCATCTGTCTAGTCTTTTCCCAAATATGTTAGGGTCAGATTCCACACTAACCGGATGCAGCTAATTACCAGTATTTTACATGGAAACACTAGAAAAAAAAAGACAGAAAATACGTTTATTTGCGGTAAACATGACGTAGAGAAAAACACACTAATACAAAAAAATTACAAGTTGGGGGAAAATATGCGTCACATCCACGCAAAATGGCAATTGCTCAGCATAATGCTACGACCCTATGCGAGACAGAGCTCCAGCGCTGGTTTTTAGCGACAGCCGGCGTTGACGTGATGACGTCAACCAGTGCAGCATATGTAAATATAAAAACATTTAAAAAAAAACCACCGACTGCCCCTTAGTAAGACTGGTTAACGACTGTCAAAGATCGACAAATGACAACCAGAACCAACAGTTTTACGTGCTTTCCGAGGCACTGAGGGGTTCGATGTGTAATGTATGGTCACCCATCGAAGGACCAACCTTGGCAAGCGTAGCCTAACCTTCGATCGACCTGTGCAGCTGTTCCACGAGTTCCTCACGAAACTCGAGTTTCTTACTTAACAAAGTAAAGGCAAAGTGCGGACTATGATTCTCGCCCTTAGAGAGGAGAAAAACAGAATGATTACCCTTTGTTTTCACTGTATTCGTACCCTATAAAAATAAAATTGATATATCTGAGCATAACAACTTTGAAGGTCAAGGTGAATCACGTACTTACTCACACTTATTTGAACTATGTCTTGTATTAGTATAGACAAATTGTGTAATAAACTACCTGATAATGTATTTGTTTACCGTCTTACTGAAGATTTTCTTTGGAAAATACATTTTTGAAGACAAAGCCTGTCTAGCAGTTGACCATGGTCATAAGAATATTTTTTTTAAAGTAAAAGGATTTATTTCAAATAGGCCCATAAAAGGCACTTTTGAGCGTCAACATTTACATTAAAATAGAATTGATTCTAGTCGCCCCTTCCAAAAGGCAGTTTCGTATGGAGAAAATGGGCAAGAAACTCCACCGTCAAACAATGACAAACTTAATGTCAAACTATTAAAGTTTTAAGTACGAGGCTTTTGGCTACTTTTTATTATTGTATGTATTTTGTCTACAATAATTTTTTTTTGTATTGTGCGTGTTGTTTGTGCAGAATAAACAATTTTTCTTTCTTTTCTTTTTCTTTCTTTTAAAATCTTTTAGAATATTTTGTGTACATTAATCATACGAGTATAATTATATGTGAAGACGATGCACCCAGAATAAAATTACTGTAACAAAACAGATAAAAAGAATGAAAAACGAAGCAATGACAGATAAATTAATTATGTGATAGATACAATGGTGTTCACGAATTTACATTTGTTTTTAAGTATACGACTTTCCTAAAATATTAACAAGTAATAAATCAGTGTATGAGTTAAAGTAATCACGAATACATTCTGTGATGACTTGTAACTCACAATCAATGTCATAAAAATAATAAATTATACAATTGAATTAGCAGCCAGTTTCATTTTGTTTAGACTTTAGATTGTCCTGTAGAGCTGGACCACCATGTTTCCAAGTATTTTTATCTTGGATATAATCCTCTAATTTGTAATATGCTTGTTAATAATAAACCGTAGTACAATCTGCTTGTTTACAAAATGTACTTTTTATATGAGGTATTTTTTTTCATTTAGGTGTCGTCTGACATGCGGCAGATGTGTCCAGCCCAATTCCATTTTAGCGGGACAAGACAGCAGACGTATTAATAATAGCTTACTTTATAGTTCGCCCAACGGCTAAATGTTGGTTCTGTACCTGGTGTACCTAAAGAACCCGCACTTAGCAAATAATCTTAATTAAAGGGATTAATAGGAACACAACTGATAAGAAATCTACATTAGTATTACTAAAACACGCCGTCAAACGGGGTGAATAGGGACGCAGGGGTGAATCGGGACGCAACTTTAAAAGGGATTTTAATATTGAAATAATATAGTTTGTTGCCAACAAGGGCACTTAATCGTTAATTATACAGTAAACACATTAGAGTACCATTTGGCAACAAACTATATAGTTTGCTGCCAAAAAGGACTTTTTACTAAGAACTTTTAAGGGATTTTAACATTGAAATAATATTATTTCAATGTTAAAATCCCTTTTAAAGTTTCGTCTCGATTCACCTGCATCCCTATTTACCCCATTTGACGGTAATCCTAATATTGACACCCAGCTATCTTTAGTACCATCAGACTCGAACCCGGATCTGATCGATATCACTGTCAAGTCTATTTTCGCTTTTAATTTGAGAAGGGTCTATCAGGACTTTAATCTTTGTCCGCGTAGTTGTCAATCTACTGTCTAATTTATTTTGATATAGGTCTATTTAGATATACCAGACACATCTGGTTATTTCCACATTATTGTTGATACAGATCAACAACGATCTATTGGTGCAACCACGGACAGCCGTGGTTACACCAAAAGGTACGAGAGAAGTTCGCACGGTTGGCACGGTTGGCGCAGTAGTTAAGCGATTGACTGCTGCGCTGCGTGTCGCGAGTTCGATTCCCGCACAGAACAAATATTTTGTATGACCTACAAGTAGTTGTTCCGGGTCTGGCTGTTTGTGCGTGTGAGTTTTAATGTTTTAATGTTTGTAAACGCACCCACAATACAGGAGAAATTCCTAGTGTGGGGCAAAGTTTTTATTTAAAAAAAAAAGTGGCCAAGTGCGAGTTGGACTCCCACACGAAGGGTTTCCTTCCGTACACTACATTTTTTAACACACACACAAAAAACACTCGTATTTTATGGGGAAACTCTTAAATTTTTATTTTTTTTATTTTTATTATTTGCTGTTATAGCGGCCATATGAAATGAAATGAAATGAAATGAAATTTATTTGCAAGAATTGTAGTACATACAGATGGTCGGGTTTTTTTTAAACAGTTTCTTAAACAATTCGCTAGAACTAGCATGCAAAATTATTGTTACATTAAATAAATGAAGCTAATAAAATTGGTACATAAATAATCATAGTTATTCAATTTAAAATGTCAAGTATTTGTCAGATTATGTCAGTAAGATGTCAATTTCAGTGTAATTCACTGTACATAGTAGTACAGACTCTGTGATTAATTTCAAGTGTCTACCTATTACTGTTCAGAAGATACAGCCCTGTGACACATGGATAGACACCGGAGCCTTAGAAATAGGGTCCCGTTTGCACCCTTTGGGTACGGAACCCTTAAAATTGGATGTGCATACATACACCACTGTTGGCATTTCTGTGGGTAACTGGGTATACCACAATGAGACCAAGCCCATTATAAGAGGTACCTCATTAGGGTAAACAAAAATTTGCTGTGATCTTCATTTGATGAGGGTGGATTAAAAGGTATACCTTTGCCCAACACTTCGGGGAATACAGGGGGGTAATTGCGTAACACACTAAAAGTAGGACTGGCTTTCATTTTGACAGCTCAACAACATTCATTGCGTTATTTAGGTTGTTGGGCAGACAAATTTTTCGAACATATAAAGCAATGGATTAACAATAGGCTTCAAAATGATTCAGATTGTGATGTATACGTGCTGTTTATCATCATATCGAAGATACCTCTAAAAATTTCTTTTATCGATTTGTATGTAAGTATATTCTCATATTGTATGTTTATATTTCAAATCGGAAACTGTTTTCGTTTTTTTTTTGTACCTATTTAGTTTTCTCTTCTACTCTTACACACATTGTCTACATCTCTTTTAATATACTCTCCTATCGCAGGTATGCTGGAAGAGATTTCTTTGGTTTGGGCTAGCTCCAGCGGCATCCTGAGGACTTTCGCGCAGAGGTTCGATTGTCAGTACCTGAACCATTGCTGTATGGTTCACATACTGAGCAATCAAGATCAGTGATGTGTTTATGTAGTATTTTTTAATTGTGTGTTTTATTTGTATTTTAGTGTGTTTTTATTTTATTTTTTTAAATTGATAAATCATTTTGTGCATATGATCCTTGTTGGTCGAAATAAACGTATTTTATTTTATTTATTTATTTAGAAATAATCATTACCTTTGTACGTATTTTTCTGTTCCTTTCTTCTTGTCTGTTTATATGTGCGTACATAAATGGTTAAATAAAAATATAAAAACCATACTAACATACATGCAATAATTCTGATTATTTGTCAGATTATTCTACAAGCAACATATTAACGTAATAGTGTTTTAATTTTTTAGTCCAATCAATAGATTTTTTGTAAATAGATAATTGCTTCATATTTTGCAATAAATTACCAGCGTTGTGTCATCACGCTTCTCTTTCTTTTCTATGCAGTCCGACAGAGACCGCGCTTTAGCTGTTGTCAGCCTTTTAATATAAAACATATGCTTTTGCACTTGGCAATCTATCAGTGGAATATTTTTTGTAACCGAATTTGAAATTACAGAGATAGGTCGTTTTTATAATTTTCATCCACGATAACGTAATATCGTGCACGTATTTTCCATACATTTTATGGACGTGGACGTGGATGTCCACGGTAATATCGTCACGTTTGAATTATTATAAAAGCGCACGTTACTTTTTACAAACAAAACAATTCTCCCTTTTTATTATAATATTATTTTAGACAACAACATTCTCAAACAAAACACCGAACTTCCTTTTCAATAAAGGCTCCCGCAGACAGGCGCGCCACGACGCTTTTAGAACAGTATCCATGATTTTTTCATTGATATTGTTATGCGTTGCGTTTGTCTGCGCGCGCCTTAACACACCAATTCATCTTGATAATAGTTCGACATACTACACAGATATTCTGAAAGGCCATTAATACCAAACTGGACCGCTAGATGTCCTTAATAGCCATTTTACGTACGGAAGGGAGGGAAGAGGTAGAAAATTGAGTTCGTGTAAGTATTTAGGGGTGGTACGAGATGTTTTATTTGTTAAAAATAAATTGGGAAACTTTCGTAAATAATACAGCATCACGCCATTATTACCCGATAAGATTGCATAATCAGCCTATAACGTTCCCACTGCTGGGACGCAGGCCTCTTCTCTGGGAGAGGAAGCGGGCTGTAATCCACCCCGCGGGCCCAGTGCGGGTTGGTAGATGTCACATATCTTCGAATTTTTGATTCTAGGACATTTCGGTTTCTTCAAGATGTTTTTGTTCACCGTTTTGAGAACAGTGGTGATGAAATAATTTACACAAAGTAAAGCACCTGTCTGGGTTCGAACCTATGACTCGTAAGTCGCGGCCGTTACTACTGGGCCACCACTGCTCTCGATAAGATTGTGTAAAGGTGTATTTGTAAACCCACATTTGGCCAGTTATGTTTTAGTCACATGACAATAGGGGGCGAGCCAATTGACATAAACCGGGATCTTAGAAAGAAAGAAAGAAAGAAAATACGTTTATTTGCGGTAAACATGACGCAGAGGAAAACATACAAATACAAAAAAGAACAAGTTGGGGGAAAATATGCGTCACATCCACGCAAAACAGTAATCGCTCAGCATAATGCTACGACTCTATGCGAGACAGAGCCCCAGCGCTGGTTATCAGCGACAGCCGGCGTCGACGTGATGACGTCAACCAGTGCAACATACGAAAATATAAAACTAATAAAAAAATAAGAAATAAAATAAATACATTATACTTAATTCTAGTAGTAATAGATCCTAGTTCTTTGGGCTCTGGCTGCTATTAAATATTGAAAATCGAACCTAGAGCCCTCAGAAGCTAGTGACTACTAGAACAACGGGATAGTCAAACACTAACCCTCTTATTTATAAACGTTGCCTATAGTTAAGAGACGTTTAAACGTTAAAAAGGCATGATTAAACAGTCGCTAATCATTACTTAAATTTAAGCAACGTTTATAAATAAAGGGAATTGTAGCGGCATCTACAAACGCCACGTGCGACTTACGCATCACACTGACGTCACGCAAAATCCTGCATCGCGCAAGCAGAGTTTACCACGCAACAAGCATAATTATGTACCGAAATCAATCGTCGGGTAGTTGCCCACCAGACACAACACCCGCCTGTTCGGAGGATCCTCCCTTTTCGATAGAGTATGAGTGAACTTTACATCCTGTTCCTCATACCTCTATAGGATAATATTTAAAATCAAAAGACCAATGCTGGACATAGAACTTCCCCAATCATACCCATAACGACCCGTCCTGCAATACATAATAAGTCAAGTAAGAGAAATAGACATTTATTATTCTCCAAAAGTTCGAAAAATAAATCTTCAAAATGTATAGCTGCATTAACTTCTAAAATGGAAGTGCCAACCCTAGGTAAAGTACCAATTCCAGGCGAAAAATTTACGGTCCAGCTGCTTAACAAGTTTCATATGATTTTATACTTTAAATATACTTATTATTTTCAATGTGACTTCTGGAGGGAAATTAAACGATAACATTATTAAGTTTGGTCTGATTCACTGTGGGCAAAAGTACTTAGCATTTTATTTACTCACCACTGGGTTTTATTATACTTCACTACAACCCACTTAGGGCCAATTTTTCAATCGTCAGATAAATTTTATCTGTAGAATAAATATGACGATTGCCTTTGTGTAGAAAAAATGTCAAACGGACCTTTTAATTCTTCAAATATTTTATCTGACAATTAAAGAAAGAAAAAGAAAGAAAATACATTTATTTGCGGTAAATATGACGCAAAGAAAAAACACACAAACACAAAAAATAACGAGTTGGGGAAAAATATGCGTCACATTCACGCAAAACGGCAATCGCAATTGAAAAAATGGCCATTGGCCATTCATATTGAAATTATACATGTGAGAACGATATTCAAAGATGTGCACGTTAAAAGCGACCGTAACTAAACGTATAAAAAAGAAAAAACTATTCAGAAATTATAATAAGCTCTAGCAGCTAAGAGATGACCAGTTTCAATCGACGCCGCCCGTTCACGAACATGACGCGTGTATTAGTACCATCCAGCTCAACCATTTTGTAGTGAACCGAATGATCCAGCACACGCGCTACCGTCAGTGAATAAACTAATAAAGTTTAATATCGTATTTTGATTTCAATCAGTCTGCCTAACTAGATAGATAGAACATCATTTATTTGGTGAACATAAGAGACATAACGCAACATACAAAGCACGATTAAATAATAAAATTTAACGTGATCACAATTTAGTTAAGTAGGTACAAAGTGCCAATATACAACAAGAGAAAAAAAAAACACGTGTGGCACTCGGGGACTGCCGCGGTAAAGCTATTGCATAGAATTTTTTATCAACTTATGCAATTATAATTATTTATTTATTTTTTATTTGTGCAGTATTTTTTTTTTCTTTGATATTAATTCAAGTACAGTCGTACCATATACATACACGTTCAGCGAACGCTCGGCCGAGCTACATGGTCGGCAGAGTGGGGGGTGTTAGGTTTTATTTTCGTTACGGAATTTCTTGATTCGGTCGCCGCGCTCAAAGCCCGCGATAAAAGCTATGCAATAGCTTAAAAAGAAAAAAAGAAAGGAAGACATAAAATAGTGACAATGACACTTTGTGTCACAAATTAAAATATAAATGAAAATAACGTGCGGTGGAATACAAAAGTGCGGTGTGCGTCTCAAAGTGGCACCAAATGGGAGTCCAGCTCAGCATGTGTCAGACAAATATACCTGACGCTGGTATTCTGCTGGATCCCTGTAGTGACCTACGGACGTCGAGCAGATGAGATCAATACGCGAATAATTAATAATGGTGTTGTGAAAAGCGGAATGTGCGGAGTGATATTATGTAAGTACCCGCAATGTTCATATAAAGTATTCTACAGTAAAGTTTAGCATTTGGAAGCGTTTTTGTACGATGATGATTGTTTATTCGATTACTTGATTGTTTAAATATATAAAAGTATAATATATACGTAGTAACTGTTTCTCAACTATGTTGGGGTCGGTTTCCAGTCTAACCGGATGCAGCTGAATACCAGAATCTTACATGGAGCGACTGCCCATCTGACCTCCACCACCCAGCTACTGGGCTACACGATACCCCTCGGTAAGACTGGTTGTCAGACTTTTGAACTTTTAACTACCCGTAACTGTTCTAGAATAGTACCTAGATTATCTGTGGTATTGTATTATCTATGCTAAGGCTAAAGGATTCAACACATATTGTCATGTCATGTCTTGTACGCAGTTTTCAATCTGTTTAATTACAATAAAGTGTTATATCAAATGATCAATCTATCTTTAATTATAAAACATGGCGCAGCCGTAGAAAAAGTAGTGCAAGTATTTTATTCCTTCAAGTTTCAAGAAGTATAACAGTAATTATGGAGAATCGTGCGAAAGTTTTGCCAAATTTTGACATGCGGGCGAGTAATGCTGGCGATGAGTGGCCATTGTGGAAACAATGTTTTCATGATTATTTAATTGGAATTGGCCAAGATGAAGCCGCAGACCATGTTAAAGTTGCTCTGATGAGGAATATGATGGGGTTGGAGTCCGCCAGAATTCTTGCAACTCTTCCGGTGTCTAGTGAGAAGGTACTGAAATATGAAAATTTAATAGACGCAATTAACAAATATGTTCGACCTAGAGTAAACGAAGTTTTTGAACGTTTTAAGTTTAATGAGAGAAAACAGCAGCAGGATGAAAAGTTCGATAATTTTTTAACTGATTGTAAAAGATTAATCAGTACTTGCAATTACAACAGCACAATTGAAACCATTGAGGATCAACTTCTAAGAGACAAAATAGTTCATGGTATAACTGACAAAAACTTGCAAGAACATTTACTCAGACAAGAAAGTTTGACTCTGAACAAAGCTGCAGATTTATGCAGAACTGCAGAACAAAGTAAAGAACAGGTGAAGATAATGAATCCAGCCAATAGTTATGAAATTGACAGAGTAAAAACAAAAAGTCATAATAAAAATGAAAGTTACAAAGATGAGAAGAAGTTTAATTGCAAGCGATGTCAAACGACACATGGTCCAAGACAATGTCCAGCATATGGGAAAAAGTGTAGTAAATGCGGAACACTAAATCATTTTGCAGTGTCATGCAGAGTCAGAAGAGTGCATAATATTCAGGAGCATTACGGAGATTCGTCACCAGAGTCATCATTACACTGCGGAATGGTCAATAATGGTCAGTGGACTGAGAATATAATAATTGAAAATACCAGTGTGAAGTGTCGTCTTGATACTGGTGCAGATGTTAGTGTTATGCCATGGAACGTTTTTAAGAGTCTTAATACTAAATTGCAGGTAACTCCGGTTCAAACTGAATTAGAAGGATTCCAAGGGACTAAAATTAAACCATTAGGTATGGTTAATTTAAGGTGTAAGTATAAAAATATTGAATGTTGTGAAAATTTTATGATTGTTGAAAGCCAAAATATGCTATTAGGTTTACCCGGTTGTATTAAATTGAATTTATTAAAAAGGGTACAAAAAGTGTCAGTAGTGAGTAATGTTGATGAAAAGAAGTCTAAGTTTGTATCTAAACATTTTGAAGTTTTTAATGGTCATGGTAGATTCCCTAATAAATGTAATATTCCTACAATTCCTCATGAACCTATCTGTAATCCACCTGTTAAAGTTCCCTTAGCTTTGTCTGAACCCTTGAAGTGTGAGTTAGACAGGTTAGTCAAGCGAGGTGCTATAAAGAAAGTTGAGGAAATTGATTCTGAAGCTTGTATTAATAGAATTGTAATTATTGAAAAACAAAATAAGAAGTTAAGGTTGTGTTTAGACCCTACAGATTTAAATAGGTATATTATAAGAAAACCAAAACAGATGGCTACTGTTGATGAGGTGGCCTCTAAGTTCAAAGATATGGAAGTATTTTCGGTTTTTGATCTGTCAGAAGGATTTCATCATTGCCCACTTACAACGGAGGCTTCATGGAAATGTTGCTTTGCTACACCGTTTGGAGTATTTAGATATTTGGTTCTCCCCTATGGTGTAACCAATGCACCTGAAGTTTTCCAAGATCAGATGGAATTTTACTTTAGTTCTATACCTAATGTGTTATGTTGGTTCGATGATATCGTAGTCATGGGGAAAAATGAGTTTGAACATGATAAATCTGTCGAAGAATTGTTAAAAAGAGCAAAAGAGATAGGAGCAGTTTTTAACAAAGATAAAATACAGTACAAGCAAAGAGAAGTCAAGTATATTGGTCAAATATTCAGCAAGGAAGGTATGAGAGTTGATGGTGAAAGAGTAGAGTCTTTATTACAGTTAAAGTCACCTAGTTCTAAGGAAGAATTACAAAGATTAATTGGATCTTTTAATTATGTAAGGAGATATGTACCTGAAATGGCAGAATTAATGTCACCCTTATGTAAACTTTTGAGAAAAGATGTGGAGTTTCAGTGGTTGCCACATCATGAGAAAATGTTAGAGAATTTAAAGTGTAAAATTTCTCAGGCACCAGCTTTAAGCCCATTTTGCACTGATAAAGAAATAATTTTGCAGTGTGATGCTTCTAAAAATGGTATTGGGTGCTGTATGTTCCAAAAAGATGATAAAAATGTTTTAAGACTAGTTGCCTGTGTTTCTAGAACTATGAATAGTGCTGAAATTAATTATAGTCAGACTGAGAAAGAGCTACTGGCCATTTATTATGGTACACAAAAATTTCATAAGTATGTATATGGTTGTAATTCTGTAAGTGTCCAAACTGACCATAAGCCTTTGTTGCCAATTATGTCGAAACAAATTAGTAAGATTGGTTCACCTAGATTAAGACGTTTAAGGTTAAAATTACTAAAATACAGTTTAAATCTTGTATATGTTCCTGGGAAATTGATACATTTTGCTGATATGCTATCAAGGAATAGTAGAAAATTAATTGAGAAAGATGTTGAGATGTTGGAAATGGTACATTCTGTTTCAGTACATTTACCTATGAGTCCAGAAAGAAAAATTCAATTTCGATTAGCTACTAGCAAAGACAGAATTTTGACAGAGATTACTAAGTATTACTTTAGTGGATGGCCTGATGAATGTAGGGTTTCCTCGGAATGTAAACCGTATTATAAACTTAAGGATGATATTTATGTTGAGGCAGGATTAGTGTTTGTTGGTTCTAAAATAATTGTCCCAGAATCTTTGAGATCTTATGTGCTAAATTTAATTCACCAAGGACACCCTGGGGTAAATAAAAGTATTAATAGAGCTAGACAGCTATTTTATTGGACAGGTATGTCTGAGAATATTAAAAACTTAATTGTTAAATGTAGAACATGTGAAAAATTTAGACCTAAGAATTATTATGAGCCTATGTTATGCCATGAGATACCTAAACAGAGATATAGTAAAGTAGGGACAGATATATTAGAGTTTGCTAGTAAATCATATTTAGTGATAGTTGATTACCTGTCACATTGGCTTGAAGTAATTCCTTTGTTAGATAAGAGCTCAAAATCCATAATTAATGCAATGCAAGAAGTATTTACCAGATTTGGTTACCCGGAGACTGTAGTTGCTGATAATAATCCGTTTTTGTCATATGAGTGTAAACAGTATTATAGGTCTAAAGATATACAAATTGTAACCAGTAGTCCACATTACCATAGGAGTAATGGGTTAGCAGAGAAGTCAGTTCATATTGCTAAAACTTTGCTAAAGAAATCTAATGATGAAAACGTTGATTATAGAGATTCCATTTTACACTATAATAATACGCCTTTAGCCGGCTTACAGGTTTCACCATCACAAATTTTACATAGTAGACGCCTAAGAACTAATTTACCTACTAGCAGTATAGCTTTAGAACCAAAGATAGAGAAAAATGTTGATATTTTGTTGAATATGAGAAAGTATGTAACCAAAAACTTGCATGATAGGAAAGCTAGAAGAAAGGAACAAAGTTTTGAGATAGGAGAACAGATAGTATATAAAACCGATAAGGAAAACATTTGGAAAAAGGGAATAGTATTAAATAAAGCAAAAGAACCTAGATCTTACATAGTAAGCGGTAATTCTAAACCAGTAAGACGAAATTCTTATCACATGAGAAAGTCTCAAACAAATGTAAGTTATAGTCCTAGAGATATGTTTATAGATTTAAGCGATAATGATTGTCATTTAAGTTTACCTAGCTGTTCACAAACAGTTTCACCTGACGTGACAAATAAAAATACATTTAATGACATTACTGATAATAGTTCAAGTTTGCATCAGACTAGATCTGGCAGAATTATTAAGCCTAGACAAATTTTAGATTTGTAATAACCAATGTTGATTAGACTGAATCATGTTTAATGTTGAGTGGTGTAGTAATGTTCACAATTACAATAATGCTTAAGGGGGAGGTGTTCTAGAATAGTACCTAGATTATCTGTGGTATTGTATTATCTATGCTAAGGCTAAAGGATTCAACACATATTGTCATGTCATGTCTTGTACGCAGTTTTCAATCTGTTTAATTACAATAAAGTGTTATATCAAATGATCAATCTATCTTTAATTATAAAACAGTAACAATTGTCAAAGATGCCTGATAAACGGCTTAACGCCTTTCCTAGCTATGGAGGGGTCTCGATATGAATTGGATGGTCACCCATCCACGAACCGACCGCGGCAAGCGTAGCTTAACCTTGGATCGACCCGTGCCGCTGTTATCAGTTAGCCACGAGCCTCTCTGTATTTTGATTTCTATTGGGTTTATTAAGGTTTCTTGATATTTATAATATTTGTCGTAATACGCATATGATAAATAGGTCAGTCTATTTTTAGACCACATCCAAACACCACTTTCTTTTATTACTGCTGTAGGTACATCAAAAGGACAAGGGTATTATTAGTATGACATGTGCGTGTGTATGTCAAAAGCATTTTACCTCTAAAAGGTGATTATTCCGCTGAGGGGTATACCTCTCTTCAGCGTTCTGTAGTGTGTTTCGGAGGGTGTGACTGTGGGAGCGCCTGAAATGCTCCACGACGCCCGTGCGACCAGGCTCCTGCCAGGTAAGATCCTTGGTTATCTAGGGAAGGCCAAACAAGAGCCGGTCAAGCAACAAGGGCGTCGGTTTTGGTTAGCGCTCACCTACAGTAGCGGCTGGGCCCGACGATTGACGTCGGGACATTGTATATATGCTAATTGCGCGGTAAACTCTGCTTGCGCGATGCAGGATTTTGTGTGACGTCAGTATGGCACGTAGTTCGTATGTGGAGTTGTAGATGCCGCCATAGTATTGATGTCTTCGAACCTAAACATTTCATTCTGAACTTTTCGATAGCAAAACGAATCGGTAACGAAAGTAACCATTTTGTAATGGTTATTTTTTTTCTAATACGTCAGTGTTTAATTTATTATCGTAAGTCAATGGTGTCTTGCAATACATTGAACCTATCAACGTTGTGCTCAAGCAACTTCCATTTTTTTTTTGTAAAACTATGTGCTGTTCTAGGTATTGCTCCTACTTAATAGGTGCTTTTAATCATAAAAATTTGACACACACTAATACCCCGACCCAGAACAACTACAAAGTTCTCAGCAAAATTTGAACCCAAGATAGCACACATAGAGCACAAGTCAATTTCTCAGACACTGCGCCAATCGTACTGTCGATTTATATATACAATATATATTTTTAATATCACGCTATAACCATTAGGAGTCGAGAAAAATAAAAAAAAACTGGAAGAACGTGAAGCGAAAACAAAGTAAAAGCGCGGGCAGGCGATGCGATGCGACGCGGTGGGTCGTTTAAGTATATTGTGGTGTCTTACGACTTCCACGCGAACGAAGTCACGGGTGGAAGCTTGTTATTGTATATTAGCCAACGTGCACATATTTTTATTGATAGTAGGTACATTATAATGTTTACTTCCAAACACACAACACATAGTATTCTTCCAGTGATTTAGTTTTACTAACAAAATTAAACTCCTCAGAACTGTCGTTACACTTTTATTTCTTGGCCAAAGATATTGGGCCAAACTTTGGCCATAACTCACAAGTATTCCCCCTACTTTTTAGGGTCAGCGCAGACAGAGCATGTTCTTTGCTGTCAAGTTTATGAGTGAAAATACGCGCGAGCAGATTGGAGCGTGTAATTCGTGGGTTCGAACACAGGCTGGCGATGATTTAACTTAGTGCAATTTTTTTCATCACCAATGCTCTCAATAAATTTAAGGTCGCTCAGCGCGCTATGGAGCGGGCTATTCTCGGCGTTTCTATGAAGGATAAAATCGGAAACGAAGTTATCCGGAAAAGAACCGGAGTTACCGACATAGCTTGGAGAGTAAGCAAGCTGAAGTGGCAGTGAGCTGACCATGTTTGTCGGAGGACCGATGGCCGGTGGAGCAGATGAGTCCTGGAGTGGCGTCCGCGTATCGGCAAGCGCCCCCCAGCTAGATGGACCGACGACCTCAAAAAAGTGGCTGGGACAGACTGCATGCTGAAGGCGGAGGACAGGGTGTAGTGGCGCAGCATGGGAGAAGCCTACGTCCAGCAGTGGACTACGATAGGCCGAGTTGATTGAATGCTCTCAAAACGGTAGAGGAAACCATCATCATCATTATTCTCTTGCTTTTATCATATTTACACAGTCCATCCATCAGAGCAATCATCTTCCACATTCATACTCAAAACTTTCTTCACGACATTTTCCTCATTCCTTGGCGTCACTTAGTTCCTCGGCGTGCCCATACCATGACAATCGATTTCCACGCAGATTTTTCAGTCACCAGATGCTTTTCAGAAACCATCATCTGCCGAGCCTTTTCGCAACTATGTTGGGGTCGGCTTCCAGTCTAACCGGATGTAGCTGAATATCAGTATTTTACATGGAGCGACTGCCTATTCAGAAAGGCAGTCGCTAACTAACTGTGGAGATCGAAAATTATCCTACGGGAAAGTATTATCGAGACAAAAAGTCCTATATTCTAATCTAGGTCATGGTCTACCTGCGTGCCGAATTTCATCGAAATCCGTTCAGCTGTTACAGCGTTAAAAGGTAGGAAACAGACAGAGTTACTTTCGCAATTATAATATTTATTGAGATATGAGGAACAGGGTCTAAAGTTCACTTATCCTCAATAGAAAAGGGAGGATCCTCCGACAAGACGGGTATTGTGTCTGGTGGGAAACTGCGTGACGTCAGATGTCGGGACGCTGTATATATGCTAGTTGCGCGGAAAACTTTGCTTGCGCGATGCAGGATTTTTCGTGACGGCAATGTAGATTGCGCTACATATCAATTAAGTGTATGGATTGAACCGAAAACTTGACTACACGAGTTTGACTCGTACTTGGACGATTTCTTTGCAGGATTGTTCCAACAGTTAGGCGTAGAATGGCGAGCGTGAGCCCAGATCGTGACTTCGATCCCCACCGTTGCATGATTAGCTTATCTAATGGGTTCGTGTGACAAAAGTGACACGAACCGTTGCGTGAACAAATCATGTTTAGCATGAAACTAAAAAAAACCCCTCCGGTTAACAGGAACACTCATTATTACAAAATTTATTTAAAAAAAGAAAAACAAACACAATTATGTTTATTACTTTTAATATCTGTCTAATGGAGGGCAGTGGTAGCCCAGTGGTAACAGCCCCGACTTACGAGTTGTAGGTCGTGGGTTCGAACCCAACCGCTTTACTTTGTGTAAATAATTTCATCACCACTGCTCTCAAACACGGTGAAGGAAAACATCGTGAGGAAACCGGCATGGCCTAGAACCAAAATTCGAAGACATGTGACATCTACCAACCCGCACTGGGCTTGCGTGGTAGCTTACAGCCCTCTCGAAGAGAGGAGGACTGTATCCCAGCAGTGGAAACATAATAGGCTGCTTATGCTAATCTAAACGATGTATCTTCATTCAATCTTCAACCATTTCGAAGCTACATTCTATACTCAATACTCAATACTTTATTTCATTCCATAATGTGTACATAAAAACAGTTGGTATGTTAAATAAAACATCGAATCAATTATGGACCCTGTCGGGCAAATATATATCTTAATTTAAAATAGTATAATTTTCTTTTCTGTTATTTATATTTCATTCAAGTATTTGTATATTTAGTTTTAAGTTATATGTATATATTTTTATATTATATATTGCACGATTTACATTATTAATATTATAAATTACAATAACATATTCATATTCATATTCTAAGACTTCAAGAGCACTAAAATTCAAAAGGACTGGCTTATTGTAAGCATTATATTCAGATAGTGACGATTGGTAAGCTTAATGAACTGTTAAAACATATTAAAATCGGGAAATAATAGGCAAAAAAAACAAAAAATTGTTTATTCTGCACAAACAAAACGGATACCGGTACCGGTATTATTTACCGGATAACCCAATGTCAAATTGAGGTCATATTGTTGTCGGATATCGGGCGTCACAAGGTCTGTCAGCCCCCTGCATCTATAAAACATATTTATCATCAACTTTTGTAGCATCCTGTTTATCGTTTTTAACCGATTTCAAAAAGGAGGAGGTTCTCAATTCGTTTGTATGTTTTTTTTTGCATGTTACGTGATATCTCCGACAATTCAGGATCGATTTCGAAAATTATTTTTTGAATAGGTAGGGTATGCTTTATTTATAATGTTTTTTTTTTTTTTAGGGTGGTCCCATATTAATTTTATTAACTTTGCCTAGGTAGTTTTTCAGTTAGCTTAAATATCACGTATTTTTCCACTTAGTGTATATTGATGATGTGGTAGGTAGATGGGGTAGGTACCACAACTAAAAAGTGAAACATAAAAATGTTGTTACAAAAAAAAAACAGGATTTCCAAAAAAAACACTACAAAGTGAAAAATAACTTTAAGTAATTTCGGAAGTCCGTGTCTACGGTTTTGTATTTTAGTTTTTTGCCACCGACTTCCGAAATTACTAAAGTTATTTTTCACTTTGTAGTGTTTTTTTTTTTTGTAAAAAAAGTATTTAATTTGCAGACTGTCACTGAAACTGTTGGCTCTGCTTCGTGCATGCAGTGTAGCAATATAATATCTAAAAATAATGGTGTAAAATAGATAGTACGGACACCTTTTGATACGGCATGGCACCAAATAACACGAAGTACAGTCAAACGGGGTGAATGCAGGGGTGAATCGGAACTTTAAAAGGCATTGAAATAATATAGTTTGTTGCCAACAAGGGCACTTAATCGTTAATTATGATACAGTAAACACAATAAAATCCTTTTTGGCAACAAACTATATTGTTTCAATGTTTAAATCCCTTTTAAAGTTTCGTTCCGATTCACCCCTGCATCCCTATTCACCCCGTTCGACGGTACCCATATATCAAAAAAAAAAATCCTGTTAGAAAAATCATAGACAAAAAGAATTTAATATAACTTTTACCAATTACATGCCTGAAATATTAACATAAATATCGTAAAAGTCTTTGTTTCTTCCTTGGCTTCTTTGCCGTTACATTCTTATTATAATCGCTATGTAAAGTAATGAAAAGCTTAAACATCAAAAAGTATGTTGTTATACCGATGTTATTCATTACTTAACTTTAAGCAGCGTTTATCATAAATAACGGGGTTATTGTTTTATTACTGCAACGCGTAATACATTGATACTAAGAACGTTTTAAACAATCACAAACTTAAGTTTATATTCCAAAACCAAAAAACTCATAAAAATATCACTAAACTGTATAATTATTTAATGTGTGATGTGTATAAACTGTATGATTATTTATGTGATGTTAGTAATATTTTGCATGCATTGCCATCTAACGTGGCAATGCTGCCAGTCTTTTGGGCACTTATCCTATTGACAGCGATGCGGACGAATTTTTTGATGCTCTATGAGCTCTTCCCTTTTTTTAAATATATACTTGTACATAGTATATATATTTTAGTGTTAGCTTGTATATTGTAACGCTTTATATTAACTGCTCCCAAATTACGAAGTTCATTTAAAAAAAAAGTATTAACTTTCTTCGTTGACATAATCTTCTCATTGTTTGACATTATATACCTCCAATTCTTATTTCAACTCTGTACTTATGGCTTTTGTAAACAGAATTTTAATTCAGATTTGTTACAGTTGTAATGGCAAACATGTCATTTGGTTTAAATAGGCTTTTATTTTCATATAGATTCTTCTATATTTTGTGAATGTGAGAACGTTGTAGGCCTAACTTGTAGACTGTAGATTTGTAGACCTTTTTATATTTTGTTGAGTGCCTGTTATTTGTTTACAGGCTTACACTGTCCTCCCATACCTATCAACACTGTAATTTGAAACATTGTTAAAGCCCCTTATTTTTAAAAGAGTAATCGTGGAGTTTCTTGCCGGCTCTTCTCCATAGGTAACAACCAATTGGAACCGTGTACCTAGCTTCTGACGTTTCATAAGTGCCCATGTAGGTTTATGCGAAATAAAATATTTTGATTTAATTGATTTGATTTCAATGTATTTAATATGTATAGCTTTGACTTGGCTACGATTTTATCATAAGAAATTATTATTTCGTTACAGTAATGTTTAACTTAAGTAACATAAAAACTCAAATTAGAAAATAGAAATCCTTTGCATGTTTAAAACAAATGAATTAGCACAAAGTTGGCGAGTAATTTCACAACAATGTACATAAAGTTACTTGCATGACCACAATCCGCTATGCAAGCATGAATACGTAACTCAGCAATATTGTGTTTTGGACTTTGTAGGTACTTATTTTCCTGGTTTTAGTAAGGGAGAAGACACAGTCCACGACGACAGACACGACACGAGTAAAGTAAAGACGATCAACGAAGAGGGAACTAACGAACGAGATTCACACGTTCTCTTCGTGATTATGATATAAAAAAATACAGGATCATACCTCGTTAACTTTTGGTTACGTTTATATTTAAGGTCAAAGGAGATGTTCCAGAAATATAAGGAGCCTGTGTTAGCATTATGCATACTATATTTAAATATCGCTACACAATATAGTAACCGTTTTTAACAGACTTCAAAAAAAGGAGGAGGTTCTCAAATCGACAGTATTTTTTTTAGTGTGTATTAGCTCAGAACTTTTTTCTGGGTGAACCGATTTGGATGATTATTTTTTAATTTAAAGCTAGGGCGTCACATGTGGTCCCATTTAAATTTGATCAAGTTCTGACTAGTAGTTTTTGAGTTATTCTGAATACTGCGTATTTTTTCCACTTAGTTTATATTGATGTGTTTTAATAATTTCCTGTCACGGTTATTTACATATGAAGCAGTGGTTTACGAATGTGCGTGGGGCAGGTTCCACAACTATAAAGTATAAAAAAAATTTTTTTTTAAAAAGCAACCGACTTCCAAAAAAGAAACAGTACAAAACGTGAAAAATAACTTTAATTTCGGAAGTCGATGGCCAAAAACGAAAATGCACAACCAAAGACACCGAATTCCGAAATTAAAGTTATTTTTCACGTTTTTTACTGTTTTTTTTTAGTTGTCAGTAGATTTTTGTAAAAAAGTTTTTTAATGTAAATTTTCTATAATTTTACTTCTTTTCCATGTAAATTCCAATTAACTTGGTCAAGGAGAGCAACACAATATAAATATGGTGGACCAGCAACATGCGAAATGTTATTTTGACAATGACATTTGATTAACTTGTCTATGTAATATTTGCGATAAAAAAGCAATCAATCAATGTCCGTAGTAGTAAACTGGGTCGCAAAACAAAAACAATTACTAAAAACTCCGAAACATTCAATTCAACACGCGAGAACACAACTAGGCATTTATAGACAACTAACAAAGTCAAAGAAAGACATCATTTCACAAAACTTAAAACTGCCAAAGTTATCAAACGCCATGTCAAACACAACTGTCATGGCTGCCCTAAAAATAGGGTTATGTTATTAAAAAAAACTTCCCAAATGATCATTTTTGTATACCTGTACCCTGTTTCAAATTAATTTGTTTATATTTTTTGAAATTCCACAATTTTTTTCCTATTTATCTATGTAGTGTACATAGTAGTAGCCCAAAATCAAACATCTCCTTTTCATATTTTTTTGACATTTTTTACGAAAACAAGTTTGAAAGGTTTTATTCTATTATCTTCATTTTTAACACAATGTTTTACTGATAAATTATAAATGATTATATTTCTGTAAGTAGGTTTGTGCAAACACTTGTTATTACACGTCAATCATATTTTAAAAACTAGATGAGGTCGGCGTTTCCTATCAGACTACTCTGAGAAGAAAGGCCGAAACAAACTCCGAGGTCACAGTGTCTTTTAAAGGGACATTACATGTGTTACATTGAAGTCGTTTCCCAGCAATTATTTTTGCAAAATGTTACTTAGTTTTGTTGGTTTGTGATGGAACCTTTTACACCCTTGGGTTTAGTGTAAATATAAGCAATTGGAGCATACAATTCCTAAGTGGAGACCACGACTAGTAAGCGCTGGGTAACGTGATAGATATACTAAATAACAAATGACGATGACGTTGGTAGGAGTAGACTGTATGCGGAAGACGGGGAACTAAGTGTTGTGGCGCAACTTAGAAGAGGTCTGTTTAAGAGTTGTGGGTTAGATATATTACTACAGTATAGTTGATATATAGGGTGACTGGTAATTAGTGACCGATACTTAAACACATGATTGTGCTCATCATAACAAACAACTTTCCCAAAGAAACAATTTTTTTTTTAATTTAGCAAGCGCATGACCCCAATCACCTCAATAGAATATTGAGTAAGAACCTAACAAGAATAATACACCATCAGCTGTAATTTAATTTAGTTACTAATCCCTTTTTACAAACACAGTTATTCCATTTTTACCATGAATTATTCTTGTTTCATTCATTTACCCTAGTTTTCATTTTTCACCTCATCTAGTTTTAAAATATGATTGACGTGTAAAAGTGTTTATACAAACCTACTTACAGAAATAAAATCATTTATCATTGTCATTTATCATTTAACAACCGTATGGCCCGCGCGCGTGATGTCAGCTGTTAGTCTGTTGACCCCGTTCTGTCTCATGGTACATGAATGCAACAAGAATAATGCATGGTAAAAGAGGAATAATTTTGTTTGTAAAAAGGGATTAGTAACTAAATTAAATTACAGCTGATGGTGTATTATTCTTGTTAGGTACCTACTGAAATTCTATTGGGGTGATTGGGGTCATACGCTTTATAAATAAAAATATCGTTTCTTTGGAAAAGTTGTTTGTTATAATGAGTGCAATCATGTGTTTAAGTATCGGTCACTAATTACCAGTCACCCTATATATATTGCTGGTGTATGCGCTCCTTGCAAAGCATGTATGGTGTGACTATGAATGATAGGCTGAGGAATGATGTGATAAGGCAACGGTGCAGTTTAAAAGAAGATGTAGTGACAAAAAATTTAAAGAGTATGCTTAGATGGTTTGGTCATGTTGAGAGGATGAATGAAGGGCGACTAACAAAAGGTATTTACAAGGCAGATGTGAGTGGAAACGCCGGGAGGGGACGCCCTAGGAGGACACATAGTGACCTTATTGATGATGTTCTTCAGAAAGGTCAGGTGTGTAGTACTCGCAACCGGCGTGCGTGAATGACCAGATGTATGAACGTGAACAAGGCAAAAGGAGTATGTAAGGATCGTAGCAGATGGCGTTCTGTAGTTTCTGCCTACCCCCATGGGAAGAAGGCGTGAGTTTATGTATTTATGTATGTAGTATAGTTGATTGAGTTAATATAGTAGTTACTGCCATTTATAGACTGTACCACACGGCTACATATCAAGCTATACATCTCCAGTATAAGCTGACCTCTCATTGTACGGATATCCTATACGATGCGAGATCAGCTTATACTGGAAATGTATAACTTGATTTGTAGCTGTGTGTGTACCACACGAAATGGTTTACCAATACTTTGCCAACCTAGGAGACAAATTGTCTTGTGTATCTTCTGGACTATAATAGATTATTCTCATGAATTGAGATACAATTCATGAGATTATATGGTTAAATTATATTTACTTACTCAATATTTATTAAGTAAATATAATTTCGACGAGTGTACGCTGTTTTCTACGGCGTAGCACTCAGAACGCTACGCTGGCTACGCGAGCTATTTCGTAGCAACAGCTAGATTAATTTTAATTTTAATCTTCTAAAAGGATTTTGTCAGAAGTATGACAGCAGCGTCTTCTTGTCTGAGCCAACTTGTTCACACAAAATCTGTTTTATTATTCTCTTAACATTACTTTGTAATTCGAACGGTGTCTCGTCGTAAATCCGCGATGATTTACTTTAAAAACAAATGAGTTCGACATTTTCGAGTTTGAGAATTGTGTGTGCTCATTTGAATGTGGTTCCAAGCGAATTCTACGGAAAAACAGTACTCTGCTTGATAAGCAGGTATGTATATTATATATATTATTATTATAAGGAGGAGGCGGAGCGCGTGAGGGAGAGGCAATCGCTTCGCCCTCGCGCCCGTATTCGCCGCAGGAGGAGACACCCTGGGTGTCAGGAGTCGATTGCCGAGTCCCGGCCACCGTAAGCGCGGGCTTGCGGACGGCGAGCAATGGGCAGCTCGCCGTCCGGTAAGGACCAGGCCCGGGTCGACGGCGCGTCGTGTTCCACGCGCGCCTCAAAGAGATGTCAGCACCATTGATGGGGTCCGATAGGGCCGATGCCTGCCGGGGTCGCGGATTATTCGAAAGAGTTACCGTGGCCCTGGAGCACAGGCAACTGAAGGAACACGGGTGGGTTTTAGTCAGTAAGAGTCCGACACGCCCTTCCACTCCGCCCAAAGCGGGAGAGGTCATTTGATGATTTCCCACCCAAAAAAGAAAAGGTATGTATATTATAGCCCTAAAAATCCCCAAAGAAAAATATATCAAATAATTATTCTATTTGACTGGTATTTGAGTATCAAACACAGGTATAATTTAAGTTCCTACCACAGATAATAAAATGTCGATTTACCTCGCAAGGTACGTCTGATCATCGCGTGCGGGAAATTATATAGGGCGAACGCACCAGTTATCGTCCGTTCAGGAAATTATTATTCGATTTTGATGTATGATGTGGGTTCTATTTGTTTTCGATACGTTTTGTGATACAGTGAACAATATTTGTAGTTATCATGTTATTCATTACCCTAGAGGTAACAAATAAATAGTTTTCTTTTTGTAATAGTTGATGGATTTTATTTACAGATGATAACATTTTTGATTGGCTTTATAACTAAAACGTATGTTTAGTTTTATAATAAAATAATTTTACAATAACGGATGTAAATAGCACACTTCACAAAGCCGAGAGTCACGTGAAATCCCCGTCATTGTGAACACTTTTTTCTACTGGACCATACCTGGGAACCTTCTGGTTACGGAGATATTGAAGGTCAAAATTCCAACTTTCACTGGCGTTTTTTTACGAAAACAAGTTTTTAATGTTATAACACAACTTTAAATACCCCCACGATCTCTTTACCGTTGCAATGCACCCATAAACACAATGTTTTGCGTGCGTTTCGTTGAGCACTACCGTAAACAGCGATTTTTCACACCAAAAATAAAATTCGTTTCCCAGAAATTATTTTTGTGTAATGGTATTTATTTATTTTATTATTTATGTACACACAATAAAATAGATACAGATACGGGATTGAATACAAAGGTACTACTTAGTTTGATGTACAGAAGTGCGTTTTCCCCTTATCAGTTAATTTTAATCATGGTCTGGCAGTTTCAGTAATTTTTGTGGCCTACCCAAATTACCTTGTTTTGGTATTGTTCGTCGAATCGTTGAGCTCCTTAAGTTCTGAGTTGAGCTGCACGATTACTGACAAATGCGTGCACTGACTGGACAGGTCCACTCAATCTGTGTGATTTTGTCTCAAATGACACAAATCAGACAACAATCTACATGGTCTTCACATGATCTGGCCAAGATTATGTCTGGACTTTAAAATAGACTGTGACCTCTGAGTTTGTTTCGGCCTTTCTTCTCAGAGTAGTCAGATAGGAAACGCCGACCTTATCTAGTTTTTAAAATATTATAGACGTGTAAAAGTGTTTGTTCAAACCTACTTATAGAAATAAAATCATTTATCATTTAATGCTTAGTTTGATGTACAGAATGCGTAGTTGACGGCTATGTGATGGGTCTTTTTACACCCTAGTTATGGGCTTATAGTTTTTTTTTTTTTGGGTGGGAAATCATCAAATGACCTCTCCCGCTCTGGGCGGAGCGGAAGGGCGTGTCAGACTCTTACTGACTAAAACCCACCCGTGTTCCTTCAGTTGCCTGTGCGCCAGGGCCACGGTAACTCTTTCGAACAATCCGCAGCATGGGCTTATAGTTATGATTGCAAAATAAGTCAGAACTGAATCCTAGACCCAGCTTGCAGTAGTAATAAGTACTTGCGAAAAGTTAAGGAATAATTTGCAAGATCTACTTGTATTATCTGTCTCTGGTCAAGTGGTCGCCAGCGCGACTCCTGAACATGAGGTTATAGGTTCGATTCCCGGGTCGGGCAAAGTGTTATTGGGTTTCTTCATCAGAAATTTCTCAGTAGCAGACCCGAGTCTGGATTTGTGATCAGTTGGTGGAAATAGGCTCGCCCCCCATTATATAGGACTTGGACATAACTGGCGAAATGTGGTTATAACTGTATACTGTACTTTACGTACAGCTCTGCCTAAGCCTTCGACGATTGCAGGCACGATATTATATTATATTTAAAAGGCATTTACTATAGTAATGGGCAATCAATTCTACTTTCTTGTAAATTTTGACGTTCAAAAGTTCCTTTCATGTGCCTATTTGAAATAAATTATTTGATTTTGACTTACACATCCTACGTTACAATTATTTATGTGGTTTTTAACGGCTCGGTTTGATTCCGAAACTAGTCGAACAATATTGATATATTTTCAATATTATTCGTTACAAAATTAAATTAAATTAGCTAACGAAACTCCGCAGACGTAATGGGTATCGATATTTAAACACAATAAAATTTAAATAAAAAAACTTTATATTTTTCACTTTTTAGGTGTGGTACCTATCCCACATAAATTCGTATACCACTACTTGATATGTAAATAACAGTGACAGGAAATTATTAAAACATCATCAATATAAACTAAGTGGAAAAAATACGCATTACTAAGGACAACTCAAAAACTGCTGGTCAGATCTTGATCAAGTACATAAAGGACCACATGAAAAGCACCAGAATTCAAATAAAAAAAGAATCATCCAAATCGGTTCACCTAGAAAAAAGTTCTGTGCCAACACAAATAAATAAAAAACAGTCGAATTGAGAACCTCCTTCTTCTTTTAAAGTCGGTTAAAAAAGATTTGATGTTGTTTTTAGAGGTCAACGACCGCTGGTAGTGTTGTTACATCAAAGTCGAAGTTAAATAATTTATTTCAAATAGGCACAAAAAAGGAACTTTTGAACGTCAAAATTTACAAGAAAATAGAATTGATTCTAGTTGCCTCTTCCAAAAGGTACTTTAGTATCGCGAAGAATGGGCAAGAAACTCCACAGTTACTCTTTTAAAATGTTTTACAATATTTTGTATACATTAATTACATAATTATATGTTAAGACGATGCACCTAGAACAAAATTACTATACCACAATAGGTAAAAAGAATTAAATATAAAGCAATGACTGGTAAATTATGTGATAAATAACATATTTGAATGTCGAACATTAAAATACATAAATAAAATAATACATAATACAAGGTTTCTGATCCTTATATGAGACATGGTCGTTTGGCTTAAGATTTTACAAAAAACTAATTTGAAACTGATATTTCAAGTGAAAATACACTATCGGCGATGGATGACCCGACAATTTTTTTAAAATCATGTTTAGATATATGTACCCATCACGTCTGCGGACTTTCGCTAGCTAATTTAAGTTGACCCTGTATATAGATGACAGAGGCAGAAAATCTATCCTATAATTTTAACCGAAGACCCAATCCTTAGCCCTTCTACATTTTCAGCTGACTACACCAAATCCAGGTCGCGACGAATACATAATTAACGTTTTCCTAAAATTAAGCTTTCCTGTAATTTATGGCCCTCATTTAAAATTAATTATTCCTTTAAACAGTTTATAATTTATAACAACCTTACACTTTAAATTAGTTCAAAAGGACAACTTAAGTTACCTTCCTAACTTAAATTATGTATGTTAATTATTTCAGCCTTCACTTAAAAGATTCCAATTTTGGTGAATCAAAACAATAGTTAAGTGTAGCTTGTCCTATAATTAGGCGCTCTACCCTACTTTATTAGTCGCACGGAAATAGGCAAATCGAAATGGAGGCCTAAATTTATATGTATATTTACAGGTAACCTTGGAATTTACTTTAACAAAGGTTTATATTGTTCACGATAAAAATAAGAGAAGAATTTGTTAAAATGTAAACATCACTGAGGGACCATTTTTGGTCAAAGAAACAGCATTGCCATACAATGTGGCAATGCTGCCTTTTAGGCACGTTTCCTGTTGACAGCAATGCGGACGTTTTTTTTAAATACCCTATAATTCTCTCCCCTCCTTTTTTATATACACACATACATAAACTCACGCCTTCTTCCCATGGGGGTAGGCAGAAATTACAGAACGCCACCTGCTACGATCCTTACATACTCCTTTCGCCTCGTTTACGTTCATACATCTGGTCATACACGCACGCCGGTTGCGAGTACTACGCACCTGACCTTTCTGAAGAACATCACCAATGAGGTCACTATAATATGTCCTCCTAGGGCGACCCCTCCCGGCGGCAGCGTTTCCACTCACATCTACCTTGTAAATACCTTTTGTTAGTGGCCTTTCATTCGTCCTCTCAACATGACCAAACCATGTAAGCATTTTTATATAAATGTACATTTCTATTACGATTATTTTAAGACTGTCAGCTTATATATTAGTAGTTTTTTCCCGCGGCTTCGTCCGCGTGGAGGTCGGAAATTATCCCACGGGAACGTACTACCGGGATAAAAAGTATCCTACATGTTAATCCAGGTTATAAACTATCTGTGTTCCAAATCCGTTCAGCAGCTTTTGCGTGAAAGAGTATCAAACATCTATCCATCCATCCATCCATCCTCACAAACTTACACATTTCTAATATTAGTAGGAAGTGGGATTAGTAGGATGTAGGTAAATATTATTATGTAAGTTGAAAACTAATATTGACCAAAAACATCACCCAAATTATTCGCCCCACACAGCCCACATTAAGAAATCGATCACAAAGTTGTTATAACGTCAATTTCAATTCAACAGCATTTAAAATTCGATTAGCTGGATAAATGCCTTACAAACTTCCGGGGTGAAATCGAACGGTAAACGAAAGAAATAATTCTAGAGGACGTGCATATTTGAATGGTAGGACTTCAAAATAGGTCACAAATAACTGGTTTTATCTTTCCCTAAGAGTGGACGTCATCAAGATTATTTTCCATATTGGGGTAGGCTTCAAGTCTAACCGGATGTAGCTGAACACCAGTATTTTACATGAAATGACTGAATGTAACCTCCACAACTCAGATACTGGGTATGGATAACACGATACACTTTGGTAAGACAAAAGACTTACTATACGTATACGGGTAGGTTATATAGACTGATTGTCGACTTTCTGGCCCACCCGTAACGACTGTCAAAGATCTACGAATGACAGCCGGTATCAACGGCTTAGCGTGCTTTCCGAGGGGTCTCGGTACGTAAAGATCGTCACCCATACACAGACCAACCTTGGCAAGCGTAACTTAACCTGATGGATCGACCCGTGCTGCTGTTATATATTACTTAGCCACGAGCTCCTCACATGTACTTACTTATAACATAACATAACACCACGCCTTGTTTCCCCGAAGGATTAGGCAGAGGTGTACATGTTGTACACCCACATTTCGCCAGTTATGTTTTAAGTCCCATGTAATAGGGGGCGAGCCGAGAAATTCCTTTTGGAAAAACCTAATAAAGAAATAGATGGTAAATATCCATGGACTAACCGCAGCTAGCGTAGATTAAACTCGAATAAGAGAGCCTTTTCTTTTCTTTTTTTTTTGGGTGGGAAATCATCAAATGACCACTCCCGCTCTGGGCGGAGTGGAAGGGCGTGTCAGACTCTTACTGACTAAAACCCGCCCGTGTTGCTTCAATTGCCTGTGGGCCAGGGCCACGGTAACTCTTTCGAACAATCATCATCGGCCCTATCGGACCCCATCAATGGGGCTTCGAATAAGAGACCTAAGTGACAAAACACAAATGAGTAGTAACTCGAAACTTCCATATACAATGTGGAGATAACACTACGACATTAAATGAAACAACTGGCAGCTTTTTAAAATCCATACTAATATTATAAATTCGAAAGTAACCCTGTCTGTATGTTACCTTTTCACGCCAATACCGCTGAATGGATTTCGATAAAATTTGGCAAGGAGATAGATGGCATCCCGAGGAAAGACATAGGCTACTTTTTGCTAGCACGTTCCCATGGTATACTTTACGACATCCACGCGGGAGAAACCGCGGGCAGAAGCTAGTTTCAAATAATTCTTAATATCGAATTTAAAAAAAATATTTATTAACTAAATAGTACTGATGGACCGACTAATGCGGTTGCCGGTATTTGACTACAAAAAGTGACTAAACATACACACACAACAACAAATAACACACAACACACACATACACACACACAAATAAACAACGAACACAACACACATACACACACACCCTCACACACACACACACACACACACACATACACAAACACACACACAAACGTACACACAAACATATATTTACACAAAACATTATATGTTACATTTGAACAAATGTGCAGACTGTGAACATAATGTATATTTATAAATGTAAGTCGCTTTTCTCGTCTATCTGTGTAATCGCGTTGTTCTTCTAAAATTAAACTTACATTTAATAAACAAATCATAATGCTTTGTGAAGTTGTAGAAACTGTGTGAAGAAGGGGTCTACTCTTTAAGTCTATCAACAAAGATTCGGGCCCGTTCAGAAGTAGTTGATTCGTCAAAACAATAAGTATTAAATTTATTGAACGGGCAAATACATATCGGGAGTAGGGACAGCTGTCAAATCGTGTTGTCATTCATTCTTAGTTCGGGCCTCGAACTAATCGTCCGTAAGTGATATGGAATAGGAAACACCCTTAGCTTTGGCCAAAACTACGAATTACATGCTTAGGGAATGTACCTCCTGGAGTGGGTCGCTCTATAGTTAGATATACACAAAGTTAAATTAGTGTCTTATCATCGCCCCCACATTATATTATGCCGTCGTCTGATCGTAGAAATGGCCATATCGTGATATGCCCGGCCGTATCACGATATGCCGCTATTTCATGATTTAAGTATCTAACATCCGCCATATTGTTCAACGCTCAACGTTCGACGATTTGCTCAGCGATGCTTGAGCATATCGACCCAGATATACATAAAAAACACAACCCTGTCTTTGCTGCCGCGCAGTCAAATAATTTTTATTCGACTTATTCCTACTTGAATAATTTCTATTTAAGGGTCAAGTAACTGTGGCCAACTTGGATGTAGCACTCGCCGGCCGCTATCGCAGCCTCGCTCGCTTTGCTCGCTCGGCTCGCGCGCGATTTGTCACAGTTCTAACCTAACCCATTTGGTCGGGGTACCACTAGCGGCATGAAATGCAACTACTTTGCAGCTGGGAATATCGATAAAAAGGCGGCTTTCGTTGATCTGCCTGACTTTTGTGATGTAACTGGCCAAATTATAAAATGGCGGCGTATCGCGAAATGGCCAGGCAGATCACGCTATGGCCATTTCTACGATCGGACCACGACATGTACATATACACAATTCTCTATACATTACGCTAAGATGTAATGCTTCAGTAACATCTTTGTGTAAACTAACTAATCGTATATTCCTTGTGTCTCAATGTGTTGTTACGTCATATTTCATAATTGGGACGCGAGACGTTATGAATTTACATGGAACTGTAAATAGAGACGAGTTATGTACAATTTCACCAGTTATGTTTGAGTCTCATGTAATAGGGGGCGAGCCTATTGCCATCAACCGGGCACAAATCCTGACTCCGGGCTGCTACTGAGAAATTGTAGATGGAAAATCCCAATAACACTTTGCCCGACCTGGGAATTGAACCCATGACCTCATGTCCAGTAGTCGCGCTGGCAACTACTTGCCCAACCAGGCAGTCATTACAAGTAGATCTTGCAAATTATTCTTTAACTTTTCGCAAGTACCTATTACTGCCGAAAGCAGGGTCCGGGATTCAGTGTTGAGTTTATCAAAATAGTTCTAGTGTATTTTTATTTTGGGGAAAATAAGATCAATGACCAGCAAATGAAATTCTCATTAGTCACGCATATTTCCACGGACAGGCAGAAACCAAAATCCACCTCAATTTTACTTATACGTACTCTTTATGCTTCGTTGATATACATATTTTGATGAAAGAAGAAAGAAAGAAAAATAGGTTTATTTGTCACAGAAACACGTGCATACAAAAAAGATAATTAGCTCTGGTAACAATGTAAAATAAAAATAAAACAAACAAAATAAATCTATAATCACGAGCACAAAACAGAAATAGTCGACAGCTGCACGTCATGACTGTGACAAGAAGGCTTCCACTCAGCATGATGCTGTGCTATGGGGGACCTACAGCACAGCGCTGATTTTCAGTGGTTACCCAAAAAGGACGTACGGAAACCAAGTCAGGTTTAATGATCGATAGTAGGTATATGTAACAAAATATTTCTAAAACATTCTTCTCCATACGAAACTACCTTTTGGAAGGGGCAACTAGAATCAATTCAATTTTTTTGTAAATTTTGACGTTCAAAAGTACCTTTTATGTGCCTATTTGAAATAAATGATTTTGACTTTGACTTTGACTTTAATAAAATAAAACAAACAGTAAGCACTAAGAATAAAAATCAACCACATACACAACCAATTATACGAACAATATTATTAAATAACATAAACATTCAATAATTTGTATTTCATAGGCATTGCCGTGTGTTCACAAGTTGATGATACAAGTTCTCAGTAAAACTATTACTCAAAGACAGTGTTTTCATCAGGTAAATTCTCTAGCTACTCAATTCGTCCCCATGAGATACTACGGTAACGTTAGAAATTACAATTTACCATAAATATTTCAATTAACGGAAATGTCAGAACTCTATTGGGAATTTCCGGACATATTAATTACTCGTACCATTATTCTAAAGAAATGGTCACTCTTGGGTAAAATAGATTTCCAACACGATCATGATACAGCCCGACAACAGCATAAGAAAAAAAAAACACACACTTTCCTTTTTTTTTATCGGTTGAAGTCGATCACGTGTGCCTCTTACATAAATGTATGCTTAATGACTGTATTTCTATGTACCTATGTATTTGTATGAAACATCCCGAAGTGACGATGTATGTAGAAGCATTCGTACGGAACTAATGTACCCAGCGTTTATCAATACTTTCTCTATTTGAGATAAAATTGTCGCTGAAAAATGTTGTGAGAATTTACACGTAACATACGATTTTGTTGTTGATAGGTAAGTCTTATGCGGGCCACACACGTTACGATAAATTTGCGCAAAACAGGACTTGCACTAGGATACATTAACGTGTGGGGGATGAATTAGCACAATTATCCGAGCCGTTCGGTGTCACGCAGACTTATGCAAATCTAGAAAGAAAAAGAAAAGGAAAGAAAATACGTTTAGTTGCGGTAAATATAACCCAAAGAAAAAAAATACAAAAAATATAACGAGTTGGGGAAAATATGCGTCACATCCACGCAAAACGGCAATCGCTCAGCATAATGCAACGACCCTATGCGAGACAGAGCCCCAGCGCTGGTTTTCAGCGACAGCCGGCGTTGACGTAACGTCTAAACTTGCGCAAGTATATCGTAACGTGTATGGCTACCATAGATTGGATTTTTTTTTTTTTAAGTAAGGCCACGGAGCACGGAGACGCCTCGGCGGCTGCTGCTAGAGACGGCATTGTCAACACTTTCCATACAAACCAAGTTTGTCAGTGAGCGTGATCCATTACTAATGGAAACTGATGACCCTTGAAATGCCTGTGTCGTGACAGCCGAAATTTGCGTTAAGGACTAATTGCGCGGGCACGAATATTATTAGTTCTGGTAACTAGCGTCTCTCTGAGGTAACCAATTATAAAATGTGGGTATTAGGTACATACCGAATTCTGTCTTGGTGGAAGTTTACGAAAAACGTAATGTTCTAAAGTGACTTTGCAATGGTGGTTCTTTCCTCAAAATAATATTTCAGACACCACTCTACATGGTCCTCAAAGATTATGCCCGGATTTTTATATACACATTGACATTAATGAATTTTATCTATACAATGACATGAGTATTTACTTTGTAAATTAGATACTATATTCTTTCAAGTATTGTGAATGTGAGGCCTATGTGGGTTATTGTTTTTTTTTTCTCATTGAGTTTTAATCATGATCTGGCAGTTTGAGTAATTTATGCGGCCTACCCAAATGTCCTTTCTTTGGTATTGTTCGACGAATCGGTGAGCTCCTTAAGTTCTGAGTTGAGCTGCACGATTACTGACAAATGCGTGGACTGACTAGACTTATTCACTCATTCTGTGTGGTTCTTTCCTCAAAAGACCATTTCAGACACCAATATACATGGTCTTCACATGATCTGACCAAGATTATGTCTGGACTTTTAAAAAGACTGAAGAGACCTCTGAATTTGTTCCGGCTCAGAGTAGTCAGATAGGAAAAGCCGACCTCATCTAGTTTAAAAAATATAATTGACGTGTAAAAGTGTTTGTACAAACCTACTTACAGAAATAAAATCATTTATCATTTTTTCAGGCGAGTTTGTGGATACGAGTAAAACATCGTCGTACATAACATCAAGACCGTATTACCCAAAGATATGGGCAGAGGTGTAAGCAGATACACCCGAAATATAAGCTTAATGATCAATGCTACTAATGCTAATTAATTTTCTGTATGAGAAGAAGCCTTTTCCATGTGTTAAAACTACTAAATATGCAAATATTAGGTCTTTACCTATGAAATTGCCGTTCTGCAGTACTGGCCATTTCAAATCAAAATATTTTTTGTTTGGCTATGAATTCTAATTTCAAATTAATTTTATTTTAAAAACATGGTTTTTTTTTTCTAAAAGTAGTCATTTCTTTATTGATTAGTGTTACATTTTCATCGCATTTCAATCTTTTTCGTCATCATGGATGCGTTAAAAATTCGAGTAATTATGGAATATGAGTACCGTCGTGGCAGCAACGCGGCACGCAACATCAACGACGTTTACGGAGCTAACTCTACAAACCAACGCACCACCTGTTATTGGTTTGCTCGCTTCCGTTCTGGAAATTTCGACCTGAAAAATGAACCTCGCGGTCGTCCGAAGACTTTGGTCGACAATGACGAATTAAAGGCGATTGTGGAAGCTGATGATACACAATCTACGGCTGAATTAGCAGCAGCTTTCGACGTTAGCGTCAAAACAATATTGGTCCATTTGCGTCAAATTGGCAAGGTAAAAAAGCTTGACAAATGGGTGCCCCACGAACTCAATGATCGCCAGCGCGAAGTACGCGTCGAGACGTGCCTTGCACTGCTCAACAGACACACAAATGAAGGAATTTTGAACCGCATTGTTACCTGCGATGAAAAATGGATTCTGTTTGATAACCGTAAGCGCTCAGCAAGTTGGTTGGATCCTGGTTCAGCACCTAAACAATGCCCTAAACGAAAACTTACCCCTAGAAAAGTGATGGTCACTGTTTGGTGGTCTAGCGCCGGTGTGATTCATCACAGCTTCTTACCAAACGGGGTGAGCATTACTGCAGATGTGTACTGTGAAGAACTGAACACAATGATGGAGAAGCTGGCGCATCTCCAACCAGCATTGGTCAATCGCTCGTCTCCGCTGCTCCTGCACGACAACGCGCGACCTCATACTGCACAGCAGACGGTCTCCAAGTTGCAAGAACTGGGGTTGGAAGCTCTCCGTCATCCGCCCTACTCACCAGACCTTGCGCCTACAGACTACTACTTTTTCCAGAATTTGGATAACTTCTTGGCGGGAAAAAAATTTAATACCCGAGAGGCAGTACAAAATGCCTTTGAAGAATTTGTTGCCTCCCGTCCAGCTGATTTCTTTAAGAAGGGCATCAATAAACTGCCACTGCGATGGCAAAGATGCATTGATTGCATGGGTGATTACTTCGATTAATACAAATAAAAAATTCATGAAAAAAATTCGTTTAAATTTTTTCATACAAAACGGCAATTTCATAGGTAAAGACCTATTATTAATATTGCTTTGGTAGCAATAGTGACGACACCAAATTAATGGTTATAAGGAGAGGAGGTTCTTATATTATTGGATGACAACACCGGATACTCCTCTCTAGTGCAGCCAGGCATATAAAAAGGAGAAGCCTGCGTGGACTCTTCCATACAGCCGCCACTGTGGGTCAGCGCCAACCAAAACCGACGCCCTTGTTGCTTGATCCCCCTTCCCTAGGGAACTAGGGATCTCACCCGGCAAGGGCCTGGTCGCACGGGCGTCGTGAAGCACTTTCGGGCGCTCCCACAGTCACACCCCCAGAAACACACTACAGAACGCTGAGGGGAGGTAACCCTCAGCGGCTAGGTGCCCTCGTGGGACTGGGAGGGAAACCCAAGGACAGGTCTTCAAGTCTGGGGACTGAGAGACCGCAGCCTCGAGCAAGAGGCCAAAAGGCCCCAACACCGACTCCTTGCACCCCATTCGGGGGCGCAGAGAAGTCGTCATGAGACTCGTCCATTTTGCCGGTGGTCATCGACCCGTCAAAATTGTTCCTCTGCCCGTTTCGTGTTTGATTTAATTTGTTAAATATTGTAATTGCCATGTAATTTTGCACTTTGTTACTATTTTCAATGTTTTATTTATAAGAATATAACCATTTTCACGCCTTCAGAAAAGTAATATAAATAATTCACAGGTTTCTACAATAAAGTATCATAACGTCTGCTTTACTTTCTCTAAAAAATACCACATCCATACAAGACAACATGAATGCTTTTCTCTGCGTTGTCAAAACAAGTATTCGCGAGTAGTTCGGAAAATAATGTTGATTTCATTACAGTAACTCGATGCGATGTCTGTCTGTTCGAATAGGACAAATAGAATGAATATTTATATTATAATGGATGTCAGTAAATATATATGTTTGTAGAAGAGAATTGTATTGAGGTAGACAAAGAACCTATTCTTTGTCTAGTGGTATTACAAAAAATAAATTAATATTTCTCAAAGAGGTAAAAAAGATGAGTAACGCAAAGTCAAATTAATTTATTTTGATTGGACCATTTGTAATAATAACTTTTTAGAATACTAGGAATTTACAAAGAAAAGAGAATTTCCATTCCAAAATAATTATTTACTCTTCTATGGAGAAGAAAAGGAAATATTTCCATGGCAAAAAAGGGATGTAGCGGTATCTACATCGCCACATGCGAGCTACACGTCACAATGACGCCACACAAGATCCTACATCGCGCAAGCAGAGTTTACCGCGCAACTAGCATATATACAACGTCCCGACATCAAACGTCAGGCAGTTGCCCACCAGACACGACACCCGTCTGGTCGGAGGATCCTCCCTTTTCCATAGAGTATGAGTGAACATTACACCCTGTTCCTCAACCTCTATAGAAAGGGGTTTAAGGAAATAATCCTAGGAATATAGGCACTTTTAATAAAAAGGATATTTACAGGGTTCAGAATGATCATTATGTAATTTTATATAGTTCAGTCTCTACAGATTTTTGAAAATTGTCAAAATAGTAATATATTTTGTCTTAGCTTCAGCCCGCGACTTCATCCGCGCGATATTTATGGTTCCCCCGACTCACAGCGTCGCGTCGTATCGCCTGCCCGCGCTTTGATTTAGTATTCGCTTAGCGTTTCTTTCTTCTTACTGACTTTTTTTTTTTGCTCGTCTCCTGATCGTGATGTTAAATAGCCTATAGCTTTCCTCAAGAAATGGACTATAAGAATTTTTGAAATCCGACTGGTAGTTCCAGGTCTTACCCACTACAAACTTACAAATAAAGAAATTAAATTTTACCTCTGTATAATATTACTATAGATTGAATGTTTTCTATTGTGGTACAGTCAACCGCACATCGGTGGTAAATGATTTTATGTCTGTAAGTAGGTTTGTACAAACACTTTTACACGTTAATCATATTTTAAAAACTAGATGAGGTTGGCGTTTCTTATCCGACTACTAGCTGAGAAGAAAGGCCGAAACAAACTCAGAGGTCACAGTCTCTTTTAAAGTCCAGACATAATCTTGGTCAGATCATCTGAAGACCATGTAGATTTGTGTCTGAAATGGTCTTTTGAGGAAAAACCACACAGAATAAGTGGACCTGTCCAGTCAGTCCATGCATTTGTCAGTAACCGTGCAGCTCAACTCAAAAATTAACGAGCTCAACGATTCGATGAACAATACCAAAGAAAAGACATTCGGGTAGGCCGCATAAATTACTCAAACTACCAGATCATGATTAAAACTAGGTAACACTTTGACCTTGAGCTAGCCTGGAAAAGTACGAAGTTTCAATCGAACTCGACGCCAGCTTATAATGGTTTTGGTATGACTGACGTGAGGCGGATTGTACCTACCTGGTAATAGAATTACAGAAACTTTGAACAATACAAACAACCAATTTGAACCGTGCACCTAGAAGAGAAAGAAAGAAAGAAAAATAGTTTATTTTACACAAAAAAAACGCATATTACAAATAAAGGACATTAATTAATACACACATACAAAATAGCCAAAAGCCTAGTATTCAAGCTATAGAAGTTTATCAATTTTGTCTATTGCTTGATGTTAGGGCCAGGGACCAAAGATAATACACACACAAAGGCAAATGACAACAAACAAACGATCAAAACAAAAACAAAGCCTAGCTTCTGACGTTTCATAAGTTTGAATATTATTCTATATAATAATAATAATAATTAGTTCACGTAGAAAGTTCATACAAATTGAGAAAAATTGCTCCTCATAACATTAAGTCACGTGATTAAAAAAAAAATCACCACACGTTACATTGACTTGGCTTGGGCCCGTTAATGTAGCTTAAACTAGCTAAAGAGCTAAGAAACAAAATTTTTTTTACCAAAATTAAACATGTATGACGAAGAAGGTATGTCTCTCTCGTTATCATCCGACATATTTTAACTACTGTGGGCATACTATGGGTAGTGTTGGTTATTGCGCAATAGAAAAACCGTTTGCAGTTCAAAACAAATTATAATTTACGATCAAATTAATCACACTACCGAATCACACACTGTAGGTACACGACACAACTATACGGAACGCGCGACAGTTTCCAAACGTGTTCACTGCTTAACCGCCAACAACAAACTCTTTCTTTAACTCTGGTCAAGCGCTAAGTTATAGCCTCTGTCGAGCGCCACCTGGTGGCGCTGGCGTCCCGATTAGTCAAAGTCAAACGATTGATTGAACGTATTTCCGACATACTCGTATATCTATCAATTTGCCAAATATATCATTTTTTTTTATTGTCTTCCTTTAACCCATATTTGCAAAATAAAATTATCTTTATCTTTAGACTGTGTAGTAAAACTCAGGTCACCATGTTTTATAACGATTTTATTGCACAACCAATATTACACACCAAAATACTGCTAGTAGGTACACGTCCGCACATTACGGCCGACAAGATTCGAATCCTCGCGCTCGGCGAGTGTTACCGATTCATCATATTGATTCTAACGATTCCTCAAATCTATCATTCGGTTTATTCAATTTTATATTTAATTACCTATTTAAATGTTTAATTAATTGCTATTAAAAATCTTAAACCTTACACTCGTCCATCCTGACCTCGTGTATGCCCCCATACACGGACCAGACAACACATACACTTATTAACCTTACACTCGGCAAAAGAGAGAGCATCCATAACCTTTTGAAAGGAACAGAAAAGAGAGAGAAAATAAAAGCAACATATAGTATTTTCAATAAACTAACCGATGCTTCAGTAAACCCATCCAATTCTTAAAGAACAATATCGGAAATAGTATTCTCTGCGCTAATTTAATGTTTTTGTCGTGTTGAAGAATACTTCAACACAATAACAACATTAAATTTGGGAGCCCATACAATTCTCACAAAATTAAATCCAATACTTGCTAACCCATCCGATTCTAGCAAGAACTGTCTACATATGTGTAATACAGGGTTACAATAAAATTCATGCCAACCCACCCTGGCAAGAATAGCATCGTAACTAAATTACAAAAATAATCATATTTTTGCTAGCCCATCAAATTCCAACAAGTAGGTACAAATCTTAATTTACAAGTACCAAAATCCTACTATAATAATAAAAATGTGAAAGTTTGTGAGGATGGATGGTTGGATGGATGTATGGATGGATGGATGTTTGTTACTTTTTCACGCAAAAACTACTGAACGGATTTGTATGGAATTTGAAACAGAGATAGTTTATAACCTGGATTACCACGTAGGGTACTTTTTATGCATGCATACATGCATTAAACGCACACTATGTAGACAAGCATATTATAAGTTCAATGACTATATAGTAGATAAAAATGCTTGGCTTAATGCTGGTCCTGCTCCACAGCCGGGCGCACTAGTTAAAATTTGAATGTTTGGAAGAGATACTCCTTTCTTATTCCCCCTTTTATTTTTCTGACATTGCGAACTTAATGTTTGTTTATTTTTTATAAAATATGTTTTATTATTGAATAACTCAATAGATATTTTAATGATTATTTTCTTTTATGTAGTAAAATTTTATTCATTGCTCAAATACATAGCAAACTATAGTTTTGTATAATTTAGAAGCATATTGCAATTTTGTAAATGTGAGTACAATGGATTCGTTTATTATATAATTATGTTGACTTGACAGCATGGCAGTAGAGACTATGTCATGCTCACTTAAATGTCTCACTGTTGGTGGCGCGTGTGTTGGATCATTCGGTTCCCTACAAAATGGTTGAGCTGGACGGTGCTGATCCACGCGTCATGTTCGTGAACGGGCGCCGTCAGTTGAGACTGGTCATCTCTTAACTGCCACGGCTTATTTTTATTATTAATCTTATATTTTGAATTGTTTTTTTATATATTTTTTTTTCATTGTTCTCGCATATAGAAGCAACACGAATAATGTACCCAGGATTTTGTAATATCTTGATTTAAAAAGAGTGTCCTTGGAGTTTCTTGCCCGTTCTTCTCCATAGAGATCTACGTTTTGGAATGGGCAACTAGCTTCAACTTTCTGACTAACTGACCGACTCTTTGACAATTCAAAAGTGCCTGTAAATGGTTTAATTGAAATAAATGCTTTGATTTTGAGTTTGAGTTTGAGTTTATCCCGGTAGTGCAATCTCGTGGGACAATTTTCGACCTCCACACGGGCGAAGCCGCAGGCTAATTAAAAGCTAATTATTTATAAAACATGAACTCCAACTAAATAAAAAAAACCCATCACGTATAGCTGATAACAATTCAAGCTATAATTAAAGTACAAACGTAAATTATCGCTTGAATATAACAAACAATTTTAATAATCGAAGTCAAATAAACAAATATCCATACTAATATTATAAGTTCGGAAGTAACTCTGTCTGTCAGTCTGTATGTTACCGTTTCACGCCTAAACCACTGAACGGATTTCGATAAAATTTGGCAAGGAGGTAGATGACATCCTGGGGAAGGATATAGGCTCATTTTCGTCCCGGTAGCACGTTCCCGTGGGATAATTTCCGACATCCACGCCGGCGAAGCTACAGGCAGAAGCTAGTACTTGTAATCATAAATCAACATTGGATGCGCTATTAACCCTCAAGAGCCGTCAGGTGTACCAAGGGTAACATATTCGATTGGCAGGTACTGTCATAATTAGCTTATAAAAGTAAGCTAAACCCTGGCACTGCTGCCAGCTTATAATGGTCATTTTCCAGTACCTTAACAACTCAATAAGATCCTATGCGTTAATGTAAAAGCTTTGTACTCTTACCCTCGTTATTAAAAGCCATTTGAGCAATTTTGACTAATACACCAACTTTGTATTTCCGAGCAGCAGCCTAATTGCGTAACACACTATCTATCACAATCTGAATCATTTTGAAGCCTATTCCTAATCTATTGCTTCATGTATTAGAAAAATTAGTCTCCTCAACAACGTAAATAACGCAATGAATGTTGCTGAACTGTCAAAATGAAAGCTATTCCTACTGTTAGTGTGTTACGCAATTACCTCGCAGATTTTAGAAATATTATAATACTAGCGACCCGCCCCTGCTCCGCACTGTTTTTACGACTTGACAAAACATCGAGATTTCCTAATTTTAAGTAAGTTCAATATTAATGTATTACACATAAACTTTCCGGAATAAATTCTCTAAATGAGGGTGAAAACCACATCAAAACCCGTTGCGTAGTTTAAGAGAACAACGCGGTCACATAGGCAGACACGAAAATGGACTTAAATTTATACATACATAGGTACATACATAAACTCACGCCTTCTTCCCATGGGGGTAGGCAGAAACTACAGAATGCCACCTGCTACGATCCGTACATACTCCTTTTGCCTTGTTCACGTTCATACATCTGGTCATACACGCACGCCGGTTGCGAGTACTACGCACCTGACCTTTCTGAAGAACATCACCAATAAGGTCACTATAATGTCTTCTTAGGGCGTCCCCTCCCGGCGTTCCCACTCACATCTGCCTTGTAAATACCTTTTGTTAGTTGTCCTTCATTCGTCCTCTCAACATGACCAAACTATCTAAGCATACTCTTTTCAATTTTTGTCACTACATCTTCTTTTAAACTAATTTTTAAAATATGTATAGAAGAGTATGTATCGACTCTTATCGTAATATTAATTTTGTTTTATACAGTTTCATTGTTCGTAAAGTTTTCGTATTTTCTGGCTTAAACTTGCACCTGTCAGACTTATAATGTAACGAAATAAATCATACACTTTATAACTGATGAACACAGTTGATTACGAAACTGAAAGTCATACATAATTCAGCTTATTTTAAAGTAATTCAATACACAAATGTTTTTACTAACTCCGAAGCGGCGGGAAAACAATAATAAGTATTGTTTTTTTAATAAATTTGTAGACAAAGTGCGGGTAGTCTAGGTTTTTGTTCAATCTGGTTTGTGTAACTAAAAGTCACTGGATTAATTAGTTTTGTTAGCCTGTTCTGTTATTATAACCTAAATGGTTTAACTAGTTTGAATAATATTTCGGCATTTAACGGGTTCCTATATCCAACCAACCAGACCTAGGTCCACGTGGAGATGGTCGTTCAATTTTAACACTAGTGGCTCTGTGAGTTGTAGACCTCGCAAGTGTGTCTTTGCACAGCTTAAAACTGAATAAATGTTCACCGCGCACCTTAAAACAAAATCCTTAAATCAAAAACCGCGGGCGAAGAGCGCGAAATGGCTGAAATATGTTTTTAAGCTATTGCATAGCTTTTATCGCGGGCTTTGAGCGCGGCGACCGAATCAAGAAATTCCGTAACGAAACTAAAACCTAACACCCCCCACTCCGCCTACCGTGTAGCTCGGCCGAGCGTTCGCTTAACGTGTATGTATATGGTACGACTGTATTTGAATTAATATCAAAGAAAAAAAAAATACTGCATAAATAAAAAATAAATAAATAATTATAATTGCATAAGTTGATAAAAAATGCTATGCAATAGTTTAACCGCGGCAGTCCCCGAGTGCTACACGTGTTTTTTTTTTACGTTTTCAACCCCATATCTCTGCCATTTTAAAAAAATCGAAAATCTGAAGCCCCAAAAAGTTCCATATAATTATCAAACCTGCTCACAAAATTTCACGAGAATCGGTTGAGAAATGTGACCTGTAGAGAAGAACATCCGGACATCCGGACATACGAAAGCATTTTAGCCCAAGCTGATACGGAGACACTTGGAGCTCGCTCGGTCAAATAACATTACGCCTGTATTACCCGAAGGGTAAGGTAGAGGAGTATCTATAGTACACCCACATTTCGCCAGTTATGTTTAAGTCCCATGTAATAGGGGGCGAGTCTATTGCTATAAAACGGGCACAAATCTAGACTGCGGGCTGCTATTGAGAAATTGCAGATGGATAAACCCCATAACACTTTGCCCGACCTGGGAGTTGAACACAGGACCTCTTGCTTAGCAGCAGCGCCTGCGACCACTAGACCAATGAGTCAGTCATTATTAAACATAAGAAAAAACGCTTCAAAAATTCTTTAATGATTCCAAATAATTATCATATTTTTTCTATCTCTTGCTAGAAAGGAAACATCTCTATCTCAATCATCAAACTGAAACTCAATCTCAAAGCATTAATTTAAAATAAACAAATTCCAGGCACTTCTGAATTGTCAAGAGGGTCGGTCAGTCAGAAAGATGAAACTAGTTGCCCATTTCCAAGCGGAGTAGGTACCTATGGAGAAGAACGGGCAAGAAACTCCCTGGACATTCTTTTATATCAAAATATTGTTGCAAAAAATTGTTAACATCGTTCATTTTGAAATTATATATGTGAAAACGATGTAGAAAGACGTTCACGTTAAAAGCGCACGTAATAAAAAATATAGAAACAAAAGAAAAACAATTCAGAAATTAAAATAAGCCGTGGGAGCTAAGAGATGACCAGTTCCTTACGACGGCGCCCGTTCACGAACATGACGAATGGATTAGCACCATTCAGCTCAACCATTTTGTATTGCATCTCAATATTAACCCCTACTACTACCACCATACTCGTACTACCATGGTAACATACACACACACCCATACACTCTTCTATTGCCTATTTTAAGTTTTAATAATGTACCATATTATCTTTATCTTTATATATATAAAAAATACGTGTCACGTTGTTTGTCCGCGATGGACTCCTAAACTACTGAACCGATTTTAAATTTGATTTACACACCGTGTGCAATTTGATCCAACTTGAAAGATAGGATAGCTTACATCTCAATTTATAGTCGCAATATTATTTTATTGCAAATTATTTGTCTATTATTTGACAGTCACAATTATCTGTTAACTCGAAACGATTCTAACAGATGGCGATATCTGTTGACTGGATTGAGTAAGTATTCAATAGATGGCGCTACATTAAAAATACAAACGTTTCATATAAGCTACAATTTAATAGCATAACCACCACATGTTGTTGAGACTAAGGTATAACCTAAATTTATTTTGTAATAAACGAAATACAGCGAAATTAAATTGTTCTTACTTTTTCAATTTTTGGTGTTAGCATAGCCGGCCACGTGATACTTAGACTGAAGTATAAATTAGATACTACCCGGGCGAAGCCGGGGAGGGTCGCTAGTTATATTATAAAAAAATGTTAACGGCATGAAGGAGCCTGGATCTCACAACACAGGGAATCCTTGTGTGAGGTCTAGGAATTCAACCCACTTGAATGTAAGCTTGCCAAATAAATTTATTCTTAATCTTACTAAGATGACAGCTAATAGAGATGTATGGAAAAAGAAACCATGCTGCATAATCAGCTTACAATGTTCCCCACTGCTGGGACACAGCCCTCTTCTCTTCGAGAGGGAGTGGGCTATAATCTATCACGCAGGCCCAGTGCGGGTTGGTAGATGTCACATGTCTTCAATTTTTGGTTCTAGGATATGCCGGTTTCCTCACGATGTTTTCCTTCACCGTTTTGAGAGGGGTGGTGATGAAATTATTTACAAAAAGTAAAGCGCCTGCCTGGGTTCGAACCCACAACCTACAATTCGTAAGTCGGGGCCGTTACCACCACTGCTCTCTCAGCCATGCTGCGCTGACCATTAATTCTTTAGGATAAGGCCAGGAGGACGATCATGATGATCATAGTATCTCTACCGGTTGGCATGGCTGTAATACTGAACCATATTCAAAAACCGACCTTATATTATCGCTTCTTAGGGTTCCTTATTGGACATGGTAAGTAGGTAGGTATTAGATTTTAATCCCATGGTATTTTCTTTGTCCCACTCTGAGTGGATCCGGAGGGCGTGTCAGACTTTTACTGACTAAAACTCACCCGTGACCCTGGCAGGCATCGGCCCTAGTGGATCCCGTCAGTGAGTGCTGACATCTCTTTGAGGCGCGCGTGAAACACAATGCGCCGACGATCCGGGTAATCTCATGGCCTATGAATTAATTGAAACCGCAACACCTTGGATTAGCGTCACCAAAAGTGTAATATCATGGCATAATCCACTACATTCCATCAACTTCAGTGTTCCATAAGGCAACGAATGCCATGACATGGCTCAAAGTGACGTGTGACTCCGGTTATACGAAAAACGGAAGTCGGTGGCAAAAAAAGAAAATACAAAACCAAAGACACCGACTTATGAAATTAAAGTAATTTTTGACTTTGTAGTATTTTTTTGGAAGTCGGTTGTTTTTTTTTTATTTTTTCACTTTTTATTTGTTTTACCTAACCCACAAAAAATCGTATGACACTACTTGCTCTGTAAATAACAGTGACAGGAAGTTATTATAACATCATCAATATACACTAAGTGGAAAAAATACGTATTATTGAAGCTAACTGAAAAAGCAAGCAAAGTTAATAACATTTAAATGGACCACACCACCCCTGAGACAAACAGAAACCATTAAAAAAGAATATTCGAAATCGATTCACAATTGCCGGAGATATCGTTTAACAAACATTTAAAAAAATACTGACAAATTGAGAACCTCCTCCTTTTTGAAGTCGCTTAAAAACCGAATCCGATATTATTTTGCGTCTGTATTTTTATCTCACGAAGCGACGCGCGCTTTTCTTGTGGTAACCAAGTACACGAACATTCTGCGAATGTGTGCGTGAAGACCAGTAGCGTCAGCACAGAACACACAGACACACACTTCCGACTTCGCCATTGTCTCGGACGGTTCCGAGAACTCCTGCGCATACACACACATTCACAGCGTGTTTGTACACTTTGCAACCACAAGGAAAGCGCGCGTCGCTTCGTGAAATAAAAATACAATAGTATGTCATGTTTAAATATTTCAACTCTTTACTTATGGCCTTTGTTAACAGGATTTTAATTCAGATTTGTTACAGTTGTAATGGCAATCATGTCATTTGGCTTTCATTTTTATATAGATTCTTCTATATTTTGTGAACGTGAGAATGTTGTAGATCTAACTTGGTAGACTGTAGATTTGTAGACCTTTTTATATTTTGTTGAGTGCCTGTTACTTGTTGACACGACGTGTCGCTAGCTACGAAAGGTATTTCATAGAAATACATAGAAAACAGTAGTGTCGCAGCGACATGTCGTCTGCTGCACATGCATGCAGTCGGCTACGAACTCGTACCTTTAGGCATCGTTGAGGGTAGGTAGCAAATGAATTTTGATACGTATAATTTTTAAACAGCCTACTTAATATTTAAAAATGGTTTTTAGTAGGTATTATGATGGCGGGGTGCATGTTGAAGGGCCTCCTCGTGGCGCACCCTGGGCAACGTCGGCTCCAATTGCCCACCTGCTTTTGGTGGACAGTTGGGGCCGGCGGCTAATCTTCAACAAACGGGGAAGGGTCACGGTTCCAATCATCAATCATCCCTGTTGGTCGATGAAGGGAACCGGGCTAGGGAGGGGACGGTCAGTCCGTCATTGGGGTAGGCCTGGTGGCCATACTTCTGAACGGGGGGGACTTTTGCACTGTGTCGTCTGACCATATGATGGGCAGAAGACACAGTGGAAAAACAAGGGCGGTACAGGCGTAGGCTTAGAAAGGCCAGGGAGGAGGAAAAAAAAAAAAAAAAAAAAAAAACTTAGGTTAGGATAGAGGACTTCACCTCTTAAAAAAAAATAAGAAAAACTATGAAGGCGAATTGTAAAGAACGATTACCCCAGGAGGGTACCGGTTGCTCCGCAGCCGGAGAATCCCTCACCGAACCTAGTTCGGTCTGCCCCTCGTATTCTGGGGGGGGCAACAACCGCCATCAACCGTCAGTCGACGCAAAGAGCCAGGGTGGCTCACGTCCCCGAGGTGTGGAGTCGTTGGACGTATCCAACACGTCCGCATCTCAGGGACCGAAACAGCGGACGCAGAGCGTCGCAGAGGCACTTCCAGTGTCAGAAGGGAGGGTTACCCGGTCTCGCTTCAAGCGGCCGGTTACACCAGTGCGTGGGATGGTGAACGACAGCGGTGGTACCGACTGCTCGCAAATCTCGCTTGCCTCCAAGACGTCGCCAATAAGTAAGCGAAAGCGAACGCGGAAGGCGGCAGAAACGGAGGGAGCGGCGTCAAGGGAGAGTGATCTGCTTGCTTCGGGTGGGGCCATCATTGAGAGGCTGGAGAAAGAGAACGCCGACCTGCGTTCGCAACTGGCTAGCCTCACAGCAACGGTGACACAAATGGCGGAGCAACTTAGCCTCATTTGTAAGAGGCAGGTGGGCCCCAGCGTTGATGGATCCTTAGCGGTGTCAGGACTAGCACCGGAAGCGGAGGCCCAGCTTCGGCGTTCCATCGCAATAGAAATTGGGGGTATGATGGACGCCAAGTTAGCTGCCATTGCGAGCAGGTTGCCTCCAGAAAAGCCACTTCGTCCGCCTCTTGCATTTGACGCAAAGAGGGCTGAGGCTCTATTGCCTGTTACGCAGGATCCCAGTGCGATCCCTAACTTAAACAAAAAAAAAAAAGGAAAGGGAAAAGGCAAAAATGGGAAGGAGAAATCGGTGGCTTCGGTGGTGGAGCTGCCCGCTGTACCTGCAGCAACCGCACAGACCTTAAACCCGGCGTCAACGGTTGAGGCGGACGCTTGGTCGACTGTGGCAAAAAAGGCAAAGACTCCCCAGTGCAATGCCACAGCTGGTGCCCCAGCCGCTATATCCGCGTCGACTACCCTTTTAAAGGGGAGAAAGCAGCCGGTCAAACTGCCTCGTGTTCCCGCTTCGGCAGCGATTACCATCACGGTAAGGGAAGGATCATCCGCCACTCTCGCAGAGGTTCTGACGCTAGCGAGGCAACAGATTCGTTTGGCCGATCTCGGCATCGATACTGTTGGCCAGAAAAGGGCTGCGGATGGCGGAATGGTTCTTTCCATCTCTGGTGCAGACTGTTCCACCAAGGCTGACAGCCTCGCAAGCCGTATGAGGGAGGTCCTTGCCGAGTATGACGTGCAAATTGCACGTCCGATGAAAATGGCTGAGGCGAGGATCATGGACCTCGACGACGCTGTCACGCCAGCAGATGTGGCGATAGCTATTGCCGAGGCGGGTGGTTGTTTTTCCGGGGACGTAAAGGTGGGGGAAATCCGACGCCCGCCTACTTCTCTGGGGCACGTCTGGGTTCGTGGTCCACTGGCGGCGGTGAAGAAGCTGGCGTCCAACAAACGCATGCGGATAGGATGGACGTCAGTAAGGGTGGAGGTGTTGGAGGCACGTCGTATGATGTGCTTCCGTTGCCTCGAGCCCGGGCACGTCCGACGCCAGTGTACTAGTGCGGTTGACCGGAGCACTCAGTGTTACTCTTGCGGAGGACCCCACAAAGCAAGAGAGTGCACGTCGCCGACTGTGCGGTGTCCGCTGTGTGCGGACCAAGGTCGCCCAGCTGACCACAGGCTGGGAGGCAAGAAATGCGCTCCGCGCAAGAAGAAGGCCTCGCTTGAACCGGCCACATTGCAGAGATCGGCGCCGGCACCACTGGGTGCGGGCACACTGGAGGAGATGGATACTTCATCTTCCCAGCCCTGAAAGTCCTCCAGTGCAACCTGAACCACTGCCGCAATGCGCAAAATCTTTTTCTGCAGACTATTGCGGAGTTGTCGGTTGCCTTGGCAGTGGTAGCAGAGCCCTACGGTCTCCGGGATCATCCTCGTTGGTTCCGGGACACTTTGGACTCTGTTGCCGTTTACTGGGCTGGTGGAGGCAGTGGGCCTCACTGCTCCCTGCTCGATAGGGGACAGGGATATGTCGCAGTCGAATGGGGACATCTGGCCGTAGTGGGTTGCTACGTGTCTCCCAACATTTCCCTCGCCCAATTTGAGGGATACCTGGATGGGGTTGCGAACTGCATTCGAAGCAAATGCTCACCCCGTCCAGTGCTTGTCTTGGGTGACTTTAATGCTCATTCCAGAGCATGGGGTAATACCCGGGATAGGCCGAGGGGACACATAGTGCAGGACTGGGCGGCTTCGCTTGACCTTCGACTATTAAATCGAGGGTCCGTTGCCACATGCGTTCGATGGCAGGGGGAGTCAATCGTGGATCTCTCATGGGCGACTCCTTCTGTAGCCCGCATGGTGTCGGAATGGAGAGTAGCGGAGGAGATGGTCACTCTTTCTGACCATCGCCACATCGTATTTGATGTGGCACCCCGTCCTTCCGGCGGCCCGAACCGTCCAGGCTCAGGTCCACCGGCGCGTCGTTGGGCCCTCAAACAGCTCAATCGAGATTTGCTCGTCGCAGCTGCCAACGTCGCGGCGTGGCCAGATGATGGTGGATCCCAGGGGATCTCGCTCGATCCAGAAGAGGAGGCGACCTGGTTCCGGGACACAATGACGTCAATTTGCGACGCTGCTATGCCCCGGGTCAGGTGCGTCCAGCTTCCTGGTGCGGTTTACTGGTGGTCGGAAGACATCGCGCAATTGCGCACTGTCTGCCTTAGAACCCGGCGCCAGTTTCAGCGCACCCGACGCAGAAGGCAGCAGAGAGCTACGGAGGAGGAGATAGCCAGAGTTTATAGAGCTTACCGAGTAGCGACTATGGCGCTTCAACACGCCATTGCGGATGCCAGGTCTCGGTCATGGAGTGAGCTTCTCGAGGGGCTGGACAGGGATCCGTGGGGGAAACCATATAGGATGGTCTTGGGCAAATTACGTCCATGGGTCCCCCCCATCACGGAGACCATGGATCCGGATCTACTGGAGAGAGTCATTACCACACTCTTTCCGGTAGCCAGGGACAGTCCCTCGCCGCCCCCGTCATTGTCAGACTGGTCCGACGAGTTAGGGGTGACGGAAGGGGAGCTCGACCGAGCCGTAAAGCGCTTGGGGGCTCGCAACACCGCGCCAGGTCCGGATGGTATCCCTGGCCGGGCGTGGGTTCTAACTCTGGCTGCTCTGGGTGACCGCCTGAGACGGTTATTTAATTGCTGTCTCCGTGCTGGCGTGTTCCCCTCCGGTTGGAAGGAAGCTGGATTGGTTTTATTGAAGAAGGAAGGCAGGGCCGCAGAGTCTCCCTCTGCTTACCGTCCCATATGCCTGCTTGACGAGTCTTCCAAGCTCTTTGAAAGAGTGGTTGCTGAAAGGCTGGTCGAGCACCTGTCGCGAGTTGGTCCCGACCTTGCTGACAGCCAGTACGGCTTCCGGCAGCGGCGTTCTACCATAGATGCGATTCTTCGCGTCCGCGCGCTGTCGGACCAGGTGGTTTCCCGGGGTGGAGTGGCGTTGGCGATAAGTTTGGATATCGTCAACGCCTTCAACTCTTTACCCTGGGGTGCAATTCGGGAGGCACTGGTACATCATGAAGTGCCTCCATACCTGCAAAGCATTGTCGGAGCATACCTACGCGACCGGCACATTCGCTATGTGGGCCGGGACGGTAGCGTTCAGCGGAGGGAGATTACGTGTGGGGTTCCGCAGGGGTCGGTTCTAGGTCCTCTCTTGTGGAACCTAGCATACGACGTGGTCCTGCGTGTCGATCTCCCCGTCGGCGTTAATATCGTTTGCTACGCAGACGATACTCTGGTGTTGGCCGGCGGGGACACCTTTGAGGAAACCATCCAGCTTTCTGAGCTCGGGGTGGCAAAAGTCGTGGCATCAATCCGTGAGCTGGGTCTGGAGATAGCGCCCCAGAAAACTGAGGCGTTATGGTTCCATAAGCTGCCAAGGAGCAGAGAGCCACCCAGCTCGTTGGTCCATGTCGGAGATGCGCAAGTTCAGGTGGGCCGATATATTAAGTACCTTGGCCTTATTTTGGACGGTCGGTGGGGCTTCGAAGAGCACTTCGAGCGCCTGGTTCCCCGGATCGAGAAGGCAGTGGGTGCTTTGCATAGACTGCTGCCCAATCTCGGGGGACCTCGGGAGGAAGTTCGCCGTCTCTACGCGGGTGTCGTGCGATCGATGGTCCTTTACGGGGCGCCTGTTTGGTCAGGTAGACTGTCAGGCGTCCGACGCTGCAGGACTAAAGTCAATAGACTGCAGCGGAAAATGGCCCTTCGTATCGCACGAGGATATCGAACGATATCCTTTGAGGCGGCAACTCTCCTGGCACGCTTTCCGCCGCTGGACATCCTGGCGGATATGGACGCGAAGGTTTACGACCAGATTCGCGATATCCGCCAAAGCGGGAATAGTGTGCCAGGAAGCGCATTTGTAAGGCTGAGGCGGCGGGAGCGGCGACACGCGCTCGAGCGGTGGCGCGAGCGGCTACAGCAGCCGCAATATTCGCGCAAGCGCGTTGTCGAAGCCGTTCTGCCGCACTTCGAAACCTGGCTGAAAAGAGGGGAGCGCATCTCCTTCAGGCTCACCCAGGTGCTCACCGGACATGGTTGCTTCGGTGAGTACCTGAACAGAATTGGGCGAGAGGCCACGGCAAATTGCCACCACTGCGGAGGTAGCCTAGATTCCGCACAACACACGCTCGAGGAGTGCCCTGCGTGGGCCTCCGAGCGGCGGGTCCTGGTTGCCAGGATTGGGCGAGACCTGTCTCTGCCGGCAGTAGTGAGGGCTATGCTGGCAGAGACTGAGAATTGGAAGGAAGTAGCCTCCTTCTGTGAGACCGTGATGGTCAAGAAGGAGGCCGCCGAGCGGGATCGGGAGAGGGCTGATCCTGCTCGGAGAAGAAGGCGTCGGGGAGGCAACCGCCTTGGCGCCTAATACGCCGAAACCCACTTACAAAGCTATGTAGGTGGACCTTTGGGGTCGCAGGCGCACAGAGTGGGGACTCTGTCCGCCCACTGAGTGACCCCAGGGAAGACGGCGGCACAGTGGTCACGTGCTGCCGCGCATAGCGAGGCTCAGGGGAGGCCCCTTTACAGTCTCCCCAGGGATGTGCTTTCCAGGCGTTGCACAGGGGGGGTTCCGGAATTGGTCTTTTAAGAGGAACCGGGACCCCCTCTATGTGCTGATGGTGATCACCGGGGTGGTTTTAGTGAGGTAAAAATCCCACACTCCCCGACCTCCATCCCCAGAGGTCGGGTGCCTTTTGAAGGTTTCCCCCCGAAAACAAAAAAAAAAAAAAAAAAAAAAAGGTATTATGATGGCATACATAATACAAGTACAAGTATTATTTGAAAACGGTCGGAGTGAAACAATTGTTTCATTCCTATTTGAGGTTTATCAATGTACTAGCTTTTCCCCGCGACTTCGCCCGCGTGGAGGTCGGAAATTATCCCACGGGAACGTACTACCGGAATAAAAAGTATCCTACATGTTAATCCTGGTTATAAACTATCTGTGTTCCAAATTCCATCCAAATCCGTCTAGTAACTTTTACGTGAAAGAGTAACAAACATCCATCCATCCACCCACCCATCCATCCTCACAAACTTTCACATTTATAATATTAGTAGGATAGGATAGGATAATTATAGATAACCAGTACTATTCTCATTAAAATATTTCATACCAAATTTATTGTATTTTGTAACAATTCCGCACCCTGTATTGTAAGTTCACTACTACAAAACAATTATCTCTCTAACCAAATGTGTTGGGAGCTGCATTTGTGCTCATTCCACCTAATTTAAGTGGCCCGATAGTTTCAGTTGCTTTTGTTTCGTTTCTGTACCTAATTAAAACTATAAATTAATGCAGTGTACATTTTTACATATTTTGTAGGGTTCCGTACGTCCTAATGACAAAATGGAACCCTTAATTCAAATTCAAATTCTTTATTACATTCATGGGTACATTTACTTGTTACAATATAAGTAAGTTCCAACATGAAACCCGCACCCTAATTACTTAACACACTATCTATCACAATCTGAATCATTTTGAAGCCTATTGCTAATCCATTGCTTCATATGTTCGAAAAATTTGTCTGCCCAACATCGTAAATAACGCAATGCATTTTGTTGAACTGTCAAAATGCAACCCATTCCTACTTTTAGTGTGTTACGTAATTACCCCGCCGCGCCGGTTAGAGCACTGCAACATAATAATAATAATAATAAAGTGAACGCAATTTTGACCCATTTTTACCATAGTTTTTCCAGAAAAATCAAAACTTAATCATCAAAATCATTGATACACCAAAACGAAAGCCATATTATACACAAATGAAATAAAATAGACCAAAAACTACAGATTCGGAGGTGACATGACAGTTGTCACCTCCGATAAAACAATCAAAATAACAAAATAGAAAAATGAAGACGATGATATGTTGACAAGATCGGCCGCACTACGAGCACGCCCACCACCTCCGGACTCTTCGCTCAGCTCCGCCTCGCCGCCGCCGGTACCCAGCCTCACTGTGAGCGCTGTGACGACACCGGCTGCGGTAGTTGCGTCGAGCTCGAGCGACGAGTATTTCTCCCCGCCCACGACGCCACCACCTGTTCGTCGACGTGGAGGACACCGGCCGCCGGACGGCTTAGGACCTCGAGGCCCACCGGCCTCTGATAGGGTCCCAGCTCCCGGCGGAAGTGTGCAGCGCATGAGATGGACACGATCCATCAATGAAAACGTCATGCGCTCATACTATGGGGCTACAGAGGGGGGAAAAAATCTGACCGCGTACCGTGTCCGGATGCTCTCTCTTTTTCAGGTGCTTGAGCCGGCTGTCAACGTTTCGGCACAACGACTATCGGATCAGGTGCGGGTCATCCAACGTAACCATATGTTGGACGACACTGTACTTGATCGCCTGCGAAATGAAATGCAGAGTAGTCATGTCATCGCCCCCCCGTCTCAGACCGTTGTAGTTCTACCACAGTCTAACATAAGTCAAGAAGACGAGGAGAGTGATGACAGGACTACAAACGTAAGTACCCAGTGCAATGAGGAATTGAGGAATGCTTTGGAGGATGCGATTCGACAATATCGGTTCATATCGCCCGAACTTAGACCACGCTTACCTCGTTTACCCATGCATAACAAAAATAGGGCGCTGGTGGCAGTCCTGGATGCGCAGTTGTCAAATTATTTTGATGACTGCGTAGACCTCGCCGATACTCATTCGATTCTGTACTGCGCGGCTGTAGCGGCGTGTCGTGTAGCTCACGTCAAATTTGCTACTGATTCTAGAGCTACACGACCGAAACCAGCCGTACCAGCTTGGCAGTGCAGAATTGAACGCCGTATTGGTGGGGCCAGAACGCTCATCGGCAAACTAATCTGCTTCAGGGAGGGCAATACTCGCCCTAGAGTGATGCGCTTTGTGAGACGTGCATTCGCAGGGACTGATATCAGCCCTCAGGACTATATGTCCTGTGTCACAGAGCGCATCGACTTCCTGAAGCAGAAAGTGTATGCATGGGCGAACCGTATTCGTAGGTATAAGCGGCGAGTGGAGCGATACACTCAGAATCGCACCTTCCAACGCGATCAAAGGTGGGTTTATAGGGGTTGGGAGCGACCGGTTCAAGATGTGGCTGACACGTGCCTACCAGATGATGATATCATGTGTTCTTTCTGGCGCAATATCTGGTCGGTGCCTGTCAGTCACACCGAAGGCGATTGGACTCGGAAAGTCGAGCGAGCCTGCGATCCAATACCAGAAATGGGGGCTATTACCATCTGCCCCCAAGATGTAACTCGTGCAGTCCGTCCGCTGCCTAACTGGAAGTCTCCAGGGCCGGACGGACTGCAAAACTTTTGGATTAAATGGTTCGTAAGGTCGCACGCTCGCTTGGCGGCTCAGTACCAGATTGCTTTGGAGTCTGGTTCGCTACCCCAGTTCCTAACAACAGGAGTTACCCACCTGCTCCATAAATCAGGTAGCACTACGGAACCCAAAAATTATAGACCGATCACGTGTTTACCGACGGTCTATAAAGTTCTTACATCCATTTTGAGAGCTAAAATTAACAAACATATAGACACAAACTCTATCATGTCTCCTTCTCAAAATGGATGTAGGAAAGGGTCCCGTGGTACTAAGGAGCTACTCCTCATTGATATGGCCATTAGCCAACAAGTTCGTCGTTCCCGAAAGGATCTGTCGACATGTTGGATAGATTACAAGAAGGCCTATGACTCGGTGCCACATACATGGCTTATGAGGGTGCTGGAGTTGTATAAAGTAGATGCAACTCTGCGCACCTTCCTGATGTCATGTATGGGGCAATGGAGAACGGTCCTTCACTATCCAGGATGTCGAAATGTCCAGAGGAATAGCGAACCGATAAGGATCGAGCGAGGCATATTTCAGGGTGATAGTTTGAGTCCGCTTTGGTTTTGCTTAGCCTTGAATCCTCTAAGCACACTGCTGGAGGATTCAGGTCTAGGCTATCGGCTGAGGAGAGGTGGTCAGGTTATATCTCACCTCCTTTACATGGATGACCTAAAACTCTTTGCCCCCAACAATTTGCAACTGACGGAGCTACTGAAAGTAACTGAAATTTTCAGTAGTGCCATCAGAATGGAATTTGGTGTGGACAAATGTGCGGTCATGCATGTAAAGCGAGGGGAGATTGTGGAATCCGTTGGAACCCAACTCTCGGATTCCATAAACCTTAGAACCCTCTCTGCATCCGAAACCTATAAGTATTTGGGTATGTCGGAAGCATTGGGCATCAATGGTACTGACATGAAGCAATCGTTAAGGGAACGCTTCTTTGGCCGCCTGAAAAAAGTATTTAATAGTCTTCTATCAGGCGGAAACAAGGTACGCGCCTTTAACGGTTGGGTCATGCCGGTTTTGATGTACTCTTTTGGCATACTCAAATGGACTCAGACCGAACTCGACGCCCTGGATAGGAAGGTCCGTACACTGCTGACTGCAAATCGAATGCATCACCCACGTTCATCGGTAATGAGGCTGTATATCCCGCGAAAATGTGGAGGTCGAGGCTTTTTAAATGCTAAGACCCTCCACAATCGCGAGATATGCAGTCTCAGGGAATATTTCATAGAGGCCGACGTGGGGATGCATCGAGATGTGGTCAAAGTGGACAAGGGCCTCACCCCGCACTCCTTGGCTAAAGAGAACTGGCGCAAGCCAGTAGTGCTTGACACTAATGATCGCATGGAAGTATGGCAGAGTAAGGAGCTTCACGGACGCTTTTTTCGGGCCCTACATGGACCCGATGTAGATCAACTAGCGTCCGTAGCCTGGCTGCGTTTCGGTGATCTCTTTGGAGAAACCGAAGGTTTTGTCTGTGCAATTATGGACGAAGTTATGATGACAAACAACTACCGGAGATTTATTGTGAAAGACGGCACGGTTGACATTTGTCGGGCATGCCACCGTCCGGGTGAATCAATCAGACACATTATCTCCGGATGTTCTAGTCTAGCTAACGAAGAATACTTGCATAGACACAACCTTGTAGCCAGGATTATCCATCAGCAACTTGCTCTCAAATACACCCTTGTAGAATCGGAAGTGCCGTACTACAGGTATGTGCCCGACCCAGTTCTCGAAAATGGAAATATCACATTGTACTGGGACCGATCCATCATCACTGACAGGACTATTGTTGCCAATAAGCCTGATATAGTGGTGGTGGATCGATTAGAGCGGCGCGCAATGATTGTTGACATAACGGTCCCGCATGACGGGAACCTCGTGAAAGCTGAGAAAGATAAACAAATCAAGTATCTTGACTTGGCTCGCGAGGTTGTCGACATGTGGGATGTGGACTCAGCGATCATTGTACCGATAGTCGTGACAGTCAATGGCTTAATAGCCAAGAGCCTCGACCAACACCTGAGGAGGCTCTCGTTGGGCAGCTGGATCAAGGGTTTGATTCAGAGGGCGGTACTTTTAGACACGGCCCGCATTGTTAGGAGGTTCCTCTCTCTGGAGCCCTGACCGCCGGTAGCTTGGACCCTGTTCCCGATACCGGTGGGCCACTATTTTTTATATTTTTAAATGTTTTTATATTTTTTCATATTTTAATATTTAAAAATATAATTTATATGTACAATAATGAAATAAAGGATAATAATAATAATAATAATAATAATGAAACTTTTAGTAGCACCATCAGTATGGAATTTGGGGTGGACAAATGTGCAGTCATGCATGTAAAGCGAGGTGAGATTATGGAATCCGAGGGAATTCAACTTTCGGATTCTATACACCTTAGATCTCTCTCCTCATCCGAAAGATATAAGTATTTGGGTATGTCAGAAGCGTTAGGCATCAACGTTGCTGACATGAAGCAATCTTTGAAGGAGCGCTTCTTTGGTCGCCTGAGGAAGGTATTCATTAGTCTTCTTTCAGGCGGAAACAAGGTGCGCGCCTTCAACGGTTGGGTCATGCCGGTTTTGATGTACTCTTTCGGCATACTCAAATGGACTCAGAGCGAACTCGACGCCCTGGATAGGAGAGTCCGTACATTGCTGACCGCAAACCGGATGCATCACCCACGATCATCAGTAATGAGACTGTACATACCGCGGAAGTGCGGGGGTCGAGGCTTTTTAAATGCGAAGACCCTCCACAACCGCGAAGTGTGCAGTCTCAGGCAATATTTATTAAATTCCGAAGTGGGTATGCACCGTGATGTGGTTACAGTGGACAAGGGACTCACCCCGCTCTCCATGGCTAAAGAGAACTGGCGCAAACCTGTAGTACTTACTACCGATGACCGCAAGGAGATATGGCAAAACAAGGAGCTTCACGGGCGCTTCTATCGGGCTCTTCATGAGCCCGGTGTAGATTTCTTAGCGTCCGTATCCTGGCTACGTTTTGGTGACCTTTTCGGGGAAACTGAAGGTTTCGTCTGTGCAATTATGGACGAAGTTATCTTGACGAATAACTACCGGAGACATATTATGAAGGACGGGACGGTTGACGTGTGTCGGGCATGCCATCGTCCGGGTGAGTCCATCAGACATATTATCTCTGGTTGTTCTCGTCTAGCTAATGGCGAGTATTTGCACAGGCATAACCAAGTAGCCAGGATTATTCACCAGCAACTTGCTTTGAAATATAAACTAGTGGATTCTGAGGTACCGTATTACAAGTATGTGCCCGACCCAGTTCTCGAAAATGACCATATCAAGTTGTACTGGGATCGATCTATCATTACTGACAGGACTATTGTCGCCAATAAGCCTGATATAGTGGTGATAGAACGTTTAGCGCGTCGCACAGTGATTGTCGATATTACCATTCCGCATGATGAGAACCTCGTGAAAGCTGAGAAAGAGAAACAAATTAAATATCTCGACTTAGCACACGAGGTTGTTGACATGTGGAATGTTAACTCGGCTATCATTGTGCCGATTGTCGTATCAGCCAATGGCCTGATGGCCAAAAGCCTCGACCAGCATCTCTCGAGACTCTCGTTAGACGGTTGGATCAAGGGCCTGATCCAGAAGGCAGTACTCCTCGATACGGCTCGCATTGTGAGGAGGTTCCTATCTCTGGAGTCCTAACCACCGGTAGCTTGGACCCTGCTCCCGATACCGGCGGACCACTATTTTTTATATTTTTAAATGTTTTTTTAATGTTTTTATAAAAATATTTAAAAATGTATTTAATAAGTATATAAATAAATAAATGATAATAATAATAATTTGAACATAATAATATTAATAAAAGTATGTATGTGTGCATTTTTTGAATATAATAAAATATGCAATTATTTCTTTATCTAGCTATCATATTTACTAAATATTTTGTTCTACGTGTTCTGCGACCGAGTAAAAGCATTTTTGTGTTAGATATTCTTTTAATTTTCTGTTAAATTTATTGAATTTGGTTTCTTCTTTTATTCGTTCCGGTAATTTGTTGAATTTTTTTATTGCTATGTAATATGGGCTATGGTTAAGTATTTTGATGCGAGAGGGTGGAAGATGTAATCTATTTTTATGGCGTGTGTTTAAGTATAAGTAGCCACAATGTCACCATGCTACAAAAATACAAAACCAATGACTGTATTTAGCATGCATGTACTTTTTAACAGTGAAAGTGTTTTATAAGTCTTGGAAACCTACTTTACATGAAATGTTTTTGGTAACATATTTACTAACAGAAAAATGACATAAGAGTAATTAATCCGTCTTTTAAATACACATTTCATACTCGAACCTAGATTTCTACATGTTTAAAAGAAAACAAACCGTGTGTCTAGCTATTTAAAGGTCAAAATCATCATGTTTAATATACCAGTAGTGCTGATTTCCCACGTCACTCAAGTGAGCGCACATAATTCGAAAGCGAACTCATTTGTTTTTAAAGTAAATCATCGCGGATTCACAACGAGACAGCGTTCGAATTTCGAACTGATGTTTGATGCTTTTCGTCACCCGTGAAATAAATGACTAAAAAAAAATAGACATAGTTTTCTCTCATTTCCTTCACATAACTTATTAATAATCTTACCTCCGTAAACTCATGTTGACACTCCGGTACTTTTCAAATCCACAAAATCACTTTTTAGTCACAATTAACTGTCACTTTTTATTAAGTCTCAACCGTTACACGAACGTCGAACGGCTTTTAGAAGCACTTACACTCACAAAAAATCTGTAATTACCATTCATCTAGAAGCACTGTGAAATAAAAACGTAGCACTTTGTTTCCACCTTTTGTAACAAAAAAAATCTAAATTCTATTTAAAGAAATTGCATGAATTTTGATAAAGTAGTGTATGAAACTGCACATGACTAGGTATTAAAACAATATTTACGTGTGATGTTATTATAAACCGAACCGCTTGTGTCCCTTTTAAAGTTTCGTCTCGTTTCACCCCTGCATCCTTATTCACCCCGTTTGACGGTAACTGATAAAATATAAATGATTCATTCATCTCTGCTTACCCCTTGGTGGAATGGAGCCGTGATGTTATGTTATATTCCAGAAACTATCAGAGTAAGAGCTAATAAAGATGTTTGAACGAGATAGATTATAATTATGCTGCGCCCATCATCTCTTCATCATCAGCCTTTTCGCAACTGTGTTGGAGTCAGCTTCTCGTCTAACTGAATGCAGCTGAATACCCGTATTTTACATCAAGCGACTGCCTATCTAACCTCCATAACCCAGATAGATACTGGGTAACACGGTACCCCTCGGTAAGACTGATTGTCAGACTTTCGGGCTACTGACAAACAACTAATAATTAACACCCTGTCAAAGATATACAAATGACAACCAGGACCAACGGCTTAACATGCTTTCCGAGGTACGGAGGAGTTTTGATATGCAATGGATGGTCCACCCATCAACGAGCTAACCGCGGCAAGCATAGCTTAACCTTCGATCGATACGTGAGGCTGTTATTAGTTGCGAGCAATGGGCAGCTCGCCGTCCGGTAAGGACCAGGCCCGGGTCGACGACGCGTCGTGTTCCACGCGCGCCTCTAAGAGATGTCAGCACAATTGACGGGGTCCGATAGGGCCGATGCCTGCCGGGGTCGCGGATTGTTCGAAAGAGTTACCGATGCCCTAGCGCACAGGCAACTGAAGGAACACGGGTGGGCTTTAGTCAGTAAGAGTCTGACACGCCCTTCCGCTCCGCCCAGAGCGGGAGAGGTCATTTGATGATTTCCCAACCAAAAAAAAAAGGCTGTTATTAGTTAGCTATGAGCCCCTCCTTAAGGGCAAGAGGGTGACATTATTTTAAAACGTCGTCATGTCGTGAACGGGCGCCGTCAGTAGGGACTGGTCATTTCTTAGGTGCCACGCCACAGCTTATTTTAATTTAATTTAATATTGGAATTGTTTTTGTCTCTTTATTACGGACGCATTTAACGTTCTGCATCATTCTCACATGCATAATTTCAACATGAATAATGTAACCAATATTTTGATTTCATAGAGTGTCCATGGATTTTCTTGCTTGTTCTTCTCCGTAGGTACATACTACGCCTTGGAATGGGCAACTAGTTTCATCTTTCTGCCTGACCGACTCTTTGACAATTCAAAAGTGCCTGTAATTTGTTTATTTGAAATAAATGTTTTGAGTTTGAAACAAACTATGTTTACAAAGGCACTGGTTTTAAAACAGCAACTGTTTATTGTATTTTGGTAAATTAATAATGACAAAAAGCATATTTATTAACAAGTTCAGCAGTAAAAGCTGAGTAGTAAACAAAATAAAAATTGGTCAAAACAAATTTTTAAATGGGTAATTATATAAATATCAAGCAGTGAATTCGCTTAACGGGCAGTTAAGTGTGGGCAGTTAACAAATCGGAATCCGTCGATAAGAAATCTAACTTTGAACATTTGATCCCGAATTTGGATGTGAGTGATGCCTTCGCTTACATTTATATGACATGACGCAGTATGTCGACAAAATTCAATGGAGTGATTCGCGTTTTAACAATTATAACACAAGCGCCTGGTTTTTGCAAAGCTATGACGAGATTCGTAACTCTCTTGAGCTACAACTAGAGCTCCTCTTACAACTAGAAATTTTGTGGATTTCTTTACAGAATTTTTAAATTTTTTCAACAGTTTTAAAAATTATTATCCATTTATTTATGCTACTTTTTTATCTGTTGGTAGTTCTCACCTAATAAATTGGATACTATTGGACGAAATTACAGTCTCTAATAGTAGGTAGGTACATAGTCAAATAATCTTTGGACTGTTGCCCACCTTTTATGGAAAACAAGATCGTAAAAATCTGCAAGATTGTATCATTTGTCTGGATAATTCATGTGAATGGATTATTTTATTGTTTTTGTAGATTTTGAGTATCTTTATAAACTATTTGTCTAATAATAGATATGATTATTTAAGTTATTTATTTATTATAATCATTCAATTTCATCAAAGCAACTAATATTTTTTAGATGTTTTATTCATACTTTTTGTATTACAAAATACAAACCAATTTTTTTTTAAATCAACGCACTATGTCTAACTTTCAACGGCTCAAATTTTTGCATAAACAAAATAAAACGTTTGTCGTTCATAAACAAAGCACAATTGAACAACAAATTAAAAACAAAATCGTTTTTCACACGGAGAAAAAAACACTTCATTCACAAAATCAAACCACCATGTATACAAAACACGATAAACACAAACACACTGTATATTGTCAGTTCGTATTTTTTACCGAATTCTACCGAAACAACTTTGATGCCCGAAGCACACCGGTGAACTGAAACCCTGTACGATTTCAGAATCTATTCCTGAAAACTGCTTCAAATGAAAATAAGCTTTAACTTCCATAACATACAGCCCAAATTCCTCTGCTGTAACCAACTTACAAGTCACCCTTATTCGTTTGGATGAGCCTGTTCAAAGAAATGTGAACTTAAAATTTATATAACTAGGGTTGGTTCTCGAGTGTGGAAATGCAATTGCAGTACAATACGAAATTAGCTAAAGGTTTGACTAGGTTTCGATTGTGGTTTTGCTCGTTATATATTTATTTTAGGGGCTGTTTATATATACATACTTTTAATGTGGTGTTTTTATTTGATTTTACCACGGACTAGAAAAAAAAGGACTCCGCGCCACGCATATCGAAAGTGAAGCACCGTACCGATCTATGTGAGAGTGTGTGTGTAAATAAGTGTCTTACTTGTGATATGTTATTTTTACACTATTACAGTATTTCACAACACAAGAAGGCATTATTTTATTTTATTACTCGACGTAATCAGTACCCACAATGACGCCGTAGTGCCGCGTAATGGCACCTTATGATGTAAATGTGTGCGTGAGGCATGTTTGTACAAACGCACAGCAGCTAACATTAATTTAACGCAACATAACATCACGCTTGTTTTTCCCCAAGGGTTAGGCAGGGGTCTACCTATAGTTTACCCACATTTCGCCAGTTATATTTAAGCCCCATGTAATAGGGCGAGCCTATTGCCATCACCCGGGCACAATTCCAAACTCCGGTCTGCTACTGAGAAACATGAATCTGATGGCACATTTACAGGCATTCAGATTACAATTGCAGAATTTTAGTGCTGATTTCTTTATCTAGTTTCACAAAGGCTTATAATATATCACAGTTTATATTTTTAAGCTACTGCATAGCTTTTATCGCGGGCTTTGAGCGCGGCGACCGAATCAAGAAATTCGGTAACGAAAATAAAACCTAACACCCCCCACTCCGCCTACCATGTAGCTCGGCCGAGCGTTCGCTTAACGTGTATGTATATGGTACGACTGTACTTGAAATAATATCAAAGAAAAAAAATACTGCATAAATAAAAAATACATAAATAATTATAATTGCATAAGTTGATAAAAAACGCTATGCAATAGCTTTACCGCGGCAGTCCCCGAGTGCCACACGAGTTTTTTTTTTCAAGAAAAACACATTAACGGGTCAAAAACCATTTTCCAAGTAAAAACAGAACATTTTAGAAAGAAGCGTATCGTTGGTGTCTGTACTAATGAAAAAGACATTGTCTCACAAACACCAGGGCCTTCCAAATTAGTTGACATTCAAATAAAATAAAATCGAACGTGCTAGACGGTGAAGTTGTAAACAATATATAAAATAACCAGTAGAAATAATGTAACATAATAAAAACAACTTCTATAAACTACAATTAATCTACTTATTTGTATTGAAAATAACTAGGTACCGATCCCTATCAATTTGTTGAGATAAATGATCAAAGGATTTATGGCCCAAGATAATTGTACAATACAACTATTTTCTTACTGTCCCTGTCCTTTATTGTTGTTTTCACAAAAACAAAACAACAATAAAATACTTAGTTCTGACACGATAAATCTAATAATTGATGGACATGGAAATTAGCATTCGTTTGCATTCGGAAATGCGATGATTCCCGAGGGACATAAAGGAAATAGTTGTACTGTATTCCTGTGTCCAACTACGAATAGTTATTCTAATTTCAAATCAAATGAATATGGCGTTCATATTATAGGCCACAAACAACAGGATATTAATAAACTAAAACGTTAGCCTCTTTGCACACAGCACTGTGCAAAGAGTACGGTACGGCGTATCACCCGTGCCAAAGAAAACACGTGTCCGTGAACAAGGAGAATAAACCGTAGGTTTTCACGGTAAGAAAAAATGTTTGTGTACAAAGGGTCTTATTGGCCTTATTACTTACGCAGGTAAAACAAATCGAATCAATCTGCCTAATCTTTTCCCAATTATTTTGGGGTGGGATTCCAGCCCAGTCGGATGCAGCTGAATATCAGTAATAAGGTGGCTTGGTCATGTTGAGAGGATTAATGAAAGGCGACTAACAAAAAGTATTTACAAGGCAGATGTGAGTCGAAACGCCGGGAGGGGACGCCCTAGGAGGACAATATATAGTGATCTTATTGGTGATGTTCTTCAGAAAGGTCAGGTGCGTAGTTCTCGCAACCAGCGTGCGTGTATGACCAGATGTATGAACTTAAACGAGGCAAAAGGAGTATGTAAGGATCGGAGCCGGTGGTGTTCTGTAATAATTCAATCCAGCCTGTCACACCTCGCTGTCCTCCCCTCAGTGACGCCCTAAGCCGAGGTCCGTACCCCACAGGGAGTGCCCTTAGCGTGCGATCACGTAATATTTTAATAAATTCGTCCACGGCTGGAGGCTTTGAGTAGATCTTAAGGCACCCACAGGATAGTCCGGTTAAGTAGCCATGACCTCTAAGGGTCACAACTACGAGAAGCCAAATCAAAACAAAAAGTAAGAAAAACGAACACGTGTGGCACTCGGGGACTGCCGCGGTAAAGCTATTGCATAGCATTTTTTATCAACTTATGCAATTATAATTACTTATTTATTTTTTATTTATAAAGTTTTTTTTTTCATTGATATTAATAAGTACAGTCGTACCATACACATACACGTTAAGCGTACGCTCGGCCGAGCTACATGGTAGGCGGAGTGGGGGGTATTAGGTTTTATTTTCGTTACGGAATTTCTTTATTCGGTCGCCGCGCTCAAAGCCCGCAATAAAAGCTATGCAATAGCTTAAAAAGAAATAGGTGTTTTGTAGTTTCTGCCTACCCCCATGGGAAGAAGGCGTGAGTTTATTTATGTATGTATGTATATATGTGTACATGGAGCGACTAGGATACTCCTTGGTAAGACTGGTTATCAGGGCCGGCAGTCTCGACATAGATAGCGACAAAAATCGGTCGTTAAGTCTAATCGATGTCAAATTTCTTTAATAGATTTTCAACTTTATTTCGAAAGTATAAGGTTGAAAATCTATTAAATATAAAATCTATTAAGAAATTTGACATCGATTAGACTTAACGACCGACTTTTGTCGTTATATTTGTCGAGACTGCAGGGCCAGCCCCTGCAGTCTCGACATTAGACAGCGACAAAAATCTGTCGCTAAGTCGTATCGATGTCAAATTTCTTTAATAGATTTTCAACTTTATTTCGAAAATATAAGGTTGAAAATCTATTAAAGAAATTTGACATTGATTAGACTTAACGACCGATTTTTGTCGTTATATTTGTCGAGACTGCAGGCCCTGCAGTCTCGACATTAGACAGCGACCAAAATCGGTCGCTAAGTCGTATCGATGTCAAATTTCTTTAATAGATTTTCAACCTTATGTTTTGGAAATAAAGTTGAAAATCTATTAAAGAAATTTGACATCGATTAGGCTTAACGACCGAATTTTGTCGTTGTAATTGTCGAGACTGCAGGGCCAGATTTTAGGGCCCCTCATTACCCGTAACGACTGTCAAATATCTACGAATAACAGCCGGAACCAAAGGCTTAACGTGCTTTCCGAGACACGCAAATGAAATATTATTTCTGACATGGCGATTATATCAAAACAAAATTTTTACAAAAAATGTACGATGAGAATTGCCCTAGAAATTAATGAAAAGTAAAACTTTGGAACTGGGTTAAGCTTAAACCTTGAAACGTTAAAGTAAAATTCTTCCTAGACGGTACGCAGTGATCTATAGGCCCCAGGGGAAGCTCATCTTAAGGCGGAACCTTCAGCGTAGCCCGCGAAATTCAAATTTACTTACGGTTTTTGCAATTTGCCGGTCACTGTCAGGTTGTATTTTGATTAAAATATGATTCGCGGTCGTAACAAATACGGCTTTACGGAATTATAATCATTAGAATCAGCAATACATCTCTCTGAGTTCATATTACTGTATTAAATGACTTTTCCCTGAAATCATGACATTTGACACCAATTCTAACTTAAGGAGTTGTCTTGCTGATTCTAATGATTATAATTCTATAAAGCCATAATTGTTAAGATCGCGAATCATATTTTTATCAAAATACAACCTGATATTGACCTTCAAATTGCAAAAACCGTAAGAAAATTTGAATTTCGCGTACTACCCTTTTTTTTTTTTTTTTTTGGGTGGGAAATCATCAAATGACCTCTCCCGCTGTGGGCGGAGCGGAAGGGCGTGTCAGACTCTTACTGACTAAAACCCACCCGTGTTCCTTCAGTTGCCTGTGCGCCAGGGCCACGGTAACTCTTTCGAACAATCCGCGACCCCGGCAGGCATCGGTCCTATCGGACCCCGTCAATGGTGCTGACATCTCTTTGAGGCGCGCGTGGAACACGACGCGCCGTCGACCCGGGCCTGGTCCTTACCGGACGGCGAGCTGCCCATTGCTCGCCGTCCGCAAGCCCGCGCCTACGGTGGCCGGGAGTCGGCAATCGACTCCCGACGCCCAGGGTGTCTCCTCCTCCTGCGGCGGCTAGGGGCGCGAGGGCGTAGAGATTGCCTCTCCCTCTCGCGCTCCGCCTCCTCCTTCGCGAGCATTACTGCTGCGCAGAAGGAGGTGACGGCTTCCCATTCCTTCTCGCTCCGTACCATGGCCTGAACCAGGGCCGGACGCGAGAGGTCGCCGCCGCCGATCGCCGCCACGAGGACACGGCGGTGCTCCGCCCAAGCCGGGCAGACCTCCACCGTATGCTCCACCGTGTCCTCCGGTCGATCCACGCAATGATAACACCCGGGCGTTTCCTCCCGCCTTATCCGAAACAGGAACCTCCCGAAACAGCCATGTCCGGTGAGGACCTGCGTCAGGCGGAAGGTGAGGACGCCGTGGCGCCTCTCAAGCCACTCCTCAAAGAGGAGTCTTACCGCCGCAATTGTGGCGTGCCCTGCGCTAGGTTGCGACAGTCGCACTCTCCATGCCGCCATGAGATCCCGCCGGAGCTCTGTCCGCTGTGCCGTGATTTCTCGCGGCAGTGGAGTTACGCCCCGGCGTTTCGCCTCCTCGCGCCACTCCCAAACGTGCGCGAGGACCTTTGCCTCCAGATCCCACGGCGGCAATCCGGCAAGGAGGCTCGCCGCCTCGCAGGAGACCGTGTGGTATCCCCGTACCATCCGGATGGCCATGACCCTTTGGGACGCGTTCAACCGGCGGGCTGGCCGGAGCCTCAACGAACGCGCCCACACCGGTGCCCCGTAAAGGGCCATGGACCGCACGACCCCCGCGTAGAGCGTCCGGCAGGAGGCGTTTGGCCCCCCCAGGTTGGGCAAGAGCCGCTTCAAAGCAGCCCCGGCCCGCTGCAGTCTGGGAGCCAAACGTCGGAAGTGCTCGACGAAGTTCCACCGGCTGTCGAGGACGAGTCCCAGGTACTTCATCGTCGACTCGACGCCGATGTGAACCCCTCCTACCGTTATTTGGGAACCCGACAGTGGCGCGTTCCGAGGACCATGAAAACACATGGCCTCGGACTTGTGCAAGGCCACCTCGAGTCCCAACTGCCGGATCCTCTCAACGACTGTCGCAACCCCGCGTGTCATTAGTTCGGCCGCCGCCTGGTGCGACCTCCCCTGCGCCAGGACCAGCGTGTCGTCAGCGTAGCACACTACGCTGACGCCGCTAGGGAGGTCGGCGCGCAGCACCCAGTCGTAACCGATGTCCCACAGATGCGGCCCCAGGACCGATCCCTGTGGGACACCGCACGACATCTCTCGCCGGTTCCATTCTCCCTGGTGACCGGGGTAAATAACCGCCCTATCCGTCAAATAGGCCTCGACCCACGACACGACAGAGGTAGGTCGGCATCCGGTGATACCGGAATGCCTCCCGGATGCAACTCCAGGGCAGGGTATTGAAGGCATTGGCGATGTCTAGAGACACCGCCAAGACGACCCTACCCCGGGCCACAGCATCCCCCGTCGTGAGGGCTCGCACGCGCATGATGGCGTCCACCGTGGAGCGCCTCCTGCGGAAACCAAACTGGCTCTCCGCCAAATCCGGCCCCACCCGCACCAGCTGCCCGACGAGGCGGTCTGCAATGACTCTTTCAAAGAGCTTGCCCACCTCGTCGAGCAGCACGATGGGCCGGTAAGCGGACGGAGAGTCCGCCGGGCGCCCCGGTTTCTTAATGAGGACCAGTTTTCCCGTCTTCCAACGAAGTGGGAACTGGCCCTCCTCCAAGCATGCGCTTAGGAGCCCTCTTAGTCGAGGCCCGAGAGCCTCCAAGGCCAGGACCCAGGCTTTTCCAGGTAAGCCGTCGGGTCCTGGGGCGGTATTCTTGGCACTCAGCCTACGTACCGCCACTCTCAGTTCTACCTCGGTCACCTCTGGAGTATCGTCGTCGTCGGCTATGTGGTCCACAGTTGGCACCGCAGGAGGCGGAGCCATGGGCGGGGGAGTATGCTCCCCCCGCGAAGGGAACAGAGCGCTCACCACGCCCTCCACGAGCTGGGGCCGGAGACTCTGCGTCAGCGGGGGAGCCCATGGGCGGAGTTTCTCCCGCACCACCTTATATGGGCGCCCCCACGGGTCCCTGTTCAGAGTCCCCAGCGACTCCTCACGGGCCTGTCCCCTGGCCCGCAGGATCTCCGCTCGGAGGGCGATCTTCGCCACTCTGTAACCCTCATACAGCTCCACCTGAATGGCTTCCGTATCCGGAGGGCGGATACGGAGCCTGCGGTGCCTGGTGTACAGGCGCCGCGCGGCAACGCACGCCTCGCGCAGAGACGTTAGTTCCGGCGACCACCAGTACACCTGGCGCCAGGCGCGTCCAGGCTGGACCCGGGGCATTGCCACGTCACACACTTCGGACATGGCCTCCCGGAACCACTCTGCCTCGTCGTTGATGTCAGCAGGCCTGTCCGGTGATGACACCCAGGCCTGCACACGCCTTCTTCCCATGGGGATAGGCAGAAACTACAGAACGCCACCTGCTATACGATCCATCTTTTTGTTATTTTTATATTTTCGTATGCTGAATTGGTTGACGTCATCACGTCAACGCCGGCTTTCGCTGAAAACCAGCGCTGGGGTTCTGTCTCGCATAGGGTCGTAGCATTATGCTGAGCGATTGCCGTTTTGCGTGGATGTGACGCATATTTTCCCCCAACAGTTCTTTTTTTAATTAGTGTTTTTTTCTCTACGTCATGTTTACCGCAAATAAACGTATTTTCTTTCTTTCTTACATACTCCTTTTGCGTCGTTTAATGTGAAAGTAGTTTGTTTAGAATCGTTTACTGAATCAAGTTCTGTCATTTTAATTAGAAGTATTTTTTTATATTAAAAAACAAAAATTAACTACTTAATTTACAGTCACACTTCCAAACCAAAATGGACGAAGTACCTACTACGCCAGACCCTTACACGTTTTCGACTGTGCGCGTGGGTAGATTTGTAATATAACCACAATTTTTTCCTATAATCAGTATAACTAATTTTTACAATTAACAATATTTTATACACATTCTGCGTACCGTCAAACGGGGTGAATAGGGATGCAGGGGTGAATCGGGACGAAACTTTAAAAGGGATTTTCACATTGAAATAATATATTTTGTTGCTAAAAAGGACTAGCTTTTTCCTGCAGCTACGATCCCGTGGATGTCGGAAAATATCCCACGGGAACGTACTACCGAGATTAAAAGTACCAGGTTAAAAACTATCTGCGTGCCTAATTTTATCCAAATCCGTTCAGCCGTTTTTGCGCTAATCCGGAACATACATCCAGACAAACAGACAAACGGAGAAAAATTCTAAAAACAATATGTTCGGCATCAGAATCGTTCTCACACCTCGTAGCAATAAATCTAAAAAAAAAAAAACACGTGTGGCACTCGGGGACTGCCGCGGTAAAGCTATTGCATAGCATTTTTTATCAACTTATGCAATTATAATTATTTATTTATCTTTTATTTAAGCAGTATTTTTTTTTCTTTGATATTAATTCAAGTACAGTCGTACCATATACATACACGTTAAGCGAACGCTCGGCCGAGCTACATGGTAGGCGGAGGGGGGGTCTTAGGTTTAATTTTCGTTACGGAATTTCTTGATTGGGTCGCCGCGCTCAAAGCCCGCGATAAAAGCTATGCAATAGCTTAAAAATGTACAGTTTTGACTTCGTTAATATTTTATTATAATAGTACTTTAAGTAGTTTATCTAGGTTACACAACATATCCCGGAATTAGTGCACACCACCAAACACCCCAGTTAGAATATTATGTTATAATCATAATAGATACCCTCAAACGGGGTGAATAGATATGAAGGGGTGAATCGGGATGACACTTTAAAAGGGAATTTAACATAGAAATAATATAGTTTGTCGCCAAAAAGGACACCTAATCGTTAATTATAATACAGTAAACACAAAGTCGTTTTTGGCAACAAACTATATTATTTCAATGTTAAAATCCCTTTAAAGTTTCGTCTCATTTCACCCCTGCATCCCTATTCACCCCGTTTCACGGTACCATTGTGCTGTAAAACAAAATAATATTATTATTATGTAAATGAGGGCTTTGTATCATGTACAGTACCCTGCAAAAGTTATTTAACATTTTTCTACTTCAGCTGTCATGCCAGCACATTCTGACTTAAAATTCTAGTTCCAAATGATTGAACTGTACACTTTACTTATTTTTTTATTGACTGATTCATCTAACTATGACTTATAATAAAAAAATATTTAGGTAACCCCCATTTCTTTTTTAATCCTAATTTAGCATCACAGCTTGAGTAGAAAAAAATCAAGTAACTTTTGGAGGACTAGGTAAATGTACAGTCTCCAAAAGAGATAAGTAACCAGGGTCGTCGATATAGTTGAAATTTACTAAAAAACCAATGGATGTTTTCAAATGATATTTAATTTGATAAATTAACGGTTTGTTTTCTATTAAATAAGTTAAATTTTATTCGAAAATATCCATGAGTTTCTTAATCAACTTAAACTATAACCGACGACACTGTTTACTTATCACCATTTGGTGACCGTCCCTACTGACATAAATTGTACAGATCTTAGAATGTCCTTAAGAAGGGGTGCGTCTCATAACATATAAACTCATTTGGTCTAATTTCATTTTATTATCGTTCATAAGATATAATCAACGTGAGATATACCAACTGTTGATATAATTTCTTTACATATAACATTTATTTATTCTGAAACTTAATTAGTATAACGTTGTTTGATATAACGTTTATGTAATCGAAAATCATTTGTTCTAACGTTTAATATGTATATTATTTATTTAATCGAAAATCATTAGGTCTAACGTTTAATATATATAAAAAACGTCATTATGGTTAACACCCTGACTCGGATAGGTTAGGTTAGAAGGCTAAGGCGGGAGCGAAGCGGAGCGGAGCTCCCGCCTTAGCCTTCGTGGTAATTTTTTTTTAAACCACCCAGAAATAGGAGCCCCGCAAGGCGGGGCTCCATCGACCTATCTTAGCGCAAGTGGTAATCAGTTACTAGTTATGTTTAATATCTACTTAGCTTACTATTACCTATAACTACGATAGAACTTACAAAGAAATTATTTAAAAATAATACTAAATAAACTTACCCGTGTCTATTCAATTTTGCTTTGTGTGTTTAAGACACCTACTTAAACACACAAAGCAAAATTGAATAGACACGGGTAAGTTTATTTAGTATTATTTTTAAATAATTTCATCGTTTTAGACCAAATAAGTTTTATATCTTTTGAGTGGTATGTCAAACGATTTTATATTTAATGTATGTTATGTCAAACGATGTTATATTTAATGTATGTTATGTCAAACGATGTTATATTTAATGTATGTTATGCTTATAAAAAATAGTTATTTTAAAATTATATCAATCGTTCATTATATTAACTAATCGCTATATTAAATAAAATTATAGGTTCCGTTGTTATATGTTGTTAATATTAGAGATTTTGTTGTTATATCATTATATCATCTATTACTTACCCCATAAGAAGTGGGCCATAATTCAAGCATTACGTTCATGCATTTGGTAATTCTTTTTTTTTCACTATAAACATTTTAAACCTAGATGTCGTCTAATAGTGACCTTATTGGTGATGTTCTTCAGAAAGCTCAGGTGCGTAGTACTCGCAACCGGCGTGCGTGTATGACCAGATGTATGAACGTAAGCGAGGCAAAAGGATCGTAGCAGGTGGCATTCTGTAGTTTCTACCTACCTCCATGGGAAGAAGGCGTAAGTTTATGTATGTATGTATGTATATGGTCTTATTTAAAACTGCACGCCCCTCCACTGTTTGTTGCATACACATTTCAAACGTTTGTATAGAAATTTTAGTGGAGGGTCGATCTCTACCTGTTATAACAGCAAGTAATTCCGATCCAGCCTGTCCCTTGCTGCCCTCTCCCAGCGACGCCCTAAGCTGAGGCTCGTACCCCGTAGGGGGTTTAGCGAGTTGTCGCCTAGTTTGTAAGTTTTCTAAGCACTGGCTGGGGGCCTTAATTTATTAGGGCAACCACAGGCATGACCGGTTAAGCAGCCGACAACCTTCTAGTTTGACCTGCGAGAAGCCAACCACAGAAAAAAAAAAATAAGTGCCTACAGTTCCAAGCCATTATTACTTGGGTAGTTTTCCACGAACCCCTTACAGAATGTTTGAAGTGAACAATTATTTTCATTCTCATCCCTCCCGACCAAGTTTGAGTGTTCCTGTTAAGGTTTTGAACAAGTAGTGGTGAATACTCAGCTGTAGCCCGCCAAATTCAAATTTTCCTTGGTGTTTTGCAAATTGCAACTCTGTTTTACGTCGTATGTTAGATCAAAATGCAATTTGCGACTGCAGAAATGATATATTTACTGAATAATAATCATCAATTTCATATCAATCGTCAAACTTTTGTTCCACCTAAGAATTTTCATATGAAATATTGTGAAAGATTCATAGGTGGAACAAATTTCCAAAGTTTGACGATTGATATGCAACTTACAGTTATTGTTCAGTAAGTATATCATCCCTACAGTCACGAATTGCATTTTGATCAGTCAACATACGACGTAAAACAGAGCTGCAATTTGTAAAAAAACCAAATAAAATTTGAATTTGGCGGGCTACAGCTGAGGATTCACCTTGGATCTTGGTCTTGGATTGCACTCGTGTATTTTAAGAATAAAAATTGAACTGTCTCTTTGGTCAATGGTGCAAAGCACTGCCGATGAACATGGGGTCTTGAGTTCGATCTCTAGGTCCGGTAACGTTTATGTGAGTTAATATTTGTGTCCGCTTTACGACAAAAGGTTCGCTCTATTAATGTGACATATACAGGGTGTCCCAGAAATCGACCGACGTACTGTAAGTGGTGATAGCTTTGTTCACACCCTCCCAAAATAACAAAACATATGTTCCGTTAAATCTTATAGTTTTTAAAATTAATATAATTTATTAACAAAAGCATATTTGAGGAAAAAAATAAAATAATAATGAATTTATAAGTTTTTATGGAGAATCAAAGGTAATTACGGATAGAGTAATTATTTAATAATATTTCGATGGAAAAAGTTATTGGTTAAAAGATTTTATTTACACGTGAGAGTCAAAAGAATGACACATGGCGGTTATTTTGTTTTTTTTTTTTATCTAGTAGGTGTAATTCGAATACTAGAATAATAGATTTTGCGGAACATATGTTTTTTTATTCTGGAAGAGCTTGACCAAAGCTATCGCCACCTCGGTCGATTTGTATGTAGGTTCACAACTGTGTGTGTTTTTACCTACTACACCTCTGCCTACACCTTTGAGGTATACAGGCGTGATTACGTTACTGAATTGTAAACGTTTAAGTTTATTATACACGGTTACTCATACAGCAATAAAATTGTTTGTTTCACAATCATCATCAACATTATCATCACCAGCCTATATTCGTCCACTGCTGGACGTAGGCCTCTCCTAGTGAACGCCACTGAGCCCGGTCTTCGGCTCTTCTCATCCAGTCTCTGCCAGCCGCCGTCGCAAGTCGTCACTCCACCTGGCCGGCGGGCATGCCACACTACGTTTGCCTAAACGCGGTCTCCACTCTAGAACTCGTTTTCCCCAACGATTGTCGGTTCTGCGAAAGATGTGACCAGCCCATTGCCACTTCAGCTTGCTTAGTCTTTGGGCTATGTCGGTCACCTTGGTTCTCTGGCGGATCACCTCGTTTCGGATTTATTTGTTTATGATGTTTGTAAAATGTAATCTCTGGAAATATTGATACGATTACGAAAATTATTTCACTCATAAAAGCTACACTATTGACAAGTGCGATAAGATATTTAAATTAAATATTTTTTAATGTTGACGAGAACTTTCACGCGGACGAAGTCGCGGGTAGAAGCTATAGTCTAGTTACTTTCAAGTTATATTTTCAAGTGCATTCATTATACAATTGCGTGCAATAAAATCGACCCACCCCGTGGTCTTCGATTTGAAACAATATAATTCAATAAGGTTTACTAGCAATAACCTAATATATGGTATACTAAAACCTTCCTGAAAGTATGTAGATTACGTTAGTTAAAGAATTATCAAAGCTGATTTAAAGTTTATGAAAAAATCACGAACTTACAAACATGGGGGTTCGAATAAAGAACCTCCTTTTTTTTGAAGTCCATTAAATAATCAAGTTACATTTTCATTAAACGAACAGAAAGAAACAAAATTGAACTTTTGTCAATTTCATTGGCATAAAAAAGTCACGCACATTTTCCGAGCAAAAGTGAGTGATGAGGACATCTGAAGAATCGAGTCGATTTTGTCAAGAATATTCCATTTCCCCAAATATAGTGTATGTGCAAATAGACTGCACCTTACCAACCTTCATACAATATAATTAAATAAATTATATTCATTAAGATTTTTGAGATATCGTCTCTCAAATTGAGAGCACGGACGGGCAGATTTTTTTGCACGCAAGTGTTGAAGTAAGTAAGGTACCTGCTGATTGAATCGTTGAGCTGCACGATTACTGACAAATGCGTGCACTGACTGGACAGGTCCACTCAATATGTGTGATTTTTCCTCAAAAGACCATTTCAGACACAAATCTACATGATCTGACCAAGATTATGCTTCGACTTTAAAAGAAACTGTGACCTCTGAATTTGTTTCGGCGTTTCTTCTCAGAGTAGTCAGATAGGAAACGCCGACCTCATCTAGTTTTTAAAATATGATTGACGTGTAAACGTGTTTGTACAAACCTACTTACAGATTTTTTTTTTATTATTTATCATTTTAACTACTCTGTCACCTCTTTAGATAATAACTAAGCCCGTATAGTTTGCATTTATAACTTAAACCCGATAAAAGATACATTGATAACTGAACTAAACCATAGTCAGACTTCAGTGAAAAGCCGACAAACCCAAACTCCAGTACAACTTCAAATAACTTCGGGCTTTCAACAGACAAACTAACCTTTACTGTTTTAGCTACATACTATTTATTTGTGTATATTAAGAACTCAAAACAATTTATACCTTAATATGTCTTATTTAGAATTGAAAATCGTTTGGCGTTCCAATCCTCTAAAATTGACTTTGGCTGAATCAGGTATTTGAAGTGCAGCTTTATGGCTATTGAGTTAAAGTTGAAAATTGTGTGATTTAGATTGTACCCAAAATTGGGTTTATTTAAATAGCAAAGTTTTGTCAAAGGCGCCGGTTCTCTGATTTTTAGGCTAATTTAATGTATTAATCAGGTTGTGTGAATAATGTTTTTGAATTAAATTAGATGAATCCCTTATTGTTTTGAGCTAGCAATCTCTTCTTCTTCAGGCTATAGACAAGGCATTTTTATGAAGTGACAAAGAGGTGTTTTGACAACAAAAGTGTTGCCAGTCAGCAACGTTGATAGCGGAACTGCATGACCTCCAAAGCGATTTTACATAACACGTATTAGTGACAGCAAAAGTGACCTCTGCACTGCCGCCGACGACGCCGTGGAAGTGGCGAAGTTCTGGGCCAACAAGATCTGAGAAAAGTTGTGCCAGCGACACAAAGACGGAGACATAAAAATGTGGAGAGCAACCCCATGTTTTTTAGCTTAAAAACTTATTGTAAACACTACACCATACACACATCATAATGTTTATTTTTCTCGTCTGACATGACAGTTGTCACATTCGTTTCGGTTATTTAACTTATTTTTGTAAACTTCTCGCACACAATAACGTACAAAGGCGCACTTAATGCCTCAGACATTCTCTAGCAGTCAACCAAGGGTGGTGTAGAGATAAGATGGCAGGTGCTTAACAGGCGTTAATAATAATAAAATAATAAATAAAAAGTTAACTTATTTTATTATACATAAAATAGGTACACAAGTACATAAATAGGTTATAAACTTATAATTTATAATACACATACATACATTACTTTAATATATATATAAACTTGTAAATATGTATATATATATATACAAATTTAAGGGAAAGAGGTGATTGAGATGACTGCGCTATTTATTTTGAAAATAATCGTTCGTCATAAACAACAAACGACGAACACATGACCATGATTAACAAAAACATACATTTACTTATCTACTATATTTACAACACAAATAATATCTATGTACATAATATATGTAACAATAGTAATAAATATTTTCACTCCACAACAATAAATCTAATTATCGATTGTACAATATGTGAGCAAATCCGAACGTGCATTCAGCCGTATAATGGATGAATCGGCGGGATCTCATGGCGGCATGGAGAGTGCGACTGTCGCAACCCAGCGCAGGGCACGCCACAATTGCGGCGGTAAGACCCCTCTTTGAGGAGTGGCTTGAGAGGCGCCACGGCGTCCTCACCTTCCGCCTGACGCAGGTCCTCACCGGACATGGCTGTTTCGGGAGGTTCCTGTTTCGGATAAGGCGGGAGGAAACGCCCGGGTGTTACCATTGTGTGGATCGACCGGAGGACACGGTGGAGCATACGGTGGAGGTCTGCCCGGCTTGGGCGGAGCACCGCCGTGTCCTCGTGGCGGCGATCTGCGGCGGCGACCTCTCGCGTCCGGCCCTGGTTCAGGCCATGGTACGGAGCGAGAGGGAATGGGAAGCCGTCACCTCCTTCTGCGAAGCAGTAATGCTCGCGAAGGAGGAGGCGGAGCGCGAAAGGGAGAGGCAATCTTTGCGCCCTCGCGCCCCTAGCCGCCGCAGGAGGAGGAGACACCCTGGGCGTCGGGAGTCGATTGCCGACTCCCGGCCACCGTAGGCGCGGGCTTGCGGACGGCGAGCAACGGGCAGCTCGCCGTCCGGTAAGGACCAGGCCCGGTTCGACGGCGCGTCGTGTTCCACGCGCGCTTCAAAGAGATGTCAGCAAAATAGACGGGGTCCGATAGGACCGATGCCTGCCGGGGCTGCGGATTGTTCGAAAGAGTTACCGTGGCCCTGGCGCACAGGCAACTGAAGGAACACGGGTGGGTTTTAGTCAGTAAGAGTCTGACACGCCCTTCCGCTCCGCCCAGAGCGGGAGAGGTCATTTGATGATTTACCACCCAAAAAAAAAATTAAAAAAGAAGCCGTATAATGGATCACATCTTCGGGCATTTGAGCTACACGATGAGGGTCCAGTCATATCTCTATGATGGTTATTTTCTCATCTCATCTCATCGGCATGGTCCTCACATGACTTGATCCAGATTATGCCAGGACTTGTACAGATACGTATTTCCAGAAATAAATCATTTACAATTTAACCTAGTGGGTCACAATAAAAATGAATATTGGCAGTGTAGTTAAAATCAAAAATCAAAATCAAAATATTTTATTTCACATAAACCTACATGGGCTCTTATGAAACTTCAGAAGCTAGGTGCATGGGTCCAAATGGTTGTTTTCTATGGAGACGAGCCGGCAAGAAACTCCACGGTTACTCTCTTAAAAATAAGGGGTTTTTGCAATGTTTCAAATTACAGTGTTGATAGGTATGGGAGGACAGTGTAGGCCTGTCAACAAGTAACAGGCACTCAACAAAATATAAAAGGGCTACAAATCTACAGTCTACAAGTAAGGCTTACAACGGTCTCACAGTCTCAAAATATAGAAGTTGAAAGTTGTTGAAAGTTGTAGTTGAAAGATGAATATTTTTTATCGGTATACCAATAACTTTGTTCGACTGTACTTAAAGTAATTATTCAAAGTGTGTGACACAATCGTAAATGCACTTATGTTATTGGTACTCTAATACAGCAATATAGACTTATGAATTCGTGTAATATTACTTCATGTAATGACAAAAATATAATTTTGTGTACAAATAACCACTCTATTTCTACTCAACTCCATTATAATAACTCCTGAATGCTGCCGATATGATCGACAATTTATACAGAAGGGGAAACTTGATAACCCCGAATAAATACTTCCGGGATAAGGTGATAACCCGGACATTGGCTCCAAGTGTTGGCCCAAACAGTTGGAGCAATTTCAAAGCGAAAAAAGTGCTCTATTATCAGTAAAATCTTAAGCCAAAATTGGCCCAATTTTGAGATCAATATTTGGAGATGGCGTTGTGCATATAAAGAGGAAAGAAGTAATCTACTTTTCCAGTAATCCCAATTTTTATTAGTACAGGATTTTAGGTTCTTTGGCGTAGCGTGAGTATACGATCCAGTAATTTGTACCATTTGCGGCTTTGCCACGTAAAAGTCGGGCGTAAATGAGTCACGAGCTCGCGATAGTAAAAGCGTAAAAAACTCGGAACACTTTTTTTTTGCTCAAATACGGACCGTGAATATTAACACTCTGTAACGGAAATTGTGAATTATGTCAACAGCCTGTATAAATTTTATCGGTAAAGTTAATGTTTTTTTTACGGTTTTTATTGTGTGGTAACCGTCAAATATGGTGGTTTATATTAATTGTCTGAACTGTTTTATCGTTATAGGTAAATATCACGCTAAAATATACAAATTTATTTATATTGTGATTTTAATTCATCTTTGTTGAAGGTATAATTATCACCTCCATTAACTAACACTGGCTAGATAGAAAACTGTCTAGAAAGTTGACATTATAGTTTTGTACGAGACTCCATGGTCAGAAAAACAAGGTCTGGCATTCCGGGAGTGACACATTTTTACGTCACTATCCAGTTGCCACTTTATTGCATAAACACGAATTATGGAAACATTTTCAGTCACCATTCTGTTAAAAATATATATATAAAAAGCATTTAAATTGTCGTTTCGTTTTTCTAATCAAACGAAACAATTCAATTTAAATATATACCAACGTAATTATTAGTTAAAACCTCATTGTTTTATCGGATTCGCACAGGTAACAAAGGCGGCTGGGGAGTTATTATTACACACTACTGGTAACACAGCGGTGATGACGTAGGCTTGTGTCTCCCACGTAACCTCTGTGTCTCGAAATGCTATATCTAGCGAAGTATATTATTATACCATGAGAGACTCCATCTTTCCAGATTGTTCTTTGATAAACCTTTATACATTCCTAATAAATGCTTAACAGTATTTCCTGTGTTTTCGCTCTGCAAGCCCTGACAACATTGTCAATCTTTTAACGTTTTGAATACGAGGCTTTTGGCTACTTTTTATTAGTGTATGTATTTTGTCTAGTTTTTTTTAAATGTGCGTCTCGTTTGTGCAGAATAAACAATTTTTATTTTCTTTCTTTTCTTTTTCTAAACCTCTCCAACAATTTCTGGTAAAAACAAGTGATGTTATAATGGTTCCGTTTTTGGAACTCAGTTCCTTATCGCACGTTATACTCTGCTCACTTGGCGAATAAGAGTTAGACCGAAAATAGTGTAACATTTTGACTGCCATGACACTTTTGCTGTACGTAGTATGTTCCATTTCTTTTTTCATTTAGTTGCTCTCAAACGTTGTTAATTTATGTTCATTGTGCCTGTTGTTATCATTTTTTTTTTCATTTAGTGACTCTCAAAAGTTGTTAGTTTATTTAATTGTGCCTGAAGTTATTTTTTTTTTCATTTAGTAACTCTCAAATCTTGTTTATTTATTTAATTCTGCCGGTTGATATTTTTTTTTTATTAATTAATTCTGATACATTACTAGCTTTTGCCCGCGGCTTTGCCCGCGTGGATGTTGAAAATATCCCACGGGAACTTACTACCGGGATTTAAAGTACCTACCCTATGCTTCAATCCAGGTTATAAAGTATCTGTGTGTCAAATTTCATCCAATGTTTACGCAGCGCATACTATTTTCACCAATAGAAAGGATGATTCATTACTGGCAGTAATGAATCATTCTTTCAATAGGTGAAAACCGTATAAAAATCCGTAAAAAAAAAAAATACTGTCCAAACCTGTCACGGTTCATGAGATACAGGTCACTGACAGACAGATGGACGGACAGCGGAGGTTTAGCACGGCACGGAACCCTAAAAAAGTATTAGGTATCCAATGCAATTTCTTACACAAATCAGCAAAAATCCGAACTCAACTGACATAAGAAACAAATGAACGATTTCTTATCACTCGAATCTGCTGCGAAACCCCAAAAAATAATAAACCATTGAACCCAACGATGTTTTCGTCGGACTTGCTCTAACAAACAAATAAGAAAAGTTTTCGTTCTGCTCTGTAAGTAGAATGTCGTTAAGAGATGAGTTGGACTGCTGATTGACCTTCAATTCTGGGGTTTTTATTGACTCATTCACAATAGTGCCTATACAAAGATTGACCTCTGGCAGGATTGATAATGTTAAAGTTAAATAAAAAAACAACTAAGAAAAAACGCTGTAAAAGATCGCTTTTAACGATCAGATCGCTCATGGTGTCACCCTATGTACAATTTCTACATTTCTATCTGTAATTTTATGGTATAAATAAAGAGTATTGTGTTCTATTCTATTCTAAGAAATAAAAGCAATCTAAATTATAAATTTAAAAAAAACAACTAAGAAAAAAATCGCTGTAAAAGATCGCTTTTAGCGATAACACCGCCCATTGTGTCACCCTGTGTAAAATTTCTACATTTATATCTGTAATTTTATGGTGTACATAATAAAGAGTATTCTGTTCTATTCTATTCTAAGAAAAACAAGGAATCTAAATTATAAATTAATATGATGCATTGTTTGTGAAGAGAAAATAAATTATATGAATTTGAATTTGGAATCGTGTTGCATTAAAAGCCGCGAAAGCAGTAGATCGATGCTTTCGAGATGTGGTGTTAGCGGAGGCTACTTGGTATACCTTGGACCGCCATGAGAACGAATGAATCCATACTGGAGGAACTCACGTTCACCTAAGCATGGTCTGGAAAGTCTTATGATACTAGACCGAGTGGATGACAAACACGCTCACGGCAGAGCACCAACAAGATGGTCAGACACGATCAAGAAGGCTGTTGGATGCAGCATTTACTGAACGGTCCACACTGCAGAAGACCGCATAACTTGGAGACGCGTCGTTTGTGGTCGCGATCCTCAACATTAATAATAATAATAAATAAAAATCTTTATTCATACAAAAACCTTTGAATTGCTTAAGACTAGGATACATAACTTATTTAAGTAAAGGCCATACGGATAAGGTAAACCCTGACTCCTAAACTAGGTAATCCTGTGACTTAGGAGTCATTGACATTGAAAGAACGACAAACAAGAAATAAACAGATGTAATTTTTAGCTGAAAGGCTAAAAACCATACTTATCGACCAATCAAGGTTAAGTTTCGCTTGTCGTAGTCAGTTCGTGGATGGGTGATCATCCATTTCATACCAAGACCTCTCCGTGCCTCGGATAACACGTCGCCGTCGGCCCTGGCAGCCATTCGTAAATCTTTGACAGTCGTTACGGATAGTAAGAAGACCGAATCTCTGACAACCAGTCGTACCGAGGATAAGCGTGTCACCCATCACCAATCGTTTTAACTGGGTTGTAAAGGTCAGATAGGCTGTAGCTCCATGGACAATACTGCTATTCAACTGCATCAGGTTAGACTAGAAGCCGACCCTAAAAAACTTTTGTAAAGGCAAGCCTTTACAAAAGATCAAGCCATTTCAAGCGATCTCATCATTTGCCAAGGCAGATGATGAGATGAATGAACGAAACATGACAAGGATTCCGTGCAGGGTTCTGAAGAGGTATATAAGACATTAATATTTCGCCAGTTATATTAATTTAAGTCCCAGGAAAAAGGCAAACCTATCCTAACTTCCTGATCCTAACTTCCTAACTTAATATTATAAATGCGAAAGTAAGTTTTTTTTTTGTTTGTTACCTTTTCACGCCTAAACCACTGAACCGATTATCCTGAAATTTTGCATATACGTTGTCAGGTGTACCGAACGTACACTGTAGGGAACCTTTCATCTCGAAAGAAAGTACTGTTCCCGAGGAAAACAACAATAATGTTCTTATGATAATAGATGGCGCCACGTGTCTTTCGAATCATGATTGAATTATGTAACCCGAATTGATAGTCAAAGTCTAAATTACCGCGAACGATGCTGCGGGCAAAAGCTAGTCTATAACAAATCCATAAAATAAGCTTACTTATGCCTGTGTGGTATTTTACGACTACCTTCATATTAACACAACAAAAACTTCCAGCCAGACATTCGTTCAAAGTTACATCACGTTACATTTGGGGTGTTGGCAACAAGATTTATAGAACTGTTTGTTTCTTAGAAAATAAGTTGGGAAAAACATGCCTAAAATCTGTACAAATACAGGGTGAGATTGAATAGATCCGTCAAATTAAAATATATAAGAAAATAAGAAAAGAAAAGTGGCAAAAGTGTGGCAATGCCGCCAGTCTCTTGGGTACATTACCAGTCGACAGCGATGCGGAGGAATTTTTTGACGCCATTTTTTAGTTTGTTAATAGTTTTAGTTAGGTTAGGTTAATTAATTAGATATAAGTTGTTATTCATGTACTCAATTAAATTTAACTTATTTAGTTCCATTAGATAAATATATCAGTTTTCAGAAAAGAAAAGAAAATTAAGAAAAAAGTAAGAAGAAAATTTAGAGCATGTCATTCTGCCGACAGAAAGGAAAGGGATGCATATACGTGCGCATAGGCAAGCGATTTGGCAACGTCGTCGTTGCGCGCCCTTTTTTCGTAGGAATGATCAAAATTAGATAAATGACTGCTAGCTCAACGCGTTGCCAACTTGCTTCATCTTGTAAACTCTGCGATGAATGGATTGCTCTTTGGGCGCGCGCTAAAGTTGATTCTTTCTCTTCTGTGGTAGTGCCGTCTTTGTCTAGAAGTTATTTTAAAAGGTTTTTAGCTTGACCGTTTTTTTCATTTTTTATACTTTTTGTAATATTGTTTGCACGATTTGCAAAAAAAAAAAGAACAATGGCGAATTCTTATTTGAAATAAATTTGAACGTCTAAAAGTGACACATAAACGAAAGAAATTAAATTTTATCAATCATCTGCGTTTTTTTTAACTATCGTATTGTCTAGCTAAGGCCGAGTAAAAAAATAATCTTTAATGAAAAAATAATTTGACTACTTCGTTCTAAAAGGTTAGGAAATTGTTGGTTGGATTATGGTTTAGTATTGCCATTTTATATTTATTTTCATAAATAGTAGGTATAGCGTAATTGTCGTGGTGTTGTTATAATTTTTAGTTTGTTATTATACATATTAACATGGAGTAAATGAATAAATAGCACATTAATTTTCTTGTACCTATATCTAAGCTTATTCTGTGTTCTTCTTAGATACGCATATTGCACTGAAGTGGGAAAATTATCAAATGTTGTGGCAATTCTGAACTTTAAAGACTAGTATCTATTTAAAGTCTTAAAAAAATATAGCTTGGTTGTTGTCATTGACAACCGTTGACAGTTTACAACTCTTGACCAGAAGCTTGCGCTCTGTCCTGTGTTGTTCAGAAATTCAACACTGAATATCTATTAATCTCCGCCTTCTCTAACAAAACATCTTACACAAACTAGCTCAGAAAATGACGCTGAGTTTAATAATATATTTTTCATTAAAGACGTAGGTAATAATTTAATTTCAAGTAAAACAATGTATGTGAAGCTGCCAGTGTTCTTTATAGAGTTTAGAATAATAAAAAAATCACCATCCCTATTACTAAAATTAAGTGGTAGTGGGTGGGGCACATCGTTTGCAGAAAAGATGGCCGATAAGACTGTAGCGGCATCTACATTGCCACATGCGAGCTACGCACCACACTGATGTCACGCAAAATCCTGCATCGCGCAAGCAGAGTTTACCGCGGATAATAATATATACAACGTCCCGACATCAATCGTCGGGCAACGCCCACCAGATACAATACCCGTCTGGTCGGAGGTTCCTCCCTTTTCTATGGAGGTATGAGTGAACTTTACACCCTGTTCCTTATACCTCTCTAAGACCAAAATATTCAGGAGTTGTGACCGCGTCCTGAAAGGTACAGTGTAGTTTTGCGGAGAAGCCGCAAAAGTAAGAAAGCTGATTAATGACTTCGATATAGTTTGTTATGATCATTTGCCACCGCTTTCGTCTTCGACCTTGTGGTTCCAAAACTTGGAAAGCCTTTGAAGGTTCTTTGGCATTTTTTGCGGGCTTATGACCTAGTTCACAAAGTAAGGCCCATCTTCCACGACGCTAATCTACACTACTTTTGAGAAATATACAGCGTTTTTGACAACTAAAATTGTCAAATACTTGAAAAAATGACAGATTTTTATGACAGCCATGAAAGTTTATGACGGAACGCTGTTCTAAGATGCCGTAGCTTAACCCCCATATTCTATCTAAGTCGTAAGCTCGGAGTTACTCGACTCACAACTCTGTCGAGGAGATCTCAAGGTGTGCCTCGGAAGACCCTCAAAATCAGTATCCATAGCCGTCCGATTAAGGAAATTATGAGGTCCCTCGAATGAGTGTGAGTCTAGGTGATACGTCACAAATACGTCATTATTTGGAAGAATGCTTAAAACTAAGAAATTAATAAATTAGTAAAGCGGCTTACACTTGGATTATGGGTGGAATTGGCAATCCACGTCTGTTACCACTAAATCTTGAAACAATAGCGGTGGCAAGAAACTCATCACAAAATCTTTAGTAAAGCGAAATCTAATTTTAAATTAACTTTCATCATAAAACTCAATTGGATTTTCTACATGTCGTAAATTGCGTCACAATGTCTAATCGTAAGGATTATCATATAAATATTCAAAAAACTCTTCAAAAGACATTATGAAAATCGGATAAAATACGCGTTTTTGGGTTACTGGTTTGACTTAGAATATGGGTGTAAGACTGCCATCAGTAAGTAATGTTATTCTATAAACATAACTTCGAAATTCGAACGGTGTGTATCCGCGATGATTAACTCTAAAACAGCGAAGCCACAAGAAAAAAAAAAAAAAACTCGAGAACAAATGAGTTTGCTTTCGAATTGTGTGCGCTCACTTGAGTGAGATTCCAAGTGAACTTTACAGAAAAGCATTACATCTTACAGAGCGTTCTACAATCTAAGCTTACTGGCCATTTGCTATGAAATATTTCTTCTAAATCTTTTAATATTTTCAAAGACTGCATGGAAGGGTGTGTCGTTTTGAAATATGAAGCTGGCTGCTCGCCACATTCGGTGGCCGTGTGAAAGATTTCGAAATAGTTCTAACAAAGTTCCTATCTTCCTTTTAAAAATGTTTCTGGATGTTTAAGCGAAAATTATTAGAGGTGTTGCAGTAAAAGATTTCTTGTGAAAAATAACCTAGAGTTTTTTTTTTATTTACGACAATTAGGTAACTACTTTTTCTTTTTTATAAAAACTAGCCACCCGCCCCGGCTTTGCACGGGTGCAATGTACATACTAATGTGGTGTCAGTGTGGAGTGATTAATAATAGAATAGAATAGAATACTCTTTATTATGTACACCATAAAAATTACAGATATAAATGTAGACATTTTACACAGGGTGACACAATGGGCGGTCTTATCGCTAAAAGCGATCTTTTACTGACAACCTTATATTAATATTATGTTACTAAATATATAAAGAAAGGTAGCGATCAAGCCGCTTTTAGCATACAATCAGCAATTGTATATTGGATTGATTTATATTCACGCGCCGCGCCCGCCGGCTGCTGCCTCCCGGGACGGACATTTGGCCCTACGGCCGCTCTGCGCCCGCATTATAAATCTCTGATATTTTCTAAGATATTAATTTTAATTATACACGCTCTAAAGGGCAATTTTGATCTGCATTAAATGCACAACGTATCTAAAGTATTTAATTGGAAACAAAGTAATACTGTATTGTTTAAAATAGCTGAGTAAATAACCCATATTTTTTTTGTAACATTTAAAAGATAAAAATGGTTACTATGGGTTATCCTTAGGAGATAGACATACCATCGCGGACTTTTTTGTAGATCTTTTTAAGATCTACAATTACGTAGTACATTATTTTGATATATCTCGTAAGGTTTAGCCAGCGTTTGCAATGTAAGCGCACAAAAATATGTTTTTTACGACATCACATTACAAATCTTTGAAATTCTCGGCTTTTCTCTACTATAATATGCATATATTATACATATAAACCTTTCTCTTGAATCATTCTGTCTATTGATGAAAACCGCATAAAAATCCGTTGCGCTGTTTAAAATATCTAAGCGTACAGACAAAAAAAGCGACTTTATTTTATAATATGTAAAGATGATACACATAACACTTCCGAAATAAACTCTCTAAACCAAAATCCGTTGCGTAAATTAGAAGAACTACACGGTCACACAGACAGTGTTTACTCCCGAAGCACGAAATCTGTAGTTTTGGCCGAAGAGACGAGCATTTCAATCTGCGTAACACCTACGGACATGATTAGTTCAAAGCTTGAACTAAGAATGAATCACAACACGATTTGACAGACTACTCCCGATATGTATATGCCCGTCCGAAAAATTAATTTGACTCTTCTTTTGACGGATCACCTACTTTCGGACGGGCCCCTATCTTCATTGACGGTCTTAGAGAGTGGGCCCCCAGACACGAAAACCAATGAATGTATAATATGTATAGGTTGCTATAGATCTAAATATAGATAAAAAATACAGTGATATCCATAGTATAAATACTAGGAACAAACACAAATTTGTTGTACCTACAACAAGGCTCAAGAAAATAGGTGGCTCATTCAGATGTCAATGTATACGCTTTTATAATAAACTTCCAAGCCACGTTCAAGATCTAAGCCTTAATAAATTCAAATCATTCATTAAACGTAAGTTGTGCCAGAAAGCCTTTTATACCGTTAAAGATTATATTGAGGACAAAAAGGCTTGGGATTGAGTTGCTCCAATTTTTTTTGCATACTGAATGTTTTTTTTGTTATTTTTATTTTTGCTATTTTTTTTCATTTGTATTTTACATAAACTTTGACATTTGATAATTATTACATATAGAATGACATGACAATTTACTTTCTGAAGTATAACATTATTATCAAATTATTGTGAATGTGAGAACTATGTGCGTCAGTTTTTTTTTTTTTTCGCTTTCTCAGGTAGTTTCAATGATGATCTGGCAGTTTGAGTGCTTTATGCGGCCTACCCAAAAGTCCTTTCTTTGGTATTGTTCGTCTAATGGTTGAGCTCCTTAAGTTCTGAGTTGAGCTTCACGATTACTGACAAATGCTTGCACTGACTGGACAGGTCCACTCAAATCTGTATGGTTCTTTCCTTAAAAGACCATTTCAGACACCAATCTTACATGGTCCTCAAATGATCTGACCAAGATTATTTCAGGATTTTTTATACCTGTTGGCATTGATGAATTTTTAGAAATATATTGACATGAATATTTACTTTGTAAAATAGTATATTATTTTAATTATTGTGAATGTAAAGACTATGTAGATCATTGTTTTATTTTTTTCTTTCTTGATTAGTTTTAATCATAGTCTGGCAGTTTGAGTAATTTATGCGGCCTACCCAAATGTCCTTTCTTTGGTATTGTTCGTCGAATCGTTGAGCTCCTTAAGTTTTGAGTTGAGCTGCACGATTACTGACAAATGCGTGCACTGACTGGACAGGTCCACTCATTCTGTGTGGTATTTTTTCCTCAAAAGACCATTTCAGACTCAAATCTACATGGTCTTCACATGATCTGACCAAGATTATGTCTGGACTTTAAAAGAGACTGTGACCTCTGAGTTTGTTTCGGCCTTTCTTCTCAGAGTAGTCAGATAGGTAACGCCGACCTCATCTAGTTTTAAAATATGATTGACGTGTAAAAGTGTTTGTACAAACCTACTTACAGAAATAAAATCATTTATCATTTATCTATATTGAAAATTCGTTTGCTTTTTGCAACGACGCAGTTACTCATATTTGTTGTTCGATTCGCACTGTGTGTGTGTGCGTGTGTGTATGTGTAAGGGTGTGTGTATGTATGTATGCCTGTGTGAGGATGTGTGTGTGTATGTGTGGGGGTGTGTGTGTGTGTGTGTGTCCACCTAGCGTTTTCCCAGCTATGTAGGTTGGGGTCGGCTTTCAGTTTAAGCAAATCCGGCTGAATATGAACATGTAACATGAAACGACTGCCATCTGACCCTCACAGCCCAATTACTGGTTGATATTTTAAGATCGGGCTGGTTTTTAAACAGTTTCTAGAGAGCGCATTACACCTAAGTTTTATATTCATGTAACTATTGACCGTTCCTATGACAAGGTGCCAAAGCCATGACTGACCCTCTGGTAGATAAATACACTACAAAGTGAAAAATGTTTTAATAAATAGAAAATTTAACACTGGCCACAATAATTATGTTAGTTTAAAATGTTGCCACTAGATGGCGCCTCGTTTATAAATTATCTGTAGCTCCGGTGTTCTTGCTAAAAGCAAATGTTATGTGCATATATATTAAAATAAGTAAGAATAAATAAATTGTTTCTCTGAAAACCAAAACCTAAACCAACAAAAAATGACTATAATTTCGGAAGTCGGTGACAAAAATAGAAAATATAAAATACAGACTTAAAAAAACTACCGACTTCTTAGTAAAATCGTCGTTTAGGAATTAGTAGGTCCTGGTAGGCTCTTGTAGGGTCTACCAGGGTAGGCCCTGCACCAATTCAGTCCACTACTTGCTATTTAAACAACAGTGACAGGAAATTTTATAACATCATCAACATACACAAAGTGGATGAAATACGAATTATCGAAGCTAATAAAAAACTACCAAAGCAAAATAATAAAATTCGTCTGAGTTATATAGATGGATAGGCAGCAAGATCCTATTTTTCAATGATAGCAACTTTAAATGCGGTCTGTCAATGTCAAATCAACTTCATTATTAGACTTAATAAGTTTGTAGCAAAAACAGCAACATCTAATTTAAAATGACCGTTGAAATTATAGGTTTGCAGCAAAAACAGTAATTTCCAATAGTAAGTGCCTTGTTTTGAAAGCAATAATATTGTCCTCCGCCATTTTGGTTTATCGGTATATGACACATATTCACGTGCGAGCTTCCTCTACCAAATGAATTGATTTTTTGAAATCCGTCCATAATTGTTGAAAATAAACATAGACGAATGTAGAACCTCCATCTTTTTTTAAGTCGGTTAAAATGGGGTGGTGTTATTCACCCTATTTGGAATCCTAATGAATGGCATGAAGACCACGTTTTAAAATTATGATGAAATAATCCACAAATTGACAGCAACAAGCGTAGCTTAATCTCACAGACTATTATTTATCCGTTAAACTATTTGGTTCAATAATAAAATGTTTATATTCAATAACTTTTTATTACCTTGCATAGATAACTTGGTCAAAGCGGCTTGGCACTGCATTCCTTGGCAACCGAATGCGATAGTTTCCAATAGCGTAGACTACTATCAACTATTTTGAATATAATTACGCATAAATTGGTTAGCACTTTTATTTGCGCTGGATTTTTTGTTCAATTGTGTAGACTACTATCAACTATTTTGAATATAATTACGCATAAATTGGTTAGCACTTTTATTTGCGCTGGATTTTTTGTTCAATTGTGTAGACTACTATCAACTATTTTGGGTATAAGTACGCATAAATTGGTTAGCACTTTCTTTTGGGGTTTGTTTGGTTCGGATTTAGTCAGATTAATTATTTGGAGTTCTATAACTATGTTTATTTGTAGAAACTAAGTTTAGTATTTGAAAGAGGCTGATATGTAGGTTAAGATTTTATGCCAGCCATCACCAAATTAAAAACTGAAACTCAATTGGCACAATAGTAGGCTGAGAGATTAGTCAAAGAAGCAGTTTTTTCAGGTATACAAATACGGGATTTATTACCAAGTTATTCGAAAATATGAAGTAAAAGAAAAATAATCAATTTATCTTGGAAGGAACATTTTAACGAATGATCTATAAAAGAATCTGGTATAAAAGTATACAGAGTGAATCTCCTCCTACACCTTGGTTCTCCGGTTCGAAACTGAGGCGCTGTCAAATTGTTACTGCGCATCGTTTGAGGTCAGGACATATTCCAATAAAAAACTTTGCTTATCTCATGCGAAAATTGGATTCTTCTAATTGTGAGGTGTGTGTTAAAATAGAGGATGCACATCATGGAATGAGTCATATATACGGACAAAAGAAAAGCACTTCTCAACTAGTTAAAATTGTTGGTAATGGATGTTGGAATGTTCCATGGTATTTTAGCTAAGCCTACTTCTGAAGCAGCAAAAATATTATGTACTTACTTTTTTATTAGGTACTAAATTAGATTAAGTTAAGTTTTTTGTGACTAAGATTAGTTTATATAGTTCAGGAGTAAGTTGTTCTTTGTAAAAGCACGATAGGATTGACATCGGCGCATATGTGTATAAAAATCCCCTAAACAAATAAAGATTTAAAAAAAAATTGGCACAGTGATAGAGCAACTTACTGTCTTCTGCACTACAAATTAATTCATGATTTATCAATTAGATCTCCTATTTGAAAACCAGCACTGTTGCATTTCTTAATAATACTGCCTGCTTAATAGTTGCGTTGTCTTTTGAACTTGGATGGTAATTTTTATCTCTCAATCACCGTGAAGTTCAAACTTGTTCCTATTTCATGGTGCACTGAATGTAAAATTGTTATGTCTTCTTCAATTCAATTCAATTCAATTCATTTATTTCAGATAAATTACAATCTTTAATTATAAATCCATACATGTTTTATTTTTAAATAATATAATATAATAAGAATAAGAATACAAGAAATAGACACACAACAATGCATTGTCGTGTGTCTACTTCCTGTATGGAAACATTGGATCAGGACCGCACTACTCGCACATGTAGTTTTGTCCAATGCTCCATGAAGGAGCAATCCACATCCATTCTCTCTGCGATGAGCTTCAGGAAGCTGTTGGGGCTGCCTCGTATGCGGCGCATCAGAGACGCTATTCTTTTGCGATGTATCGCTTGAAAGCCATCCACTTGAGCGTCTGCAAACATACCTGATGCGCTACAAAAGCGTGGCAACCGCATCAACATCCTGAACGCATTATTGTATTGGACACGCAGGGCACTGTAAGTCTTCTGCGTATGCCTCACCCATAGGCTGCAAGTATAAAAAGACTGACAGTACGCCTTGAATAAAGTTATTTTTACCTGTGCAGTACAGCGTGCAAACCTACGGGCCAGCATATTAGCTCTGACTGACAGTGCCCTGCGTTCCCTTTCCACATCCACGTCATCTGTGAGGGCCTCGGTGACCCAGTGGCCCAGGTACTTAAACTGCGCCACTCTTTTGAGAGCACTGCCTTCCAATGTAACCGGAGGTACGGTGTCATAGCTCTTCGTACCAGACTTGAACACCATCACCTCACTCTTGGTCGTGTTATACCTGAGCCCATGGGCCTCCGCATAGCACTCGCATATCTTTATTAAGCGCCTGAGGGCACTGATCGATGGGCTCAGCAGCACCATATCGTCGGCGTAACTTATATTGTTAACAAAAACTCCATCAATCGAGCAACGCGGATACTGATATGTTTTAAAATATCACACAGCACACTTATAAAAGAAAGAAAGAAAGAAAGAAAAATATTTTATTTGGGACGCGCACAGGAAATCCAAACAAAATTTTTTATAAAATTAATAATAAAAATATACAAAAAAGGGTGCATTTAAAAGTAACAATAAAACATACAACATAACAATAAAATTAAAAGTAAAAATAAAAGACCTGTGCGAGGCCAAAAAGTCTCCTATCTCAGCATAATGCTGCGGTATTTAAAAAATAAGTGAATACCGCAACGCTGGTATTCTGATAGGGCCCGCTTATCACACAAGTAAAATGTTTCTTTCTGTTCCTAAAACTATTCCAAGCCAAGTCACTGCTAAAAACTACACGGCACTAACCTGATGGCACAACTAGTGCCGTCCTCTTCATCTTCCCTCTTTTTCCTCCTCCGCCGTATGTACAAGTAGGCGGCCACGGCAAATAAGATGGCAGCCGCTCCACATCCCAGGATTATCACCAGCACTACTGTACGAGTCTTCATTGTGATCTGTTGAAGAAGGTACAAGGATTAGTGTCTTCGGAAATTTAGGTCTTAAGTTTTGTTATTTTGCGTAATTAAATTAATATTTTAGTAAGAAAATATATGTATATATAATTACACCAAAAACTAAAACATAGAGACACGGTAGTGGTAGATATACATTATGTATTGTAAAAAAAACTGGCCAAGTGCGAGTCGGACTCGCGCACGAAGGGTTCTGTACCATTACCTATAAAAACGGCAAAAAAATCATTTCTGTTGTATGGAAGCCCCCTTAAATATTTATTATATTTTGTTTTTTGTATTCGTTGTTATAGCGGCAACAGAACTACATAATTTGTAAAAAATTTCAACTGTCTAGCTATCGCGGTTCTTGAGATACAGCCTGGTGACATACAGACGGACGGACAGACGGACGGACAGACAGCGAAGTCTTAGTGATAGGGTCTCGTTTTTACCCTTTCGGTACGGAACCCTAAAAAATGGACTAGTATCATTAACCAGGGAGAAAACAGAGGAATACGTTAGTATGGAATGAATGAAATGAATGAATGGTTCTTCTCCATAGGTACCTACTACGCTTTAGAATGGGCAACTAGCTTCATCTTTCTGACTGACCGACCCCTTGACAATTCAAAAGTGCCTATAATTGGTTTATTTGAAATAAATACTTTGAGTTTGAGTTTGAACGCCAAAAATTACGTGTCCGCGTTTCCTCTTCAGCATATTTGGTTTTAAGAATATTTTCTTGTCCATCTGACCAAGAGGGTTTTTAACATTCTGAACCGAAAGAGTAACAATGGGATTATATTACTAAGGCTACACAACTACCAGTTTGAAGGTCACAGGGATGTCATGTAACTGTTTACCTGTATTGGTTAGCTGGATGAAATGTACAACAGAAAACGTGTTACTATAGTATATATCATAGCAAATTATGGAAAAAGGATAAACTTTAAACAATAAAGGTTACTATGTTATAAGAAAGCAAGCAGGTGGCCTATCTGATGGTCAGAGACACTGCGGCCTACCCAAATGTCCTTTCTTTGGTAATTTTCGTCGAATCGTTGAGCTCCTTAAGTTCTCCTCCTTTTTGTTATGTGCGCATATATAACACCCAATCTTTCTGAATTGGTGCTGCTGCATTATGCATACATAATAGTCGGCCAAGACCTATTTACATAATTTATCATCCAGGCATTAAATGATCGTAGTTCTGATCTTGTTTCCAAATCTATAAGGTTAAGTTACTTATCGAGGGATCGGAGGCTGTGTCTCAGACGGGCTTTTAAATATAGGAAACTGACGAAACACAAAATTTGCCGAGGGTCATTATTCATAATAACAATAATTATGCTTTAAAAAAAATGTATCTAATAAGTATCAAAATAAATAAGCGATGTCAAATTCCTTTAATAGATTTTCAACCTTATGCTTTGGAAATAAAGTTGAAAATCAATTAAAGGAATTTGACATCGATACGACTTAGCGACAGATTTTTGTCGCTATTCATGTCGAGACTGCAGGGCCAGGATGCTGTTAGTGCTGCGTCGTAAGCGACTTACTAGCGAGGCGCTCCGCTTCCTAATAATAGCATAAAAGTCATCGGTTTGCGCCTTCGCAAACATAGTATTGCGCCTTCGCTAACATAGTAGAAACGCTGCAAAACCGCGGCAGCCCTAGCAGCACCAGCATTAAGAAAATACTTGTATTGTGAATAGTTTTTAAAAGAATTGCAGTTATAATTATATAAAAATAATTAAATCCATTTCACAAAATATTTAAACCCAATACCTACTTTAAAAAAACATAGCAAAGGATATAGCCTGACCACAAAAACAAACCATATAACATTTAAGCAATTCCCAACTTTATTTAAATAAAAATAACGACCAACGAAACCGCAAAGCTTACATTTGCATAGTAATTCACCCGGAATTTCTGGAAACGTGCCAAAACACAGTTATGGTAATAAAATACAGCATGCATGTAATTTGGTTTCACATGAAATTGCTGAAAAAGCGACTGAAATGCTTTGGAAAGTATGGAAATTAGAAAGACAAGGTTGTAGGTAATTAGACCTCTTGATTGCCATTGCTATTGATTCTAAATTGTACACTTCACTAATAAAAAACCGGCCAAGTGCGAGTCGGACTCGCGTACGAAGGGAACCGTACCATTATCTATAAAAATCGCAAAAAAATCATGTCTGTTGTATGGGAGCCCCGTTAAATATTTATTTTATTCTGTTTTTTAGTATTTGTTATTATTGCGGCCACAGAAATACATCATCTGTGAAAATTTCAACTGTCTAACTATCACGGTTCATGAGATACAGCCTGGTGACAGACGGACGGACAGCGGAGTCTTAGTAATAGAGTCCTGTTTTACCCTTTGGGTACGGAACCCTAAAAACAACTACAACATAATCGGTGGTTTAGTAACATACATACCATCAGGCTTGTAATCCCAAAGGTGTGAGCTGACGTGTAGGTGCAGTACTGTACACACAAATTTTCCTAGTTACTTATAAGACCCATCCTTACTAATATTATAAATTCGAAAGTAACTCTGTCTGTGTTACCTTTTCACGTCTAAACCTCTGAATGGATTTCGATAAAATTTTGCAAGGAGACGTGGCATTCTAGGCTAACCAACATAGGCTACTTTTTATCCCGGTAGCACATTCCCGTGGGATAACTTTCGACTTCGACGCGTGTGAAGCCACGGGCAGAAGTTAGTATAATACAAAAGACTAGCTGTTGGCCGCTACTTCGTCTGCGATCCAGGATGAAAAGTAGGCTATGTTCTTACCCCAGTCATGGTCTACCTGTGTGCCAAATTTCATCGAAATCCGTTCAGTTGTTTTTGCGTGAAAGAGTAACAAACATCCATCCATCCTCTCAAACTAACTATCCTAACTTCCTAACTAATATTATAAATGCGAAAGTAAGTTTGTTTGTTACCTTTTCACGCCTAAACCACTGAACCGATCATCCTGAAATTTTGCATATACGGACATAGGGTACCTTTTATCCCGCAAAAAAGTACTGTTCCCGAGGAAAACAACAATAACGTTCTTATGATAATAGATGGCGCCACGTGTCTTACGAATCATGATTGAATTATAACCCGAATTTATAGTCAGTCTAAATTAACGCGAGCGAAGCCGCGGGCATAAACTAGTTTATAATATTAGCAGGATATTAGTAGGAAGTAGGACAGGATAGGATACCGAGCGAGGCTATTGCCACACACGAGGCATAAATACAGACTCTGAGCTGCCACTGAGAATTTCCTTATGGCAAACCCAATCATCTTAAATCGAATCCAGAACCTCAAACTCAACAGTCATTCTTGCGAGCACTAGGCAACGAGGCAGTCTACAGTATACTTGACAAATAAATCCATTTAAGTACAAAATCATGAATTTCGTTAATCTTACTAGCATCGGTGTGAATATAAGACCAAATGTCCCAAAAAAACAAAAGTGAAAATATCCGTCCCACACAGTCATTCCGGATACTCAAGTGAAAAAGGAAACGTAATAGCCATATTTAAGCGCTGGGTTTCAGCCAAAATCTGGCTGAAACTGTGGTTAAGTTGGATTTCTAGATAAAAAGGGATTTTCACTTATTGCGAAAGTTTCAACTTAATCCGTAAGAAAGTTACTTGCGAGTCCATTTTCATTAAATCGTTGGTGATTAATAAAGTACTAAGTAGTTTTTAATTCTAGGCTAGATTAATGCCTAGGCCAGAACTGGGTGTGACCTAGTTATGCAATTGCACCAAATATTTTTTAAACTACCTTTTTCTGGGAAGTTTTTATCGAGGTGTATATGCACAAACACCCACATAAAGATATCTACTGGTCATACAAATAATTGTTCCGAGTAGGAATCGAGCACGTTAGACCCCGTACACGGCAGCGGGTGATGTGGCATAGGACCCGATCACACGTACCACAATCTGACAACGAAAACCGCGCCGGCCGGCGGCCGGGCGGTAGTTTGTGTGAAAATGAATACTTTATTTACACGACCCACATTTGACCGCCAAAATCAACTGTGTGGGCGATACCGACCACATCATGGCCAAGTCGCAACCACGACTCAAAACTGTCTGTGCCACAACGCAACTGCAAGAAGCTGCAGCGACACTATTCACACGTAACCACTGCTTGCCCACAATTTGTTGCTGCGATGTGGTGTGGTTGTAGAACGACCTTACGACGCGACTTGCGTCACTTGTTTCCGTTCTACTCGTTGCTCCGCAAGTCGCGTCCCTGTGACTCGTGGCATGCTCTAAACATTATATTTTATTTGTTTCTCCGCAGTCGTTGTCGCAAAACGCGGGTCTGAGCGAGCTCATGGTCTCGGGATAAATTTTTGTTCCGATTTACCCCTGCATCCTTATTTATTTACCCCATTTTAAGTATTCATGCATTTGGTTTTGGTGGTTTATTTTCCACACACTACATTATAGTATAATAACAAAGGACCTATGTAGTATGTTTGGTGCTCTGCCAAGCTGTGTAGTAGCTTAAATAGCTCAAAATCATACATGAGTGCTTTAAATCGCGTGCCTTTGTTTTGTATGGTCTGGTTTTGGAGAGTTTAATTAACTTGAATTATTTTTTTATCATCATCGCACGTTGATTGCTAGACAAACACATTCGGAAGCTCGCTACGATTAAGGATCATAAAGTTATTGTAACTTATATCTGGCTACGATATCCCCATAACGAATTAGTTGTGAGGGTGTCTATGCAGATCCTTTGATCTGCCAGCGGCCTTTTTAATAAAATTGCTAGATGTCAGGTGACAGACAACAATCCGACAATCTGAATATTTTACAAGTTTCTTTCATAGTATTAATGCTTTATTAATTGGTACTGTTTAATAAAGCATTAAAACTATGAAAGAAACTATCGTGAAAATGTGACCATATTGTTATTTTTTGGCAAATATTTCGTATTTTTAGTTATATTAATAAGGCCCTGCGGCAGCGGGGTAATATTTTTTTTTTAAACATTACCCCATACTAGGAATTTCTCCTGTATTGTGGGTGCTTTTACAAACATTTAAATTCACATACACTAACAGCTAGACCCGGAACCACTACTTGTAGGTCATACAAATATTTGTTCCGTGCGGGAATCGAACCCGGGACACGCAGCGCAGCAGTCAATCGCTTAACCACTGCGCCAACCGTGTCGTAATTGTGTAACACACATTAAATGACAATCGAGATCGGCACCCGAATTGCATAACACACTATCAATCACAATCTGAATCATTTTGAAGTCTATTGCTAATCTATTGCTTCATAATTATGTTCGAAAACTTTGTCTGCTCAAAAACGTAAATAACGTAATGAATGTTTTTGAACTGTCAAAATGAAAGCCATTCCCACAGTTAGTGTGTTACGCAATTACCTATAGAGGAGTATAGAGGTATGAGGAACAGGCTGTAAAGTTCACCTATGGAAAAGGGAGGATCCTCCGACCAGACGGGTGTCGTGTCTAGTGGGCAACTGCCCGATGTTTGATGTCGGGATGTTGTATATATTCTAGTTGCGCGGTAAACTCTGCTTGCGCGATGCAGGAACTTGTGTGACGTCATTGTGACGTGTAGCTCGCATGTGGCGATGTAGATACCGCTACATACCCAGCAGAATGACTTTCACGTTGACAGTTCAGCCACGTTCATTGCGTTATTTACGTTACTGAAAAGACAATTTTTTCTTAGACCTATGAAGCAATGGTGTAGAAATTTCCTTCAAAACCCTCGTATTGTGAATGATAGTGTGTTACGCAATTAGGGCCCAGGTTCAGCTTAGCTTGTCGCAGTTAGTCTATAGCATGGTTTAATAATATACTTCGCCAGGTATAGCATTCCGAGACACAGGGTGACACAAGCCTACGTCATCACCGCTGTGTTACCAGTAGTGTGTAATAATACCTCCCCAACCGCCTTTATTACCTGTGCGAATCCGATAAAACAATGAGGTTTTAACTAACAATCACGTTGGTATATGTTTAAATTGAATCGTTTCATTTGATTAGAAAAACGAAACGACAATTTAAATGCTATAAATATATTTTTTTAACAGAATGGTGACTGAAAATGTTTCCATAATTCGTGTTGCGTTGCAATAAAGTGGCAATTGGATAGTGACGTAAACATGTGTCACTCCCGGAATGCCAGACCTTGTTTTCTAGACCATGGTCTATAGATAGGTGACTGTAGAGTCTCTACCCATGAAGTCTTTTATATACAATAAACGGCCGGTCCCAATCTTCCTACGAATATCTCTCACAAACTTTAAGAGCAGTCTGTCTAAAAGTCTGCTGGTCTAAGTTTAGACAGCTCAGTAATTTGTTGTGGAGGTCACATAGGCAGTCGCGCCATTTATATACTGGTATTCAGCTGCATCCGGTTAGACTGGAAGCCGACCTCATGGAAAAGGCTAGGATTCTTTGTAAAATAAAGTTATAAGGTTTATATAGAGTATGAGGAACAGGGTGTAAAGTTCACTCGTACCTCCATAGAAAACGGAGAATCTTCCGACCAGACGGGTGTCGTGTCTGGTGGACGATTGATGTCGGGACGGTGTATATAATTATGCTAGTTGCGCGGTAAACTCTGCTTGCGCGATGCAGGACTTTGCGTGACGTCAGTGTGACGCGTAGCTCGCATGTGGCGTTGTAGATGCCGCTACACGCACGTAAAAGGCCTTTTGACGTTCAAAAGTGCCTTTTATGTGCCTATTTGAAATAAATGATTTGACTTTGACTTTGACTTTACAGGCTAAATCTGGTTAGACTGGCAGCCCACCCAAGTCTAATTAGGAAAAGGCTAAGTGGATACAACAGATTGATACCACGGTTTTAATGTTACTAGCAGACAGAAAAATGATAGTAATAAGTACAGTCAGCAAAAGAGATAAGTATCCAGGGTCGCCGGATATAGTTGAACTTTAGTAAGAAGGCGATTAATGTTTTCGGATGAAATTTAATTTGATAAATGACCAGTTTGTTTTCTATTAATTTTATTTTATTTTATTCGAAAACATTCATCGGTTTCTTACTAAACTTCGACTACATCCGGCGACCCTGCATACTTATCTCTTTTACTGACTGTGCCAGCATATTAGTGTCCCACTGCTGGGCAAAAGCGCCTTCTTATACAGAGAAGGGATGATCACCACGCTTGTCCAAGACGGATTGGCGATTTCAGACTTATATTGAACTAGCTTTTGCCCGCGGCTTCGCTCGCGTTAATTTAGAATTTGACAATCAATTCGGGTTGTTTGGGGAATTATAGTTAGGAGGATGAAAAACCGGTCTATCGACACTAGACTCACAAAATGTATTGAGTACCGTCAAACGGGGTGAATAGGAATGCAGGGGTGAATCGAGACGAAACTTTAAAAGGGATTTTAACATTGAAATAATATAGTTTGTTGCCAAAAAGGACTGTAATGTGTTAAATGTATTATAATTAACGATTAAGTGTCCTTGTTGGCAACAAACTATATTATTTCAATGTTAAAATCCCTTTTAAAATTTCGTCTCGATTCACCCCTGCATTCCTATTCACCCCGTTTGACGGTACTTAAATAAAAAATAAAAATACTCTTAACACACCACTAAAGTTTCTATAGTAATACTAACTGCCCGCCCCGGCTTCGCACGGGTTGCGGTACTTATCTACGGCGTACCCTACCTACCTACCCTACCTACCTACCTTACCTACCTACCTACCCTACCTACCTACCCTACATACCTACCCTACCTACCTACCCTACCTACCTACCCTACCTACCTACCTACCCTACCTACCTACCTACCTACCTACCCTACCTACCCTACCTACCTACCCTACCTACCTACTCTACCTACCTACCTACCCTACCTACCTACCTACCCTACCTACCTACCTACCCTACCTACCTACCTACCTCCCTAACTCCCTACCCTACCTACCAAAAAAAAAAAAAAAAAAATAGATGTTGGCCGATTCTCATCGATACCGGATAAGCACAAAAAATTTCATCAAAATCGGTTAAGCCGTTTCGGAGGAGTATGGCAACGAAAACTGTGACACGAGAATTTTATATATTAGACTAGCTGCCCGCCCCGGCTTCGCACGGGTTGCGGTACTTATCTACGGCGTACCCTACCTACCTACCCTACCTACCTACCTACCCTACCTACCTACCCTACCTACCCTACCTACCTACCCTACCTACCTACCCTACCTACCTACCTACCCTACCTACCTACCCTACCTACCTACCCTACCTACCTACCCTACCTACCTACCCTACCTACCTACCCTACCTACCTACCCTACCTACCTACCCTACCTACCTACCCTACCTACCTACCTACCCTACCTACCTACCTACCCTACCTACCTACCCTACCTACCTACCTACCCTACCTACCTACCCTACCTACCTACTCTACCTACCTACCTACCCTACCTACCTACCTACCCTACCTACCTACCTACCCTACCTACCTACCTACCTCCCTAACTCCCTACCCTACCTACCAAAAAAAAAAAAAAAAAAAAAAAAAATTGATGTTGGCCGATTCTCATAGATACCGGATAAGCACAAAAAATTTCATCAAAATCGGTTAAGCCGTTTCGGAGGAGTATGGCAACGAAAACTGTGACACGAGAATTTTATATATTAGATAATTCAATCATGATTCGAAAGACACGTGGCGCCATCTATTATCATAAGAACGTTATTGTTGTTTTCCTCGGGAACAGTACTTTTTTTCGCGATGAAAGGTACCCTATGTCCGTTTCTGAACACCTGACAATGTATATGCAAAATTTCAGGATGATCGGTTCAGTGGTTTAGGCGTGAAAAGGTAACAAACAAACAAACAAACTTACTTTCGCATTTATAATATTAGTTAGGAAGTTAGGATAGGATATAAATTCGGGTTTCTTCACGATGTCTGCCGTTACCGACGTCAGTGATGTCCAAGTTAAACTAAGAAAGTACATATGAATTGAAAAAGTCACATTGGTACTACCTATTTGTCCAGCACCCTAATTAAGTAACACACTATTAATCTAAATCTGAATAACTTTGAAGGATGTTGCTAAACCATTGCTTCTTATGTTGGAAAAAGTTACCTGCTCAACAACGTGAATAACTCAATGAAAGTTGTTGAACTGTCAAAATGAAAGCCATTCCCGCTGTTAATGTGTTACGCTATTATCCCGCGGGTTTGAACCGAAGTTTTGTAAGTGTTGTGACTTCACAGAAGGATAATACTGGAATATACAGGGTGGCAGGGACATCTACGCGCAAACTATAACCATGAATTTAGCACATGTAGCTACACCCCCTTTTTTTTTTTTTTTTTTGGGTTGGGAAATCATCAAATGACCTCTCCCGCTCTGGGCGGAGCGGAAGGGCGTGTCAGACTCTTACTGACTAAAACCCACCCGTGTTCCTTCAGTTGCCTGTGCGCCAGGGTAACTCTTTCGAACAATCCGCGACCCCGACAGGCATCGGTCCTATCGGACCCCGTCAATTGTGCTGACATCTCTTTGAGGCGCGCGTGGAACACGACGCGTCGTCGACCCGGGCCTAGTCCTTACCGGACGGCGAGCTGCCCATTGCTCGCAACTAATAACAGCCTCACGTGTCGATCGAAGGTTAAGCTATGCTTGCCGCGGTTAGCTCGTTGATGGGTGGAAATAAGAAATATAGTATAGTATAGTATATAGTAGAAATTCTGCGGCGGTTTAAAAAAATACTGCTGTTTCGTAGAAAAGTGCTACGAGTATACCTACGCGGTCAAAATGTAAGGAAATGCAAATTTAAAAAAAAAAACAAAATTTCTACGCCCCGACTCAGAATCATTAATACTGAATCCATGGTTACCGATTGCGAGTCGATGGATGCCACCCCTGAATATTTTTTAAAATTCTTCTGAAAAAGAACTACAAAAATATTCTTTTGATTACGTTGGGCACACGGTTAGTAAATCAGAAAAAGGGTTGGCATGCCAGCGGCTATTTTTCATAAATGGAGCGCAAATACCCTTTTACGTCAATCCAGTGTCGAACCCAGGAGGAATGGTTCACGCTCAATTGCGGGAGCAAAAACAGAAAAGGTTTGTATGGCCATAAAATCAGCGATTATTGCAAGTTTTTTAAAGCGACATCGTTTATATGTATTTTGAAATAGAAAACACAAGCACAAGCGATAAGGCCGCCCATTTTAATTTTGTAGCGTTTGATTTATTTTTTATATGTGTTTTTACCTGTACAAAAATTTAATTAATCGGGTTTAGGGTTCACTTCAAAGTTTCAAGCTAGTTTCGGACGGGCCCGTGTGTTCGATGACGGACTCAGAGAAAGAGCGCAAAGTGCGCCTAAAGAAGTTTCACATTCTTTTTTTTCGTAATGGTAAACAAATACTAGTATATTAAAAATAAACAGTAATAACTTAACATTTAACTTAACAAACATACTACCCACTACAATTTCTACAGATTACAACTTAGATATTTACGAACTGATGGCAAACGTAACTGTAGTCAGGGCAAAATCAATTAAATGCACACAAAAGAAACTAAAAATAACAAAACTCTTGTTTGGGTATTGCATCTTACGGGTACTATAATATTAATAATAATTTGCTCCAGCATACAGAATCTACTGCTGATCCCTCAGAATTTTAACAATATTTTTTTTTTAAGTATTACGGTAGTAGTTAAGAAATAGATAGTATGTCAATTTCACTAAATCGCTCATTATACGTGTCACTTTAAGAAGTTAGAAAAAAACTGCTTCTGAAATAATCGCTGACGCTCATAAAAGTGTTAAACGCTCGTCTCTTGGCCACATCCTATGCGGATTTCGATGCGGTGCTGCGGAGCCGTCATCGACCCAAGTGTGTTTGAACGAGCAAGTTGACTCGCGCTAGTAGTTACACCAACTTGCCCGACTTTTTGTGAAATACAGTCACAATGAACCAAGAATCATTGTGTCAAAAACAGCCGTTTGCCGCCGCGTGCCAGGTCTCATTTTGTTTTTTGGCCATCTAAAAACAAGACCGCCTGGCACATGGCGGCAATCGGCCGTTTTTGATAGCTGATATAATTTATTTTTAATAATTAATTTGCAATCTGGTTTAATTGAATTATGGGTGTATTCATGAAATAAAAATTATTTGATTTGATAACTTCGAACCTAAGGGGTATAGTGTCGATTTTTTTTATACTCATAAAACATCTACAACATCTGACTAAAATGTGTACGTAGGAAATTTCTAAATGTTCCGTATCTCCCGAGTTACTAATTTTTTTTTCAGTGGTGGGGATTTATGCGGCTACATTCGCCTTAACTTTAGCCATAATGATGTGATATTATTTCGGAACATACTTAAGTTATTGCGAGGTTAGCGCCTTTTTTACCTATGTTATTTATTAGTCGTACTTATTAATTAGTAAAGTACCTCAAACTGTAAAACATTTTTTGTAATATTATAATAATAGTTTTAACTCGCTATAACTTGCGATTAAGACTAAATGATAAATGATTTTATTTCTGTAAGTAGGTTTGAACAAACACTTTTACACGTCAATCATATTTTAAAAACTAGATGAGGTCGGCGTTTCCTATCTGACTACTCTGAGAAGAAAGGCCGAAACAAACTCAGAGGTCACAGTCTCTTTTAAAGTCCAGACATAATCTTGGTCAGATCATGTGAAGACCATGTAGATTTGTGTCTGAGATGGTCTTTTGAGGAAAAACCACACAGATTGAGTGGACCTGTCCAGCCAGTGCACGCATTTGTCAGTAATCGTGTAGCTCAACTCAGAACTTAAGGAGCTCAACGATTCGACGAACAATACCAAAGAAAAGATATTTGGGTAGGCCACAAAAATTACTCAAACTGCCAGACCATGATTAAAATTAACTGAGGAGAGAAAAAAAAGCAACAATGACCCACATAGTCTTCACATTCACAATATTAAAATGATAATCAATGTAGCCTGAATGCTACTCACATTCACAGACAGTTTACTCTTTAAAAGTCATCAACTACATCGACATAATTACATCGACTAGATGTTATAATCCCAAAAATGTAAAGTTGATATAAAAATATAACAAAAACTAAATTATATAACATCTATGTTGTTGTATTACTATTTATCTTAACTTAATCTTTGAAATTTCGACATTCATTAGAATAATCTCGTTCTTGCTCATTTTCAGAATTTTCTGAGGTTACAATGTCAGAACTGTCACTGCGAAACCGGGGAAAGTTCTAAAGAACAATTACAATATTCGGTTCTCACTTTAATCGTTGATGGTAGGCAATCAACTTCTTGTCTATGATCTTCACGATTATCATAAACTAACTACAAGTAAAAGCTGTACGGAACCTCCGTCAATTTTAGACATTTTACTTGACAGTGTTTGATGGTCAACAGTCGTTAATTCTTTTTTCTCTATACACTTTATTTTAATTTTTTGCAAGGTTTCTTTTACATTTCTCCGTTATGCACCACTTCTTTTAATATTTTTCCATTTATTTTAATCAATCACGTAAATTGTCAATATTTTTCAATAAAATACTGATACGCTGGATGAGATATTATAGCTTATAAAGTAATTAACAATCAGTTATACAACATCTAAATGAATAAATGTGTTATAACAGCATTCATAACAATTCAAGTTCAGTAACTGCAATATAAACACTTATATGCGTCTAATCGATTTAGCTTGCTATTAAGGACATTCAGATACTTTATCAGTCAATAGGCAACTTTTATTCGGCAAATTTGCTCTAATATAGTAATGACGAGTAGCAGCCATATAGCAGCTTCTTAAACATGAAACTTGGCAATCGACAACTCTAAAAGCACTATTACTGCACTCACATGTGGTATAAACGAGAAATGGTAGCTACTATATGTCTATTGAATATATGCACTACAAGAATATTGAGTAAACATTTCTACGACACGGTTAAAGCACTTAAAAGCGACAAATGCAAAAAGATCGTAATATATGCTTTTACATTATATTCTGGTTACTATATAGCAACTACTCAACATTTATTCGATTTGTAGCCGAATAACTCATTCATTATTCGATTATTCTGCTAGTTATATCTGAAGAAACCTCAACTTCTGCTAAAAAAATCCCGCTTGATAATAACGATCGCAAATTCTTCTTTCATGAGGACTTCTCTTTTAGATCGTTGACAGAATCTTCTTGATTGCCGATGCTTAAGTCAACTCACTTCAATAGGAAAGTGAACAAGCCAATAACCTAGCAAGTTAACTCTCCCTTTCAAATGCGTCACTCCGATAAATATAGATAAACGGACTCGCTCCTAAAATAATGCCAATCGATTCTCAAATGATATATTAAGCCTTCTCAGTGATTTACGAAGTACTATGTAAGTAAGACAGTTATAGATGATGTAGATAAGGTGAAATATATACATACATAAACTCACGCCTTCTTCCCATGGGGGTAGGCAGAAACTACAGAACGTCAACTGCTACGATCCTTACTCCTATTGCCTCGTTTACGTTCATACATCTGTGGGGTAATTACGTAATACACTAACAGTAAGAATGGGTTTCATTTTGGCAGCTCAACAACATTCATTGCGTTTTTGCCGTTGTTGAGCAGACAAATTTTTCAAGCAAATTTTTTATATGAAGCAATGGATTAACAATAGGCTTCAAAATGATTCAGATTGTGATAGATAATGTGTTAGGTAATTAGGGTGCTGGTCATACACGCACGCCGGTTGCGAGTACTACGCACCTGACCTTTCTGAAGAACATCACCAATAAGGTCACTATATGTCCTCCTAGGGCGTCCCGTCCCGGCGTTTCCACTCACATCTGCCTCGGTAAATACCTTTTGTTAGTCGGCTTTAATTAATTATGTTGTATAATTGAGTCATAAATTCTTGTTGTAGTGGAGTTTCTTGACAAAAAAGTTCGTATGCTACCAAGCCGATTTGCTATAATTTATTTCACAAACTAAGGTTTTTTTAAATATTATAGTTATATCATGGATTGCGGAGGGTTTTTACCAATAACCTTATTGTTAGTTTTATTTTTTGTCTTGAAAACGTGCACTTATTGATCCATATTAAGTATATATTAATATCTAGCAAATATTTTTAAAAGAACATTAAATTAAAAATGTATTAAAAAAAAAATGGTTTCCATTTGTTACACAGCGCTCTTGATCGAGTTTCAACTGAAGTCGGATAGATGGCGCTAGCTTATTCGTTTTCACATAAAATCTTGCAGAAATTTTATAACATTGTTTATTCAGTTTTTTATTGTTGAAGTAAATCTTTAGGTACAGTCAGGGGCCATAAGTCCAGTAGCACATCAACGATCGTATTCGCCTGCACGGTACTGCGCGTATAAATACATGTGTGAGTGATTTCAACGCAAACATTTACCTGTCATACAGGTATAACTACGAGGTGATAGTGTGTGGGGTCAATACTAGACAAAGATAACAATATACTTTTGTTTTCTTCACATTAGTGTTCGCACCGAGTCAATCCGAAACTAAAGCGAAAATTTAAACTTAATATAACCAGTTCATGTAGTTAAGTGCAGCAATGTATGACTTGGATACGAGTGACTGTCAGTTCAAACCCCGCTCGGTTGGCTAGATCGATTTTGTTTATTCTTTACTTTTTGATTATAAACAACAAATATATATATTTTTAATATTTAAATGAATGTTTTATATAGTTATTATAATAAGTAATATTTATATACTTTATATATATGAATATTGTTTATATTATTATATATAAGTAATCTTATATACTTACTTTATATGTGATATTAATATTATTTATATATTTCGTTATATATAGTTAAAATTGATACGATAAGAATTAAGAAGAACGAAGAAAATTACAAAAGTGAATAATATTTTAGGTTGAAATAAAATAATAGTAGGTAGGTAATTTGAAGAAACATTTATTTATATTAATATAATAAGTTGAAAAACCAAAATTTGTATCAAGTTTGCTGATATGAAAATACAATTGTTCTTATGCTTTTAACTTTAAGTATTGAGATTATAGCTTAATTATTCATTTTCTCAAAGAGAAAAGAAGATTGAAGCTTAACCCCAATCTTACAATCATAAACTAACTTACGTATGCGTATTTGCGTGCGACCAGCACATCCCCTGTAAAAAACAACGTATCAATATTTGGTATGACCTCCATTATTGTCAATGTAGCTAAGCAGACGTCGACGTATGGAGGCCACAATGTTTGCACATATATTTGTGCCACGTAAATCATCCCATAATTGAATGCAATGGGATTTAAGCTGCTCAGGACACCTCTCATCTCGTGCTTCCCACCTTTGAACCATGAAACCCCACATATTTTCGATGGGGTTTAGATCAGGGGATCGTGCTGGCCACGGAATAACTTTAATATCAGCATGCTGACTAAACCACTCTTTTACAACACTGGCACGATGTATTGGACAATTATCTTGAACAAAATGTAGTTCACTAAAGTCTTCCGATGGGTAAACATTACGCACAGTAGGTAGCATTATGTCACTTAAAACTTCGACGTAATTAGAGCTGTTGGCACGCGTACGTATGAATTCCAACTCGCCCGGCCCTTGTGCACTAATCCACCCCTACATATTCACACTTATTCTACCTGACTCTGTATTCGGAATAATGTTTTTCTCAGACCAGCGAGTATTGTCTTTTCGCCATAAATGAAGTCTTCCTTTTTAGCATGATTTGAAAGTCTTCTCGTCAGAAAATATGGTCGTCTCCCAGTTAAAATCTAAATATTCCCGAGTAAAACGTAATCATTCCTCCTTGTGTTTTTGTGTCAAAAATGGTTTTTTAGCTGGTTTCCGATGATGTAAGCCTTCAGCATGGAGTGCACGGCGAACAGTTCGCAATGATGTATCAAATTGATCTGCAAACATTCTAGTTGGAATGAAACCATTTTTTTCATATTCTTCCACCATGAAACGTCGCTGAATCGAGTTAATAAGCGGCGGCCTTCCACTTCTTACAAGACTCTTCAGACTATCTTCTTCCTCAAACCTCTTTATCCAACGGCTCACAGTATTTCTCTAAAAAACGAAAATATAATTTTTATTACACACTTGCAACTAGCGATTTATTTAATAAGAAAATCATACACCACAACTATCATCATAATTATAATCTTTAAAAATAACTTACACATAAGCCGGTTTCAGTTGAAATTTGAGAAATATTAAGCCCATTTTTACGCAAAGCGACAATATTTGCCCTGGCATCAATACTAATATTTGCTTGCATCTTGATTAAAGATATTCAAACAACATGCTAATCGCAATAATAACACAAACGCTCGTAACAAAGTTCACCTACCAACAACGTCGTTACTTTATTCAATCGAGTAGCTTATTTTGTTTCACATTCACCCTCATTTTTTTCTTTTTTGTTAATAATAAGTTTAACTAATACACATCTCATCGTGTCTAACTTATCGTAGACGTTTAGAATTCATAATTAAAACACAAAAAGTGTAATATCACTGGGGTTCGAACGCAGGCTACAACGTGCGGACTATGTCAAAACGTTAACCGCTAAGCCACACAGACACATATTTTTCTAATTGAAATTAAATAGCATTATCATACTACGTCGTCGTGACATGATAGGCTTGTCACTAAGGCAAATGATCATTATGTTGCACTCATTCTGACTAGATAATAAAGAAAGAGTGCGATATACGAGATCGTGTATGTGTGCAAAATGTTTGTTGAAGAAAAAGGTCGTAAGTACGACTTGTTTTGATGCGATAGATTTTTGTAACTGCTACTGGACTTATGGCCGCTACTGTACGTTAAAAAATTTCGTTCTGTAATTGCCTCGGCCTTCGTTCTCAGAGTAGTCAGATAGAAAACGCCGACCTCATCTAGTTTTTAAAATATGATTGACTTGTAAAAGTGTTTGTACAAACCTACTTACAGAAATAAAATCGTTTATCATTAATACGTCCTAAACAAATGTTGCTTGGCAGCAGAAAAAGGTACTAAGGTAGCATCTTTCACAAAAGTTCTACTTTTCCTTCCTACCTTTCGTCCAAAACATACAATCTAATCTTAGGCCTTAGGGCGTCCACAAAAGATACGTACACTGGTCGCATCTAAAAACAGTCTGAGATCAAAGGGCTCGCTCATGTGTAAGTGACCTTCTGTAGGGCTGTCAGTCCAAGGTTTAAGGACGAGTTTTTACTTGTGGTTTTGCTTGTGTATAATAATTATAATTCATATTATGAATTTAAATTATCTTAATACTCAAAGGTGCTCGTGGCTATGTAACACCAGAGAACCTAGACAAAGTAACATTCGATTACCGATGACGCTAGTAGAAAAGCCAAAAAATTTATGGAGTTCACATAAGCCGTCGAAATGTCTCGGGATCATAGGTCAATGAATAGAAATTAGCTAGACAATGTCATCATTCGATTTTAAGAAACGAATCGACAGCGTCAAACGATTACTTCCATAGATATGCGTAGCCAAGTGGCACTTTTTGACAAGCGTTATCGCTAGTTTTCGGTTCGTATGATGGAAACATTAGCGAAAGCGATAGCCATTGTAGATGTAGAATCGCTCCGAAGCGAATGCCATTTATCTAGACCCTCAGCAGGTCGACTTTGCATGCCGCGGTCGATCCATGAATGGGTGACCATCCATTTCATATTGAGACCCCTCTCAACAAGCACAAAAAGCCTTTGGTCGCGGCTATCTTTCGTAGATGTTTGACGGTTGGTACGATAGGTAGTCAGAAACCCCGAATGTCTGAGAACCAGTCTTACCAAGGAGGATCGTAACTCTTAGATAGGCACACGCTCCATGGAAAATACTGGTGTTCAGCTGCATTTGGTGAGACCGAAAGCCGAACCCCATTTACTTGGGAAATGGCTGAAAAGATGATCTTGCTATCGGCTAGCTGCGTTGTTATAAAAAGCGACTAAGAGGTTATTTTGTAGCGGTATCTACATCGCCACATACGAGTTACGCGTTACACTAACGTCACGCAAAATCCTGCATCGCGCAAGGAAAGTTTACCGCGCAACTAGCATAGATACAACGTCCTGACATCAATTACCGGGCAGTTGCCCACCAGACACGACACCCGTCTGGTCGGAGGATCCTCCCTTTTCCATAGAGTATGAGTGAACTTTACACCCTGTTCCTCATACCTCTATAATTTCTTCCTGATGGTGATCACTGTCTGCTAATCGTGGTGATTATTATTCTGTTTCTATGCCTAATATGCCCATTGTTGGCGATTCTTGGCATACTTTGACTGACACGGAAACAGTATACCATTAAATATCCTGTAGCGGTATCTACATTGCCACATGCGAACTACACGTCACACTGACGTCACGCAAAATCCTGCATCGCGCAAGCAGAGTTTACCGCGCAACTACCATATATACAACATCCCGACATCAATCGTTGGGCAGTTGCCCACTAGACACGACACCCGTCTAGTCGGATGATCCTCCCTTTTCCATAGAGTATGAGTGAACTTTACACCCTGTTCCACATACCTCTATAATTTCTTCCTGATGGTGATCACTGTCTGCTAATCGTGGTGATTATTATTCTGTTTCTATGCCCAATATGCCCATTGTTGGCGATTCTTGGCACTTCTTGGCGATTCTTGACTTTGACTGACACGGAAGCAGTATACCATTAATTATCCTTGTCCCTTAAATCTTATCCATTTCCGAAATAAAACTCAATAAAAGAATATGATTGAAAAACTTTTGTAGGAAGTTTTATTCACATTTTACATTTGCAAAGTTACCCGGTACTGTATTTCTTTCGTCCTATTCACAAAAGTATTTAAACGGTTGCATTAACTTTTAACTTTTCTGTTAGTTCTGACTGAGAAAGAAAATCTTGAAGTGTAATTTATTTTATCTGTGGTTGCCTTTACCTCTCAAACCATCAAGAGCCCAGTTACTGCTGAAAAATTACGACCACTATTATAAGGGTTTGGTAAGATCCTTTTTTTAAACTGAAACTCAAACTCAAAGCATTTATTTCAATTAAACCATTTACAGGCACTTTTGAATTGTCAAAGAGTCTGTCAGTTATTCAGAAAGTTGAAGCTAGTTGCCCATTCCAAAACGTAGATCTCTATGGAGAAGAACGATCATGAAACTCCAAGGACAGATATTTTTTAAAGGATTTTAAATCAAGATATTACAAAATCCTGGGTACATTATTTTTGTTGCTTCTATATAATTATGTGAGAACAATGTAATAAAAATATAAAGAAACAATTAAAAAAAAAAGCCGTGGCAGTTAAGATATGGCCAGTCTTAACCGACGGCACCCGTTCACGAACATGACACGTGGTTCAGCACCATCCAGCTCAACCATTTTTATCTTTAGTAACCACGATGGGTAAATGGGTTACCTAGTTTTCACTGTCACGAGAAACCCAATATAACACAAGTCAGACGGACTATATCCGTGGTTATGGTTATCAAACAGACCATTAAGTATAATTATAACAGTATTAGCCAATCATTATTTACGTAGTTCATAATTTTAAGGGGTATGCGCTAAGGCAGTCCGCGAAATTCAATTTTTTTTGACGTTTTTTGCAATTTGCAGGTCAGTGTCAGGTTGCATGTTGATTAAAATATGATTCGCGGTCGTAATAAATATGGCATTACAGAATTATAGTAATTGGAATCAGCAGTACAACTCCTTAAGTTAGAATTAGCCTCAAATGCCATAATTTCATGAAATTGTCATTCAATAGGGTAATATGAACTTAGAGAGTTGTATTGATGTTTTATATGATTATAATTCTATAAATACTTAATTGTTACGGCCGCGAATCATATTTAGATCAACATACATCCTGATACTGACTTGCAAATTGCAAAAAAAACGTAATAAAAATTGAATGTCGCGGGTCACTCTGACGCTTTCGCCTTAAGCAGACAGATCTGCAAAAAATTATAGATATCAATCATAATTTTATCTGCGAAGAATGGTGATAATTTTTGCCATATCTTTTGTACCTAATTAACGTTGTAATTGGGAGGCATGATTCAGCAGTGGACGTTTCTATAACGACATAAAACTAATGGTGATTACTAGTTGCAGATACCTATATAATCATCAAAATCAAAATATTTTATTTCACATAAACCAATATGGGCACTTATGAAACGTCAGAAGCTAGGTGCACGGTTCCAATTGGTTGTTTCCTATGGAGAAGAGCCGGCAAGAAACTCCACGGTTACTCTTTTAAAAATAAGGGGCTTTTACAATGTTTCAAATTACAGTGTTGATAATGGGAGGACAGTGTAGGCCTGTCAACAAGTACGAGTAACAGGCACTCAACAAAATATTAACAAATATATATAAAAAATAGGTTCTGCAATCACTTATCAATCAAACAAAAACAACGCTCACCGCCTTTTCAAGTTTATCGGAGTGAACGAAAACGAGCGATTCTAATTTCAAACATGACCGAATCCATTCAGTTGATTTTCAAAACTCATTCGCCTTTGAACGAGTGAGTGAACTTACATTTCCTAGGGGTATCGAATATGAGGGAATTCAATTTGTTGTAATAATCTTCGCGTTATGAAATTATCGAGTTTCTTTAAGAAAACATACGTTTTAAAGATGTATTTTTATTCAGATGGATGTTCTAAAACGCCCTCAAATTTTCAAGATTTATACAGATGTAATCCGCCCCGGTGACTACTCGATAAACTCGATTTGAAACCAATCTAGAAAAAGTCTGAGTTCCTTGGTGTAAATAGTACGAGTATAGTTCATAAATCGCTCATTTGGAGAAACATCGACGTAACTGCTGCTTTTAAAATTTTACACGAGAGTGATTTAACCCTTAGCCACCTGACGTGTTTTTCAGTTACACTACCACCTGACGTCGGTCCTGGAGACCGCTTGCGTATTTTCCATGTTTATTAACCATTATTTAAAATATTACATTAAATAAAAGTCACAACTGTAATTTCATTATATTTTTATTCATTATAAGTTTTTAAATAAAGCAAAAGTATGCATTTACTTGTCAAGAATCAACACATGACATAATTATATAAATTTTTGCAAAAAATCTAGGAATATTGAAAATCTGAGATCTGAGTAGGAAATTTCACTATAACTCAATAGTTTTTACTTATTTACGACAAGTTTAATACATAATCTCTAACATAAAATAATTTTTGGGACGATTAAGGCACAATTATTACAAAATCACAACCCACAAACTTTCACAAGTTGCGACGACAATTATAAGCACATTTTTTGGCTGCATTCAATACAAATCGGATTCTTACATGCAAAACACATATAAGCTGTTTTGCATTTTTTCTTAGGGTCACAGGTTTAACACGTCTTGGTCAGGTTCCATCGGTGGCATAGTGTTGTTTTCATTTTCAATAGGTTGAAGCTTAGACCCGTCACCTTCTACTTCTGATTCGAACACTCGCCCTCAATATGTGATCCACTGCAACATCTTCTACGTCACTGCAATCTTTATCCGGAAGTTCTGGTACACTCAGGTTTTCCGAATCTGAATCAGGTTCCTCTAGCCATCGTAGTACGTTTAATTCAGACATCATAAATCAATAAAAACTAAAAATATACAGTATAACCAAACTAGCGTAACTACCTGACGTGGGTCTCACGGACCGCACACGAAATATACATTACGAATAATCTTTAATACGCGCAGGTCTGGAGCTGCCGAGCGTATGGGGCGTACTGGTGGGGGAGGAGAAAAAGTACATGGACACACAATTGCGTAGCGTGCATAGTAACAGAATAATTTGAAAAACAAAATCTCCAGAGTCTCTGAGACCGGCGTCAGGTGGTTAAGGGTTAAAGTAGTTTTTTCTTTGTAATCTGTTACCATCTCTTTCTGAAATGTTGATAAATCCCAAAACCATATTAAATATTTGACGCCCCTGCTCCTCTGAAAATTTCTGCAAATGAGCGAAATATAGTATAAGTATTTTATTTTATTCATTAATTAATTAGGTATTAGCTGTTGTTATTTATGTACAGTTAATTTTAATTCGTACTTAATAAATAAATATTTTGAACCACGAAAAGAAACAATCACAAAAAAAAATAGGCAGTCATGGGGACTGCTGACAGAAGCGAAAACCCCAAAATATACACAGGCCGCTGCGCGTCGCTGGTCTGGCGCAACACGTCACATTAGGATGTCGATGACGCGAACCCATAAGTTTTGCCACAACTACGAATCGCTCAACTTGTCTAAAGAAGTTTTCACTTTAAAAAAGTTGGTAATAGATCTGAAACAGGTATCCAAGATTTTTCAGATCAACAGTAAATATTTTTTAGTTGACGCTTTTAGTTTGGTCGACTTTAGGGGCTAGACAAAGATTATTAATTACCCAGTCCTCCGTATGTATGTGACGATGCCAACCCTTGTGCAGTCGAACTGGCTACCAACCTGCTAGACTACAGTTATTACCTGTTTGACCTTATCGACTTTGATAACGGCGACCCTTTGAAATTATTATTTCCTAGCGTGTGTCCTAATATGACTCGCCAGACCGAATTTTGTTTTAAATACCTGCGGGGTAATTACGTAACAGACTAGAATAACAGTAGAAATGGGTTTCATTTTGACAGTTCAACATCATTCATTGCGTTATTTACGTTGTTGAGCAGACAAATTTTTCGACCATATGAAGCAATGGATTAGTAATAGGCTTCAAAATGATTCAGATTGTGATAGATAGTGTGTTACGTAATTAGGGTGCCGGTCACAACTGATACAATAGAGGCCTCGATACTAACCGAGAAACGCTAAATACGTAAAGAGAGACCTCCCATTAAGCCCTCTTATACCTATACCTTTAACTCTGCCAGCCACCTCTTTAGTTAAGGAGGTCATTAATTGACCAAACCACTTTATCTAGCACTCTACATTTCTAAAATGGAAATAAGTTCTGCAACGTTCCGAATCCGATTTTTTATTTTATTGGAGACTAGCTTTTGCCCACGGCTTCGCTCGCGTAAATTTAGACTGACTATAAATTCGGGTTATAATTTAATCATGATTCGAAAGACATGTGGCGCCATCTATTATCATACGATCGTTATTGTTGTTTTCCTCGGGAACAGTACTTTTTTGCGGGATGCAATGCTATCATATGCATATGCATATGCTATGCCCGTTTCTGTAGACCTGACAACGTATATGCAAAATTTCAGGATGATCGGTTTAGTGGTTTAGGCGTGAAAAGGTAACAAACAAACAAACAAACTTACTTTCGCATTTATAGTATTAAATAAAAATAAAAAAAATAAAAAAAAAAATATTAAAAAACAAAAAGTTAGGATGGGTTTGCTCTTGACTTTAGTCTAGGTCAGAGATGACAGAGACAAAGTCAACGATGGAGTGAGCTTGCGCAGAAGAAGCCTGTTCACTCACACTTTGAAGAGATTTGGGATTTGGGATTTGGGATTTGATTTTTGATATCCATGGTTGTGGTCATCATTTTCCAATGATTAAAAACGATACGTAGCTTACCGTACGAGTAAAGACTCCTTCATACAGGCGCGACACGTGACGCGAATTGCACGCGACACAAAAGCACCGCTCGTTGCGCGACATGCGGTGCCTTACTGTCGCGTCGCGTGTCGCGCCTGTTTGTGGGAGCCTTAACGAAACATTTGCTTCGTAGTGGTCGCAAGCGCTACTGCTAACCATGAAGTCCTGGGTTCGATTCCCAGGTCAGACAACGTGTTATTTTCCATGGAATTTGTCAGTACCCGCCCGGAGTCTGGATTTGTGCCCGGTTGATGGCAATATGCTCGACCCCTATTACATGAAGACTTAATCATAACTGGCGTAATATAGATGTACTATAGATATACCTCTGCCTAACCCTACGGAGATTACAGTCGTGTTGTTATGTTAAGTTACATAGCTGACTTATCGGATTCCTATATACGAAGTGATATTAGGGAAACGGAAATGATCGCTAGTGATATGCTAAAACGGAACCACTGTGGAAACATGGACCTTATCTCGTACATCTCATGCCAACACAAGATTCTGATAGGTATGACAATCTTGTACGGTCTTGTTGATCTTGTTGTTGTGTGTCTTGCTTCAGGATAGGTATCCTGAAACGGAGATCGACGTAATATCCTGTGAGAGTTTCTTAAACAATTACGTTCAGAAAATAGAAATTTAAATGCACGAGACGGCTCGCGTTTTAACCATGTTTCCTGGTTTACCTGGTATACATCCAGTGTGTAGGTGGTTTGAATAAAATTTCTAAGGAAACATTTTTGTTTGAAAGTATGATAGGATTTCAACGGAAATTGGTAATGTTTTTTAGGTGATTCGTTTCAAAGTTGGTGGAAGCATAGAGGGATGCCTAAACGTTTGACAAGAATATCAGCAATTGTCTATGCCTCGCTCTCTAGTCTATAGCAGTGTGTAAGTCTTGTTGTGACTTTATACTCGTTGAACAAATTAATATTTTGTTAATCCAATTGTTCTTTATTTTATGAGGTATATTGATTTTTGCTTCGACTGTCTCGTTGGTCTAGTGGTCGCAAGCGCTACTGCTGAGCATGAGGTCTTGGGTTCGATTCCCGGGTCGGGCAAAGTGTTATTGGGTTTTTCCTTCTGGAATTTCTCAGTAGCAGCCCGGAGTCTGGATTTATGCCCGGTTGATGGCAATAGGCTCGCCCCCTATTACATGGGCCTTAAACATAACTGGCGTAATGTGGGTGTACTATAGGTATACCTCTGCCTAACCCTTCGGGAAATACAGGCGTGATGTTGTTATGATGTTGTTGATTTTTACTTGGTGTCATGAGAGGCACTTTTTTAACGTTAAATAAAAAATATGTTATAGAATAATGTCTGCCTGTTGGTTTCAAGTAGTTGCAAGCGGGAATGCTGAGTTTAAGGCCCTGCGTTCAATTCCCGTGTCAGGAGAAGTGCTATTAGGTATTTCCACAAGGTATTTTTTCAGCAGCGTCCCAGATTATTTATATTAAACATAACTGGCTAAAATGTATATCTATTATACACTTCTGTTTACCTAATCGTAAGCCGTAATATAATTTGTCAATTGAACGCTTTAGTAATAACCGATTAAACCAACAAGTACATTTACAACATTTTGATCGAAAATACACATGTATGGACCTCTCTCAACATCACAATTCCCTTAAAGATACAAAGAAAGAAAGCCGCAAAGGGTAAGACACTTTCGATGACGAACTCTTCGATACCGTCTTGGTCAAACTCTCCCGATCAATTTCGACAAAAACGATAAAAAATCCTCCAACTGTCTATCTATCGTACCGACTAAGAAATACCATTTCGATCAATCCCCATTAGAGTTCAGAGACGCACTTGCTATACGTTACCACAGATTACCAGTCTCTATGCCAAAATCATGTGATGGCTGTGTCTGCGATGAATTCAACGTTGATCATGCTCTATGTTGTAAAAAAGGTGGTCTACTAACACGTCGTTATAATTAAATTAGAGATTTATTCTGTGACTTATGTCAACATGCATGGGGAAATGTAGTCAAAGAACCCATAACCTCCGAAAGAGACTACGGATTACGTGGATACTTTTCTTGCCGGGTGTTTGTGATGCTCAGAGGGAGGCGTTATTTGATATCCGTGTCGTAGACACTGACTCTCCGTCTTACATATATTTCACGCCCTATCGTCTCTGTACTAAAATCCGCCGAAGACGAAAAAATAAGGAAATATTCAAACGCTTGTGAACTGCGACATGCGACTTTCACCCCCCTCGTTGCATCTGTTCACGAAATTTTCACTCCATAACTGTCTACCTTCGTAAAACCTCTTGGAGCTGCAGTCACTGACTGTTTCTACTTCATGTTGCTGGCACTACTTTTCTCAAGTTTTGTTAGCCCAAAACTTCGCCACTTCCAAGGCGTCATCGGTGGCAGCGCAGAGGTCACTTTGACTGCAAGTTTTGGGACAGAGAGGGCAAGATAGAAGGTGGAGCATAATTTGCGACATAGTTCCATATCTACATCCAGCTGCCGTTCCATCGAGGTAGCCCCACTATACCAGGTTGCAGTTACATCTTCTCAGTTGTGTCCAGAGACAAATGATAAATGATTTTATTTCTGTAAGTAGGTTTGAACAAACACTTTTACACGTCAATCATATTTAAAAACTAGATGAGGTCGGCGTTTCCTATCTGACTACTCTGAGAAGAAAGGCCGAAACAAACTCAGAGGTCACAGTCTCTTTTAAAGTCCAGACATAATCTTGGTCAGATCATGTGAAGACCATGTAGATTTGTGTCTGAAATGGTCTTTTGAGGAAAAACCACACAGAATGAGTGGACCTGTCCAGTCAGTGCACGCATTTGTCAGTAATCGTGCAGCTCAACTCAGAACTTAAGGAGCTCAATGATTCGACGAACAATACCAAAGAAAAGACATTTGGGAAGGCCACAAAAATTACTCAAACTGCCAAACCATGATTAAAATTAACTGAAGAGACAAAAAAAAGCAACAATGACCCACATAGTCTTCACACGGTAGTCTTTAGGCGGTGCGGGACGTCGGTGCTGACTGCTGGAATAGGTCCTTAAGCATAGTGATGGGTTGGCTAAGGTCAAGAATCATCATCTCAATAATCTGTGCCACTAGCAAGTGCATTGGCGGCACAAGGCATAAATTTAAACCAATACCCAAGTTATTCGGCCTCGACGATGGTGCAGCCCTACTTAGACAAGACTGATGTGGTTGCGGCTGACGAACTGAGAAGACGTCGATTGCAAAAAAATCCTATGGACAAAGGAGCCTATTTTAAATTTGACAGTACTGTGTAGAACTATAGGTTAAAACATATGTGATGACTACGAATAAAAAAAGTACATTTAAAACCAACTTATGCCATCAATACGAAACCTTAACACAATTAACTAACTTTGGAACTTCGAAGACGGTTCTGATATTAATTTCAAAACTATATGTGAAGGCTTACAAGGCAACTGAAGGATCCGTTTTCAGTTTCAGATATGGGAGATGCTTGATTAAAGCGCTTTATTGGCTTGCAAGTTAAATTGGGCAAGTTGAATTCTGCTAGTGATTTGCATCGTGAGAGCTCTCAAGGCGCAGTAAGGTGGGTCCTAGACAATCAATTATATTGCACAATATCACGAATAGCACAATATCTTTGACCGTCTAGAGTTGAAGATAAAAAAAGAGTAAAAATAAAAAATATTATAGAGTAGGTAAGTAAGATAGAGTATTTCTATTCTATTCTATTGCGCAATGATTGGACCAAAATTTAAGAGCGAGTTTAATTAATTTTTATGCACCATATTTTTTCATCGTATCGTATAGGATCATTATTACACATTATTTTTAAGCCTGGCTAGAAGCCTGCCTTGGTCATGGAACACTAGACGAGTCTTGCTCACACGAAAACATTGACGCTTATGAGCCGTCAATGTTATTGCGTCAGTATAATTAATCGTTTGAGTGCAAGGGGTGATTCAATATTATTGCACAACAAAAGTATTGCACAATGTTAATGTAGGTGTAGGGCCTGCCTAACTTGCATTAAAGTCTTCATTTCTTCGTTTCTATGGTAATTCTATGTTGCTTATACTGTTTGGGCCCAGTATGTGGCCAGGTTTATTGCGGCGTCAGAAGCGTTGTTGAACGGACGGCGTTGCTGGAGAACGGACATTTGGGACGCTATCAGATGGGGCATTAATGTAAGCAACTTGGATGCCCCTGTGACTTACCCATGTTATCAAGAAATTTAAGTTCGAATCGAAGTAATATGAAATTGTTATGGCACAATGGCATGTGTAGCTTACCGACATAATAACCTAGCCAGCGGCGCACGCCCGCAGAGTGGTCACTTGCTTGCTGGCGCCCGAACGATGTGGACGTGTGTCGTCTGCTGTCGTACAGAAAATTCTTGTTTAATTTACCTACTCGAATACTTCCTATAACGTGGTGAACACCACATTGGCGACCTTGACAGGACCAAGGTTAATGTTTGAGTTACATTACTCATTCAGAAAAATAGGAACTAATCAAAATGTGAATACTGGTGCTCGGAACGATATCATAGCTATAATAAATATAGCAATTGCGAGGACATATAGCAATACGCTACAAGCAATAGCAATTGCGAGGACTTTACGTATCGTTTTCCCTTCTACTCTTACACACGTTGTCTACATCTCTTTAATATACTCTCCTATCGCAGGTATGCTGGAAGAGATTTCTTTAGAAATAAGCATCATCTTTGTACGTATTTTTCTGTTCCTTTCTTCTTGTCTGTTTATATATGTGTGTACATAAAATATGTATTTTTTTTTCCGGAAATTTACCAATTTTATTGCAGTATCGGGTTAACCTCGACAATAGAAACCATTTAGCTTGTGAGAAGCATGGTCCTACTACGCACCGTTTCTGAGAAATAGGCCTTCGAATATTTTTTTAACTTACTGAGGAAAAAATTTATTTTTAAACAAAAAAAAATTGTTTTTGCAAATCGTTAGTTTCTCGATTCAATCGTAAAGAACGCTTAAGTATAAGGCTAAAAGCGTATTGGTGTTTTCTCTCTACGACCAGCCGTTTGTCGTAAAAATTATGTCGAAGAGATCCTTTTAGAACTTAGGATGCAAGAGCGAAGCGAAACGAGCTCGGGACTTGGGCACCCGAACTCGGACAGCTTAGGTTCGAAAGGGATGGCGGGGTCTAGTGAGCGAGTGAATCAAACGAACAGACCCCGCCATCCCCTACGTGGTTATTTTTTTTAAACCATTCAGTTTTAGAAGCGGCTCTCCGTCGACTACGCCTACGTGCGTCGTAGGGCCATCAGAACCTAAATGGTTTCTATGGTCTAGGTTAACCCGAAACTGCAATAAAATTGGTAGATTTCCGAAAGATTTTTTTTTCTGAAAACGTTACCGTCCCAAAAAAATATTAACAATAAAAATAAAAAAACTTGTAAGTATTTTTTGGGACTAAGCGTATACTACAATTCCTACTACTCCGTCTCTCAGACGACCCACTGACCCTTTACTTTTGATAGACCTAGCATAAAACTCTTCCTTTCAAATCTGTTTTTAGAAGTGATGACTTTTAATTGGTTGTCAGTTTCACATACTATTTTTTATTCTGTCTATTTTAGCTGTAAGTCATCCATAGTTAATCAATAAATAAATAAAAGAGCTAATCACAATAAAAACTGTAAACAATTTCCGTATAATTAAAAAATATTGTTACAGAAAAAACGACCTAATTTAACCGGTCTTGGTTATCCAAAAGGGTCCTAATTGCTAATTAAAGAGCATTGTCTTAACCCTTGCTTACAGAGGTTTTACTTGTTCAAAGGAAAAGCTTAGCTTTGGAAAATCTCTTTTTGGTAACTCTTTATTAAAGAGTTCATCGAAAGAACAATAACAATGTCTATTTTTTCCGATAAGTTGCATCGCCGTCTTTAAACATGACTTCGAAATTCGAACTGTGTCTTGTTGTGAATCCGCGACGATTTACTTAACAAACAAATGAGTTCGCTTTCGAATTGTGTGCGCTCACTTGAGCGAGGTTCCGAGTGAACTTTAGTTCTACAGATGTAAGCGATATGTGCCTTTGCCAATATAGGTACATGACACATTTCTACTTTGCATCCTAGGTGGAAAACGCATCGAAAAACGTCTTGGTTTCGAGAGGATAGTACTTAACCAATTTCGTTTACTCTAATTTGGTTTACTCTAGTGTTGGCAACTTCGTGGAGCGAGCGCCATCTGTTGCCGACCGGAACTACAAGCGCCGCCTAGCTAGCAGTGACGTTAACTTCGGATGACCGCTGCTCGTGGTGGGGAGGAGACCGGCTCGCTCGGCGCGCCCGGTGACCCGTTCTCTTTTCTCTTGGGCCGTACGACGGAGCACATGTTTTAGCTCCATTATTTGGAACAGATTATTATTATTTATTTGTTTAATCTGACGGTTGATTGAACTAATTAGTTTGATCCCTCAATTGACTTTTCTAAAAGGATTTGTTTGACTATAAATGTTTTGCTGAAAGTTAAAGTTGAATTATTTGCTCAATAATACTTATAGTGTATAACTTTTAAAATACCTTCATCTGCTCATTAATAAATCGATAATTGTGTATTAATAGTGTCTTATTGTTTACACTAGTTCAAATAAAATAATGATAAAAGCTCGTTTCATAGGTTAAACTCTAAGAAAATAATTATTTTGTCAGATCCGTTGTCAAATCCGGCTTCCAACTGAATCCGGTTATCCATACTCTCAGGCCAAGTGTTTTGATTGCCTACTGATATTTCGACCAAGTTTTTGATTAAAACAGCTTTTATTATATTAGACAAGCATAATATCACGCCTGTATTCTCCGAAAAGGTAGGCAGAAGTGTTTTATTAAACACATATTTCGCTAGTTATGTTTTTAGTTTCATGTAAAGTCGACCTTTTAATTGATTTACCAACCTACAGTTGAATGACACTTCATAAAATGTCAAGATATATTTTTACTTTAAAGACCAATGTCATAGTATAAGTATATTTAATGTTCTAACCACGCAATAGAAAAAAAAGGACTCTACGCCACGCGTATCGAAAGTGAAGCACTTTAGGTTCCGTGTTCTTTAGGACCGTTTGTACAAACATGCCTCACGCACACATTTACATCATAAGGTGCCGACCGGCCGCCATTACGCGGCACTACGGATCATTGTAGGTACTGTTTACCTTAAGTATTAAAATAAAATAATGATAAATGATTGTATTTCTGTAAGTAGGTTTGAACAAACACTTTTACACGTCAATCATTTTTTTTAAACTAGTTGTGGTCGGCGTTTTCTATCTGACTACTCTGAGAAGAAAGGCCGAAACAAACTCAGAGGTCACAGTCTCTTTTAAAGTCCAGACATAATCTTGGTCAGACCATGTAGATTTGTGTCTGAAATGGTCTTTTGTTGAAAAACCACACAGATTGAGTGGACTTATGAATGCCTTCTTGTGTTGTGAAATGGTGTAAAAATAATTCTACATTCCAGAAAAAGTGTCAAGGACTAACATATCACAAGTAAGATACTTATTTACACACACACACACACACACACATAGATGGGTACAGTGCCTCACTTTCGATATGCGGGGCACGGAGTCCTTTTTTTTTCAAGTCTGTGGTTCGTACAATTATAGTATTTACGTTTTTTTTTTTGTTTGTTTCAGTCCTGTACTAACTCCATAAGATCTACATTAAGTCCAACTTTATCATAGAATATTTTTATAATTCTACCTATTCATATACTTTTTTAATTTTTTCAATGCACACTTGCATTTCCAGTTTATTTTAGACATTGGCAGAATTATCGACATCGGCTTTGCTTGCATAATAAACATGTGGCACTCGGGGACTGCCGCGGTAAAGCTATTGCATAGCATTTTTTATCAACTTATGCAATTATAATTATATTTTTATTTTTTATTTATGCAGTATTTTATTTTTTGAATATTAATTCAAGTACAGTCGTACCATATACATACACGTTAAGCGAACGCTCAGCCGAGCTACATGGTAGGCCGAGTGGGGGGTGTTAGGTTTTATTTTCGTTACGGAATTTCTTGATTCGGTCGCCGCGCTCAAAGCCCGCGATAAAAGCTATGCAATAGCTTAAAAATAAAAATAAACAAGACCAATATGATGGATTGATTCAACCTTTCACAATTTACTGAGGGGTTTTGTCAAGAGTGATAAAGTACTTACGAGGTTGACTATATGTAATAGGGGGCGAGCCTATTGCCGTCATCTATACTAACTATTTTGGGGTTGGCTTCCAGTCTTACCACGTGCAGCTGAATACTAGTATTTTACATGGAGCGACTAATTAACTGGGCACAAATTACCTACTTCAACTACTAAGGTACCATCAAAGGGGGTGAATAGGAGTGCAGGGTTGAATCGAGACGAACCTTTAAAAGGGATTTTAACATTTAAATAATATAGTTTGTTGCCAAAAAGTGCACTTAATCTTTAATTATAATACAGTTAACACATTAGACTCCTTTTTGGTAACAAACTATATTATTTCAATGTTAAAATCCCTTTTAAAATTTCGTCTCGATTCACCCCTGGTTTCTTATTTACCCCGTTTGACGGTACTGCACTGTGGGCCATAATAAATAACTCAACCCTTACAAGCTACATTATTCATATTTCATTCCACGTCAAACCTAATTCCTCCTATCCTCTGATGTATTATATCATAAGGAAGTCATTACAGACCTCTTGTGATCCTCCACAGCCTCTTAGAACATCCCTCTCGTCATTCATGAGACGTTGAGACGTCGAGGAGTATAATTTTAGCATATTTTCTTTCGAGTGATTGCCTTTTTTGGCTGAGATATTTTGGTGGGTTATAAGAGTGTCAGGGTCGTTTCAAGGGCCTATTAGAAAACTCACTTTTTGGTTGAATCATCATATTTTGGTGGCCGTTTTTACCCACTTAGGTGAAAGAAGCCATTATTGGAGTATATAATTATAATCTATTCATTTTTATGTACAATATTTTAGAAATATAAGGACAAAATTGTGTACGTAAAACTGTCAACTTTCTTTAATGATTATGTACTTATATTTATCAAAATCTATACATAGAATAGAATACTCTTTATTATGTACAACATGAAAATTACAGATATAAATGTATAAATTTTACATAGAGTGACACAATGGGCGGTCACATCGCTAAAAGCGATCTTTTACAGACAACCTTTGGATGGATTAAAGGGAGAAGGAGAGACAATACTGCAGGTAGTCAGTGGTGTACCACTTAAGGTACTACAGTACGTTATTTTGATGTATTAATTATAATAATCATTCATAAATTTTGTAATTTAATTATAAAGAAATTTAATTCTGTTTCTTAAGTGTAATTTTAGATACCGAATTTATGGATATTTGTACGCCATCAACGGCATAAGATATTGTATACATATTTTATTTACAACACCTGTTTGACAAATAAAAACTTTGACTTTGATGATAAGATATATATAGATTAATGATATTTATTTTAGAAGTATATAAGTATATTCCCATATTGTATGTTTATATTTAAATTAGAAAATTGTTTTCGTTTTTTATGTATTTTGTTTTCCGTTCTCTCTTAAACACGTTGTCTACATCTCTTTAATATACCCTCCTATCGCAGGTATGCTGGAAGAGATTTCTTTAGAAATAAGCATCAGCTTTGTACGTATTTTTCTGTTCCTTTCTTCCTGTCTGTTTATATACATATGTGTAGATAAATGGTTAAATAAATAAATAAAACAATTATAATACTGTTACAGTGAATAAAACGACTAAATAAATTCTTGCTTGATCTGAAAAGATCAACAGTTTATTCCAGAACCATTAAGCTAACATTAATAATAATATCATAATTTATATAATTTCCATATCCTGAAATAGTCCAACACCAACCGGGGATTGTCCTTAGGCGCATTTGCACAGTGTATACAGGGATAATCGTCGGTTGGTGCCTCATTCCATTTAAAATTGTCTAAAGGCCTCTGCGAGTTGGCTTCGGCCCCTCGTACGCCTTCCAATCCGGCATCCGGGATCCCATGAACCCGAGCTATGTTAACATATAAAAATAATAATAATAATATTTATTTATTTTATTTATTGATAATTTATTGATACAAGTCCTTACAATCAAAACAAGCTAAAGTTCACAATAGTTAAAGGCGCACAACAGTTGAAACCCTGACTCCCAAACTAGGAATACCTGTGACTTAGGAGTCAAACTCAACAACAACAATAACAACTTTCTCTCTCTCTCTACAACTTTATTTTGGAAAATAATTTTGAACAATAGGGTCGACTAAGAAAGGATATTTCGAAACTCAACCCACCCCAACAAAGGGTTCAAACTTGTATGCAAACAAAGTCGCGGGCTACTTAAAATATTTCTCTTCAAAATGTTTCAGAGTCGGCCATATTGGATTTGTTGTGACCTCACGTATCTTATGACGCTGTCCGCCGCGAGACGTTATAAAGGACATCTCATTTATTTCTATGTTTATGCAGAAAATTTCAAAATTGTGTAGATGAATAAAATATATATAAACATATATATATATTTCTATATCCTAATCGTAATGTCCTAATCCTAACTAATATTATAAATGCGAAAGTAAGTTTGTATGTTACCTTTTCACGCCTAAACCACTGCACTGATTATCATGAAGTTTTGCATATACGTTGTCAAGGGTACAGAAAAGGATACAGGGTACCGTTTATCCAGAAAAAAGGTACTGTTCCCGAAGGAAAAGACAATAACTTTCGACGGTCACAATTGCTTTAGGACGCTATATATAGCGCTATGTGTCTTTCGAATCATGATTGAATTATATTATTAGAAACTTCAATAGTGTGTTAAGAGTATTTTTTTTTTAATATGTATAAGTAATATATTTTGTGATTCTAGAGTGAACTCCTACACCGTTTGACTGAACACCATGAAAGTTGGTACATATGTAGGTAAGTATATAAATATGTATTTTTAATGGAGAAGGATTTACAAGATTTTTTTCGACCTCCACGCGGGCGAAGCTGCGGGCAAAAGCTAGTAAAGTATATTATAAAGAATTCGTGGTTGAAAAAAGGTTGAGAGGCATCTAATTTACTGTAACAAAATGTCTTTTAATTGAAAAAAAGAGTGGATGTATGGAGGCATGGCAAAGGTGGTGATGGTGATGGCATGGAGTTTTGTGCCCGTTCTCCTCCATAGGAACCTACTACGCTTTTCTGACTGACCAACTCCTTAATAATTCAAATGTGCCTGTAAATGGTTTAATTGAAGTAAATTATTTGAGTTTGAGTTTCACAGTCTGCTGATAAGCAGTGTCTGCCGGATAATTAAAAAAATAGAGCAGAATTAGTAAAAATTTATCTGTCGGATAAGTTAATGAAACATATCCGGAACTGAGCCGCGTTATAAATAGTATAGGCATACTTTTAAGCTGTTCCCCGTCAAATTGTTTGCATGAAAATTTCAACCCTCTGTTTGATCCGCTCAGGGGTCGAGTTTCGATAAACACTTTCAGTACACTTCTTTACCATCTCAGAAACCCAATCTCCTCATATTTCTATCTCTTGCAGTTTAGTTAGTTTCTCTATTGTGGTTGTAACAATATAACCCAGTTCACAATCGATTCCATTCTGAATTCACAAAACATTGGGCTGCGGTTTAAAAGAAGATATAGTGACAACAATTTAAAAGGGTATGCTTAGGTGGTTTGGTCATGTTGAGAGGATGAATGAAGGGCGACTAACAAAAGGTATTTATAAGGCAGATGTGAGTGGAAACGCCGGGAGGGGACGCCCTAGGAAGACATATAGTGACCTTATCGGTCATGTTCTTCAGAAAGGTCAGGTGCGTAGTACTCGCAACCGGCGTGCGTGTATGACCAGATGTATGAACGTAAACGAGGCAAAAGGAGTATGTAAGGATCGTAGCAGGTGGCGTTCTGTAGTTTCTGCCTACCCCCCTCGGGAAGAAGGCGTGAGTTTATGTATGTAAGTGTATTATTTCAAAATTCGAACGGTGGCGTCTCGTTGTGAATCCACGATGATTAAACCTCAAACAATACAGTGAAGCATGCAAAACTACACCTTACTCTGTGCATACACGATCACACGCACACATTTACAACCCAATTTACAAATAAACTACACCTTACTAAATGCACACATGTTTACGAAATCGGCCTCACGTCACTGTTGACAGCGCTATGTATTGATTTTTGATTTTCTCTGAGGATTAAACTTTACTTTAAAAACAAATGAATTTTCTAGGCTGGTTGACAGTTGTCAAGAGACCAATTAGTAATGGTCCTTATGGTTTATTTTTTCCTTGAAATGTAAACATTTCAGCGAAATATTATCAAAACTAATTTTTCATTGTTATAAGACAATTTAACTTTGATTGTCAAAACGGAACATAGTGTCATGGCGGCTTGAGTGTCATCATACTTTTTATTGCGATAAATTAAAATATTACTTCGAAATTCTAACGGTATCTTGTTGTGTATCCGCGACGATCCTAACTTCCTAACTAATATTATAAATGCAAAAGTAAGTTTGTTTGTTAGTTTGTTACCTTTTCACGCCTAAACCACTGAACTGATCATCCTGAAATTTTGCATATACGTTGTCAGGTGTACAGAAACGGACATAGGGTACCTTTCATTCCAAAAAAAAAGTACTGTTCCCGAGGAAAACAACAATAACGTCTCTAATGATAATAGATGGCGCCACGTGTCTTTCGAATTATGATTGAATTATATTATCGTAGAAACTTTAAGTGTGTTAAAATATTTTTTATTTAAGTACTTTATACATTTTGTGAGTCAAGAGTGTCGATAGACCGGTTTTTCATCCTCCTAACTAAAATTCCCTGAACAACCCGAATTGATTGTCAAATTCTAAATTAACGCGAGCGAAGCCGCGGGCAAAAGCTAGTTTACTATAAAAACAAAAGAGTTCGCTTTCAAATTGTGTGCGCTCACTTGACTGAGGCTCCAAGAGAACTTTATAGAACAGCAGTATTGTTTTTATAGCTAAGAGAACCCTATCCTCTTTGTAACAAATCTGCTTACATGGGGATAACAGAAGGGATCGGATTTGTATTCCCAAGTCTCTACACATTTTTTTTACGATCGGATAATTGTTGCCTTGTCTCGCTCACTTGTCTGAGCAGTATCTAGATTTATTGCTGATACATTTTCACGCTGAAAATATGAGATGGTTGGAAAATAAAGTAGCCAGGATTTTCTGTATGGGTGAAGGCTCCCACAGACTGGCGCGACGCGACAGCGCGACACAAAAGTGCCACTCGTCGGGCGACGAGCGGTGCCTTTGAACCGCGCGCGATTTGGCTCGCGTATCGCGCCTGTTTGTAGGAGCCTTGATAATGTGATTTCGGATAATATGAACAGAGGTCTAGATATAGAACAACGGAGTAACATGCCCAGGGAAGCTCTGCCATCGTTGGATGACAACCTTACCAGATGTTTATTACGCCTGGACAGGAACGGCCTACGCCTGGTGACGGAGACCATCACGGGACACTGCTTACTAAACAAACACTTCCACACAATAGGCATAACGGACAGTCCTCTATGCAGAGCTTGCATGGAGGCTGAGGAAAGCGTTGCGTATTGCAGCGTAGAGCTGGCTGCTAACACGCCGGGGAATCGAACCCCGGCGTGATGTAGCTAAAAATCAAACTCACGCAGCGAATACACGTAAAATTTATTATTATAATAAAAATTATCCGAAATAATGATTAATAGAATAAAAGCCAAAAATAGTAAATTAAAATTCAGTCGTTGGAATTTTAAAAGGCTAAATGCATAAAAAAAAAGTATCACAACAAGATTTTCAGAGAACAAACTTATGATATTACAAAATATTTAGGATCTTGAAAGTATTCTGACGAATTTAAATTCGATTGCAATCGTACAAAATTCGTGCCGCTCTATAAATTGTTTTACACAAATAAGCACAAGATTAAGGTTATTCTTTACATAATTCGTTAAGATAACTTTTAAAGAGATTATAACATCTGATGAAGAAAATTTAGGAAAGCACCTAAAAAATAGAATGTCACACATCGGTGTAGCACAGAACACTTCGACTATACTGATGCTTGGGCGTTATTGCGCCACACAAATGACTTATTTAGCACCTGATGTCCAAGCTACTGGACCTTTGTCGTCAACCTTGCTCGGCAACGATCCTGCGCTTCTCTCCGCAAGCTCGCTCGGACTTCGGCAGCCGGCAGACGATTGAAGAAGACAGGCGAACAATAAATGGCAGGGTAAGGCAAAAAAATGTGGCCTTTCAAACAATCTAAGGAAAGGGAAATCTTCTTAGATTAAAGAACAAGGCACAAGTTGCAAGAATACAGAACCTATAAAGGGATTACTGACCAGAAGAAAAAGTGACGACAAATTCCAGGGAACGTACACTCGATCGAGATATCCGTTGAATACTCACATATCGTGGTTAAACATTAATAACTTCAAATTCACATTCGAAGAAAGAATCAATATTATTGAAAAATTATAACATTTTTCTTGGAATTCCAACAACAGAATGCCTTCAATTTTTTTCTTCTTGACATTGTTCAGAACAATTGTCAATTTTTGAATATTCAAAAAAAAAACACGAAAAAGTAAAAAGCTGACCGATTGACTCGTAAAAAGAATTTAATCGACATGACAACAAAAAGTATATAATTGCAGGAATTACTGCAGTATGTGTTCATTGAATGCACGGGCGTCACCCAGATTAAGACACATACCCTCGAGGCACCCAGATCCTACACAGATGTCCTAAGCAGATCAGGAGACATAATCAACTTTTAGACGAAGGTGGGCTGGTTGGAATAACCACCGACGGCCGCCATGGCCCACGCAAAATGTTCCACCTGAAGGACTAAGTGTGGAAACCAAAACCCTAAACAAAAAGAAGAAGAAGGGGTGACATATTTTTGTGGATTTTCATGTAGGAAATAGTTTATACCATGGTATAATAATATACTTCGCCAAGTATAGCATTCCGAGACAGTGATCACGTGGGAGACACAAGCCTACGTCATCACCGCTGTGTTACCAGTAGTGTTAATTAACTCCCCAACCGCCTTTATAACCTGTGCGAATCCGATAAAACAATGAGGTTTTAACTAACAATTACGTTGGTATATGTTTAAATTGAATTGTTTCGTTTGATTAGAAAAACGAAACGACTATTTAAATGCTTTATACATATTTTTTAACAGAATGGTGACTGAAAATGTTGCCATAATTCATGTTTTGTTGCAATAAAGTGGCAACTGGATAGTGACGTAAGCATGTGTCACTCCCGGAATGCCAGACCTTGTTTTTTTAGACCATGGTTTAAACCTTAAGATTTTACATGTTACATTCTAAGGCCTAGTTACTAGGGTAACTTTCATATTCTGATAGGACGGCAATCCGACACGACCGGAGAGAGATCAGTTGGCTGTGTCTGCGCACGCACGTTTGGGCTTGATTATCTCCCGCACCGGAAACTTGTTTCCGTTGAGATTGGCCGCCATGTCCGAAATACGGCCTGGAGGACAATACTAGGGTTAATCCAGGCAAGTTCTAATGTGACTTTTTCAATTCATATTATGTACTTTCTGAATTAATCTTGGACATTACTGACATCGGCGAAGGAAAAAATTATGAAGAAATCTGTATTATATGTAGGTCATATTATAAGTCTGAAATCGCCATACCGTCTTGAACAAGCGTGACCAATGTCCATGCTTTCTCTATATGAGAAGAAACCTTTGTCCTGCAGTGGAACTGTAATAGGCTGGTATTATTATACTATAGAGGTATGAGGAACAGGGTGTAAGGTTCACTCATACTCTATGGAAAAGGGAGGATCCTCCGACCAGACATGTGTTGTGTCTGGTGGACCACTGCCCGATGATTGATGTCGGGACATTATACATATGTATGCTAGATGCGCGGTAAATTCTGCTTGCGCGATGCAGGATTTTGCGTGACGTCTGTGTGACGTGTAGCTCGCATGTGGCGATGTAGATACCGCTACAATACTAAGGTAGATGATACATGTTTTGAGGCATGTCAGACACATGACAATAGTATTTTATTTATTTTTTACTTTATTGGGATTTATAACAACATGAATGAGTTTAAACGTAATACTTTTAAATTATTGAATGACTAGGGGTATTATTCTGTTAATGAATATCTTAATGACAAATTACAATAATATTAAGTACATAATTTAATATATATCTGTCTATAATTAAAATGTTGCTCCCCCCTATGATAATTATATTATTAATTGACATTTTTTTTTTAATTTGTTATTGTGCATATACGAAAGTGTGACTAATTAATTCCTATTTGTTTAGGTGCCGTCTATAATTTATTGACATACTAGCGACCCGCCCTGGCGTCGCCCGGGTAGCAGAGCATAATATAATATAGCCTATGTCACCCGGAGATAGTGTAGCGTAATTAAATTAGTTAAATTGAATTTATACTTCAGTCTAAGTAACACGTGGCCGGCTATGCTAACACCAAAAATTGAAAAAGTAAGAGCAATTGAATTTCACTGTATTTCGTTTATTACAAACTAAATTTAGGTTATACCTTAGCCTCAGCAACACGTGGTGGTTATGCTATTAAATTGTAGCTTATATGAAACGTTTGTATTTTTAACATAGCGCCACCTATTTAATATTTACTCAATCCATTCAACAGATATCGCCATCTGTTAGAATCGTTTGAAGCTAACAGATAATTGTGACTGTCAAATAATAGACAAATAAATTTGCAATCAAATAATATTGCGACTATAAATTGAGATGTAAGCTCTCCGATCTTTCAAGTTGGATCAAATTGCACACGTTGTGCAAAATAAATTTAAAATCGGTTCCGTAGTTTAGGAGTCCATCGCGGACAAACAACGTGACACGTAATTTTTATATATAAAGATTATTGTGTTTGGTATGAAATAGTGACATCTACGTAACTATTGACTTTATTTTTGTTTCTATTTTGTTAATTGACTTTCGATTACTTAAGCTATTTTGTATGCCCTTTGGCGGGACATAGTATGGACCAATATTTTTTTATATAAATTCTGTATTATTTTTTTAATAAATGAATAAAAAAATGAATAAACAGTTACACATAAAAAAAATTGTGTGTCAGAATTAATTAAAAACTAGGTAAACGTGTAACCCACACCAATGTCCGCGAAATAATGAACCAAAAAAATGATAAAAAATAAAATGATGATGATTTAAATGATTTTAATGTGTGATACTGATGAGTAATAATTTGAACCAAATTGTACCGGGACTAATTTTGTCACTTAGATTTCTGCACATCATTATAAAATCAAAGAACCGATAGATATACTTAAGTTCGCGTTTAGAACTTCAGAAGTAACACAAGTTCTTGCATTTGTTTTGCAAAAGCGATAATTGCAAAACAAAGACTTCTAAAAACAAAATTTTCGCTACTTCTATGGTTTCTGTATCACGATTATTTTGCCAAAGAAAACGAAATATTTTAAACAAGCTTTTTCCTGCAGCTTCGCCCGCGTGGTTGTCGGAATTTATCCCACGGGACCGTACGACAGGAGATAAAAAGTATCCTACGTGTTAATCCAGGTTATAAACTATCTGTGTTCTAAATTCCATCCAAATCTGAAATATTATATTTTCTAAATACGTACTTTTTACATCTTTTTTTTTTCATTTAACTTGCGTTCGTTTTTATACTCCGATGTCACTTCGTGGCCAATTAGTGTGGGTTAAACGTTTTTTCGACTGTAATATAAGTACTTTTTGTAAATGCTGTAATGTGTAACGGTTTTTTGTCCCAAATAAATAAAAATAAAATAAAATAAATCCATTTAGTCGTTTTTGCGTGAAAGAGTAACAAACTTCCATCCATCCATCTTCACAAACTTTCAGATTTATAATATTAGTAGGAAGTAGGATTTGTTTTAACAGATTCCTTAAATAATTGCTCACCCAAGAAAACCATAACAATTTCATAGGTTTCTTACACCCCAATTTCACAGTTTATCTCCTGGAACTGAGAAATTTTCCCTCACACCCAAGAATGTAACACAATTGTATAAATATTTTGTTAAATTTCAAGCTTGCTAACTGAAAGAGAAGAAATTCAAGATTATTTTCTCAATGTAGGTACTATTCGTTTGTTTATTCTGTTCACACCTTATCTTTTGTCTTTGTTTAAATCTTAGCAAGCCCATTGAACAAGTAAAAGGTACCTATCTTGAAATTTTTGATTTGATAGTAGGTACATTAATTTTTGTGACTCATAATTTCTGTTATTTGTAACTCGACATATGCCTTGCAGGACGATATACTAAGGTTAAAATGCAACAAATTAAGCGACCAAATGTTCTACCAAAATTCAGTAGTTTTTTAATTAGATTTTTATTTTTTTTATGAAAATACCAATTTAAAAATGATTTACAGCGCGACTATACTGAAACTTAAGTTATTATCATAGCTGATGCCGTAGCAAATCTTTGTTAGTAATTAAAGTTCAAAAATGCCTAAAACTTTGACAGAGATCACTAATGAAATATTTAATTTCCGTAATTTTTACTTTTCTGTGACAAAAATTACAACTGTTTTTGTTAAGCATTTATTTCAATTAAACCATTTACAGGCGCTTTTGAACTGTCAAAGAGTCTGTCAGTTAGTCAGAAAGTTGAAGCTAGGTGCCCATTCCAAAACGTAGATCTCTATGGAGAAGAACGGGCCATAAACTCCAAGGACACTCTTTTTAAATCAAGATATTACAAAATCCTGGGTACATTATTCTTGTTGCTTCTATATGCGAGAACAATGTACCTACAGAATACCCACATTTTGGCGGTTATGTTTAAATCCCATGTAACAGGCCATCAAGCCGTACAATATGAATCAAACTGCTTTCATACTCATTACACAACATTATCAGAGGCTTTCAAACTGTACAAAGTTGCCAGTATCGGTTTTCAAACTTTGCGAGTAGCTTATTAACATTATTGAACCTGCAAAGTGGCAAGTTTCCTTGTAAAGGCAATATAATTTATACATTATTGCCTTCCAGGTGTATAGGTATGTAGACGCATCTATAACGCCACGAGCAGGCTACGCGTCACACTGACGTCACGCCAAATCCTGCATCGCGCAAGCAGAGTTTACCGCGCAAATAGCATATATACAACTTCCCGAGGTCAATCATCGGGCAGTTGCCCACCAGACACGTCACCCGTCTGGTCGGAGAATCCTCCTTTTTCTATGGAGGTATGAGTAAGTACCCTGTTCTTCGTGTACCTATAGAGGTATTAAATTTTCATTAATTTCTGTACCAGGACGTGTAAAACATAGTGAAACTCTAGAATGCACACACTAGTAGCTTGCACGATAGAATACAAGTATCTACTTTATGCCATCGTGCATCTTGTATGGCATGCATCTGCATGCCATTACGCCGTACACTTCCGATCGGTTGTAACAACAATGGCATGCCACGTACTAGCTTGCTATTGGCATACGTATTTTTGGCTTTGGAATGGGGGCAGACTGAAATCAAAGGCAACGTAGTTTCAGCGACGCATTTTGAGAAACTTAAATTATTTCGGGTTCAGCAAATCCATTGGTACGCATTTAAAAGGGAAACGTAACTATTTTCTCGAATACCAATGTAAATAACGCATTGTTCTCTAAAATCAGTTTGAAATTCGAACGGTGTCTCGTCGTGAATCCGCGAAAACTTTACTTTAGAAACAAATGAGTTCGCTTTCGAATGGGAAATGCAAATGTCAAAATGGCGCTGTCATAGCTAGTTCCCAATACAAGCGCAATAATATTTATAGAAGCGCCGCGGTTTTGTTTTATTTTTGCGAAAATGACGCGTTGTTGTGTTCCTAAGTACTCCGAAATTGGAGTCCACATTTTCCTGGAATATCCTAGAATTAGAAGATTATTGCTTAAAGCTGTTCGTAGAGATTTTATTAAATTAAACAGAGTTCGAGATTCTGTCGGAATCATTTTGAAGAAAGTGATTACGAGGAAATATTTAAGGTTTAAAATTCTGACGCTTTCCATGTCAAATACTTGATTAAAATATTTAAATCACCGAATGTAACGAAATATTGAAATAAAACCAAACTCATGAATGAACACGAAATGGAACGAATGAACGAAATGTCAAATTTATTGTAGGCCGTAGGGACCTAGCTATGATCACGCCATCTACAGTTAGTTTTGCCCGACCTTCCCCATTATGTGCGTTCACTGAGTAAGGCTCCAAGTTCCACAGAATGGAACTGGCATACTCGTACAAGGCTAGTAAACGGTTAATTTATGGAAACTGCCATAAGTGTCAAAGTGTTATAAGTAAAAGCGACGATATTATACTTAAGTTACTCGCACACGAGTTCAAATTGAGGCTCGAGTGTTTTATAGTGGCATAAATCTCGGGTGCAGTGTTAAAGCGCGCTCAAGATTTTATGTGTATAAGTACCGTTTACACTCATTACTCGACTGTGGGAAATATTTAGTTTAGATTTCAGATTGAAATCATTTTACTTGACATATTTTTGAAGAAGCGTAATTAATTGATCTGGAGCCTGTTTTTTTTGTTTCTGGAAGCCCATCCAATTTAACTTTGTTTAATGGCTTCAAAAATACCAAGGTTGTTCAAAAATTCGAGGCATATTCATGATTATTTCTTAATATTGGTTTAGTGGGGCTACCTCGATGGAATGGCAGCTGGATGTGGATGTTGAGCTATGTCGCAAACTATACTCCACCTTCTATCTTGCCCTCTGTCTCCCAAAACTTGCAGTCAAAGTGACCTCTGGGCTGCCACCGATGACGCCGTGGAAGTGGCGAAGTTTTGGGCCAACAAAATATGAGAAAAGTCGTGCCAGCGGCACAAAGAAAAAGAAGAATATTGGTTTTATGTCGGCAAAAGACCACAATAGGTAAAATGAGATTTGGCAGCAGGATTTACTGATTGCCTACAGGAATACAGACTCGATCAGATTTTTAAAAACCTGCGTGGTAATTGTGTTACAGATTAACATACAATGGCAACGCTATTAATTTTGACAATTCAACAACATTCATTGCGTTAATTACATCGTCGAGCAGATGAATTTTTCAAACATGAATCAAAGGTGTAGGAATGTCCTTCGGGTTGGTATTGAAACTGTGTGACGCAATAAGGGTGCTGTCATGTATCTAGTACAGTATTTGTCAAAGATATCTTACTGCTAAAAATACGTAATTTACACTTAGCATTTTTTCACTTGATGAGACTCGCACAGACCAGGGAAGCATGGCACAAAAGAGAGAGGACCGAGGGGGGGATTACTCAGTAGCGGGTGGAACAAGGCGGCCAATGATGATTCGATTCACTTCAAAAAGTAACAATACCAAAAAGTTTCGTCTCAAAATGTAAAACATCCTGCTTCAATAATCCTAAAGTATTGAGGCAAAATGTTTAACATGTATAATGAACTCAGAATAAATTACACGGAACAGGAAAGAAGACATCTTTCTTTACAAAGTTAAACTTGGAGGTGGTATGCCTGTATTGTGCTATTTTTAATATAAAAGAGGGTAGGTTCATAAATTTTGAGGGGCACATTAGGCTTTGTGTCTGGCTTGGTAAGTATTGAATTTGTGAGCGTGATGTTGAATTTGTGAGCGTGATGTTTAATTTGTGAACGTGATGTTTAATTTGTGAGCGTGATGTTGAATTTATGAGCGTGATGTTGAATTTGTGAGCGTGATTTGAATTTGTGAGCGTGTCGTTGAATTTGTGTGTGATGTTGAATTTGTGAGCGTGATGTTGAATTTGTGAGCGTGATGTTGAATTTGTGAGCAGGATGTTGAATTTGTGAGCGTGATGATGAATTTGTGAGCGTGATGTTGAATATGAGATCGTGATTAGATTACGTGCGAATAATATAATTGATTTGTCTAAGAACATTACTCCCTACCTCGGCATAGTTGGTCTGGTTAGTGGTTAGTGGGTGGTTGGTTGGTGGATGGTTGGTTGGTTGGGATGTTGAATGATAGGTGGTTGGCTCTTTTAAGTTATAAGGCGTGCTGATTGTCATTAGCCGAGCAAAAATCCAGGCACAGGACTGCCACTCAGAAATTCTTCATTAAGAATACAATAACATTTTACCCGCTCTAAGAACCCCACGCTCAGCAATCACACCTGTGGACTGTAGACCAACAGAGCAGTCTAGATTTTGTATTATCCATGTTTTAACCGACTTCCAAAAAAGGAGCAGGTTTTCAATTCGCCTATTTTTTTTAAATGTGTTACCTCAGATATTTTTTCTTCGAGAACCGATTTTGATGATTCTTTTTTATTTGAAAGCTGGTGCTTCTCATGTGGTCCCATATAAATTTGATCAAGATCTGACCAGTAGTTTTTGAGTTATTCTTAATACTCGTAATGCGTATTTTTTCCACTTAGTTCATGTGGATGATGTTGTAATAACTTCCTGTCGCTGTTATTTACATTGCAAGTAGTGGTATACGACTTTGTTTTGGGTAGGCACCACAACTAAAAAGTGAAAAATATAAACTTTTTCGCAAAAAAAACCGCCGACTTCCCAAAAAAAACCAAATGCAGAGTGAAAAATAACTTTAATTTCGGAAGTCGGTGGCAAAAACGAAAATACAATAATCCAAAGACACTGACTTCCGAAATTAAGTTATTTTTCACTTTGTAGTGTTTTTTGGAAGATCGTGTGTTTTTTTAGGCGAAAACGTTTTAAATATTAACGAGGGTAGGTTCGTAAATTTTGAGGGCCACAATTATTATATCTTGCTTGGAATTGAATTTGAGAACATCATGTTGGAATTTCTATGAGTCAGTTTTTGAAGATAGAAACTTGGTCAAATAAAGTGTGAATACTTTCACCGATTCCTTTGAAAACATTATAATATTCCGCTTTACGTCTATTTTGCCCAAATGGGTCAGTGGAGATGTTGGCCAAATGGGTCACTGGAGATTTTGCCCAAATGGGTTAGTGGAGATTTTGCCCAAATGGGTCAGTGGAGATTTCTTTGTCAGTGTTGATAGTATGTTTGCAGTGAGATTTTAGGTACAGTGCCCGGGTTCAAATATTAATTACGTGAAGCGTTCAAAGAGCATTCGTCGATGAGGAAACCTGACCTGGAATACTGGTATCAGGCATCATTGGTCGGTGTTTTTATTTGGCACGAAACCACTGCACTGTCACTCACGATTAATGTTCACTCAACGTTAGTAGGTGGACTATAAGAGTCGAATTATTGTATTTTTCATTTTTTGGCGTCAACAGTCAGCATGGTAACATCACGTCTAGCTGTTATCGTTGAAGGCTAGGCAGAGAGGTATGTAATAAGTACACCCACATTTTGCCACTTATATTTAAGTCCCATGTGATAGGGGGGCCTTAGAGGGCCGCAGAGCAGTGGTGGCCCAGTGGTACTGGCCCCGACCTACGAGTTGTAGGTCGTGGGTTCGTACCCAGGCAGGCGCTTTACTTTGTGTAAATAATTTCATCACCTCTGTTCTCAAAATGGTGAAGGAAAACATTATGAGGAAACCGGCATGTCCTAGAACCAAAAATTCGAAGACATGTGACATTTACCAACCCGCACTAAGCCCGAGTGGTGGATTACGGCCCACTTCCTCTCAAAGAGAGGAGGCCTGTGTCCCAGCAGTAGGAACATTATAGGCTGATTATGATAGGGGGCGACCCTATTGCCATCAACCGGGCACAAATCAGAGATTGAAAACCGGTACGAATTTGGTTTCCGGTTCTTCATTTTGGTTCTTATTAAGGGTCTTTTCCGTACGGTTCCAAATAAAGGTTCTAATATACTGGTTCCGTACCATCCAATTTAAAGGTTCTATAAGAAAGAACTACCACATGATCTACCAAAGCAAAAGTGCCCCTCTCCCCTCTCACAAAAACTCCAACCTCTTCACCCGCCGCGGACGGCCGCCCGTAACCCACCGCTATCGCACAAAAATTCGTCGTGCAGTGAGCAGCATCGTATGAATTCGTTAGGACTCGCTTTGAAGAAGAACCCGTAAACAAAGTGCTTAATGGATCCAATTTAGGTTCCTGTTCCGGTTCAGGTCCTAGTAACGGAACCACTAAATACCGGTTCTTTACCGGTATTTTAAGAACCTTTTCAATCCCTGGCATAAATCCAGACCTTGCGCTGCTACTGAGAGTTTACTGAATAAAATCCAATCACAATTTTCATTTCCCAGGAATATAACCTACCACGCTTATCAGCGACGGTTTCGGCTTCCACGGGAGTATAGATGTATGAGGAACAGGGTGTAAACTTCACTCATACTCCATATGAAAAGAGAGAATCCTCCAGCCAGACGGGTGTTGTCTGGTGGGCAACTGCCCCACGTTTGATGTCGGGACGTTATATATATGCTAGTTGCGCGGTAAACTCTGCTTGCGCGATGCAGGATTTTGCGTGACGTCAGTGTAACGTGTGGCGATGTAGATACCACTACACGACCACTAGATGAAAAAAGAAGTCTATTTAAATATATTGCATAATACTTTTTTTGCGTTTCTTAAAAGTATGTGTATAAGTTCTCTTATAATGCGAGAACAATTACAGTAACATTACAACTTTGCGCAATTTTACTTTGTAAGTTTTAAATTATTATCCGATAATAGTGTACTTTTTCTTTTAAGACACTTTTTGGAAATAGGGTGGTAAGAATTTTAAGTGGGATTAAATAGGTATGGCACTATTATGTCTGTCATAGGTGTTAGGTGTATAAATGTTTTAGAATCATCAAGATCAACATTTTTTCTCTGGTGACGGCACGAGTCCTACCAAACTTTGTGGACTGATGGTTAAAATATAAGCCAGTTAGTAGCACGGCTGACTGCATAAGTTGCGCTGGACTAACGCTAAGGCTCAATTTACACAGCCGCGGAACGGCAAAGCATACAAAACAAGATGAACTTAATGTACAAATTACAATCCCCGAAAATTCGCGAGAATTCTCCAAAACACGTGCGACCTGTTTTTTGGCTATGAGGTTTGTACGTTACACAAACGACTTAAAGTTCATTATGCTTTGTACAATTTCGTTACAAAAATTCGTTTCTATTCCGTTCTGAGACAATGTAAATTAATTTACCTTAGCGACGACGCTCGAACTCGAGGTACTTGAGATAACCGACATAGCCCAAAGCCTAAGAAAGCTGAAGTAGCAATGGGCTGGTCACATCTCTCGCAGAACCGACAATCGTTGGGGAAAACGAGTTCTAGAGTGGAGACCGCGTTTAGGCAAACGTAATGTGGGACGCCCGCCGGCCAAGTGGAGTGACAACTTGCGAAAGGCGGCTGGCAGAGACTGGATGAGGAGAGCCGAAGTTCGGGCTCAGTGGCGTTCACTAGGAGAGGCCTACGTCCAGCAGTGGACGAATATAGGCTGAAGATGATGATGATGAACGGCACTCGAATAGGAACATTTAGTATAGCATCACTTTACAGAAATAAAAACGTGTGTAAGGCGGTCCGCAACGCATTGCAAAAATCCTCCTTCAACGCTTTCGTGCATTTCCTATGAACCAAGGCGCACTACAGGCAAACTGCATTGCGCTTTTTTGTATGAATATGCGTTGCGCTGCGGCCCACTGCGGCTGTAACGTGCGCTTGGCTTTAATCAACAATAATTCAAGTCACGACTGAATACAGTCAGGCCTCCTATTTATGTGCCAAAATACCTTCCTACCTATCAGTGAGACTTGCGCAATGCAACAAAATCACAATGCATTTAAATGTGATATAAAATAAACTAAACCAATATCAGCCGAGAATAACTACAAAGCAAAGAAAAATAGGCACGTCATAATCTTTCAATGAAAATTAGTTCTATCAACCGCTACTAGATGGCGCTACCCGTCAAAATCCACAAAGCGCGCCATTATGTTTTTAATATGTACGTAAAAACCGTTCTGTAATAAAAAACGCTAAAAAAATATTTCGGGTATTGATTTGATTTGAAAAAAACAATGTACAGTTTTGACTTCGATACGATTTTATTATATGTATAGACGGTGTAGATAAAACTGTGCTAAAAACTACTACATAGATTATAGTGCTTCTGATAAAGATTAATCTCTTAGCTACCACGGTTAAGAGGGCGCAGTAAGACAGAAAAAAAACAAGTTTCACCCGCGCCTCTTTCCCTACCCCTCTCATCAAACACGACAAAAACAAAACACAATCCCTTCCCGCCAGCAGAAACTTTTCGCCCGGCGCATATTTAGGCATTGAATTTGAATTTTGTGTGTAGTGTGTATACGCAAAATAATCAGATGAAACTGTTTTATTCAATTTACCTATGTGTACAAGTAGGTATATTATTAAATAATATTGTATGTCCGTGAATCTGTTACCGATGCTGGTGGGATGTTAGATTGGAGATTAGACTGACTTAAATGAAATAAAGACTAAATGTTACTTCAAGATACGGCCTATAAATTTTCGATTCCGAATTGAAAGACAAACCTAACGTTGTAGTTGAAAAAATATTGTTCCATACTTTATGTAACATAACTACAATTGAACAATTTTCAGATACTTTTCTGTACCTATTCCTGTACCTTACTTCTTGTCAAATTTCATGATTCTAGGTCAACGACATGTATCTTATGGGTTTTAATTTATTTGCGAGTGGCAAGATATGCGAAATGAATGGCAATTTATGCCAAGATACTAAGTCAACGTCTTAGAAGTTCGTTTTTTTTACAGCTCCAAAGGACCGTTTATCTAAGTATTTGATATCAATTTCAACTTGATACCCCCACGCATTCCTGGGATAAGCGGTCAGATAGATGGATAACAAAGTGATCCCATAAGGGTTTCGATTTTTTCTTTTGAGGTACCGAACTCTAAAAAGCAAAGCACTTCCATCAAAGTACTATAATACTACATACTCATGATACTACCTACATGATGGTGAAAACAATTTCGATAAAATTGCTTTTTTGACGTTATAAAAGCGTATAATTATAATTGCATCACTTACCTTCCGCTTTTTTACTTTGAGAAAATGAAATCAATTGAACAAAAATGTCAATAAAATAAGAAAATAAACATTCGCAAATAAATTAAAATCCATATGATACATCCCGTTGACCTAGAATCATGATTTTTTGGCAAGAAGCAAGGTCTCACAGCACAAATTGGTACCTCGACTGGTTTTTCAATTAAAATATTTAAACGAAGTATGACCATCGTCCACGCCCTTTATTTTCAATGAAATTCTTCAGTAGGTAAAACATCTGTTTATTTTGCCTATACTATACGCTAAGCTTGAATTCATAATCTTAGATCCTAGTCATGTTTTGGAACTAGAAACTCAATGCTGGCGTGACAAAGTTCAAATTCCAATGTAACCAAATTTTATTTAGGGCCTTGTACAAGTTGGACATCACGACGTCTTCGTGGAAACCAGTGTTAACCAAGTATAAAAATATAATGGTATATCGTGGAAATTGCATTGCAGGATCGTGCAAATTCAATTAGCAACAGTGTTACCAAGTAAAAAATTATATTGGTATGGTGGATTTTGCACTGTATTGTGCAAAGTCAAATGGCATGTGTCATGAAAACCTATCCTGCGCGGATCACGAGTAGAAAAAAGTCCTCGCCGAAAACATTTGTGAAAAACAGGCCAATTTTTATAACTAGGGTACATTATTCGGCTTTACCGACAAAATAATTGGCATCTATTTATATGGGTGCCAAAGAAAGTCGAAAGTTTATTAGGTTCCTCTTTTGTAACTGTTGAAACTTTAGCTTTGAAAAGCAAGCTGGCAGTCACAAACAATGTGATCCGTCACAATCTTTACTCATCCCCACCATAAGAAGGGATCTAGTCAGGAGAACACTATCCGTATGAAAACTGTCATGTCCCGTGCACACCGTTTCGTACTTGTGTTCGCAATAAACCCTATTTTAGTTTGCCGATTTATTTTAATGATGATAAATGATAAATGATTTTATTTCTGTAAGTAGGTTTGAACAAACACTTTTACACGTCAATCATATTTTAAAAACTAGATGAGGTCGGCGTTTCCTATCTGACTACTCTGAGAAGAAAGGCCGAAACAAACTCAGAGGTCACAGTCTCTTTTAAAGTCCAGACATAATCTTGGTCAGATCATGTGAAGACCATGTAGATTTGTGTCTGAGATGGTCTTTTGAGGAAAAACCACACAGATTGAGTGGACCTGTCCAGCCAGTGCACGCATTTGTCAGTAATCGTGTAGCTCAACTCAGAACTTAAGGAGCTCAACGATTCGACGAACAATACCAAAGAAAAGACATTTGGGTAGGCCACAAAAATTACTCAAACTGCCAGACCATGATTAAAATTAACTAAGGAGAGAAAAAAAAGCAACAATGACCCACATATTCTTCACATTCACAATATTAAAATGATAATCAATGTAGCCTGAATGCTACTCACATTCACAGACAGTTTACTCTTTAAAAGTCATCAAAAATACCATAAGTTATTATATAAGGACATCATCAATTCTAAAACACTCATTCACAGTATAAAAATGGATTGTTGCTTGGGGGTACATTGAAGTGGCTTAGTTAATCCCAAGCCTTTTTGTCATCCAAGTAATCTTTAACTTTATAGAAACCTTTTTGACAGAGTTTCTGTTTAATAAATGATTTAAATTTATTGAGGCTCAGTTCTTTAACAAGACTTGGGAGTTTGTTGTAAAAACGTATACTTTGGCACTTAAATGAATTACTAATTTTTTGGAGCCTAGTCGAGGGCACAATAAGTAATTCTTTGTTTCTAGTATTAATGTTATGCACGTCGCTGTGTTTGGAATATAGATTAATATTCTTTTTTACATAAATCAGGTTCTCATATACATATTGAGATGCGACTGTCATTATGTTTATTTCCTTAAATTTATCCCTCAGTGAATGCCTACAACTAAGGTTATAAATTGCTCGAATGGCTCGTTTCTGCAGCACAAATATAGCCTGAATGTCGGCTGCATTTCCCCACAGCAAAATGCCGTACGACATTACACTATGGAAATAACTAAAATATACTAATCGAGCTGTTTCGACATCAGTCAAATGACGGATTTTATAGACCGCGTAGGCTGCAGAGCTTAGCCGCTTCGACAATTTGGTTATATGTGGGCCCCACTGTAGCTTCGAGTCCAAAGTAATACCTAAGAACACAGTGGTGTCCACGAGATCCAATTCCGCCCCATTAACTAGTACATTGGTTTTCACCTGCTTAACGTTAGGTGTCAGAAATCTAATACATTTAGTCTTTTTCTCGTTTAAAAGTAAATTATTAACACTAAACCAATGTACTATTTTAGCGATAGCATTATTTACATCATCAGTAATTATCTGTTGTCGTTTAAGCTTAAATAAAAGTGATGTGTCATCTGCAAATAACACTATTTCATGACTATTCTTTACAAGGGAAGGTAGATCATTAATATATACGAGAAATAAAAAAGGGCCAAGAATTGAGCCCTGCGGAACTCCCATTTCCCATTTATTTTGTAAACTCCAATAATATTATTACACCAATAACCTACCCATTTGTTAAATTTTGAGTTTCAACTTGATTCGGGGGTTTTGGTCAAGTCGCTCGAAATGGGTCGTCTAAGGTTACCCTTACACGAAGTTTGTCAACGAAAGTGGGAGTAAACGAATTTGGTTCTTTATTTAATAGTAATAAGATCTAAAATCTCCAGCACGAACTCTATGTTGTAAATTTTCTCCGCAAGAAAATGACTGAAGTGGAGAACAATGGCGCTAGTTGTACTATACCAGTCAAAAATCTGTCAAATAATTGTATGTCATCTTGAGTTTTCAAATATCAACATTGAATTATTATAATATTTTTATTTTATAGTTTAGCCGCGGTATTTATTTAGTTTATCAATTCTTAACGATTTTAATAATCGTTTCGGAAGTGGTTTTAGTGATTTTTTCATGTTTTGTATTTCACAGTTTCATTCCAACAATGTGATAAATTACGAAAATATTATTTACGCAAATAAATTAAATTGCAGAGCAGCAGAAAATTCAAGCGCAGTCCTCTCGTCTCAACAGAGCGACGGCGACTGATTTGTGAAACAAAAATATGCTTGAAGTTCCCGCAACGTGCGACGGAAGATGACTTCTTCCACGAACTAAAAACGTCGTAAGTGCTTAAAGTTTCTAGTCGTAATAATACCAAAAATAAGAGGAATTTCAAAAAATGCCTGCACAATTTTTTTCGCCTTGTTTTAATACAGATAATCATCAAAAAATTATCCTATTAGTCATTAGCATATTAAGTACAAATCGAAAAAACGTAAAAATTAGGGGTAACTTCGTGATGATATTTTATCGAGAAAATTTTAACGTATTGTGTTTCTGTTCCACAAAAAGTTTCAAAATATCATGTAGTTACTCATACTATTTTTATTTTATACCTAAGTCTTATGAATTTCATGAAAAATTAAATTGAAGATAGACAATTTTGGTTACTACCCGCTCTTAATATTAATTTAATATTTGAATTGTTTTTGTCTCTTTATTACGGACGCTTTTAACGTTCTGCATCGTTCTCACATGCATAATTTCAACATGAATGAAGTAGCCAGTATTTTGTGACCATATTTTGATTTAAAAGAGTGCCCATGGAGGTTCTTGCCCGTTCTTCTCCATAGGTACCTACTACGCTTTGGAATGGGCAACTAGCTTCATCTTTCTGACTAACCGACCCCTTGACAATTCAAAAGTGCCTGTAATTGGTTTATTTAAAATAAATGATTTTGAGTTTGAGTTTGAATTACACACAAAACCTAAGATAAAAAATTAAAGATAAGCGTTAATCTATTCAATCATGACATGAAGTGCAGACTGAAATAGTTATTTACGATGTTGGCAACATCGTAAACAACTGTCAAATAATAATATTTCGCTGTTTTGATTAACTTGTCGATATTACTGAATTTATCTCTGTAGTGCAATATACCTACTCACATTTAGTTATGGCAATACTACCACAATATTCATTGAAACTGGCGCTCAGTGTGGGAGGTCTGTGCACAATAATAGTACAGTCGTTATGAGCGGGTTGAGTACTATGAGCAAAGAAATTAGGGGGATAAAAAAATATAAAAAAGCGTTTATTTGTGGTGAAATCCTGTTTTACAAAAATAATATTACTTCTGCCAAACTGCAAAGCAGTTTGTTGGCAGATGTAGCTCCCATATTCAATTTTCTAATTTATCTCGTAGGTAGGTACTCGTACTTTTTCATTAATAATAGGAATACAAAAAGTGAAAGAGAAAAAGAGAGAGAGAAGTGAAAAAGGGAAGTGTTCTTTTATTTAGGCAACTACGAGAGGGTTATGTCTAAATAATAAGAGCCGCACGGGTTGATCTCCAAGGTTAAGCAACACTAGCCGAGGTCGGTCCGTGGATGGGTGACCATCCATTACATATCGAGACCCACCGTGCCTCGAAAAGCACGTTCAGCTGTTGATCCGGTTGTCATACGTAGATCTATGACAGTCAGAAGTACGGAAATCTGACAACCAGTCTTTCCAAGAGTTGATACCCAGTAACTGCATTGTGGAGTTGATATAGGCAGTCGCTGCATGAATAATACTGGTAATCAGCTTCATCCGGTTAGACTGAAAGCTGACCATAACCTAGTTGGGAAAAGGCTAGATAGATGATAACGACGAATAAGCTATAATTATGAAGATAAAGTGTGCAGCTCACCTCTTGGTTACTGGTAATAACCAGCAAAATCAGGAATGTTGCCACACCAGAGACTAAGCTTAAATTATTGATGTCTCGTGTGCGTGTAATGAGGGCTACCGCGCTTGAGTTCGCCGCTAGAGGCGCTAGTGTAGAGTAAGGTCTCTAGAATGTAAAATGTACTGAACGTTCACTGTTTGCGGGATTTTTTATCACAGATTTTAACTAATGATTCATAATTGTTGTAATGGTTGTGCTATTTCTAATTAATTGAGGCTTAAAATTTTAAGTAAAAAGTTAGGATCTAATTTGGTAGCACTTAAAGGAAGAATAATATTTGTCTGCTTCATGCTTGCCAATTTTAGGAATATTATAATCTAAATATTAATTTGAAGTTTAAAAATGTAATAAAATAAACATATTATGAATTTATGGGTACTTAGAACTATCAAAAACATCAAATAAAAGTACTGACAGGACCTTACTCGCCAGTGGCGCCAACTGGTGACGAAAAACGATAGCCCCCATTACATCGGCATCCATACGCGTTGTGCACACAACAACGCTACTTCATAACAGAAATGAGTACGATTAAAGTATTTCTGGACGAATTCCTTTATAAAGATCTCTCCTACTATGATGAGATAACCATGTTTGAAAAAATCAAAATCAAAATCAAAATATTTTATTTCACATAAACCAACATGGGCACTTATGAAACGTCAGAAGCTAGGTGCACGGTTCCAATTGGTTGTTTCCTATGGAGAAGAGCCGGCAAGAAACTCCACGGTTACTCTTTTAAAAATAAGGGACTTTTACAATGTTTCAAATTACAGTGTTGATACTAGGAGGACAGTGTAGGCCTGACAACAGGTAACAGGCACTCAACAAAATATAAAAATAAAAAAATATATAAAAAGGTCTACTAATCTAATCTACAAGTTAGGCCTACAACGTTCTCACATTCAGAAAATATACGAGTAAAAGAATCTATATAAAATAAAAGCCTATTTAAAACAAATGACATGATTGCCATTACAACTGTAACAAATCTGAATTAAAATCTTTGTATTCAGGTGACATTAAATTTTTATTTCCCTGCCATATCCATATTTTCTATCATCTGCGGTGCGGTCGTTCTCAAAATGAACTGGCTATCATTTCCATAAATTGCGTTAAACGCCTCATTGGAAAGGCTTTTGATGTTTATGAGCGGTAAGAAAGGTAATTTCACTTTCCTAAGAGTATTATTTAAATATCTTTAACATTTAAACAGATGTAGGATGACGGAAAAATAAAGCTTTTCCTGACTATGATTGGGCCTGTTTCTAGTCTAACCGGACTGCCTATCTGACCTCCATAACTCAGTTATTAGGTACCCTTTGGTTAGACTGGACTGATTTTTAAGGTATTTCTGTCGTTACAATGTATCTTACACTGACAAAGAAAGCGTGAGACTTAAAGGTTTCTTGAAATTACGTTACTTTGAGTAATCCGCCAAAGAGAACTATATAAAAGCGCGTAGCGGTAGACTACGCGGCGTAGCAGGGTGTGCTACGCCGTAGCACGGCTTGTAGCGTAAAATTATTATGCTGTACGAAAGTACGAGCTACATTATAAGCACAAAACGTTTCATTTTATTTTTTATAATTAATAACAACTTTAAACAAGTTGGCATTGTGATTTTAATATTTTCATGGTCTTGTAAATCCTTTTTCACCGTCACCAAATTCCTTACCACATATAAAATGAAAAATCAAGTCAGAATAAAAATTCAAGGCCGAATTTATTTTTAAGCCATAAACCATGCCAGTAACAAGGGTCTTGTCATCCCTTACTGTACTGTCGACCCTCGTCTAAAACTATGGGCAGTGGGCACTGACTGATGACGTCATGTGAGGGGTCAGGCAGATACGGGTGTTTGTAACAGTCGGTTAAAAGTTGCGTTTTTGGGCGGAAGAGATTTTTGTTTATACTTTAGGCTTTAGGAATCGATGGCTGTACAAGATATTTCTAGATATGATTTTCAAGTTTGTTAATTGAAAATAAAGAAAGAAAATACGTACAAACCCACGACCATAAGGTTATCAATAATGTTGGCCGGGGTGTTGGTAACATCCAACTTGATGAGCGCGGGAATATTAGAAAGGTTGGCGCCACTGATGTTGACAACCAATCACACGCCACTATTTTTCGCGTGCGCCCCGCTTCTAGCGCCACTATTATGCAGACGCCCCCCGCGGGGCAGTCCAAGCTCGACCTATGTGTGACGCGACGTGCCTCAAATCGCACTCGTAAAGTGCCGGCCATATTAGATCTCTAGTTTGAGTTACCTCCTGTTACACCTGTTTCTTTTGCTCCCTAAACTTGTTTTCTTTTGGGAAATTAAAGTCTTGTTAAAACTTTCATGGACTTTCCTTCAGAAGCCCGAACCCTATGCCCGTCAGCTACAACGTTTATTTGCAGCGCACATGACGCAGAGAAAAACACACAAACACAAAAAAGAACAAGTTTGGGGAAAATATGTGTCACATCCACGCCAAACGGCAATCGCTCAGCATAATGCTACGACCCTATGCGAGACGGAGCCCCAGCGCTGGTTTTCAGCGACAATTGGCGTTGAAGTGATGACGGCATAGACATAAGCATAGTAGATGCGTTGCCATCCCACATTTCAAGCTGAAATATTTCTTGTGTCTACAGTTCTGTAATTGTAGACACATGAAATATTTCAGCTTGAAATGGCATCTATGTGTATAACCAGCCCTCCTTTCCAAAACAGATCATAGCAACGCTGCTGGGTGCTTTGTGTTGGATTATTGATTCGTTGAGCTCCTTAAGTTCTGAGTTGAGCTGCACGATTACTGACAAATACGTGCACTGACTAGACAGGACCACTCAATCTGTGTGGTTCTTTCCTCAAAACACCATTTCAGACACTAATCTGCGTGGTCTTCACATGATTTGACCAAGATTATGTCTGGACTTTAAAAGAGACTGTGATGACCTGAATTTGTTTCGGCTTTTCTTCTCAGAGTAGTCAGATAGGAAACTCCGACCTCATCTAGTTTAAAAATATGATTGACTTGTAAAAGTGTTTGTAAAAACCTACTTACAGAAATAAAATCATTTATCATTTGTTTCATTTCATTCATCATCCTTGAAGCACTAAACCGGACGGTGTTGCGACGCCTGGGGGAGGCCTATGTCCCTCTGTAAGTACCCCTATAGCCCCCGGTGCAAGTGTGCGAGGGAACACGGGGTGGTTTTAGTCAGTAGAAATCTGACAGACCCCTCCGTCCACTCCAGGGCAGAAGACATCCATTAGGACATCAAAGCCGTTATCAAAAAAAAAATGCCTGTGTCCAGCAGTGGACGTCTTATGGCCGAAATGATGACGATGATGCTTCAATACATTGAACACCCAGCAGCGTTGCTATATTCCGGTTTGGAAAGGAGGGCTGGTTACAGATGCCACTTGGAATTGCATACACGTGAGATATTTCAGCTTGCCTGCCGGGGCTGCGGATTGTTCGAAAGAGTTACCGTGGCCCTGGCGCACAGGCAACTGAAGGAACACGGGTGGGTTTTAGTCAGTAAGAGTCTGACTCGCCCTTCCGCTCCGCCCAGAGCGGGAGAGGTCATTTGATGATTTCCCACCCAAAAAAAAAAAAGAAGATATTTCAGCTTCGAATGTGGGAAGGCAACGCATCTACTATGCCTATGTCTATGCCGTCCACATGTCAACGCCGGCTATCGCTGAAAACCGGCACTGGGGTTCTGTATCGCATAGGGTCTTAGCATTACGCTGTGATTGCCGATTTGCGTAATTGTGACGCATATTTTCCCCAACTTGTTCCTTTTTTGTGTGTTTTATTTCAGATGTGTGGTAGGTGGCTATGACTCCCACTATCATATCTATCTAATTACCCCGTAATGTCGCACTGCTGGGAAAATACCTCCCTTTCGCTTTTCCACACATGTCTGTCCACTGCCATTGCGGTCTCGATACGAGTCAAATTCGTCCTGGTCCATCATAATTATTAATAAAAAAGTATTCCTTTTTTAAATAGCATCAAATATTCCTAACAACTTCCGGCATATAGCAATATTATTTATTCCATACACCATCACATCCAATATGTACGTAAATCCTTAGAATGTCATTCAATACATCAAACTCAAACAAAATCCCTCAAAGACAAAATTTTCCGTATAACTATGACGTGGGAAAATGTCCAAGTGTCACTCACAGTCGTTGTAAATGGTTCTTCTTTTATTTTACCTGTCATATAAAATGGTGCTGAAAAATTGCCTGAAATAAACCTATAAATGTTGAAATATAAACGCTGAAACTAGGCAAGCTTCTCTATGCATGCCGTATTGTTTGTCTTTTCTTGTAATCAAATTAATGTCGTAATGGCAATATACATAGGTTATTAAAATGTATAATTTCAAATGGTGAAGAAAAATGTTTGTTGAGGAAACCGGAAAGTTGGTACGTTCGTTCAATATTTTCGTAGTTAGAATGTTCTACATTTAATTTTCTGAGTTGCTCGGCTTTTCTCTGCGTAATAAGAAGCCATTACACTGTATCGGAACAATTGATGCTCGGTCTTTCTCTGCATAATAAGAAGCCTTTGCACTGTAACGGAACAATTACAAGTTTACACGAAAGAGCAACTAGTTATGAAGTGTTGACGAGTTTACAAAGGATTGAAATGCGCCCGTTAGAGATGCATAGTTAATAATTGATTTACGTGAACAAAATGCAGTATGAAAAATATTTTATTTACTCGGACTTAATTAAGATTCGCAGGATTTCGTCTTGTTTTCTCGAATCAATACGAACTTTTTTTTAATTCACTCATAAAATAACTCTTTACTTCTGGCGTGGAGGATTTCATTTCCTAACAATTGAACGGATTTCTTATAGCATTTTTAATGTAATTTATTTAATCTATTAAAGATAATTCACAGGTCACAGGTCAAATATGAACAACATGTCATTTTCACCTTAATAAACTGAAAAATCGGCAATCATTTTTTTACAGTCTTCCTTTGTTTCCAATTCCTTGCATCTACTTTCATACGCACACAATATCCCTTTATTCCCAAAAATCCTAATAATTTTATAGACCCACAAAGCCATATAACCTACATCACAGATCACCCCACTTGAGGGCGACGTAAAAACTCAACACGGAATTTGATTAGCTAGCTCGAACGTCAAAATGATGGCAAACGAAGTTACTAACATAATAAAAGTAAAGATAGAAGGTCCAGAGGGGAAAGGTGGGCTCGTAGCTAAGTAAAAACCGCACGAGTCGATGGTTGAACAACGTTTGACGTGATCGGTCCGTGGATGAGTGACCATCCATTTCATGCCGATGAGGCACGGCCCCTCCGTTCCTCGGAAAGCACGTGAAGCCGTCGGTCCTGGCTGCAATTTTTTACAGTCATTACGGGGTAGTCAGCCCGAGAGACTGACAACCAATCTTGCTAACTGGGGTATCGTGTTACGCAGTAACTAGGTTTTGGAGGACAGATAGGCAGTCGCTTCATGTATTCAGCTGCATCCGGTTAGACTGGAAGCTGACCCCAACATCGTTGGAAAAGGCTAGGCAGTTAAATGATAAATAATTTTATTTTTGTAAGTAGGTTTAGGCACAAACAATTTTACACGTCAATCATATTTTAAAACTAGATGAGGTCGGCGTTTCCTATCTGACTACTCGGAGAAGTAAGGCCGAAACAATTTCAGAGGTCACAGTCTCTTTTAAAGTCCAGACATAATCTTGGTCAGATCATGTGAAGACCATGTAGATTTGTGTCTGTAATGGTCTTTTGAGGAAAAACCAGACAAAATGAGTGGACCTGTCCAATCAGTGCACGCATTTGTCAGTAATCGTAAAGCTCAACTCAAAACTTAAGGAGCTCAACAATTCGACGAACCATACCAAAGAAAGGACATTTGGGTAGGCCGCATAAATTACTCAAAATGCCAGACCATGATTAAAAGTAATTGAGAAAAAAAAAAACTATGATCCACATAGTCTTTACATTCACAATAATATACTGTTTTACAAAGCAAATATTCATGTCAATGTATTTATAAAAAATCATCAATGTCAATAGGTATATAAAAATGCGGAAATAATCTTGTTCCGATCATTTGAGACCATGTTAGATTGGTGTCTGAAATGGTCTGAAGTTGATGATTGTTAATACTTTACTTTAGTATTTGATGTCAACCTTCTGTATTTCACTTTGCAATACTTTCTATTTGGTTTGTTAGCAAGCTTTTAGCCATTTTATTTGCGTTAGATTTAAAAGTCAGTGATTTGGGAGTGCGCAAATAAGAGTTTATTTATTTATTGCTTTATGCTGTAAAAGGGTATCAGAATGTTTGAGAGAGGGCTAAAGATGTTCAGCTGAGTAAACATTATTACTTGGCAATTGTATCGTAGATGACAAATACGTAACGTCAAAACATTATTAAAAAAATATTTTCTTTTATTTAGTTATTTCGTCGTTCGCTTTTGGTTGGTAAAATAGTCTGATTAATAATAAAAATAATGTTTTTAAGCTATTGCATAGCTTTTATCGCGGGCTTTGAGCGCGGCGACCGAATCAAGAAATTCCGTAACGAAAATAAAAACCTAACACCCCCTCCCCGCCTACCATGTAGCTCGGCCGAGCGTTCGCTTAACGTGTATGTATATGGTACGACTGTACTTGAATTAATATAAAAAAAAAATACTGCATAAATACTGCATAAATAAATAATTATAATTGCATAAGTTGATAAAAAATGCTATGCAATAGCTTTACCGCGGCAGTCCCCGAGTGCCACACGTGTTTTTTTTAATTCTTTCATTATTAAGATTAATGAGAATCATCGTCCCTTTATAACTTTTATTTTATGTAGATTCATTAGCGCCTTTATCGTTTACTGTTTGCACTAAGTTTATTAATTTCTATCATGTCCAAGTACCGTAAAAATTACTAATAGAATTAAATCATATTTTTCGCACTCTGTTTGTGACACTTCTATAAATGCCACCTCTCACAAGTTAATCTATTTAATATTTTCTACAATAAGTTAATTAACATTAATTAACTGGGACCCTCTTCTTTAGACGAGCAAAAATGTGATGTAAATGTCAAGAAGGTACATATACTTAAATCTGATTCAATGTTTGTCTGTGTAAGTTACTTATAATATTCTGAAGGCATTATAAATTAAATTTTATATATTAGCTTACCTAAAATATGATCTATAGTTAATACTCGTAGAATGGGTGTCAGCTTATTTACAGGCAAATAAGACATTTTGGTCTCTGAGGTGACAACACTCCTGCGGTGCTTCTCCATTTGCAGCCTCATGGACACCTGTCCATGAGCGGCAGTGACCATTTACCATCAGGTGGGTAAGAGGTTTGTCTGCCGTCCACTATCATATTCATTTACTCCGGCACCTATAGGTACCGCTCAAACTGAAACACAGCAGCTTGGCGGCAGAGTAAGATGGCGGTAGAACTTCCTCCGATGAGCTCCTTCATAAAACAGCTCTAGTACTTGTGGTATTTCGCGCCACAGAAACCACATCCTTTAGTCTATTTATATATTTAGCAATGAAAGGGCTGTTTGTGTTCAATAATTTTTGTTATAATTCGGTACCTGAATCTTAATTTTCAGATGTGAAATCGCAGGACACTCATACTTTACACTATTGCCACTGAAAAGCAAACCTTTAGTTACCTTTGACTGTTTTTACATCCACATCTGTATTTTATAATATTAATTTCCTCCTTTCATTTATTCTTAGTATATTTTTTCATATTTTGACATTTTTATCGTAAATTGTCATGTCAGATTTCTTTTTCTATAAAGCTTACATGTTAAAACCAATTAGTGCCCCAGTCCGATGACGCCTCAGCCCGCGTCGCAGCTGCGCCTGTAGCTTTAAATTCCCCTGATAATAATCATGAAATTATAAACCTTTAGATCCAGCCTGTCCCCACTCGCTGCCCTCTCTCAGTGATGCCCTAAGCCGAGGTCCGTACCCACAGGGGGTGCCCTTAGCGTGCGGTCATTTAAATGTATGTTTTAGTATTAAAAATTCCGGTCCTGGCTGGAGGCTCTTTTGAGTAAAATCTTAAAGGCACCCACAGGACAGTTCAGTTAAGTAGCCAGGACTCTTAGTGGTCCAAACTAAGAGCTGCCAACCAAAAAAAAAAAAATTGCAATTAGTGTAATAAGGTCAGGTCCTCTCTGAAAGCCGCTTTATTGTTTCTGGCCGACTATCAATTATGATTAAGTTGCATTACTTTTTGAAATAAGATACATACGAACGAAAAAGATCTTCAAACATAACAGGAGTTTTATCAACCCTGTGAGCACCGGCGACCAGCTCAAAGTCCTCCCTCGGATATCTGTGCTCCCATCCTGGGGTAGTCTTGCTGTTCAGTGCATGGACGTCATAGTCCAGAATTTTTCTCATTTCGGTGAGCACCGGCGACCAGCTCAAAGTCCTCCCTCGGACATCTGCGCCCCCAGGCAGGGGTAGTTCTGCTGTTCGGCGCATGAACGCCGTATACCGCACCCCAAGGGCCCTATTGCACGGCGTGAAGATGCTGAAGCCCGGGGAGTTCCGAGTCACGTGCTCGCACCTGCGCTGATGCCTGGGGACCCTGTTGAACGTGTCTCACGTTGAAGACCTGTTCCTAATCCTAATTAACTTTTATACTTTATATTTTTGCATTGTACTCTTATTTTTTTTATACAACGTGACTCGCAATTAGCCCTCCGGCTAATCGAAACGTTACATACTTCGAAATGGAGGCCAAAAAGCCTTGGAACTCCCGAGATATCTTTAGGTACTTAATTTTCATATTCTGAGCAGTGGTGGCCCATTGGTTTCGGCCCCGACTTACAAGTTGTATGTCGTGGGTTCGAACCCAGGCAGGCGCTTTACTTTGTGTAAATCATTTCATCACCACTGCTCTCAAAACGGTGAAGGAAAACATCGTGAGGAAACTGGCATGTCCTAGAACCAAAAATTCGAAGACATGTGACATCTCCAACTCGACTCTCTCCAACCCGCACTGGGCCCACGTGGTGGATTACGGCTCGCTCCCTCTCACAGAGAGGAGGCCTGTGTCCTAGCAGTGGGAACATTATATATAGACTGTGTACGGGCCCGAGTATCAGGAGGTACATTTGTGCGCTAGTATTGAGTGTGGAATGAGACACGTAGTTTTAGTTATTATAATATGAGAGCGAGGACAGGAACCAACTGCTCCTCCTGTGTCGTGCGGAAGTATTTATACAGTACAGCGACGTGTGGGGGCAAGGGAGCGGTGGTCCGGAATTTCAGCCAATGAGGGTGTGTGTCGCTTGCGCAATACCATATATGGTAGCGTTTTTGGAGTTTTGCATTGAGATGTGACAACTAATCATAAATCACCTGTGTTGACATGACGTTCCCCCAATGCTTTCTTAGAAACTCTTAATTAATAACAATGGAGTCATGTTTTTGTTATGACGTCCTTATAACTTGTTCAGATCTGAACAGGCTGTTTATACTTATACGTTCATATTCTCCGCAAACATACCGAAAGTTTATTTTATCTCTCGTGATGTCACCAAGCTTCAAACGACATTAGGAAGATACTTAATGTGACATTATAACTGAGGTACTGCGAACAATGATTACCAAGTTTAGTGTAACTTGTAATATAAAATCGGGTTTAGACTTTGCGTTTATAGTATCATGGGTCAGGAAACGCAGCAGTTATTTTTCTACTACACAAAATTTTTAAGGCTATAGCGATACTGCCACATCACGAGGTTCAATGGTTTAATACTAACTAAAGAGAAAAAACTAAAATATTATATAAATTGTTTGTTGTTTCACGAACACCCTATTATGGTAAGCTGGAATATAGAATTTCACTTCTCGGTTTGAGTTTTGATAGATAGATAGATAGAATATTTTTTTAACCGACTTCAAAAAGTAGAAGGTTCTTTGTTCGTCTGTATATATTTTTTTAACGTATGTTTATCGATATTTTCCTCAATTGTGGACCAACTTCGATTTTTTTTTTTTTTTGAAAGGTTAAGCTCCTGAGGTGGTCCGATATAAATTTGATCAAGTTCTGATGAGTGATTTTTGAGTTAGTTCCGATATTACGTATTTTTAATCCACTTTATGTATGTTGATGATATGACTTTCCTTCATCAATTCAAAAACAAAAACAACCGAAAAATCAGTTATTCACCTTTTTTTTGTTTCTTTTTATTGTTTAGAAATATCATTATTTTTGGGTTTACAGACGTGGTTGTGGTTGGTTACAGAGGTGTCAATGCAAAGACGGAATGATTCACACTAATGTAATCGATGCTTGCGCTTAATATGTGTCGCAGCCACATCTACTGATAGCTAAGTACATACATAACAGGTTTACTATTAAATCCAAAACTAATGATAACTCTAAACAAATCTATCTCTAAACCCGATGGTTTAGAGATAGATTTGCAGACATCTTCTCATTTTTTCTTTTTTTTGTCATGTCTAACAGAGGCTTGTTACAAAACGATACTTCCCAACTACATTTCCTTTGACTATAACCATTCAATGAAACACTACAATAACTTTATAAAAGATCTATTCAGCTTCCAGACACTTTCTTATTCAATACGCAAAGCTTTAAGAACACGTAATGACAAAAAAAGCAATCACAAAACAAATAATCGCCCATCTGAACACGGCTTAATATTCAAATCGGCGTTCAACAGCACTTTGTAAATACAATTCAGCTTATGTTGGTACTTTAGTCAAGTAACTTTGTTTTTCAGTAACAATAGGGATTTCTGTAAGTGCGATGTTTATTTTAAAGAAGGCACTGAAACTTACATGCACCCTAATTGTGTAACACACTATCAAACATAATCTGAATAATTTTGGAGGATATTGCTAATCCATTTCTTCATATGTTTGAAAAATTTGTCTGCTCAGCAACTTAAATAACGCAATTAATGTTGTTGAAATGTCAAAATGAAAGTCATTCCTACTGATAATGTATTACGTAATTACCCCGCAGATTCCAATATTTTCAAACGATTCACAAATCGTAACTACTTCAAATTATATAATAATATTATAATTATAATATAATATATATATTATATATTTATATTATTTTATATTTTATTATTTGGAGTGTCAATGGTCTGTAAACGTTTCTGAATGATTGTATGATAGCTTAAGTTTGGTCTGTAATTCATGAGAAATAGGTATTCTTAAACCAACTAAATAATAAGTTTGTGTAAAAACAAGAGACACGCTAGAACGAAAAGTAGACCAAAAAAAAATAAGACGGCGAGTAATTATGACCTTTGTTAATTACTCAATTATTTGCTTAGTCTCTCGTATGGACTTGAGCTATACGGGAATAGTTCATAGCCAGCAGGCGTAGCATGACGCTTTCTATTTCTTGGAAGACAAGACATAGCTATTTCTATACAAAGTGACATTCGTTTCTCCATTTTTGACATCGCACCGTAAAAACCCTTCTACAATGCGTCATTTTGTCTTTCATTTCTACCGATCGTTGTCTAGGTCCTTATATATGTAGACTATTTCAGAAGAAAGTTTTCTATCCCAAACGTCAAAATCACACTGATAACTGACAGTTGTCTAAGGTAGTGAAGACAATTTGATTTTGTAATTGCCATGCTAAAGACATTATAAAACTTTTACTCGACGGCCACAAAGTATCAAAAACGAATGGAAAAATGGAATGTTTCACTCTTTTTATGGAAAACGTGAAAAATGATTACCTATATGTTTAGTTTTAGGGGTTTAAGAGTTTAATTTCATTTTTGCGATAGGAGACAGCAATTTCGAGATATAAGCAAAATAAAAGAAACACGTGAATAAACTACTGAATTTCGTAAAAAGTGCAGTTTACTCTTTCTACTTTGCTGCCGTCGTACTGTCTTCACGGAACGTCATTTTTGTCTATTCTTCCGTCGACAAAACCTGTTTCTATAATGGTCATGCTACGCGTGCAGGTGAGGTTGGCAACGGGGCTGAATGTACAGACTATGGCGAACGTACCGCACTATCGACACTTGAGGCGGTTCTCTAATAGACTTCGAAGTTGGAGGTTATTGACCGATTTCTTTACATACAAACGTATTTCGAAATCCCCCTTGATAGCGTAGCGGCATCTACAATGCCACATGTGAGCTACGCGTCACACTGACGTCTTGCAAAGTCCTGCATCGCGCAAGCAAAGTTTACCGCGCAACTAGCATATATACAACGTCCCGACATCAATCGTCGGGCAGTTGCCCACCAGACACGATATCCGTCTGGTCGGATTATCCTCCCATTTCTATGGAGTTATGAGTGAACTTTACACGCTGTTCCTCATACCTCTTTTTTAAGTTTTTTTAACTTCTAAAGCAATTTACGTCGGTCGCCGAAAATTAAAAAGCATAACTTGATATCAACGAATCGCTAAAAATATTTTTCTTAGAATACAAGGTGTCTCTCATTTAACCTCTGAATCCCACGTAATAAGATATAATGATTTATTTAATGTGTCTCGCTCGATATCGAGACTTTGGGACTCAAAGAGTTAAAGGATATACCTACACTACCTATTACACCTCCATCAAAAACTTCTAAACTTAGACCCACATTTATCACTCCCCAAATCCTCTCCACCTTTTGAAGATCTGCAGTCTTTCACCACAATGTGATCATCAATCATGCCACACAATGGTATGGGACCCTTTTGAACGTAAGAAGTCTTATTGTTAGACCCTTAATGGTGGGATGTGGTCACAGTATTGTTGAGGTTATGTTGGCAGCGGAGATGGTAGCGTAGCGGGTAGTAAATAGTGTGGTTTTACAGAATAAAAGTCAAAATAATAATAGAAATTCTTCGTCAACTTGGAAGTCTGGATTTATATCCAATTTCTATGGACTTAGGCATTCAATATAGCTAGGTCGCTGGGTTTTAAACCCGAATATTCACAGGTTTGCCTACTGCAATATAATACAGGCAAATTGTAATTCATATTTTAGAATAATGTGACATTGAATCAATGAACCGATTTTTATGTTTATTGGAAAAGTAAATGATAAATGATTTTATTTCTGTAAGTAGGTTTATACAAACACTTTTACACGTCAATCATAATTTTTAAACTAGATGAGGTCGGCGTTTCCTATCTGACTACTCTGAGAAGGAATGCCGAAACAAACTCAGAGGTCACAGTCTTTTTTAAAGTCCAGACATAATCTTGGTCAGATCATGTGAAGACCATGTAGATTGGTATCTCAAATGGTCTTTTGAGGAAAGAACCACACAGATTGAGTGGACCTGTCCAGTCAGTGCACGCATTTATCAGTAATCGTGCAAGTGAATTGGTACCTCACATAGAACTTAATTAAGGTAATTTGAATCTACAAAGTTCAACCACGTACAAAAATATCTATGTACTTACCTATGTATTATTATTTCAACAAGTGGGACTTATGTCAGCGTGATTTATAGTTAAACGAAATCACGGGAGGTTTCACGGAAGCTTGGAATTACTTTGATGTAGAATCGTAGAAGCGGTCTCATTATGTGGGTTTTCCAAGCAATTGTAATTAGTATTCATAATTTCGTGGAACTCCGAAGTTACTTAGCAAAATTGTTTAATTACAAACGATTGAGAACGTGCGGTTAAAGGCTTCGCGGAAAAGAAGTCCTGGGGCTTCCCGCCATCTCATACAATAGTATTATTCTAATCATACTTAATTGTGGGAAAGAGATGAAGCTATACGTCCTGTATTGCTGTATGGAGGTGGCGGTATAGCCCTGAAACTATATGCTTTCGCTTTCGCTCTAAGACACGGCTCTAAACACTCGGCTTTCCAAGAGCCAGCATTACTAATACCGAAAAAACCCTGCATATACAAAAGTTCACACGCTAAAACATCTCCAATTTTCTCTAGGTGCCACTTGTAATTCTGCCCACACCAAATAGAAAGAAGATTACTTACTTTATAGAGAGTACAATATTCTTTATTTTGCGCTAACTTCAGCAACTTGTTAAGTAAGCCACCTAATTCTTATTGCTTAAGGAAAGTCACTATAGAGATAATGGAAGGAAGGTTCGGGTCTGTTTTACCAACTCAGGATAACATTCAGTTAAGTTATTCTGTTCGGGTTCCGTTAGTTGTTCAGTTAAATTGTATTTACAAAACTTTTTGACAAATAAAACACTAAAAAAGTAAAAAATTACTTTCATTTCGGAACTCGGTGTCTTGGGTTTTGTGTATTTTCGATTTTTGCCACCGACTTCCGAAATTTGTTATTTTTCACTTTTTTGTGTTTTTTTTTTTGGAAGCCAGTTTTTGTTTTTTTTTTTTTTGTTTTTTTTGTAAAGAAGTTTTTATTTTTCCTTTTTTTAGTTGTGGTACCTATCCCACACACATTCGTATACCACTACTTGATATGTAAATAACAGTGACAGGAAATTATTAAACCATCATCAATATAAACTAAGTGGAAAAAATACGCAGTATTAAGGATAACTCAAAAACTACTGGTCAGAACTTAATCTAATTTATATGGGACTACATGGAAAGCACCAGCTTTCAAATAAAAAAAGAATCATCCAAATCAGTGCACCTTAAAAAAGTTCTGAGCTAACACACATAAATAAAAAAAATACTGTCGAATTGAGAACCTTCTCCTTGTTTTGAAGTCGGTCATAAAGTCTTAAATTCTCTTGCCTAGTACCTCCTTTACCCTAGATTTTATCATTTATTCAAAGAAGAAGTACAAATTGGTACAACACAAATCTCCTGCCAAACTGTAGTACCGTTTGTCGGCAATTATGAAGGTATCCTTACTATATACTCGTACAAGAAGGCAGGATTTTCCTACAGTCAGAAATAGAAAGAGTTATTTACCGAGTAAAATATCACTCCCAGGGTATACAAAATTGTTGCGGATTGTTCGAAAGAGTTACCGAGCTCTGGCGCACAGGCAACTGAAGGAACACGGGTGGGTTTTAGTCAGTAAGAGTCTGACACGCCCTTCCGCTCCGCTCAGAGCGGGAGAAGTTTGATGATTTTCCACAAAAAAAAAAACAAAGATTGTACAAAATTCTGCCGAATCAGTTTTGATTAGAATTCGTTTTGAAATCAAACCACACACGCATTTGGTGTACAGTTTAATTTTATAGGGGACGAACCTATTGCCATCAAATGGGTACGAATCCAGACTCCGGGGTTGTTCCTACTGACAAATACTTAATGAAAAAAACACTTTAACCATTTGACTGACCTGGGATCTTACACAAGAACTTACAGATGTATGAAGAACAGGGTGTAAAGTTCACTCATCCTCCATAGAAAAGGGGGGATCCTCCGACCAGACGGGTGTCGTGTCTAGCGGGCAACTGCCCGACGTGTGATGTCGAGACGTTGTATATATGCTAGTTAAATAAATAAAACTAAAAATTAAAATGTTTATTTCATCAACTTATGTTGTTAAGTTTGGAGTCACCTTTTAAGCAAAAATTTGCTTGTATAAGATGGTTCCGCTCTTCCAGGTTACATTGACTGTACATATTTTTGAGAGAATCAACAATAGATAATTTTGAAAGCTTGCCAAACGTTTTTAACAATATAAAACTTACAAAAAATTGTATAAATAAGGAATAAAAAATGCGCACAGTGTTAAGTATGTGTGAGGTTTAGGTGTGTGTGATGTAGGGGTGTGAATGTTGGAGTGGGAGGTGTGATTTGTGTACTTTTTTTTTAGCCAGCGACAAATTGTATCTATAAATAATATGTATTTTGGGAAAACTCGCGGTAAACTCTGCTTGTGCGATGCAGGATTTCGCGTGACGTCAGTGTGACGCGTAGGTCGCATGTGGTTTTGTAGATACCGCTACAAACTCATGGCAAGCAGTCGCGTTGGCGAATACTAGACCAACGAGGCAATCAAAGTCAGTTTTTTCTTAGGCCGCACATTCGTGGTAACCCTGTTGGACCTGGAATTGGCCTAGCGAAGTACATACGGAGTTTCAATAGAATAAGAGGCCATCTTATACCTATTGGGTTTGTTACCATTAAGGTGTGGCCTTTCGTACTGTGGTGAATAATACATTATACAAAATTATGTTTTTTCTTTCTTAAATGGTTTCTTTGCCTTCTGCAGTAATTTATCTGCATTATACAACCCCTAATAATCCCCAAATACAAATTCTGGTCACGAACTATTGACTCTGTACCGTCAATCCCTATTTTGATTTTACGCGTGAAAGAGATGACGCAACCGTCGTGCATTATTAATTATTCAGGAGTGAAGAAGCCCGCTATATTTACGTTGATCACTCTTTTATCAAAATGACCACTCGATTCACCCGATTCAAGGTCTTTGGGTATTATTAGAAAGTTTTTTGGGCCTGAAGGTCAGCATTCATTTTTAATACTCTTATAGAGGTATGAGGAACAGGGTGTAAAGTTCACTCATACTCTATAGAAAAGAGAGGATCCTCCGACCAGACGGGTGTTGTGTCTGGTGGGCAACTGCCTGACGATTGATGTCGGGATGTTGTATATATGCTAGTTGCGCGGTAAACTCTGATTGCGCGATGCAGGATTTTGCGTGACGTCAGTATGACAAGTTAAGTTGAAGTTTACAAAAATGAATTTAAGAAGGAAAAGTTTGTTTTTTATATAAAGAAATTCATTCAAAAATCGTCTGGCGCCAGAATATTTTTTGTAGTTCTGCGACGGATAAATCACAATATTCTATCGAACGCGAGTGACATTCTTCTCATCTTAAACTTTTTAGGCTGAACTTGTTAAAGCCTCATTCGCTTGGGTCTGGCATGTGTCTCATTAAATAAAAATTTTTTTGAAGGACTTAAAGCCAAATAGGATAGTCAGTTGTACCGATAAGTCAGAAGCCCGAAAGTCTGACATCCAGTCTACGAAGGGATATCTTGTTACTAGAATGAGGATGTCAGATAGGTAGGCGCTCCATGTAAGATACTGGTATTCAGCTGCATCCAGTGAGACTGAAAGCTGACCCTAACTGACCTGGGAAAAGACTAAGCAGATGTTGACAATGTTGAAGATGTGCTAACTTGTATTCCTGTAAGCTTGTACCTAATAAACTCCTCTTATAATATGTTCACGCCAATCTATCTACGTATATAGGTAAATAGTCTAAATCAAAGTAGTTTTTCGTGTCTGTCTATGTGAGCACAATTAAAATTCTGCTCGTGACTTCGTCCGCGTCAAGGTTCTTGTTTTAACATCGTATCCTATGGTACCCTGCAAAAGTCTAGCTTCCTATCAGTAAACGCATTTTCGGAATCGGATCAATTAATTACCCCATAGATACAATCTCATACATTTTTACTTATAACTCACCTACGTACATATTTCAGTAGATTCCATCATCTTTCATGCGTTCCGTCTACCTTATCATGTCACTGTGTTATCTTGGTCTAGCTAGATATTCAATTGTTTAAGCTCAGTGTTGTCAATAAATCATATCTAATCGTTGAAGTATAATGTACTAAAGTCCCCGCCACGAGAAGCTATAAATTTTGTAAACACACATTCAGGGGTTCGTAACCTTTAGATCAAATTAAAAAAAAACAGCTTGTAATGATTTTTATTTTTAAATAATTATTAGAACAAACAATATAATCTAATTCGCGAAAACAACACAAACAAACTGAGACGCATTCGAAACTCGAATGACAGTATTGACAGCGTCAGCGTGAACTTATTTCAAAATGGCGGCCCAAATGTTTACGTTTCATGAGTCAGACGCTTTCCAGTACCACAAAACATTTTTTTTTTTTAATGGCAGCTCTTAGTTGTGACCTCTGAGGTCCTGGCTACTTAACTGAACTATCCTGTGGGTGCCTTAAGATTTTACTCGAAAAGCCTCCAGCCAGAAGCGAAATTAAATACTAAAATTATATTTAAATGACCACATGCTACGGGCACCCCCTTTGGGGTACGGATCTCGGCTTAGGGCGTCACTGAGAGAGGGCAGCAAGGTGGAACAGGCTGGATCGAAAGTTTAGAGTATTTATTATTAAACGGGGAAATTTAAGGCTACAGGCTCAGCTAAGACGCGGGCTGGGGCCTCATCGGACAAGGGTCGGGGGGGACGTTTACGGGGGTTCGTCGCATGGGATCTCGTCGGCGAGGTCGGATCGATGGCCGTCTGTGCTTGTGCACTGTACTGGTGGCCCTACTGCTCTCCTGGAGGAGAGTTATGGGGTCATCGGGATCTACTAGGACCACAAAACATTAGACGACAGCGCTTTATATCGCTAAAATATAACCCGACTAAGTGAAATTGCTCGTTAGTTTCGTATTACACGTATGTTACTTTGAGTTCATTGAATTTGGAATTATTTGTTGTTGATTGAATTGTCGATACGTTACTTAGTAGAAGTTCTTTATTTAAAAAAATGTATAGCTTCTCGTGGCGGAGAATTTAGCGTACTAGAACCGACGGGATGCCGTGAACCAAATGTTTGCGCCGCGTTTTGCCGCCGACCGGCATCAACTCAATCAGTAGCTCGCTTACGCTTATTATGATCGCGTGCTGTCGGCCGGTGCACAAATATTGTTCACATGGTCGTTCCACATCGTCGCTAATACATTATACTTCAATGTATCCGATGTCCTTTTATATCACGTGTGTTTTCCTCAACTGTTTAGGCAGAGTAAATAATAACATAAAATTAAAAAAATTAAAATATTAATAAATCTTATTTATCATTAAATAACATAATATTATAATTGAAATAAATATTTCCATTGGCAAAATGTAGTTGCACTATTCAGTTCTGCCTACCCATATGGTGAAAACAGGCGTGATGTAGCTTACAGCAGATTTCAAAAGGAATCCAGAACAACCTGTACTCACTTTCTGTAATGTAGTCATATTTGAAATTGATACAGAGTCTGTTACTGAACGTGAACGTGTACGTTAAGGTTAGCTGGTTGTAAATTTTATATCGTACTAGCTGCGCCCCGCGGTTTCACCCGCAGAAATCTCGATCCCGTGGGAATATCGGGATAAAAAGTATCCTATGTCCTAATCCAAGTCATAGTCTACCCATGTGCCAAATTTTATCCAAATCCGTTCAGCCGTTTTAGCGTGATTGAGTAACAAACATCCAAGCATCCACACTTTCACATTTATAATATTAGTAGGATAGTAGGATAGTAGGATTGGCGTGTTCTGGATTCCGTGAAACAGTCAGCGTTGATTGAATTATGTATCTTGCATGTTCTAAATACAAATGATTGCTTAGCAGTAACTGGCAACTTTTCAAAATTGAAACTTGTTTTAAATATTTTTTACTGCTGAAGCCAATATCAAAACGGAGCGCATTTTGACGATGCAAATAAAAACGTTTTTACAAAAAAACAACCGACTTCCAAAACCTACCCCACATACATTCGTTTACCACTACTTGATATGTAAATAACCATGACAGGAAATTATTAAAACATCATCAATATAAACTAAGTGGGAAAATACGCATTATTAAGGATAAGTCAAAAACTACTGGTCAGTACTTGATCAAATTTAAATGGGACCACATGTGAAGCACCAGCTTTCTAATAAAAAAAGAAGAGAGAATCATCCAAATCGGTTCACCCAGAAAAAAGTTCTGAGCTAACACACATAAAAAAATACAGTTGAATTGAAAACCTCCTCCCTTTTTGAAGTCGGTTAAAAAGAACAAGACTTACCAACCAAAAGTTTCTAATTACGAACTGCTGGATTTACCTGTAAAAAGAACAAAAATGAGTTACTCTAATGTTAACAAGTTTACTTACCTCCAGAACATATCACCACGCCTGTTATCCCCATGGGGAATAGCAGAGATGTACCTACACTACACCCAAAATGATTAAAGTCCCTTGTTATAGGGAGCGAGCCCATTGCCATCTATCGGAACGAAGGAAAACCTATAACTTCCCGTCCCTTTGAGAGAAAAAGGCCCCGGTGTTGACATAATTAGATTACAATACAATTTCCATGGTATTTCCATTGGTATTCCAAAGAAATATGTTTCCTTTGTTTTTGCAAGGGATAACATTAAACAATGATAAATGATTTTCTTTCTGTAAGTAGGTTTGAACAAACACTTTTACACGTCAATCATATTTTTTTAAACAAGATGAGGTTGACGTTTCCTATCTGATTACTCTGAGACGAAAGGCCGAAACAAACTCAAAGGTCACAATCTTTTTAAAATCCAGACATAATTTTGGTCAGATGAAAAACTGAAATCTATTGCTATATCGTATTTTTTTTTTTGAATTGGCAACTCGTAGTTGTGACCCTTAGAAGTCGTGGCTACTTAACTGGACTATCCTGTGCCTCCAGCCAGGGTCGAATTTCTTAAAATATTAAGTGACCGCACGCTAAGGGCACCCCATGTGGGGTATGGACCTCGGCTTAGGGCGTCACTGAGGGGAGGACAGCAAGGTGGGACAGGCTGGATCGAGGCTATATCGACAGTTTTATTGGCATATTATAGCGTGCCAATTTCTTTCAACAAAATTATGTTGACAAGACCCTATTTAAACTCTATCAGTAACACTAACGATTAGTTGACCGAGCGAGCGTGAAGCGCGACCGAAGCGTCTCCGTTTCAGCTTGGGCAAAAATGCTTTCGTATGTCCGGATGTCCGACGGATGTCCGGCTGTTCTCCTCTAGAGGTAGCATTTCTCAACCGATTCTCTTGAAATTCTGTGACCAGGTTTAATAATTATATGGATTTTTTTGTCGATTCAGTTTTTCGAAATTCTTCAAAATGGTTGAGATATGGGGGATTGAAAACGTAAAATACATCATATTTCAGCCATTTTGTGCGCGAGCTTTTTGTTATAAGAATTTTGTTTTAAGGTGTGCGGTAAACTTTTATTCGATTTTAAGCTATGCAAAGACAGAGTCGTATAGAACGGGATAAGAATATGTCCAAAAAAAAAAACAGTTTATATTCGTGGCTAAGCTGGATGGAAAATATAAATATTGTTTAAGTTTTCTCTGAAATCGAGCTCATGGTTACTACTGAGATCATTGCTAACCGAGATGCATGGAAGAAAAACGCATTCTGCGCCAACCCATTGTAAATTGGAAGGCTAATGATTATTGTTCCTTTGATAACATTGCTCGCCTACTTCTGATCCGTTTAGGATTGTACTCTTACCTGCGATCTCAAAAACATATTTCTGTGTTTTTTGTTTGCAGGTCCACGAAAATAAAAGGTCGTGCTTAAAGAATACTGAGATAGTCAACCTCTGACCCAATTACATCGAACTGCAACTCAACCAACTCGTTCTTTTTTGTGTGTGTGTGTGTGTGTTTTTTCTTTGCGTCATGTTTACCGAAAATAAACGTATTTTCTTTCTTTCTTTATTTTTCTTTCGAATTGCATTCATCTCGTCTGCTAACACGTATATGCTAGTTTGTGAATGCGAACGGTTATCATGGCGACATTTTGTTAGAGCGCAAACCTACGTAAACTCGTATACGCGCGACCCGTCATATTACCGCTGAATGGCGCAAATAGGTTAACGCGAACATAGTTGTGTGAATAGATAGATAGATAAATCGTTTATTTGGTGAACACAAGAGACATAACACAACATACAAAGCACGATTAAATAATAATTTAACGTGATTACAATTTAGTTAAGTAGGCCTCTGAGTTTGTTTCGGCCTTTCTTCTCCGAGAAGTCAGATAGGAAACGCCGACCTCATCTAGTTTAAAAAATATGATTGGCGTGTAAAAGTGTTTGTACAAACCTACTTACAGAAATAAAATCATTTATCATTTAGGTACAAAGTGCAAATATACAACAAGAGAAGAAAAAATAAAGAAAGGAAGACAAAAAATAGTGACGATGACACTTTGTGTCACAAATTAAAATATAAATGAAAATAACGTGCGGTGGAATACAAAAGTGCGGTGTGCGTCTCAAAGTGGCACCAAATGGGAGTCCAGCTCAGCATGTGTCAGACAAATATACCTGTTTTTTTTTTTTTGGTTGGGATGTCGTCAAATGACCTCTTCCGCTCTGGGCGGAGCGAGCGGGAGGGCGTGTCAGAGTCTTACTGACTAAAACCCACCCGTGTTCCTTCAGTTGCCTGTGCGCCAGGGCCAGAAATATACATGACGCTGGTAATCTGCTGGATCCCTGTAGTGACCTACGGACGTCGAGCAGATGAGATTAATACGACCAATAATAAGGAGAGTAAAATATAAACCCGTCTATACTGTATGACATTTGATAGATATGTAGCCTGGGACCTGGAGAAGGACAAAGGCTACTTTACACACTGGATATATGTATGACGGAGAAGTTACATGTCTCTCGTTATAATCAGCCATATTTTAACTACTGTGGGCGTACTATGGGAAGTGTTGCTTATTGTGCAATAGAAAAACCGTTTGTAGTTCAAATCAAATTATAATTTACGATCAAATTAATCACACACAGAAGGTACATGACACAACTATACAGAACGCGCGACAGCTTCTAAACGTGTTCACTGCTTGACCGCCAACAACAAACTCTGGTCGAGCGTTATGTTGTAGACTCTGTTGAGCACCGCCTGGTGGCGCTGGCGTCCCGATTAGTCAAATTCGAACGATTGATTTAACGTATTTCCGAAATGTATAAAAAAAATATGAAATGCACGCAGACAAAGTCGCGGACAACAGCTCAGCAGTTATTTATAAATAAATTGGTGCAGTAGCTGAGCGATTGGACTATGTGATGTTGTTTTGGTTCTCGGGATCGTTTCGAGCATCTATAAATAGTTGTTCCGGGTTTGTTTGCTCATGTAGTATTTGTGTCTGTTTACTACAAACAAGAAAAAAACTTGTGCATAAACCTTTATTTTTGCAAAGAAAACCAATTAGGTATATTATTGTATATTATTATTCATTTATTTATTTACATCCTTATTAAATACATTTTTAAATATTTTTATAAAAACATTAAAAAAAACATTTAAAAATATAAAAAATAGTGGTCCGCCGGTATCGGGAGCAGGGTCCAAGCTACCGGTGGTTAGGACTCCAGAGACAGGAACCTCCTCACAATGCGAGCCGTATCGAGGAGTACTGCCTTCTGGATCAGGCCCTTGATCCAACCGCCTAACGAGAGCCTCGAGAGATGCTGGTCGAGGCTTTCGGCCATCAGGCCATTGGCCGATACGACAATCGGCACAATGATAGCCGAGCTCACATTCCACATGTCAACAACCTCGTGTGCTAAGTCGAGATATTTAATTTGTTTCTCTTTCTCAGCTTTCACGAGGTTCTCGTCATGCGGAATGGTAATATCGATAATCATTGTGCGGCGCGCTAATCGATCTATCACCACTATATCAGGTTTATTGGCGACAATAGTCCTGTCAGTAATGATAGACCGATCCCAGTACAACGTGATATGGCCATTTTCAAGAACTGGGTCGGGCACATACTTGTAGTACGGTACCTCAGAATCCACCAGTTTATATTTCAAAGCAAGTTGCTGGTGAATAATCCTGGCTACTTGGTTATGCCTGTGCAAGTACTCGCCGTTAGCTAGACGAGAACAACCAGAGATAATATGTCTGATGGACTCACCCGGACGATGGCATGCCCGACACACGTCAACCGTCCCATCTTTCATAATATGTCTCCGGTAGTTATTCGTCAAGATAACTTCGTCCATAATTGCACAGACGAAACCTTCTGTTTCCCCGAAAAGGTCACCAAAACGAAGCCAGGATACGGACGCTAAGAAATCTACACCGGGCTCATGAAGAGCCCGGTAGAAGCGTCCGTGAAGCTCCTTGCTTTGCCATATTTCCTTGCGGTCATCTGTAGTAAGTACCACAGGTTTGCGCCAGTTCTCTTTAGCCATGGAGAGCGGGGTGAGTCCCTTGTCCACTGCTACCACATCACGGTGCATACCCACTTCGGCTTTTAAAAAATTATAATTATATTATAATATAATTATAATAATAATAATTATATTATATTATTATTATTATTAGGTATATTATTATTATTGTATATTATTATATTGTTGTTAGTATTTGTGTCTGTTTACTACAAACAAGAAAAAAACTTGTGCAAAAATCTTTCTTTTTGCTAAGAAAAGCAATTAGGTATATTATTGTATATTATTATTATTATTAGGTATATTATTATTAGGTATATTATTATTAATGTATATTATTATATTGTTGTTATTTATGTACATATAATTTAAATTCTGAATAAAGAAATATATACATTAGGTACATCCTTTTATGTATTTTTTTAAGAACAATGTTAATGTTTTGTGTTTTTATAATGTGTACTTTCGACATATGCAAAATAACCATATTTTATTTTATTTTTTTGTGTACAAAATGATGAAGTTGTAATTACTTGTACCCAATATGTTCTATCTAAAATTATGTTTTCACTTGTCGATTAGCATGTAATGTTACGGTTATTGTCAACGTCGGACCCTCTACCTTGTTATTTGGGGCAATTTGAGTAGATTAGAACCATAGATAATATTAATTGAAGTCAGTGTAATCATAAGGAAAAGATTTGGCGGGAGATTGTGAGAAAAAATGGCGGATTTCTTTTTGCGTTTTTGATTGCTGTAATTGGATTTTTTAAAGGTTTTTTTGTACAATTGTATTTGCTTTTGTTTTTATTTTGCTATCTTTGTTTCACGGCAAATCCATTATTTTTAAAAGAAAAAACCCTAGCTTTTCCATTTTCCTTTTGTCCTTTTTACAATATGTTCAAAACTAGGGACAGTCTTTAAAATTTAATCTCATTAACATTTTACTTGTTGTGTAAACTCGCTAAGTATTATAAAATATGATTTTTAAAAGCTGTTTTGTTACAACTGCACGGGTCGATCGATCAGGTTAAGCTACGCTTGCCGCGGTTGGTCCGTGGATGGGAGACCATCTTTACATACCAAAACCCCTCCGTGCCTCGGAAAGCACGTTAATAGCCGTTGCTACCAGCTGTCATTCGTAGATCTTTGACAGTCGTTATGGGTCGGCAGAAGCCCAAAAGTCTGACAACGCAGTCTTATCAAGGGGTATCGTATTACTCAGTAACTGGGTTGTGGAGATCAGATAGGCAGTCGCTCCATGTAAAATACTGGTATTCAGCTGCATCCGGTTAGACTGGAAGCCGACCCAACATAGTTGGGAGAAGGCTAAGCCGATGAAAACCAGCGTCAGGCACTAGTTGTCTAGCTCGCCGTCCGGTAAGGACCAGGCCCGGGTCGACGGCGCGTCGTGTTCCACGCGCGCCTCAAAGAGATGTCAGCACCATTGACGGGGTCCGACAGGACCGATGCCTGCCGGGGTCGCGGATTGTTCGAGAGACACTTTTCACACTACAAAAAAGACTAGTAAGAATATTAGTAAATATAGAAGACACTGACAGCTGTAAACCTTATTTTCAAGAACATAAAATATTAACCCTCCCCTGCCTATACATACTAGAAATTTGCAAATTTGTCCGAAAGTACCCACACTTTTACACTACACGAGAAAATATACAGTCAAGATACACATTGCGTCACAAAAATAGGCTAAACCTACCGAGCTCTAAGCTAAAAATGCACTCAACAAGTGCCCTTGCCATGTCAATGAAAGTTTATAATAAATTACCCGAAATTATTAAAAATGAGCAAAAATTTAATTCATTCATAAATAAATTACAACAATTTTTATTACATAAATGCTATTATACTATAAATGAATACCTAAATGACAAATTTTAAATTAATGTGATTAACAAAATTTCGTATTTTTTTTTCATATCTTATTATTATTTTTATTATTTTTGTTGTAGATATTGTTACATTTGTATACCTACTAATTAATAAGATTAAAGCCCTCTCCCAGTCTCCTACTTTGCTGTGCCCTTACAGGGTCCATATTTATGTACCTAGCTTTAAGCCCTTTGTAACATCTTTTTTACAATATGGAATGCAAAATAAATGAATATGAATATGATATGAATATGATATGAGTTACCGTGGCCCTGGCGCACAGGCAACTGAAGGAACACGGGTGGGTTTTAGTCAGTAAGAGTCTGACACGCCCTTCCGCTCCGCCCAGAGCGGGAGAGGTCATTTGATGATTTCCCACCCAAAAAAAAAAAAGACTCTACTTGTCTGACATTTTTACTGAACTGGAAATATTTGACGCACCCGCGAGACACACTTTCTTGCTAATTTCTCGCAACGCACTTTACACTGTTTATTTTTCTTTTCTACTTGTATATGTTGTGTTGTGTGCTTTGTAGTCTGTGACAAATAAATGTATTTCTTTCTTTCTTATTTATTTATTTATTATGAAAAGCTGTTTTGTAAATGTATGTCAAAGAATGATAAAAATTACAAGCATTAACAATCTACTCGCTCAGTTTTCAAAGTAAATCACTAAGGACAGAATATTTTCGATAAACACTAAAATTAATAAAAAGAAGATAAATCGCAATATAAATTATCGTATCAGGTTTGTAAAACAATATTCTAGATGAAAGAAAGCGGGTCAACTATAAAGCTGGAGCCACACTAGCGCTATGACAGTAAAAATGTTAAGAGTGACAGCCTAGCCCTACTTCCATTTTGCTAACAGGTTAATATTTTAACCATAGCATCAACCTTGAGTGTAGTTGTAAGTACCTAGGTAGTTATTAGGTCTTTACCTATGAAATTGCCGTTCTGCAGTACTGGCCATTTCAAATCAAAATAATTTTTGTTTGGCTATGAATTCTAATTTCAAATTAATTTTATTTTAAAAACATGGATTTTTTTTTCTAAAAGTAGTCATTTCTTTAATGATTAGTGTTACATTTTCATCGCATTTCAATCTTTTTCGTCATCATGGATACGTTAAAAATTCGAGTAATTATGGAATATGAGTACCGTCGTGGCAGCAACGCGGCACAAGCGGCACGCAACATCAACGACGTTTACGGAGCTAACTCTACAAACCAACGCACCACCTGTTATTGGTTTGCTCGCTTCCGTTCTGGAAATTTCGACCTGAAAAATGAACCTCGCGGTCGTCCGAAGACTTTGGTCGACAATGACGAATTAAAGGCGATTGTGGAAGCTGATGATACACAATCTACGGCTGAATTAGCAGCAGCTTTCGACGTTAGCGTCAAAACAATATTGGTCCATTTGCGTCAAATTGGCAAGGTAAAAAAGCTTGACAAATGGGTGCCCCACGAACTCAATGATCGCCAGCGCGAAGTACGCGTCGAGACGTGCCTTGCACTGCTCAACAGACACACAAATGAAGGAATTTTGAACCGCATTGTTACCTGCGATGAAAAATGGATTCTGTTTGATAACCGTAAGCGCTCAGCAAGTTGGTTGGATCCTGGTTCAGCACCTAAACAATGCCCTAAACGAAAACTTACCCCTAGAAAAGTGATGGTCACTGTTTGGTGGTCTAGCGCCGGTGTGATTCATCACAGCTTCTTACCAAACGGGGTGAGCATTACTGCAGATGTGTACTGTGAAGAACTGAACACAATGATGGAGAAGCTGGCGCATCTCCAACCAGCATTGGTCAATCGCTCGTCTCCGCTGCTCCTGCACGACAACGCGCGACCTCATACTGCACAGCAGACGGTCTCCAAGTTGCAAGAACTGGGGTTGGAAGCTCTCCGTCATCCGCCCTACTCACCAGACCTTGCGCCTACAGACTACTACTTTTTCCAGAATTTGGATAACTTCTTGGCGGGAAAAAAATTTAATACCCGAGAGGCAGTACAAAATGCCTTTGAAGAATTTGTTGCCTCCCGTCCAGCTGATTTCTTTAAGAAGGGCATCAATAAACTGCCACTGCGATGGCAAAGATGCATTGATTGCATGGGTGATTACTTCGATTAATACAAATAAAAAAATCATGAAAAAAATTCGTTTAAATTTTTTCATACAAAACGGCAATTTCATAGGTAAAGACCTATTATTTAAAAAAAACTGAAACCGTAAAGCAATTATTTTAATTGAGGAAGTCAGGAACAAAAAGTGACATTTACGCATCCGTCTCGATTGTTTTTTTTTTATTCGGACTCAAAACCTTGAATTTTATAAATTTCTGAGCAGATTTGATTCAATTAGTGACTTATTTTACGAGAAAATTCCATTTAAAAGGAGTATTCTGTACAAAAGGTAACATTTTACATTCGATCGTGCATAGCATCGTGCATTTTCGTCGGTTCCTGAGAAAAAAGAAAAAGTGTAAATGTCACTTTTTGTTCCTAACCTCCTGTTATAGATACCATTTACACCTTTTACCTTTTGAGGAGTCGGTCAGTCAGAAAGACGAAGCTAGCCCATTGCCAAAGTAGGTTCCTATGTAGAAGAACAGGTCAGAGGAATTATAGTCCGTGCCGATACGACAAGAGAGAGAACTTGTGTTATCTGTATCCATACTTTCATATTTATTATAATTTAATATTATAAATGCGAAAGTAACTCTGCCTGTCTGTGTGTTATCTTTTCACGCCTTACCGGCTTAACGGATTTCGATGAAATTCGGCACAAGGATAGACGACAACCTGGGTTAAGAAAAAGTATTATTTTTATTCCGGTAGTACGTTCCCGTGGGATAATTTCCAACCTCCACCCACGCTGGCGAAACCACCAACAAAAGCTAGTCTTTAAAAATATTGCCATGTTTTTTGGCGTAGACTACATATACAATCATGATCTCTACAGGTCGCTTGTAAATCTTGTGTTAGAACTATTTAAGAGCTAAGTGGGTACTAATCCTGTAAGCACCACTTTTAGTTCTAAATCCCACATAAGTGTGGCCTCACCTTTATAACATTATTTCGTGTCAATGTCACGTTCCCTATTATCGGCATAATGTTATTACTGTATATATTGGATTATTATATATAAGAAAATGTAGGACTGTAGATAAAAGAATATCTTTCGTTTCTTTTATGCCATTCTTTGTCTGTAATCATGAATTGGGACGGCCAATTTCCGTGAGCAAAAAATACCGAAAATTTATTTTTCTTTTGTCGTGTATTTTGTTGGATAAAAATTGCAAAGACTTTTTTTTTCTTTTGAAAATAAATTAACGATTCGCCCCTATTACATGGGACTTAAACATACCTGCTGAAAAGTTGGTGTGCTATAGGTAGCCTCTGCCAAACCCTTTCGGGGCTGTTAGTTATAGATACAGACAAGGAGCGATTTTAAAGTAATCTTCTATCACATTACTTTTCCACATATCGGACGCTTCCAAACTGTCATTTTCATTCGAATATTATGCTTAATCGGAAAAATAATAATGTTGCAAGTAAAAAATAACCATAAGGTGCTTTTCTTTTTCATTCTTTAATTACTGTTCATTGAAGTTCTTATAGACGTCGAATAAAGGCTCCTACAAACGGGCGCCACACGCACGCGACAAAAGGCACCGGTCGTTGCGCGACAGGCGGTGCCTTTGTGTCGCGTCGCGTGTCGCGCCTGTTTGTAGAAGCCTTAACCAAATAATTTATTATAATGTTCATATTGAACATCTTCTTCATCATCATCTATTTAAGAATAATTGGGTTAGGGGTCATTCGGCCCTGACGTCCGTCGCCCCCATACATCAAGACCCGAGGTGGCAGGGCCTCTTAGAAGTCGCGGGGGGAGTCAAACACCTCACTCCCCCCGCTCGACCGGATGGGGCCTGCAGAGGCGGACCGGCACCAGTCGGGGGTTGCGGAAGAATCGTACGTTCCCGCGACCCCCGGGGAGCAGATATGAGATGGAACACCGGGGTGGTTTTTAGTCAGACTTGAGGATTGTGATGTCGACCATGAGGATTTTACACACCGGATTACAAAAAAAGGGGTCATTCGGCCTTGGTTAACCAACAACTTTTAAGTATTTTCAAAGTGAGTATTATTCGTAAAACTATGTGAGGTACTCCAATAAAGTAGTCACTAACACTGTACTAAAGTTGAGCTAAGTTAAATATACAGGGTTAGTTTTCAAGGACCTGCCCAATTCTAGAGATGATTCAGAATCTATAATATTTTCAATATGTACAAGATGAAATTTTAACCAGTTCGCAAACTGTGGCCATGAATTCAGCATATGATGCTAGACTACCTAGGATAGAAATATTTAGTCAGTTATCAAAATAAAAAAAACAACTGTTTCATATAAAAGTGCAACACCTATGCAGCCAAAATGTATGGAGCAACAATATTTTTTGTTTAAAAGTTTGCGCACTGGTTAAAATTTATTCCTGTATGTATTTAGTACATAGTCAATTTATGATTTATTTGATTAAATATTGTTATTAATTTATGTACTTTTTAATAGAATCAACAAAAAAAACCCATATAATTATCGAACCAGCTCACAAAATTTCACGAGAATCGGTTGAGAAATGCGACCAGTAGAGGAGAACAGCCAGACATCCGCCGGACATCCGGACATACGAAAGCATATTTTCCCAAGCTGAAAAGCAGACTCTTCGCTCGTGCTTCGCGCTCGCTCGATCAATTAAACCATTTACAAGAAATTTTGAACTGTCAAGTAGTCGGTCATGTTGAATCTTGTTGCCCGTTCCAAATCGTAGATCTCCATGGAGAAGAACGGGCAAGAAACTCCATGAACTTATCCTTTAAATCGATTTATGACAATAATATCTTAGTTAGACTATTCGGGTTGGTTTTATGAGGTAAGCACTACTAGAGATCGTCTAAGCTACACGCCCGGTAAATGTGCGCTTACGAACCAATTGTTGTAAAGTATTGTATATAGACGCAAAACAAATGGGTTACTATCATTAGTCCAACAGTCACCATATCCATATCCAATCAGCATAATAAATTGGAACAATTAGCTAACTACTAAATTATATATCAATAGTACATTACTGCAGCGGCCGACAACAGAGCCATAGATGGACGAACGTGAAAATGTGTGCCTCGGCTTCGCGTCGGCCCTTTTTTCTACGTTCGTCCATCAATGCCTTCTTGTGGCCAGGGCTTGTATAGTACTTTTCTCAAATAATGCGCTGAAATTCAAAATAAGTAAATTATATAAATAAATTAAATATATAAATTTCAAAATTAATGATGAACAACGATACCTTTTCTCGCGCCAGTAAAAATGTTTTTTTTTTCTTCGTTTTCACTTTATACCTATTTGCTAAGCCGGTTCGAGATTTAAATAAAATCTTTGATAAGTTCCTCACTGGTTGCCATGAGTCGAAGTAAAATGTCGTTCCATTTTTTAATTTTATGACAGATATAAGTTTTCGTAGTAATTTATTCGGCCGCTAAACACGACAGATATGGATTTTCATACTAATATTGCCGGACGCTGCTTGCATATATTTGACAAGTATAGCACTTTCGATTTATATCGAAGAAGGTCGTCAAAATAATGCTCGAATTTCCAAGCATGTTTGAGAAAAATTACATAGTGTCAAGAAAAAAAAAAGACCTGTACTAAAATGATTCCATTAAAATGATGTTTTTATTTGATAAAGATTACTACTACATCGATCAAAATGCTTTCGTAAGTAAGCATCTAATTTTGGTATTTTTTTTTTTCAGTAAAAACGTAAGTTTACGTAGTAGCTATGTATAAAAGTTGTAACTCCACAAAACTGTCATACATGATAAATCATTTTATTTCTGTAAGTAGGTTTGTACAAACACTTTTACACATCAATCAAATTATTTAAACTAGATGAGGTCGGCGTTTCCTATCTGACTACTTTGAGAAGAAAGGCCAAACAAACTCAGAGGTCACAGTTATTTTAAAGTCCAGACATAATCTTGGTAAGATCATGTAAAGACCATGTAGATTAGTGTCTGAAATGGCCTTTTTAGGAAAGAACCGCACAGATTAAGTGGACCTGTCCAGTCAGTGCGCGCATTTGTTAGTAGTGTTGTAGTGGTATCGTACGGACGTTGTATATATGCTAGTTGCGCGGTAAACTCTGCTTGCGCGATGCAGGATTTTGCGTGACGTCAGTGTGACGCGTAGCTAGCATGTGGCGATGTAGATACCGCTAAAGTGTCATTAGTTCATGACCATCAGATGTTTCAAAATATTTATTTCTAAAACTTAAGCAATTGCTTATACAGTGCACAATATACCATTATAAATTATTCCATGGATATGCACAACGGAATCAAATAAACTCCAACAAAACCAGGACAACACAAACACTCGTTCGAACGATAATCAATGTTCAGTTCATAACAGCTTGAATGTAAACAACGGCTATCGGATTCCCAGTACAATGGATTATATAGGCTGATTCAGTTTGAACAAGTTAAATATACCTATTGTATAGCTTGTTTTGTGGTTAAAATTATTATTGAGATGGCATTGTTTTTTAGTGTAGAAAAAAGTATAAAATATCACACTTTTACTGGATTGAGGCTTTTCAATAACCTAGCTTGCGTGTCTGTAAAAGTCAGTGGACTCCTTTATTTATTTTTTGTTTACGGGTTCTCACAGTCAACCTAGGAGGGTTTCGGCTGCTTAGCTGGGCTATCCTGTGGAAACCTTAATAAGTTAAGGCCTTCAGCCAGGGCATAAAACTTATAAACTAAGCGACTACACGCTAAGCGCACCCCCTGTGGGGTATGGACCTCTGCAAAGAGCCCAACCACTCGTACCGCAACCACACCACATCGCAGCGACAAAATGTGGTTAAGCTGTGGTTACGTGTGAATTTTCATACAAATTAGCGCCCAACCACGTGTTGTGGATGCGGTGTGGTGTGGTTGTGGTGTGGGTGTGGTACGTGTGAATGGGCCCTTAGGGTGTCGCTGAGCAAGAACAGCAAGAGAAAGGATGCATCAGATCGTGTCTGAAGAAGTCAGTGGACTCCAATCTAATCCTACGTTTATATTTAAATGCACAAATAAAAACTGTAATGATATTCTCACACGAACAAACCCACATGCATGCACAATACATATGTCCGATAAACCCCAGACTGTTTCGAGTTCAAAAATTAAAATTTATGGTTTTAATTTTAAAGTTTACGATGTCGTTACACCCTGTATACAAAGAACATGTTTGTTCAAGCATTAGCGGTGTAATTTAGGACTTCGGTAAATATTAACTCGACCCTGTATAACGAACTATTAGCGGGATAGAATAGCTATATTATGGCATAAGTTGATTTTTCAAGGATTTCTGCTGTATTTTTAGTATTAAACAATTTTCCGCGCGATAAACGTTAGTCGCATGAAATTTTAATTAGGTCATTTTATTTTAATTAAGCCATTATATTTTAAGACGTTTTATTTCCAGAGTGATAGGATTTTTTTTTAATTCTTAGGCTAAATACGTTTTATGCAGGCCAAGCACTGAAATAATACGGGCCAGAATTATAGATAAACTATTAATTTGTAGTGTAGAATTCTAACAATGTAACGCTTAGTGGTCGAAGGCGAAAAATAATTCAAAACGTGTAATAACACAAAATCGACTTAATTCAACACCAATATTACGCAGTCTTTGAAACAATCTCTAGTTTAACCTTCGTCAAACAAAGCTCCAATTTTCACCAAGCATAAATAAATAAACCCACTCTCCACACTTACCTATGTAGACAAAAAAATAACAAAAGAAATAAAACACAATGAATCCCGACATTCATTCCCAAAAACACAAAGCTTTTGCTTTCCATCCAAAACTGGAGTGCCCTGGAATCGTTTCCAATTTATATGATAATTCTAAATGTTAACATGAGGCATGAGATCTTTTCTTTTTGATATACATTTGCTAGAGGTGGCATTTTCAACATTTTCCATACAAACCAAACGTGTCACCGCTTACTGGCGTTTAACGGCTTTGAAGGCACTCCGTGACAGAACTTCTACGCTCAACGCATTACTACTGCCATCTCTTAGATGTTGATTTCTAAACGCTAATCAATCAATCAACTCAGCTTATCGCAGTCCACTGCTGGACATAGGTCTCTCCCAGACTGGGCCACAACACCCTGTCCTCCACTTTCCGCATCCAGTCTGCTCCAGCCACCTTTTTGAGGTCGTCGGTCCATCTAGCTGGGGGGCGTCCCACACTACGCTTGCCGATACGCAGTCGCCACTCCAGGACTCGTCGGCTCCACCGGCCATCGGTCCTTTGACAAACATGGCCAGCCCTCTGCCACTTCAGCTTGCTTACTCTGCAAGCTATGCTGGTAACTCCGATTCTTTTCCGGATAGCTTCGTTTCTGATTTTAGCATAACCCGCTCCATAGCGCGCTGAGCGACCTTAAATTTGTGGATCAGCCCGACCGTCAGTGTCCACGTTTTAGCATCGTATGTTATAACGGGCAGGACGCATTGATTGAAGACCTTAGTCTTCAAACATCGCGGGATTGGCGACGAGAAGACTTGGCGAAGTTTCCCATACGCTGCCCAACCCAATTGGATCCTTCTGTCGGCTTCTTTCTCAAAGTTGTGTCTACCAAGCTGGATGACTTGCCCTAGGTGGAAATACTCCTTCACAACTTCGAGAAGAGACAGTTCGATGTCGATTGGACTCGGCAAGACGTGCGAATTGCACATAATTTTTGTCGCTGATAATCGTAGTTTATTAGTTCAAAAACCAATTCATCACCAACAAAACAGTTATACATGATGTAACTAAATTAACATATGTATGTTAAATATGTACATCAAATTTCATCTGAGTATTTTCTGAGAATTTCGACTGCAAAAATATTTTAAATCTTTCATTACATTTCTTGGTAAAGATATTCTTATCGGTTGATATCATCCTGCCATGCGTAACGAAACCATAGCGTGTTCTAATTCGACGCCAACGAAATCTATCGAGCCAGAGGGCTATCGCTTTCGCTAATGTTTCTATCATACGAATCGAACGAATTTAATGCATGTCAAAAAGTGCCACTTGGTTACGCATCTCTATGGAAGTAATCGTTGGACGCTGTCGATTCGTTTCATAGAATCGAATGATGTTAACATTGTCTAGCTAATTCTATTCGTTGACCTATGATCACGTGACATTTCGATAGCTTATGTCAACCCCATACATTTATGGCTTTTCTATTAGCGTCATCGCTAATAGAATATTACTTTGTCTAGGCCCTCTGGTGTTACTAAAATATTTTAGAATAGAATATAATTATTATCATTTATTACAACTTATACAACAAAAACTGACTTTTAATGTACTTATAAAGTGTTGATAGGAAAATGCATAATTAAATATTATTATTATTGTGTGAACATTAAATGAGACTGACCTCGGAGTTTGTTTTGGTTGTTTTGGTGGTATGATATGTAACACACGTTGAAAACTCAATCTCAAACTCAAAGCATTTATTTCAATTAAACTATTTACAGGCACTTTCGAATTTTCAAAGAGTCGGTCAGTTAGTAAGAAAGTTGAAGCTAGTTAGTTGCCCATTCCAAAACGTAGATCTCTATGGAGAAGAACGGGCAAGAAACTCCAGGGACACTCTTTTTAAATCAAGATATTACAAAATCCAGGGTACATTATTCTTGTTGCTTCTATGTATATCCGAGAACAAGGAAAAAAAAAATTTTTTGTAACATTTCAAAATATAAGATTAATAATAAAAATAAGCCGTGGCAGTTAAGAGATGACCAGTTTCAACTGACGGCGCCCGTTCACGAACATGACGCGTGGATCAGCACCATCCAGCTCAACCATTTTGTAGGGAACTGAATGATCCAACACACGCGCCACCAACAGTGAGACATTTAAATGAGCATGATGAAACAAATTCGCCTTGTTGTTCTGTTACACTTCATGTTGCATTGCATAATTTAGGACGACATATAGTGTTACAGCCCGTCTAACCCTTTGGGAAATACAATCGTGATGTTATGATAATTTATACAAAGTCAAATTAAATTAGCTAGCAAAACTCCGCAGGTGATGAGTATCGATTTTTCAACATTTGATGTTCTTGTTTTTTGGGGTTAACGACCGTTGGCAGTGTAGGTTCTTACTAGAAGTTTGAGTTGAGATAATCCGTGTTTTTATTTTATCGTGTACAGATATCGATTCCCATGACGTCTGTTAAGTTTACTAGCAACCGATATTTCAAGTAACTACAATATACCCGAATCGCTTTAACGTGGTAATAGCGGTCATTGCCCTTTCCCTAATATCTTTCCGTAGGAACCCAAACAATAAAGTATGTATGGTTTTCAGTTATTGAAACATGTTGAAAATCACGATTAATGTTGATTCAGGACGTTAACTTTATTTCATATTTTTAAATAAAGAATGCTAGAAAATGTAGATAGGTCAGTGACCGCTACTACCACGCTAAAGCGATTCGAGTATACCTACGGTCATTAACCCCAAAATGAATATGTCATCAATATTTTTTTTTTTTGTCTTTATAAATCGCTACTCATCATGTCTGCAGATTTAAGCTAACTAATTTAATTTGACTCTATAAAATACACCTTACTCCTTAACCTAACTATTCGAGTTAATACGCTAGTTAGCTTTCGCCAGCTGACCTAAACAAAGCCTACAGTACTAGCTTGTGGTCAGAACGGTAAACTAATATCGTTGTGGTCAGGGCACCCTCACGCCGAGTGCACGAACCAATTAATTGACTTTCTGAATAATTTAACAATCATTAGACTTGCAGTGACGGCTACCGTGTAGACTGGTCGATCTTTTTGAGTTCGTTAAACTGTAGTGTTATTCTCTATAGTTCACTTGGAACGTCACTCTAGTGAGCGCACACATTTCGAAAGCGAACTCATTTATTTTTAAAATAAATCATCGCGGATTCACAACGAGACAGCGTTCGCATTTCTAAACTACCTTTTGGAAGACTAGAATCAATTCTATTTTTTTGTAAATTTTGACGTTCAGAAGTGCCTTTTATGTACCTATTTGAAATAAATGATTTGACTTTGACTTTGACTTTTGAATAGATGTGAAAGATATTAACAAAAGATAAAGAAGGTGAATGTCAGTTAGTTTTTTGGGGCTTCTAGCCACTAGTCCCTCGATATGGCTCGAGCGGTCGGAATGGTATCCAAGACTGTATTACTGAACTTCGAAGTTTGAATAGACACTCTTTCAAAGTTCCGTACATCGCGATTATGAACATTCTCAATTAAATACATCGATATTTTAAACTTCGAAGTTCAGACGTACAGTCGGTATCTAAGTATATGACATACCTGCTCTTGCCCGCGGCTTCGCCCGCGTGGAGGTTGGAAATTATCCCACGTCAAAACTATGCTATATCCTAACCCAGATCATTGCCTACCTGTTTGCCAAATACCGAAATCTGTTCTGGCGTTATGGCGTGAACAGGGAACAAACAAATCTAAGACAGTAAAAAATATAATTATAATACTTATTTCACATTTATAATAATAGTATGGAAGTATGGAAAAAAAGAAAATACGTTTATTTGCGGCAAACATGACGCAGAGAAAAACACACAAAAACAAAAACGAACGAGTTGGGGGAAAATATGCGTAACATCTAAACAAAAAGAAAGAAAAAAAAAAACACGTGTGGCACTCGGGGACTGCCGCGGTAAAGCTATTGCATAGCATTTTTTATCAACTTATGCAATTATAATTATTTATTTATTTTTTATTTATGCAGTATTTTTTTTCTTTGATTTTAATTCAAGTACAATCGTACCATATACATACACGTTAAGCGGACGCTCGGCCGAGCTACATGGTAGGCGGAGTGGGGGTGTTAGGTTTTATTTTCGTTACGGAATTTCTTGATTCGGTCGCCGCGCTCAAAGCCCGCGATAAAAGCTATACAATAGCATAAAAAAAATGAGTAAAATGTGAGTGTGTGTGTGTGAGGGTGTGTGTGTGTGAGGGTGTGTGTGTGTGTGTGTGTGTGTGCGTGTGTGATGAGAGATGTGAGAAAGTTCGAAAAACGTATCTCGCGTTAAAATATTATTTTCTGTTTCCGAAGACCTAAAATATATTTTTATTCCATCTTCAGTTATATTATTTTCCAGGTTTATTTGCTTTCTATGTACAGTTTACATATAAAACTGTTCCATTCAATACCGTCATATGATTTTTTGAATAAATAAACAGGTAAAGCCGTTTTTATTAATAGACATTTGCATATTTGAGGAATTTTACGATCAGAAGCGACCTCGATATTATAGACTGTTGTAGGTACAAAATGAAAATAAAGATAAAGATATTTTAGCATGCAGCAATTAGCATATTACTGACAAATGCGTGCACTGACTGGACAGCTCCACTCAATCTGAATCTCAATCTGGTTCTTTCCTCAAAAGACCATTTCAGATACCAATCTGCATGGTCTTCGCATGACCTGACCAAGATTATGTCTGGACTTTAAAAGAGACTGTGACCTCTGAGTTTGTTTCGGCCTTTCTTCTCAGAGTAGTCAGATAGGAAACGCCGACCTCATCTAGTTTAAAAAGCATGATTGACGTGTAAAAGTGTTTGTACAAACCTACTTACAGAAATAAAATCATTTATCATTTATCATGGTGTTAAAGGGAATAGGTTCAGCCATATTTTACCAGTAGGCATGCAAATGTTACAAAATTACTACTCAATCTATCAATCACCATCCATCCATCTATAATCTCTATTATTACTCAATGAGGGTTTTAAATGAAGTACACTTTCAAAAAATGTTTTGCACAAGTAGGTTGTTTAATAATGGAACAGAGTGCTTGAAACAAAATGTATTCATTTGTTTTGGTCACATTCTTTTCTTTTTTTTTTTTTTTTTGAAAATCTTTGCCCCACACTAGGAATTTCTCCTGTATGGCATAGTGCGTATTCTTATTACAAACGTACTGTACACTTACACAAAATTATGACACCAAGCACACTAGCACAAGCAACTAGCATGCCAAGTCATGATTCATCATTCACTGTTTGCAGAGCCTCTAGCACGAACGCGCAACGTAAACGAAACGTAAACGAACCGTAAACGAACCGTAAACGAAACTTAAACGAAACGTAAACGAAACGTAACGTAACTGTAACTTAAACGTAACGTAATATCTATCAATTTTAAAATTAAAAATACTGAATTCATCCTCATCATCATTCTTCTGCCCTTATTATTTAGGGTCGGCGCAACATGTCTTCTTTTCCATACTTCTCTATTAATCGTCATCTCGGTAGTCACCGCCTTTCCAGCCATATCATCTTTCACACGGTCCATCCATCGTTTTAGTCTTCCCCTACTCTAATTCCTCTGGCATGTCAAGTAGCACGCACCAATAAAAATTTGACACTATGGCAGCCTAGCATGCAAGCTACTTGCAAACATTTGTGCAAGTTACCGGCATGTAGATTTACGGCTTATTTTTGATTATATTGTGTGTGGTTTTGAATTCTGCATAAATCTTCATCAACTTAAGGTACACACAACAAACAAGAAATATTCGACGGAGAAGGTACGTCTCTCTAGTTATTATCAGCCATATTTTAACTACTGTGAGCGTACTATGGATAGTGTTGCTTATTGCGCATAAGAAAACCGTTTGCAGTTCAAATCAAATTATAATTTACGAACAAATTAACCACACTAGCGAATCACACACTGAAGGTACAAGACACAACTATACGGAACGCGCGACAGTTTCTAAACGTGTTCACTGCTTAGCGCCAACATTGAACTCTGCTTTTACTTTGGTCAAGCATTATGTTATAGACTCTGTCGAGCACCACCTGGTGGCGCTGGCGTCCCGATTAGTCAAAGTCAAACGATTGCTTTAACGTATTTCCGACATGCAAATATAGGAAATATTTTTATTATTCTTCTAAAATTCAAATCCGTATATTCCATGTCACAACGACAAACAGCCAAAAAATCACATCATAAATCATTTAAAGTCACTCATTAATTTGGAAATTCCCATCTCCCCATTCCGACTTTTCCCATTCGGTACGCAATAAATTCCCATTAGGTTAATGACGAGAGAGCGTTGACAATGTCTTTAATTATCGAATTAAATGTTTACGATCGGAACCATTACCTTGATATGGGCATCAACGTTTAAGCCTTTGATTTAAGTCGATGAATTACTGGTACTTTGGATATAAGAATACGCTTTGAAAAGAGGTATTGTGACTTTTAGTACCTATTAAATTACCTACTTATTTATGAATGTTATACAGAGTGACTTGTAATTTGGCGTATTCTTTCCAGGACGTGATAGTGTGACCCATTTGCAAGAATTAAACACCCCATAAAGCTTAGGCGAAAATTAATAGAATTCCAAAAAACCTAATTTTCATGTATTTTTTAAAATTTCCTAGGATCGTCACTAAATATCACTTTTCTCTAAACTCTCAAATTGGGTACCTAATACTTTAACACACCTTTCGATGTAACCAAATTTTCTAAAACATCAAACAGTTAAAAGTTAAGGGAAAAGGTTAACCATTTTAAAAAAAAACTACGTACTTAAGAAGACGAAGATTTATCAAAGCTATGTTAAAGCCTTGATAAATCTTCCTAAAACCAGGCCCACAACCATCATTATCGTCATCATTTCAACCGAAAGACGTCCACTGCTGGACAACGGCCTCCCCCAATCACCACCACTTCGACCGGTTCTGTACTTCTCGCATCCAGCGGATTCCTGCGGTCTTCACAAGGTCAGCGACGACCTTGTGGGAGACCTTCCAACGCTGCGTCTTCCATTACGCAGTTATTTCAGAACCTGTCAGCCCCATCGGCCATCTGCTTTGCGAGCAATGTGCCCTGCCCTCTGCCACTTAATTTGGCAATTCTACCAACCCTAACTAAATAATAATTCGTGAAAGAGACACCCCTACAACAATTATGACAGTCATTAATTTCCAAAATGAAAACTTAATTTACATATTGTATTGTAATGGGCGATTAAATTAATGAGAATTCTGCCTTTTACAAGTCATTAGCTTTTATGCCTGTTATTACGACGTATTTTGTAAAGGATTGTAAGGCTTCCTATATTTACTAAACCATAGAATGTACTACTGAAGGGTTTCATGGTGGCTCAAGTTTATTATGCTGTCCTCCACGAGTGGCGATAATTAAAGCACCCTTAGGAATTTCACTGTAAAGAAATAAAAATAATAATAATAAAAAAGGAGCATTTAAAACTAACAAAATTAAAAATAAAAACAAAAATAAAGACCTGTGCGAGGTCAAAAGGGTTCCTATCTCAGCATAATGCAAAGATATTTAAAAGAATAAATACCGCAGCGCTGGTATTCTGATAGGGCCCGCTGTGACGCCACGGACACACCTACGAATGTGACTGTACGAATGTGAAACCTCCATACATGACATTTCCATAAAAATCATAACATCCCACTGTAAAATTCCGTGTAATGCACAAATGGCCTCAGCAGTTCTATTAGCCCCAGTTATTTCCTAGGTTACTGGTTAAAATTTTACAAGGGCATGAGCTATTCCCTAAGAAAGAAGATGAATGATAAAATAGAAATCACGCCAATTGTGACCTACGTCATTACAAAAGCTGACGGTCCAGGGTGTACTGCACGTAGTCACTTAAATTCACCAGTGATATAGGTACTAATAATTGATCAGTCATAGAAGATCTTTAAAAGAGCATTGTTATTGAGATTTTTGCAAGATGTTGTCATCCTTCTTCACCCCCCATCGGCACGAATGACATAGGAATAGTTACTGCCATTGTATATAGTTCTCCAGACCGTATTTCGTTCATGGTGGTCAGTCAGGAGATATTATAGTGCACAAGTGTGTGCGCAGACACAGGTGCGCTACCTCTTCCGTCAGTCTCATAGTCCGATGGGTCGGCACGCAATCCGACACGACCTGAGATAGGTCAGGCGCAGGACCAACCGCTTAATTACGTGCTTTCCAAGGCACGGGGGTATCACACCGCCAACTTCCAAACTCGAGGCTGTTACAAAAAAAAATCCTAATGGAAAAACTCAATAACACTTTGCCCGACCTGGTAGTAGTGCTGGCTAATGACAGTACACCAGATGTACCTACTTTCACACCATCGTCACGCGTAGTAGCTATCCTATTGCACTTGAGCTTAGTTCTGTCAAAACGAAACAAACCACATCAATATTTTTCATATATTCGGAAATAAATGTAATGATTTTTAAATCAGCGCGGTAATTGCGTAACACACTAACAGTAATAATAGCTTTCATTTTGACAGTTCAACAACATTCATTGCGTTATTTACGTTGTTGTGCAGACAATTTTTTCGAAGCAATGGATTAGCAATAAGCTTCAAAATTATTCAGATTGTGTCAGATAATGTGTTACGCAATTAGGGTGCTGTTCTAAGCTTAAGTTTTATAACATTTTATATTTGACTGATTTTAATGGATAGTAGTAACTTGTGAATATTAGATTTATTTGACGCAATTAACTGAATTTAGTCATCGGCGTTGTAAATTAAAATTTTGCAAACGATTAGCAATAACCAGAGATTAATGGGAACTCAAGAAATTCATAACAAGTGTGTAAGTTTGAAATCAAGGCATAATTAACATTGACTTTGAACGAAACGATTTAACTTTGAACCAATAACTTTAACAATAGCATTTATATTATATAAAGAAACATTTTGAGTCATTAACCCTTTTGAACTAACTTCTGATTTTATTTCTTTTGGCAGTCTTCAATGTTGTTAGTGAAATGGAGCGTTCTTTGATACTTATTAAATTGATCATTCGTGTTGATGTTCGTTTATTTGAATGGACCCTTACTTAATAATTATGGATCCATTACATGTCGAGAACCCTTCATGCCTCAGAAAGCAGGTCATGCCGTTGGTTCCGGCTATCGTAGATCTTTGACAGTCGTTACGGGTAGTCAGATGTCCGAAAGTCGGACTGGATCGGATGGATCGGAAAGTCGATCTGGTCATCTCTTGGCTGACACGGCTTATTTTAATTTAATATTTTAATTAAATGATAAATGATTTTATTTCTGTAAGTAGGTTTGAACAAACACTTTTACACGTCAATCATATTTTAAAAACTAGATGAGGTCGGCGTTTCTTATCTGACTACTCTGAGAAGAAAGGCCGAAACAAACTCAGAGGTCATAGTCTCTTTTAAAGTCCAGACATAATCTTGGTCAGATCATGTGAAGACCATGTAGATTTGTGTCTGAGATTATCTTTTGAGGAAAAACCACACAGATTGAGTGGACCTGTCCAGTCAGTGCACGCATTTGTCAGTAATCGTGAAGCTCAACTCAGAACTTAAGGAGCTCAACGATTCGACGAACAATACCAAAGAAAAGACATTTGGGTAGGCCACAAAAATTACTCAAACTGCCAGACCATGATTAAAATTAACTGAGGAGAGAAAAAAAAAAGCAACAATGACCCACATAGTCTTCACATTCACAATATTAAAATGATAATCAATGTAGCCTGAATGCTACTCACATTCACAGACAGTTTTCTCTTTAAAAGTCATCAAAAATACCATAAGTTATTATATAAGGACATCATTAATTCTAAAACACTCATTCACAGTATAAAATGGATTGTTGCTTGGGGGTACATTGAAGTGGCTTAGTTAATCCCAAGCCTTTTTGTCATCCAAGTAATCTTTAACTTTATAGAAACCTTTTTGACAGAGTTTCTGTTTAATAAAAGATTTAAATTTATTGAGGCTCAGTTCTTTAACAAGACTTGGGAGTTTGTTGTAAAAACGTATACTTTGGCACTTAAATGAATTACTAATTGTTTTTGTCTCTTTATTACGGACGCTTTTAACGTTCTACATCGTTCTCACATGCATAATTTCAACATCAATGATGTAACCAATATTTTGTAACCATATTTTGATTCAAAAGAGTGTCCATGGATTTTCTTGCCCGTTCTTCTCCATAGGTACCAGCTACGCTTTGGAATGGGCAACTAGCTTCATCTTTCTGACTGACCGACCCCTTGATAATTCAAAAATGCCTGTAATTGGTTTATTTGAAATAAATGCTTTGAGTTTGAGTTTGGACAACCAGTCTTTCTAAGGGATATCCTGTTACCCAGTAACTGGGTTGTAGAGACCAGATAGGCAGTTCGGTCCAGGTAACATACTGGTATTTAGCTGCATCCGGTTAGACTGGAAGCTGACCCCAACATAAAGACCTCATCTAGTTTTTAATGTATGATTGACGTGTAAAAGTGTTTGTACAAACCTACTTACAGAAATAAAATCATTTATCATTTAATGATGACATAATATTATGGACGAGATTTCAATGAGGATTTTTTTAAACTTGGTTTCAAACGGTTGGTTGTTTTATGGGTGTTACTGATATTTCTTAAATTCTTGCCCGTTCTTCTCCATAGGTACCTATTACGCTTTGGAGAGGGCAACCAGTTTCATCTTTCTGACTGACCGCCCCTTGACAATTCAAAAGTGCCTGTAATTGGTTCATTTGAAATAAATGCTTTGAGTTTTATGAGTTTTTTTTAAATCAAATACACTTTTCGTCAGGTGCAGAACCTACCATTTACTCTTACACACAGAGAGGAGGCCTGTGTTCTGGCAGTCGTCGGAAGAAAGCTTTTAGTATGAGTTTGTCATATTTTTTATTGACTAATTTATTTAATGACTACATTGACATTTAATTTTATGTAAAAAATATGCTTGCTGAATTGTAATACCTAAACTTTAATGAATAATGATGATTTAATAAGTACCTACACAATTTCTATAATGTAATTTTGATGAATATTATCACGGTTTATGCACCATCTCTTCCCACCAATTTGTACGCCACGATATGCGGCTGAACATGTTAGAACTTTTTTATCTTTATTATCTTGCATGCAATGTATCATGTACACCATGTTTAAACAAATAAAATTTTACTTACTTACTTACTTACTTATTGGTTGCCCGAAATCGGTAGCGTGCTCTTAAACAATATTTTTTCTATTACAGCTTATCGCATGTAAAGTACATGTATATTATGCAACATTAAAGGCTCGTACACACTGGCGCGATGCGACGCCCGACACAAAGGCACCGCGTGTCGCTCGACGAGCGGCGCCTTTGTGTAGCGCTGTCGCCTCGCGCCTGTCTGTGGGAGCCTTAACAGTTGTTAATCGTCATCATGCGACAAATTGGAAAATGTTAAAAAAATTCAAAAGTAGTCAAATAATACTCACTTTTGTTACTTTCACAGACCAAAGAACTAAGATATATTCAAAATTGGCAACAGTTTGAATAAACTTTGAAATACTTTATACAAATGGCCGACTGCTGTGTATTTGAGTTCATTGCGAGCGCAAGATAATACAAATGAAATGATCTGTATTAATTGCATACGTTTTTGAACTACTTTTCCACTTTTTACCGAGTTATCATGCATAAGTCCTAAATGAAAAATTAGGGCAAGTCCAGTTTTTGTCATTGGTTGTCAAAGATATGAGATTGCCACCTGAATTTAAGCGGTTTTTATGTACGAGAATTGGCCTTCTGGATTCTAACATAATAAACATGAATGGGTAATATCCTCCAGGTCGTACGAGGACTAAAACTAGGAAACTTTATAATAGTGGACTATATTACAATGTTCTACAAAGGAAAACACAAACTGTCAACAATATTTAAATTGACGAGAATGAATACAAAATCGCTCAGTAGAGCGGGCGATGACGCAGTGCCAATGCCGGCCGGTGCACGCCCGCTGCTCGAGCGCCCCCTCCGTGCTCGCAGCTCCCCGCCTGCGGCCACCCAGCATGTCTTGATGTTCTCAACACATACATCAGAAAACATACACATCTTACCTAAAATACCCGGGAGTAATATTCACATTTCTTTTAGCTATATCAAAGTTATTGATGGCCTATGATTATTTTCCCTCTTTTTTATTATACATATACTTACATGTACATATTATTAATATTATTTTAAGTGTGTTAGCTTATATATTATGTAAATATTATAGTATTTAATAAAGTAAAAACAATACAAAATCTTATATTATGTATCAAAGTTTAAAAAAGACATTAAAGTCATAATAAGCAAGGCATAATATTTTGTATATTTTTTCCTGTTGATTCTTATGGTTATTCTTTAATTATTTTATTGGTTTAAAATTTATTTGTTTTATTTTTTTTTGTACCCTTACTCTTTTGCTTTTCATTTTGTTTTCCTTTGTATGTTTTTATGTGTATTGTATTTTGATTTATTTTAAGCTTTTTGTTCTTGTCAAACTTGTTGTACCTACCTAGATAATTAGTGAATCATGGAGTCTCGTATAATTAGAAGCGCACACTTATATCTGTCCCTGTTCTTGTGTACTTACATATAATTGTGAAAATAAATAAATAGTTTTAGAAAGAGACTGTCGTCACACTGTTTTTTCTAAAACAGGCACCCTAATTACGTAACACACTATCTATCACAATCTGAATCATTTTGAAGCCTATTGCTAAGCCATTGCTTCATAAGTTCGAAAAATTTGTCTGCTCAACAACGTAAATAACGCAATGAATGTTGTTGAACTGTCAAAATGAAACCCATTCCTACTGTTAGTGTGTTACGTAATTACCCGCTGCTGTAAATTTAATTTTAGACAAAGTCTACGTATATCATCATACTCCTATTTATAATGAGAATAATTCCAGCCTATTATTCCCACTGCAGGGCAAATGCTTCTTCTCATACAGAGGAGGTACGAACATTGATCACCACGCTTGCTCAAGACGGTTGGCGATTTCAGACTTATACTAACTATAAGCCCAGGTTTCTTCGCGGTATTTTCCTTCACCAACGCCAGATATGTCCAAGATAAACTCAAAAAGTACATTATGAATTAAAAGTCACATAGTGGTACTTGGCCAGATTTGAACCCACAACTTCGAGACTACGAGTCGAGGCCTTAACCAAAAACATACTCCTATTTAACGAGGCAAAACTCAAAATAAAAACGTTTACTCTGATTAATTATTTTCTGATTACTGTTTACAACCTTAATTTATCATTATACGGATCCGTGTTGGTGAAAACCTACGTTACCAAACGGGTTATATTGAAGCCAACTTTGGTATACGCGTATAATATGGATAATGATAAAATTATGGGCCTTTTCTGATTAATTGTGAACGTGAAAAGTGGGTGAACCCGAGCTTATTAATATTCATTACTTTTGCTTGTGAAATGGCATGTACACCACAAGAGTTTCGAATCATTTCTTTTATTAATTTTGTTATATTTCGCTTTTGCTTTTTTATTATATTGCTCCGTAATTATCGTGATGTCAGTTAAGTTTGAGAACAAAGAAGATTTTATTTTTGGCTTTGTTTATAATAATAATAATAATTCATTAATTTCAGACATAGTCCATACATTATAGAAAAATTAAGTCATAAAAAACACATTACATTAAAATAATCATCAACAACAAATTAAATTAAATTTCAAAGTTACACATGCACATTAGAATTACTTAAACAATGTCCAGCAATACAATTAAATGAAATTCACATTGAATCAATCAATAACAAAATTAGATATACACAGTAAAATCATAAACACAAATGTCAAATAATACAAGGAGAGGTGCTTTATGTGATTCAAGTAATAATTGAGATTTAGTGTCGTAAAAAATATCCTGAAGAAACCAGTATTATTTTTTTTTTTTTTTTAAATTGCCAAAAAGTCAGTCAAAGTCAAATCATTTATTTCAAATAGGCACATAAAAGGCACTTTTGAACGTAAAAATTTACAAGAAAATAGAATTGATTCTAGTTGCCCCTTCCAAAAGGTAGTTTCGTATGGAGAAGAATGGGCAAGAAACTCCACCGTTACTCTTTTAAAATGTTTTACAATATTATATAGGTATACATTAATTATATTACTATGCCATCCTTAAAGTAGGCATTCTTAGGGCCCATACACACCCACCACAACCACAGCACATCGCAGCGACCAAATGTGGTCAAGCTACGGGTAAATTTTCATACAAATTAGCGCCCAACCACGTGTTGTGGTAGTGATGGTGTAGTGTGGTGTGGTGTTGTTTCTTATGAGAAATTAAATATATTAAACCAGAAACAAACTAGAGTGTATATTAAGCAATCTACTCTCAAATTTCAATCTGCATATTGATGAAAATGTTGCACCTCACAAACTTTGTATGTTTAGACTATTTTGAACATACGAGCCAAATTGCTACCTTTCAACCGTTACTAAAAGGACTAATATAGACAAAATACGATCATGTAGACTATTGTAGTCTCATAGGCAGGATTTCAATTGAGTTAGGCAGACCCAGCGAGGCTTTTAGACTGAAAGTATCTATATGCCTAGATAGGCTCTTAAAACCCCGGTACATCAATTTTCTATTGCCATTATTATGCATACAGGCTTTAAAACCTCACATAGTTGATTCGAATTGTTGAAAGACTTTCTATTTTGAACCGAATGAGACTGGAAGCGCTTTTTGGTAACACTTTTGCTTGTTTAATTTGTGCATTTCCGTGTTAAACTAAAACTGGGTGAGTTTGGGTGAAAAAAAAAAAACAGAAATGAATAAAAACGAAACACATGAAATCAACTCTCGTACTTTTCTTTTTATATAATACTAGCTTTGGCTTTGCTCGCGTTAATTTAGAATTTGACAATCAATTCAGGTTTTTCGGGGAATTATAGCTAGGAGGATGAAAAACCGGTCTATCGACACTCTAGACTCACAAAATGCATTAGGTACTAAATAAAAAATAAAATAAAACTCTTGACGCACTACTAAAGTTTCTATAATAATATAATTCAATCATGATTCGAAAGACACGTGGCGCCATCTATTATCATAAGAACGTTATTGTTGTTTTCCTCGGGAACAATACTTTTTTCGGGATGAAAGGTACCCTATGTCCGTTTCTGTACACTTGACAACTTATATGCAAAATTTCAGGATAATCTGTTCAGTGGTTTAGGCGTTAAAAGGTAACAAACTAACAAACAAACTTACTTTCGCATTTATAATATTATTATTAATTATTATTATATGTTATATTATATAATTATATATTATATTATATAATATATATTATATAATATATATCTGGCTTTCAATCTTAACCTTAAGAAATAAAGTGCAAAATCTCCAGTCAAAACATACAAGGCCAGGCCAGTCCACAGAGGCTACTTATTACTTTTGTCAAGAGAAAAGTTTTAAGCGCCTTATAATGAAGCTGTTAATTAACTGTCCCAGTTGAATGCTCGTTAAGAAGGAATCTGTTGACTTGAGACGAATCTGTGACGTAATTAAAAACCTTTTAGGTCAGAAAATACAATGGAAGATAAGTTTAGTATTTTAGTGCAGCTCATTGTGACGGAGCTCGTCCAGGGCCGGCAGTCTCGACATTAGATAGCGACAAAAATCTGTCGCTAAGTCGTATCGACGTCAAATTCCTTTAATAGATTTTCAACTTTATTTCCAAAGCATAAGGTTGAAAATCTATTATAGAAATTTGACATCGATTAGACTTAACGACAGATTTTTGTCGCTATCTAATGTCGAGACTGCCGGCCCAGGGAAGTACTACCACCTGTTTCTGCCCTCAAGCATTCTTGCTTTATTCTCGTTTGAAGGGTGCCGATGCAATTACAGGCACGAGACTATTCGACTTTTCTACAAGATGGCAACGCAGCTGCAATTGCGATGCTTCTTTTATATTCGATTGTTTTGGCAATGAAGACAGGGGGGCAGGCAGGGCTTCTTCAATAAGGTTCTTGTACATATTTTTACAATGAAATTGATTGTTCCTTGTTTACATTTCAAAGTTGCACGGCACGGTTGGCGCAGTGGTTAAGCAATTGACTGCTGCGCTGCGTGTCGCGGGTTCGATTCCCGCACGGACCGAATATTTGTATGACCTACAAGTAGTTGTTCCGGGTCAGGTTGTTTGTGTGTGAGTTTTAAATGTTTGTAAACGCACCCACAATACACGAGAAATTCCTAGTGTGGGGCAAGGTATTAAAAAAAAAATAAAAAAAACACGTGTGGCACTCGGGGACCACCGCGGTAAAGCTATTGCATAGCATTTTTTATCAACTTATGCAATTATAGTTATTTATTTATTTTTTATTTATGCAGTGTTTTTTTTTTCTTTGATATTAATTAAAGTACAGTCGTACCATATACATACACGTTAAGCGAACGCTCGGCCAAGATACATGGTAGGCGGAGTGGGGGGTGTTAGGTTTTATTTTCGTTACGGAATTTCTTGATTCGGTCGCCGCGCTTAAAGCCCGCGATAAAAGCTATGCAATAGCTTAAAAAGTTATGTACACACGATCATGTTGTGTTATTACAAACTGGCGCGGGGCGGGGGAACGGATCCTCTTACCAAATCTCTTGAGCGAGCTGTTCTCGAGTCGAGAAACAGATGTACCTCCTAATGGTCTATAGATCGTAGGTCTATTCAAGGCCAATAGATGGCGCTGCCTTTTTTTTTTTTTTGTGTGGGAAATCATCAAATGACCTCTCCCGCTCTGGGCGGAGCGGAAGGGCGTGTCAGACTCTTACTGACTAAAACCCACCCGTGTTCCTTCAGTTGCCTGTGCGCCATGGCCACGGTAACTCTTTCGAACAATCCGCAGCCCCGGCAGGCATCGGTCCTATCGGACCCCGTCAATTTTTCTGACATCTCTTTGAGGCGCGCGTGGAACACGACGCGCCGTCGACCCGGGCCTGGTCCTTACCGGACGGCGAGCTGCCCATTGCCCGCCGTCCGCAAGCCCGCGCCTACGCTGGCCGGGAGTCGGCAATCGACTCCCGACGCCTAGGGTGTCTCCTCCTCCTGCGGCGGTTAGGGGCGCGAGGGCGCAGAGAATGCCTCTTCCTTTCGCGCTCCGCTTCCTCCTTCGCGAGCATTACTGCTTCGCAGAAGGAGGTGACGGCTTCCCATTCCCTCTCGCTCCGTACCATGGCCTGAACCAGGGCCGGACGCGAGAGGTCACCGCCGCCGATCGCCTCCACGAGGACACGACGGTGCCCCGCCCAAGCCGGGCAGACCTCCACCGTATGCTCCACCGTGTCCCCCGGTCGATCCACACAATGGTAACACCCGGGCGTTTCCTCCCGCCTTATTCGAAACAGGAACCTCCCGAAACAGCCATGTCCGGTGAGGACCTGCGTCAGGCGGAAGGTGAGGACGCCGTGGCGCCTCTCAAGCCACTCCTCAAAGAGGGGTCTTACCGCCGCAATTGTGGCGTGCCCTGCGCTGGGTTGCGACAGTCGCACTCTCCATGCCGCCATGAGATCCCGCCGGAGCAGATGGCGCTGCCTGACGTAACAGCGGTAGTAAATCGGGTGTTGTGGCGTAACTAGGGAAACCCCTATATCCAGCAGTGGACTGGGAATTGGGATAGACTGAGTTGATAGGCGGTAGTTAACGATACTGGTGGATCCTCTGCTTGTAGGCAATACAATCGCATTAAAAAAAATGCATAAATTAATTACATTTTTCATCCTTTAACTGATATTATCTACTACTAGTTGCACCCCGCTGTTTCACCCGCATAAGTCTCGATCCCGTAAGAATATCAAAATAAAAAGTATTATATGTCTAGGTTATGGTCTACGCATGTGCTAAATTTCATCAAAATCCGTTCAGACATTTTAGCGTGAAAGCGTAACAAAAAACATTCAAAAAATTTAAAATCTTTTCTCTTTATAATATTTAGATTATAGATCTGAAAGTAACTCTGCCCTCTCTAACCTTTTGACGCCTAAACCACTAAACCAATCGTAGACTTCTAAGCGGAGAGATGTCAGCATAATTGACGGGGTCCGATAGGGCCGATGCCTGCCGCGGTCGCGGATTGTTCGAAAGAGTTACCGTGGCTCTGGCGCGCAGGCAACTGATCGAACACGGGTGGGTTTAAGTCAGTAAGAGTCTGACACGCCCTTCCGCTCCGCCCAGAGCGGCAGAGGTCAATTGATGAATTCCCAAGCAAAAAAAAAAGAAAGACTTCTAAGCGGAATCTTTAGAGGAAAATATAAATTTAAACGATAAATGAAAATGCGACAGTCAAACCAAGACATAAAGCAGAGGTCAAACTTATCCGATCAACAATCATATCTCATAAATCTACGAGTTCAAATCTTTTCTTCATCACAATAAAAGATTACAATAATAGTATCTTCCTTTAATCCTATCGAAAATATTGCTTTTTCTGTATCGAATTTCCGAAAGGAATCAGAGGGCCCAGACAAAGTAACATTCGATTACCGATGACGCTAGTAGAAAAGCCAAAAAATGTATGGGGCTGACATAAGCTATCAAAATGTCACATAATCATAGTCAACGAATAGAAATTAGCTAGACAATGTTAACATCATTCGATTCTATGAAATGAATCGACAGCGTCGAACGATTACTTCCATAGAGATGCGTAGTCAAGTTGCACTTTTTGAAAAGCGTTATCGCTTGTTTTCGATTCGTATGATGGAAACATTAGCGAAAGCGATAGCGATTGTAGAAATAGAATAGAATAGAATACTCTTTATTATGTACACCATAAAAATTACAGATATAAATGTAGACATTTTACACAGGGTGACACAATGGGCGGTCTTACCGCTAAAAGCGATCTTTTACAGACAACCTTTGGATGGATTCAAGGGAGAAGGAGAGACAATAATGCAGGTAGTCAGTGGTGTACCACTTACATATACAACAAAAACATAAAACATGTACTTATCTACATATAATATATACAATAATAAACATGAAACAAGAGCAAGGAAACTAAATGTAATGATGATGTTTAAGGCGAGAGGAAGTGCTTTTTAACCAGAATTTTAAAAGTGGACAAATATTTAGCAAGCCTTATCGACTCGGGCAAGGCATTCCATAACCGCACTGCTTGAACTTGCTGCTGCTTATTGCTTGCTGTTATCTGCCCCTCATCATGGAAGAATACTTTTGACTAAAATGACGATGAATGGAAGAAGTATATATGACGCGCCAGCAGCGGCCCGGTGTTTGGATTTGTGCCCGGTTAATGGCAATAGGCTTGCCCCCTAATACATGGGACTTAAACAAAACTGACGAAATGTGGGTGTACTATTAGTACCTATACCTTTTTTTTTTTTTTTTTTTTTTCTTTTTTTGGCTGGGAAATCATCAAATGACCTCTCCCGCTCTGGGCGGCGCGGAAGGGCGTGTCAGACTCTTACTGACTAAAACCCACCCGTGTTCCTTCAGTTGCCTGTGCGCCAGGGCCACGGTAACTCTTTCGAACAATCCGCAGCCCCGGCAGGATTAGTACACCTCTGACTAACCCTTCGGGGAAAAACAAGCGTGATATTATGTTAAGTGTATTATTAAAAAAGTAATGCTATCCCAATTCGCGTTCGTTCCAGTACAACATGATGGCGAAAAAAGTTTTCAAAACACACAAGCAATTTATTTAATATTCCTTTGGGAACATGCAACCAATTAACTGGTTAATTGATTTGTTGCCAGCCAGAATGATGGTCGAAATAGTCGGGGATGTGTGCTGCTGACTACGTATTGATAAATTGGTTTGAATTGGACCAAAATGGCAAGTAATTAATATAATAATAATATTACGACAAATATCATGTTCCACCCTCATTTTAGCTCATATCGTGGTAAAAAACTATATGCGTCAACTTGAAAAACTCCTTTTTATTCGTGGGTTAAAATATTAATTGTTCAGTAGGTTAACGCATAGTTAGCCTTGAGTGCGCTCAAAAAACTACCTTCTTTATAATACACATAAATAGGATAGTTTAAGATACACTCTATAGAACTATCCCATGTTGTGACGATCAGTGATCGGAAAAAGGTGAGCTAAAATAACTAAAGTTCGAAAATAACAGAAACAAAGTGGAGACGCCTTACGACAAAATATTTTTTGGGACTAATGTCCCGGCTTTTAGAACATTACTTAAGTACAACTAAAATTAATAAAGTAAAACAACTATCGAATTAATTTCCTGTTTCTGCTTAAAAAAAAGAGTATGCACGATTTTGTTTGTTTAAAAAAAATAAAGGTATAATAGAAAACGTATCTACTGGTTTTTTGAGAACGTTCTCCTTGTTTTTGAAGTAGGTTAAAAAGAAAAAATAATTCAATTAGTTTACTGTATTAATAGCATTAATATTAGATGTACTTAAGTGATGTCCCGAAACTCGGAACAAATATGCCGAAAAAAAAATGTCGTAAGGAAGTCTCCACTTTTTTTGTCTCTGTTCTTTGAACTCAACCTCAAACTCAAACTCAAAGCATTTATTTCAATTAAACCATTTACAGGCACTTTTGAATTGTCAAAGAGTCTGTCAGTTAGTCAGAAAGTTGAAGCTAGTTGCCCATTCCAAAACGTAGATCTCTATGGAGAAGAACGGGCAAGAAACTCCAAGGACACTCTCTTTAAATCAAGATATTACAAAATCCTGGGTACATTATTCTTGTTGCTTCTATATGCGAGAACAATGAAAAAAAAATATAAAGAAACAATACAAAATATAAGATTAATAATAAAAATAAGCCGTGGCAGTTAAGAGATGACCAGTCTCAACTGACGGCGCCCGTTCACGAACATGACGAACTTTGAACTTTGAACTTTAGGTATATTAGCTCTACCTATTCCGATCACTGATGATGATGTTCCTCTTAGCTGCCCAAGAGGCATTAGCAATACAATATCGCATAAAGGCTCTTACAGGGTTCTATACTCAGAAAAGTTTCGACCTCTGCATTAAATAATTCACTTCTGGCTTACAAATTCAAAAGGAACACGGTCTTTGAGAATACACAAGTATGTTACATCAAAAAGAATTTCGCCTACTCCCAAAATAGACTTTAAAATTCAAAAAGTGCTGTATCAGAGTCCCCGCAGGATTTATTCTATCTTTACTTTGTTAGAAAAAACTAACTGAAGTAAAAACCTACAACAAATAATAGAACTTACGATGGCAGTTGTTTTAATATTGGCTGAAAAATATTCAAAGTAACACAACAAATTAATTTACTTAACAACCATAGACCGATGTCTTCTTTAAAGTATAAATAACACCGTATTTTATCATCAAGTTACTGCTTTCATTTTTAAATTCAAGAAATTAATTTATTCCCAAAATTCACCAAAATATTCAGCATTCTGTTTAAGTTTCTTCAGACATACGTACCTGGGTAGATTAATTATACTGGTATCAAAAGTCAGTATTATTCATTCGTAACTATTCATACTTAACAAAAGCTATTAAAGCCCAAGTACCTATATATTTTTTTTTTTATATTTCTAAAAGATAAATTCACCGTCCGTTACAAATTAATTAATTTTGTGATACTAGCTATTCTGCACAAAGACTGCTCAACTTATTGTTGTATCCATTAACCTATTAACATTTTTAAATTTTCTGTAATTACATCCGTAACATTAAAACCAATTAATCATTCCGATAAATAAGCATTAAATAAATTACCGAACTTCAAGAGCAATTAAATAGCTCAAACACAATAAAAGTGTTTCGAAACTTTCTGAGCGATTACGTAGCAATCGTTATTGGCGCCCACCGTGGGACCGAAGTTGTAGATTGCTTGGTAGTATAGCTAATCACTTTAATGTCGAAATTATGTATCATAGCGTTCATTTTGTTCTCGTTACTTTAATACTTTCTATTGCTAATTAATATTGATTATGATGCCATCTAGCTGATTTCAGTCACAACAAATGCATTCTTTGACTTCTCATGGCAGATGGGAGCTTAGATGTGCTGCTTTTTCATTTGGTTTCATGTTTTAGAAAATGTTATGCTTCGAGAGATGCTATGTCTTATGCTTAAAGTCAGAAATTTAAAAAAAATCTAAAAAAGCAGAATCCCTTAAAACAGGGAAAATTTTACATAATAACTTAAATAAAGCAATCGATTTTCTTCTCAAAAAGTAATTTAATATCCGAAATTACTGCAAAAAGCAGAATACCTTAAAATAAGGATAATTTTACATAACAACTTAAGTAAATAAAACAACCGATTTCCTTCTCAAAAAGTAATTTAAAATCCTAAATTACTGCAAAAATAAAATGAAGAAGCAAGTAGGTACCTAATATAAATAAAAAGTTTATTCTTCCTACCATCGTCAAATCATGAGTTAATTAGTTTCATAATAAAGGCAATTCTTATACTGAGAAAAATGTTATAATACAAAAGAGCCAAGAAATAGCCTGCTACGTCACGAATTATTTCAATAAAGAACCTATTAGACATCTAAGAAATACTTATTGCCACCCAACGTGGGACGCACGGGCCGTGTTGGGCGCCAATAAGTATTTCTTAATGTATTGGTTCGAAGGTTGCTTTTTTAATCAAGCTTGTCTTTTATTATTATGCATTTGTAAATCGGTTTTACATTTATTACATTGTAAGGTTACTTAAATGAATATAAACGTATTTTCTTTCTTTTTTTTAACTATATTTTTCAGTATTCTGTATTGTATATGACTTTTTATTTATATTAACATAAAATACTAAAGATATTTTAGTTTTAGTACTCACTTATTATTTCAGTTTTGCCTGTCTTGTTTCATTCTTGAATAAAGATTTTTAACTCGCGTCTACTTAGCTCATGACTAATGTCTCTGTTCGAGGTCAAAACTAATCGAGGTAACCTGAAAAACTGGTCTAGACGTATATGTATGTGGCATATTCTCAAAATGGCACATGAGTCTACAAGCTCCTATACTGGTGTATCTTAGTGTAAAATGATCGTAAGACATTAATAACTCTGAATAAGTCTCACAAAAGTTATATTATTAAAACATACCAACCAATAGTGGTATGAGGAACAGGGTGTACGGGTGAACAGGGTGTGACGGGCGTCGTGTCTGGTGGGCAACTGCCCGACGTTTGTGTCGGGACGTTGTATATATGCTAGTTGCGCGGTAAATTCTGCTTGCGCGATGCAGAATTTTGCGTGTCATCAGTGTGACGCGTAGCTCGCATGTGGCGTTGTAGATGCCGCTACAATAGCATTACCCTCCTTTTCTCCACTTGAGTCGGATAAAAATAAAATAATAAGGCGAAAACTTCCCAGAATTTAACAATTTTGTTCCACCAAATCGTACAGTATTCAAGCCAACTAAGGACGTAGTTCTGAAACGTAGGTACTCTCATTTATTTAAGTGCTGAGTAGACACGTTATAATTATCTGCCATCTTGTAGCTGTCCCTCTCTGGGCGCCAATAAAAATTAAGGTCAGAGTGCAGCTAGTCTTACGAAATTTTTGTTCAGGGATATGTTTAGATAAGCTTCGCTACCTACCTTATTATGTATCGGTTAGTATCACATACAGAGGCGTCGACTTTTAGAAAACCTTGTGGGTGCGTATGCTTATGCCTGACTTCGGGTTCTTTTTTATATGGCCTGCTTAATCCCTAAAATCGCATCTAAATCCGTCCAATAAAACTCATGTTCACCAAACAGACAGAGACAGTCTTCACCCTTAAGAACTTACTAATTAATAAAGTTTATAAAATATGGATTTAAGAAAATCTACAATGCAAGAGCGAGATTTGCACCACGGTTTAAAAGCTTATACCTAACGACGTCACGTGATTTTAAAGAGAGATCGGACAAAGCCGATTGACTGATCAGATTCGATGTCTATGCTCATTGGTGCTCCGCCCCCACTATTTACCTCTCATGGGTGCTGGAGCCCCCGAGCACCCACAGAGTCGGCGCCCCTGATTACATAGCATAAGCACACACTCACACACAACACACACATAACACACACTCCTCTCTGTGGGAGGGAGTAGGCCATATTCCTACACGCGGGCCCCGTGTGGGTTGGTAGATGTCACATGTCTTCGAATTTAAGTTCTAGGATATGCTGGCTTCCTCTCGATGTTTTCCATAACCATTTTGAGAGTAGTGGTGGTGAAATAATTTACACAAAGTACTGGCTGGGTTCGAACCTATGATCTACAACTCGTAAGCCACGGTTGCTTGCCCTGAGCCGCTCTGTTAATATCACAGTTTGACCTTGATCGTTTTTGTTTCCCTCCCGATTGAGTCGCAAAAAAAGTGAGTAAGTGAGTTATACTGACTTTAAGGAAAATGTATGACACATTTTTCTCATCTGAAAATCGATCCTACATTTAGCCGTAACTCGCTATTGGGATTTTGTAAAAACATGCGTAGGTTAGTAATATTTCTTGGAGCTTTAATAATAAAATATACAACTGTCCATTCAAGCGTATTACAAAAATACTTAGTATTAGGTACATTATTTTCGAAAGCACTTGTTAACCCTTATAAAATATTGAAGCGTTACTTGTTTTCTGAGTCCTACGCTTGTGTAACCGAGTGCCCCTTTTCCAATTAATAATTTATTACGATTGTAATTAGTTTTGTACCACTATTAACTCTAAAATATGAATATGTCGGAAATAAGTAATATAATCGTTTGACTTTGCCTAATCGGGACGCCAGCGCCACCAGGTGGCGCTCGACAGAGTCTATAACATAACGCTTGACCAGAGTAAAAGCAGAATTTGTTGTTGGCGGTCAAGCAGTGAACACGTTTAGAAACTTAGTTACAGCGTGCGAATTGCTAAATGATTTTATTTCTGTAAATAGGTTTGTACAAACACTTTTACACGACAATTATATTTGTTAAACTAGATGAGATTGGCGTTTTCTATCTTACTACTCTGAGGAGAAAGGCCGAAACAAACTCAGAGGTCACAGTCTCTTTTAAAGTCCAGTCATGATCTTGCTCAGATCATGCGAAGACCATGTAGATTGGTATCTGAAATGGTCTTTTGAGGAAAGAACCACACAGATTGAGTGGACCAGTCCAGTCAGTGCACGCATTTGTCAGTAACCGTGTAGTGTAGTGTGATTAGTTTCATCGTAAATTATACCTTGATTTGAACTGCAAACGGTTTTTCTATTCCGCAATAACCAACACTTCCCATAGTACGCCCACAGTAGTTAAAATATGGCTGATAGTAACGAGAGAGACGTATCTTCTCCGTCAAATATAATATAATATACTTAAATATCTAGTAAATTGATCTCTGTAATAACAAAGGATCAGTTTAATAAAGATATTGTATTGATTTTTTGTTTTCCTAAATAAATGAGAATATATTATTCCACTTGGCTTTTAGTCATTCTAATGGCTTAGTTACTGAATTCACACATTCACTTACAGTTATATGGCGTACAATAAAATTGAAGCGACAAATGTGTGTTAAGACGGCGAAACTTTTTTTGTTGCTTTAAGTTATGACATGCCACAGGCAATAACATCGCACCGTGTAAATCAAGCCTAAAACCCGTTTCTGAGCTGAGAATTTGAAGGTGAGAAACACTACTTCTCTCTTTTAACATTCATGGAGAAGAGTAATAGAACACTATCTTTTCTTTTTGTAATAATTGCCTATGTATTTATTATTTAAATTGTATTATATTTTTACATATTTTAGTGATATATATGTCGCATCCGGTCATTAGTACGGACATGAAATGAATCGCAAGCGCGCCACTGGCGACATCACGAGTTCTACCCTCAATTATAGCGCGCTTCTACAGAGTCGTGATGTTTTAAACCTACAGCGAGTAAGACATTCAGTGTCTGATCGCATCAAAGTTAAGACGTCGCGGAACTGTACTCGATTCGTTGTGCTCGGTTATTGTTATTCTCAGTCAGTTTTATTTTGCGGGTTTCATTGAAGGAATCACCTTAAGTACCGCTAAAGTAGAGTGTGTACATGTTCTCAACTTCATATTCTCAACACAGAATCTAAGTTTCCTAATTAGAAAGAAGAACGGCCGAGAATCGTCCATCTCTGACGCACTTTTTAATCTTTAAACAGCTTCAGTACTTACCTAACGGTTTTAGCAGCGAATTCAGTGTTGTGTGTGTTGTTGTCATTCTTCATTAATTTTTACCAAAAAAGACGACTTAATTCAGCCAAGTGGAAAAAGCACTTTAAAAAAAATATAAGTGTAAGTATAAAATAAAAGCAAGTAGCAAGAAGTAAATTTACACATCTGCGTTTAGTTAGTATTATTTATTAGTACTAAGACGGGTACGGCAGCCTCACAGCCCACTTTGGAGCCGTAACCTAGCAGCACGGGTAAAAAAAAAACACGTGTGGCACTCGGGGACTGCCGCGGTAAAGCTATTGCATAGCATTTTTTATCAACTTATGCAATTATAATTATTATTTTATTTTTTATTTATGCAGTTTTTTTTTCTTTGATATTAATTCAAGTACAGTCGTACCATATACATACACGTTAAGCGAACGCTCGGTCAAGCTACATGGTAGGCGGAGTGGGGGGTTTTAGGTTTTATTTTCGTTACGGAATTTCTTGATTCGGTCGCCGCGCTCAAAGCCCGGGATAAAAGCTATGCAATAGCTTAAAAACTCAAATCTCTGAAACAACCTCAAAAAACAAAATAAAGTTTAAATAAATGGTTATTAAAGACGGTCTGCCAATCGTCGTCGAGTATAATTTCTCCGGGGAAACTTAATACAATTGTACTGTTTTAAATTTTTCTTGAAGTTTTTGATCAACAGGGGAAATTACCTTACGAATTTTACAAAAGACGGCGATTTAACGTACAGTCAGCTTCAAAAACATGAATACATAGTAGAAAATGCATTTGACTGTGTACAATTTGTGTTCCGTATCTTGGTAACTATACAACAAACAGATAGCTGCAAACCCCATTTTTTAGAACTAAATATTTTAATTCTGCCTTGTATATATATACTTGAAATATGCAAATTCGCTCATAAACACCAAGACTTTTACACTAAACGAGAAGACATACAAACAAGATACACACTCCGACACAAAACACGACTCAACCTACCACAGTCCCGTTTAAAAATGTATTCAACAAGTCCTCTGGTTATGTCAATAAAAATATACAATATGTTACCAGAATCCATAAGAGAAGAAAAGAAACTCCATTTATTCTCAAATGAGTTAAAAAAGTTATTATTGACCAAATGTTATTACAGTGTTGACGAATATTTAAATGATAAATCTTTAAAACTTGAAAAATGATTTTTGTAATGTAATTTTTTTTTTTTTGAATACATTAGATTATAAGATACTTAAATGATAAGCCCTCTCCACATAATCTTACTTTTGCTGTGCCCGACAGGGTCCACGATTGTTTCCAAATAAATGTTTACCGCCTAAGCCTACATTGTGGAATGCAATAAAAGAATTGAGTATTGACTATTGAGTATTCCATAATATTGTATCAATGCATGCCATGCAAACACATGCCATCCCATGCAACCCATTATGTTTCGTGGCTACACAATCAATCTGCCTAGCCTTTTTCTAACTATGTTGGGATCGGCTTTCAGTCTAACTTGATGCAGCTGAATACCAGAATTTCACATTGAGTGAAAGCCTATCTGACTTCTACAACGCAGTTACCATAACAAGTTGTCAGGGTTTTGGCTACACGGGGGCTTCTGACTATCCGCAACGACTGTCAAAGATCTACGAATGACAGCCGGGACAGACGGTTAACGTGCATTCAGAGGCAAAAACACAAAGTTTCGTAGCTACACTTTGATACAATATAGACAAATTATATTAATTATTTTGAGGATGACAGTAAGTCACGAGCACTAATATGTCAACACTTGGCAACTTTAAATAGCAATTTTTTCGTGAAATAACGAATGCAACGTTGATATGGCATAACGAATGCAACGTTGATATGCACACGGGTGCAGAAGATGGCTGGACCACTGTGTTGTGTCGTTATCAGCGTGGCAAACTATTGTTAGGGTAGGCATAGAAGAGGATGTATTTTTATCTGACCACCTACCACTATATATTGAGTGTGACCTGAATTTAGTTAGACCGAAGACAACGATGCAACATTTTCGCTATTGTGATGTGACTTGGGGTGAGAGGGATGACTCGCAAATTACAAAATATCGTATTTTATGCAATAACAGGCTGCGCAACATCGGTCTTCCTCATGAATTTCAAAAGTGTAGTTATGGGTCTTGCAATGTGGTCGAACATAAATGTATCCTGGATAATTTATATAAAACTATTGTAGATATTTTAAGTGACGCAGCTGTAATGACGAGCGAGAAGGTTAGGTCCAAGCCAAGGAGAGGCAGAGTGTGGTGTGGCTGGAATAAGCATGTTCGAGACGCTTACCGAGAGGCCAGGCTTAAATTCAAAGAATGTGTATTACATAATAGACCAACCTCTGGAGTAATATATGAAGAAATGTGGGAGACCCGGAAAATATTTAAGGGTCGTCATAAATGGTGTCAAAAAAATAGGGAACAACTAAAAATGGATTTTTTAGCCGAGCAAAGAGCCGCAAACAACTTTAGTAAGTTCTGGAAGGCCACAGGTAAGCTAAATACCAAGCCTGGGCTGCCGGTGAGCGTCGGTGGACTTAATGATGCAAAGCAAATTGCAAATATGTTCATGGAACATTTCAAAATGCGATCACCCCTTGGCCCCTCAGGTACGATGACCGGTGCTGGGCCCTTCCGTGGGGGAGTGGAACCGGTAATGTATTTCTCGACGAAACAGGTCAGGGCGGTAGTAAAAAACATGAGTAGAGGTAAATCACCCGGACACGATGGACTCAGCATCGAGCATTTTAAGTATGCTGGTATTCACCTGCCGAGGGTCCTGTCTCTGTTTTATTCAATGTGCATTAGTCACTCGTACCTACCGACAGAGTTAATGAAAACGATTGTGGTACCGATTGTCAAAAACAGGACAGGGGATATCTCGGACAAGGGAAACTACCGGCCAATCTCTCTTGCAACTACAATTGCTAAAATATTGGATAGTATGCTTGATTCGTGCTTGGAAAAACATTTGGACCTGCACGACTCACAGTTTGGGTTTCAACCTGGGCTTTCCACTGAAAGTGCAATCCTAAGTCTCAAGAATACTGTCCAATATTATACAGATCGTAAAACGCCGGTGTATGCCTATTTCCTGGATCTTTCCAGGGCTTTTGACCTTGTGTCATATGATGTGCTCTGGAGGAAGTTGGGGGACAGGAATGTACCGGCGGAAGTTCGTAAGGTTCTGCAATTTTGGTATGCTAACCAAACGAATCATGTGAAGTGGTCCAACAGTCTCTCTGAGGCTTATGGGTTGGAGTGCGGGGTGAGGCAGGGAGGGTTGACCTCACCCAGGCTCTTCAACCTATTTGAGAATGACCTTATGGTCGAGCTTAGCAGTATGCGTGTTGGCTGTCGTGTGGGTGGTGTTAATATTAACAGCATCAGCTATGCAGACGACATGGTGCGGCTGGGCCCGACTGCAGGTTCTATTGGAGAGATGTTAAAAGTTTGCGAGGACTACGCGGCTAGGCATGGGCTCGTGTATAACGTGAAGAAATGTGAGTACATGGTCTTTGGGGTCGCCGGTAGGTGTACAGATTATTCACCTAACTTTACCCTAAATGGCTTGAGCATAAGAAGAGTTAAACAACTCAAATACCTGGGACATATGCTTACCGACGACCTGAAAGACAATGTGGACATTGAGAGGGAGTGCAGGGCTTTGGCGGTCCGCGGTAATATGTTGGCTCGTAGATTCGCTCGCTGCACGGACCAGGTAAAAATAATGCTTTTCAAAGCGTATTGCCAGGGTCTGTACACGGGTGGTCTGTGGATCAACTACACCAAAAGGTCGCTAGATGTCCTGCGCGTCCAGTACAACAATGTTTTTAGAATGCTCTTGAGACTGCCCCGGTTCTGTAGTGCGTCAGAGATGTTTACGCAGAACCGTACTGACGGCTTCCATGCAATTGTGCGGAAGAAAATAGCGTCGGTGGCAGCTAGAACCCGGGCCAGTGGCAACAGCATTCTGAAAACAGTGAGTGAGAATGAGTTTTCCCCTTTTAGGAGGCATTTTGTGGAGAGGATGACCGGTTGAGAAACTGGTTTCGTCTTCTTTACAAAGTGACTCATACCCTAAATGTATTTTAATTTATGTATATACTAACACTAGGTATAAGGTACTTTACTAACACTACGGATCTCTGTTATCTGAGTGTTTGAAAATAAATTAAATTAAATAAACCTATGGATCCGAAAATACTATGTTAGTAACAACATAAAATTTCATAAAAAAATTAAGGAGAAAATCGCATTTGAATTTAGCCAAGCGTATACATATTTAAGCTCGTGACTGGCCCTAGTTATTCAAAACTAAAATTTAAACCTCGAAATGATAGTACGAGGTATTAGGACTAAAACCTGTAGGTACACATACCTTCTCACGTTCTGGACCTTTCAATCTTTCCTCTCAACTTTTAGAGAAGAGACACGTACCTGAAAGAAAGAAAAATAAAAAATGAAAATGAGTCTGACAAATACATAGTGATTTGTTTAGAAATACTGTTGACTGAAGTGACAGGAATTTCTCAGTACCAGCACGGAGTCTGGATTTGTGCCCAGTTGATGGCAATAATCTCGCCAGCTAGGTACATAGGAATTAAACATAACTTGAGAAACGTGGGTGTTTAGGGTATATTACAGGTACATCTGTGCCTAACGCTTTGGGGAAAACAGTCGTGATGGAATGTTAAGGTGGGTGCGCTAAGGTAGCCTGCGAAATTCAAATTTACTTACATTTTTTGCAATTTGCAGGTCAGTGTCCGGTTGTATATTGATTAAAATATGATTCGCAACCGTAACAAATATGGCTTTACAGAATTATAATCATTAGAACCAGCAATACAACTCCTTAAGTTAGAATTGGCCTCAAGTGTCATGATTTCATGAAATAGTCATTCAATATGATAATATGAACTTAGAGAGTTGTATTGATGATTTTAAGAATACAGATGAAATTCTGAGACTATACTCAGAATTTCATCTGTGTTATGGAAAAATTTACTTCCATTAACTAGTTATATTTACTGTTGTTGTTTTGTTTTGACGTAACAACACAATAAAGTACTTAGTTCTGAATTCAAATTATTACACACGATAGATCAAATAATATTGATGGACATAGAAATTAGCATTCGTTTTTATTCGGAAATGCGATGATTCCCGAAGGATATTAAGAAAATAGTTGTACTGTACCTTCCCCTTTCATAAGATTATAATATATCCAAAACTTTTATATCTCCAACTGTCTTTAGAACCCGGCTATTGCCCAAGTTATGGCAAATAAACAGACTGAGTAGATTACATATCACAATATTGTGTCAAGTCGCGCAGGTTTTTACGAGTATCTATAAAAATAACCATTAATGACATGTAGGATTCTCACCCCCGACTACGCCACTACCCTCCTCCAGGAGAGTAGTAAGGCCACCAGTACTATAAAGAAATACATAAACATATCGCCGTCCTTCCGTCCTCGCCGCCGAGGCCCGCCACGACGCCCCAATCCATTTCCACCCCGACCCTTGCTCGAGCCAGCCCGCGCCACTGAGCCTGTACCTTTAAATTCGTCCACTAATAATAAATCCGATCCAGCCTGTCCCTTGCTGCCCGAAGCCGAGGTCCGTACCCCACAGGGGGTCCTTAGCGTGTAGTCGCCTAGTTTGTAAGTTTTTTAAGCCCTGGCTGGGGGCCTTAATTTATTAAGGCAACCACAGGCATCTCCGATTAGGGAGAGGCAATCGTTGCGCCCTCACGCCCCCAGTCGCCGCAGGAGGAGACACCCTGGGCGTCGGGAGTCGATTGCCGACTCCCGGCCACCGTTGGCGCGGGCTTGCGGACGGCGAGCAATGGGCAGCTCGCCGTCCGGTAAGGACCAGGCCCGGGTCGATGGCGCGTCGTGTTCCACGCGCGCCTCAAAGAAATGTCAGCACATCCATTAGACCCGATGCCTGCCAGGGTCGCGGATTGTTCGAAAGAGTTACCGTGGCCCTGGCGCACAGGCAACTGAAGGAACACTGGTGGGTTTTAGTCAGTAAGAGTCTGACAGGCTTTTCCGCTCCGCCCAGAGCGGGAGAGGTCATTTGATGACACCCCACCCTAAAAAAAAGGCATCTCCGATTTAGCCTAGGTTAACCTGCAAGAAGTCAATCACAAAAAAAAAAAAACATGTGGGGTTCGTACTGGTAGCATAAAGGGTAAAGTTCTGGTTTTCGATAGTTTCTGAGGTAATGATAGTGGAAGTAGTTATGGGAAACAAGTTTGATGTTTTCGCAATGTGACAGAAAATAAATATGCAATGTTCAATTTGGAAAGGTCAGCCCATGTCCAATTTGATGTCGTGTTCTCTGATTCCTTTTGACATTTACGTGGACTCAAATTGCATTGAGTTACGTCATTGTTATTATTATACCTACAAAATAAAAATATGTAAATTTACAACTACTAAAAACTGCCTCTCAATTCCACCGCCTCTGTCTTCTCTTATTTTTCAATACTAAACGTATCATCTTATTTTGTAATACTAAACGCAAGTCAAATTCCGTTCATATAATTATGTTGTTTATAAATAATTTATATGAGCCTTGCCCAGTTTATATCTATATGTAGGAAATACGTTAAATCAATCGTTTGACTTTGACTAATCGGGACGCCAGCGCCACCAGGTGGCGCTAGACAGAGTCTATAACATAACGCTTGACCAGAGTTAAAGCAGAGTTTATTGTTGGCGGTTAAGCAGTGACCACGTTTAGAAACTGTCGCGCGTTCCGTATAGTTGTGGCGTGTACCTACAGTGTGTGATTCACTAGTGTGATTAATTTGATCGAAAATTATAATTTGATTTGAACTGCAAACGGTTTTTCTATTGCGCAATAACCAACACTCTCATAGTACGCCACAGAGTTAAAATATGGTCGATGATAACGAGAGAGACTTACCTCTTCCGTCATATAAATAATTAAATAAATAAGTAAATAAACAAAGCAAACATAATTCCATCCCTGCTGGCATCGGATTTCTAATATTTAAATACAAACCTGCTAATTAATAAGTTAATTTATGCAATTTGTATTTAACCATTCATAGAAGCCAATCAAACAGTATGAAATTATTGAAAATTATAAATCGCCAACAAAAACAAACAATTATTGTCACGGTATTTACGTTTTCCGCAAAATCCTACTAATATTATAAATATGAAAGTTTGTGAGGATGGATGGATGGATGGATGAATGGATGTTTGTTACTCTTTCACGTAACAACTACTGAATGGATTTAGATGGGAATTGGAATACAGATTGTTTATAACCTGGATTAACATGTAGGATGCTTTTTATCTCGGTAGTAAGGATAATATTATAAATGTGAAAGTTTGTGAGGATGGATGAATGGAAGGATGTTTGTTACTCTTTCATGCAAAAACTACTAAACGGATTTGGATGAAATTTGGAACACAGATAGTTTTTAACCTGGATTAATACGTAGGATACTTTTTATCCCAGTAATACGTTCCCGTGGGATAATTTCCGACCTCCACGCTGGCGAAGCCGCGGACAAAAGCTAGTATATTATAAAACAAAACTTATTCCTTCAGTTCCACAATATATAAGCTACGTGCGCCTTGTAAAGCCCATTTTTTGAAAAATTTTAATAAATAAAAAAAATCAAATCCTTTATGAAAACAAACTTTATCACAATATGACTCATTTATTTGTGAATAAAATCAACATACAAATCAACATATTATATAAAATTTCTTTAATAAAACATTTGTTTTAAAAATCTCTAAATTGGGCCTTTTTAGGAACATAGGTACTTATCATGGCCCGACATTAATTATGTAATTTATAAACGCTATCAAAACCAAAACTTACACTGTGAACCAATCAATACCTAGTCTGCTGACATCGACACTGATGTCCTACTGCACATAACAGTTACTTTGTGGCTAACTGGCCGCAAATACCCGGCAGCGCGGCTCAGGAATTACGGTTAGTACCGGCAACCTATTATTGTAGAGATTGATCTTGTAGGTATCATAGTGCGATAAGTACAGTCAACAGAGCCTTTATGCCGTAACAATAAGGGCGGTGTTCATAGTTCAAGTGCTACCACTATCGTGCGGTTGATCGTACGAGTTTGTTGCAATACTGAAATACTGAATACTGCCACTGGCTTGTATGAATAGAGGGAGACTAAATAAATGAATGGATTGTGTCAAATATGTTATTTAATTTATAACAGCTAGAAAGGAGCTGAATACCGAGATAATTGCTGATAGAGATGTGCCTATGTAAGGTACCTATGGAATTGCATAGCACATGTGTGAGTAGTCTGTACCAATTATAAAGCTACCATTTACTAGGTTTGTCTTCCATTGACTTGAATGTGCCCTGGCGGCTGAGAGTATGTCATGCTCACTCAAATATCTCGCTGGTGGTGGCGTGTGTGTTGGATCATTAGGTTCCCTTCAAAATGGTTGAGCTGAATGGTGCTGATCCATACGTCATGTTCGTGAACGGGGCCGTCAGTAGGGACTGGTCATCTCTTAGCTGCCACGACTTATTTTAATTTAATTTAACATTTGAATTGTGTTTGTCTCTTTATTACGGACGCTTTTAACGTCCTGCATCGTTCTCACATGCATAATTTCAACAAGAATGATGTAACCAATATTTTGTAACCATATTTTGATTTAAGAGTGTCTGTGGACTTTCTTGCCCGTTATTCTGCATAGGTACCTACTACGCTTTGGAATGGGCAACTAGCTTCATCTTTCTGACTGACCGACCCTTGACAATTCAAAAGTGCCTGTAATTGGATTATTTGAAATAAATGCTTTGAATTGGATTTATTGTTAAATCTTTGACTACATTAACCGCCCATTGTATCACCTCTATTTTGTCCACTTCTGTGATATTTTTGGAATTTGTATAGTGTACATAATGAAGCTTGCTAGATTATTAACGGACAAAAATGTAATGACAGAATGTTGACATGCTAATAAAATATAATTATGTATTGTTATCTTTGACATACGTTTTTGTATATTGACATTAGTATTTTATTTAGTCTTATTAGTTATTTTCAGTCTGTGTTGATATGCAATGTATTGACTTTTTTCATTGAATTTTTTTGCTCCTTTTTATTAACATTGATCTCTATCGTGATATCTATTTATTATGAATTATTTATTTTATTATATTATATTATATATTATATTATGAATGTGAGATTCTTTATAATAGTAATTTTCAGTGTCCAGGTTTATTGTATTTTATTTTTATCATTAAGACTTGACTGGCTTGATTAGTTAATCCTAACTATCCTAACTTCCTAACTAATCCTAACTAATATTATAAATGCGAAAGTAAGTTTGTTTGTTACCTTTTCACGCCTAAACCACTGAACCGATCATCCTGAAATTTTGCATATACGTTGTCAGGTGTACAGAAACGGACATAGGGTACCTTTCATCCCGCAAAAAAGTACTATTCCCGAGGAAAACAACAATAACATTCTTATGATAATAGATGGCGCCACGTGTCTTTTGAATCATGATTGAATTATAACCCGAATTGATAGTCAAAGTCTAAATTAACGCGAGCAAAGCCGCGGGCAAAAGCTAGTTACAAATATTTGCACGCCCTCTGGCTTAACATAGCGCACCCTTTATTATCTTTATATACCTATGTTAAACAAATGAATGACTGACTTACTCCTTATGACTTATGATTTGCTAGTCAGGCCCGAGGTGGCCCGCTTGAGGGCATAACAATAAATAATCAACTGTTCCTCATTAGCGATGCTTGACTAGTTAGGTGAAGCCTATGTCCATCCAGCAGTTAATGTCTTTCGACTGAAATGATGATGACGTTGACATAATAATAAAGAGTATTCTACCTATCTGCATATCTATCTACATGTTGAAACGTCTGTAATCACTATTAGAACTTACTTTTAACTTTTTGTTTCCCATTTAAAAAATATAACCTCTCTACTCATAAATTATAAATTATTCTAAATTTCTCTGATGGACATTTCTAGGTCAACCTTTCCGTTATAATTAAACCCTTCACTTCGTATATCAATGACCACATAGATAAAACTCCAAACGCCCAAGACACATACACAAAACACATGCCACATCACATGAACGTGTCCGTTTTAAAAATTCATACTCACGCGTCCCGTTGGCAGGTTGAATGCCAACTTTCGTTCATGATATGCCAAGTTTACTGGTTAAGGCTGCTTGCATAAATATACAAGTACTAGCTTTTGCCCGCGGCTTCACTCGCGTTAAATTATAATTTGACAATCAATTCGGGTTGTTCGGGGAATTATAGTTAGGAGGATGAAAAACCGGTCTATCGACACTCTAGACTCACAAAATGAATTAGGTACTTAAATAAAAAATAAAAAAGCTCTTAACACACCACTAAATTTTCTATAAAATATAATTCAATCATGATTCGAAAGACATGTGGCGCCCTCTAATAGCATAAGAACGTTATTGTTGTTTTCCTTGGGAACTGTACTTTTTTTCGGGAAAAAAGGTACCCTATGTCCGTTTCTGTAGACCTGACAACGTATATGCCAAATTTCAGGATGATCGGTTTAGTGGTTTAGGCGTGAAAACGTAACAAACAAACTTACTTTCGCATTTATAATATTAGTTAGGAAGTTAGGATATTAGTTAGGAAGTTAGGAAGTTAGGATAGGAAGTTAGGATTCCGGTCCCTATTCGTCGGTACAGGTCGGCGCTGATTCGGTACCTACAGATCAACCCACGAAAGTGTAGTCGGTACCGACAAGTTTCAACCTGTTTCTATAATTGCGAGCGCATACAGAATGGGTTTTCCCCGCACCGATCGATACCGATCCGGTCCGACTTGCCATACTGGGAATCAGCATCTTTTACAAATACGAATTGTTGGATGAAGCGCTGCTCTCCTAGCTAGATCACTGGGTAATCGGTATTAAGGAGAGACAGTTTCGACTCCTTATTTGAGTATCACACAAATCATCTTTATGCAAGTATCTTAAGGCGGTACAATTGGATAAAGCCTCTATAGAGATATGAGCAGCAAGGTGTAAAGTTAACTCATATCTCCATAGAAAAGGGAGGATCCTCCGACCAGACGGGTGTCGTGTCTGGTGGGCAACTGCCCGACGGTTGATGTCGGGACATTGTATATATGCTAGTTGCGCGGCAAACTCTGCTTGCGCGATGCAGGATTTTGTGTGACGTCAGTGTGGCGCGTACCTCTATGACATGGTGCTTTTTAGTTCTCTCACTGCAGTCTGAATAAATCTGACAGAACACGAGCTTAGTTGGTGTGGTACCTTTTAAGTTCGAGTTCTATTAGAGACACTTGGTGTGTTTTAAAAGGGAAAAATAGCATTAAAACTGTTAGTTCTCACTGCCACGATACAGCCCCTCTCTGTGAGGGCCAGGGAATGGGCCGTAATCCACCACGCTTGCCCAGTGCAGGTTGGTAGATGTCACATGTCTTCGAATTTTATGGTCCTAGGACATACCAGTTTTCTCACGATGTTTTCCTTCACCGTTTTTTGAGACCAGTGGTGATGAAATAAATTACACAAAGTAAAGCGCGTGGCTGGGTTCGAAACCAGGACCTATTATAACGCATAAGTCGGGGCCGTTACCACTGGGTCACCTCTGCTCTCAACGCCGCGCGCCGTGGCAACGTGGACTTAAAATCCCAATCATATAATTCCCTATTTTGTCCCTCCCCGTTCACTTTTTTCATTCCTTGTCATTGTTATAGATATGAAGCCATCAGCTGACGATCACTTACTAATACCAAAAACTGTATGTGTGCAGTCAGGCTCGCTACCCATCGCTGATTGGCTAATATTATGGCTTAGCGCGCCATTTCTCAGACATTTAATTTGAACCGACCGACATCAGAGAAAAAGGTGTCGCCTCGTAAAAAAACCACTACAAGACCACGCTTCTTATTCCGACACTGCTTTAACGTGAAAAAGAAAAATGATGCACCTTATTCATAATTCCACGCACTCCCCAGATAAAATTAATCTACATTGTTACAAAGTTTACAACATAACTGAAAAAAATATATAACTTTTTCGGAGCAAGCTTAGAAAAGCTTGTTTTACAAAACATCTGAGGGTCACCCAAAAGTTTTGGGTCAAATGGTCCCTGTATATTTAACGCGCAAGGACTTGATACCTGCTTGACCACAGGGTTGGAGAAAAAATTTGAATATTACACTGGACCAAGTCTCGAATGTAAATTCCTTCAATGTTGACAATACGAAACGTTGGCTTTACGTCACCAACTCGATTTCCTAGATTTCTTATCTGTAAAATTGGTTTCGGAAAGTAGCCGAAGTACACAGTCGACGTATGAAAATCTTAGCCATACTAAGAACCTTGTCATATTCTACGATGCAAATGACGACGTCAAATATGTGACGCGTCAACAAACGAATTTAATGTGACAAAGTTATCAACATTTTCGTAAAGTGATCGAACATCCAACAAGAACCATATAACACAGAAAATTCTATGAAAAAAAAAATTAAGGAAAAGGTGGTAACAAGTCTTGTTACCACATTTTCTTTTTTTTTTTTTGTATCACGGTTGGTCCTACGTTATTGGCTTTTTATGTAGATATTTCTTATTTTTTTGTTTATTTTTAATTTTCGTATGCTGTACTGGTTGACGTCATCACGTCAACGCCGGCTGTCGCTGAAAACCAGCGCTGGGACTCTGTCTCGCATAGGGTCGTAGCATTATGCTGAGCGATTGCCGTTTTGCGTGAATGTGACGCATATTTTCCCCCAACTCGTTCTTTTTTGTGTTTTTTTTTCTTTGCGTCATATTTACCGCAAATAAATGAATTATCTTTCTTTCTGTTTTTATATAAATTTATTTAACAGCGCACACTTCTCTACCAAGTGTACTTTCGGAGAAAAACGTGCAGAGGCTTATTCCAGGATTATCTAATCACAGGAATTTCCATCCAACTTAATACGCAGAGTTACCAAGCGTGTTATATCCAATATTATAAAATCTTATATACGATTTGGGATAAAAAGATATATCATAAATTCGTATTTGAGGGAAAGTGTGGCTATTTTCGTTTTTTTAGACTAAGCTGATCGAGGTCTGGAAAAATGGTTTCTATGCCTACCGTCCTGGAATGTTAACGGTTAAAAAGTTCGGGTCTCTGAAAAAAATCTTTCATGGCATCCATCAGTGATTGTGTAGCGGCATCTACGATCGCCACATGCGAGCTACACGTCACAATGACGTCACGCAAGATCCTGCATCGCGCAAGCAGAGTTTACCGCGCAACTAGGATATATACAACGTCCCGACATGAAACGTCGGGCAGTTGCCCACCAGACTCAACACCCGTCTGGTCGGAGGATCCTCCCTTTTCAATAGAGTATGAGTTAGCTTTACACCCTGTTCCTCATACTTCTATAATGGTCAAGGATACAAGGTCAATTAATGAGTTTTGTTTTCTATTTCAACAGCGTTTAAAAATTTACTGCATAATACTTTAATATTATATAGTTATGTTAAACTGTCGTGAAGACCCAGTGGATAAGGCCTCGCCTCTCAAGCACGAGGTTGTGGGTTCGAATCCGGGTAAGTCCCAATGTGACTTTTTCTATTCATAATTTATGTACTTTACGAGTTTATCTTGGACATTAGAAAAATCATCGTGAGCAATCCTGGACTTATGGTTAATATTGTAAGTCTGAAATGACCAACCCTTCTTGAGCAAGTGTGTTGATCAATGCTCAGTACTTCTTTGAATGAGAAGAGTATAATCAACCTGTAATGTTTCCACTTCTGTGACTCTGGCCTTCTCTCTTTGAGAAGGAGTGGGCCGTAATAGAATAGAATAGAATACTCTTTATTATGTGCCCCACAAAAATAACGCAACGCAAAGTAATCCACAACGCAGGCCTTGTGTGGGTTGGCGGGTATTAGCAGTCTTCGATTTTTTGGTTCTAGAACACGCTCCGGTTTCTTCATGATGTCTTCCGTTACCGTTTTGAGAGCATTTTCTAGCTATCTGTCTAATATCCAGTATGACTTTAGGTTTACCTTCCACGTATTTCGTATGATAGAAAGTCTCACAGTTCGGCTAAAAATCTCAATACTCAATCATTTAAAACCATGGACCAACATTTTTTTTAATGGATTAAATGTAACTTAAATTGGCTGATTGGTTTTAGAGTCAATGACCTTTATCATCACAAAGGTTACTGACCCGGTTCATCCTGTGAAGTCCCTTGTCAAACTTGATAGATTTTCGGGTCACGTAATGTTTCACGTACTTTGCTCCTAGATCTATTAGACGAAGACAGTTCTAGGAGATTGAAGTGGTTAGAATTTGGACTATGTCACGTATTTAGTTTTGCTATAAGACTAGAAAAATAAGGATGGAAGAAATATAATATATTAAGGCGCTACCCCGAGTAAAACCTTCCGATAGTGCGCTATTCAGAGGCTATTAACTCATTAATTAAGAGTGATAAACTACGTCTAAAAGTACTAATCAGTAAAGTATTAATATTAGATATTCTATCACCACATTGCACTAGAAGAGGATGTATCGGTATGTGATGTGAAAATAAATGATAAATAAGAGCGTGGAGCAAGTAAGTGAGTTCGTATATTTGGGGACTCTGTTTACAAGGGATGGAAAGATTGATGGAGATGTGGAAAGAAGAGTAAATGCGGGAAATAAAGTGAATGGTGCTACACATGCAATTGTGACCAACCAGTTGATGTCCAAAAAAACACGACTGGCTGTTCACAATGGTGTGCTGGTGCCTACGCTTACGTATGGAAGTAAGAGTTGGATGTGGCAAAAGAAGCATGAAAGTCTGTGGGCGTGCGCCGCTGCACTAGTTTATTATGTCGCTACGCTACACTGTAAAACAATATTATGAATCAATTTGCAGAAAACGTTAATCCAAGAAACAAAAATATTACACAACGAACTTCTGTTTCACGTGCACAGAATTTAAAACGACGTTAAGCTGTGTCACAGAATAGTTCAGAACACACAAGGTCAGCTTCATACAATGAGCGAAAACAGGTCCACGGACACATAGAAATATGTCGTACGCCGATCTCAAACGAATGCCAGTCGCGTGTGCGCTTGCACTCGCTGTATGTGAAGCGTGTCTATGTGTGCGTGGGTTTTCGCTCGTAATATAGAGCTGACCTTCTGTACCTATCTGTTTTGTGACGGCTCCGTGCCAAGCCATTTACGTGCTGTGTTTAAATAGGAAGCGCTACGAATTAACTGATAAGGGAAGCAAGCACGTACGGGGCAGGTTGCAGAGATATTGAAACAAAATGGCTGCAGCAGAGAGTGCCAATTATTTTGGGTAAATATTATTTAGGTATCGTGAACCCTGCCTTAAATGGAACAAAAATACTGTACTGTTACTTCCGAATTATTTAGCACAGTAATTAGCTATGGTAGTCAGAATCACTGAAGTCTGACAACGGATCAAGCCTTATTTCGGTTTCCCGGTAAGTAATTTGTGGAAGGAAATTCAGCTACATTTAGTCAAACTAGAAACTGACCCTAATTTGGAAAATAATTGAAAATCTCACCAACATCGTCGTAAGTATTCTATAAAAGCGGCCAAGTGCGAGTTGGACTTGCACACGAAGGGTTCCAATATTTTATAAAAACGCCGAAAAAAAAAACAAGTTTCTTGTATGGTTTTCATATTTTATTTTTATTATTTTTTGTTATGGCAGCCATAGTAGTACACTCTGTGAAAATTTCAAGTGTCTACTTAGTACGGTTTCAAAAGATACAGCCCTGTGACAGACCGACGGACGGTCAGCGGAGCCTTAGTAATAAGATCCCTTTTGCTCCCTTTGGGTACGGAAATCTAAAAAGTATAAACACATATTAAAGTAATGAAAAACTATTAACAATAATTATTTCCCAACAAAAGGCATACATACATAACCTAAAATTACATTGTAAATGTAAATTGTCAGGTGTGGCGTACCGGAAGAGAAACATATTGTCTGCTACGACGGTGTAGCCGGCATAGCGTGACAGCTACGTCGTAGCCGCGTAGGCCTTTTATTGTTCCAAGTTTGCTTTCATGACAAAAACTAAAAAAAAAAATTAACTGATCTTCAGTATCTGGTAGCGTCCAGTACAAAAAAAAAAATGAGGGAGTACAAGTGATCCTCCGCTTCGATAAGCGTGTTTTTACTTCCGTTATAGGACGTTTAACAACAAGACTGGCGGGTCGTGGGTGTATTTGTTCACACTTCTGTCTACATCATCGGTAAATGGATTATGTCATCTGTGATGTTACCTATTTTCAATCACACGACCAGTTTAATTTGTTGTTTACTTAGCCCATAGAATCCCGGTGGCCCTCTGTAGGGCCGGGGTGGCGCCACCGTCAAGCCCCGCTGGCCCTCTAGAAGGTCGCGGGGTCGTGTGGTTAAATAATCATCATTATTGCTTATAAATGAGGGCTAATATTGTCTTTTGAGCATTTCACTGTAAGGGCTTTTATTTTTGGGCTGACGAACTGTCTTGTTCCACGACATACCGGTGGCGCCACCCCCCGGCCCTACAGAGGGCCACCGGGATTTTATCGGTTAAATCCTTTACCAATGACTGATAGGATCACATTTACAACCCAACACGACACCCTAACCCAATTAACAACTTTAGAACTTCGAGGACGGTTGAGATATTAATTTCAAAACTATATTTGAAGACTTCGCTTGATAAAGCGCTTCATTCCCTTACAAGTTAAGTTAGGCAACTTGAATTTTGCTACAATCTTGTAGTCTGTATCGTGGAAACTATCACGGTAAGGTCTACCCGTCAAGGGTATTTTTAACCGACTTCAAAAAAAGGAGGAGTTCTCAATTCGATTGTATGTTTTTTTTTAATTTATATTTTATGTGTGTTAGCTCAGAACTTTTTTCTGTGTGAACTGATTTGGATGATTCTTTTTTTTATTTGAAAGCTGATGCTCCAAATGTGGTCCCATTTAAATTTGATCAAGTTCTGACTAGTAGTTTTTGAGTTATTATTTACATATCAAGTAGTGGTATAAGAATTTGTGTGGGGTAGGTACCACAACTAAATAGTGAAAAATAAAAACTTTTTTACAAAAAACAACCGACTTCCAAAAAGAAACACTAAAAAACGTGAAAAATAACTTTAATTTCGGAAGTCGGTGTCTTTAGTTTTGTATTTTCGGTTTTGGCCACCGACTTCCGAAATTAAAGTTATTTTTCACGTTTTTTAGTGTTTCCTTTTGGAAGTCGGTTGTTTTTTGTAAAAAAGTTTTTATGTAACATAACATCAAACCTGTAATACCAGAAGGGTTGGGCAGACAGTAAGTACACCCACAACAGTAAAACCCACATTTAGTCTGTTATGTTGAAGTCCAAGGTAATAAGTAGGCAAACCTATTGCCATCGACTGGGCATAAATACAGACTCCGGGCTGCTACTGAGAAATTCCTGATGCAAAAACCCAATAACACTTTGGCCAACCAGGGATTCGACACAGGACCTTATGCTGATCAGTAGCATTAACGACCACCAAAGAGTTAAGCTTATAGTCAAAGGGTCTAGTCTTCTGTGGTTTCGCCATAAAATAATAAAATATATTGTTTGGAAACGAAATTCATTTTTTTTTGTGCATTTCCAGTTGACACGGAAATAATTAACGCTCACCTAACTAAAATTCAAAGGATTTATTTCAAATAAACCAATTAGAGGAAGTTTTAAATTGTCAAAAGATCGTTCAGTCAGAAAGATGACGCTAGGTGCACGCTGGTCCTGGCGCAGGGGAGGTCGCACCAGGCGGCGGCCGAACTGATGACACGCGGGGTTGCGACAGTCGTTGAGAGGATCCGGCAATTGGGACTCGAAGTGGCCTTGCACAAGTCCGAGGCCATGTGTTGTCATGGTCCTCGGAACGCGCCACTGTCGGGTTCCCAAATAACGGTAGGAGGGGTTCACATCGGCGTCGAGTCGACGATGAAGTACCTGGGACTCGTCCTCGACAGCCGGTGGAACTTCGTCGAGCATTTCCGACGTTTGGCTCCCAGACTGCAGCGGGCCGGGGCTGCTTTGAAGCGGCTCTTGCCCAACCTGGGGGGGCCAAACGGCTCCTGCCGGAGGCTCTACGCGGGGGTCGTGCGGTCCATGGCCCTTTACGGGGCACCGGTGTGGGCGCGTTCATTGAGGCTCCGGCCAGCCCGCCGGTTGAACGCGTCCCAAAGGGTCATGGCCATCCGGATGGTACGGGGATACCGCACGGTCTCCTGCGAGGCGGCGAGCCTCCTTGCCGGATTGCCGCCGTGGGATCTGGAGGCAAAGGTCCTCGCGCACGTTTGGGAGTGGCGCGAGGAGGCGAAACGCCGGGGCGTAACTCCGCTGCCGCGAGAAATCACGGCACAGCGGACAGAGCTCCGGCGGGATCTCATGGCGGCATGGAGATTGCGACTGTCGCAACCCAGCGCAGGGCACGCCACAATTGCGGCGGTAAGACCCCTCTTTGAGGAGTGGCTTGAGAGGCGCCACGGCGTCCTCACCTTCCGCCTGACGCAGGTCCTCACCGGACATGGCTGTTTCGGGAGGTTCCTGTTTCGTATAAGGCGGGAGGAAACGCCCGGGTGTTATCATTGCGTGGATCGACCGGAGGACACGGTGGAGCATACGGTGGAGGTCTGCCCGGCTTGGGCGGAGCACCGCCGTGTCCTCGTGGCGGCGATCGGCGGCGGCGAAATCTGGCGTCCGGCCCTGGTTCAGGCCATGGTACGGAGCGAGAGGGAATGGGAAGCCGTCACCTCCTTCTGCGAAGCAGTAATTCTCGCGAAGGAGGAGGTGGAGCGCGAAAGGGAGAGGCAATCTCTGCGCCCTCGCGCCCCTAGCCGCCGCAGGAGGAGGAGACACCCAGGGCGTCGGGAGTCGATTGCCGACTCCCGGCCACCGTAGGCGCAGGCTTGCGGACGGCGAGCAATGGGCAGCTCGCCGTCCGGTAAGGACCAGGCCCGGGTCGACGGCACGTCGTGTTCCACGCGCGCGTCAAAGAGATGTCAGCAAAATTGACGGGGTCCGATAGGACCGATGCCTGCCGGGGCTGCGGATTGTTCGAAAGAGTTACCGTGGCCCTGGCGCACAGGCAACTGAAGGAACACGGGTGGGTTTTAGTCAGTAAGAGTCTGACACGCCCTTCCGCTCCGCCCAGAGCGGGAGACGTCATTTGATGATTTCCCACCCAAAAAAAAAAAAAAAAAAGGTGCCCATTCCAAAGAAGCGTAGTAGGTACACTCTTTTACATCAAAATTTTCTTACAAAAATATTGGTTACTTACATCATTCATGTTGAAATTAAACATGTGAGAACGATGTAGGAAGATGTGCACATTCAAAGCGACCGTAACTAAAAATATAAAAACAAAACAAAATAACCAATCAGAAATTGAAATAAGCCGTGGCAGCTAAGAGATGACCAGTCCCAACTGACGGCACCCGTTCACGAACATGGCGTATGGATCAGCACCATTCAGCTCAACTATTTTGAAGGGAACCTAATGATCCAACACACATGCCACCACCAGCGAGACATTTGAGTAAGCATGACATACTCTCAGCCACCAGGGCACATTCAAGTCAATGGAAGACGAACCCAGTACATGGTAGCTATAAAATAGGTACATAGTGCTCACACATGTGCTATGCAATTATAAAATACTAAGAGATTGAATCTATACAATGCTGCAATGCAAAGATATCTTATACAATCTTGAGCAGCTCCAACAGCTTCATTGTAGCAGGTGGCGTTCTGTAGTTTCTGCCTACCCCCATGGGAAGAAGGCGTGAGTTTATGTATGTGTATGTGTCCAACCATATTTTCGAATGCTTATCAATTAGTTATGCTTGTCCTGCCACAAGGGTGTACCCTTGTGGAGCAGGACAAGCGTTGAGCCAAGCATTTTTGACAGCAATGTTATTCGCCAACTTATATTATGCTTGGCTGCATAGTGTGCGTTTTATACAGGATTCAAATTTTATTTTATTTAGTTGGAGTATGTGGGGAGGTATTTTATTGTAACATTTTAAACAGTACCCCATGAAAGATGAGTCTACTTTAGCCTATCTGAAACCTAGTTGAACTAATTGGTCCCTATTTTAGTCCTATAGTTGTGTCTTTCACCTCTTTTACTGAAAAGATTCAGACCAGTCTGTTACCACCCGTGCTAGCCAAAAACAAAACAGGTGTTAATGATTCGACTGTCTTGGACGTTTCTGGCATGTAACCTCTTGAATACCGCGAAATGAGGCACAATAATTATCTATTATGTCTCACTCGATATCGCGACTTAAAGAGTAGGCAGGCGGTCAGAGCAGAATCTACGCTCCCATATTCTTATGCTCTTATCCTAACTTATGTAAATAGTTTTATTGAAGAAAGTATTAATTTTAAAATAATACTACTGTCTTCTAGAAATATTCAAACGAAGTCATGAATTAAATATTTTAAAACCATTAAAATATCGAAGCTAGTAATTTCCCTTGCTCCATGAATTTTTAAGTTTAAAAATTCAGTTGTTTGTTTCAGAGGTCATAGGTTCGTTGCCCTGGAGACAAACAATACTATTTCCCATACATTAGTACTTCGTAGATGTTTGTTCCAAATCTGGATGTTTGTGCAGTGTGTTAACTCAACTGTCCCCTAAAATATATCTTAACAAAAGGTATCAATTTATCGATAACATTTAACAGATTTTTTCAAACAATAAAAAAAAAAAACTTTTGAAATAAGAACTTTGAAAAAATCAAACGCTATAAGCTACCTTTTTCTAAACAAAAGATTTTAAAAGATAATTATGCATTTACATACCAGACACAGAGCCTTTTTTTTTCAAAAAACCTAGCTCCGTATGCTATCTTTTACTAAATTAAAAAATACAAAGCAAAATAAAACAAATTATTAGAGCTTTTAAAAGAAAAAGGTAAAAGAAATGAGAGCAGGAAATGGATGTTGTAAAAGAAAAGTAAAAACCTTGTTCAACGACTCGCTCTGTGATTTATTTTATTCTTTTTCCGTTCTTGCAATATTTATAGGTACGATAATAAAGCAGAACGTGTGAAGTTTAATTTAAAATACATTTTAATAAATTACTTCTTGAAATGTAGGGTAAACCGTCGCAACAGTACTACTTATACAATGCTACTTTTATGCCTCAGAAGTCCGAAAAACTAACAACCAGTAATACCAAGGGTTGTCGTAACTGAGTTCTGGAGGTCAGACAGACAGTCACTGCATATAAATACTGGTTTTCAACATGGTATAATAATATACTTCGCCAGGTATAGCATTCCGACACACAGGGTGACACAAGCCTACGTCATCACCGCTGTGTTACCAGTAGTGTGTAATAATAACTCCCCAACCGCCATTATTACCTGTGCGAATCCGATAAAATAATGAGGTTTTAACTTACAATTACGTTGGTATATGTTTAAATTGAATAGTTTCACTTGATTAGAAAAACGAAACGACAATTTAAATGCTAGAAATATATTTTTTAAGAGAATGGTGACTGAAAATGTTTCCACAATTCGTGTTTTGTTGCAATAAAGTGGCAACTGGATGGTGACGTAAGCATGTGTCACTCCCGGAATGCCAGACCTTGTTTTTTTAGACCATGGTTTTCATCTGCATTTGGTTAGATTGGAAGCCGATTTCAACATACACACACACTAACTACCTAAACTATTGTATTAGGTAAGCCTGTGACGATAGTTGTATGGATTTTTAAATAATAGTTGGATAAAGGCTCGGCGTATGATGACAATGCATTTTGTTTTAGGTATTTCTCAGTCCAAATTACATTCAAACATATAATGGCGGACGTACCGCAGTATCTACACTTGAGGAGGCTCTCTAATCGACTTCAAAGTTGGAGGTTATTGACCCATTTTTTTTCCATTCAAATGTATTTTGAAACCCCCCTTGATTGTACACAGCTGTTAACTTAAAACTTAGCCCTACATTCCCAAGGTTAGGTGTTAGTGTGGGGAGCAATAAAAAAAGTGGATTGTATGAAATAGGCCATTTTGAAGGGAACTTAATAATCCAACCCACACGCCACCATCAGCGAGACATTTGAGTGAGCATGACATACTCTCAGCCGCCAGGGCACATTCAAGTCAATGAAAGACGAACCTAGTAGATGGTAGCTTTATAGTAGGTACATAGTACTCACACATGTGCTATGTTATTATAATAATCACAGCAATATTGAGCGCTAGACAGCCGTAATCAATTAACAATCTTTTCGTCTTATAATGTTTTTTAATTTTATTTGTCGAGTGCCGGCGCCTGCGTCTCTTTACTTGTCAGTGTCACAGCGATGCCCACAGACTAATTAGTCTGCGATGCCATTGAGTGCCACAGACACTAAATGCACAGACAAGTAATTGATGTTACGTCGGGTGCTGACATGCGGATTATAAATATATGTATAAATAACACTTTTTTATTTTATTTAAATTTATTATTTTATTTAAATTTATTATTTATTTCTGTATCTGTCCGTGACATCACAGCAGCGGGCCCTATCAGAATACCAGCGCTGCGACATTTATTTTTCTTAAATGTCGCAGCATCGTGCTGAGATAGGGGCCTTTTGGCCTCGTATAGGACTTACTGTTGTTATTTTCATTTTACATTTTGTTTTTATTTTATTATTTTTATGTTTTCATTTTATTTTTATGAGTGTGTTTAGTTTAGTTTCTGATAATCCTGTGCGAGTCTCAATAAATAGTTTTTCTTTCTTTCAATACTAAGAGATTGAATTTATACAATGCAAAGATAGTTTTTACAATATTCGGCAGCTCCAACAATATTTTCGATGCGCCCTTGTGGAACAGAACCAGCGTTGAGACAAGCATCTTTGTCAGCGATATAATCCCCAAACTTATTATATGCTTGGCTGCATAGTGTACGTTCTATTACCCTATTACACGGTACTTTAGGGGCTGACAACAGCTACAGCGCGGTCACTGTCGTACTGCATAGAAAAGAAAGAGAAGCGCGATGACAAAACGCTGGTAATTTATTGCAAAATATTAAGCAATTATCTATTTACAAAACCTCTATTGATTGGAATAAAAAATTAAAACACTATTACGTTAAAATGTTGCTTCTAGAATAATCTGACAAGAAATCAGACAAATTACATGTATATTAGTATAGTTTTTAATTGTTAAAATATTTTTTTAGAGGTATCAGAGTGATTTTTTTCTATAGTATCAAATTAGTTGTATTATATTTTCAACACACTATCTAACTAGCATATATCCTGAAGAATATCATATATTTTTCTGATTTTGTTTACTGCAGTGGAGCATATACTTTTAGGCATTATAAAACTTACGTTTAGGTCCTGTAGACCCCTTAAACATAACTGGCGAAATGTGGGTATACTACCTATAGAAACACCTCTGCCTAGCCCTTCGGGAATATAGGCGTGTGTTATGTAATATTAAGATATATAATATTACGAGCAATTTAATTTAAAATAAGTTAGCAAATTACCTGAATAAATACAAGTTCTTATTACCTAAGTAATCAACCTTTTCCATTTTACTTTTTCTACTTTCATCCGAAATTATTTTATAATGGCGTTAAACTCGCCCCGAAATTAAGGAACTCATTATAAAATATCCGGAACACTGTAATTAAGGGCCTGACCGACGATACGATACCCTTTTTTTATAATCAAATTAATTTTAACTGATGAGGGAAACCTTTTGTAACGGATTTCCCTACCTAATAATATTTCCCGTACCTGAATACCTATTAATTTTCTGGAAAAACTGTAATTAGTTGTTATTATTTTGGTCAAACATTCAAAACAACAACAAAACGTAGTCAGAAGCCTAAAAATCTGACAACCAATCTTACCAAGGCTTATCGTGTTAACCAGTCACTGGATTGTGGAGGTCAGCGCTCCATGTAAAATACTAGTATTCAGCTACATCGAGTTATAATGTTCCCACTGCTGGGACACTGGCCTCCTCTCTGTGAGTGGCAGTGGGCCTTAATCCACCACTCAGGCCTAGTGCGGATTGGAAGATCCCACATGTCTTCGAATTTTTGTTTCTAGGACATGCCGGTTCCCTCACGATGTTTTCCTTCACCGTTTTGAGAACAGTGGTGATGAAATAATTTACACAAAGTAAAGCGCCTGTCTTGGTTCGAACTTACGACCTACAACTCGTAAGTCGCGTCCCTTACCACTGGGCCACCACTGCTCGCTAGACTGGCACTTGTTCGGCTGGAAGCCCACGCTAAAATAGTTAGGAAAAGGCGAGGCAGATTGGTTGAGGCAGAATAGCTTAATTTTGCCAAGTGTTAAGCCTATATATCTTTAAGTATTATATTATAACTAGCGACCCGCTCCGGCTTCGCCCGGGTAGCAAAGCATAATATAATATGGCCTATGTCACCCGGAGATAGTGTAGCTTAATTAACTTAATTGAATTTAATTTATACTTCAGTCTAAGTAACACGTGGCCGGCTATGCTAACACCAAAAATTGAAAAGTAAGAACAATTTAATTTCACTTTATTTCGTTTTTTACAAAATAAATGTAGGTTATACCTTAGCCTCAGCAACACGTGGTGGTTATGCTACGAGTATTAAATTGTAGCTTATGTTGGGGTTGTAATGCCCAACAGTGAAAATGTTATGTACTTGTTATGTAAACCTGTTAGGAATGTTATGTTATGTAAATGAGTAGACGAATGATTCCCTTGATGGATTTATTGCTACTAAGTATAATTAGATATTTGTTCCACTTAAATGCTATGTTAGAGAAATGCACAGCTAAACAATTTCGATGTGCATTATGACGTACAAACTACCACAAAGGTCAATGTACAGCGTAGCTCGTACATATTGCCCACTCACAAAAGGTAACTGTGAACAATAAATGAAAGTGTTATGTTAAGTAAATGTTACAAAAGGACATAAAATGTAAGATAAAATAATCTATTCCGAGCCTTAAACAATTAAATCACAACGCGCAATAGGCGACGTTGCTTTGTTGAGTGCACGTGCACTTGATAAGTGCACTGCGCTGCTGTCGTCTGTGACGTCAAAAACAGCTGCGTTGTCCACGATACTTGCAGTCGACCTCCTTCGGGGCGCTGGGTTGGGAACAGGTGGTGCCTCAGGTTTCTCGTGACTCGTGCAATGTTTGCGAAGTCGGTGGTAGCCATATATTGCGCCTGCTGCCGCTGCTACTGTGGCCAATACGTATATGACTACATATTGGTGGACATCGTGGTATGTTGCCCGATCAGATATGATGTCTTCTGCCGCCGCAGCTTTCAACTGTTCTATCTGTTTTCCCAGATCTAGCAGTAATGAGTTTTGTTCCATTACCGTCTCATTCTCGGGTTCATATTTCAAAACCGGTACCGCTAGGTTGATAATCCGATTAATTGGAGGGATTTCCAGGTCGAGTTCTTCAACCTGGGCATGCATTATGTCCGTCAGTTGCCTTTGGGAATGTACAGTGAACGTCTCACTATTGATAGTGCAGTCGTTACCGAGTGTCATTACCCCTGCGTTTTTAAGTAGGGCAGTTGAAACTTGATTCCCGCATATGACGCGTATTTTGCAAGCGTCACAGCAAAAGTATAGATAGCTGTTTATGTTGCTAAGTTCCACCCACGTGTTTTGACATCTCTCATGTTTTGTTTTGCAGTCAGATGAATCTTGTTTCTTCTTGCAGAGGCTCTCGTCAGACTGCATGTAGTATATTGGTGACCTGATGGGGCACAGCAGAGTCGTACTGTCGTAGTGCATGCATTGATGTAGGTCGGTCCCAGTCATCGGTAGGTATGAATCCTGCTGTATGTTTATAGCTAATACTTCCGCTATAGGCAGTAGGGTGACCATGTCGAACCCATTCTTTTTTGGTACAGGAATCACGTGATAAACTTCGTAGTTTTCTCTACTGATTAACGGCACCCGTATCTCAATGATTAGATATCTCTCTGTCATTTTTGCCTTCACTTGTAGAAGGTGATACAGGCGAAAGAAATCATCTTGAATGTTGGTGATGGGAAGTGCCACATCCTTTGAGAGCTGACCGGATATGACGTTCAATTCATCCCGTAGTTGTTCTGGCGCGATGAGGTGTAAGTTCATCTTGCCGTTGTAAATGTTGGTTACGGTATCCAACAGAATCTCTTGAACGTTTCTTAGGTGTTCTATAAAGCTGTTTGCAGAAACAGCAGACATAACAAACTCAATTGATAGTTCTTGAGACTCAATTTCTTGCTGAATGTTGCTCGTTAGCTTATCTAGGCTGAGCAGATGTTGATTAAATAATTTGTGTTGTTTTGCGATTGTTTCTTCCGATCTTCTTAAGACGTTGTATTCGGCTTCTATTATAGTTGTCTGATTTTTAGACAAAAGGGCTAGATGTTTCTCATTTTCTTTGATGAGTTCTATGTCCCGTTGATATTGTTCGGCGAATTGGTCATCCAATACTCCGAACAGGGAACGTGCGATTGACCCGACACCGTTGATAAGGCCGCGTTTGCTTCTCATATTCACCCGACCTTGCGGATTCAGCAACATACGGTTGTAGTATTCGAGTTCAGCGAACGCGTGATGTAATTGTAAAGAAATAACGTCACATTGAGTTTTCTGTTTCAGTTTTGAACATATGTTTTCAAGATGATCGTTGAATTTGGTGAACACTGCTGTACCATGCCAATAAGGTTTGACGTCGTAGTAGACAACTATCTTCCACTCGTCGCGAATCAATTTCATGTTGGTGGTTTTATCGAAATATAGGCCTTGTTGCAATTCGATAAAGTTTGTTGTGTTTGTTGTCGCGCTTGCTGGAATCAGTAGGTATAGCAGGGTCATTACTAATCCGATCAAGTTGATTTTGCCTGTCTTGGCATTTTGCTGACGTTTTGTTGTGGTGTCGTTTGTAGCTTGTTTTTTGTGTCTATTTTCGGTGTTTTGTGGAATAGAGGTTTCCTTGCTTTCTATTGGTAAAATAGATAGCTTTGTTATGGGTCTCTTTATAGAGCCGTTTCTTGTTCGCAGGGTCACGACACGAACATATCCGCCGTTTCCCGGGTGAAGATCTGTTATTCTGCCCATCAACCATTTTCCTGCGGGCCGCTGGTCATCATGTACGACAACCAAATCACCAATCTTCACGTTATTTTGAGGCTTCTGCCATTTTGTTCTTGCTAACAGTTGGCACAAGTACTCGTTTTTCCACTTCTTCCAGATTTCTGTGTATATTTTTCTAGTAAGCTCCCATCTTGTTCGGGCGTCTTCTCTTGTTTCGATGACGGTCAACCCGGACCTCCCTGTTAGAAAGTGTGCTGGCGTCAGACAGTCTAGGTCTTCAACATTTTCACTCAGCGCACACAGAGGTCTGGAGTTTAGACATGCTTCTAGTTTTGTTAAGATTGTGGTGAACTCCTCAAATGTTAACTTTTGTTCACCCACCACTCGTTTTAAATGGTGTTTCAAGCTTCTTACGGCTCGTTCCCACAATCCGCCCGCCGAGGGCCATGCAGGAGCGTTGAAATGCCACTGTATGAACATCTCGGCGATTTCCTTCTGCAGGTTTTCGTTCCTGTAGGTGTTCTCTATTTCCCCGTATTGTTCCATAAGCAATCGATTAGCGCCGACAAAGTTCGTGCCATTATCGCTGTACATATGACGGGGGGCACCTCTCCTTGCTGCCATTCTGTTAAGGGCTGCCAAAAATGCCGAGCTTGTAAGATCAGAGACCAATTCAATGTGCACTGCCTTTGTTACCATGCAAACAAAGATAGCTATGTACCCTTTAGTGGTTTTAGCCCCTCTTCCTTTGTTCATCTTAACATCGACGAATCCCGTGTAGTCCACTCCTGTATGGTGGAATGGCGGGGCAGGGTTTATTCTTGCAGTCGGCAGTTCACCCATGATTTGTTGTTGTTTGGTTGGACTGATTTTTCGGCAGGTTACGCATTTTCTAACTTGCATTTTCGTGACCCGCACGCCACCGATGATCCAGTATTTTTGGCGAAGATGCGACAGGGTGAGTCGCGGTCCACCATGATACGTCATTTGGTGAGCTTGATCGATGAGCAAATGCGTTAGGCGGCTGTCGTGAGGGATGATCATCGGATGCTTCATCTCTTCAGTTAACGTGGCGTTGTTCAATCTTCCCCCGACTCTTAGCAAGCCTTCTTGATCAATATAAGGATTAAGAGGCAGTAACTTGCTATTTAATGTCACTCTGCCGTGTTTATGTAAATGACTCATATCCGTTTCAAATACTTTTTGTTGCGTTTGTTTTACGATTGCCTTAGTTGCACTGTTCAATTCTTGCAACGTAAGGTAACTCGGTAATTGGCGATTTTTCGAGTTCAATGTTCGAACTGTTAAGTTCAATGCTCTGTGTATCCATGCGACTATTCGTGTGACATGATTAATAGAGCTATGTTTTTGCAATAATTGTTCGATAATGTTGATGGTTTCTGTGTTGGTTTGGACAGCATTGACTTGTTTCCTTGCCGTTGTTTTCACCTCTTGGTCTGATGTATAGACCTGTTTGATCAAGGTCCTCATTTCAAAGGATGATAGCCAAATAGGACCTTGCCACCACAGTTTGTTTTCCTTCAATTGACCGGCGTACTGGCCTCTGCTCGCGGCGTCAGCGGGATTTTCACTTGACTTGACGTAATCCCAACACGAACGCGGTATTACTGTGTTGATTTTTTGGACTCGATTCTCTACATATGTTTTCCATCGTGATGGGTCACCTTGTATCCAACCCAGGGCCACCATAGAGTCAGTCCAGCCATAGACTCGAATATCATGTTGATGTAAGGATTCTTTAACTTTTTGCATTAATTTGCATAGTAGGTGCGCTCCATTTAATTCCAGTTTAGGCAATGTTGTTACTTTTCTGTGTGGTACAATTTTAGATTTTGCAGCGACAAGTATAACGTCTGTTGATGGTTGAACTCTTGCGTAAATAACACACGCATATGCATCCAGGGAAGCGTCACTGAAGCCATGTAGTTCTATAGCTTGTTTTCCGTCACATCTGAGCCATCTTGGTATTTCACACAAGTTTATCGTCGTTATGTCCGCTTGAATTTTGCACCATTCTTTGTGTATGTTGTCGGGAACTTCGTCGTCCCATTGTAATTTGACCTCCCACACTTTTTGGAATAATAATTTAAATTTTGTTGATAAGGGAGCCAGCCAGCCAAGTGGGTCAAACAATTTTGATATTTCAGCTAATAAGCTGCGTTTTGTATGTTTTTTGTTGACGCTTGAAATCGAACATTGGAATGTAAATTTGTCCTCTTTTGAATTCCAGCATAGGCCCAATGTTTTTGATGTTTGATCTGTTTTGAAGTTGAAAACAGTGTTTTCATTGTTGTGTTGTGTTGTTGAATTTCCCAAGAGTGCCGGTTCGTTTGATGACCATTTTCTAAGGTTGAACCCTCCACTCTTGAGTAATTGTCTTAGGTCCGAAATTAGCTTCTGTCCTTGTTCAATAGTATGCGATCCGTGAACGAGATCATCGACGTAAAATGACTCCTTCACTACCTTTGAAGCTTCCGGGAAATTTTGACGCTCGTCCTCCGCCAGTCTTTGCAGTGTCATTATGGCCAGGAACGGCGCTGCTTTGGTACCATAAGTTACTGTAGCGAGCTGATATGAAAGTAGGGGTTGTTCCGGTGATTCTCGCCAGATGATCTGTTGTAGGCTTTGGTCACAGTGGGCCACTAGAATTTGCCTGTACATCTTTTCAATATCAGCTGTGTAAGCATACTTGTATTGCCTCCACTGTATTAATGTCGTTTGTAAATCTTGTTGTAGGTTTGGGCCCTTGTACATGAGATCGTTTAAGCTCCAACCGGTAGTTGTTTTTGCGGATGCATTAAACACAACCCTGTACTTGGTTGTTGTTGACTCAGCGCGTTCGACGCCGTGGTGCGGCAAGTAGCAGTCGAGTGTCTTGTTACATGTTGATTGTTGCATATGACCTAAGTCAATGTACTCTGCTATAAATTCTTTATAGGCTTTTGCTAAGTTTTGTTGTTTTCCTAATCTTCGTTCTAACGTTTTGAATTGGGCAATGGCCATCTGTTTGGAAGAGCCCAGCTTGCATTCCCAGTCGTTTATCATTGGAAGTCTCACTTCGTATCTTCCATTTTCTAAACGTTGTGTGGTTTTCGTGTAGTACTCCACGCATTTCTGATCTTCCACTGAGAAATCGGCTCGGTCTTTGATGTCTTCGGAATCCCAAAACTGTATCATATCCTCTAGATTATTCAATACCACGTTGCATTGTAATTTTGTAGTTTTGACGTGTCCACATAGTAGCCAGCCTAAGTATGTTTGTTGTGCGATGGGCCGTGTGACGTCATCCCCTTTGATCATTCCTCCTAGCATGATCTGTGAGTAAATGTCTGCTCCAAATAGCAGATCTACTGGCCGGCTGCTGTTGAATTCTGGATCCGCCAAATTGATATTTTGTATTTGAGGCCATGATGGTTTTTTAAAAGTTTTGTTCGGTAGATTCTTGATTAAGTTTTTCATGATGTATACTGATTTTCTGAATGTAAAGTCGCTGAAGACAGAGCTGCATGAAATTGTTATCATGCCCTTGCAATTGCTCTCCTTTTCTCCAACTCCAAAAATAACTCCTTTACATTTCTGGCGTTTGATTCCAAGAAGTTGAGCTGCTCGTTCTGTAATCAGTGATATCTGAGACCCTTGATCGACAAGAGCTCGCATGTTGTACTGAGTTCCATCAGCTCCCTCTATCTTTACTATGGCGGTCGCTAATAGAATCTCTGAAGCTTCTTCATCATTCTGAGAGACATGAGATGATGAATTTGTTTCGTTTTGTTCATTGTTTTTTGATGCAGCTTCGTGTATTAACGTATTGTGCTTAGCTTTGCATTTGCGACATCGGTTATTTGACGTACATTTTTTGCCCTTATGACTGTACAGGCAATTAATGCAGACTTGCAATTTGTTAATTGTTTTAAGTTTTTCGTCGTTCGACATTTCTAAAAACTTTGCACAAAAATAGAGGCCATGCTCGTCGTTGCAGAGTGGACAAATAAACGTTGACGCATGGTACGATTTCGTAACCTTGTGGTTACTAGCCGCTTGATTCTTGTTGTAATGATAGCTGTATTTCTTGTTATGGGATACTTCTTGATTCTGGTTTGTTGCAGAACTTGTCTTCTGATAGTTGTCTTGTTTACGCTGCGACGATTCCATTGAAGTAAACTTCGCTTCTAGGTAGTCTAAGAAATCCTTTAATATTGGTAATTCTCGCGAGTTCTTCAGTGATTCAATGTAATCCGAGTATGTCTCAGCGTCTAGTTTTTGTGCCAAAATGTGCACTAGTAGCGAATCCCAGGTTCTGACATCCACTTCTAAATTCTTGATAGCGTGCAAACATTCTATTGTGACGTCATGTATTTTCTTGATTGGTGCTAATGACTGTTGTTGCATAGTAGGCAGATTGAAGAGCATGTTGATATGCGATGTGAATATAAGTTTTTTGTTGTTGTAGCGATTGTTGAGAATCTCCCAACACACTAGATAGTTGTCCGAGCTTATTTGTAAGTGTTGTATCAACCTTTCAGCTTCACCTTGAACCTTGCTTTTCAAAAATTGCATCTTCTGCGCATTTGACAAGGATGTATTGTTGTGGATGGCTTCCGTGAAAAGGTCTTTGAACGGTGTCCACTGATAAAACTTTCCGTGAAATACTGGTATCTCCAACTTTGGTGTTGTTTTTTCTCGATAAGCTCCGGACTACATCTTGGTGTTTAATGCCTTCTTCAGATCGATATATTGGTTTTCGAATCTTGTATAGCGCTCTTCATACACTGCGTTCTTGTCCCCGTTGAGTTCGCACTCGATTTCCCAATGGAGACTGTCAATAGCAGACCAACGCGCTTGTAATGCTTGCAACGCATCCTGGAATTCCCATTTTTCTGTGATAAATTCCACTTGAATGTTGGCGACAGCTCGCATGAAAGCCTTGAAGTTCGCCGATTGTTTGCGTAAGAGGTCGTCCAGTTTACTGTTGGACCCCGTGTCCCTCTTGTTAGGGCTTTGTTGTTGCCGAGGAGGCGATTGATCGCTGTTGTTGCTCTCAGTTGTGTTACTGGTTTCTTCTTCCTCCTCGCAGTCTTGTTGTGCTTGTAATTGCTTGCTCGATGTACTTGCTTGACCTTGTTCAGAGGTACTTTCGAACAGTGTTGATTGCACCGCCGGTCCCCCTGCGGACCGTTTGTGCGTCGACAGTTCCTGGTTTTGTTGGAGAATTAACTCCTTGACTTCTTTATAACACTTCAATGCTGTGTTATATAAATCACTTGTAAAGTAAGGATGGCCCGCACTTACTTCTGTAGACAGACGATCATGGTTGAACTGGAATTCCCTCCTGAGGTTTTCCAGCATTTGCATACGCCGTTTGAAGTAGTCCAAGTTCTTCCTGTCCCAGCCATCCTTCTTGATGTTGATGCCGACTTTCTTGATATTTTCGTAAAGTTCGCGCTGATTCTCGTAAGTGTTTGCTGATGACGTCATGTTGCCAAATTTTCCGACGAATTGACGAACTTTGTTTTGAGAAGTAGGCTGTTGCTCCACACTTCTGGTTCTTGGTATTGTGCAACCTTTCTCTTCTACGATATGCGCCTTCTCAATTGGTTACTGGGGCGACTCGCTTGTGAGAGACCAGTCCAACCGATTCGCGACCGTAAAAGATATAAATCACACAACACTAAATTGCTCGAAGGACCAAATGTTGGGGTTGTAATGCCCAACAGTGAAAATGTTATGTACTTGTTATGTAAACCTGTTAGGAATGTTATGTTATGTAAATGAGTAGACGAATGATTCCCTTGATGGATTTATTGCTACTACGTATAATTAGATATTTGTTCCACTTAAATGCTATGTTAGAGAAATGCACAGCTAAACAATTTCGATGTGCATTATGACGTACAAACTACCACAAAGGTCAATGTACAGCGTAGCTCGTACATAGAGTTTTCTTTAGAAAAATATTGATATTTTTTTAGAAAAATATTGATAATCTATGTTGGGGTTCACAACATCAAACAATCAAAATTTGGGTCAACATCTATCTATCTTATGTTAAGTAAATGTTACAAAAGGACATAAAATGTAAGATAAAATAATCTATTCCGAGCCTTAAACAATTAAATCACAACGCGCAATAGGCGACGTTGCTTTGTTGAGTGCACGTGCACTTGATAAGTGCACTGCGCTGCTGTCGTCTGTGACGTCAAAAACAGCTGCGTTGTCCACGATACTTGCAGTCGACCTCCTTCGGGGCGCTGGGTTGGGAACAGGTGGTGCCTCAGGTTTCTCGTGACTCGCACGCCACCGATGATCCAGTATTTTTGGCGAAGATGCGACAGGGTGAGTCGCGGTCCACCATGATACGTCATTTGGTGAGCTTGATCGATGAGCAAATGCGTTAGGCGGCTGTCGTGAGGGATGATCATCGGATGCTTCATCTCTTCAGTTAACGTGGCGTTGTTCAATCTTCCCCCGACTCTTAGCAAGCCTTCTTGATCAATATAAGGATTAAGAGGCAGTAACTTGCTATTTAATGTCACTCTGCCGTGTTTATGTAAATGACTCATATCCGTTTCAAATACTTTTTGTTGCGTTTGTTTTACGATTGCCTTAGTTGCACTGTTCAATTCTTGCAACGTAAGGTAACTCGGTAATTGGCGATTTTTCGAGTTCAATGTTCGAACTGTTAAGTTCAATGCTCTGTGTATCCATGCGACTATTCGTGTGACATGATTAATAGAGCTATGTTTTTGCAATAATTGTTCGATAATGTTGATGGTTTCTGTGTTGGTTTGGACAGCATTGACTTGTTTCATTGCCGTTGTTTTCACCTCTTGGTCTGATGTATAGACCTGTTTGATCAAGGTCCTCATTTCAAAGGATGATAGCCAAATAGGACCTTGCCACCACAGTTTGTTTTCCTTCAATTGACCGGCGTACTGGCCTCTGCTCGCGGCGTCAGCGGGAATTTCACTTGACTTGACGTAATCCCAACACGAACGCGGTATTACTGTGTTGATTTTTTGGACTCGATTCTCTACATATGTTTTCCATCGTGATGGGTCACCTTGTATCCAACCCAGGACCACCATAGAGTCAGTCCAGCCATAGACTCGAATATCATGTTGATGTAAGGATTCTTTAACTTTTTGCATTAATTTGCATAGTAGGTGCGCTCCATTTAATTCCAGTTTAGGCAATGTTGTTACTTTTCTGTGTGGTACAATTTTAGATTTTGCAGCGACAAGTATAACGTCTGTTGATGGTTGAACTCTTGCGTAAATAACACACGCATATGCATCCAGGGAAGCGTCACTGAAGCCATGTAGTTCTATAGCTTGTTTTCCGTCACATCTGAGCCATCTTGGTATTTCACACAAGTTTATCGTCGTTATGTCCGCTTGAATTTTGCACCATTCTTTGTGTATGTTGTCGGGAACTTCGTCGTCCCATTGTAATTTGACCTCCCACACTTTTTGGAATAATAATTTAAATTTTGTTGATAAGGGAGCCAGCCAGCCAAGTGGGTCAAACAATTTTGATATTTCAGCTAATAAGCTGCGTTTTGTATGTTTTTTGTTGACGCTTGAAATCGAACATTGGAATGTAAATTTGTCCTCTTTTGAATTCCAGCATAGGCCCAATGTTTTTGATGTTTGATCTGTTTTGAAGTTGAAAACAGTGTTTTCATTGTTGTGTTGTGTTGTTGAATTTTCCAAGAGTGCCGGTTCGTTTGATGACCATTTTCTAAGGTTGAACCCTCCACTCTTGAGTAATTGTCTTAGGTCCGAAATTAGCTTCTGTCCTTGTTCAATAGTATGCGATCCGTGAACGAGATCATCGACGTAAAATGACTCCTTCACTACCTTTGAAGCTTCCGGGAAATTTTGACGCTCGTCCTCCGCCAGTCTTCGCAGTGTCATTATGGCCAGGAACGGCGCTGCTTTGGTACCATAAGTTACTGTAGCGAGCTGATATGAAAGTAGGGGTTGTTCCGGTGATTCTCGCCAGATGATCTGTTGTAGGCTTTGGTCACAGTGGGCCACTAGAATTTGCCTGTACATCTTTTCAATATCAGCTGTGTAAGCATACTTGTATTGCCTCCACAATATATGTATAAATAACACTTTTTTATTTTATTTAAATTTATTATTTTATTTAAATTTATTATTTATTTCTGTATCTGTCCGTGACATCACAGCAGCGGGCCCTATCAGAATACCAGCGCTGCGACATTTATTTTTCTTAAATGTCGCAGCATCGTGCTGAGATAGGGGCCTTTTGGCCTCGTATAGGACTTACTGTTGTTATTTTCATTTTACATTTTGTTTTTATTTTATTATTTTTATGTTTTAGTTTTTTTTTTATGAGTGTGTTTAGTTTAGTTTCTGATAATCCTGTGCGAGTCTCAATAAATAGTTTTTCTTTCTTTCAATACTAAGAGATTGAATTTATACAATGCAAAGATAGTTTTTACAATATTCGGCAGCTCCAACAATATTTTCGATGCGCCCTTGTGGAACAGAACCAGCGTTGAGACAAGCATCTTTGTCAGCGATATAATCCCCAAACTTATTATATGCTTGGCTGCATAGTGTACGTTCTATTACCCTATTACACGGTACTTTAGGGGCTGACAACAGCTACAGCGCGGTCACTGTCGTACTGCATAGAAAAGAAAGAGAAGCGCGATGACAAAACGCTGGTAATTTATTGCAAAATATTAAGCAATTATCTATTTACAAAACCTCTATTGATTGGAATAAAAAATTAAAACACTATTACGTTAAAATGTTGCTTCTAGAATAATCTGACAAGAAATCAGACAAATTACATGTATATTAGTATAGTTTTTAATTGTTAAAATATTTTTTTAGAGGTATCAGAGTGATTTTTTTCTATAGTATCAAATTAGTTGTATTATATTTTCAACACACTATCTAACTAGCATATATCCTGAAGAATATCATATATTTTTCTGATTTTGTTTACTGCAGTGGAGCATATACTTTTAGGCATTATAAAACTTACGTTTAGGTCCTGTAGACCCCTTAAACATAACTGGCGAAATGTGGGTATACTACCTATAGAAACACCTCTGCCTAGCCCTTCGGGAATATAGGCGTGTGTTATGTAATATTAAGATATATAATATTACGAGCAATTTAATTTAAAATAAGTTAGCAAATTACCTGAATAAATACAAGTTCTTATTACCTAAGTAATCAACCTTTTCCATTTTACTTTTTCTACTTTCATCCGAAATTATTTTATAATGGCGTTAAACTCGCCCCGAAATTAAGGAACTCATTATAAAATATCCGGAACACTGTAATTAAGGGCCTGACCGACGATACGATACCCTTTTTTTATAATCAAATTAATTTTAACTGATGAGGGAAACCTTTTGTAACGGATTTCCCTACCTAATAATATTTCCCGTACCTGAATACCTATTAATTTTCTGGAAAAACTGTAATTAGTTGTTATTATTTTGGTCAAACATTCAAAACAACAACAAAACGTAGTCAGAAGCCTAAAAATCTGACAACCAATCTTACCAAGGCTTATCGTGTTAACCAGTCACTGGATTGTGGAGGTCAGCGCTCCATGTAAAATACTAGTATTCAGCTACATCGAGTTATAATGTTCCCACTGCTGGGACACTGGCCTCCTCTCTGTGAGTGGCAGTGGGCCTTAATCCACCACTCAGGCCTAGTGCGGATTGGAAGATCCCACATGTCTTCGAATTTTTGTTTCTAGGACATGCCGGTTCCCTCACGATGTTTTCCTTCACCGTTTTGAGAACAGTGGTGATGAAATAATTTACACAAAGTAAAGCGCCTGTCTTGGTTCGAACTTACGACCTACAACTCGTAAGTCGCGTCCCTTACCACTGGGCCACCACTGCTCGCTAGACTGGCACTTGTTCGGCTGGAAGCCCACGCTAAAATAGTTAGGAAAAGGCGAGGCAGATTGGTTGAGGCAGAATAGCTTAATTTTGCCAAGTGTTAAGCCTATATATCTTTAAGTATTATATTATAACTAGCGACCCGCTCCGGCTTCGCCCGGGTAGCAAAGCATAATATAATATGGCCTATGTCACCCGGAGATAGTGTAGCTTAATTAACTTAATTGAATTTAATTTATACTTCAGTCTAAGTAACACGTGGCCGGCTATGCTAACACCAAAAATTGAAAAGTAAGAACAATTTAATTTCACTTTATTTCGTTTTTTACAAAATAAATGTAGGTTATACCTTAGCCTCAGCAACACGTGGTGGTTATGCTACGAGTATTAAATTGTAGCTTATATGAAACGATTGTATTTTTAACATAGCGCCATCTATTGAATACTTACTCAATACAGTCAACAGATATTGCCATCTGTTAGAATCGTTTGGAACTAACAGGTAATTGTGACTGTCAAATAATAGACAAATAATTTGCAATAAAATAATATTGCGACTATAAATTGAGATGTAAGCTATCCTATCTTTCAAGTTGGATCAAATTGCACACGGTGTGCAAATCAAATTTAAAATCGGTTCAGTAGTTTAGGAGTCCATCGCGGACAAACAACGTGACACGTAATTTTTATATACATAAAGATAATCCTGTCAACAGCTTTGAACACGAGAGTGTTTTATTGCAAGTGTGCAGACCATTATTGTTTCCATAGAGTAATAGTACCCTACGTATGTCTTGTAGCCCGGAACAATGTTACGTATTTTTCTTTATATAAAATACTTACTGGTTTTAAGAAATGTTTTTTTTTAATGAGTTTATGTTGGCACCAACTTAAATATATAAAATGTATGTGTACCTACTGAATAAATAAATAAAAATAATAAATAAATGTTTTTCTCTGTAAATTTTTGTCTCAGATTTAGCGAATTTCTAGGTGAAGACGCAGAAATCATACCTACAACTCATAAAACGTGTCTAGTCATGTTCTTTTACTTGAAACGCTGTTGTATCGTTATTGCGAGCACGTTCACAAACTGTCAAATTAATTTATCCCTAGGCCTATCCTTCATTTTAATAATATATTAACCTAACCCATTTTCTTTTACAAGACATCCCTACATACACATTTAACTCGAGTTGACATGACGTTCGCATATGCTCACTAAAAGCATTCAAGTAACATTGAAGCTATATTAAGTGTGACACACAAACACAGACAAAATGTGTTTGAGGGGGTGTGTGTGTGTGAACGGATAGTTGTATGTGACTAACAATAGACCAGCCCATTTACGTAGCTGTCATAGGATGACAGCGGGAATGAAGGCAGAGACGTGTTGCCACAGATCACGGAACCTCCGCGCCCGTAGCGTCTAGAGGCGGCAGTGTACCAATAAAATTCGTGGCGCCGAAAGTGCGTCGAGCGCGGACCGGCTTCAAAGTGGTCAATTTCTACACTTAATTAATGTCGTAGTGCGAGTACACGCTTAGTTTGTATGAAAAATGTTGACAATGCCGCCTCTAGAGGACCGCCGAGGCGTCTCGGTGCTGAGTGTGTTGCTAAGAAGTTTCTTGCGTCTTCTTTTTTAACTTACTATCTTTTGACCACCGTTTCGCTCGCGTGGAGGTCGGAAATTATCTAACAGGAACTTACTACCGGTAATAGATAAAAGTTAAATAAGATGTAGCGGCATCCACAACGCCACATGTGAGCTACGCGTCACACTGATGTCACGTAAAATCTTGCATCGCGCAAGCAGAGTTTACTGCGCAACTAGCATATACAACGTCCCGACTAACGTCACCAGACACAACACCCGTCTGGTCGGAGGATCCTATATTTTCTATGGAGATATGAGTGAGCTTTACACCGTGTTCGTCATACCTCTATAAAGACATGTTTTACTTTTGGTAATTTAAACTTATTCATAATTAATGACATTCTGTATTCGTAAGGATGTGTTCGCGTAAATTATTATAACGGCTTAAAGTTTGTAGTCGGTCGCCATTTTTCCGCAACTTTCACACCATGATCCAGTTTTCATTATAATCGTCAGATTACACTCAGTTCTGCTTTTTACAATACACGATGGTGTTTTAAAGCGCTGCCTAAACGTAGGACACCGTGAAAGGCTCAGTTTGCTGTCGCAGAGTTAGGCGTATTGGTACATGGTCACGCCACAATTGCGGCGGTAAGTCACTTCTTTGAGAAGGGGATTGCGAGGCGCCACGGCGTCCTCACCTTCCGCTTGACACAGGTGCTTACCGGACATGGTTGTTTCGGGAGGTTCCTGTTCCGGATAAGGCGGGAGGAAACGCCCGGGTGTTACGATTGTGTGGATCGCCCGGAGGACACGGTGGAGCATACGGTGGAGGTCTGCCCGGCTTGGGCGGAGCACCGCCGTGTCCTCGCGGAGGCGATCAGTGGTGGTGATCTCTCGCGTTCGGCTCTGGTCCAGGCCATGGTACGCACCGAGAGCATGAGAAGCCGTCACCTCCTTCTGCAAAGCAGTAATGCTCGCGAAGGAGTAAGCGGAGCGCGTGAGGGAGTGGCAATCGTTACGCCCTTACGCCCCTAGTACGACGAAATATTAAATTTCTTCGCTAGGGTGTCTAGAATCATGTACCTATAGAGAGAGGGACCCCCAGAGTCAGGGACTTTACACTATTTTGGAACCACTTTCTTGTGTAATAAAGATAATTATTATATGCATAATCAGCCTATAATGTTCCCACTGCTGGGACTCAGGCCTCCTCTCTTTGAGAGGGAATGGCCTGTAATCTACCACGCAGTCCCAGCGCGGGTTGGTAGATGTCACATGTCTTCGAAATTTTAGTTCTAGGACATGCCGATTTCCTCACGATGTTTTCCTTCACCGTTTTGAGAGCAGTGATGGATGAAATTATTTACACAAAGAAAAGCGCCTGCCTGGGTACAACTCGTAAGTCGGGGCCGAAACCACTGTGCCACCACTGCTCCCCTTATTTATTTATTATATATTATATTATTATTATTATAGTGTCTTGAATTCATGGTTTCAGTTCGCGTGTCAAAGTCCCCGCCAAAATGAACATGCTACCAGCAAAAAAAAATTGAGTGTATCGTCTAATGTTCCAAGAAAAGATATATTCAAAAACATTTCATAAAAATGAAATAGTATCATGATAAAAAAAAAACGTAATACGGAGCTTAAACAAATATTTTTTACCGCATAATTCTCAATTTCTTTTGCGAAACTATCCTATTTTATGTAATGATAATAAAGGGAATTCAATCACCTAAAGAAATAACTAAAAATTATTCCCCTGAGTCATGCATTTATTTTTTAATTTTATTAAAACTGCAAAATTACTTTTATTTTGGTGGTCATTCGATTCAACTAACGTCAAACGCATCGCTATTTTGGACCTTATTTGTTGCCGCGATGCGCTATAATTGTCAGTTACCTAAAAGTTTTGCTTCTTACCGTGCCTTAACTTACATAACATAACATCACGCCAGTTTTCCACGAAAGGTTGGGCAGAGGTGTACCTATAGTACACCCAAATTTCAACAGTTATGTTCAAGTCCTATGTAATTAATAGCCTATGCAATAACGAGCTTATTGCCTTTAACCGCGCACAAATACAGACTCCGGGCTGCTACTAAGAAATTCCTGATGGAAAGTAAAGTAAAGTAAAGTAAATTTTAGTACATAAAATAAGATGTTACAATAAGATGGGTGAGCCTTGTACAATCTACCTTATCTAAGACATGTAAACATTAACGAAATTTTTCACTAAATTGAAAATACAAATTAAATAATGGAAATAAAATAAAATTACAACTTTAAAACATTCGTCGGCAAAAACCAATAACACTTTGCCCATGACCTAGATTAGGAAATAGGATACTTTTTATCTCGATATTCCCACGGGATCGAGATTTCTGCGGGTGAAACCGCGGGGCCCAGCTAGTATATCCTACTAATATTATAAATGTGAAAGTGTAGATGTTTGGATGTTTGTTACTCAATCACGCAAAAACGGCTGAACGGATTTGGATGAAATTTGGCACATAAGTAGACCATGACTTGGATTAAAACATAGGATACTTACTATCCCAATATTTCATCGGGATCGAGACTTATGCGGGTGAAACCGCGGGGCGCAGCTAGTTATAAAATAATACTAAAAGACATATAGGCTTAACACTTGGCAAAATTAAGCTATTCTGCCTCAACCAATCTGCCTCGCCTTTTCCTAACTATTTTAGCGTGGGCTTCCAGTCTAACGAGTTCCAGTCTAGCGAGCAGTGGTGGCCCAGGGGTAAGGGACGCGACTTACAAGGTGTAGGTCGTAAGTTCGAACCAAGACAGGCGCTTTACTTTGTATAAATTATTTCATCACCACTGCTCTCAAAACGGTGAACGAAAACATCGTGAGGAAACCGGCATGTCCTAGAAACAAAAATTCGAAGACATGTGGAATCTTCCAATCCGCACTAGGCCCGAGTGGTGGATTACGGCCCAGTCCCACTCACAGAGAGGAGGCCTGTGTCCCAGCAGTGGGTTTAGAAGAACAGCGTGGTCTCTCAGTCAGACACGAAAAGCTACTTTAATATTTATAATGTGTAGATTGTAACCTCAGTAAGTAGGTAGGTATATTATTGCGTGCAAATATGATGTTATTCAATAAAGCCATGACATTTCAAATTGTAACAAAGATTGTTTTATCTTCAACCTTCGTTTTTTACAAAAAAGATGACATAAAAATTCGCCATTGTATTCTGTTTGACCTTGTTGTTCAATTTATTTGAGGAAAACTGTATTTATTTATGCTCTTGTAAGACTTTTTTTTTTTGGCTGGGAAATCATCAAATGACCTCTCCCGCTCTGGGAAGAGCGGAAAGGCGTGTCAGACTCTTACTGACTAAAACCCACCCGTGTTCCTTCAGTTGCCTGTGCGCCAGGGCCACGGTAACTTTTTAAGACTAACAGTATTATTTTATTCACGATTTAGGTTATCCAATTGTTATTATTTGTATCAGTAACGAGTATCTGTCAGCTGTCATAGACACGTAAACTGTCTTGTATTTTTCGTCTGGTAACATCGACAGATACCCGTCACTAAAGTAGTGATCGACTAATTTAGTGAGTATTCTTTGGCTCTATGACAGTGACCACAGATTAGAAAAGAATCTAATGTCATTTAAACAATGCTATAGATTTACAAGTTTATATTCTAACATAAACCAATTCATATTCCTTCCAGTACAATATGATTGCAAAAAAAGTTGCCAAAATTCGCTACCAATTTATTTGATATTGGGAACATGCTACCAATTAACTGACTAATTGATTTGTTGCCAGCCTGATGATAGTCCAAGTACTCGGGGATGTGTACTGGGGACTACGTAATGATAAATTAGTTTGAATTGGGCCTAAATGACAAGTAATTAATATAATAATAATAATACATACATAAACTCACGCCTTCTATACTCCTTTTGCCTCGTTTACGTTCATACATCTGGTCATAAACACACGCCGGTTGCTGTTATCTTATTATATTATCTTATCCTCTTTTCCTATATTTAGAATAAGAAAAGTTGCAAACCTCTTCATTAAATAATTCACCTCCGGTTTACAAATTCAAAAGGAACACGGTCTTTGGGAAAACTCAAGACTCTTACATCAAAAAGAATTTCACCTAATCCCAACACAGACTTTAAAATTCAATAAGCCAAAAAGCGCTGTATCTTTGGAGTCCCTGAAGGATTATGTTCTATCTTTACTTTGTTAGAGAAAACTAACTGAAGTTAAACCCATAACTAATAATATTATGATCGACGTGTCCTACGTACGAGTATACTAGTGCAAGTCCATAAACAACTAAAATATATATAATAATATAATAAATATTTGTATGACCTACAAGTAGTTGTTCCGGGTCTGGTTGTTTGTGTATTTTATATTTTATTTGTTTGTTGTTTGTTTGTTTAAATGTTTGTAAACGCACCCACAATACAGGAGAAATTCCTAGTGTGGGGCAACGTCGCAAAAAAAAAAACTTTATAGGTGAGAGATTCAAAGTTTCTAAAGCTTGTAACTTGGACATTACTTAACAGACTTAACTTTTAATATTGTGAATGTGAAGACTATGTGGGCCACTGTTGCTTTTTTTTTCTCCTTCTCATTTAATTTTAATCATGGTCTGGCAGTTTGAGTAATTTTTGTGACCTACCCAAATGTCCTTTCTTTGGTATTGTTCGTCGAATCGGTGAGCTCTGTAAGTTCTGAGTTGAGCTGCACGATTACTAACAAATGCGTGCACTGACTGGACAGGTCCACTCATTGTGTGGTTTTTCCTCAAAAGATCTGACCAAGATTATGTCTGGACTTTAAAAGAGACTGTGATTTCTGAGTTTGTTTCGGCCTTTCTTCTCAGAGTAGTCAGATAGGAAACGCCCACCACATCTAGTTTTTAAAACATGATTGACGTGTAAAAGTGTTTGTACAAACTTACTTACAGAAATAAAATCATTTCCGAAAAATTACATCACAAAAATATTCAAGTAGAAATTCAAAGAAATATTTGAAATTTTGGTATGTTATATCAAAATTTCAAATATTTCTTTGAATTTCTACTTGAATATTTTTAGAATAAGATAATGTAATTTTCCCAAAATATTTTTATACTTTAGAAAATAGTGTCACTTGCATTTGTATAGCTTGTTTTCCATAATGTATTCAAACATGTAAACTGCACATAAAGAGTTTATCGTGTACTGATTTTCTTGCAATTTAAGGAAAAAGGAAGAACAATATATTTTATTTAAGATGTATTTTTCGGTATATTCATAATTTTTTAAGATTTTCCTACTATAAAAAAGCATTTATTTACTTTTAACGCTTGCACCGATTCACCAAGTACTGAAAAACAGTCAGGCAGGAAGAATTTCCGATTACTATTATTGAAGTCTCTACAAAATATGGCTTATTGCATGGTCTAAAAGAACGAGGTCTGGTATTCCGGGAGTGACACATGCTTATGTCACTATCCAGTTGCCACTATATTGCAAAAAAACACGAATTAAGGAAACATTTTCAGTCACCACTCTGTTAAAAAATATATATAAAGCATTTAAATTGTCGTTTCGTTTTTCTAATCAAACGAAACAATTCAATTGAAACATATACCAACGTAATTGTTATTTAAAGCCGCATTGTTTTATCGGATTCGCACAGATAATAAAGGCGGTTAGGGAGTTATTATTACACGCTACTGGTAACACAGCGGTGATGACGCAGGCTTGTGTCACCCACGTGACCACTGTGTCTCGGAATGCTATACCTGGCGAAGTATATTATTATACCATGGCTTATTGTATCCGCGAGTGACATCTTCGTAAGATATTAATAACTCTGAATAAGTGTTACAAAAATAGTATTACTTATTAAAACATACGCACTACCTTCCTTTATGGCTCTGCTGCAGTTGAATAAAAATAAATTCATAAGGAGAAAACGTCCACCAAATCGTAACAGTATTCCAGAACAAACTAAGGACGTAGTTTCAACAACGTATGTACCAACTCCATTTACTTAAGTGCAGAGTAGAGACACTATAATTATCTACCATCTTGTAGTTGCTCCCTCTGGGCGCCAATAACAATTTAAATAGGTCAAACTGCAGGTAATCTTACGAAATACTTGTTTGGGAATAGTTTTGGAAAGGGTTTTCTACCTACGTTGTTTTATACCTGTCACTAGTTTCACATAACAAAAGCATGATCAGCCAATAAAAGTGTCTAAAACGTGACAAAAAAAAACCATATAAAATATTTTTCTTTCTTCTTTCTTTATAAGGTTCTCACAGTTGGGACACAGGCCTCCCCTATGTGAGAGGGAGTGGGACGTAATCCACCACGCGGGCCCGGTGCGGGTTGATAAATGTCACATGTCTTCGAATTTTGGTTCTAGGACATCCCGGTTTCCTCGTGATTTTACTCCAAGTTTTGAGAGCAGTGGTCATGAAAAAAATTAACAAAATAAAGTGCCTGCCTGGGTTTGCACATGTAGGTTCAATCAGCCGAATCAGCCGTTACTTATGTGTTGTAGATTGTAACCTAAAATACATAATGAATTTGAATGAGTCATACTAAATTATTGAAATTATTAATGTAAAGTCGTGACCGTAGCATAGTTATTTTAATTTTTAATGTTAAATAACGTATTAATACGTACTACGTAACGTAATAATAACGTAACGTACTACGTCACATAACGTAATAATAATAAAAGGCCGCTAAGTTGTAAGTAGGGACCTACTTAATAAAATAACACCAAAATGTACACTTAGTTTGCAAATAAACTTTTGACTTTGACTTTGTAAATAAGTAACGGCTGATTCCACTAAGCCAAATCTGCTCTGTTAGTATCATAGTTTGTAGTTAATCGTTTTTGTTTCCATTCCGATAAAGTCGCAGATAAAAGTGTGTTAATTAATAATGTCAAGGAGAATTATGACACAGTTTCACTCAACTGCGTATCGATCCTCCATTTACCCGTAGCACACTGTTGAGATTATTATAAAACATGCGTGGGTTTGTTCTCAACATATTACAAAAATACTTTATCATAGTAATACATTACTTTCTATGGCAGCTGTTAACCCTTATAAAACATTGAAGCATTGCTTCTTTTTTCGGAATCCTACGCTATATAGCCGAGCGGCCCTTTACAAATTAATCAATAATTTATTGCTATTATTAGTAGTTTTGTAAGAGTTACTACAAAGAATCAGTTTAACGAAAGCATTGTACTTATAGATTTTTGTTCTGCTAAAAAAGTAGATAAAGTAGTAAAATTAGGTAACTTCTATTCTATATCTACATTAAAATCGTATAAAACGAAGTCGATTTTCGTGTGTGACAATTTTGTTCTTTAAAACTTCACCATGAATTTTGATGCGGTTTCCTCCTTCATTTAGGGAATTTATTACGATAATTTATCCGGTTTATGTGTACCTATAACACAATAATATTTAACTTAGATTTTATAATACAGAAATCTCATAGTTTTCACAAGTCGCCACATCAATAAATCGCTCCAATGTGAAGCTGGGGCGGGTCGCTTGACATGTCGCCACATCTGTAGATCACTCCAGTGTGAAGCTGGGGCGGGTCGCTTGACATGTCGCCACATCTGTAGATCGCTCCCGTGTGAAGCTGGGGCGGGTCGCTTGACATGTCGCCACATCTGTAGATCGCTCCCGTGTGAAGCTGGGGCGGGTCGCTTGACATGTCGCCACATCTGTAGATCACTCCAGTGTGAAGCTGGGGCGGGTCGCTTGACATGTCGCCACATCTGTAGATCGCTCCCGTGTGAAGCTGGGGCGGGTCGCTTGACATGTCGCCACATCTGTAGATCACTCCAGTGTGAAGCTGGGGCGGGTCGCTTGACATGTCGCCACATCTGTAGATCGCTCCCGTGTGAAGCTGGGGCGGGTTGCTTGACATGTCGCCACATCAGTAGATCGCTCCAGTGTGAAGTTGGGGCGTGTCGCTTGACATGTCGCCACATCAATAGATCGCTCCCGTGTGAAGCTGGGGCGGGTCGCTTGACATGTCGCCACATCTGTAGATCACTCCAGTGTGAAGCTGGGGCGGGTCGCTTGACATGTCGCCACATCTGTAGATCGCTCCCGTGTGAAGCTGGGGCGGGTTGCTTGACATGTCGCCACATCAGTAGATCGCTCCAGTGTGAAGTTGGGGCGTGTCGCTTGACATGTCGCCACATCAATAGATCGCTCCCGTGTGAAGCTGGGGCGAGTCGCTTGACATGTCGCCACATCAGTAGATCGCTCCAGTGTGAAGTTGGGGCGTGTCGCTTGACATGTCGCCACATCAATAGATCGCTCCAGTGTGAAGTTGGGGCGGGTCACTTGACATGTCGCCACATAAGTAGATCGCTCCCGTGTGAAGCTGGGGCGGATCGCTTGACATGTGGCCACATGAGTAGATCGCTCCAGTGTGAAGCTGGGGCGGGTCGCTTGACATGTGGTCACATGAGTAGATCGCTCCCGTGTGAAGCTGGGGCGGGTCGCTTGACATGTCGCCATATCAATAGATCACTCCCGTGTGAAGCAGGGGCGGGTCGCTTGACATGTCACCACATCAGTAGATCGCTCCCGTCTGAAGCTGGGGTGGGTCGCTTGACATGTCGCCACATCAGTAGATCGCTCCCGTGTGAAGCTGGGGCGGGTCGCTTGACATGTCGCCACATCAGTAGATCGCTCCCGTGTGAAGTTGGGGCGGATCGCTTGACATGTCGCCACATCAGTATATCGCTCCAGTGTGAAGCTGGGGCGGGTCGCTTGACATGTCGCCACATCAGTAGATCGCTCTCGTCTGAAGCTGGGGTGGGTCGCTTGACATGTCGCCACATCAGTAGATCGCTCCCGTGTGAAGCTGGGGCGGGTCGCTTGACATGTCGCCACATCAGTAGATCGCTCCAATGTGAAGCTGGGGCGGGTCGCTTGACATGTCGCCACATCAGTAGATCGCTCCAATGTGAAGCTGGGGTGGGTCGCTTGACATGTCGCCACATCAGTAGATCGCTCCCGTCTGAAGCTGGGGCGAGTCGCTTGACATGTCGCTACATCAGTAGATCGCTCCAATGTGAAGCTGGGGCGGGTCGCTTGACATGTCGCCACATCAGTAGATCGCTCCCGTCTGAAGCTGGGGTGGGTCGCTTGACATGTCGCCACATTAGTAGATCGCTCCAATGTGAAGCTGGGGCGGGTCGCTTGACATGTCGCCACATCAGTAGATCGCTCCCGTGTGAAGCTGGGGCGGGTCGCTTGACATGTCGCCACATCAGTAGATCGCTCCAATGTGAAGCTGGGGTGGGTCGCTTGACATGTCGCCACATCAGTAGATCGCTCCCGTCTGAAGCTGGGGCGAGTCGCTTGACATGTCGCTACATCAGTAGATCGCTCCAATGTGAAGCTGGGGCGGGTCGCTTGACATGTCGCCACATCAGTAGATCGCTCCCGTCTGAAGCTGGGGTGGGTCGCTTGACATGTCGCCACATTAGTAGATCGCTCCAATGTGAAGCTGGGGCGGGTCGCTTGACATGTCGCCACATCAGTAGATCGCTCCCGTGTGAAGCTGGGGCGGGTCGCTTGACATGTCGCCACTTTAGTAGATCGCTCCAATGTGAAGCTGGGGCGGGTCGCTTGACATGTCGCCACATCAGTAGATCGCTCCCGTCTGAAGCTGGGGCGGGTCGCTTGACATGTCGCCACATCAGTAGATCGCTCCCGTGTGAAGCTGGGGCGGGTCGCTTGACATGTCGCCACTTTAGTAGATCGCTCCAATGTGAAGCTGGGGTGGGTCGCTTGACATGTCGCCACATCAGTAGATCGCTCCCGTGTGAAGCTGGGGCAGGTCTAAGGTCTTTTTTATTACATGATCTTTGTTAGAAATATAGAATTTAAATAAATGCAAAGTAGCCAGAAGTAACTGTAAGCACTGCATTTAGCTAGTATTTCTTCTTATTTACTAAAATACATAATTAGTTCTGCTAGAAACTAGAAACTTGTCTAGCAATATGACCTCGCTAAGGATAAAGGAATACCGCTTGCATTTATATGCTCGACTTGTTAGAGTCAAAACGGTGAACTTACTTTCATTAAAGAGCAATAGGTAATAAGAAACTACTGAAAATGGACTTTCTTGGAATAATTGTAGGTCTCACCCGACGGCGCTACGTCAGTTTCAGTACAAATCGAAGTTATCGTTTACGTATAGCTGTAGTTACATAGATCTTCTGGCGCGAGTCGAAAATTAGAACTAACACCGCCATCTTGTTTTCTGAATACATTTCGAAAAACAATTGCACAAACGGTTACCAGCAACGCTCTCCTGTCAGCATAATTCGAGCGCTAAAAGATATTTTTACCGTCCTTTCACATTTATTTTAACAAGCAGTAATCCAACAGCAACCTTATTGCAACAAGAATAAAGCTCACTGTAATTTTGACAGTGATGCAAAATCAGAGTTAACCATTTTACGGGTGGTACGAGATTGTACATCATAATGTATGATTTTGATATGGCACAACGTACCATGACGTTAAAAAAAAAAAACATGTACGGTGGGTCGTTCATTTCCCATGAACTTTCAAAAAAAAACTCAATGATGTGGACCTTGTGTCACAACATATTAAATACTCGAAAAAACATTATGTAGGTATACCAAAGAACTAACTAATTTACCAGGGTTAAGTAATACACTAGTGTTTCTGTAGTACCTACAATTTGAATAATTATTGTTTATATAAATATTTCGAATTAGGTATAGTGTATTTATTTTATTTCTTATTTTTTTGTGTTTTTTATATTTTCGTATGCTATCTGGTTGACGTCATCACGTCAACGCCGGCTGTCGCTGAAAACCAGCGCTGGGGCTCTGTCTCGCATAGGGTCGTAGCATTATGCTGAGCGATTGCCGTTTTGCGTGAATGTGACGCATATTTTCCCCCAACTCGTTCTTTTTTGTATTTGTGTGTTTATTTGTTTCTCTGCGTCATGTAAACGTATTTTCTTCCTTTATTTTGTTTTTTTAATTATGTTGTTCACAATTCAAAACTACTTTAACATAAATTGCTTCAATCACATCTACCCTTCTTTCACAAAAAATAAAACAAAACGAAATACCTTTTCTTCAACAAAATTCATTCGCTCTAAGAACTTACCTAACTGACTTATAAAATACCTCTAACTTCACCTGTTAGACGTAACGGACTAGGGTGCAATAAATTTAGAACTAAAGAACTCTAAAACTAAACACACTTGAATTCCAACTTTAGACCACAACAAATAAGGTAAATTTTTCTTTCGATGTTTTTACTTTAAAGTATTTACTAGAATTACGAGTATTTTAGATAAATCAATACTATCCAATAGATTAAAGGGAAATAGAGTTTAAAGGTAATTTTGTTGAAGTACAGCAATTATTTGTGTTTAGTTTAATGGTAGCTTGTTCTCTTCGCTTTTAACTTTGAATGGAGGTTAGGTTAGTATCAATCTAGGGTTAATAATTATTTGAAACGAGGTAAAAGAAAATGTTGTTCAAAAATAGGGAAACACATTTAAAACAGATTTAAATTGTCCAATTACTTTAAAATGGCTTTTTTTTACACAACAAAACCCGTCATGGCGGTAAGCTGTCATTTGGATTGATTAATGACGTTTGACATATTTATTGACACTGTTGTGACAGCTGACAGTTCTCTATCTGTGATTAATGGTTGATCTATGGTTTACTGTCATTATTTTTAAGCACAGAGTAACTAAACCGGTGAGACGCCATGTTGCAAATCGATAAAAATAAGTGATAATTATCAGTTACCTACCACAACAGTATACATTCAGATGAATTATCTGTATTTTTACCAAATACTACGAAATTCTCTCTTTATTTTGTGGTAGTGTACATAGACCTGGCCCATTTTGAAACATCCCTTTTCGAGTTAAGAGTCCGTTTCTTCAAAGTAAGCCAGATAGCAGAGTTTGGGATGTGTGAATCCTAGAACCCTGGTGTTGACACAATAAGCTATTGAGGAAAGCTGTTGTGAATTACGTAGCTTGGGCAAGTCTACGTCCGTGTCCTGGTTAGTTAAACGGTTAGACACTGTATACTTAAATGTCAACGTGCTTTCCGAGGCACGGAGGTATCACACCGCCAACTTCCAAAGTCCTGGCTGTTACTAAGAAATGCCTAATGGAAAAACCCAATAACACTGCCCGACCTGAGAATCGAACCCAGAACCCCACGCTTAGCAGTCGCGCTTGCAACCACGAGACCCAAGAACGGGCCGAGCGCCTGATCTCTCTCCGTTCGTGTCGGATTGCCGTCCCATCGGACTATGAAAGTGAGGGTAGAAATATTGCACCTGTGTCTGCGCACACACTTGTGCACTATAATATCTCCCGCACCGAAGGCTACTTTCCGTTGAGATTGGCCGCCATGACCGAAATACGGTCTGGAGGACTATACTTAAATGTTGTATGAAATAGGCGCCAACCATACGCTTTCAGACTAAAAGTTATATCTCCTTACCTTATGTTCTGAATCTTCAACATTTGCCAATCAGCTTTTGTATAAACAGAAATGTATATGAAACGAAAATAAAAGCAAATTGTAAATAAGTTTGACACATTGTGATAAGAAATACTGACGACTAAAGACAACCTTGATTTGGTTTCTAGTGGAGCGTAACATTATACTCTCGTTATTAAACGTATGAATAAATTCGGTTTTATTATGTTAATGGCAATAAGATCTCTAATACCGTCAAACGGGGTGAATAGGGATGCAGGGGTGAATTGAGACGAAACTTTAAAAGGGATTTTAATATTGAAATAATATAATTTGTTCCCAAAAAGGACTAATAACTTTACTGTATTATAATTAACGATTAAGTTTTGTTTCCTTTTTTTTTTTTAGCTTGAGTATAGTTTTTCATTGTATTTGTTGGTATATTGGCGTGGCTAGCTGACATATGGTAAATAATTTAATTTAATTTTCTGTGTCTCGTAATGTTAATTACTTTGCATACCTACTATTGTATTGAATCAAGTTTTTTTTTTATATCTGATCAGACAGCTGTGCTGCTGAGTAGTTTGTTGCGCCACTTCTTCTCCCCAGCTAAAACACAAGTAAGTGGTGAAGGGCGGGCGTTTTGGGGGACTGTCTTATGTAATTTTGACGTTCGAAAAGTGCTGATTTTCCGCCTAATTTGAATAAATGACTTTTGATTTTGATTTTCCCTACGATGATTATCATTGAAATTTCAATTTCATTCTCATACTATTAAGTTTTATTCCTATTTGTCGCATAAAAACTCCTACCGTGAGGTGCCGTCACTGGGTGAAGGCCCTCACACTCAAAATCAAAATCAAAATATTTTATTTCACATAAACCACAAACAACACCAACGCCCACAAACATGGGCACTTATAGCAAGAAAGAAAGAAAAGAAAGATAAATAGGCTTATGAAACGTCAGAAGCTAGTGGAACGGTTCCAATTAGTTGTTTCCTATGGAGAAGAGCCGGCAAGAAACTCCACGGTTGGTCTTTTAAAAATAAGGGGCTTTTGCAATGTTTCAAATTACGGTGTTGATAGGTATGGGAGGACAGTGTAGGCCTGACAACAAATAACAGGCACTCAAAAAAATATGAAAAAGTCTACAAATCTACAGTCTACAAGTTACGCCTACAACGTTCTTACGTCTTCAAAATATAGAAGAATCTATAAAAAAGTAAAAGCCTATTTAAACCAAATACCACTATCACATAATAAGATACAAAAACATCAGTTCAGAGAATTAACCTATTAACATACCCCTTTACAAGACTTTATCCAAAACATTTATATCCCAAACAGTCTTTAAAACCCGGTTATAGTCCAAGTTATGGCAAATAAAACGACTCAATAGATAACGTAATACAGGGTTGTCTCAGAAAAAAACTAACTTTTGTAGATGCATAAAAAATTAACAAATATAATTACATGTTAAATTACAAAATCAGAAACTGAAGTCATGGGAAAATTACTTTTTGAAAATTATTTTTAATATTACATTAACAAAATTTTTTTGTGTGTATAATAAAAAATCCTTAATACTTTTTGAAAATATCATTATTCAAGGCTCTGGCTTTCTCCAAAGCGATCTCTAACATTCATAAAAACACGCTCGCCCGGACGTCACACCTCCGGATTTTTTCCTCTGGGGTTATCTGAAAAGTTAGGTGTACAACCAGTAATCCATCAAGCATAACTGAATTGAAGGAAAACAAAGGACAAGATATCAACAACATTCCTACTCAACTTCTGAGGCGCGTTTCCATGAATGTTAGAGATCGCTTTGAAGAGTGTCAGAGCCGCGAAGGACGACATTTGAGTAATGTTATATTCAAAAAGTAATTTTCCTATGTCTTCAGCAGTTTCTGATTTTGTAATTTAACGAGTGTAAATAAATATATTTGATAATGTTTTATGCATCTAAAAAAGTTAGTTTTTGCTGAGAAACCCTGTATAATTTTATGCCAAGTCGTGTCTGGTTTTTACGAGTTATAAAAATAACCCTTAACGACATGTAGGGTTCGTAAAGGGGGGGGGGGGGGTCCTGGTTTACGGTAGTTTTTGATGTAAGATAGTGGAAGTATTATACTTTCATTTTGTTAGGTATTATATGCTGGAAATGTGACCTTCCCTTAGTTTCTTTAGAGTTCGAAGTATACGGTTTTGGTTCGGTTATTCATTTCATACGTTTTTGTGGGATACTAGCTATTGCCTGTGACTCCATCTGCGCGTATTTTGTATTTACAACATTTTTTATATAAATATCCATCATGAAAAGTAGCCTATGTCCTTCTCCAGGTCCCAAGTTACCTATCTGTCAAATTTCATAACAATTGGTTTAGGCGTGAAAAGGTAAAAAATATACAGCGTTACTTTCGCATCTATAATATTAGTAAACGTGTGGTATGGGAGATCAGATCTGCAGTCGCTCCAAATTAAATACTGGTATTCAGCTGCATCCGGTTAGACTGGAAGCCGACCCCAACATAGTTGGCATAGTAGGCTAGGCAGATTGTTTTTATTTGGTGTAGGGAAGCATGGATTCGCAGCAATCACCCCAAGTTAGGAATTGCACCTTTGGGTTTTGGTACATGGGACTAAGTATAAAGTACCTAGCGAAATGTAGGTGTGTAAAAAAATACATAACGAAGCCGATAGTCACTTGTACTCCCCGTAATTGTAACCATTTTTTTGTACTGGACCATGACAGAGAACCTTCCGGTTAAGGAGATATTGAAGGTCAAAATTCCAACTTTTACTGACGTTTTTTTTTACAAAAATAAGTATTTAATGTTATAACACAAATTTAAATACCCCCACGGCACCCATACCGTTGCATGCACCCATAAGCACAATGTTTGGCGTGCGTTAATTTGCGCACTACCGTAAACAGCGATTTTTCAAACAAAACATATAATTCGTTTCCCAGCAATTATTTTTGTGTTATGTTACGTAGTTTGATGTACAGAATGCGTAGTTGACGGTTATGTGATGGGTCTTTTTACACCGTGTATATTGTATACACGTGTCTTTCCCTTCGTGTCTTTCCCATCGGAGAATACAGGCGCAAAATTTGATGTCATGTTTATCCATTACATTTTCACTCAAACAAACAGATTAACACCTATTTAAGCTATTATAGCAAGATTTTCGACTTCTATGTAAAAAATTAAAAACACATAACCCTCAATCTGATGCAGTCTAGTAAAACTGCCATTAAACTTAAACACCCAAGCTATGCTTTACAATTTATTCACCGTGCAACCTGCAATTCAGGATTTTTGCACTTGGCAAATCTATGACCATTTCGAGGTACGTAGGAAATGATGACGCAATGCAGTCACTCACCGCTCACCTGTGCTCGGCTGTGTCAATACAGTCATGTCCGAATTACAAACTCGTATAAGTACAGTATCGTATTTTCTAGCTAACATAACATGTTAGGTTAGCTCCTACTTATTTATGGTCTCTCCAACACGAGGTTCCTTCTGATCCTGTTCAGCGTAAGACACCGCAGCCCCGTCCTCATCCATCTTCACTATCCTGCTACATCCTGCTGATCATTTTCTTGACTCTGAGCGTCCCGAGCTGCGCGAAGTTGAAGTCGACCTGAAGCTCCTGCACCCTCACACTTTTTTATCCCTTGTGTTACTTATTATTCTCTTTTAATTCGTGTGACTTACAACTACCCCTCCGGCTAATCTTAACGTTACAATACCTCCACGTTTTCCTTAGAAAATGGTTCTTGACAAATAGGCTTTCAGATGGACGGGCGGACGGACAACAAACTGATCCTATAAGGGTTCCGTTTTTTCCTTTTGAGTTGACAAAGCCCTAAAAATTCATAACTTTTTACGAGCATCCTCAGAAGAGTTTTTTTACAAAAAATCTGGTAGGTCGCGCAAAAGTTTTGGGTCAAATGGTCTCTGTATAATTATTTAATGCGAAAGGACTTGCTACCTGCTTGGCCACAGGGTTAAGTTTTTTTTTAATAACACTGGACCAAGTCTTGAACGTATATTCCTTCAAAGTGGAATATTGAAAATTATATAGCTTGCCAGTAACGTGCGGAAATGCTGGCTTTACGTCACCAACTCAAATTCTTTTTTTCTTATTATCTTACTAGTTACTTAGTTACTTACTTTCCAAACCCAATTTAAAAGAAATTGGAATTGGAAAGTAGTCGTGAGTCATTTGTAATCGAATCCAAAAAGGCGGCGGGTCTCAATTCGCTTCTATAGAACTATAAATATGTTTTATTCCTATTGTGGTTGACAGTTATAATAGCACGCCACCTGTATCTTTACAATTATTTTCTCTCCTTCCAATAATTTCATGATTGGTCTCAAGTACCTAATTGGATTTTCTAATAGGTATAAAACTTTATTTATGTATCAAAGCAAACACCCCTACCTAATCTCTTTTAGAAGAAAAACATTCAGACACATGTGCCAGGATTATCTAATCGCAGGAATTGCCGTACTATACGCAGAAGTACCAAGCGTGTCATATCCAATATTCTAAAATGTAATACAATTCGGTATAAAAAGGTTTAACATGAATTCATAATAGAGGAAAAGTGTGGCAATTTTTTTTTTTTGGCCAAGCTTATCGAGGTTTGCAAAAAGGTTTTTAAAACCTATCGTCCCTGAAATGTTAACGATAAAAAAGATCGGAGCTCCGAAAATAACCTTGAATACCATCGACCAGTTATGGTCAAGGATACAAAGTCAAAGGTATGTTTTGTTTTCTGTTTAAACAACGAATTTAAAAGTTTGCATTTTTTTTTAATATATTGTAGTTATTTATTTGAAGATATCTATACTCGGCAAACTTTTAATCATCCTAATGCACCTATACGCATATGAGCAGTAAAAACAAATTTACAAGATTTTTATTGTTATAAAACAAAAGAAAAACGAAGTTCCACAAAAGCGAGCTAGTATGTAATTGGAATGTTTTGTACTATAGCCTGACCGATACCGCTGTACCGCGCCTTAGGTATGCGCGGCGAGGCGGGGGACGGGACGCCATGATTGTTGACGAATGAGCGGCCTGCACTGCCCCCGTCTCGCCGCACACATACCTAAGGCGCGGTACAGCGGTATCGGTCACACTATAGGCATTGATTTTTTGGTTAAACATTGTTAGTTGTATGACAGTAAAAAAATCACAATGTATAATAAATAATATCATTTTCATAATACTTCTCTAAGAATCAATTAAACGTTCATCAGTAAGATAATAAAATGCCCACAATTTTTATCACCGTCGTCTTAATAAGATCAAGAGCCGTGTGAGCTGAACCTTATTGGCGCCCAGCGTGGGACCGATATTTGATTCGATTATTTTTATGAAAGGTCGCAAATTTTATTACTAATGAAGTGAAAAGTGATTGATTTAATAAATTAATAGGTTCTGTTTTCTTAGAGAATTCTTAGAATAAAATATTTCAAGGTGATATCAGCTTGTTCAGACTGGATTTTTTTTACAGGCTTATAATTAGACTCAAACAATACGATAGTAAATATTTAATATGAATACTTTCATATAGCGTATAAACTATAAGGATTTAAACATAGCCTAGAATTTTAAACAGGAATATAACAGCTTGGTAAACAGATCAGACAAGGATACTGCTGCTGATCCTCTTAATATATTCCCTCAGTCGCTTTTTACATCGCTCTCGGGAAACGAAAATCCTTAGACTATTCTCTATTGCTATCATTGATGACGAAAACGTTATAATATTGGATTTATTATTTATTAATTTATAACCCTTATTAGCCTTATTCCAAATTACTTTCAGAATGTTCTATGAGATAAGCTTACTAAAAATTACTCCGAAATAACAAAATCATTGGTAATTCGTCCCATGTTGGGCGCCATTTTGATTTTCGGTATGACTGTAGTTGCCCCTGTTAGGCGCAACAATTTTTGTTTTGCAAAAAATAATTAGTTAAAAACGAGTCTGCTCCATGTCGTTTAGTGCAGAGAGCAAGTTTATTTTTTAAGAGATTGAGGTCAATGAGTAGAATGCAAAGAAAAATATGTTTAATTAATTTATATTCCTTCTTGGCTCTGGTTTCTTAATAAGACTTATCTTGTAAAAATAATACTATATTAAGTATAATGTAGGTACCGCAATGAGAGAAAAGAAAGCAAGTTTCTTAACCGACAGTCCAGAGTCTAGATTTGCTCCCGGAATGATGGATCTGGCAATACACTCGCCCCCATTACATAGAACTTTGGTGAAATGTACTACACACCTCTGCTCAGCCCGTCGGGGAATATAAGCATGATGTTATGTGGTATTTTTTTTTTGAACAATCATTGCTCTAAATAACGCTTGAAGAATAAACTATTAGAACACTGCATGGTTAACGTAATGGACAGTACCGAAATTACCGTTAATCGCAGTCGATTTCCTCTAAGTATCAAAAATTAACTTAGTAGTATCATAAACAGAGATCGGATATTCGGGTGCATATTCACCTTAAGTTGAAAGAAAAGAAATAAAGAAAATACATTTATTTGGGGTAAACATGACGCAAAGAAAAAACACAAAAAAGAACGAGTTGGGCAAAATATGCGTCACATTCACGATCGATCGTCGATTAAGTAGAGATGTTGGCTAATAAGGAATTTGCTTTTGTATCGAAAAAATCTGAACTTTAACTAACACACACCAACCCTCCTCTTACACCCTACATGCACTTATTTTCATTGGGGGTTAAACATTAATTTTAAATAAATATGCATTTGAATAGTTATGCAATCCATGAATACCGGGGCTATTTTTTTCAATAAATATTTTTTAGAAGTCGCTTCTATACTATACACCAGACTATTTATGCATTCCCGATGTTCCTGGCATACCGGGTTTTATTTTACAAAAAAATATATTTTATGAAGCCGTTTCCGTACCCTCACAACAAAAAAATAACTTTAGGTAAATATGCATCCGAATATCCGATCTCTGATCATAAATAACTCATTTACCATTAGAAGTCCTTCGCAACTAGCACTCACATTTGAATGAAGCACGCGTGTGAATAAACCAAACTGTTTCTATTATGTGTGTAACACATTGCGTGTCTACCAAACCCCTAAAGAAAACACAAAAACATAATATTTGATAAATGAATAAAACATGGATAATACTTTCACTTAAATACATACCACGAACCGAGTTCTAAACAAAGGCGACACCAAATTAATGTACCAAACTACCCTCATTTTATGACATGCAATGTTTCGGTTGCATGTCACAAAATGAGGGTACTATTAAGTCAAAAATTAATGATCGCTGTCTCACGACCTCTAGAAGACAGACAGATAAAAATTTAAACGAATTTATTTTACATGCCAAGCAGTTTAGAATGTGCACTGAAGAAGTCGATTAAAAAGATTAAAAGACTTTTCAAGGTTCTGTTGTTTGTAAAATAAATATAGCAAGCTTTTTCTGTACCATATTTTATAAGCATTACATAATCAGCCTTTAATGCGCCCACTTCTGTGACTCGACCTTCTCTTAGTGAGAGAAAGTGGGGCGAAATTCTCCCCGCGAGCCTGGAAAGCCCCCATGGATGTCAAAGTCATTGAATTTTTGATTCTAGAACATTTTTTCCTCACGATGTTTTCCTTCACCGTTTTGCGAGTATATTATAATCTATCGGTCTCATGAACAGTTTGAATTTTGGCACTTGTTTCGCGCATTTCCTATGATAAAGAAACTCACAGTTTGGCTAGAAATATTTTGAAACTGTCTAAACTATTTAGATTGCAGTCCACCCAACCGTGCTGACCACGGTTGCCTTTTTTAGATTTTTTCGATTAGTACCTTCAAAATAAAAACAAACCATGTAGACAGTCCAACTAGGTATTCGGCAAACAGGCAGCTAACTTGCAACTACTTTATATAATTTTTTGAGTGTGCCGAGTAGTCAATTAATTCACATCACTTTCTTAAGTATGCCATATGATTTACACAAATTCTAAAGCTGTGTCTAAGCTAGACAAGTCCAGCACGAGTGGAGCACAAGCAGAGCACGAATTTACATGGCGAGGCATGCTCGTTCGAGACTCCTAAATCCGTCTACGATACGCAAATTCGAGCTCCGTTCATACTCGCCTCGCCTAGCGTAGACGCAGCTTAAGAGCTCATGCCATAGACCAAACAGCTAAGATCGTTGACAAAATGAAACTGATGGAAGGTTTTCATTCAAGTCGGTTCCATAACGACCCCTAAAGTAAAACGATTTTATCGCATGTCTATGTCTCGTTCAAAATGTTCAATAAAGAAGGTATAAGCAAAACCAATGAAGTCCACTCTACTGTTTTTTTAAAGGTTAAAGACAAATGAACTTGCTTCACAGTTTGTATTGGATTTCCAGGAGTAAACTGTGTTCTTTTATTTCCTATTTTGTTTTAGGGATACATCTTTGATGAAGCAGAAAATTGCTTATATTTCAATCATTTGAGTCTGCAACTGAGTTTGAGTCTATATCAGTGCTTAAATACGTACTAAATGGTTATTATGTGACGAAAGTACTTAACGAACAACATTTAGAAGACGTTAGAAAGGTGAAAAATCACATATCACATTATTGGTTAGTATTTAAGTGCAGAAACCTATTTATTTAAGTTTGTAGTGTCTACCTACCAAATGTTAAAAATACTTAATTATATGGTTGTACTTTCATGATGCAAATAAAGTTACTATTATAAAAAAAAAAAACTGTTATTGCAATTATATTAATTATACAATGTGGACACAACAATAGAACAATTAATGGAAACACGGGCAATACTGCTGCGTAAGAGCAATTTGGAACTATCAAATAAATTCTGGCATCGAAGTAAAAAAACCGGCCAAGTGCGAGTCGGACTCGCGCACGAAGGGTACCGTACCATTATATATAAAAACGGCAAAATAAATCATGTCTGTTGTACGGGAGCCCTCTTAAATATTTATTTTATTCTGTTTTTTAGTATTTGCTGCTATAGCGGCGACAGAAATAAGTCATCTGTGAAAATTTCAACTGTCTAACTATCACGGTTCATGAGATACAGCCAGGTGACAGACGGATAGACAGCGGAGCCTTAGTAATAGGGTCCCGTTTTACCCTTTGGGTACAGAACCCTAAAAAGTGTTTTTTTTTTCGAACAAACTAAATGGTAGTGATGGGCCGACTATGGGTTTTGCCAATCTTTGACTAACTATAGTGACTAAATTATTGGATATATTTAATTGAATTTTCGTATGCAGACTGGGAACGGCAGTAGAAATACGTAGTTTAATTTACTGTAGTAATGTCGTCTCCACCTTGTATACAGCGGAGAACCCTCAATTTCAAAAACAAAAAGAAAAGTATTTCAATATCCACAGACCTGTTCTTTATCGATAAGTATGTAATTAATTTCAATCACGTGATCTGCTTCTACGTAATTACATGAATTTTTAAGAACCATACACAATTACTTTCCTCAACAAAAGCGTTCATTTTCGCACAACAAGATCTTAACTCTACATTCGCGGAATCATAATTCCATAATCCCTTAGTACCCACTTACATAATACCCACATAATATTCACGAAAATATTAACCTAGGCACTTTTATGCAGCAGTGGCACGAAATAGATATGTTTAAGAAGGTCAGCTCGATACAAAAAGCGAAAACAAGCATAATCAGCCTATAATGTTCCCACTGCTGGGACACAGGCCTCCTCTCTTTGAGAGGGAATGGGCTGCAATCTACCACGCGGGCCCAGTGCGGGTTGGTAGATGTCACATGTCTTCGAATTTTTGGTTCTAGGACATGCCGGTTCCCTCACGATGTTTTCCGTCACCGTTTTGAGAGCAGTGGTGATGAAATGATTTCCACAAAGTGAAGCGCCTGCCTGGGTTCGAACCCACGACCTACAACTCGTAAGTCGGGGCCGATACCGCTGGGCCACCACTGCTCCTCGCGAAAATAAGCGCATGCACACATTGTCATCGGCTTTCAGACAAACTGCAGGTGAATACCAGTACTTTACATGGAACGTCTGCTTAGCTACAAAACCCAGTTACTGGGTAACACGATACCCCTTGGTAAGACTGCCAGACTGGTAGTCGGACTACCCGTAACGGTTATCAAAGATCTACGAATGACAAACTCAAAAACTCAATTCAAAGCATTTATTTCAAATAAACCAATCACAGGCACTTTTGAATTGTCAAGGGGTCGGTCAGTCAGAAAGATGAAGCTAGTTGCCCATTCCAAAGCGTAGTAGGTACCTATGGAGAAGAACGGGCAAGAAACTCCATGGACACTCCTTTAAATCAAAATATGGTGGACAGCCGGGACCAACTGTTTAACGTGCTTTCCGAGGCACGGAGGGGTCTCGATATGTTATGGATGGTCATCCATCCACGAACCGACCGCGGCAAGCGTAGTTTAACCTTGATTGATCGGTCCATGCGGCTGATATTACATCCACGACCCTCTTATAAACGACCTTCTGAACCTATCTATAGCAGCAGTGTAAGAGGAAGAACAAAGGAATATAAAATGGAATATCTTATGAGTCCCATGGTAGCGACATCTTGTGCAAGATTAACGACAATGCGACGTTTTTAGGGTTCCGTAGTCAATGAGGAAACCTTATAGTTTCGCCACGTCCGTTCATCTGTCTGTCCGCAGCTTAGCTCAGAAACTCTTAGTACTAGAAAGTTGTAATTTGGCATAGATATAGATATAAGTCACGCCGACAAAGTGGTGAAATAAAATCTAGTAAAAAAAAAATTGTGCATCCTCTACACGTAAATTGGGGATGTTTTTTTCTCTTTTATGGTTCTATTCCATGGTGTGGAGTGGAGTATCGTTTGATAAGTCTTTCAAAAATATTGCGGGTTTGTACGAACAATTTTTCGATTAAGGGATCCGTTTGTGAAATATTAAGCTTTAAACTGCAAATTTTTGTTAGATTCCTGTGCCCCCCCCCTCCTGCCAGCTAAATGGACGTTTTTAGATATGTAAATAAAATTCACGGTAGGCTTATGTAACTAAGTTAAAAGAAAAACTATCACAGCCAAGTAAGCTTTGGAAGTTAACGAGTAATATTCGACCAACTTACTTTTGCAGTTGGAACATATGGGAGAACATGTTTTTCAACAACAATGCTAAGTTTGTTTTTGGGATAAATTCATACTAACTACGGAATCCTTCATTGTGCGTGGTCCGACACGCTTTTGGCCGGTTTTTAGGATTAATGTTGACGTTTACTGGTACTATAGTTTTCGGAGGCATTCAAATAGCCTCCAAGATGGCGATAGGTACTTAAATATACACGAACCACCTGCTGACGGGTATTTTTTTTTGGTACAACTGCTACGGACCTTAACTGAGCTCCTGAAGTTTTGAGTTGAACTGCACGATTACTGACAAATGCGTGCACTGACTGGACAGGTCCACTCATTATGTGTAGTTTTTCCTCAAAAGACCATTTCAGGCACATATCTACATGGTCTTCACATGATCTGACCAAGATTATGTCTGGACTTTAAAAGAGACTGTGGCCTTTGAATTTGTATCGGCCTTTCTTCTCAGAGTAGTCAGATAGGAAACGCCGACCTCATCTAGTTTTAAAATATGATTGACGTGTAAAAGTGTTTGTACAAACCTACTTACAGAAATAAAATCATTTATCATTTACGAATTCAGATTCTTTGGTCATTTACATCCGTTGCTTCTTATTCAACAACATATTTTGTCATTATGTAGCATATGTCGATTTTTCAATAAGCATTCATAAAAAAAGGTCCTACATTTTATTTTTTGTTACAATTGAATTCAGACTGTGTTATTATGAATGTTTGTGATTGCAAAACTTGATAATTATCTCTTATTCTGAATACTTTAATAAAGTTCTTGGTTATACGATGCAAACAAGGTTCATTTGTTTGTTTTAATGGTCTTTGTCGACTTTCTCTCGTACGACGTCAGTTATTCCTGTCAATCATACAGTAATGGTAGATCTGTTGGAGTATTTAAAAGTAGAGTGAAATAGCACTATCTTTTCACTTTGTCATAATTGCATATGTATTTATTATTTGAATTACATTATATTGTTATATATTTTAGTGATATTTATTTTAGAAGTATGTATGTACGTAAGTATATTCTCATATTGTATGATTTTATTTAAATTGGAAAATGATTTAAGATTTTATTGTTTTCCCTTCTCTTCTTACACACGTTGTCTACATCTCTTTAATATACTCTCCTGTCGCAGGTATGCTGGAAGAGATTTCTTTAGAAATAAGCATCACCTTTGTACGTATTTTTCTGTTTCTTTCTTCTTGTCTGTTTATATGTATGTGTACATAAATGGTTAAATAAATAAATAAATTTAATCCTTCAGACCTGCGGGGTAATTACATAAGACACTAACAGTAGGAATGGCTTTCATTTGACAGTTCAACAACATTCATTGCGCTATTTACGTTGTTGAGCAGACAAACTTTTCGAAAATATGAAGCAATGGATTAGCAATAGGTTTCAAAAGTATTCAGATTGTGATAGATAATGTGTTACGCAATTAGGGTTCGGATTTCTTTGATTTTCATATACATTTTTATCCCTTTTACTTTATTTCGTTCCAATTTCAAACATAATATTTCTTACATTAAATATTTGGGGGTTGATTGCACTAGCGCAGGTCATGGCGGGGGAAAAAAGTAGAGTTTTTCCTAAATCCCATCCCCGAAACCCGTCCCGAAACCCATCGAAATTAATTATATTTTTATCAAAAATGTTTGATGCTTAAGTTTTGATTAACACTACTGCAAGGATCTTTTGGCGCTCGGATGAATTTGACAAGGGGCGCTGTCGGTAAACATTAGAGCAATAATTGTTTTGTGAAATGTTTCCAAAAAACAAGATGGCGGCGGTATTTCCGATTTTGGTCACGAGCCAAAATAAACTAGCTATAACTTAGTTTTCTTCTACAAAAATATCATTATGATTAAATACAAATATAAGATTTAATGACCTTTAACTAATTAAAAACCTTTTTCAATACAAATGCGTTCGTATTTTTCCTGGAAAACATAATACTTGTAGATATTTTAGTTTGTATGCTCCAATTGGATCGGGATTCGCATTCGGGGAAGTGGGAATATTAAATATCTCGTTTTTCAATTTGAAACCCGCGGGGTTATTGCGAAACACACTAACAGTAGGAATAGCTTTCATTTTGACAGTTCAACAACATTCATTGCGTTATTCACGTTGTTGAGGAGACAAATTTTTCGAACATATGAAGCAATGGATAGGCTTCAAAAGTATTCAAATTGTGATCGATAGTGTGTTATGGATTTAGGGGGCCGTTTCGATATGCTTTTTATTGGGGATTTATTTTTTGTACACATGTAATAGTATTAGAAACTATAGAGGTATGAGGAACAGGGTGTAAAGTTCACTCAAACCTCCATAGAAAAGGGAGGATCCTCCGACCAGACGGGTCTTGTGTCTGGTGGGCAACTGCCCGACGATTGATGTCGGGATGTTGTATATATGCTAGTTGCGCGGTAAACTCTGCTTGCGCGATGTAGGATTTTGCGTGACGTCAGTATGACGCGTAGCTCGCATGTGGCGATTGTAGATGCCGCTACATCACTCCCCCCCGGAGACCGGAGGTCGATAGTGGGCTGAGTCGTGTATCTTGCGATGCTTGCCAGGGCCAGGTGAGGTTCCAGTGAGTCGGAACCGGGTGTCGCATAGTTCGCGGTGGTCGGAACTGTCTGCGAAGATTTCCCAGTGAGTCGGGGTGGCGCTGCGTTATGCTCCAGTGCGTCGGATGAGGTACAGCGTCAAGTTGTGGCTGACTGCTGGCGTCGACCAGGAGAGGGATTAAGAGCTCTTCTTGTTGACCGGCCGAAAGTGCAGTGTGCTGTGCCAAGGTTGCTTGATGAGGCTAAGGGTGATGACCAGGTATGCGCGGTCGCTGCATGCTGGTGGTCAGGATACCCGTGGAAGCCGTGGGTGCTGGCTGGCTGTGTGACTCGCCGCTCGAAAGCTTGAAGGAAGTGATGATGACGTCACGCTGATGTACTTGCACGAAGGCTGCGCTGACGTTCATTTTCGGGGTCACCAGTATAGAGGTATGAGGAACAGGGTGTAAAGTTCACTCATACTCTATGGAAAAGGGAGGATCCTCCAACCAGACGGGTCTTGTGTCTGGTGGGCAACTGCCCGACGATTGATGTCGGGATGTTGTATATATGCTAGTTGCGCGGTAAACTCTGCTTGCGCGATGTAGGATTTTGCGTGACGTCAGTATGACGCGTAGCTCGCATGTGGCGATTGTAGATGCCGCTACAAAACAATACACCAGATAGGTACCATAATTATATAATTTAATTGTTCACACGGCTACAGTATAAGCTGATCTCGCATTGTATAGGATTACCGTACAATGAGAGGTCAGCTTATACTGGAAATATATAGCTTGATATGTAGCCGTGTGTACAATTAAATTAAATATGGTACCTACCTAGTGTATTGTTTCTTATATTGTTATAAATGATAAATGATTTTATTTCTGTAAGTAGGTTTGTACGAACACTTTTACACGTCAATCATATTTTAAAACTAGATGAGGTCGGCGTTTCCTATCTGACTACTCTGAGAAGAAAGGCTGAAACAAACTCAGAGGTCACAGTCTCTTTTAAATTCCAGACATAATCTTAGTCAGATCATGTGTAGACCATGTAGATTTGTGTCAGAAATGGTCTTTTGAGGAAAAACCACACATAATGAGTGGACCCGTCCAGTCAGTGCACGCATATGTCAGTAATCGTGCAACTCAACTCAAAGCTTAAGTTTGTACAAATGTAACTTAACTTAAGTTACATGTGTGCAAAGTATAAATCAACAATAACTCTACCCAACAGATCAGCTCCAATTCCTATTTCAACTCTTTACATAAGGCTTTTTTAGACAGGTTTTTAATTAAGATTTGTTACAGTTGTAATGGCAATCATGTCATTTGGTTTAAATAGGCTTTTATTTTTATTTAGATTCTTCTATGTTTTGTGAATGTGAGAACGTTGTAAGCCTAACTAGTAGACTGTAGATTTGTAGACCTTTTTATATTTTGTTGAGCACCTCTTACTTGTTGACAGGCCTACACTGTCCGCCCATACCTATCAACACTGTAATTTGAAACATTGTAAAGGACCCTTATTTTTAAATGAGTAACCGTGGAGTTTCTTGGCGGGTCTTCTCCATTGAAAACAACAAATTGGAACCGTGCACCTAGCTTCTGACATGTCAGTGCCCATGTAGGTCTATGTGAAATGAAATATTTTGATTTGATTTGCTAAGAAATATTGTTTTTACCAAATCAGCATTTCATAAAGACAGCAAACAAGACAGTAGGAAACTAAATTTGTATCCGGTTGATGGCAATAGGTTTGTCTAATGCAATCATCCCGAGACTAGATATAACTCTAAAAAATCTGAAAACCTTTGCTCACTCCTTTAGAGATAATAGGCGTGTGTAGGTTTGTTATGCTTTAAAACCTTTTCACAAAATCTTACCCTCGACTTTGCCTAATGCTTGGGTAATATCATTAAATTACCTACATTCCTTCTACAGTGTGTCGTGTGCACGTGGTTTTAAGGAAAAAAAAAACACGTGTGGCACTCGGGGACTGCCGCGGTAAAGCTATTGCATAGCATTTTTTATCAACTTATGCAATTATAATTATTTATTTATTTTTTATTTATGCAGTATTTTTTTTTCTTTGATTTTATTTCAAGTACAGTCGTACCATATACATACACGTTAAGCGAACACTCGGCCGAGCTACATGGTAGGCGGAGTGGGGGGTGTTAGGTTTTATTTTCGTTACGGAATTTCTTGATTCGGTCGCCGCGCTCAAAGCCCGCGATAAAACCTAAGCAATAGCTTAAATGGCCGGATCCAGTGTTGACTTACAATTAGTCCGCTGTAGCATTAAAAAAATGTCAGTCTTGCAAGAATTGTTGGCTTGGAGCATAATTTTTACAGCTGAATTTACTAGTTTTTATTTTAGTTCTGTTTTAACTGCAAAAGGGTTTACCTAGCTCTTTAGTATGCTTGCCAGAGATTTTTTTTTCTATTCTTTTTGTCAATAATTATGTCTTGTTTTCAATAAACTTCAGTTCAGGGGTTTCGAGCATTTTTTAATTATGTAAAAAAAATCATTATGATTTTAATTCGAATTTATATGCAGCTATCATTCTGTGATTATCGTTATTTTACTATGATTTTGATATTTAATTTAATTAGAGTTACTTACTCATTTCCATTTAGACATTTCATTTTATTCTGAGCTGCACCCTAATTACGTAACACCCTATCTATCACAATCTGAATCATTTTGAAGCCTATTGCTAATCCATTGCTTCATAATGTTCGAAAAATTTGTCTGCTCAATAACGTAAATAACGCAATGAATGTTGTTGAACTGTCAAAATGAAACCCATTCCTACTGTTAGTGTGTTACGTAATTACCCCGCTGTTCTGTTATTGCTAGAGATTGGATATTCGGATGCATATTAATCTAAAGTTAAGTTTTAGCTATGAAAGTATTGAAGCGGCTTCTTAAAATATCTTTTGTTTTAATAAAATCAGATGCATAAATATTTATTTAAAATTAATGTTTAACCCCTGCTTCAAATATGTGTACGTAGGGTGTAAGAGAAGATGTGGTGTATGTTAGTTAAAACAGAAAAAAGAAAACAAAAATTATAATTATTAATTTTATTAAATTAAGTAATTCATCCAGGTGCGCCAAAGTTCACCTAAATTTAAATATATTTACATTAATGATATTATTAATTACAATTTTCGGAAACATGAGTGTTATGAACATCGTCGGTAGCTCTACAAATAGTATGAATGAAAACTTTAGGATGAAAAATTTTAGGAAGAGTGATCATTCGGATTACAAATCATTAGGAAGAACAATTTCGGGTAGGGAACTTTAGGTGAGCCAATATGGACCCACTTCATCCTGATTGGGCGTAAATATTACCTCGGCTACAACAACTTTAATCACTACCTTTTGATTGCTATGATTTTGTCCGGTTAGGTCTGATTTGGTCACTAAAATCTGACGTTAGCGGGATTTTTTCGATACAAAAGCGCATTCCATATTAGCCAACATCTTAACTTTAGGTGAATATGCATCCGAATATCCGTTCTCTGGTTATAACATGTAAACGTAATATTCGCCCGTGTAGTATTAAATGAATTTTGAACAATGGACGCTAAATTGATTTTTTCGAGCGCCTTCATAATAGATGTCGTCACAAGCGATTTCAAAACGACAACATTATTAAAATATTACTACCCGTTGATTTCATAATATTAGTCAAACTGTAACTTAATTCTCATTGGTTGATCGGTTAGTACCGTGAACGCCATGAGGTGGCGCTTTAATTTCCCGCCATACACGTGGGCAGAGTCGATCTAGAAGGCTAGATTCGCATTTCTACAGCTGACGCCATCAGGGTGGATTTGTAATGGGGCAGCTAAAACAGCTTACCCCTTAACTGATGTAGCTACAGTGTTGGGTTCCCAACACTAAATATTACTAAATGTTACATGTTTGATTCCCAACACTGAATGTTACTATACAATATGAACATCACTAGTGTGCTCTCGGTAGCCATCTTTGTTTAAAATGTCTCACTCACTTCCTCACGGGTCGGGTCCGCGACTGGTTTGGTCCACAACGTGCTCCTGTCTACTCTGACTATTAATGGTGATTATTGGTGATTATACCTCTTCATTAAGAACTGGCTGTTTTCATCCAAGTACATTGACTAACACACATTCTCAGATACAGGAAAACGGTCTTAGGAAACTTACCTTAACTTTTTGAGAAATTTTGATTTGCTTTCACAGATTTTGAAGAAAAATTACAGCCAGCAGGAAAATAGGAAATTTTCACAAAAAAATTTTTGTTTATGCCAATCGATTATGTCATCATATAAGGATATACGATCGAAACTGTCACATTCACCGTACAAGCCTTTATTCTTTGCATTGTAAATTACCGAATAAACGTGACTGTGATTTATGCTTCAAACTACGTTTTTCTGGTTTGCCTGAGTACCCACCTACATCATGGAACCCGTAGGTACCAAGAAACGACGACAATGACCATGTTATCTCTACGCCGCACGCTCCCGCCGTCGCAGAATTGATTTTGTATAGTTTCAGCTATACCCACGAATTTTTATTAAGGTATAACTTCAATAGTTTTCTAGTGATTTAGTTTTTTGTTGAAAATGACCGGGGGTCACGCGGGATCAAACCTATAAACGCGCGAACGGACGTACGCTGGCCAAAAATCGCGCGGCGTAAACATTCTAGCGGATACACAAAATCAAATCTCTTATGACTGATTGTCCAAAGAATAGCTTTGGTTAATTGTAAAATCATAACAGCACCCTAATTGCGTAACACACTATCTATCACAATCTGAATCCATTGCTTCATATGTTCGAAAAATTTGTCTGCTAAATAACGTAAATAACGCAATGAATGTTGTTGAACTGTCAAAATGAAAGCTAATCCTACTGTTAGTGTGTTACGCAATTACCCCGCAGAAAACGTTAAAATTGTCACCACAGAGTGGATGATATTCAAAATCTTAAACAGAATAAATTCCGACAAGGTTATTTAATTCTAAAGAATCCTCGTATATTCAAGCAGCAAAACAATACGTCTCTTAAACAATAACCTGATCTAACACAAAACGACTGTACTTTAGAAAAATCGTCGACAATTGTAGGACAAGAGAAGACAATTACTTGAGAGAAAGGGCGACAGCTCGAATGTCAAACAGATTATCTATAGACAAGGAGATAGACAGGATTTATTTGTTTGTATAGGAGACGTATTTTTAATTGTAAGGTTAATTTTGATAATTTGACAGCTATTATACAAACAATCTACATGCGCAGCATGACCAATACTATCTCTACTCTACAAAGAAAAGACAAATCACTTTCTTAACAAAAAGTCATTCTCTTCTTGAATTTTGATATCGCGCCGTATAGAAATCTTTTGACAATCTGCCATTTTGTCTTCCGTGTTTTAATGGCCATGATACACATGCTGCGATTTATATTTGTTAAATCGTTAAGATTTTAATTTTTATATATTTTCGAAGAATTAGCTGCTAGTACAGCAAAAAAACAGTCACATTTTGACAAATCGTTAAGAATAAAATGCAGTACCTATACTACAGAATAACTATTCTACGATTCATGACTTCACAAGTAAAAGAAACACGGTGAGGAAACCTAAGTATTATTCCGTAACGTTCACTTATAACCTCACTCAAGTGACCGCACAAGTCAAAAGCGAGCTGAATTGTTCTTAAATTAAATCATCGCGGATTCACAATGAGTCAGCGTTCGAATTTGAAAGTGATATTTATCATTATAATTAGGGTGATAAAAACCTCTCAAAGTAATGATTTATTTATGATTGAATTCCAAAATAACAACAAACAATCAACTAACTTCAAAATTTGCACAACACTACAAGTTACCTACACTCCGAAACAAATTTCTCTTAATACCTCTATAGTAATAAATGCAAAATATTAAAAAGCAATTACGTGAAAGCTTCAGAAGGCCTTTCAGGAATTAAGGCTGAGAGGAATATTTCCTCTTGATATTAAATAAAGTGCGATAATATTTCTTGTTGGCAACACTCAAGGGAAACGTTATAATCGGTTTGAAATTAAATAAGAGTATTGGATTTTAATTTGCAGAATATTCATTGTGTATTTCTCAGAGGTGGGAAATTTACCATTTACTTATTATTTTACCAAGAGACATTTATTTAACACATAAACTTTTACAAGACACTTCTCCCTGAAAAAAATAACAAAATTTTGCTAGCGTTTTGCTAGAATATATTATTTATTGTACACCACAAAATACTTAATAAAATATAAATCAAACACTATAAAATATACAATGGGCAGCCTTATCGCTTTCTGCGATCTATTCCAGGCAACTTTGGAATGGACAGTGATTTGCCTGGACATAAAATTGGGCTGTCGTTGGTGCAAATAATAAGTACGAGTACCTGTACAATACACTAAAATAGATACACAGATAAATATATGCCGCATCCGGTCATATTAGTACGGACATAAAACGAATCGCAAACGCGCTACTGGCGACATCACGAGTTCTACCCACAACTACAGCACGCTTCTACAGAGTCGGGATGTTTTAAACCTACGGCGAGGAAGACATTCAGTGTCTGATCGCATCAGAGTTAAGACGTCGCGGAACTGTACTCGATTCGTAGTGCTCGGTTATTGTGTTAATTATTGTAACTTGTGATTTTAATAAAAGCAGTGTATCGCATCCAGTGTGTTTTCATTGTACGAAACCCTTCTTTTGCCCACATGATAATAATAATAATAATAACCCCACCGCCGTATCTCCACGTTGACGTCGTGGTGGGGCTTGCGCGCTCCTGAAGTCTAGGTCTGTACCGGTAGAGTTTACTTTGCTGAAACAGGTCTAGGGTGAGGAGCCAGACCAAGAGAGATACAGGAACCCGCAGGGCAGCATGTGGCGAGCTGTTGGGCAGTAGCGACCCCACGGACCCTGTCTCCCGGGAGAAGTTTTGTTCCTCACCTCTGGCTTGCCTTTATTGGCCGGCTGGAGTGAACAATGACGAGGAACAGAGCTCCCATCTCTTTCTTGCCTCTATTGGCTGGCTTGAGTGGAGATTCGCAAGAGCAAACGTGCTCGGAGGAAGGAAGTATTTCAGTAAGTGCTGGTAGGGATCTTGACCATCTTCCGGGCTCTGGGATTGTTCTGATAGCCGTGGAATACCTCTCCACTCCTCAAGCACCTCAGGAAGTGTTGCCCCCTTGTCGCTACGTCACTATGTGCTAGCGACGGTTTCCGGGGGCCCATTATTGAGTGTGCAAGTCACCCCCTGCCATTTTATCCGTGTATTTTATATATAAAACATTGGTCAGGCAGGGGCCATAGCCATTTCATAGTTCTTGGTAACCAGTCCATCTGAGCCACAGAAACCCATAGTCCAATATCTTTTTTTTTTTCCATATCCTGCAATAGTCCAACATCAACCGGAGGTTGTCCTTGGGTACACTTGCACAGTGCATACAGGGATAATCGCCGGCTTGTGCTTCATTTACTTTACTTATAGATTCTAACGGGCCTCTGCGAGTTGGCTTCGGCCCCTCGTATGCCTACCAAAGGTCCGGGACCTCATGGTCCCGAGATATGCGAAAATCTTGAAAATAATAATAATAATACCATTTATTTCAGGCGACACAGGCCCATAGAAAAATACCTTAACCTAAACAAACATATTTTTATATAAACAAAACTTGTGTTAATAAAAAGGCTTAAAACCATGTTAGTAGGGCTTCACTTAGTACTATCTAGACTTTGTGCTGTCCAGTGGAACTTGTCCGCGGAAGCGACGGAACACCACCTCTTGCGGCCAAAAATGTTCTTCCAAGACGAGGGGCAGATAACAGTTCGGTATACGCACGACGAACGCCTTGAAGTTGACGTTCCGGTGCGATTCCAGTAACTGCACCCTTGGCGTGTACCTCGTCTTTTGGCGCACGTACTCCGCGATGTCCTCCACCTTAGTGGTGTAGTGCAGGCGGGAGATGTACAGCGGTGTGTTCGGCTTTGCGGCACGCAGGCTCGCACAGCGGTTCTGGTTCGTTCGCGATCGGCGCTTACTCCTTTACACCGTCATGAAACCATCATCATTTTCAGCCCTCTTCGGCGCCCTTTCAGGCATGGGCTTGATACTAGGAGCGCCACAGGTACTCGCGGTGACGCTTGCGAAATCCCTTTGTAGGGGTTTCGTAGGGGCTGCAGACACTGACAGCGGGACGGGGCAAGGGGCGCGGGCGGCTTTGCGAGGAGGAGCCGCGGTGACGAGCGGCGGGCTGCGGGGCGCGCTGGCGCTGCGCTCTGCAAGCTCAGCAATCGACGGATGCGCTGGCGACGAAACTGCTGACGCGAAATTCGACAACGATACAGGTGACCTAATTACCGCTACACTGTTGCGCAACTCGCAAACTTCTTTGCGCAAATCAGCGACAGTATTTTGGGATGCATCTAATTTCGTTAGCACATCCGTGAGGCGGGCCTTCAGAAAGACAATGTCCTTCAGAAGGCTCGTTACATCGACGTGGTCGAAGGTGACAGGAGGAAGCTTGTGTAGCTCCTTCGCCACAAATGTCGGCACGTCGTCAGGGTCGGTCTCCTTGAACAGCGTGATTATATCCTGCAGGCTCCTTTTAGTCCCGTCACGCCGGCGGGACACCATCTGGTCGCGCTTGTTCAGCGCACTGAACAACAAAAGCTTTGCAGCAGCTATGTCATCCTCGCTGAAGTTCGATGCGCAGATCTGGACAGCTGACACCTCGTCCATCACATCCAGCTTCTGCTGCAGGAATGCCAGCAGCTCATTCGCCACTAGTTCACTACTCATGGCGAGTAAATTACGAGCGACAGCTTGCGCCGCGCTAATCGTAATAAAAAATATGCAAACGCGACCGCATCGGAACGCAGCACAAACGAGACTCCGATGATGATGTCCGAATCTAACGGAGTAAATCCTGACGATCCTACATATGTACCCTAAATAATAAATACATAAATACTAAATATATAAATGAAGACTATAAATAATTACAGTTACGAGAACAAGATCACAACGACAAGTAATGTTCCTTCACGAGTCTTCTAAACACAAGTAACAACTGCGCGCGTTTTATTTCAACTGGCAATGCATTCCACAACGAACGGACTTTTTTTTATGGCAAATCATCATATGACTTCTCCCGCTCCGGGCGGAGTGGAAGGGCGTGTCAGACTTTTACTGACTAAAACCCACCCGTGTTCCTTCAGTTGCCTGTGCGCCAGGCCGCAGTAACTCTTTTGAACAATTTGCGACCCGCCAGGCATCGGCCCTTTCGGACCCCGTCAATGATACTGACATCTCTTTGAGGCGCGCGTGGAACACGACGCGCCGTCGATCAAGGCCTGGTCCTTACCGGACGGCGAGCTGCCCATTGCTCGCCGTCCGCAAGCCCGCGCCTACGGTGGCCGGGAGTCGGCAATCGACTCCCGACGCCCAAGGTGTCTCCTTCTGGGGTGACTAGGGTCGTGAGGGCGCAACGATTGCCTCTCCCTCACGCGCTCCGCTTCTTCCTTCGCGAGCATTACTGACCTACTATACGACAATGACAATGCAATGCAACTGCATGCAACAATCGAACGGCCTGGACGGTAAAGGATTTGTCAAAGAAAATTGTGGAATGCATCTAGGAATTTTAAGCTTTAAGTTATCTGGGCCGGCAGCCTCGACATAGATTCTGACAAAAATCGGTTGTTAAGTCCTATCGATTTCAAATTTCTTTAATAGATTTTCAACCTTATACTTTGGAAATAAAGTTGAAAATCTATTAAAGGAATTTGACATCGATACGACTTAGCGACAGATTTTTGTCACAGTCTAATGTCGAGACTGCCGGCCCTGATTAGCTTACAAATTTAATGAGGGAGTCGCAAAGAATCTGGAAACATTTCTTGAGATAGAGAGGGGTGGAAGGGGAAAAGAGAATAATCAAAACGTAGATTCAAATAAACGAATATAAGAAAAAGCTCAAAAATGTGAATAGGTACCTTAATATGAATCTATTTTTCTTTCTTTTCTTTTTTCTACCTTTTAATTTGAATAGTGCTATTCTGTAAAGTTCACTTGGAACCTCACTCAAGTGAGGGCACACCATTCGCAAAAGAAGTCATTTATTTTTAAAGTAAATCATCGCGGATTCACGACGAAACACCGTTCGAATTTCGAAGTAATGTTTAGCGAAAGTCGCTACAGTTACATCATCCTATTTTGAACCTAATCAATTAACAACACAAGGTCTAAAATAAGTTAAATAAGTAAATTATTTTAGACTAAATTAACTTCCGACAGAACTCAGTCTTTATGCCAAGGATTATCTTCCATTGTCTCTTCTCCGAGGAATTATAAATTAATGTTATTTAATTAAAATAGGCTCAAGGAATTATGAGAGATAATCAAGAATGAAATGGAGGAATCATTATAATTCCTTTATTTCTTTATTGAATAGAAGTTCATTTATTCCTATATTTTTAGGTGTGATTGTGATTTTAAGTAAAATATACAGGGTTATTGGTTATATGTCTGCAATACTTTAAGGGGTTGTAGGAGAGGTCATTTGCAACCGAAAGCCCCTTGATGACCCCGATGCAAATGTCAACAATTTTCGAGTAATTTGACATTTTATATTTTTTTGAAGTTATGTGGTATCTTATTGTATCTCGTTGGATAGCTGAGAAGTTGTACTTGTTTTTGGAATGTTCTGCTGATAAAGCACTTTCCTGGTCTTTTGCAGAAATCGATTATTGTAGTCATTTAATCTGATCAAAATAATAAAAAATCTAAAGATTTGTAAAACTAAACTATTAAAGATAGTTGTCATTTTAAGGTTGATTTTTATGTATTGAAGTAGAAACAGAAAAAATAATTTAAAAAAATCACGCATTCTTTTTTTCAAAAAAATATCAAAGTTGTGTAACGAAAAAAAAAAAGTCAAATTACCGGAAAATGGTTGAAATTTGCATTGGGGTCATCAGGGGTAATTTTGTTGCAAATGACCTCTACTACATCTCCTTAATTGATTGCCGACGTATAACCGATAACTCTGTATGTTTAAATGATTAAAACGCTTAAGGTCACAAGCGCAACTGCTGAACTTTGGATCCTGGGTACGATCCCTGGGTCTGATATTGTTATTAAGCCTTTTTAAACCCCTTTGATATAATACAGACGTGATATTATAAGATGAAAATGTAATGTTATATTTATAATAGTTATTAAAAGTAATAGAAAACATTTCTACTCCAAAACAAAATTTGACGCTACCTTCACATTTTAATATTCTTTTGTTATATAAACAAACTAAACACATAGATAATTTTGTTCCCCTTTTCGCATTTAAACTTTTTATCAAAAAAAAAATATGAAAGTAGTTTAGTGGATACAAAAACGTTTTGTTTCCCTATCTCTTCGCCTATCTATGTGGCTCAATCTCCAAATAAAATATCATGAAATAAAAACAATAAAAATAAATAAACAAACGTTTTGTGCTGACTTCTATTATGTAGGGCACATATTGGAAAACGTTTTAATAATTCAATCCTTAGCATAGTATTTTCTGAAATAAATAATTAATACTTTTATCAGTAATGATAAATGATAAATGATTATTTCTGTAAGTAGGTTTGGACAAACACTTTTACACGTCAAACATATTTTAAAACTAGATAAGGTCGGCGTTTCCTATCTGACTACTCTGAGAAGAAAGGCCGAAACAAACTCAGAGGTCACAGTCTCTTTTAAAGTCCAGACATAATCTTGGCCAGATCATGTGAAGACCATGTAGATTTGAGTCTGAAATGGTCTTTTGAGGAAAGAACCACACAGAATGAGTGGACCTGTCCAGTCAGTGCACGCATCTGTCAGTAATCGTGCAGCTCAACTCAAAACTTAAGGAGCTCAACAGCTCTCAGTATAAAAGTATTAATCATTTTCAATGTTTTTGTTTCCTCACAATGTCTTCACTGAATAGACTGATGAAAAAAAATTAAAGCTCCTTCAAACAGGCGCGACATGCGACGCGACACAAAGGCACCGCCTGTCGCGCGACAAGCGGTGCATTTCAGTCGCGTGGGATTCGCGTCGCGTGTCGCGCCTGTTTTAAGGAGTCAGTTTTAACACCTAAGTCGGGGTTGTTACCTCTGGGCCACCACATCTTTCGCCTCTCGCCTCTCAACTAAAAATAGGCGTAGTTCTTGTCTCCGGCTATAATCAGACAGTCTCTAAGTCTCGAGTGAATAGATTACTCCTACACAAGCGTGCGCGATCGTCGATCACGAGCCTATCATAGCTTTAGTTTTTTCACAACATTTTGTAATTTTGTCAAAAAACTAATGCCTTCAAAATATAATGTAACAGCGAAATAAATAAACAAAATGTTTAATTATAACATCGTTCATTACTCGATTTGTGCGTCCCTAGGGAAATTCTTAAGCTGTAAAGGTTTCAATTCCTATTTCGAGTCTAGTTTTATTGAGATTTTTTTTTTCCATTTAAATTATAACAAACTAAAAAGCATAACACAGGGTTTGAAAGAAACTATAAATCTAGAATACAAACACAACCTCATAAAGTAATAAAATGAACAAAGGATCCGACTTCTATTGAATTCTGGAAAACGTTTTTGAAACCCAACGCCTGTCTTA